>OY728140.1:762588045-767588045 GCA_963277665.1 Viscum album
CAATTTATTTAGATAAAAATTAATCTCTACAGATGTCATTAATATTATAACTTGGAATAATGACATTGTATGTTTTTATAATTATATCATGAATGACTAAGTTAATATTATTTTATAATACATTAGCTACGAATTTTTTGTTATTCTTGTAAATGAATTATGATTCTGTAATATTCACATTTCCATGGTATTACTCATTTAATCATGAACATGTTATGGATCATATAATTATTATCATGTTATACCTCATGTTCTTATGATAATGATATACCTATTGTCCTTGTTTTCATGTTTTTACTAAAACCCATGTATTCCCCAATACATTAATTAATGATATGTTTTCATTGTGTATCCCTTTCTTTGATTTATTCAACCCCCTTAATTTTAAAAACATTTCCCCAAAAAACATTTGTAGTGAGGTGATATATGATGGAATAATAAATAAATCATTCAAGACAATAATTTGTTTATGTTTAGTTATGTGATCCATGTATTCCATGTACAATGTTCCAACATTCCTAGAAACTATTGTAAAAAATGGTCCCAATTAATTTATATTTGTTACAATATTAAAGAGTAATTATGTTAAACACAATGTGTAAAACTTTTTTCCTTTCAATTAGTGTGAGATTAATGATTGGTTATTATGGAAATTTTGTATGAGAACATATTTGTGAAAAAATAGGGATGACTCTGTGTATTTGATAACAACATTAATTTTGTGTTGGGTGTAGAATATTTTGTATCCATTAATATAAATCAATTTATAGATACATGAATGTGGATGTGGATATTATATAGTTGGATGTTGGATTAATTACCTTGGAAATAGATGGCGATGCATTGACACATTTTCCCACATGGTGAATGATTAGTGGCCCTAATACCATACACCAATACACACACTCCCTAATGATATTATTTGGAAATCCCATTTTCCATTATGAAAAAATATGGGAATTTGATCATATATTATAAAAAGAACATAACCATAAAATAATCATAGATAACATAGATTATAATTTATATATTCATATGATAATTTATATTTTAATTGGTATATTATTTTTTTTGATAAATGATATTTTTAATTTTATGAGAATATATTATAAAGATATTTTGGTTTATAATTTCACAAGGAATTTTATAATAATTTTGATATAATTATTAGGTTATAATGTATAAGTAAATCCAATATAATGAAAACTAGATTGAATCCTGAGTGATTTTTGTTGAAATGAAGTATTATATGATTGTTTAAAAGAATAATACCATTCATGTTTAAGTATTTCACTGGGTTATTTATGATTATTCTATTATAATTTTACATCACTCACGTTATCCAAATATTTTTTATATTTGCTAAAGCCTGATGTAACCAAGTTAACAATATGTTCTACGAGAAATGTAGATATTTTCTAAATGAGATACCTAATGGGATAAGATATTGAGTGTGAAATCATGTGATTATGAAAAATTGAATATCATGAATAAGGATTAGAAAAAAAATAGTTGAATTTCTAATCAAAAATAGGAATTTAATGGTATATTCTCATGGATGTTAGGGTGAAAAACATCATGAAGTAATTAATATTTATTTTTCTAAATGCCAAGAATCAAATGAACTAGATGATGTTTTATTGTTTGGAATGGTGGATATTGGAATTCTTATTTCTATGGAAAAATGGTGAGTTTCTCAATAAGAAATATATAAAAAGAGTTTTAAAAAAATAAAATATATAATTTACTAGATTAAATGTGTGTAACAAGTAAATTTTACACATTAATTCTCCATTAAATGGTCTAACAATGATGATAAGAACAAATTATTTCAAATAAAATATAATATCAATAAAAGAAAAACACTAGATGTGGTTTTTAGAAATGATATGAAATGATGAACATTGATCACCCACTCAAGAAATGTGATTATTCTATTTTTAATTTTTTTTATTTTCACATCATTACCCAATAACATAATGCCGTAACCATAATTACTAGATTTTTATTTATATAGATAATTTATAGTGAAACGATTATTATTTTTCATGTATATAATCCCAATCTAATGGTTTTTTAAAGGAAATTTCTTATTATAAAATCTATTTTTTTAATTTAATTTAATTTTATTTAATGTTACACCTGGATTGGATCCCATTATATAGACTCTATAAAGACCTATAAATCCCGTGGAATTTTTTTAATACATGGTATTTTTACGAGTCCACAGAAATTTACGATGCTTGATTCTGAGGCCCAGTGTGCCCAGAATCAATTTTTGAAGTTTTGATTAGGTACGTTCAATAAACGTATGAGCGGGTTTTTATACCATTTGAACCGGTGCTCTAAACTGAAATCTGAGGGCACCGTTGAACTCACGACATCAGTATTTGCTTAGGAATACTTTCACCTCGATGGCAGTAGATCAAGAATAATTGTCAGTTGTTGTCTTTATATAAACAATAGTAAAATAAAGTGTACAACACTTTATTTTATTTTTAGCTTTCGTGTGTGTAATTGTTGGCTAAAACATCCACTTGGGAGTTGGAGGTGGGACCACCACACCCTAACCTCCGATGAAAGGTTATGGAAGTGGGGCCCACCCAAACATATCCTCCCGCGAGAGGTTACAACGTGGGGAACACCTGAGATTGTAACCTCTCAAGTCTTCCTCATTAATGGGGGAGTTCTTCTCCACCACCCCTTGTTTTTGAATTTCTTCCAAATCCCCAATTAATATGCCAAATTTCGTGTATTAATTAAGGGGATCCCACGTAATTTAATTCTCCATTTGAATTATGTTCCAACATCTAAAATAATAGGAAATCTATTATTATTATTTGGGAGGGAATTCTCTTTTGTTGGAATCTGGGAGAAGGGAGAATAGCTCCCAACGAAGAACGAAAAATGTGTTCTTCCAAAAAAGAATGCCGAAGACGATTCTTCTTCGACTTCTTCCTTGAAGCATCAACCGATGTAGATCATCTTCGACGACTCTGTCGACGAATGACGAAATACGAATCAAAGTTAGGGGTTTATTACATGTCGATATTTTTTTTCTTATCTCAATAAATGATTAGAAAGGAAATGTTGCGGGTGAATTGTTGACCATCTTCTTCTCTTGATAAGCTAATTGTTATCACCCTCTAAACGTGGAGGGTGCATGCTTACTAACATGGACTGACACCCTCCGCCGATCTCTAGTGATGATTAATTGGCATAACAATGTAACAACGACGGGGCGACGAGGGTAGAAACGACAAAGGCCGCGCTACCCACGACCTCCGTGAACTGCGCCACCCCCACGGTGCCCGAGCTGAACCCATGCCGGCCCAGGCCTCCTAGCCATCTGGCTGCCCATGCCATCTACGCACCCCGGAGGAACCCCGTGTTGGCCCACGCCCTGCCGAACCTGCGGCCCACCTAGCCTCGCGTCATCCTGAACCGACCGCCGCGTAGACACCCGCCTGGCCTCCCTCATGGCCGCATGCCTGACAGCACCCGGCCACCCGTGGCCCGCCTGGCCAGGCCGCTTCCCGGCTCCTCACGGCCTGCCTGGTAGAACTATTGCCCAGCCCCCCATGAGCCAGTCTATGCACGACCGTGAGCCGACCCTTATTGCGGCCTCCCAAGTCGGCCAAACTGGCCCCCACTCGGCCTCCAGAGTCGGCCGAACCGACCCCCTAGCTGCCTCCCGGAAGAGCCAATGTCTCGACCCCCTCGCGGAACCCTCGCAGAACTGGCCCGTCCGCGGCCTCCAGACTGAGCCGCACCGGGCCGCACCCTCATGTCGCTCCGAGCCGAACTGGCCCCGAGCCCGGGACGGACCACCCTTGTCGTCTGCTAAGTCGGGACCTACGGATTGGGCCAAACATAACGGGCTGATCCGCCCAACGGGCTAGGTCAGACCTAGCAAGTATGACCGGGTCGACCTAGACAGGGTCGGCCTAGACGGGGTTGGGCCGAATCGGTCTGACTGCGTCAAACTGGACCCATGCCCACTATTGACCCGTTTCTTACATTGGCCTTAACATTGGCACCAGATGATCGTTTGATGAACCATCAACGACGATAATATTCCTGGATCATGATGGTCCCTTTGATTATACCCCACTGAAGTTTGAGGTATAGTTATGTTATGGTCTGGTTGGATCGTACACAAATCCAAGCGGGCCCCTAGACTAAAAAACTAATAAATCACAGACCAGGCGTCTGATTGACGCGCTATCTGTTGAATTGAGATCCTTATGATGAGACGGACCTTTGAGATACTTCTTCTTGGGACATGGTGTCAGTTGACAAATAAACATTTTTCTGGAAGAGCGGACCCTCCCGGAATCAAGTGTTCTTTGTGGAAACCCTTTGGATGGTTGTGCACTGATGACTATTCTTGGATAATGTGTTGGTCAAAATGTTCTGACTTCTATTCCTGGATCATGTGTTGGTCTGACAGAATAGCTGGTCCTGGATCATGTGTTGGTCCAACAACTCTGATGACTATTCCTGGATCATGTGTTGGTTCGACAGTTCTAACATCTGTTCCTGGATCATGTGTTGGTCTGACAAAATAGCTAGTCTTGAATCATGTGTTGGTTCGACAACTCGGATTATTCAGTGGCTATATCTGATTATCTCTATCTCTCTATATTAGTTGTATACCTGTGTGAGATAAGCCAGTATCTTCTATGTTTTCCTCATTATTGATATAGTTTACTTGATAACATAGGTATATATATGGGAATATACCTAAGTAATGGATATCTATTGGTTTCATACTTTTTGGTTTATCCTTGTTGGATTTTGTGAGACCTTGAGGGTCTCAGGGTCCCTAATGAGTATCGTTAAACTCACCCCTGCATGAGCTATGCCCGCACCACATTGTGTTGAATTCAGACGACGAATAACACTGACTGAGGATGAATAGTTGTACTGGATGGTACCCGGAGGTGGACCTTATGAAGATTAGGTACCCGATGAAGACTGACAGACGTGGAGTGCTAAGGAGGCCATCTGTACCTACCCTTCAGGTTGGAACCCCATAGGAAGACCTGGTAGCTGCATTTCTTTTCTTCATTTGTACTTGCTTTTCAGTTGTACATTTACTTTCCTATTGGGCTTGTATTTGTAACCCATTTACTTTTCAACACATCATTTTTTATACAGCTTTACTTAGGGTTTTACATCCATCTCGTACTCTATTGTGTGTGTTTATAGTTTATAAAGACAATGCCATCCCAATTTTAGGGAATGTCGCCTTCTGTGCTAGTCGTCATCCCATGGCCTATGGAAGGCAGGCTTGGGGTAGTTAAGGCATGGGCCCCAGGGGATGGGTCGTGACAAATTGGTATCAGAGGAGTTGGTTCTACCGAAGAACATAAGAATCAGATCTTTCTTTTCTATAAAGCAATATAGTTAAGAGTATTGAGTGTGGTTTTCAGTCAAGGGAGTCCAGTGTTGGTGTGGTGGCCGACGTATCCATACACGAGGACCCTCAATTCTGATTTCTGACTCAGTGCATGAAAACACTGATTGCGTGTGTGTTTCAAGAGTTTTCATTGTGATCTCTTTGAGTCACCTCACCATGTATAACTTATTGACCGTGGTGCACCTGTTTCTTTTCAGGATGCCTCCACACAGACAACCAGCAAAGGTTCCGAGAGTTGTACGAGATGGAAGCCCACCATGTGATGAGGCCTCGGTGTAGAGACCCATCCCAGTGGAGTCTCCAGTGGTATCATTATCTGTTGGGCCACCGATACCATCATCCTCAGTAGCAGGCGATGCATGCCTTTTGAGGGCATTGCACGAGTTCCAGCGCCAGAGGCCACCCATGTTTAGGGGTGAGATGGACCTGTAGGTAGCTGAGGATTGGCTGGAGGCTATGGTGAGAGTCTTCAGGCTAATATAGACACCAGTAGACTTCATGGTGATCCTTGCCGCAAATCTCCTTTAGGAAGCAGCAGACAGATGGTGGAGCCTGTTGCTTTAGGTGCATGATGAGGCGACAGTACTCTGGGTAGACTTCAAGAGCATGTTCCGTGTGTATTTTTTCCAAACCACCCTACGTGTGGTGCAAAAACATGATAAACATAATCTACATCATGGAAACATGATAGTAGCACAATACTCAACGAGGTAGATCGGCCTCTCGCGCTACTCCACAGATATGGTGCAGGACCCTTTATTCAGTGCGCGGACCTTCGAGCATGGGTTCAGAAGAGAGATCAGAGTGTCGATGATCTCACTCAACATTCCGACATAGGTGGAGGTGTTAGATAGAGCCCACCTAGTGGATTGTTTCCTTGATGAGCAGTCATTAGCATAAAAACCCATCACTATTCAACATGCAGGAAAGTCTTCTGCAGCTGGCAGTAGACAGATGTCGCAAAGGTCCAAGCGGACCAGGCCATTTGATGGAAGATCTCAGGATACAGGTTCAGTTGTGTAGGTCACACGGGGCAAAGCCAGTCATGGTAGGAGAGGGAAATTTTACACTTGTCATGGGTATGGTCACATGGCTCGTGACTGTTCGACCCGCTGTACAGACGATCAACAGACAGTTGAGGGACCTCTCAGGCAGAGGCATAGGTTTGATTGAGGTAGTCTACAAGGACAAGGAATACGTGGCAGAGGTGCTGGTCGTGCAGCAAGTGGTGGATGCCATTACGAGGTTTTTCCACCACTACCACCAGAGGGTCCACCCCGACTGCATAGAGAAGGTGGACTGGGGAGAGCTCAGCTCCATGCAGCTGAGGTTATGATCACGATGCTCCAGAGATGATTTGAGAAACGATCTGTGTCTACTCCATCATAGATGCAGTTCTTATATACACAGGTTCTAGTCACTCTTTCATTTTCACAACCCTCGTTCGGAGCTCGGAGATTCCAGCGGAGCCGTTGGCTCGATCCTTAAGGATAGAGACTCCTAAGGGAGCATACTCGACGATTATACATCGGTGCCAGCAGTGTGAGCTTACTCTAGGAGGCGAGAGCTTTTGCTGGGACCTCCTAGTAGTGGCGCCGATTCCTTACAACGTCATCTTGGGTATGGACTGGTTATCTATAGTCCATGATCAGATAGACTGTATTAGGTGCAAGGTGTGGTGTGTCCGCACAGATGGGACCATGATTAACTTCACCAATGAGAAGGGAGCATTTGCAGCACATAATAGACTTCTTGGAGGAAGGTTCAACCGATTACTCATCAATTGGCCTACAAAACCCTCAGAGAGGTTGATGTGGAGAGGCTGAGATATCCTATAGTGGTAGACCAGTACGCAGATTTTTTCCCTGAGGATGTTCCAGGATGACATCCTCACAGAGAGGTGGACTTCTACATTGACCAGTACCCCGGGACGACATCGCTATCTACACCAGCATATCGAATGGCTCCTGCTAACCTTCATGAGCTACAGTTATAGCTATGGGACTTACAGAAGAATGGATTCATCCAGCCCAGTGTTTCTCCCTGGGCAGCCCCAATTCTCTTCACCAAGAAGGCAAACGGGAGATTGAGGCTCTATGATAACAACTGTGGCCTGAATTAGGTGACCATGAAGAACAGGTATCCACTTATGAGGATTGAAGACCTCAATGATCAGCTGAAGGGAGAGCGGTGGTTCTTGGAGATATACCACAGATAAGGCTATCACCAACTCAGAGTTTGAGATGAGGATGTGAGGAAGACGTCCTTCAGGTGTCAGTACAACCACTACGAGTTCTTGGGTTTTCCCTTCGGCGTAACCAACTCTCCAGCAGTGTTCATGGGACTCATGAACATGATCTTCCAGCCATACCGTGTTCACTTTTTCATAGTATTCATTGACGACATTCTGATCTACTCGTTTACTAAGGAGGAGCATGCCTACCATTTACGGGTAGTACTGGAATCACTCTGAGAGAACCAGCTTTATGGTATGCTCTCGATGTGCCAGTTTTTGATTCAAGATGTTCACTTCAGGGTACATGTCATATTGGAGGATGGATTTATAGTGGATCCGGTGAAGATTGTAGTGGTACTTGCTTGGGATCCACCGAGGAGTGTGACTGAGGTACGAAGTTTCCTGGGTTTTGCTGGATATTACCATATGTTCGTTCCAGACCTTTCCAGAGTTACAGAACAACTATCAGCCTTGATGAAGAAAGGGAAACCCTTCGTATGGTCATAGTGATTCCATTAGAGCTTTCAGAAGCTGAGGCAGAGGCTGACTAGTGCCCCTATCTTGAGGCTTCTAGAGGAAGGCGTAGGGTACGAAGTTTATTGTGACACATTAGGGACCAGAATCGGGTGTGTCTTGATGCCTGAGCGAGAAGTGATCATGTATGGTTCTCGACAGCAGAGACAAAATGAGTAGAACTATAGTACCCATGACTTAGAGTTAGCAGTAGTGGTATTCTCATTGAAGATGCGGCGGCACTATCTTATGGGAGAATGGTTTACCATATACTCTAATCACAAGAGTCTCGGTTATATCTTCTCTTAGAAGGACCTGATCCTAAGAAATGAAGTTGGATTGACTTCCTCAAAGACTATGAATTCGAGATAGTTTATATTTCTGGGAAAGGGAACATTGTTGAAGATGCGCTCAACAAGAGATCTGGTATACAGCTGATTGGAGAGGAGACAGAGCAGCTGGATGATTTACAGGTTTCTTATGTGGACCCAGATGGAGAAGCATTCCTTCAGTATCTTACAGTCACTTCTCCACTTCATCAGCGAGTCAGGGAGGCAAAACATGGGGATGCTGACTGCGAGACCCCACGTGCTCATATATCCACAGGGAAGACACCTGATGGATTTTCTGAAGGTGGGTTACACGTCATCCTCTTCAAAGGACGTACCTTGGTACCAGTATCACTTCAGAATGAAGTGTTGAAGGATTTCTACACATCCCCTTTTGTGGTAAATCCATGAGTGGCAATGATGTACCGGGACCTTTGACGATAGCACTTGTGGCCAGGTATAAAGAAGGTTTTAGTTGTGCTAGTCTCTCGATGCCTCACTTGTCAGCAAGTGAAAGCAGAGAACCAGGAACCAACAGGCTTGGTTCAACCTTTAGAAGTCCTAGAGTGGAAGTGGGATGGGATATCCATGGACTTCGTGATGCGACAAACAACGATGTCATTCATCTACCTTCCACGACATCATCGACGAACGAAGAATGAAGAATCAAAGGTAGGTGTTTATTACATGTCGATATTCCTTTTTCATATCTCCTTCAATGATTTGAAATAAATTCTTGCGGGTGAATTATTGACCATCTTCTTCTCTTGATAAGGCAATTGTTATCACCCTCTAGATCTGGAGGGTGTGGGCCAACTGACATTTCCCGACTCCCTCTGCCTTTCTCTAGTGATGTTTTTCGGTATGGCGATGTAACAACGGTGAGTCGACTAAGGGAGAAATGATAAAGCGCCAGTGTGCCCTGGCCATACCCACACTGGCCTGGGCATCCCGACTGTCCAGCCACCCTCGCCACCCACTCTCCCTAGCAGAACCTCGCGCTGGCCCGCGCCCTACCAAATCACGGCCCACCCACCCGCGTGTCACCCTGAATCGGTCACCGCATAGCTGCTCGCCTGGCCGCCAACCTAGCCACCTGCCTGGCCACCCTCCTAGCCACACTCGGCTGCCCACGGCCTGCCTAGCCGAGCCTCTTCCCGGCTGTCGAGGACCCACCTTCCCGAGCTGCTGCATGGCCGCCCCCGAGCCATCCTCCGCGCGACCCATGCGCCCCCCGAGCCGGCCCTCCTCGCGGCCTACTGAGCCAGCCACAATGGCCCCCACTCGGCCTCCTGAGCCTGCCGAACTGGCCAAAATGTAACCTTTCGGCCGAGCCAACGTCTCGGCCCCCTCGTGGCGCCTTTTCCGAACTGGCCAGGCCGCGACCTCACGACGCACCGGGCCGAACTGTCCCCGAGACCCGGCCAAACCACCCCTGCGGTCTACTGGGACGAGCCCAGTGTTAATTGTCGAACATAACATGATGACCTGGTGAACGGGGTGGTTTAGACCCAGCGATTCTGACCGGGTTGTCCTATACCAGGTCGGCCCAGACCGGGTGGGGTCGAGTCAGTCTGACCGGGTCAGACCGGACTCAGGCCCACTACTGACCCATTTCTAACATTAGCCATAACTTTGACACAAGACGACCGTTTGACAAACAGTCAGCAGCGCTGGTATTCATGGAGCGCGATGGTCCCTTTGATCATACCCTACTGGAGTTCGGGGTATATTTGAGTTATGTTCAGGTTGGATCGTACATGAATCCAACTAGGTCCACAAGACTAAAAAGCTAATAACTCACAGACCGGGCGTCCGATTGACGCGCCGTCTATTGCATTGAGATCCCTATAACGAGACAGACCTTTGAGATACCTCTTCACAGGACTTTTTGGCATTTTACGTGTCAAACATGGCTTGTAGGGAGGACCTTCCTAAAATTCTGCGTGATTTGTGGAAACCATGTGGCTGGCAGTGCACTGATCCCTGTTCCAGGATCATGTGTTGGTCTGACAGTTCTGAAATCAGTTCAAGGATCATGTGTTGGTTCGACGGAATAGATTGTCCTAGATAATGTGTTGGTACGACATATCGGATGATTCAGTGGATATATCTGATCATCTCTATCTCTCTACATAAGTTTTATACCTGTGTGAACTGAGTCAGTGTCTTTTTTGTTTTCCTCATGATTGAGATGAGTTACTTGATTACTTAGGTATATGTAAGAGGATATACCTAAGTAATGGCTATCAATTGGTTTCATATTTTGTGGTTTGTCCTTGTTGGATTTTGTGAGACCTTGAGGGTCTTCGGATCCCTACTAATTATCGTTATACTGACCCCTGCACGGGCTATGCCCGCACCTCATTATGTTGGATGCAGACCATGGATAGCGCTGACTGAGGCTGAGTAGTAGGACTGGATGGAACCCAGTGGTGGACATTAGGACGAGTCGGTACCCGGTGGAGACTGATGGATGTGGAGTGCTGAGGGGGCCATCTGTACCAACCCTTCAGGTAGGAACCCTACAGGATGACCTAGTACCTGCTTTTCTTTTTTTCAGTTGTGCTTTCTTTTCAGTTGTACTTGTACTTTCCTTTTGGGCTTGTATTTCTTGCTCTTTTACTTTTCATCACTTCTTTGGTATATAGATTTACTTAGTTTTTGGCTTCCAACTCATACTCTTTTGTCTGTGTTTCTAGTTTATAAAGGCAGTGCCTTCCCAGTTTTAGGGAATTTCTCCTTTGGTGCTAGTCGATACCCCTGGCCTATGGAAGGAGGGCTCAGGGTAGGTATGGCACGGTCCCTGGGGGGATGGGTCGTGAGAGTCTCATTAATAATTTATCTAGAAGGAAATTAATTCTTAAAAACCAAACCATTATCACCTATTAATTCATGGATAAATATAAATTTATAATTAAAAAATTTATCGTATTATTTTAGGGTTTATTTTGAAATTATTTGTTGGAAAAACTCAACATTTTTTTATTTTACTACAATGTGGTAAACTATATGTTCCCTAATATTTTCTAACATAGTATGGGTTTTATCTATTTAGATGATATATCTAGAGTATTGATAACCTTTTAGATAACCATACATATTGTTATTAGACTATAAATATTTCAATGGGGAGGTTTAAGCCCCAATAATGGTGGGGAATGTAATGACCTCGGTTTTCAAGAGCCATTGTTTCTATAAAATATGTGTTCAGAAATCAAAACAACCATTATATTTTTCTATTATCTCAAAGGAATTGAAATATATTAGAAAATAAATAATAAAATTTAGAATTATAGTATCAACACTTTATTAATTTTTTATAAAATTTCACAAAATAAATCACATGAAATAAATTAAGCCAATTCATGGATTATTAATCAATAAGGGTTATTAAATCCATTAAAAATAAATAAATTAACTACGTAAAATAAATGAAATAGAATAAAATATTCATCACTATAGAAACTATGGGGCTATCATTACCCTTTAGAATCACTAATATCAAATGAAAACCTATAATCTAGAAGAACACCATGAATGGATAACACATATCCAAAAAAATAAAACAAATATATAATATGAAAATAATAATATATATATTTATATTTATATTTATGTGTTAAATATTAATAATAAGAATATAATTAATAATTTATGTCAACATATATTGATAAACCATGAAAAGAGAAATTAATAACAATATATCAGTAAAATTACATTTTGAGCATATATATAATTATTTTTAATGTGAAATATTATATAATACCAAAGTACTTTTTTTAGAAAAGTTTTTCTAGATATGTGGTTTTAATTTTAAATAAATAAATAAAATGAAATTTTTATTATCCATTAAATAAATAAATTATATGGAATAATATTAAAAGAACTTATTATTCAAAAATGTAATTTTTCAGATTTTAATTTTCTTATTTCATTCTAAAAAAAATCCTATATGTTTTAAAATTTTAATTACATAAAATGAGTATTATTTTTGAATTTATATTTTAAAAATTATCATAAAATGAATTTATATGATATTTATTGAAGTGTATATTTTTAGTTGAATAATTAAAATAAATTTTTAGCAAAACTATAACTATTACCACATAATCAATACCAATAAATTTATAAAAACATTTAACTCTACAAATAGGTGTTTAATGATAGAAACATCATTTTTTGAAATATTATTTTAATTTTATATAACAAATTATTAAAATTATTGATCATAAGCAATATTTCCAAATTAATGATGAAATTTGGTTATTTTCCTTAAATTAAATATCAATTACGTTATATAATTTTTTTATATTCTTAAAAAGAAATATAATTTTCAATTTGTTAATATTAATTTTTTCCTAAAAATCCAAACGATATATAATTTTACGCTACCCATAATGTTGATGTTTATTATCTATATTCTTCTAAAAATGGTTTCTACACATTATATGAAATAATATTAAAACATATTTTCATAAAATTGATATACTAAGTCAAATAAAATTATTTTAATATTATTTCTCATAATATTAAAATTAATTAATAATATTAATTACAATTTTTTTATAAAATTATATAAAAAAAGATAATATTTGTTACAATGAAAGAGTGTTTTTAAGGAATGATCCTTCCAAAAAAATCTATATTTATATATTAAATGGATCCATTATAAATTATAAATCCATTGTGATGTTTACAAATTTATATATATAAATTTAGACAAATATATTTGATAATTAAGGTTTCATATAACTATGAACTCCAATTTATTAAAACACCATCTTTCTATAAAAATGGGGTTTCTACACATTAAATGGTTTAAGTTAAATTATTTTATCTAATATTTATATATTGAAATATATAAAATGAATATTAAATTCATAAAAAACATTAAAATATTTTGTATGAAGCGTCGTATTATATTTTTATTGATTATATAATTACAAATATTAATATTTAGTCAAAATTAATAACTGTTAAATTTTTTTTATCTGTTATTCCACAATATTTACTACATAAGAATAATTGTTTGGCAGTATATTATTCATTTTTTGTTTTTTTATCTCAATCTGACATGTATCCCCTATATTTATTTATAAAACTCAATAAGTCCACTAATCCACCATGAGATACAATTCATATCCATAACCAAACACTGATTTCCATTGAAAATCCACCCATTTTTACCTATAGACGACCTCACTCCCACACATTCTCTTAACTCTCCCTAACCCAAATGAATTGATCTTTAATTTTAATTCCTTATCCCTCTCCAAATATCTCCCAAGGAGTTTAAGGGTTCTCCTTATTCTTATTTAGATTGAAGTACTTAATTGGGGATATATTATTTGATGTTCAATTGATTATGAATTCATATGAATTAAAATTTATGAAAGGCCACCCTTTTATCTCATTAATCCTATTCCATAAATCCTATTTTGTAATGATGTAATGATTTTGTAATATCTTCTAAATTCTCTCCATCCACTTTTCAATTAAATCATGTTCTTTCTTATTAGAATTTTTGTTTCCATGTGATTATGCTTACATTGTTCTGAATTAAAACATTTGTGTAGAAAATATTCTCTCTATGAGAGACTAACCTTTTCTCCCCTTAGCCAGAATCTAATACCCCTCATATATACATTTCATGCCACCAAATTTATTCTACGATATTCCATCTCACATCCTAAAATTGTGAATTCTAAAAAACAATTTCATCCAATGGTATTTATATATTTGTAAAAAAATTTATTAACTGGGGAGTTCCAAATTTGAAATCCATATTCTTTACACAATGGATAAAATTATATGATCTTATATATTATGATTTATTTGGCACATATTATTATATACATAATAAGTGTTCAACTAGATATCACTCTAATACAATGATTAATGAATTAAACGTTAGATAATATATTTTCATGATACATTTTCATCTTTTCTTTTGAATGTTTTATGATAAATTATTGATTAAAAATGTTAATATTCCTTTGTGAAATTTTAATGTTGAACATTAGTGATACTATTAAAAATAATCCATGCATATGTTGTATTCATATTTACTTGTTATTCATCATGTACCCGTGTTCATGGTAAATACATGTATTTATAATCATGTTATACCCAATGTTATTATGTATGTCATTTCATGATCTGTGCTCCTAATCACTATGTAGTACAATTCAATATGATATGGGACTCAAGAATGTGGTTATTTCTATCATGTAATTTTGACCACCCATTCCACTTCCAGACCAAAGTAAATGGGATTTAACCCATGATAAAAATTTTGTATTTTTATATAGAGATCAAATTACTTAATCCTCTCAACCATAACTGATCACAGTTTTATATAGAATGATTGATTCACATTATATACTCTTACATTGTTCCTATTTTTTCAATTGATTGGTCTAAAAAATACTAAGTGGAATTGGAATTTTCCATTCAAGACGTAATGGGAAGAGAGCTTTCCACTTGTGATTTCTAGGTAGTCACTTACTCGGGTGGGCCTGGGATAGATGATGTATCCCAACAAGACCAAGAGATTCTATATCACGGTCTATTCCTTTCCCTTTCTATATTCTCATATATTTTACCTTTTAATATTATCCACTATTTATTTATTTTTCTTCATTTTAATGTACATATAATTTATTAATATATATATATATATAAATTTCATTAAATATAGACATTCTAACAATACATTACACTATGTTATGACACATAAACATGTTTACTTAATAAATAACTATGTAATAAATCAAGTTTTTAGTCATATGATATGAAATTATATTTCCTGGATAGATATCCCAATGAATGATATATATGGTTTTCTTATTAATATATTATTCCATATTATGTTCCCATGTTTTCCACTGATAGTTTTTGTCTTATATTTATATCACATTGATTAATCATCTCACATTTAATTTGAAAACTGTTTTAATAATATATATTTTATTATACTTATCTTGAAATAGGATATTAATGAAGACATTTAATAGACTTCAAATTTGGTTATGTTTTTTATGAAACTGTATTCACATATAGTAATCCATAAATGGTCCAATTAAAATGATATGTGGAATAATTTTTTAAATTAATATTTTAAAACCTAAGGTCAACATATGGGTTGTTATAAAAATTATATGTATAGAATAATTCTTGGTGTATTATTATACTGTGATCAAATTATTTAGTTCAATATCTTGAGATTTTTATATTTTATAAATATTGGTTTTCTCATAAGACATGGTGAATGTGTGCGACTCATAATGTTTTGGTATATTCATATATAATTTTTTCCCTCACAAGTGTATGTTCACGTGTGTTCCTCAATAAGTTTATTTTTTCGTATTCCTGTAGATGTTCCAAAATCCTCTAAGATTCATTATGTATATTTTATATAAATATCCCATGATATATTCTTATATTGTTTCACATTTCTGTGATGCCTTTCATTTTTTGGTATGTTATATTTTCTCACCATCCCTTAATCTAATTTAGATTCTAATGGCTCATAATTATTGTAATTTGTTTCCAAACTCTTTTCTTCATGTCAAATATCATTCCAAGTATAATTTAACATCTCAATATTTTCTATCTTTTAATTTTTTGTTATGATTTTATTATTCTATGTATGAGTACAATAATTATAACCACATACTCTTCTTATTCTCAATTACGATCTCAAATTGGGAATTCTTAGGTTTCACCATATTAATAATTTTTACTCACCCATTTTATTATGTATATATTTCAAATTTTTATGAAAATAACTGTATATTATGAGACATCGGTATGAATTATAGTGTGTTTTAATTTTTGTGAAACCTTCACATGTATAATTAAATATTTTTCATATTTATATATTTCAACGAGAAAAAAGAAACAACTATGTATGTTCATTTTATCCCAATGGTTTACTGTGACTGATGGAGTAGCTTAATCTATTGTACAATAATTTTAACTGGGTTACCATTGTTGTTATTAATGGAAACTCCCAAATTTTTCCACATCCAAAATATGGTAGATACATACTTTAAAAAGGTAGGTGATCAGTTGGTGTTTTAGACCCAAATAATCATAGGCACTCATGTTGGTTGAGATAATGGGAGGTCAGGTTCATCACAATACTTTAGGGGGAGGTTTTTCATTCTCTGAGAAGATATTTTGATTTATGATATGTTCGATAATACCTTATTAATCCTGATATGGTATAGGTTTCCCTAAAAATTATTATAGGGTAACACTTTTAATGTAATGAAGAATAATGGGGACTCATTATTTAATCCATCTATATGTATCCAAGATTCATCATCAATTTATTTACAATGAATAGTTCTTTATATGATGAAGTCGTATAACCATTCACTTTGGGATATTTTATCATGGAGGTATGTGGTTAATATTTTGAGGTGGGGATTGAACCATTATGAGGAATCATATGTATCATGATAATTACTAGAATAAAAATCCATTGAGTTCATTCAAATCATACAATTTAACATCAGGAAATATAGAAATATTCATATGAACGTAGGAAACATATTTTTTAGATCGAGGATTTTCTAGATCTCATATAATTTCTAGTTATTGAAGGTATCATAGTCATCATAGTTCATTTATTCCATTGGAATTGGCCCTAATGTAGATTTCTTTTATATATGGTATATTTATATAATGATACTCAACGATCATTATATAATAATATTTTAGTGGGTGGTGGAGATTTATGATGTGAATTACATCACAATTGAAATTCCCTAAACACATATGACCTATGCTAATTATAATAAACTAGGGATAACAAGTAACCAGTCTCGCTGCATATGGATGTGCGTCTTGCATACCAGAACATACCTTATTATGTTTAATATAGATCTCGGGCCTTCGGATCATTTATTATGTATCCTGGCTATCATGGACATATTAGGTCAATTAGTTCTCAATCCATTGGTGGATGAGTAAATATGATAATACAATGGGAGTTATTGGGTCTCCATTGTAGAATTTTCAGAGACATAAGGGGACTTTCACTAATGTGGGTACCTATGTGAGTTTGGGATGAGGCCTCAGGAAGGTTTCCAATGTATCTTGGTTATGGATGGAATCAATGTCCTCATAGTTCATCTGGTTTTGTATTACACACTATATTTTCCCTTCTATACGAGATATATCATATTATGTTTGTGATCGAATATTACACACAAAGGTTTCCCTAGTTGATTCAGATTTTCATCATGAATTATATAACCATTGTGACTCTTGAAGACCATGTGAGATATGTTATGTATTAGAAACAATGGATGTAAAATAGTCAGACTCACTACATAGAGATGTAGGAATTATGTGTTGGGACAACCCTTTATATGTTTAATATCGGTCTTGGGCCTTGGGGATGCATCCTATTTATCCTGGTTATGGAATGAATCAGAGTTATGTAGTTCCTTCGATTGGGACATTCACATTGGTGTTTCCATTTTGATCATGGTTCACACACTATAGATGGATAAAGTTATCATGTATTATGATTCTTGATTGGCTTGTTCAACTTTCCTACCTATCATTAGTTGATTTTATGATCAACATACATTTTTTATTGTCAACATGTTGAAGGATGTATTCTTGAAATTTCCAAATACCATGAAATGATCCATTTCACTTTTCTGAGGGATGTCACATCACATTGATGTAATGTATGATGGTCATCCATGATCAAGGATAAATTTTCCAACGGATATTGAGGTACCTTAAAATCTTATCCTAGAATCCATCACATGATCCTGAAAGTCATTCTTAGAGGGTGTGATCCAGATGAATTACCCTGACACCATCACTAAATATGGATGATATATATCGAGTGTGTCACAAGAGTTTGGGTGAAATGTCTATAAGTGTCCTATATGTCCTAGATGACATTTCTAGGTGTTATCACTTGATCTAGATGACATGTCCATGGTAAATCACAGGAGGAAGCTGAAATACCAGAAGTGAAATGAAATATCTTTATCCCCTATCCAGTGGATGTCATGAGAGCTAGTTAACATGACTTGTTGCTATTTTGAGACATATATAAAATTTATTGATGTCACCATATGATATGGGTGACAATAATGTAGAACATTTTCTTGTATCGATAGTGTTCCCAATCGATTTTGTGAGTCTTGGGTGGTATTCACAAGGGGATCTATGTGACATTCACTAACATGTCTAGGGGACATCACATGATCCATTTAGTGTACCAAAAGAGCATCACATGACATGGGAGACATGTCTAATTGTTTTTTTCATGACTTGAGTGTTTCATGTGAAACACATGAGGATCGGCATATATACTTTTCACATAATTATCCCATGTTTTAGTCTTTGTTCAAATATTCTATTTCATATTAGTTATATTTTTAATTATTAACATGTTTTAAGTATGACATTATTTAGAATATTTGTGGGATTTACATCGTATAACATGGAAAAATCCCTCTACCTAATCTATAATTGATCTTGATGTGTGTTAATGCATGATTCATGATCACCCTGGTTGTACCCTAGATCATACATGATAGAATGTTTTCATATTCATGAGATCAATAACTATAATAAAACCTCTATGATGACCAGGGGAATTGGTGTTGGGTTCCAAGAAAACATCGATCTTTTGTGTGTGAATGTTATTTTCATGCTAGAGTGAAATATTTATTTTCCTCACCACCATGGTAGTTCACATATTTTCATTACATGTATCATGAAAATCCATGATGGAGTCAGTGGAGAGATTTGGAATTTTGTGTTTTGATGTGGTCCAACTATAAGTTATTCCATGGGCATCACATGATTTTATGTGACATAAAGACCATCCTATAAATTCCCCATTTATTTTATTATATCTAAATAATTTTTCCTTATTGAGTCATGTTTTCATTTCTTTTGAAATTAATACTATCATATAGACATGTCCAAGGGCCTTCGTGAGATATGGGTGCCTCTCAAAAAGACTTCGTGTGATCTCAGTTTACTTGTTTGGGAACTTTTGTGAGATAAGAATAGTTTTCAAGGGAATTTACATGACCATTATATTGTGTATCATAGGTATTATGACCTCAATGGTATCCCTCATATTCCATTTTATATCTTTCATTATTTTTTTGAATTACTAGATATTTTGGGAGCTTATATGAGTGTTATCGAGGACAATAACATTACCTACTAGTAATGCGACACATGACCAATCAAAGGACATGTGGTGATTTCAAATCTCTTCATGGATAAATTACTCTACTCTTTTCTAGAACTAATGGAGGACTGAGAGACTACCTATACATGTCTTATGCTTTTCACATGGAAAGGGTGACGTGCCAGCGGTCTCTTCTGCGACTAATTGTAAATTTCCCCAGGGATTCTGTGATGCCTCATGGACTTCTTGGGGCATGTAACAATACTTTTATGATCGGAAGAGGATCCCATAATTCCCCTTTTGTATTTCTATTAATTATTTTACCAATTTTGTAGTTCTCATGATGATGTGTTAGTGTTGTCAAAGACTGTGACTATACGTATCATTAATGTGTAACATGATATTTACGACTACAGATGGCTGTAACCATATTCAACATTTTCAACCTATTTACTATGTATATGTAGAAGAAATTTGTTTTAGTGACTTCTTGGGTTCTTTTGTAAGCTATGAGATGCATGTAAACATCCATTTGACCTTCTACTGGTCATGTCATCATGTGCCTCGCATAAGTTCATGAGATTTGAATGATCATGTCCACTTTCATCTTCATTTACTTTTTAGGGAAAATAATACCCATATTAATGTATTTAATCCTTTCTGAATTTTCAAATTCTATTTTTTTGATCATCATCAAATGACCCCTCCACCTCAAAAGTAATATCCATGGGGAAAAAACTCAGTTATGAAGAAGTTAAATCCCCCCTTAAGGTTTGGGCACTATCACTAATATTTTTCTGGGATTGGATTAGCTTACCATGTGATGTTGGGTATTGCCTGGATGATACTATAAATTGGGGACTAGAGAGTAGTTTATTCACCAACTACTCAATTAATCAGATCCCTTTCACCCATCTTTGTTGCATGACCTAGTCTAAAGACCTTCCCTCAAGAACCCATCACAATTCCATGTCACGAGCCCATTTCTCATGAACTACTCCACAAGACATTATTACCTATGAACCAAGTCAATATAATCCAAGTACATGTCATTTATAATTGTTTGAAATTTTGTTTTTTGGATGTACATTATTCTTGAGGGTTTCATGGGACCTATTGGCTTGATCACAAGATCCTTTAACTATATTATAGCTCAAAGGAACATCTCATGTTATTGTGATCATGAGTATTTTTAGGGGTCATGTGATTCCTGATTCATTTATAAGATCATTAAAAATGATTTCCCACGTAATAAACATTAAGCATCCTTAAATTTATGTTATTCCATTGAAAAGATATTATTTTAATTTTCTAACATATTCCATATACTTTTTTGTTCAGAGGGATTTTGTATCTCATCAAATTTCATATGATGTTTCTAATAAAATGGACAAGATTTATAGAAATAGAAATTTTTACTCTTAATATTGTGTAAATTTTGAAAATGATATTCGTAAATGGTGTCTTCCATTTGATCATCAAAATTATCCTTTATCACAATAGATTCATCTGTAGGGGTCTATCTTTCTGGGAAAAAATTTCATTCCTACTCCAGATAACAATCCGCCATCTTGTTGGGTATAAACATCTCTTGACTATAATTAGACAAAAATTTATGAGGATGCTCAACTGGGTACATCTTAATCCCAAGGGTTGTCGTATAGGTTGGAAAGATCTCCCTTATGTCTGGATGAATGTGATTTCACTCATCACCCCATCCCTTAGAATTACTCATGTTTGTTGATCTATTATATAGACAACCCTAGGGGGTGGAACTAAAAATGGGATATCTATCATAGTGGTAATTGTTTTTGATGAATTGGAATTTTTATTCTTTTCTATATCGAGATTCTTAGGGTTTGATGGCCATTTATATATTTTCTATATTTATAAAGAAGGATGGATTTACCAATTTATAATCTCTGACCAAATTTATCTTCTTCATGAAATGGTTATCCATTAGTGTCTTGATACCAACTCATTTCAACTATCCCATGTTATGGTTAGAATCATCCGATGGGATAGCTACCAACTTGGTGGATACCCCCTCTTGGAGAGATTTACAATGTGTTCTTACCTACAATATAAGATTTTTATGAACCTCTATATACTCCACTACTGGAAATAAAAATGCACATCATTTTGATTGAAATTTTGAAAATGGATTTTATTATACACTTTCTTATCTATTTCATCTATTGGATCAATCATTTATTTTATTGAAGTAGAGTTTGGACAACTACTATACGCCCCCATCAGTGCCTTTCATAGTATGATATTTATGACGATGAATTGTATTTGGAAATTTTAAAATCCAGAAATCAAAATTAATGGGGTTATCAAGGAATATATAGTCATATCAGAGCCTTATTCTAGTGGGATTTATGATCAATTTCCTTAATATATGGGTTTTTCCAACTAGGGATGCATGTTCATGAATCTGGGACAGTATACAATAAATGAAAGAATATATAGTAGAGGGATGATTACTTAATCCATCAGTGTGAAACCTTCGATTCATTTACCAACTCTTAGGCCACATTCAATAAGATAGCTTCTCCATTAAGATCAATGGACATGTACTATTTTTATGTGATTGGATATGGTAGCATTCGCATTCTATCAATACTACAATGCCACCAGTATCTTTGTTGCCTAACCACATCCTAGGTTGCTAAAAATATATGGGTATGGGGTTATGTCACCAATCTCGGATGAGGTTACCAGTATGTTGATTCAATATGATATCACTGATTACAACACTTATCTCACACCAAATGAACTAATAATTCGAAATGGAAGCAGATCTATCGAAATTTGTTTGTATAAGATCGTCCATTTTGGTGGATTTAGTTCAGTCAGGATGGACAAGAAGAGAGTCTCTAAGGCATCAATGCCATAACAGTTTTCATGTTAGTTTATTTTTAACAAAATGGTCTCCTGTATTCCTTTAGATAATGTTTGAAGAGAGCAACACCATGGGATCATCTGTACGATTTGAATGATTTTTGATCATGAAGACACTAATGTTGAGATAATTATTCCATCTATTAATGCTCCAACCATTATAAATTAGGGTTATGAGTAGTCATGAGTAGTATCCTACCATAGTGGAGTGCTAATACAACTGGTTCATCACGTGGATAAACAATTTTCCTCACTGAACCCTTGGTTCATCGAAGCGATGGTGGTTATTCCAGACATGGATGAGACTTAATGGGAGTTCTCTCTTCTTGTAAATGGCCATCCTGATAGTGCGACTAAATTTATTGAAGAAATAATCCACCATAACTATAAAATGGGTGATTCCTTTATTGAAGGTATGATATATAGATTCTCCTATCATGTTTCCATTCTAGATCAACCTACTATTCGTCTTTTTGGAATGACCATCCTATCAGTCACAGAAGATCAGACATGGTACATGCTGATCAGGTAGCAAATTTACTTTTTCATTAGAAATATTCCTTTCAAATTATTTCATGTCCAAGTAGAATGAATTAATATTATTTTTAAATACTTGTGTAGGAATGGATTAGATAAAAAACCATTGTTCATTACCATTATAAAATCATCCCAACATGGAATAATATAGCCACAAAAGAGAGTGTCTTCCATGATCATGAAGATGAGGCTCCCCTTTCTAAATAGATGATTGATTCATTGGAGGCACCATGGTAGAGTCTTCAATAAGTATATAAATTTTATACCACGATGGATGTATGGATGATGAAAATATTAATATATTATAAAATCATATCTCTTTGGATTTCTAAACATTTATAATTTTCATTATCATTAGATAATAATCAAATGAGATTTAAGTAATTGACTAATTTAGTTGAGACTCTCCATTCATGTGAAGAAGTAGAAAATGAGTGGTGATAATAACATCAACATTCAATTAATGCCTCTCTCCAAGAACTTATTTTCTTCATCATCTCATTCGATGAAATCATACTATAGTTTGATCATTGATAGTAATTCTGTTTTTTGATGGTATTCTTGGTGTGAATGTGAAATGTGATTATTCCTCATATTTCACAATATCAATGAATGAGTTTTTTAATCATTTTTTTATTTGTTTTGTTTTCATTCATTCATGATGTGGATGATTCTTCAGTAATATGATATAATATGAATCCCCTGCAATAGTTATCCATTGTTTAATATCAAGAAAAACGAAATTCATGGATCTAAATATGTAAATCCTAATATATTTTTCTCAGGAAGCTCTCATGAATTCCCACCGACATGAGATTCTTTACTGATATATTTAAAAAATCTATCGAGAGATTACGCGATTCACAGATATTTAATTTGGTAGAATATATGCCCTAAAGGAAGAGTGTTCTATCTTTTTAAAATATTGATTGGCTTGGGTGATATAGATGGACTTTTTCTAAGGACATATGGTTGGCTTCACATGCTTTTACATTCTTTAAGACTAACTCAATGATGGGTTGTATTTTAGGTTCCCTTATCTTGTACATTATATCTTGGTTTATTAGGGTATTTTGGTTTATACCATCTATCACTATAGTAAATGTCCTTTTAGATTGTACCATAGGATTACATGATGTTTATAGTTTTCCTTCTACTACATTATCAATTATCATGAAATATGGTGTAGACATGCCAGGAATTGACTGAAAACACCCTAGGGTATTATTTTCTGTTATGGTGTTGCTAAGGGTCCCGATTACTGGATCTTGCATCAAGGAAGGGAGAGATTCCTCGTGTTAGTAGGCTAAAGACATTATGCATCAGTAGAGTTTTGGAAATAGCTGTGTCTCCATTGATTTCCTAAGGTCATAGATGATTTATGGGTAGAATATTTGTGAAGGGATAAATACTAGGGATACCAGTTCCACCATGATAACATGAGTATGGGTGATATAAATTATAAACAAATATTTTGTTTTAGTGAATATGCGATGGGATAGATTTTCCAATAATTACCTGTAACTCCCTGAGGGGCTAGGTTCCACAAAGGTGTTCTAGGACTAGCAAGGAATGATGCACCGTTAGGGAATGGAGGAGATGTCTTATGTTAGTAGGTCAAATTACTTATATATTGATAACATGGTTATAAAAATATGATCTATACTCATTTCTATGTTACATAATATATTTTCAAATACTCAAAAATCATGATGAGGAGGTTTGGTATGGAGGAATGCTATCCATGTATGGTTCCATAACCATAGGGTAGTTAAACTCTTAATTCTAAATCTTAATCCCCATGACCCATTACTTCAAATATCAAGGTGTGTGATGTCAATAGTTTAACAATGGAGTGTTAAATTTCCTCTTGGAGAAAGGGTACAAAGTAGAATTAACTTACATAAAGGATGTCTAATCCACAATGATAGTTTGGTAAAAATATTTGTAATCATGGTCCAAAGAGAATTTTTAAGGAGTATGGTATGTGAAAATCATATAGGGAATAACCCCGAAACAACTGAGGCTTTGATTAATTCCATGTTTATGTTGGGGATCACCGGAATTGAAATCCTTTATATAGAGTGATGATTTTGGTTGACTCACATAGGATCAGATGAAGGATCCATATGCATAAATTAATAGTCAATAAAATTCTCTCTTGAATCTGGGTAACCTATTCCAAGGGCCATGGAAGGTTAACAGTGATTGGAGTATCTAAAATCATGAATTAAGATTTTTTTAAAGTGTAATACGCATGAGGTGTTCGATCACCCTAAAAGTTTTTTCACCGCATGGCGAAAACATTCTTGAGGTGAGGAGATGTGAAAAAACATTACTCCTTATTTTTTCTAAACCAAGGTTTCTAGTGATCATAGATTGGATTTTACTAGGTCAATAGTTTAGGACTAAAAACATTATGGATTATATTTTCGGTGCCACATTTTATACCTAAACACAATATATGATTATTTTTCAATTTAATAGATGAATTTTTATCTGGATACCCTTTTGGGTTTTAAATTTAAAATATTGTGCGCCTATTTCACTATCAGTTTAGGGTCTTCTTTTGTGAACCATTATAGAGTGAACATTAAATTAGTTAGTCTTTTACAATTCTTTAGGATGTTTAAGATCATGATTCAGATGTAGGTAACATGGGAGATGATACAAAATAGATTAATTTTGACACAAATGGCCAACAGTACCTCATATCCTTTATAGAGGAAGATAAACATATTTTAAATCATGGGTTGAGGTTCTCTGTTCATAAGTAATGATAAGGAATAATCATACTATGAATGGCCAAGAACAAACTAAGTTGTTTAGTTCATCCATGGTGATGTCGGGGATCAAAAGTATTAGGACTCCCATTTTGGGGAGTGAGTAATTTTGTTGAACAATATTGGTGCATAGTTAGAAGTCGAAGTCATGAATTCAATGTAAAAAAGGTTACTTTAAGGAAGGTATATTTTTCCATGTTCCATGAATGGTTTCATTCAACATCATGTTCTCTAGACATGGCATGTGATTTATGGATTGAGGTGCATAAAAGATGTTAAAAGCACATCATACTATGGCTGACTAGGGTAAGGCTTATGTGGTACATTGATAAATTAGGATAGATGATTACTATGTGAATAGTTTTTCATCATGTTGTTGGAAATTAATTACATTTATGCAGTTTATCATAATTCAATAAGGAAATTGTTATTCTGTATATTTAATGTAATGAGACCAGATTGATTTCCCTACAGTTAAAGTAATGCAGTAATGATGTGGGATCCAACATGAATGATGTGAATGAAATGTTTCATATAATAGGCAATGTTATTTAAATATGACTTTTATATACTACAAATGATCTAGAATAGCTCATCTCCTATGGTGTTGGGGTAACTTTTTTCTTTTTGGTTGTGGTAGTTGGTCATTGGATTTAAGACCTAGGAATAATTACATATCCTATGATGGAAAGAAATCAAGAAACACATGGTTCATGAATGAGAATCACACTATCTAGATTTTACCCCTTAATATAGGTTCAATCTTTTTCCATTATTATTGTAGATGAGACCATGATAGAAGATAGGAGTGTCACTATGTATCATGTGATTAGAGGAATGAAGCCACATGTATTTATGGAGGAACTAATTTGATTAATGTCATTAAGAAATGTCTATAGACTTATGAAATCAAATGGGGTATTATAGATACATCTAATAATAGATGTCAAGGAATTACTATATATCCATCAGTAATAGGAATCATGAATCATGTAATTCTCGAAACAAAATCATCCTTCAACAGTTTGACCAATACACATGTAGGAGGGATTTGTATTTTTTTAATGTTACAGTACTTGGGGATGGAGATTATTTTACCTATATGTATCCCTTGTTGTAAGTAATAATGTCACATGTTGTTCTTTAATGGTGTTTTCCTAAGATACCAATCAACAACAATAGTGATCCTCTAGAGCTATGTCCATTGGAATGTGAAATTTTCGGTTGTGAAAGGAGAATCAACTATTCATTTTAACATCTTGCGATGAGGAATCATGAAATGCATTTTTAATTAATTAATTTTGGACCATAATGTTAATAACAATAGGATTTATTCCATAAATGTATTATAAATACCTTATTGAAACTCATACTCTCACATGAACTATGATCAGTGTGAGAAATGTGGGATGGGTATGGTTTTTCTCTATGTTAAATAATGATTAAGGGTGTAAAATGGAATTTTTTATCATCTAGTGGTTTGCAAAAGATATATGATCAATTTTTTTCGTACATATCTCATTGAAAATGCGTCTAAATCCATATATACTTCTTTAAAACCATGAAATTTAATTTCATGGTGAAAGGACATCTACAGTGTAGTTTAAAATCATATTGTAATGACATGGATCACCTACTATGAATGAAATTGGGTATTTTGGGTTGGACTTGTACTATATGTTTGGTTATCACTATATAAACTATGATATCAAGAATCAACCCTCAAGTAGTTTTTAGATTAATATGTCCCTTATGTGGAGATAACTCTCCCACGGATAATGGGGAATTTCATCCTCACATCACACAGATCTATCTCACATGCAGTGAGTTGTTAGTGAGATGGTTCCTCCCATGTAGTTTAACCGCATTTGGAGAGGAAGTTATCCATATATTATTGATTCATGTGTTTAGGAAATGAGATGCTGTGTAGTTAAAAATCATTCTTCCATGACTTGAGATTATGTTCAGTTCAACCTCATACAATAAGAACAAGAGACTTTGTTCATTCCAAGAACATTATTCTATGATGATATTGTATAGGTTAACATCATGTAACCACGATGAGGGGTTATTCATTACATATATATAACATATTTATTTAGAACTATCACATTGTTGGAGGTTTGTGAAATGCTTCTCATCCATTATGTCTAGTTAGTATGCTCTGTTATGATAGAACATATGTATGATTTAAGTCATTTCCCATATGGATTATATCATTGAATTCTTTATTACTGGTATCATTATGGTCTTGAGATCCACAAAAAATTCTCTTCAATATAATATACACAGGAAAACCTTCTTACTGAAGGCCCATACAATCTGATTTTGATAGAATTAACGGTTTGGTAATGAATGCAACATGTTCTCATCAAGCCACTACAATTAATATATCCTATATTGTGAAACATATTAATTTAATATTTCCACCAAAATAACTATATTGAGTGAAGAAAACCAGACTTCTATTCATGTCACTCCATCAGTAATGTACATCAATTAGTATGGTGTTTCTTGTATATAAGTACTTGTGGTTCCATAGTAAGACCAAAAATCATGGAGGAGATTGTCTAGCTGTGGCTTCTTATCCTTATTCAAAATATTATTTTGTATATTTGAAAAAATATTATAATGGGACAATATCTATCCATTTTTCACTGCATGATAGAGAGATGACTAATTTGACTCGATATTGTAATCCTTGTACTATTTCTTCAACACTGTTGAATATATTTTGGTGTCATTATAAGTTAATATCGTTTGAGGTACACCAAACACAGGGATGACATGATACTTTAAAAAGTTTATTATATTCTTCATCAAAACATCATTGAGGGATATTTCCAAACCTTATTTGGAAATGAATTCAGAAGTAGTAATTATGTACATGAAATGCATAGTTGTGGCATGGGGATATGGCCCCACAACATTAATTACCCAAATGAAAAATGATGAAGCATATTTTTTTGTATGTAGAAACTTCAAGGGATAATCTATGAAACATTAATGGTAAATAAATCCATGAATATTATTTTTGAATTCAATAAATTTGTGTATCATGGTTTTCTAATAATAACCCGACCTTCTTATTTGTTAAGAGAACTTAATGCCAGACAGATTAGTGATACCTGATCCCAAATAGACTTCTTCCATGATGTAGTGAGTCTTTATTTCTACTATGCATCTGAGGATGATTCCATAAAATCCTCACATTTATATGGATCACTATTCATTTTGGTAATCTTTATGGGTAATGTTCACTACACAATGCTGGATTTTTTTTCATTCCATGTAGATCTATTAGGAGAACTCAATTTGGATATAATAAATTATGGGCTCCATCTATCAATGTGTGGATATCAGTTCATCATGCTTGGGGATGGTGGTGACACAATGGGTTTCATTCATATCACATATTATGAATGAAAAGACCATTCTTAAGTGTGTGATATATAATAATGATTCTTCTTGACCAGGGTTGGCTGGGACTGTTGCTACATTAGCTAATGTTTCATTGTGAGCATTTTGTGGTCAGGGAACATGATGAAATTCTAGATCAAAGGGGAACTCATCCATCAGTCCCCTGTTGTATCCATTGAGAGGGTATTGTTCTTCCATTTTTGAAAGAATTTTTTTAATTAATCATATTTATGACTATTTCAGAGTCCCTATAGATATTCATGTAGGATATCTGTAGCTGTAGAGCTAGTTTAAACCTAGTAATGAGTGGTTAGTTTTCTTCCTTTTATCATATTTATTTAGATAGTGTGAAAGAGTAGGTAAAAAAATCTTTTAATAGAGATATAAATACATTATCTAATACAATAAAATTGAGTTTTTTCATTCATACATATTTTTATAGGACTTAAGTAGGTTGAATAAAAATAAATATCCAATTTATTGGGAGTTTCATGGTCCTAAAAGAACCCCCAATATTAGATATCATTGTACACTGGTGTATTCTCCATAGTGGGATGTGCGGTGAGGAAATTAGATAAGTCTTTCCCATTCACGACCATTTTAAATATGATCTAGATGCCAGATTTCTTTATAATGGCCTCCCATCATTCTTGACACCTTCTTTGCATGAGCAGACGATGATGTACTTCATAAAATTAATATAAGAGACTAGATGTACATTGTAATACTGTAAGTAATTACACTTATTTTTCATTGTGTAGATGATCATTTGAAATTTCTTATCAACATTGATGTATTGTTTCTCATTACCTATCATTGATCGGCTGAGGAAATAGAGAATTTTCTCTCTCAATGGATAATTTTTCTATGCAGGAAGGGAACCTATTGAGAATTACATGGAATAAAAATACAGTATGAGTGGCCTTCCTTCCACCAGGGGAATTAGAACAATCTAGCGAAGTAGATACTCCGTGATACTTTTGATGGTTTCTTTCCATCCTCAACCAATTTTTAGGTGATTCCCTTTATCATTATCCTCATGAGGAAGAGATATTTTTCCCCCATGTTGGCTATGAAATGCCGAATAAAGGAGAGGATCACATTGAGTCCCTGCAACTCTTTATTGATTTTTTGGGGGTGACATTGCTAAAATAAGACTAATCTTTTCTGGTTTGACCTTGGTGTCGTGGTTTCATACCACAAATACAAGGAACATCCATGATGTTAACCAAGGGGAACATTTCATAAGATTCATTATTAGAATTTCTTTTTAAATCTTTTTGATGATATTTTTTTGATCAGTGAAGTGATCACATGGATTTTGGGATTTGACCACTAGTTTATCGACATATAATTCATCTATTCTTCCTAAAAATGGTTAAATGATATTATTCTTGGAGTATTGATATATAGCACCAAATTTTATAACCAAAAGTGAATGATTTGATAGTAAAATAACCCCTTGGTGCTCCGAAGGTGATGTATTACTCATCAATAGGGGCCATCATTATTTTATTTTACCCAAAAAATCCCATCCATGAAGGAATATAGATGAATTCTAGTAGTTACATCTATCCAGACACATGTAATTTGAATTTAGAAAATTTCCTTTGGTAGCATTGATTAATATATATTAGATCGATGCATATCTGAATATTCCAATTGTTTTCTAGGAAGGGGAGAATGTTGGAGACCCCTATTGGGTATTTCACTTATCATACAATGGTGTATTTTATCAACTTGTAAACATCGTCCTCTACATTGGTGGTATGAGAGGGGAGAATCCTCCTTGTTGCCTTTTTTAACCATCACTGCTCATGGGGTAACCTAAGATAGTTCTTAGACACATCTAAAGTCTGTGCAAGATTTTCTGTATAGTTCCAAGAATAAAACATACCAAGGATGCTTTATAAATTAAATACACATCTATTTCTCTTATAGGAGAATAGAGGCACTAATCTTTACAGGTAGAGTATCTTCTTATGTTCCTAGATTTACATCCTTGGTCTCATCAGTGGTGGTAGTGTCACATTCCTTCAATGTAGAAGGGTTGTTCCTGAGGTCATTCCCTTATTTTTCCATCTCTAAGTCCAAGGAGGAATTGTATGATTGAGGTGGGATTCTAGATGAATCACTGTCACCATCCTGGTGAGAGAGGTAATGAGAAAAGGCATTATAATCCCATAGTGCCTATGTCTTTATAGAGTGATGATTTAGATGATTCTATTTTACACTATCACTTGGGATAAGAGGGTATTGAACCTATAGGGCTAGTTTTATCGACACAAAAAGAATTATGGGGAGAACATAGTAATTGTATTGAATAATGAAAGGATTTACATGGTTTCGCCAATCCATTGGGGTATGCAACTTTTATATCATTATCCACCAATAGTTTCTTCGCTCTCCTTTTATAGAATACTGCTTTAGCATATGTGGCTTCTCAAGTCTAAAAAATTATGTTTTGACTATGTTGTATTCTGAACATTCAATCGATGGGGTATTTCATAAAATTATGGATTGTTTAATGTACTACAATGTGGATATAGGGTCAGGGACTTATATATTAGAATTTTTATGTGTTGTCTTCCTAAATAATCATAAACATTGTGTGAGATCTAAGATTCACAAACTGAGTATCCGGTTTGATCATCCCAAAAGGTATTTCTTCACACTTATCATAACCTTAAATAGTCATCTTTGTGGGAGAAAAAACTAGTTTTCAATATATGAAACATCATGGGGATAAAACTAAGATTAGTTTGATCCTAGAGCCAATATCAATCAGATTCCTTCTATTATTAACATATTACAGTCCACCAAAAAATATTGGGGTCTGATGTTCCCCTCAATGAATTCTTCATGATCATTTATTATGAATTATATGGAGACTGGAAATTAATCTATCGTGGTCTCCTTTCTATATAACTCTACATAAGTTACCTCTATCTCAAATTAAATTAAAATTTGGACGGATTTAAGGATTTATTCCATGATTTCTTGGGAATTATAAATCTGATCAATGACCATGAGAAAGGATTGTACAACCTAAAGATGTTTTAGAATATTTTACATTCATTTCAGAGGTCATTGATCCTAGAGGTGGGTTTTCTCTTGAACATGTGTCTTAGAAATTAGGTAATTTGAGGTGGATGGGTCTGGTACTTGTGCAGAGGTAATAAGATAATCTTATAAAAATCACGTGGGCCATGTTGGATATACCTATTTCCTAGAATGATCAATCAATCGAACCCCCACTAGGCATTAATGGTATACAACTGGGTTGAGATGACTACTGGAGGGTTCCAAGACACCTCCATGTCTTTGATGAGATTGCTGGAGTCCTTTCCCAAGGGCCACAACAATATATATGTTCTTTATGTGTACTTGAACACAATAATGTGTCTGAATACATCAGTAATATCCCATGCATCCTCGATTCCTATGCACTAGGCATCCATTCACCTTGTATAGTGCTCGGAACACATACTCAGATGTATAATAATAATTTTATAAGGGTTATGTCAATTTTATCACGTTGATCAAACCTAATATGATCTATTCATCTGACGTGATTTCCGTTTGGTGGGGTGGTTCTGATATCTATATATTATAAGGATTAAATCTACAAGATTCAAATCTTTCGTTGGAGAAAAATAAGACTCCTTCCATTCAATTTCTTCTAGTTTCAGATATTTCATCCCACTTTTGAGAGACATGTATGATGACACCTTATAGGATGATTATGAAACTGTAGACCTTCACTAATGTTTGATTACGGTGACATGATCATAGTTGATTTTTTTCTGAGTCATCCAGTTGTTAACCTTCTATTCATGCCTTGCCAAAAAATTCTTCCAATAACCCACCTATTTTTACTATGAAATAGTAATTCATGTCACATACTTTTAGGATTTCTCTAAAACGACGTATCATGAATAAGCCATGCCTTGAACGATGTTTTTGATTAGAAACAAACCGATATATTAAAACCCATCCATCAATGGAAGGGTAAATATTTGGGATAGTTATTGAATTTTACCTCATCAGGATTTCTATGTTGTTGTTTCATTAATATGTTATTGTCCATGGATTCTATGAAATAACATGCAAATTGTACATTTTAAATACAAATCTTTATACATATGTTCATAAAATCCCAGGTGACTGTGATTTATTTTTTCATCTATAGGAAGGTGATTCGGTGGTCACCACTTCTCGAAAAGAGACTCTGGGTGGTTCAGGACAAACCTAGGTAATTTTATGTGAACTAATTTTGGTTTGAGAGTGATAGATTTATCATATTCTTTTTCTATATTTTTTCCTTGTGCTGAGGTCATGAGTCATTATTTGGATCGAGTTCACTCAATGGATTCCTCAATACATCATTTTGTTTCTATGAACCACATGAACCCATTAGGATACTTCATTGTGATCAGAGGTTTCTATATATCATCCCATATATTTTCAGAACAGATTTATAGAAGTTTCTCCAATGAGAGTGGGATGGTGAGTGAATAGGTTAAAACATTCCATCTGGACATAAATTCTGACAACCTATCATTTTGGAATTGTTCACAATTTTCCATGTTGATGATTTTTATATTCCCCATCATGGAGATGAATTGACAAAGGAATTTATGAAAGTTGTATTCCCACACTGCAACAGATCATGTTGGTATACTATTATACCAAAACAATTTTTGGCCCTATCATAGTTTGTAAAAAACATCTTAGCATTGTAGAGTCCTCTTGATTATGAGGGAACATAATTGGAGAAGATTGAGATATGATATTTTTTAATTTATTCATGGGGATTAATACACAATCAATAAAAGATAATGTGGGATTTTTGAAGATGGGTGGTGGAAAACTGCCATCCAAACTCTTGGGATATTGCTTCATTTTAGGATCAATAGATTTGTGTCACCCTTCTAGGGATTCCATTTGAGTATACATTTACATAATGACACAATGATGCTCTGGGGTACTACGTTCTTTGTTAACTCCCATATTTATGATGAATAATTGGATTAATGATGTGGCCTCACTTTCAACTTAGGATTATTCTTGTTTCTCTCTATTATTGAATGATTTCTATAGAAAGGTAATGGATGACACCACAATGGAGGCATGTTAGGATCATATTTGAATTCCTCATTTATGTAGAATGGATACCAGGATCAAAATCAGTATGATGCTATGATACCACTCTTGATGGAAGATTATTTATGGGAGGGATAATATTATTCTCTTATTGAATACAATACCCAGGGGGAATATTTCCCTTGAGTTGATCCTTGTTTATTTTTATGAGATATTTTTTCTAATTCTGATATTGTCACAACTATTCTTATGTGGAAGGAACCTATTATATTTAATGTGTTAACTCGGATGTATCATTACACTTTCCTTTATCATTGGATGTTTGTTTAGTGATGTGGAATCATGATATTCATAGGTGCCATATTTTGGAGCCTTCATCGGTTCTTGGTTAATTTAGCATCGGTTGGTGAATAAAAATAACCTTCCTCTTAGAATATATTTTCCTTTCTATGACCCTATACATTTTTATCTGGATCCATCATGACTATTGTGTTGACATTGAAAAAATTCAAAGTGGCATACTGGGAAATCATGGTTATCCAATTACATTTGATGTTATATGATGGTTCAACATTTCCTTCATTAGGGTTGTTACTTGAACCCCGACCATATTGTGATGATTTGGATTTCAACCCCAATAGGGTCTTAATTCCTTACCAATACACTCCAAAAATATTATACTATGATTAACAACCACGATAGAGATTCATATCGTGAATCACGGTCTGACCATTCTACTCATGTGGAATTGTCAAAGCAAAGATGGACATATTTCATGGGAATTCCAGTTACATATGATCAACTATATGTTTTATTCTAGGATTACCATATTCTTTAGATATTCAAATAAAATGTCTAGACACATGATGAGATGATTATTCTTTTATTTGATAGATAAGCATCAGGTTCAACTTTATGGTATTCACGGAAATTAAAAAATAGTCCCAAATGATAATAACCCACTCATTTATTTATTTGATACATTCACTCTCATTTCACCATTTCTATTTTGATGGGAATGTGGAAACCACTATAAATGTTCATTTTGGATTTATGGTGGATTGTGAGAAAGGAGGAGTTAAATGTGTTGCACAATCATTTATATTGGGTATCCATTTTTGTTCTTAATATGTACACACAATGGTTCCCACATCCATAACTGTGTCCAGACTAACCTTGCAAGGGTAGGAGTTCATTTTTTGTTTTATACACAATGACACATTTGAAGTCAAATTGATAAATATTACATTAGGTTGGTCTCATTAGACACATTTGGGGGGTCTTTTTGCAATCTTTTGGACTCTCTTATAGATTAAGATATGTTTAATAATATATTCCTAATCCTGATACGATAATGGTTACCCTAACAAAATTATATTAGGTTAACAAATTTTATATGTAGAAGAATAATGATAACTCATTATGGAATCCATGTATATATATCATATTATATTCATCATTTTCCTATTAATGAATTGTAGAATGTATGATTAAGACTCATAATAAAGCACATTGGAATTGGCTACCATGAATGGAAAAAGTTAATTTTCCCATGAGGGGATTCATCCATTATATGGTATCCTATATATCCTATTTATTTCTTTAATAAAAATAAATGTAGTTTTTTAACCCTATTAAGTTTAATTTCATGTAGAAGGTATATATGAGTGGGAATATAGGAATATAATATTTGATCTCGATACACAAGGAGACATATTACGTGTCCTAGTTATATTTGGATTCATAGTTATCCATGTTAATTAATTCCCTTAGGATTGGACCCAAGGTAGATACCCTTTATATAAGGGTTATTTATATCATTCCACTCATCGAGGATTACATAATGAGATTAAAATGGAAGGTGGAGATTCAAGAAGTGACTGAACGGACCAGTACAACTCCTTAATACCATGTGATGTATGTTTAGAATTAGAAACATTGGATAAAAATTAATGAGTATGATTTCATATAGATGTAGGAAAATGTATTGGGAAATACCAGGGGATGTTTGATATAGATCTAAAGCAATAAGAAGGAATAAAAGATATCTGGATTATCACAGGAATCAGATTCATCGTAGTTCAATTACATATCAATACACCGGTGGATGAGGAAAACAATTAGACCATATGAATGATTGCATCCCAAAGGTTGAAATTTTGGAGACAATATTCAAATTTTATTAAATTGGTTTCCAATTTAATTTATACCTCATGCTTTAGGAAGGAATACTATGAACCATAAGAATAGAAGGAATCATATTTTTTGTTGGTCAAATGACCAGGGCATGCACACTGATGCTTCGCTTATATCTGAGGAATATCATATTATTGCACTGATCATGGAATGAAAAATAAACATTCCCTAGATGATTGAGACATTTTACATGATTGAGATAACCATTAAAACACCCCAATACAATATATTCTATGCTAGGTGTGATAAATGAGGGATAGAAACTAATCATTCTAATTATTTGTGGATATAAGAATAATTTGTTAGGAATACAGTTTGGAGGCTTGATAAAGGGATAGGGACTTGAGGGGGTGTCCTATATATCATGGTTAATGAAATAATTTGATATTTCATATTCTATTTGATTGGGGTTTACACAATGGTGTTTCCCAATTGATTGGGTCTAACTCACTGAAAATAAAAAGGTTATCATTTAATTTGTTTCCCTATTTAGTTGGAATTCTTGACGACCTGTTGTGAATTGATTATATTATTTTCATGCCTTTATTATCTGATTGAAATTTCATATGATGTATTCATGACTTGTATAGAAAAATAATATGAACTTGTTGACTTGTATAAGGGAGGTCATATGACCTAGATGGCATGCCTAAAGGTTGTCGTGTGATAAAGGAACACTTATTCGGAAGACATTGCATGAACTGATTGAATCTTTCTGGACCCTATCACATGATCAATCTGAAATGCTTTGAGGGACTCACATGATCCACCTAAATTTCCCATGATTCATCACTAATGATGAAAGACACACATTGAGGGTGTCTCGAGAGTCAGTTTGACATGTCTTGGATGGTTATATATATCATGGATTCCCCATCCATATGTTTCCACAAGAGATGATAGGCATGTTTAGGGTACATTGAAATATTAATCTTACAAACATGGATGGTGTTGGAATGTATAAATAACTTTTTCAGAGATTGTCACGAGAGCTAATTGAAATTCCCTAGATCTATCATGAGACTGAATTGATATGTACTGAGGTCTCTATATTATATGGGTTACATGTCTGGTGGAAAATTCAATGCATGGATGGAGAGCCAAGAGGTTTTCATGAGACTTTAGTGGAATTCTAATGGATGATTTTTAGTTTTGTATATGATGATCAAGGGACATTGCAGGATTCAAATATTATACCAAAGGATTGTGTCATTATGATAGAACCATTTTTTTTTTGTGACCTGTCGGTTCATGTGAAGTGCCTGAGGATCTAAACATATATGCATAAGTATCCCATTTTTTAGACTTTGTTGCAGTATTTTATTGTATATTCCATGAATGTGTTCACATGTTTTAGAATTGATGTGGGATATACATCATAAAATACACCAAAATTCCTCCTCATGATCTACAAATGATCATGTGATGTGTTTATGCATGCATCATGATCACTTTTATTGTTCCCAAGATCTAACATGATAGAAATATTTCTCGGTCATGATATCAGTAGCTCTGAGAAAACCACTCAGATGCTTGGGTTCGTTGGTGTGAGGATCCATGAGTTCATTTTTTGATTTTATGTGAAGTTTATTTTCATGTTGTGGTGGTAAATTTTTAGGCCTTTTCATCCCTATTATTCACCTCTTTGGAAAATTCATATAGTGTGAATCTAAGTTTGAGTTTGTGGAGATATTTTTCATTATGCATCTTCATGAAGTCCCACTATATGTTATTTTCGAGGAATCAAAAGATTTTTAGTGACTAAAATATAATCCTATCAGTGCCACATTTATTGTATTAGATCCTATTTATGGGGTCTTGAAAATTAATGCAGGCATGCCAATGGACTTTTGTATTTTCATATCGCCATATCCAAGGGCCTTCACGAGATCAATGTGCATGTCAAAATGCCTTCACGTGATCTCATGAAACTTTCCTGAGATCTTTTTCAAGACATCTAAAGATACTCAAGGGGATTTGTGGGACCATAGTAGTGTGTCACATGAGTGTTATATATTCAACAGGATCTTACCTTTTCCCTTTTACCTTCATCATTCCATTTTCAATGTCCTGGGGATTTTGTGAACCTAAAAGGCTGTTTTTGTGGAAAATCACTTTCCCTACCATTGATGTGCTTCAAGAAAAACTAAAGGTCTTATGGTGATGTAACAACAAATCATGGATTAACTATATTCCTTGTTTTTGAAACTAAATATGGAGTTCCAAAATTACTAGACCTATCAGAAGCATTTCACATGATCGGGGTGATATGACAACGACCTCTAACGTGACCATAAAGATATGTCCCAAGGGATTCATTGGTGTCTCGGAGACATCCTATGTCATGTTAGATGTTTTTTACGATTAGAAGAGGCTCCCATATTTCCCTTTATTATTTATATTTTTTATTTTACAATGTGTGTGTAACTCATGATTTTGTAGAAGCATTGTTAATGAAAATAACTCCACCTATCAATGATGTGTTGCATGATATTTATGACTGCACGAAGATCCCATTATTTAAGATAATTTATACATGTATTGTTAAATGGAATTTTTTTAAGGTAATTCCTGGGGTTGTTCATAGGTTATGTATTGCGCATGGGCATCCGCATGACCTTCCATTGGTTATGCAATCATGTGTCTCCTAGAGGTTCACCTGATTTGCGTGATGATGTCCACCGTATACTTTATTTTCGTTATAAGGAAAATAATAACCATATTTTGGTATATGTTACATTATGATAGTTCTGATTCCCCTTTGGATATCGTCAATAGATGTTTATAATCAATGAAAATAACCCATTCATTCTTCATATTAATTTTCTTTAATGATATTAATTTTTATTATATTGAAATGACATGAAATAGAGAAATTTTTTAGACTGGGAATCATCCCTTTATCAATTTATTTTAATAAAAACAAAACTTATCACTGGATCATGGATCATGAGTTTGGGGTTTATCAGATGTCAATAGGAAATTATAATTATTTGTTATATGAATTTTTATATTCCTTTTACACTACGTGTCTGCAATATCAAATTTATTATTTTATATGTATATAATTTTCTAAGGACTATTAATCATTGGTCATACTATATTATATCTTTAATATATATATATATATATATCTACATTATAATAAATATCTTAATTATCTTGGTAACTAGAGTTGGGTGAATTATTCCAATTATGGGATAATTTTTAGAATTATCCTTAGTATCTTAAAAAAATTACATTCATAGTGATAAAAGACATAATGTTAAATACTAATAAAATGTATGAAAATTTATTCTAATTGATGGAATACCTGATGAAAATTATTATTTAGTTCATCTAGTAATGTAATAGAATAATTATATACAAATATTTATTTTCTATAGTGCACTTGATGAAATATATAATATATGGAATTGTTTAAATTATTAATAGACCAGTTAGAAGTTAATACATCTTCTATTAAACAATATAAGTGAAGGGATTTCATTAATATTAAGGCGAAAAAATCTACTATATTAGTAGGTGAATGAAAATTTACCATGTTTATAAAATATCATTCCAATATAGAAATAATATACCCCCTTAATAATGATCAAATTACATTTTATCTCCCCATTATGAAGAATCCTATATCATTTAGTAGGAGAAAATAATATTTTGATATTTGAGAAATGGATTGATTCGACAAATAGTATTATTATATCAATAATATTAATGTATTAAATAGAATTTTTAATGTATATTTATAAAAATTGTGAAGGTGTGGATCAATTATATTCATAAATTAAAGAATAAAGATGATGAAAATATAGAAATCATGGAGACGAATAATTTAAAATAAATAATTATATTTATTTATTTCCCTCAATATCATACAATTGAGTTAGGAAAAAAGTATTCAAAGAATAAAACAATTTAAAATCAATTTGTTATTTTTTATGAATCATTCATTATAGGGTTCATGAGGATTATTTTGGATGAAAAACATTACCTGATGTGTAAAATAGATTGATATAGTTATGTATTAATACCAACCCTAAAAATGGAATTAGTCACCCACATATTTTTTTATATATAATCATATCAACAAAATTTCATTAAATATTGAGAATAAATTATTTAATGTATTCATTCATAAGAAACATTGAATATAAAATCATTGGGAATCACCATGTGGAATGAAAAGTAGGGATAAATAATAATAAAACATTAAAGTTTAACACTAAAAATTGTAGTAAAAATACTAATTAAACATTTATAAGTCTTATATGAAATATATATATATATATATAGAAAATAAAAATCAATATATTGAATATAACATGATAATATAAGTTTTAAATATAAAATTTTTAAATGTCAATGTGTTGGTTCATTATTTAAATTCTTACCAAAAGAATTAATATAACCAATATTAAATGTGAACATGTAATATGGTTAGTATTTCTCTATGAAAAGTAATTATTTAATACATTTATATATTATCACATAAACACATTTCGTATATATTATAAATTGAAAAAATATAACGTTTTCTCTCAATGAATTAGGGAATCATAATTCCGATCACATGAAACGACTCATATATTTATAGTTAACAGAGTTCAAATTTATTCACCATATTTTATGATTCATACTATGAATGTGTTTATTTTGATTCTACATATGAAAACTTTATTAAGTCATGAGGGCGATGATACATAACTAGTTAGATTTGGAGATGATGTTTAGTTGAGAGGTTGTGAGTTTGGGATTTGAGAACTATAGTGGGGTAAACTATTTCCTCCTGAATGAATCATATAAAGATATAAAATATGTTGATTAATACTTCCCAAATCATAGTTCAAGACTACTTATCACCTTGATAGTTATATAATTTAAAACATCTGATGATGTGATCATCTATATATATATCAACATTATTGAATATTCTACATAATAATTATTGATTCTATGGACTATATACATGTATATGAGAACCATTATTTTTACCACCATCCTAGATAGTGATAGATTCTATAGTGTAGGGATCATGCACATGAAAATTTATTCATATATATCTACATAGACTAATCTAAACTAAAGTAGATTATTTTATCTAAATATGAGTTGTTTTACCTTTTAATTTCAGTTCATAAGGATTAATGTGGGTCCTTTTAAAGTCATGTAGCCAAATTCAAGTGATTTTCCTCTTATGGATGTTTGATGATGGCCTTTATAGTATTATGATTGACTGTTGTGGAAGAATTCCATATATCTCATCTTATAATAATCCAAGTCAATGTTGTTTTAGTTTCATAGTTCAATGAATGGTGATAGGATAATACTAGGAATTTTGAATATCTTGTAATAAGGACAACATGGAAAAGGGTATTTAGAAAATGTTAGTGACAATATTAGGTATTAAATAACCTATATAGTTTATATATATTTTTATTCCACTATTTCGTTATGATTTTTTTATTAAAAATAATAATAAAAGTATTTATTGAATTTTCATGATGTCAATATGATGATGGAATGTCGTGGAATGTGATTGTAGTTCACAATAAAAAACTAATAATAATTAAAGGTGAAAAGAATTTAATTATATGATAGAATATGTTAATAGATAACCTGTTGTTTTATAATTCCACTTTCAATATAATATGCTTATGATATGAATCAAGTAGGACAATTTTTAGCCTAGTCAACCAGTTAACCGGCCTATAAACCATTTGAATCATTTGAAAGATAAAACCAATACCTAGCTAACCATGAATTTATTTGGGGGGGGGGGGTTAGTTTGTGGTTTGGTGGAGGTAGGAGGGAAACAATGCTTGACCTCAACATTTTTTTAGTGAGCATGGTGATCCAAGGGAATATACATACTTTAAGATGAATTCTATAAGCTCCGGTTGGGGTATAGTGGAAAATAAGGTGTTATCCTTTCATCAAAGGAGTTTATATGAGACATTCATAAAATTTAATCTATTAAAAAATTTAAAATGATACATACCCACATTATATTCTAAATGATATGAAACCATATTGAATTTATGAAACCTTATTCCATGATAAAATTTAATTCTAGTTATTACATGTTATACCACTATGAGTTTTACCCTTAAAGTTATTTGATTTATGAATATGAAATATAGTAAAATTCTTGTGAACTTTTTTCTAGAAAATTATATTTATTTAAAATTTATCAATTCTTATGAATGAAAATAAAAGATATCGTGAGGTCATATGAAATAATTATTTTGTTTTTTCCATGTATAATATGTTTTAATGATTGAAAAACATGAATTCTCTTAAGTGAATTCCATAAATTTTATTCATACACACCAGACCAAGTTACAATGGATGATAAAAATATTGAAATATATAAAATCTTGATATATTTATTATTTGAAATTCATTTCATTGGACATGATGCTGAATAAATGAGATTAACAATTTTATTATGAAATTATTTCAATGGAATAGATGTATCATGGTTTATATATGTCGATTGGAAGAAAAATTAATTAAGTAAAGTTAATAAAGTTATTATAATATCTATTAATTAAGAAAACCTATTTTCCTAAAAGAAATTTAGATGAATTATATATTTTTAAAATTGATCCATAAATCTAAAAACTATATTAAAGTTGTTTAATACCTATTTATTGATAACAATGAGTTCATTAGGTGTATAACGGTAACGAGGAATCAATGAAAAAATATAAGTTATAGGGACACTGTCTAATACCTAAATAATCATAACATGTAGAAATTACTCTATAGGTAGAGGTAATATGATACCAATTTAATGGTTTTTTTGGATGATATGTAAATTTATTTTTAATTTTATAAATTTATAAATTCTTAATGAATGGTATTTTTTTACGAATCTATATTGATCTTAAAAGATCAATATACTATTATGATCATATTTGGGTTTCATGATTAAAAATTAATTGATTTATGTTATGATTGTAATTAGATATGGAGTTACCTCATTTATATTTTTATGTTTTGGTGAGACAAATTAGACTATATAATTAAATTGTATAATAGGTTGTTGTTGGAGGGTTAATTTATTAACGTTTTCTAAGAAAATTCTAGAAATCAATGGTTGGATCAAAGAATAACATTATAATTTTCATTATGTGAACAAGGTGGTATAGTTCTATATCATGAAAATGGATTTATCCTACATGGAAATGTACAACAGATGTTAATCATAAAATACATTAAATCAGTCTATTATTATTTTAGTATTCATGGTCGAGATAGCAAGATTAAAAAAAAAATCTATTAAAAAATAAATGATAAATATCATAAAACATAATGATAAGTGGATAAAAAATAAATAAGATATTTATGTTTTACTATTGAATTGATAATAATAAATATACAACACAAAATTTAGAGATTATATCATGATAGAAATTTTTATAATATATATTAAAATATGGACTATTTGAATGTACATTTTATGGATTTTATTTTTGATTAATTGGTTTTCATGTAACAATGAGATGAAATAAATTATTTTAAATGAGTTCATTGTAATTTATGAAAACATAGGAAATTGAAAACACACTGTCATCCTGTAGACTAAAGAATGATAATCGATGTCTGGGATATGAGGTGTTTGAATGTGGTAGAATTGTTGGTTAAAGTATTTTCACAAAATAAAGAATATATATGATAAGAATAAAATTAATTTTTTGGATCTAAAATATGTGACTATATTACTAGTATTATAAAATTCAACAATAAAAATAAGACAAGAGATACTTTATACTCTATCTGTTATTATCCTTGATGTACGTAGATATAAATAAGAAAATAGTGTTTCAAGAGAATGATCCTATTATTGGGTAATATACGAAGATGGTCGTTATTAAATGAAATAAATGAGAAAATATTATGGATATAAATTATTCAAAAAACATCATTCCTAAATTAAATACCACTAATCCATCTTAATTTTTCATATTCTGCATAAAACCAATGAACATTTAGACATCCCAGTCGATTTTTTATGTGGGGAAGAACATCAATCCATATATTAAATGTGATACTATATCAATTAATGGTGGAAATAAATTATAACACCCCAAGTATTTATAAATAAATTTAATATAGAAGCCAAGAATCATTGAGTCTCTACAAAACACCTCTTTTTATAACCTAGCCACTAAACATATTTTTTTCACCTCAATTATTAGAATTCCAAGAAAATGACAAACAAATTTGCCTTCTATAATATATATAGAGTCTGATATGATTAACATAATTTTTTTAATAGTATCTTAACCCTTATGAATATTAATGTACCATTATGAATAGTAATATAATCTTTATGAATTGTGGAATCTCCCATTAAAGTAGAAATAAAATTAAGACACTTTAGAAATTAAATGTAGTTTTTTGAAATTGATAATTATGTGCAGTGATTTTTGTGGGTTATAAATATTTTATTAAAATATAAAATTAATAAATTTATTTAAAAGAAAATTATTTTTCATAAAAATTATTTCTAATTAAAAATTTTCCCATATAAATTTAGGTTAATATTATAAATCTAGGTTAAAATTTTAGGGTATGATAAAATAAGTTTTAGTTTTAAAAAGTTCTATTTTCTATTAAATGATGACTTTACATAAAAATTAAATTTAATCTATTTAGAAAATATTTTTTACAAAATTGATTCAATATTTTAATTTTAAACATCGATAAATGGTTCAGGGGAATTTTTCATATTTTTATAAAATAGAAGAATTTTTGGAGAATAGTAAAACAAGGTAATTTATGATAAATGCTAAATGGAATTTTTTTTGAGTCATAGGCGATTTAAGTATGATGTACGAAAATTTAATTCAAACTCACATGAAATTATTACTATTTTTAGTCACAACAGTCTAGAATATTCATAGATTTGATCCAAAATAAAAAAATAATGAATAAAAAGATGGGAAATAACTCCTCTCCTATACTATAAAAGCCATCCATCACTCCCTATACTCTTGACTACTCAATGACTTGATTCCCATAAAATATATTCCCAAATACACTTCCCTTGTACCTACCCACTTCCATGAGACATTTTTATTTCAAAAAGACTATAACCCCTTCCCTTAAAGAAGTTCTCAAGGAGGTGTATTGAAGAGGTAAATCCACATCTTTTTTCTTTAAGTTTTATTTCAAGTTCCTTTATTTTGTTATCCCCTACTCTCCTCCCCTATCCAAATGATCATGGTAACTCCATAATCATCTATATACTAGAGTTATATCATGTTAATGAATTACCATTATCAATTTTCTTACTCTCTCTCTCTCTCTCTTTTATTTTATAAAATAAATCATCGTCTGTGAGATTTCGATATACAAATTTTGTGGATGACGAAGTATTGTTCACAAATTTATCATTCTATAAAAGTCATGAAATTATTTTTATTGTCAAATCCAATATAAATTATGTTTTATACAAATATAATATTCATAAACCATTATATGTACATAATATTAATTCATATGAACAAACATGTTTTTAATAATGAGAATACCTCCAAAATAATCTATGTGATTGTAATTAATATTTCATATAATGATAAACCTCATAACATATAACAAAATGATATATATTAACATAAAAACATATATATGTTAATCAATAATATATACATTCAATTTCAGATAAATATATCCATTCCACAAGAACATCTATACTCATATACACCTATACTGATTGTGAAAACCAAGGAAACGAACACTCTGAAACGGTGGAATTCAATCTTATAAAATTTCAATAAAGACATAAATGAACAATATAAAATTATAATAAACTAAATAAATGTCTAATAGATTCTTAATTATTTTATTAATAAATCTAAATTTATATTCCAGGACCTCATGTTTAAGAGTAGAACATATTCAGACATAAGGTAAGCGTCTTCTACCAGAACATCCATTTTTTCTTTCAAGTTATTCATATTATCTACATAATTCATTGAAATTATTATCTATATATATTTAATCCTCATAAATCCTATTTTAATTTTCTATACATATGTACCAATAATAAACCTTCTTTATTTTATGGGGATTTACATGTTTTAAAAGGATCTTGAAAAAACATTTCCCGATAAACAAGCATGTTTCATAGAAAACTCGAATTATTATATTTTTTAAAATTCACAATATAATATATTTTACGACACGATTATTTTTAAAAAATCACTACTTTTATTATAAAAATACTATCCTAATTAAATTCTTGTTATATACAATTATATTTCAAAAAGAACTCTTCTTTTCATAGTAAAAGAGTATTAATATCAGGAATTACTCGATACATTTATAAGAGTATTTTCACATATTTCAAAATTCAGGTTGATTTGTATATATAAATGGGGTTAATATTTTATGATATAATTTACCATATTTTATGGAATGGTTTATTATTAGTTTGAAAATGGATGTTCTATCTTCGTACCATTCACCATATTACTTTGAATTATCAGTGTACAGATTTAATAATTGGGGAATGTTATTTACATTTAAAATGTTAGATTGAAAATGAATGTATATTCTATTTATTTTTATCCCTATTCATATATGAAATGAATTATACTTATTAAGTGATGTTTGGGTCCTGATATTGTAACACCCGATTTTTTTATGAGAAATATTTTGTTTTTATGTTGTATACATCATCAAAGGAATCTTTCACTACATGCAACACTAGCTTGGCTTGCTTTACACTCAATCACAACCATCCTCGATAGCTTGCGTTGTACGTAATACTGAGTTTCTGTAAACAATGATATGCTATTAAAATATTATTAAAACTTGCCGTTATGAATAGTAATACCCACTTTTTGAAATTTTATAAATTTTATCTTTCAAAATGGATTTCCGTTTTGGATTTGGAATATCGAAATTAGTATAGGGTGAATATTTGGTATTTTTCTGAAAACTTTCAATTTTTGATGAATGGTGAAAACATCAGCTAACTATTTAAAACCCGATTTTTTTAATTAATTAATTATTTTATTTAAATTTATTTTATGTGAAAATTGATACATAATACCTATATAAGTTCAATATAATTCATTATAGTCATTTTATATTAAATTTAGATATATAAAAATTTTATTGAAATTTTCATCGTCTTTTACCCACATCCTAGGAGAGTTTAAAAATTTACATAAAACATAATTTTACTGCTTATATGAGTGGAATTTAGAAAATCTGAGAGACACAATTAATATCAAGGATTAATATTTGGTTCAATAAGATAAAAATAATTTTTGGTGAATTGTAACTTTTTACTTTTTTTACCACGGTTAAAAGTAAATAGGGTAATTATGTGAAAAATGATATTATTATTACCCTAACTCATGTACTAATTCTATTGGATAACTTTAATTCAACCCAAAACAACCATAGGAATAAAATATGACCTTTTAGGTCCACTTGGATTATATTAGGACATTTGTTATAATTTTATTTAAAGAAGAGTTAAAGAAGTTAAAAACAATGTTTAATACCTAAAACATTTTTAATATAGGGTTATACATAAGATAATTATGACTATAAATATTCATTATAAATATAAAACTATTTCCTAAGTAATGGTATTTTATTTATAATTTGTAGACTTTAAATAATTTAATTTATTTATGACACAATGATGATGCAGTAATTACTTTATTAATGAAATATTAACACAATTGATATTATAAATACAGAAATAAATGTAATTTGAGACTTTTTATGAATTAAATTAATTTTATAGTTTAATATGAAATATTAGTGTTTATTTAATTAACTTTTATCGAGCTAATCATGTTGTTATGAGTTTCCAAAAAATCAATTACCAAATAGTATCAAAATTGACATAAAATAGTTTTTAAAACAAATATTATATTATTAAATGTTATTTTATTCCTAAAAATATAATGTTTGGCCAAATGACTTATATAAGGTTTTATATATAAATAATTAACCACTTGGGGTTCGTTTGACTTGTTATAGTATGTTTTTAACCATATAGTGTAAGAAAACAAGAAGACACAGTAAAAGTTATATTTTTTAACTTAGAGTTAAATCTAAATGATAATGTTAAAATAGTAACCTAAACTTGTCTAAAATATATTTCTTGAGAGGATTTGGACCCATAACCACCTTATATTCGAAATAAATCAATTTGGAGCTATTAATAACCGAATATGACTTTATTATAAAATAATATTTTAAGTTTTTCCTAAAGTGCCCCTCTTCTCCCTTATAAAAGGATACCTATTCCCTCTCCTATTTACACATATTTGAGCCTTAATGCTTGGAAAAAACCTACCCATTTACCTTCTATACTTCCCTAGAATCATCCTAGAGGTCATGGTATTCATCAAAGACCATCTTTAGTGCCCTAAGAGGAAGTTAAGAAGATGCGCTTCAAAGAAGAGGTAATGTATGTTACCGATTCTTTCAACTTTATTTCTTCTTATACATCTTCTTCTATAGTTATTCCATTATGATGTAATAAAATAAGTATCAGTCATAAACTGATATGTTATTATAAATATAAAACAACCCTATGTCACCTTTTATCCATCCTATAGAAAATGAAATCACCGCGCATGCGTACGTATGGAATACCGTCTCCACGCCGTGGTGTAATCTGTTTTACACCGCCACCTTAATTGGATGGGTATAATTGTTTAAATAATAACTATATATTATTATTGTAATGTGTTATTGTTTCTGAATAGTATACATACACTTCAATACAATTCCATGATCATGGGAATGATATCATCGCTCGTTCGTACGTACTGCCCACCGTCTCCACGATGTGATGCGACTCGTTCTACATGATCTTCATTGCATAATGATTATATAAATGAATTGAATGAATAGAAATGATATATATTACACTAATACCATTCTAGAAATGAGTTATCTATAACCGAAAAAGATGAATATGATTTTATTCGACAAAACATGCATAAGATCAAAAAAAGGAATAAACACCCGAATAACAAGTATCAATGAAATATTACTAATAAGAAGCTAAGAATACGACCATATATGATACCATAACAATGAGTAAGATTCTGGAAAATGTCAATAACATTATTTAAATAATTATACATGATGTTTGGACACGTATGAAGAAAATCAGACCTAAGGTAAGGGAAAATCTCACAAATCTCAATTTTTATCCGAGATTTTTTATACTTCGGTAATTACTGGGGCATATTTATCATCCACACCCATCTTTTGACAATATGTAATATTATTTCTATCCACATACTATCCTTTAAATCCAATATTAACCATTGGTGAGTTTTTAGTACAATATATGAAAGGAATCTTTTGTCGTTTTGGGACGAGGTACTTTTTGACTTTTCTGGCCAAAGTATGAGAAGAATGTTTTTTAACATATACGGCATGAATGGATTTTTATGATTTCATAGAAAATTATTTCCATGAGTCTTCCTTTACATGTTTTCAAGTTTATTTTTAATCAACTTATTTTAGATTAAAATTGTATGACATGTTATGAAAGTAAAATGTTTTTTGAAGTAGAAATGATATTTTCCCCAGAATGGAGTTCAAGTGTTTTATCAAAAAATATTTCCTTATAAGATAATACAGGGTTCTATTTATATCCCTTTTTTTACATTTATTTTATTATGTTATGACAGAATTAATTTTATGATATGGATTATGTTATGATGTAAGGATGTTTAAGAATCCCATTTTTATTACATGGGTTATGATATGACTTATGATTTTGTGGCACACAAAATAATGGTATCATTATGAGATGGGTGGGACATATATCTCACTCCAATGTATTTTGTAAGGATTTTTATCTCACACGATAGACATGGATGGAATAACAGGTTAATCTAGTTCAATGATACAGGACTGAAACGAGGAGTGAACTCGGTTCAGAAATGGACTTTGTCTGCTAAGATCGTATTGGCAATAAGTCTTGACAAATAAGAAATGATTCTCTATGATTATGTGTATATTCTACAATGTGTCATGTTTTATGTTATGATTATTGGGATTACATTTCACTACTATGATTTATCTCATGTTATGAAGTTATGATCTCTTTTGCAGGTTATGATTTCCAAAATGATATGTTCATATGAATATGATGTGATTGATATTTCTTTTTTTACCCTTAATGAGGATTTTAGCTCACCCTTTTGTATGTTTTCTTTTCCCCAAGTCAGGAAGAAGGATATTAAGTAAGATATGCCAAAAGAGACTCTAGATATTATAAAATAAAAGGAAGACAATGTATATGATTAATGAACCAATTGTTTATGTTTTCTTATTTATAAAGACACTATACCTATACGGTCCATTCATGGTTATGTTATATGTTGTAATAAGTGTGTTTCAATTCTAAAGTAATAACAATATATGTAATGTATGGGTCATTATTGTTAGTATCAGTGGAAAGGTATAGTCAACCTTTATAAACTAGGATGTGAAAGCCTTAGTAAGAACCCTAAGAATAAGTCTAAGCATAGAACACAATATTCGTGTTTTAGAAATGACCATGAGTAACCTATGATAATACCTTAAGTGTGATATTTTATTCTTGATTATGTGGTTTTCCTATTATGATTAGTGTTTCTCACGCTATGCTTATTGCTTTTAGTCAATGGCTAGAACTCGAAGGAACCGTGTTAATGCTGAATGCGATGGGCAATGCAATGATTGTCCCCCTGAGCAAGCAAACATTATGGGAGATGGAATGAAAAATCTTGTATCCATGCTCACAAAACTTTCTCAAGCTATGAATCATGCAGTACTTCCAAACGGGAAAAAGGAAGGAGCAACATTCTGTTGAATCCTTCATGAGGTAGTGTCCACCTTCATTCAATGGGTCTGCTGAACCATTGGTGGCTGGAAAATGGATCAGTACCACTGAAAAGATATTTTCAGTTCTTCAATGTTCTGAACATGATAAATTAATCTTAGCAGTATATCGTTTGAATGGTGAAGCTAATCAATGGTGGAATCTTATCAAGAATACAAGGAAAAGAGATCAAATTCAGTCCATGGAATGGAACAAGTTCAAGAAATTATTTTCAATAAGTAATTACCTTGTATTCTTTTAACAATGATGGATAAGGAGTTTCTTGAACTAAAGAAAATGGATGATGAATCTGTTGGTACCTATGAAGGAAATTTTACAAGAAATGCAAGGTATGCATCTAGGAATATTATCCAACCTAAGATTAATATTGATCAATTATTTAGTGGATTAAAACCATGTCTTTGAAGGGAGTTAGATATAAGGGACTTCAATAGATATGAGGAAATCGTTCTATGTGCTCTCAAGGTTGATATGGAGATTGGAGTAACCCATCAGTCGTATGCGTTTGATAAGAAGAGGAAAATGGAATTCAAAGGGAAATCTAAAGACCACACTGAAAATAATATGAGTTTTCCCTTATGCTCAAAGTGTGGAAAGAAACATGGTGGGAGATTTCTTAGAGGGACAAGTAAATGTTTCAACTGTGGAAAGGAAGGTCATCAGGCATTTGAATGCCGCAATGATGGGAAGAAGATATCTAGTGCTGCGATCAAATAAAAGGCCACACAAAGTGCACCTCCTACACTTTAGTGTTACAAGTGCAAGTAAATGGGGAATTATTCTAATAAATGCCATAATCCAAGGGTTGTTGATGATTATCGACGTCAACAAACACTTAACGATAAATACAAAGGAATGTCACATGCAATTTCTATCAGCGATGTGGAGTATGATAAAAAAGTAGTGAAAGGTAGAAATACCATCCAATCTAAAGTAGAAAATGTTTTATTTGATTATGGATCCACCCACACTTTTATTACTCGATAATTTTTTATCTGTATCGCTATATTACCTCAACAATTAGATGTTGAGTTATCTGTGACAACCCCAAATGGCACAACAATCACATCAATAGTTTATAATTGTTCTCTGATTGAAGTTTGTGGAAAAGTGCTTCCCAAAAATCTTGTGATCCTTCCTATAGTTGTATTTGATATGATTCTTGGCAGGGATTAGCTTTCTCTATGTAGAGCACATATCAATTACAAAAAGAAGGGAAGTCACATTTCATATTCCAGATCAATCTATGATTGTTTATCAATGCAATGATGAACATAACCTTCCAGTTGAAATTTATTCCATCTTATCGGTCATGATTACACTCAATGAAGGTTATTTATCCCAAATGGTTGGAGAGAAACTTACGATTAAGAATACTCCCATTGTACGAGAGTTTTATGATGTCTTTCTGGAGGAATTGCCTTGTCTTCCACCAAACCGTGATATTGAGTTTTCAATAAAATTCGTACCCAGTGCTTTACCTATTTCAATGACACCTTATAGAATGGCCGCAATTGAGTTGCAGTAATTGAAGAAGCAACTCCAAGAGATTCTTGATAAGGGATTCATACACCCTAGTGTGTCACCTTGGGGAGCTCCTGTTCTGCTTGTTAAGAAGAAAGATGGATCAATGAGACTCTGTAATGATTATCAAGAACTTAACAAGATCACTATAAAGAACAAATATCCTCTCCCATGCATTGATTACTTATTTGAAAAACTACGTGGAGCTCAATACTTTTCCAAGATTGATCTTTGTACTGGGTATCATCAATTAAGGGTCAAAAGGGAAGATATACCAAAGACGGCTTTCTGTACAAGGTATGGACACTATGAATTTATTGTGATTCCATTTGGTCTTACTAATTCCCCTTCTATCTTCATGGATCTAATGAATAGTGTCTTTAGAGACTATCTTGATCAGTTTGTGGTAGTCTTTATAGATGATATTATTGTCTATTCAAAGAGAAAGGAAGAACATGAAGATCACTTGAGAATTGTATTGAAGACCCTGAGAAAGGATAAGCTTTATTCAAAATTTTCCAAGTGTGAATTTTGGCTTCAAAAATTTGAATTTTTGGGTCACATAATCTCAAAAGAGGGGATATCTGTGGATCCAGCAAAAACAAAGGTTATCAAAAGATGGTCAAGACCAACAACAGTAACTGAGATCTGAAGTTTTCTTGGTTTGGCTGTATATTATCGACGTTTTGTGAAGGATTTTTCAGGATTATCTAATCCACTCACCAGTTTGACTTGAAAAGGAGTTAAGTTTGTGTGGACAGAGGACTGTGAAGAGAATTTAAATGAGTTGAAAAGAAGGTTATCCAGTGCACCTGTTCTCACACTGCCTTCTAGTAGAGAAAGGTTTGTGATCTACAGTGATGCATCCAAGAAGGGGTTGGGGTGTGTTCTCATGCAAAATGATATAGTGATAGCTTATGCCTCACAACAGATGAAAATAAATGTGCAAAATTACCCAACTCAGGATTGGGAGTTAGCTGCGGCAGTCTTTGCATTAAAGATTTGTATGCATTATCATTATAGAGATAGGTGTGATATTTATACTGATCATAAAAGTTTAAAGTATATTTTCACACAAAAGGAGATAAATATGTGCCAAATAAGATGGTTGGATCTCATTAAGGATTATAAATTCTCAATTAATTACCACCCTAGGAAAGAAAACAAGGTAGTAGATGCATTAAGTCGACAATACCATGCTAGCTTATCCATGATGATGATCACAAAAGATCCAATATTTATGGATTTACAAAGAATGGATCTTGGAATTATAATGGATGGGAAAAAATCTTATCTTTCTCAATGAATGTTCAACCATCTATACATGCGATGATTAAAGAGGAACTAAAAGAAGATTTAGAGTTACAAAAGAAGGTGAGAAATGTTCCTAAATTCAACCTTGATTGTGATGGAATAATAAGGTTCAGGAATCGGGTTTGTGTTCCTCCCATCCAAAAATTAAATAAGGATCTGATGGATGAGGCTCATAGTTCTTCCTTATCTATTCACCATAGAAGCATGAATATGTATAGGGACTTGAAAGAGTACTTATGGTGGGATGACATGAAAAGAGATGTTGTTGAATATGTCTATCCATGCTTGGTTTTTCAGTAAGTTAAAGCTGAGAGACAGAAGTCTAAGGGGATGTTACAACCATTACCCATACCCGAATGGAAATGGGAGAACATCACTATGGAATTTGTCACCGAACTTCCTAAAACATCCAAAGGAAATAATTCTATCTGGGTCATAGTTGATCGTCTTACAAAGTCTGCACACTTTATTGCTATTTGGGAGGATTTCTCTCTGGATCAGCATACCAGGATATATGTTAAGGAAGTGGTAACATTGCATGCAGTACGACATTCCATTATATCTGATCGGGATCCGAGGTTTACCTCAAAGATCCGGTGAAGTCTTCAGCATACTCTACATACAGAGTTGAGTTTTGACACTACTTATCATCCTTAAATAGATGGTCTGTCTGAGAGAATAATTCAAACTCTAGAAGATATGTTCAAATCTTGTTCTATGGATTTCAAAGGTGGTTGGGATCAACACCTACCTTTGGTTGAATTTTCTTATAATAATAGCTTTCACTATAGTATTCAGATGGCTCCTTATGAACCTCTCTATGGAATGAAATGCCGAACTCCAACTTGTTGGGATGAAGTTGGGTAATGGAAGATATTAGGACCTGATCTTGTTGATGAGATGGCAGAAAAGGTCTGATTTATTCAACAACACATAAGAGCAGCGCAGAGTCGACAAAAAATTTATGCCGATAACAGAAGAAATGACCTAGATTTTGAAGTTGTTGATAAAGTGTTATTAAAAATATCTCATTGGAAGAGAATAATGAGATTTGGAAAGAAGGTAAAGCTGAACCCTTGGTATATCAGTTCTTTCGAAATACTAGATCGTGTTGGGATGGTGGCTTACCGATTGACGCTTCCACCGAATCTCTCTCAAGTTCATGATGTGTTCCATGTATCTCTCCTGAGAAAGTACATACCCGTTCCTTCACATGTACTCAGCTCAGAAGTTGTACCGCTGGAGCAAGATCATTCTTATAAAGAACATCCAATAGAGATTCTGGATCGTAGTGAAAAAGTACTACAGAATAGGACCACTAGCTTGGTGAATGTTTTATGGAGGAACCACCAATTATAATAAGCTACATGGGAGCTTGATGATATGATGACAGAGAGGTATCCTTATATGTTTGTTACAATGTGATAAATTTCAAGGGAGAAATTCATTTTATGGGGGCTAGAATGTCACACCAGTTATTTTAATGAGAAATATTTTGTTTTTATGATATATACATCATCAAAATAATCTTTCACTACACACAACACTAGCTTGGCTTGCTTTACACGCAATCATGACCATCCTCAATAACTTGTGTTGTACACAATACTGAGTTTCACTAAACAATGATATGCTATTAAAATATTATTAAAAATATCCGTTATGAATAATAATACCAACTTTTTGAAATTTTATAAATTTTAACTTTCAATATGGAATTCATATTTGGATTAGGAATATCGAAATTAGCTTAGTGTGAATTTTTGTTGTTTTTCTGAAAACTTTCAATTTTCGATGAATAGTGAAAACACTAGGTTACTATTTAAAAAAGGCTTTTTATTTATATATTATTTATTTTATTTAAATTTATTTCATGTGAAAATTGATACATAATACCTATATAAGTTCAATGTAATTCATTGCAGTCATTTTATAATAATTTTAGATATATAAAAATTTTATTGAACTTTTCACCGTCTTTTACCCACCTGCTAGGAGAGTTTCAAATTTTACATAAAACTTAATTTTACCACTTCTATCAGTGGAATTTAGAAAATCAGAGAGACACGGTTAATATCAAGGAGTAAAATGTTGATCAATAAGATAAAACTATTTTTTTTTTGTGAATAGTAACTTTTTATTTTTTTCCCATGGTTAAAAGAAAAAAGGGTAATTAGGGGTAAAAATGATATTATTATTACCCAAACACATGTCCTAATTGTATTGGATAAAATTATTTATACCCAAAACCTCTTTAGGAATAAAATATGACAATTTAGGTCCACTTGGATTAGATTAGGACATTTATTATTATTTTATTTAAAGAAGAGTTAAAAAAGATAAAATCCAATTTTAATAACTAAAACATTTTTAAAAAAGGTTTATACAAAAGATAATTTCGACTATAAATATTTATTAGAAATTATAAACGATTTCCTACATAATGGTATTTTATTTATAATTTTTAGACATTAAATAATTTAATTTATTTATGACACAATGACGATGTCATAATTACCTTATTAATGAAATATTAATATAATTGATATTATAAATACCCAAATAAATGTAATTTGAGCCTTTTTATGAATATAAATAATTTTTTAGGTTAATATGACATATTATTATTGATTTAATAATCTTTTTTCTAACTAATCATGCTGTTATGATTTTCAAAAAAATAAATTACCAAATAGTGTCAAAATTGACATAAAATAGTTCTTAAAACAAATTGTAAATTATTAAATGTTATTTTATTGAAAAAAATATAAGGTTCTGAAAAATGACTTAGATAAATTTATATATATTAATAATGAACCACTTCGGGTTTTTTCGTCTTGTTATATTATGTTTATTAACCATATAGTGTAAGAAAACAAGAATACATGGTAAAAGTTAAATTATTTAACTTACAGTTAAATCTAAATGATAAGGTGAAAATATTACCCTAAACTTGTCTAAAATCAATTGGATGAGAGTATTTATACCTATCCCCACCTTAGCTTCAAAATAAATCAACTTGGAGCTACTAAAAACCGAATATGACTTTATTATAAAATAATATTTTAAGTTTTTCCTAAAGTGCCCCTCTCCTTTCTTATAAAAGGGCACCTCCTACCTCTCCTATTTACACAACATTGAGCCTTCAAGATCGGAAAAACCATGCCCATTTCCCTTCTAAACTTCCCTAGAAACAGACTAGAGTTCCTGGTATTCTTCAAAGGCCATCATTAGTGCCCTAACAGGAAGTTAAGAAGAGGCACTTCAAAGAAGAGGTAATGTATGTTACCGATTCTTTCAACTTCATTACTTCTTCTACTTCATCATATTTACTTTATTCATTATTAAGTAATAACATATGTATCACTAATATACTGATATGTTATTATAAATATGAAACAACCCTAATTCACCTTTTATCCATCCTTTGGAAAACATAATCACTGCGCGTACGTACGTACATAATATCGTCTCCACGCAGTGGTGTAATCTGTTTTCCACCACCACCTTAGTTGGATGGGTATAATAGTGTAAATAATAACTATATATGATTTTGTAAAGTGATATTTTTTCTGAAATAGTATATATACACTTAAATACAATTCCACGATCATGGGAACGATATCATCACTCGTGCGTACGTACGACCTACCGTCTCCACGATGTGATGCGACTCATTCTACATGATCTTCATTGCATAATGATTATATAAATGAATTTAATGAATAAATATGATATATATTACACTAATACCATTCTGTAAATTAGGTATCTATAACCTAAAATTAAGAATAATAATTTATTCGACAAAACATGCATAAGAACAAAAAAAGAAATAAACACATGGATAACAAGTAGCAATGAAATATTACTAATAAGAAGCTAAGAATATGACCATATATTATATCATAACAATGATTAAGATTATGTAATAAGTCAATAAAATTATTTAAATCTTTATACAGGAGGTTTGGACACGCACGATGCAAATCGAACTTAAGGTAAGGGAAAATCTCGCAAATCTCAATTTTTATCTAAGATTGTTTATACTTCTGTAATTACTGAGGCATATTTATCAACCCCATCCATGTTTCATCAATATGTAATATTATTTCTATCCTCCTACTATTTTTCAATTCCAATTCTACCAATTGGTGAGTTTTTAGTAAAATATATGAAAGGAATCTTTTGTCATTTTTGGTACGAGGTACTTTTTTACTTTTTCGGCCAAAGTACGAGAAGAATGTTTAGTTAACTTATACGGAAGGAATTGATTTTTATGATTTCATAGAACATTATTTCCATGAATCTTACATTACAAGTTTTCATGTGTATTTTTAATCAACTTATTTTAGTTTAAAATTGTATGAAATTTTAAGAAACTAAAATATTTTTTGAAGTAGAAAGGATATTTTCCTCAAGAATAGAGTTCAAGTGTTTTATCAAAATTATTTTCCATTTATGATAATATATGGTTATATTTATAACACTATTTTTACCTTGATTTTATTATGTTATGATGGAATTAATTTTATGATATGGATTATGTTATGATGGCATGATGTTTAAGAATCCAATTTTTATTACATGTGTTATTCTATGATGTATGATTTTGTGACACACATAATAATGATATAATTATGAGATGGGTGCGACCTATATCTCCCTTAAATGCATTGGGTAAAGATTTATATCTCATGAGATAGACATAGCTGGAATGGCAGGTTAATCCGGTTCAGTGATACATGACTGAAATGAGGAGTGAACTCGGTTCAGAAATGGACTTTTTCCTCTAAGATAGTCATGGGAATAAGTCTTGATTACTAAGAAATGATTCTATATGATTATGTGTGTATGCCATAGAGTTTCATGTTTTCTGTTATGATTATTGGGATTACATTTCACTATAATTATTTATCCCATGTTATGAAATTATGATCACTTTTGTAGGGTAAGATTTCCAAAATGATATGTTCTTATGAATATGATGTGATTGATATTTCTTTTATTTACCCTTACTGAGCATTTGAGATCACCATTTTATATGTTTTCTTTTCCCCAGGTCAGGATTAAGGATATTATGTAAGATATGCCAAAAGGGACTCTAGATATGATAAAACAAAAGGGAGATAGTGTAGATGATTTATGAACCAGTTGTTTATGTTTCCCTCTTTCTAAAGAAACTATACATATACAGTCCTTTCATGGTTTTATTATATTTTGTAATAAGTGTGCTTCAATTATGAAGTAATAACAATGTATGTAAAGTATAAGTCGTTATATATATAGACCCTCAATACATCAGTAGGTCTCTTGAGACAAACTTGTTTGTATTTTTAGCCGTTTATGTTTGGTCTTGGCATGAGGCCTTGAAAAAATAATTATGATGTCTATAATCTTGCATTACATTATTATAAAGTTATAAATTTATATTTCATGTAGTTATTTGACTATTATATTAACCGTTATTATGTTTTATTGTGGAATTATTTATGTATCTATTCTTCCTTTCATTTTGTGTACATGTATGTTATTTTTAAAGGCATTTTTATTTAGTTACTCACCATGCCTAATGATTATGTTTATTATATCTTATATTTTATTTCTTACCCTTATAGAGTATCTATGGTCACCCCTTTCATATGATTCATTTTCAAAGGATATGAAGAATTAAATTATTTATGACTTCTTGGCGTAATCCATGAGTCATGGATATTTCCAATGTAATATATATAAATAGATTGTATTTCCATTTAAATTTTAATTTTGAACTACTATATGTATCTAATTTTCCAAAACTACTAAACTATTTGTTCCTTCAACTTATGAAATTATAATAATTATTCCAATGTAATGAAATTAGGAAACAACTCTTGGAAACTATGTTCGGGACTTTCAGTTAGTATCATGGGATGTTCAATAGAAAACACGGAAAATATATTTAGAAAAATGGTTTAGTGAAAAAAACTCTAAGATAGTTTTTGAGGATAATAATATAAGAAAATATTGGAATATTTTTATGGAATATATTATGTGGATCATTCTAGCGAGTACATATCTGTCTGGATACTACATGTGGACGTGGTTCTGATATAGATGTACCTTGGAGTAACAACTAAGACCAGGAGTTTCAAACATTAACCATGGTATCCTAGTACACGAAAATGACCTTTTCAACGCACCTAGTTTGACACTCCATGAGGATATTCTCAGGATAATTAACATTTTCATTACAAACCATTAGGAATGAAGTAAATGTATGTTTTTCCTCAAATAAACCATGTTTATGAATATGAAATTAGATATGGATAGTATTTCAATTTATTCCTAGTAGTATTCTATATTGATATTATACATCATATTCATAACCTAATCTAGTTTATGACATTATTAGAGATAGTTCCTAGTAGAAGGAATGGAAACCACATGAATGCGCATATCCGATGTATGGATTTACCACCTATGAATGATATTGATATTAGTACTGGAGAAAGAACTGATGATTAGAAAAATATAAAAATGCAGGGACAATTGACTCAGGTTATGAATAATAACATTACCCATATGAAGCATCTAGATCAACAACATGGATGAGCTATGTTTGAATTATTTTTGCGACAATATCTCCCCACATTCAATGGGAGACAAACCCATTTATAGTGGATAACCATATATGTTCTATAGAGAATGCACTTTTCATGTTGGGAAGTAATGAAACAGAGAAGTTTTTCATGGAAGTTTATCATATATCAGGAGAAGAAGATCAGTTGTGGTCTTTAATTAAAAAGAAAAAGGGAAAGGATGAATAATATGAAATGGTATGGAGGGATTTTATGAAAATATTCTTTGAAAAACACTGCCCTCATGAACAATGAAAAAATATGTAATGGGATGTTTGATTATGAGGAAAAAAGAGGATGATAATGTTTCCAAGTATGAAGATAGATTCAAAAGGATAAAAATTCATGTCTCGTATTGCATAAGTAATCCAAGGATCATTATTGATCGAATATTTTATTGTTTAAAACCATTCCTTTGAAAAAAATAGCCTCCCAAATTTTCACATTATATGAAGATATAGTCTCATTTATTAATAAGAAGGAAATGAAATTCACTGTGTCTTCTTACATTAATATAAAGGAAGAGAAGAAGAGGGATGTTGAAATCTCTGGAAAAGGAAATAAGGAAATGGGGAATAATGAATGATTTAACATTTTACCCGATGATATTTGTGTGATGAACGACCCCAGTACTTTCCAGAAGAGTGTGGTTGTTTTTTATAAGTGTGGATAAAATGGTCACCACAACCATGATTACAAGGGGATTAAAGAAGCTACCATAGTTTTATGATATAATTGCAAGGATATGGGACATTCTTCAAATTATTATCTTAATGGTCAAGAACAATTTCCCCAATGAAGGCTAAGGGAACAAGGCCAATCATATGATGTCACAATTGATGAGGTCGAATTTTCTAACGATGTGGTGGTATGTACTTTAATAGTTTACTCAAACAAAGCCAATGACTTTTTTTATTATGGATCATCGAATTCATCTATATTTTCCTTGTTTTACAGTAACAATATATATTTAAAATTTTATTTAATATAGGAGTATTTAGTCAAAAATTCAATGTGATGTATCATTGAAACATAGATGTGTCATGAAGTCCCCATTATGGCATATGAATATCCATTATATGAATATTTTTTCATCATAATCATTGTTTAATTTTATATAATACATGATACGTATTGGATTTCCAAATATGATGAGAAAATATAATGCTATAAGAAGGAAGTTACAAATTTTGAGAATGATTTAGAATCCCTTATCTTTACGGTAGAAACATCACCATCTAATTATGAAATAGATCCATCATCAGTAACTCTGCTGAATTCAATTATTTTATAGGAAGAGAAAACAATACCTATGGGTGAGGAATAAAATACTATAATTGAGGAAATACCTATTAAACCAGACTACATTGTTGTGTATCCATAGGATTTACCGAGACATATTCTGTAGTACAAAATTGATTTTTTAATGATTTAATTCTTGATGAAAGGAATATATCAAATACACCTTATATAATTACCCCAGTGGAATTATTGGAACTGATAAAATAATTTGAGGAATTTAGTGATAACGCATTTATTCACCCTAGTGAATCTCCATGGGGATCCCATATTATATTCGTTAAAAGTAAATATGGATCAATGAGGTTGTGCATTGACAATATGAAGATCAATTTTATAACAATATTGAAAAAGTATCCCTTACCTCATGTTAAAGATTTATTTAATCAACGTCAAGGAGCCCAATATTTTTCAAAGATTGGACTTCGATCTGGATATCATCAGTTGCTTGAGAGGAAGGATGATATTCCAAAGATATCATTTCGAACTAGGTATAGGAATTACAAGTTTAATGTAATGCCTTTTGGATTGAATAATTCATCCTATATCTTCATGGATCTAATTAATATGTTTTTCATGTAATATATTGATGTGTTTGTTCTGGAATTTATTTATGATATCTTGGAATACTCTGAAATATAAAAAGATTATGAAAATCAATGGTTTTTTATTCTAAACACTCTTATAAGAAATGAATTATATGGGACGTTTATAAATTGTGAATTTTGGTTTTAGCCAGTTTCATTTCTAGGCCATATTATCTATAAGGATGGAATATCCATTGATGAAGTGATGAACATGGATGTTTAGGAATAGAATCCAATAAAGAACATAAGGGATTTACATAGTGACATTGGTTTAATAGTTTATTATATGTGATTCATTTAGAAATTCACCCATTTAGGAAATCCTTGAAAACATATTAATCGTAATGGAGTTAAGTTCATATGGATAAAATAATGTGAGGTATATTTCAGATAATTAAATTGGAGATTAGTGAATGCTCTGATCCTAACTCCACCATCGGGTGTTGATGAATTTTTGAGATATAGTGATGAATGAAATAAAGGATTTGGTTGTGTCCTTTTGAAGAATGATAGAGTTATTTCCTATGCATCAAGGTAGATACAAATTAATGAACAAAACTATCCTACTCATGATATTGAGTTAGCTATCATGGTCGTTTCATTAAAAATATGGTGACACTATATCTATGGTGAACAATATGAGATATATACGGATAACAAGATTATGAAATATATCTTCTCACATAAAGATGTGAACATGTGGAATAGGTGATGGCTCGAACTACACATATATTATGATTGTTCCATACAATATTCATTGAGCAGGAAGGATCATGGTGTTTTAAAAAAAATGGGGATTGAAAAGGAAAATTTATTAATGGATCTAGTAATGATGGACATGGGAATTATCAAATAAGGTGAAACATCAATATATTTTCAATTTTTTCGCCAACCATCTTTATTGGATATAATTAAAAGATATCAACCTTATGATGAGAGTATTATAAAGAAAATTAATGCGGAAAACAATGGGATGTTTTAGGAATTCATATAAGAATATTGAATTATAAAATTTTGGAAGATCCTTTGTGTTCCAGATATATCCTATATAAAAAAGGATTTATTGGATGATGATAATTGCTGGAATTTATCTATACATCTTGGTAGCACTAGGATGTATATAGATTTGAAGGAACGTTTTTCATGGGAAAACATAAAGAGGTAAATTGAAGTTAATGTATCAAGATGTTAATTGTGTCAATTAGTGAAGGGTGAATGGAAAAATCCTATAGGAGTCATGCCTCCTATACCTATTCATACATGGAAATGGCATGACATCACTTTGGAATTTGTCACTGGATTACCCAAAACACTAGGAAAGAATGATTCAATATGGGTAGTTGTTGATCAACTTAGGAAATATTCAAATTTCTTCACTATTTGAGAGGATTTGACAATAGAGTGCCTTGAATGACTCTTTATCAATGAATATTTTAGACTTCATGGAGAACCCCTATCAGTTCTGGTAGACTCTGATCCATGATTTACAACAATATTTTGGAAAAATCTTCAGAAATATCTAGATACTGAGCTTGGTTTTAGTACATCTTATCACCCTCAAACTGATGGAAAATCTGAAAGGACCATCCAAAAAATATAATACATGTTGATATCATGCTAAAATGATTTTAACGGTATGTGGGATCATAATTTAATTGTGGTATTGTTTTACTATAATAATAGTTTCCATTATTGCATTCAAATGGAATCATATAAAGCATTGAATGGAATGAGATGTCATACTCCAATATTTTTGGATGAAGTCTATAAAAGGAAGCTTGTAGTTCGAGAGATTATGGATGAAAGAATGGATATGGTAAAGACTTTTCAAACCCATATCAAATAATCTCAATTCTGAAAAATGTTTTATTCTTATAATCAAAGGAATTATTTTTTATATCAAGTTGGAGATCAAGTTTTTCTAAAAGTATCCCTATGGAATGGTGTTAAATTATTTGGGACAAAAAGGAAACTGATCCCCTAGTACATTGGCCATTATGAAATTCTAGAGAGAATTGGAGCTATGTCGTATCATTTGGAAATAAAGACTATATTTTAAACAGTACACAATGTGTTCCATGTATCTTCTTTGAGAAAATAGATACCAATCTCAATTCATGTCCTCACTTATGAAGGTATTTAATTGGAACATGAATTTTCTTACTATGAAGAGCCGATATAAATTCTAGACACTAAGGAACATGTGTTGAGGTATCAGATGAAATGTCTAGTAAAGGTTCCTTAGAAAAATAATGATATTGAAGAACCAATATCGGAGCCTTAGGATATTATGATTGAGAACTAGCAAAATCTTTTTATGAGGTAACATTCTGAAATTTTATGGATGAATGTTTTTTAAGGGGGAGAATGTGACACCCTAAAGATTTATAAATAAATATAATTTTTAATTAATGAAACACCGAGTCTCTAAAAAACACACGTTTGTTATAACCTAGCCTGTAAAAATAAGTTTTCCCACTTCGTGATTTGAATTTCGAAAAAGTGACTAAAATTATTGTGTTCAATAAGATATTTTGAGTCTGATAGGATCAACATACTTTTTTTTAATAGTATATATTCCCTTATGAATAGTGATGTAACCATATGAATATTAATATGATCCTTATGAATAGTAACATCTTCCATGAATGTATAAATAAAATTTACACAACTTATAAATGAAATAGAGTATTTTAAAATTAATAATTAAGTGTCAGAATTTATGTGCATAATAAATAATTATTTATAACTTTAAATTAATAAAATTGACTTAAAAGAAAATTCATTTTCCTAATGTGGATTCATAAGTATATATTTGGTTTCTTTATAATTTTTTCCTAATTTAATAAGACCACGATTAGTTGTTTTGGGTATTATGAAATTTTTTTTAGTTTTAAAAAATATATATTTCAAGTAATTGATGATTTTATTTAAAAAATAAATTTTACACACATAGAAAATTGTATTAATAAGATGCATTCCATATTTTAATTATAAACATACATAAACGGTTAGGGTAATTTTTTTTGATTTTTGTAAAATACTGGAAATTTTGGTGAATAGTAAAATATGCTAATTTATGATAAATGAAAAATACATGATTTATTGAGTCATAGGTGATGTAATGATGAAGTAAGAACACTTATATAGAATAAACATGCACTTATTACTATTTTTAGTCACAATAATTTTGACTATTTTTAGTATTGAGCCAAAATAATAAAATAATGATCAACATAACGGGAAATAACTCCAATCATCCACTATAAAAGCCACCCATCATTCCCTCTTATCCTTAATCATATAAGCCTTTATTATCCTCAATGTTCAGCCTAGATACTCTTACCTAGTCACTCCCTACATCCATGATCTCTTTTTTCTTTCTAGAATACAGTCACCCCTCCTCTTAAATAGGTTATCAAGGATGTGTATTCAAGAGGTAGATTTACATCTTCTTTCTTTTAATTTTATTTCAAGTTCCATTATTTATTTATCCTCTACTCACCTCATCAATCCAAATGATATTGATAAAACAATTATCAAATATACACTGTAATTATATCTTGTTAATGAAATAACCATTATCAATATTCTTACTCTCTCACTTTTTTATTCTATAAATGGAATCATCATATGTGGGGTCCCAATTTACAACCTTGGTGGACGACGAAGTCTAGTTCTTAAATTTATCTAACAATAGTGGTCATGAAACCATTTTTATGGTTTAACCAGAATATAAAATATGTTTTATAACCTATTTAATATTAATAAGCCAATATATGTACATAATATTAATTCATATGACAATAGTAGTATGTAAGAATCAAAATACAGCCAAAAAAATCCAAGTGATTATCATTAATAATTCGTCTAATGTTTCATCGTTACACCATTTAACCATATGATATATATAAACATTTAAACCACTTTATTTCATAAATAAAATATAAATTCAATTCTAGGGAATTATATTCATTGCACATGCACATCCATACTCATATAAAATTGTACCGATTGTGAAAACAATGGAAACCAGCACTCTGGAATGATGAAATGCTATCTTATAAGCAGTAAATAAAAAAATAAATTAACACAATATAATTATGATAAACTAAATAAATTTATAATAGGTTCTTAATTGAGAATTTAACAATTCTATTTTCATATTTTTAAATTTTTAATTTAATAATGGAATATATTCAGACATATTGTATGGGTTTTCTACCCAAACATCAATTTTTTCTTTCTAGTTACTCTTATTCTATACATACATTAATGAAATTATTATTTTTACTTATATACTGCTCTAAAGAATTATTTTGATGTTCCATATATCTATAATAATGATAATTATTCTTTTTTATGGGGAGTTACATGTTTAAAAAAGATATTTCGAGAAATCATTTTGATAAACAAGTTTTTTTCAAAGAAAATTCTAGCAGTATTAACTATTTTCAAATGAAATCTATAAATATTCTTCATAAAAAATAATTTCTATAAAATAAATTATATTATTCTGAAAAAAATACCTTAATATAATTCTATTTTTATAAAATTAGTTTTCTAAAATAACTCTTCTTTTAAATGTGAAAGAGTATTTATCTCAAGAAATACTCGATGATTTTATAGGGGTATTTTAATATATTACAATACATAGATTTATTATTATATTTAAAAGGGTATAATATTTTATGATATCATCAACCATATTTTATTGAATGAATTTTGATTATTTTAGCTATGCATTTCTTATATTGATACCATTCACCAAATTAGTCTGAATAGTTAGTGCTCATATTTAATGATTAAGGAAAGCTACTTACATTTTATATGTGAGTTTTAATATGAATGTATATGCTGTTTATGTTTTTCCATGTTTATATGACGAATGAATTAGACATTTTAGTTGTTGGGTGGGGCCCGATATAGCCCCTCAATGCATCTGCAGGCCTCATAAGACAAACTAGATTGTGTTTTTACTAGTTTATGTATGTTCATGGAACGAGCCCATTAAAGAATGATTATGACGTCTAAAATTGTGAATTCTATTAATATGAAGACAATAATTGATAGTTCATGTGGTTATTCGAATAGTATAATACACAAGATTTTATTTTATTATGGAAATATTTATTCAGCACTTATTCCTACCATATTCTTTTCAAGTATTTTATTTTTAATGGAACATGATTTTATTTATTAATTATGCCCAATGTTTTTGTTTTTGATATCTTCTATTATATTTATTACAATTATTGAGCATCTAATCTCACCGATTTCTTATATTTTATTTTCCTAATATATGAATAAGTAAATTATGAATGATTTCAAGGATAATCATGGATTAATGGATTTTTCTAATAGAATATATATATATATATATATTCTGTTGAAGTTTTAATGTTCAACTTATTACTGTATTTGTTTTCTAACACAACTAAACTATTTGTTACGTCGGGATATGAATTTCTTGTAATCATGCCAATATATGGAATTAAGGAACCAGCTCCGGGAAACTAGGTTTGGGTCTTTACATAAATCATGAAAGTTAAATCCAATTATTTTTAATTAATAGAAAATGATCCGTCAGATTATTTTTAGATGTTCAGTTCTTGGATAACAAGGTAATAGATATAACCCAATATGAGAATTCATTAATTATACATTGGAATATATTAACAGTGGATACTATCAATGATGTACCTTGGATTTAGTCTTCTATATAAAGGAAAAACTCATTAATAACCTTTGTGTTATCTAGTGTTTCGTTTTGGTCCTATATTTATATAAAAAGAAAAGGAATGAAATAGAAAATGAGAGTTGATCACTCAATAAGTGAATAAGTGATAATGTGTTTACTAAAATTTTTAAAAGTGTACTGACATTGATTAACCCCAACAATGATTTAAAATCAATATGTTATCCTATAAATCTATATTAGATATATAGGCACACATCTCTAGTAATATCTACTATCCTAATGTTTTTAAATTTTTTGATTTTCATATCTATAGGGTACATTTGAGTGAAAACATGTTGGATTTGTATTAAATTTTTATCATATTACAAAATTTTATTGGTCTACAAAAGACATAATGATAAAATATTTTATATAAATAAATAAATATTCAGTCTTATTGAAAGATAATGGAGAATTTATTTTTCCATATTGTGAGTTTATTGAAGAAAAATATAATTGGGAAGTATCAGATATCATAATTGCATCAAATACCAATATGTTTAATAATAAATATACCATATATGAATAGAATTATATTAATGATAAAAATGAGAAAAATAATATTTTTTATAAAAATATTCCTCTATATGCACTTTGAATAAGTGTGAATGATCAAATTTCAGATGATTCACTAAATCGAATCATGTATTCCTTAAAATATATCCCTAATAATTTCCAAAGAGTAATAGTCAAATTAATTCAAATATTTTACATAATATTACATATGTTTATATCCCAACATCATGATGATGTTGTGAAGATAGAAATATAAATTTAAAAATATGTTCTGGTGTCTGTTAATCTCACCATAAATTGTAATTGCCTAATGTTAAATGCCATGAATAAGAGATAGTTAACATGGACATGGAATTTAATGATAGGTTAAATCATAAATTATGTTCCTCAAATATTTTAGAGAATTAAATATCATAAAAATTGAGCTTGAAGAAAGAAGCTATAGTTTTGAAAATTTATTAATAACTAAAATTAGGAGATACATGAATGTAATAAAAATATTATGGAAATAATCATAGAATATTGAAATTAAATTTATATCAAAAATTATAAACATGATATTAAGACCTTAATTTTTGAAATTCATGAACATAAAAAATAAGAGAATGAATAATAAATAAAGATCATGTTGAAGATAGATTTTTTTTGAAAAACTCAAATCAGTGGGGTTGAGGGAGGTATACTCAAAATAAAAATCAAAGAGATAGATATTAAATTTATTAAGGGAATATTAATTTAATTCATGTATTCTCAATAAGTTAAAAAAATTATACTACTTCAGAAAATAAAAAATGTGATTCTTACCTTGAATTATCAAATTATGGTGGTTTGGACATCTTAAGATCATCTGACATTCAATATATTGAGACCGTAAAGAAGAAGTTTCCATCCATATTTGAATTTTTTTATTAAAATTATATTTAAATGAATTGTAAAAGAATAAATATAATTTAGAAACATATGTGGATGAGGAAAATTAATGAGGCCCCCACACCGACATAAAAATGGTTTGATGTAATCTTATTACACTTTGTTCCGCATGAATAATCCAACTATTTGTGAAGAATATAAAAAACACTTGCATGTACATAAAAAATTTATGAACACCAAGATATTCATAAAACATGATAAAATTTGTTCATTTTCTTGGTACTATAACATATTTGGGACTATATAATTTTAAATATTTCATATTTTTTAGCTACTATAAAAAATGAAATTATAAAATCATGGTATATAAATGAAAAAAATGTTATAGAGTTTACAATTGATGAGTAGTTATATTTTGGTATCAATCAAATTTCAAAACATAAATTTTATATATGGGAATTTTTATCATTTTGATAACATGAGTTATAAAATATATTCTAGTTAAATCGAATATGACTCAAAATCAATTATAGAAATCTGAACACAATAGTGGAAGACTAATGGATTTAATTTTACCTTATGAATATTTGAATGTAATGATATTATAACATTATACTAAGGAAGTTCTCATAAAATTATTATGTGCAATATTTAGAAGAAAATAAATATTTCTTACTTGTTATTTTATCTATTATATCTAATAAGGTTTTCGAGACCATTTTTTGAGACGGTACGTGATTATGTGTCCTAGTGATGCCATTATTTTTTTTATTGAAATATATTAAATATATTAATTGAAAAATAGTTACATTTTCATGAAAAATTGAATTACTCCCATGAATTGACTGAAAAAATAAATATGAGGCCTCATTTGAGTTCATAGTGTGGGATTGACCAAAGGCACAACATAAATTTAGTGTTTGTCATACATATTATTTGAGCACAGTTGAGGGATGTTATTTGAAAAATAATATAATTTATTTATTTAATTTAATTTTCTTCATCATGACTTAATATGGTCTATAATTGCAGGTTTATGGTAAAATACCTTGTCGATCCACTAATCCCTAGATATTTGAGGGAGGGAATAATAAGATTATTATCAAATGAAAAACATCTAAAACGTGAATTGCAGATCTCTGTGCACCAAAATTCTAGTATCTAGAATAATGTAATGACGAAGATGCATTCTTCACCTTTGATTAATCCATATTTGGTAAGATGGTTATTTTATGTATATTTACACTTTTTTTAATTTTCCTTCATGTAATGTTAATTAATCAACTAAAAATTTGTTTATCATATCAAGCATATTATGGGTACAGTTAAAATTTTCCGAGAATAGGGATTTTAGTTGTTGATTATTTATATATATTCATTAATTGTTTTGAAAACAATAAATCAATCCCAACATGAACATTTTTCGAATTTTGTTCCTCATGTTTTTATTTTCGGAATTTATTTTCACATTCATAACATATTGAATATGTTTAATAACATTGGCCTGTGATTTAATGAATACCAAGTATTAAATTATATAATAATTCTTATTGATCCCAATGTATTAGTACCATCGGTATAGATGTGAGTGAGGTTGCATTTTTTGAGGCATGACAATGAAGGATGATCAATCGGCTCTAGTTTAGGGATACCAGTTTCGAGCTTCTGGAATGTTGTAGTAGGATAGAAGAATATAAATGGATCTCTATACATTTGGATGAATAGTATATGGTGATCGAGGAATTAGGAGTTTTGTTCAGGCCATATTTGGCATCTCTGGATAGTTCAGTAGTGAAAAATGTTGACTGAAGTTGTTGGAAGAGGAAACCCTGTGATGATCCACAAGTTTTGTTAAATCCCAATTTACATGTCTAAAAATCATGGAATTCATGTCATATGGATCCATATATGTCGTTCTTGGTATTTATCCTAGGAGATAATTATCTCATGGTGCATGAAATTTTCCACATAGAATGTGACCCATCCTATAGACTCTATGTGATCTATCTGACTAAACAGCTAGGTACACGACCAATAAAAGAGTACATAAAAAGTGACATGCACTTGTACGTCACCAAGTACATTGAAATGGAAATTTTTACCAGGATAGGGACACTGTAAGTTTCCGTTATACGCAGGTAGAAAGTTATAAAGATACATTTTAGTTACTTATAGTACATGCTATGCATTTTTTAAAGATGTCTAGGAGGCCTTATTACCTCCCAGTTATAGATGTTTCATTAGGGTGTGTTTTATTGTTCCTTTACATGAAGGTTTATTATAAATAAAATCACATTCTCTATATTGTGATACCCTATATCGACAATCATTCATTTATACGGATTTTTTAATTCCTCCATGACCCCTATAGTGAGTTCTAGTATAATCTTAATTTCCCTTGGTGGGGATCTCTGAAACACTGTGACCAATAGTAGATGATATTTGATCCCCTAGATAGCAGTTTACTCTAGATTACATTATTGGTATTCCCCATGGCACTGGTTGTGATCCGAATCTATGTATTGACCTATTTAGACTTCTATTGTGTACTTCTTACGGTGATACTTGATGATGATAATAACTCGGATGTACACCATCAGTGATATCTACCTCATAGAGTGTGTTCTCCAAGGCATCTATAATATGGAAACATCATGTTGGAACTCTAGGATGGGAATAAAATTGAGAACATACCTCAATATTGTGTTTCTATAATGAGGATATCTAGATATTCTTATTATGTACGTTATTAAAAAATACCTATAATGTGATGACTACTATTATGGATCCATTATGATTAGTGTTTTGATATTTTCCTATTGTTTATTGTTAGTCACACACTAGCATGGGATCTTCCCACCTATTTTTTGTCTTATATAGATGAATGACTATTCAATGGTGTTCTTGGTGGACTAGGAACATTAGGAATATTGATTTGGGAAATATAGATCAAGGATCATACTAGGAGTCATAGTTGACTATATAACCCACTTTTACTATCATTGGATATTGTTAATGTTTTTTGTGCTTGTATATGAAATTTATCCATTTATAATAATTTTTTATTCTCTAATTATTGGAATATATGTGTAAATATATTTGTTACTAGTTTTATATTTTGTTTCAACTTTCTACAAGCATGGAAATGTCGTTTGTGTACATGCACATCAGGATATGACCTCTCATTTTATGTTCATTCCTACATTAATCTGGTCACCAATACTTAAAATAAATATACTAGGATTGGGGTAGTGACACATACCTTACCACTAGACATGTGGTTCCTAGTGTTTTGGGTTATAATAGAGTGGTATTATTGGCATTGTTTCATCCTTGAACTAGAATTGTAGAGATTTTTTAGTAGTGAGATTGTTTTGGGTTTTATCGAAACTATGTTACGTTTTTTGAGTTGATATCTCAAGATAGGGATTGAAGTGTTGTTGTGACGACGGACATATCCACTACCCAGGACTATTACTCCCTTCTTATTGACTCATTACATGTAGTCACTTGATTTATTGGGAAAAATTGTAAAAGGAATCATATAAGAATGGTTTGTGTTTCCCATTCCCTACTTGATTCTGTTCTCCAAATATACTCATTGACCATTGTACATATTGTATATATTTTATAATTACTCCTGTACATTTTCCAGAATGGATTCAACAAAATGATCATAAGTATGATCACATATGTGATAATAATTTTATGTGAATAAATTTTCAAAAAGTGTAACATCTTGGTGGTGTACATGTCTTAACCCCCACCAATTGAGCTATATACGGTACCATTAGTAATAGAAGATGACGTGTTAAGGGTTATAACACATCATGAATTCTGTAATAGAGACCCATTATTTTTTTATGTGATAAAAACAAAAAATTTATGGTGGACTAGATTGATGTAGTGAAACACATATTTCTTCTCATTAGGAAACATAGAAAACATATGGTGGTATTTCAAGAGACCCTTCTATATGAATCTTTAGGCTGATGGTGGGTCTTAGTTACATAGTTGTATTATGTGGAGAATCTATCATAGTGAGAGATAGATATCCTTTTTAGAGATTATTTTGTCCGTCTATGTTGATTTCAGTGCACATATAATATATTATTCATCCTTAATTGTAATGGAAAACCACAGACATGTATTCATCGAGGATAAAAATAATCTTTTGGTGCTACATAAATATGGAGAGTGATCAGTTGTTTAGGCCATGATCTTTTAGCGAGTTATACTGAGTGAAATCTGTGGCAGTGTGATACATATATAAATTCTTACATATGATGGGGGTGACGAATCATGAAATAGAGGTATTGACTTTCATTGATGATAAAATGCATACAATTGGTGCTTCCAATGGGAACACAAGAATGATAACTTCAGTGGTGGGTAGCTAATTTTAGTCATAGGTATTTGAATCTGTGAGTTGATTCAAAAGGTGGTATGAGGATATAAGATCTACGATATAGGTCTTACATGATAGATCTTGTCCACATAGAGAGAGGCAATGCATATATTATTATGATTGGGAAAATGTTGCATAAGATATTTGGCCTAACATGAATCCGATTGTGATAAAATTGTTTGGATACCAAAACAGATGTAGCGGTCAGATTATGTAGGTTAACAATCGTGAAGATGTGGTATAGGTTATCAAAGATTAGTTTGAGGTGGAAAACGTTTTGAATTGTTACCGCATCCTCACCCAAGTGGCCCCCACCCGTCTCAAGGGGAGTGTGGTCTGGGGCAAGGGCATGTTTAAAATGGAAAGGATTATAATGTAGAGGCTCTAGGGATGATACATGGTAGAATTATTATCTTATCTACTTCATCTAAAACATTTGTTATACCTGCGTGGATGCCACTCTTTTCTGTCCACTACACTTGTTTGTTATTTAGTGATTTTGAATGGGCCATTAGCTCAAAAATATTATTTGAAACTCCTACTAGATGTGACTCTACAATCACACAATTATTATAATTGTGTGATCTAACACTTTGATTCAAGAATTTCAATTAGTATATATTTTTTATAGTGATGAGGCCTTACAGTGAAATCTTCAACATAGAATGGTTTTCTACACTTCATTATAGATATAATGTTTCAGGTAGAGGGTGTGGTGTTTCCATAGTTATGGGATGATGACTTACTTTTTGGGTTAAAAATAATCTCATTCTGAAAAATATTGGATTATTCATAAGAGTCTATAATCAATTACTATCCATTTTGAAAGCATGAAACATGGTGTTTTGTATATTTTATGATTTCCGTTTCCTATAGTGGTGGTGGATTATGAGGTCCCCCTCAATAAGAATGTGATAAGTTTACCTATTAAATAAGAAATATACTTCTAAATTTATATACACCCTAGTACAACCTCAACAAATGTGGTAGAATATTTAATGCATCCCACAGAGCTTCATGAGATGATGGTGTAGTTGGAGGACTTGGTGAGGATAGTCATATTAATGCCCATTGTTTCACCTGAGGAAGCCTGAATTTTATTTATATAGAATGAATGTAGGATCATGAGCTTTTGTTAGTTCTAAAATTTCTTAATCATGGTGATCATAATGAAAATTCATCAACTATAGATGACAGATGACCCCTTTGATCAGTTGAGAGGGCCATGATGGTTCTAGAAGAATAAACTCATATCAGGATATCACAAGCGATGATTATAGGATAAGGATATATCAAATATAGTTTTTATGTATTTATGGACACTATGAATACTTGGCTATAAAACATAGTGTTATGAAAAACCTAGTAGTGTTCATGGGACTGAAGAACTGTATATTTCAGCCATTAATAGACCTGATTTTGGTCATCTCCATTGATGATATCCTAGTGTTCAAAATATCGAATGAAGAGTAAGTAAGACACTTGGAGATGGTTTGGTACACACTCCAAGAGAACATACTTTATATGATGATTTTAATGCACCTATTCTGGATTTATGAGGTCTACAATCTAGGGAATTTTATTTTAGGATATTTTGTTGAAGTTCACCCATTGAAGGATGATTAATTGTTACCATGGTCCTCCTAATATCATGTTAGTGATGTGGAGAATCCTTGGTTTAGTAGGATAATATCAGAGATTCATTCCTGATTTCTCAATGATATTACCCCCATTAAATCTTTTACCCAATAAAGAAATCCTTTTGTTTACATATATTGGTTCTAGGAGTCTTTCCTAGAGTTGAGGGAATGATTTATGAGAGCTCCCATAATTATATTTTTGGAAGTGGGGTAATGTAAATAGTGTTTACTGATTCATAAGGGACCAGGCTTGGTTGTATTCTAATGTAGAGTTTAAAAATTATTGGACATAGTTCACATTATTAGAGACAAAATGAGAATAACTATATGACTCATGATCTTACCGTAGTAGTTGTAGTATCCACACTAATTGTGTGGAAATTGTTTCTCATGGTTGATCAATTTATCATCTAATATAACCACATGAGTCTCATGTATATATTCTCTCCAGAGGTTCTTTACATGAGACAATTTCCATTGAAATACTTACTCCTAAAATAAGAATTATATATTTTATTTAATATATAGAAAGGGATCTTGGTAGATAATTCTATTAGGAATGAGATATTTTTGTGTCCACTAAGTGAGATGTCGAAGTAATTGGTCCAACTGTAGTTATCCACAATGGATGGTGATGGGGAGGCTTAACACAATTCGATAGCTGTTACCCCACCTATTATAAACTGATTTAGGGATGATCGTCATTGAGATACAAGTTGGGAGACCTAACATAATTGGATATCCACTGGATGTGATCCAGATGGATTTTTTAAAGGTGGAGAGTATATAATCCTCCTTATAGTACACACGATGGTAGCAACAAAATTTGGGAGGTGGGTTTTATGTATTTACATACATCTAAATTAGTGGTAAATCCAGGTATGGAAAAGATGTACTGAGATCTCTGATGTTAATTTTTGTGTTTAGGGATAATGAACAGATTTTTAGAGTTTGTCTCTAGATTACATACTCATCAATAAATAATGGATTATAAACACGATCAAGATGGTTTAGCTCAACCCATTTACGGTTCCATAATGGATTTGGGATGATATATATATATATATATATATATGTTTTTATGGGGAGTCCACATAAATATATAGGAAATGATTTCAACTATGTTATCATAGAGAGTCTCGCAATTTCATCCCAACTCATATCTAACTGAGAGTATAGTTTAGTATTGAGATTTGGATTCGTTTATATTGAAGACATAGTTTGGCTCCATGGACTTCACTGGAAAATATTTTTTGACTATGATACATTCTTTGCATCTCATTTGGGAAGGAATTATTGGAATACATTTTCAAATTGTTGTGTTTGAGCATTGATTTTGAACCCCATAATGATATCTAGACTAAGCTGACCATTCAGGTTCATGATGAAAACTTGTATTATTGGAATTTATACTTTTTCCATTATTGGGAGGATCACCTAACATTGGTGAATCTTTCATAATACAACAAATATCATCCCAACATCTCTATGGAACCATTTAATGGATTTTATGGGTTACGTTGAATGTACCAAATATGTTGGACTGACCTAGGGGGGTTGGTATTATGGGTATATTGTCTGTGTGAGCCATGATAGAAATGATGGAGATAATCTAGAAGTGGATGAGGATAACATATATCCCTAAGTAATATTATGAAGACCAACGAATGTGGCCTTTTGAGTTTGGGGAGGGGTACCATGTGTTTATATGTGTCACACCTTTACATATGTTAGAAATATTTTTTCATGTAATTATGATATTTATGATATTCATGCTACCATTCAAGATACATTGTAGAGTAGGTGAGGTGGCGTACCACATGGATCTACACCCATAGTTGGACCAAGTACTTGACGTCTACCCCATGTCATAGATTAAGAGGTTCATACATGAATAGTCTCATGTTATCTATTTTGGATATTTGGTCATTGAGGGTGGATCAAAATTTACATATTTTTTTAGTAGTGGGTAGGGATTAGAAAGAAATGGTCATCCATGGGTGATTGATTCCATTAGTGAATGTTTGGTGGAAACATAGGAATCATTATGAGAGTACCTAGTAGGGGGTGACCAAGATGAGTGATTAGTACTCACATCCATATATTTGGAATATTTTTTACTTCTGGGAAATAAATCTCTATGTTTGGTATAATTTAATTTCTTTTTTTCAGTTATCTTTTTAAATTATATCAAGTTATATTTTTGAGACCATTCACTATGATGTCTCATGAATTCGAGGACCACAGATTCCCAATGGTATGTTTTAAATATATAAAAAATATTAATTAATCATGAACACAATTTTCCTAAAAAATCCTAATAACTCCCAAATGGGGACTCATATCTAAAATACAGGGCCTCTATTGGCATCAATTCATTGGTTTTTCTGAATCTGTTACATAACCATTGAGTGCATCATACATTTTGGTTGAGTGAAGTTGAGGAATAATTTATAAATAAATAATTGAATTTCTTTTTTTTTCATTAAATTAATTCTCTATTACATAATGTGGTATATAAATACTTGTTTACAAAAAAATCCATGGTAAATGTAGAAAATCCCAAATATTTTAGAGACATCGTTGGATGATATTTCTGGGATGAATAGAAAATGGATAGGGGATCATTGATTAATATATAATAGAATTTTATGATATATCCAATGACAAGTAAAATGATTAATTCTTCAGTATATATTTACCAAATATATGTAGGATTTTTAATGTCTATTTATCCATGACATTATACCTATGAATAATGAAAATATCATCTTAATATTTTTGTTATCGTGCATATTGCATGTTTGGGTTATATTTTTCTATGGATGAGGGTTTCAATATTAGATTATCTATATCTATTCATTCATCATTATGACATCAATTAATCGAGGCTAACACAAATAGTGGTCATGTTCTATTCCCAATGGTTATTATTTGTGAATTTCATTATCCATTATTCACATGTTCATCGTAATAAATTCATTTGGCCCACGGTTTGACAAATACCCAGTATTTTTTTTGTTGCACAACCATTCATCGGGGAAATGAAACCTTACTATATCTATAGATGAGATCAAGGTAGTGTTTGTCAGTAATGATGGAGAAAAATTATTTACTACCTTGGATATAAGTTTATCTATTGAGGGATCCTGGAATTTGGTTGTGGAATAGAATTATGATCATGGTTCACAGTTTAGTTAGGTGATTTCTTTCTAAAAATCTGGTGATAGCAAGGTTTCGTTAGGTCAGATCATCCATCTCTAGTGATTTCGGCTGCCGAAAATGTAGATGATGGTGGATGAAGTGGAAAACAAATTATGACTAATGGGTTCTATAAAATCATTATAAAATTTTTATTTAAACCAATAATAATAGTTTTTTGGGAACTTGTTAGGGTGAGAGGGTTTCAAAATAGGAGATAATTATCCAACATTGTGTGAAATATGACAAACTGTATGTGAAATGATATGGTGAATTATTCTATAAACTGTGATTACATGGAGAGGAACATTGATTGACACACGACCATGGAAGGAGTACATGAGAAGTTCCATGTACATGGAATCAACCATGTACACTAGCATGAAATTATATATATATAAAAATAAATAGGGATGGGTCATGTTACATAGGTAGATTCAGTGTTGAAGAGAAACAATGTTTACTTTTTCAAAAATGGCAGAGAGCCCTTATTCCCTTCATCATGGGAAAATTTCAGTGGGTTGTATTCCCTTATTACTTATATTGTGGTTTTAGTATATAATCACGTCCTATTAATTGGATTTTTAACCCCTCTGAGGAACATCATTTTAAGATTGAGTAGTTGCAATACCATTACGAGGCTTAGAGTGAGGTCATCTTTTAGAATCCTTTTCACTAGGTGGGTTCTCAGAATCTTCATGACCAACAATACACAATAATAAATCCCTTACTTAGTATGTCAATCCATATTGGGTTATTATTATACCCAAAAGCATGGGGTGTTATGAAAATCATTTTCATTTATTTCACAATAATTCATGATTTATTATATAATGGAAAACATAATATTCCCTAGAAGATTCAGAAGTATAGTCTCATTTGGGAATTTGGTAAAATATATAACAACATAATATATGGTGTACATTCCGTTATTTACGTTTATATAACCTTCTAATAATATTCCATAGTACTTAAAACAACTAGAGATAACCTAGGGTCACACATAAGAAACGTGGGATCTATAGAGCCTAGTAATGGATTAAATATTGAATAACATGATGGAAAATATATATGTTAGAAAATCAGAGATTCAGTGGGAAATAAAATGTGAAAATATTGAACATGAAAAAAGATTCATGATATAACATGATCAAATAATGGTAACATAGAAAATTTACTAACAACTTTAAACATGCCATCATAAACATAGGTCAATGCTAACTTCCAAGAGACTCTATCATGGTGAAAAATGTCATGTGATGGATTAGGTTCACTCTATAATATATTAAATGATTTAGTGTGAGACTAAAACATTACCCAAGTCATTAGAGTGTCATATAATTTTGGAAACACTTATCATATTTATATGATGTACCTGCATAAGGGTGTCACATAGATCATTCAAAAAAAGTGTCATAATTCATTATATTTAAATATGTTGACATGTAATGTGGAATAAGTAAATATAATTCCCAAATAAAGGTAGTATGAGTTCATAATAGTGAAAACCCTTGATAAGAAATTGTGATTGATATTTTTTGCACACAATTGTTTGGAATGAAAAATATTAATGAAATTTTAGTAGAATAATAGGGGATCTTAATGTTTATGTGATAAATTAAAGAGAGTGATACAAGTATCTAATCATTTATGAATTTTAATGATGGTAACAGGTTATGGAATAAATAATCCTTCCATTAGGAATCCGATATAAAGGGAATAAGAAAATGAATATTCATGAATAATGATGAGAAGGAGAGGATCCATTACCTTGATAGGGTGACTGAAAATAATGGGAGGAGCTTATTGAGAGATTGGGGGAACTAGTATAGGACTCCATATAAGGGATGGTATATTAAGTTTATGCTACAAGGATTTTGATTAAGAAAGAATGGGAGAAAGGGTGGGTTTATATAGGAAATGAGAGGTGAGTTCCTTATTATTTCACAAATAGATGTTTCAAACTTTATATAATGAATGAATTAAAACCACAATACATCCAATTTTTTCATAAAGTTTTTACCAATGACAATCTATTTTCATTACTATATATTTCCATGTTCCATTATCATTAAAATATTACCCTTCGTGATGTGGATGTTATTTTTTCTCATAATGAAATGACTTTTATTCTTAAAATAAAATATAGGTTTTAGATGATTAAAAAAATCATAGTAAAATTAAAAAATATCCTTAAAATATTATTTAAAATGGGAAACATTGATTTGTTCATGGATCCCTTTTATATAATTCATTACATCACTTTTTGGTCAATATTATGTCAAAATACACATAGTTTATTAATACTGTATTTAATTTTTACTTAAAAATTTTACTGCCTGAGAGAATTTGAAAATTTTCACAATTGGATTATATTAATTTTTAGATTCCAAAATTAATATTAATTTTATCAAAAATAATTTTCTAACTAGTATAATTTTCAATTTAAATATAGAGTCAACATTTATTTATAAATGTTGGGTTCATTGACAATAAAAATATTTTATAACTATTATAATAATTAAATTTGACATCAAAATTATTATATTATCATTTATATTTAAAAAATTATTTATTATTAAATATTATTAAAATGTATTTTATTTCAAAAAAAATTATTCTTAAAAAAGTTCTTAATTAAAAATTAATATGACCTAAAAATATAATTTTATTTTTATACTATGATAATCATAATAATATATAATGTAACAATAATAAGAAGTAAACATAACCCTTATTATTTTGGAAATAAAATTTAGAAATTAATATTATTGGGGTATTGATACATATCTCTTTATTAAACATGAAAAATATATCTGTTTAAGGTGTGTGATGGTGTTATTTTCATGGGAAGGATGAGCGTGCTTGGTTTTCGACATGATCCCGATGAACATGAAATTCCCCCATAGATGAGTTTTCTCATGATTTATTTATCATATCTAATCATGGACATAGTCATAAGAAAATCATAGTGATGACAACTCACATTTATTCTCATGTAATTGGGCTTTATAGGTCATGATCCTACTTTTAGAGTCCATCAAATCCCTTTCACATGTTGACTATATTTTTTGTAAACCCTGTATTAATATTAATAAAATGGTCAATATTTGAGGGATATAGTTTCCAAGGTTATCATTATTAATGGTCATTTAAATTAAACATGACATAAAAAAATCAAGGATTTATTTTCCATAAATAAAATATTTATTAATACATTTAATTAGATCATAAATGGAATGTAATTTATAGTTGTTTCTATCATTACAATCTTACCTCTTCATAAATTTAACCATGTAAATTTTCATTTCACCATCTAAATTTGTTGACTGTAATTTTGTTTCATCACTAACTATGGTTCCCATATTTCATCATTAAACTTTTGGTTTCTCCATAGAATATTAACAATGTTCATTTTCTTATGTCACATAACTTTTTCTATATGATCAAATAACTTCTGCAACTTCTCCTAATATGGGAGGTGATTCTTCAATAGATTCACATATGGATTGATTACATATGAGGGGTATTTTATTTACAACATTAATATGGATTCATGAAACACATTTAGTATATGAGATAAGTTAGGTGGTAATGTTATTATATAGGCCACAACTTTGATGCGATCATAGATCTCAAAGAGACTGATATATCATAAACAATGATTTTTTTATTCCCAAATCTCATGACTTTATTTCATATTGATGTAATGAGGAAAACCTTATCTCCAAACTCAAATACTATGTATCTTTGATGATTTTTAGTATAGCTCTTAGGTCTCCTCTGAGATGCCTTGATGTGCAGCTGAATGGTCTTTACCTTTTCCACCATTTCAAGAACCAACCATTTTTCTCACAAACATCATCCAAAAATGCATGTGTTTTATGGTATTCCAAAAATTTCATTATAGGGATCCATTTGGAAGCATGAGTGGTGAGTATTTTTGTACAAAACCTCGACTAGAGGAATAAGTTTATCCCATTACTCATTTGAATTATATCAATCTTTCTCTAAACATTTCCTCGAGTTTCTGAATAGTCCACTCAGATTGACCATATTTTTAATGGAGATAAGAAATGATGAAGGTAAAATCAAAATTAAGATCATGTTGTAGACTCTTCCGAAACATGGAGGTAAATACATGATCTTGATCAGATATAATAAATTGTTTTGTTCCATGAAACCTCACCACTTCTCTAATTTATATCCTTGTAAGATAAATGAGTCAGTAGTCATTTTTGATTAAAATGATGTTATAAAAAAATATTCAATACACCACAACCAATATATAATTATTTACAATTTATTTCTGTACAATTACATTGATAATGTTTATGTTTGTGATTTCAAATTTTGATGTACGTTTTTGAAATGGTTTGATTATTCCATTTTATTTTTCCCTATCATCCTAAACATTCTGAAATAAAAGGCACCATGTTGTATATATAATTATTTCATTATTCGTATTTCCCCATCCATAGTTCACTCAAAGATTTGGATAAATTTTTTGTGCTCAATGATTGGATTTATGAGGTTTATATATGTGCATCATCTAAAATATTCTTCTGTAACATAGGGTCTGATGATACAAATTATTGTGACTCTGATAATAAAAATCCTTCATTAATACTAAACTTTGGGTCTTTTCCTTTTATTATAGCTTAAACTTATAATAAATTCACATATAATCCCTTTGATAATCCCTTGTCTTTTCTTAATGGTATGGTTGAGAAGAAATGTTTGAAATGATTGATGATGTTACATCTATTATGATTCCAATGTCCATCCTTTTCAAATATAAGAAGATCAGATCCTTCTGAATTCTCATTGATGGTAAACTTGTAAAATCCTATTTATATAAGGAATATTCAACATTATTTTATTCTAATTTTTGGATGATTATTGAGATGTTATTGTAGAGACCCAAAACTTGATGTACATAGACATTACATTACATTTTCGGAATACTTAATACATAACAAAAACAAACACACAAGGACCATAATAGTTTAGTGTCTTTGGAAACTCAGAACATAATCTTCTAATCATGGTGAAAGATCATCAACATCTCTTATAAAGTTCTTCCCCTTTTGTTTTCATAACTAAAACCATTCTTTATATCCCAGGGAAAGGAAAACATATAAAGGGTGAGGTCAAATGCTCGGCATGGGTAAGCATTGATAAAAATAAACAATGTATATACATTTGAACATAAAAACATGAACATAATGTTTAAACATAAAAATCTTTAGCAATGACATGAAACATGGAAGTACGTAAGGCATAGATCATAAACAAAAATTAATCCTGATAAAATTGAATGAGAATAAAACATGTAATTGTGGCAAACATTAAGCACATGATATGATTTCCATAGTAGCAAAGGCATTGCTTCCAAGACCATCTTAGTGGACAACGTCCCTTTCTGAATTGAGTTGACTCTTCATTCCAGTCCTATATCACTGAACCATATTAACTTACTATTCTAGCCATGTCTATCTCATGAGATATAAATAATTATACAATGCATTAGAGGGAGATATAGGTCCCACCCATCTCATAATGAAATCATTCTTACGTGTGCCACAACATTAACATAAATCATTCATCATTACCCAAAGAATAAAATAGGTTTCATAAACATCATCCCATCATAACATACTCCATAAAAAAATGGATTTGATTTCATCATATGAAAAGTGAAAACATGTAAATCATAGAGAAATTATACTTGAAACATAAACATATGAAATAAATTCATCTTATATGGAAATTTTTTTTGATAAAACACTTGAAGTGAATTCTTGAGGAAAATATACTTTCTTCATCAAAATCATTTTATTTTCACAAAATTCCATTAAATTTTAAAAGAAAAATATTTTTTTTGAAAATAATCATGAATTCTTGTGGGGGAATATTCATGAAAATGAGTCTTTATTAAACTGTTAAAATCCATTCTTGCCATATAAGTTAAAAAACATTTTTCTTGAACTTTTGCCGGAAAAGTCAAAAAGTACCATGTATGGTAAACAAACGCAATATTCCTTCAATAACACAAAGTAATGATATAGAGGGGTAAAAATGACTTAAAAAATACATGGATGAATATTAAATAATTTATGAAAACATTTTTATGGACATGGACGAAAAATATAACCCCAGTAAATACTTACGAATAAACAATATTGGATAAGAACGATATTGAAATAGTTATCCCTTACCTTATGTCCAATTTCTCCGATATGTATCCGAGTCTCCTATATAGTGGGTTTAAACATATTTTTAAATTTTGATAGAACCATAATAATATTTATGATATCATATATGATTCACATATAACTTTATATTAGCCGTTCATTTGTCAATTCAATGTTAAAGCAGCATTTTGGGTAAAATCGTTTCATTTATCATCCCTGTTTTGACTTGTAATTATCAATACGATTACTTAGATCATGACTAATTAATTATATAATATAAAACATGATTTATATATAATATATATTCAGAATTTACATATATATAATAGATTGATAAGTGGAAATAAATACACCGTTCATGGTGACGGTAGACCGTACGTACACATGAACACTATTTTTCATTTACTTATTGAATTGATTGGAAGTAAGTAGATGACATAAATATGTATATAAATTAATCCAGTATATTAATTATGTCATATATTTCATGATTACTTATTATATATAATTTATAATCAATCTCGAATTGTTAACATTGAAAATGAATCTCATCACGTTGTGGAGACGGTAATCCGTACGTACGCAGTAGTGATGATATCTTTCCCATATTTATTGAATGGAATTATAGTGGATGATATAATATCTTAGAATAATTATGATTTTATAATAATAATATATTGTTATTCTTTACACCACTATACCCATCCAAGTAAGGTGGTTGTAGAAAAACAAATTACACCATGGCGTGGAGACGGTATTCTGTACGTACGCACGCGCGTTGATTTCATATTCCGTATGATGGATAGAAGATGAAATGGGGTTGTTTCATATTTATAATAACATATCAGTTTATTAGTGATATTTATTTTATTACTTTATAATGAAACAACTAAATAATAAGATGATGAAGAAGAATGAAAACATGAAAAAATCGGTAGAAAATATTACCTCTTCATCGACACACCTCCATTAAACTTCTTATTAGGGCACTAGAGTTGGTATTTTGAGAAGAACAGAACATAAATGATATAACTAGAGTTGTTGGGAAGAGTAATTATCAGGGGTTTTCCAAGCTTCAAGGCTCAAAAGAGAGTGAAGAGAAGAGGGAAGGGGTGCCCTTTTTATAAGGGAGGAGAGGGGCACCTTAGGAAAACATAAAATATTATATTATAATTAAGTCATATTCGGTTTTTAATAGCTCAAAATTGATTTATTTCTAAGCTAAGGTGGGTATGGGTCTAAAAAATATCTTCAAATAGATTTTAGACAATTTAGGTCACTATATTATCCTTATCATTTATATTTAACTCCAAGTTAAATAATTTAACTTTTACCGTGTGTTTTTTATTTCTTACACTATATGGTTAATAAACATACAATAACAAGAAAAAAGAACCCCAAGTGGTTAATTATTAATATTTATATCCTTATCTATGTTATTTGGCCGATCCTTATATTTTTAGGTATAAAATAACAATTAATAATATAATATTTGTTTTAAAAACTATTTTAGGTCAATTTTTACACTATATGGTACTTGATTTTTTTTGAAAATTATAACAGCATTATTAGTTCGAAAAAAGTTTATTAAATCAATACTAACATGACATATTAACTTATAAAATTAGAGGAATTCATAAAAAGTCTAAAATTACATTTATTTGGGTTTTTATAACATCAGTTACTTTAATATTTCATTAATATGGTAATTACTGCATCATCATTGTGTCATTAATAAATTATATTATATAATGTCTAAAAATTATAAATAAAATACCATTATGTAGAAAATATTTTTATATTTATAATGAATATTTATAGTATAGTTTATCTGATGTATAACCCTATATTAAAATTTTTTTAGTTATTAAACATTGATTTTAACTATTTTAATTCATCTTTAAACAAAATAATAATAAATGTCCTAATCAAATCCAAGTGGACCTAAAGGGTTATATTTTATCCCTAAGGTTGTTTTTGGTCGAACTAAACTTATCCAATAGAATTAGGACATTTTTAGGGTAAAAATAATATTATTTTTACCCTTAATTACCCTATTTACTTTTAACCGTGGTAAATAAAAGTAAAATGTTACTATTCACCAAAAATTATTTTTATCTTATTGAACCAAATTTTACACCTTGATATTAACCATGTCTATCAGAGTTTCAAAATTCCACTCACAGAATCGGTAAAATTATGTTTTATGTAAATTTTCAAACTCTCCTAGGAGGTGGAAAAAAGACGGTGAAAAGTTCAATAAAATTCTTAAATGTCTTAAATTATAATAAAATGACTCCAATGAATTACATTGAACATATATAAGTATTATGAATTAATTTTGACCTAAAATAATGTTAAATAATATAAATAATTATTTATATAAAATTTCGGTTTTTAAATAGTAACCCAGTGTTTTCACTATTCATCAAAAATTGAAAGCTTTCATAAAAATACCAAAAATTCACCTTAAGCTAATTTCAATATTCTAAATCCCAAAATGAAGTCCATTTTGAAAAATAAAATTTATGAAAAATTAAAAAGTGGATATTACTATTCAAAATGGCTAGTTGATAATAATATTATAATAATATATAGTTTAGTGAAACTAGGTATTGCGTACTACACACGCTATCGAGGAAGGTCTTGAATGCGTGTAATGAAATCCAAGTTAGGGATGCATGTAGTGAAATCTCTATTTGGTGTTGTGAATAACATAATCAAAACATATTTTATTTATACATTAAAAAAAATCTATGCTTAATGTTGTGTAAAATAATTTCCACAAAACAAACATGAAATTGTGTGTAACAAGAGCCAAGAAGAGTGTTCTGTATACTGCAAAATAATACGGTGTTGCATATAGTGAAAGATAATTTTGGTGTAGTGTACAACATAAGACATAAATGAAATTAAAAATAATAATTTTCATAAAATCTCAGGTTGTTACATTCTACCCCCCTTAAAATGAATTTCGCCCTCAAAATTCATCCGTGTTATAAATAGTTTACTACTTGAACGTTTCTTTCATAGAAACCCACATCATAAAAAGGAATACCAAAATTGAACATTAAAAACTAAATTATGAAATGTAACGGTTACCGAAATTAAATAATCACTAGGTTTCCCCATAAGAGAACATAGGTGATAATATATATATTGAATAAAAATATAACCATCATGTTCTGATGGAGAGTGTTAGAGAACATGGAAATGAAAAATCCAACAATTACAAAGCCATAAATTTGTGATTATTTAAGGTACCATCTGAATCATCAGATATAAGAGCACTAGGACAACATTTTTGGTTTTCAAGATAATTTTCCTAAAGTTGAAAATTTGGAAATAGAAGAAGTACTTAATTTATTTCAGTATAATCTCACCATTGTTTGTGCCTTGAACAATTTCCACTTAATCTCTTAAAGAAATGAAGTTCAATTTGTCTTTCATGAAGTGTTATTAGATAATGTGAATGAATTATGGGTCATTCCATATGTCTCATACAAAAGGTTAGAAAAAGTTATCAAATATACATAAGTCCATATATGGTAAGGCTAATCGTATATGATTCCAAAATTTGAGTTATACTTCATCTATTGTACTGCTTAATAAAACTAGTTTCTACTAATGAGGGACTTCCTTTTGGCTAGTGGTAGGAAATAAAGTCATGTCGCACTTCGGCTGTGGATTCGATTCCCACAGCCTTGTCCGACCCGACGGGTTTTCGCTTGTCCTGCAGGTTGTCCTTTTTTCTAAAACTACATTATAATAACATTACTGCAATAGAAAGAAGTTGTAGACTTAAAAAATTACTATATTACGTCTAAGTTAATTCATTCTAATCTTTAGGCTTATCCAAAATAATTCTATCCAGGCACATAGTTTAAATAAAACAATTACTAGAAATGTCATCTACCGAGCATGTGAATACAATCATTTATCCACCATATATCATAAGATATATCTTGTTGGTCACATTCCAAACATCTGAATACCTACACATGTATTCTCTTGATCCATAGTGAAAACATGAATGCTGTCACAAGATAACTCTTTCCAAAAACAAAAATCCCAAAAATTCTATATACACAAACCATGATATCAATTTTTCCTTATATTATTCATGATCTCATTAATACTATCAAACATTTCATTGTCTCCTTATCCCTTCTTTATGCGCATATTAGGTTCTTTCCAAAAATATTTGAAAAACCTTTCATGGTTAATGGTACCATTAAACATATACTTTCAAAACTCAAGAAAAGGAAAAAGTGTGACAGTCCTTAGATTTTTCTTTATTCCATAGTACCATACATTATTCTTGATAAACATACAATCATTACGCTACCATCTTAAACCACTGACTAAGCTTCATCATTTCTTCTATCTCATATATCATTTGTAGTTTCTTTATAATCATCCACATAAATACTACCCATACGACCATGTTGATTCTCTTTATGAGATTTCCCTTAGGGCCTTGGTTTGCATAATGCCCATACATTCCACATTTAAAACACTTAACCGTTGTTGATGTCTTAGTAATACCATTATCCTTGTCCATGGTGTTAACTGAACCTTTTCCTTTACAATTACTAGCTTTGTTTCCTTCTTTTATACACCCAAATAATATTCCAGTTCCTTTGAAACATTCTCCCTGATGCCTCTTCCCACATGATTTGAATGAGGGAATTTGAAGTTTTCTTCCTCTATGATCATCATGAAACATCATCTTTCTTTTACTAGATGAGTCAGGAAACTTACCAAAGTTGATATCATTGATCATATTATGATATTGATGATTAGTAATAATAGAGAATTGTGGATTTTTAGATCCAATTTAATTCGGTTTCTCATGAAGAATATCATTCCATTTTCCATCAGATCTTCCATTATCGTGAATCTTCCTGTTTCCATCCATTTTCTAAAACCCAAAAAGAATAGTATGAGAGGCCAAAATCATAATCAAGGTAGTGTAACTTTAATATCAAACATCTTAGGATTTATTCTAATATCATTACCATCATTCTAGGACTATAACCTATACTTATACATAACCTTAGGTACATCCGTAGACATACCTTAGAAATATCTTTAGGGATCTCACTAAAGTTCTCAGATCCTAGTTTCCAAAGGATGACTAAACCTTTCCTCTGATACCAACTATAGAGACCAAAAGCATGACGTATATAGACATTGATTTACTTTTGTGGAATAATTAATACATAACAAAGACAAACACACATGGACCTTAATATTTTAGTATATTTGGAAACTCGAAACATAATCTTCTAATCGTGGGGAAAGCTCTTCAACATCTCCCATTAATATCTTCCATTTTGTTTTCTTACCTAAAAAAATTCTCTATATCATGGGGAAAAGAAAATATACAAAGGGTGAGTTCAAATGAACAGTATGGGTAAGCATGGAGAAAATAAAACAAACCATATACATTTGAACATAAAAACATGAACACAATGTTTAAACATCAAAATCTTGAGTAATGACATAATACATGGATGCACATAAGGAATAGAACATAAAGAAACAATAATCCTGATAAAATAACATGAGAATACAACATGTAATTTTGGAAACCATTAAGCACATGATATGATTTCCATAGTAGCCAAGGCATTGCTGCCAAGACCATCTTAGTAGAGAAAGTCCCTTTCTGAATGGAGTTCACTCCCTGTTACAGTCCTGTATCACTGAACCAGATTAACTTACCATTCCAGCCATGTCTATATCATGTGATATAAATCATTACCCAATAAATTATAGGGAGATATAGGTCCCACCAATCCCATAATGAAATAATTCTTACGTGTTCCACAACATGAATATAAATCATTTATCATTACCCAAAGAATAAAATGGGTTTCATAAACATCATCCCATCATAACATAATCCATATAAAAAAATGGATATCATTTCATCATAAGAAAAGTGAAACCATGTAATTCATAGAGACATTATACTTGAAAAATAAACATATGAAATTAATTCATCTTATATGGAATATAGTTTTGATAAAACACTTGAAATGAATTCTTGATGAAAATATCCTTTCTTCTTCAAAATAATATTCTTTTCACAAAATGCCATGCAATTTTAAAAGAAAAGTATTTTCATGAAAATAATCATTAAATATTGTGGATGAAGCATCATAAAAATGAGGCTTTATGAAATTGTAAAAATCCGTTCATTCTGTATAAGTAAAAAAACATTTTTCTCATACTTTTGCCGGAAAAGTCAAAAATTATCACCTATGGTAAACAAAAGAAAGATTCCTTCCATAACACAACGTAAAATCCAAGAGGGGTAAAAATGAATACATGGAATAATATTAAACACTTTATGAAAATAACTTTATGGACATGGATGAAAAATATAACCCCAGTAAATAATTACGAATAAACAAAGTCGGCTAAGAACGAGATTGGAATAGTTATCCCTTACCTTATTGCCAATTTCATCCATATGAGTCTGAGTCTCTTGTATAGTGGGATTAAACATATTATTAACTTGTATCAGATCCATAATAATATTTATGATATCATATATGATTCACATACGAATTTATATTATCCGTCCATTTGTCAATTCCATGTTGAAGCAGCGTTTTGGGAAAAATCATTTCATTTATCATCTTTGTTTTGACTTGTAATTATTAATATGATTATTTAGATCATGATTACATAATTACAGAATATTATATATGATTTATATATAATACAAATTCCGAATTTACACATATATAATATATTGATAAATGGAAAGAAATACACCGTTCATGGAGACGGTAGACTATACGTATGCATGAACATTGTTTTTCGTTTCCTTATTGAATTGAATGGAATTAAGTAGATGATACAAATATATATATACATTAATCCTATAGAATAATTATGTCATATATTTCATGATTACTTATTATATATACCTTATAATCATTCTTGAATTGCTAACATGGAAAATGAATCTCATCGCGTCGTGGAGAGGGTAATCCGTACATACGCACGGGCGATGATATCAATCCCATATTTATTGAACTGAATTGTAGCAGACGATATAATATCTTAGATTCAGTATGATGTTATAAAAATAATATATAGTTATTCATTAAACCATTATACACATCTAAGTAAGGTGGTGGTGAAAAAATAGATTACGCCACGCCGTGGAAGCAGTATTCCGTACGTACGCACGAGTGGTGATTTCATTTTCCGTAGGTTGGATAGAAGGTGAAATGGGGTAGTTTCATATTTATAATAAAATATCATTATATTAGTGATACTTATGTTATTACGTTATAATGAAACAACTAAATAAGAAGATGTTGAATAAGAAAGATAACTTGAAAGAATCAGTAGAAGAGATTACCTCTTCCACGATACACCTCCTTTAAACTTCTTATTAGGGCACTAGAGTTGGTCTTTTGAGAAGACCAGAACCTCTATGATATAACTAGGGATGTTGGGAAGAGGAATTTTCAGGGTTTTTCTGAGATTCATGGCTCAAAAGGGTGTGAATAGAAGAGGGAAGGGGTGCCCTTTTTATAAGGGAGGAGAGGGGCACCTTAGGAAAACATAAAATATTATTTTATAATAAAGTCATATTCGGTTTTTAATAGCTCAAAATTGATTTATTTAGAATCTATGGTGGGGATAGGTCTAAACCCTTTAAACCAATATATTTTAGACAAGTTTAGGTTACTATTTTATCCTTATCATTTAAATTTATCTCTATGTTAAATAATATAACTTTTACCGTGTCTTTTTTCTTTCTTACAATATATGGTTAATAAACATACTATAACAAGAAAAAAGAACCTGAAGTGGTTCATTATTAATATATATATATCCCTATCTAAGTCATTTTTCCGAACCTTAGATTTTTAAGAATAAAATAACAATTAATAATATAATATATTTTTTAAAAACTATTTTATGTCAATTTTGACACTATTTGGTACTTGATTTTTTGAAATTCATAACAGCATGATTAGTTCAAAAAAATTAATTAAATCAATATTAACATGTAATATTAACCTATAAATTTAGTTTAATTCATAAAAGTATAAAATTACATTTTTTTGGGTATTTATAACAGAAATTGTTTTAATATTTCATTAATAAGGTAATTACTGCATTATCATTGTGTCATAAATAAATTTAATTATTTAATGTCTAAAAATAATAAATAAAATACCATTATATAAAAAATATTTTTATCTTTCTATTGAATATTTATAGTCTAATTTATCTTATGTATAACCCTTTATTAAAAATTTTTAGTTATTGATATTTTATTTTAACTATTTTAATTCTTCTTTAAATAAAATAATAATAAATGTCGTAATCTAATCCAAGTGGACCTAAAGGGTAATATTTTATCCCTACGGTTTTTTTGGTCGAATTAAATTTATCCAATAGAATTAGGATATGTGTTAGGGTAATAATAATATCATTTTACCCTTAATTACCCTATTTACTTTTAACCGTGGTAAATAAAAGTAAAAAGTTACTATTCAACAAAGATTATTTTTATCTTATTGAACCACATTTTACCCCTTGATATTAACTGTGTCTCTCGGATTTTCGAAATTCCACTCACAGAAGCGGTAAAATTAATTTTTATGTAAATTTTCAAACTCTCCGAGGAGGTGGGTAAAAGACGGTGAAAAGTTCAATATAATTTTTAAATGTCTAGAATTATTATAAAACGACTCAAATAAATTACATTGATCTTATATAGGTATTATGTATTGATTTTGACCTAAAATAAAATTAAATAAATTAAATAAATCTTTATATAAATTGTCTGTTTTTAAATAGTAACCTAGTGTTTTCACTATTCATTGAAAATTGAATGTTTTCAGAAAAATTCCAAAAATTAACCTGATGCTAATTTCGATATTCCTAATCCAAAAATAAAGTCCATTTTGAAAAATAAAATTTATAAAATTTCAGAACATGGGTATTACTATTCATAACAACTATTTAATAATAATATTATAATAATATATCATTTAGTGAAACTCTGTATTTCGTACTACACACTCTATCGAGGAAGGTATTGATTGCGTGTAATGCAAGCCAAGTCAGGGATGCGTGTATTGAAAGATCAGTTTGGTGTTGTGTATAACATAATCAAAACATATTTCATTTATATATTAATCAAAATATATACTTAATGTTGCGTAAAATAATTTCAACAAAACGAACTTGAAATTGTGTGTAACAAGAGCCTATTGAATAGTGTTGCATATACTGCAAGCTAATACGGTGTTGCATATAGTGAAAGCTACCTTTGGTGTAGCGTACAACACAAGACATCAATGAAATTAAAAATAATAATTCTCATAAAATCTCAGGTTGTTACTGTTATAGTCTTTAATCATCTCTAACAATCTACTTTTGTGCGTATTTATATTTTTTTGTGTGGAGATATACATTAGTATCTTATTATCTGTATATATTACACAATTCTCCCCAAAGAGATAATACCTCATGAATTTCAATTAAAAAATAACTTAATGCATTACTATATCTAGTGTCGGGTTGTTTGTTTCAGGGAATTTTAATTTCCTTGAGGCATAGGCTATCACTTTATCATTAATTATTAACACATACAACAAACTCTTATTCATAGCATCATTGTAGAACACAAAATGTTCCCCCCTTTTGGGAAGCATAAGTACATGTTCAATTATAAGACTCTTTTTATATACATTAATCTCTATACACATTCATTATTCCAAAAAATCATGACTCCCTTCAATTTTAGTTTTTTATTGTTTGAAAAGCATTATAAATTTTTCAAAAACTGATGTTAATACATAGTTATTCCATGGAAAATATATATATGTGTTATATCGGATGACCCCCACCAACCATATATTTCTGAAAAATATTAATGTTTCATAAATATATCATTATTTATTATAATATTACCCATGAATGATACATCATTAAACAACAAATCGTATTTTATATACATTTATAAATATTTTCATCTCATAAGTTCTTTGGTAGATATATTCTCTTCATACTCCTCCTTTATTGTGATGTATATTAGAATATCATCTATAAATACAAACAAAAATTTGATTAGGTAATATTAATATAATCTATTCCTAAATTCCATGATTATTTTTGGGAATATTATTGAGTCTCAATGGCATTACTATGCACTCATAGTTCCATTACCTTGAATGAATATCATCCTTGGGGATGTCCTGTTTTTTCACCGTTATATAATAACACCCCGACCTAAGATAAAAAATGGAAATGTTTCACGCTCCATTTTGATGACCGAATAAGTCATCAATCCATGGATGAATGTTTTTTTAATTACCTTTATGTGCTCACGATAATCAATGAAAAGGAACAATGTCTCATCCTTCTTCTTGACAAAGAGGACCGGGGCACCCCTAGTTATGAACATGTCCATATGAACCCCTTGTCAATATTATCCTATAGATGTTTCTTTATATCCTCATCTTCAACAATCTAAATTCAATATAGAGACATTGGAAATTGAAAATCCCTAGGCATAATTTATATTGAAAATTCAACATCTCTACTAGGTTGGATACTATACAATTCATTGGGAAAACATCAACATATTACCTCACAATGGGATGTATTCAAGTATTATATTTTCCATAGAATCGATCATTTGATCATGATATGCATGATAGTAGGGAAATAATATCTATTATTGAGATTTTTTTGCTAATAAATATTCATCCATATCATTTTACATGTATGGAATTAAGTAACAATTCATGATACGTGGTGATTTTTTGTCACATTTAAATTTATTTTGGATCAATATATGGAAAATGAATCCATTAAAAGAATAACATCAATTCAAAATAAAATATGTATCACAAGGTTCTCTAGAAATTTCATCCCACAAATATTTATATCGGAGGTGTTATATTCCCAAGAAGTAATAATTTGTCCATTAATCATTTTTTTAATGGCGCTATGGTTGTTTGTGGTTTTTAAATAATTCTACTAAACATGCATGATAAGAACTAATGTATATAACCATGGATTATAACACAACCATTAAATTTTTCATTCTTGTTCTAACCATTAACACCATTGAAATTAGACTTAAAAATGATAATTTTCCAACTATTAATCACACTAACGAGAAGTCAATAACAATAAGGGGTAAATTATAAATTAAATTTATTCATTAACTTATGACCTCTTCAGCTTCAATGTTTTTTATTCATGATATATTTCCTAATATAGAATCACATGGGAATTGTTTCCCTTAATAATGCTTCATAATTAGATGGTTAATGTAACATAGTATATCTGTGGGGGGTGATAAACAAATTATGTAGTAGCTACCATTTTCCTGCATCAAGAACCAATCAAGACTATCTTAATGCATTTTTTTTCAGGTGTTAACAATGGGAAAATATATTTTATCCATATCCACTTGTAGTATCAAAATAGAGATGTATTTTAGTCGGAACAACATGCTCTATACGTTACCAAAATATTGGAATTTATACTTATGTTTTGTCTTATCCCTATGGATTTTCCCTTATTTTTATTTTCCTAAAACCAAAATAACTACACATTCCCATAATAAAAGAAATGGAAAACCTTGTCTTTATTACACTTTAACTAGTGATTAATTACATAATGGTACAAAAAATAATATCCCCAATATCTATAATTATTATTTCCATATGTAATTAGGAAAAATTCATAATAACTTTAATTAGGGGGTAAATCACAATTATTGTTGAATTTGTTTACAATATTGTAATATAAAATTGTACATAAAAATACATGGGATATCCAAGGAAATTACGTCATGAAATGGGTGATCTGTAAAGACCAACATGGGAATGAACAAGGCATAACATGTAGTATATATCATGTGTTACACAATATTAATTTTAATGGGAATCGAAAGGGAGAATCATAAACATTAATTAAGGGAAATGATATAACATCATAACAGAAAGGTAACATGGGAAATGTAGAAAAAATATTAAAAATGAAAACCCAATCCTAGGTCTAGGGAAACTAAAAAAAATAACTTGGTGTAAAAAGGATTAGGCTCACTTTTTAAATGCTTTCATGACAACTCAGGATACATAATCATTACCTAGTGCATTTGTGTGCCATATATTTCTATCTGCACATGTCACCCTTCATATCATGTACATTGAAAAGTGTTCCAAATAGTTCATTTAACATAAGATAATATTTAATCCATATTAATTAAAATATCATGTAATGTTGAATAAGTACATGTAAGGCCCAAATCATGTATGTATATGTTCATAATTGTGAACCTAAATGATTGTAAATTGTTATGAGTAATCCCCACAAAATTGATTGGAATGGAAAGAGAAGTGAAATTTCAAAAAAATAATGTGGGAAGATAAATATTTATCATAGGGATTAATTATACTGAAATTGTAAACTCATAATTTATTAATAATAAATAATGTATGTGGGATATGGATGCACATATCCCAATATTAGGAATTTATATAAAGACCATAAGATAGGTAATATTATTGAAGAATTTGGAAAAGGTGAGGATACCTTACATTGGGAGAATTATTTCAAAAGGTGGTGTGTTGATTCTTGAGAAAATGGGATTAAAATAGAAGAATATATAGAGGTGAGGGAAGATTAATGATATTATTAATGGTTTTTTATTGTATAGTATTGATATCATGTGTATGATTAGATTGGTATAGAGGGGGAGTTCTTTATTATTTCAAAAATCTAGGGTTTTTACTCTATATAACAAATTAATGAAAACTAAAAACCATACCATGGTTTTTACCCATGGTTTATCCCATATAAGTGTGTATTTCCTTATTATATAATGAAAATTTCTGAAATGATTATGATATTACCCTTTGTGATGTGGATGTGAGTTATATTCTTAATGAAATTATTTTGAAATCATAAAATTTAATATTGGTTTTGGATGATTCATTAATGATTTATAAAATTAATCCAATAACCCCCAAACACACTATTTTAATTATTAAAAATATTTTTTTTTCATTGATACCATTAATATAATTTATTTCATATCTTTCTAGTCATTATGATGTCATAATACACACAGTGTATTTACACTACATTTAATTTTTACAAAAGAATTCTATTACCTCATAAAGTAATAAAAATTTACCACTAGAAAATTTCAATGCACTAATTCAAAAAATATTTATTATTTTATGAAAATAATTTTCAAATTATTTGAATTTTTAGTTTTAAAATATTATCCAAATTTATTCACAAATTATCTGGTTTGATTATAATAATAAACATTTTCAACCCTTTTAATAATTAAATATGACATCTTAAAAATTATAAGACCATTTCTATTTAATAAAATTATTTAATATTACTATTTTATTAATGTATATTTTATTTGAAAAATCAATTAATTAATTAAAATAAATTCCCTAATTTAAATTTCAAATTCTGTAAAAATATATTTTTGTTTTATCATATCAAAATAAAAAGAATTTGTAATGTAACAATAATAATATGAAAATATTACCATTGATATATATAAAAAACAATATACATATTCATATTATTTGGGTCTTGATACATTTCCCTTTATGATACATGAAAACATTGACATCCCTTCTCTTTATTACACATTAATACATTGTTTAATAGATAAGATTACATATAACACAACCTAGAAGATCAATAAGTCTAGTGTCTTTGAGAATTAGGAACATAGAATAACATATTGAACATAGTATAGAACAACATTATTGAAATCTTCCTTAACATTCTTATAAAATTTCATGGATTTTGAAATAACATGGGATAACATCAGTACAAAAATAATAAATGGGTGATCTATAAAGCCAAGTATTAGAATAAAAAATCTATAAGGTCACACATGTTTTATAATAGGAAAATAAATGGGATATAAATGGAGTGATAATCATAAACATGAACAGACATGCATAACATGGCACGATAATCACAAAGGCAACATTGGAGATGTGGAAACAACATAAAAATTTGCATCATAAACATTCACCGAGGTTTACTACCAAGAAACAAGGAGAGAAAATGTAACATAAAAGAATTGGGTTCACTCCCTATCCCAACCTGATGTCTCATGAGACTAATAATTAGACAATGTGTTGGACCAATATATAATTATTGGTGTTTCCATCACATTCATTTCATTCTCAAGAATATTTCTGCCACAAAGATCATACAACATGGATTTAGGCACCATTATATTTTATTCCATGATAAAGGAGTTTGTAATACATACATGTATGTACAAAGTAAAATATGAATGAGTTTATAAAGGTGAACACCCTATATAATAAATTGGTTTGGTATTAACAACACAATTGTTTTGATATGAAAAATATCTGTGAATATTTGGTAGCATAACGACATCACATAAGATTTCATAAAATGGGTTGATGAGAGAAAAACGTTTCTCTCATAATTTGTACATATAATAGGTAGTAATATTGACATTAAAAGACATATCACAAATTATAAATTTGACATAGAAGTCATAAGTTAAAAACAAAACATGAATAAAGAAGACATGGTTAGCATATTCTACTTAAGTGCGTGACTCAAAAGTTGGGTAGGAGCTTGATGAGATATTTGGGGATCATCTAAAGGATTTTAGTGAGGGAAGGCTAGGGAAGAGATGTTCTAAAATGAATTTTATTGAATATATATGGGATTTTTTTGGTTTTATTAAGAAAAATGACTGGGAAATCTTTATGGTTTCTTAAATTTAGGTTTAGGACTCTATATAATAAAATAAGAAAAAAAACATCAAATTGTTTTTCAAATAATTTCTTCCAAATGGGATTGGATTTCAGTATTTAATAAAGGAATGGGTTGAACAATGAAAAATAATAACCCTTATTATGTGGATGTGAGTCATACTCTTAATGAAATGATTTATGAACCTTACAAAATATCAATGATTTTGAAGGATTCATAATAAATTTCAAAAATAAAAAAACATTAAAATTTTATTAATGATAAAACAGATATTTTTTCATTTATTCCTTGAATATTATTTGTTAGAAAACTTTTGGGTCATTATTTTATCCTAATACTCAGAAAAAATAAAGAAAAAATTAACATTGTAAAATTTTGACATTATGATTCTAAAAATAATATTCATTTTATGAATTCAATTTTCTATATATATTTATTTAAATTTTTAAATTTATAGTTGACATTTATTGATAAATGATGGGTTGTTTTTGACAGTAGTAGTTTTCAAACCATTATAAAAATTACACTTGAAATTAAAAAAATTATATGATCATATATTTTTGAGAAAAATTACATTATAATTATAATTTTCTAAAAAATTAATTTAATTCAAATATTCATTTATTCATTAAAATATATTCTATAGTTGAATTTGAATATTATCCAAAAATAAACTTTGGTATTATTGTATCAAAATGGAAAATAATTTATACTATAAAAATAATAGGATGAGAATATATTCATTATTATATAATGAATAATGTATATAATCATATTTCTATGGTCTTGAGACATATCCCATTAATAAAATAGAAAACACCTGACGGGTAAGGTGTGACACTGTGAGACTTTAATGGGTTGGTTTGATCAACATGGTTTGGGTTGTGATCTCAATGATCTTGAACATATCAAATTAACAGTTTTAATCATGCTTATGTTTTGGGATATAATCATGGGCTTCGTCTAGGGAAATTACCATTGATACTATCTCACTCAAATGATTTTTTAAATGATATTTATATGTTATGACCCTACTAGTTGAGGCCATCACATCAATTATATATGTTTATTTGAATTTTTTTAATCCCTATATTTATGAGAATCATTTAATCAATGTACAATGGCTATATTATAACCGACAAAAACATTTAGTGGTACTTTTATACCTATATAATAAAACCAAATATGTTCAAGTCTTTCTTATAACCATACTAAATAGTAATGCATCCAATTAAATTGAAATGGGAATAGTTCAGGATGTTTGAATTATTCCCCCATCTGAGATTTATACCTTTATATTTGATATTTCTACACAAACTTTGATGAGGATAACTCTATTTCATCACCTCATCTGGATCCCAAAACGGTTCTTCAAAATTTTGGTTTCTCTAATGAACATTGACGAGGTGGATTTTCTTATATTGTAAAACATTATCTCTACAATCTATGATAATAACATTATTCTTTTCAAAGGAATGGTCATTATCTAGTGAAACAACCTCTAGATCAATTATATGTCATGGGTTTGGTGTTTACTTCCACAAGAGGGATATAGGAAATACATAATGTAGTTCAGATAAGTTAGTTGGGACTTCCAATTAGTAGGCCACCGCTCTCATTTGATCCAAGATCTCAAATAGACCTATGTATATGAGAATAATCTTTCCCTTCTTCGAAATATAATATCTTTTTTAAATAAGGATATTAAGAAGAATAAAATACCTCCAACCTTAAAATCCATGTCTTTTCAGCAATTATATTCATAGGTATTCTTTTGACATTAGGCTTCTTAGATGTTCTGATGAATGGTTTTCATCTTATCTACCATTTCACCAACCATCTTAGATCCATGAAGCTTACATTTAATAACTTCATCCTAGTATGTTGGTGTTCTAAAACATTTCCAATATGGGGATTCATATAGATCCATTTGGATTCATGAGTGGAAACATTTGTTTTATAATAACTCAAATAGAGAATGATGTTGATACTAACCTCTTTTAAAGTCAATTTAGCATTCTCTATACATGTCCACCAGTGTATGGATAGTCCAATAATATTGGACATAAGATTGATGGTGATAAGTTGTGATGAGGTTCATTTCAATGTTTAGATCATGTAATAAACCTTTATAGAACATGTAGTAAAATATAATATCTTGATCAGATAAAATCAATAATGTCACTCCATAAAGAATCAAAACTTTTTTGATGTATATCCATTCATTTTGATCAACTGAGAAGTCTTCTAAAATTATGAAAAATTAAGTTTTATTGGTATGTTGATCCACAACAATACATATATCATTATTTACTTTGAATTTCTTCATAATTCTGATTATAATGTCTATGGTGATTCATTACCATTTCCATGTCTTATGGGTAATTCTTGCACCATCCACTTAAACTTTTTCATTTTAACCTTCACTTTTTGAAATACTAGGCACCTTGATTTATATTCTGTGATATTCTTCTTCATATTTCCCCAAAAATACTTCCCTTGGAGATCATAAATCATTTTTTCGCATCTTTGGTGGGTGGAAAAGGATGTGATATGTGAATCATCCCAAAACACTTTCACTGACGTAGGATATTATGTAACACATATTTTGACCCAAATATCACAACTCATTTTTTATTAACATTGAAATCCAATAATTTCACATTTCTAATATATTACACTATCTTTTGAATTCCCATGCCATTTCTATGAGATAACTTTATCTTTTCTAAAAGAGAAGGTTGAGATATTATTTTTGAAATGATTGATGATGTTCCTTCATTTATGATCCTGTTGTCAATCATTTTATTTCCATAAAATATTAGATAATTATCAATTCTCTTCAATGATAAAATATATGTATCCTTTTTTACATAAAGAATATTCTAGTTTATTCACACAACCAGGATGGTAGTGGACTGAGCAGTTATAGTCCTTTACTAGATCTACCCATATTTTTTGCAACACATTCAACTATTTCTTTGTGGATATATACCTGTGGATTTTGTGATCTGTATATATTTTATATTTCTATGCAAATAGATAATGTCGACATTTTATAAATTCTATGATAACTACATATAAAAACAAATCACCCATCAGGTAGTTCTATTTGTTTACATTGAACTACATTGAAGAATAATATAAGGTATTCAATTTTTTCATTAAAACATATCCCAATCCATTCTTCGATGCATCACTGAATACCACAAAATATTTTCCAGTTGTGGTAAGTTTGAGCATAGTAGTAGTGATAATAATCTTTTTTAATCCTTGAATATTTCTTCAAATTCATCATTCCAAGAAAACATTAATCCTTTATAAGTTATCATGGTTAGTGGGATTGAAAATTACAATATATTTCTCACAAATAGGTGATAATACCTTGCTAACCCAATGAAACTATGGATATCTGTCGTATTTTTAGTCTCATCAATCCTTAAATTGCTTTTTTATTTGAAGGGTCCATATATATCCATCTTTTTGTGATGATATAACTAATGAATGAGACTTCATCCCATAAAAACTCACATTTCCTATACTTTCCATATATATTTCCCTTTCAAAAGGTCTTTATCACAATACTTGGATGTTGAATATGTTGACCCTTATTTTTATTTATATTATAATATCAACTATAAAGACTATCAAATATTTATCAAGGAAATATCTAAATACACTATACATCATATCCATGAATACTAATGGAGAATTAGTGTGTTTTAGTGGAATTAATATGAACTCATAGTGCCACATAAGTTGTACTACATGTAGTCTTTGGGATTTCCTACTTTTTCACCGAGACATGATAATAACATGACCAAAGATCCACCTATGAGATGTATTGGGTTCCACATAGCCGATTAAATAATTCATCTATCCATGGAAGAGGATACATATTCTATATCAAGTCCTTTTTAGCTCACGATAGTCAATATATAAACGAATTGACACATCCTAATTATTGACGAAGAGGACTAGAGCACCCCATGATAATGAACATGGGAATATAGACCCTTTATCTGTATTATATTGTAGTTCATTATTTGAATCATCATGTTCCATAATATTTATTTAATATAAATTCATGGATAATCGAAATTACCTAGGTTTAATCTTGATTGAAAATTCAACGTATTATTTAGGAAGAAGACAAGATAATTCTTCTTGAAACAGATCATCCTATTCCCACACAGTGGGAATGTATTCAAGGATAATTCATTACATAGGATCAATATTTTCAACTATATATTCCTTCTTATTTGGAAATAATATACATTCTGGAGATATTAGTACTAAATAAGATTCATCGTTCTCCCTACACTTGTACAGAATCGTGTGTCAATTTTTGATATATAGAGTGATTTCATTGTTGCAGAAATTTATGTTGGCTCAATATAGAGATATACATCCATTCCCATAATTGTATCAAATCCAAAAAAAGGTGTTTGAAAAGTTTCTCTCGGATTTTCATTACAAAAATGCCGATATGGGAGGAATTATATACATTTGATGTAATAATTTCCAAATTTTTCGATTTCCACATACAACTCTACAAATATTCAATGTGTTTCAATTTGAATAGTTATAAAAATCATTTATGGTACAAAGGAATGAGAATAACCATAATAAAAAAATATTTTCAATATTATTGAATGAATATCGAGCATACATGTCACCACTTAGTTTTCAGGATCTTCTTTAGTGGTTGTGATGAAAAAGGATTTCCCTTGATTCCTTGGACGTTGCTGGTTATCTCTGAAAACCATTATCTTAGTGGTTTGGTTTAAAATAATCTCTTGTTACTAATAGTTGATGAAATGTACAATTGACATATGTTTGAATGGAGGATTCCTTTCCTCTCTCACATTAGTGTGTTTCTCATATCGCTAATTTTTCCTAGGTGTCCTTTCTTCCAACCCCTAATTAATTTCCTCATTCCCCTTAGGCAATTTATATGGTGATTCTTCCTACAAAATTAATATTTGTGATATTAAATTTTAATGGAACAATTAGATTTATTCATTAGGCTCCCAGAATTAAACTCTATATTTCTCTTCTTATCCACAAGTAATCCTTGAGATTTTCTTATATTTATCTTAACATTGATGGAACATCATTCAATTTTCTCATAAAAATGAAAATATCGGACCTATGAGGCATTTGTTTGACAAGATTTTGGCCAAGAAAAGAAGTGGTAAACCTTGAATTTGGGGGGGAATGAAAAGGTTGTGATTTTATCATGAATGTCTTGTGACAGTTAACTCATACTCCACGATAGAATCGTCATATTGTTTCTTGAGGTCAAAGAAATCCAAATCCATTTTATATCGGGGAGTTTGAGGAAAATATTTATCAAAAACAATATCTAGAATTACTTCTTCATCTTTACCTAAATATCTTACCCATGCTTCATATTCTTGATATATTTTCACATCTAATCATATTCTTCCTCTACATGATAAATAACTAGAAGAACCATCTCATTACCATAATATTGAAGTATTGAAAATATCATCTCAATGGAGTTGATCCGTTGTTCATCCATTAAGAGAGCATGTTATCCATTTACGTTTGGGGGCCTTGATTCTATAAAGGACTCAATTTTATCTTATTCATTCATAGAAGGATTTGGACATTCCATCAGATCTAGGTTTCTATTCATAAACTGAGTTAGCTGAGAGGGAATCATCACAATGTTTTCAATTCTCACTCCCATCATGTTGGGAATATCATTGTGGAAGTCATCACATTTCTAGTCACATTGGTTGCGTACTTGATTCGTCCTTTTCCAACCATTAGATAGAATAAAAGGAAAATTATGAATGAGTATTTTTAAACTATTAAATCCATAAAGGTGTAATCGAATAACCTTAAATTGATAACTTATGAATTACATTTATTTCATAACTTATGAATTTATAGGTTTCAATATTTGTTATCCGTGATATATCTCTTAAGATATACTATTGTTGGAATTTTTTTATTCCCTTAAAAATGTTTCATAATTAGATTTATAATTTACCAATGAATATACCCCATTATGTCTAACAAGGTGTGAATTATGGCCAGTTTTCATACCCCATTTCTGGGTCAGCTCTAGACCATCACAGTGTTTTCATATTTTTCCTGTATGTATATTTGGGCTAGATCCAAATCAGTGTGTAGTATCAAAAAATTTATATATTTTATTGATAAACCACCTACTCTATACTAACCAAAATATTCCGATTTATTCTTATATATAGACTAATCCCTCTTGATTTCTGTAGAGTATTATAATCATAAACACAAAAATTACTAAATATTTTCTTTGATAGAAACTATAAAAACCATTCACTTCATTACACATGAATAAAAGATTTATTTCATATGATTACACTTAATAAAACACTGATGATCGATAATTCTAGTTTCATTGAAAATTAATAACATATAATAACATCTTGATATTAGGATAAAACAAAATTATTGAATACATCCTTAACATGATTCTAAAATTCGATGGCTTTTAAAAGTTCAAGGGTTAACCTTGGGAAATACATAAGAAATGGGAGATTTATAAGGCATAGTAAGGGAATAAAAATATAATGGGGTAATACATTTTATAAAATAGATATATCAATGTGGAATAAAAGGAGTGAGAATCATAAATATGAAAAAATATTCATATTATGTCATGATAATTACAAAGGAATCATGAGAAATGTGGGGAAAACATAACACACTGCTTTATTAAGATGGGTAAAGGATAAATTCCAAGAAATAATGATGGAAAATGCACTAAAAGGAGTTATGTTTACTCAATTTCCTAACCTAACAACTCATTTTATTAAATGTTACCCAATTAATTGGAGTGATATATAACTATGGGTGCACTCGTCACATTCATTTCATTATCAGGCTTATGTATGCCATGTAAATTATATAACATTTATTCGGTCATCATCATATTTTATTCCACAATCTAGGAGTGTAGCACACATACATGTATGTCCCATTTAAACTCTATATGTGTATATATTGGTGAATAACCTTGATAATAAATTTTGATGGTGTTTACTATAATTTTTTTACATTATAAAATCATAGTGAAATTTTGGAAACATAATAGTTTAACATAAAAATTCATAAGATTAGTAGATGAGGGAAAAATGGGTCTCTAGTAATTTTGAAATAAAATGGGTAATAATAGAGATATGTAAAAAATCCAAATACTATTAGTAGGAAATGTAAGGAATAATCTAATAAGGAAACATGAATAATGAAAAGAATGTGAGTATCCCTTACATGAGTGTGTGACTCCAAATTACTAAGAAGAGATTCTTGAGAGCTTGGTGTGCCTAGAGAGGACTCTAGAGAGTGAAGGGTATAATAAGGACGTTTTTAAGGACATTAAGTGTATTGAAATGGTATAATGGGTGGGAATATATAGGAAATGAGTTGGTAATTCTTTATTATTTATCAAATATAGGTTTTATATTTATTTAATAAAATAATGAAAACCAAAAACCATAAAATGGGGTTTTCCTTTATTTCAAACATATGGTAGTGGTTTTATTTATTTTATATTCCAAGTGATTGAATTTGTAAAATAATAACCTTTATTATATAAAATTGAGTTTTACTATTAAATAAATGATTTAGAAACATTAAAATATATTAATGGTTTTGGATGAACCACAAAAGCATTATAAATTTAATAAAATTAATATAAAATAACATTATTTATAAGGTAAAAAGTTTATTTGTTCATGGATGAATTTTATTGTTTTCATTACATCACATTGGTATCATTACTCTCTCATAATACACACTGTATATTTATACAGTGTATAGTTTTACCTAAAAATTCTACTATCTCAAAAAATTATGAAAAATTAACCATTGGTGATTCTATATATTTTTATTTAAAAATTAATATTCAATTTTAAAAAATAATTTTCTATATATGTGTATTTTTAGTTTCAAAACAATAACAAACATTTATTGAGAAATGGTGGGTTATGTTTGATAATAACAGTTTTCATACCCCTAAAAATTACATTTGACGTCATAAAATTTATATGATCATTTATATTTGATAAAAATTATTCAATAATAATATTTTATGAACATATTACTTATTACAGTAATCCATTAATTCAGAAAAATAAATTCATTAATTGAATTTGAATATTAGCCAAACATATAATCTTTGTTTTATTGTTTCAAAATAAAAAATTATTTATAAAATAACAATTATAAGATTGGAATATATTCATTAGTATATGTAATCTAATTTAGATAGTCATATTTCTATGTTCTTGATATTTATACCTAAAATACACCATCAAACACCATAAGGGTAAGGTGTATGGTTTTGAGACATTAATGTGGTGGTTTAGTGAAGATGGTTTGGGTTATCATTTTGATGACCATGAACATCTCCTGTAAATAGATTCTCACATGCCAATGTTATTGGATATATTCTTGGAAATAGTAAAGGTAAAATCACAGTGATTCAATCCCCCTCATAATATATGATGAAAGTTATTTATAGGGTATGATACTACTGGTTGAGGCCATTACTTTCATTTTCTTTGTTATTTGGATATTTTAAAACTCTATATTTATACTAATCATGTGAAATATTGTTTAGTGTATAAATTATGAACGATAAAGATTATTCATTTAATTTTTAATCCAATATTAAAAAACCATATAAGAGGATGTGTTTTTAACCATAATAAATTATAATATATTTAATTAAATATGAATGGGAACAATTCATGTCATTAAAAAAACCCTAAGTGTAAAGTGAACATCGATGATATTTTTCAGGGTGGTACGACATACATGGCTTGGGTCAGGATATCGATGTACTTAAATATATACCATAAATGATTTCACTCAAGGCTTAGTTCATGGAAATAATCTAGGGATTATTTAGGTGAAAATACATGTGATGTTATCTCCCTTAGAAGCTCTCATAAATTGTCTTCAAATGGTACGATATTACTTGTTGCGGTCGTAAATCCTTTTTACGTGTTAATTGGATTTTAAATAATCATATATTTATTCTATTTATATGATCACTGTTTAATGACTATATTATAAATAGTTATGATGTTTAATAGTCATTTGAATTTGATAAGATATAATAAAACAAAATAATTACATATGTCTTCCAAAACCGTAATACATAATAATACACCTAATTAAATAGTAATTTTAGTTTTATTTATAAATGTTTGGTTCAATACAGGTGTGATCCCCACCTATATATCGATATCTTCTGAATTCTAGTTAATACTTCTTATAGAGAGACCCTATGTGGATAACAATTCTGATGGGGACCATCAAAATTATCTAACACATGGATTGTATTCTCCCAAATGAGTGTTATATGAAACATCAAGCATGAATCCTATGATAGAAATAACGCTTCGACATTTCCTTTACATCATCTGACTAATATGTGTATATCTAGAAATTCATGATTTGTATGTTGTTGACATATCCCTAGAATGAGTATAATTATTTTTATTTTTATTTATTCTATGTGTGTTCATTGCTTCTTATAGTTTATTGTTATAGTCACCCTTATATGGTCATTTCACACATGTATCATGTCTTATATAGTTAATCGTCCCATCAATGGAGTTATATGTTTACTAAGAGAACATAAATCATAGATTAGGTCTAAATAGACCATGGTCTGTAGGAAGAGTCAAATATGACTATAGTACCATCATGGTATTATTTTGGTGTTCGTTAACATTTTTGTGGGATAGTATATGGCCCTTATAAATTTATATTATATTTTCATACTATGGATGTGGTATTTGATGTGTTCATGAATCTGGGATCTATTTTATTTAACAATCCAATATTTCATGGGCATGGATATTTGTGTGTGTGTACATGTACCTTTGTATAAGGCCTCTATTTTGAGTGTTACACCTACGTGGATATTTTTTCCAGTCTATGGACAATCTAATTCGGGATTTGGGGACTCATACTCATTTTACCTCTGAATAGGCAGACCCCGATGAGTTAATTCATGACAATAGGTGAAAAACATTCAATTGTAATTTCACATTCTAGAAAGTCTAAATAATGTCTTTCAATATTTACAATTGGGAAAATATATGTAGGCTACCAATATAATCAATGATTGTGTCTTAGTTTGGTTACTATATTTATGAAAAGTAAGTATAATGGGGAAAAGGGAAGATTAATTTATTGATAATGGGGTAGGATAAGTTTCACATGATTATTTCAAAATTATTGAGAGCTTATCAACAAATGATAGTACTTGTGATAATGAATAACCATGTGGGGGTGAAAAATATTTAGAGACTACACAATGAAATATTAAACTATCACACTGGCCTATAGTGATATTATAAATTATAGGGAAATTTTACCACATGATCCCTTGTTCCTTAATGTCATTAAATAAGAATAATTTCTAACAAAAAAGAATAATATAATAGGGGAAGAGAAAAAATACATTTCTAAATATCTATGAAATAATAAAACCCAATAAGAAGAAAATACAAATATATGGAACATAAAAATAATTAATATCATGGATATTATGTTATTCTCAGTTTTATTTTTATCATTAAGGATACATGATATTCCAAATAGTTCTTATATACTTTTATATCTATTTGTGTGAAAATATTGGTAGAAACTACACGTGAATCCATTTCAGAAAAAGATGACAAATGAAAAAATATATGAAGGATTAATAATTCTATATATGATCATGAAACCATCATGGTTTGATTTATCAAATTATATTATAATGAGAATATAGAAAATTATCTAACTTGTTTATGTTAGAAGGGATATCATCCCTTGAGTTGGAGTTTATCTTGAGATGATTCCAAATTCATGTAATTCATATACATATTAAATGTAAAAAATATTAATGAAATTTTAGGATTGAAATGTTGTGAATTTAAATTGTATGTTCAATGTTTTTCAGAAATTTCTCCAAACATGAATGGGGAATATTTCATATATTCATTGGCATGACAAATAAATAACTTTAATTAAATCTAAACATTTAAATTATTCATGACTATTTTCAACTTAAGTGTTGAGGTTAATATGGGATCATAGTTTGTCATTATAATGAGAATAAATGAATAAATTTTCATTATTTAAAATGATACAGAAGAAATATATAGAACCAATGAACAATTTAGGGTAATATATATTTCTTGGTATTAATTAATAGTGGTTTGGATAGAAATTTTATCTAGTTAGAATCACTATGAATATTACATGATACATGAATGACGTAGATATAGAGTTTAGTGAATTATGGAACATTATTTAGTAAATAATTGATACCAACCTAATCTTTTCACTTTTTGGAAATTGAATTGAAATATAATCCAATGGAGAGATTATTGAGCCTATATTGTGTTTATGTTGTCGTTGTAATTAATGTGGATAAAATAATTATCGGATTGCAAATGATCTCAATATATTTCTAGAATGGATTGGATGGTATGTTGGGTTTCAATGTGTAATGTTTTGATTAATGAATTTGTGTGGGTTGGTACATAGAGTTTAGTGAATGATTCTTATCCTCCACACATACAGGTATGATTTTTGGACCATGGGAGAACGTTGATTTGTAGATGAAACCATTTATTTGTTGTTAGAGAATGAGTGTTAATATAGAAGTACACTTTTATCTTAGTGAATCATGAGGTACACTAACTGAAAAAACACTATATATTACTTAAAAAGTAAATGGACGCATGGAAATTTATAAATGGGACAATTTCATATTACACATCATCAACCATGAACTATGTGATAATTCAATGTCACTGATTACATTTCAGGTTTCCATGAGTTATATCCTTTGAAAATAAAGAATAATTTCAATGAAATATCATGAGAATATCGAGATAAAAGTTATATAATATTGAAATTGAGTTGATGTTCATCTATACATCATAGGGTAGGTGGAGGAAAAGTTAGAAGTGTTTAAAATAATTGTTCTGATTTCCACCAATGAATATTCTATTTTAATGATTGGAATCGAAATTAATTCCATTTCATAATTTAGTAAAATAATTTTATGCACTATTATAATGAGTCACTTCAACACGCCTTAGTTTTGTGATTTTCACTGAATTATTTTAATATTTTTGATATTTTTATTTTCATGAAATTGTGAATATAGTTTTTTATAAAATGAACTATTTTTTGTCATAAATTATATGAAATATCATTTGAATGAAGCACTATACAAAAAATAATGTTTATCTTGCATTGAACACGACACTGACTTGGCTATCATTACATGTAACACTGTGTTTCACTGAAACAACACATTATTATTATAATTATTTAAAAAAATAGATTATAATTTTATGCTAAATTATAAGTAATTAATAGTATTAAATAAATTATGAAAATATATGATTAATATAATGATAAAAGAAATTCATCGGTTGAAAATAAATTAGAAATTGATATATGAACCAATTGAATATAAAGGAAATATTTTTATAGAAAATTTTTGTACTCATAAAGCCATTTTCTCCTAATAAATAAATTATTTAAAATTAGATAAATATATTATTGAAATATATATTTTATATTTTCAATATAATATATTTTATGTTCATCCAATAGATTTTATAAGCCTATGATAAGAACAAACAGAATATTTCACATCAAAATTAATATTTTTATAATAGTAATTCTACCACTATTTAATGGAAAAACTATTTTAAATACAATATATAATAATTTTATAAATTATATAATTCAAAATATAATACATATTTATATTAGCATGAAAATTAATTTCGGGTGAATTATTTTTTTTCTGTGTGTTTTCAATTATTTATAAATAGTGAAAATATTGAATTTTATTTAAAAAATGATTTTGTTTTTCTAATTTATATGTAGTGATAAATTATGTTTTCATTTGGTTGTAATTTTAGAATATATTAATAATTTTAAAATTAATTCCATATTGGTTACACACCCTGACCAACAATATTATTTTATTTTAATTATTTTTCTGCCTTTAAATATTTTAGTTGGGGTCCAGGGTGAGTCCCGGAAAAAGTTTCCGAGTTTATGTTAAAATGTCCGTGTTTTGGGTTCAAGGTCATTGGATACACTAATGGAGCACGATGACGCACAGCTTCACCTAGAAAACTAAGTGGCCTCTTCATCTTCAAAAAACTAAAGAGAAAAAATAAATTTTGATTTATTATGTCATTTACAATATTTATGTTTATTTAGAATTTTATTATTGTTATTTTTGGTGAAAAAATACTTGTTAATTTTATTATTTTCTTGTTATAATTATTATAATTATTATTAATTTTATTATTTAAATTTTTATCATTATACATTATTATTATTATTATTATTTTTATTATTATTTCTTTTATTATAATTATTATTATTATTACTACTATTATTATTATGAAATATTGGTTTTCTTTTTCCTTTTTTAGGTGGTCTATTATTTAGGGGTTCTGGAAAACCTACTTCTCTATCTAATTTGAGTCCCCCATTCTTTGTGCGTGTAGTATAAGCAGGGCTCTCCCAGTGCCTCCCTCTATCAGTGCGAGAAGGCCTTGTCGCTTCCACTAGCTACTCTATCCCTCGGCTCCCCCCTTTTTATGCTTGAGCAAACCATTCCCCATGCCTTCCCCATGTAGCACCACCCTGGACTCGGGCTCCCTCTCCGCCTCCTACTAGCACCTCGACATCATCTGTCTGTAGCATCCCCCTTATCCCTCATCTCTGCCCAGCCGATGCTGAGGCATGCCCCTCCTTCCATCCAGCATGCTCCACCAGACCCAACACACCTCCTTCTTTGCATTCTCCACCCAGCCGCACCCACCACGGCTCCCCTGCTACCCAATGCGTACCCCCTCGGCTCAGTGAGACACAACAATAGCAAGACATGCCTCTGGCCACATGGTCCTCCCCTGACCAACGCCTCTGCCGGTGACTCATTTTCTGACCACCCACATCCCCTTGGACATGCCACCTCCTCCCTCACGCAGCACCTCTTGGTGTCTCCTAGTGCGCTACCTCATCCCTCCTGCTCATTATGGAGCCAACATGCAACCCCGCTGCCCGGGCACTACACCCGACCTGCTCCCCCTCCATTCACACCAGGGCCGCCAGCTAGCAATCTCCCTGCGCATCATCTTTGCTACCCCGTGGTTCCCAAAATTTATTTTTTTTTCCGACCGGCTAGTCGCCTCCCCATCATACGCCAAGTGGCCAACCCCTTCTTCTTGCTGGCGCAAAATCCATCTGATGGGTAAACCATGGTATACCAATTTATTTCAAACCCTATTTTATATTTCTATTTGATATATATATATATTTATTTATTTATTATCACGGTTTTATTACAGGTTTTGTTAATTAAGTGTTGTTTTGGGAAGGTTTGAAATTTTAGGACCCGCATGGGGTGTTTTCGAGTGGGAATTGTCGTTGCGACTTGGTTCCAAGGTTGTGTTTTCATCCTGATTTGATCTCAAGGTAGGTTTCTCAATGATCTTTACTTTTTGATTTTATTTCATCTGTTTCTTTCTCTTTTCATCCAATAATTGTGCTAATTATTGATGTGCAATTTGTTTCTAATTTATTTGGTGTGTGAGTTGATAGTTTATTTATTGTTGTGTGGAAAATGATGTCGTTTTGTTATGTTTTCGCACACCATTTATCCTACAAATTGATTTATTGATTTCAAAACTAATTTTCCAATTTAAATAAGTTCCTGGCATGAAATTGGTGTTTTCACCTGGTTGATTCTTAAATTTAATGAATTTTAGGAAATATTGTATGTCATATTGATAAATTTCCAGGTTGGCACTGACGGTTTATTTGGAAAAATAAAATGTTTTGGTTTTTTTATAAAAATATTAATATCTTGAGAAGGTTTATTTTTGGGTCCTTAAATTGTTTCGAACATGTCTTGGTCTTATAAGGAAATTGGATTTTTTTTGGTTGTGGAAGAGAAAGTGGTGGGTTTGCCCCCATTTTAGAGAAAAAATTTGGTTTTCTTAAAGTGGTGAATTGTGAAACATTTTTAATGTCTGTTTGGAACTTTATGGTAAATTATGAAATTATTTTGATGAAATAACTCCTAGGATAACTCTCTTTCCATGGTTGGGAATGATTGTTTGAGAGACGCCTTCTTAGAGGCTCCCGGGTTCTCAAATTTTTTAAAGGCAAGAGTTATCTCTATGGAGTGGCTCAGGGTGATGGCTATTGTACTTTATTATATATATTTTGTTTGGATGCTCGAATGGAATCAGTCGACCCAACAATTTTTAAATTCATGAGACATAGAAACCTGGCACATTAAGAAAATATTTTGAGAATGATTCTTACACTGGTAGGTTATGTTACTGAACATGAGCCCATAATTGGCATATATATTTGGGTTCATTCCAATGTGATTTTTCCTAGGCCTACCTGAGAATGGGTGGAGGAGTGTTTGAGCGTCTTGATTTCATCGTGTGTGACTTGTAAATGGGGATGAGGTCTCATGTATTGGTTTCTTCAGGATTATTCTTGATCTCATGGGTTGACCTATGTCTACTCATTCATAGTTCTTGCAGTGTTTACTATGTTACCTATACTTACATTTTCTTTTCATATACCTTGTTGAGTAACTACAATAGCGCTTTCATGTGTAGTGTCTTCCTGGAAATCAATGTGTGGTGTTTGTATGGATTATGAATTTTTTTTTCAAAGAAATGTGTTATATTCTTTTGGTAAAAATTGAAAATGTTATCATAAATTTCCCCTTTTCAAAATGTCAATGTCCAAATAAAAGAATAACATGGGTTCTTGAGAAATTAATGAGGGAAATGAATCGTAATTTGTTTTTGAGAAACATGTAAAAATCATATATTTATACATTGTAGTTCAAAATTGAAAATGAATGTTTTTTTTATTTTAAAAGAAGTGCATTGAGGCTCGATTTTGGGATATCCTACTGAGTTTAAATACTCTTGTCTATAGTTATTTTCTATTTTTATTGTTTTTGGAGGCTACATATAGAGCGTGCTCTCCTTGGGAGTCTCTTGATCGTTGAGTCAGAGAAATACGCTTAGGGTCACATAGAGTTAGTTCAGATGTCGAGTTTTGTTAGTGTTATGTTATTCAATCTCTATTTAGGTTTGTGTTTGGTTTATTTATTATGCCCTTCACTTTATTATTTTCTATTATTTTATATATTTTTCTTGGGAGAAACTGTTCCCATAGTATCTGTTGATGCCCTAGCACTTGTCGCCATCCCAGGAGAATTGGGAACGCCTATCGGGCCTTACTGTAGAGCGAATTGGGTGACCGGTTTAGGGTCGACCCGGGTTGGTTCGTGAAAAAATGGTATCAAAGGGAGGTTTAATCTTATCAGAACTCGCTTTTTAGAGCGCCCTTTGCTATTTTCGATGTAAAGGTATATGGAGGAGGATTTTTAGGAATCGAGGGTTAGGTTCGGGAAGAGTGTCGGGATCTCTTTCTCATTCTAATCCTCGAGTTTCCATGGGGAGTCCTGTTTAATTATTTTCATTGGGTTTTAATAGAACAATTTGTTATTGGGATACGACAAAGGGAGTTGGGATAATAGTATTCCTAATCTATATGTCCTGGAAATCCAGGTGGAGCTAGGGACATGGTCCAAATGGGCTCTCTGTGTCGGTGACGTGTTTGGTATATGTCCACCAAACATATCGTCAAGTCACACACTGACTCTAGTTCCTTGTTTGAGTTGATTTGAGCATCTTATGACCTCTGGATGTTGTTTGAATCATAAAAATTTGGTTATGAAAATGGTTGTTTGAAATGACATGTTTAATTTGTGGATTGTTTTAAAAGAAATGGAATGAATTGTTTGATTTTGGAAAATGGATTTGATTTGTATTGGCCTTGGTGTTCCAATGGTTCCTCACATGCATAATGATATGTTGTAAAATGAACATATTTCTGGTATGGTGGATGGATGCTCGGGGAGGCACATATACATGAACGTGAGTGAGACTCTAAATAATACCAATGGAAAGGGTTTAACCCACCAAGCATAGATGTTTTCAAAAAGAAATGTTTTGATGATATTATAGCTCATTTTCATATGTTTGGAGCTTGTCACCTATGTTGTGTTTCATTTTGAGGATTTTATTTCTTGAGTTGGTCTTGATTGGGTTCCTGACCTTTCATGTCTAGCGGTTATCTCCTTGTAGATTCTATGTTTGATTGTAGTACGTTTAATCAACCTAAGGATTTTATGCTTGAGTTTCGGAAGCTAGATCCTCCACCATTTTTTGGTCAAGCGTACCCTTGCATAGTGGAGGATTGGATGCAAATGATCGAAAAAGTCTTTAACCTTGTTTATTTTCACGAGCCGTTGAAGGAAAAGATTACAACCTTCATTCTTGAAGGTTCACCATGGATGTGGTGGAAGTCAGTGTCTCAGAAGATGCCTCGTCAAGAACTTACCTGGGATTTTTTCAAGGCTTTATTCATTCATGAGTATTTCTATGTGGATGAAAGGGTGAGAAAGGGGATGGAGATGTGTTCTCTGCAGCAGGGTGACAAATCCATGTTAGAATATTTTCAGCGCTTCATTAAGACTGTCTCTTATGATTTAGGGTATTCCATAAATGATTCCATGAAGGCTCGACTTTTTGTGGTAGACTACCACCCTGAGCTACAATCATAAGTTTCAGAGTCTAGGTTAATTTCATTTTCCAATGTGGTGAGACATTATTTTCATGTCGAAGATGTGATGAAAGGAGAACTCAATGTAGTCCACCCCCTTCAATTCCAAAGAGTAGTGGTGAATATTCTATGAAGGATATGAGTAATCAACTGGAAGTGGATGGATAATGTCGTGGAATCAAAAGGACATGGGATATTTCATCCACATATTCAATGTGGGATATCTTCTTCTATTATCAGTGTGGAAATATGGGTCAGAAGAGGTCGTCCTACCGATGTACTACTAAGCCCTGTAATGCATGCGGACATTTGGGTAACTTACAATTATTTTGTCTGGGCCTTTCTAGAAATCATCATGGAGGAAGTTCTCAGAAGTGAAGCATTGTTGGGTTTTATTAATGTTTCATGTGAATATTTCTTTATAGTGTAAGGGATATCTTATTGTAGTAGTGTACTGATGGATTTTTGGGTTTTTGAATGTAGGATAATGGCGTGGTTCTTTTGATGAATTTCGGTTTTCAATTCCAGTGTGAATTTCATTTCAAAATGTTGTTCTTTCTTTTTACAAATCAAAAGATATTTGTTTTTTATAGGGATTATCAGAACCTGACTGCGAGGAAGAAGACACTTCATCCATTAGAGGTCCATCCAAAAGGCCTTAGAGTGAATCCAACATGTAATGAGGAACCCTATAGGAATTTTAAAGAGGTTGGTTAATGATGTGCCTCTGTCATGTGGTTAGGCAGTTTTAGAATTTTGTTGTGGCTTCTAGGTCGTTGTAAATTTTCCCTTGGCACAGATAGTGCGATGGACTTATCTCTCATGTAATTTCAGTAATTATTCTTTTTTTAATGATTTTCTAATTAGTTTCCTTGTGTGGACCACCCATGAAAATCAGTTTTAGTTTTGGTTTGTTCCCATCTCAAAGTGGTGAGTCTTGAATTGTTGTCTGTCATAGTTTCATTGATCCAATCCTTGGGCCCTCCCTCCCCACCTGTGGGGTGAGAGTTCTTGGTTCGTTCAATGTTTTCGGTTTAGGTATTATCTCTTTTGGGATGGGATTGAGTGATTTAAATGTTCTTGTTGTGTTTTTTTAGCATGTGAAGGGCCCGATTCAGGACTAAATTTGTTTTAGGTTTGTTCTCTTATAGGTTAGTGTTTTATAGTTTTGAGATCTACCTTGAGTCTCTTTGATATTATCTTAAAATGTTACCAGGATAGTTTAATTCTTATGGCGGGGAGTCCGTTCAGTCCTCCTCTCTACTGGTGGTCTATTATGATAAATAGTGTTGAGTACCGGTGGCATTCAACCGAATGTCCTTCGATTAAGAGGTTGGGTCATGTTTATGTGGGGTCCTTGGGTGTTGATCGATTAGATGGATAGTGTGGTGGATTTCTAGGGGCAGAAAGTGTAAGATTGGTATAGAGTAAGAGGTTTCCAACCTCTGATACCAATAGTAGGATCGAAATATAGTATGATATGCTCAATATACAAGAGGGGGGGTGAATTGTATACTTTAAAAATTCCTTTGGAACCTTTAAAGTTAGTTATGAATAACTAAAGTTTCCTTAAGAAAAGAAATGGCTAAGTTTAACAAAGATTAAACTAAGCGAATTCACAACACCTCTAACACCGAACTAAACTTGGAAAGATATTCTGAAAGTAGGTTCCGGGAAGATGGTTCCGAAAAATGAAACTTAACAAAAATTTACAATATGAGATTCTACCTTAAAGCGTATAGAATCTAAATCAATCAGAGTACAAGTAAGGAAGTATAAAAAAGTTATACTTTCCTTATAATACAAAATGCAGCGGAATAAGAACAAGTAGTAGAACTACTTAGTAACAAGATATAATTCTTTTAACCCAAAGAGAAGGGTATCCAACAACCTTGGATAAAGGTCCCCTGATTTATACTTTCAAGCAAGTATGTCTTACCCACACCAGGGTAATCCCTCGATACGAAGATCGGAATCTCTGTCTTGCTATCCCCGCAAGCCCTCAACTTCAAGGTAGTTGGCAACCTCTGTCTTCCTCAGTAAGAAATCCCTCGAACTTTAAGGTAGTCGGCACCTCTGTCTTCCTATCCCCGGAAGCCCTCGAATGTAATCACCAACATTCGGAGTCACACGAAGCTTTGAGAGTTAATAAGAGCCTCTCTGTCCAGAAATCACTTCAAGCAAATTTTTCAGCCTTTCAGCACTTTCATCTGCTATCAGCTATCGAGCTCTTTCAAATGAGCTCCTATTTATAGGTAAGGTCGGCTCCTACTCCAACGGTCATATTTTCCTTAAAGATCGGACGAACCTGTACACGTGTCACTTAGACAACGGTTAGTTTATAACAAAATGGACGACATCGTTTTATAACAAAACAAGTGTAACAGAATGTACGACATCGTTTTAAACTCTAACATAAAAGTTCAGAATGAAAACTTCGGAGTAAAGGTTCGGAGTGTAAGAAACAATAGTAAAGAGTAGACAATTTTTAGAAGTGTTAGCAATATAAAAGTTCGGAGTCAAACAAAGTTATTTTTCGGAATCTTAATTAATTCAGAGTGTATAAAAAAAGATACTCAAATTCTGTTTAATATATGAATTCGGAATGTGAATTCGGAATAGAAATTCGTCATCAGAAATCGTAATGAGAATTCATCACCAGAATTCGTAATAATAATTCTTCATGAGAATTCGTAATGAGAATTCGTCATCAGAATTCGTAATGAGAATTCTTCATCAGAATTCGTAATGTGAATTCGTCATCAGAATTCGTAATGAGAATTCGTTGTCAGAATTCGTAATGAGAATTCTTCATCAGAATTCGTAATGAGAATTCATCGTCAGAATTCGTAATGAGAATTCGTCATCAGAATTCGTAATGAGAATTCGTCGTCAGAATTCGTAATGAGAATTTGTCGTCATAATTCGTAATGAGAATTCGTCATCAGAATTCGTAATGAGAATTCGTCGTCAGAATTCGTAATGAGAATTCTTCATCAGAATTCGTAATGAGATTTCTTCATTAGAACTCGTAATGAGAAATCTTCATCGGAATTCGTAATGAGAATTCTTATTCAGAATTCGTATCCTGAATCTGGAATAGAACTTAGTCAGAGTTCATATCCAAAATTCGGAATGAAACTTCCTTATAGTTCTTGTCCAGAATCCGAATCCTAAAACAAAATGCTTTATATCAAAGTTTCAACGATTCCGAGAAAATGAATCCGAAACTCATAATTAAGAAAAATATGGATGAAAATATGATAAGGATAATTTTTCGTATAAAAGAGATTTTCCTTAAGAAAGAAATTTTTATTATAAAAGCGATTTTCCTTAAGAAAGAAATTTTTCTTATAAAAATGATTTTCCTTAAGAAAGAAATTTTTCTTATAAAAACGATTTTCCTTAAGAAAGCAATTTTCTTAAAGATAAGGTGTTTGTGATTTTCAAAACAAGAAGGAATGGAATAGTCATAAGGAAAACCTTATTGACTCAACAATCTCCCACTTTTTGGAAAGCACAAACATCCTTACGAAAAAGCTATTCTAAGAAGAAGAAAACCATTAAGGATTATATCCCTTGCTTTAAGGATATTGATGAATACGACTAACTCCCCCTTAGGCTTTGAAACTCTAAGGATCGTATTCATATTTTCGGAGTGATCTTTCAAAAGAAGGTCTTCTTTAATGAAAAAGATACCCCTTAAACAAACTCTTATTAGAGTATTTCTTTTTCTTAAAGATCTTTTTCTTCTCCCCCTTTGATAAACTCTTATTTGAGTTCTTCTTTTTCTTAAGGATCTTTTCCTTCTCCCCCTTTGTGATTTTCAAAAAGAACTGAAGGGAATGGAAAAACATAACAAAGTACCTGAGATATAAGTAATGACAACAAAAGAAACAAGAAACACAACTTTCATTAAATTTGTAATCTCGACAACAAAGAAAAAATTACAACAAAAAGATTGGATTTGGTTATTTCGGATCTTTCTCCTTCGACATGAGGCCCTTTAAAATAGTTTTGATCTTCTTGAGGTCTTTATGATCTTCTTCAGATTGCTTCTCTAAGGCAACTATTCTTTCGGATTGGGCTTCAATTATTTCTTCCTGAGCCTTCAACTTTTCTTCCTGAGCTTTCATCTTCTCTTATTGAGCCTTCATCCTTTCTTCAAAATCGATCTGATGATCCCTTTCAAATTTCTAATTTTGAGAAACGGAATTGAGCTTCCCATTCAGATCTCTCACTTTCTGAATCCGAAAGTTCTTTTCCTCTGTCAACTTCTCTTCAAAAGATGCAGTCATCTCATTAATCTTCTTGACTTCGGTCTCAAAGGCATCCTTAACATTTTCTTGAAACTCATCAAAAAGCCTCATCTCTTCCACAGTCTTCTTAGACCAGCTTGTCATCCTCTTGAAAGATGTTTTATGAGCTTCATAACCAATAAAGAAGTTTTTGAACTGTTCCTCAATCTCAACGCACTTATCCATAACCATGGATACGGAGTCTGTTTTCTGATTCAACGCATGTTGGAGAATCTGGCATCTAGAGTCGATACTAGAGAAGGTCGGAATGGTTCCTACAAACATCTTCAAAGACTGAACAACAAAGTCATGCCCTAGAGAGGATGACTCCGAATCCGAAACTTTGCTAGGAGAATTTTCTTCCTCAATAATCTCCAACTTCCTTTTTCAAGAACTACCAGCTTCCTTCCTTTTTCTTACTTCTGAGCTCGGAGTCTCGGTAAGAATTTTCTTTCCCTTATCTTTTTCCGGAATATAAACCTGTTCCGGAGATATCTTCTCACTATCAGATACATGAAAAATATTATCTTCCTCATCAACAACTTCTATATTTTCCTTCTGAGCAGCATCAAGTAAAAGATGTTCTTCTTCTCTCAGATAAGAAACTTCTTCTTCACCTTTCTCTTCTTCCATTGTCGAAGTAACAAGCTTCGAAGATTCCGCTTCAGAAGTTCAGAGAGATAAGTGTTCCGAAGGAGTTCCCTTGTACTCATCTACTTGTTTTAGCACATCTCCTGTCTCACCACTTCCTTCAGCAGCCTCTTCAACTTGTTCCACTTGCTCTACTTCCTCAGTATTAGTAGCAACATCTTGTTCCGGAGCAACGAGATTTCTTCCTGGAGTCTCAGGTAGAGATTCCAGGGAGAAAGATCTCGGAACTGGAATTGTTGCTGAAACCATTTCATTGAACTTTAACAAAGCTTGAACAGCCTCGGCTTCTGACATATTCTTCTTAAGCTTCTTCTCCTTTGCTTGCTTTTCAAGCTCATCAGCGGTTTTCTCCTTCAAAGCCTTAGCCTCCGCATGGTTCAATCCGAACTGCGGATCCCCTTCTTTCCTTGTTTCTTTATCTGCTCTCCACTTTGCAACAACCTCATCAGTATAGGCTTTCTTCTTCTTAGGCTTTGGAGGTGCGGAATGGACTTTCTTAGACTTAGGATCTTCTGCTTCTACTTCCACTTGTTTCAGCTTTCTCTTCCTTACCGGCTTAGAGGATTCCGGATCAGTAGTTTTCGGAGCCACTTCTTCTTGATCAGGTAGATCAATAAACATTCCAGAATTCTTGTCAAAGGCTACATTCATTATTTTCAGAGTATCATCACTTACCAACAAGATTTTACACACCCTTGGTTTAGATCTACAAGCTTCCTTGAAGGATTCAAGGCACCGAACTATCAACTTTGACAAAATTGCTGGGTACATCACGATCTGTGCTCTGAGATTTCCCTTCTTAAGATTCTCAATGGTTATGAGGATATGCTTCATGAAGTTAAACATCCTTAGATTTATCAGGAAATCTAAGATATAGATCTCACTTTTCTTCAAGCTGTCCTTATCACCTTTTCTCGGTACGATAAGTCCTTGCACCCATAATTCCAGAATCCGAAAATTTGTAGATAGACTTGCAATTTTCGGAGCCTTATCATCAGCCAGTCCGAGAGTTTCTAAGGCTTTCTCTTTGTTGAAGCTACCCTTAGAGTCCGGAAATACGTGAGAAATAGACTCAACTTCACCTTCATAAGTTAACCCTACCAAGCTTGCAACCTTGGTGTAAGAAAGCTTATATGTCTTGCCATACGATTTGAAAGGAAACTTATCTCTATCATCTTCCTTAAAAAAGAAACTGATTCATAAAATTCGACAAGTAAATCAGAATATACTTCATCTTGATTCCCGGTTTTAGATACCGCAACATCCTCCCAGCTATTCAACTTGATGTTCTTTGAGATAAGGGAATCATAATTGTTGAAGAAATCCAGATGGAGTAACCTTTCTCTGTATACTAACCACTGAGAAATAGGCTTGGTTGAAGACATTTCTTGAGAAGCTAACTCTGCAGACATTCGGATCTGAAGTCCTCTGAGAAATTCGGAACGGAGTAAACTATGGTTCGGAACGACCTTAAAACAGAGGGGCAGAACATCAGCACGCGAAAGCTTGAAACCGATGTGGGACGAGAAATTGGGTCCCCTTTATATAGGCAACGGGATGACGATTCACCTTCCACGATTGATCTAACGGTTTAGAATAAGCTGAGATCAGATCGGACGGTTGAAAACTTGAATCCGATCTTTTTGAGGTTTTTATTAAAACAACGAATTAAGAAAACCATAATCTGAAAACTTAGTACAAGAAAATTCCAGCAAGTAAAATATGACTACGAAAACTTGAGGAAGGAAATCATACCTTTCGGATTGGCTTAGGAGGATTATTCATAATGGGTAATTATAAAGATGACTACGAAAAACTCAATACAAAAAACTCAATACGAAAAACAAATTTTAGAAAATCCAGTAAGAAAAAAACTAAGTAAAAAAACATTACAAAAATGAAAAACTTATTATGAAAGATTCAGTACGAAAGTTCCGTTATTAAAATACCATTACGAAAGTTTTCCATTCCGGAAATTTTCAATACGAATACTTCCATTCCAGAAGTATTCTGTATGAAAATATCCATTCTGGAAAATTATAGTTCCGGAAGTTCCATTCCAGAAATCTTCATTCCGAAAAGTTTGAAAACAAATTTTGAAAAACTTTGTTAACCAAACAATCAAATGTACTCCCCCTATAAAAAGGAGTTTATTACTGTAAGGAGACATTTTCAACAGAAAGTTAATTAAGGAAGATTACCTTACTGTTATCATTCCTAACTTCTGTTTAATATATTCAAATCTATCAGAAGGCAAAGATTTTGTGAATATATCAGCAAGTTGATCTTGCGATCCGATAAACTGAAGAATAATATCTTTTTTAAGTGTGTGATCCCTAAGAAAGTGATGCCTAATATCTATGTATTTTGCACGGGAGTGATGTGCATGATTCTTACTGAGGGCAATGGAACTTGTGTTATCACACAAAATTTGAGTTTTGGTAAAACTCAAGCCATAGTCTGTGAGTGTGTGTTACATCCACAACACTTGTGCACAACAACTTCCAGCTGCTACATATTCAGCTTCAGCAGTGGAGAGTGCTACAGGGTGTTGCTTCTTTCAGGACCAAGAAACTAGTGAATCTCCTAAGAAATGACAAGTTCCGGGCGTACTTTTTCTATCCATTCTATATCCACCAAAGTCAGTATCAGAAAAGCTTTTTAGAACAAAATCATTTCCAGAAGTATAAAATAATCCTAGATCCATGGTTCCCTTAAGGTAGCGAAAAATTCTTTTTACTGCCTTTAAGTGAGATTCCTTAGGATTGGATTGATATCTTGCACATAAGCATACTGAAAACATTATGTCTGGTCGACTAGCTGTTAAGTAATGTAGACTTCCAATCAAAACTCTAAAAGATGCTTGATCTACTGGTTTCCCAGCTTCGTCAAGATCTAATGAGTTTGAGGTACCAATGGGAGTACTTATACTCTTAGTGTTGTCATAACCATACTTTTTAAGAAGATATTTAATATACTTATGTTGATATATGTAGGTTCCTTCTGGTTTTTGAGAAATTTGAAAACCAAGGAAAAATGTTAACTCACCCATCATACTCATTTCAAACTCAGATTTCATTAGACTTGCAAAAGAGTCAGTCAGAGATTGCTGAGTTGAACCAAATATAATGTCATCAACATAAATCTGAACAATCAAAACATTTTTCTTATCTTTCTTTATAAAAAGGGTTGGATCTGCATTTCCCTTAACATAGTTATTTTGAAGCAAAAATCTAGTGAGTCTATCATACCATGCTTGTGGTGCTTGTTTAAGGCCATACAAAGCTTTGGTAAGTCTAAAAACATGATCCGAATGTTTTGTATCTTCAAAGCCAGGAGGTTGTTCAACAAAAACTTCCTCTTGAACATAACCGTTAAGAAAAGCACATTTCACATCCATTTGGAAAAGTTTGAAATTAAAGAATGCTGCAGAGGAAAGTAGAATACAGATAGACTCAAGTTTAGATACTGGAGCATGTGTTTCTTCATAGTCTATTCCTTCTTGTTGATTATAGCCTTTAGCAACAAGTCTAGCTTTATTTCTAACAATGACTCCATTTTCATCACATTTATTTCTGAAACCCCATTTTACTCCAATAACAGAAGTTTCTTTAGGTCTTTCAACCAAGGTCCAGACTTTATTCCTTTCGAATTCATTTAGTTCATCTTGCATTGCTTTGATCCAATCATCATCACCTAAGGCTTCATCTGTGGTTTTAGGTTCTAATTGGGAAAGAAATGCTAGATGTTCTAATTCATTTCTTAAGGAACTTCTAGTCCTTACAGGTTGATTTACATCTCCAATGATACTATCACTGGGATGATTCTTAAGAAACACCTGATTTGGGTTTTGTAAAACCTGTTCATCAACATAGGGTAGAAAGTCTTCTGGGGTAAATGTTTCAGAAGTATCTTCTAGAACAATTTCCTTATCAGAAGGTTCTTCTATCAAAGGTTGACAATCAGTTTTTGAAAACACATCCGAAGATGTAAGTTGGGATGTTTTAAAAACAAAAGGATCTGATTCATCAAATTTTACATGTACAGTTTCCTCAACAGTGCAAGTATTTTTATTAAACACTCTATAAGCCTTAGAAGTTGTGGAATAACCTAAGAAAATTCCTTCATCAGATTTTGGTGCGAATTTATGTAAGTTATCTTTAGTATTCAAAATTAATACTTTGCAACCAAAAACCTTGAAGTAGGATAGTCTTGGTTTTCTACCATTCCATAACTCATAAGGAGTTTTATTACGAAAAGGTCTAATCAAAACTCGATTTATAGTATAGCAAGCAGTACTTACAGCTTCAGCCCAGAAATGTCTAGCAATAGAATATTCACTCAACATGGTTCTAGTTATCTCTTGAAAAATTCTATTTCTTCTTTCAACTACACCATTCTGTTGAGGAGTTCTAGGTGCTGAAAAATTGTGAGTAATACCTTTCTTGCTACAAATAGATTCAAAATAAGAATTTTGAAATTCTCCTCCATGATCACTATGAAGAGTTTTCAATGGAAGGTTTTTCTCATTTTTAACTTGACCTCTAAAACTTTTGAAATAGGAAAAAGCTTCAGATTTATTTGCTAGAAAATAGAACCAAGTAAATCTAGTGTAATCATTAACTAGAACAAACACATAGTATTTGCCTCCAATACTTCCAGTTTGTGTTGGACCAAAAAGATCCATGTGCACTAACTGTAATGCATCAGTTGTTGAGACTTCACCGATTGACTTAAAACTAGATTTATGTTTCTTTCCATATTGACAAGGATCACAAAATTTAGAAGAATCGAATCTAAGCTCCGGTAGATCCTTAACTAGTTTCTTCTTAGAGAGTTTACATAGGTTCCTAAGGTTACAGTGTCCTAATCTTCTATGACAAAACCAGGAATGATCTTCTATTTCACTTAGGCAAGGTAGATCTTGGCTTCTTAGGTCTTCTAAGTTTAAGGTGTAAACATTCTCTTGCCTATTGGCTGAGAGAATAAATTATTCCTTGGAATTGTGAACTAAACACTTATCATTCCTAAAATTCACAAGGTAACCTTCATCACATAACTGACTTATGATAATGAGGTTGTGCTTAAGACCCTTAACAAAAAGAACATTTGAAATCAAGGTTTTACCTAAGAGAACAATATTACCAATACCAACAATCTCTCCCTTAGCATTGTCTCCGAAAGTTACCTTTCCTCCTTTCGTTTTGATAATCTTTTCAAAAAAGCTTTTGTTACCAGTCATGTGCCGGGAACATCCACTATCCATGTACCATGTATTGTTGCTGGTTCCTTCTTTTATTATCCTGAAATCAAGAAGAGAATTAGACTTTTGGAATCCAAACTTGTTTGGATCCGAGATTTCCAGACAATAAAATTTTAGGAACCCACATCTTCTTAGAAATGTAAGCTTTGTGAAATCTTAGAGATTGGGTTTTGTTTAAGGAACAATTCTTTGCCCAGTGACCACCACACTGACACTTGGTACAAAATGGGGCACTTTGAGGAACAAAATAATTGTTACTGAAAATAGGTTTTGCATGGGTATAACCAAATCTGGATTTATTTCTTAAAGGTCGTATTTGGGAATACATCTTATCAAAATTTTCCTTACCATGGGTAAAGTTTGATAAACACTTCTTTAAGGAAAAAATTTCGGACTTGAGTTTTACAACCAAGTTTTTATCCTCAAAATCCTTAGTTTTAGAACTAGAGTTAGGCTCGAAAACATTTTTCTTAGAAATTACTTTTTCTAATTCTTTAGAAAGTTTATTCTTCTCAGAACTTACTTCCTCAAGATTTTTTGAAATACATTGAAAATAAGCATTTTTCCTATCAAGATCTTTAGAAAGATATGATATCTCTTTTGTAAGTATAAAATTCCTAGAATTTGCCTTATCAAGATTCTTGTTGAGTTTGGAATTCTCAATCTCAAGAAGTTCATTAAACCTAGAGACTTCTTCATAAGTAGGTAAAGTATTTTCCTCATCAGAAGATGATTCTTCATCAGAAGAGTTATAATACTTATTATCATTAGAATTTAAAGAAACATTGGCCAATGATTCAGCATTTCGTACCTTAGCCATAAGACAATGATTATCAATAGGTAATCTGGCTATAAGACCAAGATTTTTCTGTCCTGAAGATTCATAATCAGAAGATTCATCTGAAGAGTCACCACCACTGGCACTCCAGGTGTCATTAGCTTTCAGAACTTACTTAGCTTTGGCTTTATAAAACATCTTCCTGTTCCTGTCTGAATGCCTTTCTTTTCTTTCTTTCTTTTTGAGCATAGGGCAATCTGGTCTAATATGTCTAGCTCTTTTACATTCATAACAAGTAACTTCTCCAACTTTATTATCTTTCCTATCCTTTTTCTTATACTTGGATTGAAAGTTTCTTTGTCCAGCTATCTTGTTCATCCTTCGAGCAAGATTGGCTAATTCACTTTCTGAGACTTCACTTTCACTGGATTCGGATTGGAAAATGACTTTATTAGACTTGGATCTGGTTACTCTCTCAGGAGTCTTAGCTTTCATCTGATTTGATGTTGTTGTAAAAGCAACAGTACCATTTCCATTCTTCTTTTTGATGTTGTCAGCATCTCTCTACATTCTAGTGTCATGTTGCAGAAGAGTTCCAAATAGCTCATCAAGAGTAATTTGAGTGACCTTTCTGTTCTCATCTATAGTTGTTCTCTTAGATTCCCACTCATTGGGCATAATGTAAATTATCTTGTCCACAAGAGCTTCATCATCTAAAACTTTCTCTCCCATAGATTGTAGACTGTTGACAATAGTCATAAACCTTTGTTGAACTTTACAGATAGGTTCTCCAAAAGGAAAATTGAAGCCATGATATTCAGCTCTAAGCATAGCTCTTCTAGTTTCAATAACCTTAGAAGTCCCGAAGTGTGTAACCTCTAACTTCTTCCATATACAGTTAGCCGCTTCACAAGAAGAAATTTGGCTATCTATATTTCTGGTCATTGAACATAGTAAAGTGTTACGTACCTTATAGTTGAGTTTATATTCTTGCTTTTCCTGGTTAGTAAAAGATCTGACTTCCTTGTTAGAAATCTTATAATCACCAGTAAGCATAACAAAGTTGTCTACTCCAGTATTAATAACAAAATTCTTCATACAATCTCTCCAGTATTCATAATCATTACCATCAAATATAGGTGGTCTTGTAGGATTCAGATTGTCAATTGATCCAACATTAATTCCTGCCATACTAGAAAAAAAACTTTGCACACAAACTTGTTAGTAGCAAAGATTCGTAATCAAAAAGTTCGGAATAAGAAAAGTTCGGAATGAGAAAAGCGAGCAAGAAAAACTTGTATGTGAGTACGAGTATTTCAGAGACCTGCTCTGATACCAAATGTACGATTGGTATAGAGTAAGAGGTTTCCAACCTCTGATACCAATTGTAGGATCGAAATATAGTATGAGATGCTCAATATACAAGAGGGGGGGGGGGTGAATTGTATACTTTAAAAATTCCTTTGGAACCTTTAAAGTTAGTTATGAATAACTAAAGTTTCCATAAGAAAAGAAAAGGGATAAGTTCAATAAATATTAAACTACGCGAATTCACAACACCTCTAACACCAAACTAAACTTGGAAATATATTCTGAAAGTAGGTTCTAGAAAGATGGTTCCGGAAAATGAAACTTAACAAAAATTTACAATATGAGATTCTACCTTAAAGCGTATAAAATCGAAATTAATCAGAGTACAAGTAAGGAAGTATAAGAAAGTTATACTTTCCCTATAATACAAAATGCAGCGGAATAAGAACAAGTAGTAGAACTACTTAGTAACAAGATATAAGTCTTTTAACCCAAAGAGAAGGGTATCCAACAACCTTGGATAAAGGTCCCTTGATTTATACTTTCAAGCAAGTCTGTCTTACCCACACCAGGGTAAGCCCTCGATACGAAGATTGGAATCTCTGTCTTGCTATCCCCGCAAGCCCTCAACTTCAAGGTAGTTGGCAACCTCTGTCTTCTTCAGCAAGAAAGCCCTCGAACTTTAAGGTAGTCGACACCTCTGTCTTCCTATCCCCGGAAGCCCTCGAATGTAATCACCAACATTCGGAGTCGCACGAAGCTTTGAGAGTTAATAAGAGCCTCTCTCTCTAGAAATCACTTCAAGCAAATTTTTCAGCCTTTCAGCACTTTCATCTGCTATCAGCTATCGAGCTCTTTCAAATGAGCTCCTATTTATAGGTAAGGTCGGCTCCTACTCCAACAGACATATTTTCCTTAAAGATCGGAGGGACCTGTACACGTGTCACTTAGACAATGGTTAGTTTATAACAAAATGGATGACATCGTTTTATAACAAAACAAGTGTAACAGAATGTACGACATCGTTTTTAACTCTAACATAAAAGTTCGGAATGAAAACTTCGGAGTAAAGGTTCGGAGTGTAAGAAACAATAGTAAAGAGTAGACAATTTTTAGAAGTGTTAGCAATATAAAAGTTCGGAGTCAAACAAAGATATTTTTCGGAGTCTTAATTAATTCAGAGTGTATAAAACAAAGATACTCAAATTCTGTTTAATATATGAATTCGGAATGTGAATTCAGAATAGAAATTCATCATTAGAAATTGTAATGAGAATTCATCACCAGAATTCGTAATAAGAATTATTCATTAGAATTCGTAATGAGAATTCGTCATCAGAATTTGTAATGAGAATTCTTCATCAGAATTCGTAATGAGAATTCTTCATCAGAATTCGTAATGAGAATTCGTCATCAGAATTCGTAATGAGAATTCGTCGTCAGAATTCGTAATGAGAATTCGTCATCAGAATTCGTAATGAGAATTCGTCGTCAGAATTTGTAATGAGAATTCGTCATCAGAATTCGTAATGAGAATTCGTCATTAGAATTCGTAATGAGAATTCGTCTTCAGAATTCGTAATGAGAATTCGTCATCAGAATTCGTAATGAGAATTCGTCGTCAGAATCCGTAATGAGAATTCTTCATCAGAATTCGTAATGAGATTTATTCATTAGAACTCGTAATGAGAAATCTTCATTGGAATTCGTAATGAGAATTCTTCTTCAGAATTCGTATCCTGAATCTGGAATAGAACTTAGTCAGAGTTCATATCCGAAATTCGGAATGAAACTTCCTTATAGTTCTTGTCCAGAATCCGAATCCTAAAACAGAATGCTTTATATCAAAGTTTCAACGATTCCGAGAATATGAATCCGAAACTTATACTTAAGAAAAATATGGATGAAAATATGATAAGGATAATTTTTCATATAAAAGAGATTTTCCATAAGAAAGAAATTTTTCTTATAAAAGCGATTTTCCTTAAGAAAGAAATTTTTCTTATAAAAACGATTTTCCTTAAGAAAGAAATTTTTCTTATAAAAACGATTTTCTTTAAGAAAGCAATTTTCTTAATGATAAGGTGTTTGTGATTTTCAAAACATGAAGGAATGGAAAAGTCATAAGGAAAACCGTATTGACCCAACAGAAAGTTTTATGTTGGGGAGAATTGTCACACCTCAAAATAGGATAATATTTTATTTATTAAATTCTATTCCTTTAAATATTTTTGACGGGGTCTGAGGTGAGTCCCAGCCAATGTTTCTTAATTTATGTTAAAAAGTGTGTGTTTTGGGTTCGACGTCGTTGGACACACAGGCAAAGTGCGGTGTCTCACAGATTCACACAGACAATTGTGTAACCTCTTTGTCTTCGAAGAATTAAATTGAAAAAATTAATTTTTTTTATTATTTCATATAAAATTTTTATGGTTATTAAGAATTTTATTATTTTAACATTAGCTGAAAACAAGACTTGTTAATTGTATTATTTTGTTATTTTTATTATTATTAATTTTATTATTTTTATATTTATCATTTTGAATTATTGTTATTATGATTATTTATTTTGTTTTTATTATTATTACTATTATTATTAATAATATTAAGTTATTTTTTTTCTTTTTAATTTTTTAGTTGGTCTTTTATTTAGGGTTTTTGAAAACCTACTTCTCACGCTAATTTGAGTCCCTCACTCTTTGTGCGTACGGCGCAAACAAGGCTCCTCCCAATGCCTTCCTTCTCTGGTTTGAGTAGGCCTTGTCGCCTCCTCTGGATTCTCCAGACCTCAGCTCCCCCTTGCTATGCCCGAGAAAAACATCCCCTTTGCCTCCCCCCTGTAGCGCCGCCATGGACCCGACCTCCTTCTCCGCCTTCTTCCAGCACCTCAACATCGCATGTTCACAATATCCCCCCTCTCCCTCACATATGGACAACTGATGCTAAATCACACCCCTCCTTCTATCCATCACACTCCACTAGACCCAACACGCCTCCTTCCCTACATGCTCCTCCCATCCGCACCCACCCCAACTCCCAAGCTACTCGGCGCGCACCCCTTCTGCTCGGTGCGACACAAAAACAGCGTGACCTACCTCCAACCGCGCGGTCCTAGCCCAACCTATTCCCTTGCAGACAACTCATTTTCTGACCAGCTGTAGCCACTTGTATGCGCCACCTCCACCCTCACGTAGCACCTCACGGTTTCACCTGGTGTGCTACCTCGTCCCCCCTACTCAGCATGCAGCCAATGCGCAACCCCGCTTCCTGGTCACTACCCTTTGCCTCCTCCCCCTCCATTCATAGCAGTGCCTTTGACCGGCCTTCTCCTTGCATAGCATCTTTCCCCCTACTTCCAAACATTTATTTTTTTATTTTTATTTTTTTCTGACTGTCTATCTGCCTCCCCATCATGCTCTGAGCAGCCAACCCCTGCTTCCAGCATGCACAACTTCCATTCGATCGGTACACCATGGTATACCCATTTATTTCATGATCCATTTAATATTTCTATTTGATATATATATATATGTATATATTACCATGAATTGATTCTGGTTTTTGTTAATTAAGTATTGTTTTTGGTAGGTTTGATATTTTAGGACTCACACAGGGTGTTTCCGAGTGGGTGTTCTACTCCTGTCTTGATTTCGAGGTTGCGTTTTTACCACAGTTTTATCTCGAGGTAAGTTTATCAATGATCTTTCCTTTATGATATATTTTCATCTGTTTAGTATTGTTTTTATCCTATAATTTTTCTAAATATTGATTTGAAATTTCTTACTCATTTATTTGGTGTGTGAATTGATAGTTTAATTATTATTGTGTTCAAAATGTTGTCGTTTTGTTATGTTTGTGAACACCATTTGTTTGATTAAATGTATTATTAATTTCATGCCAGATTTGTTAATTTAAATAAGTTCATGGTATGCATTTTTTGTATTTCAACTGGTTGATTATTAAATGGAAACTGTTTTATTAAATATTGTATGTGCCGTAGATAAATTTCTCGGTTGGCTATGATAGTTTATTTGAAAAAATAAAATGTTTTTGTTTGTTTTTATAAAAATATAGACAGCTTGTGAAGTGTTATTTTGGGGCTACATAAATGGTTTCAAACTGGTTTTGGTCTTTTATGGAAATTGGATTTTTATTATGGTTGTGGAATAGAAAGTTACAGTTTTCTCCCCTTTTTGAGAAAGATTTTGGTTTTTTAAGTGGTGATTTGTGAAACGTGTTTAATGCATGTTTGGAACATTATGTAAAATGATGAATTTGTTTTGATGAAAATCTTGCAATGATAACTCTCTTTCCATGGTTGTGACTGATTTTTTGGGAGACCCACGCATGGAGGCTCATGGGATCTTGAATGGTTTAAAGGAAAGAGGTTGCCCTATGGAGTAGCTCGGGGTGATGCCTATTTTGCTTTATTATATATACTATGATTGGATGCTCAACTGGCATTGGGCAGCCCACCCATTTTTAAATGCATGAGACATAGGAACCTATAATATTAAGAGAATATTATGAAAATGATTTCCACATGGGTAGGTTTTGGTACTGACCTGTGGCCCATAGTATGTAGATATGTATGGGTTCATTGCTATAGGATTTTCCCTCGGCCTGCCTGAGAAAGGATGGTCGAGCATTTGAGCATTTTTATTTCATCATGTGTGACATGTTAATGGGGTTGAGGTCTCATGGGTTGTTGTCTTCTGGATTATTCTTGATCTCTTGGGTTCTCTTTTGTCTACACATTCTTAGTTCTTATAATGTTAAATGTGTTACCTATACTTATATTTTCACTTCATTACCCTTTTCATGTGACTACTATAGCACATTCATGTGTTGTGTTTTACTGGAATGTGATGTGTGATTTTTTTGTGTATTATAGAAACAATTATCAATGAAATGTGTTTTATTCTTTTTTTGGAAATTGAAAATGTAAAGATCACTTTCAACTTTTGGAATTCTAATGTCCCACTAAAATAATAACTTGGGTTCTTGATAAATGAATGAGGTCAATGACTTATACTTTTTTTGTGAAACATATTGAAAACATAATATTATACACTCTAGTTCAAACTTGAAAATGGATGTTTCTTTTATTTAAATGTAAGTGAATTGAGAACAGATATCAGGCCAGCCTACTGAGTTTTAATACTCATGCCTATATTTCTTTTCTATTTTTAGTGTTTGTGCAGGCTACAACTTCAGCATTCTCACCTTGGGAGATGCCTAATCGTTTAGTCAGAGAGTGACCTTCTGGGTCACATAGAGTTAGTTCTGACATCGAGTTCGATTAGTGTTATCTTATTCAGTTCCTATTTATTTGTGTGTTTTCTTTATCTGTTATTCAATAATCATTATTATTTTCTCTACTTTTATTTATTTGTCTTGGGATAAACTCTTCCCAAAGTCCTTATTGATGCCATGGAACTTGTTGCCAGCCTAGGAGATCGAGAACGCCTCTCAGGCATTTCCATGGATCGGCTCGGGTGACCGGTTCAAGGTCGACCCAGGTTAGTTTGTGATAATAGGTCATTAGAATCAATTTCAATTTTAAATTTGGTATAAAAAAAAATTAGTGTTTTTTCTTTAAAAATCTATATTATCATTCTATCCACATGATTCAAATAAAATTAATTTATTCCACTTATATAATTTTAATTTGGAAAATTGGATTACATATTTTCATTATTCATAGTTTATAATGTCTAATGAGGTCAACATAGTTTTTGAACCAAAATATTAGTGGAATTAAATAAAATTAATTACAAAGATTTAGGTGAAATTAAGCTCACCGAGTGACTAAATCCTAATCATAAGGTCCCAAATGACCTCGATACATGTACAAAAACATTGTTTTGGAAAAATATAGACTATATACTCTCTTTTATTAAAATTGGTCCATTATGGGTGCCACCAGATGTGGAAGAAATATGGGAGGAATTCCCTTTCTTAAAGTATACAAGAGCGCCACTCTTCTTCCATTATAAAGGCCTCCTCCCCTCCAGCATAATCGTTCATCTAAATCAACTTTGGATCATAAACGATCATCCCATATAGATCATAAATATACCTCCCCTCAACCATGATGTTTCACATTGGTTATAAATCCATCCAAGGCATCCCAATGGTACCATAAAAAATAATTTACCCAAATAAGAGGCAATGTCGTCCCTTTGGCTCTATAGTTTTATTTATTTTTACACTCTTTAAATTATCATTATTTCATGATTTTATGACAACAAAGTATCCTAAATATACCTATATTTTTCTATGTTATATATTACACCTATACCTACACACACATCTATATAATGGGTAACTAACATACTATTTAAGTGTATTCTAAACTACCACCCCACGAAATGAAGGGTTTTTTGTTTTTTCCAATACCACATTTCATGGTTAGGAATTAAGATGAAAAATATTTTTATATATGATATATATGATATCTATTATGTCTTTATGATTCTGTAATTATTTCATAGCACATACTTTTATACTTTTCATCATGTGTATATACAATAACATTGTTTTTGGATGTGTGGACTACCACATACTCCAGGTGATGTGAATCATTCCCATATTACATAAAAAAAATAAGAACTATTATATTGAACATATATTATTTATATTTAATAATAATTATACTGAAATTATATTATATACATATATACATATATGTAATTTTCTTACTTTTTTTCAATTTAACAACAAAACAGAAACAATGTTCATGCGTATATACAGCCTACCGTCTCAATGAATGGTGTAATCCATTTAATAATTATATATTTATATATATTATTATAATTACATATATAAAAAATATATATTATATATATCTAATGGTTTAAATTCTGGAAGAAATTATATCATGATCTATGTAAGATGATCATGATTAATGAGGCCAACATGTATGAAGAACAAAGAGGTTATTACCTTAAGCGAAACCTTATCATGGAATTTCTAATAAAAAGGTAATATAAATTCATAATACAATAATATATTGTATTATGAATAAGAATATGGTTCATTAAATTATTTATAATAATTATATATTTATTATATTGGATGTCACAAGGATTATGATGAGGTTCAAGAGAGAAGGTATGGAAATTTTATCTCACTATTTACTTTCATGAGAAAGATTCCATATTCACAACTCTCCTTTGTTGTATGGTGTATATATTTCCCTATGACATGTTATATCATCAATTTCTTTTATTTAATGATATTGAATTCTTTAATTAGTGTTATTCTTTCATTTGTATTGAGATTATATTTTTATTCATGTAGTTAGGGTTTTATCATATAACTTTTACTTTTGATGAGACACAATCCATGTTCACCTCATATTTCATATATATATTGTTTTTACTCTACATTTGTTTATAATATGATTAATATTATTAAATTTGTTGTTATGTAAATATCATTTTTATGATATATCATTCTTGTGGTTTGTGTTTTAAAATATACAAAATAGGTGAAGCAGTTTTGTCTCAAATTTCCTTCTTCAAGACAAATGTTATGTTATGCACCTATATTCGATTATAAGGTGTACATACATATTTCTGACATGATATATCATAAAACTACTTCTATTATATATTTTAAGGATCATTTAACATTTTTAATACATGGTTAGTGTAATTCAACGTTACCCAGTGGTTAGAGTTTATTTAAACAATCAAATCTTTAATCAATACTGTTTATGATTATTATTCTGTTGAAGTAATATTATGATAACTATCTGAAGAACACTATTGAAATATATTATCATGTGGTTATAAATGACATATTCATTTATAAGAACCATTTTATACTCTTTGGTTCTTAATATAAATAATAAAAAAAATCATGAAAGAATGAAATTAATTCTTAATTTGGTTATCAATGTGCGATCTTTCAAAACCACGATTTCTGAAAATTATTTAAAAAATGATTGAAGATGATGATAAAGTAAATTTTTACCAAATATATTATCTTTAATATAATGGTTTTGAGTCAATATTCTTGTCACATTGTTATTTGGATACTTTTCTGAACATTCTATGTAAAATGGAATGTCTCGTATGTATGGACATACACATAGTCATTACTGACATTTCCTTGAAGCATCCAGTATATGTTTATAAGTTTGTTTTTAAATAATTTTTTCTTCTTCCTATTTTGTACATTATTTGTTTTTAAAATAGGTTTAATTTTTTCTCAAGGATGCTTTATACATTTTCAAGGGAACAGGTTTCCAAAAATATTTCTAGTCTTCTTTATATGTTTATAAAGAATATTCATTAAAAATGGTTTTCAAAATGGTATAATTTTTTAAAAGGATTTCCAAATTGTAATAGATATTTTCCTGATGAAATTATTTCAAAATATCATTCCATGTTATTTTCTATATCTAATGACATCAATTTTTATTGCACAAGTTCATCTAAGAAATTTTCTAAAGGTTTCATTTCAATCCTGTCATGATTGGTTTATGTTTTTATGTAATGATTCTTATGAAACCCTTTTTTCATATATGGGTAATATGATTTGAATCTTACTTATTTACATGGATTATGATTTGATGAAATGATTATAAAACCTAAGTCATTTCCATGTTTTATTATGTGATGATATGTTAATGATACAAATTTCATTTCCTGGGTTCTGATTTGATACTTATAAAACCCTTCTCTTATGATGGTTCATGATATTTTTTATTTTATGTGGAACATGCATGTATGATTTCATTATGTTATGGGAGGGGCTTATATATCCCTCTTATTAATTGGATGATGATGGATGAATCAGGATTATAAACATTTTTCATGAACCTAATTACATGTTAAGAATGATATTCATAGACTTGGTTTCATTTCTATAAGTTTATGTGTGAACGAAATTATACGATTACAATGTTAGGAGTGAACATTATTATGTGTGGATAATGCTATGTGTGAACCTAAATACATTTTCAAAATGTAATTAGTAGATATGGTTTCATGTTTATATGGTTATACATGAACATGGTAATATGTTAGAAATGTTGTGCATGTACCTGATTTCAGGTTCATAATATTATGCATGGTCCTATATTGATGTCCATGTGTCTATTTGATGGTCTGAATTCATTTCCATTGCTTAATGTGTGATATATTTTTATTTATACATGTCCTTGATGTTATACAATAATGTGTATTCCCCAATTACATGTCTTATGAAAATTTCATACTTTAATGGAATATTTACACGATTATCTTATGATTCATGTTTTATTATCTTCTATTATTTATTAAATGATTCATGTTTATAGATTTTATATGAAGGGTATGATCATATAATGATATGAACATGTTCTCAAACCCTTATTCTCATGTTATTATTCATTATTTAATTTATTTACCCTTCTATGCATTTGACCTCACCCATTTCATATTTTTCCATTCCATAGGTTAAGAATAAATGTTTTATGTATAATTACTAAGAGGATATATTTATAGGAATCTTTAGAGATCATTCACTGAGTCAGAAGATTTTTGTTTTTGGTTTCCAATGGTAGAAAACTAATACAATCCATAGGATCCTATTTTTGAAATTTATTATATATTATAAAAAAAATTAATTTCTATGTACATTATGATTGGTTCATTATAGTAGGATTTTGAGTGAAGGTTCTTTAATCCTTTTAAATATAGGATGAAAATAATTTAGGGAGATACGTAGGAATATTTCAATGGATATGTATCAGAATGTACTTAAGGATATTAATAAGGAAGATTTAATGTTTTGGAAAATGTCCTGGAATTTTGGTAAATTATCTAGTGAGTTGATTCATATAAGTGAATCTCTCTCGTGATAATAAAAGTGTATGTGGATAAGAAATTGATATACATAGGGATAAAAATACAGACATGGTTTGGTTGGCCTAAATTGACATATCATGGAATATGACAATGAGCCTTGCTTCACACCTAGTTTTACACCTGCAGGAGATATTATTTTGTTATTCACAAACTCTTTATGAACCATCATGAAGGATTTAAAAATAAATTGTATAATAATAAACTATGATAAACCTAATATTTCATTAATTAAAAGTGGTTTTATAATTTAGACATCATATATGTGGGTTTTCATTATTATGTGGTCCTCACTATGATAATTTTTTATTAATCAATGATTTTTGGTTTTATTAATTTGATGGAACCTGATGGAACTCATTAATAATGACTCTGATAGAAAATTAAATGATTATTCTCATAAGAATCTAAATTAAGTGGGATATCAACTGCAAAACCTCATATTCATTCTCACAAAGCTTCTTCACATTTTGAATCATTATGATAATCTATGTCATAACCCATCCTTTTAAATTATTTTATTTTATTATTTATTGGCTTATTTTAATTTTTTGAAGGTGCTGATTGAGTGAATGTTTAATTTTTTTGATACTTGATGTTTTTGTGGGTTTCAGATCAGTGTACGGGCACAAGAAGGTTGGCTGTAACCATGCGGTCGACCCAAATGCCCCTACAATTACCCATTACATAAAATAATAAATCATTATGAGAATTAAATGAAGTAATGTTTTAAGAAATAATAAGAATATCATTATTTGGTAGATAAAAAATGTTTTTCTAATTAAAATTGTTAATGATGTTATTATCATTAAAATATTTATAAATATCAGTATTATTAAGTTGTTATTAATTTTTTTATTATTTAAAAGAAAATGAATAAAATTATTATTATGATTATTTTTATTGTTGTTATTATTATTATTATCAGTAAAAAAATTAATGATGTTGTTATGATTACATAGTTATTAATATTATTAAAAATGTTTTCATAAACACTTTTTTATTATATTTATTGAAATTTTTATTATTATTATTATTATCAATATTATTGTTATCATATTTTTTATTTGTTATTGTTAATTTTTTTCATTCTTTAAATTGGTTTTATTCCCTCTTTTTTTATCCTCCACACCTTAGCCACTCTCTCCATATTCACTATCATGCACATATCTCTCCCTACCTCCCTTTTTAAAGTTCTTTTTAATCCCCATTTTCTCCCTATCACCAATCATAACTCCCTGCTATCATTCATCCCTCACACATCACCCCAATTTATACCATTAATTCATTTCTATTTTTTTATTCCCTCTCTCCGATCACCCATCTTTATTTTATCCATCATGCCTCACTTTTTTTATCTCTTACCCTCCCTTTTTCCACTCACCCCTCCTCCCCACATTAATTCATCTCTTTTTTTATTTCCTCTATCCGATCACTAAATCCAATTTATTCTCCACACAACCCCTCTTTTCCCATTAATTTCCTTATTTTTTATTGCCTCCCTCCAATCTGCCCTTATTTTCTCACGCCTCATCTCATACACACACCCCATCTCTTTATCCCATGAACTCACTCCCTCTCTCCCTCTTTAAATCTCTTTTTTATCTCCCACTCACTCTCCTTTATCTCCCCTTGTCCCCTCACACTCTCTCCCCTCCCTTTTCTTATTATCCCCCATCCAACCCCACCCATTCTCTCTATTATCCCTCTCACGCCTCTTCCAATTCCCATTCAGCGCTTTATCTGGTAGCTGCTTCTCCCTCCGTAAGCTCCATATGGTGGGTTCTCTTCCTTATATTCTCCTCTCCTCATATAATTTATAGGGTTTTCTTGTGGGGTTTCTTGATGGGTGAACCATAAACGTTAGGGTTAATTTGTCTCTCGAGTTTCCATTGGATTTATGGTGGGTGTTTTGATTGCGGTCCATCATTCATCCTCTAGTTTAAGTTTCATTCAAATCGCACGAGGTTTCAAAAGGTATTTCAATGTTTTTCATTCCTATAGACTTTATTTGATACTTTCCATTTTAAATAAATTCATAAACTAGTTTCGTAGATCTATGACACCCTTGTTTAAATTATTATAGTAATTTTAAATTTATTGCTTTTGGTAAAATCGGTTTTAAATGAGTTTTAGTGTAAATTTCTTAGTTTTATGATACCTAGAAAGCATGTTTGAATTGATTATGTTTCCTTAAGAATTAATTGGTCCCTTATAAAATTTATCACCGTTATTATGTTGTGATAACATTGTTTATTAATGAACTTGGTTTGGTTTAGTTATGGATTTTATATTGTATTAAAAAACTTTTATATATGTTAAATGAATTCTATGTTTTGAGTTGGTTTTCCTTTAAAGTAATGTGGGTAAGTGGTTATTTTAGGGGAAATGCTTTAAAACATTTTCTTGGTGTGTGTTTAATTTAAAAATTGGATTTAGGTTGTGTATTGTTTGACATTAGTATAGCATGATAAACATGTTCAAATGTGTTGTGAAGGGTTTAATATTTTTTTTTGAAATTTTTTATGTTATATAAATAATGTAGGTTGCTAGTTATGGTTTTAAGTTAATTGGTGTTTTCGTGGAAGTTTAATTTTCTAAATGGATTTTAGATTTTCAATAATGTCGGTCTCCTTTATTGGTTTCTAAAAATTATTTTAAATGAGGTTTTGGTGTTTCCATAATTGTTTTGGAAATCGTGGTTTGTAATGTGTTCTTTAATGTTTGGAAATTCAGTTTGAAACATGTATTGGTGTGGGTCAGAAAAGGGTAAAAGCATGTTAAATAATTGGGAAGTGTTTAAATGTGTGTTTAGAACATAAGGCCCCATTTAGCTTTGTAAATGTATGAGTGGTGTTTGCAAGATATTTTGAATAAATGTGTGTGACTGGTTAGAAACCGTAAAGGTTTTCTGAAATTTTTTAATGTTTATATGTTATAGCATCCTAGTTAGAACCTTTCTGTGATGTGAAATGTATGTTTATAAAGAAGGGGAACCTTTATAAGAGAGATACCACTTAGGAGTTATCGTATATTGGTGCCCATGTTTGGGGTAGGCAAGTGCAGTGAGATGAGTCATGCATGCAAGGGCCTCCTACTTACATAGTATTATATAAGCATCATGGGTTCTGGGCGTCTTATAGATTATCGAGTGATGGTTACTCACCAGCCCCGATTAGACGGGTTAGTTCCCCCTGGTAGATAGAGAGGATATGTGGGATTTTCTACTGATTTGTCGCAAGGGTGATCAATGGGTTATAGACTACGAGGCTTCACCATATGCCAACAGGTGGTTCTGAACTAGTGCATCTAGGGGTTGTCTAGGGATGTTAAGGATCATCCATTGTTAAATCTTGTGTTGCTTGTTTATTTTTCTTCTACACTAGTTTAGTTTTAGCTTGTATGGTTTACCACTCTCCCTTTTGCATAGCCCTGTTATTACTTGCTTGGTATTTTTATAAAATGGTAAACTGTTTTTGAAATAATATATGGCGTGAGTTGGTTCTTATGGTAGGAAAGGGGTGTGCTTAATTTAAATAGGAAAAAAAATATTTTTATATTTGAATTTCAAAACTTATTTCATCGGATAAATTCGGGTAAGGACACACTTGGATTTAGTGGTTTACTTTTGGCATCCCTACTGAGCATTTTTGCACTCAGACCAATCCTTTACCATTCTAGTTGCAGGTTTAGCAGTTGTTAAGACATTACATTAGTGGTTGATTGTGTATGAGCGATTTTGGGCTTGTGGTTGGAGGCGACCAAGGGGTCAAACAGAGATCACCGTTGCAGGTTCTTGTTTCCAGTTTTGTTTTTTTAGTGGTACTTTGTATCTGTATTGGTTCTTTTTTTATTTAAGATTATGTGGTTGTTTTTCTACGTGCTATGTCTGCTCTATTTATTTATTTGGTCTTTGTTTTATCTCTTGGGCATAAAAAGTTCCCTCATGTAAACTCCGAGGCCCAGTACTGGTTTCCATCCAAGGGGTATCAGGAATGCCCCTCGGTACATGTCGTGGACCAGCTAAGGTGACCGGTTCAGTGTCGAACCAGGTTGGTGATCAAGAAAATGGTTTCAGATGAGGTTCTTATTATTGGGGTTTCCGGTATATGGGGATTATAATTTTCATGGCTTATGTGGTAGGTTATGGGTCAATTAATTATCCATACCACTAGTGAAGAGACTTGAGTTACTAGGGGTAGTTTGGGTTTTGATTCTATTCCCTTTGTTAGGGATTGGTGGATAACAATAGAGGTGACTCGGTGTCACTTTGTGACACCACATTGAGTAGTGACCCATATGACGCCCAGGTACCCGATTCAAGGTCCTCTAGTGTCATGTATTACTTGGTAAGTGGCTCAATACCATGACTTTGGGTTGTGCATAAAAACTAGTTCCTCAGTTGGGTTGTTTATTTTTGGTTGTTCATTTTCATGATTCTGGTTGGTGTTAGAGTGTTTTTGGAAATTAGGGTGGATTTTAATTGAAAGGTATCATTATATAGCCATTGTAAAACTAGTAATAAATGAATTTCTTTCAAAAAAAAATTTAACTGGTGAAGTGGGTTTTTAAAGAGAAAGTGTTTCGATTTGGACAATTTGGATTATGTTTGGATTTGGTAATTGAATAGAATGTGTGAAACTTGGTATTCCTTATGTTCGGTCGCATAGGTGTGGGTAGACATGTGGTGCAGGTTGACACATATGTACAAGTGATTTCAGTGGAAAAGTATGAACGAATATGTGGTAGTTCATAGGATTCCAAGGGTGGGTTTTTTGAATTTAAGGCCTGTATTGATTTTTCTAAAATGGATTTGAATAAAAAAGTTTTTTCCGATCTTGTTTTTTTTAAAGTTGGTTTGGGTATTTTGAAAAGTGTTTTTTGTCTTGGATTGTATATGTTTGACTCATGAGGCTACTTCCCTTGAATTGGGGTATTGATTTTGGTTGATTTTATGTTTGTTTGGATTTCGGGACAATTGACTTGCCTAGTGGTTTTATTTTCGATGGTGTTTTGGATTGAGGCATGTTTTGGTTTTGTTTTCCTTGTGATGTTCAGAGTATTCCACCCAGAAAGGTCCCTATTGTTGTCGATGAGTCATGAAAAAGGTTTCATTTCCTTTACATTTTATCTCCCTTTGCGGTGTTGGAGGTCTGATAGAGGTGGTGGAATATCTTTAGGGAAGTGGAGTGTGTCTTTGGGTGGTTAGGAACTCCGTGGGTTGTTAAGTGTTGTGCCATTTCCATTTTTAAGGGTTCAGTTCGGGACCAGGGGAGGTTGGTAGTCTTATCATTATTGGAGTTTGGGGAGTAGTTTGTGATAATTGGTTTTTATTAAGGTTCCTTATCTGGAGAGGAGTGCGTGCAGGGGGAACCTTCCCTAAGAGGTTATATTCGTTGATCATGGAACCTAGATCGCCAGGATTCCTTTGGTCATGCCATCGGTATGGATGCTTTGGACATTCCAAGACATTGGGCCGCATCCCTCATATGTCTTGTCATCATTGTGGTCATTCAGGTCACCAGAAGAAGTTCTGTGGGAAGCGTCATTCAAGGAAGAATTTCTGGTTGGGGGATTCTATTGCCTGACTGTGAGGCATAAGATGCTTCAGCCATCAGAGCCCCAGCCTCATGTCTCGGGGTGAAGCTGGCGCACAGTCAGCATGTTAGAGGCATGTGAGACCATTTCTTGGTTCTTTATCTTTATTCTTGGAATTGATATATTCAGTTTCCCTTTTTCTTATTTCTATGCTATTGTAAGTTCATATTTTGTGGTGGTAGTGTGATGAACTTATCCTTTTGTGATAGTAGTAGTTTCCTTCTTCTGAATGTGACCTATTGAATCATAAGTTTTTCTCAAAAGTTATTTTTTCCTTTGTGTGGGTTGGCCCTAGTTTTATTAGTGATCATTTGGAGGTGTTATGTGATTGAGAGATTTAGATCGGTGTAGGAAATTCTTAGTTCCATTGGTGTTGTTATAAGGAATTTTTAATTTTCATGCCCCATTATGTCGGGTGGCCTTGTATTGGTTTTCTGTTTAAGTCTCAGTGGTCCTCTTAATCTCATGTGGAGAAATTAGTAAGTTCAGTTGCGTGTTTCCAAGCCCCCCCGGGGGGGTGGTTTGTTTGAGTTTTAAATTTATGCATTACGAGAATTTTTGTGGTGCGAATAACCCTCTTATGATCTCCCTTTGTTTTATGATATGGTTTCTCTTTGAGTTGTTCGAGTGTAACTTATTGATTGAATATTCATCTAGAGGATTATATTTTTTCCAATTGTTTTGGTCGGGCATTGACCTGAGTTTTGGTTGTCTTTCATCTGGGTGACATTCTGGGGGCATAATGTTTTGTGGCACGAACAATTGTCACATTCCAACCTTTTAAATTATTTTATTTTATTAGTTATTGGCTTTGGTTTTTCTTTTCATGGTGCGGGTTTAGTGCAAGTTTCATTTTTTTTGATAATTTATGTTTTTTGTGGGTTTCAGATCGGTACACGGGCACCACATGGATGGCGGTAACAGTGCGGTCGGCCCGATTGTCCCGACGGTTACCCAGTATATAAAATAATAATACTTTATGAGAATGAAATAAAATAAATTTTTAATACATAATAGTAATAAAATTATTGTGTAGATAAATGTTTTTTAAATAAAATTGTTAATGATCATATTATCAATAAAATAGTTATTAATAAAATTATTAGTCGTTTGTGATTAATTTTGTTATTATTTTAAAGTAAATGAATAAAATTATGATTATCGTAATTATTATTTTTACTATTATTTTTATTATTACTATCATTACAAAAATTAATGACGTTGTTATGATTACATAATTATTAATATTACTATAAATATTTTCATTAAATCATTATTATTATTATCACATAAATTATTATTATTATTAATAGTATTATTATTATCAGTGTCATTTTTATCATTGGAATTATTATTATTAACATATTTTTTATTTTTCTACTGTTGTTATTTTAATTTTTGTTTTTTAAAAAGATTGTAACCCCTCTTTTTTTATCCTTCACGCCCCACCCAGTCTCTAATTATTCACTATCACACACATATATCTCTACCTCTATTTTATTGTGTTTTACTGCCCATTATCTCTCTTTCTCCAATCACACCTCCCCAATTTCACTTATCCCTCATGCATCACCCATATTTATACCATTAATTCATTTCTATGTTTTTCATTTCCTCTCTCGAATCAACCATCTCTATTTTTTCTATCACGACTCCCTTTTTTTATCCCATTCCCTACATCTCTCTAGTCACCTCTAGTACCCCTGTTAATTCATCTCTTTTTTTATTTCCTCTCTCCAATCACTCACTCCCCTTTATTCTCCAATCACCGTCTCTTTGCCCATTAATTTTTTAATTTTTTTATTACCTCCCTCCAATCGCCCCATGTTTTCTCACGCCTCATCTCATGCATGCACCCCATATCTTTATCTCATGCGCCCACCCCCCTCTCTGCTCATTTATCCTCTTTTTTATCCCTCACTCACACTCCCATCTCTCCCCTTAACCACTCACGCACTCTCCCCTCACTTCCCCAATTATCCCTCACGCATACCCCCCTCTCCCTATTATCCTTATCACTTCTCCTCCCATTCAATGCTTCTTCCGGCGACTGCTCCTCTCTCCCGCAACTACATCCAGTGAGTTCTCTTCCCAATATTCTCCTCTTCTCAAGAAATTTCTAGGGATTCTTCATGGGGTTTCTTGTTGGTTGAACCCTAAAAATATGGTTAATGTGTCTCTAAGGTTGTATTTATGGTTTGTGTTTTGTCTATTGGGCATCATTCTTCCCCCCGTTGAAGTTTTATTCCAATCGCACAAGGTTTCAGTAGGTGTTTCTAAGATTTTCTTTCCTAAATCCTTTCCTTTAATTCTTTCCATTTAATATAAATTTATAAATTAGTTATTTTATCTCTATAAAAATCTTGTTTGATTTATTATAGTAATTTGGAATTTATTTTATTTGATAAAAATAGGATTTAAATTAGTTTTTGTATAAATTACATTGATTTATGTTACCTAGATAGCATGTATGAATTGATTATGTTTCCTTAAGATAGAATTGGGAGCTTATGAAATGTATCGTTGTTATTATGTTTCAACGACATTTTTTTATTAATGAACATGGTTTGGTTTTGTTATGGCATGGATTTTGTGTTAAGACACTTTTATATGGGTTTAATGGATTCAATGTTTTCAATTGGTGTTCCTTTAAAATAATTTTGGTATGTGTTGATTTTAGGGGAAATGATTTAAAATGTTTTCTTGGTGTGTGTCTGATTTAAAAAGTGGATTTTGGGTGTTTAAGGTTTTATGTTGGTATAGCATCCTAAACATGTTAAAATGTATTTGAATGAGTTTAAAGTTATTTTTGTATCATTTTATGTTTTATAAATAAAGTAGGTTTCTAGTTATAGTATTAAGTTAATTGGTGTCTTCTTTGAAGCTTAGTTTTCTAAATGGATTTTAGTTTTTAAATAAAGTTGGTCCCAAGAATTTTTTTCTAAAATGTATTTTAAATTAGGTATTGGGGTTTCTTTAATATTTTTGGAAATCTTGATTTATAATTTTTTCTTTAAGGTTTTTTCATTCGGTTTGAAAAATGTTTTCGTGTGGGTCGAAAAAGGGTAAAAGCATTTTTGATAATTATGAAGTGTTTGAATGTGTGTTTATAACTTAAGGGATCATTTATCTTTGTAAATGTACGAGTGTTGTTTGAATGATATTTTGAATAAATGTGTGTATTCGTTGGAAACTGTAAACATTTTCTAAATATTTTTAATTTTTATATGCTATAGAAGCTGTAACACAACATGATTCTATAGTAAGTTATTTTTTTAATATAATTCAATAGCTTGCACTACACGCAACACCGAGTTCGAGCACGCCATGAATTAACAAAATAGCTTTTCAAAAAGAGATTATGAATAGTATTAACTAAATTATGGATTTTATATACTCCATATAATTTTAGAATACATATTATTTGTTTCATAGACATAATATAAGAACAAATTCATTTTTTGATAAAAAAGAGTAAGTTTTCAAAAAATTATAATTTACCACCTTTTAATGGAAAACCCTTTTTAAAACCAATATTTGACACTTTTATATATTCAATTTGATGAAATTAAATTTTTCTTTAGAATCGGGGGAATTTTTATATTTTAGATAACTTTTTGGCACTTTTTTGATAACATTGATATTTTGATAAATAGTAAAAAATACTAAATTTTAATTGAAAACAGCTTTTTTAATCAAAATAATTTATAGTGTTAAATTATGAATTTAAATGGTTTGGAAGTATAATAATGTTATATTATTTACATTTAATACAATTTATGTTATTATAATTTATTTCACATATAAATTTGACATAAACCCATGTCAATCTTTGGGTAGATTTTACTTCGTAAAAACCCACTTTTTGGTTTTGACAACGAGAATTAATTTTAAATTAATTAATGATACTTATATGTTTTGAGTTTGTTAAAATAGAAATATTTTTTAATTTGGAATATCAAAATTATCTCAGGGTTAATTGTTTATAATTTTCTTAAAACATTCAATTTTTGATGAATAGTGAAAAAATGCGTTATTGTTTACAACCGACTTTTTATTTAAATAATTTGTTTATTTAATTATTTAAGTAAATTTAGATACATAATACCTATATTAGTTCAATGTGATTTCTTGGAGTCATTTTTATAAAAAAATTAGATGTATAAAATTTTATTCAACTTTTTACTGACTTTTACCCACCTTCTAGGAGCATTTTTTGTGAGTTTAATTTAAAAAATCCCAGAGACATGCTTGATATCACTACGTAAAATGAGGTTCAATAAGATAAAAATAATTTTTGGTGAATAGTGACTTTTGACTTTTATTTACCATAGATAAAAGTAAATAGAGTAATCAAGGGTAAAAATGATATTATAATTACCCTAATACATGTCCTAATTCTATCAGATAAGATTAATTCGACCAAAAAAACATAAGGATTAAAATATGATCCTACATGGTCCACTTGTATTATATTAGGACATTTATTATTATTTTATTTAAAGAAGAGGTAAAAGCGTTAAATTCAATGTTTATTAACTAACCCATTTTTAATATAGGGTTAAATCCAATATGAATTAAACATATAATTATAAATTAGAAGGATAAAAGTATTTCCTATATAATGGATTTTTTTTATAATTTTTAGACATTAAATAATTTTATTTATTTATGACACAATGATGATGCAATAGTTACCTTAATAATGAAATATTAAAATAATTGATATTATAAATATCCAAATAAATCTAAATTAAGACATCTGATAGATTTCCACTAATATTATATGTTAATATTAAATGTTAGGGTTGAATAAATAAATTTTATTCAAAGTGATAATGTTTTTATGTCTTTCAAAAACATCAAATACTAAATAGTTTCAAATTTGACATAATTTAGTTTTTAAAACAAATAATATATTATTAATTGATATAATATTCCTAAAAATCTAAGGGTCGGCCAAAGGACTTAGATAAGATTTTATATATCAATAATGAACCACTTTGGGTTCTTTGGGCAGTTTATAGTATGTTTATTAACCATATAATATACAAACACAAAGAGACGTGGTAAATGTGAAACTACATATATAAGAGTTAAATCTAAAATATAATTTTAATATGGTGACATAACCCGAATAAAACCTATTGGTTGATATGTTTTCATCCCATTTCCACCTTATTCTAGAAATAAATCCTTTTGGAGCCATTAGAAATTGAAAAGGATTTTATTATAAAATAATATTTCAAGGTCTTCCTAAAGTGAGCCTCATCTCTCTTATAAAAGGGTACATCCCCTTCTCTCAAAATCACACTCCCAAAGCCCTTTGGCTCAGCCAACCCCTTCCCAAATATCCTACAAACATACCTCAAATCAACCTACAGTCCTTAATTTGATCAGAAATACAACCTAAGTTTCCCTTTGGGTCAACTTAAATGGAAACACTTGAAGAAGAGGTAATAATTTCACCGCCCCCTTTCAAAGTCCTTTCTTCTTCCACTTCCTATTTAATTATTGTTTATATACCAAAATAATAACTATAGTTCCTCATACATACTACGATATTATTATAAATATGGTACAACCATATTCTTTATTCTATCCATCCTATAAATAACATAGTCACCATATGTCCGTACGTATGGCTTACCGTCTCCACGTTGTGGTGTAGTTTGTTATTCAAAAACATCATTCGTGGGATGGGTATAATAAAGAGTATAAATGATTTAAATAATAAATAAAACTTGTTAATGATTATTTATATATGATATACCATCCAATTATATATTATTTCACCACAAAAAGAATGATATTGTCACTCGTGCGTACGTACGGATTACCTTCTCCATGAACGCGATGAGATTCATTCCCCATCCTTATCATTAAAGAATAATTTTGATTTTATGATTAAAAATAATTTTTAAGAACAAAATATCATTCTTGATATGAATCAAATATATCCTATACATAACAAACATGACTTCTATAACAAAACATATAAAGGAAAATGAATCTGTTGACAACCAAAACAATGGTACTACTAAAATATCATTAACAAAGCAATATTAGAAGATCACATATGATATCATATTTATGTATTTGGTTCTTGTATAATGTAATAATAATTATATCACCATTATACAAGAGTTTATCCTTCCATATACTAAGGAAAAGTACAAGGTAATGGGTTTCTTATCTCAATTATAATTATGTGAGATTTCCATAGTTCGCCACATATTTATTACATGTGGTGTATTTTGTACTACCATTTGATATATATATATATTATCATTATTATAATTATATTAATTTTATTATATGATTAATTTTGTGGTTATTAACTTTTAGTAATATAGCTCGATTGATTACATCGAGGTAAGGGGTTTTTATCTAACTTTTTTTCCCGTGAGATTCATTCTATATTTGCCACTATTACCTTTTGTGTGGTATATGTATTTCCCATGATTGTATTTCTTGTGTAATATTGTTTAATTTATTGGTATTTAAATCTTCATTGGATTATACTTCTTTAATGGGGTGTATGATTCATTAGTTACCAAATCGGTAAGGAAATTTCAAATTTCAGTTTCCACTAATTAGGTTTTATGAAAACATCATTGATTACATTACTCCAAGATTATGTGGGAAATCACTATTTATTTACTTATATTGTAATTTCCACTCCCTTTTGTGTATATACATTTTTTATACACATTATCACTCCATTTTTTAATTCTCATGTGATCGATATAAACTTGATAACAGTTATTTTAACTCAATTTGTATTCAATGAGTTAAACATCCTAGTCATTGGTGTTGTTTTTACAAGAATATGTGTCAATGTCCTCTGATTGATTTACACTGAATATCCATTCATATTGAGTTTTTTTATATTTGTCACAGATAATTATTTAGTTACATTATCCTTAACCTAATGATACAATCTTTATAAAGTAATTCATCTCAACTTACATTCCATTGAGAAATATTTGTTTTTATACTCCAATTCACATTTATTTGGGGAATATACTATACATTGACATAGTATATCATGAATCCATTTATTTTCATGATATTATAATGTTTTTATTAACTCAATTATTTGTATTCAATCATCTCTTATTTGGATAGGAACTCTAACTAAAATATCAATTTAATTGTATTAAAATTTTATACTTATAAATCTTTCTCATTAATGTCCATGTTTTAAATATGGTTTAATGGTTTTATTTATAAAGACATTAATGTTTTAAAATTGAATTTCCATTTAATAGTATCAAAGTGGTATGGTACACATTGATTCAAAAATATATTTTAAATAGTTTCTTTATAAATAATGAGACTTTTAAATGTATTCATGAAAAGGGATATTTCTCTCAAAGATTTTTACTAATCATTTTCAACTATGTCGACATCCTTTACGAGATATTATTCTCGATCGAGGTTTATATATTATGATACAAATCATTTATACAGTATTGAAGGATTTTTGATATTTTTGACTATGGATATGTAATTTCTATGCCATTCATGGATCATGGATTAAGTATTGACATTTAGTATGCTAGTTTTAATACGAATGTTTATGTTTTGTTTAAACCTTTTCATATGTGGAATGTGTTGGACATAGTACATGATGGGTGGAGCATGCTATAGCTTCTCGATTCATCGGTAGGTCTCATGAGACCAAGTAGTTTCATGACATAATGCCTTGACAAAATCTTATTTTTAGTCTTGGCACAAGGACATGACTATGTGGTTATGAAGTCCAGAATTATGCTTTCCATCATTATGAAAGTGGCTATTAATATTTCATGTGATTTTTAGACTAGTAGATTATCGATGTAAATAAGAATAATATAATTACTGAATGTATATTGTCCATATTATGCATAAGTTTATTTTTAAATGGATTATGTTTTATCCTTATACATTGACTTAAATATTTATGTTTATTTATGAAAGCTTCCTCTATATTGTTATCCTTACTGTGCATATGAGCTCACCCCTTTCTATGTTTTATTTTTCCCAGGATGTGAAGAAGTATATTAATACTTACCTACATGGATATTCTAATGGATATGAATGTGGTCAATGGAGACAATGTTGTTTTTTTTCATTTCTAAATGTAATGTAAAACTTATGAATGTATCTAGTACTTAAAGGGATACTAAACAAATCGGCATTTTTGGATATGATTTATTTTATCATGCCAATGATATGTAATATTTCAACGACTCTGGTTAACTAGGGTCGGGGCGTTACAGTTGGTATTAGTGGAAGTTTAGTAAAAATCTTGGAAGATAGATATAAAAAAACTCTGATTAAAAACACTATCATAAGATAGACATTGAGGATTAGTATAGAAGAACATCCAAAAATTTTGGTAATGTAAATATTATGTGGGGTTTCCAAGCAATACATCTCGATCTGGAAACGAGTAGGTAGAGGTGGCTCTAGCACAGATGTACGAAGGAGTGAAAACTCTGACAAGGTGTTTTGGGCTTGACCCGGGGTGTCCGGTTACATGACAATAGGCCTTGCTGCACTCTTGGTTACGACACTCCTGAGGGATAATTTTAGGATAATTCACATTTTCTTTACAATAATATTTGATATATTTTAATAAAATATGAGAAAAAATAACCTTGGTTAATGCTATGGTGTTTTAGATTTAAAATAATGTTTTATGAGATTATATAAATGATTTTATGACTCACACTATGATTTCTTGTGTTAGTGAATTGCTGGATTCCAAGGAAGTCATAATAATGTTGAAAATGATGTACCTAGTGGGCATAGTGGTTGAAATGATCAATGAAATGGAATTTTGATAGGTGTATAAGATATTGTGTTCATTCCCTATCATTTTTTCCAAAAATATGTTCATCAAAATATATATTAAACAACTATCAGACTCAACAAAGAAGAGAAAGGTAGTGAATGGTAAGAACTCCAGTATTAGAGACCATGGAGAAAAGAAAGCTCAATTTCCATCATGCGGGAAATGTGGAAGGAGACACCTAGGAAAGTGTCTCAATGGAACAAAGAAATGATTTATGTGTGGGAAAGGAGGGCATAAAGTAAATAATTGTGAAGGAAAAATGAAGAGTTATATGGAAGAAAATAAAAATGATCCTAAGAATCTATTTACAGTCACTTTTCATAAATGTAGGGGACATGGGAATAACTTTATTTAATTCCCTATTATATAAGATAACCTCTTTATAAATAAACAACCTATGTGGAAATAAATGGATGGTGAAATTTTTAAAAGTATTAGTGCTCTTTATTTGTGGGATTACTTTGGAAGACTTTTCTCTTGTATGTGTAACCCTGTAGTTTATTATGTGAAAATACTATTTTAGGAATAATTATATTTTTTATTGTTGATATAGTTATAAATAATCATTTGGGTTTATATGATCCTTGAATTTGAGGAAATTACAAGTTATTAATTTTTTTAGTGAAAATGAGAGGTATGAGATAACATTTGTGGTGAAATTATGTTATAGTTATTTTCAGGAATTTATCACATTTGAAGAATGTTATTAAATATATTTTTTGAAAACGGATGATATGCAGACCATGTGACAACCTGTCACTTCGAAAAAAACTGTGAGAATCGAACCCACAACCAGAGTGTGATTGGTATTTATCACATACCACTAAACTATGTCATGTCCCTAGTTAGTATGACTAATGTTTTTTCTTAAATGATTATATTGATCAGTAATAAGTTGAATTGGGATCTTATGTCTTATAAAATGGATATCCTTATAATAGGGAAATGATTTGGTGGTTAAGTGATAAATGTTATTTTTGGAAGATGTTCACTCTGTTCGGAACACTTTATGCCAAAAGAAAATAGAAAACTATCGGATTTTATTTGTGGAGTAATGGTGGATTTTTATCAACGTTTTTATTATGGATTTATAGAAATTTGGGTTATTTATGGAAATGATTATCCAATGATAGAGAATATGTGATTAGGATAATTACTTTTTAGTATGCGACTTTATGAGTAGTTGATGTTATTTGGAGATACAATTTATCATGGAAGACTAAATTATTAAATTCTTATATTTTTTGGATTTTAATATTAGTTTCGATTGTATTAAAGGATTCTAAGTACAATTGTTTATTGAATGGTATTTATTGATCTTTGTGTATTGTTGGTTCAATTTAAGAAATTAATATTAGTATTTCATTCTCAAAAATATTATCCTTTTTGGGGATCCTTTTCTCTTGTAATAACCATTTCGGTTTTGGTTAATCTCTAAATAAAAGTGAAATATATAGTTTATCCATTGTGATAATGTGATTCTCTAGATGTTGATTCTAGTTCTTCAGGTGTGACCGAGTTATCTTGAATACTCATAGCATGAAAAAATAGAAGTGTTGGTGGTAGAAATTTATTAAAGGATAAAAATAAACTTAAAAATTTAATTATATCACTTTATGTTCTTATTGAATCTCCTAAATATATTACTCAACTTTATGAAATGCAAATTAAAACAAAAAAATTGTCCTTGTAATTTTCCCGCTGGGAAACTAATCGATGTTTATCCCATCACATGTTTGCAGTTTTTTCTGTTGTTAGATTTCTCCTGATCATATTTTCTATCACTCTCCATCATAGCATGATACATAGTTTATCATCCATACACATGTTTTCAAACATGTAATCCTAGTATGGGTTCTCTCAGTTGACCTTTCTACTTCTCTTTCTTTCTTTGTAAGTGGTAATTTTATTGAATCTTTTGATGGGGGACATTCAATGATGTTTCCAAGCCCCATTTTAAAATTGCGAGGATTAAATTTCCAAAATTGGGGAAGAATGTAACACCCCAAGATTTCATAGAAAGTTATTTTCTTTAAATTAATTCAATAGTTTGTTCTACTTGAAACACCGAGTTAGAGCGCACCATGACTTACCAAACTAGTCGTTCAAAAGGCTGTTATGAATAGTATTAACTGAATTTTTAATTTTATATACTCTATATAATTTTATAATGTATAATATGTGTTTCTTAGACATTATATAATAATAACATCATTTTTTAATATAAAACAAGTAATTTTCAAAAAATGAAATTTTACAATATTTTAATGGAAATCCCTTTTTGAAACCATTTTTTGACACTTTTATATATTTAATTTTATTTAATTAAATTTATCTTTACAATAGGGTCATAAAAATTTATTTTGGATAAATATTTGGTACTTTCTGTTAACATTGATATTTTAATGAATAATGAAAAATAAAAAAAATTAATTGAGAAATAATTTTTTAATTGAAATAATTTATAGTGTTAAATTATGAATTTGAATGGTTTTGAAGTATAATAAGTTTATATTTTTATCATTTAAAAAAATTTAGTTCATTACAGGTAATTTCACATTTCAATTTCACAAAAACACGTGTCAATATTTTAATAGTTTTTACTTCATAAAATCCCACTTTTGGTTTTGACAACGAGAATTAATTTTAATCAAATTAATTCTATTTCGATGTTTTGAGTTTGGTAAAATAGAAATAATTTATTAATTTGGAATATCAAAAATATCTTATGGTGAATTTTTTTTATTTTTCGTAAAACTTTCAATTTTTGATGAAAAGTGAAAAACACTGCGTAATTGTTTAAAACCAACATTTTTATTTAAATAACTATTTATTTTATTTATATAAGTAAATATAGAAACATAATAACTATATTAGTTCAATTATATTCATTGGAGTCATTTTTATAATAAAATTAGTTGTATAAAATTTTATTGAACATGTTACCGTCTTTTACCCACCATTTAGGAGCATTTACAAATTTTCATAAAATATAATTATACTAGTTATGTGTGTTAAATTTCAAAAATCCAGGAGACATGGTTAACATCATTAATTAAAATGTGGTTCAATAATATGAAAATTATTTTTGTTGAATAGTTACTTTTGACTTTTATTTTCCATTGTTAAAAGTAAATATGGTAATTAAGGGTAAAATGAAATTATAATTACCTTAACACATTTCCTAATTCTATTGGATAATCTTTTCGACCAAAAATAACCTTAGAAATAAAATATGATTCGCTTTGGTCCACTTGTATTAGATTAGGACATTTATTATTATTTCATATCAAGAAGAGTTAAAATAATAAAATTCGAAGTCTAATAACTAAACAATTTTTAATATAGAGATAAACACAATATAAATTCTACTATAAATATTCATTCATAAGATAAAAAAATTTCATACATAATGGTATTTGATTATAATTTTTATACATTAAATAATTTAATTTATTTATGACATAATGATGATGCAGTAATTACCTTAATAAAGAAATATTAAAATAATTGACATTATAAATATCCAAATAAATGTAAATTGAGACTTTTGATGAATTCCACTAATTTTCTAGGTTAATATATCATTTTATGATAGATAAAATAAGTTTTATTTGATGTGAAATATTTTTATGGATTTCAAAAAAAATCAAATAATAAATAGTTTCAAATTTAACATAATTGAGTTTTTAAAACAAATACTATATTATTAATTGATATAATATTCCTAAAAATATAATGGTTGGAGAAAGGACATAAATAAGGTTATATATATCAATAATTAACCACTTGGGTTCACTAGACATTTTATAATATGTTTGTTAACCATATAATATAAAAATACAAAGAGACTAGGTAAATATCAAACTATTTATCTAAGAGTTAAATCTAAAATATATGGTTAATATTGTGACCTAAAATTTTATAAAACGTATTGGTTGATATATTTTCAACCCATCCCGACCATAGAGTCTAAATAAATTATTTTGGATCCCTTAGAAACTGAAAATGATTTTATTATAAAATAATATATCACAGTTTTCCTAAAGTGACCCTCACCTGTCTTATAAAAGGGTACTTCCTCTTATCTCAAAATCACACCACAAAATCCATTTGGCTCTTCCAACCCCTACCCATATATCTTTACAACTTCTCTAACATCAACCTAGATTCCTTAATTTTTTGAGAAAGAAAATTTAATTTGCCTTTTTTGTCAACTCAAAAGGAAACACCCAAAGAAGAGGTAATAATTTTCCAGTCCTTTTCATGTTCTTTTCATCTTCCACTTCCTCATTATTTTTTGTTTCCATACCAAAATAATAAATACAGTAACTTCTACATACTTTTATGTTATTATAAATAGGGTAAAACCATATTCATTACTCTATCCATCCTATAAATTACACAGTCACCATACGTGCGTACGTACGACTTGCCGTCTCCACGTCGTGGTGTAGTATGTTCTTCAAAAAAATAATTATTTAGATGTGTATAATAATGATTATAACTTATTTAAATAATAAATATAACATTTTAATGATTATGTATATATGATTTTCCATATAATTATATATGATTTCACCAACGATAGACTGATATTGTCGCTCGTGAGTACATACAGATTACCGTCTCCACAAACGCGTTGAGATTAATTCCCTATCATAATAATTCAAGAATAATTTTCATTTTATGATGGAAAATATTTTTTAAGAACATAATATCATTCTGGATATGAATCAGAAACATCTTTTACATAACATACATGACTTAAGTAACAAAACATAAAAGGAAAATGAATCAGTTAACAACCAAAACAATGATACTACTGGAATATCATTATAAAATAAAATATTACAAGATCATATATGATATAATATTTATATATTTGGTTCTTTTATAATTTAATATCAATAATTTCACCATTTTACAGTAGGTTAACAAACCCTATAAAAAGGAAAAGTACAAGGTAAGGGGTTTCTTATCTCAGTTTTAATTCTGTGAGATTTCCACTATTCGCCACTTATTTATTACATGCGGTGTATTGTGTTCTTCAATTTCATATATATATTATCATGATTATCTTTATATTAATAGTATTATATTATTCATTTTTTAGTTATTAAAATTTGGTCATATGGCTCGATTGATTGCAACAAGGTAAGGGTTATTCATTTCACTTTTATTACCATGAGATTCATGCTATATTTTCCACTATTATCTTTTGTGTGGTGTATGTACTTCCCATGATTGTATTATTTGTGTAATATGATTTAATTTATGGGTATTTATATCACCATTTTATGATCCTTTTTCATGGGGTGTATGATTCGTAAGCTACCAAATTGATAAGGGAATTTCAAATTTCAATTTCCACTTATTCGGTTTTATTAAAAAATCATTGATTACTTTACTCCAAGATTATTTGTGAAATCACTATTTATTTAATTATGTAGAAATTTCCACTCCCTTTTTTGTGGGTACACATTTGATACACATAATCACTCTATTGTTGAATTCTCAAATCATCGATATAAAATTTATATGAGTAATTTTAACTGAATTTCTATTCCTTGAGTTAAACATCCAAGTCAATAGTTTTGTTTTTACAAGAATATGTGTGAATGTCCTCTTGTTTATTTACACTTAATATCCAATCATATTTAGTGTATTTATATTTTTCAAACATAATTATTTCATTTATTTATCCTTAACCTATGGATATAATCATTATAAATTAATTCATCTCAACTTACATTTGATTGAGACATCTTTGTTTTTAAACACCGATTAACATTTATTTGGTGTATATACTATACATTGACATAGTATATCACAAATCCATTTATTCCCATGATATTATAATTTTTTTATTACCTCAATTATTTTTTTTCAAGCATCTATCATTTGGTTAATAACTCTAACTAAAATATCATTTTACATGTTTTAAAAATTTATTCTTCTAAATCTTTCTCATTAATGACCATTCTTGAAAAATGTTTTTAAGGTTTTATTTATATGGAGATTTATGTTTTGAAGTTTAAATTTATTTTAATAGTTTCAAAGTGGTATGGGACACTTTAATTCAAAAATCTATTTTAAATAACTTCTTGATAAATAGTGAGACCTTTAAATGTTTTAATGAAAAAGATATATTTCTCTCAATGTTTTTACTGTCCATTTTCTACTATGTCAACATTATTTATGGGATATTATTCTTGATCTAGGTTGATTCATTATGATACAAGTATTTTATACTTTATTGAATGCTTTGTGATATGTTTGACTATGGATGTTTTTTTATACCATTCATAGTTTATGGATTAAGTATTGACATTTCATATGCTAGTTTTAATATGAATGTTTATGTTATGTTTAAAACATTTCTTATGAGGAATGAATTGGACTTCTTATGTGACGGGTGGAGCCCGCTATAGATCCTCGATACATTACTATGTCCCATGAGACAAACTAGTGTCCTGGCACAGGGCCTTGAAAAAATCTTATGTGTAGTCTTGGCACAAGGCATTGACAATGTGGTTATGAAGTATGGAATTATGTATTATATCATTATGAAAGTTTCTATTGATATTGCATGTGATTATTAGGATATTATAATGTCCATGTGAATATGTAAATGGCATTATTTTATTTATATTGGTCATATTTTGCAGAAATTTATGTTTAAAAGGCTTATGTTTTATCCTTATAAAATGCCTTAAATGTTTATGTTTATTTATGAAATTTTCCTCTATATTGTTATCTTTACTAAGCATCTAAGCTCACCCCTTTCAATGTTTTATTTGTCCAAGGTTGGGATGAAGTAAATTATGAATTACCGACAGGGATAGTCTAAGGGATATGAATGTGGTCAATAGAGACACTGTTGTTGTTTTTTTTCATTATTTAATGTAATGTAAAACTTATAAATATATCTAGTACTTCAAAGGATACTAAAGTAATCGGTATTTCGGGACATTATTCCTTGTATCAGGATAATGTAATGTATTAATGCACCGACTCTGGGTAACTAGTGCCGGAGTATTACAGTTGGTATCTTAGGATGTTCATTACAAAACTTGGAAGCTAGATTTAGAAAAAATCTAATTGGAAAACAATACCCTATGATAGAATTTGAGTATTATTATAGAAGAACATACAAAAAATATGGTAATGTAAATATTATGTGGGTTTCCCATGAAACACATCCATGTATGGATATGAGCAGGTAGAGGCGGCTCTATTACAGATGTACCTAGGAGTGAAAACTCCGACAAAGAGTTTCGGGCATGACCTGGGGTATCCTAGTACACAATAACTGGCTTTGCTGCACTCTTGGTTACGAAAATCCTGGGGGATATGCTTAGAATAAGTCACACATTCATTACAAAATGATTTTAAGGATTTTAATATAATATGTGAATAAATAACCATGGTTTATCCTAAGGTTTATTTTGATTAATAATAAGGTGTTATGATATTCTCTGAATGACTTTACGACTCACCCTTTACTTTATTTTGTTAGCCGATGGATGGATTCCAAGGAAGTCATAGTAACATTGAACATGATGTAAAAGGTGGGAATAGTGGTGGAAATGAGAAAAGAAAACATATGTTGAGAGGTGTAAAAAATATTGTGTTTATGTCGTATTAGTTTCCCAAAAATATGATCCACAAAATATATATTAACCAACTCTCGGACTCAACAAAGAAGAGAAAAGTGGTGAATGATATGAGCTCCAGTTATAGAGACCATAGAGAAAAGAACGATCAATTTCCATCACGCTGGAAATTTGGAAGGATAATCCTATAAAAATGCCTCAGTTGAAAAAATAAATGCTTTATGAGTGGGAAATAAGTACATAAAATAAACAATTGACGGGGGAAAATGAAAAGTACTATAGAAGAAAATAAAAACAGTCCCATGAATCCATTTACAGTTATTTTCCTTAAATATAGGGGACCTGGGAATTACCCGAGTGAGTGTCCTATAATACCGAATAACTTCTTGGTCAAGGAAAATCCTATGTGATAATAAATGGATGACGCAGATTTTAAAAGTATTAGTGCTCTTTGTCTACAGGATTACATTAAATGACTTTTATCTTGTATGTGTAACCATGCAGTTTATTATGTGAAAATGCTATTTTAGGAATAATTATCTTTTCTATTGTTTATATATTTATAAATAACCATTTGTGTTTATATGGTCCTTGAATTTGAGAGAATTACAAGTTATTCAATTTTTGGATGAAAATGTGAGGTATGAGATAACATTTTTGGTGAAATGATGTTATATTTATTTTGAGGTTTTTTTATCAATTTTAGAATATTAAAAAATAGTTTTTGAAAAAGGAAAACATGAAGACCATGTGACAACCTGTCACGTCAGACAAAGCAGCAGAAATTGAACCCACAACCAGAGTATGATTGGAATTTATCACCTACCACTGGACTACGTGAAGTCCCTAGTTTTTATAACAAATTATTTTTACTTAAAAAATTTTATCGACCAATAATAAGTTTATTTGGGATCTTATGTCTTATCAAATGGATATCCTTAGTATTGGAAAATTATTTGGTGATTAATTGATAATTGTTATTTTGGAAGACGTTCACTTTGTTGAGAACAATATATACCTAAAGAAAATAGAATGCTATGGGATTTCATTTGAGGAGTAATTATGTATTTTTATCAATGTTTTAATTAATGATTTATATAAATATTGGGTTATTTATGGAAATGATTAACCTATCATAGAGATCATGTGATTAGTTTGATTACTTTTAATTTTATGACATTAAGAGTAGTTGATGTTATTTGGAGATACAATTTAATGTGGAAGACTACATATACAAAATCTTCTATGTTTTGGGTTTCAATATTAGTTTGTATTATACTGAAAAATTTTAGGTACAATTGTTTATTGAATGGTATTTATTGATCTATGGGTATTGTTGGTTTAATTTTAGTAATTAAGATTAGTATTTCCTTATCTAAATGATTATCCTTTTTGGGGATCTTTTGATCTTGTACTAACCATTTTTGTTTTGGTTAATCTCTAAAGACAAGGGAAATATATAGTTTATCCTTTTTGATAATGTGATTCTCTAGAGGTTGATTCTAGCACTCTAGGTGTGACCAAGTCTTCATGAATACTCATCATTTGAAAAAAACAGATGAGTTAGGGGTAGAAATTTATTGAGGGATAAAAATCTACATAAAAATTAATTATATATCTTTATGTTCTTATTCAATATCATAAATAAATTCCTCAACTTTATGAAATGGAACATAAAACAAAAAAACATTGTCTGTTTACTTTTTCTACCGGGAAACTAATGATCGTTTATCCCATCATAAGTTTGTGGTTTGCTTATTTTAAAATTCACTTGATCATGTTTTCTATCACTCTCCATCCAAACATGACACTTATTTTATCTTTCATATACATGTTTTTCTACGTGGAATCCTAGTATGGGTTATCTCAGGTGACCTTTTTACTTCTCTTTCATTCATTGAAAGTGATAATTTGGTTGAATCTTTTTCTGATGTGTAAATTTCAATGAACTTCCAAAGCCCAATTTTATAATTTTGAGGATGAAATTTCAAATAGGGGGGAGTAATTTAACACCCCAATATTTCATAGTAATTTATTTTCATTAAAGTAATTCAATACCTTGCGCTACATGCAACACAGAGTTTGAGCGCACCACGACATACCAAACTAGCCATTAAAAAATCAATTATGAATAGTATTAACTGAATTTTGATATTTATATACACCATATAATTTTAGAATCCATATTTTGTGTTTCTTAGACACAATATAAGAGCAACATCATTTTTTCAGATAAAAGAAGTAATTTACAAAAATTGCAATTTTACCACCTTTTAATTGAAAACCCTTTTCAAAACCTATATTTGAAACTTTTATATATTCAATTTGATGAAATTAAATTGTTATTTAGAATCGGGATATATAAATTTTTTTCGATAATTTTTTGGTACTTTTCTAGTAACATATATATTTTGATGAATAGTGAAAAATACTACATCTTAATTGAAAATATCTTTTTTAATCAAAATAATTTCTAGTGTTAAATTATGCATTTGAATGGTTTGGAAGTATAATCAGATTATATTTTTATCAATTAATACAATGTATGTCATTATAATTAAATACCCATTTAAATTTGACATAAACACATGTCAATTTTTTTATAGTTTTTATTTTGTAAAAACACACTTTTTGGTTTTGACAAAAGGAATTAATTTTAAATAAATTAATTCTACATTAATGTTTGGAGTTTGGTAAAATATAATTCATTTTTTAAATTGGAATATCAAAATTAACATAGGGTGAATTTTTGATATTTTTTTGAAAACATTCAAATTTTGATGAATAGTGAAAAACACTGCGTTATTGTTTAGAAACCATATTTTTATTTAAATAATAATTTATTATATTTATTTAAGTCAATATAGATACCTAATACCTATATTAGTTCAATTTCATTCACAAATTCATTTTTATAATAAAATTAGTTGTATATAATTTTATTGAACTTTTTACCCTCTTTTGCCCACCTTCTATGAGCATTTACAAATTTGCCTAAACCATAATTTTACCACTACTATGAGTTGAATTTAAAACATTAGAGATACATGGTTGACATCAGTATGTAAAATTTGGTCCAATAATAATAAAATAGTTTTTGGTTAATAATAACTTTTGACTTTTATTTACCACGATTAAAAGTAAATAGGATAATTAGGGGTAAAAATGATATTATCATTAACCTAACACATATCCTAATTCTATTTGATAAAGTGTAATTTAACCACAAACATCCTTAGGAATCAAATATTATCTTTGTTGGAACACTAGAATTAGATTAAGACATTTATTATTATTATATTTAAAGAATAGTTAAAAGACTTAAATTCAAAGTTTAATAACGAAACCATTTTTAATATAGGGTTAAACAAAATATATATTTGACTATAAATATTCATTAGAAATATAAACATAGTTCTTAAATAATGGTATTTTATTAGAATTTTTATAAATTATATAATCTAATTTATTTATGACACAATGATGATGCAGTTATTACCTTAATACTAAAATATTAAAATAATTGATATTATAAATATCCAAATAAATATAAATTGAGATTTATGATGAATTACACTAATTTTTTCGGTTAATATGGTAGTTTTGGGATGAATAAATAAATTCTATTTTAAGTTATAAAGTTTTTATATCTTTCACAAAAATCAAATACTAAATAGTTTCAAATTTGTCATAATTGAGTTTTTAAAACAAATACTAGATTATTAATTGACATAATATTCCAAAAAATCCAATGGTCTATCCAAAGAATTAGATAATGTTATATATATAAATAATTTACCACTTGGGGTTATCTTTGTAGTTTATAGTATTTTTTAACCATATAATATAAACATACAAAGAGACATGATAAATGTCAAACTGTTTATCTGAGAGTTAAATATAAAAGATAAAGTTAATATAGTAATCGAAACCTGTATAAAACCCATTTTTGAGAGTTTTTCGACCTATCCCCACATTATCTTAGAAATAAATCATGTTGGAGCCATTAGAAACTGATAATTTTTTTATTATAAAATATTATTTCAAGGTTATCCTAAAGCGACCCTCACCTCTCTTATAAATTAGTACTTCACCATCTCTCAAAATCACAGCTCGAAAGCCATTTGGCCCAGCCAAACCATTACCAAATATCCTCTCAACTTCCCTAAAATCTACTTATATTCATTACTTTTATCATAAATCCAACCTATGGTGACCTTTTTATCAACTAAAAAGGAAACACCCGAAGAAGATGTAATAGTTTCACAACCCTCTTTCAAGTTATTTTCTTCTTCCACATCACTTTTATATATTTTTTCCATACAAAAATAATAAATATAGTACTTACTACATACTGTGATGTAATTATAAATATGTTATAACCATATTAATTATGCTATCCATCCTATAAATGACAATGTCACCCTACGTGTGTACGTACGACTTACCGTCTCCAAATCGTGGTGTAGTTTGTTATTCAAAAAAATAATTATTTTGATGGGAATAATAATGAGTAAAACTGAATTAAATAATAAATATAATGTGACAATTATTCTTTATATATGATATACCATCTAATTATATACGATTTTACCATTAAAAGAATGATATTGTTGCTCGTGCGTACGTACGGATTACCGTCTCAAAAAACGCGATGAGATTAATTTCCCACCATAATCATTCAAGAATAATTTTAATTTTATGATTAAAAATAATGTTTAAGATCTTAATACCATTATGGATATGAATAAAATAAATTATATACATAACAAACATGACATACATAACAAAACATTTAATGGATAAAAATCAGTTAACAACCAAAACAATGATACTACTGAAATATCATTAACAATGAATTATTAGAAGATCATATATGAAATCATATTGATGTATTTGGTTCGTTTTTAATTTAATAACAATTATTTTACCATTATAAATGAGGTTAACCCACCCTATACTAAGGAAAAGTACAAGGTAAGGGGGTTTTATCTTACTTTTAATTATGTGATATTTCTATTGTTCGCCACTTATTTATTACATGTGGTTTATTGTGTACTACCATTTGATATATATATTATCAGGATTATGTTTATATTCATGGTATTACATGATTAAATTTTTTGTTGTTAACTTTTGTTCATACCGCTCGATTGATTGTAACGAGGTAATGGGTTTTCATCTCAATTTTATTCCCTTGAAGTTCATGCTATATTTTACACTATTACCTTTTATGTGGTGTATGTATTGCCCATGATTGTATTGTCTGTGTAATATCATTAAATTTATGTGTAATTACTTCATAATTGTATTATACTTATATAATTGGGTGTATGTTTCATAAGTTACCAAATCATTAAGGGAATTTCAAATTTCAATTTCTACTCATTCAGTTTTACGCAAAACTTCATTGATCAGTTTACTCCAATATTATGTGTGAATCACTATTTATTTATATATCTCGTAATTCCAACGCTCCATTGTGTGGATACACTTTTGATACACGTAATCAATCCATTTTTTAATTCTCAACTCATCTATATAGACATGATAACAGTACGTTTAACTGAATTTTTATTCATTGAGTTAAACATTCAGGTTATTGGTGTTGTTTTTACAAGATTATGTGTGAATGTCCTGTGATTGATTTCCATTGGATATCCAATCATATTGAGTGTATTTATATTTATCTCAAATAATTAGGTTATTTATTTATCCTTAACCTTTGGATATAGTCTTTATAAAGGAATTCCTCCCATCATACATTCAATTGAGACATCTTGGTTGTTTTGCACTAATTCACATTTATTTGGTGTATATATTCTACATTAACATAGTATATCATGAATCCCATTACTCTCATTATATTATAAATTTTTTATTACCTTAATTATTTGTATTTAAGAGTCTCTCATTTGGTTAGGAACTCTATCAAAAATATCATTTGAAATGTTTTAAAAATTTATTCTTATTAATCTTTATCATTAATGTCCATGTTTTAAAATTGTTTTAAGGTATTATTTTTTTGAAAATTATTTCTTTAATATTAAAATTTCTTTTAATATTTTAAATTGGTATGGGAAACTCTGATTCAAAAATCTATTAAAAACAACTTCTTTGATAAATAGTGATACTTTTAAATGTTTTTATGAAAAAGGTATATTTCTCTCAAAACTTTTTACTGATCATTTTCAATCATGTCAACATCCATTACAGGATATTATTCCTAATCGAGGTTTATTTATTAGGATATAAATCTTTCATACTGTACTGAAGGTTTTGTGATATGTTTGACTGTGTATGTGTTATTTTTATACCATTAATGGTTTATGGATTATGTATTGACAATTCGTATGCTAGATTTAATATGAATGTTAATGTTATGTTCAAGCCTTTTCATATGCAGAATGCATTGGACTTAGTAAGTGACAGGTGGAGCTCGTTAACGCTCCTATATGAATTAGTTGGTCTCATGAGACAGACTAGTGTCTTGGCACAAGTCCTTGAAAAAATCTTATTTGTCGTCTTGGCACAAGGCCTTGACTATGTGGTTATGTTGTCTGGAATTATGCATTCCATTGTTATGAATGTGGATATTGATATTGCAAGTGATTATTAGACTAGTATAATATCCATGTGAATATATAAATTGAATTATTTTACTTATATTCGTCATATTATACAGAATTTTATGTTTAAAACAATTATGTTTTAGACTTATACACTGCCTTAAATGTTTATGTTTATTTATGAATGTTTCCGCAATATTATTATTTTTACTGAGCATCTGAGCTCACCCCTTTCAATGGTTTATTTTTCCCAGGATACGAAGAAGTATATTATGACTTACCTGTTGGGATTTTCTAAGGGATATGAATGTGGTCAATGGGGACAATGTTGTTATTGTTTTTCATTTTGTAATGTAATGTAAAACTTATGAATGTATCTAATAATTCTAAGGCTACTAAACTAATCACTATTTTGGGACATTATTCCTTGTATAATTCTAATGCTATGTAATAATATACTGACTCTGTGTAACTAGTTTTTGGTCACTAAAGTTGGTATTATAGTAATATTAGTACAAAGATTGGAAAATAGATTTAAAGAAAAACTGATTAGAATACTCTAGCCTAATATAGAATTTGAGGATTAGTACAGATGATCATCAAAAAATTTGGTAATGTAAATATTATGTGGGTTTTCCAAGAAATACATCCCTGTGTGGATACAATCAGGTAGAGGCAGCTCTGGAACAGATTTACCTAGGAGTGAAAACACTAGTGCAGAAAACATTATTTACGTCGGTTATATTTCATTATTTACGTCGGTTTTTAGGCGACGTTAATACGGACGACGTTATAAATAACGTTTTTTACGTCGGTTATTTAAAACCTGACGTAACATCCCAAACATCACGGTGTTTATCACGTCGGTTCATTAATAACCGACATGAAAAATGATGGGGGATGGGGATTTATAACGGCGATTATTATATAACTGCCATGATAAACCGCGGGTGGGGGGGGGGGGGGTTAGCACGTCGGTTATATAATAACCGACGTGATAAATATGTGGGGGGGGGGGGGGGGGGTTTATCACGTCGGTTATTTCTAAACCGACGTGATAAAACGCCTAGGATATCGTTTATCACGTCGGTTATGACATAACCGACGTGATTAACCCTTCCCCGGGCCTATTATCACGTCGGTTTCTTAAATAACCGACGTGATAAAAAGGCCTGGGAAACGTTTTAGCACGTCGGTTATCCAATAACCGACGTGGTAAATCGATTCCCCGGCCTTTTATCACGTCGGTTATATTAAGAACCGACGTGATAAAAGGCCCGGGAACGGTTTAGCACGTCGGTTCTCGAAAAAACCGATGTGATAAACCCCTACCGATTTATTTACCACATCGGTTATAAAATAACCGATGTGAAAGCGATATTTTTTTTAAAATAATTGCACTGCTCTCACCAAAAAGCAACCAAAAACCAAACAATAAAAATAACCATGCCAGCCCTCCCCCAAGCCCCAACTGAACCCCACCCTCATCTATACCCACCTAACAACCTGGCCAGCCCTCCCCCACCACATTGGAGCCCCACCATAACCATTGGACACCCCCCCACCCCTTGGACAGCCCCCCCACACTCATTTACACCCCCACGACCCCTAGTACATCCTCAAACACCGATTGGACACCCCTCCCATATCCCTTGGACACCCCCACCCCTTGGACACCCCCCACCCCTTGGACAGCCCCCCCCCCCACCCTCATTTACACCCCCAAGACCCCTAGTACAGCCTCAAACACCCATTGGACACCCCTCCACACCTTGAAATCCCTCCCAAACCCCTTGGACACCCCCACCCCCCCCGACCCCTGGACACCCCCCCGAGCCCTTGGACAGCCCCAAACACCCCTTGGACACCCCTCCCTTATCCCTTGGACACCCCCACCCCTTGGACAGCCCCCCCCCCCCAACCTCATTTACACCCAACCGGCCCCTTGGACAGAACTCCCAGACACCTTGGACACCACTCCCATATCCCTTGGACACCCCCCACCCCTTGGACACCCCCCACCCCTTCGACAGCCCCTCTCCCTCATTTACACCCCCCGAACACTAGGACAGCCCCAAACACCCCTTGGACACCCCTCCCATATCCCTTGGACACCCCCCACCACTTGGACACCCCCCACCCCTTGGACAACCCCCCCACCCCCTGGACACCCCCCCACCCCTTGGAACCCCCCCCCCCCCCCCCGACCCCTTGGAAACCCCCCCATCCCCTTGGACAGCCCCAAACACCCCTTGGACACCCCTCCTATATCCCTTGGAAACCCCCCGAACACTAAGACAGCCCCAAACACCCCTTGGACAACCCTCCCATATCCCTTGGACACCCCCCACCCCTTGGACACCCCCACCCCTTGGACACCCCCCCACCCCCTGGACACCCCCCGACCCCTTGGAACCCCCCCCCCCCCGACCCCTTGGAAACCCCCACATCCCCTTGGACAGCCCCAAACACCCCTTGGACACCCCTCCTATATCCCTTGGACACCCCCCACCACTTGGACACCCCCCCACCCCTTGGACAGTCCCCCCCACCCTCATTTACACCCAACCGACCCCTTGGACAGCCCCAAACACACCTTGGACACCCCTCCCATATCCCTTGGACACCCCCCACCCCTGGGACACCCCCCACCCTCATTTGCACCCCCCGACCCCTAGGACAGCCCCAAACACACCTTGGACACCCCTCCCATATCCCTTGGACACCCCCCAAACACCCACCCACCCCCTTGGAACCTCTCCCCCCATACCAAAATCCAGACCAGAAAAACCATCAACAGTAGACCAAAACAAGAAGTAGAGAAAAATTAAACATTCACTTATATAACATTCAAAACATACACTGTCAACTTAAAAAAAAATAAATCCAACCTAAACGACTACGAAATACACAATTACATTGACAATATTCAAAATTACATTTTACATTAGAAACAACTAAAAGTCAATCAAACCTGTAAAATAATTTGACCACTCCACTTGTAAGTGTTTGATATCTTCAGCAGTAAAGGGTTGAGGGTCATAAAAAAGCTACAAAGGAAAAGGATAGTAGTCAACGTGTATAATGAATAAATCAAATTGAAATATTCTGAGAAAGAGGAAATCTTACCAGGTCAAAACTCAGAACTATCCCAGTTGTTATTATTTCATACATAAATATTAACATGTAATATCCACATTCGATGATGCCTTGTTGCTCATGAAATTTCTGTTTGAATGAGTGTAAATTCAATATATTATTTTTATGTAATAAATCAAAATGTACAAATTATAAATGGATATTTACCTTCGCATGTACATATTTGATCTTGAAATTCCTTTTCTTTGCGCTTTTTCGAAAGTGGACCCATTCCCTGTTAGAAAATAATACGAATTGGGTAAATTTAAAATTCATTATAATATATAAAACTATTGTGAAATTGAAACTTATGTTTCCAATATATTCTTAAAACTTTCTCGCACATCATCATGGAGAGAGCATATCCAATAAAGTGCTTTCTCCCTAGGGAAAAAAACCCCTAACATCCAATGATCCCTGATAAAAGGAAATTTAACGTTAGTGGTTTTTTATGTTAAAAGATAATTAACTCTTTGAGAGGGATGTGTTTCATACCTCTCACAAAAAGGCATCATCCAACACTGTGTGATTACATTCTTTTCAAATCTATCAGCAATATAAATCATTCTTTGTTCCTCATCTAATGCACATGCTTCAGGGGAAATCAATTGTGGGTCCACGAATCCATATACATCTGTCAGCTCATTCCTCTCAAAAATTTTATACATATACCTAATACAAAGCAGACATAAGTATACATTTTTAATAAATATAACGCAAGGAAAAGGTTTTAAGACTTACATGATAAAAATTTGCACCACGTTGATGCCCAACTTATCTCCAGTGAAAAACTCCATGATATCAGTTTTCATAATCCCCACACTTAGTTCACGTCCACAGACATGAGCTTCCATTGTAAAGTCATAATGATCCGCCAACAAATTTGAATATCTTGACAATTTGTCAAGACTGCTAGTATCTGCATCTGATGTCATAGCTATCTGTCTTTGTTGTTGTCTATACAGTATTTCTTTACCTTTGAAGTATTCCTGTAAAAATAAATTGAAAAATATATTAGTTTTCAAATGATAAAACATTAATAAAAATATAAAATAAAAGATATAAAATCCATACCTCTATGGTAATGAGTCGAAGAAGTCTGGATGGCCAAAGTAAAAAATGGCTGATACTATGTCCAACTGTCATCACCTCATCTGTAGGTAATGGTATCCGAGCTGATCTATCTATAATATCCTTTACAGTGACCCTCTGATTCTCTACCTCTAACTGTTGATGATGAACTGTATCTCCTATACAATATACCATCCCATATGCAACTATATGATGTTGAGGATCATCAACATACAACTCACAATAAGTAGGTAGCTGCGGCGGAGGAGGAGGATCAAAAATGGGGTCTGCAGGCTGAGGTGGGGGAGTGGGAGCTACTGGAAGAGGTGGAGTGGGAGCTACACCCTGAAATTGTCTTTGCAAGTCTGCAAACATAAACTGCACCGATGCTCTAATCGTGTCCTCCATTGTCGCATTAATATTATGGACTTCAGCCTCCAAGGATTCAATTTTTTTTATAAACTCCCTCAATGTTAGAAGTTGAGGAACGTGGCAACACTTTTCTTACCGATACACCTGCTGAATATCCTCTTACACGGACAGGATGTTCGGGCTTTCCCAATGCCACAGATAAAATATCTTCCCTCCCAGATGGTGTAAATGTCCCCTGTGAACTCTGCTCCTCAAGAGAGTCCGGTAATAATTAATTGAACATTTCTATAATGATTGGAAATATATGACGAAAATAGTAAACTTAAATAAATAAAATAGATATCTTACAATCCTCTCAACTACGAGTCTCGATTCTTCCGAAAGATATTGTCCTTTTTTGCCCTTCCGAGCTCTTTTCCATTTCTCATGTCTAGATGGAGGGGATGGAGGGGCCACCTCTCCAGAGCATGAAGACTCAGCTCTTAGTTATTGAAATTTTTCTGCCATCATTTGTTCTTCCAATAATGCATACCCTCCCCGAGATAAACTATGAGGGTATACATTTTTAGATTGGATCTCTTGATGAGCTTTCCTTGTTTTCTGTAAATTAAGAATAAGTAATCATTAACAAAACATTAATAAGATCATTTATATAAGAAAGCTTATAAAAGTTTACATTGCCCTTACCAAAAATGATTATTTTCTTCTACTTTCAAAAAATTGTCTCCATGTGTCTTCATCTATAAAAGGATATATAAGACATGGATTCTCACGACTCCTATGACCATAAATGAAATCAGATGAGAGGGTTGATTTGAAATCCCTCCATCTCCTAGCAGCCAACGATAAGCATTTCTTCCTAACTCCTCCAGTGTCAAGAATATCAAATGTAATCTGATAAAAAAGAGGTTAAAAATATTATATATACTAGAAACATTTAAAGAACAGTCAAACAATAGCAAAAGATCTTACCAAAATGGTCTCCCACAGCTGAGAAATTATCTCCTTATCCACACTTCTCCAATCATCATAGAGAATGCTTACTTTTCTCTTAGCCTGAGTTGCTACAAAACCCTTAAAATCATTAGCATTTGGACCTCTAGGAAGATCATCATCATCAAACTCCATGACTATCCTCTCCTCCTTCGTACGGGCAAGTGATAATTTTGGTAAACGTGTGCACCCACGCTTACCAACCTTTGAAATATTTTTCGTAATAGGAGCATGTGAATGTTCCTCCCCAGATGTATGACCAATATGCTCATCTCCAGAATCATGTGGCTGATCAACTGATTGATCTGTCATTTTCCTTCAAATCAAAAAAACAAACATTAGTTCAAAAATATACAAATTCAAATATTGTAATACTAATTAATCAGAAAATAGAAAGTGTACTAAATTACATAATAGTAAACATTGGTAATATGGTAAGCTTGTTAAACAATGATAAACATGGTAAACACAGTCTGTTGTACCCCTCTCTCTTGGATTTTAATGATCACAATCACTCTTATTATGTTCTAACTTGTTTTCAAGTGTTTTTGTTGATAGGCAAAAGGTTGCCAAAGAGTTGGCCCAAGAAAGCTGAAAAGTGGACTCACTGAGTCCACCGGTCAGCCGGTGTGAGCTCACAGGCCAGCCGGAGGACCCAGGCAGTAGACTTGCCCACTGCCTGGTGTCACCGGCCGGCCGCTGGCTCACCACCGGCCGGCCGGTGGACCAGACAGAGAGCCTTCCTCTGTCTGGACCACCGGTCGGCCGCTGGATCACCACCGGCCGGCCGGTGGACCAGACATAGAGCCTTCCTCTCTGTCTGGACCACCGGTCGACTGCTAGCTCATCTCCGGCCGGCCGGTGGACCAGACAGAGCTTTGCTGTCTGGACCATCGGCCAACCGGTGATCCACCACCGGCCAGCCGGTGCGCCCAGGACTTCTCCTCTTTACAGTTTTTATTGTTTTATCATTTTGGTTTGATACATGTTTTAATAAGTAATACATTTACAATATCTAACATTATATGAAAAAACTAAATGTAAACAAGAAATAAACATGTGTTACCTGTAATTTTAGGAATGTACAATTGGATTGTTTTCCCAAATTCCTTCGTCGTGATCGTTCCTTATGGCAAAAACCATGTCTTCAACATACTCATCATTATGTTCTGTTAATCTTTCCATGGAAGTAGGGATCTCACATGAATCAGCATCTTCATCAAATTCATCCTCACAAACATATTGTTTTTCCCTTGTAAAACAATATCCCACTGCATATCTGATTGATCTACTACATAGAAAATTTGTTTGGCATGTGTTGCCATTATAAAAGAATCAGCTGTGTCTTCCAATCTATTCAGATTAACAAGTGTCATTCCAAATTCATCATGTCTGACACTGTTGTTACCGATAAACCATTTACAGTTAAAAACAGGAACTTTAATTTTAAAGTAATCAGCCTCCCATATGTCTTCAATCACTCCATAATATGCACTTGATGCCGAAATTGGGTTTCTGTCCTTAGCACTAGAAAAATACATTTCTTCTGCAAACACAAATACACCACTATTCTGAACTGCACTTCTGTTGTCCTGAGCTTTCGTATGAAATTTATAGCCATTAATTTCATAAGCGGACCATGTTATCACATTTAAAGATGGACCACCCACTATCCATTTTAATGTCTCTAATACATCTGATCTACCAAGAAAGGTCTTTTTAAACCATGGCAAAAAAGTTTTGTTGTTCTCATTCAAAATACACATTTATTTCTTCTTTGGATGACATTGTTTCAACTCATTAATATGCAATGTGATATACGGTTGAACATCAGCTATGTTATTCAAGATGTATGATTCTAACTTCTTCATCTGTTAAGCTGACAGTGATTTGACTTTCAAGCCACGAATCCCCTTTCCCTCATTATTAACCCATTCATGGCAAGATGGAGGCAAACCTATGTGTTGCGCCGTAGCCAAGTAGCTCGTACAAAACTCTACTACCTCCTCAGAAATATACTTTTCAATAATGGAGGCTTCAGGTCGATATGGATTTTTAACATATCCCTTTAATATTTTCATATACCTTTCAAAAGGATACATCCAACGAAGATATACAGGTCCACAAAGCTTTATTTCTCGAACCAGATGAATCATTAAATGCACCATCATATCAAAAAAAGTTGGAGGAAAATACATTTCCAAATGACAAAGTATAAAAATTACATCCTTTTCCAAAATGTTCAAAGCATTCACATCAATCGCCTTGTTACAAATTGAATTGAAAAAATAACACAACCTCATTATAGTCTTTCTGACATGGATGGGCAATATTCCACGTAGTGCAACTAGTAGAATTTTTTGCATCTTGACGTGACAATCATGTGATTTCATACCTATCAACTTCAAGTCTTTCAATGAGACAAAATTTTTTACATTTGAAGAATAACCTTGAGGCACTTTGATATCATGAAGACACTGACAGAAGCTACTTTTCTCCCTCTTCGATAATGTATGATAAGCCGGGGGAAGAAATGTTCGTCTTCCTTTAAGAGTGGGAGCTAACTCCAAACGTATTCCCATTGATAGTAGGTCTAACCTTGCATTCAATCCATCTTTTGTCTTTACTTTAATATCTAGCAATGTTCCGATCAAAGAATCACAGATATTCTTCTCCACGTTCATGACATCAATATTATGTTTGACTTCATGATACCTCCAATATGGTTGCTCAAAAAATATTGACCTTTTCTTCCAAATATGTCTATCATTACCAGATTTCTGTGTCTTTCCCAGTGTCACATCAAGGTTTTTCACCCTCTCAAAATAAAAATCTGGGGATAAAGGTTTTGGAGTAGTATCAAATTCTTGTGAGCCATTGAATGCCTTTTTTAGTCTTCTATAAGGGTGATCCATAGGCAAAAACTTTCGATGACCCATGTACATTATTTTCCTCCCATGATGCAATTGACAATATGACGTCTGTTGTTCGCAAATTGGACATGATTTATGCCCTTTAACACTGTATCCAGACAAATTTCCATGGGCTGGGAAGTCATTTATAGTGAATAGAAGCACTGCATGCAGTTGAAAATATTCCATTTTATAAGAATCATACACCCTAATACCATCAGCCCATAACAGTTTCAAATCATCAATCAGCGGTGACAAGTATACATCAATATCATTGCTGGGTTGCTTTGGACCAGAGATCATGATACTCAACATGACATATTTGCGCTTCATACAAACTTCAGGAGAGAGGTTGTAAATTACCAATTAAACAGGCCATGAACTATGTGTGCTACTGAGGGTTCGGTATGGATTCATTCCATCTGTGCACAAGCCTAGTCTCAGATTTCTAATTTCATTTCCAAATGTAGGGTATTGGGCATCAATTTTCTTCCATTGTGGACAATCAGCTGGATGACGTATTTTTCCATCACATACCCGCTCATCAGCATGCCATCTTAACCTTTTTGCATCATGTGAATTAGCAAATAAACGTTTGAAACTAGGGATTATAGAAAGATACCAAAATACCTTTGAAGGGAGCTTTGTAATCTCTACATCAGCTTGTGATTTTTCTTTCACCTTATACCGTGATGTCCCACATTTAGGACACTCTTTCAGAAATTCATATTCCTTCCTATATATAATGCTGTCATTCGGACAGGCATGTATTTTCCTGTATCCCAATCCCATCGGGCATAATATTTTTTTGGCCTTATAATGTGAATATGGAAGATCGTTATCTTTTGGAAGAATGTATTTCATCAATTGTAGCAGCTCTGTAAAACTTCTGTCACTCCATCCATGTTTCACCTTCAGATTAATCAATCTTAACACCGCCGACAAAACCGTAAAATCTGTACAACCAGGATATAATGGTTTTTCGGCATCACCATATAGACGTGCAACTGTCGGTTCTATCTCAATTTGTTCTGCTACAATATCGCGAATCATTTCTTCAATTCCATCGGAGGTACCATCTTACGATTCATTATCATCAGTGACATTCTGTCCAGTTTCCCCATGCCAAATCCATGGGTTGTAACTCGTATTGAAACCATGACAAATCAGATGATCTTTTATCTCTCTACTTTTCAACTTCTTCATATTCAGACATTTCAGGCATGGACAGAAAAAAATGTCACTACTTGGAACATTTCGTTTAGAAAATTCCAAAAAGGCATCAACACCTTCCTCATATTCATGGCTCATTCGATGTGCCATAATCCAACATTGACTCATTATTACCTATAACAAATAGCAAAAATATATATATTTTTTAGATAAGACAAATATATGTTTATATGAAAAAAATCATAATTTGAATGTAAACAATTTTGAAATATAAAACAAATCGATGTGTATTTAAAAAAATATGCTTGAATGTTATTTATTAAACAAAATATAGTAAGATATGACACCCCCCTGGACACCCCCTGACCCCTCTGGACAGCCCCCCGCCCATCCTGGACACCACTCCCCACCCCCTACCCCCTTGGACACCCCCTAGACATCCCCCAACCCTCTGGACAGCCCCCCACCCACCCGGAAAACCCCAAATACCCTCTGGAGAGGCCGCCACCCACTTAGACAGCCCCCCACACCCATCCGCCCCCTTGGACACCCCCCTGGACACCCACCGACCCCTCTGGACAGGCCGTCACCCCCTTGGACAGCCCCCACACCCACCCATCCCCTTGGAAACCACCCTGGACACCCCCCGACCCCTCTGGACAGCCCCCGACCCCTCTAGAAAGCACCCCCACCCCTCCTGGACACAACCCCCCACCCCCGACCTGCTTGGACACCCCCCCTGGACACCCCCAACCCTCTAGACAGCCCCCCACCCCTCCTAAACACCACCCCCACCCCCTACCCCCTTGGACACCCCCCCTGGACACCCCCCAACTCCCACCCACACCCTTGGATAGCCCCCCACACCCACCCACCCCCTTGTAAACCCCCCTGGACACCCCCGACCCCTCTGGACAGCCCCCACCCCTCCTGGACACCACCCCCCACCCCCTACCCCCTTGGACACCCCACTGGACATCCCCCAACCCTCTGGGCAGCCCCCCCCCCCCCCCACCCACCCGGACAACCCCAAATACCCTCTGGAGAGGCCGCCACCCACTTGGACAGCCCCCCACACCCATACACCCCCTTGGACACCCCCTGGACACCCCACCGACCCCTCTGGACAGGCCGCCACCCACTTGGACAGCCCCCCACACCCACCCATCCCCTTGGACACCACCCTGGACACCCCCCGACCCCTCTGGACAGCCCCTGACCCCTCTAGAAAGCACTCCCACCCCTCCTGGACACAACCCCCCACCCCCGACCTGCTTGGACACCCCCCTGGACACCCCCCAACACTCTGGACAGCCCCCCACCCCTCCTAAACACCACCCCCACCCCCTACCCCCTTGGACACCCCCCCTGGACACCCCCAACACCCACCCACACCCTTGGACAGCCCCCCACACCCACCCACCCCCTTGTAAACCCCCCTGGACACCCCCCGACCCCTCTGGACAGCCCCCACCCCTCCTGGACACCACCCCCACCCCCTACCCCCTTGGACATCCCCCAACCCTCTGGGCAGCCCCCCCACCCATCCGGACAACCCCAAATACCCTCTGGAGAGGCCGCCACCCACTTGGACAGCCCCCTACACCCATCCACCCCCTTGGACACCCCCTGGACACCCCACCGACCCCTCTGGACAGGCCGCCACCCCCTTGGACAGCCCCCCACACCCACCCATCCCCTTGGACACCACCCTGGACACCCCCCGACCCCTCTGGACAGCCCCCGACCCCTCTAGAAAGCACCCCACCCCTCCTGGACACAACCCCCCACCCCCGACCTACTTGGACACCCCCCCTGGACACCCCCCAACCCTCTGGACAGCCCCCCACCCCTCCTAAACACCACCCCCACCCCCTACCCCCTTGGACACCCCCCTGGACACCCCCCAACACCCACCCACCCCGTTGTAAACCCCCCTGGACACCCCCCGACCCCTCTGGACAGCCCCCCGCCCCTCCTGGACACCACCCCCCACCCCTACCCCCTTGGACACCCCCTGGACATCCCCCAACCCTCTGGACAGCCCCCCCCCCCCCTCCCACCCACCCGGACAACCCCAAATACCCTCTGGAGAGGCCTCCACCCACTTGGACAGCCCCCCACACCCATCCAACCCCTTGGACACCCCCCTGGACACCCCACCGACCCCTCTGGACAGGCCGCCACCCCCTTGGACAGCCCCCACACCCACCCATCCCCTTGGACACCACCCTGGACACCCCCCGACCCCTCTGGACAGCCCCCAACCCCTCTAGAAAGCACCCCACCCCTCCTGGACACAACCCCCCACCCCCGACCTGCTTGGACACCCCCCTGGACACCCCCCAACACTCTGGACAGCCCCCACCCCTCCTAAACACCACCCCCACCCCCTACCCCCTTGTACACCCCCCTGGACACCCCCCAACACCCACCCACACCCTCGGACAGCCCCCCCACATCCACCCACCCCCTTGTAAACCCCCCTGGACACCCCCCGACCCCTCTGGACAGCCCCCCACCCCTCCTGGACACCACCCCCCACACCCTACCCCCTTGGACACCCCCCTGGACACCCCCCAACCCTCTTGATAGCCCTCCCACCCCCCTGGAATCACTGAAAATTTACCATAACAATAAGTTGGGCCATTCAAATAATGTTTTTAGGTGTGGAGGAAGAACTGAGTTTCAATAGATAGAGAAGGAACTCGACATTTGGTTGTCTATTCCAGGTGTGGATTTGAAGGAGTTAATGTTTGTTCAGTGACCCAAGAGATTGAATCAGAAATTCAGATGTTGTGCCATTTTCTCATGATGAGGATGAATAATTGGTGGGGTTTGACTTTTAAATGGAGAGCTTAGCAGACCATCATATTTTCTATAGATCAGTAAAGGATGTTAGCATCGAACATAAGGCTTAAGGGATGGTTTCAGATCCAAATATGTATGTTGATGGATGCAATGGATCTAGTAGAGGATCTAGAAAGAATGGTGGTTTTATTTGTTTAGGATAAGTAGTGAAGAAAAAACTAGTTAATTTTTTACTTGCTGAAAAGAGGGTATCTAAAATTTTTAACATGCCGAGGGGAAATCTGGCCAGTCCTCCTCCTGAAACTTTGTTTGCAGGGGGTGAAAATGGTGATGTGATCCCAAATCCATGCACCTATGCCATGGTTGTGTGTGAATAAAGTAGTAACAACTGTAAAAGGGCAACCCATCCAAATGGACATGCCCCAACCCTCTCGGGGATTTATAGAAAACGATGAAAAATTAGTGAAATCATAAAATTAGTCAATATTGCAAGTCGAACTAGTAGATCTAGGGATGATAAATAAGATTATGGTGCCAAAACGAGTTAAAAGGGTTCGCAATCGAAGAATCTTAGCTAGTTTCAACAAAAAAATCACAACACATATATATATACAATCCGCGAAAAAAAAACGAACGAGTGGGAGGATTACCTGAGTGCTGCGAGTTTAGATGATTGATCCGAGGAGATTAAATATGAGAAACTATGATCGCAAAACAAATCTAAACCAACGAAATGGACGAGCCGATTTGGGTTTACACGCGAGAGAGACGAGTCGCGACTGTCGAAGGTAAACTCGTGAATGACAATCCACGGGTCTGGGTAAATTTTTAAATGAGTTATCACGTCGGTTATTCAATAACCGACGTTATAATTTTTTTAAAAACATGTATAACGTCGGTTATTCAATAACTGACGTAAAAACCTTCCTCCGATTCTTCTTTTACGTCGGTTATTTTATAACCGACGTTATAAAGGGATCAAAATCCGCGTTTTTTTACGTCAGTTATTCCATAACCGACGTTAAAAACATCTGCGGATTCTTTTTTTACGTCGGTTATAAAATAACCGACGTAAAAAGGACTTCAAAAACCGCGTTTCTTACGTCAGTTATTGAATAACCGACGTAATAACTCGTACATATGTCGATTTGTTACGTCGGTTATTGAATAACCGACGTAACAAACCCCCCCCCCCCCCCGCTTCTGTTTTTTACGGCGGTTAATGTATAACCGACGTAAAAAACGAAGCCGCGCGATTAATAACGTCGGTTATAAAAATAACCGTTATTAAAGGTGTACTAAACACAGGTTTTTACGTCGGTTATTAAATAACCGACGTAAAAAACCTCGTTTTACATATTATGACGTCGGTTTTATATAACCGACGTAAAAAATGATGACGTAAAAAACGTTTTCTGCACTAGTGAAACTTCGACAGTGTGTTTCGGGCTTGACCTGGGTTATCCTGGTACATGACAACGGGCCTTGCTACACTCTTGGTTATGACACTACAGTGGGATATGATTAGGATAATTCACATTTTCATTAAAAAAAATTGATTTATTTTAATATAACATGAGAATAAATAACCTTGGTTAATCCTAAGGTGTTATAGATTGAAAAGAAGTTGTTATGATATTCAATAAATGATTTTATGAATCACATTATGATTTTTTTGTGATAGTCAGTCGATGGATTCCAAGAACGTCATAGTAACATTGAACATTATGTACAAGGTGGGAATGGTTGTGAGAATGAGCAACAAAATATAATGTTGATACGTGTAAAAGATATCATGTTCATGCCGCAAGATTTTTCCAAAAACACGATCAACAACATATATATTAACCAACACCCGGACGTGACAATGAAGAGAAAGATAGTGAATGATAAGATCTCTAGTAGTGGAGACCATGGAGAAAAGAAACCCAATTTCTATCATATAGGAAATCTTGAAAGAGACACCTAGGAAAGTGTCTCAATAAAATAACGAAATTATATATGTGTAGGAAAGAAGGACATGATGTAAAGAATTACCAAGAAAAATGAAGAGTACTATGGAAGAAAATAAAAATGATCCCAAGAATACATTTACATTTTTTTCGTACATGTAGGGGACTTGGGAATTACCCGATTGAATTCCCTATTCTATAGGATAACATCTTGGTCATGGAAGAACCTATGTGGAGATAAATTGATAGAGAAATTATTAAAAGTATTAGTGCTATTTGTTGATGGGATTACATTGGAAGAGTTTTCTCATATATGTGTGACCCTACTGTTTGTTATGTGAAAATTATATTTTATGAATAATTATATTTTCAATTGTTTATATAGTTATAAATAAACATTTGGATTTATATGATCATTGAATTTTAGGAATTTACACATTATTAAATTTTGGGATGAAAATGAGAGGTATGAGATAACATTTTTGGTGAAATTATGCTATGGTTATTTTGAAGAATTTATATTATTTTGATAATTTGATAAAATATATTTTTTGAAAAAGGACAACACGCAGACCGTGTGACAACGAGTTGCATCAGACCATGCTATGGGAATCAAACCCCCAACTAGAGTGTGATTGGGATTTATCACCTATCACTGGACTACGTGAAGCCCCTCATTAGTATGACTAATTATTTTTAGTTAAATGATTTTATTGATCAATAATAAGGTGATTTGGGATCTTATTTCTTATGAAATGGATATCCTTAGTATAAGAAAATTATTTAATATTTAAGTGATTCATGTTATTTTGGAAGAAGTTTTCTCGGTTGGGAACACTATATGTGTAGAGACCCGAATCTTGACGTACATTGAGAATACATTACTTTTGCGGAATACTTAGTTCATAACAAAAAACACACACACAAGGATCGTAGTAGTTTAGTGTCTTTAAAAACTTGGAACATAATCTTCTAATCGTGGTGAAAGATCTTCAATATCTCCCATAAAGATCTTTCTTTTTATACCTAAAACCGTTCTTTATATCCTGAGGAAAAGAAAACATGAAAGGATGAGCTCAAATGCTCAGTAAGGGTAAACAAAGGAAATATCAATCACATCGTATATACAAGCACATAACTTTGGTAAATCTTAACTTGCAAAAGAGATCATAATTTCATAACATGAGATAAATCATGGCAGTGAAATGTATTCAAAATTATCATAACATAAAACATTAAACTTTGTGGCATACACACATAATCATAGAGAATCATTTCTTATTAGTCAAGACTCATTTCCAAGACTATCTTAGTGGACAAAGTCCATTTCTGAACCGAGTTACCCTCGTTTCAGTCCTACTTCACTGAACCGGTATAACCTACCGTTCCAGCCATGTCTATCTCATGAGATATAAAATCTTTACCCAATGCATTGGAGGGAGATATAGGTCCCACCCATCTCATAATGATTCCATTCTTATGTGTGCCACAAAATCATAAATCATACATCATTGCATAACCCATGTAACACAAATGGGAATCTTAAACATCATGACATCGTAAATCAATTCATATAAGATAAAGGAATTCATAAAAATAATTCCATCCCAACATGATCAAATCAATGTAATAATAGGGATAAAAACCGAACCCTTTATTATCTTATATGGAAAATAATTTTGATAAAACACTTGAACTCCATTCTTGAGGAAAATATCCTTTCTTCTTCAAAAACATTTTTCCTTTCTTAACATGTCATACGACTTTAAAATAAAAGAAGTTGATTAATAATAAACTTGAAAAATTGTAAAGGAATCTTCTTGGAAATAATGTTTTAAAAATCCATTCATGCCGTATAAGTTAAAAAAACATTCTTCTCGTACTTTTGTCGGAAAAGTCAAAAAGTACCTTATATGGTAACCAAAGGAAAGATTCCATTCATACAATGTGGTAAAAAGTCAATAAAGGGTAAAAATGACTTTAAACATTCATGGAATAATGGTAAAAATTTTAGAAAAACATTTTTAGAACACATGGTCATGGATGATAAACGTAACCCTAGTAAATACTTACGTATAAGCAATCTCGGATAAAAATGAGATTGAAAATTTATCCCTTACCTTAGGTCCGACTTGCTTTGTAAGTGTCCCAACCTCCTGTATAATGATTTAAATCATGTTATTGACTTATTACAGAATCATATTTATTGTTATTATATCATATATGGTCCACTTATGACTTTATATTACCCGTTCTTTTGTAAATTCATGTTAAAGAAGCGTTTTGGGTAAAATTGTTTCATTTATCGTAGGTGTTTGGACTTTTTCTTCTTGAAATTATTATTACTTATATCATGATTTAATTACTTCCAGAATTTAAATTATGATTTATATATCATATATATTCAGTATATATATATATATAACAGATAGATAAATGAAATGAAACACACCGTTCATGGAGACGGTAGTCCGTACGTACGCATGAACGCTGCTTTCCTTTCCTTATTGTCTTGAATGGAAGTAAGTAGATGACATATATATATATATACATAAATACAGTAGATTTACCATGTAATATATTCCATTATTATTCATTATATATACTTTATAATCATTCTGGAATGGTTAACATGGATAATGAATCTCATCGCGTCGTGGAGACGGTAGTCCGTACGTACGCACGAGCGATGATATCGTTCCCATGGTCGTGGAATTGTGTTGAAGTGTATGTATAATATTTCAGTATAAATATCAATTTATAATAATCATATATAGTTACTCATTACACCATTATACCCATCCAATTAAGGTGGTGGCGGAAAATAGATTACAGCACGGTGTGGAGACGGTATTCCGTACGTACGCACGCGCGGTGATTTCCTTTTTTCTGTAGGATGGATAGAAGGTTAATTAGAGTTGTTTAATATTTATAATAACATATCAGTATATAATAAATACTGATGTTATTACTTTATCATTAAAAAACTAAAGAAGAAGAAGTTTAAGAAGAAAGAAATTGAAAAAGATCGGTAATGGATATTACCTCTTTTTGACGCGCCTTTTCTTAACCTCCAATTAAAGAACTAAGGATGGTCTTTGAAGAATACCAAGACCTCTAGGATGATACTAGGGAAGTGGAGAAGATATTTTGGCAGGGGTTGGCCGAGCATGAAGGCTCAATGTTGTGTGAGGAAAAGAGGGAGGAGGTGCCCTTTTATAAGGGAGGAGAGGGGCACCTTTGGAATAACTAAAAATATTATTTTATTATAAAGCCAAATTAGGTTTTAAATAGCTCCAAATTGATTTATTTCGAGGCTATGGTGGGGATGGATCGAAATCCTCTCATACAATAGGATTTGACAAAGTTTAGGATATTATTTTAACCTTATCAATTAGATTTAACTCTAAGTTATATAATTTAACTTTTACCGTGTATTTTTGTTTTCTTACACTATATGGTTAATATACTTACCATAACACGAAAAAACGAACCCCAAGTTGTTTATTATTAATATATATATCCTTATCTATGTAATGTGGTTGAACATTAGATTTTTAGGAATTAAATAACAATTTATAATATAATATTTGTTTTAAAAACTAATTTATGTCATTTTTTACACTATTTGGTACATGATTTTTATGAAATTCATAACAGAATGAAAAGTTCGAACAAAGTTCCTTAAATAAACAATAACATGTCACATTAACCTAGAAAATTAGTTTAAGGCATAAAAAGTCTCAAATTACATTTATTTGGGCATTTATAACATAAATTATGTTAATTGTTCTTAAAAAGGTATTTACTGTATCATTGTTGTGTCATTAATAAATTAAATTATTTAATGTCTAAAAATTACAAATAAAATACCATTATGTAGGAAATATTTTTATCTTTCTAATAAATATTTATAGTCGAATTTATCTTCTGTATAACCCCATAGTAAAAATATTTTAGTAAATAAACATTGATTTTAACTCTTTTAACTCTTCTTTGAATTAAATAATAATAAATGTCCTAATCTAATCCAAGTGGGCCTAAATGATAATATTTTACACTTAAGGTTGTTTTTGGTCGAGATACACTTGTCCAATAATATTAGGACATGTGTTAGGGTAATATTAATATCATTTTTACCCTTAATTACCCTATTTACTTTTAACCGTGGTAAAAAAAAGTAAAAAGTTACTATTCACCAAAAATTATTTTCATCTCATTGAACCAAATTTTACTTACTGACATCAACCGTGTCTCTCGGATTTTTGAAATTCCATTCACAGAAGTGGTAAAATTAAGATTTATGAAAAAAAATAATTTTTTTAACTTCCACTTAGTAGTTTCACTATTCATCAAAAATTGAAGTTTTTCAGAAAAATGCCAAACTTTCACCCTAAGCTATAATTGATATTCCGAATTCAAAAATGATTTTTATTTTCCAAAATTTCCAACATATAAGTTAAATTAATTAATTTTATAATTAGTTTCTGCTGTCACAACAAATAGCGTGTTTTTAAGAGATAATAACTATAAAAATATTAACACTTGTTTATGTCTGGTGTAAATGTGAAATTACATCCAATGACCAACATTGTATTGAATTGTAAAAATATATTATAAATATACTTTAAAACCACTACAATTAATAATTTATCGCTATTAATTATTTCGATTAAAAAAGTTGATTTTAATTAAAATTTAGTAATTTTCACTATTCATCAGAATATTAAAGTTATCCGAAAAGTACCAAAATTTCACCTTAGGCTAAATTTGATACTACGAATCCAAAAATGAAGTCCATTTTGAGAGCTAAAATTTATAAAATTTTAAAACGTGGTTATTACTATTCATAACGGTTAGTTACAATAATATTTTAATAGCATATCGTTGTTTAGTGAAACTCGGTATTGCGTACTACACACGCTATCGAGGAAGGTCGCGATTGAATGCAAGGCAAGTCAAGGATGTGTGTTGTGCAAGATCCTTTTGGTGTAGCGTACAACACAAGGCATTAATAAAATTAAAAATAATATTTTTCACAAAATCTCGGGTTGTTACATTATACCCCCCTTAAAATGAATTTCTCCCTCGAAATTCGTCGGGGTTATAAATAGTTTACTATTCGAAAGTTTCTTTAATAGAAACCCATATCATAAAAAGGAATACCAAAACATGGATTTAAAAACTATAGTATGAAATGTAACAATTACCCAAATAAAAAAATCACTGGGTTTCCACACAGGTGAAAATATGGATATGGAAGAGAAATCTAACCATCATGTTCTGATGGAGAGTGGTAGAGAACATGGCTATGGAAAAGCCAGTAATCACAAATCCATAAATTTGTGACGATCTAAGGTACCATCTGATTCATCAGGTATAAAATCACTAGGACATCATTTTTGGTTTTCAATATCATTTCCCTAAAGTTGAAAATTTGAAATAGAATAAATACTTACTTTATTTTGGTACAATCTCACTATTGTTCATGCCTTGAACAATTTCCACTTCATCTCTTAAATAAATGAAGTTGAATTTGTTATTCGTGAAGTGTTAGCAGATCATGTGATAGAATGACGAGTCATTCCATCTGTCTCAAACAAAAGGTTAGAAACAATTATATACATAAGTCGATCTATAGTGAGATTAATCATATATAGTTCCTAAAATGGACTTATACATCATATATCATACTGCTTAATATAATGAAACTAGTTTCTACTAAACAGGGACTTCCTGTAGGCCAGTGGTAGGCGATAAAGGCCAGTCGTACTTCGGTTGTGGGTTTGATTTCCACAGCCTTGTCCGACGCGATGGGCTGCCGCCCATCCTGCAGGTTGTCCTTTTTCTAAAACTATATTACTATAAAATCACATCAATAATATCGAAAAAAAACTTCTATCCTTAAACAATACTAACTTATGTCCAACATAATCCATTCCAATCTTTAGGCTTATCCATAATACTGCAGTCCACTCTCAAAACATAGTAAAACGATTACCAGAGATTTAACACCATCGTCGATCCCCATATATCATAAGATATGTTTTGTTGGTCATATTCCAAACATTCAAAGTCCTTAATCATGTATTCTCTTGAATACCTTAGTGAAAACATGAATGCAGTTAAAATTTAACACTTTCCACATACCAAAATCCTCAAAATTCTATATACTCAATCCATGATATCACTTAGTCCTTATATCAATCATGAGCTCATGAATACTATTAAACATTTCATTTTCTCATTTTCCCTTCATTATGCGCATATCATCTTATTTCCAAAAATATCTCAATCACTTTGAATACCACATTAGTCCAATAATTAAATATTCCAATACTACATGATACAATATTATTTTTGAATCTCATTACATAAACACTTAATCATTCCACTACATCGTTGTCATATTCAACATCGCCAATAGTGATCGCATGTGACTTCCCTTTGTCCTTTGCTTCAGTGGTTGCTCATGTTGATCATCACTAACCCTTGTATTAGGGCATTTATTAGCATAATTCCCCATTTCCTTGCACATGAAGCCTTGAAGTGTTGGTGGTGCGTTCTCTGTAGTGTTTTCTTTATTCACAACATTAGAAACCCATTTTCCATTACTTCAACACTCAGCTGCTCGATGACCTTCTTTTCCACACTTAAAAAATTTTCTAGTCCCTTTAAGACAATCTCCACCATGCTTCTTTCCACACTTTGTGCATAAGGAAACATTCATCTTCTTTTCACCATTATTCTGAGATTTCTCCTTGAACTCCATCTTTCGTTTCTTGTCAAAACCATGAGATGGATATGTAACACCAACTTCCATTTCTACCTTGATAGCACAACCCACAATTTCTCTATAGCTACTAAAGTCTCTTATAGTTAATTCCCTTTTAAGACTTGGTTTTAAGCCACTGAAAAATCGATCCACTTTACATTCAGGTTGGATGATAATGCCAGATGCATACCTTGCAAGTCTTGTAAAATTTGCTTCATATATACCAAAAAATTCCTCATCCTTCTGCTTCAGCTCAAGAAAATCCTTTTCCATCTTTGTTCGAAGAATACGAGGGAAGTACTTACTGAAAAACAAGTTCTTGAACTCGTCCCATTCCATGTACTCAATTTCATCTCTTGGCCTCGTATTCTTGATAAGATTCTACCATTGATCAGCTTCACCTTCCAAACGATATACTGCTAAGATGACTTTATCATGTTCAGAACATTGAAGAACTGAAAATATCTTTTCAGTAGTACTGATCCATTGTTCAGCAACAAGTGGATCGGAAGACCCACTGAAAGAAGGTGGACATTTCCTCATGAAGGACTCAATAGAATATTTTTCCCTTCTCTGCTCATTTGGAAGTCCAGAATGATTCATGGCTTGTGTAAGTATAGCAATAAGATTTTTCACTCCATCTCCCATAACATTTGTTTGTTTAGGAGGACAATCATTGCATTGTCCATTTCATTGAACAACACGGTTCCTTCGGGTTCCAGCCATCGTCTAAAACCCAAAAAGAATAGTGTGAGAGGAAAAAATCATGCTAGGGAAAACAACATAATAAAGGGGGAGTACCTTCAATATCTAACATCTTAGGTTTAATTCTATGATCGTTAGCATAATTCTAGTACTATAAACTATACGTCTACTTAACCTTAGGGACATCCCTAGACATACCTTAGAAATATCTCTAGGGATCTCACTAACGTTTTCGCATCCTAGTTTCCAAAGGTTGACTAAACCTTTCCTCTGATACCAACTGTAGAGACCTGAATCTTGACGTACATTGAGATTACATTACATTTGCGGAATATGTAGTACACAACAAAAGACACACACACAAGGATCGTAATAGTTTAGTGTCTTTAGAAACTCGGAACATAATCTTCTAATCGTGGTGAAAGATCTTCAATATCTCCCATAAAGATCTTCCTTTTTATACCTAAAACCTTTCTTTATATTCTGGGGAAAAGAAAACAAGAAATGGTGAGCTCAAATTCTCAGTAAGGGTAATCAAAAGAAATATCAATCACATCGTATACACAAGCACATAACTTTTGAAAATCATAACCTGCAAAAGAGATCATAATTTCATAACATGGGATAAATCATGGCAGTGAAATGTAATAACAATAATCATAACTTAAAACATTAAAATTTGTGGCATACAAAAATAATCATAGAGAATCATTTATTATTAGTCAAGACTCATTACCAAGACTATCTTAGTGGACAAAGACCATTTCTGAACCAAGTTACCCTCGTTTCAGTCCTGCTTCACTGAACCGGTATAACCTACCGTTCCAGCCATGTCTATCTCATGAGATATAAAATCATTACCCAATGCATTGGAGGGAGATATAGGTCCCACCCATCTTATAATTATACCATTCTTATGTGTGCCACAAAATCATAAATCATACATCATTGCATAACCCATGTAATACAAATGGGAATCTTAAACATCATGACATCATAAATCAATTCATATAAGATAAAGGAATTAATAAAAATAATTCCATCCCAACATGATCAAATCAATTTAATAATAGGGATAAAAACAGAACCCTTTATTATCTTAGATGGAAAATAATTTTGATAAAACACTTGAACTCCATTCTTGAGGAAAATATCCTTTCTTCTTCAAAAACATTTTTCCATTCTTAACATTTCATACGACTTTATTATAAAATAAGTTGATTAAAAATTAACATGAAAACTTGTAAAGGAGGCTTCTTGGAAATAACGTTTTAGAAATCCATTCATGCCGTATAAGTTAAAAAAACATTCTTCTCGTACGTTTGTCAGAAAAGTCAAAAAGTACCTTATATGGTAGCCAAAGGAAAGATTGCATTCATAAAATGTGGTAAAAAGTCAATAAAGGGTAAAAATGACTTTAAACATTCATTGAAGAATGGTAAACATTTTATAAAAACATTTTTAGAAAACATGGTCATGGATGATAAACGCAACCCCAATAAATACTTACGTATAAGCAATCTCGGATAAAAATGAGATTGAAAATTTATCCCTTACCTTTGGTCCGACTTGCTTTGTAAGTGTCCCAAACTCCTGTATAATGATTTAAATCATGTTATTGACTTATTCCAAAATCATATTCATTGTTATTATATCATATATGGTCCACTTATGACTTTATATTACCCGTTCCTTTGTAAATTCATGTTAAAGAAGCGTTTTGGGTAAAATTGTTTCATTTATCGTAGGTGTTTGGACTTGTTGTTCATGAAATTATTATTACTTATATCAAGATTACATTACTTCCAGAATATAAAGTATGATTTATATATCATATATATTCAGTATATATATATATATAATAGATAGATAAATGAAATGAAACACACCGTTCATGGAGACAGTAGTCCGTACGTACGCATGAACGCTGCTTTTCATTCCTTATTGTCTTGAATGGAAGTAAGTAGATGACATATATATATATATATACATAAATCCATTAGATTTACCATGTCATATATTCCATTATTATTCATTATATATACTTTATAATCATTCTGGAATGGTTAACATGGATAATGAATCTCATCACGTCGTGGAGACGGTAGTCCGTACGTACGCGCGAGCGATGATATCGTTCCCATGGTCGTGGAATTGTGTTGAAGTGTATGTATACTATTTTAGTATCAAAATAAATTTATAATAATCATATATAGTTACTAATTACACCATTATAGCCATCCAATTAAGGTGGTGGGAGAAAATAGATTACACCACGGTGTGGAGACGGTATTTCGTACGTACGCACGCGCGGTGATTTCCTTTTTTCCGTAGGATGGATAGAAAGTTAATTAGAGTTGTTTCATATTTATAATAACATATCAGTATATAAGAAATACTGATGTTATTACTTTAGCATGAAACAACTAAATAAGAAGAAGTTGAAGAAGAAAGAAATTGAAAAAGATCGGTAATGGATATTACCTCTTTTTGACACGCCTTTTCTTAACCTCCTCTTAAAGAACAAAGGATGGTCTTTGAAGAAGACCAGGACCTCTAGGATGATACAAGGGAAGTGGATATGAGATTTTTTCAGGGGTTGGCCGAGTTTGAAGGCTCAATGTTGTGTGAGGAAGAGAGGGAGGAGGTGCCCTTTTATAAGGGAGGAGAGGGGCACCTTTGGAATAACTAAAAATATTATTTTATTATAAAGCCAAATTCGGTTTTAAATAGCTCCAAATTGATTTATTTTGAGGCTAAGGTGGGTATGGGTCGACATCCGCTCATCCAATAGGATTTAGACAAGTTTAGGTTATTATTTTAACCTTATCAATTAGATTTTACTCTAAGTTAAATAATTTAACTTTTACCGTGTCTTTTTGTTTTCTTACACTATATGGTTAATATACATACCATAACAGGCCAAACGAACCCCAAGTTGTTAATTATTAATATATATATCCTTATCTAGGTCATTTGGCAGAAAAATAGATTTTTATGAATTAAATAACAATTGATAATATAATATTTGTTTTAAAAACTAATTTATGTTAATTTTGACACTATTTGGTACATGATTTTTATGAAATTCATAACAGAAAGATAAGTTCGAACCAAGTTCCTTAAATCAACAATAACATGTCATGTTAACCTATAAATTAGTTTAAGGCATAAAAAGTCTCAAATTACATTTATTTGGGCATTTATAACATCAATTATTTTAATTTTTCTTAAAAAGGTAATTACTGTATCATTTTTGTGTCATAAATAAATTAAATTATTTAAAGTCTAAAAATTACAAATAAAATACAATTATGTAGGAAATATTTTTATCTTTCTAATGAATATTTATAGTCGAATTTATCGTATGTGTAACACCATATTAAAAATGTTTTAGTAAATAAACTTTGATTCTAACTCTTTTAACTCTTCTTTGAATTAAATAATAATAAATGTCCTAATCTAATCCAAGTGGGCCTAAATGATAATATTTTACAATTAAGGTTGTTTTTGGTCGATATAAACTTGTCCAATATGATTAGGAAATGTGTTAGGGTAATATTAATATCATTTTTACCCTTAATTTCCCTATTTACTTTAAACCGTGGTAAAAAAAAGTAAAAAGTTACTATTCACCAAAAATTATTTTCATCTCATTGAACCACATTTTACTTACTGACAACAACCGTGTCTCTCGGAATTTTAAAATTCCATTCACAGAAGTGGTAAAATTAAAATTTATGTAAAAAATAATTTTTTTAACTTCCACTTGGTAGTTTCACTATTCATCAAAAATTGATGTTTTTCGGAAAAATGCCAAAATTTCACCCTAAGCTATAACTGATATTCCGAAATCAAAAATGATTTCTATTTTACAAAATTCCCAACATATAAGTTGCATTAATTAATTTTATAATTAATTTCCACTGTCAAAACAAATATCGTGTTTTTAAGAGATAATAACTATCAAAATATTAACACTTGTTTATGTCTGGTGTAAATGTGAAATTACATCCAATGACCAACATTGTATTGAATTGTAAAAATATATTCTAAATATAATTTAAAACCACTCAAATTTATAATTTATCACTATTAATTATTTCGATTAAAAAATTTGTTTTTAATTAAAATTTAGTAAGTTTCACTATTCATCAGAATATGAAAGTTATCCCAAAAGTACCAAAATTTCACCTTAGGCTAAATTCGATACTACAAATCCAAAAATGAAGAACATTTCGAGTGCTAAAATTTCTAAAATTTTAAAATTTTGGTTATTACAATTCATAACGGCTAGTTATAATAATATTTTAATAGCATATCGTTGTTTAGTGAAACTCGGTATTGCGTACTACACACGCTATCGAGGAAGGTCGCGATTGCGTGCAAGGAAAGTCAAGGATGTGTGTTGTGCAAGCTCCTTTTGGTGTAGCGTACAACACAAGGCATTAATAAAATTAAAAAGAATATTTTTCATAAAATCTCAAGCTATTATAATATGCCTAAGGAAAATACAATACTTTGAGATTTCATTTGAGGAGTAATGGTGGATTTTTATCTATATTTTTATAATGGATTTATAGCGATTTAGGTTATTTATGGAAATGGTTAACCTATCATAGATAATATGTAACTAGTTTTATTACTTTTAAGTATTTGAATTTAAGAGTAGTCAATTTTATTTGGAGATAGAATTTAATGTGGAAGACTATGAAATCAAATTCATCTACGTAATGGGTTTCAATATTAGTTTAGGTTATATTTAATGATTTTACCTACGATTTTTTATTGAATGGTATTTATTGATCTTTGGGTATTTTTGGATTAATTTTAGAAATTAGGATTAGTATTTTTTCTCTAAAAGATTATCATTTTTGGGGATCATCTAATATTGTACTAACCATTTTGGTTTTGGTTAAAATCTAATGACAAGGGAAATATATAGTTTATCCTTTTTGATAATGTGATTCTCTATATGTTTATTCTAGCACTTCAGGTGTAACCAAGTCATCTTGTATACTCATCATTTGAAAAAAAAAACTAATGAGATAGTATAATGAATTCATTAAAGGATAAAACTATACTTAAAAAGTAAGTATATATCTTTATGTTCTTAGTCAATGTCATAAATAAATTCCACATCTTTTTGAAATAGAACCTAAAAAAATGGTCTATATACTTTTCCTACTTGGAAACTAATGACCGTCTGTCCCATCATAGGTTTTTCGTTTTGTTGTTTCTAACTTTCTCATGATCTTGTTTTCTATCACTCTCCATCAAAAAGATACACTTAGTTTATCTCTCATATCTATGTTTTCATACATGGTATCCTAGTATGGGTAATCTCAGGTGACCATTGTACTTCTCCTTCTTTCTTTTAAAGTGATAATTCTATTAAATATTTTTCCGATGTGGGAGTTTCAATCATGTTCCCAAGCCCAATTTTAAAATTATGAGGACTTAATTTACAAAAGGGGGGAAGAATGTAACACCCCATGATATCATAGTAAGTTATTTTCTTTAAAGTAATTCAATAGATTTCACTACATGCAACACCGAGTTCGAGAGCACCACGACTTACCAAACATGCCATTCCAAAAGCGGTTATGAATAGTACTAACTGAATTTTGAGTTTTATATATTACATATAATTTTATAATCCATGTTATGTGTTTCTTAGACATAATATAAGAACAACTTCATTTTTTCGGATAAAAGAAGTAATTAAAAAATGATATTTTAAAACCTTTTAATGGGAAATACTTTTTAAAATGAATATTTGACACTTTTATATATGAAATTTATTGAAATTAAATTATTCTTAAGAATAGGTACATAAAAAATTATTTTGGATAAATTTTCGTTACTTTTCTGATAACATTCATATTTTGATGAATAGTGAAAAATAATAAATTTTAATTGAAAAAAACTTTTTTAGTCAAAATATTTTATAGTGTTAAATAATGATTTTTAATAGTTCTTATGTATAATCAGGTTATATTTTTATCAATTAATACAATGAAGGTCATTATAAATAATTTCACATTTAAATTTGATATAAACACACGCCAATCTTTTGATAGTTTTCACTTTATAAAAACCTACATTTAGGTTTTGACAACATGAATAAATTTTAAACTAATTAATTATACATATATGTTTTGAGTTTGTTAAAATAGAATTCATTTTTTAATATTTAATATCAAAATTATCTTTGGGTGAAATTTTGATATTTTTCTGAAAACATTCAATTTTTGATGAATAGTGAAAAACATTGCGTTATTGTTTAAAAACATACTTTTTATTTAAATAATTATTTATTTTATATTATTAATTAAATATAGATACACAATCCTTATATTATTTCAATGTGATTCATTTGAGTCATTTTTATAATAAAATTAGATGTATAGAATTTTATTGAACTTTTTATAGTCTTTTACGCACAATCTAGGAGAATTTACAAACTTGCATAAAACACAATTTTACCGCATCTGTGAGTTGAATTTCAAAAAAATGAGAGACAAAATTGACATCAGTAAGTAAAATATGGTTCAATAATATGAAAATAATTTTCCTAAATAGTAACATTTAACTTTTATTTACAATAGTTATAAGTAAATTGGGTAATTAAGGGAAAAAATGATATTATAATTACCCTAACACATGTCCTAATTCTATTTGATAAGTGTAATTAGACCAAAAAGACCATAGAAAAAAATTATTATCCTTTTTGGCCCACTTGGATTAGATTATGACATTTATTATTATTTTATTTAAGGAAAAATTAAAAGAGTTAAATTCAAAGTTTAATAACTAAACCATTTTTAATATAAGGTCAAAAAAACATATATTTGACAATAAATATTCATTAGAATTGTCAAACGATTTCCTACATAATGGTATTTTTTTTTATAATTATTAGACAATAAATAAATAAATTTATTTATGACATAATGATGATGCAGTAATTACCTTACTAATAGAATATTATTACAATTAATTTTATAAATATCCAAAAAAATTTCAATTGAGACATATGATGAATTAAAATTATTTTATTGGTTAATATAAAATTTTATGGTTGATTAAATAAATTTTATTCAATGTGGTAATGTTTTTATGCATTTTAAAAAAAATCAAATACTAAATAGTTTCAAATTTGACATAATTGAGTTTTCAAAACAAATACTATATTATTAATTTATATAATATTCCTAAACATCTAATGGTTGTCCAAAAGACTAATTTACGGTTATATATAATAATAATTTACCTCTTGGGGTTCTCTTGGCAGTTTATAGTATGTTTATTAACCATATAATATAAAAATACAAAGTGATATGGTAAATTTTAAACTATTTATAAAAGAGTTAAATCTAAAAGACAAGGTTAATATGGTGACATAAACCTATATAAAACCTATCGGATGAGAGGTTTCCTTCCCATCCACACATTATCCTCGAAATAAATTATTTTTGATCCATTAGAAACCGAAAATTATTTTATTATAGAATAATATTTTAATGTTTTCCTAAAGTGACCCTCACCTCTCTTATAAAAAGGTACATCCCCTTATCTCTAAATCACACCTCCAATGCCTTTTGTATCGAAAAACCCCTACCAAATTATCCTTAAAAACTCACTCAAATCTACATTGATTCTCTAATTTGATCAGAAATCCAACCTAAGGTGCCCTTTTGATCAACTCCAAAGGAAACACCAGAAGAAGAGGTAGTAATTTCACCACACTCTTTCAAGTTATTTTCATCTTCCACTTCCTATTTCTTTATTGTTTACATAAAAAAAATAATTACTCCAGTACCTCCTATATAATGTTATGTTCAGATAAATACAGTATAACCATATTCATTATTCTATCTATCCTATAAATGAAAAAGTCACCACATGTACATATGTACGACTTACAATCTCCACGACATGGTGTAGTTTGTTATTCGAAAACATCATTATTTGGATGGGTATAATAATGAGTATAACTGATTTAAATAATAAATATAAAATTTTAATGATTCTTTTTATATGATATACCATCCAATTATATATGATTTCATCATGAAAAGAATTATATTGTTGCTCATCCATACATACGAATTACCGTCTCCATGAACGTGATGAGATTCATTCCCCATCATAAACATTCAAGAATAATTTAAATTTTATGATTAAAAATAATGTTTAAAAACATAATATCATTATGGATATGAATAAAATATAGCCTATGCATAAAAAACATGACTTGCGTAACAAAACCTATAAAGGAAAACAAACCAGTTAACAACCAAAACAATGATACTACTGAGATATAAATAACAATGTATTATTAGATGATCATATATGATATCATATTTTTGTATTTGTTTCTTTTATATTTTAATAAAAATTATTTCACTATTATACAGGAGGTTAACCTACCCCATACTAAGGAAAAAATTACAAGTTAAGGGGTATCTTATCTCACTTTTAATTCCGTGAGATTTCCATTGTTCGCCACTTATTTATTACATGTGGTGTATTGTGTACTTCTATTTGATATATATATCTATATATATATTATCATGATTATATTTATATTCATGGTATTATATGATTCATTTTTTGGTTATTAACTTTTGGTCATATGGCTCGATCAATTGCAACGAGGTAAGGGGTTTCTTCTCACTTTTATTCTCGTGAGACTCATGTTATATTTTCCACTATTACTTTTCTATGGTGTATTTACTACCCAAGATTGTATTTTTTTTCATAATATGCTTTAATTTATGGGTATTTACGTCATTATTTAATGATCCCTATTCTATGGGGTGTATGATTCATAAGTTACCAAATTGGTAAGGGAATTTCATATTTCAATTTCCACTCATTCTATTTTATGCAAACTTCATTGATTACTTTACTCGAAGATTATGTGTAAAATCACTATTTATTTACTTATGTAGTAATTTCCACTCCCCTTTATGTGGATACACTTTTTATACACATAATCACCGAATTTTTTAATTCTCAAGTCATCGATATAAATTTGATAAGAGTAATTTTAACACAATTTATATTCATTCAGTTAAACATCCAAGTCATTGGTGTTGTTTTTACAAGAATATATTTGAATGTAATATGATTGATTTAAATTTAATATCTAATCATATTGGGTTTATTTATATTTTTCACACATAATTATTTCATTTATTTATCCTTAAGATAATGATAGAGTCTTTATAATGGAATTCATCTCAACTTACATTCCATTGAGACATCTTTGTTGTTATGTGTTAATTAACATTTCTTTGGTGTATATAATGTACTTTTACATAGTATATCATGAATCCCATTATTATCATGATATTATAAAGTTCTTATTACCTCAATTATTTGTATTCAAGCATCTCTCATTTTGTTAGAAACTGTGACTAAAATATCATTTTAAATATTTTAAAAATTTATTCTTATAAATATTTCTCATTAATGTCCATGTATTAAAAATGGTATTAATGTTTTATTCATATGAAAATTAATTTTTTAAAATTGAAATTACTTTAAAAATATTGAATGTGTTATGGGACACTTTCATTCAAAAATCTATTTTAAGCAGCTTCTTAATAAATAGTTAGACATTTAAATGTTTTCATTAAAAAGGGATATTTCTCTCAAAGATTCTTACTGATCATTTTCAACTATGTCAACATACATTACAGGATATTATTCCTGAACGAGGTTTCTTTATTATGATACAAATATTTCACACTGTATTGAAGGTTTTGTGATATGTTTGACTATGGATATGTTATTTTTATACCATTCATGGTTTATGGATTAATTATTGACATTTCATCTTCTAGTTTTAAAACGAATGTTTATGTTATGTTTAAAAATTTTCTTATGAGGCATGCATTGGACTTAGTAAGTGATGGGTGTAGCTCTATATAGCTCATATATGCATTGGTAGGTCTAATGAGACAAACTAGTGTCTTGAAAAAATTCCTTAACAAAATCTTGTTTGTAGTCTTGTCACAAGGTCTTGACTAGGTTTTTATGAAGTCTGGAATTATGCATTCCATCATTATGAAAGTGACTATTGATATTGCATGTGATTATTCGACTAGTATTATATCCATGTGAATAATTATATTGCATCATTTGATTTATATTGGCCATATAATAAAAAAATTTATTATTAAAAGGCTTATGTTTTAGCCTTATACATTTCTTTAAATGTTTATGTTTATTTATGAATGTTTCTGCTATATTGTAATCCTTTATGAGCATCTTGGCTCAACCTTCCTATGTTTTATTTTTCTCTATATGCAAAGAACTATATTATGACTTACCAACATGGATAGTCTAAAGTATATTAATGTGGTCAATGGAGGCAATGTTTTTGTGGTTTTTCATTTTGTAATGTAATATAAAACTTATGAATGTGTATAGTACTTCCATGGATACAAAACTGATCGATCTTTCAGGACACAATTCCTTGTATCATCCCAATGCTATGTAATAATGTACCGGATCTTGGTAACTACGGTTGGGGCATTATAGTTGGTATCAGATGCAGTTTAGTACAAGCCTTGGAAGATGGATTTAGAAAAACTATGATTAGAAAACAATACCCTAAGATGGTATTTGAGGATTAGTATATAAAAACATCCAAAAATTTTGGTAATGTAAATATTATGTGGGTTTTCCAAGAAATAAATATATGTATGGATACAAGCATGTAGAGGAGGATCTCGCAAAGATGTACCTAGGAGTGAAAACTGTGACAAGTAGTTTCAGGATTGACCCATGGTATTATGGTACACAACAACTGGCATTGCTGCACTCTTGGTTAGGACACTCTAGGGGGATATGATTAGGATAATTCAAATCATCATTACAAACTGATTTGATGGATTTTAATATAAGATGAGAATAAATAAGATTGGTTAATACTAAGGTGTTTTAGATTGATGATTAGGTGGTTTCATATTCACTAAATGATATTATGACTCACACTATCCTTTCTTGTGTTAGGCAATGGCTGGATTCCAAGGAATTCCTAGTAGCATTGAACATAATTTACAAGGTGGGAACGATGGTGTAAATGAGCAATGAAATAGAATGTTGATAGATGTAAAAGATATCGTGTTCATGCCATATAAGTTTTTCCAAAATATGATCAATAATATATATATTAACCAAGTCCTAGACTCAACAAAGAAGAGAAAGGTGATGAATGATAAGAGATCCTGTTGTAGAAACCAATGAGAAAATAGATCTCAATTTCTATCATGCAGGAAATGTTGAAAGTTAACCCTAGGATAGTGTCTTAATAGAATAATGAAATGCTTTATATGTGGGAAAGAAGGACATAAATTAAAGAATTTCTAAGGAAAAATGAATAATACTGTGGTAAAAAATAAAAATGATCCAAAGAATCCATTTATAGTCTTTTGCTGTAAATGTAGGGGACTTGGGAATTACCCAAGTGAATTCCCTATTATATAGGATAACCTCTTAGTCAAAGAAGAACATATGTGGAAATAAATTTATGGCGAAATTTTTAAATATATTAGTGCTCCATCTTGATGGGATTACATTGGAAAACATTTATCTTGTATGTGTAACCCTCCAGTTTATTATGTGAAAATGCTATTTTAGTAAGAATTATCTTTTCTGTTGTTGATATAGTTATAACTAACCATTTGGGTTTATGTGATCCTTGAATTTGATGCAATTACAAGTTATTAAATTTTGGGATGAAAATGCATGGTTTGCGATAACATTTGTGTTGAAATTTTGTTATAATTATTTTGCAGAATTTAATTCATTTTAAGAATGCTATTAAATATTGTTTTTGAAAAAGTACAACACATAGACTGTGTGACAACCCATCGCGTCAGACAAAGCTGTGAGAATAGAACCCACAACAAGAGTGTGATTGGGAATTAATGTCTACCACTGGACTAGCGTGAAGTCCTTGTTTAGTATGACTGATTATTTTTAGTTAAATGATATTATTGATCAATAATAACTTGATTTTGGATCTTATAATTTATCAAATGGATATCCTTATTATAGGAAAATGATTTGGTGATTAAGTGATAGATTTTATTTTGGAAGATGTTTGCTCTGTTGGGAACCCTTTATGCCTATGGGAAATAGAATACAATGGGATTTCATTTGAGGAGTAATGGTGGGTTTTTATCTATGTTTTTATTATTGATTTATAGAGATTTGGGTTATTTATTGAAATGATTAACCTATCAAAGATAATATGTGATTAGGATAATTACTTTTATGTATCTAACTTTAAGAGTAGTCAATGTTATTTGGAGATACAATTTTACGTGGATGACTATGTAATCAAATTCTTCTATGTTTTGGGTTTCAATATTATTTTGTATTATATTGAAGTGTTTTAAGTACAATTTTTTATTGAATGGTATTTATTTAACTTTGAGTATTGTTGTTTAATTTTAGAAATTATGATTAGTATTTATTTCTCTAAAATATTGTCCATTTTGGGGATCATCTGATCTTGTACTAACCATTTTTATTTTGGTTAATCTCTAAAGAAAAGGGAAATATATAGTTTACCATTTTTTATAATTTGATTCTCTAGAAGTTGATTCTAGCACTTTAGGTGTGACTAAGTCATCTTGAATACTCTCCATTTGAAAAAAAAATAGATGAGTTAGTGTTTGAAATTTATTAAAGGATAAAACTATACTTAAAACGTAAGTATATCTCTTTATGTTCCCATTCAATCTCATTAATAAATTCATCAACATTATGAAATAGAACTTAAAATAAAAAACACACTAGTGCAGAAAACATTTTTTAGGTCGGTTATTTTTCATTATTTACGTCGGTTTTTAGGCGACGTTAATACGGACGACGTTATAAATAACGTTTTTTACGTCAGTTATTTAAAACCCGATGTAACATCCCTAACATCACGGTGTTTATCATGTCGGTTCATTAATAACCGACGTGAAAAAATGATGGTGGATGGGGATTTATAACGGCAGTTATTATATAACCGCCGTGATAAACCGCGGGTGGGGGGGTTAGGGACGTCGGTTATATAATAACCGACGTGATAAATATGCGGGGGGTGGGGGGGGGTTATCACGTCGGTTATTTCTAAACCGACATGATAAAACGCCTGGGAGATCGTTTATCACGTCGGTTATGACATAACCAACGTGATTAACCCTTCCCCGGGCCTATTATCACGTCGGTTTCTTAAATAACGGACGTGATAAAAAGGCATGGGAAACGTTTTACCACGTCGGTTATCCAATAACCGACGTGGTAAATCAATTCCCAGGCCTTTTAGCACGTCGGTTATATTAAGAACCGACGTGATAAAAGGCCCGAGAACGGTTTATCAGGTCAGTTCTCAAAAAAACCGACGTGATAAACCCCTACCGATTTATTTACCACGTCGGTTATAAAATAACCGACGTGAAAGCGATATATTTTTTTAAAATAATTGCACTGCTCTGACCAAAAAGCAACCAGAAACCAAACAACAAAAATAACCATGCCAGCCCTCCCCCAAGCCCCAACTGAACCCCACCCTCATCTATACCAACCTAACAACCTGGCCAGCCCTCCCCCACCACATTGGAGCCCCACCACAACCCTTGGACACCCCCCACCCCTTGGACAGCCCCCCACCCTCATTTACACCCCCACGACCCTAGTACAGCCTCAAACACCCATTGGACACCCCTCCCATATCCCTTGGACACCCCCACCCCTTGGACACCCCCACCCCTTGGACAGCCCCCCCACCCTCATTTACACCCCCAAGACCCCTAGTACAGCCTCAAACACCCATTGGACACCCCCCAACACCTTGACATCCCTCCCAGACCCCTTGGCCACCCCCCCCCCCACCCCCCACCCCCCGACCCCTGGACACCCCCCGAGCCCTTGGACAGCCCCAAACACCCCTTGGACACCCCTCCCATATCCCATGGACACCCCCCACCCCTTGGACACCCCCACCCCTTAGACAGCCCCCACCCTCATTTACACCCAACCGGCCCCTTGGACAGAACTCCCAGACACCTTGGACACCACTCCCATATCCCTTGGACACCCCCCACCCCTTGGACACCCCCACCCCTTCGACATCCCTCCACCCTCATTTACACCCCCCGAACACTAGGACAGCTCCAAACACCCCTTGGACACCCCTCCCATATCCCTTGGACACCCCCCACCCCTTGGACACCCCCCACCCCTTGGACAGCCCCCCCACCCCCTGGACACCCCCCCGACCCCTTGGAAACCACCCCGACCCCTTGGAAACCCCCCCCCCCCCCCCGACCCCTTGGAAACCCCCCCATCCCCTTGGATAGCCCCAAACACCCCTTGGACACCCCTCCTATATCCCTTGGACACCCCCCGAACACTAGGACATCCCCAAACACCCCTTGGACACCCCTCCCATATCCCTTGGACACCCCCCACCCCTTGGACACCCCCACCCCTTGGACAGCCCCCCCCACCCCCTGGAAACCCCCCGACCCCTTGGAACCCCCCCCCCCCCCGACCCCTTGGAAACCCCCCCCCCCCCCCCCATCCCCTTGGACAGCCCCAAACACCCCTTGGACACCCCTCCTATATCCCTTGGACACCCCCCACCACTTGGACACCCCCCACCCCTTGGACAGCCCCCCCCCACCCTCATTTACACCCAACCGACCCCTTGGACAGCCCCAAACACACCTTGGACACCCCTCCCATATCCCTTGGACACCCCCCACCCCTTGGACACCCCCACCCTCATTTACACCCCCCGACCCCTAGGAAAGCCCCAAAAACACCTTGGACACCCCTCCCATATCCCTTGGACACCCCCCAAACACCCACCCACCCCCTTGGAACCTCTCCCCCCATACCAAAATCCAGACCAGAAAAACCATCAACAGTAGACCAAAACAAGAAGTAGAGAAAAATTAAACATTCACTTATATAACATTCAAAACATACACTGTCAACATCAAAAAAAAGTAAATCCAACCTAAACGACTACGAAATACACAATTACATTGACAATATTCAAAATTACATTTTACATTACAAACAACTAAAAGTCAATCAAACCTGTAAAATAATTTGACCACTCCACTTGTAAGTGTTTGATATCTTCAGTAGTAAAGGGTTGAGGGTCATCAAAAAGCTACAAAGGAAAAGGATTTTAATCAACGTGTATAATTAATAAATCAAATTGAAATATTATGAGAAAGAGGAAATCTTACCAGGTCAAAACTCAGAACTGTCCCAGTTGTTATTATTTCATACATAAATCTTAACATGTAATATCCGCATTCGATGATGCCTTGTTCCTCATGACATTTCTATTTGAATGAGTGTAAATTAAATATATTATTTTTATGTAATAAATCAAAATGTACAAATTATAAATGGATATTTACCTTCGCATGTACATATTTGATCTTGAAATTCCTTTTCTTTGCGCTTTTTCGAAAGTGGACCCATGCCCTGTTAGAAAATAATACGAATGGGGTAAATTTAAAATTCATTATAATATATAAAACTATTGTGAAATTGAAACTTATGTTTCCAATATATTCTTAAAACTTTCTTGCACATCATCATGGAGAGAGCATATCCAATAAAGTGCTTTCTCCCTAGGGCAAAAAACCCCTAACATCCAATGATCCCTGATAAAAGGAAATTTAACGTTAGTGGTTTTTTATGTTAAAAGATAATTAACTCTTTGAGAGGGATGTGTTTCATACCTCTCACAAAAAGGCATCATCCAACACTGTGTGATTACATTCTTTTCAAATCTATCAGCAATATAAATCATTCTTTGTTCCTCATCCAATGCACATGCTTCAGGGAAAATCAATTGTGGGTCCACGAATCCATATACATCTGTCAGCTCATTCCTCTCACAAATTTTATACAGATACCTAATACAAAGCAGACATAAGTATACATTTTTAATAAATATAATGCAAGGAAAAGGTGTTAAGACTTACATGATAAAAATTTTCACCATGTTGATGCCCAACTTATCTCCAGTGACAAACTCCATGATATCAGTTTTCATAATCCCCACACTTAGTTCACGTCCACAGACATGAGCTTCCATTGTAAAGTCATAATGATCCGCCAACAAATTTGAATATCTTGACTATTTTTCAAGACTGCTAGTATCTGCATCTGATGTCATAGCTATCTGTCGTTGTTGTTGTCTATACAGTATTTCTTTACCTTTGAAGTATTCCTGTAAAAATAAATTGAAAAATATATTAGTTTTCAAATGATAAAACATCAATAAAAATATAAAATAAAAGATATAACATCCATACCTCTATGGTAATGAGTCGAAGAAGTCTGGATGGCCAAAGTAAAAAATGGCCGATACTATGTCAAACTGTCGTCACCTCATCTGTAGGAAATGGTATCCAAGATGATCTATCTATAATATCCTGTACAGTGACCCTCTGATTCTCTACCTCTAATTTTTGATGATGAAATGTATCTCCTATACAATATACCATCCTATATGCAACTATATGATGTTGAGGATAATCAACATACAACTCACAATAAGTAGGTAGCTCCGGCGGAGGAGGAGGATCAAAAATGGGGTCTGCAGGCTGAGGTGGGGGAGTGGGAGATACTGGGAGAGGTGGAGTGGGAGCTGCACCCTGAAATTGTCTTTTCAAGTCTGCAAACATAAACTGCACTGATGCTCTAATCTTGTCCTCTATTGTCGCATTAATATTATGGACTTTAGCCTCCAAGGATTCTATTTTTTTTATAAACTCCCTCAAAGATAGAAGTTGAGGAACGTGGCAACACTTTTCTTACCGATACACCTGCCGGATATCCTCTTACACGGCCAGGATGTTCGGGCTTTCCCAATGCCACAGATAAAATATCTTCCATCCCAGATGGTGTAAATGTCCCCTATTAACTCTGCTCCTCAAGAGAGTCCTGTAATAATTAATTGAACATTTCTATAAAGATTGGAAATATATGATGAATATAGTAAACTTAAATAAATAAAATAGATATCTTACAATCCTCTCAACTACGAGTCTCGATTCTTCCGAAAGATAATGTCCTTTTTTGCCCTTCCGAGCTCTTTTCCATTTCTCATGTCTAGATGGAGGGGATGGAGGGGCCACCTCTCCAGAGCTTGAAGACTCAACTCTTAGTTGTTGAAATTTTTATGCCATCATTTGTTCTTCCGATAATGCATACCCTCGACGAGATAAACTATGAGGGTATACATTTTTAGATTGGATCTCTTGATGAGCTTTCCTTGTTTGCTGTAAATTAAGAATAAGTAATCATTAACAAAACAATAATAAGATCATTTATATAAGAAAGCTTATAAAAGTTTACAGTGCCCTTACCAAAAATGATTCTTTTCTTCTACTTTCAAAAGATTGTCTCCATGTGTCTTCATCTATAAAAGGATATATACGACATGGATTCTCACGACTCCTATGACCATAAATGAAATCAGATGAGAGGGTTGATTTGAAATCCCTCCATCTCCTAGCAGCCAACGATAAGAATTTCTTCCTGACTCCTCCAGTGTCAGGAATATCAAATGTCATCTGATAAAAAAGAGGTTAAAAATATTATATATACTAGAAACATTTAAAGAACAGTCAAACAATAGTAAAAGATCTTACCAAAATGGTCTCCCACAGCTGAGAAATTATCGCCTTATCCACATTTCTCCAATCATCATAGAGAATGCTTACTTTGCTCTTAGCCTGATTTGCTACAAAACCCTTAAAATCTTTAGTATTTGGACCTCTAGGAAGATCATCATCATCAAACTCCACGACTATCCTCTCCTCCTTCGTACGGGCAAGTGATAATTTTGGTAAACGTGTGCAGCCACGCTTACCAACCTTTGAACACTTTTTCGTAATAGGAGCATGTGAATGTTCCTCCCCAGATGTATGACCAATATGCTCATCTCCAGAATCATGTGGCTGATCAACTGATTGATCTGTCATTTTCTGTCAAATCAAAAAAACAAACATTAGTTCACAAATATACAAATTCAAATATTTTAATACTACTTAATCAGAAAATAGAAAAGTGTACTAAATTACATAATAGTAAACATTGGTAATATGGTAAGCATGTTAAACAATGATAAACATGGTAAACACAGTCTGTTGTACCCCTATCTCTTGGATTTTAATGATCACAATCACTCTTATTATGTTCTAACTTGTTTTCAAGTGTTTTTGTTGATAGGCAAAAGGTTGCCAAGGAGTTGGCCCAAGAAAGCTGAAAAGTGGACTCACTGAGTCCACCGGTCAGCCGGTGTGAGCTCACCGGCCAGCCAGAGGACCCAGGCAGTAGACTTGCCCACTTCCTGGTGTCACCGGCCGGCCGCTGGCTCACCACCGGCCGGCCGGTGGACCAGACAGAGAGCCTTCCTCTGTCTGGACCACTGGCCGGCCGCTGGATCACCACCGGCCGGCCGGTGGACCAGACAGCCTTGCTCTGTCTGGACCACCGGCCGGCTGCTGGATCACCACCGGCCGGCCGGTGGACCAGACAGAGAGCCTTCCTCTCTGTCTGGACCACCGGCCGGCCGCTGGATCACCACCGGCCAGCCTGTGGACCAGACAGAGAGCCTTCCTCTCTTTCTCGACCACCGGCCGGCCGCTGGCTCATCACCGGCTGGCCGGTGGACCAGACAAAGCTTTGCTGTCTGGACCACCGGCCAACCGGTGATCCACCACCGGCCAGCCGATGCGCCCATGACTTCTCCTCTTTACGGTTTTTATTGTTTTATCATTTTGGTTTGATACATGTTTTAATAAGTAAAAAAATTACAATATCTAACATTATATGAAAAAACTAAATGTAAACAAGAAATAAACATGTGTTACCTGTAATTTTAGGAATGTACAGTTGGATTGTTTTCCCAAATTCCTTCGTCGTGGTCGTTCCTTATGGCACAAACCATGTCTTCAACATACTCATCATTATGTTCTGTTAATCTTTCCATGGAAGTAGGGATCTCACATAAATTAGCATCTTCATCAAATTCATCCTCACCAACATATTGTTTTTTCCCTTGTAAAACAACAGACCACTGCATATCTGATTGATCTACTACATAGAAAATTTGTTTGGCATGTGTTGCCATTATAAAAGAATCAGCTGTGTCTTCCAATCTATTCAGATTAACAAGTGTCATTCCAAATTCATCGTGTCTGACACTGTTGTAACGGATAAACAATTTACAGTTATAAACAGGAACATTAATTTTAAAGTAATCAGCCTCCCATATGTCTTCAATCACTCCATAATATGCACTTGATGCCGAAATTGGGTTTCTGTCTTTAGCACTCGAAAAATGCATTGCTTCTGCAAACACCAATACACCACTATTCTAAACTGCACTTCTGTTGTCCTGAGCTTTCGTATGAAATGTATAGCCATTAATGTCATAAGCGGACCATGTTATCACATTTAAAGATGGACCACCCACTATCCATTTTAATGTCTCTGATACATCTGATCTACCAAGAAAGGTCTTTTTAAACCATGGCAAAAAAGTTTTGTTTTGGTCATTCAAAATACACATTTCTTTCTTCTTTGGATGACATTGTTTCAACTCATTAATATGCAATGTGATATACGGTTGAACATCAGCTATGTTATTCAAGATGTATGATTCTAACTTCTTCATCTGTTCAGCTGACAGTGATTTGACTTTCAAGCCACGAATCCCCTTTCCCTCATTATTAACCCGTTCATGGAGAGATGGAGGCAAACCTATGTGTTGCGCCGTAGCCAAGTAGCTCGTACAAAACTCTGCTACCTCCTCAGAAATATACTTTTCAATAATGGAGGCTTTAGGTCGATATGGATTTTTAACATATCCCTTTAATATTTTCATATAACTTTCAAAAGGATACATCCAACGAAGATATACAGGTCCACAAAGCTTTATTTCTCGAACTAGATGAATCATTAAATGCACCATCATATCAAAAAAAGTTGGAGGAAAATACATTTCCAAATGACAAAGTATAAAAATTGCATCCTTTTCCAAAATGTTCAAAGCATTCACATCAATCGCTGTAGAGACCCGAAGCTTGGCGTACATTTACATTACATTACATTTGCGGAATACTTAGTACATAACAAAAACACACACACAAGGACCGTAATAGTTTAGTGTCTTTGGAAACTCGGAATATAATCTTCTAATCGTGGTGAAAGATCTTCAATATCTCCCATAAAGATCTTCCTTTTTTTTACCTAAAACCTTTCTTTATATCCTGGGGAAAAGAAAACATAAAAGGGTGATCTCAAATGCTCAGTAAGGGTAAACAAAAGAAATATCAATCACATCATATTCATAAGAACATAACATTTTGGAAATCTTAACCTGCAAAAGAGATCATAATTTCATAACATGGAAGAAATCATGGCAGTGAAATGTAACCACAATAATCATAACTTAAAACATGAAACTTTGTGGAATACACACATAATCATATAGAATCATTTCTTGTTAGTCAAGACTCATTGCCAAGACTATCTTAGTGGACAAAGTCCCTTTCTGAATCGAGTAATCCTCGTTTCAGTCCTGTTTCACTGAATCGGTATAACCTACCATTCCAGCCATGTCTATCTCATGAGATATAAAATCATTACAAAATGCATTGGAGGGAGATATAGGTCCCACCCATCTTATAATGAATCCTTTCTTATGTGTTCCACATAATCATAAAACATACATCATCGCATAACACATGTAACAAAAATGGGATTCTTGAAACATCATGACATCATAAATCAACTAATATATGATAAAGGAATTCATAAAAATAATTCCATCACAAAATGATCAAATCAATGTAATAATAGGGATAAAAATATAACCCTTTATTATCTTAGATGGAAAATAATTTTGATAAAACACTTGAACTCCATTCTTGAGGAAAATATCCTTTCTTCTTCAAAAACATTTTTCCTTTCATAACATGTCATACAACTTTAAAATAAAAGATTTTGATTAAAAATAAACATGAAAACTTGTAAAGGAAGCTTCTTTGAAGTAATGTTTTAAAAATCCATTCATGCCGTATAAGTTAAAAAAAACATTCTTCGTACTTTTGTCGGAATAGTCAAAAAGTACCTCGTACGAAAAAAAAACGATAAAAGATTCCTTTCATATTCTTTACGAAAAACTCACCGAAGGGTAAAATTGGATTTAAACTATTGTAAGTGGATGGAAACAATATTACATATTGAGGGAACATGGATGTGGATGATAAAATACACCCCAGTAAATACTTACGAATAAACAATCTCGGATAAAAATGAGATTGTGATATTTCCCTTACCTTAGGTCCGACTTGCTTTGTAAGTGTCCGAACCTCCTGTATAATGATTTAAATCATGTTATTGACTTATTACAGAATCATATTCATTGTTATGATATCATATATGGTTCACTTATGACATTATATTACCCGTTCTTTTGTAAATTCCATGTTAAAGAAGCGTTTTGGGTAAAATCGTTTCATTTATCGTAGGTGTTTTGACTTGTTGTTCTTGACATCATTATTACTTATATCATGATTTACTTACTTCCAGAATATAAAATATGATTTATATATCATATATATTCAGTATATATATATATAATAGGTAGATAAATAAAATGAAAAACACCGTTCATGGAGACGGTAGTCCGTACGTACGCATGAACGTTGTTTTCCTTTCCTTATTGTCTTGAAATGGAAGTAAGTAGATGACATACATATGTATATATATACATAAATCCAGTAGCTTTATAATGTCATATATTTCATTATTATTTCTTATATATACTTTATAATCATTCTTAAATGGTTAACATGGAGAATGAATCTCATCGCGTCGTGGAGACGGTAGTCCGTACGTACGCACGAGCGATGATATCATTTCTATTGAATTGAATTGGAGTGAATTATACAATATATCAGAATCAATATGATGTTGTAATAACTATGTATAGTTATTATTTACACCATTATACCCATCCATGTAAGGTGGGAGTGGAAAATAGATTACACCACGACGTGGAGACGGTATTCCGTACGTACGCACGCGCGGTGATTTCATTTTTCCGTAGGATGGATAGAAGGTGAATTAGGGTTGTTTCATACTTATAATAACATATCAGTATATGAGTGATACTAATGTTATTACTTCATAATGAAACAACCTAATAAGAAGAAGTGGAAGAAGAAATAAAGATGAAAGAATTGGTAACGGTAATTACCTTTTCTTTGAAGCGCCTTTTGGAGACCTCCTCTTAGGGAACTAAAATTGGTCTTTGAGGAAGACCAGAACCTCTAGGATGTTTCTAGGGAAGTGGAGAAGAGATTTTGGCAGGGGTTGGACGAGCTTGAGTGCTCAAATTGATGTGAGGAGGAGGGGGAGGAGGTTTCCTTTTATAAGGGAGGAGAGGGGCACCTTAGGAATATCTCAAAATATTATTTTATATTAAAGTCAAAATCGGTTTATAATGGTTCCAAAGGGTCTTATTTCGAAGCTAAAGTGGGGATGGGTCGAAATCCTATCAACCAATAGGATTTAGACAAGTTTAGGTTATTATTTTAACCTTATCAATTAGATTTAACTCTAAGTTAAAAAATTTATCTTTTACCGTGTCTTTTTGTTTTCTTACACTATATGGTTAATACACTTACTATAACATGCCAAACGAACCCCAAATTGTTTATTATTAATATATATATCCTTATCTATGTCATTTGGCCGAACCTTAGATTTTTAGGAATAAAATAACAATTAATAATATAATATTTGATTTAAAAACTATTTTGTGTCAATTTTGACACTATTTGATATATGATTTTTTTGAAAGTCATAACATAATTATATGTTCGAACCAAGTTGATTAAATCAACTATAATATATCATAGTAACCTAGAAAATTAGTGGAATTCATAAAGAGTCTCAAATTACATTTATTTTGGTGTTTACAACATCAATTATGTCAATATTTCATTAATAAGATAATTACTGCATCATCATTGTGTCATAAATAAATTAAATTATTTAATGTCTAAAAATTATAAATAAAATACCATCATGTAGGAAATCTTTTTAGATTTCTAATGAATATTTATAGTCGAATTTATCTTATGTATAACCCCATATTAAAAATGATTTACTTATTAAACTTTGATTTTAACTATTTTAACCCTTCTTTAAATAAATTAATAATAAATGTCCTAATCTAATCCAAGTGGGCCTAAATGGTCATATTTTATTCCTATGTTTGTTTTTGGTCGAATTACACTTGTCCAATAGAATTAGGACATGTGTTAGGGTAATATTAATATCATATTTACCCTTAGTTACCCTATTTACTATTAACCGTGGTAAAAAAAGTAAAAAGTTACTATTCACCAAAAAATTATTTTCATCTCATTGACCCACATTTTAGTCCTTGATATTAACCGTGTCTGTCGGATTTTCGAAATTCCATTCACAGAAGCGGTAAAATTAAGTTTTTATGCAAAATTCAGTTTTTAACCTACCACTTAGTGGTTTCACTATTCCTCAAAAATTGAAAGTTTTCAGAAAAGTACAAAAATTTCACCCTAGGCTAAAATTGATATTCCGAATTCAAAAATGATTTCTATTTTACAAAATTCCCAACATATAAGTTGCATTAATTAATTTTATAATTAATTTCCGCTGTCACAACAAATAGCGTCTTTTTAAGAGATAATAACTATCAAAAGATTGACACTTGTTTATAACTGGTTTAAATGTGAAATTACATCCAATGTCCAACATTGTATTAAATTGTAAAAATATATTCTAAATATACTTTAAAACCACTCAAATTAATTATTTATCACTATTAATTATTTCGATTAAAAAAGTTGTTTTTAATTATAATTTAGTAATTTTCACTATTCATCAGAATATGAAAGTTATCCGAAAAGTACCAAAATTTCACCTTAGGCTAAATTCGATACTCTGAATCCAAAAATGAAGTCCATTTTGAGAGTTAAAATTTCTAAAATTTAAAAAGTGGTTATTACTATTCATAACGGCTAGTTTTAATAATATTTTAATAGCATGTCATTGTTTCGTGAAACTCAGGATTACGTACCACACACGCTATCGAGGAAGGTTGTGATTGCGTGTAATGAAAGGCAAGTCAAGGATGCGTGTTGTGCAAGCTCCTTTTGGTGTAGCGTATAACACAAGACATTAGTAAAATAAAAAAGAATATTTTTCATAAAATCTCGGGCTGTTACAATCGCCTTGTTAGAAATTGAATTGAAAAAATAACACAACCTCATTATAGTCTTTCTGACACGGATGGGCAATATTCCACGCAGTGAAACTTGTAGAATTTGTTGCATCATGACGTGACAATCATGTGATTTCACACCTATCAACTTCAAGTCTTTCAATGAGACAAAAATTTTTACATTTGAAGAATAACCTTGAGGCACTTTGATATCATGAAGACACTGACAGAAGCTACTTTTCTCCCTCTTCGATAATGTATGACAAGCCAGGGGAAGAAATGTTCATCTTCCTTTAGGAGTGGAGCTAACTCCAAACGTATTCCCATTGATAGTTGGTCTAACCTTGCATTCAACCCATCTTTTGTCTTTCCTTTAATATCTAGCAATGTTCCGATCAAAGAATCACAGATATTCTTCTCCACGTGCATGACATCAATATTATGTTTGACTTCATGATACCACCAATATGGTAGCTCAAAAAATATTGACCTTTTCTTCCAAATATGTCTATCATTACCAGATTTCTGTGTCTTTCCCAATGTCACATCAAGGTTTTTCACCCTCTCAAAATAAAAATCTGGGGATAAAGGTTTTGGAGCAGTATCAAATTCTTGTGAGCCATTGAATGCCTTTTTTAGTCTTCTATAAGGGTGATCCATAGGCAAAAACTTTTGATGACCCATGTACACTGTTTTCCTCCCATGATGCAATTGACAATATGAAGTCTGTTGTTCACAAATTGGACATGCTTTATGCCCTTTAACATTGTATCCAGACAAATTTCCATATGCTGGGAATTCATTTATAGTGAATAGAAGCACTGCATGCAGTGGAAAATATTCCATTTTATAAGAATCATACACCCTAATACCATCAGCCCATAACAGTTTCAAATCATCAATCAGCGGTGACAAGTATACATCAATATCATTGCCGGGTTGCTTTGGACCAGAGATCATGATACTCAACATGAAATATTTGCGCTTCATACAAACTTCAGGAGAGAGGTTGTAAATTACCAATAAAACAGGCCATGAACTATGTGTGCTACTGAGGGTTCGGTATGGATTCATTCCATCTGTGCACAAGCCTAGTCTCAGATTTCTAATTTCATTTCCAAATGTAGGGTACTGGGCATCAATTTTCTTCCATTGTGGACAATCAGCTGGATGACGTATTTTTCCATCACATACCCGCTCATCAGCATGCCATCTTAACCTTTTTGCATCATGTGAATTATCAAATAAACGTTTGAAACGAGGAATTATAGAAAGATACCAAAATACCTTTGAAGGGAGCTTTGTAATCTCTACATCAGCTTGTGATCATTCTTTCACCTTATACCATGATGTCCCACATTTAGGACACTCTTTCAGAAATTCATATTCCTTCCTATATATAATGCAGTCATTCGGACAGGCATGTATTTTCCTGTATCCCAATCCCATCGGGCATAATATTTTTTTGGCCCTATAATGTGAATCTAGAAGATCGTTATCTTTTGGAAGAATGTCTTTCATCAATTTTAGCAGCTCTGTAAAACTTCTGTCACTCCATCCATGTTTCGCCTTCAGGTTAATCAATCTTAACATCACCGACAAAACCGTAGAATCTGTACAACGAGGATATAATGGTTTTTCGGCATCACCATAAAGACGTGAAACTGTCGGTTCTATCTCAATTTGTTCTGCTACAATATCGCGAATCATTTCTTCAATTCCATCGGAGTTACCATCTTGCGATTCATTATCATCAGTGACATTCTGTCCAGTTTCACCATGCCAAATCCAAGGGTTGTAACTCGGATTGAAACCATGAAAAATCAGATGATCTTTTATCTCTCTACTTTTCAACTTCTTCATATTCAGACATTTCAGGCATGGACAGAAAAAAATGTCACTACTTGGAACATTTCGTTTAGCAAATTCAAAAAAGGCATCAACACCTTCCTCATATTCATTGCTCATTCGATGTGCCGTAATCCAACTTCGACTCATTATTACCTATAACAAATAGCAAAAATATATATATTTTTTAGATAAGACAAATATATGTTTATATGAAAAAAATCATAATTTGAATGTAAACAATTTTGAAATATAAAACAAATCGATGTGTATTTAAAAAAATATGCTTGAATATTATTTTTTAAACAAAATATAGTAAGATATAACACCCCCCTGGAAACCCCCCGACCCCTCTGGACAGCCCCCCGCCCCTCCTGGACACCACCCCCCCACCCCCTACCCCCTTGGACACCCCCCTGGACATCCCCCAACCCTCTGGACAGCCCCCCCACCCACCCGGACAACCCCAAATACCCTCTGGAGAGGCCGCCACCCACTTGGACAGCCCCCCACACCCATCCAACCCCTTGGACACCCCCTGGACACCCCACCGACCCCTCTGGACAGGCCGCCACCCCCTTGGACAGCCCCCCACACCCACCCATCCCCTTGGACACCACCCTGGACACCCCCGGACCCCTCTGGACAGCCCCCGACCCCTCTAGAATGCACCCCCACCCCTCCTGGACACAACCGCCCACCCCCGACCTGCATGGACACCCCGCTGGACACCCCCAACCCTCTAGACAGCCCCCCCACCCCTCCTAAACACCACCCCCACCCCCCTACCCCCTTGGACACTCCCCTGGACACCCCCCAACACCCACCCACACCCTTGGACAGCCCCCCACACCCACCCACCCCCTTGTAAACCCCCTGGACACCCCCCGACCCCTCTGGACAGCCCCCACCCCTCCTGGACACCACCCCCACCCCCTACCCCCTTGGACACCCCCCTGGACATCCCCCAACCCTCTGGGAAGCACCCCCACCCACCCGGACAACCCCAAATACCCTCTGGAGAGGCCTCCACCCACTTGGACAGCCCCCACACCCATACACCCCCTTGGACACCCTCCTGGACACCCCACCGACCCCTCTGGACAGGCCGCCACCCCCTTGGACAGCCCCCCACACCCACCCATCCCCTTGGAAACCACCCTGGACACCCCCCGACCCATCTGGATAGCCCCCGACCCCTCTAGAAAGAACCCCCACCCCTCCTGGACTCAACCCCGCACCCCCGACCTGCTTGGACACCCCCCTGGACACCCCCCAACCCTCTGGACAGCCCGCCCCCACCCCTCCTAAACACCACCCCCACCCCCTACCCCCTTGGACACCCCCCAACACCCACCCATACCCTTGGACAGCCCCCCACACCCACCCACCCCCTTGTAAACCCCCCTGGACACCCCCCGACCCCTCTGGACAGCCCCCCACCCCTCCTGGACACCACCCCCCACCCCCTACCCCCTTGGACACCCCCCTGGACATCCCCCAACCCTCTGGGCAGCCCCCCCCCCCCCCCACCCACCCGAACAACCCCAAATTCCCTCTGGAGAGGCCGCCACCCACTTGGACAGCCCCCCACACCCATCCACCCCCTTGGACACCCCCCTGGACACCCCACCGACCCCTCTGGACAGGCCGCCACCCCCTTGGACAGCCCCCACACCCACCCATCCCCTTGGACACCACCCTGGACACCCCCCGACCCCTCTGGACAGCCCCCGACCCCTCTAGAAAGCACCCCCACCCCTCTTGGACACAACCCCCCACCCCCGACCTGCTTGGACACCCCCCTGGACACCCCCCAACCCTCTGGACAGCCCCCCACCCCCTACCCCCTTGGACACCCCCTGGACACCCCCAACACCCACCCACACCCTTGGAAAGCCCCCCACACCCACCCACCCACTTGTAACCCCCCCTGGACACCCCCCAACGCCTCTGGACAGCCCCCCGCCCCTCCTGGACACCACCCCCACGCCCTACCCCCTTGGACACCCCCCTGGACATCCCCCAACCCTCTGGACAGCCCCCCCCCCCCCCACCCACCCGGACATCCCCAAATACCCTCTGGAGAGGCCGCCACCCACTTGGACAACCCCCCACACCCATCCAACCCCTTCGACACCCCCCTGGACACCCCACCGACCCCTCTGGACAGGCCGCCACCCCCTTGGACAGCCCCCACACCCACCCATCCCCTTGGACACCACCCTGGACACCCCACGACCCCTCTGGACAGCCCCCGACCCCTCTAGAATGCACCCCCACCCCTCCTGGACACAACCCCCCACCCCCGACCTGCTTGGACACCCCCCTGGACACCCCCAACCCTCTGGACATCCCCCACCCCTCCTTAACACCACCCCCACCCCTACCCCCTTGGACACCCCCCTGAACACCCCCCAACACCCACCCACACCCTTGGACAACCCCCCACACCCACCCACCCCCTTGTAAACCCCCCTGGACACCCCCCGACCCCTCTGGACAGCCCCCACCCCTCCTTGACACCACCCCCCACACCCTACCCCCTTGGACACCCCCCCTGGACACCCCCCAACCCTCTTGATAGCCCTCCCACCCCCCTGGAATCACTGAAAATTTACCATAACAAGAAGTTGGGCCATTCAAAGAATGTTTTTAGGTTTGGAGGAAGAACTGAGTTTCAATAGATAGAGAAGGAACTCGACATTAGGTTGTCTATTCCAGGTGTGGATTTGAAGGAGTTAATGTTTGTTCAGTGACCCAAGAGATTGAATCAGAAATTCAGATGTTTTGCCATTTTCTCATGATGAGGATGAATAATTGGTGGGGTTTGACTTTTAAATGGAGAGCTTAGCAGACCATCATATTTTCTATAGATCAGTAAAGGATGTTAGCATCGAACATAAGGCTTAAGGGATGCTTTCAGATCCAAATATGTATGTTGATGGATGCAATGGATCTAGTAGAGGTTCAAGAAAGAATGGTGGTTTTATTTGTTTAGGATTAGTAGTGAAGAAAAAACTAGTTAATTTTTTACTTGCTGAAAAGAGGGTATCTAAAATTTTTAACATGCCGAGGGGAAATCTGGCGAGTCCTCCTCCTGAAACTGTGTTTGCAGGGGGTGAAAATGGTGATGTGATCCCAAATCCATGCACCTATGCCATGGTTGTGTGTGAATAAAGTAGTAAAAACTGTAAAAGGGAAACCCATCCAAATGGACACGCCCCAACCCTCTCGGGGATTTATAGAAAACGATGAAAAATTAGTGAAATCATAAAATTAGTCTATAGTGCAAGTCGAACTAATAGATCTAGGGATGATAAATAAGATTATGGTGCCAAAACGAGTTAAAAGGGTTCGCAATCGAAGAATCTTAGCTAGTTTCAACAAAAAAATCACAACACATATATATATACTATCCGCGAAAAAAAAAATGATCGAGTGGGAGGATTACCTGAGTGCTGCGAGTTTAGTTGATTGATCCGAGGAGATTAAATATAAGAAACGATGATCGCAAAATGAATCTAAACCAAGGAAATGGATGAGCCGATTCTGGTTTACGCGCGAGAGAGACGAGTCGCGACTGTCGAAGGTAAACTCACGAATGACAATCCACGGGTCTGGGTAAATTTTTAAATGAGTTATCACGTCGGTTATTCAATAACCGACGTTATAATTTTTTTTAAAAACATTTATAACGTCGGTTATTCAATAACCGACGTAAAAACCTTCCTCCGATTCTTCTTTTACGTCGGTTATTTTATAACCGACGTTATAAAGGGCTCAAAATCCGCGTTTTTTTACGTCTGTTATTCCATAACCGACGTCAAAAACATCTGCGGATTCTTTTTTTACGTCGGTTATAAAATAACCGACGTAAAAAGGCGTTCAAAAACCGCGTTTTTTACGTCGGTTATTGAATAACCGACATAATAACTCGTACACATGTCGATTTGTTACGTCGGTTATTGAATAACCGACGTAACAAACACCCCCCCCCCCCCCCCGCTTCTGTTTTTTACGGCGGTAAATGTATAACCGACGTAAAAAACGAAGCCGCGTGATTAATAACGTCAGTTATAAAAATAACCGACGTTAAAGGTGTACTAAACACAGGTTTTTACGTCGGTTATTAAATAACCGACGTAAAAAACCTCGTTTTACATATTATGACGTCGGTTTTATATAACCGACGTAAAAAATGGTGACGTAAAAAATGTTTTCTGCACTAGTGACATTGTCCATTTACCTTTCCTACTGGGAAACTAATAACCATTTATCCCATCACAAGTTTGTGGTTTTCTTATTGTTAACATTCTCTTGATCATATTTTCTATCACTCTCCATCAGAACATGAAACTTATTTTATCTTCCATGTCCTTGATTTCTTACATGGAATCCTAGTATGGGTTATCTCCGGTGACCTTTGTACTTCTCTTTCATTCTTAAAAAGTATTAATTTTATTGAATCTTTTTTAGATGTGGGACATTCAATGAAGTTCCCAAGCCCAATTTTAAAATAGCGAGGACATAATTTCAAAAAGGGGGAGGAATGTAACAACCCATGTTCTTATAGTATGTTATTTTCATTAATGTAATTCAATATTTTTCACTACACGCAACACCTAGTTCAAGCGCACCATGACTTACCAAACATGCCATTCAAAAAGAGTTTTTTGAATATTAATAACTGAATTTTGAATATTATATACTCCATGTAATTTTAGAATCCATATTATGTTTTTCATAAACATAATATAAGAATAACTCAATATTTTCAGATAAAAGAATTAATTTTCAAAAAATTCAATTTTACCACCTTTTAATGGAATACCCCTTTTAAAACCAAAAATTGTAACTTTTATATATTAATTTTAATGAAATTAAAATTTTTTAGAATCTGAAAATAAAAATTTATTTTTGATAAATTTTTTGTACTTTTCTGATAACATTCATATTATGATGAATATTGAAAAATACAAAATTTTAATTGAGAACCAAATTTTTAATCAAAATAATTTATAGTGTTATGTTATGAATTTGAATGGTTTGGAAATATAATCAGATTATTTTTTTATCATTTAATACAATACTATTAATTATAAGTAATTTAACATTTAAATTTTACATAAACACATTTCAATATTTTGATAGTTTTACTTTGTAAAAACCCATTTTTTGGTTTTGACAATGGGATTTAATTTTAAATTAATTAATGCTACATATATGTTTTGAGTTTGGTAAAATAGAATTCATTTTTGAATTTGGAATATCAAAAGTTTCTTAGGGTGAATTTTTGATATTTTTCTGAAAACTTTTAATTTTTGATGAAAAGTAAAAACACTGCGTTATTGTTTAAAAACTGACGTTTTTTAAATAATTATTTATTTTAATTATTTAAGTCAATATATATACATAATACCTATATTAGTTCAATGTGATTCATTTGATTCATTTTTATAATAAAATTAGATGTATAAAATTTTGTTGATCTGTTTCCCTCTTTCACACACCTTATAGGAGCATTTACGAATTTGCATAAAACATAATTTTCTCGCTTTTGGGTGTTGAATTTAAAATATCATAAAGAAACGGTTTACATCGGTAAGAAAAATGTGGTTCATTAAGATAAAAATAATTTTTGGTGAATGGTAACTTTTGAATTTTATTTACCACGATTAAAAGTAAATAGGGTAATGAAGGGTAAAAATCATATTATAATTACCCTAAAACATGTCCTAATTCTATTGGATAATTTTAATTCAACCAAAATATATCATAGGAATAAAATATTCTTCTCTTTAGTGCACTTGGATTATATTAGTACATTAATTATTATTTTATTTAAAGAAGAGTTAAAAGAGTTAAATTCAATGTTTAATAACTATTCTATTTTTAATATAGGGTTACACACAATATAAATTCGAATATAAATATTAATTATAATGATAAAAGTATTTCCTATATATTTTTATTTATATATAATTTTTAGACATTAAATAATTTTATTTATTTGTCACACAATGATGATGTAGTAATTAACGTAATAATGTAGTATTAAAATAATTGATATTATAAATATCCAAATAAATGTAAATTGAGACTTATGTTGAATTACATTGGTTTTATAGGATAAAATGTTATGTTATTGTTGATTATATAAAATTTATTCCAAGATATAATTTATTTACGGCTTTCAGAAAAATTAAATACTAAATACTTTCAAATTTGACACAATTGAGTATTTAAACAAATACTATATTATTAATTGATATAATATTATTCAAATTATAAGGGTCAACCAAAGTAATTAGATAAGGTTATATACATCAATAATGAACCACTTGGGGTTCTCTTTGATGGTTATACTATGATTATTAACCATATAATATAAAAATACAATGATACATGGTAAATGTCAAACTATTTATCTAAGAGTTAAATAAAAACGCTATGGTTAAGATGTTGAAATAAACATGTCTAAAACCTATTGGATGAGACTTTTTTGACCCATCCCCATCTTATCCACTAAATAATTTATTGTGGAGAAATGAGAAACCGAAAATTATTTTATTATTAAATAATATTTCACAGTTTTCTTAATGTGACCCTCACCTCCCTTATGAAAGTGTACTTTCCCTTATCTCAAGATCACACCTCCAAAAGAATTTGGCACATCCACCCCTACCCAAACATCCTACCAAATTCCATAACATCAATCTAGAGTCTTTAATTTGATCATAAATCCATCCTAGTGTTCCCTTTTCATCAACTAAAAAAGAAACACTCTGAGAAGAGTTAATAATTATACGACACTCTTTCAAGTACTTTTCATCATCCACTTCCTATTTCTTTGTTGTTTCCATACCAAAATAATCACTCTAGTACCTCCTAAATACTGTGATGTTATTTTAAATATAGTACAACCATATTCTTTATTCTATCATGCCAATAAATGACAAGGTCACCATACCTGTGTACGTACGGCTTACCGTCTCCACGTCGTGGTGTAGTTTGTTATTAAAAAACATCATTATTTATATGGGTATAATAATGAGTATAGCTGATTTAAATAATAAATATAAAATTTTAATTGTTCTTTATACATGATATACCATCCAATTATATATGATTTCACCATCAAAAGAATGATATTGTCGCTCGTGCGTACGTACGACTTACCATCTCTACAAACTCGATGGGATTCATTCCCCATATTAATCATTCAAGAATAATTTTCATTTTATGATTAAAAATAATGTTTAAGATCATAATATTATTATGTATATGAATCAAATACAACCTATACAAAACAATCATGACTTACGTAACAAAACATATAAAGTAAAACAATTCAGTTAACAACCAAAACAATGATAATACTGAAATATCATTATCAAAGAAATATTTGAAGATCATTTATGATATAATATTTATGTATTTGGTTTTTTTATAATTTAATAACAATTATTTCAACATTATACAGGAGGTTTACCTGCCCTATACTATGGAAAAGTACAAGGCAAGGGGTTTCTTATCTCACATTTAATTACTTAAGATTTCCATTGTTCGCCACTTATTTATTACATGTGGTGTATTGTGTACTTACATTTGATATATATATTATCATAATTATCTTTTTATTCAGGGTATTCCATGATTAATTTTTTTGTTATTAGATTTTAGTCATATAGATCGATTGATTGCAACGAGGTAAGGGGTTTTCATCTCACTTTTATTCCCTTGAGATTCATGCTATATTTTCCACTATTACCTTTTGTGTTGTGTATGTATTGCCCATGATGGTATAGTTTGCATAATATGATTTAATTTATGGTTATTTACATCATCATTTAAAGATACTTCTTTCATGGGGTGTATGTTTCGTAAGTTACCTAATCATTAAGGGAATTTCAATTTTCAATTTCTACTCATTCGGTTTTATGAAATGCTCATCGTTTACTTTTCTCCAAAATTATTTTTTAAATCAATATTTATTTACTTATGTTGTAATTTCTACTCCACTTTGTGTGGATACACTTTTGATACATAGAATAACTCTATTTTTGAATTCTCCTGTCATCGATATAAACTTGATAAGATTAATTTTAACTCAATTTCAATTCATTGAGTTCAACAACCAAGTCATTGGTGTTGTTTTTAACAGAATTTGTGTGAATTCCCTATGATATATTTAAACTGAATATGAAATCATTTTCAGTGTATTTATATTTCTCACACATATTTATTACATTTATTTATCATGAACCTAATGATACAGTCTTTATAAAGGAATTCATCTCAACTTACATTCCATTATGACTTCTTTGTTGTTATGCACCAATTCAAATTTATTTTTTTTATATACTGTTCATTGATATAGTATATCATGAATCCCATTATGCTGAAGATATTATAAATTTTTTATTAGCTCAATTACTTTTATTCAAGGATCTCTCATTTGGTTAGGAACTATAACTAAAATATCATTTTAAATGTTTTAAAAATTTATTCATCTAAATATTTATCATTAATGTCCATGTTTTAAAAATTCTTTTAAGGTATTATTTTTACGGACATTAATATTTTAAAATTCAAATTATTTTTAATAGTTTCAATGTGGTATGGGACACTTTGATTCAAAAATCTATTTTAAACGGCTTCTTGATAAATTGGGACACTTTTGAAAGTTTTCATGAAAAAGGGTTATTTCTCTCAAAGATGTTTACTGATCATTTTGAACTATGTCAACATCCTTTATAGGATACTATTATTGATCGAGGTTTATTTATTATGATACAAATATTTCATACTATAATGAAGGTTTGGTGATATGTTTTACTATGGAAGTGTTATTTTTATACCATTCATAGATTATGGATTATGTATTGACATTTTGGGTTCTAGTTTTAATACGAATGTTTATGTTATGTTTAAAACTTTTCATATGAGGAATACATTGGACATAGCTAGTGAGGGGTGGAGCCTACTATAGATCCTTGATGCATTAGTAGGTCTCATGATAAAAACTAGTGTCCTGCCACAAGGCCTTGAAAAAATCATATTTGTCGTCTTGGCACAAGGCCTTGACTATGTGGTTATGAAATCTAGAATTATACACTCCATAATTATAATAGTGACTATTGATATTTCATGTGATTATTCAACTAGTAGAATATCCATGTAAATAAATAAATGGAATTATTTTATTTATATTGGCCAAATTATGCAGAAGTTTATGTTTAAAATTATTATGTTTTATCCTTCCACATTGCCTAAATTTTTTTATTTTTATTCATAAAAGTTTCCGATATATTTTTAACCTTACTGAGCATCTGAGAACACCCATTTCTATGTTTTATTTTTTACAGGATGTGAAAAAGTATATAATGACATACATAGAGGGATATTCTAAGAGATGTGAATGTGTTAAATTGAGATAATGTTGTTGTTTTTTTATTTTGTAATGTAATGTCAAACTTATGAATGCGTCTAGTACTTACAATGCAACTAAACTGATCAGTATTTCAAGACATGATTCCTTGTATCATGCCAATGTTACGTAATAATGCACCGACTCTGGGTAACTAGGGTCGGGGAGTTACAATAGCCATGTTGGAACCTTTGTGTCATTTGAAATGTATGTTTATAAATATAGGGAACTTTATTAAAGGGATATCCCTTAGGGGTTTTCGTATATTGGTGTCTGTATTTTGGGTTGGAAAGTGCGGTGAGATGTGACAGCATGCAAGGGCCTCTTACTTACACAATATAACTATATAAACCATGTGATATTGGGAATCATATAGATTATTGAGTGACGTTTACTCACCAGCCTCAATTAGACGTGTTGGTGCCCCATGGAAGATAGAGTGGCCAGGTAGGATTTGCCACTGATTTTGTCACGAGGGAGATCAGTAGCTTATAGACTATGTGGCTTACCATATGCTGATAGGTGGTTCCTAACCGAGTGCATCGAGGGGATCTCTTGGGATTTTCAGGATCTCCCATGGTTACAGCTTGTATTTCATGTTTATTTTTCTTCTACACTATTTTTCATTCATCTTGTATGGTTTACCTATATCCATACTACACAACCCTGTTATTAGTTGTTTGGTTTTGTTTATAAAATGGCAAACTATTTTTCCAATAATATATGATGTGTGTTGGTTGTTATGGTGGGAAAGAGGTGTTATTTTGTTTAAATGGGAAAAACCTTATTTTTATAATTGTACTTCTAAACTAGTGTCATCAGATAAATTTGGGTAAGGAAACATTTGGATTTAGTGGTTAAATTTTTACATTCCTACTAATATTTTTTGTTATCACGTATATCCTTCACCATTCTAGTTTCTGGTTAAACTATTGTTCAGACTCTTCCTTAGTGGCTGCTAATGTGGGAGTGGGTTTGGGATTCTGGTTGGAGGTGACCAAGGGATCACAAAGATATCATTGTAGCTAGGTCTTATTTCCAGTTTTGTTCTTTTTAGTGGTACATTGTATCTGGATTGGTTCATTGTTTCTTTAAGATTCAATGGATGTTTTTATGTGTTCTCTATCTATTCTATTTATTTATCTATTAATGGTTTTATATCTTGGTATTAAATCGTTCCCTCATGTATAATATGATGCTCATCAGTGGTTTCCATCAGGGAAAGATCTGGAATGCCTCTCAGGAAATGTCACAGACCGGGTTGGGTGACCGGTTTAGGGTCAACCCGGGTTGGTTGGTGAGAATCCAAATGATAAAATGAGGGAACAATGTTTTTTTTGTCCCTCATGAGTAATAATCCACATTATTTTCGTAGGTATTAAGATCCAGTTGTGGATGAACACAAAATCTGTACAATTAGAAGGATAATATCCATTCTCCAATGTTCAGATCATGAAAATTCATTCTGGCTATTTATCGGTTGGATGGTGAAAGAGAATAATGGTTAACATTAATCATGAAAATAAGGAATAAATATTAAATTCAATCCATGTATTTGGATGAATTAAAGAACATATTCACCATTATGTATTTTACTTATATTATTCATATAAATGTAGAAAAGAAGTTCATTGAGATGAAGAAAAATGATGGTGAATTGGTCTGTACCTATGGGGATAAATTCGAAAGACTTATGAGGTATTATTATCGTATTATCATCCAACCCAAAAGTAAATTTTATAGGTTCTTCAGTGGCTTAAATGCATGTATTAGAATGTAATTAGCCCTAATTAACTATAGTAGATGAAAATATATTGGGCATTGTGCAATCAAATTTGAAATGGGGTTTTTATTTACATATCAATATTATGGTGTAAACAAGAATAATAAATTGAAGTTTAAATTAAAATATAAAAACCTTGGTGAGAAGAACACATTTTGAACTCTTACATTCAAAAATTTGGATAAATAGCTATTATTTGAGTTCCCAAAAGTAACATGAAGATGTTTCAAGTGACAAAATACTAACTACTAAGAAAAGGAACATAGAAGTGATGTGAAGATGAAATTTAATGAAATGAATAGAGAGAAATGGTTAAAAAATGAACAACCAACTCTTCATTATTTCAATTGTATGTATTTTTTCATTATATGAATTAGTTCCCCCATCAAAGAGACAATATGGATGGTAAGAAAAAAAAATCCTTAATGAAAATGTAAAAGGTAAATCAAATACAATAACAATTAAGAAATGATGAATTATATATTGGAAGGGTTGTAAGAATTATTATTTATGGAAATTTTATGTCACACATTGGATGGTGTTTTATAACCAAATGGGGATTAATTAATATTTAAAAACATGTGATAACATTTTTGTTGTGAAAAACAAAAATGGAATGCCCTATCATTCTATTTATGGATCTCATGATATGATAGTTCTTCATGAATAACATATTAAAATTCATTCCATAAAGTAAGAGATCAAGTGGAAAATGAGCAAAGAAAAAAGGGTATGGTTGTCCTGAAATCATGTAGGTGTATATTTTCATGAATATTCGTTAACATTAGGTAAATGATCACAAAATAAAATGTTGTTCTTGTAAATTATTTTTTATTTTTGTGGCCTTGTAAATCATCATAGATTTATGACTCTGAGGTCCGTAACATTACATTGATAATTGAATTTCTTATATTTTCATGACCTTATGAACTCCCTATAAATTTTTATCCCTTTCCTCATAATCCATATTTTCACTTCCCACCCATGTTCTCTTATATGGAAATCCAGCGATATGTTACTTTTGGTAACCATCAAATTTCTAACTATCAATTTTTAATTAATGTTTTAATATTCATTTTTTATGATGTGGGTTTAAATTTAATGAACATTCATGTATTAATTATTTAATTAACCTTACAAATTTTAAGGCATAATTTCATTTTAATGGGGGTATAATGTGACACCACGAGATTTTGTGAATTATTTTTTAAATTATTCTAATATTTTATATATTTTTCACACCACACAACAGTAAATATATATTTTTAATTTTTTTTAGGTTTGGAATTATTTATATTCAAATCCATGTTAATTATAAACTAAAATCAATGTTATTTTTATCTTTCATTGCAGGAAACACTGACTTGTCTTATGTTACATGAATCACATAGTTTCAGGAAAACATCACTTTATTATTATAATTATTTATACGTGATAGATATATCATAGCTGTTAAATTATCTGTTATTTCTAGTTTTTAAAAACCTATGAAAATAATTGTCTTAAAAAATTATGAAATTAATTAATTGGTTATAAATTAATTATAAATCGATACATGAACCATTTGACTATAAAATAATTTCTTTTTGAAAACTATTTTTATACTCTTATAGTTATTTTATCATAATAAATTAAATTAATTAAAAATATCTAACTATATTAATTAAATATTATTTTATAATTCAATAAAATAATTTTTATTTTCACCCAATAGATTTGATAAGAATAAGATAAGAACAAACTTAATATTTCACATAAAAATCATTGTTTTTATAATGTCCCTTTTACAACCTTTTAATGGAGAAGATATTTTAACTAAAATTTTTGGAATTTTATTAGATTAAATATATAATAATAAAATTCATCTTTTAATTATAAACATAAAATTTAGGTTAGGGTGAATTTTGTTCTTTTTGGTGAGGTTTTATTTTTTTATTAATTGTGAAAACAACATAATTTTATATCGAAACATCTTATTAGTATAATTTAATATCATGATAAATTATAAATTATTTATTTAATTAAAAAATTACAATACATTATCTATTATTCTAATATATTTCATTTTAATAAATTTTTATTTTAAATTGTGTATTAAATATATAGCATTGTTTTGAATGTTTTTATATTGAAAACCTACATTGTTGTCCCGACTACCTGATTAAATTCCAATTATTTTATACCAATTCCATAATTTAAATATTAGAAAATGGATTCCATATTTTGAATCCTAATCATTAATAATTTCTAAGAAAGTCAATATATGTTTTGACCAAAAAATTATTGAATGTAATTAAAATTAATTACAATGGTTATGGTGAAATTTGGTTTAACAAGGGAGTAAACCCAAATGTTATGTGATAAAATGACCTAAAAACCTGAAAACATTAATTTTATGGAAAAAAATATACCCTAGACTGAAATTTATTTACATTTTTCATTATTTGATTCACTTTCAATGGGAAAAATGTTGTCAAAATTCCCAATTCCAAAATTTACAACATTCACTCTTCCTCCACTATAAAAGTCCTTAAATCCTCCCACTTCCACATACCTCTAAAGATGCTTTTCATCAGACAAGATATTCTAGAATAGATTTTAAAAATCCCTACCCTCATCATAGGATCCAAAACATTGTAAAAAACACATCCATGGAAGCCCTTTGGTACAAACCAAATGATGATACCCCAATAAGAGGTAACGGCATTCATCAAGCTCATTATTTTAATTTATTTAGCCATTATTATAATTTTACTTATTTAATACCTAAATAAAAACACTTATATAGTAAATATACTTATATTTATTATATCAAGGTTTTTCCCTACACTTACACACACTTATATCTTGTGGTAAACGAACAAACTCGTAATGTATACGCTGAACTACTGCATCATAAGATGATGATTGTTCAAATTTTATATACCACCATTCATGGATAAAAATTATACTGAAGACACTATTTAAATATTATATATATGATATTTATTATTAATATACTCTTACAAAATTTTTTTATAACACATACCTTTATACTTTCTATCTTTTGTAAATATGATAACATCATTTGTGGATGTGTGGACTACTACATCTTAAATTTGATGTGATTCATTTACAAATTATATAGAATTTCTTAATAATGGTTATACTGAAAATATATGATATAAAAAACAGAATATTTCAATTTTAATGTTATTATATACATATATAAATATATTTCCATTAATTAAATTCTTTGAATATGATAACCAAATGAAAAGATCATTCATGCATACGTAAGGCCTATAGTCTCTATGAATGGTGTAATTCATTTCTTCTTTATATATTTTATTGATTATTATAAATAAATATATACTGAATATATTTCATATTTATATAATTTTTTACATTCTGAGAGTATATAAATCATGATCTATGTAAGGAGATTACTAATAATGAGTCAAAACATGTATGAAGAACAAAGTAATTAACACTCAAAGCCAAATAGTGACATGGAATTTTAAATAGGAATGAAATATAAAGTCAGGTAAAAATAATATATGTTATTATATATAATAATATTGTTCATTAAAATATTTATAATAAACTTATATATTTTATACTAGAAGTTTTATTGAGTACAAATAGTATCTAGACATAAGGAAAGGGAATTTCATCACACATATTATTTTCGTGAGATACATGAAATATTCACCACTCAGTTATTTTTTGTGATGTATACAATTCTCTATGAAATGGTATATAATTCATTTTATTTATTTAATGATATTAAAATATTTTATTATTTTGATTTTCCATGGGGATCATGATTCTAAAGATATTCAAGTTGTAAGGGTTTTCTCGTCTCAAATTTATTTTCCACGAGATATGAGTCTAGTTCACCTCATATATCCTATTGGTTTTTTGATTAATTATTATCTTTATATCCTATTATTCATATGATTTAATTTATGGGTATTCCAAAATAAGTTATTTAATATATTAATGGGGTTTATGATTCAAAAGTTACCAAATCGATGATGTATTATTTCTTAATTTAACTTCTTTGACACACATGTCATGTTATGAACCTATTTTCATTTATGAGGAGTATATAATACATTATTACCAGTTATATCATAAAAATACTTCTTTTATTTATATTTTAGGGTTTATTTAAGTTCATTATCTTAAATATTTTGTATAATGAAAAGTTACCACGTGGAAAGAGTTTATTGAAACAATGTCATCGTTTATCAAGAATTTTTTATGATTATGCTTCTTGGATTAAATAATATGATAAATATCTAAATAAAACACATGAATTATTATATCATTTTGTTTTCCATGATATTTTCATGTATTTTAATAATTTTACCACTCTTTCGTACAAAAGATAGATAAGAAAACTTTTTGTGAATGTCTGACATTATTTCTCATTTCAGCTAGAAATCTATATTCTTTCAAAACATTTGTTTCTAAAAATAATTCAAAATGTTTTAATATTATATTAAAGGCCATGTTAATAATGTTTTAACTTTTATAAAATAGGTTTTTAAGGAGTCTAATTTTATTTTTATGATGAATAATTATTTCTAAGATTTTAAGATAAAAATGGAATGTTCAGCATGTTCGGACATACCCACCATGTTGATCGTCATTTCCATGAAGCTTCCATTATATTTTTATAAGTTTACATTTAAAAAATCATAATATTTTGGAAATTAATAAATTTTTAATAAGGTTTTCAATGAAATTATTTTTTAAAAAAATCACACTCTCTTTATATATTTTCAGAGAAAAAATTTTCAAAAATATTTAATGTCTTTTTATATTATTTCATTGTATTTACAAATAAAATGGTTTTAAAAAGTTATTATGTTTTAAAAAATGTAAATATTAAAGTATATGTTATGAAATATTTTTTTTTCAGAATATATTTTCATGTTTTTTTCCATCTAATATGACATGTGTTGATGTTATATAAGTTCTTCTAGAAAAATAACAAAATGATCCATTTATATTAATAGTAGAATGGTTTATGTATTTTTGGAATGATTGTTATAAAACTTATTTCTATTGAATGAGTTATATTCTATTAAAAACCACTTCATTTCACATGTTATTACTTAATTAAATGATTATAAAGCCTATCACTTTTCTAAGATTATGATGTGATGAATTATTTATGATACCTATTTCATTTCATGGGTTATTATTTGATATTTATAAAACCCATATCTTTTATTGGGTCAATATATGATTGATGTTATGTGGAACATGAATATTAGATATCATTATGTGATGGGTTGAACCTATATCTCCTTCCAATGAATTGGCTAATGATGGATGAATAATGAGTATAAATTTTATTTCTAAACCTGGTTACATGTTCATAATGTTATGTGTAGACATGGTTTCATGTTCATAAGGTTATTTATAAACCTCATTACATGTTAAAAATATTATTATTGAACCATATTATGTGTTCATAATGTTATGTGTAACCATGATTACATGTTCACAATATTATGCATGGAACTAGATCCATGTCCATAAGTTTATATATGAAATTGATTACAAGATCACATATTATCTGTAAAACATAATACATGTCGAAGATAATATTATTTTACATTGATGGATGTCCATAAGTCTATGTGAGGGCATCATTTTATTTCTTTTAATTAATTTGTGAACTTGTTTCCAATTATACATGTTTGTGATGTTATATGTTGATGTGTATACCACAATTCATTTTCTTATTCATATATAATTCAATAATTTGAAATTTCCTTGATTATCTTATGATTCATGTGTTATAAAGTAATAATATTTATTCCATGATTCATGTTTACAATATTTTATATGAAAGGTATGATCATCTAATGATAATTCAATGTTATTGTACCCTTATATTTATGTTATTCTTATTTATTTATTTTATTTTCCATTACTAAGAATTTGAACGCCACACATTATTATGATACATTTCCCCTAGTTATGAAGAAATGATTATATGTAGAATTAATAATTTCGGATATCAATATAAGAAAAATTTATTATCTTTCACCAAGTTAGAATATTGTTCTTTTATGTTTCCAATGGAAATAAACTAATATAGTTTGTGTAACTTTGTTTTTTTAATGTAAAATGATTTCCTTAAAAACTGATGTAATGTATATGTACAATAAAACTTTTTTTATATTTACACTGGATCATATATTTATTTAAAATTAAAGAAGGTCAATATCTTTAATAGTTAAAATGTATTCCATGTTATATAATCATTAATAATTTTATTAAAAAAATTATTATTTCATTATGTTATTTAAAGTGATTTATCATGTTTTTTATAAGTCATATGAAAGATAAATTCAGTATGTAATGGAAATAATGAATTTTCAATACATATGAAATGGCAAAAAAAATTTATGTAAATATATTATCATAGATCTATGAAAAAAATTTGAGATAACAAGGAGTTAATTAAACAAAATATAATACATAAATACTGATATCAATGAGAAAAATGTAGGTTAATGTAAATAAAAAATATTAGAGACCTAAATAAGTAGAAGTGGTACTATCTACCACCTACATAGGGGTACAATTTTGATCAATCTTATAACACCCTAATATTTTGAGAATTATTTTTGAATTAGTTTAATCTCTTTAATATTTTTCATTTCACTTAATAGTGAATTTTTTTTTAATAATAAATAACTATGTCAGGAAAAGATTAGAAGAAACACAATGTCAATCATGAACTACCTGAAACATAAAATTTATCATGCTTTATATTTAATATTGGTTTTAGTTGCATTTCATGCAACCATGAATTTCCTCTATGGCTTGCGTAACATGCATGACTGAGGTTTAACAAACAATAATATAATGTTGAAATATATATATTTAATATAATAAGATATGTCCAAGATGATAAATTACAATTTATAAAAATAATAAACTAAATTATGAAAATATATGGTTTATACAAATATAATATGAATTTATAGGTTACCAATTAGTTAGAAATTAATATTAAAACTTATTGAATATAAAAGAAAATATTATTATTTCAATGGTCACAAAGATAGTTTGGTCTAATAAATCGAATTATTTAAACTTTTTGAGTGATATGAATTTAATATATAATATATATATTGAATATAATATTTTCTACTTTAATTTAATAGATTTTATAGACACAATATAAGAACAAACCCAATTTATGTTTAAAAATCATTATTTTTATCAAGGCATTTTCCATCCCTTTAATAGAGAACCCAGTTTAAATTACAATTTTTATAACTTTTATATAATTAATATTTCAAATTAAACCTCATAATTTGAAATTTCACCATAATAATTATGTTATGGTAAATTGTTTGTATTTTTTTGTGATGTTTAATTTTTTAATGAGTAGTGAAAATACTGAATTTTACTTCAAAAATGATAATCACAAAATTTGTTTATAAGACTTTATTAAATTTTAAATTATTTTAAATACTTAATTAGAATATATTTTTATCAATTTATCCAATTCAGGTCATTATAAAAAAAGTTCAGATTCAAATTAAATAAAAAAGTAGAATTCTTTTGATCATTTTTTGGATTAAAACATTAAAATTTCACCCCATCTGTAGGATTAATTTTAAATTAATATAATCAAATTTCATGTCGGGAATTTTTAAAAATGGATTCCATATCTTTAATGATAATAATTTCTCATTTTTAAAATGTTCAACTTATATTAAAAAAAATTATTTCTGAATGTAATTATAATAAATCAAATCGATCTAGGTAAAATTAAGATCTACCAAGTACTAGACTATTAAATTTCTTATCAAAAATTACCTTGAAACATTTAAAAGTTCCATATCAAGACCATTTAATCCATTTTTTTAATATTTTCTATTATTTTATACCCATGAATTGTGAAGAATGTTTATTTTTCAAAATATTACAAGAGTGACCCTCCACCTCCACTATAAAAAGGTCTTTTCTCCGCCCACTTATTCTCTCCAATAAAACCATATAGGTTCTACCAATATGTGCTATTTTTTCTCAAAACACCCTCTTTTACTCATTTAATACTTCATTTGATCATAAATCAATCCGAGGAATCCATTTGGTTCAAACGAAATGCAATTACACGACTATGAGGTAACACCCTCCCTCAAGTTCCTTTATTTTCTTTCTCTTCATAGACAACTATTATAATTACATGCCTTTATAACAAAAACAGTATTATATATATACTATGACGTTTTTATGATAATTTTTTAACCAACACACATAGATAAATCCATCTAATAGGTATGAATCATAATGTTTATGAGTACAATGAACTTTTGACTCACTAAATGATGATTGTTCATTTTTACTTTATCGCCTCTCATGGTGGATATTATGATAGAAAATATGTTTAAATATGTCATTTATTATTTTTAATATTTATTTATGATTATTTAATCTCTTTTCAACACATATATTTACACATTCCTTTTGGTGTAAATATGATAATTTAGTTTGGGGAAGTGTGGATTACAGCCGAAACAAAGCATTGTGATTCATTCACACCTTAGGAGGAATGTATTTGAGGATTAATTTAGTAAAATTATATGATATATATTATATAATAATTAAAATAAAAAAATTATATATGTATATATATACAAATAGTTAATTTACATACTTTATTTCAATATGATAGATATATAGAAACAACGTTCATGCGTACGTATAGCCGACCGTCTCAATGAACGTTGTATTCCATTTCATTAATATATGATATATATATTATTATCATACATATATAATGAATATAAATTATATTTACATCATGTTTTAATATTATTAAATAAGTATATACCTATAAGTACCAAATAAATATAACAATGTAAGACACAAGCTAAAGACATATCGAATACTACCTAAAGCGTAACCCTTACACGGAATTGTTGAAATTTTTATAATATAAATTCACAATAAAGACATATTTAGAATTTTTTATACTAATATGTTTATTTGAAATATTTATAATAAATTTATATTTATTATACATGATATTTGAATGAGTACGAAAAGAGTTAAGACGCAATGTAAGTTAATTTCATCCCACCTTTTATTTTCCTAAGATACATTTTTTATTCACCAACCATTAATTTTTTGTGGTGTGAATACTTCACATGTGTTTATTCTATGGTTTATATACATAAAAATATGGTTATTTAAAAATATATTTTATGATATTTCATTCATGGGAATTTTTTCAAATGTTACCAAATTGGAAACGAAATTTTGTCTCAATAATCAATGTTTGAGACACATGCAATGTTATGCACCTATATTCTTTCATTACTTGTATATACATCCTTTGAGATGTTATATACTGAGTCTAAATATTTTAATTATATTTTAATATTCGTGTAATTTTATTTTCATACATGGGGAGTATGGTTCATTGTTACCAAGTGGTCAGACATTATTGAAACAATTACATCACTTTTCGAGATTATTTACATTTAGGTTTCCCTTGATAAAATATTATGATCCATATCTAAAATAAAATTCATTATTCTTATTATATTGTTTTTATTAATGATTTATTTGTCAATTTGTACCATATTTTTTCAATTTTTTTATTATATAGTTATGAATTTGTTTTTAATAAAGTATGACTTTTCCATCTATTTAGTCAGAAATCTATGTTCCATAAAAAAATGTTTTCTAAAAGGTTTTCGATGAATATTATGATGTACTCTTATAATAATTAAATTAATTTTTTCATTTTTTCTTTTAGAAATTATTTCAATTTATTATTCAATTTTCTTTATGAATATGGAATTTTTTTTATTCTTTTATCATGGAAAAGTAATTTTTTTTAGATCATACAACATGTATGGATTTACCAACCATCATTTCTGTAAAGATTAGATTTATTGTTTAAAATATTCCTTCTTAAGAAAATTCATTTAAAAATAATCAAAAAAATTATTAAAAAATTAATCTTCATTTATATGTTCTAAAGTAAAATTTTTTCAAAATGATTTCGAGCTGATTTTTATAGTTTTCAAGAAAAAAACGTATTCATAACATTTTCAATATTATTTTATATGTTTTCAAGGAATTTTTTTTTCAAATTTTATTAGAACCTTATTTATAAGTTCACTAAATATTTTCAAAGAATTGGTTTAAAAAAAATTCAATCCACTTTTAGATTTTTTTTTCATGGAAATTAGTTTTCAAAATGTTTTCAATCACTCTTTATATTTTTTCAATGAATAATTGATTCCATTACATTTTAAAATATTTATTTATAAAAAATTGAGTTAGTTTTATTGAAAATGGTTTTAAATATTTTTTATGTTTTAAATATCTTTTAGTCAATGATGAAATGATAGTTTCTTCATGAAAGTATTTCAAAAAATCTTTCCACGTTATTTTTCTTCTAAGATAATATATATTTATAATACTTATTCCCTTATATGAAATGATCAAAATGATCGATTCTTATTATTTATTGAATGGTTTATGTTTTTATTGAAGTATTATTATGAAACCTATTTTTCTTCCATGATATATATTTTTTTAAAACACACGTATTTTCACGGGTTATGCATTGTGATAAAATTAACTCAAAACCAGTAGCTTTCTCCATAGGTAATGATAGGATTACATGATAATTATACCCACATCATTTCTTGGGATAGGATATGATTGTTTATGAATTTTTGGAAGATTTATGTATGACTTCATTATGGGATGGGTGGGACCTATATCTCCCTCCAATTAATTGGGTCAACATTTATATCTAATGAGATAGTAACTGCTTGAATGAGGTATGAACTTAGTTTAGTATTTTATTGCTTCGCGATTCAATATTTTATTTTCACCCATGAACCATTATGCTAAACTTGTTTTATATAAAAAATCCTAAAAAAAAATTTATTATATGTTAAAATAATCTATTTTCTGTTAATCATATTTTAAAAATTGAATTTTACTTATTTTGATGATTCCATTGCAGGAGGAGGTGATTTGGAGGCCCCAGAGATGAACCAGAAGAAAAATGGGCCAAAACTACTTGGGTTCCATGAAAACATGCACACTCATTGGTTTTGTATGAAAACTAAGTACGTCAAAATGGGATTATATTTTGTGGTCTTGTCCAAAATTTGATTTTCTAAAACTCCTATAAAGATACTAAAAAACCATTCATCAATTAAGGGGCCCAATCGAAGTGATCTATCCAGGACACTAAATCTGCTCAGTGTCAAAAGTTATGTTTTGTGTGCTATCTAGATCTCATGATTTAGGTGTACAAATGAATCCAACAATTCAGTAGAGTTAACAAATAGGTGAGTAATTTTCTTTATTTTTTTTAAAAGAAACTGAAGACTATCGGGAGGCCAAAAACAATTGTACAAGTGGTTTTACACAATATGTTTTCCCAAAACCACTTCCCATTTCTTTCTATAAAAGAGTATAATGGGAACCTCATTTAGAGTGTTTGAACCAAGAGCAAAGATATTCCATTTTGGAGTCCTATTGGAGTCTTCTAATCATAATTGATGTTCTAAAGGCCACTATCCTCATAGAGGGATCAAGGATGAAGATGGAGTTCAACCTGAGCCTCCTCCCCCACTTGATGGAGAGATAAACGGTGGACGATCATTTATTTAGAGCAAAACAAACATGGGATAGATTTTCAACACATGAACATATAATGTTTTTCTTTAATTTGTGTTATAAATTTTCCACTTATGTTTACTTTTGATGCGATTCTTATATGAATACATTTCTTTTTTTAGAATTAAGTGGAATGGTTTTTATCTCAACACTGATTGGGTCGTGATTGCTAGTGTGAATCTTGTATTATTTTGATTGGACAATAAAAGAGTCTTATTTAGGTCACACATATATAATATTTTAGTATTAATTGTTTTCCATTATTTTCAATGTTTGATCCCAAACCTTTACAACATGATTCTTATGTCAAGGGGGGGTTCATTGATCATCCTTTTAGGAGGCAAGAGAAAAGTTGAGAACTTCAAAACCCTAAATAAAAGGATTCCTTTAAACCAAGGTAATTTTTCAGAATGTTTAACTCAACAAGGTGTGTAATGAAAATGAAATGATCTCTTTATCTTATAATTATAAAGAACCACTTTTATTATTAAACTATTAAACTCTTTAATAAATTCATTTTATTTTTAAAACAATTTTCAAAACCTCCCCCACTTTTATTAATTTATATTAAACATACACATTCAAAACCTATCAACACTCCTTGAGAGATGGAATAGGGTCTTCCCTAGACAATAAATCAATCTTATAATAATAATCACTTTTATGTGTCACGTCAACGAGTTGAAATTTTGGTACTGTTTTTGGGGATCTCTAGGGTTTTTAGTGTGTGTTTTTATATGGTTTCTATAAATTTTGTGAATATTTATTTCTTTTATCATATAACATTACATATTATTTGGTCTTACAATTTATTTCATGTGTAGGATTTGTGTATGAATAATTCTAATCAGAGTGATTTACCACCTTTCGAACCCGAACTAGAGTCGATCTTATTTTAACGACCGAGACACACATAAGAGAACCCTTTGAAGGAGAACACACAAGATAATAACACTGTTCTTGATAATTTATCTTCTTCTAATACAAACTCCATATAAAATGAAATAATATTTTATAACCTGTATGAAAATAATATAACACTAAAATAACTAACCTCACCTGATTTCAATATCCAACCCACATATTTTAAATTAGAAGAAGAGTCACCCAATCTTGACCTTAAATCTAGTTTAATTCATCTATTACCATGATTCCATGGACTTTCTGGAGAGGACCCACATAAGAATTTAAATTAATTTCATACTGTGTGTTCTACATTAAAACCTGCAAATTTTGATGAAGAACAAGAAAAGAATAGGGAATTTATATTTTCCTTAGAAGACACTATAAAAGGATTTCTTTATAATGTTAATTCACAAATAAGAGGCTGGGTAGACATGAAAGACATTTTTCTTGAAAAATATTTCCTAGGATATTGAACAGCTACAATAAGGAATGAAATTTGTGGTATAAGAAATTATCAAGGGGAATCACTTCATGAACATTGCGAATGATTTAAAATATTATGTCCAAGTTTCCCACAATACCAAATAAGTGACCAACTTTTAATATAATATTTTTATTAAGTTTTAATCCCAATTAATAGAAACTTGATTGATGCTACTATAGGTGGGTAAATAGTGGATAACACCCCAATCACTACAGGGACCATAATTGAGAACATGTCATAGATCACTCAATAATTCGGTTCAAGGTCCAATGTACCCATTCATGGTTTCCATGTGGTGAAAAGTACTGAATTCGAGAAGTAGGTGGAAAAAAAGTATATGGAGCTAAGTACCCTTCATAGAGAATTCACTATTTCCCTTGGAAAATCCCAATCACATCTTCTAATTCATTGTGGTATTTTTTCTTCTCACACCCACTATTCTATCCAATTTCCCCAACAGATAGAATCTTCTAAAAGTTGGGAGTAAATATTTCTAGGCCGCCTTGATAACCAACACTTTAGGAATGAACCTTACTATCCATCAAACTCTGGGAATAAATAAAATCAATATTATTAGAAAGGGGTTATTCAAAAAAACCTTAACAAAAATGGAACCAACAAGTTCAGAGTAGTCATCCACCACAACCACCTAGAATTCATCAACCACCCAAAAGAATTTCCAACCGCCCTCCCAAACTCGAGCCTAGACTAGAATAAATGATAAAAAAATTACCGCTAAAAGTCTCCAATTCCAATATACAACCCAAGATTCTATACAATACCTAAAAACCCAATTAGGTCAACTAGCTAACTCTGTGGGGAAATTCAAATTCATGGGTTGGGTAACCAATCCTATCAACCATTAGTTAACCCTAGGGATAAGGTTAATGTTAGTGTCATCACCCTTAAGAGTGGGAAACAACATATAACCCAAATTAACCATCCATGAGATTCATCCACTTGTATGGAATCCACCATCCCAACTTATGAAAATGGTTAAAGTGAAGAAAATATAAATCCTGAGAGAAACCCTTCAAAAGGAAAGAGTTTGTATGTAGATGAGTCACCTATCACAATAATTCATCTATCATTTCCCCAAAGGTCCACCCATCCAATAAAACAAAATTAAACTGAACTTGATAAGTAAATATATTAATCATTAAAAACAGTAAAGGTTATCATTTTTTTAATTAATGTTTTGAAGCAAATTCCACGATATTCAATGTTTTTAAAGGATATGTGTACACATCAAAAGAGAATTCAATGTGATGGCACGGTATTCTTGGAGAGGAATTTTTCAAAATTTATAGAACCATCACTACCTACCCAATGCAATGATCCTGGAACCTTCTCGATCCTATGAACCATAGGGGATTACTTATTTTTCTAATGCTATGATGGATTTTGGTGCATAAATAAATTTGATGCCTCTCTCCATTTTCTCTAAATTTTAGGTTGAGGAACTGAAGCCCACTAGAAGAGTCATTCAGCTAGAAAATCGAAGTACAACAAACCCTTCTGGTGTGTTAGAGGATGTTCTTGTGAGGGTGGAAATTTTAAATTTTCCTGCTGATTTTTATGTTCTAAAAATAGAAGATGATAGGATGAAGGAACATGCCCCAATTATATTGGGATATCCTTATTCAAAACTGGAAAAAACAAAATTAATGTCTATAATGGTACATTGTCTATGGAGTTTTGTGGTGAAATTTTCGACTTAAATATCCTTGACTCCATGACACACCCTTTAGAAGAATATTCCACTCTCTATGTTAATTCAATTTACACAATCCCTTACCCTGAAAGAATAACCTTTCTTTCCCCCAATCTACCTCTTTAATTTTTATCATTGATTAAAATATTAGGAAATGAATCATTAATAGATTGTTATAGTGGTATAGAAAATTGTCACACATGATTAATAATTGTGATTTGTTAAAAACCGAGGATCCACTTACCTTCAACAATACTACTATTCTTGTTAAATCCCATTCCATATCTAAGTATGATAACATTGAGAAATTAGATGAGATCAGTAACCTCTCACTTTCACACAAACTCCAACGAATCCAAAATCTAAATAAATTGGAACTGAAACATATGCCTCACGATTTAAAATATTCATGTCATGTAAAAGGATACAATATTCATTTAATCATTTCTAGTTCACTCCCTCTTGATCATGAATTGAGACTACTTGAAATTTTTAGGGAGTATAAACAAGAATTTGTACGGATACATACGAACATTCCTGGTATTATCACATCAATTTGTATGTATCTTATTTTCTTAAATGACAAGACTAAACCATTGAGGTAGGCATAATGTCTACTGAACTTGAACATTAGTAATATTTCACTCTCCATCTACTAGTTACTCCAAAAAATATTTTTTTTATAATGAATGCGAGGAATCTTTTAAAATGTTAAAATAGAGTCTCACATCACCCCTGGTAATCCAACCACCTAGGTGTGATTTACTTTTTGAGCTCTTATTTGATGCCTCTAACTATGCAGTTGGGCTAGTCTTACAATGAAGGGTCGACCGAGCTCCACATGTCACTACCTATGCCTCATGTACATTGGACCCTGCCATAGAAAACTACACCATAATGGAAAAATAATTCCTTTCTACAGTGTTTGATTTGGATAAATTTTGGCCATTTATTTTAGGTTCTAAATTCATTGTATTATCCGACTATGCCTCCCTCCAGTATAACCATAAGAAATGAAAAGCCAAACAACATCTCATTCCTTGGATTCTCATCTTTAAGGATATCAATATAGAAATTATATATAAAAAATGAGCGTAAAATGTGGTGACTGACCATATCAATAGGATCCTCCCATCCATAAGCATTGACTCATCCCCTTGTATTCCCATTAATGACATTTTTCCGGAAATGAAATTGTACGAAATGAAATATTTGATTTATTGTTGTTCCGATATTGTCAATTATTTGGTAGAATATTAAGTTTCTATATATATCAACAAAAGACAAGCCATTCTCCAAAAATATGAGTCCTGTCGGTAAATCTGTGATGTCCTCTACCTCAGGTGCACAAGTAGCGATCATGTTCTTTGGCATTGTGTTCTCGATAGTGAGTTTCATTCTGTCTTTATATTCTGCCACACTCTTGCTTGGGGGGCCACTTTGGTCCCCAACGGGCTTCTCACAAGGGCCTTGATTCTGGTCTCTTTTGGTCAACAATTTCTCAATATGACCATGATTTTTTTGGATATTTATATTGTTGTCAAGGAATAGGAAATGTATCTAAATAAATGAAATTCCACAACAACCATTTCTCTTTCATGTCATTTTTAATGTTTGCGTAATTGACATTATGTATCACGACCTTCCATAAACCTTACAAAAACATGAATTAAGACAATAATTTGCATTGAGGGTATTTTTAGTTTTTGAGCATTATATAATTATGTCATAACTTATACATAACATCTTTATTATTTCATGTTGACTATTCAACTCACAATCAATTTTTTAATAAAACAAAAAATCTATTAAACAAAAGATGATATCGTTTCATGTTTTAACAACATAACTTTTTCTTGACCCCATCCATGGCTCTATTCTTCTTTATGTCCTATCAAAAACATTTCAAAAAATTTGATGAGAATAAAAATCCCAGTAAGGGATACAAAAAGAAATAAAACTGTTAGTCATTATATAGCATAAAAACCATGAATACTTTGTAATAATGTAATACTATACTTATTTAAGAAGTAGTTAAAATAGTTCATGGAATATAAGCTCATTGATTACCCTTTTTGTATAAAATGATTACCAAAATACCACATAATGCAATATATAACATATTGGGACATAAAAACACTTTAACATAATAACCATATGGTCTACATCCACACATATCACTAAATGGAATAACCATACAACCGACTTCCATACCCAATTCATTGGAGGTAATAATGTAAAAACATATCATTCTTTTATAAAAAAACCACCCACCACTTGATTTATCGCATAACCACCTATCATTGGTTTATCATGTAACCACCTATAAAATGTCCATGTACCATTATATAATCATAAAACATAAAATACTTCAAATATTAATATTCCACTAATTACATTTCATTTTAAATCAGAAGACATCATTACGTGATTTTGAAAAAATCAATAAATTTAAAGAACCAATTTCAAAATGAAAATATCCAACTATGGAATGAGAGATTTCTTTTATTGTTAAAAAAATTAAGGCTTATAGAGGAAGCCAAATAATGATTACAGCGGCGAAGAGGTCATTGTGATCGAAAATATTAATGGCATTCCTTTTGTCATTTAGTTAAATAGTTAGTATAAAAAACATTCCATTTGAATGAATTTAAAAGTTAATGGTATTATTATACACTGTTTAAAGTAAAGTGGTTTATATTATCAAAATATTTCTCATTAAGAAGATATTGAGAAGAAGCCCATACCTTGATTGTATAATTAAATTATGGGTAAATCAATGAAAAATTATATGTGAAAAATATAAATACAGCAAATATAAGTCGATATTTTGTGTGAAAAAATCTGAGTTCATTCACACATATTCATAGCATGACATAATCCATAAGTATAATATTTACCCAAAGAATTGTAATTGAGTAAAAAAGTTCCCTTACGAAAATTCATCATCCTAAAAACGTTAAATAAAATTAAGAAAATGAGTTGATAAGAGAGAAAAGGGTCTCTCATCACTTGGAAATAAAATTTACAACAATATACTAACATATCCCAAAATACGAAAATTAAAATTAAAATACAGAACATAAAAAATTGTTTAACTAAATGATGAGGGTGAATGGTTCCCTTACCTCGAGATTGACTTTTCTCGTATATTCCTTGTTAATCCAAAATAATAAAATTAATTTAATTTCCAATTTATTAATGACCTTTTTCAAGTTTATTATTCCTTTTATATCACTTGTTACCTTCCTTTAACAATTATTCATTTATTTGAGTTCTTATCAGACAGTTTTCCAACCTTTAAAACTATAGTAAAAAATGAACATGTTATAATTTCAAATTGTTTATGTGGTCAAATGTAATTTATCTCCAGAATTATATTCAAGGATTACATATTATATATACCAATTATATATTTTTTATAATATTCCATAGCATTTGGATATAAGAAATGAAATGCTCCATTTTTGGAGATGGAAACCTGTACGTAAACATGAACGCTACTTTCGTTTATTTTTCATATTTAAATGAATGAAAACGAAATGATACATAGGTATATTATAATTAATCTATAATATCTATGATATATATATTACATATGTTCATTAATTTTATCCTTTATGCATTTCAGGTATATCATGAACAAGTCATAACACTTTGAGCGAGCGGTAGTCCACACTTCCTCAAATGAAATTATCATATTTTTAGAACATTAAAAGCATAATGGTATGTTCTAAATGAGAATTAAATAATATTAGAGATAAAATAAATATCTCATATATAATATATGACTATAGTTACATCATTATGGCCACCATAAGATTTGGTTGGAGAAGATTGGACCATCATCGATTTGTGATGCAATAGTTCACCGTCAACAGAAATAGTATGTTATATTTCCTTTAGATGGAGGTGTGTGTAATTTTAGTTCAAATCCATCCCATAAAAGCATAGTATATTGAATACACTGGTTTTTTATAAAATAATTGAATAATTCTAGTTTATGGGGTTGGACAAGGAAAATAAAAAAAAATATCTTGAGAGAAGACATTACATCAAATCGGGTAACACCATTGGATTTAAGATAAAAGGACTTCGTTAAATTTATTATTCCCAAATTAAGACTTCTAGAAAGAATATAGGGATGTTGGGAGCTTATTTGGTTAGAGTTTGGATGATATAAGAGGGCTTGAGAGGTGTGACTAAGGGTTAGTGGTGGTGTCCTTTTGTAATATGGAGGAGAGGCAATTTAGAAAGATCTGGAATTATTATTTTATTATAAATTCTATTTTGATTATAAACTAGTCCAAATTTAGTTAGATAAAAGATAATTTAGAAATAAGTCGAAATAAAATGATCCAATAAGAATTATATAGTTTTTGGTTATTTCTTAATCCTTATCTTTTTTATTTTACCCTTTCTTACTCTTAACTTTTTTAAGCATTTAAAACACTAAGAATCAAATTTGTTACCAAAACATGAAAAATATCCAACTAGCATGTAAATTATACAATTTTAGATGTATGAAGACTATTTTGATAAATTTTAGAGTTTTTTAGTTTTATAATATTTAATAAAATATTTTATATTTTAAAAAAATGAATTTTGTCAATTTTGACACAATTCATATCATGACATTTAAAAATCCACAACATGAATGATTCAAAATAACATCTTAAAACAAAGATAACATGTAAATAACATCCCTAAAATTCTGGGATGACACCAAAATAACAAAATTAAATTTATTTTATCCATTATAATAACATTTATTTGAGTTCTTTATTAATAAAGCAATCATTACATCATCATTTTGTCGTAAATTTATTTATTGAATCTCTAAACACAAAAATAAAATACCATGATGTAGTAATTGGTTATACTTATACTAACTATTTATAGTCATATCTATCTCATATATAACCCCATATAAAAACTGTTTAGTAAAATATCCATGTTTAGGTTATATATTCCTTAACTTTAAATTTATACTAATTAAAAGTCATTTTCACACATTAGTGGCACAATGTGGGGTCCTACAATAGACCCAAAGATGACCATGGTCGGAAATATATCATCCAATATGGTTAGGAACCATGTTAGGGTAATTTAATATTATTATAATATTAGTTTCCACCCTTATTTTGCAGGTTTACCCTTTAACTATGGTAAATTAAATATTTTTTGAAGTTACTATTCGTAATGTCTAAAAATAAAGGGTACATATTTAAACAATTTTGATCTAATTATTTCAAATATTGAATCCATTTTTTCAAATTCATAACATAGAAGTTACAAATATTAATTTAGAAATAATTACAGTTGGAAAAACCATAAAGTGTGTTTATAGGCAGTAAAAACTACCAAAAGATTATCATGTGTTTATGGACAATATCAATTTGAAATTATGTCCCATGAACAAACATGGTTTAAAAGATAAAAATAAAATCTAATTACACGTTATAACCATTTAAAAGGAAAATCTATTCATATAAATAAATTATATGAAATGATAGTTTTGACTTAAAATGCAGTATTTTTCACTGTTCATTAAAAAATTAGCTTTATAAAAAAAATACCAAAATTTTAGGCAAAGAAACTTATAATATTCCACTTATAAAAAAGATTTTTAATTTTTTAAAATGGAACATATAAAAGTGAAAAAAACTTGATTTAAAAATCATTTTCCATCAAAAGGCTACAAATCGACCTTATAAAGATTATTAGAGTATTTCATTCTTAAGAATGGATTGATTCTTATTTTATGTCTCTAAAATTTATTAGATAAATATAAATACATTTTAAAAACAAGTTTAATCATAATGTTTTTAGTTTTGTTCATTCCAACCATCTAAATGGATATGGGTTAAATACCATTAAATAATAACATTGTTATATTATTTTTTGGTATTACTCAAAGTTGTGTGAAACATATGATTTCAAAGAAACCCATTACGTCATGTGGAGTATGATATCGAACAATGTGTCATATTTAACATAAAAATAATATCATACTCATAAATATTAATAGATATAAAAATGTATTAATCTATTAATACGAGGGTCATTACATCCTTCCCCCTTTTTGAAAATGTGTCCTCGCTATTTTAAAACAAGGTTTGGAAACATCATTGAAAGTCCCACATTAGAAAAAGAGCCAAAAAGACTGTAACTTTAATAGAAATAAAGCGAATTACAAATGTAACCCTAGATAAAACATACTAGGATTCCATGAAAACATAGATATGGAAGAGAAACTATGTGACATGTTCTGATGAAGAGTGATAGAAAACATGATCATGATAAAGTTAACCCCTAGAAAACCACAAATTTGTGATAGGTTAAAGGGTCATTGATTCCACAATATGAAAAGTAAGTAGAAAAAGTTTTTTGTTTTCGGTTTTCATTCATAAAGATGATGAATTTATTTATGATATTGTCTATTAACATAAGGAAATAAACTTACTTTTCAATTATGTTTTCATTCTTTAATAAATTACTACAAAAAACTCATCTTTCTTCCAAACGATGGGTATTCAATATGATATTGTCACACATGAAGCACTAGAATCAAATTTTAGAGAAAAAAATGATCCAAAATATATGAACCATATATTTCCCATGTCTTTATAAATTAACCAAAACAAAAAATGTAACACCCCAAGATGTAATAGTATGTTATTTTCTTTAATGTAATTCAATAGCTTGTACTACACACAACACCGAGTTCGAGTGCACCACAACTTATCAGACTAGCCATTAAAAAAGTGTTTAGGGATATTATTAACTGAATTTTTTAGTTTATATACTCCATCTAATTTTAACATCTATATAATCTATTTCTTAGACATAATACAGGAATAAATTCAATTTTTCCGATAAAGGATATAATTTTTAAAAAATTGCAATTTTATATCCTTTTAATGGAGAAACATTTAAAATACAATGTTTGAAAATTTTATATATCAAATTTGTCAAAATAAACTTCTTTTATAGAAGCAGGACATAAAAATTTAGTTTGGATAAATTTTTGGTGCTTTTCTGAAAACTATCATAATTTGATGAATAGTAAGAAATACTAAATTTTAATTGAAAACAAATTTTGTAATCAAAATAAATTATAGTGATAAATTATAAATATTAATTTTTTGAAGTTTAATTATAATATATTTTTGTCATTTAATCCAATGGAGGTCATTAGATGCAATTTTACATTTAAATTAGATAGAAACACATATCAATCTTTCAATATTTTTTACTTTTCAAAATCCCGCTTTCTAGTTTTGACAACAGAAATATTTTTTAAAATTATTTAATAAAAATTATATGTTTTTAATTCGGTAAATTATACATTATTTTCAAATTTGTAATATTAAAATTATCATTGGGTTCTTTTTTTTGTATTTATAAAAAAATTTAATTTTTAATGAATAGTGAAAAATACTACGTTATTATTCAACGCCGAATTTTTATTTAAATAATTATTTTTAATTTAAATTTATTTTAAAGTAAAAATAGACACATAATACCTATATTAATCAAATTTAGTTCATTGAAGTCGTTTTATAATAATATTATAGATATAAACTTTTATTGAACTTTTTACTATCTTTTACCCACCTTCTAGGTATATTTGAAAATTTGTGTAAAACATAATTTTACATCTTCTATGAATTAAATTTCAAAGACCTCAGAGATAGAGTTAACAATAGTAAGTAAAATGTGGTTCGATGGGATGCAAATAATTTTTGGTTAATATTAACTTTTGAATTTTATTTACCATAGTTAAAAGTAAATTAGGTAATTAATGGTAAACATGATATTATAATTACCCTAACACATTTCCTAATTCTATTGGATAAATTTATTTCAACCAAAATAAACCTTTTGTAATAAATATGATCTATTTTTGATCCACCTGGATTATATTTGGACATTTATTATATTTTATTTAAAGAATAGTTAATGGTGTTTTATTCAATATTTAATAACTAAAACATTTGTAATATAGGGTTACACATAATCTCAATTTGACTATAAATATTAATTAAAAAGATAACGAGATTTACTACATAATGTATTTTATTTATAATTTTTAGACATTATATAATTAAATTTATATATGATATAAGGATGATGTAGTAATAACCTTATTAATGAATGACTAAACTAATTGATGTTAAAAATAAGAAAATAAAAAAATTGAAACTATTAATGAATTACACTAATTTTTTAATTAAATATGACATGTTATGGTTGATTAAATGTTTTTTTGGAGTAATCGGAGTTTTTTGACATCTACAAAAACAAAATACTAAATAGTGTCAAAATTGATATAAATGAGTTTTTAGACAAAATACTATATCATTAAATGATATAATATTCCTAAAAATATATGGTTAGGACAAAGGAATTATATAATTATAGATATGTCATAAAAGAACCACTTGATTTTCTCTTAGCATTTTATGAAGGTTTCAGGCGCAGCCAAAGCGTGGTTGGGACGAGAACCAATTTTGATTTTTACAATGATCAATGATTATTCTGGGATCAACTTTCTAATGAATGCCAGTCTCCATAGAATATAATAAAATATTTAGATAAAGAAACAAAGTGGCCCAAAACATTTAGAGAGGATCTTGTACATCATGATTATAATAAATTTAATTAATTTTATAAAGAATAAATAATACATGTGTCCTTGGTATTTGTCTTCATTGATTATGTTGATTGTCCGGATTGAACCTTTTGTATTGACTCATTGCGGTTGTAAGGATCTAAACTAGAATCCATCTAGAGGTGATCGACACATGCTCTGATGGCCTCTAATCGACACCGCTCGTTCTTCGGTTGCTATCGTGGCGAAGCGAGTGTCATGTGTCAGTCGTTCTTGATCACTTGTTCGTCAGCCTTGAAGAACGTCTCAAATTCTTGAGAGGGGAGAGAAGTGGGTTTCAGAGAGAAATTGTTTGGAAAAACAATTCTCAATTCACCTGTCATGTGTTGTGGTGTGTGGAACAATAGGGGTACTTGAAAATTTATATTAATGGAATTTTACTTAAAATTTTTAATTGCAAAGGAACAATTAAATACATTCACGAACTTAGAGAAAACTCATGCATTTAATAATAATATTGCATCATTATTTATAGTGCTCTGATGTGCAAAATATAGAATTATAAATAAAATTCTGCATCACAAAATAATAGCCTCGTTATTTTAGTTTGTGCCAACTAGTTAAATAATTATTTACCATCTTGCAAATAATTATTTTACTTCATGAAGGACCTTGGTTTGCTCAAACTCCACTTCCATTTACTGATCACCTGAAAAAATAAATAAATAAATTATTCTATTAAATAAAAATTTTATTTCCAAACTAGTAAATAAATATTTATTAAATGTAAAATAAAACAAAAAAAATATTTTATTTTTTTATGAGATCATCTTAACTTGAATAAAATTATACCATGTTATTGAGAATAATATTTATTTCATTAATTAAATTCAAATAGGATTTAACTGAGACCACCAAAAACACATAGTGTGTGAACCTCAAGGATTTTTTCTCATTAGAATTAGGTGGGATTACCTAAAGTCAAAGAGTACTATCTAGCAATGGGTAAAGGAACCTAATAGAAAGAACATAAAGTCACAACAATGACATCCACACATGAATGATCACTATGTAATATAATCACTTTGTCGCAATATCTCATCCAGCAAGTTTCATGATTGTTTCATAAACTTTTATACTTGATACATCACTCTTTGACTACCTAAAATAAATTTGTCACTACACCATGTCCATGAAATTTCACGTGACAGTTCTATTTCAATCAAAGGGATAATATATCAACTTCCATAAATGGAAGGGAAAAATCATTCCACGACTTATCCATTAATAACATGCCACTCGTGATACACCCAACGTACCCTACTTCCCACCAACTGTCTGTGTGATGATTTTAATCAGTAAATAAAAGTGCATAAGTTGGGACATGTATTAATGACAATATTAATTTATAAGGATCATTACACATGCTCGCATATAGAAATATTTGATGACACCAAAACATGTAGAATTCCTACTAGCGGGTCTGTTTTCATAGTCTTTTATCATGGAGATAGCCAAGTACGAACTTCATAAGTGGAAGTCACATCTGCTTATGAGTACTCGCACCGGACGGTCTGCATGCTATGTGTCCCGTCATATCAGGTCATCCAACTACAGACCATTTTTTAAGAATATTGTTATATCATTTCAAGGTTCTCATCATAGCGGTGAACTTCCAGGGCCTTATCAATACAAAAAATAGTCTAGGACAGTATTACATTATAGTCATGAAAAACAATGAAAAATATTTTTATAATACATTAAATATACATGTCATCAAAGTAAAACCAATTGGATCTAGGAAACTAACTCTTAAAAACTCCCAATTGAACTAGAGCCAACTGCCTATGACTTTCAGTCTGATAGACCTCAAATGATGATCACATTTCTGGTGATTCAAGTCTTTAGTCAAAGGGTCTACCACATTGTCTTCTGTGGATATAATTCCCACTGCAACTTCACCTCTCTTTGAGAAATCTCTTAAGAGATGATTCTTCCAAAGTATGTTCTTCGTCCTCTAATGTGTCCTTGGATCTTTTGCCAGAGCCAGCGCTGTAGTATTATCATAGTACATTGTGATGGGGTCTTTACAACTAGGTATCTCATCTAGCTTATAGACGAATATTATCATCGAAACTACTTCATTAGTTTCCTCAGAAGATGTGATATACACGGACTATGCTCTAGAATCTGTGACCACACTCTGCATTGAGCTCTTCCAGCTCACTGCACCTCCATTCAAAGTGAATATGTATCCCGTTTGCATCTTCATGTCATCTTGATCAGTCTGGAAATTGGCATCTTCATATCCTCTGATGACCAGTTTCTCATCACCTCCATAAACAAGGAACATATCCTTATTACGCTTCAGAGACATTAATATAGTCTTGAATTCCATCCAATGTTTGTCACCTTGTTCATCTTGATATCTCCCTACCACACTCAATGTTTAGGAGACATCAAGCCTAGTACATAGCCTGAAATACATGACTAACCCAATAACTAAGTTGTATGAAGTCCTTGCGATTATCTCTCTTTCCTCATGTGTCTGATGTTACATTTTCTTGTAAATATAAATGCAATGTGACCCTGGAAACAATCCCCTCTTGGATTGTTCCACACTGAATCTATTTAGTATCTTATCAATGTAGGTACTTTGACTTAGTCCCAAAAATCTATTGGATCTATCACGATGTATCTTGATCCCAAGAATATATACTGCCTCGACCAAGTCCTTCATATAGAATCATTGATTCAACCATGCCTTAACAGACTCCAAGACAGGTATCTTGTTTCCAATGAGTAATATGTCATCAACATATACTATTAGGAAAATGACTGCACTCCCACCAAACAATTTGTAGACACAAGGATCACATTCATTTTTGATAAAACCAAATTCCTTTATGGATTCATCAAAATGAAGGTTCCATGACCTGGATGATTGCTTTAATTCATAAATGGATTTTTTTAACTTTCATACCTTATAAGCATCTTTTAGAGTCAAAACCCTTCAGGTTGTGTAATGTAGACATCATCTTGAAGGTTCCCTTTAAGGAATTTTGTTTTGACATCTATTTTCCAAATCTCATAGTCATGGTAAGACACAATAGAAAGTATATTTCTGATGGATTTCTGCATTGCAACTAGTGAGAAGGTTTCATTGTTGTCAATTCTATGACGCAGTTTAAATCCTTTTGCAACCAGTTGTGCCTTATAGGTACTGTATGGTCCTTCCATGTCCAGTTTCTTCTTGAATACCCTTTTGCAACCAATAGGCTTCACATCAACTGGAGGATCTACCAAAATCCAGACTTGGTTTTGGTACATGGATTCCATTTTAATATTCATGGCTTCTTGACACTTGGAAATGTCTATGTCACATACTTCTTCCTTGTATGCTGTAGTATCATTATTATCAACTAATAAGGAGTCACCATCCCTGGTAACTAGAAAACGGTATCATTCTTGTTCTCTATCCTCTATTGTACTCATACGCAGTACTTGTGTCTCTGGAATAGATTCTTCTTCGATGGGGCTCTGTGGAATTGGTTCCTATACCAACTCTTTTCCAGCTTGAGCCTCAACTTCATTGAAGTCTAGCTCATTCCCACTTTCTCTTTTGGAGATGTACTCCCTCTCAAGGAATATGTCATGTCTTGCCACTATAACATTTTTTTCTAAGGGGTTTTATAGGTAATATCCCCTTGTTTCTATGGGGTATCCTATAATGGTACACTATTTGCCTCAGGGGGCGAGATTATTACCTGAAGAGTCCTTAAAAAACATTTTTCTTCCCCACACATGTAAATTTGATAACATGGATTTTCTTCCACTCCAGAACTCGTATGGGATTCCATTTATCTATTTAGTTGGTACTTGGTTTAGTATGTGTGCCGCTGTTTGTAATGCATATCCCCAAAAGGAAAATGGAAGACTTGCATGACTCATCATTAATCTCACCATCTTGAATAGGGTGTGGTTCCTCCTTTCACTTATATCATTCCATTGAGGTGTGTAAGGAGGAGTGAGTTGGGATAGGATCCCAAAATCTCATATGTAATCAATTAAGTCCTAATTAATATATTTCCCACCTCGGTCTAAGTGGTGTTTCTTAGTCTTTTTACCATGCTGGTTTTCAACTTCATTCTTTTATTCCTTGAACTTATCCAAGGAATCCGACTTATCGCTCACTAAGAAGATATATCCATATCTACTAAAATAATTAGTAAAAGCTATGATGTATGATTACCCACCCCTTTCATCATTTGGAAATGGTCCACACACATCAGTATGAACCAATTCAAGAAGCCCTTTAGGCCTTTCACCTTTCCCACAAAATGGGTCTTTGGTCATTTTTCCTTTAAACATGCTTGACATACGCCAAGTTCTTTTAGTTCAAAAGAATCTAAATATCCATCTTGATGTAACATTGTCAAGCATTTCTTGTTTACATGACCTAGCCGATGATTCCAAAGTTGGGTGTGGTATGATTCATGTGATGTATCTTTGTTATCTATTTACATTACTTGGTTAGTGTAATCCAACACATAAATAACATTGTTTAAATGTTCAATACCAAAATAAATTCTATCTTTATAAAAGAAGAAACATTCATTTCCAAACATGAAAAAAATCCATCTATATCTAGTCTGGATACAAAAATAATGTTTGTGGTTATATAAATTACATAAAAACAACCCTTTAACACCAAGATCATCCTAGTGGGCAAGTGAGGTGGTAGTCCCTGATAGCTACAGCAGTGGGTCTAGCTCCATTGGATGCTCATAGATATACCTCCCCTCGATCAATCATCCTAAATCTACTTAGTTCATATATATTGATACATATGTGATGACCACAAGCTTTACTTAATTCCCAATTTGTAGAAATAGTTAGACTGCATTCGATTACAAATGCACATGAAGCTTCCCCTTGCTTCTTAGGCTGGGTGAAATTATTCTTCCACTAGCCCTTCTTGCCACATGAAAAACAAACAACCACTTGTTCCCTTGCCCCCCCTTTGATCTTCCTTTTCTTGGATGGTCATGAAGATGATTTGGGCTTAAAGCTCTTCATCTTCCATTTCCTCTTATTCCCCATAAGAACAGAAAGATTTTTGCGCTTCATATCATTGTTCACTTGTACAATGAGGATAAGAATATCAGATATACAATTCTCAATGTTTTTCATAGTGAAAATGACAATAAGGTTAGATATGCTCTGAGGGAGTGATGCAAGAATGATATGGGTTCCCAGTTCTTCTGGGAGTTTAAACCCTATAACCTCCAATCGCTCAATGTATCCAATGAACATGACTACATGAGGCCTAGCTAGGGGACATTCTCTAAACATACTCTGAAAGAGTGCCTCAGAGATCTCAAACCTTTTCATGTCTTTCTCTCTCCAGGTAAAGACCACGGTGGTGCCCGATCATACTATAAGCATCCATGTTTTCATGAGACTTCATGAGCTCACTAGACAGTGATGATAACATAAAACATTGAATGCCAACCACATCATTCATATGGTTCTCATAGACTAGGAAATTGTTATCACTCGCCTCATTGTTAGGAGGATCAGGTAATGTTTAATCCATCATGCAAGACGTACGTTCACGACGTATGATAACCCGAAGGTGTCTAAACCATTCTTGGAAGTTACATCCGGTGAGGATGTTATCTTTAATAAAAATTGATCACAAAGATATTGTGGTTGATGAGATTGTCATTTTTATTCTACAATTAAAATATAATATCATTAATACTTTCATGATTACATTTTAGGAGAGAAAATAAATCTTATCAATTCTCCAACTGTTTTTTCAAGTCCCAATTTCCTTCACCATTAAACTCGGAATGTCCAGTTTCCTTGACATTATAGTGGAAAGGATCCATATTCCCATTCAAATAACCCCAAAAAGGGTTTTTCAAGCTATTATATGGTATTTAGGTAGGAAATTATTTCCCAACTATGGGTGTGCAGCTCCTTGATATGTTGAGTGGACTCCCCAATCCTGAAATCATGACTTTGGATTTCTTAAACTCTTGCCTGCAATATTACACCAAGTCTAGCAAGGGATACTCTTCTTAAGGTAATATGGTTACTTCAACCCAAAACATTTCATAAGGGATTCATGTATAAAATTATGTGTCCCAACAATGGTTGGACAAAATAAATGTTTTATTGAGTTTTCCCCTTTAATAATGTAACATAAGGATTGTTCAGAAATAATATTTTATTTGAGGGATTTTTATCTCTTATGTGTGAATTTCTTATGATAATTATCACATTCTTGTTAATATTAAGTGGAACATACATAAGTGATTAATCGTGTCTTGATAATATTTACGCATAAGTCCAATTTATTTTAGTTCCATCTTGCATGCTTATTTAATTCATTAATTATGTGATCGTGACAACACATCCATAATGATAAACCATTAAAGTAAATAAACTAAAGAAAATGGAATGATCATGATCTTTTCTAATGGTTACTTTATCTAGAGGTTAATAAACTATCCCTGGGCTTGGGGAGAAACAACATGGACCTTTTGGGTTTGTTTTTATAGCTTCCACCTATCAACCTCTGTATCTCCTGGGATTGGTATTGTCTTAGCTCCAGCTCGAACTGCCGCAACTAGCTTGGGAGTTGCATCCATTACATGTGTCTTTTTTAACTCACATGTAGGTGAGGTGTAAAAAGGGGGTTTACATAAAAGAATCCTTCGGCACGCATGCCCTACATATTAATGAGGAGATGGATCGCATGCCAAAAAATTTAATTTAAATAACTAAATTAAAAGAAACCATCCACATACAAAAGTCTTAGTATATCACATGATCAACAATACAAGAAACTATGTTTACACATAAATGACAGTAGCATTCAATTATTTAATTTTTCTTATTTAAGATAAATCACACTCAAATTAATAAATTATCATCTTTAATTAATCAACCCTTCTATATTAAAGGCTCTTCTGAATATCCTTGAGATTCCCATTCATAATAATTTTAAATAAATAAATTCATTCAAAATTATCTTTGTATGTTACTTGTACCCTGGAGGAAACCTGGTGAATTCCTATTCATAACTACCCAATTAGTAGAAATTAACATTACACAGATGTTAAATTAACACATGTATATAAAATAACTATCACGTGTTGTGCCTTAGCATTATACCTTCAAGATGGTGCACGTCTCAATGGTTTTTATAGTATAATACTAAATTTTAATAAATCTGCATTATTTGGTAGAGTACAAGATGTGTAGTTCTAACTACATGGTGTATACTATTTTTCAAAATCTATCTGAAGTATACACCTAGGGAAACAACATGTGAGTGAACTTCAGAAATCTTTGGAGTACACAACATGTCCCGTGGGCCACATGCCGTATAGTTCCTCTTTACACATTCTTCAGCTAGGTAAGCAGTGTATGGGGTACACTATCCAACCCTAACCTGAAGGGACTACATGCCATTTCCATTGGGTCACACAGTGTGTAATCTTGAAACTGCATTCGTCCTTTTATTGATCAACATATGGAGTCATTTAAGACTTAGAAAGACTCCAACACATGACTTGGTTTGGAGGACTGGTTAGATGCATTGAATCTTGACTACACGACGTGTACTACTGAATACATGCCATGTGTTCTGGTATTGTATGACCAAGAAGCTTGGGAACCTCCAAATGAGATCCTCTATTTTATTTTAATCAAAATAAAAAGAAAATATCATTTATCTATGGTGAACAAGAAATGAAAGTTGAGGAATAGATCTCGAGATTTATATTTGTTGAACTATTAACTTGATTTGAAACAACTAAATTATTAAATTCTTAATTCATCAATGAAATATTTAAATCCTTATATACTATGATGTAACCCATCTAATACCACTTGAAGGTTCCGGGAACAGCAGAAGTGTGGGTTGGAAGAAACCCAATTTTGATTTTTATCATGATTAAAGATTATTCTAGGATCAATACGATTATGAACTCTAGTCTCCACGGAATATAATCAAATATTTAGATAATGGAAAAACAGGTCCAAAACCTTTAGACAGGATCTTTCACATCATGTTTATAATTAATTTAATTAATTTTATAAAGAATAAAAATACACGTGTCTTTGGTATTTTTCTTCATTTATGATGTTGATTGTCAGGATTGACCCTTCCAGATTATCTCGTAGCGGTTGTAAGGATCCAACATAGAATCCCTCTAGTGGTGATCCACAAGTGCTCCGATGGCCTCTTATTGACAACGCTCGTTCTGTGGGGGATAGCGAAGCGAATCTAGTGTCTTGTGTCGGCCGTTCTAGATAGCTTGATCTTCGGCCTTGAAGAACATCTCTCAATCTTGAAAGGGGAGATGAGAGGATTCGAGAGAGCTTTTATTTTGGATCAACAATTCTCAATTCACTAGGCATGTGGTGTGGTGTATGGCACAATGGGGGAAATTGAAAATTTATATAAATGGAATTTTAGTCACAATATTTAATTGCATAGAAATAATTAAACACAATCATGAACTTTGAGAAAACTTCTGAATTTAATAATAATACTGTGTCATTATTTATATTGCGCCAACTTGCATAAAAGGGAATTGTAAATAAAATTCTGCGTTAAAAAATAATAGAAGTGTTATTTTAATTTTTCTCTACTACTTAATTTTTTTTTACCATCTTGAAAATAATTATTTTACTACCAGATAAACCTTGGTCTGCTCGAACTCCACTTCCACATATTGATCACCCGAATAAATAAATAAATAAATTATTCTCTTAAATAAATATTTTATTTAAAAACTAGTAAATAAATACTTATTAAATGTTCAATAATATAAATAAATATAATTCATTTAATTGATGATAACATCTTAACTTGAATAAAATTATTCCATGGTCTTGAAAATAATATTTATTTCATTAATTAAATTCAAATTGAATATAACCGAGACCACTAAAAACACATAGTGTGTGACCCACTAGGATTAATTCTTGTTGGCAATAGGTGGGCTTACCTAAAGTCAATGAGTACTATATAGAAACAGGTTAAGGCACCCAAGAGAAGGAAAATAAATTCACAACATCAAAATTCAAATATGAACACTCACTGGGTAATATAATCCCTTTGTCGCAATATCTCATCAAGCATGTTTCATGATTGTGTCATCAACTTTTTTTCTTGATACGTCATTCTGTGACTACCTAAAATAAACTCGTCGTTACACCATTGCGATGTAATTTTTCAATATGGTTATATTTCAATCAAAGGGATGAGATATAAACATTCATAAATATAAGAGAAAAATCCTTTCTTTACTTATCCATAAATAACATGCCACTCGGGACGAACCCAACGTTCCCTACATCGCACCAACTGTCTGCGTGACAGTTTTCATCAGAAAATCAAAGTGCATAAGTCATGACACGTTTTAATGATAATCCTAAATTATAAGGATCATTACACATTCTCACATATAGAAATATCAAATGACCCCAAAACATGCGGAATTCATACTAGTGGGTCTATTCTCATAATCTTCGATCCTGGAGATTACCAAGTGCGAACTTCATGAGATGAAGTCTCATATGCTTACTAGTACTCGTACTAGATGGTCTGCATGATATGTGTCCCATAATTTCTTGTCATCCATCCACAAAACTATTTTTATGAATATTTTTACATCATTTTAAGGTTCTCATCACAGTGGGGAACTGCCATAACCTTATCAATGCAATAAATACTCTAGGACAATGTTACATTTTAGTCATGCAGAACAATGAAAAATATGTAATAATATATTAAATATCAATGTAATCAAAGTAAAAACACTTGTTTCTAGGACCCCAACTCATAAATTTTATATTATGTTTAGTTACAATGTAATAAAAAAATACAAGAATACATAGTAAAAGTTAAACTGTTTAAATAACAATTAAATATAAAAGATAATGTTAATATATTGACCTAATATTTTCTAAAACCTATTGGCAGAGAATATTTTGACCCATTTCCACCTTATCCTCGAAATAAATCCATTCAGATCCACTAAAAACCGAAAATGATTTTATAATAAAATAATATTTCAATCTTTTTATAATGTGACCCTCAACTCTCTTATAAAAGGGTACTTCCCATTATCTCAAATTCACACATCCAAATTCATTTGGATCAGAAAATACATGCTCAAATATCCTCCCAAATACCATCAATTCGACATATATTCCTTACATTTATCTAAAAGCCAACATATAATGCCTTCTTGATCAAATCAAAAGGAAGAAACACTAGAAGATGTAACAATTTCCCCACCTCTTTCAAAGTTCTTTTCTTCTTCCACTTTGTCATTCATTGTTGTTTCCATAAAAAATTAATAACTCCAATAACATATATATAATGTGATGTTATTATAAATATGGTACAACCATATTCATTATTCTACCCATCTTGTAAATGAAAAACTCACCATACATGCGTACATGCGTCTCACCATCTCCCTCAACACATCATTATTTAGATGGGAATAATAATGAGTATATTTTATAAATAATAAATATATCATTTAAATTACTCTGAACATATAATATACCATACAATTACATATGATTTCACCATTAATAGAGAGATATTTTCGCTCGTGCGTACGTACAGATTACCGACTCCCCGAACATGATAAGATTCATTTCCAGTCGTAACCATTCAAGAATAATTTTCATTTTATGAATTCAAATAAGGTTTAAGAACATAATATCATTCTGGATATGAATCCAAAACATACTATATATATGAAATATGACTAATGTAACAAGTCATATAAAGGAAACTGAATCAGTAAACACCAAAAATAATGATACTTCTGAAATATTATTAACAAAGCAATATTGGAAGATCATATATGATATCATATTTACGTATGTTGTTCTTTTAAAATTTAATAAAAATTATCTAAATATAATATAGGAGGTAAAATACCCTCTACTAATTAAATGTACAAGGTAAGGGGTTTTCATCTTACTTTTTGTTCCTATGAGATTCAGGCTATATTGACACTATTTCCATTTGTTTGGTGTATGTACTACACATAATTGTATTATTTATGTAATATAATGTAATTTAATTGTAAATAAATCTTCATTTTGTGACCCTTTTTAGGGGGTGTATGTTTCGTATGTCACCAAATCGGTAAGAGAAGTTCTAATTTCGATTTCCACTCATTGGGTTTTACACAAACTTTATTGATCATTTTACTCCAAGATTATGTGTGAAAAAACCTTTTATTTATTAATGTAGTAATTTACACTACCATTTTTGTGGATATAATTTTGATACACATAATCACTGTATTGATAAATTTTCTAGTCCTCGATATAAACTTGATAAAAGTAATCTTAACACAATTTTCATTCATTGAGTTAAATATACAACACATTGGTGTTTTTTTACAAGAATATGTGTGAATGTACTCTGATTGATTTACACAAAATATCCAACCATATTGAGTGTATTTATATTTTTCACACTTAATTATTACATTTATTTATCCATAAACTACGGATACGTTCTTTATAATATATTTATTCTTAATTCACATTGCATTGAGACTTCTTTGTTGTTACGTGCCAATTCACTTTTATATGGTGTGAATATTGTAATTTGACATAGTATATCATGAATCCCATTATTAGAATGATATTATAATGTTTTAATTACCTTAATTATCTATATTCAAGCATCTCTCATTTGGTTTGGAAATCTAACTAAAATATAATTTTAAATTTTTTAATGATTTATTCTCCTAAATATTTCTCAATAATGTCCATGTTTTAAAAATGGTTGTAATGATTAATTTATATGGACATGAATATTTTAAAATTAAAATTCATTATAAAATTTTCAAATATGTATGGAACACTTTGATTCAAAAATCTATTTTATACATCTTCTTGAAAAATAGTGAGACATTTAAATGTTTTCTAGAAAAAGGGGATATTTCATTCAAATATTTTTACAGATTATTTTAATCTATGTCAATATTCTTGATGGAAGATGATTTAGTATAATAAAATCATATATATTTTATTAAATTTGTTCTGTTTTACTGTGGATGTGTTATTTTTATACCACTCATGGTTTGGGGGTAATATATTGAAATTTATTATGCTAGTTTTAATATGAATGGTTAGATTAGGTTTCAACCTTTTCATATGAGGAATTCATTGGACTTAGTAAGTCATGGGTGAAGCACACTATATCTCCTCAATGTATTAGTTGGTCTCATGAGTCAATCTAGTGTCTTGGCACAAGGCCTTGACAAAATCTCATTTTTAGTCTTGGCACGAGGCCTTGACTATGTGGTTATGATGTGCGACATTATGCATTCCATCATTATGAAATTAGCTATTGATATTACATGTGATTATTAGACAAGTATAATATCCATGTGAATAATAAAATATAATTATATGATTTATATTTTCCATATTATACTGATGTTTACATTTAAACGGCTGGTGTTTTAGTCTTATACATTACCTTAAATGTTTATGATTGTTTTTAAAAGTTTTTGCAATATTATTATCGTTAATGATCATCTGATATCACATATTTCTTATGTATTCTTTTTCCCAGGATGTGAATAAGTATATTATGATTGACCTGTAGGGATATTCTATTAGATATGAATGTCTTCAAAGGGGACACAATGATTTTGTTTTTTTATTTTATGATGTAATGTAAAACATATGTATGTATTTAGTACATCCAAGGCTACTAAACTAATCGGTCTTTTTAGACTTGATCTATTGTGATCATGCCAATGTTATGTAATAATGCACTGACTCTGGGTAACTAGTGTTGGGGTGTTATAGTTGGTTTCAAACTATGTTTAGTAAAAATGACATAATCTAGATTTAGAAAAACTCTGATAAGAGAACATTAACCTAAGATAGACTTTGATAATTAGTATTTAAGAACTTACTAGAATTTTGGTAATGTATACATTTTTTGAATTTTCCAAGTAATATATTCTTGTCTGGATACGAGAAGGTTGATGCTACACTGGAACAGTTGTATCTACAGGTAAAACCCAAAAACAGCACTTTGGGATAGACTCGAACGGGAACTGGTGCACGATAATGGTCCTTGCTGAACTCTTGGATACAACCCTCCCAGGGGATATGCTTAGAATAATTCACAATTTAATTAAAAACCGATTTGAATAATTTTAATATAAAATGAGAAAAAATAACCATAGTTAATCCTAAGATGTTTTATATTGAAAATAATGTGTCATGATATTCTCTAAATGATTTTATGACTATTGTTACTCACACTATAGTTTCTAGTTTAAGTCAATGGTTGGATTACAAGGAATTCATATTAACATTTAACATGATATGCATGGTTGGAATGATGGTGGAAATTATAAACTAAATGGAATTTTGATAGATGTAAAATATATCGTGTTCATTATAAACAAGGATTCCAGAAATATGATAAAAAACATATACAATAACCCACTCCCAAACTCAATAATGAAGAAAAAGGAGAAGAATGATAAGAGCTATAGCAGTGGACGCCATGGTGAAAACAAATATGAATTTCCATAACGAAATAAACATAGAAGGAGACACCCGGGAATGTGTCTCATTGGAAGAAAGAAACACATTATGTGTAAGAAAGAAGGAGATAATGAAAAGAATTACCAAGGAAAAATGATGACTACTATCGAAGAAAACAAAAATTATTGTAAGAATACATTTACAATCATTTTCCATAAATGTAGGGGGGCTGGGAATTACCCGAGTCAACACCCTAATCTATAGGATAACCACTAGGATATTGAAGAACCTATGTGAAAATAAATGGATTGAGAAATGTTTAAAATTATTAATTATCTTTGTTGAAAAGATTACTTTCGAAGACTTTTGTCTTATATGTGTAATCCAGTAATATTTATGTGAAAATTTAATTTGAGGAAGAATTATATTTTCCATTGTTGATATAGTTATAAAGTGTTATTTGGGTTTATATGATCCTTGAATTTGTGGCAATTACAGGTTATTAATTTTTGGGATGCAAATGCAAGGTATGAGAATAAATTTGTTGATAAATTATTTTATGCTTATTTTGAGGAACTTATCTCATTTTGTGAATATTATAAAATATGATCTTGGAAAAAGGACAACACACATATCATGTGACAACCCATCAATTCGAACAATGCTACTGGAATCAGACCCACAACCGAAGTGCGACTAAGATCTATCGCATACCACTGAACTCCACGAAGTCCCAGGTTATTGTGACTAATTAATTTTTGTTAAATGATTTTATTGATAAAATGTAAGTTGGTTTTGGATCTTATGTTTTATCAAATAGATATACTTAGTATAGGAAAATTATTTGGTGATTAAGTGAGAAATTATATTTTGGAAGATATTCACTTGGTTGGGACCACAATATTCATAAAGAAAATAGAATATTTTGGGATTTTATTTGGGGAGTAATGGTGGATTTTTATTTTTAAATAATCTATGTTTTTTATAAAAATTCACGTTATTAAGGAAAATGATTAACATATCATAGAGAATATGTGATTTGGTTAACTAAACATCAGTATGATACTTTAAGAGTAGCTGATGTTATTTGGATATAAATGTTATGATTTACAATGAATGACTATGTGATTAAATTCATTCAGGTTTTGGTTTTAAATATTCGTTTGGATTATATTGAAATATTTTAAAGACAATTTTTTATTTAAGGGGTTTTATTAAGCATTGGGTTTTGTTTGTTTAATTACTGAAATTAAGATTATTATTTATTTCAATAGAAGAATTTTCAATTTTTCGGTCATCTGATCTTGTACTATCCATTTTGATTTTGGTTAATCTATAAAGACAGGGGAAATATATATTCATCCTTTGTGGATTATTTTATTCTCTATAATATGATTCTAGCACTTTTGGTGTGACCATGTCATCTTGAATACTCATCGTTTGTAGAAAAGATGAATTAGTGGTAGAAATTTTTTAAAGGAAGAAACTCTACATAAAAGGAAGTATATCTATTTATGTTATTATTCAATACCAAAGTAAATTCTTCAACTTTATGAAATTGAACAAAAAACAAAAAATTTAGTCTGTTTACATTTCCCACTGGGAAACTAATTACTGTTAAACCAATAAAATGTATCTTGTTTTATTGTTGTTAACATTCTCTTGATCATGTTTTCTAATACTCTACATCATAACTTGAAACTTATTTTATCTTTCATATCAATGTTTTCCTATATGGAATCCTGGTATGGGTTATCTCGGGTGACCTTTGTACTTATCATTCTTTCATTTAAAGTGATGGTTATATTAACTCTTTTTTAGATGTGGGACTTTAAATGATGTTACCAAGAATAATTTTAAATTTATATGCATGAAATTTCCAAAAAAGGGTTGAAGAATTTAACACATCAAGATTTCATAGTAAGTAATTTTCTTTAATGTAATTCAATAACTTGAACTACACACAACACCGAGTTCGAGCACACCATGACTTACCAAACTAGCCATTATAAATCCAATTATGAAGGTTATTAAAAAAATTTCTAATTTTATATACTCCATATAATTTTTACATCTAGATTTTGTGTTTCTTAGACATAATGTAGGAACAAATTAATTTTTTCAAATAAAATTTGTATTTTTCCAAAATTGCAATTTCACTGCCTTTTAATAGAGAACCATTTTATATCCAATATTTTAAATTTTTATATATTCCATTTGAAAAAATAAACTTCTTCACTAAAATACTAAATTTGATGAATTGTGAAAAACACTAAATTTTAATTGAAAATTTTTTTTTTAATCAAAATAATTTATAATGTTAACTTATAAATTTTAATTGTTTTGAAATATAAATATATAATATTTTTTTCATTTAATCTAATTTTGGTCATTGGAAGTAATTATACATATAAATTGGATGTAAACACTTATTAATCATTTGATTGTTTAAACTTCTCTAAAACTAGAATTCTTGTTTTGAAAACAAGAACATTTTATTAAAATTAATTATTAGTAATTATATTTTTTGAATTTGGTAAAATATAAATCATTTTTTAATTTGGAATATTAAAATTATTTTTGAGTGAATTTTTAGTATTTTTTTAAAACCTTTCAATTTTTGATTAACAGTGAAAAACACTGCATTACTGTTTAAAGCTAACTATTTAATTAAATTAATATTTTTAATTTACATTTTTTTAAAGTCAAAATAGATACATAATACCTATATTAGTTTAATTTAATTAATTTAAGTCATTTTATAATTATATTAGATATATAAAATTTTATTGAACTTTTTACCATATTTTACCCACATTCTAGGCACATTTTCAAATTTGCATAAAACATAATTTTACTGCTTCCATGAATTAAATTTTAAAATATAAGAGACATGGTTGACATAATTTAAATATTTTTCGTTCAATATAATGAAAATAATTTTTGCTAAGAGTAACTTTTGAATTTTATTTTCCACCTTTAAAAGTAAATATGGTAACTAAAAGTAAATATGATATTATAATTACCCTAACACCTGTCCCAATTATATTGTATGAGTTTATTTCGTCCAAAATATACCTCAGAACAAAAATATTATCCTTTTTGATTCACTATGATTAGATTATGACATTTATTATATTTTATTTAAAGAAGAGTTAAAAGTTTAAAATTCAAAGTTTAATAACTAAAACATTTTTAATATTGGGTTACACATAATATAAATTTGACAAAAAATATTCATTAGATATATAAATATATTTAAGACAAAATGATATTTTATTTATAATTTTTTGAGATTAAATAATTAAATCTATTTATGACACAATGATGTTGCAATAATTACCTTATTAATGAAGGACTAAACAAATTGATGTTATAAATATTAGAATAAATGTAATTTTAAACTTTTGATGGATTAACTATTTTTCTATGTTAATATGATATGTTATAGTTTATTTAATGTATTTTTTCGATGTAATAATGTTTTCTTTATTTTCACAAAAACCAAATTCTAAATAGTGTCAAAATTGACAGAAATGAGTTTTTGAAAAAAAAACACTATATTATTAAATGATATAATATTCATGAAAATATAATATTCAGCCAAAGAACATATATAATGATATATATTTCATTAATGAACCACTTTAGGGTCTCTTGGAATTTTATAGTAACTTTATTGAAGATTTTATATAAAAATACAAGAAGACATGGTAAAATTTAAATAATTTAAATAAGAATTAAATCTAAAATATAAGGTTAATATGGTGACATAAACATGAATAAACCTATTGGTTGGGAATATTAAGACCCATACTCACCTTATACTATAAATAAATCCATTTTTATCTATTTTAAATTGGAAATTATTTTATAATAAAATAATATTTCATGCTTTTCCTTAAGTGACCCTCACCTCTGTTATAAAATGGAACTTACCCTTCTCTAATATTCACACATACAATGCCATTTGAATCATCCAAACCCTGCTCAAATATTCTCCCAACTACCGTAAATTAATCCTAGAGTCCTTACATTGATCATAAATCCATCTTATGGATCCCTTTTTATCAAATCAAAAGGAAGCACCTGAAGAAGATGTAATAATTTCACCAACTCTTTCAATGTTCTTTTCTTCTTCCACTTATTCTTTTATTTTTGTTTCCATACCAAAACAAAAAATAGGGTACATTAAACATACTTTTATATTATCATAAATATAGTAAAACCATATTCATTATTCTATCCATCCTATGAATGACAAAGCCACCATACATTCATATGTACATCTTACTATCTACATGTCGTGGTGTAGTTTATTATTCAACACTTCATTATTTTGATGGGTATAATAATGAGTATAATTGATGTTAATAATAAATATATCATGTTAATTATTCTTTATATATTATATAAAATCCAATTACATACGATTTCACCCTAAATAGAAAGATATTTTCGCACTTGAAAATTTATGTTTTACCATCTCCACAAACGTGATGAGATTCATTTCTCATAGTAACCATTCAATAATATTTTTCATTTTATGATTTAAAATAATTTTTAAAAACTTAATATCATTATGGATATGAATGAAATACATAATATCCATAAAATACATGACATACATAACAAACCCTATGTAACACCCCATGATTTTATGAAAAATATTCTTTTAATTTCATTAATGTCTTGTGTTTTATTCTACACCAAGATTACCTTGCGCTATACGCAGCACTGTATTAGCTTGTAGTATATACAACACTATTCTTGGATCGTGTTACACACAATTTTGATAATAGTTATTCTACGCAACATTGAGTATATATATATATATATTCAATGTATAAAATAGATATGGATGGATTCTGTTATATGAAACAACGAAGGATTCTTTCACAACACGCAACCCTGACTTGGCTTTCATTACACGCAATCGCGACCTTCCTCGATAGCATTTGTTGTACGTAATACTGGGTTTTAATAAACAATGATATATTATTATAATATTGTTATGAACTAGACATTATGAATAGTGTTAACTAAATTTTGAATTTTATAATATTATTATTCATCTTACACATTTCTAGAACATGGTATAAGAACTAAATAAATTTTTCGGGTAAGATAAGTATTTTTCCAAAAAATGCAGTTTTGCCACCTTTTGATGGCGCACCCACATTAAATCTTGTTTTTGACATTTTTATAAGTTAAATTTGACAAAATAAAATTCTTCTATTGATTCAAGATATAAAAACTTACATTATATAAAGTTTTGATATTTTTCTGATAACTTTCATATTTTAATGAATAGTAAAAACAAGCTATATTTTAATTAAAAACAACTTTTTTCATCGTAATATCTTATGTGTTTAAATTATAATATTGAATGGTTTTAAAGTATAAATAGAATATATTTTTACCATTTAATATAATGTATGTCATTAGCATTGATTTTACCTTGAATTCGTAGGTGAAATCAATTAAATCTTTTACAATGTTTTAAAGAAAAATCAGTTTTCTTTCGACAACGGGATTAATTTTAATTTAATTACTGAAACTTTTGGGTATTGAATTTGGAAAAATGGATTCCATATTTGGAATATGTGGATCCAAATTATGTTAATAAGCTACTTTTTATTTTTGGGAATTATGAATAGTAACTACGGTAAATTTTATTTACCATAGTTAAAGGTAAATCAGGTAATTAAGGGTAAATATACTATTATAAAATTACCCTAACACATGTCAAAATCTTATTGGATGACAAAACGTCGACCCATATCACTTAGGGGTTGGATTAGATTCATTTAATGGACTTTTGGTCCATGAAAATAGTTTAATTATTATTAAAACCAAAGAATGTGACAACATGTCACTTTCTTAAATCTTATAAGTATAATAATTTTACTCTAGTGATAAACTTAATGAATCTTAAAACATGAATAGTCTCCAGAAATATAATACAATGATCAACATCATAGGAATTTATTTATAATTTTGAGAGATTAAATAGTTATCATTTATTATGACACAAAGATGATGCAGTAATTGTCTTATTAATAAAATATTGACATAATTGATGTTATAAATGCCCAAATAAATTCCATTTTATACTTTTTATGACTTATATTAATTTTATAGGTTAATATGACATGTTATTGTTGATGTAAGTAACTTTTTTTGAACTTATCTTTTTGTTATAAATGTCAGAAAAATCATGTACCAAATAGTGTCAAAATTGACATAAATTAGTTTTTAAAGAGAATATTATATTATTAATTGTTATTTAATTCCTAAAAATCTAAGGTTCTGCCAAATGACTTAGATAAGGATTGATATATTAATAATTAACAACTTGGGGTTCGTTTTGGCTTGTTATGGTATGTTTATTAACCATATAGTGTAAGAAAACAAAAAGACATGGTAAAAGTTAAATTATTTAACTTAGAGTTAAAGCTAATTGATAAGGTTAAAATAATAACCTAAACTTGTCTAAATCCTATTGTATGAAAGGATTTCGACCCCTCCCCACTTTATCTTCGAAATAAGACCCTTTGGAACCATTATAAACCGAATTTGACTTTAATATAAAATAATATTTTGAGATTTTCTTAAGGTGCCCCTCTCATCCCTTATAAAAGGGCACCTCCTCCCTCTCCACCTCACACCAATTTGAGAATTCAAGCTCGTCCAAACCCTGCGAAAATATCTTATCCACTCCCCTAGTATCATACTAGAGGTCCTGGTCTTCTTCAAAGACCATCCATTGTTCACTAAGTGGAGGTTAGGAGAAGGCGCGTCAAAAAGAGGTAATATCCATTACCAATCTTTTTCAATTTCATTCTTCATCAACTTCTTATTCATTAGTTGTTTCATTATAAAGTAATAACATCAGTATTTATTATATACTGATATGTTATTATAAATATGAAACAACTCTAATTAACCTTCTTTCCATCCTACGGAAAAATGAAATCCCCGCACGTGCGTACGTACGGAATATCGTCTCCACGCCGTGGTGTAATCTATTTTCCACCACCACCTTACATGGATAGGAATAATGGTGTAAATAATGACTATATATGACTATTTAAAAGTGATATTGATTCTTAAATATTATACATACACTCCAATATAAATCCACGATCATGTGAACAATATCATCGCTCGTGCGTACGTACGGACTACCGTCTCCACGACGCGATGAGATTCATTCTCCACGTTAACCGTTCATGAATTATTATAAAGTATATATAATAAGTAATAAATAAATATATGAAATAATAATTATTCTGTATTTATGTGTATATATATGTATTTCATCTACTTAATTTCATTCAACTCAATAAGGAAAAGAAAACAGCGTTCATGCGTACGTACGGTCTACCGTCTCCATGAACGGTGTATTTCTCTCCATTTACAGATCTATTATATATATATATTATGAATATGTATTATATATAAATAATGTTTTATATTCTGAAATTATGTAATCATGATATATGTAATCATATGAATAATTAAATGTCAAAACACAGACTACATATAAAACAATTTTACCCAAAACGCTCTTTAACATTGAATTTACAAATGAACGGGTAATATAAAGTCATAAGTGAACCATATATGATATCATAACAATGAGTATGATTCTGTAATAAGTTAATGACATTATTTAAATCATTATACAGGGGGTTCAGATACGTACAAAGCATATCAAAAATAAGGTAGGGAAATATCACAATCTCATTTTTATCCGAGATTTTTTATACTTTGGCATTTACTGGGGTGTATTTTATCATCAAAATCCATGTTTCCTCAATATTTAATATTATTTCCATCCACCTAAAATTGTTTAAATCCAATTTTACCCTTCGGTGAGTTTTTATTAAAATATATTAAAGGAATCTTTTGTCGTTTTTCGTACGAGGTACTTTTTGACTTTTCCGACAAATGTACTAGAAGAATGTTTATTTAACATATACGGCATGAATGTATTTTTAAAACATTATTTCCAAGATGATTCCTTTACAAGTTTTCAAGTTTATTTTTAATAAAATTCTTTTAGTTTATAATTGTACGACATTTTAAGAAAGGAGATGTTTTTTTTAGCAGAAAGGATATTTTTCTCAAGAATGGAGTTCAAGTGTTTTATCTAAATTATTTTCCATCTAAGATAATAAAGGGTTCTGTTTTTATCCCTATTATTACATTGATTTTATTATGTTGTGATGGAATTATATTTTTATGAATTCCTTTATCTTATATGAATTGTTTTATGATGTCATGATGTTTAAGATTCCCATTTTTATTACATGGGTTATGCTATGATTTGTGGTTTCTGATTTTGTGGAACACATAAGAATGGTATCATTATGAGAGGGGTGGGACCTATATCTCTCTTCAATGCATTGGTTAAAGATTTTATATCTCATGAGATAGACATGGCTGGAACGGTAGGTTATAGCGGTTCAGTGAAACAGGACTGAAAAGAGGAATGAACTCAGTTCAGAAAGGGACTTTGTCCACTAAGATAGTATTGGAAATGAGTCTTGACTAACAAGAAATGATTCTCTATGATTATGTGTGAATGCCAGAAAGATTCATGTTATATGTTATGATTATTGGTATTACATTTCACAACTATGATTTAACCCATGTTATGAAATTATGCTCTCTTTTGCAGGTTAAGATTTTCAAAATATTATGTTCTTATGAATATTATGTGATTGATATTTCTTTTCTTTACCCATACTGAGCAGTTGAGCTCAACCTTTTATGTTTTCTTTTCCCCGGGATATAAAGAAAGTTTTAGGTAAAAAAGGAAGATCTTTATTGGAGATGTTGAAGATCTTTCACCACGATAAGAAGATTATATTCTGAGTTTCCAAAGACACTAAACTATTACGGTCCTTGTGTGTGTGTTTTTGTTATGTACTATGTATTCTGTAAAAGTAATGTAATGTCCATGTACGTAATGTTTCGGGCCTCTACAGTTGGTATCAGAGGAAAGGATTAGTCAACCTTTGGAAACTAGTATGTGAGAATGTTAGTGAGATCCCAAGAGATATTTCTAAGGTATGTCTAGGGATGTCCCTAAGGATAAGTATTCATATAGGATATAGTCCTAGAACTATGGTAATGATATTAGAATTTAACCTAAGATGTTAGATATTGAAGTTACTCCCCCTTTATTATGATTTTAGCCTCTAATACTATTCTTTTTGGGTTATAGAAAATGGCTGGAAACAAGGTGATTCACGATAATGGAGGATATTATGGACAATGGAATGATATTATTCATGAGAAACCAAATGAAATGGGATTTGGAATTCCAACCATCATTATTAAGGAGAATCAGAAATCTCATAATATGATCAATAAACTAAAATTTGGTAAGTCTCCTGACTCGTCTAATAAAAGAAAGATGGAGTTTCATGATGATCATAGAGGAAAGAAAGTTCAATTTCCCCTATGTAAATAATGTGGGAAGAGGCATCAAGGAGAATGTTTCAAAGGAACTGGAAGATGCTTTGGGTGAGGAAAAGAAGGAAAAAAAGCGAGTAAGTGCAAAGGAAAAGGTTCAGTTAACACCAGGGGTGAGGATAATGGTATTTCTACGACATCAACAATGGTTAAATGTTTTAAATGTGGAATGTACAGGCATTATGCAAACCAATGCCCTAAGGTAAAGTCTCATGAAGAGAATCTGTATGGTCGTATGAGTAGTATTTATGTTGATTATGATGAAGAGACTAAAAATGATATGTGAGATGAAAGAATTGTTGAAGCTCGGTCAATGGTTTAAGAATGTAGTGGAATGATTACATGTTTATCATGTGTAATGTTGTATAAGTAATATCATGGTACAATGGAATAAAGAGACATCTAAGGATTGTTATACTATTTTCATTCCTTGATTTTTGAAAGTGTATGATTAATGGTACCAGTATCCATGAAGGATTATTCAGATATTTTTGGAATGTAGATGATATGCGCATAATGAAGGGATAAGGATAAAAATAAATGTTTGATAGTATTTATGAGCTCATGACTGATATAAAGAAAATAGTTATATCATGGTTTGAGTATATTGAATTTTGGGATTTTGGTATGTGGAATGTGTTAACTTTTGACAACACTCTTTTTTTACTATGATTCAATGGGTATTCATTTTTCAAGAGATTACATGATTATCGTATTCACATGACTGGAATGTGAAGAACAAGATATATGAGGTATAAATGATAGCATTCATGTGATCATTTTCTCTATACTATGAGCTTGGACCGAAGTATTTTGGATAATCCTAAATATTGGAATGGATTATGTAGGACATAAGTTAGTATTGTTTAAGGATAGAACCTTTTTTCGATATTATTGATGGGATGATATAGTAATGTAGTTTTAGAAAAAGGACAACATGTAGGACGAGTGATAGCCCATCGCATCAGACAAGGCTGTGGGAATCGAACCCACAACCGAAGTGTGACTGGCCTTTATCGCCTACCACTGGCCTACATGAAGTCTCTGTTTAGTAGAAACTAGTTTTATTATATCAAGCTGTATGATATATGAAGTATACGTCCATTTTTGGAACCATATATGATTAATCTCAATATTGATGGACTTATGTATTTTTTGATAACTTTTCTAACCTTTTGTTTGAGATAGATGGAATGACCCATCATTCTATCACATGATCTGTTAACACTTCACGAATAACAAATTCAACTTCATTTCTTTAAGAGATGAAGTGGAAATTGTTCAAAACACGAACAACAGTGAGATTCAACTAAAATCAAGTAATTATTTCTTCTAATTCACAGTTTTCAACTTTAGGGAAATGATATTGAAAACCAAAAATGTTGTCCTAGTGATCTTATATCTGATGAATCAGATGGTACCCTATATCATCACAAATTTACGGCTTTGCGATTGTTGGCTTTTTCATAGCCATGTTCTCTACCACTCTCCATTAGAACTTGATGGTTAGATTTTTCTTCCATATCCATATTTTCACCTATGTTCTCCTATGTGGAAACCCAGTGATGAGTTAATTTGGGTAACCATTACATTTCATACTTTAGTTTTTAAATCCATGTTTTGGTATTCCTTTTTACGATGTGGGTTTCTATTAAACAATGTTTCGAGTAGTAAACCATTTATAACCCCGACGAATTTCGAGGGAGAAATTCATTTTAAGGGGGGTAGAATGTAACACCCCAAGATTTTATGAAAAATATTCTTTTAATTTCATTAATTTATTGTGTTGTATTCTACACCAAGATTACCTTGCGCTATATGCAACACCGTATTAGGTTGCAGTATACGCAACACTATTCTTGGATCGTGTTACACAAAATTTTGATAATAGTTATTCTACGCATCATTGAGTATATATATATATATATATATATATATATATATATTCAATGTATAAATAAAATATGGTTGGATTCTGTTATACGAAACAATGAAGCATTCTTTCACAACATGCAACCCTGACTTGGCTTGCATTACACGCAATCACGACCTTCCTTGATAGCGTGTGTTGTACGCAATACCGGGTTTTAATAAACAAAGATATATTATTATAATATTGTTATGAACTAGCCGTTATGAATAGTGTTAAATAAATTTTGAATTTTATAACATTATTATTAATCTTACACATTTCTAGAACATGGTATAAGAACAAAATAATTTTTCCGGGTAAGATAGGTATTTTTCAAAAAATGTAGTTTTGCCGCCTTTTGATGGCGCACCCACTGTAAATCTAGTTTTTGAAATTTTTATAAGTTTAATTTGACAAAATAAAATTCTTCTTTTGAATCAGGATATAAAAATTTATATTAGATAAATTTTTGATATTTTTCCGAAAACTTTCATATTTTAATGAATAGAAAAAACACGCTATATTTTAATTAAAAACAACTTTTTTCATCGTAATATCTTATGTGGTTAAATTATAATATTAAATGGTTTTAAAGTATAAATATAATATATTTATACCATTTAATATAATGCATGTCATTAGAATTGATTTTACCTTGAATTCGTAGGTTAAATCAATTCAATCTTTTGCAATGTTTTAAAGAAAAACCTGTTTTCTTTCGACAACAGGATTAATTTTAATTTAATTTCTGCAACTTTTGTGTATTGAATTTGTAAAAATGGATTCAATATTTGGAATCAGTGGATCCAAATTATGTTAATAAGCTACTTTTTATTTTTTGGAATTATAAATAGTAACTACGGTAAATTTTATTTACCATAGTTAAAGGTAAACTAGGTAATTAATGGTAAATATAATATTATATAATTACCCTAAAACATGTCAAAATCCTATTGGATGACTAAACGTCGACCCATATCACCTAAGGGTCCGATTAGATTCATTTAATAGACTTTTGGTCCATGAGAATAATTTAATTATTATGAAAACCAATGAATGTGACAACATGTCACTTTCTTAAATCTTATAAGTATAATAATTTTAATCTAGTGATAAACTTCATTAAACTTTGAAAATGAATAGTATCCAGAAAACTAATTCAATTATCTACATTATAGGAATTTATTTAGAATTTTTATGGATTAAATAATTATCATTTATTATGACACAAAGATGATGTAGTAATTGTCTTATTAATGATATATTGACATAATTGATGTTATAAATGCCCAAATAAATTTAATTTGAGACTTTTTATGACTTACATTAATTTTATACGTTAATATGACATGTTATTGTTGATATAAGTAACTTGGTTCTAACTTTTCATTCTGTTATGAATTTCATAAAAATCATGTACCAAATAGTGTCAAAATTGACATAAATTAGTTTTTAAAACAAATATTATATTATTAATTGTTATTTAATTCCTAAAAATCTATGGTTTGGCCAAATGACTTATATAAGGATAGATATATTAATAATAAACAACTTGGGGTTCGTTTTGGCTTTTTAATGTATGTTTATTAACCATATAGTTTAAGAAAACAAAAAGACACGGTAAAAGTTAAATTATTTAACTTAGAGTTCAATCTAATTGATAAGGTTTAAATTATAACCTAAACTTGTCTAAATCCTATTGTATGAGATTATTTCCACCCATACCCACTTTAGCTTCGAAATAAGACCCTTTGGAACCATTATAAACCGAATTTGACCTTAATATAAAATAATATTTTGAGATTCTCCTAAGGTGTCCCTCTCCTCCCTTATAAAAGGGCACCTCCTCCCTCTCCTCCTCACACCAATTTGAGAATTCAAGCTCGGCCAACCCCTGAAAAAATCTTTTCTCCACTTCCCTAGTATCATCATAGAGGTCCTGGTCTTCTTCAAAGACCATCCTTAATTCTTTAAGTGGAGGTTAAGAGAAGGCGTGTCAAAAAGAGGTAATATCCATTACCGATCTTTTCCAATTTCATTCTTCTTCAACGGCTTATTATTTAGTTGTTTCATGATAAAGTAATAACATAAGTATTTCTTATATACTTATATGTTATTATAAATATGAAACAACTATAATTAACCTTCTATCCATCCTACGGAAAAAGGAAATCACCGCGCGTGCGTACGTACGAAATACTGTCTTCACGCCGTGGTGTAATCTATTTTCCACCACCACCTTACGTGGATGGGTATAATGGTGTAAATAATGACTATATATGACTATTACAAAGTTATATTGATTCTGAAGTATTATACATACACTACAATACAATTCCACGATCATTAGAATGATATCATCGCTCGTGCGTACTTACGGACTACCGTCTCCACGACGCGATGAGATTCATTCTCCACGTTAACCGTTCATGAATGATTATAAAGTATATAAAATAAGTAATAATGAAATATATGAAATAATAATGATTCTGTATTTATTTGTATATATATGTATTTCATCTACTTAATTCCATTCAACTCAATAAGGAAAAGAAAACAGCGTTCATGCGTACGTACGGTCTACCGTCTCCATGAACGGTGTATTTCTTTCCATTTATTGATCTATTATATATATATATATATATTCTGAATATGTATTATATATAAATAATGTTTTATATCCTGAAATTAAGTAATCATTATCTAAGTAATCATATGAATAATTACATGTCAAAACACGAACGACAAATAAAACAATTTTACCCAAAATGCTCTTTAACATTAAGTTTACAAAAGAACGGGTAATATAAAGTCATAAGTGAACCTTATATGATATCATAACAATGAGTATGATTCTGTAATAAGTTAATAACATTATTTAAATCATTATACAGGATGTTCGGATACGTACAAAGCATATCAAACAGAAGGTAAGGTAAATATCACAATCTCATTTTTATCCGAGATTGTTTTTACTTTGGCATTTACTGGGGTGTATTTTATCATCCAAATCCATTTTTCCTCAATATTTAATATTATTTACATACACCTACAATTGTTTAAATCCAATTTTACCCTTCTGTTAGTTTTTAGTAAAATATATGAAAGGAATCCTTTGTCGTTTTTCGTACGAGGCACTTTTTGACTTTTCCGACATTAGTACGGGAAGAACGTTTTTTAACTTATACGGCATGAATGGATTTTTAAAACATTATTTCCAAGAAGCTTCCTTTTCAAGTTTTCATGTTTATTTTTAATCAACTTCTTTTAGTTTATAATTGTACGACATGTTAAGAAATGGAAATTTTTTTTGAAGCATAAAGGATATTTTTCTCAAGAATGGAGTTCAAGTGTTTTATCAAAATTATTTTCCATATAAGATAATAAAGGGTTCTGTTTTTATCCCTATTATAACATTGATTTGATTATGTTGTGATGGAATAATATTTTTATGAATTCCATTGTCTTATATGAATTGTTTTATGATGTCACGATGTTTAAGATTCCCATTTTTATTACATGGGTTATGCTATGATGTATGGTTTCTTGATTTTGTGGAACACATAAGAATGGTATCATTATGAGATGGGTGGGACCTATATCTCCCTCCAATGCATTGGGTAAAGATTTTATATCTCATGAGATAGACATGGCTGGAACGGTAGGTTATACCAGTTCAGTGAAACAAGACTGAAACGAGGAATGAACTCGGTTCAAAAAGGGACTTTGTCCACTAAGATAGTCTTGGCAATGAGTTTTGACTAACAAGAAATGATTCTCTATGATTATGTGTGTATTCCACAAGGTTTCATGTTATATGTTATGATTATTGGGATTACATTTCACTACTATGATTTATCCCATGTTATGAAATTATGCTCTCTTTTGTAGGTTAAGATTTCTAAAATGTTATGTTCTTATGAATATGATGTGATTGATATTTATTTTGTTTACCCTTAATGAGCATTTGAGCTCACCCTTTTATGTTTTCTTTTCCCCAGGATATAAAGAAAGGTTTTAGGTAAAAAAAGGAAGATCTTTATGGTAGATGTTGAAGATCATTCACCACGATAAGAATATTATATTCCGAGTTTCCAAAGACACGAAACTATTACGGTCCTTGTGTGTGTGTTTTTGTTATGTACTAAGTGTTCCTAAAAAGTAATGTAATGTCCATGTAAGTCATGCTTTGGGTCTCTACAGTACACCATATAGAGGAAATAAAATCACATAACACCTGAAACAATGATACTACTAAAATTTTATTAACAAAGAAATATTAGAAGATCATATATGATATCATATTTATGTATGTGGTTATTTTATTTTACATCAATATTATGTGTGAAATCAATATTAATTTATTTATATAGTAATTTACACTCCCCTTTGTGTGGATATATTTTTGATACACGTACTCTATTGATAAATTATCAAGTCATCAAAATGAACTGGATAAGAGCAATCTTAACTCAATTTCCATTCATTGAGTTAAACAACCAATTCATTGGTCTAGTTTTTAAAAGAATGTTTGTGAATGTCCTATGATTGATTTAAATTGAATATCCAATAATTTTTTCTATATTTATATTTTTTAAAAATATTTATGTCATTTTTTAACCTTAACCTAAAGATACGGTCTTTATAAGAAAATTCATCTCAATTTACATTCCATTGAGATTTTTTTGCTGTTATGATCCAATTCACTTATATATGGTGTACATATTGTAATTTAACATATTATATCTGGAATACCTATATTATCATGATATTATAACGTTTTTATTAACTAAGTTATCTGTATTCAAGTGTCTCTCATTTAGTTTGGAACTCTAAATAAAATATCATTTTAAATGCTTTAATCATTTATTCATCTAAATCGTTTTCATTAATGGCCAGGTTTTGAAAATGTTTTTAGGGATTAATCTAAATAGACAATAATGTTCAAAAAATAATATTCATTTTAAAATTTTCAATGTGGTGTTATACCCTTTGAATCAAATATCTATTTTTAATTGCCATTCGATAAATAGTGAGACATTTAAATTTTTTCAAGAAAAAATTAAATATTTCCCTGAAATAGTTTTATAGATTATTTTCATCTATGCCAATATAATTAAATATTCTTTATTGAGGTTGATTAATTATTATAAAATCTTTAATATTGTATTAAATGAGTTATGATTGATTTTGTATTTTCTATTTCTATTATATTAATGGTTTTTGGTTAAAATATTGAGATTTCATATGCTAGTTTTAATACGAATGTTTAGAGTATGTTTCAAAATGTTCATATGAGGAATGCATTGGTCATGGTATGTGACTACTGGAAACTAATCTAGCTCTCCTATGCATAAGTAGATCTCATGAGACAAACTAGTTTCTTGGTTTAAGGCATTGAAAAAATCTTATATTTAGTCTTAGATCAAGGCCTTTACTATGTGGTTATGATGTCCCACATTATGAATTCCATCATTATGAAATTATAAATTGATATTATGTGTGATTATTAGACTAGTAGAATATCCATGTGAATAATTATATTTTATTATTTGTTTAATATTTTACAAATTATACTGATGTTTAATTTTAAAAGACTTGTGTTTTAGTCTTATACATTGCCTTGAATGTTTATTCTTATTTATGAATGTTTCCGCTATATTTTTATTCTTACTGAGCTTCTGAGCTCACCCCTTTCCTTTGTTTTCATTTTCCAGGATTTGAATATGTATATTATAATTGACATACAGGGATATGCTAAGGGATATGATTTTGATCAAAGGGTACACAATGTTTTTGTTTTTTTATTTCACGGTGTAATGTAAAACTTTTATATGTATCTTGTTATTCCAAGGCTTCTAAACTAATCGGTCATTAAAGATGCGATGTCTTGTGATTATGCCAATGTTATGTAATAATTCACTGACTCTCGGTAATTAGGATCTAGGCATTACAATAAAGTTAAGTACTTGATTAGATAATTTCTAAAATGTACAATCTTTTATAAAAAATAAATACTTCTCTTAATCTCCAAAATTTAACAAACAATACCCAAATCCCAACAAATACCATTCAATACAAAATTTCCCTTAATTTCTTCAATATAATCCAATATAATATTAAAATCCAAATCTCATATGAATTTGATCACATGGTCTACCATGATAAATCATAAAATTTATGTCCAAACAACATCAGCTACTATTAAATTCACATACTTAAAAGTAATTAACCCAATCAGATATTCTAAATGATTGGTTAATAATTTCCATAAATAACCCAAATTTCTATAAGTACACAATAAAAACATATATTATTCCAAAATAATATTCCACCATTAGTCCACAATTTAAATCCCAATGTATTCTATTATCCTTAGACATATAGTGTTTTCAAAAGAGAAAATGTCTTCTAAAATAACCTTAATCACTTAATCACCATATCATTTTCTTATACTATGGATATCCTTCTGATAAAATATAAGTCCTCAAAAAAAAATTAATCATGTTTAATAAAAGAAATTAACTAAAAATAATAAGTCATAATAAATATGGAATTTATGAAGGCTATTGGTAGGTGATGCACCCTTTACACTTTTCGGTTGTGGGTTTGATTCTTGCATCCTTTCCAGATGCAACGAATTGTCACCCATCTTACGGGTTGTCCTTTTTATAAATCTAAAAAAACCATAACATGTTTTTACTTGAATGGTTGTATTATACCTCTCATTTTAACCCAAACTCATAATGACCTCAATTTCTTAATCAAGACTTCTTATATATTTTGACATTATTTACCTTCATATGATAAAATAACACTATTCCCAAAGAAAGAACATTGTATCATGATCATTTTGTCCACACGGTTTCATCATTATCTTTTCCACATAGAGAGATGGTCCATGCAGTGAAAAAATTATTTATATATCCCTGATAATCGTCTTCTTATATTATCAAAATACACAACGTATAACCTGGGTCATATGGGTGTTCACAGAAAAAATAGTTTCGAAAAATTATCATGTACGAAATATAATTTCAAAACATCTGATCAAACATTCCTGTTATAAAATAGTCAGACTGAGTTTTATTTGAAACATTCAATAAATTGTCCTTTAAAAATACCATAAGTATGTTCTGAGAGACTATATTCTAAAATCAAATATAAATAGGTTTCAAAATGTCCTCATTCTTTAACTACTTTGTCAAAATCATTATATGCCTAAAAATATTGTGATTAGGTAAAATATTTTAAAATTCCTTGATAATATTTAACTTTCTTGAAAATGTGAGAATATTGAGAAAATATGATTTTATTAAATACAATACATGATCCATGGTGATATGTAGGTATAGTTGAGGTGTTTGATATCTTAAAAAACGACTTTCAAGTGAGTTGTGTGCTAAAAAATGTTTCAGAATCATAAGGATATGACTTTGAAATAATTATTTCAAGAAAGTCATTAGGAAGAGATAAAAATTTCATTTTAGATCCTCCTCCTTCCATTGGTAACAGACATTTGTTGATCTAAAAAAGTTAAAAAATAATTATTTAACATAAATAGTATACATTGAGACTAACCAGATGTCTAACAAAAACTCCTAATCTATAAGTATATCTAAGCTCACCAATGATACCAACTATAAGGACCCAACCATAAACCTTAAATTATCATGAATTATGTTAATAATTCACATTGAGGTGACTTTCAGGTTTATAGATTTAGAGAATTAGGTCATAGCTTATACATAACACCTTGAATATTACAAGTAGACTCTTTGACTCACTATCCATTTATTCATAAAACAAAATAACTCATAAAAAACCATGACATTGTTTCATGTTTTAACAATATAACTTTTCCTTGATCCCATACTTGACAATATTATTCTATATTTGATATGAAAAACATTTCAAAAAATGGGATGAACAATAAAATCACAGTAAGGGATATATAAAGAATGAAAATTGTTAGTCTTTAAATAACATGAAAACCAAGAATACATTATTATAATGTAATAATTTTCACCTTTAAGAAGTAGTAAAAACAATTCACTTAATATAACCTCATTTTTATCCTTTTTCTAACCAAAAGATTATCACAATGCCATATAACGCAAAATATAACATATAAAGGTTACTTAGGACCTAAACCTACTTAAATGGAATAACTATACGATCGACTTCCATACATATCACTATATGGAATAACTATACGGCTGACATCCATACCCAAGTCAGTGGAGGTTATAAAATAACCACCCATCCTTGGTTTATCACGAAAACACATGTCACATGGTTTTTCATGTAACCACCCATCATTTGTTTATCACGTAACCACCCGTCAAATGTCCAAGAACCATTATATAATCATAAAACATAAAATATTTCAAAAATAAATATTTTACTAATAAAATTTCATTTGAAATCACAAGAAATAATTTCTGGATATTTAAATAATCCATCCATTTCAAAAAACATTTTCAATATGAAAACACTGTAAAGGGAATAAGGGATTTTTTTTCCTTTTAAAAACATTAAGGCTTATAGAGGATACCAAATAATGATTAGGATGGAAGGGAGATCATTTTCACCACAAAAATTAAAAACATTACACTTCTCATTTATTAAAACACTTCATAGAAAAAAATTTCCATTTGAATGAATGTAAATGTCAAAGGGGTTTATTATACACCATATAAAATAAGGAGGTGTATATTATAAAAATAGGCCACAACTGTATCATTCCAGTTAAATGAAGAAAAAGATATTTTTATATTTATTAATATTTGTGAATTAAATTTTAATTTTACTTTAAAGGGGTTTCTATGTTTGATAGCTTACCTGATACACAACAATGGGTTTCTTTGAAATTTTATGTGGCACACTAATAATAAAATATTATTATTTTAAATGGTAGTAAAATACGAGCCATTGTATTGCCAAGAATAAACAAAACTAACTACAATATTATAATACATGTTTGTTAAATGTATTTACTTTTATCCAATAAAATTTAGAGTCTTAAAATGTGAATGAATCTAATTTTAAGCATAATTTACATTAAAAGGTCGAATTACCACCATTCAATGGAAAAAAATCTCTTTAAATAATGTTTTGGTCAATTTAATAAATAATATTAGAACAAATAAAATCCTTATTTAGAATGGAAACATCATAATTTACTTTGTGTAAATTTTTGGAATTTTTTTGATAAAGTTAATTTTTTAATGAATAGTGAAAAATATTTTATTTTAATTCAAAACTACTTTTTAATCTAATTTATTTGTAGGGTTATATTATCTTTTTAATTGGTTTTAAAAATTAATTATCATATATTTTTGCCATTTAATAGAATATCAGTCATTAGAATTAATTTCACTTTGTATTTGGACATAAACAAGTGTCAATCTTTTGATAGTTATTGTTTCTTAAAAACACGCGATTTTTTTAACAACAGGAATTAATTTTAAATTAATTAATGAAACTTCTATGTTTATAATTTAGTAAAATAGAAATAATTTTTGAATTCGGAATATCAAATATAGATTAAGCCGAATTATTGTTATTTTTATAAAAAACTTTATTTTCGGATGAATAGTGAAACCACTTAGTAGTAGTTAAAAAACTAACTTTTTCATTTAAATGAAATTTTACCACTTCTGTAAATTTAATTTACAAAATCCAACAAACATGGTTGTTATTATTAAGTAGAATGTGTTTCAAAAAGATGGAAATAATTTTTGGTGAATAGTAATTTTTGACTTTTATTTACAGTGGTTAAAGGTAAATAGGGCAATTCAAGGTAAAAAGAATATTATAATAATTCCAAATTACATTAAGACTTGTCGTAACATTACTGGATGAGTAATGGATGACCATGGGCATATTTGGGTCTATTTTGGGACCCCGTGGAGCTACTTATGAATGATAATGACACTGTATATTAATTAATTTAATGTAAAGGCAAAAATAACATAAACAAATATCTCTTTGTAAATAAATTTTTACATGGTGATATATCAGTTATCCTTTCGACTATAAATATTCATTGGAAATCTAAAAATATTTCCTACATAATGTTTTTTTATAATTTCTAATCATTGAATAAATTAAATTATTTATGACACAATAATGGTGTAGTGTTCACCTCATTAAATAAATCATTTAAATAAATAAGATTATAAATATACAAATAAAATCCACAACCTATACAATTATTTTTGTATGAATTTACTTTGACCATGAGTCATCTTATCTTCAACTATAATGATCTTTGGACCTTTAGAAACATAATATCATTATATAATAAAATACTATTTTCACACCTTCCTAAGGAGACCCTCCCCCTTATAAAAAGAATTAACTTCTAACAAATTACTCAAACATATAAAGCCTTTTGGATCATCCAAACTATACCCAATTATGCTCCATACATCCCTATAATCCACCTAGAATCCTTACCTTAGGTGGAAGGCACTTGAAAAAACCATTTTGGTCCAAACCAAAATGAGTTACCCAATTTAAAGTTAACAGTTTCTCATAAATTATTTTGTTTTATTTTGTTTTATTTTACTTTTCCAACCCCTAAAATCTTCTATTAAATTCTTTTATAACAGAAAATGTATCCTAAATATACTAGGATGAGTTATGATAAGGATTCTAACTACACTTACACACACCATTTTCTAATGGCTAAAGAACATACTGTTTCTGTGGATGGAAAGTTAACGCCTCATGAAATGATGATTGTTTGATTATCTTCTACCGCCTCTCATGGTGGACATTATGATGGAACTGTATTTATATATCATAAATTTTATGCTTATTTTTTCTTTATGATTTTTATTTTCCTTTTATAGTATACCTTTATGGTTTCCATTATGGGTAAATGTGATAATTTCATTTGAGGAAGTACGGACTACCGACTCCTCAAACTGCTATGACTCGTTAATGCCATATGTGGGACGTATAAAGGACAGAGTTAATGATATTAATTATGATATTATACTGGAATTATAATATACCTATGTATCATTATGTTTTAATTCTGTTAATGTATGAAATAGAAAAAGTTATGTTCATGCGTACGTATGACTTACTGTCTCCAAGAACGGTGAATTTCATTTCTTATCCCAAAAATTTTCCGTACTATTATAAATACATATATATACTCGATATATATGATAAATATGATATATAAATGATTAATATAATTCTGGACATAATAAACCTTTGACCACATGGACAACTTGTAAATATTAGGTGTTCATTTTTGAGTCAAGTACCAAATATCGACAAAACTAACGTTATTAACTTAAATTATTACATAATATTTATAACATGGTAATATTTGATATAAAGGGAATAATAAACATAAAAATGGTTCTTAAGAAATTAGAAATTAACATTAGTTTATTATTCAAGAGATTAATGAACGAACAGGTCATGTCGGACAAGAAGTAAGGGACTTCATCTCAATCTCCTTTCACTGAGGCATATTTTGTTATAATACAAGACATTATTTTATACGTTGTATAAACACCCTTGAATTTTCAAAGTAAATCTTTTTTACAAAGAGTTTTACTAAACGAAAAAAGGGATGTTTCTTTTAACGTATGTGGTGACAATGACCTTTCTGCCGCCGCGAGTATTATTTGTTCTTTGGCTTCCTTAACAAGCCATAATGTTTTTTAAAGAAAATAAATACCATATACACTTTTATGTATTTTTGTATTGAAAATGGTTTTGATAATGCATTTTTTATGTCAATATATTTATGTGATATATTGTGATTGAAATGTGGAAATGTTTTATTACCATTAAATATATTGTTGGTGTTATGATTTTATAATGGTACATGGAAATTTGAGAAATGGTTACATGATAAACCAAATGAAGGGTGGTGTCATGATAAACCAGGACATGTGGTTACGTTATGACCTCCAATGCATTGGGTATGGAAGTCGACCGTATGGATATTCCATTTAGTGATATGTGTGGATGTCGACCCTATGGTTATTCCGTTTAAGTATTTATATGTTCCAAGTTACTGTTGTTTGTTATGTGTTCTCTATATGGGTTTTATGGTAATAATTTGGTTACAAAAGGGTATGTAGTGATCTTTTATTCAATGAAGAGTATTTACTACTTCATAAAGGTGAAAAGTATTACTTATATATTAGTATTCATGGTTTACTTGTTGTTTTGAAAACCTAACAGTTTTCCACCTTTTTGTATCACTTATTGATCTTTTTATGCTCATCCCATGTTTGGAAATGTTTTTCACAGGACATAAAGATAAATAAGGTCAAGTATGGGATCAAGGAAAACTCATGCTTTCTAAAACATGGAACTAGACATGACTCTTTATTCAGGATTTTTTATTTAATGAAAAAAAGGAAACAGTGTAGATGTGTCTACTTTGTAATATTTTGAGATGTAATAGTTATGTCATAATTCTCTAAAATTATAAACCTAACAATTTCCTCAATTTGAATTATTCATTTAATTAAATATTATGTAAATTTTAAGGCTGGGTCTTTATAGCTGGTATCAGAGGTCATCTTAGACAACTATAAGAGTTAGGGTATTGTTAAATAAATGTCTATAAATTAATTTATGGTAATATTGAAATGATTTAGAATTATATATTATTATGTTTCTTCTCCTAATATTTTTTTTGTTCAAAATGGTTTTCTATAGAGGAAATAGGGCAGATATGTTGGGACGACATCAAGAAGAAGACAACCTTCCAAATCATCAACCAGAGATGGTTGGAATCGGAACTGAACTGTTTGTTGTAGTGATGGAACAGTTGACTGAGGCTATAAATGGTTGTGGTATCCATGCACAAGATCATCCAGATCAACCGCAGAGAAACTTATCAATAGTGGAGCATTTCATGAGGCAACATCCCCAATTATTCAGAGTATCATCTGACCCTATTACTGCTGAAGGGTGGATTAAAGCACTGTAAAATATTTTTGATGTCATGGGTTGTTCAGAACTTCAAAAGGATAGTCTCTCTATTTACCGTTTTGAAGGTGATGCTGATCAGTGGTGGTCTATGGTGAATAATATCAGGGATTGTGAGGAGATTGATAATCTTGATTGTGATGAATAAAAAGGTATGTTTCTTGAGAAATATTTTCCTAAGTTTGTCTGTCTTAGGAAGGAAAAAAAATTCATGGTATTAAGGCCGGAGGATGACTCAGTGGCTACATATGAAGAAAAAGTTCACTCAACTGGAACAGTATGCACCAAATTTCATCCATGATCTTGATAGTAAGAAAAATTGATTTTATACAAGACTGAAGCCAAGATATTGAAGGGAATTATCCTTTTATGAGTTCAAAATTTATGAAAAACTTGTTCGATGTGCGAAGGTGGAAATGGAGTTTGTATATGATCATGTGTTCTTTGACAATCAACAGAATAAGAGGACCCGTTGGCAGGCAATGGGAATGAATTCAACAAAGAAGCCTGAATGTGAGAAAATTAAATATCCAACTTTTCAGAAGTGTGGTAGAAAGCATCCTGGAGAATGTTTATCAAATTCTGGAGAGTGCTTCCAGTGAGGTATGTCTGGTCATATTTCTCGTAACTATAAGGAAGATTATCAAGAAGGCAATGAAAATACATTGGTAAGATGTTTTAAGTGTAATGAAATGGGTCATTATGAAAATGATTGCCCAGCGAAGAACTCAACAGAGGGAAAGCATCCAGAATACAACCAGAAAGGGATGGTGAAATCCTTTTCAACTACATCAACAGATGTTTGGCCATCAAATGATGTAGTATCAGGTACACTGTTGGTTTGTTCATATTATGCCAATGTGTTGTTTGATTCAGGGTCTACACACTCTTTTATGTCTGAGATGTTTTCTAATAAATTGTGAATTCCATCTCATGATATGAATAGATAGATTATGGTAAAAACACCTAGAAGAAATGTTGAGACAAAAAGAAATTATAATAACCTTCATATCCTTCTATGCGGAAAGAATCTACCTACACACCATATTGATTTTCCTCTAGTTGAGTTTGATGTTATTTTGGGCATGGATTGGATATTTGTTTATCATTCTAATATTGACTGCAGAGCTAAAGAGGTTTCTTTTAATAATGATCTCCAGTTTGTGTACAAGAATGAACCCTTGATGTTGACAATATATCAGGAAGCTGAGAAACTACTAAAATATTGAAATGAAAATTACCTTGCACATTTTGTTGAAAATAACAGAACTGTTCATATTAATGATGTGCCAGTGGAAAATGAGTACCGTGATGTTTTTTATGATGAGTTTCCTGGTATTATACCTGATGGGGATGTTGAATTTACTATTTTCATTGTTCCTGATTCTAAGAAAATATCAAAACCCCATTATCGAATGGCTCAATTTGAACTTTTATAGTTAAAGAATCAATTATAGGAGTTATTAGATAAAAGTTTCATTCGACCTAGCACATCACCATGGGGTGCCCCTGTTTTGTTTGATAAAAATAAATATGGTTCAATGAAACTTTTTATTGATTATAGAGCATTGAATAACATCACTGTTAAGAATAAGTATCCTTTGCCTCATATCGATGATTTGTTTGATTAACTCCAGGGAGCTCAGTATTTTTCAAAGATTGACTTGTGGTCAGGGTACCATCATTTGAATTTAAAGGAAGCAGACATTCTGAAGACTGTGTTTCGTACTAGATATGTCCATTATGAATTGGTTGTCATTCCGTTTGGTTTAACCAATTCACCTACAGTATTCATGGATCTTATGAATATAATTTTCTGAGAGTTCTAGGATAAGTTTGTGGTTGTGTACATTGATGATATTTTGGTTTATTCAGAAATTAAATAGGAACATGAAAGTCATTTAAGGGTTGTCATGCAAACCTTAAAATAAAAGAAACTATTTGTGAAATTTAGTAAGTGTGAGTTTTGGTTACAAAAAATTACTTTCCTTGGTCACATTTTTTCAAAAAGTGGCATAATAGTTTATACTACTAAAACAAAAGTTGTTGAAGAAAGTCCAAGGCCCACAAATATAACCGAGATTCGTTGTTTTCATGGTTTGGCAGGGTATTACAGGAGGTTTGTTGAAACATTTTCATGGTTATCTAGTCTAATGAATATGTTAACTCGAAAAGGTGTTAAGTTCATTTGGACAAAATAATGGGAATATTGTTTTCAGGAATTGAAAATACGATTGGTGACTAATCCAGTTTTGGAACTACCATCCAGAAATTCTGAGTTTGTTTTTTACAGTGATGCTTCGTTGAAAGGAATTGGTTGTGTCCTAATGCAGAATGATCAGGTAATTGTTTATGCTTCACATCAATTGAAAGATCATGTTTTAAATTACCCCACACATGATTTGGAATTAGCTGCTGTTTTTTTTTTGTTTTAAAAATTCAGAGGCACCATTTGTATGGAGTAAAATGTGAAATATATGCTGATCACAATTTATTAAAGTAAATATATTCATCCTGGAAGTACTAAGATGTACAGAGATCTTCGAGAGTATTACTGGTGGGATGGAATAAAAAGAGATATTGCTGATTTTTCTATGAAGTGTTTGACTTGTCAACTGGTTAAAGCTGAGTAGAAGTTACCGAAAGGGATGCTTCAGTCGTTACCATTTTCATATTGGAAATGGAAAAATATATCCATGGAATTTTTTTGTGGGATTACCAAAGACATCTCTAGGTAATAATGCAATTTGGGTTATATTTGATTTATTGACTAAATATGATCATTTTCATCCTATTCGATATAATATGTCTCTAGATCAACTTTATCGGTTGTATGATAAAATGATAGTCAGGTTGCATGGAGTTCCCCTCTCTACTGTATCTAATCATTATCTCATGTTTACTTATAACTTTTGGAAATACCTTCAGAAGTCGTTGGATACTGAATTAAATTTGAGTACAGCTTTTCATCCTCAATCAGATGGGCAGTCAAAACAATCAATTCATACCTTGGAGGATATGCTACGTGCTTATTCACTGAATTAAAAATGATGTTTGGACCATCATCTTTCTTTGGTTGAATTTTATTATAATAACAGTTTTCATTCTAGTATACAGATGACTCCATTTGAGGAATTATATGGAAAGCATTGTTGAACTCAATATTTTCGGGATGAAATATGTGAAATGAAGTTGATGGGACCATAATTGGTAGAAGAGATGGCAAACAATGTTCAATTGATTTAGAAGCACATGAGAACAGGTCAGAGTAGATAGAAAAGTTACGAGGATAACTAGTGAAGGATATTGCTTTTGAGGTAGGTGATCATGTCTTTCTCAAAGTTTCACCATGGAAAAGTGTGACACGTTTTGGTAAAAAGGGAAATTTGATTCTGAGGTTCATTGGACCTTATGAAATATTGGAGAAAGATGGGTCAGTTTCATATATAGTGGCTTTACCACCATGTTTATCCTATGTACACAATTCTTTTCAGGTTTCGATGTTGAGAAAGTATATGCCAGATCTATCTCATGTTTTGAGTCTAGAGGTAGTTCAGTTGGATGAGAGTCTCTCTTATGAAGAACAACCAGTCCAGATTCTTCACCGTGGTGAGAATGTTTTTTGGAATAAGGTAATTCACCAGGTAATGGTATTGTGAAAAAACCATATGATTGAAGAGGCAACGTGGGAATCTGAAAATGCTATGATAGATAAATACCTCCACTTATTTTGATAATTAAATAAAAAACTGTGAAGACGCAATTTTCAAAAGTGGGGATGGATGTACACCCCAAGTAAATGAAGAATAAGATATTTTCTAATTTATTAATATTTATGAATTAAATATTAATTATAATTTAAATGGGTTTCTATGTTAGATAGCGTACCTGATATGCAACAATGGGTTTCTTTGAAATCTTATGTTGCACACTAATAATAAAATATTTTTATTTTAAATGGTAGTTAACTACTAGCCATTGTATTGGAAAAAATGAAAAAAACTAACTACAATATGATTATACTTGTTTTTTAAATGTATATACTTTTATCCAATAAAAGTTATAGGCTTATAATGCGAATGAATCTAATTTTAAGCATAATTTACATTAAAAGGCCGATTTACCGCCTTTTCATGGAGAACCCTCTTTAAATCTATTTTTGGTCAATTTAATAAAAACTTTTTGAAAAAATAAATTTCTTTTTTAGAATGGGGACATCAAAATTTACTTTGTGTAAATTTTTTGAAATTTTTTGATAATGTAAATTTTTTAATGACTAGTGAAAAATATTGTATTTTAATTTGAAAATTTGTTTTAATCTAATTTATTTATATGGTTAGATTATCTTTTTAATTGGTTTCATTGTGTAATTATTAAATATTTTTTCCATTTAATCCATTTTTGGTCATTGGAATTAATTTTACATTGTATTCGGACATAAACAACTGTCAATCTTTTGATAGTAATTATTTCTTAAAAACATGCTATTTGTTTTAACAACGGGAATTAATTTTAAATTAATTAATAAAAATTATATGTTTAGAATTTGGTAAAATAGACATAATTTTTTAATTGCTATTATCAAATATATATTATGCTGAATTTTTGTTATTTTTCTTGAAAAACATCAATTTTTGATGAATAGGGAAACAACTTAGTAGTTGTTAAAAAACCCCAAAATTATCATTTAAATGAATATTTTCCACTTCTGTGAATTGAATTTCAAAAATCTGAAATAAATTTTTGTTATTATTAAGTAAAATGTGGTTCAATAAGATGAAAATAATTTTTTGTGAATAGTAACTTTTGACTTTTATTTACCGCGGTTAAAGGATAATAGGATAATTCAATGTAAAAAGAATATTATAATAATTAAAAATTACATTAAAACTTGTCATAACCTTATTGGATAAGTAATTGCTGACCATGGGAATCTTTGGGTCTTTTTTGGGACCCCATGGAGCCACTTATGGAATATAATGACACTTTAGATTTATTAATTTAAAGTATAGACAAAAATGACAAAAACAACTATCTCTTTTTAAATTAACTTTTTATGGCGATATATAAGTTATATTTTTGACTATAAATATTCATTGTAAATCTAAAAGTATTTCCTAAATCATGGTATTTTTTTATAATTTTTAGACATCTAATAAATAAAATTATTTATGATACAATAATGATTCAGTGTTCACCTCATTAATAAATCATTTAAATAAATAAGATTATAAATATTAAAATAACCTCCAAAACCTATCCAGTTCTTATTGGCTGATTTTATTTCGACCATGAGTAATATTATCGTCAAACCTAATAATTTTTGGACCTTTAGAAATAGAATATAATTATATAATAAAATAATATTTTCACACTTTCTTAAAGAGTCCCTCCTCCCACTTATAAAAAGCCCGCAATTATTACCAATTACTCACACCTATAATGCCTTTTGTCTCATCAAAACGCTTCCAAATTAAGATCTCTACATCCCACTACTACTCTTAAAAGCCTTACCATAGGAATAAGGAACTTCAACTAACCATTTTGGTTCAAACAAAAGTGAGTTACCCAAATTAAAGGTAACAATTTCTCTTAAATTATTTTGTTTTATTTTATTTTATTTTACTTCTCCAACCCCTAAACTATTTTTATTCCTTTTTTTTTAACAAAACCAGTATCCAAAATATACTAGGATGTTGTTATGATATGTATTCAAATTACACTTAGACACACCTTTATCTAATGGGTGAAGAACCTACTGTTTCTGTGGATGAAAACCTAACACCTCACAAAATGATGATTGTTCGATTATCTCATACCGCCTCTCCTGGTGGCCATTATGATGGAAATATATTTATATATGATATATTTTATGCTTATTTATTCTTTATTATTCTTTATTTTTCTTTTATATAATACCTGTATGGTTTCCATTATGGGTAAACACGATAATTTCATTTGAGGAAGTGCAGACTACCGCCCATCAAAGTGATATGGCTCGTTAATGACATATGCGGGACATATAAAGGATATAGTTAATGATATTATGTATTATATTATACAGGAATTATAATATAACTATGTATAATTATGTTTTAATTCCATTAATGTATTAAATAGAAATTAAAGTTGCGTTCATGCATACGTACGGCTTACTGTCTCCATGAATGGTGCATTTCATTTCTTATCCCAAAAATGTTACATACTGTTATAAATACATATATATACTGGATATATATGATATATATGATATCTAAATCATTAATATCATTCTGGATGTAATGAACCATTGACCACATGGATAACATGAAAATATAATGTGTTCATTTGTGAATCAAGTACCAAATATCGACAAAACGAATGTTATTAACGTAAAAGATTACGTAATGTTTATAACATGGTAATAAGTGATATAAAAGAAATAATAATATTGAAAAAGTTTCTTAATAAAGTGGAAATTATCTTTATTTTATTATTCAATAGATTAAAGAATGAACGGGTCATGTCGGACACGAGGTAAGTGAATTCATCTCAATCTCCTTTCATTGCGGCATATTTTGTTTTAATACACAACATTATTTTATACGCTGTATAAACACCATTGAATTTTCAAAGAAAATATTTTTCTACGAAGGATTTTACTAAATAAAAAATGGGACGTTTCTTTTAATGTAAGCGGTGACATCAACCTTTCTACCATCGTGATGGTTATTTGTTCTTTGGCTTCCTTAATAAGACAAAATGTTTTTTTTTCAAAGAAATTAAATACCATATACTCTTTTATGTATTTTGGTTTTTAAAATGGATTTGATAATGGATTTTTTATGTCAATATATTTATGTGATATATTGTTATTGAAATGTGGAAATTTTTTCATTACATTATAGATGTTGTAGGTGTTATGATTTTATAATGGTACTTGGACATTTGATGGGTGGTTATGTGATAAATCAAATGACGGGTGCTACAATGAAAAACCATGATGAGTGGTTACGTTATAACCTCCAATTCATTAGGTATGGCAGTCGGCCATATGGCTATTCTATTTAGTGATATGTATGGAAGTCGACCGTATGGTTATTCCATTTAAGTATGTATATGTCCCAAGTTACCTTTATTTGTTATGTGTTCTCTATATGGGTTTTATGGTAATACATTGGTTAAAACGTGTATGTAGGTACCATTTATTCAGGGAAGAGTATTTACTACTTCATAAAGGTGAAAAGTATTACATATGTCAAAGTATTCATGGTTTACTTGTTGTTTTGAAAAAGTAACAGTTTTCCCCTTTTGGGTATCCCTTACTAAGCTTTTTATGCTCATCCCATGTTTTGAAATGTTTTTCTCAGAACATAAAGATGAATAGGGTAAAGGATGGGATCATGTAAAAGTCATGTTGTCTAAAACATGGAAGTAGACTTGAATCTTTTTTCAAGAGTTTTTATTTTACGAAAAAATGGAAACTGTGTAGAAGTGTCTACTTTGTAATCTTTTGAGATGTAATAGTTATTTCCTAATTCTCTAAAACACTAAACCTGAAAAGATCCTCAATGTGAATTATTAATTTAATTCAATATTATGTAATGTTTAAGGCTGGGTCCTTATATCAATGAATGGATATTGAGATGAATTCCCTTACCTTGATTATATAATTAGATTAAGGATAAATCAATGAGATAATGACATGTGACACATATAAATACACCCAATATAAGTGGATATTTAGTGTAAAACTATCTGAGTTCATTCAGAAATATTCATATCACAACATAATCAAGATGTGGAATATTAACCAAAAGAATGGTAATTGGGTTAAGAAGTTCCCTTATGAAAATTCGACTTCCTAATGACATCACTTAAAAATTAAGAAAATAAGTTGATGGGTGTGAAAATGGTCTCTCATAACTTTGACATATTATGTATAGAAATATAAAATCAAATCCCAACATATGAAAATGGAAACTAAAATACATAATATAAAAGAAGTCTTTGAATAAAATAAGAAGGTGAAATGTTCCCTTACCTCGAGTCTGACATGTCTCATATGTTCATTGTTATTCATGAATAATAAAAGTAATTTAATTTATACCTACTAAAAAACCTTTTATATGTAATTATTCCATTTATATAACTTATTACCTTTCTATAAAAATTAGTAAATTATTTGTGTTCATATCGGACATTTTGTCGATGTTCAGAACATGAGTGAAAAATGAACTTGTTATAATTACAACTTGTCCATGTGGTCAAAAGTACATTATCTACAGAATGATATTCATGATTTAGATATCATATATATCATAAATATCTAGTATATATGTATTTATAATAGTCTATATCATTGTGATATAAGAAATAAAATGCACCGTTCATGGAGACAGAATCCATACGTACGCACGAACACTACTTTCGTTTGTTCCCCACATTTAAAAAAATGGCAACTAAAAGATAAATAGGTATATTATTATTAGAGTATAATATATATGTAATATATGTTACATATGTTCATTAATTACATCCTTTATATGATCCAGGTTAATCCTGGGTGAGTTATGTCACATTGTGGGGGCAGTAGTCCGCACTTCCTCAAATTAAATTATCATATTTTTACATGAAAAGCATAATGAAATTTTCTAAATGAGAATTACAGATGTATAGAGAGAACATAAATACTGTATATATCATATATAATTATAGTTCCATCATAATGGACACCATAATAGGTGGTAGGACATTTTACAATCATAATTTCATGAGGAAATTGTTCACCATCTACAGAAACAGTCTGTTCTATACCCATTAGACAGACATCTAATTATGTTTTGTTTGAATAATCATCATAAAAAATACAATATAATAAAGATACAAGTTTTTTATAAAATAATTTAATAACAATAGTTTAGGGGGTAGGATATGTAAAGTAAATGAAAACGTCTTGAGATAAGACATTACCCCAAATTGGGTAACTATTTTTGATTTAAGCTAAAAGTATTTATTTAATTTCTTTATGAACAAATTAAGGATTAAAGTAGAAATATAGGTATTTTGGGAGCTTATTTATGTGGATTTGTGATGATCCAATTGGGGATTGAGAGGTCTCAGTAAGTGTTAGATGTGGTGTCCTTTTATAAGAGGGATGCGGGGCACATAAGAAATATCTTGAAATATTATTTTATTATAAATTAAATTTTTGATTACAAATGAGTCCAAATTTAGTTATATGGAATATAATATTAAAATAATTCGAAATAATATCATCCAATAAGAGTTATATAGGTTTTGTATATTTTTTAATCCATATCATTTTTATTTGACCCTTTTTTACTCTTACCATTTTATCAAACAATTAACTTTTTGAGAAAAAAAATAGTTACCAAAACATAAAAAAAATATCCAATTAAAGAGTCAATAATAAACTTTTAGACTTATTAAGACTATTTGGATGAATATTATTTTTTTTTTAAATTTTATAATATTTAAAAAAAATTATTTTAAAATATGAATTATGTCAATTGTGACACTATTAATATCATGAATCTTAAAAATAAATAACAACATGATTGAATAAAAACAACATCATTAATAAAAATATAACATGTATCTTTCATCCAAAAAATTCTTTCATTACAAGAATAACCAAATTTCATTTAGTTTAACGTTTATAATATCATTTATTTGAATTCTTTATTAATAAAGCAATCACTGTATCATCATTGTGTCATAAATTTATTTATTTAATCTCTAAAAATTAGAAATAAAATTTCATGATGTATGAAATCTTTTTATCTTTCTAATTAATATTTTATTCAAATATATCACTTACATAACCACATAAAAATATTATTTAGTAAAAGATAAAGTTTGAAGTTATATTTTCCTTAAGATTAAATGAAAAGTAATTAAATGTCATTTTCACACATAGGTTGCACCATGGGGTCATGAAATAGACCCAAGGATTCCCATGGTCATAAATATCTCATCCAATATGATTAGGAGATGTGTAAGGTAAATTTTATTTTATTATAATATTATTTTTTATCCTTATTTACCTGGTTTACCCTTTAACCATGGTAAATAAAATATTTAGTGAAGTTACTATTCATAATGTCGAAAAATAAAATTTTAATATTTATACAATTTGTACATCCTGATTCAAAACACGGAATCCATTTTTTAAAATTCAAAACACAGAAGATTCAAAAATTATTGTAAAATTAATTTTAGTTGTCAAATCCAAAAAGCATGTTTTTAAGAAGTAAAAACTATCAAAATATTAAAATGTGTTTATATCCAAATTCAATGTGAAATTAGTTAAAACGAAATAAATTGGATAAAATTATAAAAATATAATATAATTACACTTTAAAACAATATAAATAGCCAATATAATCATATAAATAAATAAGGTGAAATGACAGTTTTGACATAAAATGCATTATTTTTCACAGTTAATTAAAAAATGAACATTATCAGAAAAATACCAACACTTTTCCCAAATTAAAATTTTCTGCCCTTATTCTAAATAATTAGTTAATTTTTTCAAATGGTTCATATAAATGTGACAAAAACTAGATTTAAAAAAGCGTTCCACATCAAAAGGCGGTAAATCGACCTTTTAATGAATATTAGAGTATTTCATGCTTAAAATCGCATTCATTCTTATTTTAAGCCTATAAAATTTATTGGATAAATGTAAATAAATCTAAAAAACATGTGTAAAAATAATGTAGTTAGTTATGTTCCTTACCAACATTTCAATGTCAATGTGTTAACAACAATTTAAAATAATAATTTTATTATATTATTTTTCGGTATTACTCAATGTTGTGTGAAACATAAGATTTCAAAGAAACACAATGTTGTGTTTTGATTACACTAAAGAACAAAGATCCCTCTTTAAAATAGAATTAATATCATATTAATAAATATTAATATATATGAACATATATTATTCTATAAATACCAGGTTCATAACATGATGGATCCATTTCCCAAATCCTTTGGAAACTTGTACATTTTTATGGCGGTTGATTATGTGTCAAAATGGGTATAGGAACGATCACCAATGATATATGATTCCAAAAGAGTTGTGGAATTTTTTAGAACTCAAATATTTTTTATGTTTGGATTACCTAGGTTCATCATTAGTGACCAGGGTTCTCTTTTTTGAAACTGAACAATGAAATCACTTTTTTATCAGTATGGGGTCGGTCATCGAGTGTCTTCTACATGTCACCCAAAAACAAATGGTCAAGGCGAATTGTCAAATAGAGATTTAAAAAAAATGATGAAATAATGGTTCAACCCAAAAGAAAATATTAGAGTCTTAGACTCGATGAATCTTATGGGTTTATCGTACTACCATTAAAACTCTGAATAGAATGTCACCTTATAGCCTTATATTTGGAACAAGTTGTCTTCTGTCAGTTGAGACTGATCACTAGGCCCACTGAACCATTAAATAATGTAATTATAACCATTCAGTATTAGTTTATCTTAGGAATTTTTAGATTCAAGAGTTGGAGGAAAAGCACAGAGATGCATATGAGAACTCTATGATTTATTAGGAGCGAGCCAAGGCTTCGCACGACCGTCCCAACCTTTATTGTTAGTTCCACATTAGTCTAAAGGTCATACTATAAAATGGTAGGATGAAGTTTATTCAAGGTTCGATTTGTTACCCATTGGTTTGGATGATACACTTTTACAAATGTATCTCTATTTTGTGTGTTCAGGATCAAAATGAAGAAACTAAGAAAACTTTCATTGTCAATGAGAAGCAGCTAATGAACATCCACGAAACCCATCTGGTGTTCCCGATGGAGGAACTCCATGTTCAATAAGCAAAATACTAATGTCAAACACCATGTTTTGTCCTTCCTTACCATATAATATTTTATTATTGTGAGGACAGTAGAAATTCATGGTGTGGGTGGTATATATTCTTGTGTTCATTAGGATTTTCATTGTCTTTCTTCTATCATATAATTTTCACATTTTTATTGTATTTTTACTCCCCCTACCCTTATAGTCACCAAATAATGGAACTTATGAAAAATTCATATTCCTTGTTTATTTATCATTTGATGAAAACCTATCTCTATTATGGAATGAATGTTTTATAAATTTATCATGAGGGAGTGATTTTTAGTAAATTGGTTTCTTTCATTGATATAAATGGTTGTATCTCTGTGTAACCTTTGAAATGATTGATTCCCATTGTGTGAGTAGTTTTTTGGAAGATTGTGTCACTAATATCTCCACACCATTTTGCACCAAACCCCAAAGTGTGACTATTTCTATCTTAATATAAGGTAAATATATGGTAGGTAAATATTTTTCACCTTAAAATGATATTTCAATGTATTCATTCCTTATATTATTTGTTTCATTACAGTTCCAGATAGACCTATGTGTGTGTTACTAATATCTGACTATTGTACACCCTCCTAAAAATCAAAACAATATGTGGTTCTTTCTTGGGAAGTTCATAAACCACTCCTCCTCAACCCTTGATCTTGTAATAACTATTAAAATTAGTGTCGTGAGGAGATCAAACAAGGGTTGATAGATTAGTGTGAGATATTTCGAAATCCAACATCTAAAAAATAAAACAAAATGGAGGGAGTGATGAAATGTTCTACATATGGGTATATCCAGGTCAGGAGAGTATGATTTGACTTTTTGGAATTCATAAGTGAGTGGGTCTTGAAATATGATTGCATAGAATATAGGGTAGGTTTGGTGGATAAAATCATTTAAGATGAAAAATATTAAAATGAAATATTTTTATTAGATAGAAAATGAAAAGAATAGGATTGAATGGTTTTCACACACACACACTGAGATTTATTGTCATATTTGACTTTTGAATTCCTTTATCAATTTTTTATAATTAATCTATTTGAATTTCACTATTATTTGACTTTTGATCTCACTGTGAACCACTATTTAATTTTCACCCTTACGCCACTATGCTAAACTTTTTTTATATTAAAAAAATATAAAAATAATAAGAAATTTTATTCAAACTTTAAATCATTTATTTTTTGTTTATAAATGTTAAAAATGTCTATGTAACTTGTTTTGATGATTCCATTGTAGGAGGAGGTGATTTAGAGGCCCTATTGATGATCCAGAAGAAAAATAGGCAAAAACTACATGGGTTCCATGAACACCTATCCACTATTGGGTATAATATGAAACCTATGTTCATAGAAATAGGCTTATATATTTTATAATGGTCATAATTTAATTTTCTACACCTCCTATGAAGACACTCAAGACCAATTCTTCCCTGAATTGGCCCAACCGATGTGATCTTTCTAGGCCACCTGATATTCACGGATTAAAAAGTTGTGTTGTTTGTTATGTCCATATCTCATGTTTTATGTGTCCAAATAAATCCAAATGATTGGTGGAGATAGAAATTTTGTGGGGGAACAATATTATAGTTTTTTCAAAAGCGATTTAAGATGTTATGGAATCCTAAATCAATTGGGCACATGGTTTTACACAATCTGAGTGCCCAAAACTACTTCCCATTTTTTCTATAAATAACAACGATGGGTACCTCATTTGGAGAGTTCAAACTAGGATCCACGCTCTACCATTTTAAATTCTTAGAATAGTATACTCATAATCCATGAAGATTTTGAGGCTCATATCCTCATATAGGGATCATGTATGAAAAAGGTGTTCATCCGAGCCTCCTCCTCCTCTCAATGGTGATCTAAATGGTGGACGATCATTTTGAATAAGTTATACAAACATTGCATGCAGTTAAAAAAAGTTGAAATTATACTAGTTTTCTATTATTTTGTCACGACCCATCCTCGGTGCCCGTGCCGTGACTACCCCAAGCCCGCCTTCCATAGGCCAGGGGATGGCAACTAGCACCAAGGCGTAAATACCAACAAAAAGGGAAGGCATTGCTTTTGAAAAGTAAACAAGCACCACAGAGTAAGCAAGAGGAAAAGTAAACACTAAGTAAAAACTGTACAAGCTGTGCTGGAAGTAAAAGGGGTCGGAAATACAAGCCCAACTATAAAGTACAACTAAATGGAAAAATAGGAACTGAAAAGGAAAAACTGCAGCGTCGAGCCGTCCTCTGGAAGTCCCACCTGAAAGGTGGGTACAAATATCCTCCACTGCTCCTCGGGTCCACCTGACCCCTCCGAGTATGTCCCACCCAGTGGTCCACCTCCAGGTACTGTCCTGCTCCGCACGCCTCCACCACGGTCAGCGTTGTCCGTTGTCTGCAACCAACACAACGTAGTGCGGGCATAGCCCGTGCAGGGGTGAGTATAAGCTACTCAGTAGGGACCCCGAGACCCCCAAAGGTCTCCCGAAATCCACAAAGGATAATCCACAAAGGAAAGGTACAATCACGAAGTATCATCTGACACGGCTTAGGTATATGCCCATACATATACCTAAGTCATGAATTCCCCGTTCGGCTCCAACGTCCGAGCCCAAGCACAACCCAGTCCACACAGGAAAGAAAAACGTATACCCACACAGGATAGCACAACACAGTCCAGAAAGGAAAGTAAACAGTAAATCCACACAGGATAGCTCAACAGAATCCTCAAAGGAGAGTAAACAGTAAATCCACACAGGATAGCTCAACACAATCCACAAAGGAGAGTAAACAAAAGATTCATCTCACAGAGGTATACTTCTTCGGATGACGATAAATAAGATCACTGATCCATCTATGTCGTCGGACCCACGAAGGATCGATAGGTACTAACCCCCGCAGTGACCCACACAGGATCAGACCCACACAGGATCGGGTCCACACAGGACCGAGCCCACGCATGACCTATAGGTGCTGGCTCACACATAACCACTGAGTGCTGACCCACACAGGATCAGACCCAAACAGGATCGGGCCCACACAGGACCGGTAGCACTGATCCACATAGGATCGCTGAGTGCAGTAGTCGTCGCAGTCCACTGAGGATCTCTGAACAGTCGTCGCCGCAGTCCACTGAGGATCTCTACACGGTCGTCGTCGGAGTCCACGGAGGATCTCTGCACAGTCGTCGCCGCAGTCCACTGAGGATCTCTGCACGGTCGTCGTCGGAGTCCACGGAGGATCTCTGCACAGTCGTCGCCGCAGTCCACTGAGGATATCTGCACGGTCGTCGTCGGAGTCCATGGAGGATCTCTGCACAGTCGTCGCTGTCGAAGTAGCAGTCACAGCCAGCACTAGGGTTCCCGCACACAGCAAGCTCGTTCGGGAGGGTCCGCTCCACGAGCTGAGAGGCTGATACATCAACTGACACAAAGTCCGAATTTGATGTATCCAAAAGGTCTGTATCGTCAATAGGAACTCAACGTCGCAGACGGCGCGTCAATCAGACGCCCGGTCTGAGAGTTATTGGATTTTTCGTCCGACGGGCCCGGTTGGTATTTAAGGAAACACCAACACGACCGTACTCCACCTACGTCCAAACCTCAAGAAGAGAGTTCCAAAAGATCCGTCTCAGAAAGAGGAATTCAACAAAGCTGACGGCACGTCAATCGGACGTTCGTAGCTCAAGATATGAGCGTTTCCGCTCCGAAGGCCCGGTTGGTTTAGTGTACGAACCAACCCAGCCGAACTCAACGTATTCCTAAACCTTGAGTGCGATATACCGAAACGACCGTCTCGATCCAAGGATCGTGTTTCCGCTGACGGTGGGTCATTTTGAGGCTCGTAGCTCAAGATACATCCATTTGAACGAAGACCGTCCGAAGAAGGGGGGTACGGGCCCGGCCCGACCCGGTCCGTTCTGGCCAGGGAACGGCCTGGCCCGGTTCGGCCGAGCGGCCGAGCGGCCGAGGCGCGCGGGGCGCCGCCCCCGCGGCCTGGGTGGTGCCCCCCCCCCCCCCCCGCGTGGGGCCGCGCAGAGTTATGGACGCGGCTTCAGCCGCGTCCGAGGGCACCGGACCCGCGCAGCCGCGAGTCCGCGTGGGCCGCCGCCGCCGCGGCTTCAGCTGCGGCGGCCTGTCCGGCGGCGCGCCGGGGCACCGCCGCTCTCGGCTGCCGGCACCGCCGCGCCGGCGAGTTCCGCGGGCCGCCGGGATCGCTCCGGTGGTCCGATTCTCTTCCCGTCTGCGCCATTGCTCCTCCCGGGACTCGTTCTTCACTGCGGGATCGTCAAACATCCATTTCGGCATCTTCCGTCATCGCTCGTCAAATCCGCACAAAATGAAGAACGACGGAGGGTCGTCGGGCCGTGTTCGTTTGGCCCGTACCCTCCGCGTTAGAGATAAACAACGGGAGAATTTTGTTCAAAACATGAACCGACAATTTTAACAAAATAAAATTGTTCGTTTGAAACCACTTCATTGTCTTTTTAAAGAAACACTTACGGGAATAATTAAAAGGGGGTAAATCCCAAAATAAAATCTCTACCTCGTTGATCGTCGCGCGCGGGCGTTCTTCGCGGAAAAGCTCGTCGCGGAGGAGGGGGATCGTCGCGTCGTCGCGGGAAGGCGTCGCGTCGTCGCGAAATCTGGCATTGAGTCAGCGAGCTCAACGGACCAAAACCAACAGATTTAAATTATAAATAATAAAATCTGTGTTTCGTTTAAAACCAAAAGAAAAGAACCTTGAGAGGAAATCCGAAATCACTTACCTCAAACGGTTGGTGATCAGAGATCGGAGCGGGGAAGAACGTCTCGGACGGAAGCGTCATCGATTTTCGGGTTCGGGGTTCTTCGCGTTCTTCGTGTTCTTCGTGTTCTTCGCAAGGGAGAAGAAGATACAAGGGTCCTCTCAAATCTAATCAATGTGCAAGTAACCACAGGTCGAGCGTTGGCCTTATTTTATTATAACGCCAACGAATTTGAAAACTGGTTAAGAAACGATCCATCAATTCGTTGAATTAATTCAACGAAAGAAACCGCCCATTTAATTCACGAAATAAAACACCCAATTAAATGGTCTGTTAAGATTTTAAGAAACGCGTCAGTTGACTCTCATTAAGATGGGATTTCACGAGTGTGTTTCTTAGCGGAAAGAAACGGTGGGGCTCGTGTGGGCCCCACCTCACAAATATCCTACCTAGGGGGTAGGATATTTCTGGATAGCATCCTATCCGGTTCAACTCAGTTCAAGCCGCCTCTAAGTGGTTTCAAGTGGCTTCCAAGTGGCTTAAATGAAATAAAATAAAATAATGTTGTCGCAAAATTATTTTATTTCTTAACTTTAAGCCCGAAAATTAAAAACCACACCCAAGAAAACGCAACTCCAGAAGAGGCATTTCTAAGAGAATACCGGCGCTGCGATTTCATCGGTGCCCTCAGAATTAGATTCCGGGCACCGGTTCAAATGTAAAAAAAACCCGCTCGTCCGTTCACTGAACGTACCCGAGCCAAACTTCGGAAAATGATTACGGGCACACCGGGCCTCGGAATCAGGTGCCGTCAGAAACTGCGCTCTTGTTAAATTCCAAAGAAAATTAAGAAAAAAAAAATTCCTTGAAATTTACAGGTCTTTACATTACTCCCACCTCAGGACATTACGCCCCCGTAAAGATACATCAAAAACTAGGGAAACAAATATGGGTACTGAGCACGCATCTGAGCCTCACGATCCCAAGTACTCTCCTGGAGGTTCCCATGCTGCCATCTAATGCGCACAAGAGGAATCGATCGCCCACGTAGGACCAACTCTTGTCGATCATCTATCTCCACTGGGACCTCCGCAAAAGTCGCCCCATCATCCACGTATAGCTCCCCATAGTCAATGATATGCGTCGGGTCGTGCACGTATCTCCTCAGCTGGGATACTTGGAAGACGTCGTGCACCCGGTGCAACTGAGGTGGTAGAGCCAGGCGATAAGCCACCGCGCCAATCCTGCTGAGTACATGGAAAGGCCCGATGAAGCGTGGAGACAACTTGCCGCCTCGGCCAAATCTCCGCAAACCACGTCGAGGTGAGACACGCAAGAAGACGTGGTCGCCATCCTCGAACTCTAGTGGCCTCCACCTCCTGTTAGCATATGACTTCTGCCGGCTCTGTGCTGTCCTCATCTGCTCCTGGATGACCTGGACCTTCTCTATCGTGGCCCGGACCATCTCTGGTCCCACAAGTGCTGACTCCCCAGGGTCTGTCCAGCACAAAGGAGATCTTCATGGCCTGCCGTACAACGCCTCATAGGGTGCCATCCCGATGGTGGAGTGGTAGATGTTGTTGTACGCGAACTCCACCAAGGGTAGGTGGTCTTCCCAGCTACGACCAAAGTCGAGGACACATGCGCAGAGCATGTCCTCGAGAGTCTGAATGGTCCTCTCCGTCTGACCATCCGTTTGAGGGTGAAAGGCGGTGCTCAGACGTAGCCGCGTCCCAAACGCCTCCTGCAACCCCTTCCAAAGCCGGGAAGTAAAACGAGCGTCCCAATCGGAGACGATAGTCGATGACACACCGTGAAGTTGTACAATCTCCTGAATGTAGAGACGCCCCAAGCTCTCCACTGAGCCCTACTCTCGAATGTGTAAAAAGTGTGCCGACTTGGTGAGTCGGTCAACAATGACCCAAATGGAGTTGTGACCTCTGGAAGTGTGTGGAAGTCCAGTCATGAAGTCCATAGATATCCCATCCCACTTCCATTCCGGGACCTCCAAGGGCTGTACCAAGACTGCTGGTACCTGGTGCTATGCCTTCACCTGCTGGCAGGTGAGGCACCGCGAAACGAACTCTGCCACAGCCTTCTTCATGCCCGGCCACCAGTGCTGTCGTCTGAGATCCTGGCACATCTTCACCACTCCAGGATGTACCGCCAAAGGAGAAGTGTGGAACTCTCTCAGCACCTCCTCTCGTAAAGCGACTGGTACCAAGGTACGTCCTCTGAAAAGGAAATCGTGCTCTGCTCCAAGGGAGAAACCATCAGGTGCCTGTCCCAAGGATATCTGTGCACGCCGTGTCTCACAGTCAGTGTCCCCACGCTGTGCCTCTCTGAACCACTGTAGAAGTGGAGGAAAGACTGTGAGAGACTGAAGGAAGGCTGCCCCGTCTCTATCCACGAAGGATATCTGCAAGGATGCTAGCTGCTCTGTTGCCTCCTCAAGTAGATGGATGCCCGTCCTCCTGCTGAGGGCATCGGCTACCACTTTCCCCTTCCCAGGAGTATAGACTATCTCAAAGTCATATCCCTGGAGGAACTTGAGCCATCGCCGCTGTCTCAGGTTCAGGTCCTTCTAAGAGAATATGTACCTGAGACTCTGGTGGTCAGAAAAGACTGTGAAGCGCTCGCCCATCAGATAGTGCCGCCATGTCTTCAGGGCGAACACCACTGCTGCCAACTCCAAGTCATGGGTAGCGTAGTTCTGCTCATGAGGCCTCAACTGACGAGATCCGCAGGCAATCACAGCCCGCTCCTACATCAGGAAACACCCGAGTCCTGTCCCTGATGCATCGCAGTAGACTACGTATCCAACTCCCTCCTCAGGCAACCTCAAGATAGGTGCGCTGGTCAACCTCTCCCTCAGCTCCTGGAAGCTTTGCTGACATCTTTCTGACCACACGAAGGGTTTCCCCTTCTTCGTCAATGCTGAGAGTGGGGCCACAACTCTGGAGAAGTCTGGCACAAATCTCCGATAGTATCCGGCTAGGACCAAGAAACTCCGCACCTCTGTCACGCTCTTGGGTGGCTCCCAAGCTAGCACTAGCTCTATCTTCGCGGGATGCACTGCAACTCCCGCCTCAGAAATGACGTTCCCCAAGAAGTGGACCTCACGTAACCAGAACTGACACTTCGAGAGCTTTCCATAAAGCTGGTGCTCTCGGAGTGTGTCTAGTACAACACGCAAGTGGTAGGCGTGCTCCTCCTCCGTTGTTGAGTACACCAAAATGTCGTCGATGAAGACTACGACAAATCGATCGAGGTATGGCTGGAAGATCCTGTTCATGAGGATCATGAACACTGCTGGAGCGTTGGTCACGCCTAAAGGCATAACCAAGAACTCATAGTGGCCATACCGACACTTGAAGGCCGTCTTCTGCACATCCTCGTCTCGAACTCTGAGCTGATGATAGCCTGACTTGAGGTCTATCTTCGAGAACCACCGTGCTCCCTTGAGCTGGTCGAAGGGGTCATCAATCCTGGGTAGCAGATACTTGTTCCTCACTGTCACCTGGTTCAATCGACGATAATCGACACACAGTCGCAAGCTCCCGTCCGCCTTCTTGGCGAACAAAATCGGGGAAGCCCAGGGCGAAACACTGGGTCGGATGAACCCCTTGCCCTGCAAATCCTCCAACTGTACCCGCAGCTCTCGAAGCTCAGCGGGGGCCATCCGATATGCTGGAGTGGATATCGGGGCTGTCCCAGGGTACAGGTCAATATAAAAGTCTACCTCTATGCGAGGAGGTAGCCCTGGAACGTCGTCAGGAAAGACGTCCGCGTACTGATCCACCACTGCAGGAAAACTGGGACTCCGCACGTCAACTGCTCCCAGGATGAGGCTAGCCAACTGATGAGTGATGGGCTGACCTCTCCTCTACGTGAGTCCATCCTGTGCTGCTAAGGCTCCCTTCTCGCCGGTGAAGGTGAACCTGCTCCCGACGGTGCGCACACATCGTTCCTTGCGCCTAATGCAGTCAATCTGAGCATGGACCGTAAATAACCAATCCATGCCCAAGATGACGTCATAAGGCCTCGACGCTGCTACAAAAAGATCCTAGCCGAAGCTCTCGCCTCCTAGAGTAAGCTCACACTGCCGGCACCAGTGCGTAATCGTCGAGTCTGCTCCCGTAAGAGTCTCTAGCCGTAAGGATCGAGCCAACAGCTCTGTCGGAATCTCCGAGCTCCGAACAAGGGCAGTGGCTATGAAAGAGTGAATCGCTCCTGTGTCTATCAGAACTGCAGCAAGGGTGGAATAGACACAGATCGTACCTCGAATCATCTCTGGCGCGCCGTGGCCGTAGACCTCCGCTGCCTGGAGCTGAGCCTGTCTCTGCCGCCAGCTCCCTGTGGTCGGGGCGGGCCTCCTGGAGGTGGTGGTGGTAGAGCCTCAAAGCGTCACCCACCACCTGCTGCTCGGCCAGCTCCTCTGCCTCGTCCGCCTCCTCCCTGCGGACCGCCACAGTCGACCCTCTGCTTCTGCCTGGGTGGTCCCTCCACCATCTGCTACCCCTCGATACGGCGGGTCGGGCAGTCACGAGCCATGTGGCCCTGCCTGCCGCACTCGTAGCACTGTCTGCCTCTTGGAAGGCGGGCTCCGCGCTGTGTGCCCCACACCACTGATCTAGTGTCCCGAGGTCGTCTGCCGGAAGGCCTGGTCTGCCTGGAACCCTGAGTCATCCGTCGGCTACCTGCTGTCGAAGACTACGCTATCTGCCGCCCTGCGGTAGGTCTCGCTGGGGACTCAGCCAGGAAGCTCTCGATCAGAAGGGATCGCTCCAGCACTCGTGCCTGGGTCGGGATGTTGAGGGAGATCAGCGATGCCCTGATCTCGTGTCTCAATCCCTGCTCGAAGGTCCGGGCCCGGAAGAAGGGGTCCCGTACCATGTCTGTCGAGTAGTGAGAAAGGTCGGGGAACCTCGTCGCGTACTGGGCGACCGTCAAGCTGCCCTACCGCAGCTGAAGAAGCTCTTGGATGCGCACCACACGGAGGGTGGCCGGGACAAACTCTGAGCAGAAGAGGCCCTCGAAGTCCATCCAGATGAGGGTGGCCTCATCCTGTACCTGGAGCATCAAGCTCCACCATCGTCCTGCTGCTGCGTGCAGGAGGCTCGTCGCGAGGATCACCATGAGGTCTGTTGGAGTCCTCACTAGCCTGAAAACTCGGATGACCGCCTCCAGCCAGTCCTCGGCTGCCTGGGGTTCCGACTCCCCACAGAACCTAGGCGGTCGCTAGTGCTGGAACTCGTGCAGAGCTCCGAGGTGTCGTGCGTCATCATCTTCCAGTGCTGGAAGCATCGGGGGCTCGGTGGGTAAAGGTACCGCTGGTGCCTCTGCTGTCAAAGGGCCCTGTACCGAGGCCTCGTCGCTCGCCGGGCTGTCGTCGCGCACTACTCTAGGAACCCTAGCTGGCTGCTGTCATCGTGCCATCTTGGAAAGGAAACAGGTGCACCACGGTCAGAACAGTATACCTGCTGAGCTGACACAAGTAATCACAAAGAAAACTTGAAACACACATGCAATCAATGTTTTCGTGCATTAAGTCGGAAATCAGAAGTCAGGGTCCTGGTCTATGGATACGTCGGCCGCCGCACCAACACTGGACTCCCTGGACTGATAACCACACTCAATACGCTAAACACTATTGCTTCACATAGAAGAAAGATCAGATTCTGCGGTAGAACCGACCACCTTTGATACCAATTTGTCACGACCCGTCCTCAGGGCCCGTGCCGTGACTACCCCAAGCCTGCCTTCCATAGGCCAGGGGCTAGCGACTAGCACCAAGGCGTAAATCCCAACAAAAAGGGAAGGCATTGCCTTTGAAAAGTAAACAAGCACCACAATGTAAGAAAGAGGAAAAGTAAACACTACGTAAAAACTGTACAAGCTGTGATGGAAGTAAAAGGGGCTGGAAATACAAGGCCAACTGTAAAGTACAACTGAAAGGAAAAACAGCAACTTAAAAGGAAAAACTGTAGCGTCGAGCCGTCCTCTGGAAGTCCCACCTGAAGGGTGGGTACAGATAGCATCCACTGCTCCTCGGGTCCACCTGACCGCTCCGAGTACGTCCCGCCCAGTGGTCCACCTCTAGGTACTGTCCTGCTCCGCACGCCTCCACCACGGTCAGCGTTGTCCGTCGTCTGCAACCAACACAACGTAGTGCAGGCATAGCCCGTGCAGGGGTGAGTATAAGCTAGTCAGTAGGGACGCCGAGACCCCCGAAGGTCTCCCGAAATCCACAAAGGATAATCCACAAAGGAAAGGTACAATCACGAAGTAACATCTGACACGGCTTAGGTATATGCCCATACATATACTTAAGTCATCAATTCCCCGTTCGGCTCCAACGTCCGAGCCCAAGCACAACCCAGTCCACACAGGAAAGAAAAACGTATACCCACACAGGATAGCACAACACAGTCCATAAAGGAGAGTAAACAGTAAATCTACACAGGATAGCTCAACACAATCCTCAAAGGAGAATAAACAGTAAATCCACACAGGATAGCTCAACACAATCCACAAAGGAGATTAATCAGAAGATTCATCTCACACAGGTATACTTCTTCGGATGATGATAAAGATGATCCCTGATCCATCTAAGTCGTCGAACCCACGAAGGATCGATAGGTACTAACTCCCGCAGTGACCCACACAGGATCAGACCCACACAGGATCGGGGCCACACAGGACCGGGCCCACGCAGGACCTGTAGGCGTTGGATCACACAGAACCGCTGAGCGCTGACCCACACAAGATCGGACCCACACAGGATCAGGCCCATACAGGACCGGTAGCACTGATCCACGTAGGATCGCTGATTGCAGTAGTCATCGCAGTCCACTGAGGATCTCTGCACAGTCGTCGCCGCAGTCCACTGAGGATCTCTGCACGGTCGTCGTCGGAGTCCACGGAGGATCTCTGCACAGTCGTCGCCGCAATCCACTGAGGATCTCTGCACGGTCGTCGTCGGAGTCCACGGAGGATCTCTGCACAGTCATCGCTGTCGAAGTAGCAGTCGCAGCCAGCACTAGGGTTCCCACACATAGCAAGCTCGTTCGGGAGGGTCCGCTCCACGAGCCGAGAGGCTGATACATCAACTGACACAAAGTCCGAAGTTGATGTATCCAAAAGTTCCGTATCGTCAACAGGAACTCAACGTCGCAGACGACACGTCAATCGGACGCCCGGTCTGAGAGTTATTGGCTTTTTCGTCCCAGGGGCCCGGTTGGTTTTTAATGCAAAGCCAACCCGACTGTACTCCACCTGCAACCAAACCTTGGGCGGAGTGTGCCAAAAGATCCGTCTCACAAAGCGGATTTCAACAAAGCTGACAACATGTCAATCGGACGTCCGTAGCTCAAGATATGAGCGTTTCCGCTCCGAAGGCCCGGTTGGTTTCGTGTACGAACCAACCCAGCTGAACACAAAGTATTCCGAAACCTTGAGTGAGATATACCGAAATGACCGTCTCGATCCAAGGATCGCGTTGCCGCTGACGGCGGGTCGTTTGGAGGCCCGTAGCTCAAGATATGACATTTTGAACGAAGACCTTCCGAAGACGGGGGTACGGGCCTGGCCCGACACCCCCGGGGAGTCGGCCGAACCGGGTCGACCTGGCCCGGCCCGACCCGGTCCGGTCCGGCCAGGGCACGGCCCGGCCAGTCGGACCGGCCTGGCCTGGTTCGGCCGAGCGGCCGAATGGCCGAGGTGCGCTGGGCGCAGCCCCCGCGGCCTGGGTACCCCCCCCCCCCCCCCCCCCCCCGCGTAGGGCCGCACAGAGTTAGGGACGCGGCTTCAGCCGCGTCCGTGGGCACCGGACCCGCGCGGCCGCCGCTCCCGGCTGTCGGCGCCGCAGCGCCGGCGACCCGTGCCGCCGGCGACTTCCACGGGCCGCCGGGATCGCTCCGGTGGTCCGATTCTCTTCCCGTCTGCGTCATTGCTCCTCCCGGGACTCGTTCTTCACTGCGGGATCATCAAACATCCGTTGCGGCACGTTCCGTCATCGCCCGTCAAATCTGCACAAAATGAAGAACGGTGGAGGGTCGTCGGGCCGTGTTCGTTTGGCCCGCAACCTCCGCGATAGAGATAAACAACAGGAGAATTTTGTTCAACACATGAACCGACAATTTTAACAAAATAAAATTGTTCCTTTGAAACTGGTTCTTTATCTTTTTAAAGAAAAACTTACGGGAATAATTAAAAGGGGGTAAATCCCAAAATAAAATCCCTACCTCGTTGATCGTCGCGCGCGGGCGTTCTTCGCGGAAAAGCTCGTTGCGGAAGAGGGGGATCGTCGTGTCGTCGCGGGAAGGCGTCACGTCGTCGCGGAATCTGGCGTTGAGTCGGCGAGCTCAACGGACCAAAAACAACAGATTTAAATTATAAATAATTAAATCTGTGTTTCGTTTAAAACCAAAATAAAAGAACCTTGAGAGGAAATCCGAAATCACTTACCTCAAACGGTTGGTGATCGGAGATCGGAGCGGGGAAGAACGTCTCGGACGGAAGCGTCGTCGATTTTCGGGTTCAGCGTTCTTCACGTTCTTCGTTTTTTTCTTGTTCTTCGCAAGGGAGAAGAAGATACAAGGGTCCTCTAAAATCTTCTCAATGCGCAAGTAACCGGAGGTCGAGCGTTGGCCTTATTTTATTATTACGCCAACGAATTTGAAAACTAGTTAAGAAACGATCCATCAATTCGTTGAATTAATTCAACGAAAAAAACATCCCATTTAATTCACGAAATAAACCGCCCAATTAAATGGTCTGTTAAGATTTTAAGAAACGCGTCAGTTGACTCTCATTACGACGGGTTTTCGCGGGTGCATTTCATAGCGGAAAGAAACGGCGGGGCCCGTGCGGGCCCCACCTCACAAATATCCTACCAAGTGGGTAGTATATTTCTGGATAGCATCCTATCCGGTTCAACTCAGTTCAAGCCGCCTCTAAGTGGCTTCAAGTGGCTTCCAAGTGGCTTAAGTGAAATAAAATAAAATAAAGTTGTCGCAAAATTATTTTATTTCTTAACTTTAAGCCCGAAAATTAAAAACCACACCCGAGCAATCGCAACTCCGGAAGAGGCGTTTCTAAGCGAATATCGGCGCTGCGATTTCATCGGTGCCCTCAGAATTCGATTTCGGGAACCGGTTCAAATGTTAGAAAAAAACCCGCTCGTCCGTTCACTGAACGTACCCGAGCCAAACTTCAGAAAATGATTGCGGGCACACCGGGCCTCGGAATCAGGTGCCGTCAGAAACTGCGCTCTTGTAAAATTCCAAAGAAAATTAAGAAAAAAAATTTCCTTGAAATTTATGGGTATTTACATATTTGTTTGATAAATATTTCACATATGTTTAATTGTGATGTTCTTTCCCTCTAATTTTTTTTATTTTTTATAATAAAGTGGAACACATTTTATCTCAACACAAAATATTTTGAGATTTCAAGTGGAAATCTTGTATTCTTCCAATTGGAAAAGACACTGGTCATATTTATCTCACAAATTAATAATATTTTAGTATAATTTCGTGGAATTAATATTAAATTTTTTATAATCAAACCTAGACAACATGATTGTGGTCTCAAGAGGTGGTTCTTTGAGCATAATTTTAAGAGGTGAGAGGTATGTTGTGATCTTGACAACCCTCAACCCAAATATCCAATTAAACTGTGTGTATTTTTTAGGATGATGAAATCAAGAAGATATGTAATGAAAATGAAATTATATCGATATATAATAATTCTAAAAAACCACTTTTATTTAACAAGTATTAAACTATTTAATTAAGTCATTTTATTTTTAAAACTATTTTCAAACCCACCCCCTCATTTATTCATTTTTATTAAAAATACACACTCAAAACGTATCAACACTCATTGAGAGATGAACTATAGTCATTCCTAGACTATAAATAATATTCAAATAATAATCAATTTGATGTTTCATGACAACACGTTTGGTAATAAAACATTGGAATAATAAAGGATCTCGATTCAGGATTGCTGGTATGGAATGAGGGGTGAACTCGATTCAGTAAAATGTGGCTAGAACACTGTGTGAACCTGATTTAGTAAAGGACTTTTTACATTAACATGGTATTGGTATAGATTAATTTAATACAATTGAAATAATATAATATTCTTATGTTTTTACCATTATTCAATGTTTTCTTCTATTATTATTCTTTAATGGATTATGTTCTTTATATTTTTATGATTAATGTCCAATAAAATGACACCATTTATGCCACGTTTCATGTTTATGTTCATTTATATGTAGTTTATGATATTATATTTCATTTTCATGTTCTCATACCCATATTCTCCTGATTATGGTTACATGTATCTGTTGTTTACACTTATTGAGTATCTATTCTCACCCCATTTTATATTTCCCTTTCCCCATGTTATGAAGATACATATTATGTTTGATGTGTCTAAGAGGGATTATGTCTAGGAAGAACCTAGTGGGTGATAATGAAGCATATTTATTTATAAGTGATTTGGTTTTAATGATTCAAAAGGCACTAGAATAGTAGGTTCTCTAAGAATCTGACTGTATCATGTTATATGCATTCCACAAAAGTAATTTAATATTGATATATATAAATAGAGGTTCTCTATAGGTGGTATCAGAGAAATGGATTATATATCTTTGGAAGAGATGATGATAAAACTTTTTTGAGAACCCTAATGACATGTATAATGATATGTATAAAGAAATAGAAAAATTATACAAAAATGATATGGAATTTTGGTAAAAGATAGAGTCAGTGGTTTCCATGAAACACATTCAGATCTAGAAACTACAAGTTGATGTGGCTCTGGAATATATATACCTAGGGGTAACAACTCTGTAAATATTTCTCGGTCCCGACTCAAGGTAATTTGGTACATGAAAATGGATCTTTCTTTACACATGGTTTGACACTCCCATGGGATACTATTTGGGAATTCACAAACTCTTAAAGAACACTCATGAAGGATTTAAATATATGTTGGATATAAATAAAATAATATAAACCTAGGTTGTCATAGATTATGGTATCATGATTTTAAAAATTTTGTAAGAAACTTTTTTATGACTATGTGGATCTCTTCTATGATAATTAATGCTCACATTTTCCTATTGGTATTAGGAAATTGCGTTAACCAGAAGGATATGGATGAACGTTGAATGTGATGGATGATTTTATGATCAGAAGTCAAGTGGTATGATCACTGGAGTGAATGGTTTAGAGATCATGCCTGATCACTTTTCACGAATCATTATTAACAGTGTGTACCTTAACCTTCTCATTGACTGACCAAGGAAGATAATATAAGATTTCAGTGAATGTTCTGGTAATGGAAACCATGGAGGAAAGAATATTAATTTTCTTTTATATCGTTAATGTGGAAATAATATCATATGTGAATTGATTAGATGGACAAGAAGATGTTTTGATGATCTAAAAGTATGATATAAAGAATGTTACTGTAAGGTAAAAAAGAGGAATTTGATTAAAAAATGGAAGGTAATGTTTACTTTCTTAATATTGAATTGATGTATATGTGTTTTATGTGTATAATAAATGGTCATTATGAAACTTAATGTACCTAGATAAATGAAGCTAATTTGAAACTACAATGTGGTGTGAGTAATGGTTACATTGATGATAATGAAGTGACTAAAGATGACATGTAAATGGAAATAGAAATTACATAATAGAATGTGGTTTCTTTGTTAGCGGATTAAGGTTGATGTAATCTGTGTTTTTTTATAGTTGGAATCATGGCATATGGATGATGAAATATATAATTATTACCCATTTTAATTTTTATCAAAAATCATGAACAAGAATTCAATGAAATGATATGATGGAATATGAAATTGTTTTAATGAAAAGGTTATGTCCATTTAAAACACATGATTAAGGGAAGTATATAGCTAAATAAGTTCTTTATGTTACGGTAATGTTGTTTGGATAAAGAAATTTTGGATGTAAGTAAATTGGATGACACAAATTAACATGGAACTAATTAATTACTTTTGGAAAAGTAGTTTAGGCTATCATGGATGAATTTTAGAACTTATTGGATTTATGGAATATGTCTATTAATATATGGATTAAGAATACATAATTTTATCTAGAATAATTTATTGTAATTCAGGTTGTTTGTATGTTTCAATAGAATACATTATGATGGTATTCACATTTTTTGAATGTGACAACCATGTGGTACGTAGTGATTTATGGGGGACCAATGCTATTTTAATTTAATTAATTTATTTCTAATGGTTTTTATTTCCATATTTTTGAAGGTTTGTAAGGTAACCAATTCATGAAAAAATTATTATAAGTATCAGAGGAATTGTATATGTACATAGTTTGTATTGAAAACCTAGGTTTAAAGGCTTTTCAGTAATAAACCTTATTTCAACGATGCCAGCCTAATTTAGTTTGGATATTATATTAGAGTAGTTTTATAAAAGGATATCATGTATGTCTAGTGAATACCATCATGACTTGCACGGCCATGGGACTTGAACCCATGATAGAAGGACCATAAGGGGCTCATACCTACCACTAATGTATGTGATGTCTAGGTCATTATAGAGACCCAAACTTTACTAACATGGAAAATTCATTTCTATTGTGGAATACATAATAAATTACACAAATATATTCTTAGAGACCCAATTAGTTTAGTTTATTTGGAAATTTAGAACATAATCTTCTAACATGGTGAAAGATCTTGATCATCTCCCATAAATATTTCCCCCTTTTTTTTCCAACCTAAAACATATATTTATATCCTTAGGACAATAAAACATAAAAACAGGGAGATAAAATTCTCAGTAAGGGTAGACATTGAAAACATGAAACAAACCATAAACATAATAATGTAAAAACATGACCATAATGTTTAAATATCAAATTAATGAGTCATGAAATAAATATTTGCAGTGCATATGTCATATATCATAAAGCACCATTAACCCTGATAAAATATTATTGGCATAAAAAATGGAATAGTGGAAAGAAAATAAGCACATAATATGATTTATATAGCATCCATATAATTTCATCCAATACTATTATAGTGGAAAATGTCTATTACTGAACCGATTTTATCTTTTGATCCATCCATGTATTACTGAACAGAGTTTACTTTCTTTTCAAACCATGTATTACTGAAACATATTTACTTATCATTCCATCCCTTTATTGTTAAACTGGATTTAATTATTGTTCAAATCATGTTTATCTCATGATATTTTAATATTTAACCAATTAATTGGAGTTAGATATAGGTCCCACCCATCTAATAATTAAATCATTCATACATGTTCCACAAAAGATAAATCATTCATCATATCATAACCCAAGAAATAAAATGGGTTTTTTAAACATCATTATTTGATAAAATAATCCATATTAAATATAATTCCACCATTGTCACAATAATTTTTTTTATTAATATGAATATAAACATAATTTTCTTTTAATATAATCATCTTAGATGGAAAATAATTTTGATAAAAACTCTTTAACTAAATTTTTAAGGAAACATCCCTTTTTCTTAAAAAACATTTTCTTTTCTGAAAATGTTGTACAATTTTAAAAGAAATTAATTTAATTTAAAATAAACATGAAACTGTGTAGAGGAAGCTTCATAGAAATATGGCATTATAAAGATGTAAAAATCTACTCATTCTGTATAAGTTAAAAAACATTACCCACGTACTTTTATCGGAAAAGAAAAAAAGTGACTCGTATCGAAAAACACCAAAAGAAACCATTAATACCATTTAATTAATACTTATAAATGGGTAAAGTTGACATTAAAATATTATAGATGAATAAAAATAATGTTAAATTGTTTCAGAAACATGGATGTGGATGATAAGTATAACTGAACAAATACTTATGTATAAATAATCTCAGATAATAATGAGATTGGAAAATTATCCCTTACCATAGGTCTGATTTCTTATGTATGTGTCCAAAACACCAATATAGTTTTTTTAATAAAATTATTAACCTGTTAAAAACACATAATAATATTTATAATATCATATATTTCTCACATAGGACTTTATATTCCCCATATACTTATCAATTCCTTGTTAAAGAAATGTTTAGCTAATAATTGTTTTATTTATCGTACGTGTTTTGAATTGTTATTCTTGATATTATTACATATATCATGATTTAATTATTTCCATAAATTAAAAAATTATTTATATTTCATAAATATCTTATATATAAATATATATAATAGGTAGATAATTTAAATTAAACACATCGTTCATTGGGATGGTAGGCTGTACGTATGCATGAACGATGTTTTTGTTTCCATATTGAATTGAATGGAAGTTAGTAAATGATGTGTATATATATACATAAATTCAATAGAATTATTATTTCATATATTTTATATTTATTTATTATATAATCATTCTTGAATGGGACACATGGAGAAAAAATCTCATTGCGTCGTCGAGACGATAGGTCATACAGACACACAAGTGGCGATATCATTCACTTAATGATTAGATGTTTTGTAATTGGATTCTATATTAATAATAAAGAATAATAATAATGTTATATTAATTATTTAAATCCATTATTTCCATCATTATACCCAACCAAATTTTGTGTTGTTGAATAAAAAATTACACCATGACGTGGAGATAGTAAGTTGTACGCACGCACGCATGCTGATATTTTTATTGGTAGGATGGTTAAAAGGAGTTATAAGGTTATCCCATAATTATAATAACATCTAAAGAAATGTTTAATATAATCTATTTATAACTTTTTTATGGAAAAAACATATGATGAGGATGTAGAAGAAGAAAATAATTTTGAAAGAGGTGATAAAACAATTACCTCTTTTTCGAGTATCCCCTTATTCTTTGCAAAAAAGGTCCCCATCAGATGGATTTCTGCCCAAAATATGGCCTCTAAGATGAATTCAAGAGTTTTTGGGGGTTATTTGGTCAGGGTTTGGTCAATACTAAGGGCTATAGAGGTGTTAATTAAACATAATGAGAAGTGCCTTTTTATAGGAGATGTGAGGGGAACTATAAGAATGTCGTGAAATATTAATTTATTATAAACCGATTTTCAGTTTATAATGCTCCCAAACATATTTAATTCAAATATAATATTATTATGGTTCGGAACCCTCTCAAAAAATAAAATTTGGACATGTTTTGATTTTATTTTAAACCTTATCATTTTGATTTATCCTTACAAAATCTATTTAATTTTAGTTCTTGTAATAATATTATAATTAATAAATTGTTATAAATATTTACTTATGTGTTGTAAATTTCTCATAATTTTATATATTATGACATTTTGGACAATATAGTTTTTACTTTTTAATTTTATAATTTTTTTGTGATTTTTAAAAAATTTAATAATATGTTGATTTTATAGAATATCAATAGTATCAATTTTGACACTATACATTCAGTTGACATTAAATAAAATCCAAACATAAGATAAATTAAACTAAAATACCTAATACACTCCAAAACATGTCATATTCACCTATAAAATCTGTGGAGAACATTAATTAGTTTATATGATATTTATTTTAATATTTTTAATACCACTTATTTTATATTTCTATCAATAATATAATTTCTTCATCATTATTGTGTCATCATTAATGGTAATTATTTAATCTCCAAAAATTCTAAATAAATTTACATGAGGTATATAATTTCATTATCTTTCATAATTATACTTATTTTTGATGTTTTATCATGTTTATTGCTACATTTAAATTATTATTTATATAATTGATAAAATAGTGACATGTTGTAACTTTATTTTTTTAAAATATAATTACATCACCTTTATGGGTAAAATTCCACTGAATGAAGAAATTCTGAAACTTATGTGATATTGGCCAACATTAATTTATCAAATAATAATTTGGTAGATGTTAGGGTAATTTTATTATCCTTATCATATTGTTTTCTAACCTAATTTATCTGATTTTATTTTAATTGTTGTTAAATAAAAATTTCAGTAGTTACTATTCATAATATCCGAAAATAAATTAAAGTAACGTGTTGAAATTATTTGGACCCACTTATTCAAAATATGGAATAAATTTTTCTAAATTCAATACATATAAGTTTCATTGATTAATTTAAATCTAATTCACATTGTTAAAACCAAAAAGCTAGGTTTTAAGGAGTAAAAACAATCAAAAGATTGACATTTGTTTATGTCCACAATAAATTTCAAAATACATCCAATAAACTAAATTGAATTAAATGATAAAAATATTTTTCAATTACACATTAAAATAGATTATAAATATAATCTAACTATATAAATAAATGTGATGAGAAGGCAGTTCCGAATTAAAATGTAGTATTTTCACTATTCATTACAATATGATTTTCATCCGAAATATAAAAAAATTTCAAACAAAGTAAATTTTGATTTCCTACATCTAAATAAAAAGTTTATGTTGTCCAATAGAATATATACATTTGTTAAAAATAATATTTAAAATGGGTTCACCATCAAATGGTGTCAAATATGCATTTTTTTAAAAATATTCCTTTAATACAAAAACTGGAGTTTGTTATTATATAAAGTCTAGAAAATAAATAATATTAATGTTAATGTTATATAAAATTCATAAGGAGGTTAATAATATTAATAATTACTAGTTTTTACCTAATTAAATAATAATATTTTATTAATATATCACTATTTAGTGAAATTTGGAATTGGGTAATGCAAGCTAATATATTATTGAATTTCGTACATGATTAATTTTCTTATTATGTATAACATAAATAAAAAACAGTTCTTTTTTATGGAATAATATCTATACTCTGCGTTTCATGAAATTAATTATATCAAAAGAACAAGAATTTGTGTGTAATAAAAGAAACGTATAGTGCTGCATATACTGTATCATCCCAAGTAAGTAATGAATAATAGATATTTTTATCCATGTCTATTAATGATTGATATAGAGTTTTAGAGGATTAAAATGAAAATAAATACAATCTTATGCATGGAATACACTAATATTCTTAAAAGATTGTTTTACTGCCTTTTGATGGCAAACCATTTTTGAATATATATTTTGACAATTTTATAAACTATGTTTGTCAAAATAAACTTATCCTTTATGATTGGGAGTTCAAAATTTACCTTGTGTGAATTTTTGGTATTTTTCTGACAATGTTCATTTTTTAATGAATAGTGAAAAATACTGCATTTTACATCAAAACTGCTTTTTAATATAATTTATTTATATGATTAGATTATGTTTTGAATTGGTTTTGAAGTGAAATTAGAATATATTTTTACCATTTTATCCAGTGGTGGTCATTGGAATCAATTTCACTTTGAAATTAGACTTAAACTGGTGTCAATCTTTTGATACTTATTGTTTTGTAAAAACACGCTATTTGCTCTGGCAGCGGGAATTAATTATTAAATTAATTAATGTGACCTATATGTTTTGAATTTTGTAAAATAGACTTCATTTTTGAATTCGGAATATCAAATATAGCTTAGGGTGAATTTTTGGTAATTTTCTGAAAAACTTCAATTTTTGATGAATAGTGAAACCACTAAGTGATAATCAAGAAAACTAATTTTTCAGTTAAATGAAAGTTTACCACTAATGTGTATTGAATTTTGAAAATCCGACATACATGGTTTTCATTAAGAAGTAAAATGTGGTTCAATGAGAATATAATAATTTTTTGGTGAATAGTAACTTATTAAGTTCTTAATCACGATTAGTGGTAATTAGGGTAGTTTAAGGTATAAATAATACTTTAATAAAATGAAATGACCTAGACACATGTCCCAACCTCATTGGTTGTGTCATGGCCGACCATGAAATGCCATGTGTCAACTTGGGGACCCCATGGATCCACTTTTGTTGGGCAATGACATAAATTACTTTTTATTTAATGTTAAAGTGAAAATGACACAAACATAATATGTTTTACGAAAACAATTTTTAAGTGGGGTTATACAAGTCCAAATTTTGATTATAAATAGTCATTGGAAAGCTAAAAAGATTTCATATATCATAGTATTTGTTTTATAATTTTTAGACATTAAATAAATTAAATTATTTATGACATAATAATGATGCAGCGATGCCATCATTATTTGACGATTTAAATAAAATGGAATGATAATGAAAAATATAAACCCTACACATGGCCAAAACCAATTGGAAGAGTGGATTTCGAACCCTTATCACCTTAGCCACGAATTATATCAATGTGGTACCTTTTAAAACCGAATCACATTTTCAAATAAAGTAATGTTTCTTTACTTTCCAAAAGTGCCCCTCCTCTCCTCTTATAAAAGGCCCCCACCTCTACCTCATTTCACACACTCTTCAAGCCTTTGGCTCGGCCAACCCCTGACCATTTACTCTCTCCACATCCCTCTCCTCATCCTAGAGGATTCCCTTTGGGCAGAATCCTTTCAAAGGAAGCCTTTAGGCTCAAATCAAAAGGAGTTACACTTTTAAGGTAATTCGTTCTCTCATGTTCATTTGTTTTATTTTGCTTCTCCAACCCCCTAAACTCTTTTTATTTACTTCTTTTGTAACAACACCAGTATCTTCAATATACTAGGATTTTGTTATATGATGTATTTTAGCTACACTCTCACACAACTACATCAAATGGTTAAAGAACATACGGTTTCCGTGGATGGCGAAATTCTGCCTCCCGAAACGATGATTGTTCAACACTCATTTAACACCTTCAAAGGTGGCCATTATGATGTCACTATTTTTATATATGATATATAATATGTTTATGTTTTCCTTAAGCTTCTGTGTTTTTTCATTTTGGGCATACCTTTATGGTTTCCATTATGGGTAAACAAGATATCTTCATTTTAGGAAGTGCGGACTACCGCCCCTAAAAGTGATTTGATTCGTTAATACCATATGTGGGATGTGTAAAGGATAAAGTTAATGATATTATATATGTTATTATACTGGAATTATAATATACTCTTATATCATTATGATTCCATTCCAGAAAATATGAAATAGAAATGGAAGTAGCGTTCATGCGTACGTACGGCTTACCGTCTCCATGAACGGTGCATTTCATTTCTTACCTCTAAATGATTTTGTAATATTATAAATGCATGTATGTACTGGATATATATGACATATATGATATCTACATCATGAATACCATTCTGGATATAATGATCCTTTGACCAAATTAACAACATGTAAGTGTAAGAAGTCTATTTTTGACTTAAGAACCAAATACCGACAAAATGAACATTATTAACTTAACTGATTACATGATGTTCATAACATGGTATAAAAGGAATAATGAACTTGAAAAAGAGTCATAATCAAGTAGAGATTAACTCAAGTTTATTATTCAGGAGATTAAAGAACGGTCGAGTCAAGTCAGATACGAGGTATGGGACTTCGTCTCAATCTCCTTTCGTTGAGGCATATTTTATTTTATACACAACATTCTTTTATACGATGTATAAACCCCTTTGACTTTTACGTTTATTCAAAAGGAATCTTTTTTATACGAAGCGTTTACTAAACGACAAAAGGGAATGTTTTTGTCGTACGTATGCGGCGACAACGACTTCTCCGCCGTCGTGACCGTTATTTGAGTTTCGGCTTCCTCTATAAGCCATACCTTCTTTTTAAAAGAAAAATAAATACCATGTTTTACTTTTCTTTTATTTTAGTATTGAAAATGGTTTTCATAATGTTTTTATATCAATGTGTTGTATTCATATCTCATGATTGAAATGTGGAAATTTTATGTTTCCTTTATGCATGTTTTATGTGATATGATTATGTTATGGTTCTTGGGCATTATTATGAAAACGGGTGGTTCCGTGATAAACTAAGGGCGGGTGAGCCCGTTATAGCTCTCCAATGCATTGGGTAACGCGAAGGAGTGAAACTTTAAGGTTTCGCCGAATAGATTTTAGGGAATATACTGTGATGGGTATTCCAAACGTAACCAAGAGGGTTACTCCCTACGTAAGAATGTTATGAATGCCTCAAGTTACCTTTATGTCTTATGATTTCTATGATTTATTCATGATTTTATGAGGTATGTTAAAGTGCCTATGTTTTATGGGTAAAGTATGATTTCATTCTTATGTATATATGAACTCATGTTTCCTTTCCATGTTTTTTTTATAACCCATACTATGTTTTTATGCTCATCCCAAGTTTTTGAAATGTTTTTCACAGGTCAAGGGAAAGGTACATGATAAGATGATAGAGTCAAGGATGTGTCAAGAAATAATCCATGTTTAATTTCTAAATGTGTTTCCATTGATGGGAATGAAGAATACTATCTTTATGTAACCACTTTGTTTATATGTGGAATGTAATGCAAGTTTTATGATCTAATTCTCTAAAACTCTAAACCCGAAAAGATCCTCAATGTGTAATCTTGTAATAACTCAAGATTAAGTAAGGTTTAAGGCTGGGGCCTTATATTTTGTATCAGAGGTCGGTTTAGATAACTTTAGTAGTTATAATTCTATTAAATGATTATCCAAAAATATTTTTTTTGAAATGATATTGTATTTAAAGATTACCATGTTGCTTCATCTAAGACATGTTTGTTAAGAATGGTTTTCCGCAGAGGAAATAGGGAAGCAGTGCTAGGAAGGCATGCAGAAGGAAATAACCTTCCGAATCAGCATCCAGAAATGGTCGGAATTGGAACTGAACAGTTTGTTACAGTAATGGTGCAGTTGACTCAAGCGATAAATGGTGGTGGTATCCATGCACGAGATCAGCCAGATCAACTGCAGAGGAACATCTCAGTGGTGGAACATTTCATGAGGCAACATCCCCCATCATTCAGAGGATCATCTGACCCTGTGCTAGCTGAAGGGTGGATTACAGCACTGGAGAAGATTTTTAATGTCATGAGGTGTTCAGACAATCAAAAGGTTAGTCTTGATATTTACCGTTTGGAGGGTGAAGCAGATCAGTGGTGGTCTATGGTTAAAAATATCAGGGACGCCGATGAGATTGATGCTCTTGACTGGGATGAATTTAAAGGTATGTTTCTTGAGAAGTATTTTCCTAAGGCTGTTCGACTTAGGATGGAAAATCAATTCTTGGAATTGAGGCAAGAGGAAGACTCAGTGGCTGCCTATGAAGAAAGGTTCACTCGATTGGCAAGGTATGCTCCAAATTTTATCTGGGACCTTGATAGTAAAATCAATCGTTTTTACTCAGGATTAAAGCCAAAGTATCGAAGGGCATTAGATTCTCGTGAGTTTAAAAGTTATGAAAAGCTTGTTCGATGTGCTAAGAAGGTGGAAATGGAGTTCGCCGATGACCAAGTTTTCTATAACAACCAGCAGAAGAAGAGAGCGAGGTGGCAGGAGAAAGGTAAGAATTCTTCAAAAAATTCTGATGGTAAGAGAACTAAGTTTCCAGTTTGTGATAAATGTGGAAAAAAGCATGCTGGGGAATGTCTTCTGAATTCAGGAAAGTGCTACCGATGTGGTAAGATGGGACATAAGGCTCGTGATTGTACTGAAAAGGATCAAGGTGAAGGTAAGAACAAATTTGATTTATAGTTAGTGAAATGTTATAAGTGCAATGAGATGGGTCACTATGCAAACGAGTGTCCGACAAGGAGCTTGAGTGATGGGAAGCAGTTAGACTACAAGCAGAAAGGGGTGGTGAAATCCTTTGCAACTACATCAGCAGATGTCGGTCCATCAAATGAAGTTGTATCAGGTACTTTGTTTGTTTTTTCAAATTATGCCAGTGTGTTGTTTGATTCAGGGCCTACACATTCTTTCATCTCTGAAACCTTTTCTAGTAAAATGGGAATACCATCTCAAGAAATGACTCCTGAACTTTTGGTAAAAACACCTGGGGGAAGTGTCGAGGCAAAAAGAATTTATAAGAATCTTCCTATCCTTATCTGTGGAAAGAACCTACTTGCAAACCTTATTGTTCTACCTCTAGTAGAGTTTGATGTTATCCTGGGTATGGATTGGCTCTTTATTTACCATGCTAAGATTGACTGTAGAGCTAAAGAAGTTTCTTTTCAGAAAGACTTTCAGTTGGTTTACAAGAATGAACCCTTACTTTTGATAATATATCAAGAGGCTGAGAAACTTATAAAAGATGGAAATGAATGTTACCTTGCACACATCGTTGAAAATAAAGGAACTGTTCAGATTAATGATGTGCCAGTGGTAAATGAGTATCCTGGTGTTTTTCCTGATGAGTTGCCTGGAATAATACCAGATCGGGAAGTTGAGTTTACTGTTGACTTAGTTCCTGATGCTAAGCCAATTTCAAAACCCCCTTATCGAATGGCACAAATTGAACTTTTAGAGTTGAAAGAGAAATTGCATGATTTATTAGAGAAAGGTTTCATTAGACCTAGCACATCACCATGGGGTGCTCCTGTTTTATTTGTTAAAAAGAAAGATGGTTCTATGAGACTTTGCATTGATTATAGAGCCTTGAATAATATCACTGTTAAGAACAAATATCCTTTGCCACATATCGATGATTTGTTTGATCAGCTCCAGGGAGCTTAGTTTTTTTCAAAGATTGACTTGAGATCGGCGTACCATCAGCTGAAGGTTAAGGAGGAAGATATTCCGAAAACCGCGTTCCATACGAGATATGGCCATTATGAATTTGTAGTAATGCCTTTTGGGCTAACCAATGCATCTGCTGTATTCATGGACTTAATGAATAGAATTTTCCATGAGTTCTTGGAAAAGTTTGTGGTGGTTTTCATTGATGATATTTTGGTGTTTTCTAAAAGTAAAGAGGAGCATGAAAAACATTTAGGGGTTATCTTGCAAACCTTAAAAGAAAAGAAACTGTATGGGAAATTCAGCAAGTCTGAGTTTTGGTTGTAACAAAATTCTTTCCTTGGTCACATTGTTTCTAAAGATGGAATAACTGTTGATCCTGCAAAAACAAAAGTTGTGGAAGAATGGCCAAGACCCACAAATGTAACCGAGATTCGTAGCTTCCTTGGTTTGGCGGGCTATTACCGAAGGTTTGTTTAGAAATTTTTTACGGTTATCTAGTCCAATGACTAAGCTAACTCGGAAGGGTGTTAAGTTTATCTGGACAAAAGAATGTGATGATTATTTTCAGGAATTGAAAAGAAGATTGGTGAATGCTCCAGTTTTGGCACTACCTTCAGGAATGGTGAGTTTGTTATATACAGTGATTCTTCATTGAAAGGACATGGTTGCGTCCTAATGCAGAATGATCAGGTAATTGCTTATGCTTCACGACAGTTGAAAACTCATGAGGTAAATTACCCTACACATGATTTGGAACTAGCTGCTGTTGTTTTTGCTTTAAAAATTTGGAGGCATCATTTGTATGGAGTAAAGTGTGAAATATATACCGATCACAAAAGTTTAAAGTATATATTCACTCAGAAAGAGTTAAACATGAGACAGAGGAGATGGCTGGAATTAATCGAGGATTATGATTGTACAATTCATTACCATCCGGGAAAAGCAAATAAAGTGGCTGATGCTTTGAGTCGAAAAAGTAATGATTCATTAACAATGTTGAGTTTGGAACGTGATCCTTTGGTTAATGATTTGATGAACTTTGGCATAGAAGTTGTTGGTGTAGGAAGTCCTTCTGTTTTGTTTCAGGTATCAGTGAGATCATATCTATAAGATAGAATCAAGCAAGCACAGAAGCAAGACAGTGAGTTGCAGAAAAAGGTAGAGCTGGTTCAGAAAGGTAGGTTGCCTGAATTCAACATTGATAGTGATTGTGTTTTCAGATTTGGGAAGATATTGTGTGTGCCTTGTGATTCACAGTTGAAGAGAGAGTTGTTATTTGAAGCTCATAGTTCTCCGTTTTCAGTTCATCCGGGCAGTACTAAGATGTATAGAGATCTGCGGGAGTATTACTGGTGGGATGGAATGAAAAGAGATATTGCTGATTTTACTGTGAGGTGTTTGACATGTCAATATGTTAAAGTAGAGCGGCAGTTACTGAAAGGGATGCTTCAGCCTTTACTAGTTCCAGAGTGGAAATGGGAGAATATATCCATGGACTTTGTTGTTGGATTACCGAAGATATCTCGAGGTAATAATGCAATCTGGGTTATTGTTGATCGCTTGACCAAATCTGCTCATTTCCTTGCTATACGAGATACTTTCTCTCTTGATCAACTTTCCAGTTTGTATCTTAAAGAGATAGTCAGGTTACATGGAGTTCCTCTCTCCATTGTATCGGATCGTGATCCCAGGTTTACTTCTAACTTTTGGAAAGGCCTTCAGAAGTCGTTGGGTACTGAATTAAATTTTAGTACAGCTTTTCATCCTCAATCAGATGGGCAGTCAGAACGAACAATTCAGACATTGGAGGATATGCTACGAGCTTGTTCAATGGATTATCAGGGAAGTTGGGACCAACATCTTTCTTTGGTTGAATTTTCATATAATAACAGTTTCCATTCTAGTATACAGATGGCACCATTTCAGGCATTATATGGGAAGCGGTGTCGAACTCCAGCTTTCTGGGATGAAGTGGGTGAAAGGAAGTTGATGGGACCAGAATTGGTAGAAGAGATGGCAGAAAAAGTTCATCTGATTCAGAAACACATGATAACAGCTCAGAGCAGGCAGAAGAGTTATGCGGATAACCGGAGGAAGGATCTATCTTTCGAGGTAGGTGATCATGTTTTTCTCAAGGATTCTCCTTGGAAAAGCGTGATGAGATTTGGTAAGAAAGGAAAGTTGAGTCCATGGTTTGTTGGACCATACGAAATTCTGGAGAGAGTTGGATTAGTTGCATACCGAGTGGATTTACCTCCGAGTTTATCTCAGGTACACAATGTTTTTCACGTTTCGATGTTGAGAAAGTATATGCCAGATCCATCTCATGTTTTGAGTCCAGAGGTAGTTCAGCTGGAAGAGAACCTATATTATGAGGAACAACCGGTCCAGATTCTTGACCACAGGGAGCAAGTGTTACGGAATAAGGTGATTAAGCAGGTAAAAGTTTTGTGGAAAAACCACATGATTGAAGAGGCAACATGGGAATCTGAAAATGCAATGAGGGATAAGTACCCCCATTTATTCGATAAGTAAATAAATTGCGGGGACGCAATTTTCTAAAGAGGGGAAGGATGTAACATCCCAAGTAAGTAATTAATAATATATATTTTTATCCATGTCTATTAATGATTAAGATAGTGTTTTAGAGGCTTAAAATGAAAATAAATACAATCTTATGCATGGAATAAACTAATATTCTTAAAAGATTGTTTTACTGCCTTTTGATGGAAAACCATTTTTGAATCTATATTTTGACAATTTTATAAACTATTTTTGCCAAAATAATCTTATCCTTTATGATTGGGACATCAAAATTTACCTTGTGTGAATTTTTGGTATTTTTCTGACAATGTTCATTTTTTAATGAACAGTGAAAAATACTGCATTTTACATCAAAACTGCTTTTTAATCTAATTTATTTATATGATTAGATTATGTTTTGAATTGGTTTTGAAGTTAAATTAGAATATATTTTTACCATTTTATCCAGTGGTGGTCATTGGAATCAATTTCACTTTGAAATTAGACTTAAACTGGTGTCAATCATTTGATACTTATTGTTTTGTAAAAACACGCTATTTGCTCTGGCAGTGGGAATTAATTATTAAATTAATTAATATGACCTATATGTTTTTAATTTTGTAAAATAGACTTCATTTTTGAATTCTGAATATCAAATATAGCTTAGGGTGAATTTTTGGTAATTTTCTGAAAAACATCAATTTTTGATGAATAGTGAAACCACTAAGTGATAATCAAGCAAACTGATTTTTCAGTTAAATGAAAGTTTACCACTAATGTGTATTGAATTTTGAAAATCCGACATACATGGTTGTAATTAAGAAGTAAAATGTGGTTCAATGAGATTATAATAATTTTTTGGTGAATAGGAACTTATTAAGTTCTTAATCACGATTAGTGGTAATTGGGGTAGTTTAAGGTATAAATAATACTTTAATAAAATGAAATGACCTAGAAACATGTCAAAAACTCATTGGTTGTGTCATTTCCGACCCTGAAATGCCATGGGTAAACTTGGGGACCCCATGTATCCACTTTTGTTGGGAAATGACATAAATTACTTTTTATTTAATGTTAATGTGAAAATGACACAAACATGATATGTTTTACGAAAACAATTGTTAAGTGGGGTTATACAAGTCCAAATTTTGATTATAAATAGTTATTGGAAATCTAGAAAGATTTCCTATATCATAGTAGTTTTTTTTATAATTTTTAGACATTAAATAAATTAAATTATTTATGACATAATAATGATGCAGCGATGACATCATTATTTGACGATTTAAATAAAATGGAATGATAATGACAAATATAAAACCTACACATGGCCAAAACCAATTGGAAGAGTGTATTTCGAACCCTTATCACCTTAGCCACTAATTATATTAATGTGGGACCTTTTAAAACCGAAACACATTTTCAAATAAAGTAATGTTTCTTTACTTTCCAAAAGTGCCCCTCCTCTCCTCTTATAAAAGGCCCCCACCTCTAGCTCATTTCACACACTCTTCAAGCCTTTGGCTCGGCCAACCCCTGCCCATTTACTCTCTCCACATCCCTCTCCTCATCCTAGAGGATTCCCTTTGGGAAAAATCCTTTCAAAGGAAGCCTTTAGGCTCAAATCAAAAGGAGTCACACTTTTAAGGTAATTCGTTCTCTCATGTTCATTTGTTTTATTTTGCTTCTCCAACCCCCTAAACTCTTTTTATTTACTTCTTTTGTAACAACACCAGTATCTTCAATATAATAGGATGTTTTTAAATGATTTATTTGAGCTACACTCTCACACAACTACATCAAATGGTTAAAGAACATACGGTTTCCGTGGATGGCGAAATTCTGCCTCCCGAAATGATGATTGTTCAACACTCATTTAACACCTTCAAAGTTGGCCATTATGATGTCACTATTTTTATATATGATATATAATATGTTTATTTTTTCCTTAAGCTTCTGTTTTTTTTCATTTTGGGCATACCTTTATGGTTTCCATTATGGGTAAACACGATATCTTCATTTTAGAAAGTGCGGACTACCGCCCCCTAAAAGTGATTTGATTCGTTAATACCATATGTGGGATGTGTAAAGGATAAATATAATGATATTATATATGTTAATATACTGGAATAATAATATACTCTTATATCATTATGATTCCATTCCAGAAAATATGAAATAGAAATGGAAGTAGCGTTAATGCGTACGTACGGCTTACCGTCTCCATGAACGGTGCATTTCATTTCTTACCTCTAAATGATTTTTTAATATTATAAATGCATGTATTTACTGGATGTATATGACATATATGATATATAAATCATGAATACCATTCTGTATATAATGAACCTTTGACCAAATTAACAACATGTAAGTGTAAGAAGTCTATTTTTGACTTAAGAACCAAATACCGACAAAATGAACATTATTAACTTAACTGATTACATGATGTTCATAACATGGTATAAAAGGAATAATGAACTTGAAAAAGATTCATAATCAAGTAGAGATTAACTCAAGTTTATTATTCAGGAGATTAAAGAACGGTCGAGTCAAGTCGGATACGAGGTATGGGACTTCGTCTCAATCTCCTTTCGTTGAGGCATATTTTATTTTATACACAACTTTCTTTTATACGGTGTATAAACCCCTTTGACTTTTATGTTTATTCAAAAGGAACCTTTTTTATACGAAGCGTTTACTAAACGACAAAAGAGAATGTTTTTGTCGTACGTATGCGGCGACAACGACTTCTCCGCCGTCGTGACCGTTATTTGAGTTTCAGCTTCCTCTACAATCCATACCTTCTTTTTAAAAGAAAAATAAATACCATGTTTTACTTTTCTTTTATTTTAGTATTGAAAATGGTTTTCATAATTTTTTTATATCAATGTGTTGTATTGAAATCTCATGATTGAAATGTGGAAATTTTATGTTTCCTTTATGCATGTTTTATGTGATATGATTATGTTATGGTTCTTGGGCATTATTATGAAGATGGGTGGTTCCGTGATAAACTAAGGGCGAGTGAGCCCGTTATAGCTCTCAAATGCATTGGGTAACGCGAAGGAGTGAAACGATAAGGTTTCTCCGAAGAGATTTTAGGGAATATACTGTGATGGGTATTCCAAACGTAACCAAGAGGGTTACTCCCTATGTAAGAATGTTATGAATGCCTCAAGTTACCTTTATGTATTATGATTTCTATGATTTATTCATGATTTTATGAGGTATGTTAAAGTGCCTATGTTTTATGGGTAAAGTATGATTTCATTCATATGTATATATGAACTCATGTTTCCTTTCCATGTTTTTTTTATAACCCATACTGAGTTTTTATGCTCATCCCAAGTTTTTGAAATGTTTTTCACAGGTCAAGGGAAAGGTACATGATAAGATGATAGAGTCAAGGATGTGTCAAGAAATAACCCATGTTTAATTTATAAATGTGTTTCCATTGATGGGAATGAAGAATACTATCTTTATGTAACCACTTTGTTTATATGTGGAATGTAATGCAAGTTTTCTGATCTAATTCTCTAAAACTCTAAACCCGAAAAGATCCTCAATGTGTAATCTTGTAATAACTCAAGATTAAGTAAGGTTTAAGGCTGGGTCCTTATATATACTGCAAGCTAATAAGGTGTTGTTTATAGAGTAAGATAATATGTTGTAGAATACAACACAAGACTAAATTAAATCAAGAGGAATGTATCTCATAATATCTTACGATGTTAAATTATACCCCCTTGAAATTAATTTCTCCCTCGAAATTTGTCGAGGATATAAACGGTTTATTACATTTAAGATTCTTTTATAGAAACCAACGTCGTAAAAAGGATCACTAAAATATTATTTTAAAAAGAAAATTTATAAATATAACATTTAAGCAATGTAAGTCATCACTACGTTTTTACGTGGGAGAAAATATGTTGGAAGTGAAAACGTGGATATGGTAGATAAATCTACTGTTCAAGTTCTGATGGATAATGACAGAGAACAAGGCTTGGAGATGGTTATCCACCATAAAGCCATAAATCTGTGATGATTTAAGGGACCATCTGATTCATCAGATAATATGGTATTAAGCTAACATTTTTTGTTTTCATGATCTTTTTCATAAATGTTATGTCTTTTTTACATGATAATAAATAATTAGATTCTTTTGGCACAATATTATCATTTTTCTTGCCTTAAAAAATTTCTTCCTCATCTCTTATTTAAAGAAATGAAGTTGAGTGTGTTATTATTGAATTGATATAAGACTATTCAATAGAATGACAGTTCATTCCATCTGTCTCAACAAAAGGGTAAGAACATGGAATCAAATATGCATATGTCAAACTATTACAAGATAATACATTATTCTAACAAACGTAAAATACAATATAACTTATACTACCTGTAAATGGATTACATTAAAATCCTTACTAAAACTAAAACTATAAATCATGTGAAATAGGTAATCTAATTTGACATAATATCCCATATCTTATAAGGTGGTTCTTGGTTGTCACATTTCTAACATGTGAATAATTTAATAATGTATTCTCTTGAAACATGATAATAACATGAAGTACCATAGAACCATAGTGAAAACATGTATTCTATCTGAATTATCTCTTTACACACCCAAAATTCTCTATACTCAAACCATGATATCACATTGTCCTTATATCAGTCATGGGGTCATTAATAGTATCAAATGTCTCATAATCTCTTTATCCCTTCATTATGTCCATATCAGGTGCTCTCCAAAAATATTTCAATCACTTTTCATGGTTATTGGTACTATATACTTATGGAAAATCCCAATGAACAAACTCATATATATTACAATATTCCAAATAAGATATGAAACAACACTATTTTGGAATCTCATTACATAATCACTTAATCATTCACCTAGTTTTTTGTCATAATCAACCTCACCAATAGTGAGTTCATGAGATTTGCCTTGAATTTTGGCCTTAAGAGGTTGTTGATGTCGATCTGCATCATTACCACATGGAATTGGACATGTTTTATCACAATTCCCCATTTCCTTGGTGTTATAGCTTTGAATTATGGGTGGTTCGGTTTCTATATTATTTTCATTATTCACATCATTATTAACCACTTACTATTACATCAGCGCTCAATTTCATGATGAACTTCATTTCCAGACATACAACATTTTCTAGTCCCTTTATAACAATATATACCATGATTACTTCCACACAATGAGCATAAAAAATTTATCATTTTTTCACCATTATTATGAGATTTTCCTTAGAACTCCATATTACGTTTCTTGTCAAAACCATAAGATTCATATAAAATTCCAAATTCCTTTTCAAACTTTATTTCAAATTGAATAATGTATTCATTTATACTAAATAACTTATATCTATTTACCTTTTAGGATTTTTTTAAACCATTTAAGTACCGATCAATATTACTTTTAGGTTTGATGATAAATCTAGAATCATACCTTGAATGTATTGTAAATTTTACTCATATTTTCCAATAGATTCATCATCCATTTTATTAAGCTCAAGTAACTACTTTTCCATCTTTTTATTGAAGAATATAAGGGAAGTAATTATGGAATAATATGTTCTTGAACTCATCACATTCCATGTATTCAATTTCATCGTGCTGCCTAGTATTCTCGATTAGAATCCACCACTAGTCTGCTTCACCTTATAAAAAGTAAATATCAAAAATTGTTTTATCATGTTCCAAAAAGTGAAGGTTGGAAAATATATTTTCAATGGTAGTGATCCACTATTCAGAAAAAATTGGATCTGAAGACCCACTAAAAGACGATGGATGTTTCCTTATGAAAGACTCAAAAGATTATTGTTCCCTTCTCTGCTCATTTGAAATTACAGAATGATTAATAGATTGTGTAAGTTTAAAAATAATATTTTTCATAAAATCTCCCATAAAATTTGGTTGTTTAGCAGTAAAATAATTTCATTTCCCAGTGCAATGATCATTAACATGGTTCCTTCATGTTCCAACCATTGTCTAAAACCCAAAAATAATAGTTTGAGTAGAAAAAATCATACAAGGAAAACAACATAATCAAGGGGGGGTACATTCAATCTCTAACATCATAGGATTTATCCATGGTTATTCATGATCATGACCATAATTCTTCTACTATAAACTATAGTTAGACATACTTTTATGAACATTCCTAGACATACCTAATAAATATCCATTCAGCTATCGTTACGGTTTCCCCATCGTAGTTTCCAATGGTTGAATAAACCTTTGCTCTGATACCATCTATAGTGTTGTAAACTTGATGTACATGGATATTACATTTATTTTATTTAATTCATATTACATTAACCAAATATATCCCAAAATAACTTATTAGATTAGTGTCTTTAGAAACATTGAACATAATCATATAACTTTGTGAAATATCTTCGACAACTCCCATAAATATATTCTGTATTTTTTCCAACCTAAAACGATTATTTATATCCTAGGGAATAAAAAACATAAAACGGGTGAGATCAAATTCTCACCATGGGTAACCATTGAGAAAATAAAACATATCCTAAAAATAAAAATGTAAAAACATGAACATAACGTTTTAATATCAAAATCATGAGTCATGAAATAAATCTTGGCCATACGTATCGTATAGATCATAAATTAACATTAAACCTGATAAAATAGAATTGGCATAAATGATAGAATTATGTAAAGAAAATAATTAAATAATATGATTTCCATAGTATAGAAGGCATTGTTTCCATGAATATCATAGAAAAAAAAGTCCTTTACTGAACCCATTTTACATGTCATTCCCACCATGTATTACTAAACTGGGTTTACATGTTGTTCTAGCCATGTAATACTGAACATGGATTACATTTTGTTCTAACTATGTACAACTAAACCAGTTTTACTTTATGTTCTATTCCAGTATATTTCATGATATATAAATTTTTACCCAATTAAATGGAGGGATATATAGGTCTCACCCATCCAATAATGAAATCGTTCTTAATGTTCCACAAAACAATAATTCATTCATCATTGAAAACCCCAAGAAATAAAATGGATTTCTTAACCATAATTCTATAATAACTTAATATATATTAAATATCATTACATCATTAAAAAATAAAATAATAGTAATAATAGGGATAGTAACATAACCCTATTTAAAGATTGTCATCTTATAAGAAAAATAATTTTGATAAAACACTTGAACTTAATTTATGAAAAAATATCATTTCTTCTTCAATAATGTTTTCTTTTAAAAAAATGCTATGCAATATTAAAAGAAAATATTTTTATGGAAAATAAACCTGAAACCGTGCATAGTAATATTAATGGAAATAAGGCATTAACAGTAAGTAAAAATCCATTCATGCCATATAAGATAAAAAATCATTTTCCGCATACTTTTTCTAGAAAAGTAAAAAAGTACCTCGTATCAAGAATTGGAAAAATATTCCTTTAATAACATTTAATAAAAATGTAGCAATTGGTAAAATTGACATTAAAAAATTTTATAAGAATAAAAAAACATTATATAATATAGGAAACATGGATGTGGATGATAAATAGACCCTAGTAAATATTTACGTATAACAATCTCAGATTATAATGAGCTTGAAAAACAATCCCATACCGTTGGTCTGATTTATTCCATATTTGTCTAAAACACATGTATAGTGGTTTTGAAAATATATTTAACTTGTAAAAAACCCATAATAATATTTATGATATCATATATGATTCACTTATGAATTTATATTACCTGTTTTTTATCAATTCAATGTTAAAACAATGTTTTGGGTAATAATAATTTTATTTATCTTACATGTTTTGACTTTTTATTCTTGATCTTATTAAATATATCTTTATTTAGTAACATCTATATTTTAAAACATGATTTTAATATCATAAATTTTCAGTACATAAATATATATAATATATAGAGAAATGAAATGGAATACACCCTACATGGAGATGTAGGGTGTTCATATGCGTGAACATTATTTCCGTTTCATTATTCAATTGAATGGAAAAAAGTAAATGATTTATATATATATATTTACAATAGATTTATTATGTCTTATATTTAATTTTTATTTATTATGTAATAATTTTTGAATTGTTAATGTGGAGAACGAATCTCATCGTATTGTGGAGACAGTAGGTCGTACATATGCATGAGTGATGATATCATTATCTTAATGGATAAATGGTATTAAAAAAAATGGTATATTAATTATAAATAATAATTATCCGGGTATATTAATTATTTAAATCCATTATAATCAATATTATTTCTATCCCAATTTTGTATTTTTGAATAAAAAATTACACCATGACAGGGAGATTGTAAGTCGTACGTACACATGCACTGTAATATTGTTATTTGTAGGAAGTATAAATGAGTTATAAGGTTTTACCATAATTATAATAACATCTCAGAATATATAAAATACTATATTTATTCATCTAGTATGGGAACAACATAAGATGAGGAAGTAGAAGAAGAATTGTTTTTTGAAAGAGCTGATAAAACAATTACCTCTTTTTCAAGTATCCCCTTAGGATTTTCACAAACATATCTCTATAGAATGAATTTCTGCCCAATGTGTGGCCTCTAGAATGAAATGTGTAAGGTCAGAATGATACCTTTGTAGGGATTTTCCGATCCTAAGGATGTTGGAGGTGTGAATAATATAGATGGAGATGTCCCTTTTTATAAAAGAGGTGAGGGGTACTTTAGGAAAGTATTGAAATATTAATTTATTATAAATTTATGTTCAGTTTATAATGTTCTAAAATTTATTTATATTGAATATAATATGCTTATGGGTTTTAATACACTCAAAAAATAAAAATTATACATGTTTTGATTTTATTTTATACCTTATCGTTTCCATTTATCATTATATAATTTATTTTATTTTATTTTTGGTAATGATATTCGAAAAATTAAATGGTTATAAATATATAACTATGTGTTGCAAATATTCCATAATTAAATACATTATGATATTTTGGACCATATAATTTTCACTTTTTAATTATTAAATATTATTTTTAATTTTAAATAAATAATTAATATGATATTTTTTTATAAAATATCATGTGTCAATGTTGACACTATTCATTTATTTGGAATTAAATTAAATCCACACAATAGATAAATTAGAAAAGGAATATTTAATACACTCCCGACATGTCATAGTAACATAGAAAATTCATGGATGACATTATTAGTTCATATTATATTTATTTTAATATTCTTAAAAATATTTATTTGATATTTCAATCAATAAAATAATTTCTACATCGCTATTGTGTAATCATTAATGTAATTTATTTAATATCTAAAAATTATTAATAAATTCACATTTGGTAGATAATTTCATCATATTTTTTAATAATATTTCTTTTCTAATTTTTATTGAGTTTATCACTCCATTCAAATTATTATATATATAAGAGATAAGAGAGTGAAATATTGTCACATTATTCTGTGTTAATTATAATTAGATCACTTTCAAAGAAAAATAGTTCATTAAATGAATAAATTATGAACCTTAGGTCATATTGGTCGAAATTAATCCCTTTTATCAAATTTTTTATGTGTTAAGGTAATTTAATTATCTTTATCATACTTCTTTTTTCTCTGATTTACATGATTTTCCTTTATTTGTGTTAAAATAAAAATTATTGTAGTTACTATTCATAATACCCAAAAAAGTAACCTATTAACATAATTTAGACCCACTGATTCCATATACTAAAAATATTTTTCAAAATTCAAAACACATAATTTACCTTAGTAAATTTAAAATTTATTCTCGTTGTAAAAAGCAGAAAGTGGGGTTTTAATAAGTAAAAACTATAAGAAGATTGACATGTGTCTATGTATTATTTAAATGTGAAAATATTTAGAATGAATATAATTGGATTAAATGATAAAATTAAAATCCAATTACTCTTTAAATTTAAATTAAAATATTGTCAAACTATATAAATAAATCAGATGAAAAGGCTGTTTTGAATTAAAATGCATTATTTTTCACTATTCATTATAAGATAAATTTAGTCAGAAAAATACCAAAATTTCAACCAAAGATGATATGGATTTATTTCATCCAAATAAGATATTTATTTTGTCAAATATAATATATAATTATGCTTAAAATAATAATTTAATTGGGTGCACCATCAAAAGGTAAAAAACCTGCATTTATTTTAAAATACTTCTTTTATCTGAAAAATTGATTCTGTGGTTATATAATGTCTAGAAAATACATGAGATTAATGTTGATGTTATATTAAATTTAAACTGTGGTTAATAATATTAATAATTCCTAGTTTATATCCAATTAAATAAGAATATGTTAATAATATATCACTATTTAGTGAAACTCGGTATTGCGTACAACGTTAGTTGTCGAGAAAAGTCAGAATGTCCTATAATTCGATCCATGTCAGTATTCTGTTTAGTGAAAGTTTATTTTGGTGTTGTTTATAACATAATCCATACATAGTTATTTTATTCATTGAATAAAATCTATACTCAGTGCTGTGTAAAATTAATTCTATCAAAAGAGCATGACATTGTGTGTAACAAAATAAAAGTACAGTGTTGCATATAATTCAAGCTACTACAGTGTTTAATATTGAGTAAACTAATCAGGGTGAATCTTACAACACAGGAGATCAATGAAACTAAAAAAATCTATCTCATAAAATCTCGGGGTATTACATTCAATGTGTAATTTCTTTATTGAATAATTATTAATGATGAACTAGTATAGTGACTTGTTATGTTAAAGGATATTGTATTAACGATATTTATTTTTATTAATAGTTATAATTTTAATTGTATTATTACGCTTAATATCAACTAAAAGGTTATTTTAGCACTTCAAGCATCAATGTTAATTTCTTGGAAGTCCATATCATGATGTAATGTATGAATAAGAAATATATAAAAGTACAACTAAAAAATTAAATTTTGCACCTACAAATATATCAAGTAATCATATTTACATATATTATTGTTTAATAAAACAATTACCTAACATTGGATAAGTGATCAAAAATGGTTTTTATTAATACCTTATTTTATGTTGAACGTATTGGCTTTTAAATCATCATAGATTTATGAATTTGATGCCCTTGAATTTTTGAGATCATTCAGTTGTTATGATTGATGAACTCAATCACTCCCTCTAAATATTTACTATTTTTCTTAAATGAACAATCTTCACTCCAAACCTATTTTCTCTTATATGGAATCCCAATCATATTTTACATTGGATAACCATTGTGGTTCCAACATTTCCATTTTAAGGGAAGTTTTAGTATTCATTTATTTGATGTGTGTTTCAATGAATGAAACCCAATTATTAAACCTTAGATATTCCAGAAAACTTCCAAGGAAGAAATTAATTTTGTGGGGGGTAGAATGCAATACACTGTTATTTTTTGAGTTTTTTTCCAACTAATTTAATCTTTTTTATATTTTTCATTTCACGGAACATTGAAAGTAGTTTACATGGAATTAAATCACTATGTTTGGATTACACTATATGAGAAACCATTTTAATCATGAAATACATTAAAAATATGTTTTATCTTATTATACATGGAATTCAAAAGCTATCTTGTGTTATACACAATAATTTTTTTCCTCGATGCCTTGCGTAACATGAATGAGAGAGGTTTACCAAAAAATGATATACTATTACTATATTATTATTTAATATAATATGATATGAAATATACCATAAACTAGTGGTTATGAATATTACTACGTAATTTATAAAAATACATTTCTAAAATAATCATAATATGAATTCATAGGTTACCGATTAATTAGATATGAATATGAAAATTGATTGAATGTAAAAGTAAATTTTAATATATTTATGGTCACAAAGCTGTTTTACCAAGCTAAATTAAATAAATTATAATTTCTGAGTAATTGTAATTATATACTTTTTTTATAGTATCCATCCAATTGATTTGCTAGAAATTAGTTAAAACACAAATTTATGCTTAAATATCTATATTTTTTATTAAAACATATTCACTACAATTTAATGGAGAGAATATTTTAATTCATGTTTTGGAAAATTTTATTGATCTAATAATTAACAATAAACATAATCACTGAATGTGGAACATAATAATTATGTTATGGTGATTTTTCATTATTTTTTGTAAGTTTCATTTTTTTAATTAGTAGTGAAAATTACTGAATATTAGTTAAAAACTGCTTTTTCATCTAATTTATTTATTAGTTTAAATTATAATTTCAATTGTATTCAATGTTATATTAGATAATATTTTGATCAATTAATTAAATTTAGGTCATGTTTATGTATTTTACATTGAAATTTTGTTTAGAAACATAGAAAATTGTTGATGATTTTTTTTACCTAAAAACCCCATAGTATCGTCCCTTCTATGAGATTAACATTAAATTAATTTCTAATAATTATGATTTTAACATTTTGATGAATGGATTAAATATTTTAAAAAATAATAATTTATAATAACTAATATGGTAAACTTAATTTTTTTCAAAAAAACTAGAAATGTAATTAAAATTAATTATCACGATTAAGGTAACATTAAGCGTAACAAAGTATTAAAAGTTAAATTTAAGACCCAAAACGACTAGGAAACATGTAAAAGGTCCATTTATTGTCCATAATTAATCCCTATACTCTAATTTTTTAAATGTTTTCTATTATTGGATCCATATGACATGAAAAAATTTATATGTTATTACCTTGTCAAAATATTACAACAGTACACCAATCATCCAAAATAAAAGACCTCCTCTCCTCCTAGATATTCAGATATATCTAACCACACTATTTCAGCTAATATCATATCAAATATCTTCCAAAACATGTTTCCTTATATATTTGATACAATGTTTTTAATAAATTATTCCAAAGAATACCTTAGGTGAAAATGAAAACGAGTTACCCGAGTTAGAGGTAACACCATCCTTGAATATCATTTTTGTTTTATTTATCTTGTCCCTCAAATATTTTTATTATATTCTTGTATAATTAAAAAAATCTCAAAAATATAATAGTGTTCTTTTAAGGTATGTTTTCATCCTACACTGACACAAATATCCATCTAATGGGTAACAAACATATTTTTTATGTGTACAGAAAACTACCGCCTTACTAATCATTGATTGTTCATGTTTCCATTTCCACCTCTGATGTTAGATATTATGGTGGAAACTATTTTTATATATTATATATGTTATATATATTATTTTTTTAATAATCATTAATCATTTTTCATTATATATCATTATAATTTCAATTTGTTGTAAATACGATAATTTCGTTTGAGGATGTGTGGACTACTGCCCCCTCAAAGAGATGTGATTCATTCACACCATAAATAGAATTTATTAAAGATGAATTTAGTGAAAATATATTATATATATGATATACTATTTTTCATTTAATAATTATATATATATACATGCATTTCATTCATGTTCATTCATTCAATACGACTATTAGACAGAAACAACATTCATGCAAACGTACAACCTACCGTCTCAAGGAATATTGGATTCCATTTCATACTTATATATTCAATAAGTTATTATAATACAAATATATTGAATGAAAAAAAGTATTTATATCATTTTTTATGATCTGAAATCAACAATATGTATATGGACTAAATATATATAACAAAGTAAGACTCCTGCAATAAACAAAGAGAATATTACCTAATGCGTAAGCATAACAAGGAATTGTTAAGAAGAGGGTAATATATAGTCCTAATAAAAACATATCTATTATTATATATAATCATATGGTTCGGGGATATATATATATAAATAATTATTATAAAGTAGTTTTTAATGAGTATGACGAGAGTAAACACATAATGTAATGTAGTTTCATCTCACAGTTTATTTACATAAGATACACGCTTTTTTCACCACCCAATTCTTTTGTATGGTTTTAATAATTCAAATGGATGTATTATATGATCTTTATTCTTAAATATATTTGAATTTAAATATCAATTTTATAATCATTCTATCTTGGGATTCATGTTTTAAACGATACCAAATCAGTAAATTAATTTTGTTACAGTTTTTCTTCTTTTAGACACATTCCATGTTATGAACCTATACTTTTCATGAGGTGAATATAAATCCATTTAAATGATATATAATAAATATAAATATATTAATGATGTATTAAGATTCCTATGACATCATATTCTTACCTGGGTTATTTGGTTTAAAGTAACCAAGTGGTAAGAATTTGTTGAAACAGTCTTGTTGATTTTCCAGATTTTTCATGTTTATGCTTGATTTGATGATATTTTATTATCCATATCTCAATATAAAATTTTAATTTTATTATACTCTAGTTATTAATGATTTATTAATGTATTGGTTCCTTTTTTCACGTATTTGGTAGATAATATAGTTAAGAAAGTGTTTTTGAGAAAGGTTGACATTACCCTCTTGTTGTTCTGAATTTTGTATTCCTTCATACCACTATTTTCTAAAAAGGGCCTCCAATAATATTCTAATATTCTCCTATAATCAATATTTTTTCCATTCATATATTTTACCGATGATTTTAATGGAATATTGTTTTTTATTTCTGAATAAGGAATTTTTCTAATCTTTTACCCTTCAAAATGAATGTTCTTCTTACATTATATGGAATTTATAGATTTACCACCGACATTTCTATGAATATTCCTTTTCATGTTTAAAAGTATAATTTTTATATATTTTTTTAAAACAAATTAATTTCAAATAAATTGTTTTCATAAATTTTTTCAATATTCAATTATATATTTTCATAGAAAATCATTTTTAAAATGTATTCAAACATTTGTTATAATTTTAAATAAAAAGGGTTTTCAAAGAATTTTAAATCTTCTATTATTTGTTATCAATGAAAATTGTTTTAAAATTATTGTCAATCTATATTAACATGATTTTTAATTAATTTCAATCAAAGTTTTTTCAAAGCATCACAAATATCCTTTTATATTTTTTTTGCTAAAAAAATGGTTTTCAAATCTTTTTCAAAATCTCTTCATATTATTTCATGGAAAAGATTTCCAAATGTTTTTCAAATATTTTTCATAAAATATTATGATTATTTTTATGAAACTGGTTTCCCTAATAGTAATTTTAATACACTATTTTCGATGAAGAAAATATATTTTCTTCAACAAATGTTTTCAAAATATCATTCCCTGTTATTTTCAATCTAATATGGAATTTTTGATGTCACTCATTCCGATAAGAAATGATCAAAAGAGTCATACAAACTCATTATTGAATGGATTATGTTTTTAGGGAATGATTTTTTTGAAATCCATTTCTCTTCAACATGTTATATGATTTTGAAACCTACATATTTTCACAGGTCATGCTTTTTAATGAAATTATTATGAAACATGTTTCTTTTTCCACAGGATATTATATGACTAGGTGTTTATGATACCCATTTAATTTCCTTGGTTATGAAAATATAGTTTATGAATTCTTTCACATGTATCTATGATTTAATAATGAGATGGGTGGGACCTATATCTATCTCCCATTAATTGGGTAAAAAATTATATCTTATGAGATAAACCTGGATGGAATGAGAAATGAACTCGATTCATTATTACAGGGTTAGAAAGATAAATGATCTCAGTTCGGAATTACAGTGATGGAATGAAGAGTTAACTATGTTCGGTAATACATGGGTTGGAACAGGGTGTGAACATTGTTCTGTAAAGGACATTGACAACTAGGATTGCATTATAAGTGATTACTTAACTACTATATAAATCATATTATATAGTTATCTATTTTAAACAATTTTTTTTATGTTGTTCTTTTAAAGCATTTTAATTCCATTTCCACTAATTTTTGTCTTATGAACTTCCATAATTTATTCCATGCTTCATGTTTATGATCGTTGATATGTATGCTATGATTTTCTATTTTCTTGATCATGATATCATACCCTTATGATTGTGAATATGCTTATATGTCTCACTTTATTATCCTTACAAAGCATCAAATCTCACCAATTTTCTGTTTCCTTTCCCCCCTTATATGAACATACATATTAGGTTTGATGTGTCTAAGAAGCATTCTATTCATGAAAATTATAGTGGGAGATAATTTACCACATTTCTGTACAATTGTTTATGATTCCATGTCTCCAATGTTAATAGAATAGTAGGGTCTTTGGTCTAATGTCTATATAATGTTTTAAGTATTTCTAAAAATTAATTTAATGTTAAATTATGTAAATCCAGTGTCGCTATTATTCTGCCTACAAAAAGGGAACATATATCCAATGTTATTTTTTTGTTGATGTTCCATAAAGGTGATATGAGTTTTAGAAATATTATATTCTATATAATTTAGAAACAAATGGGATTAAGCTACACCATGAATAAATTATCACATATACCATGATAGTTATGTGGTTTTTCAAGTATTCAATTTGAAGTGAATTAGGTGATGTGAACTAAATAACACTAGCTGAATATGAGGAGATAGAGTTAACTTGATCATATTTTTATATTTTTTATAGTAGTAAAAAAAATCATATATTTAAATTAAAAAAATAGACATTGTAAAAGTACTTATAGATTCATGAACAATATTTAAATTATATAGCTTACTAGTTCAAGAAAAAATGAAATAATAATTTTAATTATTTATTTACATACTTTTAGTTCAATATTTGTAACATAATTTTTCCCTAAGGAAATTATTGATCAAAGAATTATGATATGTGTAAAAATACTATAATAAATAATTTTTTTAGAATCCATGGAAAAAATTAAATTTTCAACTATCATAATACCATGATCAAATAGATTATTCCACTGTATATAATATTAAGTAAATTTATTCAGAAATAAATAAAAAATAATTATAATCCTAATTTGGAATTTATCAATGATGATTGGGAACTCCACGAAGTAAAATGTTCAGTGCAATAGTGATGGTTTTATGATTAATTTAAATTAATACATAGATTCATCAAATATTTATATTATGGTACTTATTTATGGAAAATTTGGTTTTGAGTCATTATGATTGAACATATGAATCTTAAGAGGTGTTTTTTAAGAAACTATGATATTTGGAGAAAGTGAGAATACATATTTTTCTTAAATCCCAAAGAATGAGTCATAAGGTCCATGATAAGACGATTATTAATGTGTTATAATTATGATGTAAAATATACACATAATATAGTCATCATATATGAAGAAAAATGAATATTTGGAGTCTCTAAAAAATATTTTAATATTTAAGTATTCCTATCATAGAAAGGAATATATACGATTTAAGAGACCAAATATTACATTTGTTGTATACTATTAGGTATTTAGAGTGAAATATACTAATCATTTAACATGATAAGGATTATTTTAGTCTACTGGAGTGGCTTAATTATTGGTGTATGATAAGAGTGGAGATTATTGATTTACCTAGTACACGCCACATGAAGGATGAAAGGATTAATGAGATCCATCAGACAATTTCTATATGATGTGGATTTATAAAGAATCCTAATGAAACATTTCTTCAAGATTCATTTGATTATAGTTCATTAATAAATACATTTCAAATGGGAATTATTGGAAAAAGGGGGCCTTAACTCATTAAAATAAAATTACATTCTCTTTTATAAAGGGATATTAAGCCTTCATTTTCATTTTACATGGCCTGTTATAGGATAATGTTTTCAAGTATATACCATCTATCATTCATCCATTCATAATAATATGGATTTTTTTCCCCAATAAAATTACCATGATGCATATGGGATATAGTAATCATTAAGAGGGAAAACACATCATCTGGTGTTTGTGTTCCCCAATGATATTTATCATCCTTATATTGACATACAGTCAGAATTGGAGTAGGAAAAGGAGAGTTCCACTAACATTATAATTGAATAAGTAATAATTATATATATAATAAATCTAAATACAATTATTCAAACCCAAATTCACCCACATCCTTGTTATTATTATACATATCCATATATGACCCTACCAAGCATAAACAATATGACCCTTAGAGTATTAAAATCTTATTAGGAATATGTCTAATTTAGAATGGTAGCTTATTCATAGTATATATCTTTAATGATAGTGGTCCCATAAAGAGTATATGATATCTAGAAAAGGGTGTATAACATGAACTATATCCCCTGTAGGATCTTATATCATAAGGAGTACGGACCTTAGAGGATGGTTTAATATGGGATCTTCCCCCTTGAGAACGGGTTTGAGATTATGGTTGGGATGCCCATGTAAGGACTTGTTAGGGATTACATACAGATAGGTTTCTAAATATGTGTCAAATATATTCTAATTTATTATTGGAAGAGGAGTAGTTTCCTAAAAAATTTGGAATATTAATCCATGATAAAGAGGTCATTAATTATGCAATTAAGTGTCAATTTAATTTAACAATCCAATGGATTTTATAGGCGAGAAAATTTTTAGGGAATTAATGGGGATTTCAATTATAAAGTGTTCCATGAGATGTTTTGGAGTATGAAGGATAAATTTTGGAATTACATATATACTACCTAAAGATTCATATAATTCCAATATGTTAAGGGATTGGTTTAATAATGATGACTAATTTCGTGGTATATAAGACTGTAGGTCGATGTTTTTGTGGATTACGTTTGTGAAAATAATCTTCTATATCATTCTTAGTGAATAATCTGAAGGAATATACTAAAAACACATTTCTAATAGGTTTACATACAGATTAACCTTTATTTTTCATACTATACCTGCCGAGGTTTCACTAGAGTCAACATGATAAGAGATCTCGTTATCAATGAGATACATAAATATACACATTTTTACTATCAAATGAGATATGGATGACAAGAATGGGAATCAATTTATCAAAAGAATAAATCATAGAAGGGGTAAACATTTGCTTAAATGTCATGGGTATTTATCTCAATAGGTAACTCAAGATTCATAGAGGGGTACTGTACAATATTGACTTACCATAGGCTAATGAGTGTTGACACATTATTTTAGGAAATATTACTAGCTTATATGGTTATCTTAATTGATTAGAGCATCTAAAAAGATTTATTATGTCAATAAAATATGTAATTATTCTATTGTATCCATAATAGGTATTCCTTGGTGAATTAGAGCCCTAGTATATAGTAGGGAATAGTGGCCTCTAATATTTGTTTTCCAGAAATACTGCTTCCATAGTGAGAGTAGGGTGACGTGGATTCCTTGTTAAGGCCTGAGTGATTTGGTCAACCTTTTGAGGGTTGGGAGAATTGGCCTCCCAAGTGTGGTTAAATAAATAAATTTCCCCTTTTAGGAAGAGGATAAGTTGTATGGCTCTTAATGATTTTAAATAATGGTAGTACTAATGATCCTGGGGTAATCTAGAATGATTTCATCTCACAATAATTTCTATAGTTATGTCGTCATCCTATAGAGGTCATGAAAAATGTGGTTATTCCTATGATTATAGGGTGATGAATCTCCAAGATGTAATATTTTAATAACCTAGATCTTCTTTTGTGGTATGGGTTTTGATTTCGGGTTGTTTTTGTTGAAAATGATGAAATTTTAATTTTTCATGGTACATTCCATGTATCCAAGTATCGAATTGTAACATCCCAGGTAAATAAATAATATTTATTTTTCATATTTATTAATATTTGTGAATAAAATAATAATAATACTTTAAAGGGGATGTTATGTTAGATATCATACCCTATACACAACAACGAGTTTCATTGAAATATTACGATTCACACTAATAATATAATAATATTATTGTAAATGGTAGTAAACTCATATCCAATTTAATGGTGGGAATGAACATAAATAACTAAAAATTTGTTATATATGTTTGTTAAATATATTTACATTTATCCAATAAATTTTAGAGGCATAAAATGCAAATGAATCCAATTTTAAGAATAAATATTCTAATATTCTTTAAAAGGCTGATTAACCACCTTTTCATGGTGAACCCTTTTTAAATATACATATTTTCACTTTTATATGTTATATTTGAAAATATATAATACTTCTATAGAATCATAAAATCAAAATTTCCATTGTGTAAATTTTTGGTATTTTTCCGACAAAGTTCATTTTTTTTAAATGCAATATTTTAATTCAAAACCTCTTTTTAATCTAATTTATTTATATTGTTAGATTATATTTTTAACTGGTTTTAATGTTTAATTAGAATATATGTTTACTATTTAATCGAATGGTTTTCATTAGAATTAATTTCACTTTGAAAACAGACATAAACAAGTGTCAATCTTTTGATAGATGTTGTTTCTTAAAAACACGCTATTTGTTTGGGCCGTGTAAATTAACAATGTAATTTACTAATGAAACTTCTATGTTATGATTTGGTAATATTGACATCATTTTTGAATTTGGAATATCAAATTTATATTTGGGATATTTTTTTGTATTTTTCTGATAATGTTAAATGTTTAATGAATAGTGAAAAATACAACATTTTAATTAAAAACTGCCTTTTCATCCAATTTATTTATATAGTTATATTTCCATTGGTTTAAATGTTTAATGTAATTATGTTTCTATAATTTAATGAAGTTTTGGTAATTGGATGTAATTTCACTTTTAAATTGAATGTAAAAACAAATCAATCTTTTGATAAATTTTACTTCTTAAAAACCCGTCATTGGTCTTTACAACGGGAATTATTTTTAAATTAATTACTGCAATTTCTGTGTTTGGAATTTTGTATAATGGATTCCATATTTGTAATAATAACGTCCATATTATCTAATTAAGACTCTTTTGTTTTTGGACATTATGAATAGTACCAACAGTAATTGTCTTTAATTATCGTGATTAATTTGTAATCTGGTAGTTAAGGGTAATAATATAATATCATGCTAATATAAAATGACCTCAGCATGTGTCCTAGTGCTTTTGGTTGTGTAACAACCGATCATGGGATGGCTTGGGGCATCTTAGGGACCCCATGGAATCACGTTTGGGTGATAGTGACATTTTATCATTTTATTTTTAATGAAAATAAAATAAAACAAAAGTATGTAACACCTAAGTAAAACAATTTTAATTTTGTCTGCCTAAAATATCTCTTAGACTATAAATATTCATTGGAAACTAAAATTATTTCTTGCATCATGGTATTTTTTTTACATTTTTTAGACCTTAAATAAATAAATTTATTTATGACACCATGTTTATACAGTGATTACCTCATTAATGAACGATTTAAATAAAATGAAAAGATAAGGTAAAATCAAAGACATAAATTTTTCTAAAACCTATTGGATGGGCGTATTTATAACCCTTATCACCTTATTCTTTAAATATATCATTTCAGGACCTTTAAAATCAGAAACACATTTTATAATAAAGTAACTTTCTATGACTGTCCAAAAGTGACCCTCCTCCCTCTTATAAAAGGCCCCCACCTCTACCCCCTTACCCACACCTCTCATTACACTGACTAGTCCAAAATCTGCTCATATTGTCTCTCCACATCCATATCGTACTTCTAGAAGCCTCACTTTGGGAATAAGTCTTTCCAAGGAAGCCTTTGGGCTCAAATAATAAAGAGTGATCCGATTTGAAAGTACTGTCTTCTTTTATGATCTTTTGTTTTATATTGCTTCTCCAACCCCATAAAATATTTTTATTACTTTATTTTGTAACAACACCAGTATCTTTAATATAGTAGGATGTTGTTATGAGAATGATTCGAGCTACACTTATACACACCTCCATCTAATTGTTAATGAACATAACGTTTCTGTGCGCGACGAATTACTGCCACACGAAATGATGATTGTTCAATATTCATTTAACACCTCTCATGATGTCCATTAAGATTTCACTACATTTACATATTATATATATATTATTTTTATGTTTTCCTTATTCTTCTGTATTTTTCAATTATTCCATACCATTATGGTTTCCAAAATGGCTAAACGCGATAATTTCATTTTAGGAAGTACGGACTACCGCCCCCTCAAAGTGATTTTAATCGTTAATGCCATATGATGGATGTATAAAGGATGGAGTTAATGATATTAAATGTGATATTATACTGTAATTATAATATAACAATGTATCATTATGTTTTCATTCCATTAAAGTATGAAATAGAAATGAAAGTAGCGTTCATTCGTACGTACGACTTACCGTCTCCATGAACAGTATATTTCATTTCGTATCATCAAATGTTATGTACTATTATAAGTACATATATATAATGGATATATATTATATATATTACATCTAAATTATTAATATCATTCTGGAATTATAATTAATATATCCCTCATTTAGTTTTGATTCCATTAATATGACAAAGAAATGAAAGTAGCGTTCATGCATACGTACGACCTACCGTCTCCATGAATGGTGAATTTCATATTTTTATCTCTAAATGTTGTGGAATAGTATAAAATGAATATATACTGGATATATAGGATATTTAAATCATTAATACTATTCTGGAGATGGTTTACATATAACTACGTGGGCAATTATTTGCAAACAAGTTCATTTTTGACTCTTGTACCGAACATCAAAAAAAAACATCTCATATGAAATCACATAATTAAATAATGATTATAACATTATAATATGAGATATTAATTAAATAATAAACATTAAAATAGGTCCTTAAGAAATTATAAATTGACCAAAATTTATTATTCAGAAATATAATGAAATGAACAAGATAAGTCAGACATGAGGTAAAGGGTCCTACCTCTATCCTTCTTTTTAAGTACTCTCTTTTATGTCAATTCCTTTAAACTCATTTTTCTAATGTTGGGGGATGTTATTTTATATTCTTCTTACTGTAAATTTTATGTTCATATGTTGAGAGACCCTATTTGATCTCGTCAATCCATTTTTTTGATGTTTTAATTGGTGTCGTTAGGCTGTCCAGTTTTGGTAAGGGATTTTTCATCTCAAATTTATTCCCGTGAGATTCATGCTACATTTTCCACTATTTCCTTTTTGTCTGTTGTGTGTACTGCCTAATATTTTATTCTTTATTTTATATAAATTAATTTATGGGTATTTACATCTTCATTTTATGACCCTTCATTCATGGGGTGTACGTTTCGAAAGTTACCCAAATAGGTAAGGGAACCTTTCACCCTCCTTTTTTAAAAATATTTATTATTTTGTTAGGTATATTAATATACATCTTCATATCTTGTGATATGTTCTTATATATCCTTATTTCTGTAAATTTTATTTCCAAGTGATGAGATACACTTTTCATATCTCATCAACTCATTTTCTGGATCTCAATGTGACACTGTTAGGCTGTCGAATTTCTGTATGGGAACTTTTTTACCCAATTTCAATTATTTGGGTTAAACCTCTAGTTCTTGATTATGTCATTCCATGAAAATGCAAGGATGACTTTTGATTGTTTTAAACTTAATATATATTTATATTGTTTGTATTTATATTTTTCACACTTAATTATGTAATTGATTTATCCTTAATCTAAGGACACCATCTTTGTACGGGACTTTGTCTCAATCTCCTTTCATTTAGGCATATTTTGTTTTATACAAAACATTATTTTATATGGTGTATAAACCCCTTTTACTTTTACTGTTCTTAAAAAGGAATCTTTTTATACGAATAGTTTTACTAAACGGAGAATTGGAATATTTTTTTCTTATGTATATGGCGACAACGACTTCTCTATCGCCATAACCATTATTTGAGTTTCGGATTCCTCTACAAGCTATAACCATTTTTAAATGAAAAATAAATAACATCTTTTACATTTATTTTATTTTTCTATTGAAAATGGCTTTTATAATGTTTTGATTATATCAATGTGCTGTATCGATATCATGTGATTGAAATGTGGAAATGTTATGTTTCCTTTATGCATGTTTTATGTGATACGATTATGTTATGGTTTTTGGGAATTCTTTATGAAGACGGGTGGTTCTGTGATAAACTATGGGCGTGTGAGCCTATGATAGCTCTCCAATTAATTGGGTAATGTGAATGAGTTAAACACCATGGTTTCACCGAAGAGATTTATAGAATATACAGTGATGGGTATTCCAAACGTAACCATGAGGGTTACTCCCTACGTAAGAATGTTATGAATGCCTCAAATTACTTTTATGTCTTATGATTTATATGAGTTATACATAAATTTTATTATTGTAGAAGGTATTTTATGATTGAAATTTATGGTTTCATTGATTTGTATTTATTGGCAAGTTAATGTTTTCATTCATTATCTTATAACCCTTACTGAGATTTTTATGCTCATCCCATGTATTTGAAATTTTTTTCACAAGTTATAAGGAAGGGTAAGAGAAAGGAAGTATTCAAGAATATTTATATCAAGAAACTAACTCTTGTTATATTTAATTATTTTTTTATTGTTGTGAAAATTCGGTTTTAGTAGTATTGTCTACTTTGTAATCTTTTGGGATGTAACAGTTATGTCCATATTCTATAAAACTCTAAACCTGGAAATATTGTAATTGTGAATTATTCATTTAATTCATGATTAAGTAATGTTTTATGGATGGGTCCTTATAATTGGTATCAAAGGTTGGTTTAAATAACTTTAGAGGTCAAAGTGTTGTTTAAGCATAAGTGACAAGTTGTGAATAACCAAAAAGGTTAGTATATAAGATGGAGTCATTGTTATTTTTAAAAGTTGGATTGAGTTTGAGTTAACTTAGATACATATATCTTAGTGTTTATATTCCTCATTAGTACATGCTGAATTTGTTAATATACTCACACTGACATTTTTGGTTTTAGTAAATGGATGGATCTAACAGGAACCAAAGTGACAATGGGTTTGAAGGAAACTGTGGTGGTTCTCTGATTAAGATACTTTATGAAATGGGGGATTCAATAGGCATCTCATGGTTATTCTATACCAACTATCATGGAGTCACAATTAACCACGTGAAACATGGTGATTTCTCTAATGCATCATGTATGAGAGAAACAACTCTATGTGGAAGTTCAAGTAATAATTATAATGGAAACCATTAGGGTTTATATGATCCATACTTTTTAGGTAATTATGGGTTACTATATGTTGAAAAATGAATGGCATGAGATAAAATTGAGGTTAAATTATGTTATGGTTATTTTTGAAGATTTTATCTCTTTTGGGGAATGTTTTAAGAATTATATAGTTTTGGAAAATGGGACAACACATAAACCGCATGACAACCCGTCGCGTCAGACCAAGGTGTGGGAATCAAACCCACAACCAAAGTGAAACTTGTATTTATCGCCTACCACTGGACTACTTGAGGTCCCAGGTTAGTATGGAAAATTAATTTTAGTTATATTATTTTATAAATCAACAATAAGTTGATTTTTGGGTTATATAAGGAAACAATTGACCTATAATGGAGGATATGTGATTAAGATAACTAATTTTTTGTATGAGACATTAAGAGTTACTGATGTTATTTGGAGATAAATGTTATGATTTACGTTGGAAGACTATGCGATTAAATCCATCACATATTTGGTTTTCAATCATAGAATGGATTATTTTTTATGAATTTTAAGGGAAATTTTGTATTGAATGGTCTTTGCTGAACTTTGGGTTGTTTGACAAATTTTAGACATTAAGAGTAGTTTTTCTTTTTTGTAAAAGATTTCCTTTTTTGGAATTATTTGATCTTATAAAAACAATTTTGGTTTTTTTTAAGGTCTATAGACATGGGAAATATATAGTTCATCTTTTTTGAGTTATGTGATTCTCTCAACGTTTATTATAGCGCTCTTAATGTGAACAAGTCATCATAAATACTCATAGTTTCGAGAAAATATGAGTTAGTGTTAGAAATCTAGTAAAAGTTGAAATTCTACATGACAAGTAAGTATGTTTCCTTATGTTTTAGATAATCTCATAAATTAATTACTTAATGAAATGTAAGTTTAATCAAACACTTTTTTTGTTAAATTTTCTTACTGGGGAATCAAATAACGTTTAACCCATCACAAGTTTGTAATTTTCTTGTGGTTAACTTTCTCCAAGACATGTTTACAATCACTCTCCATCAGACCTTGATGTTTTGTTTTTCCCTCCATATCCATGTTTTCATGGATTCCTAGTATCTTTTGGCTCGAGTGAGCTTTGTACTTCACTTTCATTCTTTTAAGTTGATAGTTTTATTGACTCCTTTTCTGATGTGGGGATTTCAATGATGTTTCCGAGCCCAATTTTTTAAAATTATGAGGGCGCAATTCCCAATAGGGGGAAGGATGTAACATCCCAGGTAAATAAATAATATGTCTTTTTCATATTTATTAATATTTATGAATAATATAATAATATTACTTTAAAGGGCTTGCTATGTTCCATGTCGTACCCTATACGCAACAACGAGTTTTTTTGAAATCATACGATGCACACTAATAATATAAAAATATTATTGTAAATGGTAGTAAAAACATAGCCAATGTAATGGGGGTAATGCACATAAATAACTAAATAGTGACTATATAGGTTTTTTAAATATTTTTACATTTATCCAATAAATTTTAGATGCTTAAAATGAAAATGAATCCAATTTTAAGAATAAATACTCTAATATTCTTTAGAAGTCCGATTAACCGCCTTTTGATGAAGAACCCTTTTTAAATATACATTTTTCACTTTTATATGTTATATTTTACAAAATAAAATCTTTCTTTTGAATCAAAAAATCAAAATTTACATTGTGTAAATTTTTGGTATTTTTCCGATAGAGTTCATTTTTTTAAAATGCGGTATTTTAATTCAAAACCTCTTTTTAATATAATTTATTTCTATGGTTATATTATATTTTTAATTTGTTTTAAATTATAATTAGAATATATTTTTAGAATTTAATCTAATGGTTTTCATTATAATTAATTTCACTTTAAAAATAAACATAAAAAAGTGTCAATCTTTTGATAGATGTTGTCTCTTAAAAACACACTATTTGTTTGGGCTATGGGAATTAACTATATAATATATTAATAAAACTTCAATGTTTTGATTTTGGTAATATGTACATAATTTTTTAATTTCCAATATCAAATTTAACATAGGGCGAATTTTTGGTATTTTTATGATAATGTTCAATTTTTAATAAATAGTAAACAATACAGCATTTTAATTCAAAACTGCATTTTCATACAATATATTTATATAGTTATATTGTGATTGGTTTTAAGGTGTAATATAATTAGGTTTTTATCATTTAATGTAATGTTGGTCATTAGATGTAATCTCACTTTTAAATTGTATGTAAAAAAATCAATCTTTCGATAGATTTTACTTCTTAAAAACCCATCTTTGGTTTTGACAATGGGAATTATTTTAAAATTAATTACTACAATTTATATGTTTGGAATTTGATAGAATGGATTCCATAGTTGGCATCAGAAGGTCCAAATTATGTAATTAAGATGCTTTTTTTGACATTATGAATAGTAACTACGGTAATTATCTTTAATTATCATTATTAATTAGTAATCAGGTAGTTAAGAGTAATAAAATAATATCATAATAATATAAAATGACCCCAACATGTGTCCTAATGATTTTGGTTGTGTCCTGGCCGAACCGTGGATTCCTTGTGCCAACTTAGGGACCCCATGTAATCACTTTTGGGTGATAGTGACATTTTATCATTTTATTTTTAAAGAAAAGAAAATATAACAAAAGTATGTAACACATAATTAAAAAAAATTTAATTTTTCCTAAATAAATGATCTCTTAGACTATAAATAGTAATTAGAAATATAAAGACATTTCCTACCTCATTGTTTTTTTATAATTTTTAGACATTAGGTAAATAAATATTTTTATGACACCATGATGATGTAGTGATTAACTCATTAATTAATAATTTAAATAAAATGAAAAGATAAGGTAAAATATAAGACATAAACTTGTCTAAAACCTATTGGATGGGTGGATTTAGAACCCCAATCACATTATCCACGAAATATATCATTTTGGTACCTTTAACATCCCAAACTCATTTTATAATAATGTAACTTTCCATGACATTCCAAAAGTGACCCTCCTCCATCTTATAAAATGCCCCTACCTCTACCCCCTTACTCACACCTCTCATTCCCTTGGCCTATCCAAACTCTGCTCATATTGTCTCTAAAAATCCTTATATTACTTCTAGAAGGCTCAATTTGGACATAAGTCTTTCCATGGAAGCCTTTGGGATCAAATCATAAAGAGTTATCTGATTTGAAGGTATTGTCTTCTCTTATGTTCTTTTATTTTTTTTTCTTTCCAACCCCCAAAACTCTTTTTATTCCATTATTTTATAAAAACACCATTATATTCAACATAATAGGATTTTTTATGAGAAGTATTCTATCTACACTTATACACACCTCCATCTAATGGTTAAATAACATACTATTTCTTTGGGTGGCGAATTACTGCCTCACGAAATGATGATTGTTCAATCATCATTTAACACCTATCATGGTGGCAATTAAGATGTCACTGTATTTATATATGATATATAAGTAATATTTATGTTGACTTGGTGATTTTATATTTTTCATTTATTCCATACCTTTATGGTTTCCAAAATGGGTAAAAGCGATAATTTCATTTTAGGAAGTGCGGACTATCGCCCACTCAAAGTGATTTGAATCGTTAATGCCACATCTGAGATGTATAAAGGATGGATTTAATGATATTATATATCATATTATACTTTATTTATAATATATCTATGTATCATTAGGTTTTCATTCTATTAAAGTAAGAAATATAAATTAATTTAGCGTTCATGCGTACGTACGACATACCATCTCAATGAACGGTACATTTCATTTCTTATCTCCAAATGTTACATACTATTATAAATACATATATATAATGGATATATATGATATATATTACATCTAAATGATGAATATCATTATTTAATTACAATATTTATATCTCTAATTTAGTTTTATTTCCATTAATATGACAAAGAAATGAAAGTATCATTCATGCATACGTACAGACTACCGTCTCCATGAATGGTGAATTTCATTTTTTTATCTCCAAATGTTATGGAATAGTATAAAATTAATATATAATGTATATATATGATATTTAAATTATTACTACTATTCTGGAGATGGTGTACTTATAACTACATGGAAATTGTTTTTCAAACAAGTTCATTTTTGACACATGAACCGAACATCGACAAAAACGTCTGATATGAACTCATATAATTAACTAATTATTATAACATTATAATATGTGATATGAATTGAATAATAAAATTTAAATGGGGTCCTTAAGAAATTATAAATTCACTAAAAGTTTATTATTTAGGAATATAATGAAACAAACAAGAAAAGTAAGACTTGAGGTAAGGGATCCTTCCTCTCTCTTTCTTTTTAAGTACTCACTTTTATGTCAGTTCCTGTAAGCTTCTATTTCATATATTGGGTGATGTTATTTTATATTACCCATATATTAAATATTATGTTCATATTATGAGAGTCCCTATTTTATCTTGACCATCCATTTTTTTATGTTTTAGGTGGCGCCATTAGGCACCCGAGTTTTCGTAAGGGATTTTTCATCTAACATTTATTCCTGTGAGATTCAAGCTACATTTTCCACTATTTCCTTTTTTGTGTTGTGCGTACATACAATTATTGTATTATTTGTTTAATATAATTTAATTTATTTGTATTTACATATTCATTGTATGACCCTTATTTCATGGGGTGTACGTTTCGAAAGTTACACAAATATGTAAGGGAACCTTTCACCCTCCTCTTTTTGAAAGACATATTTTTTTAGGTCTTAGAATTTAAATCTTAATAGGATGGGATATGTTATTATATATCATTATTTCAGTAAATGTTATGTCCAAATGATGAGATAAACATTTTATCTCTCATCAACTCATTTTCGGAACCTTAAAGTTACGCTGTTAGGCTGTCGAATTTCTGTAAGATAAAATCTTAACCAAATTTCTATTCATTGGGTTAAACCTCTACTTCTTGATTATGTTGTGCCATGAATACATGTTGATGAAATATGATTGTTTTACACTTAATATCCACTTATATTGGGTGTATTTGTATTTTTCATTCATAATTATGTAATTGATTTATCCTTAATCTGAGGATACCATATTTGTGTGGGACTTTATCTCAATCTCCATTAATTGAGGCATATTTTGTTTTATACACAACTTTAATTTATACAGTGTATAAACCCTTTTGACTTTTACTTTGTTTCAAAAGGAATATATTTATAAGATGTGTTTTACTAAACGACTAAAGGGAATGTTTTTGTTTTACGTATGCGACAACAACGACTTCTCCGCCGCCGTGACCATTTTCCGAGTTTTGGCTTCCTCTACAAGCCAAAACCTTTTTTTAAATGAAAAATGGATAAAATATTTTACTTTTCATTTATTTTGGTATTGATAATGGTTTTGATAATTTTTTTAGTATATCAATGTGTTGTATTGAAATCTTGTGATTAAAATGTTGAAATTTTATGATTCCTTTATGCATTTTTTATGTGATATGATGATGTAATGGTGCTTGGGCATGATTTATGAAGACAGGTTGTTCCGTGATAAACTAAGGGCAGGTGAGCCCATGATAACTCTCAAATTCATTGGTTAACAAGAAGGTTTTAAACTATATGTTTTCTATAAAGAGATTTATGGAATATACTTTGATGGGTATTCCAAATATAACCATGAGGGTTACTCCCTATGTAATAATTTTATGAATTCCTCTAGTAACATTTATGTATTATGATTTATATATGTTATACATAAATATTATGATTTCAGAAGGTATGTTATGGTTTAAGGTTATGGTTTCATTGATTTGTGTTTATTGGTAGGTTAATGTTTTCTTTCATTATGTTATAACCCTTACTGAGCTTTTTATGCTCATCCCATGTTTTTGAAATGTTTTTCACAGGTTATAAGGAAGGGTAAGAGAAATGAAGTATTCACGAAGATTTATATCAAGAAAATAACTCTTGTTTTATTTAAGTATTTTTTTATTGTTGTGAAAAATCGGTTATAGAAGTAGTGTCTACTTTGTAATATTTTGAGATGTAATAGTTCTGTCCTAATTCTATAAAAATCTAAACCTAAAAAGATCATAAATGTGAATTTTTCATTTAATTCAAGATTAAGTAATGTTTTAAGGCTGGGTCCTTATACTCATATAGTCATGTGGTAACCATGTAGAGGTCGATTACATGGCGGTGTAGCTGACATGGAATGCCTCTTAAGGGGGCCGAGGGATGGTTAAGGCTACTACAAGGCATGTGCCTTTACTGAAAATTAATTGTAGTTTTCTTTTAAATTGATCAGTAAGAGCGTGGTCGCATCATATATCCACATCTTTCCTCTTATCCCCTTGGTTCTTACAAGAGAGTGACGAAAGGGATGACTGACTCTGACCCCCTACCTATCCATTTTCTAACCTTTGTTGGAGACCCCATTGAGTACGATATAATTCTACCTCTGATTTCTCAATTTCCCCAGATCCCTTTTTCCTAATTCGTAATCTCCCATGAGTTATTCATGGTTGGGAGTTTTTCACCTTTTTTAGATATACACTACTTCAGGCCGATTCAAGGATTGACGTTGAATGATATCGATCATTATACATTGAGGTAGGTGGTTTGTGTCTTTTTTTTGAATTTGGTTTATATATTCTAAAGTGCCACATACCCATTTTGGGGTATTGATTGATTTAGAATTGAACTCTGTTTAATACCTTCTATGGTTTTATTTATTGGAAAGTGGATGTTACATATATTTGAGGCTAGGTAGATTGTTTTGTACGCCTTTTATGATAAAGATAGAGTTTGTTTCATTATAATAAATGTGTGGTGTGATTTTTGATTGATATTTCATGATGTAGTTATAGATTACATGTTCATCTTTGATCTAATATGAATGTTGTTTTATCAATGGACCATGAGAGCCTTGGACTAAGAAACTGTGGGGGTTTCCATGTTTATTTACACAGGACCAGGAGAGCCTTGTTGTATATATTGACCCAGGGGTAATGAATTTGAGTGCTGACCAGGAGGCCATTTATGATTTGTTTATGGTAGGCTGGCCCATGGGTATTGACCATGAGATCTACCCAGGAGGTTATTTATATGTTATTGATGCCATTTTCACCCAGAGGTATTGACCAAGAGAGCTTCCCAAGTGGTTTTTATTGGATAAATTATTGTTATGTTTAACCAAAGGGGTTAGACCATGGGAGCATTCCTAGATGGTTGTTTATAGAGGTTTGAATTATTGTGGTGAGTTTCCCAATCCAAAGTACAACCTTAGACTCGGTCATACTACATTGTTTAGATGGTCTTATAATAATTCTGTTAGTTACTATTACATAAGGGGTGTAGATCTTAGGCTAGATCCATAGAATACATGATTCAAAAGAAGAAAAATAAATGTTAATTAAAGTAACTGAAAACATTAAATTATTTAGTTTTGAGTATTTCCGAGTTTATTACTTCATTTCTGCAAAATACCTATTATATATATTCATTGACAGTTAGGAATATATATTTTGGTGGTTTCCTACTGAGATTCATATCATAACCTATTTTTATCATGTTATGGACCCAAATAGATTATATGATTGTAGGCATAGATATAGGAAAGCACCCTTCTTCATCAGGAACTTGATTGATGTATGTTGGAGGAGTAGAGTATGGTAACAAGACGATGATTATGATAATGCTGGAGTTTAATTTCATTTCTATACTAGGGTTTTTGTAATGTACTTCCATAATAATGACATGTTTTCCTGTTTTACTAAACACATGTGACATCAATCATCTATACACTTGGTATAGTTGTTTTACTACTACCAGTCTTACGTTTTTTTTGTTGTTGTACAATATTACTAAATCTGCTACAATTTACTAATTTTCTTCCTTTCTTTATAGCCTACCAATTAGTGCATAGATTCCCCAATATCAACCCAAGACCCTCGCTGCTAGTTGGTAGCCTCTTCCATTTGGGGAATCATGCTTGATTTTATGTGACCCATTGGGTTTGTGGACCTTTGGGTGGAACCAAGATCTGGGATATTAAGAAGTGATATCATATGCATGTTTTATTTTCTTCTTCTCCTTACTATTTGGAGTCAATATACCAGGATAAGAAGGATTTGGTAGTTGGTAATTAGTTTATCATGGTAGTAGATAACCCGACTACAGAGAAAAGCCAAGTTACCAAAAATATTTCAATTTTTAAGGTTTTGAAATTATTATAGTTGATTTGATTTAACCATTATCTGATTCACTTGTTTTCTACTATTATTATTTATATAATTGTGGTTATGTTTCTATTTAAACCCGATGAGATGAGGTTATGTCATATCATGCATCATATAGGCACTTAATATAGATCGTATGTCATGAATTCTTGTCATGCCATTTTGGATGCATTACTGATTTCATGTTGTTGTGATAGATGTTGTGATAGATATGCATGTTGTTTTTATAGATATCATGATATAAATACATACTATCATGATAGGGTATAGTAATATGTATTGAGTAATTTGGATAGACACCAAGCATTGACCCCTAAGGTGTTATGGGTCCTCTTTTATCATTATTCGGTAGATAATGATTAAACATTAATTGAATTATGTTCAAATGATACAAATAAGGATGTCAATCATTGATTTTTGTGGAGTATGGGATCTCACAGATTGGAACATGGAATTCCATGTCCATAATATTCAGATTATGGGGGTTTTAGAGACATTTCTGAGGCACACTGTCTGAAAACCCAGACAATACAGCATGTGATGTTTTGAACACATGTCATGTGTTATTATATTCTTGAATAACTAACTTTCATAAGTATACATCGTGTTCTGTATCTACATGTTGTGTAGTTATGTATTGTATTAATGACTGTGTGAGTAGAGACACGGGTTTGATAATAGTTTTGTAGAACACGTCATGTACTGGGATTACACACTGTGCTATAAAAGATGGTGTATCTAGTTGTGTGACTAATGAAATAGGTGGATGGAATATAGTGGCACATGCCATGTCTAGTGTGTGCATTCCATGTAGTGTTACACTAGGATATAACCATGATGTTATAGCTATGAATAAGAAATTTTGCATGAGGAAATATTCAAGTACACATCATATCTAATAAAGAACACACCATGTGTGTGGGGTATTAACCAACTACATTCGTATAGGTACACACCCATGTCAAGGCTTAAGGGAACACCCTGTGTAATGGTTTTACATGCCGTGTAACCCTGTTTTGTAAAAATTGAATGCTTTCTTCTCCATTAACATTATTTCACTTCTATGTTTCATTTTTTCATACTCGTGTACTATGGTGTGTGACTGACCATATAGATTCAAGACACCAAGACGTCTACTAGTTGTACGGACGGTGCATGGCAATGATTAGACTCCAGAAATGATAGATTAGGTACTACCGGAATATCCTCCGATCATTATGATCATAAAACAGATATTATACTAGATTTAGGGGCTGAATCAATGTTATATGAGTTCTTTCTAAAGATGGTGTAGAAATTTTAGGGGACACCATATTCTTCCCCAACAATTTTAGTGCTGACAAGGGTGCTCCAGCAGCAGCATCCTACCACTTTTTGATGGGATGGAGGACTAAATGATGTAGATTCATGGTTGGAGGACATGATTTATATCTTTGAGCATATGAGGACACCTCATAATATGAGGGTGAACCTCATGACTTATATGCTACATGATTCCACCAGGATATGGTGGGATGTAATCTCAGAGGCGCGACTTCAATGAGATATGGCTTGGGAAGAGTTTTAGAGGACCTTTTATGATTACTGCAACCACGAGACAATGCGGACCTTATATGTTTTGGGTGGTGACAAGTTATCACTAGCTAGGTGGTTTGAGGATGGTCTTAGGAATGAAATATAATTACATGTGAATATTTTTAGGCTGACTACATTGACTGCTATAGTGAATTAGGCACTGATTAATGAGTGCGATCTAAGGGGGATGAGAGATTCCATCCAGGGTGGTTCAACATCTATGGATCACACTCCTTCATTTGATAGCGTGAAGCATCACATGGAGGCTTCAGATGGTGATTCTAGTAATAGGGATGTATCTTTAGGTATCCATGTGAGGTTTCACCAATATAAGAATAGCTGGAACACGATACCTCTGTGCCAAAGAGACGCAATTGAGTTCCAATATTGTGGCAATATGGACTACCATTAGCATTGTTTTCTGCTTTTCTCACTAGTAGCTAGTGAGAGGGGATTTATTATGATTCCACATTTAGGGGTAGAACCATCAGTTTCTCATAAATAAGGGAAGTGGAGTTCATCAAGACATGTACTCTGAGGAGGTGGTCATGGTCATGGTATCCAGATGACTATTTATTTGTGACAGTAGGGTGGATTAGCTTAGGGTCTCCATGAAGTGTCGTTGGGATACGGTACTTGTCAGACATTTGCGGTATGGTAGAACTAGTAGGACAAGGATCCCGTACCCACTACGGTTGGAGGTATGATTCCAATTTACGTAGTTTTATCTCCTGTTATTTTGATACAGTGGGTTACAAAAGATTTATATTTGTTTCAATTGTGGAGAACCTTTGGATCTATATCTTTTCTTTTAATAATGTTATGATTCTAGAAACTCTGTTGGGGATTTGGATGACTAGTGTATGTTAATGCAAGGAGTGACCTCTTAATGTTGTTTAGTGTAACTTTTATGGGACCTCTATGTTTTAGAGATGATAGGCTTCGATGCCATTCTTGAAATGGACATGTTGATCTCCTTTCAGGCCTTTATTGACTACTATTAACGCAAGGTGAGTTTCACATCACCAGAGGATGGATCTTCTCTAAAAAAGGGAGATGGGAATTTCTATTCATGAATAGTGGGTCGTGAGCATCTTGGGTAGTGTGGAATCACATCATAAATTTCATGTTCATATCTGGATGACTAGGGGACATTTTAGATACACTTTCCTATAGTGGTTGATCATTTGTGGGATGCCTTTCTAGGAAAAATTTCATTTTTACATCTCAAGAGAGAGATAGATTTCTTTGTTGATATTGTTCCAGGAGTGGTACTAGTGTCCATTCAATCATATAGGATGGCTACAAAAGAGTTACAGAAGCTCAAGAAGTAGTTAAAGGAGATAAAGGTAAAGGGTTTCATCTGACCCAATACTTCTCCTTGAGGATCGCCAAACCTTTTTGTAAAGAAGGCGGATGATAGCCTCTGACATTGTGTATATTTTCAGATGATGAACCAATATATGATCAAGAAACAATATCCCTTTACAGGGATTGATAATACATTTGATCACCATCGAGGAGAACAATTTTTCTCAAAAATTGACATGAGATCATGTTATCATCAGATATATGTCATACCATCAGATATACCTATTAGATCATTTTTAAGAAGTTATCATCTATTTGAGTATTTGGTTTTGTCATTCGGTCTCAAAAATGTAGTAGTAGTTTTTACAAGATATCTGAACGGAGTGTTCCATCCTTACATGGATTCATTTGTGGTAGTATTTGTGGATGCTATTTTGGTTTACTCTCACACACAAAATGAACCTGAAATCCATCATGAGATCATATTTAATAAACTGAGGGAGAATTAGTTGTATGATATTTCCTCAAAATGAAACTTTTTGATGGACTAGATTCACTTATTTGTTCATGTAATCTTAGTGAAAGGAGTATCAGTAGACCAAGTGAAGGTGAGAGTAGTAGTTTCTAGGGAGAAAGAAATAAATTTTTTTGAGGTACGATGTTTTCTAAGGTTGGATGGTTAATACAAAATAATATTCCAGACTTTTCATGCTTAGCAGCACCACTGATAGGCCTGACTAATAAGGGTGTTATGTACTTGGGGATAGCTTCCTGTGATTCTTCCTTTGAGGACCTGAAAGGGAGATTGACTTTAGCACCGATACTGATTTTGATAGAGTTGGGCATGAGTTACACATTTTATTGTGATGAATGAGTTTTGGGGCTAGAGGAAATGCTTATGTTGGGGGAAGGATTCATTGCATACTTGTCTCTTCAGCTGATGCCACATGAGAGGAATTACCCGACGCACGATCTCGAGTTTGCTTCAGTTGTGAATGTCATGGTTTATTGGAGAAACTATCTTTTGGTAGTGAGTTTTTTGTTTTACACTAACCACAAATCCTAATGTATATATTTACTCAGTGTGATCTGAATTTGAGATAGATAAGGAGAGTGGAGTACCTTCAGTCCTTTGACATTGAACATGCCTACACCTCTAGGAATGTTAACGTGGTGGCTGATGTGTTGAGTAGGATAACTCAGATACTATGGGTGTAGGAGTATATTAGTGAGTGTAATATTATGGATCTATTCATTGATATTAATTTGGTGGTGAATGACATACTAGGTAAGGCTTTTATTTCTTCTATAGTTGTTACATATACTCTACTTGATCGAGTATGAATGAAGTATCTATCAGATTCTCAAGTGCTAGTCCTATGGTAGACTGTGTCAAGAGAGGACCCTACTCTTGGGTGGACCATAGGTGATTATGTGGTCTTGTGTTTTCATAGACACGTATGGGTGTCAGCTGACATGCACATGGAGCTATTCCAGGATTTTCTTTCATCATTTTTGGCAGTTCATCATGGTGTCACAAAGATGTATCGATATCTGCATCATCAATTTTTGGTGGCCATGTATGAAGAGAGATGTTTCTGGTTCTTTATTGGATTTTCCCCTTATCAGTAGGTGAAGGAGGTGAATCAGTGACCGACATAGATTTTACAGCAGTTACCCATTTTCAAGTAGAAGAGTAATTATGTCATAATGGATTTCATGATGGGTTTACAAGGTCACCTCAAGAATACAATGTTGTATGGGTTGTTTTTAAAAGACTCCCGAAGGATTCACATTTATTTTCGATTAAAGAAACCTTTTTTTGTGATGAGCTTGAAGGTTATACATAAGAAAGATAGTAAACTTTCATGATTTTTAGCACTCTATCGTTTCAAACAGGAATTCATGGTTTACTTCTCGTGTCTGGTAGAGACTACAGAGGGATTTTGCTACACATGTACTTATGAGTACATCTTACCATCCCCATACATATGTCTTTTCGGAGCACAAGATTCAGGTTTTGGAGGTCATGATTCAAGCATGAATGCTATATTTTAGGGGATCATGAGAGAGACAATTACCCCTGGTGTATTTTGCCTACAATAAAATTTTCATGAAAATATTCAGATGAAACATTATGTGGCTTTGTAAGGTAGGTCATGACGATCACCCCTATATTGGATGGAGGTATGAGAGAAATCTATGATGGGACAACCTCTTGTCTAGGAGACCACTATGTAGGTGGATTTGATTCAGAAGAGGATTTCAATTGAACATTATCACTAAAATCTTATGCTGATCGATGAAGATGACCTATGGAGTTCGAGGTCAGAGATCATGTTTTCATGTATGTCAGAAGGAGGTTTGGAAATATTAGGATTAGGATAAAGGGAAATATCTCACTGATATAAATCGTGCCATTTGAGGATTTCGAGAGAGTTGGCATGGTTGCCTATCGGTTGCAGTTACCATAGAGGTACCCTGAAATGCATGACTTCATTCATGTTTCTCATCTATGGTGATACGTTTTTCGACTAGTCTAATGTTTTTTCAACCCAGTGAGGTTGACATAGAGGTGGATGAATCCTTCAAGGAGAACCCTATTCAGATTGTGGATCACATCATGAAGGTTCCCAATGGGCGGTTTTTTCCACTAGTACGAGTTCTATGGCAATAAGGGAAAGTATAGGATGAATCATTGGATATAGAGGCTGACGTAATATCACAATGGACAAAGTTTTGCAGAGTTTATTCTTCACCACCCTTGGAAGGGAAATTTAGGGATGAGTTGCGTTATGTGGGAATGTTTCTATGTACCTAGATCTTCTTTTCAGATATGGATCATTATTTTGGGTTGTTTTTTAAGAAAAAAGAAGAAATATAAATGTTTCTATGTACACATCCTTTATGTATGAGTACATTTTGTGTACCCAGGTACTGCATACAATCACATATTGACTGTGTAACAGCCGATTACATGGCTATGTTGGTGACCTAACATTCTGCTTAAGGTGGGGGCTAGTTAAGGCTACTACTTTCCTTATATCTTTAGTTAACATGCTATGTAGTTTTCCTTTTAATTGATATATCAAAGCTGTGTTGTGTCTTAGGTATAGAATTGTATTCTTCTACCTAAGGTTTGTATAGAATATAGACAGAAGGGATGACTAACTACAAACCCCTTCTGATCCTCCATCTGATATCCATTTGAGACATCTTCAGGTGAGGTGGGATCCCACCAGTGAGTTATTAATTCCACACAGAGCCCTTATTCCCGATTGTTCCTCTCTTGTGAGTTATTTAAGGTCGTAATATTTCACCTTTTTATTGATCTACGCCAATATAGGACTATTCATGGGTCTACATTCAAGGATATTAATCGTGAGACATCAATGTAGGTGTTTGGTGCCTTCTATTGTTCTTATTTGTATTATATATGATAATTGATCTGCATACCCATAATTGGGGTACTACTTGATTTGATATTTATTCATTTTTAATACCTTATATCATTTTATTCATTGTAAAGGTGATATTACTTATGTTTAAGGCTAGGTACCTTATTTTCCATGCCATATTTTATTAGGATAAAGTTTGTTTGATTATATGAAATGCATGTGGTATGCTTTTTGAATGTTTGGTCATTTAATAGTTATAGATACATGTGCTACTTTGATAATATATAAAATTTTTTTTGATGTACCATGAGAGACTTGGACAAGGAAAACTATGGGGGTTTCCATGTTTATTTACACAGAATTGTGAGATCCTTGGTATAGATAATGACTTATGGGTATTGAATGTGGGCACTACCAAAGAGTTCATTTATGATTTGTTTATGCTATGATGACCCATGGGTATTGTCCATCAGAGCTACCAAGGAGGTATTTTATATGTTATTTATTAAATGTTGACCCAAGGGTATTAACCGTGAGAGCTGCCCAGGTGGTTGTTATTTGATAAATTGGATCTATGTTAAACTGAAGGGGATAAAATGTGAGAGCTTTCTTACAGGGTTGTTTGTGAAGGATTCAATGATTGCGATGAGTCTTCTATGAAAAAGTACTATATTGGACTCAATCATACAAGATTTTATACATGGTCATCATAGACATCTATTTGTTACTATTAAACATGGGTATGTCGATATTATGCTAGTTCCTGGGATTACATGATTCAAATTATAAACAAATGTGAACAAAATTAATTGAAAACTGTAGGATTATTTTATTTTGAGTACTTCCTTGTTTATAATTTCATTTCTACATATTACCTTCTATATATATTCAGTGAAAGTGAGGCACAAATATTTTGGTGGTTTCCTACTGGGATTCATTTCCCAAAATGTTTAGGTCATGTTTTGGACCCAAACATATTATATGATTATAGGTATAGATAAGGGAAAGCACACTTTTTTCTAAAGTACTTGATTCCTATATGTTGGAGATAGAGATCATGCGACCAAGCTGGGGTTGTGATACTGTTGGAGTTTACTTTCTTTTCGGTACCTGGGTTTATGTATTTTATTTCTAGAATTGTGACATGTTTGGTTTTTTTCCTAGACACATGTGACATGAAACATTTATTAACATTATCTAGTAGTTTTACTATTATAATTCTTCTAACGTTTACTATTTTCTATAGTTTTACTACTCCTTATACTATTTATTAATTGTCTTCTGGTGTGTATACTCTTCCAATGAGGGCATTGTTTCCCTAATATCACAACAATTACCTCGATACTAGTCAGAAGCCTAGGACATTTGGGGAAACACGCTTGAGGTCTTGTGAAAAAACCGGTTTAGGGAACCATTGGGTAGAACATGGATCTGATAAGATATAAATATTATTGTTCTCTATCCCATTTATTGGGAATTATGGAGGTGTATCTCTTTATGGGGATCATGGGACAAGGTGTCACCCAAATATTTCACTATCGGGGTGATCTAATCACTAAATGACATAGTATGGAATTCACTAGATGGGTACATTTCCAGTATTTGAGAGGAAAAGTAATGAATATTTCATTTAATTTTTTTATAAACCTTTAGTTAATTCAATTGATGTTATTTTCTAATCATTAACCTAAGGATTTGGATTAGTAAGCTACAAGATGGGGAAATGATTACAGGGGAACAAATATATTTAGTATTCCCCTAATTTTAAACCATATATTTATAAAATTGTGGCTATTTGGGGATATTTCTATAAATTTGATGACCTTCATAAGTAAATTACACTAGGTAATGGGGGAATCAATGCCGGTTCAGATGTATGGTTTTATATAATTTTTATTATGTGAGACTAGGGAGATGTTGTTTTAGTGAATTTAGAGGGGAAAATGTTCTAGGAATAAAGACCTAATTTCATAGAACTATGCATATATTCATTAGATAAAGTACTTAATATATTTATATTCACTACAATAGTGAATTTACTTTGGATGACTCAAATTTAAAAATTTAATTTCTAATATATTCTCTCAACAATTGAATAAAGTGGAACAAAAATGTTATAAATCAAAGGTAGATGTAATTTTAATACTAATAATGTTACATTAGAGTAGTCAGAACATATGTTATGGATGGGAATGTAGCTCATTCTGGTTGTTTTCCATAGACATTATGTTATAGTGAACATTTCATTACACTACTAGGGGAAATTTAAACATATTTATACCCACATATATGGAAAATATTATTAATTAGTAGTAGTGGTCTCTACATTTTTTTCAATCACTAACGAACATGAGAGAAGTCAAACAACACACTCCCACCCTTTAATTTCATTATTTATTCATTATAAAAAGGGTCAGTGTGGGTCACCCCCTATCCTATAGTTTAGAGCATCACATTGGGTTGAGAGCAACAATTCTAAATTGGTGTGGTCTACTAGGTGGATTCACTTCAATGATGCACCTAGGAAATTAATTATTGGCTATTAATGTTTTTCCAACATCTGTTAATTTTAATCTCACAACACTATGATAATTTCATTATATTCTATTTTTTTTATTATATCGAGAAATATGGATGGATTCTTCCTCGAATAAAATTGATTATAAAAACAATTAGTATCATCTATAGAACCTATAATTTATCCAATATCATTTATCTAGTTGACAAATTTTGTAAAAGGGTGTGTCTGTCATTAAAAAAACATATATGTTATATATCCTGGAAATCCTATTGAACAACCCACATTATCTAGAATCAATATTCTTAACATTATTTGAAAATTACCACATAACTGAAATAAACATCAAAAAACCTAATAATGACTGACAAGGCCATTGATTTAATATATATTATTAACATTTATTGTACTAATATAACATCAAAAGTATAATACATCAATGAGGGGGAGTTCACATTACTTTTTATACTATATCAATTCTATTATACCCCTAAATATTTAATCAATATGTTAGATCCTCAGACAAACTATTACACATCAATTATCTACTAATAATTAATAATGATTTTTAACAACTAGAAAAAGGATCATGAACAATTTTCTAGAGGTGGTGTTAACCTATAATTAATGTTTCTCTATTAAATTCATCATAAGTGAGATGAGGATGGTGGAGAATTGGTGGAAGTAACATTTAGTGAAGATATTTTTTCTCAAAAACATAAACATTATAAAGCATAAATTTACTTCTTGAGCTTCTCATTCACTGTATCCCATAAAAAAATTCATATGTTCCATGGAGAATTATCCAATAACCAATATGATGTATAAATTGTATATGATAAACCATATATATGGATAATTTAGTTCATTAGAATCAAAATAGTGTGATATTAGTCTAAAACTCCTTGTCTCTACCGAATATAAAACGTAATTTTACGCACCATTGTGGTATACCCATATTATTGAATAAATGATTGTGTTATGATTTTTATAAATATTTTTTTAATCACCATGTTATATATACCCATCTAGTTAAACCCTTCAATAAAAAAGGGTATCTATGGATATAAATATTTTACAATTATAGGAAAGAATATATGAGGAGAGGGGTAATGATGTTAACCCATCATTCCCTCATTAATATTAACTAATGGATTTTATTACATATTGATGAATATATAACTAGAATGAGATAAATATTTTCACATTGGTGTCAGAAAAATTAATTTATTATAAAATATGAGGATGAAAAAGGGATTCCAATCTACCATGGAGTACTTTTGGTTCTTAATCTACACAAGTGATTGATACTCATATATAAGAGAATATATCTATTTCATATCTTAGAAATATATCAGGTGTTTTGGAGATACGTGGAAGTATGCATCAATAAAAATGATATCCTTAGTGATTTACTAATATTTAGTAGTAGATTCATTCAATTAATTTGTGTTTTTGAATGTATGAACCTACTATGGATGAAATGTGACAATATATTGAAACAATTGAGTCTGAACTCTAAATTATATTTTATCTAATATAGAGATACTCCATCTAGAGTAATAACATATAATGAAAATGATGTTTATAATGAATAATTATTTTTTATAACTATATAAGATAAAATTTTGGAATCCTATATTGATTTTGATATCATTTTTAAGTCTTATATGTCATATCATTTTTTTGTCAATTAAAATTCATAACTGATAAGGTATTAGCACTAATAATCAATGTTTTAATATAAATACACCTTATTATGGAATGATATATATATTGATAATGATATAACATGATATTAGATATTTTAAAAATAATCTTCCATCATTGGATGCATTTTGTTAGCTCTTACTTAACTGTACACAAGCATATATATAATATAATATTAATATGATACAAGAGAATATGGTTTCATTAGTCACCATATCCTTACCCAGGTAATGTGAAATAATGGTAATAGTTAATCATTTAATGAATGGAACTAATAATGAAATGATAGAGTCACATGAACCTTCATGATCATAAACCTCACAGTACTGTCATATTGATGATCTATCAATTCGATTGTTTTTATAGAGGTGGTTTTCAAAATTAAAATGGAGTAGTTTTATGAATGAGGATGAAGTCATGAGAATGATGAGGATATTGATGGATGATTGAGAATTAATATAAACCTTGTAAAGGTATGGATAATTATCACCCAAACAATCTATATTATAAATGCATACACTTCTAGGAAAACTAGAATGTATCAAATAAAATCATTGAATTATGGGATTCCAACTAAGGTGTTGTCTATAATCAAAATATTGGAAAATTAACTGTTACTCCATAAATAAAAAATAGGTAAACAAAAAAAAATCAATTAGTATATTAGTGATGTATAAATTTTAAAAATGTATACTGATAAAGGGTTCTTTCTACGAAGATGGTTTTAGATCTTGATAACATGGAAAATATTAAAGGGGATAACATCCAATCCATGTATGAATTGTGGGAAGAATTAATCAACCCAGTGGATAATACCCCATTTGTTCTCTTTATAATGATTTTAAATTAAAATAAATCCCTTATGAAAACCGTAACATTGATCGATCTTGCAGATAACTTGTGAAATATGTGTGTATCACTTTTATAATTTATATGTATTCCTTTGAAATAATTTGGATTTATTCAGTTTTGTCTAATTGAACAGTGATATATATATATTACCCTTTTTAAATACCCCTACTCTTGTATCCCATAGTAATTTGTCACATTATTATATCACCATAAGATGCAAGTGACGAAATCCTAAAAGACTGAATAGTATTGTAGTCTTCATTGTCTAGATACATACTTGAATCTAAAAAAATTGTAAACAAGAAATAAAACATATTCAAATAAAATATTATGAATCCTTAAAATCATTCTAATATTATAATATCATACCATGGGGAAGGTAACCAAAATATGGGTGTGGTCAGATTTGTAGTATGAGTTACATAAATCATAATTTATCATTAATAAATAAATAATAATCAATATAGAATAATCAATATTCCTTGAAAAATATCTGAAAAAAACATTTCATTTATTCAATAACATGAATATCATTATTTTATAAGGAATATTATATATGGAAAGGTAAATAATTGAACGCAAATGCTATTAAATAAATTACATGAGAAGAAGATGCATCCATGAATAATATCAACACAACAATCTCATGGATAATAACAATTGAATTATTATTGAAGTAAATGTTTAATATTATAATTCATGACATCAAACATCATGATATCTACACCATCAAAACTTTTCAAAAGTGGTTTTAGAACATTATGAAGAAAACTATATAATTTGGAAAATTGATGTTTCTCATGAAACTTACTAATGCATCTAGGTGATATATAATTTCGATCCATTCCTATTAATGCATGTCTGATGAATTCATAATATTTTGAATTATTTATTTAATACATGGATCAATATAGAAAATTATCAAATGTCCATATTGAGTTAAAGGTCCAGATTTATCAATATATCCCCAATTAATCAAATTACATTAAATTTAAACAAAAAATGTGAAAAATGGTATACATATTATATAATATTCATTTAAATAACACATTCAATATGGATATTTATGAAAAATTTTTTTCTAATGATCATAATAAAGTAAATTATTTAAGTAAATGTTAATGAATAGATAGATTAATGAAGAATGTGGATATCAATATGTTATTGAAAAATAATGTTCATAATAATCTATAAAAAGAATATGGATCCTTCCAGTACAACATATACGTAGTGGAATATATGTAAAATAAATTTTTATTATCATATATGATTAGAAATACCATAATACATCATTATAAACATTATTATGGAAATTGTATTATAAAATTTGGAAATTAATCAAAAAAACTAAATATTTATATAATATTAGTAAATATAATTTAACTAAAACTATTATTCTAAACATGTAAAGGAATGATCTATATAATTATTCATCATGAAAACATGAAATTCTATAAATTATGTGTATATTAATGCAAATATTCCTTTCACATTTTTGATTAAAAATAAAAAAGTACACATTTTCATAAATGACATGAAAATAAATTTTAAAACTCATTGAAAAAAATAATCTGATGAAAATACATTCATTAATAATTGGAAAATGTAAAAAATAATCAGTATTTTTATGGAAGATAAACTTTTGAAGTAAAGAATATTAAGCATAAAAGTGTACTAAAGTTGTATTTTTATAAAATAATTTCATCAATCATTTTAAGTGTGAAAGGGTGGAAAATGAAACTGTTACATTAAAATTTCTTGAATACCAAAAAAATAATATGTTGAAATGATCTTTTTAAAAAATTATTAAATAATTTATTGTAATGGAAATTGGATCTTAAATAATCACAATTAGAATGATAATTTTAAATAAATACTTAAAATGTTCACAACATAGACATGATAATTAATTGATGAAGAGAAGATGTGTTATAAATTTAAATACCCACAAACCATTGGTAAATAAAATTTTAAATAAACAATGTTTATTACTGAAATAATCCTATAATTTCTTTGACTATGAATATATAGTATAATAAAATGAAAATTTATTAGGTTATTAAATTACTTAAGAGTTGGAATCATTCAAGTAAAATCTCATTTTATGAAATAATTAAATTTGAAACATAAAATAAAATTAGTAATTATGTATTCATTATGATTAATGTAAAATTAGAATTATATAAACCATATAATATAAATTAGACTTATTACATGAAATTATTCATTAATTATTGTAAATTGAGATTATTTACCATAAGCCACATTTAAATTTCATTAACCATTAGTTTACCTTAACTAAAATAGATTAAAACATTTTTATATTTTATAATAGAACAATTATAATTTTTATAATTTCATATATTGTCTTTCTTTAACCTTGTATAACCTATTTATTATTAATATTTCATTATTTCAATTGTTTATGGTGTTAATTGCTTTGTATTCTCATGCATGTTTTATAATTAATGTTTTGGCCCCTATACATAGGATATAAATACACCATCACCTTAATGATATTAATGTTACAATTTAATATATAATTATGAAATAAATTTTCATTAACAGTAGTTCTTGTTTTATATGGGAAAAATAATCACATCGCTTTGTTGAGATGGTAGGTCATATATATGTCTGAGTGATGATGTCATTCACTTAATGGTTGAAAGGTTATGTAAGACGATGGTATATTAATATTACAGTATTAACATCCTTTCATTTTTATTTTATATAGAAATTATTTCCATTATTATTACTATCAATGTGGGTCACTGATGGAATATAAATTATATCAATTCACAATACGAATTTCTTACATACACATGACCAATTTATTTATTTATCATTTGATAGACTATGATATGGATAAATATTATATAATTAAAATTATAAAATATTAATATATTAAAGATACATGTGTTATTATATTGTAATTTTTTAAACATTATTTACTGTGATAAATATAGCGTAATATGGAGAGAGATTAGGGTAGTCATTTACCTTTGATTAGAAGAACCACCTTTGGATATCTTATTATAGCCCAAGGGGTTTGTTTTTTAGGAATAAAAGGAAATATAAAATGAGGATAAAGATGTTTTAGAAATATATCTGAATGGATTTCTCAAACCGAAAGGCTAGATTTATGTGAATAATTTAGGGGAGGGGATTCAATTTTATAATTGATGAGGAATGGGATTTTTTGTAATTTCCCAATACAATTCAATAATTGGAAGTAATTTCAACACCAAATTTATCCAAAATTGATAAATAAGTGATTTTAATGAGACTAAGTTCATTACACATATCCACCACACAAAAACTAATGATGTTTTAAAAAATTGCATCATTATCATATTTTTTTTCCTTACATAACCATTTCATTATTCATCATAATTATTAGTTTAGTAAACCCATATAATTAATTAGATAATCATACCATAAATTTATAATTATTAGATAATTTAAAATAATTGTTTGTTAATATGAAATCCAACTTATTAAAAAAATACTATGTATTTAGAAAATTAATATTTACACTAGCGCTAATATAGCTCAAAACCACATTATATCCATTATCACAATAAATGTTTTTACTACCTTTAATATTAATTACGAAAAACATTTATCATTATATATTATATAATATTCTTTATGGTGATTCCAATTATTGAATATTTTTATTAATTTAATTAATTGAATTTGTAAATTTCATTTAAAAATAATCATGAAAATTGTATTGAAAAACAATTTTTTGTAATATCAATTTTTCATTTTAAGATGATATAATATTAACTATTTTACTAATTATTATAATTATATGTGTCAATATTGATATATTTAGATATATAATATTTAAATTTCATTTAAATATTTTATTATTTGTGGTTATTTAAAACTTTTAATATGGAGGATCGTTGTGTATTTAAAAATAGATTTAAAATAATTACATGTGTAATCCTACAAATAATATTATTCCACAATCAAGTATAAAATATAATTAAAATATAATTATTTATTCTAAATCATTCAAAATAATAAGTTTATTATATTGAAATAAAATTCATAGCATAACGGGACTTTAATATTAATCAATTCATTGAAAATACAATACAATATCTAAAAAATAGGTATTGTTAGCCATTAACTATGAAATAAAAAATTTAAGAATAATCATGAAATTTAACCATAGGATAATATTGATATAATAATTTTAAAAAAATGTTATTATTATTATAAAATAAAATTTTAAAATGTTTAATTAATTAATTACAATTCTGAAAATAAAATATTAAATAAAACCACCTATAGAAGAATATTTATTTAAAGAATATAATGACATTAGTATGAATTTTAGTGATTTTTACTACGTATATTTCAATAAACTTGTTTTTAATAGGACCTCTCTCTATATTTCATAATTTGGTTAATCATTTTCATACCATATAATTCAATTTTGAGGTCGTAACTGTCATATTTATATAGTATCTCCTGGATTAGTTAAGCCTGGTTATGTGTGATTTATACGCTTTTGATAATTATATATTATTTCAAAATCTCAGGGTTTTGGTTTTTGCAGGCTATCGAATAAAATAAAATATTTTTAAAAAATATTAACTAAAATCATGAGTTGTTATTTATTTATAACCCAACCACTAGATTATCAGGTATGAATATTATTAACCATGTGATGAAATAAATATCGAAATTCGTCCCTCAATGAAAATATAATGATTAATTAAAATAAAAAATTAATTAAATATTATTTAAATAATTAGAGGAATAAAAGACATATTCCGCGATTGAAATATATGTTTCTAGCCGTTATTATATGATCAACTATATTGACCTTGATTAAAAATATATTTTAAAAATAGTAACTATAAATGTTTGAATACTTAATCATAAATTAATTATCTAAGGCTTATAAATTTTCATACAATCATTCAAATTTAAAATTGTATCTTTTATCAGGAAAATGTTTTTATGTGAAATATTAATTTTAATCATGGAAAATGAAATATATCACTATTAATTATTTTTTTCAATGAAATGTGTAGATTATATATTAACTAAAATATTTTAAAACTCATTTAATATTACATATAATTAATGATTTGATAATTAATCAACTTTGGTGGTTAAAATTTCGTATTTCTGAAGACATGTTTCATTTCATTTTGAACACATTATTAAGTATATTTTATAAATATTGTAGAATATTTAAATAAAATGAATTAAATATTTTGAATTATAGTATCCAAATTTGGTAATGAGGCCACATTAATATTTTGTCATTATGAAAATTATATACTATAAAAATTTGTTTCCACATACAGGGTTAAAACTATTTAATAAAGTGGGTTAAATAAAGTGATAAGGGTTCAAATTCCACTTGAACTTTTCTAGATCATATTGGTTGAGGTTAATTATTAACTTTTCATTATTGGTAATTCGGTTACACTTAAGATAAAAAATGAATATTTATTATTTAAATATTTTAAGTAATTCAATTTTTGTTTCAATGATTTTTTTCTTATACAACTTATTAATATATTTTATCCACACTAACATTGTTTTTCAATATAAAGATTTTATTGATATTTTTTTACGATTATTTGAAACCCAATTTACACCTCCATTACAAAAAATGGTAAATTAAATTATTGTTCATGTGTATGTGAGTTCTTCCAATACCACATAGTAATATGATTAATTTTCCATCACATTATAATATTAATAGATATAATTTCATATTTAATATTGATATATTATATTTGTACTATAATAATTATTTTTGTGAAAATGATTTTTTTGATTTTTTTATTTTCATTATAAAATGAAATTAGAGTTCATAGGAATGTATAAACTACAATTACCATGAATCTTGTGATTCCGTTTTATACATATTCCATTTTTTTATGATTATGAATTTTTAAATAGATAATATATATGATATATATATATATATATGTAAAGATTAACATTCGGGAGATGATATAACCAAGGTCATTATGTAAGGACTATAACTACTGAATCCAGACCATCATGAAAAATAAAGAAGTTAACAACAAAAATGATAATGATAATGAATTATTGATAATGAAAATGTGATATAATTGTATAAGTAAACAATGTATTATACTATAAGGGTATTGTTTTTAAAATATATAATAATAATAAATCCAAATTTTTTATATAATAGGTTAATGTAAATTAAAAATTAATTTATAATTATGTTATGGGTTTCAGGTCTACCAATTGTTCATTGACATATATTCCATATTCACCACCTATTTCATTAGTGTTGTGTATGTGATTCCAATTTGATATATTATATCATAATACTATATACACTATAGTTATTTAAATTTTTCATTTGAATTTATTTCATCCATGGGGGTAATTATTTAGACGTTACAAAGTAATAACAGTTTTAAGTTATAATCTCACATTTTACCAATATCATTCGAGAACATTTGTCTGCTAAATAAATTACATGATATATATCATAAAAAAAATATTTTTTATTGTATTATTATAATTTCATTTACCATACTGTTTTACTTTCATTTTCCACACTTGATGTAATGAAATATTATAAAAAATGATTTTTTTGAAACCCAAATTTATTTCTCTCTTTAGTCAGAAATATTTTTCTTCTATGCCTATATATTCTTTAAAAAAATTTAAAAAATTTATTTAATATATTACAAATAATTATTAGAATGATTTATATTAATTTTTTCCAATATATATAAACGTTTAAAATTAGTCTTTTTGTCATTTTCCAAATTAGGTACTTTTAAAAAATGTGTGAACAGAATTTTTTGTAACAATTGTTGTTTCAATTATTTTTCCCAACACTATGAAAATTATTTTCCATGAATCATCATTTTCATTTCTTCATTATAAATTTCAATGTAAATTTATTCCATAATAATTTTTTATATTTAGATTTCAAATATTCTATTTCAAAATGAAAACAGGTTTTCTTTCATAAATATTGTTTTTACCATTTAATGGTATTATCATTAATTACAACATCCAATTAATTTTTTATTCATGATGGGGGTTATTATCTAGTGATACAATATTTATTTATTTTTTGGATGGTTTATGAGTATGATAATGAAATATTTTTAAATCTCAATTATATATCCAGTGTTTTATATGTGATGAAATGATAAATGTTTTCATGATATTGTTACATATATTTTTGTCGATTGTGGTTATGTGATGATTGATTCTATAATGTCTCTAAAATTAATAAGACAATGAATAATGTTTTATGAGTTCTAATGTAATTTGATAGACTGTACCATGCCCAAATGATAATATATGTTTTTTTATACCTTTTCTAAAGTAGATACATTGTTGGATTGATAAATCCTAATATTTGATGATTTTTTTAGTGGCTATATTTCTCATATGATTTCTCTATTTATAGTTATACAATAGTATTTTTCTGCATTCATGAACATGTTCTTATGTTCATTCTATGAAATCAAAGATCACAATCATAGATTATTATATTATTGATTTCTTATGATCTTTCAAATCTGTATTCCTTATTTATGATATATGAATATTTTTGTTTTGATTTTAAAATTTTAATCTCACAATATCATATCCTCTAGAAAATTTTATTATTAAAAATTATAATTGAATGATATCTCTAATGTTTAGCCTCCCTTATCATCTAATCATAGACTTTTTTTTATGATTCTATTCCATTTCTTATGAAGAATTTTTTATGTTTGATTTGATTATTATGGGATATTTTTACGTTATTTTAGGAAATTAGATTGTTATATATTTTTTATTCAAAAATAAAAAACATTTATAATTTTAGGTAATGTATTTTTATGGAAATTATTAAATATTAATCTAATTTGATGTAATGTTTATGTCTGTTGTTTTTCAGTGTCATGATTTGTATCAATATAGGGTATAATCATATTTTAAAATTATTAATACATAAAAATGGTGAAATCCATTCTTATATGTCAATGTATATGAAAAAATAATAAATATTCAATAATGTATTGAATATTTTGGGTTTTCTAGAAATTATATCCCTCTTTGGAAATTTAAAGGTCATTGCATTTGTGGAATAGATACTCCATAGTTTTGAAGTAGTACAAGGAGTATGTTGGGTTTTATGTCCATCGTAAAAGGTTCATGTTGAGTGGGACAAAGACTATCCACATAAGTATACCCTCATTGGGGATATGATTAGGCTAATTAAAATGATATTTAAGAACCATTATGATGAATGAGAAGATGTAATATATGACATCCCATGATTATAAATAGTTATATAAGATGAACATAATGTTCCATAGATTAGAATGAAGGTTTCATGATTTGGAAAACCAATGGATGATATTTCTCTATTATATGATTACTCAATGTTATTATTTATTCTAAACAAATAATTTTTGGTTCTAGATAATGGATAAAACTAGGATAAATCGTGTTAATGGTGAATGTGATAGAAAATGTATTATTTTACTCATGAAAAAATGAATATTATTTTACCTGGAATAAAAAATCTTATTAACACTTTTCTATAAAATTACAAGACATGAATCGTTATTATGATCTAATATATTAAATTTATGAATAATAAATTGTTGTTTTCTTCATGATCATACATCAACCTTCAATTTTTTGTGTATTTTAATTCAAATAATTTATGAGTAATGAATCTATGAAACTTAAAGGATATTTATCATTTTCTAGTTATAAAATCATGAGAAAGTTATTATTTTTTTATCATCAAAAGGATAAAAAGTAACAATGTTTTTACTATAATAAACAATATAATGCAATACAGTGAAAAAGAATCCATATAGTGGGATGATGTTAAGAAATTATTTTTCAATAAGTATATCCCTTATAATATTTATATAAATATAGGGAAGTAATTCATTGAGATAATGTAGAATTATGAAGAATCTATTACTACATTTGAGAAAAAATTGCAGAAACTTATGAGTTATCATTCTAATATTATCAACATTCCTTAAAATATGATTGATTAATTGTTTTCTAGTTTAAAACCATGTATAAAAATGTGGTAAACCCTTCAATACATCATTAGTTATAAATAAATCATTTGGTGTACTCTCAACATATAAATGGAGATTATAGTCACCCATAAACCACATTATTTTTATAACAAGAGAAATATTTAATACATACAAAATTAAAAAAAACAATAGATGAAATAATGTGTGTCTTCCATTCTAAAATATATTTCAAGATAATCACAGAGGATAGATTCATTTTTGGGATTGTCAATAATGTATCTTTAGAAAAAGTGGTTCAATTCAAAAAAATTTTTTAATGGTATTAGATGTCGGTAGCTAATGATTTGAATGGATATAAATATACATAGAATAATAACCTAAACTATATGTAAAAAATATTGTACATATTATTACATCCATTGAATATATATATATATATATATGGATTTTTTATTATTTATTCACTAGGGTTTTCATGTCATGAGGACCAATAATTAATATATTAAAAAACTTATTATATGTTAATACAATATCAAGAATTTCAGAATAGTTGTATTTTCAATTTATGGAGACCTCATAAAGAAAATATAATACCTTATTTGTTTCTAGAATTTTAGTTTTACCAGAAAAAGAATATAAAGTTGGTCAGTGTATGATTTTATTGGGAAGCATAATGTTTCTAGGTCTATGTAGTAAAATAATCAATTTATTATTTTATTTGAAGATGATAAAAAAACCTAATACCCCTTTATGAATATAACATTATGAATAATATCTATGGTTATGTTCATAATAATTTATAGATAAAGCAGTTCATGTGATATCTCTATTGGTATTGGGAACTTATGAATTTTTATTGGTGATGAATTGTAATGGGGATTCAGGGAGATGAATGATGAGTGTTGTGGGTTATTCATTATTCTCAGTAGAATATGTGTTATTCCAAATTGATCAATCCTTTATTGTGTTAGGTCTCTATATTTTATGGATTTATTCCCTTTTATTTATTTATCAATCATGGATTGTGTATCTAATCATTTTTTGTGATACTCATTCATCACATTAACATATTTTATTAATTACCATTTTGAACCAAATTTTTTATATCCAATGAACCCTTTATTCTCTATATTTTTAATATATTATTAAATCATTTATAGATATCACATTGTATAATTATTGATTCAAAAATTTCTTGTGATTCCCCCCGCCCACAATTCTTAATGTTATTCATTATTGAACCCTGAATTTACAATTCGACACTATCAATCAATATTCGAGCACGTTCTAACACCAAAATTCATGAAGGTTAATTAGATAAAATTGGGATTGTATATTTTTTTACATTTTATGGTTTATGTGAGTTAAAATGCTGGAAACAAGGTTACATAATCTTAATGGTGACACGAGGAGGAACAATTACTACTCCAGAAATCAAAATCATATTTTTAAGCCACCAGAGGATAGTAAATGATGATCGAGGGAGAAAAATTTTAGATTAATTCCTTTTATGAGATTAAAATGGTAGAGTAATAAGTGGTAATGATATAAATAACATCATCATTAAGGCATGGATCACTATCTATGATGAACATGAAAACACACTGTGTATCATGGATGAACATTTAATGGACAAAACTTTTATAAAATATATTATCTTGGTTGAATAACAATCATATAATGTAACATAGTTATAGAAAACACATAGACTACATTTTAATGTAATATCGTTTTATTTATTAAAATACCATAAAGCATCATAGATGTTGATAATATAGTCATGTTATATAATCATTAAGGTTTGAATATATACTAATGATTATTATAAAGTCTAATTATCATTGATAGAATAAGTAATTTCATATACCAGTAGAATTATATCCAATGAATCCCATTTATTGAGGATTATATGAGAGATATAATCACTAGCATTTCCACTTATCAAGCCTAATATGATATTCAAAAAATAAATAATTAATGAAACCATTTATGAGAGAAGATCAATCTCATCCAGGTCACGATCCAAACCTTGTACGTCTAACATCCCCAAGAAAATCTCAACATCACAAATATTACCCTTATAGAGTTGATTGGTATAAAAAATGTCATTTACCTATACCCTAATAAGATGAATTTTATTATAACACAATGATTACATGTTTCCCTTATTAATATTACATTTCATGTTTTAAAGAATGAGATGGACGAAAAATTTGAATTTGATACATAAAACAAAAATGATTTTTTTGTAGATAAATTGTTTCAATCAAGACACCATTTTTATGAATTTAAAATTATTCTTTAAAAAGTATTTATTAATAAGATTTTCTTATTTTATAATGTTTATTAAATTATAATTGATAAAATTATTTTACAAAATCAAATATAATTATTGTTTGGGTTAGAAAAATATTATTGTGATAACACATATTATTTTTAATTAAATATGAATTTTTTATTTAAAAGTTAAAAATCCTTGATTTATTGATTTATTTTAGAAAAATTAATATTAGTTATGAAATAAGCATGTTAAAATTATCAAATAATTCCTTTTTTATAATTTCCAAGGTAATATAATTTCGAGTATAAAATAAATATGGTATAAATATTTGATAAGTATTACAACATCATAAAATAAAAAAATATATTTCAGAAATTTTAATAATGTATCCAGGATAAAATATATGTTTCCCATATAAAATATTAACTTTTAGATAGTTTTATTACATTTATAATGCCTTAATAAATCCCCTAAAATCTATATTATATTGGTAGTTATTTAAATTAATTTTTATAAACCTGACTCACAGTCACATCACGAGGAATATTATTTTGATTAGACCATTTAATAAGCATATAAAATAACAAAAAACAATTCCAATAGCAAAAAAAATTCTTAAAATTACATGTATGATGTGTTTTTTTAATTTATTATATTTTTCCAAAGAAAATGTTTAGACAATAATAAAGATCAATCCAATTATTTTCAATATAAACCCTCCCAAACAATAGTTTTTATTCATCAAATACTATTATATAATGAAATTATTCAGAACATACCTTCATATATTCCTCATCATATTCCCTACAAATAATAATAATCCACTCCCACGCTTTTAGAATCTCTCTCTCATGGTAAGGGATCCTCTCCCTCTCTTAATTCAAGAACCACTTTTATTTAATGCATTTTATAATCCATTTTATCATGTCATGATATTTTATAAATCATAGATATTATTTCACTTATGATATCTAAATGATGATAGAACCCTTTGAGTCTAATTTATTCCTACCTTAAACTATGACGTATCCCCATTATGCTTCCAATATTATCCAGCAGTTTTTTAAGCCAAACATTCTTTTTGTAAACACTCATCACCATTTCCACTCATGTGTTTTCATGTAGATGATTGTATAATTTATTTATTTCATATTAATATGTATTTATTAAATAATTTTTTTTATAGTGGGTTAAATTTTTATAAAATATTTACGTATATTGAATGATCTATGTGAAACACATGAGCCTATACATATTATGATGGGAGCACCCAGATAGTGCTCCAATTCATTGGGTAATGGTTTAGTCTCATGAGATATCATGTGTGGAACTAATTACTAAATATAATCCATTATGAGATTTTTTCCACCATGTTATGATGTATTGGTTCTTATCCTTGAATTATATTTATTATCTCTAGATTAATCATAACACCACATTTCAATGTTTCCTTTTTTTTCAAAATCTTACATCATGAATCATTTTTCATGATAATTATTCTCACCACTCTTATGTGTCATTTTTTTAACTATTAGATAACATGTACTACATTATAATAATATATGCTTTTTTATTCCCTTATTAAGATTTATATCTCACATATTTATTATAAACATCCCCATGTTATCATGTGCAGATTTAAAATATCAATAGAATATAAGAACATGATGTGGAGTTCGTCTTAAAACAGTGTCATATCTCATGTTCATGTTTTTATGTTATTTACATAGTCACACAAAGTAACTGGGTTTCATGATGTTCTAGTTTCATTGAGTAACATTTTATATAATAAATCTTGAATTTGTTTGTATTTTAGATATGGGTTGTCATAATATGTATAAAATGAATGTATATTTATTTTGGGGAGTAGGATTAGAAAAATATATTTTAACGTTTACAGATGAGTCAAAACATAATCAAATTAAAAAAATCTTAAATTATTAATTATGTATTTCACAATGTAATATGTCATTATTTTGATACTACAAGTTTATGTGTCTCATGCAAAGAGGTTCTTAAGGGTCAAATCCTTAAATGAGTGAATTTATCTAGATTGAATCATCACTATGTGCTTCAAAAATATCACTTGATTCACATAATGTATGACACTCTAGATGGATATTATTGGGTTAATTCATGAACTCCAATTGAAACATAATTATAGTTAAAAGATTACCATAATATTTAATGTTGGAAAATATATCATGTATAAAAGAGATTAATGAACAAGAAATTAAAATGCTAAATAATAAATGTAATTTATTAGTTTACCATTTAATGTTCATTGAGTCCATTTTATGTTTTTAATTTTTTAAAAATACTCACCCCAATATTCCCCTTTATTTTAGACAATGGATAGAAATTAAAAAAAATGAGTCAACAACCAATGTTAGGGACAATGTGATGACTACCCAAAGATAATGACCAATTTGATAGGATCATAAATTAATAACTTCTTGAGGATAATTTCACAGTTTAATTTTGTTTGGAATAAAAAAATGGATTTGGATGAATGACCCCCACCACCCCCAAGAATGAGAAAGTCGAAATTAAGGCCTTTATGAGACAAATGCCACTACATTTGAAGGGATATTTCTACCCATTAATCGAAGAACAATAGATCAAATCTATTTAGAAGATCTTATATATCAAAAAATTCTTTGATCAAGATAAGGTTGTTATGGATCATTATCATATGGAAGTAAAAGCTGATCAATGGGGAATGTTGGTAAATAATTATGATTCTTGGGGAGGATATCAATGAGAGAATGTTAAATGAATTCAAGAAAATGATTTTTGGTAATTAGATTCTTCTCACTATTTGACTGAATGTGGAGAGGGGCTTCTTTAGCATCCTGAAATATGATGACAAATTCTTCAGGGTGTTTGAGAAAAAAATCATAAGACCGGAATGATACACGTCCAACATTATAACTAACCCTAAATGTAATGATGACCACTATTTCTGTGCAATGAATATGATTATATGAAAATTATTACCTATTCAGGACTCTAATAGCTATGTGGAAATTTTATTTTATTCCCACAATATCGAAATGGAGATATATAAATCTCATTGTTATCACAGGTATTGGATGTTGAAAACGGAGTTTCATTATTGGTGTATAATAGGGTAATTTGTTCATTAAAATGAATTATAACATCTAAGTTGTTAATAGTGTATAAATAGGAATCATGAAATTTATATAAAGGGGATGAGGAAATTCATTAGGTATTGGAAGGGAGGGTATATATATAGCAATTTATAATTGGATAAAACCACTAATGGGATTGAATAATAGAATTATACAATCTAACCTCGACCTATTTTCCAATGCTAAAATAGAAATTAATCCTAAAATTTTTGGAATCTATGCCCTAAGATATTTTTTGTCAATGATAACCGATGAAAAAATCATAATGGATTATAGATAAAGGGTTATATTATCTGTTTATAAATGATGAGTTGAATCTGAACAATAATATGGGTATAGTTCATATATTTATTTATATATGGACCTGAAAATAATTTTTTTGTTTTGTTTGTGATTGTTATTTCCTATAAAACAAATTCAGTAAAATTATTCAAACACCACCATATATCAAGAAGGTATAGCTATATGTAAAAATATAATATGGTGAAATTATGTAATCCCAAGTATATTTTTGTTAGATGAAAATAAATTAAAACCTTCTGTTACTTTATTTTCAGAAATTGGATTCTATTTTGTAAATTATATGCCTTTTGTTATATAATGCCAACATAAATTTCTTAGATAATTAAATCACCTACTGTATCCTGAATCTTTCAACAATTATATAAAAATATAATAAAGAGGATGCAGATAATTTTTTATCATACTATAAGTCTTCATATTATTATCCTATAATCATGAATATCATGCTCTAATGGTTCACACTATGGAAAAGATCATCCTTAATGAAATGGATATTATTATGGAATATTATAAGGTGTTTATTAAAGAATTACATATTATTCCTACAATACTCAATATTGACATATCTATTGATATTCAACATATATTGTTAAATATATCAAATACCCCTGGTGGATGTCTATTTTTTAAAATGAGTTACTAAAGATGAACATACATGAGAATCTGGAAAATGGGTTTATATGTCCATGTGCTTCAATATGGGGTGCATCTGTCTTCTTCATTATGAATAAGTATGGGTTAATATTCCTTTAAACTAATTATCATGAGCTTAGAAGATAATGATAAAGAAAAGGGACCCATTTCCATAGATTGGTGACTAATTTTATAAGCTACTTGGAGCCCAATATTTCTCTATAGTGAATCTCCATTTATGATACTATCAACTATAGGTGAAGTAGGTGGGTATCCCCAAGACTATTTTCACTATATGTTATGGTAATTATATGTTTTTACTGATAAACTATGGGATCAATACAAGACTATAAGTATTAGTGGATATAATGAATATTTTTGTTATGGGCTACCTCAACAAAGTTTTGGTAGGTTTTTTAGATATTATTATTAGACACTCCAAAGTAAAGGATGAAATTGAGAAGCATATTAATACTATAATAATGAACTTTCATAGTGAAAATATGCATGTAATGAAATAAAAATTATTTTTGAATAGAGAACATAAATTTCATATGAAATATTATCAATAATAAGGTAATATATATGGAGCATTCAAAAATAGGGGAAATATAATAATGGAAAATAAGAATATATTTGACAAAAATATTTTGTTTCCATGGAATTTCATGGTACTATTATCGATATTCGGGAAACTTATCATGATTTTCAATCCCACTGACCATGATTTCTCAGAAAATAATAATTATTATTTGTATTTATAAATGATAGGATTTCATTAGGGATCTGAATAATAGGCTAATCCCTACACCTTTTTTGTTTATCCAAGATAGGATGAAGACCACTGAGATGTGGGGTTAATACATGGTTACATATTATTTTATACAAAAGTATTCAATTATTTCCATAAACATTTTATTATCCTTTGGATCATGTTAGAGTTTAAATAAACTCAAAACCTCACCATTAGTAGTAAAAAAATATAATTTAAAAGCAACACATTATATTTACAAGGTTTTGTATGAATTAATACTTATTTGAATTGTGGATAGTCCCAACAACATGAATTATTTCATTATCAACTTTCCAGAATAAGAAGGCCCAAGTAGCAAACAATTATATAATCACAATATGAAACTTTATACTATAGTTGGTTATACACCCATTAGTAGGAAAAAAAAATATAGTGAAATCAACACATTATATTTAAAACGTTTTGTAAAAATAACTACTCCTTTCCATTATGGATAGTACCATAAACATGTATTTTCATAGTATCTTGTTTCCAGAACAAAAAGCCTTTATTAAAAAACAATTCCATATTCACAGTATAAACCATCCTACTATAGTTGGTTATACCACCAACTATTTATTCCAGTATTCACATGCCACAAATAATCCATTTATGCAACTGGTAGGTATCCATAGTTATAAGATTCACATTTCTTATTCTATTTTGATCCAGATCATAATGTCATAAAATACTTCATAAGTAGTCTAAATCAATATTTACCTAGGTATAACATTTAAGAACTTAAAAAATTGGTAAGGGATCTTGTTGGTCTTGAAACTTCTTCTACAACCTCAATCCACAAATCTTCCTCTACAAATGTCAGTATAATATTTCCAATCATGTAACCTCATTATGATTGTATCCATCTCAGGGTCAATCCAACATAATTTTGTTACTCCACTTACATAATCAATTGAGTAGGAACTCACTAAGTAGTGCACAATACCCATGTCTGATGAAACATTGTTAAATAAATTGTGCCCTAGTGGATGTCTCTCTTATGGATCTCTCCGATGAACATTCTCCAATCATTATTTTGAACTCCACTCAGATGGAATCCTTCTGATGGAACTTAATTACATGGATCATATTGATATTATCATATTTAACATCAATATTATGATCTTCCTCAAGAGAAAAATGAAAAACAAATGTTGGATGGGAACACATTACCTATTCCACAATGTTCGGAGTTTGAGTTCACAAACAGTGTAGAGTCACATTTACAAATGAACATAAATCTTCATTTATAGGGACCTCAAATGTTGTATAGGAAGGGTTATCAAAACCTATACCACATAAGAAAGTTTCTTGATTCATTGAATTCCCTTAAATCTCATATAGACATTTTATATCATTAATACCTTTTTTATTATCAAATATCCATGATTTTTAAATCTCTCATTGACTTGTTCAATGCTTCATACCTCAATAAACACCATTATGATTCTTATTCTATCATTAAGATCTATAATATAATGATGAATACTATTGGGAAATAATTGTTTCGTCATTATGTTTCTCTAAATCAATTAAATTAAAAATCATATCATTATGATTTATTCATTATGACTCATTATTATGATTTTTCAATATGATTATTTATAATGATGAGTAACTAAGTTCGAAAAAAGTATATTCATTACATTTCTATGAACCAAATGTAAAAATAAAGACATATGTCTTCCAAATATGATTATAAAAACTAAATCTCATTCAAAATTCATCATTATGATGGAAACCACATATTCTTTCAAACAACTTCAACCACTTATACTTATTCTTTTCATAATAAATATTAATTGGTATCTACTCTTATAAGATGTATCTTGACACAACTAATGAAATCACTTGAAAAACATTATTTTTATTCTTTCTCTTTTGAATATGATGACAATGATGTTACAATACTCGTATTATTTATCTTTTCTTTATAAATTTCTCATCAACCTCATTCTCAAGAGATTTATATCATTTAGCTTTTGTTCTAAAAAAATAAAATCACATTCCATTTCATTCAATATGAACATCAAAACCATCCTAGTATTAAAAAAAATATAATTTTGATGATCTCATATCTGAATGCTTTTAATTCAAAAACATATTTCATCAAAAAAAATTCATATAATCATGAATTATCACATGACATTAATTATGATCAAGATCAATTTTATGAACATTTGACATACCATGGAAATTATTATATCTTCCTAGAAACTTAATTTCAATGCGAACCTGAATATGATTTTTTTTGAATACTATTATCCTGGAGACGATATGAAATACATTTTCTCCCACTTTTTTTCATCATGATTTCATCATATGTTTCTGAAAAAACAAAAAACAAATATTTGTAAATTATATAACTACAATGAATAATCTTATTTATATTTTAGAAATTAATATTCTAATACAACGTCCTCATTATGATCACCACATTCATTCCAAAATCAATATGTTTTAATTTAGTATCGTACTTTTTCACAAAATTCTCAATATGATTCATATACCTGTTCACTCAAAAAAATGTCTGGATCTTCTGAGGATTATTCTAGATCCAATCCTCCAACATCTATTTATAAATATCATGATCCTCCTATATCTAAAGATCATTCTTGTGGTTCTGGATCTGATTTGAAAACATTACTGACATAGTTCATCAAAACATATTTCCATTAACTTCTCATAATGCATTCTTTTATAAACATGTTTATTTAGTGAAAATAATACATCCAAAACAAACCATTTCTCCAAGAATCTCTCTATTTTTGTTTTTTCTCATCACCGACTTCAATACCTACATTTAAAAAATTGAATACAATAAGTGGTATACTTTTATATTATTATAGTTTCTTCTTCATGTATACCTTTTTCCCCTCTATTATATATATATCCCCTTAATATATCATAACCCCTTTGGTGCTAATAAAATTAAAAAGGGATTATCATGTAATGCATCATTCCTTATTGATAAATTATCTTATTTCAAAATTGTGGAACTTTTCATCCAAAAATATTGAAACTCGTATTCTGGAGAATATATGTCCCACATGCCTTTCTTAACAATGTACCTTTAACTAGAAAACTCTAACACTATGTGGGAAAACCAGGTTTTAAAAATATGAGTGTTTAATCAAGGTTATCGATGTTATACATTAGAAAACAATCACATAATAACTTTTCCTATTTTCTAGAAATTATCTTAACTGGGGGAATTCTTGAACGAATGTGTTTTAAGATAAAAATTACCTAGACCCATCTTAAAAAAATATCAAAAATATCATGTTTATAAACACAAAAATCAAAATATCAAATTGTTTAGCCTCAATACATTATACTGTAACAACAGTAAATGACTCATCAACATTATCTTCCTTATTTCAAATCCTTTGATTCCCTACTTGTTATTAAAAATATACAAATTTTTTCATAATATGGATGAACCTCATAGAATCCCAAAAGATAATTGGAGACATAGAGTATTCTCTGAATCTTGAATTTTTCTTATTCCTCATGTATTTTTCGTTGGATATGTTTTCTTCCTTACATTCATCCATATTAGATTTTATAAAAAAATCATCTATATAATCTTCAAAAAGTGATCATTAAATTTTTCATTCTCTAGTAACCTTTTTGTTACAATAATTTGTAGAAACTCTTTTATGATATCCTTGTATTCATGAAGGATAGTCAATAAATTTCTACTAACATTCCCTTCTTCCTCAAATATTTTTCATGTATTCTGAATTTTCAAATTGCATTCCATTTATATATATTTATCATCTTTTCTAACATCTTTAGAAAAAAAGCTTATTTCTCTTTGTTTCAGTTAATTTTTTCAATTATTCATACTTTATCTCCATCTGAACTTATTCAATCCAAATTAAAAACCACTATTTATTTTCGGATTCAGCACACTTGTCTTTCTCCACTTTTTTAATGTACTCACATTTTTTAACATTATCACATTTCATCATCTTTTGGGTTTCTTTTTTGTGTTCGTAATTTTTCTCCGGAACATTTTATCATTTTTTGTCATCATAGCTCCCCATTTACTCTTAAATGTTTTCGAGTAGGGACATGTTATACTAGAATGAATATGATATGCGTCTGAAAACTCTACAACAACAATAGTTTCCCTTAAATATATATCTTTCAGATTGAGTGTAAAATTGTTTAAAAATTATTGATTTTATTTATTCAGAAATCATATACTACCTTTATCTGGATGATACATCGTGTAATAATTCCAATCATTCTTAATGAAATATGTATTGTAAAAAATTAACTTTTTTAAAACCTTTATATTTCCCTGTTTTATATGTTTCAACATTAACATCAAATTCCTCAGTGATGTTTTATCTTATTTTTCATATCTCCCTTTTTTTATGAAACATTGATTGTGTTTCTAAACACTCTTCTTCTTTCTTAACTAACATACATTTTAGAATATTTATGATTTTTTGGGTTTTAGATATCTTTAACATGTTCTTTATTGTTCCTGGAATATGTGTTCGTTCTATCATGTTGAGTTTCCCATTATTTGCTAACTTTTCTTCATAATATTCCATTTTTTATCAATATAACCATTATCAAAAGTGATTCATTGAACATATTTCTTTAACATCCATAATTATTTCTTGAGATGAGTATTCTCTTCAAGTGATTTCTCTATATTCTAATTAATAATCCAATCTATTTTCATCATATCTTCATCATAATCATAAATGCATGAAGAAATAATTACATTCCTAACTTGAGAAATATTTTTTTTGTTGATGATCACATTTAACATCATATAAGTAAATGTTCTTCATTCTTATTTTTAGAAAACTTTTATTCCTTTTTCATAAGGAATTATATCATTATGTTTCTTCCACTTTTTATTCTATATTTTGACATCATCTTCTTTGAACTCATATTATACAACTTTATTTTTTTTGTAATTATTATATTATTTTCATTTACCTTTACAATTGATTCATTTAAGAGTTTCAAGTTTCAATTTTCCGTTTTAATTTCATTGAAATAATGGAAACATTGGTTATGAAATATATATTTTATTCATATGATTTTGAATCACTAGAATCTTCAGTAAATTCCTTATATTTTTATCCATTGTAAAAAATATTTGAATAACATTTATTGATTAGCCTTTTAATTTATTATACAACAAATTCTCATATAATTTCAAAAGTAATGAGAATACTATTTAGATCATCTAATGAAATAGTTCCAATATCTCTATATTTTAAGGATTAATATTTGGAATGAAAATTATCAGCAACAATTCTCATTATATTTTCAAAAATTGTTGGGTCATCCAATTTCTCACCACAAAATATTACAGAGAAAACAATATCACTAACCCTAGTAAAGAAGTAAGCTATATAATCTTGCCTACCCAATTTCATATTTTCATACTTCAGCTACTATAATTTTATAATTTTCATCGACACATTTTAATAGAATTCATAATTGTTTTGAAACATAACCTATATTAATTTGAATGATCCAACTCTCATTACATTAAGAAAGTCACATTCAGTAATTGATAAGAGTAAATAATTTTAAACTCTTCCATCATTCTCAAATTTTCTCTTCTCAGATGCAGTAAGAGAAGTATTCTTAAAACACTGATGAAATCTATCTATTTTACCTTTAAAATCACCATAAGAAAGGGATATAAGATATGTGATAATTCTGCCTTTCTCGATATGATAGTTCCTTTAATTGAAAACTATAATTCACTTATTGTTCAATGATTTAATGTTATTACATATATATGATGGATCTTTCAGAGGTAACATATTCTATGATACCATTTTTTATTCCCAATTGGGATCAAGACCACTGAGAGGGGGTGAATTATTAGTTTCATTTTCTATTATAATAAATTTTAGCTTTTTTACTTAAGATTTTTAATCCTATGATTCTTGTTTGTGCTATGATCCATTAAAATAAATCTCAAAACCTCACCTTTTGAATCAAAATAAATAATTTTAAGGAAGCACATGATATTGAAAAGGTTCTGTATAAATACATACCCATTTACCTGTTTGATAGTACCACTAACATAAATTCATTAACAATATTTTTTCTTGAATACAAAGGCATAAGAAGCGAAAAACTTCTACAATCCCAATGGAAAAATTCTTACTGTAGTTGGATATAACCACCAATATTAATTTCTAGTATCCAATTCCAAAAAACAATCCTTTTAATCTACTTGCCTATGGAAAAAGTAACAGGATTTACTTTTTGTATTCAATTTGGATCTACTTCAGATAGTCATCACCTCATCCACAAGTAAGGTTAATAAAACATTACATGAATACACCCTTCCAGAACATAAAAAATTGAAAAAGGATCTTTTGGTCACAAAACAGCTCCCAGAACCCTGGTCCAAAAATCATCCTTATAAAGAGTTTTTCTGATCTTCATAGTTCAGTAACCTCAGTTTGATGGTTTCTATATGATTGTTTGTCCTATCCATTTCTCATCCTTCACTTCCTACTTCAATTTAGTAAGAACTCAAAATGAAGCTCACAATACCTGAATGTAATGTATCTTGTTCTAATAAACCTCGCTCTTATATATGTCACATTGGTAGGATAACTCGGAAGAACATTCTCTAATTATCATATTGAACTCCACTCTAATGGACACCTTCTGATGTAAATTTTTCTGACTGATGTTTTTTGGATGCTTTTATTGAACATAAATCTGATTTCCTTCTACATATTCAACCAAAAACAAATTATTTTGTCGGGTAATTAATACTTGTTCCCAATTTTTTGGTGTTCGAGCCCTTTAACAATACAAAGTCACTTTTACAAATGAAACCAACTCTCCTTTTTAGGGACCTCAAATGTTGTTTAATAGGGGTTCAAAAAACCTTTCCTCCATAACCAAATGTCATTTGTAGTCGAATTATTTTATCTATCTAATATATTATTAACATATTCAATTTCTTTTTGAATACTCAAATCTTCTTGATATTTGGATCTCTCTTTGACATTTTCAATTATTTATACCTCTTAATAATCATCATCCAGATTCCAATTCTCTCCTTACAATATTCCTTTTTACGATGATGTCTACTGTGAAACATTAGTTTCCTTATTATGTTTCACCATAAAAATTAATAGTATAGTCTTATTATTCTGATTTATTCATTGTGATTCTTCAATATGATTTTTAGTTATAATTATCCAGTATGATGAGGATATATATTCAACAATATTTTCTTCATTATGTTTCTCTACACAAACATTAAGAGAGAATATATATATGTATTCTCATTATGACACTCAATACCAACTCTCATTTTGATGTATTATTTATAATGGAAACCAATGATTACTATAAAATTCTTCAACCTCTTCTACTGCTTATTTTATTCAAAATGATGAATTAGTATCAACTCCAATATGATGGATCTTGACCTAAGTCATAAAATCACATGAAAAAAATAAGAGTTCTTCTTTCTCTTCCGAATACTATACCAATAATCATTAAATACTCATATTATTATTTTTTATGAATACAAATATCATCAAATTATTTCTCCAATGATTTAAATATTTTATATTATTCTCTAACTAAAAACCAACACCTTTGGTTTCACTCAATATGATTAGGAATACCTTCCCAATATTCAAACAGATCTGAATTCGATGGTCTGGAATCTAAAATATTATACTTCAATAACTTCTTTCTTCCACATACATTTTTCTATAAGAATGACATTCTTCACCCCTTTGATAACATCGAATATCACTTTTATCATTGTCTGAAATTAAAAGTAATGGATTGTAACATTGATCCCAATAGATTTTTTCCAATCCGAAGTATAATATGATTTTATTGCATTTTATTGGCATGAATAAGATTGGTGTCAGCTTTTCTCACCATTTATTTTATCAATATTGAACCAAAAATTTCTCTGAAAACATATGATTTGTTTTAATTAAAAACTAGAAAAGAATATTCAGATTTATATTGGGCTCATTCTTACTCAAAAATAGATTCATAATATTGATCACTGCTTTCATTATAGACTGTATATAATTTCCACTAGTTTTGTCTTTTTCATCAAAGTATAATTACGATTTCTGGATATTTTGACACCTGTTAATGCATGGATCTGATGTTGATGATTCTAAATCCAGTCCTCCTAAATAAAATTACCTTAATCTCAGTACTCCTATTTTAGATGATCATCATTAATGTTCTAGATCTGGTTTAATAACATTACTCACACCCATCATCAATTCTAATTTCAATTAACTTGTCAACATTCATTATTTTATCAACATATTTATCTATTGACAACATATATAACCAAAACATAATTGGGGTCCGAAACTATTCTCACATTACCCACCAATAGGGAAGTACTTGTGAACTATATAACTGTATCCAAAATTAGATTTGGTTGTTTTTGTATTGAGGAAAAAAAATTTATATCATGTGCCTCCTTCCAATTAAAGATCCATGGGATGAACTATAAAACCCATGAACATTAATTGGTTGTAGTAACATTGAAATTATATATTTGGATGAATAATCTTAGCGGGGAGAAGTGTGACATGTATACAGATCAATCAATACACATTTATAAATTTAATTAAATAGAGCATAATATGATATAACAAAGTCAATCATATCTAATTAGATATTACCATTATTCAATCTAAAAGCCTCTTAATATGGAAAAAAATTTCAAATGCACTACCAAAATGGTGTCCCTCAACCATATCCATGATAAATATTTCTGTTTTACACCCTTTATAAAAATGAAGATAAAGGATATGGTAATAATAAAATGACCATCCTACATAATTTCCCAAATAGCTACTTAACCATTGATTCTTGATGGGATCAAGATTGAATAAAAGGATAATCAGGTGGGAAGAAATATAAAAATTATTCTTGTTTTTAAAATTGTTAATGATATAGATATTTGTTTTGGATACAGATATGTGTTCTATAAAACTGATAAGGGATTGTGGAATATCTGGAATCTATACCTAGCTCATCCTTTTATATTCCTAAAATAAATAATAACATGTATATATATTTAATGTAAAACGTCTATTGGAATAACATTAAGAGAGATATTGTTGAATTCGTATCTCGATACTAGATTTTCAAATAATTCATAGTGTAATGACCAAAATTATTTGTTAGGAAGAGTCTATTTCTCATATGACTATTTAAATGGGAATACAAAACAATGGTTTTCATCATATCACTTCTGAGGAAATCTAAATGAAAAAATTCTAGCTGGGTTGTAGTTGACCAATATAAAAAGTAATAAAATTTCATTAAAACCAAGGAAGATTTATCTCTTGACTAAATCCATGTGATATTAGTAAATGATGTGCTATGAAAATCTGGAGTGTCGACCTTGATGGTTTCTGATCGAGATATGAGGATTATCTTGTGATTATTTTTGAAGAATTTAGTATAAATTGAAAATAAGGATGGGTTTTAGTATTACATATCACCTCCAATCATATTTTAATAACATGTTAAATTCATGTCAATGTATTTTTAGATTTATAACATCCCCTATTAAAGTTCTTATGTAAAATATATATTCATTATTTTATTCAAATTGATACATATGAGGATCTGAATGGGAAAAGGTTTCAGGGTAAGTATTTTTGGGTTTTAGTTTGGGATTGGAAGCTTATGTGAACTAATCTAGTATATGTGATGATAAAAAATGTTCAATGAATTCAACATCATTTGAAATTAGCAGAAAGATTACCAAAAAATACATACAGACAATCTCCGGTATGAAATAGCGTTTGAGGTTATGGAAAATAGTTTCCTCCATATATTACCATGGAAGGATGTGAAGAGGATATATAAGAAGGTAAATATTACTCCAAGACACATTATCCCCTTTGTGACTATTAATCAAATTATAATTGTGGAATATATACTAGAAATCCCACCTAACATATCTCATGTGAATTATTTATTACATGAATCCATCATGAGAAAGTACATAATTGAACCCTCACATATACAATATAATGATTTGGTTTCATTTGGTAATGATTATACATCTGAGGAGAAACTAGTGAAAATATTAGTTATAGAGTGAATTTTATTTTAAACAAGACATCTCACATGTTTAAAGTGTTGTGGGAGTATATAATGTTTTACAATGTGATGTGGGAAACATAATAGGTGATGAAAAATATGTACCCCCTTCTGGTTTAGTTTATGAAATAAATATTTAAAGGGGAAACTCTCCTTAAGGGGGAAGAATAGAAACACAAATTTTTTTAAAAATTAAATTCCTTTATATGAATAAATGTCTTTTTATGGAAAGTTGTTTTTTTTAAAAATCATCACATTGGACTACTATAACCTAATATGTTTTAAAATATAATTGTAAATAATATAAATTAATAATATATCCATTTTTATTGACCATTAATGTTATTATATTTTTTTATTATTATGAAAATTTAAAATTGGAATAGATGGAACAAGTAATAGAATCAACCAAAAAGATCATACATTTTGAATCCCATTTATCTGAGATTATAAGGGGCATATAATTAGAGGGATTTTTCATCTCCTAAGAACACTACATTTTTAGACAACTAAATCATGAAAAAACCAGTTATGGTAGATTTTCATGGTCATCGTGATCATGGTCCAAACTATATATGTCAGACTATCTCAATTAAATTTCACTATCATGCACTTTAGCCTTATAGTGTACAGTTTTTAAAAAAAGGTTCTGTATCTATATCATAATAGTATAAACTTTTATATTTTATTTTTATGAAATAGTGAATAAAATTTTCAATTTTAATATTAAATATTAAATGAAGAAAAATTAATTTGATATATATTTAGATTATGATATAATGAATCAAAAATTGTATTTTTGATAGATATGTGGTTTCAATCAAGATACATTTTTTTTATTAATTTAATAATTTAATAAATAAATGATATTTTAAGGAAATATAATTATTTGTTAATTTTTATAAAAAATATATGATTATATACTTTTATAAAGTCAAATAAAATTTTTATAAGGCATAGAGAACAATTTTCTCAAAATACTAGTATATTTCATTAAAAGGTAATTTTTATATAAATGTTTAAAAACATATTTTTACATATTTTTTTTAAAAATAAAAAATAATATATAAATTAATACATTTAAATTGTCCAATCATGTATTTCTAATAAGGTTATGATGTAGATGATTTTTCTGTTAAAGAAAAAACATGATATAAATGTACAATTTGTATTATGACATAATAAAATTTCATTTGTGATGTAAAACATTCTATAAATTATATTCTCAACCATATAAAATATTCCCCTTTAAAATGATTTTATTTAAGGTTATTTTATTTTATTTATAATTCCTTAATGAAACCTATGAAACCAAATTATATTTTATGGATCTATAAATCAATTCCTTATAAACATGACACACATCCACAATACAAAGGGTATTATTTAAATTGTATCATTAATTAAACATGTAAAAGTACAGAAATTACTCTAAATTGGTAGAAACCATGGTAAAAAACAATGTTTTTTATTTTATTTTGGATTAAATTTTCATATGGAATCCAAAAACTATATTTTTAAATTAATAAATAACTCTCCCCACTATTTCAATAAACCTGCCCAGCCGAATATTTCTCATCAATAATCAATTTTTTATTATCATATTAAACATACCATTACTCTAAATATTCCTCCCATGGTTCCCTATTATCTTAAAAACATCATCCCATGATTTTAGATGCACACTCATATGGTAATGGATCCTCTCTTTATCATCTTTTTTCCAGAATCTCCTTCATGTTATGTCTATTGTATTCCATCTGTTAATGTTGGGATATGTCTGCATAGAACAAATTAAAATCCTTATGGTTTTCTGGTCAGGATTTTCACTTTCACTATAATTAATAAATCCCATGAACTATTATAAAACGTTGTTATACAACTTAAATTTTCCAGTGATTTTCTATGTATTACATTCTTGTTTTGAATACTCATCTCGATTTGAACAAAATAATATTAAAAAATATTCACATATAGATCATTCATTGGGTAATTCTATGAATTTATCCAACACATATAAATTTTGGGATAAAATTTTATGAATTGTTTCTTTATGTTGAATGATTAAAGTGTCATACAGTAGTATATACACAATATGAAAAGTGTTCCTAGATAGAACTCCAATGCATTGAGAAATGTTTTCTCCCACAATAAATCTTGTATAGGATGAGGAAGTTATCATAAAAAATGATTAGAAATTTTACAAAATGCTATTATGTATTGGAATTTATCCTTGACCTATGTTTATGATTTCCAAATTAATTTAGTCACCATATTCAAATGATGGATTTGTGCTGTAATGTTATATCATGCATCATTGTTTAAGAATATTATTATCCTGCCACTTATGTTAACTTTTTATACATCATGGATCACATGTACTATTTTACATTATGTTATTATTTTTTCTATTTACAGGAAATTGTAGATCACCCCTTTCTTAAATACTTCTTGTAGGTTATCTTGTGCATTTTGTTAAAAACATATAACATAAGCACATGTTGTTGATAATTTATTCTAATGTTCTGGTATCCAAATTTCATGTTGTTATTCTATATAAATAACCATATTAATACAATAGGATTCATGATATTATATTGTGTATTATGTGTCATTTTATTTAATAAATTATGAATTGGAGAATTATTAAGACAATGGTTTCCATAGAGCATATGTCATGTATCTATAGTTCATGAAGAATCAATAGTTTTGTAACGTGTTAAAGGTCAGATGCTATTTTTTAAAGACCACATATTAGGTGACCCAACATGGGTGTCTAGTTCATGTTTGTATATCATTTTCCCAGCACCCCAATTGAGTATACATTTTGTCTCCCTCATAGGTACACGATATGTAAAAGCACCTGAATAGATGAGTCGTATACTATGAAAGAATTTCCAAGACCATAGGATACCGTTCTAATCATGTCCCCCTAGGGATATGATATAGGGATCCACTTTGACTCCCATGATGTGTCTAGTAGAGGTCATTCTTATCTATTTAGGAAATTTTACTTACTGTGTGACCCAATTTTAAACTGTGTATTTTTTCTCAAAACATAGATTTTATTTATCATCTTTATTGGGACTCAGTTTTTGGCATGTGATTAGCCTATAATATGAAATTTTTCATCTTGAAAATTATGGTTCACATAATTTCACAATCATATATATGGTTTTATTGGATGAAAGTGATCATCATTGTTCAATGACACTTATCCCATTATTGTAATCGAGTGTGATAATCAGAGTGGAACAGGGGTTGGTACTCCCTATATCTAGGTGGAGGGTACCCCATATATTTTATATAGGTGTATAAGTTACTCCCCCCACTTTATATACTAGTAGAGTCCTATATAACTAGTGTGTTACTCCCCGTCATTGAGCTCTATTGGTGGGTGGTTCATCCATTGGAGTTAGTGATTCCTCTCCTGCACCATAATAGTGGTGAGGTTTGTGTTCTCTATAGACATTTTCGATAGATTTCTCATGATTCGTGGATAAAAATGGAACCTTTGGAGTTATGGGAAAACTCATAATTCTAAACTGTAATTGGAGATTGAGATCTCATTCTATCACTTTTGGATTCCATTATGATCATATCTGAGGTAGGGTTTACTTCACCCTCTAGCCTTAGGGGTTGAGCATACTATTATAATTTATTTCATCCCGAGTGTATTTCATTGTTTCATAAAGTGTATGTTTATTCTCACCTTATAATGGGCCATGTCTACATGTTTTATGTCATATGTAAAAAATATTAATATCAATGGAAATATCAGTGGACTTAATATATGAGGAGCATAGTAGAACTTGAGGTTCTAAAACAATTTGGGGGATAGACATAGATATTGAGTGTCTGGATCACTTCACATTCCATAAATAATTTTAGTGGATATATTGGGACCTCATTTTGGGATGTCATGTATTTTTACCATTTATGTCAGTTTTATTTCCTTGTTCCACAATGATGTATTTTTATATATGTTTTTTCATATATTTATTTCCCTCAATATGTTTTAATCAATATCACAATACGAGGCAAGGGAAGCACTACCCCATTAACAACACTAGTAAAAAAGTGCTGATAAAGGGGTACCATTATCAGAACTAAGAAAAACACTGATAATGGTGTATGTTTATCAGCGCTAAAAAAGAACTGATAACAGTTCCCCTTTATCAGTGATTTTTTAGCACTGATAAAGGTACCCCTTTAACAAATATTTCTTAATAGAATTGTTAAAGGTGCCCCCCTTTATCAGCGCTTTTATAAAATCACTGATAATGTCCCCCTATTAGTACTTTTATAAAAGCGTTGATAAGGGGAAAATTTTTCAAAAAAGAGATTAAAATAATATACTAATATATAACCATATAAATTTATTTTTTATTGATAAAAATATAATATATATTTGTTAAATATTTTTTAGATAAGGATATATGGAAATCTATAATTAATGTATAAGATATTTAGTAATATAGGCTTATAAAATAATTTTTAAAATATCTTTAATTAATAATTTTGTAATTTTTCCAAGTAATAGTCATTTAATAATAGATTGAATATAATAAATATAAAAAATATAATATAAGATAAAAAATAAGTTAATAATGCAACTCAAACTTCAAACAACAAAATTTTTTGATTTGGGTGTTTTTTTGAGCTCTACAGCATATTAAATCTTATTCTATGATGGGATCTACATGATAGTGACCCATGGGAACCTTCTGTCAAATTTTTCAAGGCAAAAAATGTCCCATAATGCCACGAAAATTGATTTTTTATATCAGGATACCTCGATTTTTTAACATTCAAACTAAAATAACTTATTATCTGGATTTACATTATTCCTATACGACATATTATATCGATGATCGTTTCATGTTCATCAATTTGACTGGTTTTGGAGGTGAAATGGAATTTTGGATTAGAAGTTATGATCGTTTTAACATTCTATGTCTTTTTAGATATTCCTATCTATATGTATTTATTCATATATATATATATATGTGTGTGTGTGTGTGTGTGTGCATGTGTGTTTTATATATATATATTTGTGTATGAATGTATGTATGTATGTGTGTTTTCCTGTATGTTGCCTTTATTTATTTATGAACAAACATAAGAAAACATATTTTATAAATTTATTTAAAACTAATATTATAAATATATATTAATATGATAATAAATATAAGGAGAAAAAAATTAACTATATATATATATTAATATACGAATGAATATATATAGTTATATATGAATAAATATATATATTAATATAACTAAATATATTTTTATTAATATGAGTCTATATTAATATACGAATAAATATAACTACATATATAAATAAATATATATATCATTAAATTAAAAAAGTATACTAATTGGATTTGTGTTAAAGGTGCTGGGGTGAAAGGGGGGAGGTCTGGGGTTTGAGTTCTAGTGGAAGTCGGTCGTGCATGAGCAACTGCATTAGGGGATATCATTGCTAAAGGGAGGGCATTGAATACGAAAAATGTAGCGTCCGTTGAAAGGGAGGGGGCTCCGCCTAGCACTGATAAAATTAGGTCAAATGATGATAAAAGAGGGGGGGGTCATGTTCTGTTAAAAGCTCCCCTAATTATATATTCTATTTATTTTTTTTGTAATTTTTTGTCTTTTATCAGTGCTTTTTTTATCATGGATAATGAGAACCCCCCCCCCCCCATTTATCTTCAATGTGAGTAACAGTGCTTTTCTAGGGGTGTTAAAAGTTGTTTCTTGTGCTGATAAAAACTTTTTTTTGTTATATTGAATCTATAATTATATCATTTTACTATTTCTTGGTGCCATTTTATCCCGTATATACAAGTAATTTAGGATAAAGACTCTTATTTCAATTACATGCATTATCAACACATGTCACCAACACCCAACCTATTGGGATAGGGATTGGACTATCACCCTCAGTATACAACTGCAATGGAAATGTATTTATGGGACGTGTTATGATAGAGTGATAACATAGGTGGGCCTTCCTTTGATTCAGTTTTTCGATTTTCACTTTTTTTTAGATTTCTTTTTGGAACATATGTCAGTAATGTTGAGGTTTATAAATTTCAGAACACATTCTAGGTGACCCAATGATGTTGTATCAAATGACATTTATATACTCATGGGCTCTAAAAACATGTTTATTCACTCATCGTGTCAATGAATTTGTTTAGGGTAAAAAATAGAACATTAATCATATAAGATCATCTATTTTAACATTTTTGTTTGTATGGATTGAATTCTCTATATATTCTTATGTGACAATCATATTTCTTAATATTATATGGGATTCCTTAACAATGTAAAATATATAAGATTCCAATTATGTTTTAATGCTGGTAAGTTGTGAAATGAGGCCTCATTTTCTATGATTATTAATGAGGTGTTTCTATTAGGGTGAAAGAGAGTGGTGAATGGATCCATCTATTGGTGTTCAAGTGGTTAGTCAATATTTTAATTAAGAATCTAGTAGTTCCAAAAGAATAATAGGATGATTCATGCGATCTCATCAATCTATATGTGTTCCATAGAAATAATCCTATAATGTTTCATGGTGATACATACCCTCAAGAAACTGAGTATTGGTTTGAGGATGTTGTCTGTGTTTTTGATCCAGTTCAAATGTTGGTTGATTATATGGTTTCACATGTGACCCACATTATTCTGAGATAAGTTGGGTGATGGTAGAGATTAGTCATATAGATACATGATGAGAAGACATTGTCCTATGATATATATATTAATCTCTCTAAAGAGTTGTCCTTTCTACAAACACTGCATGTTACTGAGTTTTAACATTAGAAAATGGTCTGAGAATTCCAACATGAGTAGGAATCCTCCTGGTTAAATGTTATCCCTAACATAAATAATTATTTAGGAAATCAAAATGTTTTTATGGTTACCTATGTTGGTTATGTGTGATGTGGATTCATGTATTATTGGATTTGTTATGATTCCACCTACAAGAAGTGTTCTATAATCCCATCTTATAATTTTGTGTGGGATGTCAATGCCACAAAAAATGATAGTATTGAGGTGTAGTAGATAATATCGTTAATTTTTATATTAGATTAAATTTATTTTATTTCAAGGTATTTTTGAGATAAATTATTATTGTGATTCAATGGGAATGTAGATGGATAACTTTAGGTAGTGAAGGATTACAACATGAAGGATCTGAGAGAGATTTAAGATATGATCCTTGAATTATCTGTTGGAGTTTTTGTCCTATGACTAACTATTTTTTAATTTGATTTCATATATATACAATGAATTTAATATTATATTGACAACTTATTTCATATTTCTCATTGATCTACATGGATGTTATGTAATAATTATCTCATGTATATGCAACATTGAAAAGGTAATAAATGTTCTTCGATTGGATGATATCCTTAATGTTCAATGATGAAATTCTAAAATATTATTTGGCGGTTTGATAACATAATATTATGGGTCACATAGTATATAAAGTATTAGTCATGACTAATATTATGTATGTGTTTCTTCATTTCCTAAAGCCCAAACAAGGTAATCTCTATGATGAGAGATTATGAGAAGATACACACTGTTAAGAAATTTTCAGGATTGGGCGTAATCAGATATTTCAATCTACAAAGATGTGTAGTGGTCCATATACTTTTCTACTATCCTTAATGGATTTCTTGACTCACAAACATATATTTTCTATAAAAATAGTTATTACATATATATTATGTAAAGGAAGGGATTGTTGGGTGTGTCGTGATTGAATTGTCATGAATAGATGAGTCAAGTAAATATTTATCCCATCAATAGTTATGGAAGTTAAAATATCATCCCCTTGGTTAAAATATAACTATATCCCCAAATTATATAGACAGTTTGTAATGACAAGTTCATTTTATATATTCCATGACTTTTTTAATGAGAAAATATGTTAGTGACCTGGATATGTAACCTGTTTGATAAAAAATTTCCACAAATAGAATATAGTATATAGTGATAGATCATATGTGGTTATCATCATTGTGACATATGTAATTTCAATTGGGTCCCTTATCAGATCTCTAGATTGAAATCTTTAATTTTTTCCAGGTAACCTAATGCCAATGAAAAATAGTCCTAGACGGTCCCCCAATATATGTCTCTGATGATCACTATTAAATTCCATTTTAATTTAATTAAATTAAAAAATAGTATTCTCAAGAATAAAAGATAATTTTAATCATGTTTTATCAATAAAAAATATTTATTAATGAATGAAATAATAAAAATAAATATTTATTCACATGTTCAATTAATTCTAGATGAGTTCAAACAGACCAAGATCATGTTTGTAGAGAATTATTAATTACCATGTTGTTTAAATAATATATCTAATTTTTCAATTTTTCATTCTGAAAAATAATAATAATATTATTATTATGTATTATGTGGTATTTTAAATATTATATTATTATTTAAGAGGAAAAATTCAATTATGTAATATTTTATCAAAATCTATATCTCTATAGTGAGATGGTAATGTTTATTTTGTATTTCATTTAATGTTGAAACACGTTAATTGTTATGAAAAATGAAAATATCTCTTGACTCTTCCTTTCACTCTCCTACTAAAGAATTAGAAACACAAGATAGATCACTTCATGATTAAAGAAATATTGATAAAAATAACAAAGCTGGAAAATAAAATTCCCATGGGAGAATATAGAGGTCGATTGGAGTTTCTCAAAGATAAAAAAAAGTGTGGGTCACCGATAGAGGGATTGAATCCTCTGAGCCTCATAGGGTAATGAAATAATTTCAAATGTTTTATATAGACAATAAAAATCAACATCGAAGACAGAATTATCTTTTAAGGTATTAGTTTTTTCTAATATTAGATAAATTAACTATAAATTTGAATTGAATGATCCTCAATTGGGGTTTTGGGAATTTTAATTTTGAATGAAATTATAATATATCTCTTACTAGTACATGATTCCACTACACTCGAAACTTAAATGTATTATTTGAGTCATCATGTTTAATTATATAATTATATTTTTTGGTTGGTCCATACATAATTGTTGTTTAGCCTATTTTTTCATGTAGGAGAGGTCCTCTAGACCCCTAATGAGGATAAATGTTGTAAATTATAAAGATCCTGAATGAAATAGAGGCATGACCAAGATGATGATACAGATCAAGGGATAAATAATAATTTTTATTCAGAAGTTAATCTCATCAATGAAAGATATTTGAATGAATGATATTCCTCTACCCAAGAATGGGAAGAGGATGATATTGTTGAAGGATTTTTTTGATCTGGTAGGATGAAAGTGAAAAAAATATTCCATGGATTTTGGGTAATTATATTCTTATCCCATGAAGAAGATGAAGAATCAGAACGAATACTCCTACCTTCCCAAAATAATTTTTACTAGATCATTAAGGATGGTTAGTGTTTAATTGGAGCTATAGAACAATCACTCAAGTAGTCCTTGACCTCAATGGATACCATAGTCTATAACTATTCGATGGTGGGTGAACCATCAATATGTTATAATAAGTTAGACTCATTGAGAACCCTATTTGTAAATACCAATATGATAGTGGAATTTAGTATGTTCGGAATGGATAAAAAAAGGGAAACAAATTGGGATGATGCTTTGATAGCGGAGGAGTGTAATAGTCTTGATCATGGGATATATCCATTAAATCTCATCCTAGAACAGATGGAATAATACACCTCCCATCATGTTTTTAGTTTGTAGGATTTTGTTACTCCATTTGATATGGATTCATTTATGGATATGAATATAATTATTGATATCATGTTTTAGAGTTATATAAACTCTAATAATGGTAATGTTATTAGAGACATATCTTAGATGTACTAGGATGACTATGCCAGGAAGAAATGATTTGAAGGCCATTATGGTATGTTTTCTCAATAAATATGTATTCTAGTTGAATGAAAAAAATTATAGTGTTAATGTTTACGATTGTAGACTTTATTACTTTGTGATATTTTTTAGATAGTTTAAAAAAATTGATGATAGATTATAATATACTTTGGGATTGACTATTGTCCCAAATTTGGTATATTTTGATGTTTTTTATGTTTATACATCTTATTATAGTCGAAAAGGTGGAATTTAATATTGTAAAATAGATATATTGATATGGAAATTACTTTGGTAGGGTTTATGGTTTCATTTCAAAAATAGCTGGATGGAAAAATGGAGATGAACTGTTTCTGCAGTTACGTTGATCTTGTATAGAATTAAATTTGTTTGTTTTTTTATTGTAAATTACTTAATATGATATTTTAAACATTATCATTGTTCTTATGAATAAATTACGTTATATTTTATGACAAATGATGAAAAAATATTTCAAATGTAGTTTGATTATATATATTGAAATTTGTGTGGGTTCGAGGAGATTGTTGTTCATCGTCCACAATTTTTTGGTGGATTTTTTCTCATACAGGTTCCCCTAATTTTATTTCATGATGCATCAGCCTTTATATTGTGCTATATTATAATATTTTCCTCCAAACAATTAGGTGATTTAGTTAGTTTCCTTTTTTTTATCTCTAATACATTGTTTTTTCAGGTCATCTTTTTATTTTAGGTCTGTTAATTAAACCAACCATTATATAATTATTAATATTGGTTTGTTTAATTAGATATTTATTTCTATCAATAAATTATTTATTTTTTGGGGATACAAGACTCTGATGAAATAAATGAATTAATTAATTAGAAAACAAGGAATATAAATACATGTAATATGTGCAATTTTATATCTATCCTAGTTAATTTATTATGTAATATAATATTATTATTAAAACATAATTGAAAGGATAATAAAAGATAATATTTATGAATAATAATTGAAAATCCCTCATGTATATATTATTTCATACTCTTCATTCCATCAATTTATTAGGTATAAAATCCCATGAAAAAAGTGTTTTCCCAATCCTCATTGGGAATCATAATTTTATCATGTTGTCTTTATGAATGTTTTTTGTTGAAATAACTATCTTAAATCAAGAGAAGTCACCCTCTCTTAACATTCTGTGACGTGGGAGAATGTGTTGAAGAAATTGGAGTTAGGATTTTAGGAATGGGGATTATACTCAATGAATCAAGTAGTTGAAAACCTGTAGTTGGCAATGTCCTTCAATCCTAAATAACTACAGGTATATATACCAACCCTCATTGGTGATATTTGAAGTGGTATATGGACCATTTACACTTTATTTTCCATAAAATAATACATTCCCTATTCAATGGTGATTATTATTGGGCCTTGATAAGTTAAGGGGTGATTTAGTAAAATCAGTTAGTATATTTTCTGTCAAAACAATTATCTTTAAAAACATTAATAATATTATTGTTTAGTTATATAATAAAATATAATTTTATTCTTGCACACTACCACATCCATATATATTATAGAAATACAGTCTCTTAACGATCATTATATTCTAGGTTTGGTTTAGATACCTTTAGGTTGATTTACGTAATGAACAATAATTTTATGTTCTAGAATCCTGGTTTCCTAATATTTCTATAAAATAGGTGAGTGATTAATATTCCACCAATATAGGAAAAATTCAAGTGAAACAGATAGTGTTAAATGTTTAATGCTTTCTTCTATATCTTTTTATTACATATAGTCTCATGAATACATGGATGATTATATCATGCTTGAAAACCTTTGAGGTCTTTACTATGATAGATATGGATAGAAACAATTTGATATATCAAAGGCACTATATCATAGAATTATTGGAGGGGTTTCCCCAGTTAGGTCTCACATAGTTAAGATGATTTGATAAATTGGGTTCCTAGAGGTTCTTGGTTCTAAAATCCCGGAATATCTTGGAACTGTCATATTGTAGCATCAAAACCATAGATACCCCTTTTTTTAAATTATTATATGAAAACATTGATAAGTATTTACTAGATCTTCTCACAATTATTCTTTATGTGGATAAGGGGATGTAGAAAGAAAATCCATAGGATCTTATGGTGAACAATATAAAATGGAAAATGATGATATTTAAGCCAAAAAATCATCAATCCCATAAAATATTATTTTGATAAATGGGAAAAAAGGGAACATGGTATTTTTTAAAAAAAGTGGCATCAAAAAACATTAGAAGAAAACCCACACCAAACAAGTGATCCAAATGGATTCTTTAGGATCATTTGTTATCAAGTGAAATTTATCAATTTAGAAAATGTGTATTAAATAAAATATTTTTTTTCGGAAAAATTTATTACAAAATAGGAAGCATGTAGATTTATAATGATTGAAAAAGGTGAGGTAGGTATATTAGTATCCAATGGTGTTAAACATACAGTTTCTATTATCCAGGACTGCCTGATTACGCTTCCAATCAGAATGATCTAGGTTTTGATAATTTTTTGTTATGTTCCATCCATAAACACAATCATTATTTCAATATATAAAAATTATATTGATGAATGTATTTCCAAATTATTTTATAAATTTTCCTTATTTTATAAATCTAGAAATTGATATGGTAAGAAACATTGCATCTAAAATATTTATATGGTTTATAACATTAATGATGTAATGAAAACAATTGATAAATTTATAGGAAATGAATCATAAAACATCTAAAATTGGAATCACCATCTAGGTCATGTAAACTAACAAATATTGATTAAATTATGTCCTTATCAATATTTAGATTCAATGTAAAACAAATGGCATAGGTCACACATGTTTTCAAAGAAAAATGATTGAATCCAAATTTAGTGAGAAAATGGTGGGTATAAATATATTCTTGAATTTGTTCATACCAATATTTATAGATAATTTTTTATTAAATCATGTATTGGAAAATCATTCCAAATTACTTTTACTAATGATTTTAGTATATATAAATATGTCAACATAAGAAGATATAATTAATATTATTTTGTTAATTTCAAATAATACCATAATGATGTTTAGAATGATATTTGTAATAAAATTTAGAATATCTACTTATACTCTTGGGGAAAATATCATAATCGGTACTTCATTAATTATTTATGACAGTTCATAATAATATGTCAACTCAACCCTCCTTATATGCCTTTATGGAATGGTGTAATCAAAAGTATGAACAAAACATTGTTGAATATAATGTGATTAATGATGATTCATGTGATTCCTCTACATTCCATTTCTGGATATTCGTTACAAACATCAATATAGATACTAAAATTAGTAAAAAATAATGTTCAAGATGGTATACCATACCAATTATGGAATAAAATGTAACAAGTGTTGTCTGGGATACATGTGTAGTGTTTTGAAGCATTTATTAGGACATATTTAGGTAACAAGATTTCACCCAGAGGGTCAATGTGTATCATTTTAAGATATCCCTGAGAAAAAATGGGATATTAGCTATAAAACTTATAGAAATATTTTATCTAAAAATGATTCATATTTTATGAGAAGGATATTATATATAAAATAAATACAAGTAGAGGTATAAAAATTTATAAATTCTAGGATCTAGATACAAAATAGTTGGAATATGAACAAATTCCAAAATTCCTCATGAAAGAAGAATATGTCCTAGAGGGAGAAGTACAATGTTCAATTACAAGATTTTTTAGAGAAACAAAACAAAATATTTTTCTAGTCACCAATTATGGTGACTCGTTATTTTTTTATAATAATAACATTCTAACTGATAATAAATCATCATGAAGCACAACTGTTTCCATTTGAAAAGATGACATGAATTATGAAATGTATTCCAAGTACCAAAACCACATATTCACATCAGGAGGTCATCTAATTGATGTAAATCCTATTGATTACAAATAGGTATTTAAGAGGAAATGGACATGAATGGAAAATTTAGTACCTATAATGTAGGACTAGTTCCTAAAGGGTTTATGCAGCATCAAGGACTTAATTATGATGAACTCTTTTCAATAGTTGAAATTCAATGATCCATCATAATTCTAAATTCCATTGTGGATTAAAAAGACTATGATATATGGAAAATGGATTTGAAAATAATGCTCCATTATGGGAAATATAATAAATAATATTATATTACATAACCCAAATGGTTTGTGACACTAATAGATTCGAACAAGGTAGGCTAATTGCAAATATCAATTTATATATTACAGAAATTATATTGTTCATGGAAATTTGTTTTAATGAATCCATAATAGTATTTGTTTTCATAATCAATTAGTGTGAGACTTATATTTTCAAATGATTTATTGGGTGTACGTAGATTTTATTAATAGTATATTTTGATGGCAAATTACTAATTGGAAATCAAAAACCAGTCTTACAATTTGTTTAGTAATGGTTTAGTATATAATTGTCTGTGAGACAAATAAGAGACGGGGTATATATTATTGGGATCAAGTCCCATATTGATTGATCCAATAGGTTTTTTACGGATGTAAATGTACATACATAGAAAACATATTGAATATATTAAGTATGGAACAAAATAGGAGAACATTGTCTCTATCAACACATGGGATTCACTATTCAAGGAAACTGTGTCCTTAGAAACATGAGGAAATAAATTGAATCTCTGTGATTTTATTTCAATTAGCTATTGGGATAATAATTTATGATATTATATGTACAAGTCTGGATTTTGTTCTATTAATTATATAAGGTGGGAAGACCTAAAGATGAACTAGGAGAATACCATTGGATATTAGTCTAGACTATCCTTAAGTATATAAAAATACTAAGGATATATTATTGATTTATGGAGGAGATATGGATATAGTAACCAGTGGATATACATATAATATATTCCAAAATGATCTTTATGAAATGAAGTAACACAAAAGTATACATCTTCAAGTTGAATAGTGTTTTTATGTAGTGGAATATTTTAATGAAGGTTGTGATGGTATATTTATTAATAGAGAATGAGTATATTTTGGAATCACTTGTAGAAAAATAAGTAACTAGGATGTGAAAAATCAACAATGTTCTTGATTTAGTACCTATATGTAAAGATACTATCACACAATACTATAAAACAATTATTGTCATGGCGCTCACAAGAGTTCCAAGGCTACATTATAAGACGAAGAACATGCTTCAAAAGTATCATCTATTGAGGTATTATTAATTGAGAGTTGATGTAGGAGTGAGAATTTTTTTCCTGATGGAAAATGTGGATGTCCTATTTATATAATCATTGAATCAGTAGTAACATTATTATCATGTGTTGTTTAGAGGACAAAAAGTCATAGACAGTTGGCTCAAATCCAATTGAGAGTTTGTAGGAGTTTTTCGAACTAGAAAAAACTACATTTAAATTTATTAAATATTTATTTAATATTAGTAAATCATATTTTTACATATTTTTAATTATTATACATGTCTTGAATTTTATAATTACCATGAGTATATGTAACATTGATATGGTCATATTAGTTACTCGATATGATGAGAAACATGATGTTCTATGATGATATTAATAAATATAGTTCCATGGTAGGATAATTTCTATGATTGGACAAGAATTATATAGATAAATAGTTGTGATTTTTCATAATAGGATGCTTCTTTTTCTCATGATATTTTCTCTTGGTAATCTCCAATATGAGGGTTGATGGGAATAACCCTCCAATAAAAATTTTGCATGTTCTGGTGTTATTTAATATTCCTATCTTTAAGTGTATGTATAGGTACCAAAAATTTAATATTATTATCAATTAATTTCATTGTATTGAATATTAATATTTTCTATCAAAATCATGGACACGATATATTCACTGTGAGATATAGATTTTTGGGTGCATCATGATTGACATGTTATTAATAGATAAATTATGTTAGAATTTTTAACATCCTTATTTATGTGATTTGATATATTAAAAAGTAGAATGGAATAAAAACAACTCCCCAAAATCATAGTCCAGAGTTTGGCATTTTCTTTACTTTAGATAGTCAAATAATGATGTATTGAGAAAACATGTTGGTGACATTGATGTGGAACCTTCTTATTGAGATATTGTGACAAAGGGATTATATTTCATAGTGATCATTTCTTGTGAAGTTGAAAAAATTGAGAATTTAATGTCCCTCTATTTAGTTCCTCAACCTTCAAGTAGATATTAATCTTTGAAATTAGGTAAGCCCGCATAAAGATAATGAGAATGAAACCTAGATGGTAATAAACTTTGTTATTCAGATGATATAAATTAAATTCTATTGGAATTTCATTAATTCAAAAAACAAATTTCTCAGTAATGATGTATAATATTATAAATGTTTTTTTATTTAAAATATTTATTAATTAATGTCATATTTAAATTATATATTTATTAAAATGGTTAATAAATTGTAGAAGAGTCTGAACGGACTAAAATCAAGTGCATTGACAGAGATTAATTAAGAAGATGTGTAAATAATATTTGTTATTATAAAAATTGTTTCACACTAAAAAATATTATTATTATTATTATGTTTCATGATGTTTATTAAGGACTATAATATTTGTTAAGTATTGGCATAAATTATATATTTTTTTATTGTCATATTTTTCTATTATTAGATAGTTTTAACTATTATGTATTATATTAAAAATAGAATCATGAGAAACCTTTAACACAATGAGACTCTATATTGACTTCTCCATTGTCTATTCCTCTCACGAATGATAAATGATAGAGACAAATTATTATGATCGATGAATCATACATCACCAAGAATAAATAAAGACAATTGGATCCCCATGACAGAACCCATATATATACTTGGGTTTATTAGAGATGATAGTAGGAAATATTAAGAAAAATCGAGGGATTCTATATAATAATATTCATAATGAAAAAAAGGAAATCTGAATGGTTATTTTTATATGATCAACCTCTTCATCACTGAAAGAATCCCAAGATCAGATAATCATTTAATCTTATATTAAATACTTTAATTATAAATAAGACATATATAATCTTCAAGCTATGTTCTAGGATACACAATATAAAATTAAATTTTAACTTATATCCTACCACCTTATGTCCCCAATAGAACCAAAATCAATATTATCTACTTTAGTTTTAATTTTTGTAGATATTTTTTTATAAAACACCCAATTTTTTTAATCCCCATTTGAGAGCTCTGGATTCCAAAAGGCATTTTAGATTGAACCTTCATTCTAGTGACTCTCAATGAAGAATTTTTGAATATTGAACATTGATTTTTGATGTATGAATGTACTATTAAAAAATATATATTCTCATGGGTTCTTTATATAATGACTCTGAGATGATAATTTTTTTCAGTATTTACAACTGGATGAGTCCCGATTTTACTTTTCTAGGTGGGTGTTATATTATGGATGAATGACTAGGGAAAATTAGTAGAACAGTTAAAACTAAAACCCATCATTTGGTGATTTTATTCTTCATTTTTTGTATTCACTATAGGCCCTTGAATTATACTAGTGTTTTAGTTTTATATGGACACATTTTATAATGATTTTTATTCACTGCCTATGAGGAGGGAGAGCATCATTTATTCACTATAGGCCCCATGGGAATCTCCAATTTTGTTAGTGATAAATATAGATGGGATATTACCAATTTATAAATAATTAAATCATTGAAATAAGATATAAATAATAAATAAATACCCCATAAAAAATATTGATGATTTTTTATCAGTTGAAATATGTGAGTATGTTTTCAATGAACTATTTTAGGTCTGAATACCATCAATTGAGTGTTCACAATAATGATATTCTGATGGAAGGATTTTAATTTCACTACATGTTGTATGAGTTATCATTAAACCATTTTCGTGGAACTAAATATCCTTATGTGTTCATAGATCATAAGAAATAAATATTGTAGTCAAACATTTCCAAATTCAAATTTTTTTATATCAATAACATACTCATATACTCTCTATATGGGGAGAATAATGAAGATATTTTAAGGATCATAATAGTCTTACACTATGAGAACCAACTATATTATATGGTCTTGAAGTGTCAATTTTGGATCAATGAGCTTCCTATTACAGGTTATTCCATCTCTTCTCATGGTGTAGTTGTTTATACAGAGATTAATAATGTACTACATTATTAAGAACCACCCAGAGAATGTTGTAGGTGTTGAGTTTTTCTATTTTTTTTGATTGATACATGAGCTTCATCAACATATTTTCATGGGTAGCAGAACGTTTTACAAACATTATATGTAATGAGATATCATTTTCTTTGGTTGATCACTATGAAATTTAATTATATGTGTTAATATGGAGGTTAAATAGAGCTCTTGGTTTTAGATTACCAATGGGGGGTAAAGATTATGTTGTTTTTCATGATGATAATGTAAAGAGGGAAATATTTTTCATGTGGAGTAACATAGTTAACTATTATGGGTTAGGTTGTTGGAATCCAATGAGCAAAATTACATAAACCATGATACGTATTCCATAGCAGTACTCTTCACCACTTAGATATTGTATTGTTATATTTTGGGTGACTGTTTCGTTGATTACTAATACCCCAATATTATCATGTATGTGTTCATCCAGAGTGATCTCAACCTATGGTAAAAGCATAGGTTGGAGTTCAAGAAGTTTTAATGTAAGCTCTTATCCTAAAATCTAATAATACAAGAATTCGGACCGATTACAACATGGACTCAAGTTTTCCTCCTCGTATAGGTTTATGACTAGAAGTGAGGTTCCAAGTAGGTGACAATGGGGATAATATACCCTCATTGATTGTATTAGATCATATAAATATATAAATAGAATATGAAACATTAGAAGTAGATGTTGTACGACCGAAACAGTAACCTGTCATAGCAGACACAATAACACACAATAGACATATAGTAGTGGAATAAATAAATAAACAAATAAGTTTAAATGTGGAATAAAAATAAATAATTGATTTATATGATAATAATTTTATCCAAAAATGAGTATGAAAGAGGAAAGTGGTTCATGTACATAAGATAATCAAACAAAATATAAAAAATATCCAAAAAAACTACTACGACAAGATTCTCGATCATTAACTTGGTCTTCTACCCAATACTCCATCATATAATTAAAAGTTCAAATGTAAGAAGATAGAATATTACCTTTATCAATACATTTAGTTATAAAATTATACTTGAGTACCTAATGTGGCATGAGTATAGTGTGAGATAAAATCATAGTAGGCCCCTCCCATGATATGTCTTGTTCAAACCATTTCATGTGATATAAAACGAATTATGTTCCATAATTAATAAAAAAGAAGAAAACAAATTAACTAAATTCAATATATCAGGTTCTATTTAAATAGTCATCCAATTATGACTTCTTTGGAATTATCTAGTGTGTCTAAACTAGGAGATCTAATTAATGCAAAGTGAGTGGTATAATGGGTAAGAACATGGAATGTCCCAGAGCATGTGATTGTGATTTGATATCATGACCCAACATTTCCAAAATAAAATGCTCATTTTATAATTTAAATCATTCACATAATTTTTAATTCAATTAAACCCTTTTAAAAAATTTAGTGAGTCCCGATGAGCCCCTCAATTTCTATTTTAGAGGAATACCATGTGTCTCACGTGTAGCTCAGTAAGAGTCCAATTATAATGATTCCAACCAATGTTACCAAATAATGATGTTTTATGTGTCACTGCAGGTATGGTAGGAAAAAAATAATGAAACAACCCTTGAGTCTATCTGTAGTATTGCACGTACGATTATAAGTCTCTATCATGTCATGGTACAAACATCAATCAATAGATCATGTCTATGGGGTCTCCCATAGAGAATTGGTGTTAATCATCTTGTGGTAAAAAGGAAACAATTATCAGTGATGAATTCATATGAATATATTTTGTCACTCATGGTATACTTACAAATAATTAACATTTATAAAAATATGTCACAAGATTCTATCCAAGGGGTCCACATGTCGGAACCTCTTGTGTATCCATAGACATTATGGTGAATGCATTTAATATAAATATTAACTTATCTAACATGTCTAGAAACATGGAACATTTCATTAGGTCAAGAATTTATATCATAATAGGCATTTTGGTCGAGGTACTTCCATTATGAAATACATTAATTTAGATTTTAACAAGGATTATAGAGTTATCTCATGACTAATTACATTAGTCCAACTTAATTCATTACCTCATTGATCTAATTATAAGGTAACACAATTCAAGAGGTGTTTTTCTAATTTATAACAAGGTAATTTTATGATCAAATATAGATCGCATCCATTAGGGTGGAATTAACCATATAGATCAAAACAATGTGGTCTTTTTTCCTCTTACACTAGACGTAAATGGAATTGTTAGGATTTCAATTAAATTTAATTAGAAATTTATGTTGTCTCCAGAATGGTCCAGATCATAGCACAAAATCACAAATTATATGAAAAAAAATCAAGGTGAAAGATACTAGAACACCTGCCTCATTATTTGGATGATATACTCCTCAAACATCAATTCCTGATTCGTTATAGTTTCGAAGAAATAAAAGAGATTGTTATTTTCCCTGAATATTGTAAAAATGAGGTTGCACAAACAAATGAACAAAAATTCAAAAGATAAATTGATATAGGAATCATGTATAAATAAGAGATTGTTGATGCAGATCAAATTTGACCAAAAGTGTTTGAATTAGAGTCTGGATTCGTGATGAATCATCATACATAGATCAGATAGTATTAGAGCTCTTCATGGGAGAAGGGGTAGCCTCAAATGGATGGGGGATAGGAAAAAAAGATAAAAATGGGATTAAAGGTCATTAATGAAAATTTTGAATTTCAGACTAAAACATTTGGTCGCATGGTTTGGATTCATGGTTATCCCCATGTATTGTCCAATTATGAGAAAATCAGGGACCAAAAAATGCACACACACTACCTAAGTGGCACTAAGTGTGAGGAGAGGGTGAATGTTATGGGAGAACCATGCATGAAACATTCCCACCCACTAATAAAAACTATAGTGCCTTTCATGTCTGTGTTCCACCTCTTATATTGTTTGACATACCATGTGTGGTTTAATCTGATGGACTTATGGTTACTCATATGATGTCGCATGTTTAAATCTAACCATGTTCCCCAGTCTTACTTTTTTTAAAATTTGGCCACCAGACCTCTAAAGAACCTGAGACCCATCCAAACATCCTTCATACCAGTTGGGTTTCAAAACATTCATTAAAACAACACATTAAATTGTTCCATCTCTCTGAATTATCTTCTAACTCATGGTTAAAAGAACGGGCCATCCAACAAATCCTATAATTAAAACTCCCTATGAATTATACCTTAACTCAAATAATGGGTCGTTACAACCTCCCCACCATAAATCTACTCATCCCTAAGAACTCGCTGGGAAACAACGAATGTAACATCTGTCCTACAAGGTTATTGAAGTCTTGCTAATATATTAGTGCTTAATTTATAAATTTGCAACACAGATATAATAATTACTTAATTATACGACAATTAATCCATGAAAACATGATCCAACACTTGTTTTTTAACTGGATCATTGAAATAGTGCGTAACCAAGCCTGGTTATCTCAAGAAATGATCACATAATTGTCTTTTTAAATAGAAGGTCGATGTTTTTACACACCATTGGTATTAAAATTTAACATCCAATATTGAACCATCGTACACCCCCAAGTCATAGTTGCATATAATGAATTCCCAATGTGTCATAATAATTTTCATGGGGTAATTTAATTAAATTGAGAAACTAAATTAAATCTAAAGTCATATTAGGGACCCAATGTAAATAAATGGTTGAATCTTGACCATCCAAACTGAAAATTTTCTCAGAAAATTTCCTTGAAAGATATATTGGATCATCCCACCACACATGCAATAAAATCGAGAAATTATTTTTAAATCTTCATCACGGATCAAATTCTTTAACACAAAAGTAAAACAATTAGTGAAACATGACACCGAACATTAGTAAAATAAATAACATGGAAATTCATCATAAAATAAACTAAATTGTAACCCCTTTTCTTTTATGGAATCTCACTTTTATAATGATCACATTCAATAATGATCATGGATAACTTCATGTGATGTTATCAGATCAAACCATCACCTGACTATTCATTCTATAATGTCTCAAATTTAATAATGGTGTTACCTACATCCATCCCATTGAAACCATCACCATTTAAACATCCTCTCTAAGCTTGAAAACAAGTCTGATATAATGTTGGATTCATTAAAAGTTATTTTAAGGAATTAACCCATGTCTGTCCATACTTCATGTTTTCAAGTGTGATGTTGGTAAAAGGCCAAGGCATCCACATCAGATCACGGACTGATCCTTTAGTGGAATACTCATGAGGATATAGTAAGATTAGAGGGGTTAAATTCTATAAATATATCCAAGGAGTTCCCACTGGATGTCCCATGTATCACTATAGACTAACCATACCTTGATAAAAACCACATGTCCATCATGAAAATATAATAAACCTTATTTATTGAAATGTAAGTAAATTAGAATCTTTTATCTCCGCATATAACTCATGCTATCTAGCTTCATCAAGGATGAAAACATGATAGGAGAAATTATTATCACTATAAAATATTATAGTAAGAGGATATTTTGGACTACACAAAATATTTGAGATACATCTATAAGATCCAAGACTATGTTCTTCATATGTTTCTAACTAACGATACCAAAATTTCCAAAAGAATATTAGTCAATCCACATCAACATCATGCTTCTAAGAATGCACAGACATTTTACAAGATTAACCATCCTCATAGGAAATTGAAAATAGTACTAAACCATTTTAAAATGTATTCCTTAGATGTTTCTATTCAATATGGAAAGACACATATTTGATAGAACTAGCATGACACTCACCACCATAGAAGTGTCCTTGTTGTAGAAATAAGAGGTATACTATACACCCATAATTGTACTAGATAAAATTCACCTTAAACACACTAGTTAAACTTCTCTAGGTCACAATCATTATCATCAATGCATTTGGAATAAAAAACCAACACCATCTTTATCGGTTTGTAAAAACACACGATATTCTTGGAACACCATCTTGAGAATTGGGAAGAACTTGATTCCAATAATGCCTAGACTCTCTAATACAAGTGTTACCTAAGAACGAAATTATATAATACGTGATCAATGATTTCACTAAACTCAACTTGTTCATTACACCATTTAGAAACTCAACTTATTACATATATATGAACAAAAACCACTGGGTGGATAAGAAGAAAGATGAAGCATCCATGATTTTATCCATAGGCTTTCAACCCTATGAATCCACAGATATGCTGGTACATATAAAATATTTAATAAGATTCATATTAAGCTATATGACTATTAACCTTGATAGAGAAGTACCAATTATTCCATCCCTATGAAAGAAGACAAAGTCATATGACCTAATAAATATCCGACCTTTCCCAATAAATGTCCAAACAACTGAAACAAAAAATTACTCTATGATCACACTCTAAAAAGGGTCATGGATACCAATGACCACCATTAAAACAAGGGTATTATTTATAATCTATGAGTTCTACTAGGGACAACAATAACAAAAAGTATACACAAATTTGATAGATTATGATATTTAGCGAGGTTTTTAAGCTCTAATGGTTCAACCTACCTCAGAATATCCCCTTAAAAATGCATAAGCTTCATTCATTTCACTAAATCACAAAAAAATAATTTAAATAGGACCTACACCTATTACTTATTCCCTTTCAAAAAAATAGATAGTTTTATTGAAAACAATCACGTGTCTGTTCCAAGGAAATGTAAAGAGATATTTAGACATCACATACAAGATAGTTGAAGCTAAGGGTACCACCTAAAGATCAATTTAAAGATAATAAATTGATTCAAATTCAATCATTAATCATTTGAAATATTTGACCTAGAATATCAAGATCAATTTTAAGATGAAGAACTTACTGACAGATTCTAACAAAAGCCTCAGGCTTGAACATGAAAGACTTATTGATATTCCTTTCACAAAATTAATTATTTATTTAAATTCTATCATAAATAGGAATAATTCCACATAACTTCCTATTAATAATACTATATAGTAATAGATAGGGTGACTTATGAGTATCTTGATTATACATCCTAGGTTCATCAAAATAAAACCCAATAGCAGTTTAATTATTAAAGCTTAAAAACCCATATCATGTTATCTCAAAAGAAATATACCCCCACTGACCTAGATTGGCCCAATTGTGTATTTTAAAATTTAATCATATGGGTCTTCATTCATGTGTGATAGATCCAAAAAAATTTATTTATGTGACCATAAATAGTTTGAAATATTTAAATTACCCTTAATGGGATTTATCTTGTAATGATTAATATCATAACTTGCCTACTAGGGTTGATTCACATAAGTGGGTCACAAGAAGCCAATTTATTTCAGATCAAAATTTAATAGCATTTACATTTATATGAATTTCGAAATATATCATGTTTATATATTATGATTTGATAACATGGGTTTCTATCACCCAATCCATAAGTAACCCATACAATGTCTAATCTATATTCTTGCTCCCATTTAATCTAAACCGATTCAAAATGAAATATAAAAAATTTCATACTTTAAATTTTAACAGAAGACTCTATAGGTATTTATAAATCTCAAATGATGGTTTGAGTACATGGGTTTTCTTTACCCAATGATAAGGGGACCAAAGGAATTATAATTTAAGATTTTATATGGTATAATCACAACCAACATGTTTATGTTGATGAATCCCCTTACATATATAAATCATAATTTTAAATGTTATCATAATAAGTAACTATATGGAAGTTGTCTAATAAGAAGAAAATCTTGACATATAGGAAAGACATGAAAAATAATCAGGAGGCATTGAATATAATCAACTAACCGTGGAAGTGTATTAACAGGCTAAATAAATCACCCATGCATGTTCTATAAATTTTAATGAGAAAGAAACACCTCAAAATGTACAAAACTAAACATGTAACCAAAATACCCAACATATTACATAACTACCTGACAAATAAACACACAAGGCACATCATCATAATCCAAAAAAATATATAAATCTTTGACTAAATATAATAGAATATACATGGAATGTGAATGTATATGTGCCTATAATGAATAATGTAACATTTCTAACATTCCATTACAAGACAAGGGTAACACCCATAAATTTCATAAATCAATAAGTGGAAAAAAGAAAACCATCCACTCAATGTGAAATAATTATCAACTGTAATAGAAGACATAAATAACAATAATACAAGCCTTGGCCACTTGGACGTTTCCAATGTGTGGGGTGATCACTCCCAGTGTAACACCCCAGGATTTTATGAGATATAATATTTTCAATTTATTAGATATATTTTTCTGTATGAAACACCATGATTATCTTGTGCTATATAAAACACCATATTAGCATTCAGTATATGCAACACAATACTTGGCTTGTGTTACACACAATTTCATGTTCTTTTGATAGAAATAATTTCAGGAAACACTGAGTATAGTTTTGGTTTAATATATAAATGAAATATGTGGTATTATCTTATCGGAAACACCAAAAGAATATTTCAATAAATGAAACTCTAACATGGATTTAATTACAAGTTAGAGCGACCATTCTCGATAGCTTGCATTGTACGCAATAACGAGCTTCATTAAAAATGATATATTAGTAAACTATTTTTATTTAATGTGATATAAACTAGACTTTATGAGTATTATTAAGAATATTTTGAATTTTATATAACATATAAATTAATGTTATGAATTTTATTAACATTATATAACCAAAAGTCTAATTGTTCTAATGAAATAAATATTTTAAAAAAAATGTAGTTTTGTCACCTTTTGATTGAGCACCCATTTTAAATATATATTTTAAGACATATATATATTATATTTGAAAAAGAATATTTATTTGTAATTGGGACATCAAAAATTACTTTGGTTGTAATTTTGGTATTTTTATGATGAAATTCATATATTAATGAATAGTGAAAAATAATGCATTTTAATTAAAAACCACCTTTTCATTTAATTTATTTATATTGTTAGATTATCTTTTTAATTGTTTATAAAGTTTAATTGGATCATATGTTTACCATTTAATCCAATTTTGGACATTTTTGTATGTTCACATTTATTTTGTACATAATCATAAGTCAACCATTTGATAGTTTTTACTTCTTAAAAACCCGGTTTCTGGTTTTAACAAGGGGAATTAATTTTAAATTAACTAATTATTATTATATGATAGGAATTTTGAAAAATGTATTCCATATTTTGAATCTTAGGGTCCAAATTACTTTAATAGGTTAGTTTTATTTTTTGGATATAATGAATACTAACTATAGTAATTTTTATTTTACAACAGTTAAAGGAAAATCGGGTAAATTACAAAAAGAAACAATATGATAAGGATAATAATATTATTGTAACACCATAATAAATCCTATGTGATGAATTATTGTCAACCAATATCACCTAATGGTCAAAATTGATACATTTTATTGAATTTCTTCATGAAAGTTATGTACTTGTAAATAAAATAAGAGAAAGTGATAATATGCCACTCTCTTATCTATTATATGTACAATAATGTTAATGTAGTGATAAACATGATAAAACTTCATAAATAAATAATATCTAGAAAGATAATAAATTTTTATACATCATGTGAATTTATTTAGAATTATTAAATATTAAATAATTACCATTAATGGTGACACAATAGCGATGTAGTAATTATTTTCTTGTTAGAAATATCAAATAAATGGTAATAAAATTATTTAATTAAATATCATATTAACTAATTAATGTGATATTTGAATTTTCTAGGTTATTATGACATGTTAGGAGTGTATTAAATATTTTATTTCGTATTTATCTTCTACGTGGATTTTATTTGAAGTAAAATAAATCTATAGTGTCCAAATTGATTCTATTGATATTTTATAAAAATAACATATTATTAAATTATATAAAAATCCCAAAAATATATAAAAATTTTAATGTAAAAATTAAATGGCCTTAAATTTCATAAATTATCCAATTATTTAAAATTAACAGTACATAAGTAAATATTTATAAACTTATAATATTTAAAATATTATTACCACAAATAAAATTAAATATATTAAATAAGGACAAATCAAAATGATAACGTATAAAAAAAATCTCTAGATCTTATTGGTATAGATTATTTATGCCCATTATAATTTTATATTCTATGTAAATAATTTTGGTATCATTATATACTGAAACTAAATTTATAATAAATTAATATTTCAAGACTTTCTAAAAGTGCATGTCAACTCACCTATAAAACGCCACTTCTAATTCTCTTTTATCCACTCCTCAAAAGCCATTAGGATCTGCCAAACCTTTATAAAATCTCCTCCAATATTCGTCAAAATTATCTTAGAGGCCACACATTGGGCATAAATTTATCTTAGGGAGACCATTTTTCTAAAATCAATAGGTGATACTCAAAAAAACTTGTAATTGTTTTATCTCCTATTTCAAAATTCATTTCTCCATCTCCTTCCTCATCTTATGTTGTTACCCTAATAATGTAATAAATATAGTTTATTATACATGATTATATGTTATTATAATTATTGGATAACCTTATACATCCATTTATCCATTCTAGGAATAACAATATCACCATGCATGCGTACGTACAACATACAGTTTCCACTCCATGGTGTAATTCGTTATTCAGTAATAATTAATTTTTATGAGTATAGTGATGATTATAATGGATTTTAATAATGAATATATCATTATATTTATTCTTTATAATTAAAATACCATCCAATTATATACCATTTAACCATTGGGTGAATGATATCGTCACTCGTGGGTACATACGACCTACCGTCTCAACAATGAGATATGATTATTCTCCACATTAACCATTCAATAATTGTTATATAAAAACATTAAATGAAATATATGACATAATAATGATACTGGATTTAGGTGTATATATATATCATTTACTTCCTTCCATACAATTCAATAATGAAACGAAAACAACGTTCAGGCGTACGTACGACCTACGGTCTCTTTGAACAGTGTATTCCATTTCTTTTATCTATTTATTTTATATATTTATTTATAATAAATATTTAGGATATATAAATCATGGTTTTCATTCTATATGTATGTAAATAATGATCTATGTAATAATATCAAGAACAGAAATAATAAATGTGTATGATAAATAAAACAATTATTACCCAACATGTTGCATTAACATGGAATTGATAAATAGACATGTTATATAAATTCATAAGTGTATCATATATGATATCAAAAAAATTAGTACGGTTATGTTATAAGTTAATAAAATGTCTAAAACAAATATTTATTTTTTTAGGTTTCATACGAATGAAATCTGACCAAATGTAAGGGATAATTTTGCAATCTCATTGTTATTTGAGATTATTTATAAATAAGTATTTACAGGGGTATATTTATCATCCACATCCATATTTCTTATAATATCTAATACTATTTTTATTCTTATAATATTTTTTATTTTCAATTATACCCATTGGAAAATCTTTATTAAACAATATAAAAGGAATATTTTTGAGTTTTTCGATTCGAGGTACTTCTGGCCTTTTTCTTGGAAAAGAATGAGGAGAATGTTTTTTTAACTTATATGGAATTAATGTATTTTTACACCTTCATAATGACTTATTTATATGAGGATAACTATAAAAGGTATCATTTTTATTTTCAAGAATATTATTTTCATTTAAAATTGCATGAAATTTTGAAAAAATAAATAGGTATTGAATAATAACGGATATTTTCTTCAAGAATTATGTTCACGTGTTTTATCAAAATAATTTTCCATCTTAGATGATGATCTTGAAGTAGGTTTATGTTTCTATAATTATTATTAACATGATTAGGTTTTTTTTAATTATGGAATTATATTTATTATGGACTATTTTGTGATAGAATGATGTTTAAGAAACCCATTTTATTTCATGGGTGATTCTATGATGAATGCTTTATCTTTTTGTAGTACATGTAAGAATGATTTAATTATGAGATGGTTGGGACTTATATCTCCCTCCAATGCATTGGGTAATGATTTATATCTCATTAGATAAACATTAATGTAATGGAAGTAAAATATAGTTGAGTATTACAGGGTTTGAACTGCAAGTAAACCTAGATTGGTAATACATGGCTGGAACGACAAGTAAACCAGGTTCAATAATACATGTATAGAGGACACGTAAACATGATTCGGTAAATAAATTTATCTACTATGATAGTCTTGGAAGTAATGCATTGGCAACTATGGAAAAAATATTATGTGATTATTTTCATGCCATAATTCTATATTTTCATCCAATTCAATTTTATCATGGCTGATGATCATTTATGATATATGCTTTACGTACTTCAATGATTTATTTTATGACTCAAGATTTTGATATTTAACATTTTTGTTAATTTTTTTACATTAATATTTTTATGTTTTGTTTTATTTTATCAATTTTTACCCTTACTGAGAATTTGAGCTCACCCTTTTTATGTTTTCTTCTCCCCATGATATTAAGAAAGGTTTTATGTAGGAAAACAAAAGGTTATGATCTTTATGGGAGATGTTCAAGATCATTCACCGAGTTAGATGATTATGTTCCAAGTTTCCAAAGACACTAAACTAAAATTTTGGTTGAGCGTATATTTGTGTAATTGATTCAATCTTCCATAATATATATTTAATTTCCATGAACATCATGGTTGGGTTGCTATAGTTGGTATCCGGGTAAATTTTAGTCGAACATTGGAAACTAGGATGTGAAACCTTTAGTCAGATCCCTAGAGATATTTCTATGGTATGTCTAGGGATGTCCCAATGGGTAGTTCTAAAAATAGGTTACATTCCTATGATTATGGTAATTATCATGAATAACTTAGGATTAATCCTATGATGTTAGATATTGAAAGTAACCCCCCTTGATTATGTTGTTTTCCTAGTATGATTTTTGGATCTCACACTATTATTTTAGTGTTTTAGACAATGGATGAAAACTAAAAGGACCATTTTAATGATAAATGCAATGGGTAATACAATAATTATCCCCCTGAACTACAACATATTATATGATTTTGGCCTGAAAAATCTTATTTCATTACATACAAAAGCTATGAATCATTCTATACTTCCAAATGAGTAGAAAAGGGAACAATAATCTATTTAGTCCTTCATGAGGAAATGTCCAACTTCATTCAATGGGACTTATGATAGAATTAACCCAAAAAAATGAATTAGTACCATTGAAATGATACTTTCAATTCATCGATGTTCATAACATGAAAATGTAATTTTGGATATTTATCATTTAGAAGCTATAACAGACCAGTGGTGGAATCTAATCAAGAATACATGGTAGAAAGATGAAATCAAATCCACAGAATGGGATGATTTCAAGAACTTCTTTTTCAATAAGTATTTACATTGTATTCTTCGAAAAAATATGGAAAAGTTTTTCCTTGAACTTATGAAAAATAATGCTGATTATATTGCTACATACAAGGAATCTTTTACGAGACTTTCAAGGTATGATTCTGGATTTATCATCGAACCTAAAAGTAGAATTGATTGATTCATATGTGGTTTAAAACCAAGTCTTATAAGAGAATTAGCTAAAAGATACTTCAGCAGCTATGAATGGATTTTTCATTGTAGAATCGAGGTAGAAATTGAAATTGGTGTTATATATCAATTTCATGGTTTTTATAAGAAAGTAAAGATGCGTTTCTAGGGAAAATCTCATAATAATGGTGAAAACAAGTTGAATATTTCCTTATGCTCGAAGTGTAGAAATAATAATGGTGGAGATTAACTTAATGGTACTAGAAAATTATTTTAGTGTGGGAATTAAGGTCATCTAGTAGTTGAGTTCCAATGTAATTGGAAAGTGGTTTCTAATGGTTTCAATAGAAAAAAGACTAAAGAGAATGCACCACTAACACTTCAATGCAACAAGTGCATGGAAATGAGAAATTATGCTAACCAATCCCCAAATCCATGGGTTAATGATGTTGATCTACATCAACAACCTCTTAATGCCAATGGTGATGGAAAATCACATGTGATAACTATTTTTTATGTTTAGTATGCCAACTAAGTGGTGGAATGATTTAGTGTTTATATAATGGGATTCAAAAATAGTGTTATTGAATCTATTTTATTGAATATTGGAATATCTATGTATTTTTCCATTGTTTTTATCTCTAAGTATATGGTACCAGTAAGCATGAAAAGCGATTGAAATATTTTTATAAAGCACATGATATGAAAATAAAGAAGGCATAAAAATATAATGATATTTTTTATAGTACTATTAGCCTCATGAATGATATAAGGACAAGGTGAAATCATTGTTTGAGTATATAGAATTTTTCTAATGATTTAATTTTGAAATAATTCATGTTTTCACTGAGGTTCTATGGTAATTAATGTTATTATCATGTTTCAAGAGAATACATTATTAATGTATTCAGATGTTAGGATTATAACAACCATGAACTACCTTAATGTATATGGGAGATAAATTTCAATCTGATTTAGTTAACCTATTTAAAATGTTTGATATTTTTTTAATGGATTGAAATTTTACCAATTTATGACTAGTACATGTCATATTCATGTTAAATTTCGTTAAAATAATGTATTATCCCACTATAGGTTGACTTATGCATATTTTATTACTTATGTTATCCCTTTTGTTGAGATAGATGGAATGACCTATCATTATATCACATGATCTTATAGAACTTCAAGAATAACAAATTTAACTTCATTTATATTAATAATAGATAAAGTGGAAATTGTTTAAGGCACGTACGACGGTGTGATTGTAGAAAAATCATGTATGTATTTATTCTTATTACAAAATCTTTACTTTTAGGGAATTGACTTCAAAAACCATAAATGTTATCTTAGTCCCATATTATCTGATGAATTGGATGCATCATTAAATCATCATATATTTATGACATTCTGGTTGTTAAATTTCTACAATCATTATTCCCTATCACAATCTATCAGAACATGATGGTTAGATTTCTCTTCAATATCCATGTTTTCACATCCCACCTATATTCTTTGAGGTGGAACCTCAATGAAGTGTTACATTGGGTAACTGTTATGTTTTTAACATTCCTTTTTAAAATAATGTTTTTGTGTTACATTTTATTATGTGATTTTATATAAAATAATATTTAATGCAATAAACCTTTTATAACAGTGACTAATTTCAAGGGTGAAATTCATTTTATGTAAGGTATAATTTAACAACCTAATATTTTATGAGATAAATTATTTCCAATTTTTTTTCTATTACACCATGATTATCTTGTGATATACGCAATATTGTATTACCTCGAAGTATTTGAAACACTGTACTCGGCGTGTGTTACACACAATTTCATGTTCTTTTGATAGAATTCAATTCACGCAACACTTAGTATAGATTTTGTTCAATGTATAAAAGAAGTATGTCTGTATTATATTATACGCAACACCAGAGTATGATTTCACTAAACAAAACACTAACACAACTTGAATTACATTCAAGTGAAACCTTCTTTGATAGGTTTCATTGTACACAATACCGAGTTTCATTAAACAACAATATATTATCAAATTATTATTATTTGATGGGATAAAATTCCATTATGAATATTATTAACCAAATTTTCATTTTTATATAACATCCAAATTAATATTAATTATTTTATAGACATGGTATAACAATAAATTTAATTTTCTAGATAAAAGAATTATTTTACAAAAAATGTTGTTTTGTCAACTGTTTGTTGGTGCACCAATTTTTAATCTAGTTTTAATACATTTATATATTATATTTTACAAAATTAACTTCTTATTTGGAATCGAGGCATACGATATTACTTTGGTTTATATATTTTTATTTTTCTGATGAAATTCATATTTTAATGAATTGTGAAAATAATGAAATTTAATTCAAAACAATATTTTCATCTATTTTTTTAAATAGTTATTTTATATTTATAATTGGATTTAAAGTGTAATAGAATTATAAGTTTAAAATTTTATTCAATGTTATTCATTAGAAGTATTTTAACATTTATATTGGAAGTAAACACGTGTCAATATTTTGTTAGTTTTTATTTCTTCAAAACCATCTTTCTGATTTTGAATATGTGAATTAATATAAAATTAATTAATGAAACTTCTATCTTTTAAATTTTTATAAATTTAATCCAGATTTTGAATTAGTGGGTTTAATGTATATTAATAGGTCACTTTTATTTATTTTTTATATTATGAATAGTAACTATGGTAATTTTTATTTTACCACAGTTAGAAGAAAATTAGGTAAATTAGGGTAAGAAACAATATGATAAGGATAAATAATTAAAACTACCACCCTCAAAAATAATATTATAAGGATTAAAGTTGAAAAATACAAACCTAAGGTTTTCAATCCTTTCATTTAATAGAATTTTTTCCATCGAAGTGCTGTAATTTTAATTAGAACAAATGAAACGGATAACATGTCACTTTCTTATCTATTATAATTATAATAATTTTTGTGTGGTGATAAACTTGATAAAACATCATACATAAAAACTATCTAGAAATATGAAGAAGGTACAAACATCATGGGAATTTAGTTATAATTTATAGAGATTAAATAATTACTAATTATGATGACATAATAGTGATGTATAAATTATTTTATTGATAGTAATATCAAATAAATGTTTCTAAAAACATTAAAATCATTATCATATGAACTAATTAATGTTCTCTATAAATTTTATAGGTGAATCTGACATGTTTAGAGTTTATTAAATATTTTAGTTAGAAGTTATCTCCTATGTGGATTTTAGTTAATGTAAAATAAATGAATTGTGTCAAAATTGAATCTATTAATATTTTATAAAAATAACATATTATTAAATTATTTAAAAATCCATTAAATATGTAAAACAATGTAGTGAAAATTATATGGGTGAAAATGTTATAAAGTATTATAATAAATAAAATTGATGACATATAAGTAAATATTTATAACCATTTAATATTTATAATATTATTACCACAAATATAATTAAATAAATTAAATAAAGATAAATCAAAATGATAAGGTTTAAAATTAAATCAAAACATGTCTAAATTTTATTAGTTTAGAGGATTTCGACTCATACTCATCTTATATTTTAAAAATGAATTCCATATTTGGAATCAGTGGGTCCAATGTATATTAATAGGTCACTTATATATATTTTTTGGATATTATGAATAATAACTATAATAATTTTTATTTTACCACATTTAAAAGAAAATCATGTAAATTAGCATAACAAAAAATATGATAAAGATAATAAAATTACCCAAATAGCATCCAAAATAATATTCAATGAATTACGGATCAAAAAAATTACATAAAGTTCAGAATTGATTCATTTAATGTAATTTTGTCCATGAATGTGATATAATTATAATTAAAATAATAGAAAGTGATAACATGTGACTATTTTAACTGTTATAAATACAATAATTGAAATGTAGTGATAAAATTAATAAAAAATGGACATAAATAGTCTTAAAAAAAATTAGGAATGTGTCTACATATTTTGAATTTATTTATAATTTTTATGGATTAAATAATTACTATTAATGATGACACAATACTGATGTAGAAATTATTACTATTTTGATAGTAATATCAAATAAATGGTTTTAAAAAAATTAACATTATTATCATAGGAAATAAATAATGTTCTCCAAGAATTTTCTAGGTTTCTATGACATGTTATGATTTTATTAAATATTTTAGTTAGAATTTATCTTCTGTGTGGATTTTATTTAAATTCATATAAATGAAGAGTGTCAAAATTGACACTATTACTATTTTATTAAAATAATATATTATTAAATTATTTAAAAATGATAAAAATATTTAAATATAAAAAATTAAAATTTATATGGTTGAAATGGTTATTATGTATCAAATTTATGAAAATTTACAACCCGTAAGTAAATATTTATAAACATTTAATAATTATAATATTATTACCACAAATAAAATTAACTAGATTAAATAAGGATAAATCAAAATTATAAGGATTAAAATAAAATCAAAAAATGTATAAATTTAATGGTTGAGAGGATTTTGACCCATACACATCTTATCTTAGAAATTAATAAGTTTAGGATCATTATAAAGAAAATATCAATTTATAATAAATTTATATTTTCGGACATTCAAATTTGCCTATCACCTCTCCTATAAAAAGGAACATTTCCTTATCTATTATTCACACCTCCCAAACCCATTGGCAAAGCATAAACATGGACAAATATACTCCCTAATTCCATAAATTCATCATTTAGGCCACAATTTGGGTATATATCAATCCTATTGATACCTATTTGTGAAAATAAAAAGGGGATACACCAAAAAAGGTAATTGTTTTATCACCTTTTTTAAAATTCTTTTCTACATCTACTTCCACTTATTATGTTTTTCCCATTCCAAAGTAATAATTATAGTATTATATACATTATGAGATGTTATTATATATATGGAACAATATTATACCATTTTTATCGATCCTATGAATATATATAAACAAGAACTATATGACTTAATAATACTACTACATATATATATATATATCATTTACTTTCTTCCATTTAATTCATTAATCAAACAGAAACATTGTTCACGCGTACGTACGACCTACCGTCACCGTGAATGGGGTATTCAATTTCATTTATATATCTATTATAAATATTTATATAATGAATATTTTTTATACATAAATAATTTTTTACAATCTTGAAGTTATTAAACAATGATCTATGTAATATTATCAAGAATAACAAGTAAAAACACATATGATAAGTAAAAGGACTATTACCCAAAACGTTGCTTTAAAATAGAATTCATAAATAAATTGGTAATATAAAGTCATAAGTGAATCATATCTGATATCATAAATATTATTATCATTCTGTTACAAGTTAATAATATATTTAAAACCACTATATAGGTGTTTTTTATACATAAAAAAGAAATCAGACCTATGGTAACAGATAATTTTGCAATCTCAATATTATCCAAGATTGTTTATACGTCATTATTTAAAGGGGATATTTATCATCAACATCCATATTTTATATAATATATAATATTATTTTTATTCTTCTATAATTTTTTAATTTCAATTTTACCCATGGTAGTTTTTTTTAAATGGTATGAAAGGAGTGGTTTGGTGTTTTTCGATACGAGGTAATTTTTTTATTATTCTGGTAAATGTCCGACGACAATGAATACATTAAATTATATTGAATGAATGGATTTTTATATCTTCATAACAAATTAATTCCATGAAGCTTCCTCTACTCGGTTCCATGATTATTTTCAAGTAAATTTTTTTTATTTTAAAATTTTGAGTCATTTTCAGAAAAAAAAACAATTTTTGAAGAAAAAAGGATCCTCTCCTCAAGAATTAAGTTCAAAAGTCTTATCAAAATTATTTTCCATATAAGATGATGATTTTTAAATATTATTATATTTATATCCCAATTATTACTATTATTTTATTATTTTATTGATGGAATTGTTATTAATATGAATCATGTTACAATATAATGATGTTTAAGAAACCCATTTTATTTCATGGGTTCTTCTATGATGAATGATTTATCTTTTTGTGGAACATGTAATAATGATATCATTATAATATTGGTGGGGAATATATCAAACTCTAATGCATTGGGTAATGATTTATATATCATGAGATAAACAATAATAGAACGGACAACAAACCTGGTTCAGTAATACAGTGATAGAACATCACGTAAATCTGGTTCAGTAATAAATGTAAATAATGGAAAGTAATCACAGTTTATAAATAAATGGCTAGAATGACAATCAATCCTGGTTTAGTGAAGGAATTTTTCCACTGTGAGAGTCTTGGAAGCAATTCCTTTGCTACTATGTAAATCATATTATGTGCTTATTTTCTATCCACAATTCCATGTTTTATGCCAATGCTATTTTATAATAGTTAATATTCCCTTATGATCTATGTCTTACATACTTCCAATATTTATTTTAGGTCTAATGATTTTAATATTTAAACATTAGGTTCATGTATTTACATTCTTATGTTCATGATTTGTTTTATGTTATCAATGAATACTCTTACTGATAATTTGAGCTCACATTTTTTTTGTTTTCTTTTCCATATGATATAAAGAATGTTTTTAGGTTGGAAAATAGAATTGTTAGATCATTATGGTATATGATGAATATCTTTTACCATGTTATAAGATTATGTTCCATTTTTCTATAGGAACTAAACTAATATGGTCTTTGGGTATATATATTTTTATTTTATTAAATATTCAAGAAAAATAAATTTTATATCCATGTACATCAATCTTGGGTATCTATACCCAAACATAGATATTTTCCCAGAACAAATACATTCCTATTAACAATTCAAACAACCCAAAATAGTACGAAAAAGTTAAAGATAACACCTATGATACAACTTTGTAATATCTCATCCCTATAAACTATAATGTTAGAAGTTAGACTGATCCCTGCATTCCCTCAATCACACCACCACATGTTCCAGTAGCTCTCATCTAAAAGTTTAGTTCTATTGGGGTGTTACATGGGAAACTATAACCTCATTAATCTAAGTATATAATTTTAATATTTACATAGAATAATAAATATCATAAGCATACACTATATGACAGGGCTAGTAAATTTTTTCTCTAGAATCTGTATCATGCAATAGATGTATAATAGTGGAAAAAATAAATAAACCAAAAAATATATGTATACAATAGGTAGATGAATAAATAATATATTTCTATGATAATGATTTAAAAAAATAATAATATTCATTGGGAAATGGATACCTGCATATACCACAAGATTTCAAAAAATACTAAAAACCTAAAAATAGATACAACTATAATCTTGAGTATATGATCAGTTACCTATCTCATTCACCCTCCTAGAACTAAAAATAATACAACATAATCAAGACGCGTCCATTTATCAATATATAGGGTCATAAAGTCTACATTGGTACCAAATGTGGCCTGAGTAGGGTTTTAGATAAAATTCCATTAGTCCACCACCAATTGGGTCTTGATGAAACTATCTCATAAAATTGTAACAAATATGTGATCCAATAATAATAAATAAAACTAGTACTGAAATAATAAACTAGTTTCATAGAATTAGGTTCCATTTTTGGAACCCTTATAATTATACTCGCTTCGGCATATGCTAGTGATACTGAACCAAGGGAATATGTAATGGCATATTAAGTAAAAAAATGGGTTTGAAGATAAAATTTATGCAATATTATGATTGGGATTTGTGAATACTTCCCTACATTTGAAAAAATCAAAGGAAAATTTCATAATTAAAATAAATAAAATGATTTTTAATTAGATTAATAACTTTTTATAAAAATATAGTGAGTCAACATGAGCCCATCCATGCTTGTTATATAATAATTCTTGTATATATCTAGAGGGTATGTATGAGTCTAATTATAAGGAGTCCATCCTAGGTAAATCGAGAATGATGTTCCATGTGTCACTCCATAAATGGTGTGAAAATATTATGAACTAACATATATGTATACCCCATGTATCTCACATATGGGATTGAGTCTCTCTCATGACACGGTACAACCATCATTTCATCGATCCCATCTATGAGGACTCCCCTAGGTAACTGGTGTCACTCATAGAGAGTTAATACGAAATAATTCTCCGTGATCCCATCCCATGAATAACTGGTGTCCCTCCAGGTGTGTTTAAAAATCATTAAGATTTCTAGTAAGAATGAACAAGAATCATTCCAAGGGTTCCATTAATCAGTCCACCTTGTATCACCCTCAACACTATTGTGAAGTCATTTAATCAAACAATTCAAATATATAAAAGTTTTAGAAAACATGTACCATTTCATTATTACATCAACGTATATCATAATAGTTATATTGTTCAATGAATTTCCATTGGAAAATCCATTTATATCATAAGTAACTAGGTATATTACCTTATCTAATATCCAATTAAAATAGTACAACTAAATTCATTACCTCATTGAATTAATTATAAGGAAACACACCTCAAGGTTTATTTTTTCAATTTATATTAGGGGAAAATTAGGCTCAGTGGTGAATAACACCAATTTGGGTGGATTTAGTCAAGGAGATCAAGCAAAGGGTTTGATTTTCTACTAAATGTAGTATGACATTTGAATGAATGGATTTCAATTTAATTTAATTATAAAAATAAGGTGTCTCTTGAAAGGTCAAACTCACAATATAACAACACATTTTATATAATGAAATGAATCAAGGGGAATGATCCTATATCACTTACCTCATTCCTATGATTCTCTACTCATCCTATATAAAGTATTTATTCAATTAAAATTAGAATAAATAGATTAATGAGTCATCCAACATGAAAATTGGATGAATTATCCCACACCAAAATAGTGAAAAAGATCATAAGAGAAACTAATATAGAAATAACGTGTATGTGAGAGATAACCGATGAATATCCAACATGACTAATAATATTCAAATCAGAGTCTGGATACCTAAGAAAACATTGAACTCTAGGATATAGTGGTGTAAATATATCAAAGTGATATAGGAGAGCCTCATGAGGCTAGAGGAAAATAAAGAAAGAAGAAAATTGTTTTTATCATCATTAAGGAAAAAATATACATTTCACCCTAAAAATTGACTTGTATGGTTTGGACTCAGGGTTGGCCAAATTGTAAGATAAAAATGTGGATAACAGTAATTAGAAACCACCCATAACATGGTTTTCCCACATGGTTTGTCCAATTGTGTGACAACAATGCACTAAATAGTGAACAAACACTTTATGTGCACTAAGCATGTGGACTGGATGAACGTTTTGGGAAAATTGTGTGTATCCCTTGTGCACCATCTGGTAAGAACTATAAATCCTTAAATAGTCATGCCCACTCCTAGATTGTATTCCAAACCCTATCCAGTGTATCTCGTGTTATGCAGAATTTCTCCAACGAGTATCCACAGTGAAATCTATATGTGTTACATAGTCTACATTTTTATAAAATTGGGCCTTCAGGCCATCGACAAACCAAAAACCCATCCAAACTCTCTGGATAACAGTAAAACTTCAATCCACTCCTAAAAAATAAATTCATGTGTTTTGACTCTATAAATTATGTTCTAAATATCAAATTAAATAAGGACCCCTCCACCAAATTCCAAAATGACAATTAACTTGGAATTGTAAATTATATCAATTCATGGTTTGTTATAATTATGACCTCCATATATTATATACTCCATCTAATAGAAACTTAGTTGCATATTCCCTTGACATGAATTCTCTTTCTCACCCTATATATAAAGTATCAAATAATTTTTCCTCAAAACAGTAGACCCTGGTGGATGATATGTGTGATGATAACTTTAGTCCATAGCAGTGACTGCACAACTTCAATTTTGTGTGAGATAATATCAATTTGGAGATATATATTGTGTTTCTTTTCATCATATGTATCCATATATGCTTTAATAGATGGTTTTTATTATGGTGTGGATCATGTCATCATTTTCATAGGACGTATGTTATTTCTAATTAACTTTCATGAATATGTGTTCTGGGTGTTTTAAAACTACCTTTTGGTTATTTTTCCTAGTGACCAAATTATGTACATGTACCTTAAATAATATTTTTGATGGGATTCCATGAAGTAGAAAATTACTGAGTTTTTTTATTAGTGACTAATATGTCACTAAGTAATTTTTGGACATCATTTTATAATAGGTTGGACTCAACACATTGATATACCAAAATGCATGTCAGATTACAAATTGAAAGATTTTTTTATAGATATTCCAAGGACATGAAGAGGCCACAAACCTATTTAGGTAATTTTTATCTAGATCCTTGTGTCTTCAAACATTATATGCCTTAGTTAAAAGAGTTTTATTTTTGATTTTTTTGGATTCCAAATGTGAAAGAGTTCACCAGTATTCATGGGGTACCCACAACGATCATCTATAACCATGATTCTCAATTAAATTTATCATTATATATTTTATTATATGAGGGATTAGGGATAATTTTATAGATTAGAATAAAATTTTACCACTAGATAGAAATATTGAACAAGTATACGATCCATGTATTAGGTGATACAATGAGAGTCTATGTTTTGGACTCCAGATAGAGCTTTGAAGATCACTTTCCATTAGCCGTGATTTCCTAAAATAACTATTTCCACACTAAAATAGATATAGAACATTTCAAGGAACTATACGAGTAACATTGTAGACAACCCTTGAGATGGATAGTGATTTTTGATACATCTCATGATGGGCCTGAAATGGTGTAATAAAAAAAATAGAATTTTTAGGTGATTCACATGTGTATGAGGACAACACATATATGATAGGAATTTATTATTGGATAATATCATTGATTTTGTATTTCATCCAAGTAGATAAAGTATTCTCAAGTGTCACCCCATGATGAGGTTTTTGGATAATTTTTTAGGGGTGTAAGATATCCCTATAGTGAAATTTGTTATTCTAAATTCTACAGTGTTTTGGATAAAATAATTACCTCAATGACCTATAACCATAGCTATAAAAGGTTCATGATGTCTTCCACATGTCATAGTTGTGTATACACATGTATGAATCAAGGAATATTCTTGACTAGGTGAGTTAGATTTGAAGGATGAAGCCAAAATCATAGAGTACTCAGTGTTGATCGGTTATCATATGTAGATGAGTATATGTGGGTATACTATTACTATGGTTCAAGTGACTTGGCTTCTTGGTGGCATGCATGAGTGATACTATAATCATTATAGTCATATCTAGGATTAGTTCCCCCAGTATTTAGCGTGTCATGTTCTTTTTTGAGGGAAAATCCTAGATGAAGGAGAGAATGTAACAATTATTCTTTCTGTAGTTTGGTCCATTTACTATTTTAATATATATATATATATAGTTGATACCAAAGTTTGAATTATCCATTAGTCAACACGATACATAAGAATTAACATTTAAATAATACTAAAATATATTAAATCAAGCACATGAGTTTTTTAGAATTAATGGTTTTTCTATTGATCAGGACCATATAGCAGAAATATGATACCTCTGTTATTTCAATAATGTGGAGAATACCAAAAGAGTAATATAATGTATTTAAGTATTGTATTTTTTGTATATGTTTGATGTTTTCAAATGTTCTAATTAAAATAAAAAATTTATTTATATATTTTAATTAATGGGGTAAAACATAATCACCATATATCAATACATTATTATGACTAATCCCTTGGGAAATTCTATTTATCGTGGTAGATTTGAGAGGAGTAATTGAGAGTTCAATTAAAGCTCATGTATCAGGGATGTGGTTCAACATTGTATGATTAAGCAGATTCATGAGAGGAATGATGAAGATATTGGGAACATAATCATCACAAACAAAAAATGGGTTCTTAATTATTGACTGTCCTATTATTGATTTAGAGTTCCAAATTTTTTCAATTCTTTCCCTATTAATTAATTTTCAACCATGGATAATATATCAAATATTTTCCCTATAATTTTTTTCTCTTTTCTTGAGCCCAATATTTAATTTTAATTTTTATTCATAATTACTTATAACCACTATGCACTTTTTTCCCCAATGTCCTTCAATTATTTATTGATTTTTGATAAAAAACCCTTTTAAGGTATGAGGGGAACCCTTACATTTCCCGTAGGATCAGATATTACATGGACCTTGAATTATGGATGGTGGAGATTCAATTACTTCTCATGTAACTGGAATCATGTTATCCAACCGCCATATATTGTGAAATGATGATGGAAGATGAGATACTTCAAATTGTTTTTGTTTTTAAGTGAGTCACATGGTGGGTAATGTGGTGTGAAAAGAATACATGGAATATTATTCCAGATAAGATTAATATTAAAAAAAATGATAAAGTGCATCATGTATACTAGAATATCACATTTGGTGTATCTTTGGTTCTCATGACATAAAGGGTTTTATACAATTTTAACTGTCATAAGATATTTTGATATGAACGCTTTTTATATGACCCTACACAGGAAGTGGATCCATGTGCTTATGGAACATTCCACTTACTTTTGGTGAGTAGGAATTTTGTTCCCCTTGGATAAACATTTTTGTAGAGGAACATGAATTGTTTTGTATAGTATTGTGAGTATATTAGGTCGAGCACAAGTGAATGTACAGGTCATATCCCCCCCATGGAAATTGCATGTGAATCCACATGGATGTTAAATCCATCTCCCTTGAGATGACTTGCCTTAGTGTTCAAGAGATGTATTACATTTTGTGATCTAATGTAAAAAACATGTAATTTTTCATTGAATTTATTCCTTCCATATATCCATCATAATCACATATATTTAATCCCATTAGTAGTCTAACATTTTTAGTTTTCTGCATAGGAGACAATGGTGTACTACATTTTAGCATTATATATTTGATGTTATGTGATATACATTAGATGCTTTATTTAGTTTCAATTATACAATGTTAATGTTCATGTGTCCTTATTAGAGTGTAACTAGGGTTGGTATAACCTTGTCTCTCATGATGGTGAGTCTTATATATTTTTTATATAAGTAGAGATGTTAATTCCCCATATTATAGAGGGAATTATTCATCTATCAATCGTGTTGTACTCATCTTAGGTGAGTTCTTGAGTTGATTAGTTAATATATTATAGTCAGTTCACAGAAATTTATGCCACACAATTTTGGGGTGTATATACTTTGTACTAATTCTTGAGTGGATACTATTGATTCCTATCTAATAGAAGGCCCCTTTGGAGATGCATGCGTAATCATCATTCCTATATGGATTTTAAGAAGGAGGTCCCCTTCATCAATTCATTGGGATTTATCTCTAATAATATTTAATTATTTGATTTCTTCACCCTATTGACTTATGGGTTGATGTGCCAATTTTATTATATTTTTTACCACATTGTTCTATCGGTTCCCTAATTTGAATGTATAAAATTACAATTTCATGTGTTTTTACCTAATTTCTTGTCTTATGAGAATGATAGAATGATAGAATACAAATACGATGGACCAGGTACTAGTGGAGAATAATAGTTTTCATGGTGTTGATTGTGTTTGGTAGTTATCCTCAAATATTTTTGATATAGATTTATTCTATTTGCTCTGTTCCCATTAGCTATCATGTTGCGACCTAATTAATAGTTGAGAATATCTTGTTCCCATTTTTATCATTTTTATTACCTTATTGAAAAATATTTTATTTTCTCATAGTTTTTTTCCCATTAATTCAAGTTAATTTAGATGTTTAAGTCTCTTAAATTATCAATACATTATTATATATACATCTTTCTATAAATGGGTACTAGAATATTACGTTAAGGACTTTGTTTTCATTTATATTGATACTCGGTGCTTGTCGCCAGCCTCTGGAAAATTAGAGTCTACCTCAGTGTGTCAGCCTCAGCTTACTGGTCACCTAGGTATGGTCTCAGTTGGTTATTTAATTACACTCCAGTGTATCTAATGAATGGATTATGGGCATTCATGTAACTAGATTTGAAGATAACTATTATTTGAAAACTAATTACAATGTCATTTGTGAGAATAATTTTTATAATGGTACACTTACCGTCCAATCTAAATCTACTTATGTCTTATTTGATTCAGGTTATACCTACTCTTTTATATCAAAATAATTTTCCAAGGATATCACATTACCTTGTCAATTATTATTAGTTTTATTAGTTTTTAAACCACTGAATAGTATGATGAAGCATCTAAATTATATGATTCATATTATATTTCTGTTTTTTGGAACGTGATTCATAAAAATCATGTTAATCTCCCTCAATTTTAATTTGATTCTATTCTAGCCATGTATTGGAACACTATGTATATGTACCATTTCAGTTTCTATGATAGGGAAGTCACATTTAATTTATCGTCTTCCTAAAAATTATGAATATGAATTTGAATAGAACTCATAATTAAGGATAAAACTATTTGAATCAATATTTATATATTTTAATCAATTGAGTTTCATGAATTATATATTAAAATATAGGAGAATATAGATAATGAAATTCACTATCATAGTGATTCACAATAGGGAGAACTAGTTCTCATTAGTAAAAATATAATGGCTCAATTTATCTCTACATTGATTAATAGAAATATAGCATCATCATGATCTATAATAATTACCAAATTCCCTATATAGGTGATTTTTTGATTAATTATGAAGATATCAATAAATCAAAAAAAAATCACTTCATTATTGATATAATCAATTGAGGATTAAATTTGATTACATATCTAAGGCAATATTAGATATGATATATGGACACATGAATTTATTGTGTGGTTATTTGAATTTACTAATTCTCCTACTATAGTCATTGATTTATTGAATATGGGAATTATATATTACTTTGTTATTTTTTAAATCATTATCAGTGATCTTATTATTCAATTAAATTATAAGTAAGAGTGTTAATATCAATATAAAAATGTGGTGAAGAGAATAATTAAGGAGAAACAACATTCAGAATTCAAAAATTTGTAACTATTGTCATATAATCCATCATTATTTGAGCATGTGTTCATATGTAATGATATACTAGTATATAATTCTATAACATATTCCATTTATCATCAACTTATACCAATCACTATGAATGTGATACATGATTTTCTTTTATTGAGTTGATAATACCGAATCATTGTAAAAATCTTCTCATTATTTTATAATACACTCACCATTTTTAAAATGAAGGGATTCATGATACTTTTGACTGATAGATGTGAAAAAAGATTCAAGGAGTTAATGAATTTTTAGGTTGGTGAACCAACAACCACAATACCACAATGTGGATAAGGGTATCTATTTTTTATTTCTATAATGAATAATGTAATGGAATGTGTTATTTTATACAATGGAAATATTAATGAGTATACCCCTCATTAATTAAATGTTCACAAAAAAATTATACCAAACACATGTCTTGGAGTTAGCAGTTTTAATATTTTTTTGTAAATTTTTTAGAGAACTTATTACTATGGATAATGTTTTATATATATACCATTCATAAAATATAATTGTCTATATTCACTAAGAAATAGTTAAATATCATGAAATGTAGATGGTTGTATTTTATTATGTATTATTAATACTCAATAATATACCATTATATGATGGTCAACAAAATGGATTTTGATTTGATTCCAAAGAATCATGCTAGACTATCGATGATGGGGATTTTAATCAAATGAATATTTGTTGAATTTCAATGTATGGAACATGAAATCCTAAAATAATTAGATTAATCGTACTTTTCTCAAATGTGTGATTGACTATCATTCAATGTGATCATTAAAGAGAAAAAAATGAAGATTTAATTATGTAATATAATCTGATAAATGTTCCTAAATTAAACCAAGATTATAGAAAAATATTAATGTTCTAGAACTAATTATGTATCCTTGTTGTATAAAAATTCAATAAGTAGATGTTGGTTAAAACTCATAGGTTATCATACTCTATTCATCCAATAAGTGAAAAGATTTATAATGAATATGATGATCAATTATATTGGAATTAAACGAAGTGATATATTTAGTTTTATTTGTATTAGTACATATTATACATATATTTTATCCATTAGTGGGGAATGTTAATGTGGATCTTATAACCATTAGCCATACCTATATGGAAATGAGAAACCATAACAGTGGAATTATCTATAGGGTACACAATGAAATATAAAGTAAAATAATACTATTTTTGGTAAAATAAATCACCTTATAATTTCATCACATTCCATTTATATCAAAAAATATTTCTCTCTTGATATCTTTTTAGATATATATTAAAGTATTGTAAAGGTTTCAAAGAGTACCACAATATATTTTATCAAATCAAGATAAAAAGGGTTTTAATGATTTTATTGTAAATCCTTTAGCATGTACAATATATGATGTTTTGTTTCATTATTTACATTCACCTTTATAAAGTTCATCATTTTGATAGAACCCTTCAATCACTATATGATATGATATTGTCTAATTATATATATTTCCAATGTAGTGGGGATCAACACATTTCTTATGTCTAATTATCTAAAATATTTCTTTCACTATTACATTAAGATAAGACCTTATGAATAAATATATAGAATTAAGTGGATAACTCTAAAATTATATGATAAAGTTGGTTGAAGAAAGATATTGATAACTAAGCTCGATTCGGAAATAGAAAAGAAGTTTATTGTTATAAAACATCAACCCAAGTTAACTCATGATCAATAAAAGAACATTAGTGACAATAATTGACGATATATGAACATTAAAATTAGTGTAATGGTAGTCATGATAATTTCCCCATGATGGAATGTTATGATACTTTTTTAGAAGGTCATTTCATACTCTAGTAATATTAGACACTTCATGATTCTAGATCGATGAGGGATAATAGCTTCTCACATGGAACAATAAACTATCCTCCTTTAAGTTTATTATGTGTTCTATTTATCTCTTTTCATGAAGTATATATTTGATCAATTAAATGTACAGAACACATAGGTGTACTACCTGAGAAACATAATTCTTAATAATAAAAACCAGTATAAACATTCGATTATAGAGATTATTTTATTAAAAACATGACTTCTTAAATTATTATTGCCCATTTTAGGATTCTAAAAGTTAAGAAAGCTACTTGGGAACCCAACAATGTGATGTATAATATGTCTCCTCATGTTTTCGAATCATAGTGTTGAAATTTTGTGTGATAAATTCATTTAAATGGGGTATACTATAACACAATGATATTTTACTTTTATTAAATTGAATAAAAATTGATGTATTAAATTGTTTTAAAAAAACGTCGAGTATAAATGAGCCATGGTATATAATTTATTTATTACATTGTAACTATATTTTTGAGTATGAATATGATTGAAAAAATTATGAAGTATATATATACGCATTCTGTAATTAAATTTTATTTAATAATTAATATGATATAATCATTAAATTTTATTAAAATAATTTCATTATTAGATTTTTCAAATGAAATTTATTATTATATATGTCATGAGATTTTATATATAAAAATATATTGAACACAATAAAAGGTGATTTTAATTAATTTTATTTTTAATTTATGAATAATTATTCATATATTTTCTATCTAGTAGTTTGGAATTCTGAATAAATCATTTTAATAAAATAATAGTTATTTTTCATAAAAATATTAATATTTGTCAAAAGTGATATTATCTCAAAATAATAAATTAATTTTCACCAATTTATGAATCCAAATATGTTTATATATTAAATATGAAATAAAATATTTTAATATTTTAATATTATTTTTATCATGGGATGGAATGAAAGTAAATATAGTATAATGCTTAAAATGATTAATGTTTTTCATCAGAAAACAATTTTTGTTGCAATTACAAATATATATTAATGTTTTTTATGTTATATATTTAAATATAATTTTATTGAGTTTATTTTATATTTGGAATAATAATTTATGAATACTTTATGAGGAAAACATTAATTTTGGGTTATTCTAAATTGCAAAAAAAATTAAAAATTTGTTTCCATGGTTGAGGGTTAAAATTTGTTATTAAAGGGGTTAAACTAAAAAATAAGGGTAGAAATGTCTCATAAACATATTTATAAAAATTTAGGCCATGATATATCAACTTTATATTATATTAATTTTTAATTAATGGTTAATGGGTGAACGTTATTCATGAAATTGAATTTATATTATTTATGTAATTCTTTGTGTGTCCCTCCATTAAATTATTAATGTGCACACATTCTCCTCCCATTTATATAAAAAATAATCCATATTGATTCAAAAATACCTACACAAAACCCTTCTAAGATCACTTATCTTCATAATTATTCTATTTTTTACACTAAAACAATCATATTATGTCTGAATGTGTAATACAAAAAAGTACTCTAATAGATGACATAATCATTATACGTTGCTCTTTAAATTTTCATTCCCTATTTTAGATCCTGTTAATATATGATTCATTTTCAATAATGGCATAAAATTGATGGATATAATAATGAATTTAATAAAATATATGGTATTTATTATATAAAATTTACTATTTAATTGTAAAAAATATTATCTTTCATTCATTGATTTTTCGAAAAAGGATTCAACATTAAGCTGTACATGAAAACTACCATCTCTGTGGAAGACATATCTAATTTTTTTAATTCATTTTTTATGGAACTGTTTTAAATATTTATATAAATAATAAATATATTTTTTATATTATTAATAAATCTATTTATATGATGTTACCAGGATCATATTCCAAGGAGCATAACTACTAAATTGAAACAAATATGAAAAACTATGCAGTTATAACCATTAATGATGATTATAAAGGATCACTATTAATGAAATTGTGATAAGATGTTATATATAAATAATGAATGGTGTTATATTTATTAATATGGTTCATTTATTCATTTATATGAAATTTATATTTTTTCTCATGAGGCGAAAATCAATTACAATGAATGTCATACTAGTAATAAGTGTTTTTATTCTAACATTCCCTTTTGTCAGACATATATAATATTGACCACTTAATTTCTATCATGGGGGGTACATACTAACTATTTTATATTTGAAAACATAATTCAAATTTATTCACGTTATTTAATTTTTAATTTGATATTAATTTATTCATTTTATTTATGATTCAAACGATACAAGAGTATTATGTGTTTTATGATTCAATCTCACTTTTCACCAGAACTATTTATAAATTTATTTCATCTAATTCAATTTAATGATCTATCTATCATAAATAATTTTTTTTATATTTTATTATAATTTTTACAAATTTAATTATTAACATTTAATTTCATCTCTCTATGTAATCAAATGTTTAATGGAATTTATTTATGGGAAACCAATATTATCTTTTTATTATGTCAGAAATGTATTTCTTCCATGGATATATTTTCATTAAAATTTTTTCAATAAATTCAAAAATATTATAAAATGAATTATTAATTTCATTTTTAGCCATTATCGAATCTATTTTAGAATATATATATACTAATATTAATGTAATTTTTTAAAATATTTAATTTTTTCAAAAGGCGAAGAAACATTAATTTAAAAATTACAGCATGAAAAGTATTCCCTGTCATCATGATGGTTATTTTAAATAAGTATTTATTTATAGGTTTCCCTTTTTCACCCAAAATTACTAGTTTCCAAAATATTATGGATATTTCAATATATTAAATAAGAGTCTTAAAAATGAAAATTGTAGTTTCCTCAATAAATGATGGAATGGAATTTCAATGAAATTTTCATCTAAAACAAAATATATTAATGTTTTGAATGATTCATATTGTTAGGATAAAATTATATCATCAATATTCATTCTGTAGATGGTATATTATGATGAAGGTGAGACTAATTTAATATTGAATGGGAATTTATATGATAAAATGATAAATATACAAATGATCTTGGGAAAATATTGTATTGATTTATGATTATGTGATTGGTGTGTCATAGATATATCTCTAATGCATTGTAAAATTATTATATCATTATGAGATCAATGTGTACATGTGAGGTTATCCTGAGACCATAAGTGGGTAAATGGGTAGTTATCCAATACCTGAATTAGGTACTTGTGTAGTTATCCCAAGACTAATTGGTAATGGATGTATGTTTTTCTATTGATTGAATAATATTTATATGATAATGAATAAGGGAAAAAATATTATATGATCATGTAATTCTTAATATATTTATAATTTTATTTAAAAGATCGTGATTATTTTTTCTTCCATGATTAATGTCTTGTGATTTGAAGAATTATTATTCCATCCTTATAATCATTGAATTATTGGGTTTTATTTTCAAATGATAATATGATATTCCCTTATAATAATTATTATTTTATTCTAAAAAATAAAATTGTGCAATACCTCCCTGAATTAACCTTATTGATCATCTGATCTCACATTTTATATGTTTCATTTCCCCATGTTATTATGAAATGTTTTATGTAGGGTATGACTCAGAAGTGAACATTGTTAGAAAAAATGTATTGGATGATTAAGATATTTTTTAAAATAGAATTTGTATTGATTTAGTATTTATTGATAGTAAAATATTCTGTTCGCGATTTTGTATTGTTTTGATTTGAATTAAATATTCATCAAAAATGATTTATTATTTATGTATGTAACATTCAGGTTGCTTAAATGTTTACCTATGGAATCATCCATGAAAAAATTTATGAGGCACCCCTATATAAATTTTAGGATCAGTAAACCCTGTTTGGGAGTAAATTCAATCTATTTAATGGTTGATACATGAATTTAAGTTATTTAATCCACTTCCCATGTTCAAATGTTTTCAACCTAATAGTGGGAATGGATACCCCTATGAATTATATCAAGTTTTATAAGAGCACCGAGATTATGGTCAAACATATCTTGTTTAGAGATAGATAGGTATGATTACTAGACTCATGTCTAATTATATATTGTTCAAATATATCTACATACTGATATCATTATTCTTTTTTTGAGAATATAAATTTTTTAAAAGACTTCCTATGAGGATTTCCAGGTGGATCTCAGAGGGGAATATTTGTGAGGACTATGATTTTACACTATTAAAATATTTACAATTATACCATATTGGAATTTGATAATATGCTTTCATAGTTTCAATTTATTTTGTATGTTTGTATTAAGTATGGTCATTAAATATCGGAATCACACTCCATTCCACATTTCTTCATCACAGTTCCCTTAAATGATGATTTTCCTTTTGGAATCTACTAGTATAATAGATAATTAATTTTTATAAATTAAAAGTTGTCCCTCATGATATTAATTAAGTTTTTTTAACAATGAAATGGATGGGTATAAGTATTCCATAAATTATCCATTCATCTCTCTATACAAAATTGTTCTTCTAAATATGCAGCTTATAAGACTTTATCCTTATATAATATATTTAATAAAACCTAGGATCAATATAGTTGGACAATCTCACCTATTTTCATAGGGAAATTTCAATCCCAGTTGTGGGAAAGGGAGGATCCATCCATTACACTAGAATTTAATCATGAGAATTACACCAAGGATATTACACATCATGAAATTTTTACGCAAAAAAACTATTCAGGTGACCATTATGTAAGTGGGTCGGGATTACAAAGCTAACCAAATAGTAATAAGGGGTGAATATTCCCATGTGGTGTAACATAATTAGTGGGATAAGTGGATAAAACCCTCACTCTAATAACTTAGTAAACACATATTTGGAGAAATAATAGTACTCTAAGAAAATATGTATCTTAATATGGAGATTCCATAACATCCATATAGATGGGTGAATATCTATAAATAATTTTTTTCTTCTATACACGCAAGTTATTACTTATAAATACTATATAAGATATAGAACCTCCATAACAATTATATGTGCTTTTCAAAGAGACAAACATCCCCATTCACTAACATCTGTACTAAACAAATTTTTTTACTACTTTGGTATAAAATTCATAGTTGGCACAAATCAAATTTTCCCTCTCAATGTCCTAGTATAAAACCCTATCTCTTTTTAATGATGTGACACTGATCTGAATGAGTTCTCCATGAACATATAAAATACCTCATGGTAGTTCTCATGGAATTATATATGGATGTTTATTCAAATGTCCCATATAGATGATATTATATGAAATTCTATCTAGAATCACTATATGTTCTCGATTCTCGGATTCATAGGTAATGACTAGAAGATATTTCATGCATTTATAAAGTAAATCATACAAGAGAATAAGATACAAAACATTACATGATCTTTCGAATACTATTTAGAGTTAGTGGAACATGCTATAACAACATGATATTAGAATATATTGTTTCATTGAATAAATAATTTTTATGGCTTTCTCAAAACAAAATAATGAAAATGAATAAACAAATATGGCATAAGTAGTTAAAATATTAATATTATATATGACCATTAAAACCATTACATTAGATTCTAAATAATGGATAAGAGTAACCAAAATGAAATACATGAGTAAAAAATGAATACTACTTATAATACTATTAAAATACAACTATTTTAGATAAAACTACATTGAAAAACTGTTTTTATGCAAATATATTTCTAAAAATTTTCTGTTTTATTTAAATAATGTCAATAGGCTAGAATAAAATAACAATCAATTATATATATAGTTTGCATAAAATATTATTAAAAAATTTATTATTAATCTATTAGAAATAAAAATAATGAATTGTCATAATTTTCAAAAACAAATTTCTTATATAAATAATTTTCTACTATATTTTCGGATCTGAATTTAATATTAAATTTAAAAAATTAAAATTTTTTAAAAAAAATGAATAAAAAAGATTTATGACTAATTTGTGGAATATTTATAAAAGATTTTATTTTATTAGAATAGTGAAATAAATTTTTATTTGAAATATTTCAGGTTTGATTCAATTATTAGTATATAAGTTTGAAATGTAAATTTTTTAAATAGTTTTTGAAGAACAAATAAATATTTTATAATTAAATTAATAATTTTAAAATTGTGTTTTTAATTTATACAATGACACTTTACATTTTTCCATTTAAGATATGCATTTTTTAAAAAATATTTATACTTTCTAGATTTATTATTTTAAATTTATTTTTTCTAAATTTTAAAACATGAGTGAAAATTTTTAGATTTTAGAAATTTAATATATAGGTCCATATTATATAATAATGAAAATATTAGTTATGTCTATAAATGCTTAATTATTTAGTTAAAAAATATTTAAAGTGTTGAGAACTAAAATGGTTAAACTATGTATCCTTAGAGTACAACACCATAAGTTTTTTAAAATATCCTTCCATTTGACTTTTAGAGGTTATTAGTGCCCATATATCCCAAAAAATTAGATATATAAAAATTTGTAACAGCATTCCTTAAGTATGACATCCCATTATTGAATGGTTTTTGGTAATTACAAAAAACGAAACCATTTTCAATTATTAAAGGGTTAATCTTCTCCTCACATATGGTAAGAAAAAAACCTATTATTATGATAAATAAATCCTCATAAACCAGTATTAAAAAAACTAATAAACTATAAATATCATCTATCCTTATCAAAATTCTATACATGAAAGGATCAATCCCCTCACAAAGTAGACAATCTATGAAGTGAGGTATATGTTCTGAACCTCTTTTTCTTTTTTCTTTTTATGTTTTATATTTTCATAATTTTTAAATTACATTTCACCATATTAAAATTTTAACATCAATGCCAAATTTATAAATTAAATATTTTTATGATGATTTTACGAGAATGAACCACCCTCCCCTATTACTTTATTAAAAATCAAAATGTGAACCACATGTTCTGAAAACTATCACCTCAATGACTCATCAATTTATTTTCCCTTCCCCTACATAAAATGATTTTCCATATTTTATATTTTATATATTATTATTAAATTCAATATATTTTTTGATATTATTATGTAACAATCCATATTACTCAATTTACCCATTCATAAAAAATGAAATCTTCAACCATCCCTATTGATGGACAACCGGCTCCATGGGAGGTTTATTTTTTTCCTTGCATTTCATCACATCTATACATGGATTGTATTGGGAATTTTTAAATGAAACGTATTATATTTTTAGGATCATTATAGGTTTTTAAAAATTGGGGTAACATATTAATGATATTATCAAAAAACAATGATCCTATATTAAATTGATTAATACATGCAACTATTTGGAAAATAAGTAATTAAAATTATATAATGTTTTAATATAAAATAAGGATTATTATTATTTCATATTAACCTTGGTATATCAAAAACAAGAAACAAATTTATATAATTAATCTATTGGTTTAATGATATTACAATAAAATAACCTCAAAATCATCAGTAATCATGGTATGTTCTTGATTTGGTCGGTTTTTACACCTTCTTTAAAGATGATATAAATTATATGATTGATTATTATGAAACAAAACTATTGGTAAAAAATATAAATTATTTTAATAATTATTTTGTTTTGTTATATACTAGATACTTAAATATTTAACATGGTAATTTATAAGACACACTTAATTACATGAAAATCACAACAAATGATCATTATTGTTTTAATATTCTACGATAATGAATAATATACCCAAGAAAAGAAGATTCATTATAATAAAGAATACTATTTAACACATTATTTAATAATCAATGAAAATTTAATGACAAACTATATAAGAGGTACAAATAATAACACCACTCCAATGATGCTACTGTAATAGTAAAATCTATAAACACCTGATGTGGGATATTGTGAAAAAATCCAATATACATTCATATAATGATTAGAAAAGGATATTATGATAAAATATTTTTTATTAATATGGTTCAAAAATAAGATACTAAAATATTTTTTTCTTTCATAGAAGATATTAGAGTGCATTTGACTATTTAAGGAAGAAAAGTTTTGGAATCATTGTCTAAATTTTGAATCCCATTGGAGATGTTGATGATATACCCCATGTTTGATTTTCCAATATTGTAAATACATATATAATATAATTTTGTATCATGATATAGTTATATTTCATGATATTAAATTATATATCTAATTTTATAGATCTCTTTGTTATTTGATTCAATATATACAAAGGGTTAATTGGGATTTCAGGACATAGATATTTTCCTTAGGTCATAAAAACTCTTCATTGACTATAATCTTTCATGATTTACCTATACTAACCAATGATGATGGTATGTTTTATTTCACCCTATTATCTATTTAAATCTTGTTTAATAATGAAGATGTTTTCATTGATTAGTCTATTCTTATGTTAAAATATTTTTTCATAATAATAATTCATGTATCATAGAATGGATTTTTATTCCATATCCATATTTTTCTACCCTTATAATGTTATAATCCCATTAAATAAATATAATAAGGAATAAATATATTATTCTCAATAACCCATTTACCATACCTCTTTCCATTAAATTAGTAATCTTACTAATGATGTGGACATTAAAATATAATAATTTCAAAATATTAATAAAAGAATGTTTATTATCTTTTAAAAAAACAAAATTTTAAATTTACCACTGCAATTTTTTGTGGTTAAAATTTATATATTTACAATGATGTATTATTAATGAAAATTTAAAAATAGGTCTCAGTAATTATTCTATTCACCTTCTAAAAAACATTTCCCTTGAAATTAATTTACGCATCATATTTTATAAAAATATTAATAAGATATCTGTAAAAAAAATTGTATTTTAACATTTTTTCCTCTTATATTTATCTCCAATGATAAGATGTTTTTCTCATACTTTATATATTATTATGTTTTGACTCCTTTTTAAAACTGATATTTTGATATTCATGATTTCCTAGGTTCAGGTTATATAAAATTACATGCGTTCATTTGGATAGGTACGTGATTGATTTTATGTGTCGCGCATATGTATAGATGAAGATATGTGGAGTTATATATCACCCTAAATTGTATGGGTTCATGATTCTATTTCATGGGACATTTCGAAAAATACATAATGTGTTTTTTGAACATAAAAGTTGGAATGATGGTCTTTCTCACATTTTTCATGAATTGACCTAATGGGATTGTTCACATTGGTATTGGGAAAAAAGGTTTTCTCACATAGGTTATGCTTTTACTATAGATATGAAGCATTTCCAAGTAAAAATTAGTTTTTATAAGAAAATAATTTTTTATTTTATGCTATATTTTTAATGTATTCTCCATATTTATATCATTTTCAATGTTTTTATAATTATGGATATATATTTTGGGCCATATAATATATGTTATGCTTCTATCATAAAATTTTTAGGGTTTTAAATGTCTCTATCGTGATTTATGAATATAATATATGTTCATATGATAATTTATTATGATAATAACATATCAGTAAAGTTCTATTATATTATTAAGATATGATAGATTATAAAATATCTTTCACTTACTGAGCCTCTAAGTTGACCCCTTTATTATTATTCTATTATATATGTTTGAAGATATTATTATATTTTTATATGTCTTGGAAGGTATTAGGGGAGCTCCATAGTAATGAAATTTTTACATATTTTGTAAAATAATATATTTATATAGTTAATATAAAAGATGATAAACCACAATATCCTTGGGTTATCTGAATATTTGTGAGAAGTGTGTTTTAAATAATTAGATTAATTTATTATTTAATTTATGTTTAGCGTGGATCATATCAGTTGGAAGTATATAAATGGTTGAGTTATTATTCATATTTGGGAAGCATGTTTTGAAATATAATGTTACTAAACCATAAGTAAATATATAGAGTTGTGACTAAGTAATTGATTATATCCTGAAAAAACTTCTAAGCCATGGTTAGATTTTTTCCCTATAAATACATCCCTTTTATAATTATATAAGTGGATATGTCTATGGAAAAAATGAATATAATCCTAATCACTCTAAAAAGTGTAGGTTTGGAACTGAATTGATCACTAAATAGATGAAACATAAGTATGATTAAGATTACACATATAGTTTGACACACCTGATAGATATGATTTGTTCAGCCACATTTTCCTTATAATCAATTATAAAAGATGTATTTCATATTTATCTTATGGTATTTGATTAAGGATTATGAGAGAACAAATAATCTGGAATCCAATGTATACCCAATGGAGATATAGTTAATCAAAATAAGCTATAGTTGAAATGATCATTTAATAGAGTTATATTAAGGTTTCATTAGAGATTAAATTTCATTATTATGTTTTAATATTAATATAATAAAATTATTTTTGACATTATAATGATGAATTAGGTTTTAGTATTTGGATGAATTAAGATAATTAAGATGACACTAATAATGATATGTAACCAAAAATCAAGTATATCTTATAACATAATATGTTTGAAGACATAAATGGTTTAGAATATTATTCTATAATTTTTATCATAGAAACAACTTGTTTCATATTCTTGAAAGAGGTAATGAGGTTGATACCATAATATAAAATATTTTATAATTTTCATTAATATTTTCAATATTGAGTAATATTAATCAATACTATTTTTCAATCAAAATGCTACGATGGTTATGAGTAACATCAGAATATTTTTCCTCAATAGTTCTCGTTTATATATTTTGAGAAATATATTAATCAAAAGTAATAACATTATTAAGTAATTTTATGACAATTTTATATTTCTGGGGATATCAATTGAAAACAAATCATTGTAATTTTGAGAGGAGCAACGTTTAATATATTAAAGAGAAAAGATATTACAAAATTGGATATATTATATTAGAGATTATTTTTAATCGTGTGATTGAAAATTCTTTCATGATATTTGTTTCTAAATATTATCTCATTTTTGGGATTATACTGATTAATTCATGATTTTTTGAATGAGTGGTTAAAAATAAAATGTAATTTTAGAAGAATAAATTATTTACATATAGTTAAAATTCATAGAGTTTTAAACTTATTTTTAAAAGGTATTATTTGAATAATATGTTAGTATACTATAAAAAATACTTTTTGTTCGAGAAATAAAATATATATAGCTTAGAAATTGTAATGTAGATGTCAAATTGGATGTTATATCTTGAATAAATAAAAATATATGTATAACCTATCATAATATCTGGTGTTGGTAATAATTAAGATATTTTTGAATGAATTTATTTAGTTTAGTTGATTTTAATTTACATTGATTCCGCTATATATTATTCTTAAATAAATATAATTTCAATTGGTTTCTCCACACACAACACTGAATTATAATGAAAAGTGGGATATGTGTAAATAAAATATAAATATTAAATGTAAATATTAAAAACTAATCATTTATTTTTCCCATATGAATTATATTAACAAAATATATTTTTTTTATATATAATGAAAATAAATACTACATTTAATATTAATGAAACACAGTAAGTATAGAAAAAATAACATACAAAATAATGTTATGCATAAAATTTATGTTCATAAAAAGTGGTGTGCTATTTGAATATCGAAAGTATCTTACGATAAAATAATATTGAAATATATGTATAATATTAATAATTTTATAACAAACAATTAATTTTCAGTTTATAAGAAATAAGAATAATTAATAAATAAAATTTGAAAAAGTTATATTAAAATATGAATAGTTTTGCACAAAATTTTGGGATATAAAATATATATTCAATAATAAAATTTTAAAAATTTATTTTAAAAATTGAGAATGATTTTTAGATTATTATATGTAATATTATCTAATAATTTTTTTTGTATTTCTGAAAACATTTTATTTATAAATGAAATGAGATATATATTGTTATTTATAATATTGTGGATTTTATGCCACTGTCAGAATATAATTATTATATGGGGATGTATCGAGAAACATTATATAATAAAATAAGTATATAAGAATTGAATTTATAATTCCAAAAACTATTTTTTAAATTTAATAAACCATATTGGTCATGATACAATTTAAGATATTTTTTGTAGAACTAATACAAAGTTAATGTTGTATTTTAATATTAATTATTATAACAGTTTAAAAATTAAATACAAATGGAGTAATAATTTTAAATTTTTATTTTCAAATTTTTTTTTAAAAAATTTCTTATTTTGCATAAACAATGAACTACATAGGTAAAACCATATAGATGTGGTTGAAACTAATGTGGTAAAATCGTGTAAACATAGATGTAAATGAACTAAAAAGTTTAAAACATGTTTCTATTTGAATAGTGTAGGTGTGGAACCAAATTATCCCCTATAAATTACATTATTTATCATCTTTTGGGCCATGCACTTTGAGAGTGACTACCGATTATAAGAAATTTTTTGTATATAAAAAAAATGAAACTTGTTTTCAATTATAAAATGGGAACCCTTCCAATAATTTATAATCACACAAAAAACACATATGTTTGACATATAATATAGAAAATTCTTATAAAAACTCCTACAACTCATAATAAGGATTTTATATTCTATAATGACCATCCTGCAAAGGTATAATTCCTTTCAAAATAGAGAATTTAAAAAATTTTGGTATAAGATCATGACATCTCTATCTCTAATATTTTTTTAATCTGTTATTCTTCAATAAATTCAATTTCACCATCATAAAATGATTCAAAATATATCATTTTTACATTTAATGTTATTATTATTAAGATTAAATCAATATCCATCCGCTCATTCTCTGTTAATTTAAACAAATATGTGAATCATGTGTTATGTTAAAAACTACCTCCACAACACAACATTATTAATTTTTACTTCACCATAGTAAAAGGAAGGTCTTAATTGGTGAGTTAATATATAAATATGTAATTAATGAGATATTTTTTATTTTTTTATGATATACCCTATTTCAAATTAACAATTTTCTATAGAAAATGAATCCTCCGACCATGCGTACTTGTGGAATACAACATCCATGGGTCAAATTACTTCCTATTTTTTCATAACTATATCACATTGATATTAATGTTAGTTGAATTAAAAAATAAATATGATTTTTATGATATAATTATGGTTTTTGAATTAAAAATTATATAACTTATTAATTATTTTATTAAAAATGATTACAATTAATTTAATTTCTTAAAAAAAATAACTCAATCGAAAAAGATTTATTGAAATTATTTAAAATTTTTATACCCATAAATTATTATTCATATATATTTATAATTATAATATATCCCACTAAATAATAGTAAATTATATAATTATGTTTCTTTTGTAAAGATGTTATTTCTAAATCACATCATAATCATAAATAGTCGGTATATGTTCATAGTTGGGTTTGTTTAACTACCTAATTGAACAATGACTTGAAATTATATAATAGATTATTATTGAAAAATAATTATCTGTATAATGGGATATAAAAATATAAATAAAGATATTTATTTTCTATATATTATACATTAATATTTTACACATTAATTAAGGAAACACCCATTATTGGTAAAAAAACCCCTCAATAATGTAAATTGATGACATCATCTATAGAAACCACGACATCTGTAACATGGATATAGTGTCTAATTTATTACATTGGTATTTGATAAATAAACTCATATCTCGAAGAACATAATAGATAATTATAATTGATAAACTAGTTACATGCATGATTCAAACATTTTATTTGAAAACAAAAATCAGAACATACTTTTTATTGGGTATATCATTAGTCTCTATATCATATCGTTGGATTGAAATAATAGTACACATCATGGATTCCTAGGAAATGAAAAAAAATAATTGTTTGCTAAAATGACTAGTAAGGGTTTAGTACATTAGAATAAATCATAAATGAATAATCATAATCAATATCTCAATGTAAATAATTGAACACACATGACATGCATGCAATATGATATGAAGGAAGATCGTCCAAATATAATATAAATGATAAAATATCGAAGGTAATAATCAATATATAAAGGTAAATAAATTTAAAAAAATCATCTAATCAATAAAAACACTATCATAAATTTATAAGGAATAATCAATATGGATAGGTAAAGAATTGAAACACTTTCTATATAATAAATAACTGATAATTACATGCGTACAAAGATATTTTCATTGTGAAAATATCAGGGATAGTCAAAAATTAATTATTAATGTGGGAAATTTGTAATTATGATACATCATTTCTTAGGCACATGATACCTATAACTTCAAGTTCTATTATCAACACTGTTTAGAACTGATGGTTATAAACTCATTTGAATTTGGATATCTAATTATTTTATCTCATGAGACTACTAATGCAATGAAGTTATATCAGTAATTGGGTGCCACCCAAGTCTCGTATTTACAAAAAATTCCACAAATCGAGAATAATATATTTAATTAATAAACTAGTTTTCTTACCATCACATATTCCTATTGATAAATAATAAAGAATTTCTAATAATTTCATATAAAAATAAATTTCATAAAAAATATAACACCATACAAATAAATGATATACACATTATGTAATAAACATATTCATGGTAAATTATAGAGTCATTTAGGGAAAAATTAATGTCTCTAGGAATGTTATTAGTTTAATGGAAGGCTTATAAGTACAACAAAATAAATCAATGAAGTGAAAGTGAAGGCAATACTTTGGAAAAATGATTATAAACCATCTAACAAAAGAATAGTAACCATATAGATAGATTCTATATATATATGAAAAATAATATAGGTTTATTGTTGTTTATGATTAGAGAGATCAAAAAATATCATTATAATATTATTATGGAAAATATAGTTTTATTTTGAAAAAAAATTTTAAAACAAAATGTTAAGAAAAATTAAATACATTTTTTCCAGAATATTTTTTACAATTTTAAATCATTCTTTAAAAAAATTTGGTGGTATTGATGGTTAGGAATTATATTAATGTTGTACATATAAAAATTATGATTCATGTTACTTTTATTATTAAAGGAAATGTGTATTTTAAGAAAATTCATTTTTTTTCATTGGAAATTGTTTTGTTAAAAGTATAAAGTATAAAGTTTCTTCAATTAATCAACCGATAATAGTTAAAAAATTTGATAACATTTTTTAAAGCACATTTTGGGATGAATACAGATTTCTCAATGAAGATATAAATTAAGTACAATTTTCCTAAAAACATCTTCAAAATTATTATATTAACCAAATAGGAGGAAAATAGTACCATTACTTGAAAATATCTAGAATAAATAGAGAATCATAAAATTATTCTATTTTTATCCAACAATAAAATAACTTCCTTCAACATAAATTCAGGTATAAAAAGTCCTAATTAAAATGAAATTATGAAATAAACAGTTAAAAGAATGAATAGTTGAAGTGATATTAAATTATTGAAATTATTATATGTATCGCATGTAAATCCAAGTAAAAAGTTTAAAAAAATACAAAAATTACTCAGAAGTAATTAAACACAAAATATAAGAATATCAAACACAACATGCAAGTAATATAACCCAATGAATAGAAATTTAATGATGAAATAATTTACCACATGGTAAATTTAATTTAATTATGGTTTGATGAAACAATTCAAATCAAAACAAAAAATAACATGATGAATATATTATTCATTATTTTGAAATTCAATGGAAAATATATAGACCAAATAAATGTAATATCTTATATAACAGTTCAATGTGCCTCATTGAATGAAAATTGATATAGAGTCACATAAGTTTTTCTCAATTTGGTTTAGTGTGACTTAAGATTCATGATAGTGTCATAAAAAATTAATAACTTATTATAGATCCATATTAATGTTTATAGTATCATATATGATACTTTTATAACAATCAATCACCTATTTGTTTATAATAGTTCATTATTTTCATTATCTTGAGTGTTAATTACCACCTTTTCACATTCATAATTTATCATTGATGATCATGTTACAAAAATATTATACAGTTCAATCATATCTTGATTAATTATAAGGTCATAATTTACATAATAACACATTACATACACTTTTAGTAAAAAACATGGAAGATGATTATGAAAAATGTACTTTGTTATAATCATTTTGAGGGTGGGCCTTATATATGCATGGGACATGTTTCCATTCTCTAATTATCATTATAGAAACATGGAAATTAATAGTTTATATTTATAATATTATCATAATATCATATTATATCTCAAAATATTCTCATATATATCATCCATGTAGTGTAGTTATGAAAATAGAGTCGAACCATTTTGGGAAGGTTGTAGTCAACATGTACATGAACAATGTAAACATCATTAAGTGAGTGAAGAGTTAAAATATTGATATATTTTCTTTAAATAATGATAAATATGTCATGAAAATCAAATTTTTTTAATTATGGTTACATGAAATCATTATCGGTATCCTTATTAACTTCCATGAAAATCATTTTTGAAAGATGAATTACATCGATTCACGAGGTGGTAGTCCATCGTACACAGAAGTGACATTATTGTATCTCCTTCATAATGTATATTAAATAAAATTATATGATATAATACTCTATATGTATAATTATATAATAAATATCATATATGTATATAATTTATTTAAATCATCAAACCCAACTATGACAGGTGGTAGTAGAAAGATGAGTGACCCCAATTCACGAGGTGGTAGTCCATCGTACACATGAATGATGACATTGTATCACATTGGATTGAAATGGATATGGTTATAGGTAAAAAACATAAGAAATGTTATAGTATATGTAAAAAATTATGGTTATTATAAATTCAGGTTTTAATAATAATTTATGTAGTAGGAGTAGTAAATAAAATAAATATTCTTATTGAAGAACGTTAAATCCTATTCAGGTGTCCCCCAAACATTTGTACTATATAATTCCTAATATGTATATCTTCCAAAACAATGGATTAAAGGATGATTTTAGGTAAATTTTAAAGTGATTTTATAGAGTTCATTATAATCCAAAATGGTGTGAATGTGTTAATAATACAAAAGATGGGTTTCTTTTTATAAGTGAGGTTAGTCGCACACCAGTAATTTTTTTGGAATGAAAAAGGTGTACCCACATTATTCACATGAAACTATGTTAAAAAATAAATTATTCATGATAAATTGAAATTATATGATATAAATATGGCCATTAAATATATTTTCGATGTTTTTTTATGTTATTCCAAGCATTATCATTTTTGTTTTACCCCCGGTAAGTCTACTTTTACCTTAAACACTGTAATTAAATTTTAATTGTTTAATGTATTCATTTTTGTAATACAATGATTTTAATAATATTAGATAATATAAATATTTATTATTAGACATATGGAATATATTTCTCCCAATTAAATTTTCAATATTTTAAAAATATAATTTAATAATACTCTTAGTGAGGGGAAGGGAATGTTGGTTTTTAATAGAGATAACCCTCAATAGTTTACAATGTTTTCATAATAATATTAAATAAAAAATTTATTCAAATGACCAAAATATATTAATTGATATATTATTGGACTAATGTTTCTTTAATAATAATTTAAAATATTATTTAATATTTTAAATTATTTAATTTAATAGTCACTTTTCAATGAAAAGTAAATATTTTTTAATATTCATCAACAAAGTATATTTTTAGAAAAATCCAAAAAAATCAAACTAAGTGAATATTGATACTATTTTTTCAAAAAAAATTAAATTTATGAAATAAATTATATAATATGTTTAAAAATTAATTATGTACTCAAATCATGAGTAATCATTCAACTAATGAAATACTGATTTTTAGATTGCATGTATTTTTTATTTAGTTTAATCTTTTTGTCAATCAAATCAACAAATAACTACAATTTCTATCAGTTAGTTATTAACATACATACCTTCTAACATAATTTGTAGGGTATAATGTTGACTACATTAAGATTCATTTATATTTTTGGTTACATATTATATATTATATTAAAGAAATTAAATTTAAATACAAATAATTTTTTATTTATATTTTCTCGGATTTTCATGTCACATACAATAATGAATAAAATTTTCATATTTTATAATTTCATGGTTTTACATTCTCCAAATATTAAATTAATTTCATCATTGAATTTTAAATTTGATCTGGGTAATTTTGGTTTTTATATATTAACAATATTTTTTTTAAAACGCATATCAACAAAATAGTCTGTAGAACCTCCTCCTAATAATAGTGGATTGGATGTACCAAACATATATGTAATAAAAAAACAAGGATTATAAGTATGAGCCCATTCATTCCATGTGAATGGTCCTGTATGAAAAGAGTGAATAATTATATATATTGATTGAGGTCATGGAGCACAACTATGTGAATGATAAATGGACTATTAAGGGACTCCAAACCATAAATTTGTTATGATTAAAAAATTCCATTTGAATGATTTTAAAGGACTATAATAGGATTAAAAATTTTAAGATACTTTTCCTTGTTAATATTAATTATTTTATTATATTTTTATATAATTATATATATATATATGATATGATTTTATTTTCCAAGAATGATTTAATCCTTTAGTTGTTCTTATATAAAATTTCAATTCATCTTTTTGTAAATGAAATAAATATTAGAATATGAATTTTTTATTCAAGATTCATTAATATTCACTATCAATGGATCTTAATATCCAAAAATTCTTAAAATTATTTCATATTATCAATAACTATCTTTATATACAAATATAGTTAATATATGTTTTCCAATATAATTTATTAATATTGAAACATCAATAGTAAAAACATTGGATGATTATTTTTTTTATTCTTATCATTTAACTATTGAAATATTTAAAACTATTTAACATAGGCCAGGGATAGGCACTAAACTCATATCATCATTTAGACAAGGGATGAAGTTATGTGGACTTACCAGATTTTCTTGGTTGTTACCTAACATTCTGGTTACCATTTATATAAAAATTAATAATATAATTCATTATATGTTCCCAATAATTTTATGTAAATCATTTAAATAAATTTAATCATTAAATAACATTTTTATTAAAGTTTTCAATATGACTTATTTTTTCCATAAAAGTCTAATAATCTTATTTTACTATTTTTAATATGTCATTAATGACCATATTAACTCAAGAGGTTATCATTACCATTAATCATATGTCTACAAAATTTAATTTCATTATTCCTCGAATAATTATTCCACTAAATAAAATACATTCTCATTTGTATATTTCCTTAAATTTCACCTAAAATATCAATAATCATGTTATAAAATCATCACATAAAGCCATAAAATGTGGTTCCTAAGACATTGAATATATATTAAATGTTAAAATTTTAAACAATAAATGTGATGCGTAAAAAGTATATTTTTAATCTATATATGATTCACTATACATATATGAATCATAATTTATGTCACCAAAATAACAATTAATAAAACAATTCTACAAATTAATTCTAGAAAAAAAATACATAAATAATTCAACTATTTTATTTTTACAAAGATCATTCCTTTGTTATGGGGTTTACTATTTGAAGGGGGAATTTATTAAGCCAATTCCTAGGTTCTCTACATTTAATATAACATACTATAAATGGATCGATATGACTATATTTATTTATTTTTATTAAAAAGATAATTTTTTATAGATAATTCATTAAATTATTCCCTTATTTAACACATATAAAAAATTTCCTATTACTTTGTGAAATCTTATTTTTAATATAATATACCTTAGGTTTGACCTAATTCATTCATTATTATAATTTATTATAATATTTAATAATTTACTATAAATAATAAGTGGATTGGCCTACAAATATCCCTAAATAGTGAAAACATGGTTTACAGTGAGGCCCATTTTGATGCACATTGTGATGATTCGGTCATGACTAATGTTCACTTTTGGAGTTACTACATCTAGGTAAATCTGCCCTAGTGCCATGTCAACATATAGTACCTACAGAGGGTTGTATTGGAAGTGAATGTAAAAAATATATATACCATAAAAAGGTTTATGATGTGATTCATTAATTATTCTATATGTATGCCATATGTTTATGATCCCTAGACTATTTTATCCAAAATATTGTATTCATTGTTTCTACTAAAATTCCTCTGATTCCAACTTTTAAAATACGATCCTTGTAATTTGTAACTAATGGTTTCATTATTATATTTTAATATGATATAAATAATCACATATCAAATGACTTAATATTTTTGTAGTGTTGGTAAACTAGATATATACATGATTACCAGACTATATTGGAGATCAAAATTTATAATTTTTTTTTGATATTATCATTGTTTCCTAGAGAATGACATTCATGTCATTAATTTTAAACCACCGAGATTACTTGGTTTGGGAAAAAAATATGTGTGACCTAAAATATTTAGTAAGGGTATTATATTGTATATTAAGTCATGGATATATAAGGATAATCAATATGGAAAGGTAAATAACTAAAAAACTCCATGTAATCAATATACTAATATGGAAGTGCATACAAAGATAATATCAATTCAAAAAATTTAGGGAAAATAATAAATATAGAAAGGAAATTTACTGAAAAAAAATTAAGTTTAATAAAAAATGAATATCATAATTTTATATTGAATAATAAAATGGTGTGGTAATTAATTCATAACAGGTGACATGTAATCAATTATTAAGAATTAAATTCATCCATAGATAAAATTCTAATGAAAATATGATAGATATTAATAGCTAAATTATTAGTTTAATAAATGATTAATTATGGTATATCATGTCTCATGCACATGATACCTCTACCATCTTTATATATCCTCATGATAGTTTAAAACAGTTTGGTAGAAACCCATTTAACTAAATATGACCAACTGTTATATCTCAGGGGGATAATGATGCATCAAAGGGTTATATATAACCAGGCCCCACTTGTGTCTTGCATTCCAAAATCATTAATCATATTTATAATAATGCATTTAATTTATAAATTGTTTTATTTTCATCAAATATTCATAATGATTGAAGAATATGGATTTTGAATATTCTCTATAGATAGGAAAATAAAATTTAACATAGAAAGTTTTACCTAGAATTGGTATATACTTTAATTAGTAAACATATAAATTATAAAAAAAATTTGGATATTTTGTGGGAATGTAATGTCTACAGGATTGTGAGTAATTCAAGGGAATGATAATGACTATATAAAAATTAATCAAGGCGGTTAATGTAAATACTTTATTACTCTAAATTATCATAAACCATCTATATGAAAAATAATGATTGTATCAATATATGATATTCCACTATGAATAAATAGTCGGTCTTATTTATGAAAATAACTTCCGTAAAAGATAATTAAATAAATTCTAGAGGAAATTATTCTTCACTTTTTTTAATCACAATTTAAAATAAAAAGTTAAATGTTTTTGAAATGATAACAAAACCAAGATTCCTTTCATTTTTTGGATATAATACAATAGACCCTTTTCTCAAATAGGCATGAATATTCAATTAAATTTAAAAAAAAAATTTGTAAAAAAATTATTTAATATATGAATTTTAAAATATTAAATCTTTATTTAAAATAATTGTAGATATCTATTTTTTCAATAAAACAGATTACTGACAAAAGTGATAAATGAAGTCAGATTTTTCTAGAATTTTTTTCTCATTAATTTTATATAACAATGTGTGTGGAATGATACTATTACATGAAAAAGTTATAAAAAAACTTATGGTAATTAGATTAATTGTCTTATTATCCAATGATGAAATAATTTCCTTCCATGGGAATTCAATTATTTATAATTTTGATGAAATTTATATTGTAAAATAAACCCTTACAATAGTCATAATATTAAAGTGAGTAATAACCATTAAATAGATTATGGTTATAAAATATAAATATATATAAATAAATAATAAATTAATTAATAGAGAGTATAAATTCATTAAAAATATAATATTATAAAATAAAAAACAAATAAAAATAATATATCCCAATGAAAATATATTGAGATATGAAATTCTTCACCAATGGGTAAATATATTTCAAACACTTTAAGATATAATAAATATTATTAAAAGAAAAAACACCTTGAAAAAATTATTTTTCATGATATTACATGTCAATTGAAAAATATATATTCAATATAAATGAAAATTGGGGCTTTTCATTACAATGTGCCTCAATGAAAGGAAATTGAGATAGAATCAGATATATTATACCTCCTTTTGGTTGAACATGATTTAAGCTGTTTTATTGATTTTAAAATGTATTATTAATATGAAATAGTCTCTTATTAATATTCATAATTTCATATGTGATTTTTTTATAACAGATCTTCACCATTTAATTAGAAATATTTCTTTATATTCATTGTATTGGGTGATAATTTCTTATTTAAATCATTTTTGCTTTTTCATTAATGTTATAGTTCTTGTGCATGTTACATAGTTCCATCATATCGAAAATATTAATCATGAATTAAGTATAATATTTACGCATAAATTATACTTTTAATACAAATCATGAAATATAGTTACAAAAATTGGGATATGTTATAATCATGGAGATGGTGGACCATATGTACACATGAGTAATGCTTTCATTATCCAATGAACATTATTCAAAAAAAGGTAAGAAAAAAAATTTCCTTCCATAATGATAATAATAACATATTCTTTATTTAAATGTTTTTATATATATCATCCATTTGTTGTGGTGATTTAAGTAGAGTAACATCTCTTTATGAATTTGGAAGTTCACATATATACAAACAATGTTATCATCATTTAGTGAGTGAAATGGTGTGAATGAAAATGATACATTATACATAAAAAATAATAAATATTTCATGATTGTAATAATAATTTCTTTTATATAACATATAATAATTAAATTTACCCTTTTCTATTTCTAATAAATGATTTAGTTAAAGAATAATTGCATAGTTTCCTAAGGATGTAGTCTTCAGTACACATGAGGGTCATTATTGTTTCTCATATGTAATGGAAATTTAAAAGTTATATGTGATATAATGTTTATAGAGGTAAATTATGTAACATATATCAGCTAAATACATTATAATAATCATCGTACAAAAATTTTAGAGGAAGTAATGGATGGGAGAATGACATTGGTTTGCAAGGCGTAAGTTTGTCGTACACATGAATAATGATTTTGTACCAAATTTTATGGAAGAGTAGATGGTTTTAGGTCAACATCATAAAATAAAATAATATCTATATATTAAATATATTAATATTCTCATGTAATCAATTTAATATGATTTTTTAGGATATGTAGGAATAAATATAATAAAAACACTCTTTTAAAAAATACATATTCTTTGGGTATCCTATATATGTTAGCACCAAATCCTTTCTATTTTTTATTTTATTCCAAAATAATCCCTCCATGATTATAATGTGAAAAATGGGAAATAATAGAGATAGGTATATTCTATTATATAATTGTGTGAATGTGTGACTAATTGAAGATAATGGGTGGCCTTTTATAAGCGAGGTGAGTGGAACACTTGTAATTTCTAGAAAAGAAATGGGAGCACCCCCATTTTCACATGGAACATGGGACAAAATTAGATTATTATAATGTATTATAAATTAAAATTGTGATATATTTATTGAAAATAGATTTTATATATTTTTTATTTTAATCAAACCCTTATATTTTTAGTTTACCCCTCAATGAATCAATTACTACCTTAACCAAAATAATAAATTTTTACTATTTTGTTAATAATTTTGTTTAAAAGTTATTTTTACCAAATTAGAAAATATAAATTATTATGATTCAAAAATTTTATTAAATTTTTCCATATTTCATTCATAATGGTGTAAATTTATATTTAAAATTTAATCTCATAGAAGTGATGAAAAGATATGTTTTTCAACATAAAATTCTCTAAAGTTTACTATATTTTTATATAAAATTTCATTATCAAAATTATTTCGATGAATTAAAATATATTAAAATATATAATATTTAAATTATTTTACTGTAAACAAATTCCAAACATTACAAAACATTATAAATTTTTTAAATAAAATTGATGTTTCCAAATTAAATACTTTATTGTTAACTATTTATAAAAATGATATTTTTCTAAAAAATACCAAAAAATCATTGTAAGATAATTTTGATATTCTAATTTGAAAAATAAATTTCATGTTACGAAATAAATTTTTTAATGTGAAAAAATTATTTGTTTCCCAAATTCATTAAATATCTGTCTTTTAGAAAAATAAAACATTTTAGAATTTTTTTTATTCTTTTAAATGATTATAATTTTATTTAAAATCAATATATAGCCACAAAATTCTTATTTAAGTTAGTAATACTAATCTCGAAAAATATTCTAGCTACTTTATAATGATATAATATATTACAGTTCATTAAAACTTAGGGTTGTGTGTTCCAAAATCCATCAAAGAGATAAAATATAATGAATTAAAATATTGTGTGTTATTTAAGACAAATGTTGAGTGTTATATATATTTTTTAATACAAGTTTCTTGTTTTATAATTTCATGGTGTTACATAATTTTCATGAAAAAAGACTAATGTGATGAAAAAAATATAAACAATACAAATTCTAACACCCCATGATTGTATGGAATGTCTCTTCTTAAATAAATTCATTTCCTTCATTAACCTACATTATAAAGAACATCGAGCTTAATCAAATGATTAAATATTTTTATGTAATAGTGAAATTTATCAACTATCAATTTGATTGTTGGAGAAGAATGAGACTAATTATATTTTTAAAATAAATTAAACGCATTTTATCGATTTAATTCATTGGGTACCAATAAATTAGAAATAAAAACAAAAACCAACTAAATATGTTGGATATGTATTTTTAAACTAATTGCATGCAAAGAGTTGAATTTTAAATAAATTAACTAATTTAATCACTACTATTGAAATGTAATAATGAAATTTATATGTTTTATATTCAATAAAATTATTTATACTTCATTAAATATGTTTTGTAGGCTTACGATAAGAAATAAAACCATTTTCTAGTACAAAAATCAAAAGTTTCATTAAGAGGAAATTTTACCTCATTTTAATGGCACGCCTATTATAAAACTAAATTCTGAAACATTTATAAATTTTTTTAGAAATAAAATTAATATTTCAAATATAATAATATATCTTATATTTGTGTTAAGGTTCCATATTTTATTCCCAGAAGTTTCATTTTTGGTTGAATACTGAAAAATATTGAATTTTAGTTGAAAAATATAATTTCTTATAATATATTTTTGGGTGAAATGATATATTAAGTAGTTTTTTAAGGATAATTATTTCAATTATACATTATAAACAAGATTTATTTCATTGGAATGAATTTCACATTGATATTGGATATAAAATTATTTCAAAGCATTGAACTTTTTCACTTTTAAACCCATTTTCCTCTTGCATTTGTGGGATTAATTTTAATATAATATTTAAAATTCTATAAATTTTATTTTGTAAACTGAATTTAATATTTTTAATCAAATGGTTAAATTTATTTTTCAATTCCTTTCTCATTTTTATATCTAAACAATTTCTGTTGCTAAAAAATTATTTTCCATTGTATAGGTAAACCATTCAAAAGGGATAAAGTTAAAAGGTAAATTGTTAAAATAACTCATAAATATACCATTAAATGGGTTTTTGAGGCATTTATAAAACCTAAAATGAAATTAAAATATTAATTATTATCCAAAATATTTAAATTTAATTCCACTTTAATGTTTGTTGGATATAAATTTAAAATAATCATTATTTAATCACTTATAACCATCTATCCTCAAATATAAATAAAACCCCTTAGCACCCAATTAAGACTCAAAAGCCTTGAAAGAACTAAAATATCTACCAAAAAAATCATCCTCACTATACCCATGTCTAACTTCTTCTGTTCTCACCAATGACTACATCTAATGTCCACAAAGGGTCCTATATGGAGGTGATATTGAGGAGTTAATGTTTTAAAAACACCTCAATTAATTTCTGTTATTTTTCTACTCTCTACTATCCTCCTTAATATATCAAGGAATGATAACTCTAGAATAATATATATACTATATTTTTATGATTTTAATGGACTATTATATATACATCACTTTTATCACCCCTATTTATTCATTGAAATAATTTTTTTCCAAATTATACTGGTTAATGACCTCTTTGAATAATGATTTTGTACTCTTTCAATTACTGCCTTAATGGATATTCATAAAAATATTGTTATGGATAAATACTATTTTTATTATTATATAACAACTTATTCAGTGTAATGGTTATAATATGAAAACATGAGATGAATGAAAATGAAACTACTTCGTGATGTTCATAAAAACTGAAAAAAATTAACTAAACAAGTCCCATTAACATTTTTTTCAAAAATATCATCCTCATGTATGAAAAAATAATAATAAATGAGGAAATTTAAACTTCTAGATTTGAATTTATACCTTTTAATTTCACTTTTTTGTTATAATTATATATGAAATGAATTACCAATAATTATCCACAAATCGACAGACCATAAAACCATGAAACAAACACAACTAGAACAATGAAAATAATGAAATATTATTAATTAACATGTGATACGATTTTATATAAGGTCATATAATTTATTATAAATAAGAATAAAACTATAGAATAAAATAATAATACTATTTAAAACATTATATAGGCCATAAAATAACTCTACAGTAAAGGAAAACATGAGTTAATAGTTTCTCATCTCACTTTTACTTCTATAAAATATTTTCCTTATTCTTCACTTATTTATCATGTTTTGTTTATATATACTTCGCATTATTACATTTTATCATGAATATATTTATTTTAATGGTATTTAATGTTTCTTAAATTTTATTCTTTCATTGTAAATATGATTTTATTATTTAAAATGTGGTAAGTCATTTCATCTCAATTTACATTCTATTGAGACATATTTGTTATTATGAAATAATTCACTCCTATATGGTTTTCATACTATCACTTTGATATAAATATCATGATTCATGAATTATTATTATTATTTTAAGTTCCACTATAAATGATTCCTTCCTAGGGTATTTTACTTGAAAATTACAATGTGGTAAATGTTATTGACCAATTTCACTTTCTTTTGTGATTATAAATTTCTCTTGTAAAAATAAATTTATTGTAATCATTATACATGGAAACTAAATTTACCATAAATATAAATATTATTTTATTATTTATATGATTATTTATTATACCATATTAAATTTTTAAAAATATTTTTTACTTTTAATGTTATTTTATTAATAATAGAAATTTTGATATATCTGTATCTTTTATTCAATATCAATATTAGATTATAAGTCCCATTTTTTCATGAATAAAATAAATTATTTTATATACTATAAATTATTAAGACGAGAAATCATTGGTGGGACCCAGTTATATTCATCCCGTTGATGTATCATCAGGTATTATAAAACCAATCAGTTGGGGAAAAAATTCACCTTTGATTCCAAGAAGAACCATACGAGTTTTTACCAACAAAAAAATTGTCTTTGAAATAGATAAAGATTGTATGGTTCTACATGTTCAATATACATGAACTATATTAATTACTAATTTAATTAATTTCTTATTCCATTATTATTATCCCATGGATTTTTAATTTGGAAAAAAATCTAAAGATTCATTTCATACAGTGTTTATTGATTGAATAGAATGTGTGTTCAGTAATGTACCATTACATGTTTATTGTTATGAATGATTATATATTTGTCACACTATATTTAAACCTTAATGAAAATTTTATCTAATGCTTATATTTATTCCTTTCCCTGGGATATAATGAATAGATCTTTGAAAGATTTTTCAAGGTTGTAGTTTTTTATCTTTTGTGATATCTTATGTTACATTTTATATTTCCAATGTAAAATAGGTATTTTGTATATAATCTAGTTCATTAAGACTATCAAACAGATTTTTAAATTGGTATTTTAATGTTATATTTATGCCAATGTTATAAAATATGTAATTGCTCTGGATGACTTGTGTAGTGTCTTCATATTTGGTACCAGATCAGGTTTAGTACAAAACATCAGAAATAATTCTTGGAAAACATATATCATTGAATATAACCCTTTTAAAAACATTGAGGATATGTCTAAGTTTAATATATAATCTTATTTAAATTTTAATTGAAATTGATAACATAGATTAAACCTATGAATTCATTGATTTAGAATGTTTCATTATTTATATATCTTATAATTGATTCATCATCACTAGGAGATTAATTGATATTATTAGTGTTTCTCAATCTATGTATTGGTTTTAGTTAATGGATAGAAAGACCATGAACTGGGTTAACTATTACGGTCTTAACGAATTGGAAAATGACTAGAATGGATATTATTATAATTATGATTAAATAGGATTCATGTTATATAATTAACAATATAAACCTAAACCAACTATCAGACTCAATAAAATAAGATAAGGGTAATGTTTTTTGAGAGATTGGGTAGTGGATAACCTAAAGGAATGAATTTTTAGTTTCTTATATGATGATAATGTGACTTGAAAACACATGTGATGCTCTTAAAATAATAGTAATATGACAATAATAAATCATTGATATTGAGATAATAATGATAATGAAATGTTAATGGGATAATATTTGTTACCATTAAACTGTTTAGTGATTTTATGGTTTACAATGAGTTTACTACATGTTTGGATTTAAGAAACATAGTCAAAAAAACTGAGAACTTATTTTGGAAGAATTATTTTTTACAATAAGTTTTAAAGATGTTAAAGGTGTCCCTATATTTGGAATCCGACAAGAATATGTACATTATGTTGTTATTAATATTTTATTTTATGTTGATTTTGTAAATTTATTGACATTACTTCTAAATTATTGGAATTTAATTTTGAAAGACATATTTTTGACAAGTCAAAAGATTAAATACTTATGGAATGGATTTATTTGAGCTTTAGATCTTATTAATTGAGGTTTCAATTATGATTTACCATAATGGATAATATCTGCTAACCATTTTTATTTTGGTTTATATTTAAAGGCCAAAAAATTGAATTTTCGATCTTTTGATGAACGAACTACATTCATATCAATTCATCTTGAATATCCTTCTATTTTTTTATTAAATTACATGATGATACTTCAATTAGAATACAAAGAGTTAAATTTTACTTATGATATGAAATGAATTAATTATATCTTCCCAAATTATTTTCAAATAAAATTTAATCCTATTTCCATCATATTTATGATATCAATGACATTTTCAGACCTATTTGGTCATTGGTTTTTTGGTCATTAACCATATAATGACCATGAAATATATCATTATACATCAGATATTGATAGTTATATTTTGCTTCCATGTCCAGGTTTTCACCTCCCAATAATGTGATCCTATTTTAAACCCTAATTGTGTGGATACCATCTCATTTCCCTTTCCCTATTATTAATAAGATATTTTATTAAACTTATTTTTGATGTCGGTTTCCAGATAGGAATTTTCAATTATATACCATTTATTTTGAAGGATAATTTTCAAATTTTAAGGATGAAATTTATTTATGGTGGGTATAATTAAACTCACCAATTTTTCATTTTATGTATCTTCTTAAAAAATTTCAATTTTTCGTTAGCTAACGTCGAATATAACATCAAGCATAAAAAAAAATTATATATTATTATTAAATTTTGATAGATATCCCATATCTATTAGATTTTCAGGAATTAATAGTATTGAATATATTTTGAAGATATATATTACATATTTTTATCTAATTAATTCATTGGTTACCCGTTAATTATAAATGAAAAAACAATTGAAACTAAAGGATATGTTTTTATTTTAAAAAATATTTTAGTTCACAACCTTGAATTTAATATTAATTAATTATATTAAAAAATATTCTATAAACATATTAATTAAATTTATATGTTACATATTATAAAAAAATGTATTTTAATTTATAAAGATCATTTATAGGCCTAAAATAATAAATAATTCCAATTTCAAGCATAAAAATCCATATTTTTCTTAAAGATTTTTTTCAACCTTTCATAGAGAACATATTTAAATAAAATATTTTAAAATATAATAAATTTTATTTGAAAAAATAATCAATATATTTAAAATAGGGATATTATAATTATATTAGGGTGAAATTTTTATATTTTCTAGAGATGTGACATTTTTTATGAATAGTGAAAAATATTGAATTTTAATTGAAAAATAATTTCTCTTCTAATAAATTTACAAAGTAATATTAGGTATTAAATTGGTCATAAAATATAGATAGTCAAATTTAACATCAATAAATCCAATTTATTATATGGTAATAAATTTTACATTGAAATTGGATATAATACCTTTTCAATCATTCGTACTTATTCACATTAAAAACTCATTTACCCATTGCCTATATAGGATTAATTTTAAATATAAATTTTCTAATTATGGAAAAAAAATGGTAAAAAAGGATTAAGTATTTCTAATTAGATGGTACAAATTTTTTTGTATAGTCATTTTCAGTTTTACGAATAAAAAAACTAATGGTGGTAAAAAAATTATTTATCACAATACATGTAAAAAATGAAAAGGGTAAATGTTAAATGTTAAATGCATAAAATACCCAAAATTTAAAACATTAAATTGGATATTGAGGTATTTTTATAAACACAAACCATTAATTACAACATTAATAGTCATCAAAATTATTTAAAATTAATTCCACCTCAATGTGGTTGGATTAAAACATAAATAATCATTTTTTAACCACTGAATCCTACGCCTCCTCACGTATAAATACCACCCCTCACCCAAAAAAATTAGAACCATAGCCACCAAAGATCCGATAATATATAAAAACTCATATACTCCTCATATTAACCATTTCCATGTTTTGTTGGTCTCACAAAGAGACCAAATCTGTGGTCCTAAAGGGGTCCTCCAAGGAGGTGATATACAAGAGTTAATTTTCTCAAAACCCCTCTCTTAATTTATTTTCATTTTCAACAATCACCTCACCTACTTCAGATATCAAGGAATTTTAACCCTATAATAATATATATAATATATTGATATGTTTCTAATGGAGTATTATATAATCTTCACATTCATTACCTCATCTGATTTAACGAAATGAAACTATTGTACAAATTATGCAGGTTAATCACCTCAATGAATAGTGATTTTGTTTGTTATCCATTTCCATTATTATATATGGTAGTAAATATATTATAAAGAATAAATATTATCTTAATAATTATATAATACCTTACACATTGTTTTATATCTAATATATAGACATAATATTAAAAAAAACTACTTCGTGTTGTTCGGAAAACCACCCAAAAATTAACTAAGCATTTATCATTAACATTTTATCAAATAAATCATCCTCATGTATGAAATATAAAATAGAAATTGAAATATTTAAACTAATATTAATGAATAAATATCATTTCATTAGACATATATTTTTTTATTCCTACTTGAAATAAAAAACTATAATTATACCAAAATGAACCAACTATGAAACCATAAAACGAACACAAAGAGAATAACGAAAATAATGAAATATTATTAATAAACGAGTTGAAATATTTTATAAAATGATAATATAAGGTATTATAAATATAGATAAATATATAAATATATATAATTAACTAATTTGAGTTTTAAATAATTATATACGAGTTTAAGGTAATCTATAATAATGGGAAGGGTGAGGTATGTTTTTCCCACGTCACTTTTAATTTTTTTAGAAATATGATTTATATAGCACATATTTCACATGTTTTTGGTATATATACATTTCAGTGTCAAATTATATAATGAATTTTTTAATTTTAATCATATTTAATGTTTTGTACAATTTTATCTTTTCATGGGACATACTATTTGAATGAATACAATATGGTAAGAGATTTTGTCTCAATTTACATTCTGTTAATATTTATTTGTTATTATGAACCAATTCACTCATATGTGGTGTATATAATTTACCTTTGATATGAAATATCATGATTCATTCTGTATTTAGTAGATATATTCAATTATAGGGAAAATTATTCATGAATAAATAGATTATTAGGAAAAAGAGGAATTAATTACACTTTAAAATATTGGTGGGATCAAGTTATAGATATCCCCTCGATGCATCAATTGGTCTCTTTAGAAAAATTAGTTAGTGATGAGCACTTTGTGTTGGTTTCCAAGAATAATCAGATGGGTTTCTACCAACAAACTTAGAATATCTTTAGGATATTTCCTAAAAATATATTAGTTCAGGTTTCAGATACACGATTTCTAGTAATTATGTATGTCCTGTATTTTTTATTCAATTATTACTATCAAAAGTATTATAATTATGAGATAATTTATAGCCTCATTTCATTATATGTTGAAGGATTATATGCAATCTGTGTTTAATTATCTACCTTTTTATGTTCATTATTCACATTAATTCATCGTTGATTCTACTTTATTTAACCCTTGTATAGAGTTTGATCTCAACCATGTTATTTCTCATTTTCCCACGTTGTGAAAATATATCTTTGAATTATTTCTCAAGGATAATGTTTATGACCTTTTTTATGTAATACGTTATATTTTCTATTCCCCATATAAATTGGGTATCATATATGTATTCTAGTTCATCAAGACTACTATGTTGATCGATATTATGGGATATCAACTTTGTAAGTATGCTAATGTAATAAAGTAAGGAACTAGCTCCATCATATTGGGGTCCAGGTATTCTTATAAATCATTATATGTTTTTGATTATAGGAACATTAAATAAAATGGAAATGTTGACTTTATAATAGGAATAAAAACCAAAATTCCTCCTTTGAAACTACTATAAACAATCATAACTATAAAAAAATTATGTGGTAAAATAGTAAAAAACTATCAAATAGACACATAAGTAATGACTATAAATGGAAATTAAAATTAAAATTATGTTAGAATATGGTTCTAAAATTAATTATTAAGATATTTAATTTTTATATAATTTTATAGTGTGTATTTCGTAGAAGGAAAACAAGGTAAGGGTTTATTTGTCTCAAATTTTTATTTATAGATACATGTTTAAGATATAGAACATATTTCATTTTAAATGTTATAAATACCTAACAATTATAATTTTATATAATTATCCTTTTATATTTCATGATATTCTATTTTATATTATATTTTCTTACCTCTCATGGGGATTTATTCAAAAGATACAATATTTATAAATAGCTTTCAATAATCAAATAATTTCATGGGATCATAATAACCCTTCAATTACTATTGTATTTCATCATTTATAAATCTTATAAAATTATTATTATATTTTATACATCCACATTATCCTCTATGGAAATAATATTTCCTAACAATGTCTCCTTCCTTGATTATTTTATTGTTTCATTAAAAGGGGTTTTCAATCCCTTCAATAAAATAGAATGGTTTTTATTCCAACCCAAATATTTTGAATTTTTTATATGGATAGATTTATAATATAATTTTTAAAAGATATTCCCTTACATTATTAGTTTAATTTAATTAATGTCACAAAAAATTATTATTTGACAAAAAAAATTTAAAATGATTGGTGAAATATTTTTCATTTTCAAATTAAAATTTACATCCATGATTTATCTCTCATTAAGCGTTTATTTATAATACATTACATTGTATTTTACTAGGATTTCATTTTGTGTAATTACATTTTAAAATATATTATTAATTATTATCATGTTAGGTTGAAACCCATTCTAATTCCATGTGTTCATTACGATATGTTTGTGATTGAATTTATATGTGATACATATATATGAATGTCGAAGGGAAGTGTCCTATATCAGACTCCAACTAATGGGATTATGCTTATATCTCAATATATACGCATGAATAGACTAAATTAGTTTGTTCACTTAGTTATGGGAATAATGGGGTTGTTCTCATTTTTAGGCATGTTTAAAATAATTTTGATCAATTATGTGTGGAAATTATTATTTATTCCTTATAGGGTCATATATTTTTATTTATGTGAAAATGTTTCCAGTTATTTATCAATTTTTTTCATTTTTTAAGAGTAAATTTATTTCAATGATATCCAATGTTCATTATGATTATGCCTTAGTTTTTTATTTTTTCTCTTTTATATCATTCTCACATGTTTTATGATTATTGATATCTATTTTGGGCCATTTAATTTCGTTTATGCTTCTTTAATTATGTTTTTATAAATATATAGTACAATATCATTCTTTAAGACTATAATATACAGACCTTTAAAAATATATTAATATACTTATGTCATAATAATGTTATCCCTCGTGTTTATGATATGATATATTATGATATATCATTCTCTTATTGTGCGTCTCAGCTCACCAATTTCTTATTATATCATTCCTTACAAGATGAATATCACTTTATCATGTTATATATTGAAATATAGTATGAAATAGAAATTAATTTTCTAAAGTGTTGAAAAATATTCTTTTTTATCTAATATTCAAGGAAAAAACCATTAGTTCTTTAGGCTATGTGACTTTTGTGATATTTACTATTCAAATCATGATTTTAATTTAATATGTATGTAATGTTTATCATAGGTATCTATACATTTATTAGGTCACGAAGATGTATTGATCAATGAATTTTCCTAATATATTGTGGTGGTATTAGTGGAATAAAACATTTCGAATTAATATGTTATAATTATGGAAAAAAATCATGATGATCTTTGTGAAGGTGAAGGAAGGTCGGTGGATCATATAAGGCTATGTGACAATTTTTTGTCTGAGGATTAAGATATCAATTCTGGAGTGTAATGATTAAACTCTATTGAAGTAGGTGAGTCTATGTTTATTAAAAAACATGATGGCACATAATGGTATTTTAGGAATAAATCTATGAAATTCATTCCTTTAAAAAGTGTATCAAATATTACATCACTATTTATATCCAATTTAATTTTTATCCACATGGTAAATCATAATTTTGGTTGATCTTAATATTTTCATATTATTATAAATGAATAAAAATACCCTTTCTATTTTGTTTATAACGTCTTGTGTCATATCAATTTTTGATCCATGATAATTTTTGATGTATATACAAAATATTAGAAATAAAAAATGGATCAATTAGAAAATTATTTTGAATTGAAATAAGTATATAGTGATCTATTTAACCCAAGATTCATTGGTGAAATTTATAAAATTATATCACCATTATATAATAATCCTTTGGGGGTATAAGTTCCCTAAACAGATAGGGATCCGTACTATTTCCAAATAATATAACGAGTCTTGTAAGAAATTTTATTCCACATTGGTTTCCTCTATATCATGTACTCATTGAACGATTTAGGTATTGTAGATATTATCATATTTTCACCATCAATTCAGTTTGAGGTTATCTAAGTTTTATATGAGTCAAAGTTTTCTTATTGATATTTTATCTCAAATGGGTATAGGCATGCTAGATATGGTGTCACTACCACCATAAGAAACCCTAAGTTTGACAATGTAGATATTTTGTGGGGGTGGGGAAGGTAAATAACTCTTTAAGATGAAAAAATAAAGGCGGATTTATTTTGGAATGAGTATTAAAATTTATTAAATGGAATAATTACCATGATGCTACATCATCATTTATTTTACAAATATTATCTACACCAATGTAAGACAGGAACATGAATATTATCTATTATTTTCCAATGAAAAATGATATATAATGAATTAATTTAGCATTATTTGGATCACATATATATATATATATAATATAATTATGTCTCATATAATTGGACCTATACTTCCTTAATTATCTGATGGAGAATACACAATGGGTTAGGAATTGAATTTATCAAAGGCGTTCCATTATGATTTTTCAAAATGATGGGTATTATCTTTCTATGGGGGAATAAAATGAATTAAATACAAAAAAGTTATAAAATTTTAGATGAATAATGTAACACTCCAAGCTTCCACAGTATTCTTTCTTTGAATTATACAGTAGCGTGTGTTGTACGCAACTTCGAGTTCTAACACACACCACAACCAAACAAACTAGCCTCTATTAATAGTAAAACCGACTTTTTTAAAATTTAATAAATTTTATTATTCAAAATGGACATCATTTTTGGATTCGGAATAACATAATTAGCCTAGGGTGAATTTTTTGTTTTTTTCTGAAAACATTAAATTATTGATGAATAGTAAAAACACTGAGTTATTGGTTAAAACTGACTTTTATTTAAATAATAATTTATTTTATTTAAATTTAGTTTAGGTCCAAATAGATACATAATACCTATATAAGTTCAATGTAATTAATTGGAGTCAGTTTATAATAATTTTAGACATATACAAAATTTATTGAACTTTTCACCGTCTTTTACCAATCTCCTAGGAGAATTTACAAATTCACATAAAACATAATTTTACTGCTACTGTGAATGTAATTTCGAAAATCTGAGTGACATGGTTAATATTAAGATGTAAAATTTGTTTCAATAATATAAAAATATTTTTTGGTGAATAGTAACTTTTTACTTTTATTTACCAGAGTAAAAACTAAATAGGGTAATTAACGGTAAAAATGAAATTATAATTACCCTAACACGTGTCTTAATTATTTTGGATAAGTATAATTCTACCAAAAAAAACCTTAGGAATAAAATATGAACTTCTTTGGTCCACTTGGATTAGATTAGGACATTTATTATTATTTAATTCAAAGAAGAGTTAAAAGTGTTATAATCAAAGTTTAGTAACTAAAACATCTTTAATAAAGCGTTATACATAAGATAAATTCTATTATTAATATTCATTATAAATCTAATAATATTTCCTGCATAAATTTATTTTATTTATTATTTTTAGAACGTAAATAATTTAATTTATTTATGACACAATGGTGATGAAGTAATTACCTAATTAATGAAATATAAAAATATTTTATATTATAATAATCCAAATAATTGTAATTTGAGAGTTTTTATGAATTAAAATAATTCTCTAGGTTAATATAACATATTATTTTTGTTTATATGAACTTTATTCAAAGTAATAATATTTTTAAGAATATATCAAAACAAAATACCCAATAGTTTCAAAATTGTCATAAAAGAGTTCTTAAAACAAATATTATATTATTAATTGATATTATATTCCTAAAAATCTATGTTTCTTCCAAAGTACTTATATAGTGATATTTGTATCATTAATGGACCTCTTGGGGGTCTCTTGGAAGTATATAGTATGTTTATTAACTATATAATATAAAAATACAAAGAGACATAGTAAATGTAAAACTATTTAACTAAGAGTTAAATCTTAAAGATAAGGTTACTATAGTGACCCAAACCTATCTAAAATATATTGTTTGAGTGTTTTTAGACCAATACCCACCTTAGACTTTGAATAATACACTTTGGAGCCATTAGAAACCGAATATGTATTTATTATAAATCAATACTTTTAGTTTTTCATAAAGAGCCCCTCCTCCCCCTTATAAAAGGACACCACTTCTAACCAATTCCTCACACCTCTAAAGACTTTTGGGTCATCCAAAATCTAACCAATTAAGCTTACTACATCCCTATACACCTCCTAGAAGCATTACCTTAGGAATAAGTCACTTCAAGAGTGCTTTTTGGTTCAACCCAATAGGAGTTACCCAAATTAACGGTAATGATTTCTCATAGATTTTTTTCTTTTATTATACTTCTCCAACCCATAAACTCTTCTTATTATTTTATTTTTTAACAAAAAAATTATCCTAAATATACTATTATATTGTTATTATATGTATTCTAACTACACTTACACACACCTCCATCTAATGGGTGATGAACATAATGTTTCTGTAGAAGGAAACCAAATGCCTCACAAAACGATGATTGTTCAATTATCTCCTACCGCCTCTCATGGTAGCCAATATGATGGAACTATAATTAAATATGATATTGATGATATTTATTTTATATATAATCTTATATATTTCCATTTTATAACATACCATTATTCGTTTCATTTTATATATATATACGATAATTTCATTTGAGGACGTACGGTCTACCGCCCCCTCAAAGTGATATGACTCGTTCAAACCCTACATGGAATGTATAAAGGATTGTATTAATGAAACTAAGTAACACATATAAGATATTATATTATACTATAATAATAATATACCAATGTATCAGTTGATATTGATTCCTTTTAAAATGAAAAATGAAATGGATGTAGCATTCATGCGTACGTACGAACTATCGTCCCCACAAACGCATGAGATTCATTCTACATCAATACATTCAAGAATAATTCTCATTTTATGATTAAAAATAATGTTTATGGACTTGATATCATTCTGTATATGAATTACATACAACCTATCTATAATAAACATGTCTTATGTATCAAAACAAATAAAATAAAACGGGTAAGTTAACACCTGAAACGACGATAATACTATGGTATTATTACCAAATAAATGTTAAAAAATAATATATGATATCATATTAACGCATTTGATTCTTTTATAATTTAATATATATGATTTAACTATTATACAAAATGTTAACATACACTATATCATGGAAAAGTACAAGGTAAGGCGTTTCTCATCTCACTTTTAATTCTGTGAGATTTCCATTATTCACGACTTATTTTTTGCTTGTGGTGTGTGTACTGACCATGTTTGTATTAATTTTGTAATATAATTTAATTCATTTATATTTACATCATCGTTGTATGATCCTTAATTCAAGGGTGTTTGTGTCGTAATTTACAATATCAATAAGGAAATTTAAAATTTCAATTTCCACTCATTCGGCTTTACTCATACTTCATTGATTATGTTACTCCAAGATTATGTGTTGAATCACTATTCATTTTCTTATGTCATAATTTCCACTCCCCTTTCTATGTATAAACTTTTGATACAAATAATCACTCCATTGAAACATTCTCAAGTCAACGTTATGAACTTGATAAGAGTAATTTTTACTCAATCTTGATTTTTTGAGTTAAACATCAAATTCATTGGTGTTGTTTTTACAAGAAAATGTGTGAATGTACATTGATTGTTTTATACTAAATATACAATCATATTGAGAGTATTTATATTTTTCACAAAAAATTATGTCGTCAATTTATCTCTAACCTAATGATACAGCCTTTATGAGAGATTTCATCTCAATTTACATTCCATTGAGACTCTTTTGTTGTTATACACAAAATCACTTTTGTATGGTGTATATAATGTACTTTGACATATTATATCATTAATCCCTTTATTCTCATGATAATACAAAATTTTTATTACCTCAATTATTTTTATTCAAGTTTCTCTCTTTTGGTTATGAACTCTAACTAAAATATCATTTTAAAATGTTTTAAGGATTTATTATTCTAAATAGTTCTCATTAATGTCCATGTTTTAAATATGGTTTTACAGATTTATTTATATAGACATTAATGTTTTCACATTAAAATTCCTTTTAAACGTTTCAAGGTGGTATGGGACACTTTGATTTAGAAATCTAGATTAAATGGCTTCATGACAAATAGTGTGACTTTTAAATGATTTCACTAAAAGGGGGATATTTCTCTCAATAGTTTTATGATTATTTTAATCTATGTCAATATCCATCATTATTCTCGATTGAGGTTAATCTGATACAAGAAAACCATCCATATTGTATCGAATGAGTGCTGTTTGACTGTGGATGTTCTATTTTTATACAATTCATGGTTTGTGGTTAAAGTATTGACATTTCGTATGCTAGTTTTAATACGAATGTTTATGTTATGTTTCAAAATTTTCATATGAGGAATGCATTAGACTTAGTAAGTGATGGGTGGAGCCTACTATAACTCCTCGATGCATCAGTAGGTCTCATTAGACAAAATAGTGTCTTGGCACGAGGCCTTGATAAAATATTATTTGTTGTCTTGGCACGGGGCCTTGGCTACGTGGTTATGATAGTCTGTCATTATGAATTCCATCATTATGAAAGTGGTTATTGATATTTCATGTGGTTATTCGACTAGTATAATATCAATGTTAATATGTAAATGGAATTATTTCATTTTATCATTTCCATATTATGCTGATGTTCAAGTTTAAACGACTTCTGTTTTAGATATACATTGCCTAAAATGTTTGTCCTCATTTCTGAAAGTTTCCGCTATAATTTTATCCTTACTGAACATATGAGCTCACCCCATTCAATGGTTTATTTTTCACAGTATGTGAAGATGTAATTTATGAATGAACTATTTGAATAGTATGAAGATATATTAAAACAAGATGTTGTTGTAGTTTTTTATACTTTATGATGTAATATAAGACTTATGAATATATCTAGTGTTTCCAAGACAACTAAACGAATCAGTCCATATATACTTGATCTTTTGTGATCATTCTATTGTTATGTAATAATGCATTGACTCTGGGTAACTAGGGTCGGGGAATTACTGTTGGTATTAGAGGAAGTTTAGTACAAACCAGAGAATCTAGATTTAGATAAACTCTGATTAGAGCACATATCCCTAAGATAGACTTTGAGGATTAGTATATAAGAACTCGCTAGAGTATTGGTATTGTATAGATTTTGTGAGTTTTCCACGAATTAAATCCCAATATGGATACGAGCAGGTAGAGGTGTCTTTGGAACATATATACCTAGGGGTAAAAACCAAAAACACCACTTTGATCTAGACTCGAACGGGAACTGGTGCACGACAACGGGCCTTGCTGCATTCTTGGTTACGACACTCTCGGGGGATATGCTTAGGATAAATTACATTTTCTATACAATACAATTTTAAGTATTTTAATATAAATGAGAATAAATGTCCTTGGTTGATCCTATAGTTTTTCAAATTGAGAATATCGTTTCATGATATTCTCTAAATTATTTTATGACTAATGATACTCACACAATTCTTCTGGTTTTATTCAATGGCTGGAGTCCAAGGAAGTCATAGTAACTTTGAGAATGATGTACATGGTGGTAACGGTGGTAGAAATGAGAAAAAAATGGAATGTTGGTAGGTGTAAAATATATCTTGTTCATGCCAAATAATTTTTCCAAAAATATGATCAACAACATATATATTAACCAACTCCCGAACTCAACAAAGAAGTGAATGTTATTGAATGATAAGAGCTCCAGCAGTGGAGACCATGGAGAAAAGAATCCAAAATTTTTATCATGTAGGAAATGTGGAATGAGACACCTAGGAAGGTGTCTCAATAGATCAAAGAAATTCTTTCCGTGCGGGAAAGAATGACATAAAGTGAATAATTTTTTAGGGAAAATGACAAGTACAATGGAAGAAAATAAAAATGGTCCCAAAAATCCATTTACAGACATTTTCCATAAATGTATGAGACTTGTCCATTACCCGAGTGAATTCCCTATCCTATATGATATTTTCTTCATCAAAGAAGAATATATGTAGAAATAAATGGTTGAAGAAATGTTTAAATGTATTAGTGATCTTTGTTGATGGGATTACTTTGGAATATTTTTTTCTTGAATTCGTAACCCCACAGTTTTCCATGTGAGAATGATATTTGAGGAAGACTTATCTTTTCCCATGTGGATATAGTTATAAATTACTATTTTCTTTTATATGATCATTAGGATTGATGAAATTCCAAGTTATTATATTTTGGGATTAAAATGCAAGGTATGAGATAACATTTCTAGTTAAAATTATGTTATGGTTATTTTGGGTAATTTATCTCATTTTGGTAATGTTATAAAATATAGTTTTTGAAAAAGGTAAACAAGTGGACCGTTTTACAACCTGACGCGTCAGACAAAGCTGTGGGAATTGAACCCATAACCAAAGTGCAATTGGGATTTATCGCCTACCACTGGACTACATAAAGTCCCTGGTTAGTGAGACTAATTATTTTTAGTTAAATGATTTTATTGATCAATAATAAGTTGATTTTGGTTATTATGATATATCAAATGAATGCCCTTAGTATAGAAAAATGATTTGGTGATTAAGTGATAAATGTTATTTTGGATGATGTTCGCTTTTTTGGGAACACTATATGCCCAAGGAAACTAGAATACTGTGGGATTTCATTTGAAGAGTAATGGTGGATTTTAATCTATATTTTTATTATGTATTTATAGTGATTTCAGTTATTTATAGAAAAAATTAACCTATTATAGAGAATATGGGATTAGGTTAATTACTTTTAAGAATGTGACTTTAAGAGTAGTTGATTTCATTTGGAGATACAATTTAATGTGGAAGACTATATAACCAAATTCTTCTATGTTTTGGGATTCAATATTAGTTTTGATTATATTGAAGGATTTTAAGGACAATTGATTATTGAATGGTATTTATTTAACTTTGGGGAATTGTTGGCTTAATTTTAGAAATTAAGGTATTGATTCTTTCTCTAAATTAATATCATTTTGGGGGATCATAAGACCTTGTAATAACCGTTTTGGTTTTGATTATTCGTTAAATACAAGGTAAATATATAGTTTATCTTTCATGGATCATGTTATTCTATAGAAGTATATTCTAGCTCTTCCAGTGTGACCAAGTCTTCTTGAATAGTCATTGTTTATAAAAATGATTTAGTGGTGGAAATTTATTAAAGAATGAAACTCTACTTAAAAAGTAAGTATATCTATTTATTTTCACAGTCAATCTCAAAAATGAACTCCTCATCTTTATGTAATGTGACTTAAATTTTTTTGTCTGTATACTTTTCCTACTGGGAAAATAATGATTGATTGTCCCATCACAAGTTTGTGGCTTTCATGTTGTTAACATTATCTTGATCATGTTTTAAATCCCTCTCCATTTGAACTTGACAATTAGTTTATCTTCCATATCCATGTTTTTCTACATGGAATCCTAGTAAGAGTTATCTTGGGTGACCTTTGTACTTCTCTTTCTTTCTTTTAAGGTGATAGTTTTATTTACACTTTTTCTTATGTGGGGCTTTCCATTATATTCTGAAAACCAATTTTAAAAATTTTTAGGGCAATGTTATTTGAAGGAGGGGGGAATGTAACACCCCAAGCTTCCACGGTATGCTTCTCTTTGAATAATATAGTAGCGTGTGTTGTACGCAACTTCGAGTTCTATCACACACCACAACCAATCAAACTAGCTGTTATTAATAGTAAAACCCACTTTTTGAAATTTTATAAATTTTATCTTTCAAAATGGACTTCATTTTTGGATTCGAAATAACAAAATTAGCCTAGGGTGAATTTTTGGTATTTTTCTGAAAACTTTCAATTTTTGATGAATAGTGAAAAACACTGAGTTATTAGTTAAAACCGACATTTTATTTAAATAGTTATTTATTTTATTTACATTTATTTTAGCTCAAAATAGATACATAATACCTATAAAATTTAAATTTAATTAATTGGAGTCAGTTTATAATAATTATAGACATATAAAAATTTTATTTAACATTTCACCATCTTTTACCCATCTACTAGGAGAATTTTAAAATTCACATAAAACATAATTTTACTTCTTCTGTGAGTAAAATTAAAAAAACATGAGAGACACGGTTAATATTAAGGAGTAAATGTGGTTCAACAAGATAAAAATATTTTTTTGGGTGAATAGTAACTTTTTTCTTTTATTTGCCACGGTAAAAAGTAAATAGGGTAATTAAGGGTAAAAATGAAATTATTATTATCCTAACACATGTCCTAATTATATTGTCTAAGTATAATTCTACCAAAAAACATTAGGAATAAAATATTAACCTCTTTGGTCCACTTGAATTAGATTAGGACATTTATTAGTATTTAATTCAAAGAAGAGTTAAAAGAGTTAAAATCAATGTTTAGTAACTAAAAAATTTATAATATACAGTTATACATAAAATAAATTCGATTATAAATATTCATTAGAAATATAAAAATATTTTCCTTCATAATGGTATTTTATTTATAATTTTTAGATATTATATAATGTAATTTATTTATGAAATAATGGTGATGTAGTATTTACGTAATTAATGAAATATTAAAATAATTGATATTATAAATATCCAAATAAATTTAATTTCAGACTTTTTATGAATTAAAATAATTTTATAGGTTAATATGAAATATTATTATTAGTTATATGAACTTTATTAGAAGTAATAAAGATGTTATGAATTTATCAAAAACAAAAAACCCAATAGTGTAAAAATTGACATAAAAGAGCTTTTAAAACAAATATTATATTATTAATTGATATTATATTTCTAAAAATATAAGTATCGGAAAAGGACTTATATAATCATATTTCTATCATTAATGGACCACTTGGAGGTTTCTTTGAAGTATATAGTATGTTTATTAACTATATAATATAAAAATACAAAGAGACATGGTAAATGTCAAACTATTTAACTAAGAGTCAAATATAAATTATACGGTTATTATAGTGACCCAACACTATATAAAATATATTGGTTGAGTGGTTATTTACCCTTCCCATCCTTATAATTTTAATAATCCACTTTGGAGAAATTAGAAACCGTATATGAATTTATTAGAAATTAATACTTTATGTTTTTCCTAAAGAGCCCCCCCTCCCCCTTATAAAAGGACACCACTTCTAACCAATTCATCACACCTCTTAAGCCTTTTGGATCCTCCAAACGCTTCCCAATTAAGCTAACTATATCCCTCTACACCTCCTAGAATCCTTATATTAGGAATAAGGCACTTCAAGGGTCTTTTTTGTTCAAGTCAATGGGATTTACCCAAATTAATGGTAACAATTTCTCTTAGCTTTTTTATTTTATTTTACTTCTCCAACCCCTAAAATCATATTATTATTTTCTTTTGTAACAATACAAGTATCCTATATATACTTGGATATTTTTATGAGAATTATTAGAACTACACATACACACACATCCATCTAATGGTTGAATTGCATAATGTTTCTGTGGATGGCAACCAAACGCCTCACGAAATGATGATTGTTCAATTATCTCCTACCGCCTCTCATGGTGGCCATTATGATGGTACTATAATTAAATATGATATTAATGATATTTATTTTATATATAATCTTTTGTAATACCATTTTATATCATACCATTATTCATTTCATGTTGTATATATATATGATAATTTCATTTGAGGAAGTGTGGACTACCACCCCCTCAAAATGATATGACTCGTTCATACCATACATGGAACATATAAAGGATGGTATTAATGAACATAAGTAAAAAATATAAGATATTATATTATCCTGGAATAATAATATACCTATGTATCATTTTATTTTGATTCATTTTAAAAAGAAAAATGAAATGGAAATAGCATTCGTGCCTACGGACGGACTATCGTCTCAACGAATGTGATGAGATTCATTCCCCATCATATCCATTCAAGTATACTTGTCATTTTATGATTAAAAATAATTTTTAAGGACTTGATATAATTCTGGATATGAATAAGATACAACCTATCCATAAAAACATGTCTTATGTAACAAAACATATAAAATAAAATGAGTAAGTTAACACCCAAAACGACGATAATACTAAAATATTATTAACTAATCAATGTTAAAAGATCATATATGATATCATATTAATGTATATGATTCTTTTATAATTTAAGAACTATTATTTAACTATTATACAGGAGGTTAACCTACACTCTATCAAGGAAAAGTACAAGGTAAGGTGTTTCTTATCAAACGTTTAATTCCGTGAGATTTCCATTATTCACCACTTATTTTTTGCATGTGGTGTGTGTACTGCCCATGTTTTTATTCATTGTGTAATATAAATTAATTCATGTATATTTAAATCATCATTGTATGATCCTTCTTTCATGGTTGAATGTTTCGTAAGTTACAAAATCAATAAGAAAATTTGAAATTTCAATTTCCACTCATTCGGCTTTACGCATTCTTCATTTATTATGTTACTCCAAGATTATGTGTGGAATCAATATTAATTTGTTTATGTTATAATATCCACTCACCTTTATGTGGATATACTTTCCATACACATAATAACTGCATTTATAAATTCCCAATTCATCGGTATGAACTTGAAAAGATTAATTTTTACTCAATCTCGATTTGTTGAGTTAAACATCAAATTCATTGGTTTTGTTTTTACAAGAATATGTGTGACTGTCCTTTCAATATTTTACACTTAATATCCAATAATATTGAGTGTATTTATATTTTTCACACATAATTATGTAGTTTATTTATCCTTAACATAAAGATACGGCATTTATGAGAGATTTCATCTAAATTTACATTCCACTGAGACTCCTCTTTTGTTATACACCAAATAACTTTTATATGGTGTATATAATGTACGTTGACATATTATATCATGAATTCCATTATTCTCATGAGATTACAATGTTTTTATTACCTAAATTATTTTTATTCAAGTGTCTGTCTTTTAGTTAGGAACTCTAACTAAAATATCATTTTAAAATCTTTTAAAGATTTATTATTTTAAATATTTCTCATTAATGTCCATGTTTTAAAAATGGTTTTAAGGATTTATTTATATCGACATTAAAGTTTTAAAATCAAGATTTCCTTTAAAAGTTTCAAGGGGTTATGGGACACTTAAATTCAAAAATATAGTTTAAATGGTTCCTTTACAAATAGTGTGACTTTTAAATGTTTTCAACAAAAGGGGGGATATTTATCTCAATAGTTTTATGATTATTTTAATCTATGTCAATATCCATCAATATTATCGATTGAGGTTAATCTGATACAATACAATATTCCATAATTTATCGAATGTGTTATGTTTGACTGTGGATTTGAAATTTTTATACCATTAATGAATTGTGGTTAAAGTATTGACATTTCGTACGCTAGTTTTAATACGAATGTTTATTTTATGATTCAAAATTTTCATATAGGGAATGCATTGGACATAGTAAGTGATGGGTGGAGCCCTCTATAACTCATCGATGCATCGGCAGGTCTAATGAGACAAACTAGTGTCTTGGCATGAGGCCTTGACAAAATCATATTTGCAGTCTCGGCACGAGGCCTTGGATACATGGTTATGATAGTCTGACATTATGCATTCCATCATTATGAAATTGGTTATTGATTTTGAATGTGGTTATTCAACTAGTAGAATATCAATGTGAATAAGTAAATGGAATTATATCATTTTATCTTTTCCATATTATTTTTAGGTTCAAGTTTACAAGGATTTTGTTTTAGTTATACATTGCCTTAAATATTTATGCTAATTTCTGAAAGTTTCCACTATATAGTTATCCTTACTGATCATATGAGCTCACCCATTTCAATGATTTAATTTTTCCAATATGTGAATAAGTAATTTATGAATGACCTGTAGGAATATTATTAAGGTATATAATGACAAGATGTTATTGTATTTTTTTTACTTAGTGATGTAATATAAGGCTTATGAATATATCTAGTGTTTCCAAGACTACTAAACTAATCAGTCTTTCGAGACTTGATCTTTTGTGATCATGCCAATGTTATGTAATAATTCACCAACTCTTGGTAACTAGGATTGAAGTGTTACAAATACAAAATTTATCTCATATTAATACAACCCTATAAACACAAATTATTAGTGTCTTTAGAGTTCACCTAAAAATCAACTTATTTCATGAAGTATAATCAATATGTCCAACAATGTTCTTTTAATATAATACGCATACTGGTTATTTGTTACATAAAAATATTCATCATATTGTTGGGATATTGAATCATAAGAAACAATGATCTCATATTCCTAGAAATGGAATACAATTTATGTATAAATTGATGACTGTAAGTTAGTCTAGGATAATAGTAAGGATTTGAAAACATGTTCACAACAAAAGAGATATTGCCCAATGAGTAATGCACTATAAATAAGAGTCCTAAAATAATGATATTCCATAATGAGATACAAGGATCATAATAGTCTCAAATGATCACTAATAATTCATTATCATTGAGGACATATCTTCAGAATAAAATTTCTGTTTATTTTATAAAAGTTAGCAAACTAAAAGGCATACAAATAATATGTTGTGTATTATAACCATGGTGTTCACCTAAATGTAGTATTTTCATAAGGAAAACCTACCATGTACCCTATTTTCATAGGTAAAACCTATTGTGTTCCCTCTCAGGATTTAGGTAACAACTTAGGTTACTATTTAGATCAGAAGATGTAAATAATTACCAAATATATTAAAGGTATATAATAGAGCAACCAATCACATTACAACAAACCATTCATGTATATTTTACAAAAATAGAAGGTAATTAATCAATCTATTACATATTAATCATCTTTTTACAAGAAAATAAGTTTCATCAAATAATATAAACATTTTTCATAATGGGAAAATATGTTCATAGTATCATATGAACATATACATAGTAAATAATAATACTACATAAAGAATTTCTAAATATATATGAAATATAATTTTTAATACAGTCAAATGATTCATTGAAAAGTAGACGAAATAATATTTCCATTTATTCATTTTTAGAAAAAATATCAAATCCATGAATAATGAAAATAACATTTTATTTTTAAGATAATTGAAGCCTTAAAATAAATATTGATAATGAATAATTGTTCTAATGGTGGGAAGATTATATATATTTTTCATATTCATAAAATACATTATTTTCCTCATATTAATAAAAGTCAACAATGGGTCCTATATAAATTTTTGTATGAAATTCCTTTTAGTCATTTTTAAAAATTTACAGTGTTACTCGAGTAATACCATTTATAATAATTTACTTTATCATAATGAATTCAAGAGTTCATTTTTTAGGAAAAATTATATTGATGAGATATATTACCAAAAAAATTAAACTTGATTTTTCTCTCCATAAAATCATTTCATATGTATTTTTTATTTCCAAAATAGGTTATAATTGAATGGAAACATAAAACCCTACAAAAATTATAACGTGAGTTAAAATAGATTGCTTTTATGAGATATTAATCATTTAATACCCCAAACAGAAATTGGATCACATAAAATCCCGATAATAAGTGATATTTCAATATAAAATAATACCTAATGTCCCGAAATAATTAAATCAAACAGTAACATATGGTATGATTAATTTATGCATATTATAAATAAATAAAAATAATCTTTATACAAATCATAATATATATCTTTATGATATTTCAATTTCATAAACATGTTTTGGAATATAAATGAATTTATTTTATTGAATTTATTGATTTATTTTTAATTGAACATAAAAATAATATTAGAATGGATACTATAATTTATAAAATAAAAAAAATATGTTAAAAATGAACAATATTTCTGATTGAGGGTAACTTCCCCCGATATTGGAAACAAATGGAACACTTTTTAGGGTTGAAAGTGAAGAACCAAAGCATCCAAGATGTAAATACTTGTCATCCATTTGGAATCATGTTTATGAAATTAATAAATTACAATTCATTTACTGATTTTAATATTTGAACCAAATTGGAGGAGACCACAACACATTCATATAATGGATTCTTGTTTGAAATGGTGAATGTTTCCTTCAATACCCAAAATTTACAGATATTGATCCTGTTTTTCATGATCATTTTTAATGTTCTAAGTCACATCTAAATTACATGAAAAGGGGATTAATGAATTATTTGAGCTTGCAAAAAAGGTTCTCTATTCAATGAAACCAATCAATGATATGAGTTCAACCAAGATGCGATAAAAAAAAAGTACAACTATTGTACCTATCTCATTCTAAAACTTGAAAAGGATGATAAATAATAGTCTCTTGGGATTATTAAACTCATATATGGGTTTATTTAATAGAATAATATTGTTTAAAAGAGGATCAACATTAGAGAGACCCTTTTTCAGTATTAAATTACACTGAAGGTGAGGTATAGGGATTAGTGTACCACCACATAGATCTACATAAATTTCCATTCATTAATGCCATATTTATCTAGGTGTCGATGATTCTCCTTATCATCATGATTAGAATGTGTTACCTTTACATTATATGAATGGTTATGTGAGTATTGTGAGAGTGTTGATTATCCTCTTTGTCTATTTTCTATTCTTGTTTAGGATTGGTAAAATCCGATTTATTATTTCCAATTGTTTTTCTTTTTCAATTACACTACTACTGTTATGTGAATTAAAGAGTATTATTTTCTTACATAAACTATTTCTTTTGGTTCTCGTATGAAAAGTGAACAATATCATATGGTTATGTTGGAAGATAGTATTATATTTCCTAATCCTACCACCAAAACATGTGCCTAACTATACCAACAGTCTAGTTAAAGGATTATTTTAGGGTACCAATATCAATGAACCATTTGGACCCAATTTCCACACTAAATTATGAATAAACATGTAATATGTATATTCCCTCACATAGAAACCTGAATACCAAAAAATCTAGACTGTCCCACCAATTATCATCAACACCGAATATATTTTTATATTTCCCTCTATCCCACAAAACAAAAATTTATTTTTAAATTAATATTTATTAATTATTTGAATAAGAAACATTATTGTGGGTTTAACAATCAAATATATTGATTTACTTTTTCCTTAGATTAGTTTTCAGTGTTTTATTATGTATTAAATATGATTATCCTTGTATGAATTTAATGACCCCCCACTAAATTTAAAAATTCTGGTGCCTTTTCCAAGAGTTCATTCCATTATGATGATATTAATTAGTAAATGTGATAATTTTTTAATTTTATTCTATTGTTTTATACCTGTTCATGTGGTGATGTTGTTGCATGTATAAATTTGTTACACAATTACTCCACTAATGATAAATAAATGTGGTTGAGAAATAATACGATCCAGAGATAGATAATACCATTCATAATAATAGAAAAGAAAAAGAAATATGTATAGAAAAATTGAAAAAATACACTAGTGATGGAGAATAATTAAAAACACTCATTCAGATGTGCACAATTTGAGATTAATATAGACCATTAGGGATGGATATTCATACCATTATTATAGTTCTTCTAGTCATCAAACTATAGAATGAGATAAATCTAGCTATACACATGATGATATCAAAATCAATCCAATTTTTTCCCTTCTGCATGAGGATCCAAATAAAAGTATATGGAGTTTTCATAAACTATTTGATACATTAAAAATTAATAATGTTTTAACATTTTTATTTATGTTCAGAATTTATAGATTACCACTAATAGAAAATACAAGGGAATAGATTTCCTAAATCCCTTTCTAATCAATCTATACATGAGTTGTGTTGGTGATAACTGTTCAAACATGATTTTTACCATATAAAAACTCAATGAAAATTAGGGTATAAATTAAATATTTTAATTAGTTTGATGATGAAAAATTTTATAGTCCATGAAAAATATTAAGTGACTAAACTAGAAAATTATCTCTTCATTTCATTTTTATTTTTATTCTCATAAAAAATTATAATGGGATTTAGCAACAAAACATGTATAGTAGAGATTTTTCATGTATCAAGTGGGCCTCAATGATTGCACAGACACCCAACCATAACATGACTATTGGGTCGAGGAATTTGAGGTATCACCAATCACCCCATTGATATAAAGTCCCCTCTATATTTGTTTTAATTTAAATATTAGAATATAGGTTTTATGTGTGTCCATTGTTAAGTGGAATGAGTAATGGTAAGATGTACCACTATCAAATAACAAAAAAAATAATCGGAGATGGTTTTATGTACCACCATCTAGATAATGAAAATATTGATTGATTGGGGCTAGAAATACCACCATCAGGTTGGTCACCAAGTGATGACTTTGTGATATATTGACTCACCACTCACTAGTATGGGGATGTCTATGGTTGCAAGAATGTTGTGTGGTATTGGTTTTATAATGGGATGATTATTTTAATGTAAATTTAGTGGTTTTAAGATCAATATTCTCATTACCAATTTTAACAAAAAGAATTAGTATAGACTAATTTTCATATATTTATATATCCTATTTTTATAAACCTTGCAATGTTTTTTAATTCCTAGTGCTATGTGATTGGAATTATTTAGTTAAATCTTACTGAGTTTCTATAATCACCCATACTTCTAACATTTGATAATTTTTATAGTTCTTCTACAAATATATCGGGAAGGATCATTTACCTTCTTCTCTAGTTGTGATCCTAGACATCATGATATGGCAACTGAGTTTGGATCCTATTAGTGTCTATATCATGGTCATGGATGGTGACTCCTTGGTGTCGATTTCATTTTAATTGGAGTCTTACTATTAAAAATTTAAATCTTTTCTCCACTATAATATTATATAATTACAAATTGGTATTTTATTGAGTTAAATGTTTTATTCCATTTCATAATATTGTATTTTTTTAGGATGGTCTATGTATCTTGATAGGTTGTGTGTTCTTTATAGAAAATCATCCCCCAATTTACTCTATTTCTAATTAAATTTATTTCTTGCCTTTGGGGTCATGTTGATTTCACCAATAGAAATTAGAACTTTACATCTACTTATTTCAATAAGGAGGGTTGGGTGTTACAAATGGTATTCGTTTTTTTAGTTCTTCGGATTTATTTGATATTAATTAATTTAGTTGGGTTGATATTAATGATATAGGACTATCATAACATAAAAAATGTTGTTAATAAATATATAGAAACTCTTTTTATTTAAAACCTCATATTTCTGTTGTTGATGGGGTATAAGATTTTTATAACACATTTCATTGGTAATTTTTATCTCAATATTGTCAGTTTAACTGATGATTGTTACATACCATGAATTATGATACAAAATTCTACTATGATTTCATTGTTCATCATCTATTAAAATGTTTTTAGACATATGATTAAAATTATTTACCTTTTAAATGAGGGTTTATCTAGTTTTATCTTTTTTCAGTGATAATTTTTTGTGATGTTTTGAATTTATCAAACCCATCAATTACTAAAGAGAAATATTATAAATTTTGTATTGTATTTCTTATAGAAAATGGATCTAGGAAGAATCAATACAAACTAGAAAGAATAAGCTACAAAAAATATGGTTTTACATGATCAATAGGTCAAGAAAAAAATTATAGATTGTATTGTTAAAGAGATTTATGTTGTTGATAGAAGAACTAAAAAGGATGAACTACAAAAAGTGGATCATTTGGTGAATTTTTATAAGATGAATCCAATTATATTTTGAGGTGATTTTGAACCTTGACATGATGAACTATGGATATGATAAATAATAATAATCATTGATTGGTTTTTGTACAAATTAATAGTTTAATGTTAACATCAAAATCTTTGTGATGTATGATCTTTCTTGGAAAGAGTGGGATTTAGTTGTCCAAGAAAAATCCAACCAAGGACTGATATGGGAGGGAAATGAAGAATTTTTAAATCAAAAATTAAATCCATGTAGTTATAAAATACTATGAAACAAATATTTTTGAAGCATATTGAAATAAAACCTCTCTATGAATGGAGATATAGTAATGTTTATGAAAATGGTTCATCTGACCCTCAGGGTAGCTCCTAAGTAATCCTTGATGATGTGCATCATTAATTCAGGATTAAAAAAATACATTCAATCCAAGATAGATGTTATCTATAATACATATTATATATATGTGATTAATTAATTAATAATGGCTGAAATATTCCATGTTGATATTATGTGGATGTAGTATTTTTTACCATAGTACCAAGATTCAACTATTGTGATAGAAATAACATATTATGTGATGTATATTCTCATGGACGTGGCACACCCTAGATGTAGACTACATAATGAGTTAAATTACCTCAAATAAATAATAACAACCTTGGATGTTTTTAGTGTGTTTGTTAATGCACAGGTTAAAAGAATTTAAAATAACACCATGTAATTTACACCACTGTGTCATTAATGGATGTATCATTATTTATGGTCAAAAAAATTCTACAATATATTGGTGGAACATTATAATCGTATACTAGACATTAAAATGATAAAATGGAATAGCCTCATCAGACATTTTCAATTCCACAAAGAAAAATAAAAATAAATGTATCCTGAAACACTTCGATTGATTAATCAAAATCCAATATGGGATTTAACATATATCATATCACATCTTATCAAAAGCTGTATGTAGTTGATAAAGATATTTGGAGTGATAAATCAGGTCACTCTATGGTGTGATGTACCATTATTATAAACTCCGCTCTTATGAATGACCTTTTAGATACTATCACTTTAATTTCATCCTTCCTTATTATATGGTTACACCATTGAGAATAAACATGGAAATGATTCATCATGTCATAAATATCATTAAATCATTTAGAGAGTAGCAATGTATGGGATTTAAAGGTAAATAATGTCCCATTAACATTGATATAATGATCTTTCTTAGGGAGTTTACAGTCATGGAGATCGACATATATGACTTTTTATTTTCTATGAAATGAATTGAATAGTATAAATTATATATGGAATAAAATGCTCAGCACATTGTGTTTATATATTAAGATGTATCTATGTAAGAATTCAATGGGTATTGGGAAATATATGATGGTATAGTAGGACCACCAGTGATTATATGAAGAGAAAAATCAGTATAGTTTGTAATAATGACCATGGAAGAAATTGAACAAATATAGAATGGATTATTCCAATTATAGTTGACAGATATCCAATTATTTTTATAAATGGTTTTTTAGGTTACCACGCTAGTGGGAAATCGAATTTACTATCAATGTACTCCATGGAAGAGGTCCTATTTATTAACCTTCATACATAATGCATCTAGTATAGTTTTGAGATTTAAAATATCATCATGATGAGTTAAATGTAAATGTATTATCAAATCTAGTACATCACCTGAGTGTACACAAATTATGATCATAACAAAGGGATTTGGAACTCTCAAGGTTTGTGTTGATTATCATAGGTTTAAACAAGAAATGACTAAAAATTAGTATCCTATTACAGTTTTTGATGACCTATTTGAACAATTAATTGGACGAAATGGTTCTCCTAAATATTCCTATACTCAATATATTATTAACATTGAGTCAAAAGACAATGTATTCTAAAAATTTAATTTTGAAGTTTCAATGGCCATTATGAATATGTAATGATGCCATTTTCTCTATAGAATGCACAAGATGTTTTCATGGATTTAATTTACCATATCCTTTATATGTACTTAGATTCTCTAATTTTGGTGTATGTTGATGATATTATACTTTATTCTAGAAGTAGGAAAGTCCATGAAGGGCATGTGTAAATTGTTTTATGTACATTGTGAGATCATCATTTATATGATAATATTTGTAAGTGAAAATACAGATACATAATGTTAATTTCTATAAGAATGTAATTTTCTGAAGTAAGAATATATATTGATAATAATAATATAGAATTTATAGTCATCAAGTATAAACTAAGTATTTCTTTTGAGGTATAGAGTTTCATCAGATTAGTAGGTTACTATCTCCACCCTATTATTTATTTTTTTATGCATTATTATTTAATGGATATTCTAGTAAGTCAAGTATTTTCATTTTTAAGGAGTGATGAATTTTATTAATGCGTTTTTGAAATAACGATTCCTCTCCCCTTAGCACCTGTCTTAATTTTTCCTGAACTTGGTAACACCTATGTGGTGTATTGTGATGCATCTGGATCTGGTTGTGGATTTTTTTTTCTTAATTCAAGAAGTCCATGCTGTTTCTTATGGTATGCATTATTTTTTATTTCATGGTAACAATTAAACAAGGCATGAATTGGAATTATTTGGAATTATCCATGTGTCAAAAAAATGGAGGTGTTAAATCTTAGGGGAAAATATCACAATTTTTAAAGATCATTAGTGTTCGAAATACATACTTTTTTAAGAACAACATGAACATAAGGAATCTATGATAGATAAATTACCTGTGGATATTTTCATTATACTTAATATACACTCTCAATAAATGGAATTTTGTTTTCGATGAGGTTTTCTAGTAATATAATATTAAAGTGGTCTGAGAAGCTCATGACCAATGGAATTTGATGAGCATGATTTCATATATGCATTTATACTATTTTTCATATGTTGAATACATATTTATATTTCTAATAAGTCTTTTTCAAGCCTTAGTAAAACTTTTAAAATAAGATTATACATTTAATTATGACTACGTCACCATTAGTTCAAACCTAAATGTTGTGGAGACCTAGGATAATTAAATAATGTATGAGATACCCTTGTATTATTTTCATAAATGCTTCTTATTTCTTCATCATTGAAAGGAAGAACTTTTATAATCATATCACCATTTAAAATGGTCTATTAATAAATTTGTACAAAAAATTTACATCATATTTAAAGAACATATCTACTAGGAAAGAATGAACCACATAATCACAAGAAGGTGATGAAATTATTACCATTAAAATAGGTAATCAAAGAGCATCAATGTATTGATGGTATATTCAAATATATTCCTATACTGATATAATAGTGGGATAATATTTCGATGTATTTCTTCATAGGTTTACAAAAACAATTAGGATGACATGATTTCATATGGCTAGTAGTGGATTGGCATAGTGATATAGAGCACTTCATCCCTGTAATAGTATCAAATATGGTAGAGGATGTGGAAAAATTAAATATATAAAAGTTTTCAGGTTATATATAGTTCGTGATTAGATTGTAACTAACATAAACCCTTTAATTTTCTCAATCTTGGCATTCATTAAAAAGGTATCTTGGATATAAATAGAATTTTATCATAGCATGAAACCCATATATGGATGGATTGCCATAATTCACTATTCATACATTTGATGACATGTTTATTGAACGTGTTATGGACTTTGGGTGTTCATGGTGGGATCATAATACTTTTTTTGAATTATCTTATAAAACATTTTATCATGAAAAAATTTATATACCACCATTTTAGGATTTATATAGTCAACCTTTTCAGTGCATAGATATATGTTTAAAATAAGAGGGTCATCCATAATTGACAAAAATTCTTGTTTATGCGACTATGGATAAAAGATACATGATTCAGGAATGTATGGTGATGACACAATATAGATAGAATTCATATTTATATAATTGTTTTTGAAAATTATCTATTAATTCATTTTACTATGTTTTATTGAATGTGTCTTGGAGACATGTTAAACATCACATTGGGAATGAAGGGAAGATAGAACCACAATATGTTGAACAATTTGAGGATATAGAATGAATTATAACTACTTTGTATATTTTAGGGTTATCAATAAGATTCACGGTTGTTCAATTTTTTTTCATGTATCTTAATAGAAGAGGTATCACACAAATCCACAACACGTTATCATCTAGGATCATTTTTATCATGATAAATATTGTAATTTTCTCCATTAACTGACACTAGTTCTAGAGAAGATTGAAAAGAACCTTCAACGGAGATAATTTTAAATGGTGTGAGATAAATTGAATAATTTTCTGGTTCAAGTGGAATCATTAGAATAAGAAAAGTTTATGCTTGAGGGATTTCCTGATTCATTTCAACTTCTCAATGATGGAAAAACTAATAGTGTCAAGAATTTATCACACTAAATTTTTGGTACACATCCATTTTATACATTTTCTTTTATTTCTGTGTTTATGGTTTAATCTGATTGGAATTATTAGAAATGGCCTTAGATCCTTGATAATCTGGAAAAAATACTCATAGTTTAATGTTTACATGATGAAAAAGTGTAGGAGAATGATTCAATTATAATTTTCCATAGTTTCAAATCAATTTATCTCATATATGATATTCACATCATGTATATAATTTTTATATAAAAAAAATTGGGAGATTCATATTTTAGTGTATGTGGATATGTGAAAATACATGATATGAATGTGGGTTACACATCATATAAACCTCCATGTAATGTATTTTAATGTATGTAAAAAATGTATTTTCTCTCACACATCATATTTTTCTCTCTATCAACTCTTAAGGATTCAATTATCTATTCCCGATGATTTCTTTCATCCCCACTCTAGTGACATCGAATCATTGATTAGTTGTTTGTGGAATAAAAATATATGGTTATATTGTCCTATATTGTGAGGTATCTATTTTTTTGGAATGATTAAATCCATAGTTATACATTTTTATATAAAAATCTATGGGTTTATATTTTTTGTTAAAGATATATTCTGCGATTTTGGTAATGGTACATCATGAAAAGTATTAATCACCAAATTAATCAGGGTTTATTTGATCTAATCATAACATGGAAGGTCGATTGTTTACCACTCTATAGTTATATTGATTGTAATCATGGTATTTTTTAAATCATGTTTATGTTTTGTAGGAAATAAAGTGTGGAATTGACTAGAATATCCCAATTGATGTAATTTAAAAATGGGTTTTTTAAATGATAGAAATTAGTAAAATAAATGTTTTATTAAAAATATTCTCATTATGGTGTACTGCATGATCATGAATATATAGGATTGGTAATGGTCGAAAGTACCATTGTTAAATAACAATTATTTTGTATGGGTAATTGTCAGATGTACTATAAAATAATCTTGATAATTTGGGATTAATCATTGTCATAAGTACCACTATCATGTTGGTCACTAAGTGACAACTTAGTGATATGATGACACCCCACTCATGAGTATAAGGTGGAAGATGGTAACATTAATTTTGTTTGGGGTCCAATTCCGTATTTTTTAGGTTATTCTAATAGAAATTAAATGGTTCTAAAAGTATTATATTGATGGTTTATTATATGAAAAATGTTTATGGTTTATCATGATTAGTTTATCTTTATCCGAATATTTCTATAAAATGTGAAAACCCCTTAATGTACTTGTAGTGTTTTATGGGGAGTCCATGGGAAATATTTTTATGTATTATACACACCCCCTTCTTGGGAATGTTTTGGCTTTTTATTTTTCATCTACCTAGGTATAAGTAAGATTCATGTTTCATAGTTATCTAGTGGTGATCTAGGACTTCATGGTTTGGTTAATAATGTTTGAGCATGGGAGTGTCTGTATAATGATCCCGGAAAATGCCACCTTGGCATCAATTTCATTCTACTTAGAGTCTTAATAATAATCTTTTAATTCCCTTTCCCACTTTACTCTAATGTTATTTTGTATTTGTAATCTATTCAGTAAAGTTATTTATTATCATGCATTATTTAGTATATTTTTGGGTGTTGAATATCTTTTTAAAGGTTGTTTGTTCTTCAAGTTATGTCGTACATAAATTTACACTAATTCCCATGGAATTTATTTCCAGCCTTCACTGTCCTTGGGATGTCAACTAAATCCCGTAACAGATCACCCACTCGCAAGAAAATGAGGAGCGGTGGGGTGTTACAATGAATCTGGAGGATCTATGAAGTGTAATTCACCTAGGAAAATATATAACCATCTAAATGAGAGGCATATTAATAGCTTTTAATGCAATAAATAAATCACTTTATGTTGATGGGTTCACATAGAGGAAAATAGCTAGATGGATTTTCAAATTGAGTATATGACTATGATGAATTGAATGATGATGCATATTAATAAACCCTAGGAATATTTAATAAATATGAAATTTATATTTATTACAATATAAAAAATTAATTTTATGGGTATAAGATGAAATGGCTACAATCTTATGGGTACAATCAAAGGACAAGTTGATATCCATAACAAACACTGCAACATCTTCGTCCATAAGAACTGTGGAAAACCAGAGCTTCCAATGTTGGAAATACATTATTCACATCATGTATCTTGTTCAAAAAATGAAAATCTCACAAGTTGTGCTATAATTATATGTCATTAAAATTTCATTAGATACCCCCATGTGAAGCCATCACCATAATGTGATTTCCTTCTACCACTAAATGCTATTATTATGCATCTCATCGTAATGGTTATAAATTTTTTCAGGTGAATAATTTCCACCATTGTAGGGGATTATTTTTGTTATGCTGATGCTAATTGGGATTATGATATTTTTATTATTTTTTTCACTGTTTTTCATTTTTTTATTTCATGTTAATATTTCAGGTCAAGTAAATTTTCATAATCTCCCCACTTGAGGGATGTAAAATTTTTATGAGATTTATTATAATTCATAGTTAGAGTGGTTCTTACACTAGTAGAAAAAAAATTATTAGGAATAGAATTAACAAAATAGTACATCTGGGATAGATAATAACCACAAACACCACTGAATATGTGAACAATTATAGATTATGGAATGCCCTTGAGGATGAGATTTCATCCCAGTATATTGGTGCCTTCCATCATAACACCACAGTTTCAGATAAATTTAGCTATCATCTATATGATATTATACTAAATCTAATTTTTATGAGTTGTCGCACGGGGATAATAATAAACATATAGTGATTTTTCAGAAAATTTTAATGAATTTAAATATTATGATTTTATTACTGTTGTGGTTAGTCTAACACTATTTAGAGTCTTACTAAAATAAATGGATGTTGAATGAATTCTAATCTACCCATCTTATTACATCATTTATTTGGATGAGTTGGTGACTAATTTCCATTATCAATTTTCCAACAATAAAAATCAATTAACAAAAATGATGAGAATTTTAATTTTAATTAGATTGAAGTTGAAACATTGTATAGTATTTAGGAAGGATTTAATGACATTAATAGAAAATTTACACATCGTGGAATTGAAATTTAATTAATGATAAACATGTTTTATAGTGGGATGATATACATGAAGATGTATTTTGTATATTTTTTATTAGGATGATTGATAATAAAAATGTTACATAAGATATTCTACAATGTTCTAGATGTGATGGCTAGTAATAGACTTTATTATAATACAGATACCACCTAGAGGTGAGGTTTGATCATCGTGAAAAATTGTTGGGTGGGAGATCAAATGGATTCTATGAAAATGAATATGGATGTGATGATGGTTCTCAAAACCCCTAATGTGCGTGTACATAAGATGAAATTATATTTATTATAATATAAAAAAAATCATTTTAGGGGAACCAGTAGAAATAGATATACGATGAAGGCTAAATAATTATTATACAAGGATATCAGCAACAAGAAATGTGTGTTACTACACTATCATGTTATATAAATTCTTTAGAAGAATCATTAGAGTCATTTAGGACCATTTTTAGGGATATGATCAATGAAATAATGGAAGAACCAATGAATCCAAATAATGGATAATGGAATCTAGAGATTAAAATTTTACATATCACTAAGCACCATAGTAACATGTTAAGAGGGATATTACAAACCAATAGGTAATTTTACTCATAGGAATATGTAGAAATAATAACTCATTGTAGAGGAAGGGTTATTTAAGGATGACCCTAAGCTTATATGAAGAAAAAATGTGTAGAAGGATGAGATATAAGTTCAATAAATGGAAACGAAGGGAAATAATGAAGATGACATTGATCAAGAATTTGATTATATTCCAACATAAAAATGACATATACCATCTACAAAAATGATGAAGAAGGACAATATGTATGTGATAAGTGGTAAATATATTTAACAATTTAAAAACATTAAAATTAAAATTATTTTAGATGATTCCCCTGAAAATATTCAGACTTAATTAATGTCTATTAAAGAGAAAGTGATAAAAAAATTCATTAAAAAGAGATCAGAAACACTCCACTCTTTTGATAATTCCTTTTTATGTTATTAATGGACCTACCCAAGAAGAAACATGTTTGGGTTGGCTTCTAAAACCCAAAAACTATTTGATATAATAAATTAGGATTATATTTATGTGTTTTAGGTAAAATATTTAATATCATGTCATGTACCAACAACAATAGCATAAAAATAGTGTGAACGAAGAAAAAAAGAGTACATCAATAATTTCACAATTTTACACTGAAATTATCAAGAGGACTAATCAAATGAATTCTGATAATATTTTACAATTTTATCATCACTTTCAAATTATTTGTTCATTATATGGAACAGAATAAAATACCAGTTATCCTATGAAGAACATTTATATTAATTAAATGAGAGATTATTGATTTGAAAATTGTTGGGTTATGTCTAAGAGTGGGATTCAAGTAATTAAGTTTGAATATCCATCGGTTGATGAAGAACCATGATGATAGAGAAGATAATGAGTATGGAATAGGCAAAATACCTAATGTTTGAAGATATTTATGATATTACATAAGTGAAAATAGTAACTAATATTTCAAAAGTGGATATTAAAAATATATTTTTTGATAATAATAAAGAGATATTGGGGACCAAGACTAACGTCACATAACTAGGGACTAAATCTACCCAGTTTCAAAATGTAAAAAATTTTGTGGATAGAGCATGACAACCCATTTAGTTCTTACAAATTATAGGAGAAATTTTGGATCTAACCATTATAAATCAAGCATGTTCTTCAATTTGGTAGAGTTAATATTTTTAGGAATGGAGGACATAGACTGACCTATGTTGATAGGAAACACATGATAAATTTATGGACACCATATAGGAATAATATTTTCCATCATCAATCACATTAAATAAATATTAAAGGGCTTTATTTGAAATGATTAGTTAAAAAAACTCTTCTAGGAGGAAAACCATGTTTTTAGAATTGTTTTGCTATTTTTTGAATTTAGATTCCCAGTCCTGAAGATCATTCAAAATTACTTTATAATGGATTGTACATCCACCAAATTAATTTATTTTATTTTGAAACACCATTATGAAACTATAAATTTGTAATAAAAATAAGCTATATGACAATTACACTTTGTAAAAAATATTCAAGTAATTAAATCTATAGAATACAAGTCATGAAATGAAATCACATCATGAATCTATTCATGTCAGAACATCTGTGGCCATTTTCAAAGAATCATTCAAATGTGGGAAGTGTTTGATTGATATATTTTTATATTTTATACACCTAATATAATTTATTTATAGATTTGTACTACTAATAAAATTTTGAAAATTGATTATTACATTAATCAGTTGATCTTTGAGATATAAACTACCAAGGATAATAAACATTTCATGAATTTAAATTTCATTATAAATCAATTTAACTAAGGAAAATGGGGAAACAATTAGTAGATATCAGAATGTGGATTTTTATTTATAAATTCATGATTTAGGGTACATGTTAATCTTTGTAAATGAAATGATTATAATATTTGGATTGCCTTTATTTTTTAAAATATTTTTATAAATCTATTTTTTATTCATATAAACATCCATGAGATGTTATCCCAACACATCATTCTCATTCAATATAAATATTTTGAATTATTATTTCCCATTCATTCTATCATATATTTATTGAATTTACCATGCATGTTATCCACTAATACAGTCTTCTAATCTTACGAAAGCTATGACTATATATAATCACTTTTAAAAATAATGTGGATTATTTTATTAATGTAATTTTTACGTAGATCCACATTGAAATTATACCTTTTTTATCACAGAATCCATGAATATCCTTGACTGGAAATGTGCTGACTTATAATACTATTATATCCATTTGTTACCCACTCACAGTATATTATATGATATAAAAAATAATGAGTGTGGGAATGAGATTATACATGGTGGATGTGGAGGTACTCATTGAAGAAACAATATTGTGATTTTTCTTGAGACTCTAGTAGATTTTAGGATATTAAATATGGAACATTATAACTATTCACCTCTCTTACTAAAAAATCTGATTGTGTCTGATGAGGATAAAAAATCACAGTTTATAGACTAACATTTTTTTAACATATCATGTTTGGTGGAATAGGTGAGATTTCTCTTAAGACTGTCCTTGGATAAAGAAATAATATAATAAAATAGAAAGATATGATGATTAATGTTTGGAAAGAACTTGTATCCTGGGACCACAATGATATATTTTTATGTAGTTAGAGATGACATATTTAAATGGAGTTGTTTTACAGGGATTGTCTTTCGAAATCATGAAATATGCTTTATATTTAGTTCACAATTATTCACTTTATTTATTTTAATAAATTTTTCCACTTACCCGAAATCATATGATTCATATAAAAAAATTAGTAATCCTTAACCACTATTTTTTATCTATATAATTTGGAAGTAGATATTTTAGATTCCTTGGAAGCCTGTAGTAAGTGAAATGTCCATGAGGTATGTGGAGAAATCTATTTAAAATTAGACCATGTTGATGAGTTAAAATTTCAATGTGAGTTAAATATAAATTGGAATGAATGTTAATAATTAATTTAATAAAATATTGAATCAATTAAATTTATAGGTAGTTTTAAGATTTAAAAATAAAAATACATTTCTGATTCATTTCATTGAAAAATGAGCCGTTAATTAAGTTATCAATTTGATGATTGAATAAATTTATTTCAATTTCATAAATTTCCTTTTGTTTACAAAAAATATAATCAATTTTGGATAGAAATAAATTTTAGTGTGTTGAGAGTTTATACTAATGGAAAATAATAAATTAATCTATTGGGGGATTAATAATATATCTATTTAATGCACATATTAATTATGTATAAATTCTTTGATTTGGGTGATTTTATAATTTATTATTGCATTTAAATCTAATTTTATATATTATTATTTGAAAGGATAATATAATTTATAAAACATTTATGAATTTGACATATATTTCTAGTATCATATGACTTTTCATCACATTGGATACCTATAATTGACTTCTTGGGGCCAAAAGTGAAGAACTGGGGTGAACTGGAGCTTCCAGAGCATAAAATAAGTTATTAAAGTCATGCATCATGTTATGGATGTGAAACAAGATACATCATTTAAAGTGAATAGAGGATATGATACAAAAATATGGATATCCCAATAATTTCATGGGGTGAAATCATGTTTCTTATTGTGGAAAATGTTTCCGAGAAATAAAATTTCTATACTTTGACACTAATCATAAGGAACAACTGTTGAGTAATATGTGTCATTAAAATTACATTAAAAAGTGATTTATTACTTCTAAGAGTATTAAATAATGGTGGTTCAATTTCTAAAATCAATTAACTATGGTTTTTTGTAAAATAATATGATCCACATTCCAATGTTCATCTCACTTCTCACATCCTAAAATAAGTATAAGACATGAACACTCAATTTTCTGTAATTGTTATGTGAACCTAGAGGGTTATTTAATATATTCCTATATATTAAAATTGGTTTCTCACTTGGGAGACACATTTTGGGTCTTTGAGAGAAAAATATGATGAGCACCATGGATATGTTTTCCAATGTTGTGCTTTTTGGTGCATCCATTTATAACAACTTTTTGTGTCTATGTATCTATGTTTCTTATTCTAATTTTTTTATCTTAAATGGGTAGTTTTTTATATATTAGGTTATGTGACAATATGAGGACTATTGTTTATGAAATAATTCTATTTATGATTCATTTTTATTCTACAACAATATTTATTATTTGTTTTTATTTTATTTTTTATCTTTCATGACCACCATATTGCAACTTGATGAGTAGGATTTGGATGAACCAAGTATGTTTGGTGGTTCATATATGACTCTTGTGTAATGATATGTGGATATATATATAGATGTTTTGGATTTTATAATATAATAACTAAAATAATTAGTTTACTATACTGAGGGCCTAGTTATTAGATTTGTGTATTGTCACAATACTATTTATCTTCAAAGATCCAGTAATGGAAAAAAAATAGCAATGGATATGTAATCAATAAAATTAATGGACCACAAACTTAGAAATCAATAAAAATCATAGGATATATCAATTATATGAAATTCAAAATCCATTTTCATCTTTATTTCTCAATCTCTCCCTAAAAATCAAACAATTATGATTTAAATTAAGTTTTGTTAATTGATGGAATACAAACAATCCTTTTAGTTTCGAAACTCAAACAAAATAATAACTACATTTGTAGTCAGGTTGTATGATTTCTATTATTTATAAAATATTTATATCTCTAAAAGAATATAATTATTCCATACTGGTTGTCACGTTCAATTTATAATTTCCAATTACCCATCAATAACCAAATCCTTAATAAAGATGATAGTTATGTACCAACTATTTAGTTTTCCACATATTTTTTCATTTGAATATTTTATTCTCAGAACATTGGTCATAGTTACATCAGATTTTGAAAACTCATAATTTCATTAATATAATAATTATTCATTATATATTATTTTATAACCATCATAAATGTGTTTGAAAAAAAATTAACTTAGTCACATTCTGGAGGTAGTTGTTTTCATTTACAAATGAGAGATATTTTCAATTTCTGATTGTTGTAAAGAATGAAATGATCAAAAAATTATTATCAAATAATGTCAATTATATTGTAATTATAATTTTTATTCTATAAATACACACACACACACACAGATATATATATATATATATGTCACGACCCCCTCCAACCAAAGATGCCCCTCCTGAGCTGGCAATGGTGAAAGGGAGATAATGACCCTCGAGTCCCGCCTCTAGTAGGCCCTAGAGTGGAGAATAGTACCAATGGTATTATTTTTCAGAATTATGGGAGGCATTACCCTTTTTATTAATTAATATCGAGAAATAAAATGAGTCAAACACCAAAAAAGGGAACACGTATAGGAAAATAATCCCAAAACCAAGCCGATGTGCATTATTATAAAATACTGAAACAAAAGTACGAGTACAAAAAAAGCTCCAATGCACAATAACAAGAAGGGAAAGAAAAACTAAAACCATAAAAACTCCAACGCCCAACTAGAAATGTCCCACACAGTCCCTGAAGTCCTCATGAAAACCTGAATGTAAATGTAGGGTGACCATACAAGTATACTTAGTAGGGATACCTAAAGCTCTCGTGCACAGGTGGGGAGATATCCTAATGCCCCATGAGAAAACAGAAGGAACCAAAGCCTATAAAGGAATATATCCACCCATCCTTAAATTACATACTCACCAAATATTTCAATTCAATAGAGTAGTATAATAATATTATCAATGTATGGGTACCACACACCACCTTCCCACTGAATAATGCTCAAGCACACACACCTAATGCTCTGATGCTTCCCCCTCTTCCTAATATAGTGTCGCATCATGGCCATACAAAGCTTGAGAAAGTGCCACAAACTAGACATATGAAGCTCATAGTATCCCACTGGCACAAAATCCTCAGCGATAAACACAATTCATCCCGTATTCTACCGACACTCAATCCTAGACCGTAACCACATCTCATCCCGTATTCCGCCGTCACTCAATCCTCGGTCGTAACCACATCTCATCCCAACGACACCTAGGAACCACATCACATCTCATCCTGAAGACCCTTGGGAAACATTTTTCATAACCTATCCGAAAGATCTTGGGCTATAAAACCTAGAAGAGGGAGCACAGGGAAGAACAGTAACCAGCCATCCTTTGGATGTTTGGGAATCTCACCCCCCATCCCACGAGTGTTCGAAACGTGGTTCTCAACATGGGTGGGGTGCATAAAGAATCATAAAATGTACAGATTTTTATAATTATATCAACCACTCAACCCATCCTAAGGCTTATCCATAAAATATCTGAGCACTTGCCTCGACACTACTACCATAAAAGTATTCAAACAATTAAAGGACCCAAACCCCATTATGTTTTTCATGTCTCAATAGTTTTAGATTATCAGTTTCTTAACTAAAGAGAAACTGACAACAACCAAAATAGATCAAACATTCGTAAAACATATTCCTTCCAACCCCATATAAGGTTATGGAAAACACATGCAACACAAAACCATTTTCTTTTATCATCAAATCAATTTCATTGATTTACCGTATTTAATCAACTACCATGACCCATAGTTCATTAGTTATCTCTTCCACTTTTACTCATATTCACAACCCATCCCTGCAGCCCTGGTTCCAAACACCACAACCACAAACACCTCAGAAACAAAACTCATACCACATCATTATCGCTTCAATACCATTCACCGCAGCTCCGCTGCCCGTCACAACCATATGATACATGCCAACCCACAACCAAGACAACCGCAGCCCCGCTACTCACCCATTCCATAACAACCCACAAAACACCTTTTCACATAATTAAACCCCAACCAGCACCCACAAAATTCATTATTTCATTTAATTTAATTAGGGAGATCATACAAGGGTTTCAGGTATTCATTTAATCATCCGACTTTACATGATTAACCAATTTCCACATTATATTAATTTCATCCACGAAACAATACATAAAAACAAAGAAACATTTAATGGCGCAAGGAGAGGCCCCCAAAGATTATTATTTTCAGTAGTCATAATCCCATTCAATTCACAACATAACCAAAGGAGAAGTAATGATGGAAATAAAACAACAATACCATAAAAAATCTCCCCAAACCCATTCTTTAACCAGTTATTATATTTATTTACTAGTTCAACTGTATCTCATAAAACAATAGTATACCCACCCTGTATGATGATCAAAAGTGAGATAGAGACGAAGGTAAGACCCCTACCATAAAAGGTTTTTGACGAAACCATGATTGTCGAAGAACGCTCAAGAAACCGAGTAGATTCTCCACGAATCCTCCTAAGATACCCTCTCCTAACACAACCGAGACCAAAGCACATCCTATTAGACATACACATGCTTATATCTACCCATAACAGGTGTAGATCTATGAAAATGATAGAAGTGGAGGATTATATCTAAGTATATCTATGAAATCAAGAAAGAACAATCACATACCTCTAGAAACTGGCTTCGATTTACAAAGAAAAGCCTACGGATTGCCTAAAAAATTCTTGGGAGAGGTTCTTCTACTTCCAAGGAAGGTTAATCCCATGTTATGGACTCTTAGGGGCATAAACGAAAAATTCAAAGGAAAAATAGTTCATATATACAATTTTAGGATCTAACATTATGTGCACATATGGTTAGTCCGCACAGTTTAACAAATAATGTGCTAACTGTGCATTAGCTTCTGCCTCGCCAAACACTCATCACATAGTTAGTCAGTACAGTTAGCCAATCCATGCGCTAAAAATGCATTATCCACACCCCCAACACCATCCTTGCACGGTTTGGCCGCACGGTTTAGCAAAAACATGCACCAACCGTGTGAAAGCTATTTCCCTTTAACATTCCATAAAAATCTTCCCAAATGCACCCAAAGTCACCTTGACCTCTTGACACACCTCCAATGCCACATTTCACAAAGTAATGGACCGAAGAGGTCCCGGCCATTACACCAGATACCTCTCAAAACATTCTCGTCCTAGAGAATCCAAAAACCCACCTAAAAAAGGAGAGTGGTCTGAACAACTCCCCTACGAAAGATACCTCTCAGGGGAAAAACTCCTTATTACCAATGAGTGCCCCCTTCTCCATATCTCTTCTGAACAATAACAATCATACTGCTCTTCTCCCCCGTGAAACCAAGTAAGAACAAAATACTAAACTGTATGGTCATGTGGGTGACGGGTTTCCCTTTCTCTATGTTAAAATACTATCCACATTGGGCGACACTGCCTCGCCTGCACATGTTATGGTGCATCCACTTTAATGCGCCATAACTAGGGATCATGTCCTCCCCTCCCCACATATCAGGAAACTTCACACACATTAAGAGAAAAGGAAAACCACACATTCAATAATTAGCAATGTAAAGATTCCTATCAACCAAGTAGAAACAAAACAGAACAATACCTAATAAAACTCTAGGTACAGGGCGCACATCTTTGTCTCTCATTCCATGGTACTTTCATGAAACCCACCGTTTCTCCACAACACACAAACTAAAGTAATGGTTCATCTATAAAGAAACTTCTCTTCATGACCTTTGATCATCACTTGTCGCTCCACAAATGTTGCATCGTTATGGATACTAGCTCTACCCAGTCAAGGATGTGTGAATTGTCATGCAGATACCGACAGAGATGGGAAACAATGAAGACATCGTACACCCTTTGTAGCTGTGGTGGAAATTCCAGTTGATAATCCACCTCGCTGACCCACTGCAGCCCTTCGAACGGTCCGACAAACTTGGGGGAAAGCTTACTCCCTCTGACGAACCTCCGCTACCCACACTGGGGGGAGACCTTCAGGAATACGTGGTCCTCGACCTCTAACTCCAAGGGTCTCCTCCTATTATTGACAAATTGCTTTTACCGGTCATAAGCTGCCTTCATCCAATCTCGTATAAGATGAACCTTCTCTATCGTGATCTGCACCACCTCCGGGCCAAGAACACCTACTTGTCTGACATCTGTCTAGCATACGGTCGAGCAGCATTACCTCCCATACAAAGCATCGAAAGGATCCAAGCCAATTGTAGAGTGATATCTGTTGTTGTAAGAGAACTCTATCATGGAAAGAGTTGTACCCATGATCCTCCAAGGTCCAAAACACATGCTCGTAGAATATCTTCCAATCTCTGGATGGTGCGCTCTATCTGCCCATCTGTCTAGGTGTGGAAAGCAGTGCTAAGGCGAAGATGGGTTCCAAAATCATACTTCAATCCTCTCCAAACTTGTCAGGTAAACCATGCATCACTATCAGAGACTATAGACCTCGGAACTCCATGCAACCGCACCACCTCATTCACATACCTCAGTGTTAAAGAATTCACTACACCCGACTCCTTGATTTCTAGGAAGTGGGTCAATTTCGTCAATCGGTACACCACCACCCATATGGTGTCACAGCCTCCTTGAACCATGGGTAGACCTGTAATGAAATCCAATGAGATTTTGTCCCACTTCCACTTAGGGGAATCTAAAGGTTGCAACAAACCACATGGAACACGGTGTTCAGCTTTCACCTGCTGACAAACTAGGCACTTGACCACAATCTATGGCACCGCCCTCTTTACCTCAGGCCATCAAAACTGTCTCCTCAGACCCTCGTACATCTTGGAAACTCCCAGGTGAACTGCTAGGGGTGAGTTGTGGAACTCACCAAGAACCCTCTCACGCATCATCTCAGGAAAAACATCATCCCTTGGAAAAGCATCCAATTCTGACCACCCTCTGTCCACCCTTCTAGGGCATCACCTTCGACAACCCGGTCACGCATCACTTCACTTTATGAGTCTCCCCATTAAGAATCCTCCACCTACAATAGTAGAGAATACTGCACTGTAATCTGATACAGGAAACCTCTATGAGTATCCATCCCTGCATCCAGGTGTAGGGCAGCCAACTCCTCCATTTCCTTCCCAGCATCTGCTGACTCTCAAACCGCATCTTTCTGTGACTTCCTCCTCAAGGCATCGTCCACCACATTCCCTTTTCCTGAGGTGTAGTAAATCTCGAAGTCATAGTCCTGAAGTAACTCCATCCACCTTCACTGCCATAAGTTCATGTCCCGCTGAGAGAAGGTATGCTTCATGCTCATTAGATCCGTAATGACAAAAAAGTGCTCCCCAATTAGGTAATGCTACCATAAGATTGTCATGAAAACGACCGCCACAAGATCCATATCGTGGGTGGAATAATTACGCTCATGAGGATGTATCTTCCTAGACCCATATGAGATCACCCCTTATCGCTGCATCAAAACACATCTGAGGCCTTCACCTGAAGCATCACAGAACACATCATACACTTCCCCTTCACCGGGAAATCGTAGAACTGGGGCACTAACCAACTTCTACTTCAGGTAAATGAAGGATGCGTCACACTGCTCATCCCACATGAAAGCTCGATCCTTCTTCCTCAAGGCTGTCAAAGGTTCTGAAACTTGGGAGAAGTTGGGTACAAAACTCTGGTAGTAACCTACCAGTCCAAGGAAACTACGAACCTCTGCCATGTTCTTGGGTGATACCGAAGAAACAACCGCATTCACCTTTGATGGGTCCACCGCTATTCCCTGCACAGACACCATGTACCGAACGAAGTGAACTTCTCACGTCCAGAACATTCACTTGGAAAATTTCCAATAGAGATGGTGATGTCGGAGGACCTCTAAAACTTTTCTAAGGTACTCAGAGTAATCCTCTTCTAATCATGAGTAGATCTAGATGTCGTCAATAAACACGACTACGAACCGGTCCAGATACTCCTGAAGACATAGTTCATGAGCCCCATGAACACAACTGGTGCATTTGTAAAAGTGAACCGCATGACTAAAAACTCAATTTTCCCGTACCTACATCTGAAGGCAGTCTTTGCGTTGTCTCCCTCCTTCACCCTCAACTGATGATATCCATACCACATTTCGATCTTAGAGAACCAAGCTTCTCACTTTAGCTGGTTAAAGAGATCATCTATCCTTAAAAGGGGGCAACGGTCCTTGAACGATACCTGATTCAGTGTTAGGTAGTCTATGAACATCTTAAGACCACCATCTTCCTTCTTTGAGAACAAGGCAGGAGCACCAAAGGTGACGCACATGGTCAAACAAAACCCTTCTTCATCAGATCATCAATCTGAATCCACAACTCCGGCAACTCAGCAGGTGTCATCTGGTAGAGAGCCATGAAAATCAGATGGGCACGAGGTTGCAAGTCTATACCGAACTCAACATCACGTCGAGGGGGTAGGGTTGCAACCTATACAGGGAAGAAGTCCATAAACTCACCAACGATCCCCGAGACTTCTAGCATTTCTGTATTCTCCGACTCCATTGACAGTTCAGCTAACAAGGAAATGAGGGGCTTCACTTGACGGTTACCGTCCTGGTAACCCTGCTTGCTGATGAATGTCACACATCGGCCGCCCAAGTCTGAAAACACAACCCTTCTTCGGAGACAATCGATCACAGCACACACTGAGAACAGCTAGTCAATGCCTAGAATGACGTTGTATGGCTGCATTTGTAGTTAAAGAAGATCTCCACTGGATTTTTGTGGCCCCAACATCAACCTACATACCCAGAAAACATGAGGAAAGCTGGTCTGACCTCCGACTTGCATTCTCAATAATAGGGTTATGGAAGGCATATCTATGTTTGGGCCCAAGGAACATGCTAGACTGGGCGCAGTAAAGGAGTGTGAAGCTCTTGAATCAAACAAAGTAGAAGAAAGGGTACTAAACAACCTGATTGTACCTCGAACGACTTCTAGCTCTGCTGGAACTACAGCCGCTATGGCGTGCATCTTACCACGCCCAGTTCCCCTACCTCTTGGCTATCAGCCACCTTCCCGACCATTACTCGATCGAGGTCCCTGAGGAGCGCCCTGAGGTCGGCCTCCTCTTGCAACATCTACCCTCAGAGGAGCGGGAGCTCGCTTCCCCTACTGTTGTTGCTGGAAGGGCCTGGCTGGAAAATGTTGTGGCTGAGGCGGGTGCTGTACTAGTCCACCTCCACTGTACTGTACTCGGTCTGGGCACTGGTTCTAAAGGTCCCCACGGCTGCTACAAATTAAACACCTCGGTCCTAGGCTTGAAGTAAAATGGCGAGGACTGGGAGATCAGTAATGAAACTATTGAGGCATGATCGCTAATGGTCGGAAATTAGAAGGACCTCATGCTGGAGGCATGCTGCTGATGGATTTCCCCTTTGACGATCGCAAATGGATTCTTTCTCGCGACATATCTCCCAGCGTTTTCATATTTTCCACCACATCAGCATTCTTCCAGAACTCCTAGTATGTCGGTATGGTGAAGGGAGTAACAACATACTGGGGAGAAGGCTGAAGTACCTCCTCCAAAAATCTCGCCCAAGACTCTTCATCATGATATATGTTAGGAGCAATGCGAATGAGATACTGGAACTTGATCCCAAACTCTCTCACTAAATTACTCTCTTGCTTGAGGGAGAGTAGTTCTTGCATCTTCTCAACCTTCATCATGGAAGAGATGAATTCCACCTGGAACTCCTTCTCGAAGTTAGTCCACATGACCTCATCCTTCCTCTTATCCCGAAGATAAAGCATCCACCACTGACACACTACAACACACATTTGGATCATAGCTAGAGGAACCTAGTACTCCGTCAGAGCCCGGATCAAGCTGAAAGCTATCACCAGCTCCTCTAGCCATCTCTCTGTCTCTATGTCTAAGATGATTCCCTTGTACTTCTTGAGAGTATGCCACTGAAAGGCTTGAAGTGTCTTCTACAACTGATCATCATCCTCCTCTCGGTCATCCCTTTGGTGATAATCCATGTTAACCTCCTAGGAATCGATCGCCTGCACTACTCTTGTTTGTATTCCAGGTGTCATAGCTGCAAGGTAAACAAGGAATTCATAATCCTGAGTAGTGTATAATATTGTTCTTAAATTTTCATAAACTCCTTATTCATTTTAAATTTCCAAATTTACCCAGAAACACAAGAACCCAAGTCATTATGATGCATGTACCTTTCCTAGTATCTCTACCCTACAATCAGTGTGGCCTCACTTGGCCGTTCAGTAGGTCCAGAGTCCTTGCATCGGATCAATGGTGGCCCTAAAATCTTGTGTCCTAGCCGGTCTTCCCTAGCCTATTTCACACTCCAAGATCACCTGACATTGTTTCCCTATCATCACCTGAAATACCCACTGTGCCTAACTCCAGACTCTATCCAATCTCTCCACCATCTTCTCCGATACCATTCTGTCACGACCACCTCCCACCAAAGATGCCCCTCCTGAGTGGGAAATGGTGAAAGGGAGATAATGACCCCTCGAGTCCCACCACCAGTAGGCCCCGGAGTGGCGACTAGCACTAAGAGTATGAGTTTTCACAATTATGGGAGGCATTTCCCTTTTTATTAATTATTATAGAGAAATAGCATGATTCAAACACCAAAAGAAAAGGGAACAAGTAAATGAAAATAAACACAAAACCAAACCCATATGCATGTTATATACAATACTGAAACAAAACTACTTGTATAAGAAAAACTCCAAAGCATGATACCAAGAATTGAAAGGAAAAAAATTAACCAAAAAAACTCCAAAGCCCAACAATCAAGGTCCTTCACGGTCCCGGAAGTCCTCCTGAAAACCTGAAAGTAAACGTAGGGTGAGCATACAAGTATACTCAAAAGGGAAACCTAAAGCTCTCGTGCAATGGTGGGGAAACATCCTAATGAAACATTATAAAACAAAAGGAACCAAATCCTAGCAAGGAATCTATCCACCAAGCCTTAAAAGACACACTCACCAAATATCGCAAGTCAATATAGTAGTATAGTAATATTATCAATGTATGGGTACCCCGCACCACCTTCCCACTAAATATTGCTCAAGCCCTCATGTCGAACGATCTGACGCTTCCCCCTCTTCCTGAGCTAGTGTCGCAACTTGGCCATACGAAGCTCGAGCTTGTGCAACAACCTGGCCATACGAAGCTCATAGTATCCCACCGATACACAATCCTCAGATATAAGCACATCTCATCCTGCATTCCACCGGCACTCAATCCTAGGCCATAACCACATCTCATCCCGCATTCTGCTGGCACTCAATCCTCGACCGTGATCACATATCATCCCAGAGACACCTGGGAACCAAATCACATTTCATCAAAAAGACTCTTGGGAAACATCTGTCATAACCTGTCTGAAGGATCTTTGGCTACAGAACCTAGAAGAGGGGGCATAGGGAAGAACAGTAACCAGCTATCCTTTGAATGTTTGGGAATCTCACCCCCATCCCACGGGTGTTCGGCATGTTGTTCTCAACATGGTTGGGGTGCATAAAGAAACATAAAACATACAGATTTATATAATTATATCAACCACTCAGCCAGTCCTAAGGCTTATACATAAAAGATCTGAGCACATGCCTCGACACTGCTACCACGAAAGTATGCACACAATGACCAGCCCAAAACCCCATTAAGATTTTCATGTTTCAACAGTTTTATAGTATCAGTTCCTTAACAACTGAGCAACTAACAACAACCAAACTAGATCAAACGTTCGTAAAACATATCCATGCCAACCACAAATAAGGTTAGGGAAAACACAAGCAACACAAACCCATTTTCTTTTATCAGCCAATCAATTCTGTTGATTTTCTGTATTTAATCAACTACCATGCCCCATAGATCATTAGTTAACTATTATACTTTTATTCATATTCACAACCAATCCCTGCAGCCCTGCTGCCAACCACCACAACCACAAACACCTCAGAAACAAAACCTGTACTGCATCATTATCCCTTCAATATCATTCCCCTCAACCCTGATGCCCTTCACAACCATATGAAACACGCCGACCCACAACCAAGCCAACCGCAGGCCCGCTGCTCACCCATTCCACAACAACCCATAAACCACCGCTTCATATAATTAAACCCCAACCAACACACACAAATTTCATTCATTCATTTAATTTAATCTGTGTGATCATAAAAGGGTTCCAGGAATTCATTTAATCATCCAAATTTACATGATTAACCAATTTCATATTTCTATGAATTCCATCCACAAAACAATCCAAAAAAAGTAATCATCAAATGAAACAATAAAAGGCCCCCAAAGACTGTGATTTTCAGTTCGCATAAGCCCATTCAATTCAAAACATAATCAAAGGAGAAGCATTGATGGAAATAAAACTACAATACCAACAAAAATCTCCCCAAGCCCATTATTTAACCAGTTATTATCTGTATTTACCAGTTCAACCGTATCTCATAAAACAAGAGGATACCCAAACCGCATGATGCACAATAGTGAGAGACAGACGATGGTAAGATCCCTAGTTCAAAGGTTTTTGATGAAACCATGATGGTCGAAGAACGCTCAAGAAACCGGGTCGATTCTCCACGAATCCTCCATAGATATCCTCTCCTAACACATCCAAGACCAAAGATCATCATATTTGACATCCTCACGCTTATATTAACCCATAACGGGCATGGATCTAAAAAACCGAGAGAAGAGGAGGAGTATATCTAAGTTTATATAGGGAATCAAGAAAGAATGATCACATACCTCAAGAAATCGGCTTTGATTCACCAATAAAAGCCTCCGAATCACCTGAAAAAACGCTTGGGAGAGGTTCTTCTACCTCTAAGGAAGAGTATTCCCGAATTATGGCCGCATAGGGGCTTAAACGAACCATTTATAGGGAAAAGAGTTCAGATACACAATTTTAGGATCTAACAATAAGTGCATGCATGGTTAGCCTACACGCTTTAATAAACTGTGCACTTATCATGCATTAGCTTCTTCCTTGCCAAACACTCCACGCACGGTTAGTCCGCACAGTTAACCAAACTGTGCGCTAACTATGCATTAGCCACTACCTCTAACACCAACCTCGCACGTTTTGGCCGCACAGTTTATCCAAACCATGCGTCAACCATGTGAAAGCTATTTCCCTTTATATTTCCTTAAAAAGTCCACCCAAACACTCCCCCCATGTCACCTTGACCACTCGAAACACCTCCAACACCACATTTCCCAAAGGAATGGACGAGAGAGGTCTGGGACATTACAATATATACCATGTATAAATATGTATTCATTAAAATGGCATTTCATTTCTTCATAAAAGTAATATGTGACTTAATATCACCAGTTCTCATGTACATATATCACGTTGTTTTGAAAAAACCTAGTTGTAGTCTTGGTTAAATTAATTTTTTAGCCATAATAGAATTATATTTTGGTATTGAGTCATGGAAGTGAGATTCTATGTCATCGATATGCTAGATTTTTTGTAGAAAATCATGTTGTAGTGTTGGGTCCATGGATGATAGATATTTGAGTTACTTCCATATTTGGGATAACCAATGAATGGATCAGGGAAGTGACATAGGATGGTTGAGAACTATGTTGTAGATAGGTCAGTTATGGTATAAGGTCATTCAAGATGAATTTGGTTTGTTCTATCAAATTTGACACCCTATGGTGTTAATCTCTATTATAATGTGACTTCCATTCAGGGATTCAGGATTATTCAGTGCTTTCCTTTACACTGTGTCATAGCTCTTAATCGTCCCTATATGATCATCGATATTTAATCCATTTTATTCATCAGATGTAGTTATTCTAGTAATGGTGTGTGATGGTACATTATGTTGGGTCGCAGTCCTCTATATGTTATCTAGTATTGTGGTATGGTTAGGGATGTTTTGTCATGTTCTTTGATTTTATAGACTTCTTATAAGTACCTATAACACCTTCAAAATCACATATTATTCCAATATTCTATTTTGAATAATAGTCTCTAAAGATTTATTTTCGATTATCTTTGAGGCCATTTTTTTGTCTTTCATCCACGTACCTCTAATGTAATTTCCTAGTGGTTACTATATGTTATTTATGTTGGGGTATCTATAAAAAAATTTTAAGTCATGAATTACCATATGTTCTTGTTAATAAATTTTTTTTATGAAATAGATGAATTTGGAAATAATGTGGATTATTTTATGATATTCCTAGTTTTATAGTTTTTTCTAAAAAAAATATTTTATGACACACTATTTGGATTGATGAAATTTTTTAATGGAGGTTTGGGTTATCAAATTTATTTTCAATAATTTATTCTAAAGACGTCATTATGAAATTTTTTTATAAAATATGGCCATTGGTCTTAGTGGATTATTATAGAAGCGAACAAATAGAATCTTGTTTGACTTGGAAAATTGACATGTCGCTATAGTGTTTCTAAAAACACCAGTGATTTTTAAATTCATATAATATGAATGAAATAAAAATCAGATGGATTACAAAAATGTATTCTATAGGGATTTATTTTATATCTATGTTTTTATATAAATAAGATAGAGCCCATAATATTTCATTTTAATTTATGGTTGTGTTTTCACAAGTTTATTTATTCCATGGTTGAATTATAAGTTATTTATAGTATAGTATATCCACTTGTGGGTTTTTATTATTTTACAAGTTCTCACATCTAGATTTTATATATTTATTTCTTCTCTTATGAAAGTAATTTAATGAAAATCAAGGGATGATTAAAAAAATTATTTTTATATTTTGAAAATGTTTTGTAACATGGATTTTATTTTAAATCTAGATAAAAAATTTATTTATAGTGAAAATTTTATATATTCTTTAATGAAATCCAATAGGATTTTATGCCTATGACCAATATTTTTATTTCAAAACATATAAATTAAGTTTTTTAGGAAAATTGTATCGGGATGTGTGTCATTTAGTTCAAAATATTTTCTTCCTTTATATTATCACTATTTTGGGATAGTTTGGTAGAAAACTATGGTATCATGGAGTCCCTTTTTTAGAATTAATGTTTTCATTAGTTTTAAAAAAAATAATGATTTTTTATTGTCATGGTTGTGTAATTTTCTCCCACTGTGTACACTATTGTTTTGACTTATTTTTTATATACATTATACTTTCGGGATGTTTATTTTTTCCTCACCTAATAGAAAATTTTTTTGGAGACATGCCTAGTTAAAAATGGTTAGATTATTAAAAAATTATATCATAGCCATTACCCAGTCTAGAATGTTATCAATGTACATGGATTTGGATCAGTTTCACTGTTAAAATATAGTTAGAAGCATCACACTTTCAATAAAATGGGAGGAATGTTTTCTAGAAAGCTGATATTCATGTCTTCCCACATGCAACTATGGGTGGTAAGTTATTTTTCCCATGATTTTGACTTAGTATTTATGGTTATTAGAATAATCTTAATTTGGGGTTTATTTATACTTATAGGCTCATTCTAATGGGTTTATAATTGATTATTAAAATTTATAGCTACATTACATTTTTATATTTTCTTTTCATATATTTTATTTACTAATGTTGGTCTTATGATTTGGGAATTTTCTATTAACATTATTTTACATTTTCTTGTGTTTGTTAGAAAATTACTCTTTGAAGAGATATTTTGAATCTATGTAAGGATTTAACAAAATATGTTATATGGGAAAAGACTCAAGAAGACCCTCCATTGGTCAAAATTGTAATTTTCACTTTTCAAAACATGGGTCATGTGGTTATTAAACATGAGGGAACATAATTAGATCACCGATGGAAATCTAATATGAAAAATCCACCCATATTCCATGGTGATAAAGGAACCAAGGAATCTAAAAAGTTATTTGAAAAAATTTAACGGTATTTTCATTTCTTGAAGACTAATGAGGAAACTCTGGTGGATTTCACCACTTACATTTTTTAAGTATCGGGAACTAGATGGTGGGACTATGTCAATAATGATTTGAAAGTGGGTCATACCTATATATACTTAAAGAAAATAATCAACCCACATATTTATATATAATCATTATGTATGTAATATTCCATGGAATTTATTACATTAATGAGGTTGGTGTCTATGGTTTGGGAGTACTCTAGATGATTTTAAGATATCGTGAACCAATAATATGAGGTCATTAATAATGGTTACCATATTGTATAGTGGTTTTATAAATGACAAATAGTTGATGATGATTATATTATGAATTTTTTCCCTTGTGATAGTGGTCAATAACATGGCTTTTGATAACTTTATACATGTCTAGGAAATTTGGTCATGGTGGATTTTAGTTGTTCTACTGGTTATCAAAGGTGTGTCATGAGGCTAGAAAACTAAAAAAACATATTTTTAATTTTAATCGAGACCTGTTTCAAAAGATCTATCATTTAAAAATAGATTAGTATCTACATTTTAAGGTACTTTTCTTACAAAGCCTAATTTTAGGTAAAAACCACACACATTTCATCAATACGACCACTCTTGTAAAGATGAATGTTTTTTAAAATGATTCCCCTATCTATTAATTCTATATCCACTCCGAAAAAGGTTTCATAATTTCATTTTTATAATTATAATGGTGGATCATATGATCCTCATACCAAGGGGTGTTCATGTTGTTAATAGTGTTTACTAAGTAGTTGAGACTGGAACACATTACATAGTGGAGTATACATCAACAAAATCTAAGGCAGTGCACACTACTATTAGATGTATAATGTTTATGTCTTCCTATATGTTGTTCAATTTAAATAATATCGGTTTTATACAGTATTATTTGTTTTCAGTGTTAATTAGAATGTTGATATTGTTTTCATATTTTATTACATTTTTGGATCATTCTAGATCGTTGGAGAAGAGGTATGAATAACGTTTCAAATGCCCCGCATTTCGAGTAATGATTATCAGCCTCTAAGTGGTGTGGGAAATTGTTTTTTAATTTTCTTGATTACTTTAATGTGATTAATTACATTAAATTAATTAATTATATTATGGACTAGTTTAAAATATATGATCCCCTAGTCTAGTTATTATCACTAGGTGATCTCATTAATATCTTTCCTTATTTTTTATGAATCTGATCTTTTAAGGATAGGAATTTTTTTAGTTATACTAGAATAATATCGTGTTCAGTTTCATATATTTTTCTTAAACCTTGTAATGGTTTTTTGATCATTCCAATTCCTATAGGGTTTAGTGTGTTCCCAAATACAATTTTAGGTAATATTAATGGGTTTCCACTGTATATATTGTTCTTATTCTCAATTGATCAACTCCCTGGTATAATTCCCATTTCTATTCCATCTTATCACTTGTCACATATTTAATTTAATGAACATAAGTTTCATCTTGGAGACCTTGATTCCATGGCGTTTATTCTCCCATTAATGTCACCTTATGATATTTTAATTTTATTCTACAGGAAGGAAAACATGATCCTTATACATCCCATTGATTATCAATAGAAAACTAAATTGTCAATTATGAAAAAATATATTTAACTATAAATTTATGATATTTTTTATCAAATTTTAGTGTCTAATTGTTATTATATAATATTCATATAGTTAGTGTACCACCATATAAGTTTCTGAGAAGAGGATATACCGATGATATATTTTATGAGTTGGTATGATGACTTTTTCTTATATTGTCATTCGGTCTCACCAATTCTCCAACTATAATTATCGAAATGATGAACTAAATCCTTTCATTGGTTCTTTTAATCATTCATATTTTTTTTATAGATGATTATTTTTTTATAATCTATATCATATTTGGAAGACGTGTATCATTTTACTATCACTCATATATTTATGATATATTATCTTATGTATTGTGAGATTCCATCTATAAATTTCATAGTCAAGATGATATGATTCTAAATAATAATAAATCTAATAGGGACACATAGTATATATTAAAAGATATAATAAATAATGCACTTGTATAATCATATAAATGTTTATGAGATATGGGTCCTATCGTTTTTGGAAGTTTATTACTTTAGATTTGTTCTAGAAATCTCAATGATTGAAAATATATTTATAGATTTGACTCATAAAGGTTTCAGATATGAATGTAATGAAAAATGTATGATATATTTTTGGGAAAATGATGGTACGGTTGAGTTAAACACTAATCCATATTTCTCCATAATTTTGATCAGGATAAAATGTTCTCTATGATTCTATAGGTATTAGATTGAGGAGTTTCTAGAATCATTGGAATCGTACGATGGTGTATTTCTCTCACAAATTATTTATCCCTGAGAAAAAATATCATAAAAAAGATATTGAATTGCAATTTTTTATGCATGAATTCGAAACATGGAATCATTATCCATTTCCTGATATATTTATAACATATTACAAGTATAAGAGTATAATGTATATTTTTACTCACTGGGGGTCTGAATTTGTGGCTGATAATATCAATTGAGTATCATAAATCATTTTTTATATATTTATTATGCATATGGTGAAGGAAATGTGTGTCATAATGAATAGATTGAGAAATTATTAACTCAATGCTTAAATGAATCAATGGATGAATGGTCCCTGATGTTTAATTTTTTAGATGATATTTGGAGTGGAAGAGGCAGCCTGTGAGTATTTTGTGGCCTTGGTAAACGTTTTTATTCATTTTATGATACGGTTTTTTAGGATTTTATGGAAAATATAATTACCAAATTTTATTTTAAAATTGGGAATGGTTGGGGGATATTGGTTAAATAGTATACAACTTCCTCTACATTATTGAGTTTCTAAGGTAGGTTTTTTGATCTTATGACTCGATGGAAGGAATTGGTGTACATTGGATTTTGCTCATACATGCCAGTTCACCCCAAGACAACCAACACATATCATGATTGAGACATTGGTATTGGTGTTCAGAGCTGAGATGGCCTATTGTTGAATTTTCTACGAAGTTCCTGAATTTTAGTATATAATGGGGGAACTCTACAGTCATGTTGGATTGTTTCAATCCCTTCTCATTTTTCTATGTTAGATGGATTATATTTACATGGAATTCATTGCTGGATTAACATATACTACTATTCATAAGGTTGTTATTTTTTTGACAATTGACTAAATTTTAAAATTTTATCATTTCCAACCAATCAAGTAGACTATAAATGATGATAATCTCAAAAACATTTATATATAAGGTGTTGTTATAACTCATGGGGTTTCTATATAAACATTATTTGATCAGTATCTATAGTTCATGTAATGGTTTTTAAAAGTTTTACATGTTTTGATGGTTCCCGAATTCTCATAAAATAATGAATATCATCTATATACATATGATAAAACAAATAGAGTTATCTAGGTTCTATAGAATATGCTTCTAGCATTCATTCTTGATTTTAAGGGTCATTGGGAAATGAATATTACAATGATAAAATTTTTCTATAAATATTATTATTGGAGATGTGTTATTTTAGAACCTATTTAATCATTTTGTGGGAATCCAATTAGATCTACCTTGTGGTGGGATGATTTAATGGAAAAATATTTGGATGGACATGTACTTTTTTAGAGGATGAAAAAAGGTGTAGTTGATCAAAAAATATATTCATCAATCCATAATGTTATCATAAATACTATATAGACTATTTTCATCTACTTCTATAATTTGGGGTTGGTGATTGTATATTTTTATGAGTTTCCCCTTTTTTAGGACATATTTGGTTGATTAAGATGTATTGATGTTATATTTGTTTATCGGAACATGTGAGATCAATAAATAAATTTTTAAAAAATATCATATCAGTTTGATTTATTTTCTTGATTGATGTCTATTCAATATGTATTTTATGTTTCCCAGGTGAGGATTTATCAACTAGACACTTGTAATGTAAATGAATGGGGGGATGTTGATCTTGAGACTAACACCACAATGGTTGAGAAACCAGTTATTATTTTATATCTCAAAGATATGGTATTGAATGGTAAACAAATTACATTTTTCTATTTACTATGGACGTGAAAATGGGATACCATGAGATACTGGTGTGAGAATTTTTAATAATGCAGTAAAGACCTTTCCTCATTGAGAGCCCATAATCATGAGAAATTTATATTAAAAAAATTATAGGGGGAATATTGTGACATTACATCACCATCACTCATGTAATGTTATAACTATGTTTAAATCACCAACAATATTATTCCTAGTTAATGTAAATTATTTAGAAAAAAATATAATTCTACAGGGTGCCACACCATGGGATGTAGCTAATAGATCATGGATATATTCACTCTGGGGTGCAAGGGATTGAATCTATATAGTGTCAATGTATGGGTTATTATTGATATACTCCCATATTTTTCAAATTTATAGTTTTTAGGTTGTCTATGAAGTGCGTAGGTTGAAATATATGGTGTACAAAGGGTTGTTGAAACAGAAGTCCCTTCAAATGAATAATTTTTGTATGCCAAATTTGGAACCATGCAATGTAGTGGATGGATAAAACATAGTCCATATTGGGTATTTTTACGTGTCAAACATATCCCTTTTGACTCCATCATATCCCCTCAAATTATATAATATTTTCTCAATGAATGTATACATGTTCCATAGAAAATGAATTACCAAGATGATTGTGGCATCGTCTTTTATGTTGCTTCATAGTTATTTTAGTGTCTTACAGTTCTCCATTATGGTCTTGGAGGCTGATATATGGTATTCTATTTCAAACACTATATTTAAATACCCAAAACACTATCTAAATCCCTTATTAATCCTACAATAACTCTCAAAACATTTTCACATAGGTGTAATTAATGGAATTCTTTAATGGACTTTCTAGATAGAATTAACCCCCAAACATAGGAGGACATTTTTTAGAAGTTTACCTCTTTTAATTTCATTGGAGCCTATTAAATGTTTATCACTCTTGAATTACCTTGAGTTCATTGAAGTTAATTTTTTTATAAAATCAATGATTTTATATCAATGTGTAATTTATAAATAGATAAATATAATTTAATGGGTTTTTAATTAAAAATGATATTATGAAAAATACGTGATTCAATGAAATGATGTATATAATGGTTTTGTCCCAAAATGGAATCTCAATCATCAATGTGGTAATTATTCACTATGAAAATGTTTCTATAAAACATGGCCATGGTTACTAATTGTTTTTTAAAATAATTGAAGATTTGAAATATTGGGTTTTTTGATAAATAGACATGCGGTATTATTGTGTGAAACATAAATAGAGGTTTTGGTATTGATATATTATGATAATATTTTATATAAGAGGGATAAAAAAATTTATAACATAATGTTTTCTACTTTGTCTGGGTATATATTCCCATAGGTTATATTCCTATCATGTTCATTAATATTTATAGATCTTTTTAAACATGTCATTATATTACATGATTTATTTATCTCTTGTATATATTATGTTGTATCCAAGGATGGTTTTTATTATGATTTTATTCATTCTCACAAATATATTTCATATTCCTAATTATATGTATATGAATCTTCATTTTATAAAAACAAAAAAAAATAATTTCAATAAAAATATTCTTTTATTTATAAATTATTTATAAACTATATTAGAATTTATTCTACATCTATCATTTTCATGATATTATACTTTGTAATGATTATTTGGTGAAATACTACTAGGATTTTTACACGCAGACACTGTGTTTTCCTTTAGAATTTTTTGTTTTTTTAATGATTATGTTCATGTGAATTCAATATTGTAGTTCTCATTCTTCTATTGGATATCATAATGATCGTATTGGGATGTTTTTGTGGTGAGTTTTTTCCCATGAAGGCTCATTTTAGTTTTTTATTGTTTTTTTAGGTTCAACAAGATGGATTGATGTTCTATGCCTCATTATTGTTTATTTTTATTCTAGATATTTATTTGGTTTTATAATCATTTTGTTATACATGATTCTACATATAGGTTTCATTATAACTCGCAGTGTGGATAGAATTTTGGGTGACTTTCCTTGTTGACTCAGGTTAGTTTGTTACATAGTTATCCACATATATGCCTGAGTAGAACATTATTTTTCCATTGGATGAAAGGGTGATGGAAAACTATTGTAAATTAACATAAAAATATCCAGTATAGTAAATATACTATTATCAATTTTTAAATATTTTTATGGATGTTTTTGTTTACTTTTAAAAAAATTAATATTGAATGTGGATAGTATGAATATATTCATCTTCCTTGGATGATACACATTGAATAAAACTATAAGGATAATATTTTGTATCATTTAAATTGATAAAACTATACGTAATAAGTAGGATTTTTGATATGTTATTTTTTATATAATATTTGATAAAAGGATCTAATGTGGTATGGAGAAGTGATAATTTCAGGCACTATTTTATATGATAAGGTATTATCAAACTAGTAATTATGCATTTTTTTTAAAATAAAAATTTCATTTCCAAGTAAATTTTTAAAAAATCTAATATTTTTATCATAAAATATGGTAATGATGAAATATAATCAAGAATTCAAATTTATAGATGTTTTATTACTATTTTATTCCTTTTCTCTTAGTTAAACCCTTCATTAACTAGTTTAACCCTAATCGTCCTGACGAGATTAATACTATGGTAACTATTCATTACTACTAAAAATTATGTTGACCATATATATAAATACTGATTATGATTATTAAAAATAGAGAATCCATTTGATATGATCCCATTCCTATATCTGGTGGAAAATATTTCTACTATTCATAGACAAGTTGAGTAATTTTTTTAGAAAAAAATATATTTCAGTATTAAAATGATTTTATTCTCATTCCATGGCTAGTAAAAACTAGTAAATGACTATTTTTTTTAAATAAATTATCATTTCATTTCCATAAAGTAATTCCTAAATAGTTATTAATTTATTATAATAGGATAAAATATTATAACTAAAGTTCTCTGATAAATATCTCTTTCTATCTTCAAAATATATTATTTTAATTTTTAACCATTTTCAAATAAATTTCTGAATGAATAATAATTTATATAAATAAATCAACATTAATTGTTCACAATTATAATAAAATAATAAATAATAATTAACATTTAACCAAAATATATATAACAAAATTGTTAAAATAACACATTTCAGTTAATCTAAGAATTATTAAATTAGAACATCTGATAATTACATAATAGATTTTACTAATTATGTTTCATTAAGTTACTTATAATATTTTTTATTTTTTATTTTAATAAATCATCATCCAGTAATTTTTTTGTCCTGTAAATCATATTTAAAAAATAGATTATATTTGTTAAAGAGAATCATATTTTAAAATCTCCATCTATTATATTATAATAATGATATGATATTATGGTACTCAAAATTACAATATTATAAAGGAAAGCTTATTTTATTTCTACCTAATTAAATATTTGGGTTCCCAAATAGCTTTCCCAAATTTATGGTTTCTGTAACTGCATTGACCTGATGACCAGTTGTGTTTCACAAAACATGATTTCTTTGATACATAATCTCTACTAGTACATTATCATATAAAATATCATTCTATTTCTATAAATACACTATGTTTATTACATGTTATGGATAAATTATTTGCATCCTAAAATTAGATACATTGAAAACATATTGAATCTCAGAGATGTTCAAAGTATGAATAATGTAACATGATATTTTATCAGTATGATCAATAATCTCATCATGAAATATACAAATTCAGTACATATTCCACTTTACTAAAAATATCATAACATTATTCAAATTATATATTCTTTGGAATAACATTTTGAAATGATAAAACTTAGGAAAACATATTATATTGTAGGTAAAATATTTCTATAGACCCTAATATTCACTGATGTGCTGTTGAGTGGCTCTAACATTTTATAAAATTTCATTAACACCCTGGGGTCAAAATAAATTTCATCCTCTAGCTTCATCCCATCATTGTGGTTTTCTATAAATTATTCAATATAGGACTTCATATAGAGATATAAAAAATTTTAATTGAATGTGTGTTTATAATAATTTTTCACCAGAGGATGGTGTTGATTCGAGCCACCTTTTAAATCCATAGAGTGAGATGTTAGTATATATTCTATGTTTTGAATTGTCATTAAATAATAAAAATATATCAAAATATGGTATATATTACTAAAACTAAAACTATTATTCTATACATAGCACATAAATAAAATATCTTGGTAAACCTCATATCTCTGTCGTATATGATTGAGTGTGGTACTCGATGAACACATACCACTTTAGAAAAGAATATCCATCATAGTAAGTACTGTAATATTTTTTTTGATATCAATGAAATTTTAGGAATTCATAAGGATATAATTTACAACCAAAATGGTTATATTTTCTTTATATTTTTTGGCACGTCGATCGAAAAATTACTTGGTGATATATACCAATTTTCGTAAATTTTACATGTAATGGTTACATCTTTATAATATACTTAATAAATAGTTCCATTATGTGATGATAAAACATGTCTTGGGATACATACTCATAAAGATAAATTTTAATTTTTCCCAAGCAGAAATACACATTGAAATTTGTATATATTGTTGTACACCTAAGGTGGGTAGAGAATGATGAGCTATATGTTTCATGTCATATGTCCTTTATCATTTTGATTATTGAAGGAATAAACATATTATTCAAGAATCTTATCATTCTATCATGGTACAAGATGAAATATATACCATTTTATAACATGATTTTTGTTCCATATTTTTCTTTATATGACTCATTAATCTTCACATGCATAAATTTTTGAAATTTCATTTGTGAAAGATTATATTTCTCCCTATAACTCATGAATTAATGGTTCATAATTTGAACATAAATATCAATTGGATAACTTTCAATAATCATCATGGATAAACTAGAATTTTCGTACAATCTCATAGTAATATCCACCTTGTTCTCCATCATACTATGTTAACATATTAAGAAGATATATTCATTAATAATCTAATAACATCTCCTTTGATAAATACTAATATCCTTCCATGGGAATATATAATTGATTATTTTATTATCAGAATCTATATCATAAAATTTACCATATTGATAATGCCTAAATATTTTCAATGAAAAATATACTGATGCTTACTCTAGACCATTCATCAGAAACTTTTTCTCCTAATCCATCAAATTTCATGAAGGATGTGCTACTAAATTATAATATTGCATGAGAAAAAATTGAAATACCTTAATTGATGTGTCAATATATATTATTAACACATATTCACTACAGTGTATTTTATGAAAAGGTACCCATACAAAATTTATCTTTGTCTACCTGATCATTTACTAAAAGTCATTTTTCTAGTGGAAACTATTTCACTTCCCACATATATATACAGTGGATTTCATAGCCATGGTAAATTCATCAAAATAAATTGATAATATCATGACACATAAAAAATTTGTGTATCTTTGTTTTAGTTGTTGTTATGGGATATTTCTAAATTATTTCCATCATTAACTAATCTATAGTTATACAAACACATGTTATCATGTGAACCAAGAATGATATTTTCTACAATTAGAATTCAGACATGAATAAAATGGAACATTATGTATCCATTCACCCTATACATAACTCAATCCTAAAAATTATATTCATGTTTTTTCCAAACCATGGAATATATGAGCATAAAAACTATTAATACTACATAAAAATGATCATTATAATATTTAAAGATAATAATTAGTATATTTCTAAAGTTAGTGGGACATTGGTATCTCAAAATGATATCTCTGTAAATTCATAATATCAAAAAATCATATGGAAAATTTTCATGGTTATGTATACCACTTTGACCCATAACAGTCGGTAGTCAAAATAATGATCAATCATGGAAAATTATTGATCTCCAGAAAATAGATAAACCAAGACATCAGTTGTTGTAGATGATAATTATTCATTTTATCAATTTTATTTTGTCATGAAAAATCAATCCAAATACATGTTGAACAGTCATTCTTTTTTTTTAAATGAATGGATGCACCACATGGTGATACCTTCCTGAATATCCTGAAGGACTTCTTTTGTTCATTGATTTTTGCTTACCCACTTTCAAGGTATGAGGGGGACCACTTAAAATTCTTATAGGATTTAGAGATTAAATATCTTGTTCAATTATAGAAATTATAGGACATGTAGGTCTTAATGAAATCATACAAAATATGATTACTTAAAACTGCACCTCCTGGGCATCGACATCATGATCATCTCTCTACCTTTGCAAGGCTATTCGGATTTCTATCCTGTATAGATATGCACAGGCCTGGTACCACTGGAAATGTCACAGCCTCTCATTCTTCAAAATCAGGTAGGCCTATTCTGTTGAATTCACCATACTATTGAATCCTTATCTAGAGTTAGTTCTTTGTACATTCTGTCTAGGCATGTGTATATTAGGTGGCCTTGCAGGCCTTAAGGTGGCCCGAAGGCCTTGAGGTGGCCTGAAGGCCTCTACGGTGTCCTGAAATCCTTGCTGACATGAAGGCCTATGTGGCCCGAAGGCCTTAGGGTGTATGGATTACTTTAAAATTCTGTTCTACATTAAATTCTTTAATTCCAAGAACATAATTTATCACATTTTATATTGACTCACTGAAATTGTAGTTTTATATGGTATGAGATATTTTTAAAATTCAATTTCATGATTAAGGGATATCATGGAATCACTCAAAGAAATAAATTAGTATATTACCATAAAAAATAAATATCTTCATGTTCTGGTTTCTCATGAGCCATTTTAGATAAATTCCCACTAAAAAATTATATTAAGTACTATATAATGGGTGAAATTTCCAATGATGTTTCATGTCCATCTAAATGATGACTATTTATCTTTATTTGATTTAGAATATCAAATGTTACTTCATCCCAAGGAATTCAATTTGGGATCTATATAAAGATATCCTATCTATGACCAGAATAAAATTACATTAAACTTGACAAAGAATAGAAATATATATATGGTGAACAATCCCGTAAACTTCTATCAAAAATAATTAACTTACATGACATGAAATTATCATTCCATTATCTGTTTTCATCGATAAATTGATATCCAAATACTTATGTTGTGTTGAAATACATAAGAAAATAATAATCATATATATAATTTTGTGTAAATCCTAAATAAAATAAAGAGTATTCTATTATTTAATGGATTGTATATTTACCTTTCATCACATTATTCATGAGACACACATCATCAATTGTGTCAATATATTGCATCTATTATTCCTTTGTGTAGGGATGATTTTGAAAAACAATTACTTTATAAACACATGGATTATTTCACTGGTTGGAATAATTTCAACACCCCATGGAATTATATAAATATTGTATGGGTGAAAATTTTAGTTTTTCTTTCTCTCTGTTCTTTTCATTATAGGACTTATTCACATCACATCATCATTAATGTACTCACTACCATTTTATACATAATTAAATAATTATCATAATCCTTGATTATAATTTTTTCAATTCTTCTTCCATCATTTTTTCATAATTACAAATTAATATTTATTCCTTAATAGGTTTTATTATTTAATATCAATGAAAATAATGTTTTTTATTCCTTTCAAAAAAATGATTGGAATAATTAGACTATTTACTCTGTATTTCAACATTAAATTCACATTAAATTACTTCTTCATAGTTATACATTTCACTTATATAAAATGAATTTTTTATATTTTTTTAAGAACTAAATAATTATTTAATTTATCTTTCATTGTAAATGATAATACCATATGAATACAATGGTAGTATAGTTAAATTTTCCTTGTATGTACCAATATATTCATCAACATTAGTATTTAGATATATAAAATCACTCTATATTTTAGTATGAAGTATTAATGAAAATAATTATTGAATAATGACTTTTTAAACACTTAGCATGTCATAGAATCGAATTATTACTCAAAAATAGTATTCATGATTAGATTTCACCATAGATAAACATAAACATACAAATTATATACAACCAAAATGGACTTCTCATGCTCCATACAGTAGTGAATGCAAATTTTCATTTCTTTTGCACCAATAAATTTCTCAATAATGATTGTATAGAAAGACCAAATAATGGATTTTTATGATTATCATAAAGGGCATAATGATGAGAGGGGACTTTCATTTGAAATACAGAAGCCTTGTATTACTCATTTTACTATTAATAACATTATAGATTTGTGTGAGAATAAACACTATATTTTGGATCCCAATACTAATTACATCCGGTTTCTTTAGAGGATCATCAAAGAATTATCCATTATATTAATTGTAAAAACAAATACTCCATGTCATATCCATTTAATAAAACCAAAAAGCATTGTTTCAGTTTCAAGAATCAATATTCAATGTGTGAAATCAGTTAATAATTAAAATTAATCATAAGTTATGAAGAATTATGAAGCCTTCTAATTATCCTATTGAAAATTTTTATTTTCATATATAATATATTTTTATCATAATTTTCATATGTTCTATCCTCTCTTATCTAATACCATTATATTACAATATAACTAAACCCTATTATAAAACATAATAAGGTGACAAAATCCATACATGAATTAATGTCACATAATTTTAGAAGAAATATTATCAAAAATTTAAAATTTATACATTGCTACAAATTGTAAGGAAACATTATCTTTCGAAAGTACAAAAAGAATCTAATTATTGCATTAAATATCTTAATTATCACCCAAAAATTTCATCTCACACTATTCTACATTTCCTAGTTACTATAATTCTTAATAATTTAAGGAAATTGAAACATCAGAAATTGTATTCTTATATGGTTTATAATGGGAAACATGAGAGATATCAATCAATGATCACAAGATTGTATAAAAAATATTATGTGTATGATAACATCATTTAAAATTATGATATTATACCTAATAGGGCATAAAACATAAAAAATTATTCATAAAATAAGGTCATGTAAAATTAAAATCTACGTGTGAAAAGAGTGGGGAATTAGTATTAATCAAACCTGATCCATGAGAGTATATAATAAGAATTCGATATTTGTTTTTGGAATAAATATATGGTATAATTAAAATCATTGAAATAATATGTCAAGAATTCAATCCCCAAAATATATTACATATAATGATGGGGATAACCCCTTGGTAACTTTATAGGATTCAGTAAATTTTTTATTCCATTAAGGTCATAGTCTAAAGACTGATGTACCTTTATGGGCTTGGTAAAACATATCATGTCCCTCTTGGATTAGTAAAAATGAATATGTAACCTCATGGTCCTGACATAATTTCAAAAATATTCTTTTATACCAAGATATATAAAACATTATCCAATTCATTTGAGAGATATAATTTAACCCCATCACATAGTATTAAACAATCCAAAAATAGTTTATTAAAATAATATATAATTCATCAGTGATACATTGTTTATTTAACCCATAATAATGGAATCGTTTTCATGAAACATCTTTAAAAAAATTTCATCAAAATATTTATAGAGTTATTAAGTGGATAAAACCATTATATTATATCCCCATTAAATCATAAAAATCATCAAATTATTTTTACAAAGATTAAATTACATTTAAAAAAGTGTTTGAGGGATAAATAGAAAATTAGAAGCTATGACCATTACTGTTTCTAAATGATATAAAATAAATATTCATAAAAACATTGGAATATAAATTTAATCATAATACCAATGAAACTTTTAATGTATTAATGGTGATGAATAATATTCATGTTTTTTTGGAAATATGGTTGATACGTAAATGGTATAAAAATATTTATTTCATTTGAAAAAAATTATATAGTGTGTCGAACAAAAAAATGTATAAAAATATGTCATATGATAATTTCTAAATAATGAAAATTTTAATTCAAAAATAGAATTATAAATAATTTAAATGTATACTATATCTTCTATAAATAATTTCTTAAGTGAATTTATTTTAAAGAGAAATATATTTTAGAAAGAAGATATATATTTTTATTTTCATAATATTATTTCATATATATAGTGAGAAAAGTGAATAAATGAAAATAATCATAAAAAAATAAAAATAACTATAGTATTAAAATATATATTGGGGTTAATATACAATGAACATGAAATTCACCCAATGAAAATTTATACATATATAATCCAAAAAAATACGGGATTAAAATATAAACCCTTACCGTAAAAACTAAATTACTTTTTATGAACATAAAGCACATATATAGTAAATTTTTATTTATTATAAATATTTTAAAGATATTATTTATACTTATCATTATATATATAATTAATTTAAAATTTATAATTATATATTTACTTGTAATCATTAATTAAAATCAATATTTTTTTTGTGAACTGTTCTATTTTACAAATATACTTTTTCTTATACATTCTAGTAATTTCCAATCACTCCCCATTTAAAAAACTCCAAAATTTTTTTAATTTCATAAATATTATTCCCCGTATAAACATTTTGAATGAACCATGTAAGGCAGGGATGTAAAATGAGTAATATAACTTTGTATAGGGGGTAATACACATATATACACATATTCTATTTTATATGATCAATGGATTGAATTAAAGGAAGAAAAAAATAATAATTTAAAGACCCAAAAGCATGATTAAATCAAAAATAATATATATATATATTTTCATTAAATTAATCAATATAATAATACCTAAGAGGTGGTGATGAAAAATGAGTTACAATGTTTCTTGAACATGGTTATACAATATTCACATGATGGACACATGTATTTTATATTTTATGGAAAGGAGTAAAAAATGTGTATTCATTTAACATAAAAACATTCCAGTTTAGTAATAATAATTATTTATTTTTTTTATAATAGTTGGGGAATATTTTAAAGAGGATTATAAATAACGAATCTTTAAAATTTTTGGTAAGAATGTTTAATTTTTCTTAAGATAATATCCATTGAAAAATATCTTATTCAATTTTGGGATGTACATTTTTAAATAATAGAACCAGCAGAAAATGGAAAGGATATGTGTAAAGTTATTTTAGTAGGGAATGGTCTGAAAAAAAAGAGATCATATAGTGTGGAGAGTTGATAATTGGATGTGTTAATTTTTAACATTAGTGACTAACACCCTTTTAAATATCCTTAAAATCTGAAAAAATATAATGTATCTTCCATGTAAAAGGGGCAGTGGATAGAATATGTGTTGATGATTGGATAATGCACTATTTATATAAATAAAACCAATTAATTCTAGTCACATTTAAATGATATTTAAAATCATTATCTATTACTTTAACTTCCCAATTAACCCTTTCTGCACATATTTTGGTAATATGTTCATTTTCAAGGTAACTATTCATTATTGTTAAAAATTATTTCTAAATTTTTTCCCACTATTAATAATTTTGATTTAAAATAGAAGTATCATTTTAAATAATTCAGTTTATAGATGTGGATGAAAATAATCCTAATATGAAAATATAAGTCATATGGAAACCATTTTTTAGAAGATATGTATATCAAAAGATAGAAATGATTTTTTTCATTTTGTAGAAACTAAAATTAAGAGAATAATAATTATTTAGATAGGATATATTATCTAAACATTTATTAAAAATAATTCATGAAAACTTGTTCATTTAATTTATTATGATATCATACATTACACATATAAAAATATTTATGAATAATAACACATTTTACCTTTAATTATTTTTATATTTATTTGTAACCATTTATTAATTAATGTATTAATAATAATTTAGAATTATACATGTATCAAAATTAATTTCTCAAAATTCAAATTATTTAAAAATGATAAATTATGAGTTAAATAAGTCCTAAATAATACAAATATTTGAATGGAGTACATATTTGATTATGATAAAATAAATAATGTAGTACTTCTTATAATTATATACTTTCTAAAATAATAATTTTTCTTTTATTTGATTTGTAATATATTCCATTTTTTCAATAAAAATTATTTATTTATAATTTGTATTTCATGTATAAAAGGTTATAAAACTAATAAAATATATTCAAGAGAAATATATTCTAATCATGCTTGGTGTTACATTTTTCGTCTAATTTTAGGAATTCAAATTTTCTTTGGCCATGTGAGGTGCATCCCCAACATGTGGAAAAAATAATTTTTATGTAATCAATCCACTATATTTTTTGTCCTTGGATATGCTACACGGATATAATTCGGTATCTTATGCTCTTATAATATCGGGAAACATAGCCTTTATTTATGTTCTATGAAATATCGACCGAATTGTAAGGAAGATTTCATAGAATTATTAGTGATGAAAAGATGAAATAAATTATATAAAAATACCAATATTTCAAAAAATAAATTACGATGGTATATAAATTTTAAGCTCCTGAATCTCAGATTATACAATTGATATTTTTAGAAAAAGTAGATTGGATTAGGGTATGGTGATATAGAATTCGTACAAAAGTGGAAAATCATTATGAAAATTTTAATTAAATTACAATCTATAATTTCATAGTGGTGTATGATGGATTGAGTAACTTATCCAATGAAAAAATGTTACTTTGGTTAGTAAGGATGAATATAGTTTCACTAATTTCATTTCAATTTATATATACCACTTTATGTTAAATGCAATTGTTTCCAATATCGATAAATTTTTTGTGAATATTCTAACATATTTTGTAATGAAAAAGGATTATTGATAATATTATATTTAATAAGGTCTTTATAACACTAAAAAATACACAACCCTATGTTTAACATATATTCCTGTTGAAGAGACAGAACAAAAAATTCCTCTTATTTTTTCTAATAATAGTAGGTATATAGAGAATTTTTTCTCTTTTTACTAATAATTATACGTGAAGATAACAATTATCATAATGGTATAACTTTTCATTCAAATTTTCATTTATAGTATTTCAAATTGACAATCCTCATGTTATATTATAATTTATGTTTCATGAATATATGGCCAATGTGGGATAGTGTTTATGACCATGGTGATTTTACCAATAATGGTTGGAGGATAAATTCATTTAAATTTTAATATCAATGAAGAATTTTAAATAATTATAATGATATGTTTGACATGATGTGAAGATAAAAAAAGGCAACTAATATATATCCTCAATAAGGGTGAATAAAATTTACTGACATAGTTCTTGGATAATAATGATATATAACTAATGTACCAATTTTGATATAAACATGACTTTAATGAAGACCCCAATGAAAATGTTTTCCATCTTGGGGAGTTGTTAAAACAATTTATGGCCAATGTTCTTAAATTGGAGATATTGGGGGAATAAGATGGTAACCCATAAGATACCCAGAAAGTTATTATTTCACCACACCTATTTAATCAACAATGAAAATTATTTTAACCATATATCATGTTTTTAAAATAGTAAAATGATATTTGAAATTTAACAACCAATATTTTGTGAAGTTTTTTGTGAAATTTATTTTAACATTTTGATATTTTGTATTCATACATCTTTGAATATAGTATACATTATATTAACGAATAGAATTCAGATTCAATTTCATACAACATTAGGTTTTTTTGCAATAAACACAAAAATTAGATTAGATTTTGGTACACAAAAATATATGTCTGGATTTTTTTACTGTTAATGATGAGTTTCATTGACAGCTTGTGGTACACACGAGATTGAGTTTTAACAAACTAAAATATACTATTATTATTGAAATTAAAATATTATTATATATACCATATATCTGTTCGAATGGATGATACTAATAAGATTAAATAATGTATCAAATTAGTATTTACACATCTATATAAAATGATTCTTATTGTTATCAATTTTTTAGAAATCAAAATAATAACTATTAGAAAATAAAGAAGTTTCTTTTTCAAGTAAAACAACTTCTCTCTGTACAAACATGATTTTTTCTATAACACCCCCAACATTTTATGGTATCATTCTCATAAATACATTCTATCCATAGTCTATATTTCATAATAAACTGATTTTCAATGAAACAACTTGTGGTTATGTTGGATATTGTCCCAACCTAGACATTATTCATAAATTTTCCACTTCTATGTTTTAAATTATGAAAAAAAAGATATACGGTTGCAATGAGGGTATATTTAGAGTATAAAAGATTTATCATAATTTTTATTGAATATTAATGTAACCTTATGAATAGTAACCAACCCTTATTAATAGTAATATTACTTTTTTGAATGGTACCTATACCCAAAAATGTATAAATTAAATTTAGGTACACTAAAATTGAAGATGAATATTTTAAGTGTTGGAATTTTTTGATTAAATAATGAGTTTAATTAAAAATTAAATTCCTCATATTTATAAAATTATTTTTAAAAAATGGAGTTCATTTTTTAATTCTACATGATGAAAAATGGTTAGGTTGAATTATTGGTATTTCTCTGAAATACATGATTTTTTGGTGAATAGTAAAATACATTAATTTAACATATAATTACATTATAATTTAAATTAACTATTTATAGTATCATGAGTGGTGTAAGAACCCAAATATAGAACTCACATAAAAATATTAATAGTCTAGGACATATAAAATAGACTATTTCTTGTCTAGTGAAGAAATAATAAGATAATGATTTTAATATTAAGAATAGCCACCTCCCCTCCACTATATAAACTACCCATCACCACACTTCCTCCCACACCACGCAAGCTTCATGCCTTACCAAAATTATACTCAAATATCTCCTTAATATTCTCCCACACGTCTAAGGCCTACTGGTCTCACCAAAAGTCCAAAAAAAGGCCTTGAGGAGATTCACAAGGAGGAGTATTAAATAGGTGAACTTCTCTTCTATTTTCTTTCAAATTCTATTAAAAGTTCCATTATTTGGTTTCTCTATCCCAACCTCCCAACATACAAGTGGTATTATAATTCCACTAAATGAAATGGACTGGAATTTTATTATTCTAATGTAATAATTAATCATCATATCTCATTTCCCACACCTCATACACATAAAATAAAAATATCTTCCGGGATGTGTTAATTTATCACATTCAAGGAAGATGATTTTTCAATTTATATTACTATCTCAATGATTGTACTGAAAAACTTTTTAATTTTTTAAATATATCATAATTATTTTACCTTACTCAATGTTCTGGAATCCTTACACACTCATAATACAAAATAATAATACAAAACAAGGTCATTATGCACAAAACTATCATGTTAATCCAACTGTTTATCAATCACATTTAGCTAATGATTCATCCTCATGTATAGAAGCCAGATTCATTATAAGATCATTTATAATGTCACTAATAATATATATTTACGACTGTATATGTTTAATACATTTCAAACAAACATCCATTCATGAATACAAGTAAATTGGTCATGAAAACGAAGGGATAAAATGCTTCCAAAACAATAAAATTTAATTTCATCATCCCATCAAAAAAGGAATGAATGAACCAAATAAAGTTATACCATATCCGTTACATGTTTATGAGGTTCTATAATTATTAATTAATGAACTAAATTTTATTATTTGGGTCATTAATATTAATCAAGAACACCTTTGGGCATAAGGTAAGGGTTCCTCGCTCTCACTTTTGTTCAAGAATCCCCCTTATGTGGTTTCATTTTTTTTAATAATATGGTATGTTTTAAAACCTCTTTCATACACACTTTAGTTTATTTAAATGATGGGATACCCCATTACCTCTCATTAATCCCTCATTATAACAATCGTTATCAAGAAAAAATGTATGTTTGGGGTTTTTTATCTCACTTTTATTTCTGTGAGATTTCCATTGTTCGCCACATACTTCTTGCATGTGTTGTATTGTTTAATTCCATGTGATATATATTATCATGATTACATTCATAATAATTTTATTTTGTGGTTCATTTGGTGTTTTTTACCTTTTGTTCATACGACTCAATTGATTACAACGTGATAAGGGACTTTGTCTCATTTTCTATCTCATTAAGACTTACATGGTAATGTGAAGCTAATATTTCTTATGTGGTATATATATTTACCATTTGATATAATTTTATATTTGAAATTATAATCCTAGTAAATATCCAATTTCTTGTTGCATGGATATTATTATTTTTCATTAAGTTATACACCATTCCACATATGGTGTATATTGAGAATATTTATTTAACTATGAAAATATTGATGAATCTGTACTGTCTTATCTATATTGATATTGATAAATAATATTTTACATATACCAAATATATTTATAATGGATTATATGGACTTTCAGTGATGTGAGGGGCCTGCTATTGCACCCCGATGCATCAATATTCTCATTACACAAATCAGTTGGTGACAAACCCTTTGAGTTTGTTTAAAAAAAATCAGAATTTTTTTTACCTACAGAAATAGACCATTTCGATGGAATAGTTTTATCTTGTGGAAGATAAATGAGGTCCAAAAATTAATCATTCTTTTTATTCATTTTAATTAATTATTATCCATGAGTTTTTCACTATGACAAAATATATGGATGCAGTTTTATTCAAAATTTATTAATGGTGTGTGTTTTTCATTTATTCACTAGGCCTTATTGACTGTGCCAATTTTTTTATGACTCGGTAATTTATTATTCATGCTTCTACTATTTTTAACCCTTACGGAGATTTCTAGATCATTCATTCCATTGGTTTACCTTCAATAGGTTATAATTAGGAGATTATATATTGAGTTTTTATGGTTTCAGATTATTGGTTTTTCTTATGTTTTGTATTTTTTTACCTTTACCAATGTAATTTGAGTTAAATATATGTACCAAGTTTCTTCAATACTTATTCAATGATTGTTCCTTTGGGATTTCATTCTTATTAATCATGATAATTTAATTTGTAATGCACCGACATCGATCTACAGGGGACGGTCTGTTACTATAGTTATCAAAGGAATTTTAGTTGAAAACATGGGAACAAGATTTAGAAAAAATATATTAGGAAAAAACCCTTAATATAGTCTTTGAAGAAAAACATACAATATCATCCTAGTATTTTTTTCATGACCCGTCCCCCGGGGCCTGGGTCATGACTACCCCATGCCCGCCTTCCATAGTCTAGGGGTTGGCGACTAGCACCGAATGCATATTCCATAAAACTGGGAAGGCATTGCCTTTATAACCTGTAAGAACAGGAAACCATGAACATAGAAAGATACAAAATCAAGTACACTGAATAGTAAACATAGTGATTATAGTAAGTAAAAGGGGCCTGAATACATGCCCAACTGGAAAGTACAAGAAAAACTGGAAAGTACATGATTAATGATAGGTGAAAAAAAGCTCTTGGATCATCAACCACGAATCCTACCTGAAGGGTAGGTACAACTCAAAAATGTCCATCTCTGCGGTTCACCTCATATCATTTCCACCGCTGATCTACCTCTAGTCCTGGTACTCTCATTCTCAGTCTGCGTTTTCTATCATCTACACTATAACCAATAGGGTGCGGGCATAAACCATGCAGGGGTGAGTATAACGATACTCAGTAGGGACCCTGAGACCCTCAAGGTCTCAAAAAATCCATAATGTATGAACCACAAAGCATGAAATCAACTGATAAAACTAATTAGGTATATGCCCATACATATACCTATGTTATCCAGTATACCCATCTGAATCATGAGGAAAACACAGAGTCTAACTCAAATCCCAAAGCTCAACCATTCCACAAAGGAAGGAATACCACCAAGAAAAGTACCACACTAGTATGCCACATAGAAAAATACAACCAAGGTATTATCATGAACGAATGTACCACAAGGTTCAGACATATCTCACACCAGGTATTTCTAAGGTATAGTAGTAGAGTAGATTAGATGTAACTACTGAATCATCTTACTCTGTTATGAGGCAGTCCCATGAAGGATCCCTAAGTGCGAACACACACAGGATTCCTCAGTGCTGACCCATATAGGATCGCTCAGGGCTGACCCACATAGGATCTCTAAGTGCTAACCCACAATTGATTGCTCGGTGCTGAGCCACACAGGATCGATGGGTGCTGACCCACACAGGATCGCTCTGTGCTGACCGACACAGGATCTCTCTTCATTCTTCACACCACAGCCAGCTACAGGGTCCCCGAACTATGCTTTCTTATCTCCTAGAGGGTCCTCTCTACAAGCCTCTGGTCTATTCTCCAACTTCCACATAGCCACATGAAAAATTTAATAAGAAGACCACCACATCATAGGGGTCTCAACACAATAGATGGTGCGTCAATCAGACGCATGGTCTCTAATTTATTTTCATTTTGTTTTAGAGGTCATGGTTGGATTCATGATTTATTCATCCCGACCTATCCCCAACATTTGTCAAATCTCTAGTGGGGTATTCCAAATGGACCGTCTCACTCAAAGGTTTTTGACACCGTAGACGGTTCATCAAATGGATTCCCAGAGCCAAATATATGGCTGAAAGTGCATGCGGGGGTCGAAACTGGTCTGGGTCTGGTCTGACCCATTCGAACTGAAACGACCCACTGGGTTTGGCCTGGCCAGCACTGGGCGGTTCGGCAGGCCGCGAGGGCTCACAGTGGGCCACGTGGGCCACTAGGGGCCGTGGAGGCCGCATGAGGCTGTGAGGCCGTGGAGGCTGTGTGAGGTCGTGAGGCTGCGAGTGGCCGCGAGGCTACAGAGTGCAGTGAGGCGGTGCGGTAAGCCCATAGGGCAGCGAGGCCATGGATCAGCAGAGACCGTGGGTAGCAGAGAGCCTTGGGGTGGCGTAGACTACGGGGAGTGAAGGTCGTGGGGGTAGTCAGGCGTCGTCCATTCACCGTCGTACATCTTGATCAGTCGCCCTTCATTCGTCGGCTTCTTCACGATTCTCGAGTTCCACCGGAGCCAACCACCTGCATCGGTCACCAACACAATCGCGAAGATCATACAAAATATCCAAAAGATTTTTGGAGGGGTCGGTCCATGTTTTTTTGGCCCGTACCCTCCACGTTAGGGTGGTATCATTCAGCTCAAACAAGATGATTCAACATGAGAGGTAATTTAACATTTATCCAATTAAAACACACCCCTACCTCATATAAATGTTGATGTCGAAGAGAGAAGTCAAAGTTTTCGATGTTCGTCATGCCCACCACACACCTCTGGTCACATGCCCGTTCGTCAAATAAATGCTCTTCGATGAAGGTGGTTCTTAGTTATTGAAGATGTCCACCGTTAGAGGATGTCCCAAGGAAGCATTCCAAGTTGTGTGTCAACATTCTTCATTGGAGGAGCTGTTCATTGGAGGATGCTTTCTTCCATGTTATCCTCTTTCCAACCATTTCCTCTCAATTCCACCAAAAAGAAAAGTATCCCACATAATAGAACAAGTTATCTATTAAGTTTGTTAGCATAATTTCAAATTGGTTTAATTAATAATTTGGTGAGATGGTGTAATTAATTAAGGGGGGGTGGTACAAATACATTGGGGGAGTTCAATAGGTGTCCCCACATTTAAGAGGGAGTTAAAGGGGGTTTTCGTCTTGGGTGTTCCCCACCACCATAATCTCTCATGAGAAGGTTTAGTTCTAGAGGTCTCCACCTCTATAACCTTTCATGGGAGTTTTATTTCTTGTGGTCCCCACCTCTTAAACCTTCCACATGGGGGGTTTCAACAAGATGATAATAAAATAAAAGATTGTTTTATTTTATTTCTAATTCCACAAAATACCCAAAATTCTATCATTAACTCACGACCTACCATGGTCGAGTTGAAGGTATCCTTAATTGAATATTGGCGCTAAGAGTTCAATGGTTCCCTTGAATTTCAATTCTGATAACTGGTTCAAATGTTATAAAATCTCACTCACACATTTACTAAATGTACCCGAAATAATGCTCATAAATTCATTATGGGTACATCGGGCCCCAGAATCATGCGCCGTCTGTTTTTGTGGACTCGTACAATTCCCATTTAATTAAAAACAATTACATGGAAATTCCAGGTCTTTATATTCTCCCTACCTCGGGGATTTATGTCCACGTATTCCACAACTGAAATCTTGGAAAACAAGTTGGGGTTCTAAGCACGAATCTAAGACTCCCGCTCCCATGTGCTCTCCTAGATGTTCTCGTGCTGCCAATGAATGTGCACTAGAGGCATCGACTTCCCACAAAGGACCTTGTCCTGTCGATACTCAATATCTATGGAATCCTCGGTAAATTTCAATCCATCATCGACATCCATCTCTTCGTGGTCGATAATATGAGAAGGGTCGTGCACATATCTCCTCACCTGGGATACATGGAAGACGTCGTGCAGTCGGTGCAACTGAGGTGGAAGAGCTAAGTGGTAAGATACCTCACCAACTCTACTAAGGACCTGAAAGGGTCCGATTACCTCATAAATAACTAGCATCCTCGGAAAAATCTCCGCAAACCTCATCGAGGTGAGACCCGTAGAAAGACAAGGTCACCATCCTTGAACTCCAGAGGTCTCTGTCTCCTGTTGGCATAAGAATTCTTCATGCTTTGTGAAACCTTCATCTACTTGTAAATGACCTGCAACTTCTCTATAGTAGCCTGAACCATCTCTGGTCCCATGAGTGCTAACTCCACTGGGTCAGTCCAGCACAAAGGTGATCTGCAAGGTCGCCCGTACAATGCCTCAAAAGGTGAAATCTCAATGGTAGAGTGATAGTTGTTGTTTTATGAAAACCGAACTAAGGGAAATTGATCCTCCCAACTATGAATGAAGTCTAGGACGCAAGCACGCATCATTTCCTCAAGGGTCTGAATAGTTCGCTCAGTCTGGCCATCCGTCTAAGGATGGAAGGTAGTGCTCAAACAGTGCTACGTCTTGAAAGCCTCTGGAAACCCCTTCCATATCTGGGAAGTAAAATGTGCATCACGATCAGAGAGAATCATCATGAGTAACCCATGTAGCCACACAATCACCTTCACATAGAGGCGTCACAATCTCTCTGTTGAACCCTTCTCTCTGATCGTTAAGAAGTGGGCCGACTTGGTGAGTCGGTCGATGATCACCCAAATTGAGTCATGGCCCCAGGATGTACATGTAATTCTTGTCAAGATGTCTATGGATATTCTATCCCACTTCCACTATGTGACCTCTAAAGTCTGAACCAAGTATGATGGTACCTGATGCTCCACCTTCATGTGCTGACAGGTGACACACCGAGAGACAAACTCTGGAACATCTTTCTTCAGTCTCGGCCCCCAATTCTATCTTCAAATATCCTGGTACATCTGCCCCACTCTTGGATGTACCTCTGGAGGGGGTGTGTGGAACTCCCTCATCAATTCCTCCCGAAAAACATTGGTACAATCATACGTCTTCTAAAAAGGATGATGTGCTCCCCATCTTTAGAAAATCCATGAGGTGCTTGTCCTATGGATATCTAAGCATGTCGTGTCTCGTAGTCAGTGTCCCCATATTGAGCCTCCCTAACTCGCTGAAGAAATGGGGTAGTGACTGTAAGATACTGAAGAAAATCTAGTCCATCCAGATCCACAAAGGATATCTGCAAAGCGGCTTACCGCTCCGTCGCCTCACCTAGCAGCTGTATACCAGATCTCCAGCTGAGTGAATCTGCTAAAATGTACCCATTACAAGTAGTATAGACTTTCTCAAAGTCAAAGTCTTGGAGGAACTCAATTCAACGTCACTGTCTCAAGTTCAGGTCCTTATGAGAGAAGATATACTTGAGACTTTTATAATCACATTACACTATAAAACACTCGACCATCAAGTAATGTTTCCAAATATTCAAGGTAAAGACCACTACCACTAAATCCAGGCCATATGTAGCGTAGTTATACTCATGATATTTCAACCGTCGAGAACCATAAGCGATCACTGCTCGCTCCTGCATCAAGAAACATCCAAGCCTTCTCAATGACGCGTCGTAGTAGACTACACACCCTACGCCCTCCTTTTGTAGCCTCAAGATGGGTGCATAAGTCAGCATCTTCCACGCCTCATGAAAACTCTGCTGGCATCTCTCTGAACACACTAAGAGTTTCACCTTCTTCATCAACATTGATAGAGGTACTACATCTCTGGAGAAATTTGGTGCAAACCTCTGGTAGTATACATAAAACCCAAGAAACTCCATACAACTGTCACACTCTTGGATGTCTCCCCAGCAAGTACCACCTCAATATTTGCTGGATCTACTGCAACTCCAGCCTTTGATATGACATGTCAATGAAAGTGAACCTCTCGGATCCCGAACTGGCACTTCAAGAGCATACCATAAAGATGGTGCTCTTGGAGTGTATCCAGTACTACCTGTAAATGATAGGAATGCTCCTTCTTATAGGTGAGTAGATCAAAATGTCATCAATGAAGACTACTACAAAGTTATCATGGTATGGCTAAATGATCCTATTCTTGAGTCCCATAAACACTGCTGGAGCGTTGGTCATGCCAAATGTCATAACCATGAATTCATAATGGCCATATAGACATCCGAAAGTCGTCTTATACACATCCTCATCTCGAACTCTGAGCTGGTGATAGCCTGATCTGAGGTCTATCTTCAAGAACCATTGTTCTCCTTTCAGCTGATCAAAGAGGCAGTCAGTCCTCAAAAGTGGGTACTTGTTCTTCACGGACACCTGGTTCAGGCACCGATAGACAACACAAAGCCTCAAGCTCCCATCCTCCGTCTGGGCAAACAAAACAAGGGCTGCCCAAAGAGATACACATGGCTGAATGAAACCTTTCCCCTGCAAGTCCTCTAGTTGTACCTGCATTTCACAAAGCTCTGTGGGATCCATTTGATATGCTGGTTTAGATATCAGTGTCTCCCGGGGTACAGGTCAATGTAAAATTCCACCTCTCAGCGAGAAGGTAGACCCGAAACATCATCAGGGAAGACATTCGAGTACTGCTCAACCACTATAGGATAACTCGGACTCCCCACAGCAACTACTCTGAGGGTAAGGCTAGAGAACTCATGAGTGAACATATACACTCTCCTCTGGGTAAGTCCATCATGTGCTTCAAAATTCCCCGTATTTCGGGTAAAGGTAAATCTGGTCCCATCTACACTGACACACCACACTTTGGGCCTAATACATTCAATCTGAGCATGGGATATAGTTAACCAGTCCATACCCAAGATGACATCGTAAGGACTCGATGCCTCTACAAAGAGATCCCAGACGAAGCTCTCACAACCTAGAGTAAGCTCACACTATCAGAACCAGTGTTTAATCATAAAATCCTTTTCCATAGGATTCTATAGCCGTATGGATCGAGCCAACTTCTCCGAGATCCGAAAGAGGGTAGTGGAAATAATATAATTTCTGGAACCTATTTCTATAAGTAGTGTAGCTAAGTTGGAGTAGACATAGATCGTACCTCGTATCATCTCTAGAGCACTGTGATCATAGGCCTCAGATGCCTGGAGCTGAGCTCTCCCATGTCCTCCTGCTTATTATGGTCAGGGTAGAGCACCTGATGGTGGTAGCGGTAACATCTCGAATCTTCTCCCACCTCCATCTTCATTGCCATCTCCTCTTCTACGTCTTCCTGCTCCCCGTGGACCACCTTAATCGAACCTCTGTCTCTGCTTGGGAATTCCTTTGATCATCTGTTAATCATCTGTATGGCGTGTTGGATTGTCACGAGCCATGTGACCATGCCCTCCGCATGAATTACACTACCCATTACTAGCATGACTGGCTCTTCCTCGGGTGCCCCACACAACCGAACTTGAATCCTGTGGTCGCCAACCTGTAGGTATGGTCCTTTTTGACCTCTATGAAATTTGTCTCTTTCCAGTTTCTAAAGACTCTGCAACGTGATGTCTGGTGGTGGGTCTCACGGCTGGTGACTTCTTGGTAAGAAAAATCTCCACTAACATGGCTCTCTCTAACACCCACACCAGCCCCAGGATGATAAGAAAAAATCTTTGAAGCCCTGGTCTCTCACCTAAGACCCTACTCAAAGTTCCGGGCCCTAAAGAATGGGTCTCGTAACATATCTATGATGTACCATGAGTGGTCAGTGAGACTCACTGAGTTATGTGCCACAGTCATGTTGTCCAACTGCAGATGAAGTAGTTCCTGAATGCAAATTGTGTGAAGAGTCGCTAGAACATATATTGTCCGAAACAGGCTCTCGAAGACTACCCATAGAAGTGTCACCTTGTCGTGAACCTAAAACAACAAGCTCCACTATTTACCTACTGCTTCCTGTAGAAGGCTGGAGGCAAGGATCACCATGAGATCGGATGTTTTCCCTACTAGTCATAAGACTCTCACCATGGCCTCTAACCAATACTCAGCCACTTGTGGGTTTGTCTCTCCTCAGAACATTGGTGGAATCTAGCACTTGAACTCATCCAATGCGCTAATGTGGCATGCACCATCTTCTGCTATGGCTGATGGCATCGGTGGACCAATGGGTTATAGTACCATTGGTGCCTCCGCTGGTGCCCCTACTAGAAGGGGGCCCTACACCGAGGCCTCATCACTCTGTGGGCTATCAGTGCATACTACTCTCGGAACCCTAGCTGGATGTCTGTGTGGAGGCATCCAAAACAGAAATAGGTGTGCCAAAGTCGAAAAGTTATACCTGATGAGATGACTCAAAGAGATCAAAAAAATCATCAAAACACACACACAATCACAGTTTTCATGCACTAAGTCAGAAATCGTAATGCAGGGTCCTGGTGTATGGATACATCATCCGCCACACCAACAGTGGACTCCCTAATCTAAAAACCACACTCATTAAACTTAACAATATTACTTCATAAAAAAAACAGAGTCCTAGTTTTTTGATACGACTGAACTCCTTTGATACCAATTTTTCTTGACCTATACCCCGGGGCCCATTCCGTGACTACCCCAAGAACGCCTTCCATAGGATAGGGGCTGGCGACTATCACCAAAGGTGTATTCCCTAAAACTGGGAACACATTGACTTTATAACCTCTAAGCACATGCAACCAAGTACACAACATGATACAAACTCAAGTAAATCGAATAGTAATAAGAGTGAGTATATTATGTAAAAAGTTGCAGAATACAATCCCAATTGGAAAGTATAAGAAAAACAGAATGTATAAGATGACAGATAGGTGAAAAGCATCTCCTGGATCATCCACCACTAATCCTACCTGAATGGTATGTGTATCTCATGAATGGTTGTCTCTATGGATCGCCTCATCTAACATCCATCTTCAAGCTACCTCCAGTCCTCGTACTCTCGTCCTTAGTAAGGGTTGTCCATCGTCTACACCAAACACAATAGGGTGCGGGCATAACCAGTGCAGGGGTGAGTATAATGATACTCAGTTGGGACACCAAGACCCTCAAGGTCTAACAAAATCCACAAAGGATGAACCAAAAAGAATGAAATGAACTAAGAAGCCTACTTAGGTATATGAAAATACATATACCAATGTTATTAAGTATACCAATCTCAATTATGAGGAAATCAAAGAGTCAATCTCAAATCCTAAAGATCAACTGTTCCACAAAAGAAAGAATACCACGAAGGCAAGGACTACACAGGTACGCCACATTGAAGAATACAACTAAGGTATTACCATGAAGGAAAGTAACACAAGGTACAAACTCATCTCACACCAGGTATTTATTAGGTATAGTAGTATAAATGATTATATATAACTATTGAATCACCTTGATCTATTAAGAGGCAGACCCACAAAGGATCCCTATGTGCTGACCCACATAGGATCGCTCGGTGCTGACCAACACATGATCACTTTGTGTTGACCCACACGAGATATATAGGTGCTGACCCACACAGAATTGCTCAATGCTAAACCACACAGGATGGCTCAGTTCTGACCCACACAGGATCACTCGGTGCTGACCCACATAGGATCACTCTTCATTCTTCACGTCACAGCCATCTACTGGGTTCCCGCACAATGCTCACTTGTCTCCGAGAGGGTCCAATATACAATCATCTGGTTGATACTCTAACTTCAACTTTCTCTCACAAATAAGTATCTCAATGTACCTCCATTTCATAGGGATCTCAATGCAACAGAGGGTGCATCAATCAAAATCTCAGTATGTACGTTATTATCCTCTTAGACCCAAGCGTCCAGTTAGATTCGTGCTCGATCCAACCCATCCTTTCCCCAAAATTATCCAAATATCTAGTGTGGTATACCAATGGTATCATCCAGCTCAAAGGTTTCTGGTCCTATAGATGGTTCCTCAAACGAACGTCTGGTGCTAATGATATTGTCTAAAGTGCCTATGGGGGTCGAAAATCGTTCAGGTCTGGTCCGACCCAGTCGGACCGACCAGGGTCAACCCGGCCCACGCTGGGCAGTCCGGTAGGCCACGAGGGCCATAGGGGGCCTCGAAGGGCCGTGGGGGCCACGGGGGGCTGCGGTAGGCCACGGGAGGCCGTGAGGCCACAGAGACCTGTGAGGCGGCGCAGTGAGGTCGTGAGGTGATGTGGGGGCCACTGGAGGAGAAGCGTCATGGGGCAGGGAGGCCGCGTGGTGGCAGAGGCTATGGGGAGGTGGGGAGCCATGCCAACGCCGACACATGGCTTGACGGGCCACCCTTCCTTCGTTGCCTTCATCCCAGTTATCATGTTCCACAGGTGCCAACTGCCGGCACCGGTCGCCGACCCCATCGCGAAGATCACACAAAAGATCCACAAGATTTGCGGAGGGGTCGGTCCATGTTTGTTTGGCATGTACCCTCCGCATTAGGGTGGTAGCATATAGCTCAAGGAAGATGATTCAACATGATCTGGAATTTAATGTTGATCAAATTAAAAGACGCCCCTACCTCTTATGATTGTTTACACCAAAGAGGTCAACGTTCATCGTGCTCGCCACACGCCTCGGACCCTGAGTTCGTTCATCAGAAAAACTTTGTTTGATGGAGTTGGTTCATCCTTTTTTGAGATGTAAACCATTGGAGGATGTTCCAATGAAGAAGTAGATGTTTTGCGTTGGCGTTCTTTGTTGCAGAAGCTCTTCGTTGGATGATGTGTGCTTCTAAGTTATCCTCTTTCCAACCCTTTCCTCTCAATTCCACCAAAATGAAAAGTATCCCACATAATAGAATAAGATATCTATTATGTTTTTTGGAATAATTTTAAATTGGATTAATTAATTAATTGGTGGGTTGGTGTAATTAATTAAAGTGGTGGCATAAATAAATTGGGGGAGTTCAAGAGATGTTCCCACATTTAAGAGGGAGTTCAAGGGGGTTTAAGTCTCAGGTGGTCCCCACAACCATAACCTCTCATTGAAGGATTAGTTCCGGTGGTCCCCACCGCCATAACCTCTCATGGGAGGTTTAGTTCTGGTGGTACCCACCACTTAAACCTTCCACATGAGAGGATTCAACATAATTAAAATAAAATAAATTTTTGTTTTATTTTATTTCTGTTTCCACGAAATAACCAAAATTCAGTCTTTCACCCTCGTCCTTCCGTGGTAGAGGTGAAGGTCTCCATAAGAGAACATCAGTGCTGCGAGTTCATCAGTACCCTCATATTTCAATTTCGAGCACCAATTCAAAAGTTAGAAAAACCCGCTCGCACGTTTACTAAATGTACATGAAATAAAGTTTAAAAAATCATTCTGGGCACACCGGGGCTCGGAATCACGCTTCATCAGATTTTGTGGACTCAAAAAAATACCATTTAATTGAAAAAATCCAATTTAATTAAAAACATTACATGGAAATTATAGGTATTTACATATTTTTATAAGTTATATATTATGTGGATCTTTCCTGAAAATACATCTATGTCTAGATACAAACAATTATAGGTGGCTCTGGCTCAGATGTACATAGGAGTGAAAACCCTGACAAGGAGTTTCGGGATGGACCTGGTGTATCTTGTTACATGACAACAGGCCCTACATCACTCTTGGTTTTTAAACTCTCGAGAAATATTATTAGGATAAATAAAATTATCATTACAATCCATTATGAAGGATTTTAATGTAAATTTTTTCAGAGAGAAACCATGTCTATGAGATTAAATATGAATATTATTTCAATTTATGTTAGTTAGTTTTCTAGATGGGATTATGAATTATGATTCATAACCTAATATAGTATATTACAATATTTATAAATGGAGCGTCACAGAATATGGGGAATCAAAACTCGTGGAAAATTTAGGGATTTACCACAGAGCATGTCAACATAGTCAATGTTGGAGCGGATCAGATCACGACCATATTGGGACAAATTACTCAGGTTGTGAATAATAACCATGATACACCGTTTTTTGGATCATATCATGCGGCACAAGACTCCAAATTTATGTGGTAATACTTATCTAGTGGCAGCTGAGAATTGAATCATGTCCCTTGAAAATATATTCATGGAAAAAAGATTCAATGAAAATTAAATGGTAGTTCTAGTAGTATATTATCTAAATAGAGATGCTGTTCAATGGTGGTCCTTTATCCAGAATACAACGGAGAAAGGATAAATGGAAGATATTGAATAAAGGACTTTTAAGGAATTATTCTTCAACACATATTTACCTTGTGGGTAGTGAACCAAAATAAAGAGGAAACTCATTGTCTTATAGTAAAAGGAAGAAGACATTGTTGTAGAGTATGAGGCTATCTTCATACGACTAACCAGGTATTCCATAGATTCTGTACATGAATCGGAAGAAAATATTGATCATTTATTTGATGGTATTAATCCAATTCTTTGAAGGGCACTGGATTCTCAAACATATTCATCATATGATATAATTGTATTAAGTTCCATAAAAATATAGAATGAGTATGCTAATTCAAATTTGTCCATGATAAACCAAGATAATAAGAAGATCTCTGAAAACCATTGAAAAGGTGAAGCACCAAAAAAGAAGATGGGAATGAATAATTTCTAATTATTCGAGAAATGTGGAAAGAATCATCCGGGGAAATGCTTGAATGGCATGGGAGATATCTATAATTGTGAAAAAAAATTCATCGTTCTAATTTCTTCAAGGGGATGAAACAAGTCAATGATGTTCAATGATAAAAATTTATAGATATGGGACACTATGAAAATGAGTGTCCTAAGGTCCAAGGAAACACACCTCTGAAAAGCCATGAGAGCAAGGGAGATCCTATGCGATTACAACCATAGAGGTTGAATTACATGGTGTAAGTTACATTAATTTCATCCTCAAACATAGACAATGCATTATTTGGTTCTGGATCATCACATTCATTTATATCATCCCAATTTTCTATGAATATTAGACAAGTCCAATTTTATTTGATAATGGAGTTTTCAGTTAAAACGTATAGGGAATGTATCATTGAAAAAGGGTATGTCGATCAGTCCCCCTTATAACACATAAACATGGTTTAGTTGCTAATTGTATCACCATAACAATGACTTTATTTAATATAATTCTTGGTATGACGTGTTTGTCAAATTATGATGTGAATATCTATTGCAATAAGTAGGAAGTTACAATATTTTAAAATGGTGTTGAATCCCTTATTTTTATAGATCATAAATATTTCAATTTTTTTGTTATTTAGATCCACCCCTATATATCTACTGAAGGAAATTATTGGAGAGGAATATAACCCAATAACTATGTGTGAGGACATAAATTTTTAAATTTAAGATGTATATATAGTAAAAGAATACATTGAAGTATTTCCAGAGGATTTTCCGGGATATCATCTAGAGCGAGAAGTTGAGTTCTCTATTGATTTAATTTCTATTTCAATACCTATATCCAAGACTCCCAACAGAGTGGCCACTGTGGAATTATTAGAGCTAAAGAAACAAATTGAGGAATTGAGTGACAAAGGATTTATTCAACCTATTGATTCTTTATGGGGAACCCCTTTCGTCTTTATCAAGAAGAATGATGGATCCATGAGGATATGTATTGGTTATTGGGAAATAATTATTGTTAATATAAAGAATAAGTATCACCTACCACGAATTGATGATTTATTTGACCAACTTCTTGGAGAAAAATATTTTTCAAATATTGACCTATTATATTGATATCATCAGGTGTGTGTGAGGAAGGATGATATTTCAAATTTATAGTTACGAACCAGATATGGGAATTACGTGTTTATGGTGATATCTTTTGAACTTACTAATGCATACTCTGTTTTAATGGATTTATGAATAGAGATTTCAAGGAATATCTTGATAACTTTTTTTTATTTATCAATAATATCATGGTATACTCCAAAAGCAATGGATACCATGAGAATCATTTTCAGATTATTTTGAAAACTCATATAAGAAATGATTTATATGGGATGTTTAGAAAGTTTCAATTATGGATTCAATCAATTTATTTTCTTGGCTATATTTTATCTAAAAATGAAATATTAGTTGATCCTATGAAGACAAAGATAATACAATAATGGTCCACACAATCGAACATAACTGTGGTACATAGTTTTATTGGCATAGTAGGTTAGTATCGGTGTTTTGTTCGAAAAATTTCCCGACTAGCTAAACTGATAACCATGATCACACGTAAATGGGTTAAGTTATTGTGGAAGGATGAATGTATAGAATTATTTGAAAAATTGAAATGAATATTGGTCAATTATCTAATATTTAATCATGTATCTAAAAATTATGGGTTTCTAGTATACAATGATGCATAAAATAATGGACTGGGCTGCGTACTTATGAAATATCATAAATATATTAATTAGGCATGAAGGTAGTTGAAGACTCATGGGAAAAATTACTAGACTCATGATCTTGACTTTGCAGCCGTAATATTTTCTCTGAAGATATAGAGACATTATCTTTATAGTGAAAAATTTGAGATATACACGGATCACAAGATTTTGAAATACATTTTTGCGCAAAAATAACTCAACCTGAGGAAAAGGAGATTGATAGAGTTACTCAAATATTATCATTTTTCAATACACTATCACCTGGGAAATAAAATAAGGTGGAATATGCATTAATCAAAAATAGATCATGGTATTCTAACCTAAATGAGGATTAAGAGAGATCTTATATTCATGGATCTACAAAATAAGTATTTGGGAATTTTAATGGAGGGGAAACATTTTTCCAATTTCAAATGATTGATAATCCATCTTTACTAGAGAAGATAAAAAGATCACAATCTAACGATGAGAATCTACACAAGAAAATTAAAACCATTAAGGACGGGAGATTGTAAGACTTCGTGTATGGGGATGTAGTTTTGAAATTTGGGAACATGTTATGTGTTCCATCATTAGATAGGCTCAAAAGGGATCAATTATAAAATTCTCATACCTCAAATTTCTCTATACACCCAAGTATCACAAAGATTTATTGAGATCTTAAGGAACATTTTTGGTGGTATAATATGAAGTTGGAAATTGCTAACTACGAGTTAATGTGTCCATATTTTTATCAAGTGAAGGTGAATAGACAACATCCTAGAGTGGTGATGCAACCTATAACTATTATGATGTGGAATTTGGATTAAATTTCAATGGATTTTGTTACAATACTACTAAGGAAACCTAGAAGGAGTGATGAAATAGGGGTAATTATTTACCATCTCACAAAATAAACACATTTCATTTCTATAAGAGACGATTTAACATTTTATCACATTATAATACTTTATATTAATGATGTTTTAAGAATTCATGGTATACCTCTGTCGATTATGGCCAATCAAGATTCTTAGTTTACATCAATATTCTGGAAATGTATCCAATAGGGTTTGGATACTGAGCTTCATATGAGTACTAATTATCACCCCCCAAAAAATGAAAAATATGAATAGACTGTTAAAACACTAGAAGACATGTCGAGATCATTATTTCTTGACATTCAAGGTATGTGGGATCAATACTTTCCTTTGGTGAAATTTTACTATAAAAATAGTTTCCATTAAACATTAAAATGGATCTGTATGAAGAATTATATAAAAAGAGATGTTGAACTCCAACTTGTTGAAATGGAGTTGGAGAGGGGAAACTTTTAGGCAATGAACTTATCGAATATACAATGGAAAAGGTAAAGTAAATTCAGGTCCATATTAAATCATCATGAAGAAGGAAAAAGAGTTATACTAAAATCTAGAGAAGGGACAACAATTTCAAGTAGGGGATCATGTATTTAAAAAAGTATCTATGTGGAAGGGTGTCATAAGGTTCTGTAAGAAAGGGATACTAATCCCCAAGCAAGACAGACTGTTTGAAATTCTTGAAAGGACTGGAGTAGTGGCTTACCATTTAACAATACCTCCAAGTATCTCCATATTTCATAATGATTTCCATGTGTCGTTGTTGAAGAAATACATTATAGATCTGATACATGTACTCACCTATGATGAAATTGCACTAAAACCTGATTTTTCAAACAATGAAGAGCTTATCAGGATTATTTACACAAGGGAGTAGGTATTGAGAAGTCGGAAAACTTATCTGGTAAAGGTTCAATAGAGAAAACAGAAAATGGAGGAACCAACATGGGAACTAGAGGGTGTTATGATGCAAAACTGCCCACATCTTTTTATAGGGCTTTATAAATGAATATTTTTTAGAGTGAGATTTCCGAAGGAAGGAATAATATTACACCACATACATTTTATGTTTTTTTCTCTTAAATACATTCTATTTATAGCCTATATTTCATAATGAACTGAGTTCCCTTGAATCAACACTTGGTTATTTTGGGGACAGTCATAACATATCCATTAAACATAAATGTCCCACATCTCTGTTTTGAATTTTGAAAAACGGACATAGACGGTTGCATTCAGGGTGATATTTAGAGTCTAATAGAATTAAATTAATTTTTATTGAATAATAACCTACCCTTATGAATAGTGACATTTCTTTATGAATAGTAACTTACCCATATGAATATTAATATTAATCTTTTGAATGGTATCCAGACCCATGAATGTATAAATAAAATTTAGGTAACTTAAAAATAAAGATAATATTTGAAAAATTGGAATTTTTCAATTAAATAATGATTTTAATTAAAAATTAAATTTCTTATATATAGAAAAATATTTTTGAAAAATGGAGTTCATTTTTGGATTCTAAAAATTTTAAAATGGTCAGGTTGAATTTTTGGGATTTTTCTGAAATACATGAATTTTTATTGAATAGTAAAATACATTAATTTACCACGTATATACATTAAAATTTAAATTAACATTTCCTAGAATCATGAGTGATTTAATCACCCATACAATGAACTCACATGCATATATTACTATTATAGGTCATGGAATAAGCATTATTGCTTGTCTTGGGAAGAAATAATAATTTAATGATTATAATATTAAGAATACCCTCCTCTGCACCACTATAAAAACCACATGTCACCCCCACTTCCTCCCACAACAGTCATGCTTTACGACTTGCCTAAATAATGATCAAATATATCTCTAATCTCCTCCCACACGTCCAAGACCTATGGGTCTCACCAAAAGTAAAAAAACAAAGGCCTTAAAGGGATTCTGAAGGAGAAGTACTCAAGAGGTGAACTTTTCTTCTCTTTTCTTTCAAATTCTTTTACAATTAAATTATATTGTTTATCAATACTCACCTCTATACATCCAAGATCTATGATAATTATAGTACCTTACATGGAAAGGATTTTTATTATGCTAATGGATTATTTTATCATCTTCTCTCCTTTCCCCGCCTCTTACACTAAAATTGAAAATATTGTCCGAGATGTGTTAATTTATCACATTCAAGGATGAAATGTTTTCAATTTATATTTCAATCATCAAGACTGAAATATAATCATTTTTAGTGGTTAATAATGATTTAAATATATGTATTTTACCTTCTTAAATTTTCATGAATCCTTAAACAATCATAATACAAAATAATAATACAAAACAAGTCCATTATGCACAAAACCGTTATGTTAATCCAAGAGTTTATCAATAACATTTAACTAATGAGTAATCATCAATTATATAACCCAAAATAATTATAAGATCATTTATAATGACATTAATAATATATATTGAGAATTCTGTATGTTTAAACACATCTCAAACAAACATCCATTTATGAAAACAAGTAAACATGTCATGAAAACCAAGGAAGAAAATGCTTCCAAAACAATAAAATTGTATCTCTTAACCCCATCAAAAAGGGTATAAATGAAGATAAAAATGTTATACCATATCAATTAAATGTTGAAGAGGTTATATAATTATTAATTAATTAATATAAATTTGATTATTCAGTTCATTAAGGTCAATAAAGAACACCTTAGGTCATAAGGTAACATACCCTTTCTTTCACTTTAATTCAAGGACCCACCATCTTTGTTTTAATTCCAAATGATGGGGTATGTTTTAGAACCACCCACATGCTTCCATTGTGATATATAAATGATGGTACACCCCTTTAACTCTCATTAATACCTCGTATGAACACTCATTACCATGCCAATTTGTTTGTAAGGGGCTTCTTATCAAACTTTAAATTCCGTGAGATTTCCATTATTCGCCACTTACTTCTTTCTTGTGGTATTTTGTGTACATCCAGGTGATATATGTTATCAAGATTACATTTATAATCAAGTTATTCTATAATTAATCTTTTTTTATCATATTTTTTTAATATGACTCAATTGATTACAACATGATAATAGATTTTGCCTCATTTTCCGTCTCACTGAGACTTACTCAGCATTGTGTGCATGATCATTCTTATGTGGTGTATCTACTACCCATTAGAGATAATTTTTCATTTGAAACTATAATTTTAGTAAATATCTATTTTTAGTTTCATGGATATGATTTTTCCTTAATCCCTATATCATTCAACATATGGTGTTAATTTGGAAAGTTGTTTTAATTATGGAAATATTGATGAATATGTATTCTATTCTCTATAAAGATATTTAGATGGAATATTGTACTTGTATAAAATCTATGTATAATGAATTATTTGGAAATATACTGAAGTTTCAGGAATTAAATATCCCCAATATTCATCGACTGGTCCCATTAGACAAATTAGATGGTGAAAACCCCTTTGAGTTTGTTTCCAATAAATCAGACGAGTTTCTGCCCACATACTTGAACCTTTTTTATAGTATAGTGTTATCATGTTCCAGATACATGACATATAAATAATAGTAAATTACTTTATTTATTTTCAGGTATTACTATCCATGAGTTTTTTACAATGAAAAAATCTATGGATGCAATATTATTCCCAGGTTATTAGTAGCGAATGTTTCTTATTTATTCGTCAGGCCATATTGACTATGCCAATTTGTTTATGATTCAGTTATTATTGATTCATGATTCAACTATTTGTAACCCTTACTGAGAATTTGAGCTCACAACATTCATTTTTTACCTTAAACAGGTTATGAAGAGGAGATTATTTATTGATTTCATGTGGTTGTAGTTTATTAGTTTTTTATGTATTGTATTTTGTTACCTTTCCCAATGTAATTTGAGTTAAATCTATTTATATAGTTTTTTAAAGACTAATAAAATGATCGTTCCTTAGGTATTTCATTCTTCTTAATAATGAAAATGTAATATGTAATGCACTACCTCTGATCTAGAGGGGTTGGGGTGTTATAGTTTTTATTATAGAAAGATTAGTAGAAAACTAGGGAACTACATTTAGAAAACAATTTTTAGGGAACTAAACGATAAGATAGTATTTGAGGATAAACATACCAGATCTGTAACACCCAGAGATATTATGAGAAAAATTATTTTTAATTTATTTGATGTCTTCTATTATAAACTACACCATGATTATCTTATATTATACGCAACATCATATTAGCTTACAGTATACACAGTACTATTCCTAGATCGTCTCACACACAATTTCAAGTTCATTTTTTTGGAAATTATTCTACCCAATAGTAAATATAGATTTTGTTTAATGTATAAATGAAATAAGTTTTGATTATGTTATACGCAACACAAAACAGAGCTTTTACTACAGGCAACCCATACATGGCTTGTATTACACGCAATCAAGACCTTCTTCGATAGCTTGTGTAGTACACAATACCAAGTTTCACTGAATGAGATATTATTATAATATTATTATGAACTAGTCGTTATGAATAGTAATACCCACCTTTTAAAATTTTATAAATTTTATCTTTCAAAATGGACTTCATTTTTGGATTTGGAATATCGAAATTAGCCTAGGGTGAATTTTTTGTATTTTTCTGAAAACTTTCAAATTTTGATGAATAGTGAAAAAACTGGGTTACTATTTAAAATCCGACTTTTTTTATAAATAATTATTTATTTTATTTAAATTTATTTTAGGTCAAAATTGATACATAATACCTATATAAGTTAAATTTATTTCATTAAAGTAATTTAATAATAATTTTAGGCATATAAAAATTTTATTGAACATTTCAATGTCTTTTACCGACTTCCTAGGACAGTTTGAAAATTAACATAAAACTTAATTTTATCCCTTATGTGATTGAAATTTCTAAAATCCGAGAGACATGGTAAATATGAAGGAGTAAAATGTGGTTCAATAAGATAAAAATAATTTTTGGTGAATAGTAACTTTTTAATTTAATTACCACGGTTAAAAGTAAATAGGCTAATTAAGGGTAAAAACGATATTATTATTACCCTAACACATTTCCTAATTATATTGTATAAGTATAGTTAGACAAAAAATAACCTTAGGGATAATAGATTACCCTTTATATCCACTTAGATTAGATTAGGACATTTATTATTATTTTATTTAAAGAAAATTAATATAGTTAAAATAAATGTTTATTAACTAAAACATTTTTAATATAGGGTTATACAAAAGATAAATTCGACTATAAATATTAATTAGAAAGATAAAAAGATTTACTACATAACTTTATTTTATTTATAATTTTTAGGCATTAAATATTTTAATTTATTTATGTTAGAATGATGATATAGTAATTACCTTATTAATGAAATATTAACATAATTGATGTTATAAATACCCAAATAAAGGTACTTTTATACTTTTTATGAATTACACTAATTTTATTGGTTAATATGACATGTTAGTATTGATTTAATTAAATTTTATTGAACTAATCGTGCTGTTATTCTTTCCAAAAAAATCAAGTACCAAATAGTGTCAAAATTGACATTAAATAGTTGTTAAAAAAATATTATATTATTAATTTAATTTTATTCCTAAAAATATAAGGTTCAGAAACATGACTTTGATAAGGATATATATATTAAAAATGAACCACTTTTGGTTCTTTTGGATTGTTATAGTAAGTTTATTATCCATATAGTGTAAGAAAACTAAAAGAAACGGTACAAGTTAAATTATTTAACTTAGAGTTAAATCTAAATGATAATGGTAAAATAGTAACCTAAGATGTTCTAAAATCTATTGGTTGAGGGTATTTTTACCAATACCCACATTAGATTCTAAATCAATAAATTTTGAGCTTTTAAAACTGAATATGACTTTATTATAAAATAATATTTTAAGTTTTTCCAAAGGTGCCCCTCTCCTCCCTTATAAAAAGGGCACCCCTTCCCTCTTCACTTCACACCCTTTTGAGCCTTGAAACTCGAGAAACCCCTGAAAATTTCTCTTATTCAACCTCTCTAGTTATATCATAGAGGTTCTGGTCTTCTCAAAAGACCAACTCTAATGCCCTAAGATGAAGTTTAAAGGAGGTGTGTCGTGGAAGAGGTAATCTCTTCAACCGACTCTTTCATGTTTCTTTCTTCTTGTACATTCTCTTCTTTAGTTGTTTCATTAAAAATTAATAACAGCCGTATTACTTATATACTGATTTTTTATTATAAATATGAATCAACCCTATTTCACCTTCTATATATCCAAAGGAAAACGAAATCATCACACGTTTGTACGTACAGAATACCATCTTCGGGTCGTGGTGTAATCTGTTATTCCACCACCACCTTACATGGATGGGTATAATGGTGTAAATAATAACTATATATGATTATAATAATATAATAATGATTATAATATATTATATAATCCTCTAAAATTCCATTCAATAAATATGGGTCAGATATCATCGCTCGTGTGTACGTAAGGATTATCGTCTTCATGATGCGATGAGATTCATTTTCCATGTTAACAATTCAAGAATGATTATAAAGTATATATAATAATTAATCATGAAATATATGACATAATGATGTTTCTGTATTTATATATATATATATATATATATATGTATGTATTTAATCTACTTAATTCCCTTCAATTCAATAAGGAAACGAAAAATAGCGTTCATGTGTACGTACGGCCTACCGTCTCCATGAACGGTGTATTACTTTCCATTTATCAATCTATTATATATATGTATATTCTGAATATATATTACCTATAAATCATTTTTAATATTCTGGAATTATTTAATCATGATATATGTAATCATATTAAAAATTACAAGTCAAAACAAGGATGATAAATGAAATGATTTTACCTAAAACACTACTTTAACATGGAATTGACGAGTGAACTGATAATATAATGTCGTAAATGAATCATATATAATATCATTAATGTTTTTATGGTTATGTTACAAGTTAATAATATGTTTAATCTCATTATATAGGATTCTTAGACACATACGAAAGAAATTGGACATAAGGTAAGGGTTAACTATTCCAATCTCGTTCTTCTCTGAGATTGTTATTCGTAAGTATTTACTGGGGATATTTTTATAATTCATAGACATGTTTTCTAAAAATGTTTTCAAGTATTTTTAATGTCCATTTTACCCAATATTGAAATTTACCACATGTTATGAAAGAAATCTTACTTTTTTTTACCACACGGTGAACTTTTTGACTTTCCCGACAAAAGTACGAGAAGAATGTTATTTTTAACTTATATGGCGTGAAAGGATTTTTATGGCTTCAAAACACCTCATTTTCATTAACCTTAATCTACAAGATTCTATGACTATTTCCAAAAAAACTTTTCCTTTAAAATTTCATGTAATTTTGTGAAAATAAAATGATTTTGAAGAAGAAAGTATATTTTCCTCAATAATTCATTTCAAGTGTTTTTTCAAAATGATTTTCCATCTAAGATGCTATTATTTCATATGTGTATGTTTCAAGTATAATGCCTCTATGATTTAAATGGTTTCAATTTTCTTATGATAAAATATCCATTTGTTTTATATGGATTATGTGATGATGTGATGATGTTTATGAAACCCATTTTATTCTTTGGGTTATGAGGAATGTTTTAAATTTATTTTGTGGCACAAGGAAGAATGACATCATTATGCGATGAGTGGGACCTATATCTCCCTATAATGCATTGGGTAAAGATTTATATCTCATTAGATTGACATGGATGGAACAGTAAGTTAATATGGTCCAGTGATACTGGACTGGAATGAGGAGTGAACTCGATTCAAAAAGGGACTTTGTCAACTAAGATGGCCTTGGCCGCAATGCCTTGGCTACTATGTAAATCAAATCATGTGCTTAATGTTTTTCCACAATTACAAGTTTTATTTCCAAGCAATTTTATCATGATTGATGTTCCATTATGATCTATGCCTTATGCACTACCATGTTTTATGTCATTGCTAATGATTTTGAAGTTTAAACATTATGTTCATGATTTTTATGTTCAAATGTATATGGTTTGTTTTATTTTCACCATGCTTACCCTTACTGATCATTTGAGCTCACCCTTTTATATGTTTTCTTTTCCCAATGATATAAATATTGGTTTTAGGTAAGATAAAAAGTGGAAGATATTAATGGGAGATGTTGAAGTTTGTTCACCATGATTACAAGATTATATTCCGAGTTTCCAAAGAAACTAAATTATTACAGTCCTTTGGTGTCTGTTTTTGTTATATATTAAGTATTCTGAAAAAGTATTGTAATTTCCTTGTATATCAATATTTGGGTCTCTATAGTTGGTATCAGAGGAATGGTTTACTCATCCTTTGGAAACTAGGATCTGAGAAATTTAGTGAGATACCTAGAGATATTTCTAAGGTATGTCTGGGGATGTCCATAAGGTTATGTATTAGTATATGTTATAGTCCTATAATTACGGTAACAATATTAGAATTAAACCTACGATCTTCGATATTGATGTTACTCCCCCTTGATTATGATTTTGGCCTCTCACACTATTCTTTTTGGGTTTTAGAAAATGGCTGGAAACAAGAAGATTCACAATAATGGAGGATATGATGGATAATGAAATGATATTCTTCATGAGAAACCAAATGAAAATAGATCTTGAATTCCACATATCGTTATTATTCCAAATGAACAATCTCATAATATGATCAATAATCTCTACTTTGGTATGTTTCCTGACTTAGCTAATAAGAGAAAGATGGAGTCTCATGATGATCATAGAGGAAGGAAAGTTCAATTACGCTCATGTAAATCAAGTGGGAAGAGGCATCAGGGAGAATGTTTTAAAGGAGCTGGAAGATGCTTTGGGTGTGGAAAAGAAGGACACAATGCTAGTAACTGTAAAGGAAATGGTTCAGTTAACACCATGGACAAGGATAATGGTATTTATAAGACATAAACAGCAGTTAATTGTTTTAAATGTGGAATGTACGTGCATTATGCAAACCAATGACCTAAGGGAAAATCTCATAAAGAGAATCAGCATGGTCATATGGGTAGTATTTATGTGGATGATGATGAAGAGACTACAAATGATATATTAGATGGAAGAAATGATGGAGCCCAGTCATTGGTTTAAGAAGGTAGTGTAATGATTGTATGTTTATCAAGAATAATGTATGGTACTATAGAATAAAGAAAAATCTAAGGATTGTTACACTGTTGCCTTCTCGTGAGTTTTGAAAGTGTATGTTGAATGGTATCGGTAACCATGAAAGGTTATTCAAATATTTTTGGAAAGCAACTAATATGCGCATAAAGAAGGGATAAAGAGATAATGAAATGTTTGATAGTATTACTGAGCTCATAACTAATATAAGGAAAAAAGTGATACCATGGTTTGAGTATATAGAATTATTGGGATTTTGGTATATGGAAAGAGTTACCTTGTGACAACATTCATGTTTTCACTGTGGTTCAATAGAATACATGATTAAGGTATTCACATGTTTGGAATGTGACCAACAAGATATATCATATGTTATATGGTGGATAAATGATTGTATTCACATGCTCGGTAGATGACATTTCTAGTAATTGTTTTCTTTATACTATGAGCATGTACAGAAGTATTTTGGATAAGCCTAAATATTGGAATGAATTAAGTTAGACATAAGATATAATTGTTTAAGGCTATAAATTTTTCTATTTTATTACAGGAATGTTATTAAAATGTATTTTTAGAAAAAGTGACAACCTGAAGGATGGGCGACAACCTGTCGCATCAAACAAGGCTGAGGGAATCAAACCCACAACTAAAGTGAGAAATGACTTTATTTCCTACAACTGGTATACAAGAAGTCCCTAGTTAGTAGAAACTAGTTTTATTAAGTAGTACAGTAGAGAAATAATATGTCGGTTTTTGGAATCATATACGATTAACATCACCAGAGATGGACTTATGTATATTTGATAACTTTTGCTAACCTTTTGGTTGAGACATATTGAATGACCCATTATTCTATCACAGGATCTGCTATCACTTCATGAATGAAAAATTAAACATTATTTCTTTACGATATGAAGTGGAAATTGTTCCAGGCACGAACAACGGTGAGATTATACCGAAAAAAGTAAGTATTTATTCTATTACCAATTTTTCAACTTTAGGAAAATGATCTTGAAAAATAAATTTTTTCCTAGTGCCCTTATATCTGATGATTCTGATGGTATCTTAGATCACCAAACATTTATGGATTTGTGATTGTTGGTTTTTTCATAGCCATGTTCTCTACCACTATCCATCATAACATGATGGTTAGATTTTTATTCCATATCCATATTTTCACTTATGTTATCCTATGTTGAAACCTAGTTACTTATTAATTTGGGTAACCATTACGTTTCGTAATGTAGTTTTTAAAGTTCAGTTCAGGTATTCCTTTTTACGATGTGGGTTTCTATGAAGAAAACTTTCCAGTAGTAAAACATTTTTAACTCCTATGATTTTTGAGGGTGAAATTCATTTCAAGGGGGGTAGAATGTAACACCCCAAGAATTTTTGTGAAGTATTTTTCTTAATTTATTTGATGTCTTCTATTATACACTACACCAAGATTAGCTTTTAGTATACGCAACATTGTATTAGCTTGCATTATATGCAACACTCTTCTTGGCTCGTGTTACACACAATTTCATGTTCATTTTTTGGAAATTATTCTACGCAACATTAAGTATAGAGTTTGATTAATATAAAAATGAAATATGTTTTGATAATGTTATACACAAAACCAAACGAATATTTCACTACACGCAGCCCTGACTTGGATTGCATTACACACAATCAAGTCCTTCTTCGATAGCGTGTGTAGTACGCAATTCCAAGTTTTACTAAATGAGATATTATTATAATATTATTATGAACTAGTCGTTATGAATAGTAATATCCACTTTTTAAAATTTTATTAATTTTATTATTCAAAATGGACTTCATTTTTGGATTCGGAATATCGAAATTAGCCTAGGGTGAATTTTTGGTATTTTTCTGAAAACATTCAATTTTTTATGAATAGTGAAAACACTGGGTTACTATTTAAAAACCAAATTTTTATATAAATAATTATTTATTTTATTTAAATTTATTTTAGGTAAAAATTGGAACATAACAACTATATAAGTTAAATGTAATTCATTGGAGTCATTTTATAATAATTTTAGACATATAAAAATTTTATTGAACTTTTCACCGTCTTTTACCCACCTCTTAGGAGAGTTTGAAAATATACATAAAATTTAATTTTACCACTTCTGTGAGTGGAATTTCTAAAATCTGAGAGACACGGTTAATATCAAGGAGTAAACTGTGGTTCAATAAGATAAAAATATTTTTTGTTGAATAGTATCTTTTTTCTTTTATTTACCACGGTTAAAAGTAAATAGGGTAATTAAGGGTAAAAATTAAATTATTATTACCCTTAACACATGTACTAATTCTATTGGATAAGAGTAGTTCGACCAAAAACAACCTTAGGGATAAAATATTACCCTTTAGGTCCACTTGGATTAGATTAGGACATTTATTATTATTTTATTTAAAGAAGAATTAAAATAGTTGAAATCATAGTTTAATAACTAAAACATTTTTTATATAGAGTTATACATAAGATAAATTCGACTATAAATTCTCATTAAGAAGCTATAAAAAATTCCAACATAATTTTATTTTATTAATAATTTTTAGTCCATAAATATTTTAATTTATCTATGACACAATGACGATGTAGTAATTACCTTATTAATGAAATATTAACATAATTGAAGTTATCAATACCCAAATAAATGTAATTTTAGAATTTTTATGAATTAAAATAATTTTATAGCTTAATATGACATGTTATTATTTATTTAATTAATTTTTTTTGAACCAATAATGCTGTTATAATTTTCAAAAAAATAAAGTACCAAATAGTGTCAAAATTGACATATAATAGTTGTTAAAAAAAATATTATATTATTAATTGTTATATTATGCCTAAAAATCTAATTTCCACCCAAATGTCTAAGATAAGGATATATATATTAATAATAAAACACATGGGGTTCTTTTGGCTTGTCATATTAATTTTATTAAACATATTGTGTAAGAAAACAAAAAGACACGGTAAAAGTTAAATTATTTAACTTCGTGTTAAATCTAAATGATAAGGATAAAATAGTAACCGAAACCTTACTAAATCTATTGGTTGAAGGGATTTATACCCGTCCCTACCTTATATTCGAAATAAATCAATTTGGAGCTATTAGAAACTGAATATGACTTTATTATAAAATAATAGTTTATGTTTTTCCAAAGGTGCCCCACTCTTCCCTTATAAAAAGGGCACACCTTCCCACTTCTCTTCACACCCTTTTGAGCCTTGAAGCTCGGCCAAACCCAGCCAATTTCTCTTCTTCATACTATTTAGTAATATCATAGAGTTTATAGTCTTCTCAAAAGACCAAATCGAATGCCCTAAGAAGACGTTTAAAGGAGGTGCGTCGAGGAAGAGGTAATCTCTTCAACCGACCCTTTCATGTTTCTTTCTTCTTATACTTACTATTCATTAGTTGTTTCATTATATAGTAATAACATCAATATTAATTATATACTGATATGTTATTAAAAATATGAAACCACCCTATTTAACCTTCTATCCATCCTACATAAAACGAAATCACTGCGCGTGCGTACGTACGGAATAGCATTTTCAGGCCGTGGTGTAATCTGTTTTTCCACCAAGAGCTTACTTGGATGGGTATAATGGTATAAAGAATAAATATATATGATTATTATAAAATCATACTGATTAAAAGATATTATATAATACACTACAATTCCATTCAATAAATATGGGAAGGATATCATCGCTCATGCGTACGTACATATTACTATCTCCACGACGCGATGATATTCATTTTCCATGTTAACAAATGAAGAATGACTATAAAGTATATAAAATAAGTTATCATGAAATATATGACATAATGATTCTACTGGATTTATGTATATATATATTTATGTCATCTAATTAATTCCATTCAAATTGATAAAGAAACAAAAAACATCGTTCATGCGTACGTACGACCTACCGTCTCTATGAATGGTGTATTTCATTCAATTTATCAATCTATTATATATATGTATATTCTGAATATATGTTATATATAAATCATTTTTTATATTCTGGAATTATTTAATCATAATCTAAGTAATCATATTAATAATTACAAGTCAAATCACGGATAATAAATTAAACGATTTTACCTAAAACACTGCTTTAAAATTGAATTGAAAATGAACAGATAATATAATGTCATAAGTGAATCTTATATAATATCATAAATATTATTATGGTTCTTTTACAAGTTAATAATATGTTCAAACCCACTATACTTGAGTCTCAGTCACAAACGGAAGAAATTGGACATATGCTAAGGGATAACTATTCCAATCTCATTCTTATTGGAGATTGTTATTCGTAGGTATTTACTGGGGTCATTGGTATCATCCATACCCATGTTTTCTAAAAAAATTCATTTATTTTTAATGTCCTTTTTACCCATTTTTGAAATTTTCAATATTTTATGAATGGAATCTTACTTTTTTTACCACATAGGGAACTTTTTGAATTTTCTTACAAAATTACGAGTAGAATGTTATTTTTAACTTATATAGCGTGAACAGATTGTTACGGTTTCATAACGCCTTATTTTCATGATCCTTAATCTATAAGATTTTATGACTATTTTCAACAAAATATTTTTCTTTTAAAATTTCATGGAATTTTGGGAAAAGAAATTTTTTTTAAAGAAGAATGGATATTTTCCTCATGAATTCATTTCAAGTGTTTTATCAAAACCATTTTCCATATAAGATGAAATTATTTTATATGTGTCTGTTTCAAGTATAATTTTTTATGATTTACATGGTTTCACTTTTCTTATGATGAAATACCCATTTGTTTTATATGGATTATGTGATTATGGTATGTTGTTTATTAAACCGATTTTATTCATTGGGTTATGATGAATGTTGTATGTTTATTTTGTGGAACAAGTAAGAATGATTTTATTATGAGATTGTGGGACCTATATCATCCTCCAATTAATTGGGTAAATATTTATATATCATGAGATAGACATGGCTGGAATAGTAATTTAATCTATTTCAGTGATACAGGACTGGAACGGGGAGTGAACTCGATTCAGAAAGGGACTTTGTCCACTAATATGGCCTTGGAAGCAATGCCTTGGATATTATGGGAATGATAACATGTGCTTAATGTTTTTCCAAAATTAAAAGTTTTATTTCCAAGCTATTTTATCATGATTGATGTTCCATTATGATCTATTCCTTACGTACTGCCAAGTTTTTTTCATTGCTCAAGATTTTGATTCTTAATCATTATGTTCAGGTTTTTTATCATCAAATTTATATGGTTTGTATTATTTTATTCTTTCTTACCCTTACTAAGCATTTGAGCTCACCCATTTTTATGTTTTCTTTTCCCCATCATATAATGAATGGTTTTAGGTAAGAAAAAAAAAGGGGAAGATATTCTGTCTCTACATGATCATCCTAGTTTTTTGGTATGGAATAGATTATGTGGATGTTTCTAGAAAATAAATCCTTATATGGATACAAACAAGTAGAGTTGGCTCTACCACAATTATACCTGAGAGTGAATACTCAGACATAGTGTGTCAGGATTTAACGATGGTACCCTGGTACACGAAAATGGGTTATGCTGCACTCTTGGTTTGACACTATTTTTTGATATTTTTAAGATAAATCACATATCCATTATAATCCATTATGAAGGAATTTAATGTAAAATTTACATCATAGAAACCATGTCTATGAGATTAGCAATGCATAGGATTTCAATTAAGGTTATCTAGTTTTCTAGCTCGGATTATAAATTATGATTCTAAACTAAATCTACTGTATGGAATTATTTAGAAATGGCTCCTAATGAATGCATGGGAATCAATATTATTGTAAAATTTAGGGATTTCCCCACTGAGCGAGTCAACACAATCAATGTTGGAGCTGATCAGATCATGACCAAATTGGGACAACTTACTTAGGTTGTGATGAATAACTATGCTACGCCTTTTTTGGATAGTTTCATGTGGCTAAATCCCCTATCTTTTCACAGGACTACTAATCCAGTGGATGCAGAGTAGTGGATCAAGTACCATGAAAAAAATTATCATGGAATTAAGATGAAATGAAAATTAAAATATAGTGCTATAAGTATATTGTCTGTAGAGACCCGAAGCCTGATGTACATGGACATTACATTACATTTGCGGAATACATAGTACATAACAAAAACACACACACAAGGATCGTAATAGTTTAGTGTCTTTGGAAACTCGGAATATAATCTTCTAATCGTGGTGAAAGATCTTCAACATCTCCCATAAAGATCGTCTTTTTTTACCTAAAACCTTTCTTTATATCCTGGGGAAAATAAAACATAAAAGGGTGAGCTCAAATGCTGAGTAAGGGTAAAAAAAAGAAATATCAATCACATCATATTCATAAGAACATAAAATTTTGGAAATCGTAACCTGCAAAAGAGAGCATAATTTCAAAACATGGGATAAATCATAGTAGTGAAATGAAATCCCAATAATCATAACTTAAAACATGAAAATTTGTGGCATACACACATAATCATAGAGAATCATTTCTTATTAGTCAAGACTCATTTCCAAGACTATCTTAGTGGAAAAAGTCCCTTTCTGAACCGAGTTCACTCCTCGTTTCAGTCATGTTTCACTGAACTGGTATAACCTACCGTTCCAGCCATGTATATCTCATGAGATATAAAATCTTTACCCAATGCATTAGATGGAGATATAGGTCCCACCCATCTCATAATGATACCATTCTTATTGTGCCACAAAATAATAAATCATACATCATAGCATAACCCATGAAATAAAATGGGATTCTTAAACATCATGCCATCATAACATAATCCATAAAAAATTGATATCATTTCATCATAAGAAAATTGAATCCATTTAAATCATGGAGATATTTTACTTGAAACATACACATATGAAATAATGTCATCTTAGATGTAAAATAGTTTTGACAAAAGACTTGAAATGAATTCTTGAGGAAAATATCCTTTCTTCTTTAATATCATGTTCTTTTCACAAAATTCCATGCAATTTTAAAAGATAAGGGTTTTATTGAAAATAATCATGCAATATTTTAGAGTAATCTTCTTAAAAATGAGGTGTTATGAAACCGTAAATATCCATTCATGCCGTATAAGCTAAAAATAACATTCTCGTCAAACATTTGTCGGAAAAGTCAAAAAGTACCTTATATGGTAACCAAAGGAAAGATTCCGTTCATACAATGTGGTAAAAAGTAAATAAAGGGTCAAAATTACTTTAAACATCTATGTAAGAATGGTAATCATTTTATGAAAAAAATTTAGAAATCATGGTCATGGATGATAAACGTAACCCCAGTAAATACTTACGTATAAGCAATCTCCGATAAAAATGAGATTGAAAATTTATCCCTTACCTTAGGTCTGATTTGCTTCGTAAGTGTCCAAACCTCCGGTATAATGGTTTAAATAATGTCATTGACATATTCTAGAATCATACTCATTGTTATGATATCATATATGGTTCACTTATGTCTTTATATTACCCGTTCTTTTGTAAATTCCATGTTAAAGAGCGTTTTGGGTAAAATTGTTTCATTTGTCGTCCGTGTTTTGACTTGTAATTATTCATATGATTAATTATATCATGATTACATAATTACAGAATATAAAACATGATTTATATCTAATATATATTCAGAATATACATAAATATAATAAATCAGCAAATGGAACGAAATACACCGTTCATGGAGACGGTAGGCTGTACGTACGCATGAACGCTGTTTTCGTTTCCTTATTGAGTTGAATGGAATTAAGTAGATGACATACACATATATACAAATAAATCCAGTATCATTATTATGTCATATATTTCATGATTACTTATTATATACACTTTATAATAATTCATGAATGGTTAAAGTGGAGAATGAATCTCATCGCGTCGTGGAGACGGTAGTCCGTACGTATGCACGAGCAATGATATCATTCTCATGATCCAGGGACTGTATTGGAGTGTATGTATACTATTTCAGAATCAATATCACTTTAAAATAATCATATATAGTTATTATTTACACCATTATACCCATCCAAGTATGGTGGTGGTGGAAAATAGATTACACCACGGCGCGGAGACGGTATTCCGTACGTACTCACGCACTGTGATTTCTTTTTCCATAGGATGGACAGATGGTGAAATAGGGTTGATTCATACTTATAATAACATATAATTATATGAGTGATAATGATGTTATTACTTCATAATGAAACAACTAATGAATAAGAAGTGGAAGAAGAAATAACGATGAAAGAATCGGTAACGGACATTACCTCTTCTTTGAAGTGTTTCTTTGAGAACTCCATTTAGGGCACTAAAATTGGTCTTTGAGGAGGATCAGAACCTCTAGGATGTTGCTAGGGAAGTAGAGAAGAGAATTTTTCAGGGGTTGGCCGTGCTTGAAGGATCAAATTTGTGTGAGGAAGAGTGGGAGGAGGTGCCCTTTTATAAGGGAGGAGAGGGGCTCCTTTGGAAAACTAAAAATATTATTGTATTATAAAGTCATATTCGGTTATAAATAGCTCCAAATTGATTTATTTAGAAGCTAATATGGGGATGGATCGAAATAATCTCATACAATAGAATTTATCCAATTTTATATTCCTATTTCTACCTTATCATTTAGATTTAACATTATGTTAAATAATTTTACTTTTATCGTGTCTTTTTGTGTTCTTACACTATATGGTTAATAAACATACTATAACAAGACAAACGATACCCAAGTTGTTTATTATTAATATATATAACCTTATCTAAGTCATTTGGACGAACCTTAGATTTTTAAGAATAAAATAACAATTAATAATATAATATTTGTTTTAAGAACTATTTTATGTCAATTTTGACACTATTTGGTAATTCATTTTTGTGAAAATCATTATAGAAATATTAATTCTAAATAAGTTAATTAAATCAATAATAACATGTCATATTAACCTATAAAATTAGTATAATTCATAAAAAGTCTCAAATTATATTTATTTGGGTATTTATAATATCAATTATTCTAATTTTTCACTATTATGGTAATTAATGCATCATCATTGTGTCATAAATAAATTAAATTATTTAATGTATAAAAATTATAAATAAAATATCATTATGTATGAAATCTTATTATATTTCTAATTAATATTTAAAATCGAATTTATCTTATGTATAACCCTATATTATTAATGTTTTAGTAAATAAACATTGATTTTAACTCTTTTAACTCTTCTTTGAATTAAATAATAATAAATGTCCAAATCTAATCAAAGTGGGCCTAAATGGTCATATTTTATTCCTAAGGTTGTTTTTGGTTTAATTAAACTTATCCAATAGAATTATGACATGTGTTAGGGTAATAATAATATCATTTTAACCCTTAATTACCCTATTTACTTTTAACCGTGGTAAAAAAAAGTAAAAAGTTACTATTCACCAAAAACAATTTCATCTCATTGAACCACATTTTACTTACTGACATAAACTGTGTCTCTTGGATTTTTGAAATTCCACTCACAGAAGTGGTAAAATTACATTTTATGAAAAATTCATTTTTTTACTACCACTTAGTAGTTTTACTATTCATCAAAAAATGAAAGTTTCCAGAAAAATACCAAAAATTAGGCCTAAGCTATATTTGATATTATGAACTCAAAAATGATGCCTATTTTACCAAATTCAAAACATATCAGTTACATTAACTAATTTAAAAATTAATTCCCATCGTCAAAACAAATGGCGTGTTTTTAAGAGATAATAACAATCAAAAGATTGACACTTTTTTATAACTTGTTTAAATGTGAAATTACATCCAATGACCAACATTGTATTAAATTGTAAAAATATATTTTAAATATACTTTAAAACCCATCAAATTAATAATTTATCACTATTAATTATTTTGATTAAAAAAGTTGTTTTTAATTAAAATTTAGTAATTTTCACTATTTATCAGAATATGAATGTTATCCGAAAAGTACCAAAATTTCACCTTAAGCTAAATTCAATACTCTGAATCCAAAAATGAAGCCCATTTTGAGAGATAAAATTTCTATAATTTTAAAATGTGGTTATTACTATTCATAACGGCTAGTTTTAATAATATATTTAGAGCATATCGTTGTTCAATGAAACTCGGTATTGCGTACTACACACGCTATCGAGGAAGGTCGTGATTGTGTGTAATGCAAGGAAAGTCAAGGATGCGTGTTGTGAAAACAACTTTTGTTGTAGCATACAACACAAGACATTAATGAAATTAAAAAGAACATTTTTCATAAAATCTCGGGGTATTACATTCTACCCCCCTTAAAATGAATTTCTCCCTCGAAATTCGTCGAGGTTATAAATGGTTACTATTAGAAAGTTTCTTTGATAAAAACCCACATTGTAAAAAGGAATCCCAAAACCAATCTTTAAAAACAAAAGTATGAAACGTAACGGTTACCCAAATAAACAAATCATTGGGTTTCCACATAGGTGAAAATATGGATATGGAAGAGAAATCATACCATCATGTTCTGATGGAGAGTGGTAGAGAACATGGCTATGGAAAAGCCAGCAATCACAAAGCCATAAATTTGTGATGATCTAGGGTACCATCTGATTTACCAGATATAAGAGCACTAGGACAACATTTTTTGTTTTAATGATCGTTTCCCTAAAGTTGAGGAAATTGGAATTAAAAGAAATACTTTCATGATTTTGGTATAGTCTCATCGTTGGTCGTTCTATTGAAAATTTCCACTTCAGCACATAAAGAAATGAAGTTGAATTTGTCATTCGTGATGTGTTAGCAGATCATGTGATAGAATGATGTGTCATTCCATTTGTCTCAAACAAAAGGTTAGAAAAGTTATCAAAAAATACATAAGTCAATCTATAGTGAGATTAATGATATATGGTTCCTAAAATGGACTTATACTTCATATATCATACTGCTTAATACAATAAAACTAGTTTCATATAAATAGGGACTTCCTGTAGGCCAGTGGTAGGCGATAAAGGCCAGTCGCACTTCTGTTGAGGGTTCGATTCCCACGGCCTTGTCCGACGCGATGGGCTGTTGCTCGTCCTGCATGTTGTCCATTTTCTAAAACTATATTACTATAACATCCCATCAATAATATCAAACAAAACTTCTATCCTTAAACAATACTAACTTTTGTCCAACATAATCCATTCCAATCTTTAGGCTTATCCATAATACTTCAGTCCACTCTCATGATATAGTGAAAATGATTACAAGAGATTTAATACCATCGTTGATCCCCATATATCATAAGATATGTCTTGTTGGTCACATTCCAAACATTCAAAGGCCTTAATCATGTATTCTCTTGAATACCCATTGAACCTTAGTGAAAACATGAATGTAGTTAAAAGTTAACACTTTCCACATACCAAAATACTCAAAATTCTATATACTCAAACCATGATATCACTTAGTCCTTATATCAATCATGAGCTCATGAATACTGGCAAATATTTTATTTTCTCATTTTCCCTTCATTATGCGCATATCATCTTTTTTCCAAAAATATCACAATCACTTTACATGGTTACCGGTACCATAAAATTATTGAAAACCATAGTAGACCAATACATAAATATTCCAATATTCCACGATACTATATACAACATTATTTTGTAATCCCATTACATAAACACTTAATCATTCCACCACATCGTTATCATATTCATCTTCACCAATGGTGATCACATGTGACTTCCCTTTTTCCTTTGGCTTATGTGGTTGCTCATGTCGATCATCACTAACACTTGGATTAGGGCATTTATTAGCATAATGCCCCATTTCCTTGCACTTGAAGCATTGAAGTGTTGGTGGTGCGTTCTCTGTAGTCTTTTCATTATTCCCATCATTAGAAACCCTTTTTCCATTACTTCAACACTAAGCTGCTCGATGACCTTATTTTCCACACTTAAAATATTTTCTAGTCCCTTTAAGACAATCTCCACCATGCTTCTTTCCACACTTTGAGCATAAAGAAACATTCATCTTCTTTTCACCATTATTCTGAGATTTCTCCTTGATCTCCATCTTTCGTTTCTTGTCAAAACTATGAGATGGATAAGTAACACCAACTTCAATTTCTACCTTGATAGCACAACATAAAATTTATTCCTAGCTACTGAAGTCCCTTATAGCTAATTCCCTTCGAAGATTTGGTTTTAAGCCACTGAAGAATCGATCAACATTACTTTCAGGTTTGATGATAAATCCAGATGCATACCTTGAAAGCCTTGTAAAATTCACTTCGTATATACCAACAGATTCATTATCCTTTTGCTTTAGTTCACGAAACTCCTTCTCCATCTTTTTTCGAAGAATACGAGGGAAGTAATTATTGAAAAATAAGTTCTTGAACTCGTCCCATTCCATGGAATCAATTTCATCTCTTTGCCTCGTATTCTTGATAAGATTCCACCATTGATCAGCTTCACCTTCCAAACGATATACTGATAAGATGACTTTATCATGTTTAGAACATTGAAAAACTGAAAATATCTTTTCGGTGGTACTGATCCATTGTTCAGCAACAAGTGGATCAGAAGACCCACTGAAAGAGGGTGGATGTTGACTCATGAAGGACTCAATAGAATATTGTTCCCTTCTATGCTCATTTGGACCTCGAGAATGATTCATTGCTTGTGTAAGTATAGCAATAAGATTTTTCACTCCATCTCCCATAACATTTGTTTGTTCAGGAGGACAATCATTGCATTGTCCATTGCATTGATCAACACGGTTCCTTCGTGTTCCAGCCATCGTCTAAAACCCAAAAAAAATAGTTTGAGAGGCAAAAATCATGCTATGGAAAACAACATAATAAAGGGGGTGTAACGTCAATATCTAACATATTAAGTTTAATTCTAATATCGTTAGCGCAATTCTAGGACTATAACCTATACTTATACTTATCCTTAGGGACATCTCTAGACATACCTTAGAAATATCTCTAGGGATCTCACTAAAGTTCTCGCATCCTAGTTTCCAAAGGTTGACTAAACTTTTCCTCTGATACCAACTGTAGCGGTCTGGAATTAGTTCCATTGGACTACAATTGATACCTATCAGGGCACTCCATGGGAGGATACACCCCCTGGGCGGGACACACCACCATCCCCAGTGGCAGCCATTTCCTCATGAAGCCCTTGGGCGGAGAGCCATGCTTCGTAAAACGCTCACATGTGAGAGTTCCAAAGGATCAGATACATTCTTACCTCCTTTTCCTTTGATACCAACTATAGATACCCGAAGCCTGAAATACATGGACATTACATTACTTTTTCGGAATACTCAGTACATAACAAAAATATACACACAAGGATCGTAATAGTTTAGTGTCTTTGGAAACTCGGAATATAATCTTCTAATCATGGTGAAAGATCTTCAAATCTCCCATAAAGATCTTCCTTTTTTTACCTAAAACCTTTCATTATATACTAGGGAAAAGAAAACATAAAAGGGTGAGCTCAAATTCTCAGTAAGGGTAATCAAAAGAAATATCAATCACATCATATTCATAAGAACATAACATTTTGGAAATCCTATCCTGCAAAAGAGAGCATAATTTCATAACATGGGATAAATCATAGTCGTCAAATGAAATCCCAATAATCCTAACTTAAAACATGAAACTTTATGTAATACACACATAATAATAGAGAATCATTTCTTATTAGTCAAGACTCATTGCCAAGACTATCTTACTGGACAAATTCCCTTTCTGAACCGAGTTCACTCCTCATTTCAGTCCTGTTTCACTGAACTGGTATAACCTACCATTCCAGCCATGTCTATCTCATGATATATAAAATCTTTACCCAATGCATTGGAGGGAGATATAGGTCCCACCCATCTCATAATGATACCATTCTTATGTGTGCCACAAAATCATAAATCATACATCATAGCATAACCCCTGAAATAAAATGGGATTCTTAAACATCATGCCATCATAACATAATCCATAAAAAATTGATATCATTTCATCATAATAAAATCGAATCCATTTAAATCATAGAGAAATTTTACTTGAAACATACACATATGAAATAATGTCATCTTAGATGTAAAATAGTTTTGACAAAACACTTGAAATGAATTCTTGAAGAAAATATCCTTTCTTCTTTAAAATCATGTTCATTTCACAAAATTCCATGAAATTTTAAAAGATAAGGTTTTTATTGAAAATAATCAGGCAATATTGTAGAGGAAGCTTCTTGAAAATGAGGCGTTATGAAACTATAAAAATCCGTTCATGCCATATAAGTTAAAAATAACATTCTCCTCGTACTTTTGTCGGAAATGTCAAAAAGTACCTTATATGGTAACCAAAGGAAAGATTATGTTCATACAATGTGGTAAAAAGTAAATAAAGGGTAAAAATGACATTAAAAATCCATGGAAGATTGGTAAAAATTTTATGAAATCATTTTTATAAATCATGGTCATGGATGATATACGTAACCCCAGTAAATACTTACGTATAAGCAATCTCAGATAAAAATGAGATTGAAAATTTATCCCTTACCTTAGGTCCGATTTGCTTCGTAAGTGTCCAAAACTCCTTTATAATGGTTTAAATAATGTCATTGACTTATTACAGAATCATACTCATTGTTATGATATCATATATGGTTCACTTATGACTTTATATTACCCGTTCTTTTGTAAATTCCATGTTAAAGAGCGTTTTGGGTAAAATTGTTTCATTTGTTGTCCGTGTTTTGACTTGTAATTATTCATATGATTACTTAGATCATGATTACTTAATTAAAGAATATAAAACATGATTTATATCTAATATATATTCAGAATATACATATATATAATAAATCAGTAAATGAAAATAATTAAACCATTCATGGAGACGGTAGGCCGTACGTACGCATGAACGCTGTTTTCGTTTCCTTATTGAGTTGAATGGAATTAAGTAGATGAAATGCACATATATAAAAATAAATCCAGTATCATTATTATGTCATATATTTCATTATTACTTATTATATAAACTTTATAATCATTCATGAATGGTTAATGTGGAGAATGAATCTCATCGCGTCGTGGAGACGGTAGTCCGTACGTACGCACGAGTGATGATATCGTTCTCATGATCATGGGAATGTATTGGAGTGTATGTATACTATTTCAGAATCCATATCACTTTAAAATAATCATATATAGTTATTATTTACACCATTATACCCATCCAAGTAAGGTGGTGGTGGAAAATAGATTACACCACGACGTGGAGATGGTATTCTGTACGTACGCACGCGTGGTGATTTCTTTTTCCGTAGGATGGATAGATGGTGAAAGAGGGTTTTTTAATACTTATAATAACATATAAGTTTATGAGTGATAGTGATTTTATTACTTCATAATGAAACAACTAATGAAGAAGTAGTGGAAGAAGAAATAAAGTTGAAAGAATCGGTAACGGACATTACCTCTTCTTTGAAGTGTTCCTTTTAGACCTCCTTTTAGGGCACTAAAATTTGTCTATGATGAATACCAGATCCTCTAGGATGTTGCTAGGGAATTGGAGAAGAAAACTTGGAAGGGTTTGGCCGAGCTTTAAGGCTCAAAGTTGTGTGAGGAAGAGAGGGAGGAGGTGCCCTTTTATAAGGGGGGAGAGGGGCTCCTTTGGAAAACTAAAAATATTATTTTATTATAAAGTCATATTCGGTTTTAAATAGCTCCAAATTGATTTATTTCGAAGCTAAGATGGGGATGGATCGAAATAATCTCATCCAATTAAATTTATACATGTGTAGGTTCCTATTTTAACCTTATAATTTAGATTTAACATTAAGTAAAATAATTTTACTTTTACCGTGTCATCTTGTGTTCTTACACTATAAGGTTAATAAACATACTATAACAAGCCAAATGAACCCCAAGATGTTTATTTTTTAATATATATAACCTTATATAAGTCATTTGGCCGATACTTATATTTTTAGGAATAAAATAACAATTAATAATATAATATTTGTTTTAAAAACTATTTTATGTCAATTTTGACACTATTTGGTAATTGATTTTTGTGAAATTCATAACAGAATTATTAGTTCGAAAAAGTTAATTAAATCAATACTAACATGTCATATTAACCTAGAAAATTAGTGTAATTCATAAAAACTCTCATATTATATTTATTTGGGTATTTATAATATCAATTATTCTAATTTTTCACTATTATGGTAATTAATGCATCATCATTGTGTCATAAATAAATTAAATTATTTAATGTCTAAAAATTATAAACAAAATATAATTATTTAAGAAATTTTATTATATTTCTAATGAATATTTACAATTGATTTTATCTTATGTATAACCCTATATTATTAATGTTTTAGTAAATACACTTTGATTTTAACTCTTTTAACTCTTCTTTGAATTAAATAATAATAAATGTCCTAATCTAATACAAGTGGGCGTAAATGGTCAAATTTTATTCTTAAGGTTGTTTTTGGTCGAATTACAATTATCCAATATTATTAGGAAATGTGATAGGGTAATAATAATATCATTTTTATCCTTAATTTCCCTATTTACATTTAACCGTGGTAAAAAAATTAAAAAGTTACTATTCACCAAAAATTATTTTAATCTCATTGAACCACATTTTACTTACTGACATCAACTGTGTCTCTCAGATTTTTGAAATTCCACTCACAGAAGCGGTAATAGTATGTTTTATGAAAAATTCATTTTTTTTACTACCACTTAGTGGTTTCACTATTCATCAAAAAATGAAAGTTTCCAGAAAAATACCAAAAATTAGGCCTAATCTATATTTGATATTATGAACTCAAAAATGATGTCTATTTTACCAAATTCAAAACATATCAGTTACATTAACTAATTTAAAAATTAATTCCCGTCATCAAAACAAATGGCGTGTTTTTAAGAGATAATAACTATCAAAAGATTGACACTTGTTTATAACTTGTTTAAATGTGAAATTACATCCAATGACCAACATTGTATTAAATTGTATAAATATATTCTAAATATACTTTAAAACCAATCAAATTAATAATTTATCACTATTAATTTTTTTGATTAAAAATTTGTTTTTAATTAAAATTTACTAATTTTCACTATTCATCAGAATATGAAAGTTATCCGAAAAGTACCAAAATTTCACCTTAGGATAAATTTGATACTCTGAATCCAAAAATTAAGTCCATTTTGAGAGATAAAATTTCCAAAATTTTAAAAGGTGGTTATTACTAATCATAACGGCTACTTTTAATAATATTTTAATAGCATAACGTTGTTTAATGAAACTCGGTATTGCGTACTACACACGCTACCGAGGAAGGTCGTGATTGCGTGAAAAGCAAGGCAAGTCAAGGGTGTGTGTTGTGCAAGCTCCTTTTGGTGTAGCATACAACAGAAGACATTAATGAAATTAAAAAGAATATTATTCATAAATTCTCGGGGTGTTACATTGTCTCAAGTGAGACTTTGATCAATGGTGGTCCTTGATCTAGAATACCATGGAGGGAGAAGATGTGAAATATATCTTATGGACGAATTTTAATGAAATATTCTTCTACAAATATTTACCTCGGGAGAAATAAAAAAACGATGAGAAAATTCCATGGCTTAATGAAAATGGAAGAATACAGTGTTCTTGAGAATGACACTACCTTCATAAGACTGTCCTTTTTCCATATATTATTAACGTGGATTGGGAGAAAATAATGATCATATATTTGAAGTTCTTAAGGATAATCTTCTAAGGGAACTGGATTCACAAAAAAATTATCATATCAAAGAATTTTATTATGTGCCATCAAAATAATGAGGGGTTGCAGGATAAAATTTTCTCAAGGAAATCCTAGGTAAGAAGTGGTACAATGATAACCATGGAAATGATAAATCACCAAAGAAGAATAATGGAATGAAGAAATTCCAATTATGCGAGAACTGTGGAAATAATCATCGGGGAAAATGGTTGAAAGACATGGGAGTCTTCTATAAGTGTATAGAAAAGGGTCATCGATCTAATTAAAGGAATGGGAAGAGTAAATTGGATAATTTTCAATGTTACAATTGTAGTGATATGGGAATCTATGCAAATGAATGTCTTATGAACCACGGAAAATTCCTTAGAAAAGGTCACTAGATCAAGGGAGAGCATATGCAATTACAATTGTAAAAATTGATGTTCTTAAGGAATTGGTGGCACTTTAATTATTTCCTCAAATTTATCCAAAAAATTATTTGATTTCGGATCGTCACATAAATTTATATTATCCTAGTTTTACAAGAAAAATAAACATGTCCAATTTGATTTAAAATAGTAGTTGCCCGTCAAAACTCTTAGTGGATGTATCACTGCAACAAGGGAATGTATATCATTCCCCCTCATGACACATAAACATTATTTAGTTTCTAACCATATCATCATACCAATGACTAACTTTGATATAATTATTGGTATTAAATGGCTGCCAAATTATGATGTGAGGAAGTTTTTTTTGTAAGGAGAATGAAGTTACAATCATGGAAAATAGTATAGAATCCCTTATTTTTAGAGAAGAATCCTCTCAATCTGATTCATATATAGATCCACCAATTGTAGCACTACTAAATAAAATTCTTGTAGAGGATGAGAACCCAATATCTATGGGAGAGAAAATAAATCGTCAAATTTAAGATGTATAAATAGTGTAGGAATACATTGATGTATTTCTAGAGGATTTAACGGGACATCCTCTGGAGCGAGAAGTTGAATTCTATATTGATTTCATTTTTAGTGCAAGACCTATATATTAGAATACCAATAGAAAGGACACAGTTGAATTAGTCGAGCTAAAGAAACAACTAGAGGAATTTAGTAAAAAGGGATTTATTCAACCTAGTGTTTCTCCATTGGGAGCCCCTTCCCTATTTATCAAGAAGAAAGATGGATCATTGATACTATACATTGATTATATAGAAATCAATGATATTTCAATAAAAAATAAGTATCATCTACCATGAATTGAGGATTTATTTGATCAACTTTAGGGAGGAAAATATTTTTCAATGATTGACATTCGATCTGGATATCATCAGTTGCATGTGAGGAATAAAGATATTCCAAAGATTGGATTCCGAAGTAGATATAGGAATTACGATTTTACAGTGATGTTGTTTGGACTTACTAATGCTACCTCTGTTTTCAAGTATTTATAAAGTAGATTTTTCAAGGAATATCTTTATAAAATTCATGTGTATTTATCAATGATATCCGAGTATATTCCAAAATCTATGAATAACAATAGAATCACTTGCAAATTATTCTGAAAACTATTAGAATAAATTAATTATATGGGATGTTTAGAAAGTGTGAATTCTGGCTCCAATCAATTTCATTTATGGCCATATTGTCCCTATGAATGGAATCTTAGTTGATCCAGTGAAAGCAAAGTCAATCCAAAAATTTACCACTCCACAAAACATAACTGATGTACACAATTTTATTGTATAAGTTTGTTACTATTAGCATTTCGTTTAGAATTTATCCCGACTGACTAACCCACTAACCCTGCTCACATTTAAAGGAATTAAGTTTTTGTGGAAAACAAATTTATAGAAGTATTTGGGGAATTCAAAAGGGTATTGGCCAATGCTCTAATTTTGACTCTTCCATCAAGAAATGATGAGTTTATAAAATCCATTGATGCATCAAATAATGGTCCAGGTTTCTTCCTTATGCAAATGATAAAGATGTTGTTTATGCATCAAGTAAGTTGACGATTCATGAGAAAATTTACCCAAAGAATTATCTTGAGTTAGTAGTGGTAATGTTTCTCTGAAAATATAGAGAAATTCTCGTTATGGTGAAAAATTTTATATATACATGGATGACTAGAGTTTGAAATACATTTTCACACAAAAATAAATCAACATGAGGTAAATGAGATGGCTCGAGCTACTCAAAGATTATGATTGTTCAATACACTACCAGCCAAAAAAGGGAAATAATGTGGCAGATGCATTAATCCTGAAATACCAAGTAATTCTATCCCAAATGTGGATTGAGGGAGATCATATATTCATGGATATACTAAATATGGATATGCAAAGTGTTAAGGAATGGGAAACGTATTTTTTCATTCAAATGATTGCAAAAACATCATTACTAGAGAAGATAAAAATATAATAATCTGATGATGACAACATAAACATGAAAATTAATGTTGTTATGGTGGGAGATATTAAGACATCATGTTAGATAAAGTAGTTATAATATTTGGGAAGATTTTATGAGTTCCATCAGTACTTAAATGAAAAAGGGAACTATTCGATGATGTTCGTAGCTCAAATTTTTCTATACACCCACGTATCAAAAATATGTATAGAGATCTAAAGGAAAAATTTTGGTGGGATAATATGAAGTCGGAAATTGATGACTACTTGTCAAGGTGTCTAGTTTTTTAACATGTGAAAATTGGAGATAAAATATCCTTGAGGTATGATGCAACCTCTACCAATTCTTATGTGGAAGTGGGATGGCATTATGATAAATTTTGTCGCTGGACTACTGCGGAAACCTAGAAGGAATGTTGAAATATTTGTAATTGTTGATTGTCCCAAAATATTAGCACATTTTTTTAATATAAGAGAGGATTTACCACTTGAGCACCTCGAAAAAAATTTATTAATGATGTTTTAAGACTTCATGGTGAACCTATATCAATTGTGTTAGACTGATATACCCGATTTACATAATAATTCAAGAAGAATCTCCAAAAGGATTTGGATATTGAGAATCAAATGAGTACTCTTTATCACCCGCAAAATGATAGACACTCTAAAAGGACTATTTAAACATTGGAAGACATGTTGTGATCATGCTCTCTAGACTTTCAGAGTATGTGGGATAAATAATTACCTTTGGTTGAATTTTCATACTATAATAGTTTCCATTATAAAATTAAAATGGCTCTATATGGAGAATTATATGCTTAGAGGTGTCAAACACCAACTTGATGGGATTAAGTTGGTGAGATAAAACTTTAAATCCCAGAAAATATCGAAGAGACAACTACAAAGGTAAAAGAAACTCATGCCCATAATAAAGAATCAAAAAGTAGGGAAAATAGTTATGATGAAAACTAGAGAAAGGAAATGGAATTTCAAGTAGGGAATCATGTCTTTATAAATGTATATCAATGGAAGAGTGTCTTAAGTTACAGTATGAAAGGGAAACTAATCCCTAGGTACATCCGACCGTTTGAAATTTTAGAAAGGATTAGAGTTGTAGGTTTTCATTTAGCAATGCATCCAAGTCTCTCAATAGTTCATAATGTTTTACATGTCTAGTTGTTCATGAAATACATTCCAGACCCAATTCATGTACTCACCTATGATTTAATAGCACTAGAACCTAATTTTTCATAATGTGAAGAACCTATCGGGATTCTTGACACAAGGGAGAAGGTATTGAAAAATCAGAAAACTCATCTAGCAAAGGTTCTATGGGGAAACCATAACATGGTGTAATCAACGTGGGAACCTGAGGGTCTAATGAAGAAGAACCACTCACAACCTTTTAAAGGTATTTATACCTGAAAACATTCAAGGATGAAATTTTTTAAGGAGGGAATAATATAACGCCCAAACATTTTATGGTATGTTTCTTTTAAATACATTCTATTCATTACTTATCTTTCATATAGAACTGATTTTCACTGAAACCACACATGGTTATTTAGGACATTGTCGTAACCTAGCCAATTAACTAATATTTTCCACTTTTATGTTTTGAAATTTAGAATATAGGCATATAAGGTTGAAATAAAAGTGATATTTATAGTCTAATATAATTAACATAATTTTTAGTGAATAGTAACTTACACTTATGAATAGTAACCTACCCATACGAAGAGTAACTTAAACATATGAAGAGTAATATGACGCTTTTTAATGTTATCCATGCCCATGAATGTATAAAAAAATTATAGGCACCTTAAAATGAAGATTAATATTTTAAGTGTTGGACTTTTTTGATTAAATATTGATTTTAATAAAAAATTAAATTTATCATATTTATAATATTATATATAAAAAACAAAGTTCATTTTTGGATTCTACACATCAAAAAATGGTTATGGTGATTTTTTTTTGGATTTCTCTAAAATACTTGATTTTTTTAATAGTAAAATACAATAATTTACTATATAAATACTTTATAATTTAAATTAACCATTCCTAGCATCATAGTGGCGTTAAAACCCAAATCATGAACTCACATGAAATTATTACTATTATATATCATGGAAGACTCACTATTTCTTTTCTTGTGATAAAATAATATATTAATGATTATAATATTTTGGATACCCTCCTCTCCTCCACTATATAAACCACCCCTCACCCCCACTTCCTCCCACACCATTAAACCTTCATGACTTTCCAAAATTATACTGAAATATCTCCTAATATCCTCCCCCACATCCAACACCTAATGGCCTCACCAGAAGACCAAAAACAAAGGCCATAATGATATTCTCAAGGATTACTCAAGAGGTTAACTTCTCTTCCCTTTTCTTTCAAATTCATTTACAAGTTCCGTTATTTTGATGCTCTCTCCTCACCTACTAACATCCAAGTGCAATTATAATTATAAAACCTTAAATCTACTATAATTTTATTATTCTAATGGAATATTTTATCATCAACTCTGCTTTCCCCCACCTCTTACACTAAAAATAAAAATATCGTCCGATATGTTTTAATTTATCACATTCAAGGACGATAGGTTTTGAATTTATTTTCATATCTTCAATACTGGTCATTAAAACTTTTTAATTGATTAAATAAATCATAATATATTTATTTTAACTTATTCAGTGGGTTTTAATCTTTACAAACTCATAATAAAAAATAATAATACAAAACAAGTTCATTATGCACAAAACCACCAAGTTAATCAACGCATTTATCAATATCTTTTAAGTAATGAGTCATCCTCATGTATATAACATAGAATAATTATAAGATAATTTATAATGTCACTGGTAATATATATATAAAATTATTGATTTATAACTACACTTCAAAAAAACTTCAATTCTTGAATACAAGTAAACCGGTCATGAAAACCATGGAAGAAAATTCTTCCCAAACAATAAAATTGAATCTCTTAAACCCATAAAAAATGTCATGAATGAACATAATAAGGTTATACCATATAAATTAAATGTTTATTATGTTCTATAATTATTAATTATTTATGCTATATTTGATTATTCGTGACATTAATATCAATCAAGAACACCTTTCGGCATAAGGTAATGGATCCTCTCTCACACATTTATTCAAGAATCCCCCCTATTTTGTTTCCTATTATTTTTAAATAACAATGATAGGTTATGTCTTAGAACCTCACAAATTCTTCCCTTATGACATATAAAATATTGTATACCTCTCTTTCTCTCATTAATCTATAATAAGAACACTTGTTACTATACCAAAAGGTTTGTAAGGGGTTTCTTACCTCACTTTTAATTATATGAGATTTCCATTGATCACCACTTATTTATTGCATGTGGTATATTATGTGTTTATATGTGATATGTATTATCATTATTCTATTTATATTCATTGTATTATGTGATTCATTTGGTGTTTATTAACTTTTGGTCATACGAATCAATTGATTATAGCGTTATAAGGGACTTTGTGTAATTTTCCATCTTATAAAGACTTACTTGGTATTGTGCAGTGCATATTTATTATGTGGTGTATCTATAGCCCATTTGAGATAATTTTTCATTTTAAATTATCATTCTTATAAATATACATTTTCTTGTATCACAAATGTGATATTTGCTTTAACCTGTATACCATTCCACATAGAGTGTTTACTTGGAAAGTTGTTTTAACTATAGAAATATTGATGAATCTATATCCTATTATCTATATATGTATTGAGAAGGCATATTTTAATTGTATCAAATATGTTTATAAAGAGTAATTTGGACATATAGTGACATCTAGGGCCTGTTATATCCCATTGATGCATTGACAAGTCTTATTGGACAAATCAGTTGGTGAAAAAGCCTTTTAGTATGTTTCAAAAAACTCATACGGGGTTTTTCCCGCATAATAAAACCATTTCAATGGTATAGTGGGATCTTGTTTCAAATACATGATGTTAGAAAACATAATTCTATTTAATCATTTTTAGTTATTAATATCAATGTGGTTTTTACTATGACAAAATAAATTAATGCAGTTTTATTCTCAGTTTAATAATAGCATGTGTTTTTCATTTATTCACAGTTCCATATTTTCTATAACAATTTTTTATGATTCATTTATTGTTGATTCATGCTTTCACTATTTGTAAACCGCACTGAGCATTTTAGATCATCCCTTTCATTTTTTTACACTCAATAGGTTATGAAGAGGAGAATAATTATTGAGTTCACATGGTTTTAGTTTATTAGTTTTTGTTATGTTTTTTATTTTTTTACCGTTCCCAATGTAATTTCAGTCACATCTATAAATTTAGTTTCTTCAAGACTACTAAACTGTTCATTAATTTGGGATTTCATTATTCATAGTCATTCTAAGGTAATAAGTAATGCATTGTCTTCAATATAGAGTGGTCATGGTGTTACAGTTGGTATTAGAGAAATTTTAGTAGCAAACATGGGAACAAGATTTAGTAAACATTGATTCGGAAAAAAATACCAAAGAAAGTCTTTGAGGATAAACATACAAGATTATCCTGGTATTTTTTTGGAATAGATTATTTGTATCTTTATAGAAAATACATACCTTCCTAAATAAAAACAGATAGAGGTGGCTTTGGCACAGATGTACGTGGGAGTGAAAACTATGACCAGACATTTTGACCATGACACGAGGTATCATAGTATACGAAAATGGGCCTTTCTACACTATTGGTCTGACACTCTATTTGGATATTCTTAGGATAAATCACATTTTATTTACAATCCATTTTGAAGGATTTTCAAGTAAATATTTTCTTAGAGAAACCATGTCTATGATATTATTTATCCATTTGATTTAAATCTATGTTGAGTACTTTTCTAGTCATGATTATAAAATATTATTCATAACCTAATCTAGTGTATGGAATTTTTTATAAATGGAATCTAATGGAAAAAGGGGAATCAATACTCATTGAAGATGTAGGGATTTCCCCACTAAGAAAGTCAATATAGTCAATTTCAATGTGAATCAGGTAATAAACATATTTGGAAAATTTACATAGGTTGTGATAGATAACCATGCTACACCTGTTTTGGATCATTTAAAGTTGCATAAACCCCAATCTTTAAGTGGTACTACTAACCTAGTGGAATCTGACCAGTGGATCAAGTCCATTGATAAGATATTCATGGCATTAAGATACAATGTAAATGAACATGTAGTGTTGGAAGTATATTTTCCCAAGCTAATTTTTGATCAACAGTGGTCCATTATCCCAAATACCATGGAGGAAGATGAAATGGATAATATGGAATAGATTACTTTTAAGGAAAAATTCATCGACAAATAAGTCCCCAATGAGAAACGAACATAAATGAAGATAAAATTCCTTGGCTTAAAGACAATGGAAGAATACAGTGTTGCAGAGTATGAGGCTACCTTTACAAGAATAGCTAGGTATGCCATAAATTATGTAAGTGACTTGAATGACATGATTGATCATTTATCTGAAGGTCTTAAGGAATGTTTTTTAAGTGGACTATCTTCTCAAACTTTTTTATTATATGATAAAATTGTATTAAGTGCCATCAAAACAAAGAGGGATTTTTCTATATCAAATTTGTCAAGGGAAACCAAGATAAGAAATGGTACGATTATAACTTTGGGAAATGTGGAGAGCCAAAGAAGATCAAAGGAAAAAATTCCTATTATGTGACAAAAGTAGAAATAATCATCTAGGAAAATACATGAATGTCATGGGAGCCTTTAATATGTGGGGAGAAAAGGGTCATCGATCTAATGAATACTACGGTAAGAAACACGTCAATGATGTTCTGTTCTATAATTTTAGAGAGATGGGATCCTATTAAAATGAGTGTCCTAGAGCTAGGGAAACATACATAAAAAATCCATTAGAGAAAGGGATATCTTATACGATTACAAACAGAGAGGTTTGAAGTTCCATGTGATGTGGTGGAAGTTACTTTAATTGTTTCCTAAAATATAGACAATGCTTTATTTGATTTTGTATCATCGCATTCACTTATATTTGCCTAGTTTTCCATGAAAATTAGAAATGTCTAATTTGATTTAATAAAGGAGTTTTTAGTCAAAACTCATAGGGGATGTATCATTGCAACAAAAGAATGTCGATCAGTCCCCCTCATGACACACAATTGTGCTTTAGTTTCTAACCATATCATCATACCAATGAATGAATTATTTATAATTCTTGGTATAAATTGGATGTCAAATTATTATGCGAAGAACTAATAAATGAAAAGGAAGTTACAATCTTTGAAAATGGTGTAGAATCCCTTATTTTTAGAGTAGTAAAATCTCCATATGATTATTATCTAGATCTAATCCTAGTATCTCTAGTGAATGAAATTCATGGAGAGGAAGAGAACCTAATATCTATGGGATAGGAAACAAATATTCAAATTTAAGATGTACATATAGTGAAAAAATACATTGAGGTATTTCTAAAGGATTTACCGAGACATCCTCCAGAGAGGGAAGTTGAGTTCATTATTGGTTTAATTTATAGTACAAGACCAATATCAAAGAATTCATATAGAATGGACACTGTGGAATTAGTGGACCTAATGATGAACCAATATGAATTGAGTGATAAAGGATATATTCGACCTAGTGATTCTCAATAGGGATCCTTTGTCCTCTTTTTCAAGAAGAAATATGGATCCATGAGGCTATGCATTGATTATAGGGAAATCAATGATATTAAAAAAAGAGTATGTATCCTCTATTATGAATTGATGATTTTTTTGATCAACATCATGGAACAAAGTATTTTTCAAATTTTGACCTTTGATATGGATATGATCACCTATGTGTGAGGAAGTAACATATTCCAAAGAAAGCGTTCCGAACCCTTTATGGGAATAATGAGTTTATAGTGATTACTTTTGGATTTACTAATGCACCCTCTGATTTCATATTTTTAATGAATATATTTTTCAAGGAATATCTTGATAACATTGATGTCATATTTATTGATGATATCTTGGTATACTCTAAATGCTATGAAGACCATGAGAATCACTTGCGGATTGTTCTGATAACTCTTTGAAGAAATGAATTATATAGGATGTTCAGAAAGCATGAATTATGGCTTCAATTAGTTTCTTTTCTTGTCTATATTGTCTCTACAAATTGAATGTTAGTTTATCCTACAACGATAACCGAAATCCAAGAATGGAACATTCCTACGTTTATTAATGAGGTACACACTTTTATTGGCATATTTGGTTACTATCAGCATTTCGTTCATAATTTCACCCAAATGAGTACCTTGCTAATCAATATCACACATAAAGTATTTATGTTTTGTGGAAAAAAGAATTTAAACAGTTATATTAAAAATTGAAAATAATACTCTTCAATGATCCAATTTTGACTCTTCTATATGAAAATGATGGTTTTTTGATATACAGTGTTGCATTAATGAATGGACTGGGTTGCGTCCTTATAAAAAATGATAATGTTATTGCTTATGAATTAACGTAGTTGATGAATCCTAAAAAAATTAACTGACTCATGATTATGAGTTAACAGCTGTAGTCGTTACTCTGAAAATTTTGATACATTATCTTTATGGTGAAAAATGTGAGTTATACACTGATCAATAGAGTTTGAAATACATTTTCACACAAAAAAGAACTCAACATGAGGAAAATGAGATAGCTCGAGAAACTCAAAGATAATTATTGTGAAATACACTACCACCCAGGAAAGGAAAATAAGGTTGATGATGCATTAAGTAGGAATGATCATGGACTTCTGACCCACATGAGGATTGAGAGAGATCCTATATTCAATGATCTACTAAAGAAAGATATGGGAATTTTTGTAGAAGGGGAAACATCTCTCCTCTTTCAAATGAAATATAAACATTATTTACAGGATAAAATAAAAATCTCACAATCTGATGATGAGAAAATACAAAAAAAAATTAATGCTGTTAAGGGTGGGAGATTGGAAAACTTTATGTATGAGGAATGAGATTTAATATTTGTGAAGAGGTTATGTGTTAAATAAGTTACTGAGCTAAAAAGGTAACAATTAGAAGATTATTGTAACATCACAAGTAAATAAAGAGTAATATATTTTCATGTTTATGTCTATTTATTAATTAGATAGTGTTTTAGAGGCTTAAAATGACAATAAATCCAATCTTAAGCATAGAATACTCTAATATTTTTAAAAGATTCTTTTACCATATTTTGATGGAGAACCATTTTTAAATCTATCATTTGAAAAACATTTAAGCTCTATTTTTCAAAATATACATATTATATATGATTGGGACATTGAAATTTACTGTGGATAAATGTTTGGTGTTTTTCTGACAAATGTTCATTTTTTAATGAATAGTGAAAAATACTGCATTTTACTTCAAAACTGCTTTTTTATCTAATTTAATTATATTTTTAGATTATGTTTTTAATTTATCTTAAAGTTAAATTAGAATATATTTTTACCATTTAATCCATGTTTTGTTATTTTAATTAATTTCTCTTTGGAATTGAGCCTAAACAAGTGTCAATCTTTTGATAGATATTGTTTCCAAAAAAACCGCTACTTGTTTTGACAACGGAAATTATATTTAAATTAATTATTGAAATTTCTATGTTTGGAATTTGGTAAAATGGATTCCATATTTTTAATAATAAGGTAAAAGTTATGTAATTAAGACACTTTTATTTTTGAACATTATGAATAGTAACAACGGTAATTATCATTAATTGTTGTGATTAATTAGTAATCTGGTAGTTAAGGGTAATAAAATAATATCATAATAATATAAAATGACCCCAAAATGTGTCCTAATTCTACTGGATGTGTCATTTCAGACCATGGTATTCCTTGTTCCAAACTTTGGGACCCCATGGAATCACTTTTGTGTGATAGTGACATTTTATCTTTTTATTTTTAATGAAAGTTAAATATAACAAAACTATGTAACAGCTAAGCAAAACAATTTTAATTTGGTCTACATAAATTATCACATAGATTATAAATATTAATTAGAATTCTAAAAATTCTTACTACATCATGGTATTTTTTTATAATTTTTATACATTAAATAAATAAATTTATTTTTGACACCATGATGATGTAGTGAATACCTCTTTAATGAATGATTTAAATAAAATGAAAAGATAATGTAAAATCTAAGTCTGATACTTTTCAGAAACCTATTTTATTGGTGTATTTTGAAACTTTATCACCTTATACTTGAAATAAATCATTGTGGGTCCATCAAAATCTGAAACTCATTTTATAAAAAAGTAACATTTCATGACTTTCCAACAGTGCCCCTCCTCCCTCTTATAAAAGACCCCTACTCTACCACCTAACCCAAACCTCTCAAGCCATTGGATCAGACAAACTATGCTCATTTTATCTCTCCACATCCCTCAATTAAACATAGAATCCTTACTTTAGGAAGAATTCTCTTCAACAGACCGTTTTGGTTCAAACCAAGGGGAGTTACCCGATATAAAGGTAATGTCTTCTCTTATATTCTTTTGCTTTATTTTTCCTCTCCAACCCCATAAACTATTTTTATTTATTTAACTTGTAAAAAAATCATTATAATAAATATACTAGGATGTTTTTATGAGAAGTATTTGATTTACACTTACACACACTTCCGCCTAATGGTTAAAGAACATATTTTTTCTGTGAGTGGAGAATTACTGCCTCACAAAAAGATGATTGTTCAATCTTCTTTTATCAACATTCATGGTGGCCATTAATATGTCACTATATTTATATATGATATATATTATTTTTATGTTTTCCTTATGCTTCTGTATTTTTCATTTATGGAATACCTTTATGGATTCCATTATGGGTAAATGCGATATCTTCATTTTAGTAAGTGTGGACTACCGCCCCCTCAAAGTGATTTGATTCATTAATGACATATGTGGGATGTATAAAGGTTGTAGTTAATGTTATTAAAAATGATATTATACTAGAAATAAAATATACCTTTATATCATTGTGATTTGATTCTATTAAATATGAAATATAAATTAGAGTAGCGTTCATGCGTACGTACGGCTTACCATCTCAATGAGCGGTGCATTTCATTTCATACCTATAAATGTTATGTAATATTATAAATTCATATATATACTGGATATATATGATATATATGATATCTACCTCATGAATATAATTCTGGATATAATAGATATTTTACCAAAAGAACCACTTGTCATTATAAGAAGTTTATGTTTGACTCAAGTACCAATGATCGACAAAACGACCGTTATTTACTTAAATAATTAAATAATGTTCATAACCTGGTAATAAGTGATATAAAATGAATAATGAACATGAAAAACATTCTTAATAAGGTATAAATTAACAATATTTTATTATTCAGGAGATTAAAGAACGATCGAGTCAAGTCGGACACGAGATAAGGGACTTCATATCAATCTCTTTTCATTGAGGAATATTTTTTTTATACACAACATTCATTTTTATAGTGTACAAACCCCTTTGTCATTTAATTTTATTCAAAATGAATCTTTTTATACAAAGTGTTTTACTAAAAGAGAAAAGGGAATGTTTTTGTCTTACGTATGCGGCGACAATGACTTCTCTGCCTTCGTGACCATTATTTGAGTTTCAGCTTCCTCTACTAGCCATACCGTTTTTTAAATGAAAAATAAATACCGTGTTTTAATTTTATTTTATTTTGGTATTGAAAATGTGTTTGATAATGTTTGTATTATATCAATGTGTTTTTATATCTTCTTATTGAAATGTGGAAATGTTATGTTTCTTTTATGCATGTTTTATATGATATGATTATGTTATGTTTCTTGGGCATTGTTTATGAAGAAGGGTGGTTCCATGACAAACTAAGGGTGGGTGAGCCCGATATAGCTCTCCAATGCATTGGTTAACTTGAAGGAGGTAAACACTAATTTTTCATTAAAAAGATTTAGGGAATACACTTTAATGGGTATTCCATACTTAACCATGAGGGTTACTCCCTACGTAAGAATTTTATGAATGCCTCAAGTTACCTTTATGTATTATGTTTTCTATGAGTTATTCATAAACCTTATGAGTTCATGTGGTATGTCAAAGTGATTGTGTTTATGAGTAAAGTATGTTTTCAATGATTTTTATGTATACATGGATTAAGGTTTTCATTCCGTATTTTTATATCCCTTACTGAGATTTTTATGCTCATCCCATGTTTTTGAATCATTTTTCATAGGTCAAGGGAAAGGTACATGATGTGATGATAATGTCAAGGATGTGTCAAGTACGAATCCGTGTTTTATTTTAAATATATTTCATTTGATGGTAAAATTGAATATTTTCTTTTATATAAACACCTTTTTTAAATGTGTAATTTAATGGATGATTTATGATCTAATTCTCTAAAACTCTGAACCTAAAAATATCTTCAATGTGAATTCTTGTAATAACTCAAGATTAATGAATGTCTATGGTTGGGGCCTTATAGTTGGTATTAAAGGTTGGTTTAGATTACATTAAGAGTTATAATTCTATTAAATGATTATCCAAAAATATTTTTTATGGTCAAATTGAAATGATATATCATTTGAAGATTGCCATGTTGCTTCATCTAAGACATGTTTGTTCAGAATGGTTTTCCGTAGAGGAAACAAGGATGAAGTGCTTGGAAGGCATACAAGGGGAAATGACCTTCCAAATCAGCATCCTAAGATGGTCAGAATTGGAACTGAATAGTTTGTTGCATTAATGGCGTAGCTGAGTCAAGCGATAAATGGTAGTGGTATCCATGCACAAGATCAGCCAGATCAACTGAAGAGGAACATGTCAGTGGTGGAACATTTAATGGAGCAACATCCCCCATCATCTGGAGGATCATCTGACTATGTGCTAGTTGAAGGGTGGATTAAAGCACTGGAGAAGATTTTCAATGTCATGGGGTGTTCAGAAAATCAAAAGGTTAGTCTTGTAGTTGACTATTTAGAGGGTGAAGCAGATCAGTGGTTGTCGATGGGTAAAAATACTAGGGGCGCTGATGATATTGATTCTATTGACTGGGATTAATTCAAAGTTATGTTTCTTGAGAAATATTTTCCTATGGTTGTTCGACTTAAGTTGGAAAAAAAATTCTTGGAATTGAGGCAAGAGGATGACTCAGTTGCAGCATATGATGAAATGTTCACTAGATTGGCAAGGTATGCTCCAAATTTAATCTATGACCTTGATAGTAAAATCAATCATTTTTACTCATGATTAATTCCTAAATACCAAAGGGCATTAGCTTCTCACGATTTCATGTCTGATGAAAAGCTTTTTTGATGTCTTGATGAGGTGGAAATGGAGTTTGCCGATGATCAAGTGTTTTATAACAAAAAACAGAAGAAGAGACCGAGGTGGCAGGGGAAAGGGAAGAATCCATAAAAATGGTATGATGGTAAGAAAACTAAGTTTTTAGTCTGTGATAAATGTGGTAAAAGTCATTCTGGGGAATATCTTTTGAATTCTGGAAAGTACTAATGATGTGGAAAGATGGGACATGAGGCTCGTGATTGCACTGAACATGATTAGTGTGATGGTAAGACCAAATTTTATTTACAGTTAGTGAAATGTCTCAAGTGCAATGAGATGGGTCATTAAGCAAACGAGTGTTTGAAAAAAGCTCAAATGATGGGAAGAAGTTAGACTACAAGAAGAAAGTTGTGGTGAAATCCATTGCAACTACTTCAGCAGATTTTGGGCAATCAAATGAAGTGGTATCAGGTATTTTGTTTGTTTTTTCAAATTATTCCAATGTGTGGTTTGATTCGGGGTCTACACATTCTTTCATCTATGAAAAAATTTATAATAAATTGGGAATTACATCTCAAAAAATGACTACTGAACATGTGGTAAAAACAGCCAAGGGAAATTTTGAGGCAAAAAGAATTTATAATAATATTTTTATCCATATCCGTGGAAAGAACGTACTTTAAATCCTTATTGCTTTACCTATAGTTGAGTTTGATGTTTTCCTGGGTATGGATTGGCTCTCTGTTTACCATGCTATGATTGATTGTAGAGCTAAAGAAGTTTCTTTTCATAAATACATTCAGTTCGTCTACAAGAATGAACCCTTATTGTTTAAAACATATCAAGAGGCTGAGAAACATTCAAAGGATAGAAATTATTGTTACCTTTCAAATATTGTTTAAAACAAAGGAACCATTCAGATTAATGATGTGCCAGTGGTAAATGAGTATCCTAATTATTTTCCTGATGAGTTTTCTGGATTAATACCAGATCCGGAGGTTGAATTTCCTGTTGACTAAGTTCTGGATGCTAATCCAATTTCAAAACCCCCTTATCGAATGGATCAAATTGAACATTTAGAGTTGAAGGAGCAATTGAAATAATTATTAGAGAAAGGTTTCATTCGACCTAGCACATCACCATTGGGTGCTCATATCTTATCTGTTAAAAAGAAAGATGGTTCAATATGACTTTTCATTGATTATAGAGCCTTGAATAACATCACTGTTAAGAAAAAATACCTTTTTACTCATATCGATGATTTATTTGATCCGCTCCAGGGAGCTCAGTATTTTTCAAATATTTACCTGAGATCGGGGTACCATCAGCTGAATGTAATGGATGCAGATTTTCAGAAAACTGCGTTTCATACAAGATATGGCCATTATGAATTTGTAGTAATTCCTTTTGGGATAACCAATACACCTTCTGTATTCATGAACCTTATGAATAGAATTTTCCATTAGTTCTTGGATAAGTTTGTGGTTGATTTCATTGATGATATTTTGGTGTTTTATATAATTAAGGAGAAGCATGAAAGAAATTTAAGGGTTATTTTTAAAACCTTAAAAAAATGAAATTGTATGGTAAATTCATCATGTGAGAGTTTTGGTTGCAACAAATTTCTTTCCTTGGTCACATTGTTTCTAAATATGGAATTACTATTGATCCTGCAAAAACAAGGTTGTTGAAGATTGGACAAGACCCAAAAATATAACCAAGATTCGTAGTTTTCTTGGTTTGGTAGGATATTACCGAAGGTTTGTTAAATAAATTTCATAGTTATCTAGTCCAATTACTAAGCTAAATCGGAAGGGTGTTAAGTTTATCTAGAAAAAATAATGTGATTATTGTTTACATGAATTGAAAAAAATATTGGTGAATGCTCCAATTTTGGTACTACCTTCCATGAATGGTGAGTTTTTTGTCTACAGTAATGCTTTATTGAAAGGACTTGGTTTCATCCTAATGCGGAATTATCAGGTAATTGATTATTCTTTCCGTCAGTTGAAAAATCATGAGGTAAATTACCCTACACATGATTTAGAATTAGGTGATGTGGCTTTCGCTTTATAAATTTGGTGGCATCATTTGTATGGTGTAAAGTATGGAATATATACTGATCAAAAAAGTTTAAAGTATATATTCACTCATAAAGAATTGAACATGAGATAAAATATATGGCTAGAATTAATCAAGGATTATGATTGTACAATTCATTACCATCCGGGAAAAGAAAATAAAGTGGATAGTGATTTGAGTCGAAAAAAATAATGCTTCATTAACCATGTTACATTTGGAACGTGATCTTTTGGTAAAGGATTTGATGAACTTTGGCATAGAATTTGTTGGTGTAGGATGTTCTTCTTTTTTTAGGTATTATTGAAATATTCCCTATTAGACAGAATTATGCCAGATCAGATGCAAGACAGTGAGTTGCAGAAAAAGGTAGAGCTGGTTCATAAGGGTATTGTTACCTGAATTCAACATTGAAAATGATTGTGTTTTGAGATTTGGGAAGAGATTTTTTTTCCTTGTGATTCACATTTGAAGAGAGGGTTGTCATGTGAAGCTATTTGTTCTCCATTTTCATTTCATCCAGGAAATACTAAGATGTATAGAGATCTTCGGGAGTATTACTGGTGGGATGAAATGAAAAGAGATATTGCTGATTTTACTATGAAGTCTTTGACTTGTCAACAGGTTAAAGTAGAGTGGCCATTACCAAAAGGGATGCTTCCGCATTTACCAGTACTAGAGGGGAAATGGGAGAATATATCCCTAGAAATAATTGTGGTATTGCTGAAGACACTTCACGGTAATAAGGAAATCTGGGTTATTGTTGATCACTTGACAAAATCTTTTCATTTCCTTACTATACGAGATACTTTTTCCCTAGATGACGTTTCCCGTTTGTATCTTAAATAGATAGCCAGGTTATATGGAGTTACCCTATCCATTATATCTGATCTTGATCCCAGGTTTACTTATAACTTTTGGAAAGTCCTTCAGAAGTCGTTGGGTACTGAATTATATTTTAGTACAGCTTTTCATCCTCAATCATATGGGCAGTCAGAACGAACAATTCAGAATATGGAGGATATTCTACGTGCTTGTTCGATGGATTATTAGGGAATTTTCTGGGACCATTATCAGTAGAAGAGTAGGCATAAAACATTCAGCTGATATAGAAACACATGAGAATAGCTCAGAGCAGGCAGAAAAGTTATGCGAACAACATGAGGAAGGATCTCTCTTTTGAGGTAGGTGAGCCTGTCTCCCAAAAAGATTCACCATCGGAAAGTGTGATGTGATTTGGTAAGAAATGAAAGATGAGTACAAGGTTCATTGGACCATATAAAATTATAGAGATATTTGTATCAGTTTCATACTGAGGCTTTACCTCCGAGTTTATCTCAGATACACAATGTGTTTCATGTTTCAATGTTATGGAAGTACATGCCAGATCCATCTCATGTTTTGAGTCCAGAGGTAGTTCAGCAGGAAGAGAATCTATCTTATGAGGAACAACCGGTCTAGATTCTTGACCACATGGAGAAAATATTTCAGAATAAGGTGATTCATCAATTAAAGGTTTTTTGGAAAAACCACATGATTGAAGAGGAAACATGGGAATCTGAAAATGAAATGAGGGATAAATACCCGCACTTATTCGATAAGTAAATAAATTGTGGGAATGAAATTTTTTAAAGGGGGGAAGGATGTAACATCCCAAGTAAGTAAAGAGTAATATTCATTGATGTCTATTTCTATTTATGTAATATATAGTGTTTTTGAGGCTGAAAATGAGAATAAATCCAATCTTAAACATAGAATACTCTAATATTTTTATAAGATTGTTTTACCGCCTATTGATGGAAAACCATTTTTAAATCTATCTTTTGACAATTTTATAAGCTCTATTTGTCAAAAGAAACTCATTATATAGTATTGGGACATTGAAATTTACTTTTAATAAAATATTTTTATTTTTCTGACAAGGTTCATTTTTTAATGAATAGTGAAAAATGCTACATTTTACTTCAAAACTGCTTTTTCATCTAATTAAATTATATGGTTAGATTATATTTTTAATTGGTTTTCAAGTTTAATTAGAATATATTTTAACTATTTAATCCATGTTTGGTCATTTTAATTAATTTTACTTTGGAATTGGGCATAAAGAATTGTAAATATTTTAATAGATATTGTTTCTAAAAAACCCTCTATTTGTTTTGACAACGAGAATTATTTTTAAATTAATTATTTCATTTTATGTGTTTGGAATTTGGTAAAATGGATTACATATTTTTAATCATAATTCCCAAATTATGTTATTAAGACTCTTTTGATTTTAGACATTATGAATAGTAACAACAGTAATTATCTTTAATTATCGTGGTTAATTAGTAATCAGGTAGTTAAGGGTAATAAAATAATATTATAATAATTTTAAATGACCCCAACGTGTGTCCTAATTCTACTGGTTGTGTCATGGGAAACCCTGGGATGCCTTGTGCTAAACTTTGGGACCCCATGGAATGACTTTTTTGTGATAGTGACATTTTATCTTTTTATTTTTAAATAAAGTAAAATATAACAAAAGTATGTAACAGCTATGTAAAACAATTTTAATTTTGTCTACATAAATGATCTATTAGATTATAAATATTAATTTTAAGTCTAGAAAGACTTCCTACATCATGTTATTTTTTTAATAATTTTTAGACATTAAAAAATTAAATATATTTATAACACCATGATGATGTAGTCATTACATCATTAATGAACGATTTAAATAAAATGAAAATATAATGTAGAATCTAAGACTTACACAAGTAAAAAACTATTGTATGTGTGTATTCCGAACCCTTATCACCTTATCCTATAAATATATCATTGTGGGACCTTTAAAATCCGAAACTCATTTTATAATAAAGTAACATTTCATTACTTTCCAAGAGTACCCATCCTCCCTCTTATAAAAGGCCCCCACCTCTACCACCTTAACTACACCTCTCAAGCCATTGGCCCAGACAAAATATCCTCATTTTATCTCTCCACATCCCTCTATTCATCATAGAATCCTTACCTTAGGCAGAAATCTCTTCATGAAACCCTTTTGTTCAAACCAAGGTGAGTTACCCGATATAAAGGTAATGTCTTCTCTTATGTTATTTTGTTTTATTTTTCTTCTCCAACCCCATAAAATAATTTTATTCATTTACATTGTAACAAAACCAGTATCTTAAATATAATAGGATTATTTTATGAGAAGTATTTTATTTACACATACACACACATCCGTCTAATGGTTAAATAACACAATGTTTCTGTGAGTGGCAAATTACTGCCTCACGAAATGATGATTGTTCAATCTTCTTTTAACACCTTTCATGGTGGACATTAAGATGTAACAATATTTATATATGATATATATTATGTATATTTTTTCCTTATTCTTATGTATTTTTAATTTATGGCATACCATTATGGTTTCCAACATGGGTAAACGTGATATCTTTATTTTCGGAAGTGCTAACTACCGCCCCCTCAATGTGATTTGATTCGTTAATGCCATATGAGGGCTGTATAAAGGATGGATTTAATGGTATAGAATATGATATTATAATGGAAATATAATAAAACTTTATATCATTTTTATTTTATTCCATAAAATACGTAATAGAAATGAAATTAGCGTTCATGCGTACGTAGGACTTTCCATCTCCATGAACGGTTCATTTCATTTCTTATCTCTAAATGTTATGTAATATTATAAATTCATGTATATACTGGATATATATTATATATATTATATATAACTCATGAATATAATTATGGATATAATGGATATTTTACTACCTGAACAACATGTAATTATAAGAAGTTTATTTTTGACTTAAGTACCAATGATCGACAAAACGACCGTTATTAATTTAATTAATTACAAAATGTTAATAACCTGGAAATAAGTGATATAAAAGTAATAATGAACTTGAAAAAAGTTCATAACCACGTATATATTATCTCTATTTTATTATTCAGGAGATTAAAGAACGATCGAGTCAAGTTAGACACCAGGTAAGGGACTTCGTCTCAATCTCCTTTCATTGATGCATATTTTGTTTTATACACAACATTAATTTATATGGTGTATAAACCCCTTTTACTTTTAATTTTATTGAAAAGGAATATTTTTATATGAAGCATTTTACTAAACAAAAAAAGGGAATGTTTTTGTCTTACGTATGCGGTGACAACGACTTCTCGCCGCCATGACCATTATTTGAGTTTTGGCTTCCTCTACAAGCCATAACTTTTTGTAAATGAAAAATTAATACCATGTTTTAATTTTCTTTTATTTTGGTTTTGAAAATGGGTTTGATAATGTTTTGATTATATCAATTTGTTTTTTTGTATCTTATGATTGAAATGTTGAAATGTTATGTCACGTTCATGCATGTTTTATGTGGAATGATTATGTTATAGTTCTTGGGAATTGTTTATGAAGATGGGTGGTTCTGTGATAAAATAAGGGGGGGTGAGACCGATATATCTCTCCAATGCATTGGGTAATGTGAAGGAGTTCAAATCTAAGGTTTCTCTGAAGAGATTTAGGGAATACACTGTAATGGGTATTCCAAACGTAACCATGAGTGTTACTACCTACGTAATAATATTATGAATGCCTCAAGTTACCTTTATGTTTTATGTTTTCTATAAGTTATTAATAAAACATGTGATTTCATGTGGCATGTTAATGTGCTTATGATTATGAGTAATGTATGTTTTCAATGATTCTTATGTATATATGGACTAAGGTTTTCATTCCGTATTTTTATATCCCTTACTGAGCTTTTTATGCTCATCCCAAGTTTTTGAAATGTTTTTCATAGGTCAAAGGGAAAGGTACATGATGTGATGATAATATAAAATAAGTGTCGAGGAGGAATCCGTGTTTTATTTTAAATATTTTTCCTTTGATGGGAAAAGTGAATATTTTCTTTTTTGTAACCACCTTGTTTAAATGTGGAATGTAATGCCTGATTTATGATCTAATTCTCTAAAACTATAAACCTGAAAAGATCCTCAATCTTTATTCTTATAATAAATCAAGATTAAGTAATGTTTAAGGATGGGGCCTTATAATTATAATATCTCAAATTTCTCTATATACCATGGTATCAGGAATATGTATAGATAACTGAAGGATCATTTTTTGTTGGATAATATGAAGTGGGAAATTTCTGACTACGTATCAAGGTATCTAGTTTGTCAAAATGTGAAGGTAGAGATAGAAAATCCTAGAGGGGTGATGGAAACTCTACTTATTATTATGTTTAAGTGGGATGACATTATGATTTTTTTTCACAAGGCTACTAGGGAAACCTAGAATAAATGATGCAATATGGGTAATTGTTGATCGTCTCCCAAAATCAGCACATTTTCTTGCTATAAGAGAGGATTTACCACTTGATCCCCTATAAATAATTTATATTATTGATGTTGTAATAATTCATGGGGCATCTATGTCGATTGTGTCTAATCGAGATCCTAAGTTTACATAAAAATTATATAAAAGTCTTAAATATGCTTTGGATACTGAACTTCATATCATTACTGCTTACCACCCCCAAAATGACAGATAGTCTAGAAGAACTATTAAAACACTGTAAGACATGTTGGGATCATTCTATCTTGCCTTTCATGGTATATGGTATAAATAATTTCATTTTGTTCATTTTCACTACTATAATAGTCTCCATTGTAGCATTGAAATTGTACCATATGAAGCAATATATAGTAATAGGTGTCGAAATCCAACTAGTTGGGATGAAGTTAGCAAGAGGAAACTTTTAGGCCCAGACCTTATTGAAGAGACAACTACAACGGTAAAGAAAATTTAGACCCATATTAAAGTAGCCCAAAGTAGGGAAAATAGTTATGGTGACAACTGGAGAAAGGGCATGGAATTTCAAGTAGGGGATCATGTCTCTCTAAATTTATCTCCATGGAAGGGTGTCGTATGGTTTAGTAATAAAGGGAAAGTAAACCCCAGGTACATCAGACCGTTTGAAATTATGGAAAGGATTAGAGTTATAGATTACATTTTAGAAATTCCCCAAAGTCTCTCCCAAGTTCAAAATGTGTTCCATATGTTGTTGTTGAAGAAATACCAGCCACACCCAATGCATGTACTCACCTATGAAGAAATAGCACTGGAACATAATTTTTCATACTAGGAAGAGCTTATCGGCATTCTTGACACAAATGAGCAGGTATTGAGAAATTGGAAAACCCATCTAGTAAAGGTTCTTTGGAGAAACCATAATATGGAGGAAGAAACATGGGAACCTGAGGTTATTATGATGATAAACCACCCACATCTTTTTATAGAGACTTTTACATGAGAATTTTCAAGGACGAAATTTTCGATGTAGGGAATAATATAACACCCCAATAATTTAATGGTGTTTTTCCCTTAAATACATTATATTAATAGGCTATATTTAATAAATCATTGAGTTTCTTTGAAACAACACTTGGTTATTTATGAGATAGTCATAACCTTTCCATTGAACATAAATATTCCACTTCTGTGTTTTGAATTTTCAATAAACTGATATATATGGTTGCAGTCAGGGTGATATATAGAGTCTAATAGAATTAACTTAATTCAAAGTGAATATAAATCTACCCTTATAAATATTATCCTACACTTATGAATAGTAACTTACAATTATGAATAGTAAAATTACTCTTATTAATGGTATCCAAAACCATGAATGTATAGATAAAATTTAGGCACCTTAAAAATGAATATGAGTATTTTATGTGTTGGTATTTTTTGATTAAATAATAATTGTAATTAAAAATTAAATTTCACATATATAGAAAATTATTTTTGAAAAATAGAGTCAATATTTTGATTATACATGTCAAAAAGTGGTTAGAATGTATATTTGGGTTTTTTATGAAATACTAGAAGTTTTGGTGAATGTTTAAATAGATTAATTTACTGTATAAATACATCATAATTTAAATTAACTATTCCAAGTATCATGAGTTATGTAAGAACACAAATATAGAACTCACAGGAAAATATTACTATTATAGTTCATGAAATACACAATATTTCTTGTCTCATGAAGAAATAATAAATTAATGATTATAATATTATGAATACCCTCCTCTCGTCAACTATATAAACCACCCCTCACCCCACTTCCTCTCACTCCAATCAAGCTTCTAGCCTATTCTAAATTCTTCTAAAATATATCCCAAATCTCCACCCCACGTCTATAAACTACTAGTCTCACCAAAAGAAAAAAACAAAGGCCTTAAGAAGATTCTTAAGGAGTACTCAAGAGGTGAACTTCTCTTCCCTTTTCTTTCAATTTTTTATACAAGTTTCATTCTATTACAGCCCTCTCCTCACCACCCCACACCCAAGTTCAAGGATATTTCTAATAAACCTCATGGATAGTAATTTTATTATACTAATGGTCTATTTCATCATCATCTCTCTGTTCCCCTACATCTTACACTAAAAATGAGAATATCGTCAGAGATGTGGTAATTTACAGCATTCAAGGATGACAGGTTATTAATCTCTATTACTATCATAAATAATAGTAATTAAACTATTTTAATGGTTTAACCATATAATAATATATATATGTTCATAAATCATCGTTTGGAAAATACTTATACACTCATAATGCAAAATAATAATACAAAACAATTTTATTACGTAGAAAACCGAAAAGTTAATCCAAGAGTTTATCAAAACCTTTTAACTAATGAGTCACCCTCAATAATGTAACCCAAAATAATTATAAAATAATTTATAATGTCACAAATACTATATATTTACACTATAGGATTTTTAGCCTCATTTCAAAAGATCATCCATTAACGAATAGATGTAAAACAGTCATGAAAACCATAGATGAAAATACATCCAAAACAATAAAATTAAATCACTTAATCTTATAAAAAAGTGAATGAATGAACCTAATAATGTTATAACATATAAATTAAATTTTTATGAGGTTCTAGAATTATTAAATAATGAATCCAATTATGATTATTCTGGTCATTAAGATCAATCAAGAACACCTTCAGGCATAAGGTAAGGGATCCTCTTAGTCACTTTTATTCATGAATCCCCATATGTTGTGTCCTTTTTTTATTCATAATGATGGGTAATGTTTTTTCACCCCTCCCATACTCCCCTTATGACATATAAATTATGGGATACCCATTTAACTCTCATTAATTCCTCATAAGAACACATGTTACCATGCCAAAATGTTTGTATGGGGTTTTTAACCTCACTTTTAATTCCATGAGATTCTCATTGTTTGCCACTTACTTCTTTCATGTGGTGTATTTTTTCCTTATGATATATATTATCATGATTCTATTTATATTAAAGGTATTATGTGATTTATTTGGTGGTTATTAACTTTTAGTCATACGACTCAATTCATTACAACGTGATAAGAGACTTTGTCTCAATTTCCATCTCATTGGGACTTACTTGGTATTATGAACAATATCTTACATATTTGGTGTATATACATACCATTCAATAAAAATTTTCATTTAAAATTATAGTTCTAGTAAATGTACTATTTATTTTATCATGGATATTATTTTTTCCATAATATATATATGATTCTATATACGATGTTTATTTTGAAAAATGTTTTAACTATGGAAATATTGATGAATATGTATTCTCTTATCTACAAGGATATTGAGAATAAATTTTTTACTTGTATCAAATCTATGTATAAAGAATTATTTGGACTTTTAGGGATGGGTGGCGACCACTATATTTCCTTGATGCATCGACAATTCTCATGAGACAAATCAGTTAGTGAGAAACACATTGTGTTTGATTTAGAAAACTCAGATGGGTTTCTACCCACAAACATAATCCATTTAGAAGGTATATTGGTATCATGTTCCAGATAAATTATTTCCAAATAATACAAATTCTCTTTATTCATATTAATTTATTTCTATTCATGAGGTTTTCACTTTGACAAAATCTACGGATGTAGTTTTATTCTCAGTTTATCAATGGAATGTGTTTTTAATTTATTCACCATGCCATATTGACTATACCGATTTAATAATGATACAAATATTGTTGATTCATGATTATAGTATTTTTAATCCTTAATGAGAAATTTGGATGACAACTTTCATTTGATTACCTTCAACAGATTGTGAATAAAAGACTATTTATTTAGTTCTTGTGGTTGCAGTTTTTTTGTTTTTGTTATGTATTGTATTTTGTTACCCTTACAAATGTAATTTGAGTTACATCAATGTATCTATTTTCTTAAATACTAAAAAACTGATCATTACTTTTGGAATCAATTCACCTTTAATCATGCTAATGTAATAAGAAATGCATCGACTCTGATCTAGATGTGTTGGGTGTTAAAGTGTCTCAATAAATTTAACAAAAAATTTATCATTTTTTAATAAAAGTTATATACTTTAAATTAGATTAAAATTTTGTTTTTTATATAATCAATTTGATATCCATAAAATAAAAATTAATCCAACTATATGAATAAAAATGAATTTTTTTTAAAAATCATAATATTATAAGTTATAATAGAGAACATATTTCAAATTTTATTTATTAAAACATTATAATTTTGATTTCAATGAATAAAATGAACTTTTCATTAGGTAATGGTAATAAATTACATTGGTTAAATTTTTGGTAATTATCAAATAATTTTCATATTTTGATGAGATGTGAAATAACATATAATTTTAATTGAAAACTTCTTTTTCATATAATTTATTTTTATAACTGAATTAATTACATGATTTTGTTTCAAATGATATTTTGATATATTATACATATATTAATCCAATGTAATTCATTGTGATAGGTTTCAAATTAAAATAAAATATAAATAAATTTCAATATTTTCAACTTCTTACTTTAAATACCCACTTTCCCGACACGTATGTAGGATTAATTTTAATTTAATTTCTGTGACTTCTATGATTGAATTTCTTAAAAATTTATTCTATATATGAAATAATAATATTTTACAATGTCTAAGAAGATAAAATTAGTTTTTGACCAAATATATTAGGGAGTGTAAATAAAATCAATTACAATGATTAAGGTAAAAACGGGCATATATGGTGTTTAACTGTTAACATATGTGTCCAAATAACATAGAAACATGTCTAAAATCTACTTTGGACATATTTCAAACAAATCCTAAACATTATCAAAATGATTTCATTATTGTACACATGATGTGACACCCTAATTTTTTATGAACCTATTATGTTACCAAATAAATTATAATTCTTAAATGTATTTCATTACATTCTTCATTTGGTTATGTTTTCACTACATGAAACACCATCTTTAATATCATTAAATGGAATAACGAGTTTCTATGAGACATAATTTTATTATTATACATAATTATAATCTATAATTACAAGCTAACCATTATAATGATAGATATATATTGGATTAATTGAATTGTGAAATTATTGTTTTCACATAATTCATTGTCCAATTAACTATAATTTAATGTAACAAACTTTTTAAAATAAAAAAATGTTATTCTGAGAAATTATTTAAATATTTACAAGTGTGTTTGTAATGTCCCATGTTTCTTTACCTAGCTAAAAGACGATTGTTTTTTAATTTTTTCCTTTACTGCACGGTTTGGGTTTAAAACGATGATTTGGAGATTTGTTTCATGAGTAGGGTTATTTTAATGTTTTGATAATGGGGTTGGGTAAAGGCTCATGGATTATCTTGGATGTTAGGAAGGGTTTTGGGAGAACTAGACTAGGTAGTGACATTTGCATGGGCTATGAACTGTTAGACTATACCGTGAGGCTTTTCATGCATAATAACGAACGTGTCCTTTAGTGGACATATGGTCTACTTAAATTATATCTGACTGTGAATGTCAAACCATAAAATCTACCTAAATTTGGGTTTCGAGTTAAATTAATTTAGTTAATGTCACGATTTAAAGGAATTTAATTAAATGAAATATTGGGGATTTATTTTAATGAAATTAAATTCAAGATAATTTAATTAAATGGCATTGAGATGGTGAAGTTATTTAATTAAATTGAGATGAAAATAATTAAATTTATTTGAAATGATGATGAGTTACAGTGTTTATTAAATTAAACTGAGATGAGAGGAATATAATGAAATGACTGGTAAATTAGAACATTGGTGTTATCAAAGAAGGGAAATATTAAATGGTAAAACTATTGTGTAAATAAGGCATTGAGGATTCATTTAGTTAAATTCAAGACAAAATGAATTTTAATTAAATCATTATAAATAGAGGTTTTATGTAATTAAATTCTATATTATGTAGAATTTAATTTGTCATTACGAAATTTTTTATTATTATTTAATTAAATTGAGGTGGATAGAATTTATTAAAATAATATTTATTAGTTGGAGTTTTTAATTTAATTAAATTACATTTAGAAAATTTAATTAAATAACATGAATTATAGAAATTATTTAATTACATTCAGTTTGAAAAAATTTAATTAAATGTTGATTAATGAGGTGCTAGTGTATTTTTAATTAAATTATTTTTAGGAAATATATTTAAATATTAACGAGTTAAAATATTATTACATTAAATTCGTTTGGAATGAATTTAATTGAATGTTGTGTTAATTGTTGAGTTTAGATTTAATATAATTAAATTCAAAGTTAATATGAACTTAATTGTTTGATGAAAAATGGGGGTATTATTTAGTTAAATTTCATTGAGAGAATTTAATTAAATAATAATGTCATAGAGAATTTATTTAATTAAATTCATTGGAGATGAATTTAATTAAATGATGTGTAATGAAGGTGATTTGGGTTTTATCAAAGAGAAATTTTCTTAAATTATAATAATAATATTGGTTATTATTATGATTATTGTATTAAATTAATCTATGTTTATGAAATGTAATTAAATTATGTTATATAGAGAAACTTATTTAATAAAATTATGTTAAACAGAATTTAATTTAATGTTGTGAAGTGGGTTTTTATTTAATTAAAATCATTGAGAATAATTTAATTAAATGATGTTTAAATGTGGGGTTTTGGGTTTTATCAAAGATGTATTTTATTAAATGATAATAATACTAATGGTTTTTGATATTCTTGTTTCATTTAATTAAATAGAGGATAAGGAATTTAAATAAATTAGGTGAAATGCAAGGTTATATTTAATTGAATTTATTTAAATGTAATTTAATTAAATGATGTGAAATGTGATTTTATTTAATTAATTTAATGATTAATAAAATATTAACTAATTTATATTAAATAGGGGTTTTAATTTAATTAAATTGAATGTTGAGAGAATTTAATTAAATAGCATGGGTTGGAGAAATAATTTATTTAAATCTTGTTGTGGAGAATTTAGTTAAATAATGTGTAGATGGGAGGTTGGATTTTATCAATTGGGTATAATATTAAATGGTAATAACAATAATAAGATTTTTATTATGATTATTATTATGATGATGATGATGATTATTATTATTATTATTCTATAATAATATATAATTTTATGTTTTTAATGGACAAAATAAGAGGGAATCTCACCTCTTCCTCCTCCTATAGGGTGCGTTATGCACCAATGGGTGGCGTACCACCCTCCTATTTGGATCCCCCATCGCGAGGCTATCTCCTCCCAGAGTGTTCACGAATATTGTATGTCTCATCAAGGAAAGTCATTATCTACATGTTTCATTCTTCATATCAGTTGTCTCAGTTATCATTTTACTAGGTTATATTAGGATGAAACCCTAGGTTCTTTATTTACCCGAATGTCTTGTTTTTTTATCCTTGGTGGTGCAAAAGATGTTTAGGGACTAGTTGGGTCATATTTCAATAATTTTTACTGAAGGCATGGTAGTTCGGCTTGATTTGATTCCCCACTGTCATTTTGGATTAATGTTATAAACCTGATAATTTGTTTCGCACCCATTAAATTATATTCATATGGTGTATTTATGTTGTGGTGAATTAATTGGAGGTGTGTTGGTCCTCACCACACTAATTTTGGTTTCTAATTATCGTTTTCTGGTGATGAGATCAATTCCAAGTACACTCATGCATTAATGTGGTAATGTGTATGCACGAGCAGGTCGTGATGTGAATTAGGATGGTTTTTCTAAGACAAATTCATTGAAGTAGGGTTCTATGCATTGCCTAATTAGTAAAATGCATTTTGTTGATTACGTTTTTTTATAAAGATGGATGTAATGTTTTATTTAATTTTCTACTGGGATAGTAAAATGATTAATGATGAATAATTTTTTTTTGTTGAGATTATGAAATAGATAACTAATCGGGGAATTAATTATGAGTAATTAATTTGGTTATGTTGCAATTATTACTTTTGAATTATTTTTGGGCTTTTAAATGATAATTAATCATAGATTAATTATGAGTAATTAATTTGGTTAAGTTGAGTAAAATAATTATGAATTAATCATGTGCTTTGATATTATAATTAATTGAGGAATTAATTTTGAGATATAAATTTTGTTAATTTGAAATAATTAATTATTAAATAATTATGTGATTTTAAATCATAATTAATCGAGGGATTAATTATGAGTAATTAATTTGGATAAGATGAGAGAATTAATTATGAATTAATTGTATAAATTGAGATAATAAATAATCGAGAGATTAATTATGAGTAATTAATTTGGTTAAGTTGAGATAAATAATTATAAATTAATTATCATCTTTGATATGATAATTAATAAGATTATTAATTACGAGATATTAATTTGGTTATATATGGAAAATTAATTATGAATTAATTTTGTACTTTGAAATGATAATCAATTGGGGGATTAATTATGAGATATAAAAATCGTCAAGTTGATAAAATTAACCATGATTTAATTTTTTTTAGGAGATTATAATATAAATAATTCATAGTTGGTTAATTTTGATATATTGAGTTGGAATAAGTTGAGATAAATAAATTATGAATGAATTATTTTATATTGAAATGGATACCTTGAGATAATTAATTTTTGAATCAATTATGTTACATTAAAATGGTTTCTTTAGATATTATTAATTTGTGGATTTATTATGTGATATTGGGATGGCTTCCTTTATATAATTTATTTGTGAATTAGTTATGTTATATTGAAACAGATACTTTAGATATAATTAATTTTTTAATTTATTATGTGATGTTGGGATAGTTTCCTTGAGATAATTATTTTTTAATTAATTATGTAATTTTGAGATGGTTTCTGTTTAGAAATTAATTAAATATTTAATTATATGATTTTGAGAGGGGTTGTATTTATTTAGTTAATTTTCGAATTAACTAGAGAAATAGATGAGATTAAATAAGGTTGAATTAATTAATGTTAAACGTAAGATTATTTAATTGTTGACATAAAAAATTGAATTTTTGTGTTTACCTAATTATTGAGTTGGTAGTGAATGTAATGTTATTAATTATCTAATGTAATTAATTACCCGACTCAATTAGTTAATTTATGAATTTATTAATGGACATAATCTTGGGGTGTTAAATACGACTTTCTAAACCAATGATCAATATATATATATATATATTGTTGATAAATAGGTTTTGAGATAGTGATTCATGGTTCAAATACTAACGGGTGCTAGACATGGCATTCTACACCCATTATGCATGAAAATATTTTTTCTTGGGGAGGGAATGATGCTCCATATACCCATTGGTTATGATACATGGACTAATGATCCAAACACTCAGGAGGGTTATAGACATGATGTTCTACACCCATTAATTGACATTGTACTGTGGGAAATTTTAGTTGTATATGAATTAAATAAAATAGTTAATGAAAACGAATGTTATGTAATGATTTGTGAATTGAATACGAGAAATATTTCAGACTATGAAATGACCAAGATAGGTATTGAGATATAGATGTATAGGGGATCTTATAGATTTTTTCAGTTAAATAAAAAATATTATATAATGTGTTAAACATTTTATTATTCCATTATATATATACATTTCTTATTCAGACTCTTTATTCCATCTACGAGCTGAAGCAGGTATCATTATTATGTATCCCGTATGAACATGTCTGGGTTGTTGTTTGTTTATTCAATTTGGTTGTTACTTCGTTATACAGGCACACTATTTATTTATATTTAATTATATAGAATGATAAAGACGGTGGTGGTCCCAGCCTTATGAGATTTATATCTCACACCCTACATAGGCTACCATTGCACTAGGATACCCAAGTAATTAATACTTATTTGTAGGACCTAAGATCGTTCTTATTTTCATTTAAGTGTACTTGGGAGTTCGGAGCAAAAAAAATGACTGGGAACTCAAGAAGATCATGGAAAAATCTCATGGGGCTTTGATTATTTATTTATTTATGTATTGATATGTAAATCATGTTTTCTTTGTTTACTGTTTTCAGTTATGTATCACAATGACATGCATGAACTTTATAAACTGGCCTTTCCTGTTTTCATTATTGAGTTGATTACGGCCTTATAATTTCATATGTTGTTGTCTGAGTATATTATCCCTTTCTACTGTGCACTCTGAACAGAAGGGTGCACTCTCTCCACAAACTATCCATAGACCCTCACTGTTATTCATAGCCTTGTGCATATGGGGTGTCACACTTGAGGTCATGTGGAGACTATTCTAGATATCAGTTTATGGGTAATCCGGGTTAAGATGTTACAAAGTGGTATCAAATGGTCGGGTTTTATTTCTTTTTTCCATTGTCTTTTTGTTTTGGGTTGGTAGACATCAAACATGGAAATTATCGATGCTCGGTTAATATTCGATCCTAGGACTGATCACCCCATGTATAAGAAATGACCATGTGGCTTTGGATGGGAATTGATTTTTATATTGTGCGTGGTTACAATTGATATTATTTTACCTTCAGTGACTGGCATATTTTATACTACTTATTCATTTGAGAATTCTAAAAAATTTATTTACTTGATATTGCATGTAAATTTCATTAAAAGAATCATAATAGGTAATTATATATATAATACTATGTATATGAAATTGCATGTAGTTACATTAGTAGGATGCCTACTAATTTTGATTTTGTTCCTTTAAATTCCATGTTTTTATTTTCTTTAGCATTCCCCTTTAGATAGCATGATTCAGATAAAGATATAACATGCTTGGGTGTTTATATTCCACTATTCCTATTCATTATCATGTTTTTCAATTGTTCTAGGATTATTTGTTATAACATGATATAGTTTAACTGCTTATGAAAACATTCTATAGATGTTTTGATATGTAAATGGTTTCATGAGTGGAAATTGGATTTGTTGCATTTAGAACGGGACCCTGTTTCAGTTGTATGGTGTGTGGGAACCTTAGAATTGGGAAAAGGGTAACCTGTGTTTTCAATCAACTGAAAAAGGGATGATAAAGTTAAAATATTAAATGGAACTTTTATGTGACAAACTATATCCAAATGCCAACGATATAGTGTATTTTCACAATAATGGTGCATTGGGAATTTGGGAATGAAAACTCGATCATTCAAATATGACTTCTTGACCATGGTGGGTTGGCTAGTGTTGATGTAGCTCCTGATGGCTTCTCGAGGATGAGATGTTTTTATGGTGTGAAAATTGTAAATTCCTGTGTTTTTGGACCAGTATAAAATCTGATATTTTTTTAGCTTTTATGTTTACTACACGGTACGGTTTAAAAACTATGATTTAGAAAGAAGTTTCGTGATTTTAGATCATTTAATGTGTTGAAAATGATCTTGGGTAATTACTTAATTATTTTCTTGGATATAATTATGGGTTTTGGGAGAACTGAACTAGGAAGTGAAATTTTTGTGGGTTGTGCATGTTAGTCAAAACCATATGGGTCAACCGTGCATAATAATGTATAATTCCAATAGTTGAGGCACGGTTAGAATACATCATGTCTGACTGTGCAAGTAAAACCATACTGTTTCCTGTTTTATAGTATCAAGTTAAATTAATTTAATAAAATTCTTGGTTGAATTATATTTAATTAAATGAGATATTGGGGGTTTTTTAAATAAATTAATTTTGAGAGAATTTAATTAAATTACATTGATGCAGATAAATGATTTCATTAAATTAAGATGAAAAAATTAAATTTATTTGAAATGATGATGTGTCAGAGTCTTTATTTAATTTAATTGAGATGAAAGGAATTTAATAAAAAGAATGGTAAATGAAGATTTAAGGGTTATCGAAGAAGTTAAATATTAAATGGTATAATTTATGTGTAAATAATGAGTTGAGGTTTCATTTAATTAAATTAATGACAAGAAAAAAATTTAATTAATTAATGATAAATGGATGTTTTATTTAATTAAATTCAAGGTTAACAATAATTTTATTAGTCATTGAAAAATAGGGGATTATTTTTTAAATAAATTAACATTGAGAGAATTTAACTAAATAATATTTATTAATTGGTGTTTTAAATTTAAATAAATTGTGTTTAGATATTTTAATTAAATAACATGAATTAGGTAAATTATTTAATTAATTTTAGTTGGAATGAATTTAATTAAATGATCATTGATGTGGTGTGAGAGTTTTTTTAAATTAAGTTATGTTGAGATAATTTAACTAAATAATAATGCGTTGAAATTTTTTACTTAATTAAATTCAGTTTGAAAAAATTTAATTAAATGATGTGTTAAATGTGGATTTGTGGTTTTATCTAATTAAATTTAAAGTTAAGATGAAATTAAATATTTTACAAAAACATTGTTTTTTATTTAATTAAATTCTATTTAGAGAATTTAATTAAATAATAATGTATTGGAGAATCAATTTAATTAAATTCATTTGATAAGAATTTAATTAATTTATGTGTAATTGGGGAGGTTAGGATTATTCAATGAAGTATTTTTTTAAATGATAATAATAATAATGGTTATTGTTATGATGATTTTATTGAAGTAATTTTATGTTTATGAATTTAAGTAAATGAGGTATATTAGAGAATTTTATTTAATTAAATTAAGTTAAATGGAATTTAATTTAATGATGTGAATTGGGTATTTTATTTAATTAAACTTTTTGAGAATAATTTAGTTAAATAATGTTTAAATGGCGAGTTTTGGGTGTTATCAAATATTCAATTTATTAAATGATAATAATAATAATGGTTATTATTATCATAGTTTTATTTTATTAAATTGAGTTAAATGGAATTTTATTAAATGATGTAAAATGGGGGTTTTATTTAATTGATTTCATGGTTGAGATATTATTGATTAATTGATGTGAAATGAGGGGTTTTAATTTAGTTAAATTTAATTTTGATATAAATTAATTAAATAGAATGAGATGGAGAATTTATTTAATTAAATTTGGTTGATGATAATTTAATTAAATAATATGTAAATTGGATTTTGGAGTTTAGTTAAGGGGTTAAATATTAAAGTGTATTAGTAATAATATAATGTATATTATTATTATTATGTTCATTATTTTAATTATTATGTTTCAAATAAAAATTTTAATTTATTAAAGGTAGAAAAGAAGAGGGATCCTCTTCTCTCCCTCCTTCTATAGGGGGAGCGATGCCCCCATGGTGCCCCACCCATGGGTGGCACACCACCCTCCTCAGTAGATCCCTATTTGTGTGACTATATCCTCCAAGTGTCTTCACGGAAGTGGTCCATCTTATATAGGTATGTCCTTCTCGTCATGTTCCATTCTTCGCAATGGCTATCTCAACTCTCCTTTACCTAGGTTCCATTGGGCTGAAACCCTATGTTTTGGATTAACCTGCAATTATTGTTTCTTAAGATCCTAGGTGGTGAAAAAGATGTCTCTAAAGTCATTGGGTTGTATTTCAAAAACCTTCACCGATGGCATGGTGGTTCGGCTTGATTAGATTAACCGAAATCATTTTTTGATAAGGTTATAGAACCAATAATTTTGTTCCAGCCCTTTAAATTAGATTATTATGGTGTATATGAGTTGAAATTAATTAATTAGAGGTCATTCGGTCCTCACCGTAATACTTTCAGTTGCCCATTATCATTTTCAGGTTATGTATAAAATTCCATGTACGCATGCACATTAATATGGAAGTGTGTATGCGCGAGCACATCACAGTGTAAATTAGGACGCTTTTGATAGGCCAATTTCATTATGGTTGGGTGCCAAAAATTTCCTAATTAATAAAATGTAGTTTTGTTTATTTATTTATTTTGATAAAGTTGTCTGCAATGTTGGATAAAATTTTTTATTGGGGAAATGAAATGTTTAATTATGAATGAATTTTATACATTGTGGTTGTGAAATAGATAATTAATTGGGTGATTAATTATGAGTAATTTATTGTGATAAGTTGAGATAATTAATTATGAATTAATTATGTTCTTCTAAAATGATAATTAATTGGCATATTAATTATGAGTAATTAGTTTGGTTAAGTTAAGATAATTAATTATGAATTAATTATGTGCTTTGAGATGATAATTTATTAATGAATTATTTATGACATATTAATTTAGTTAAGTTGAAGTAATTAATTATGAATTAATTATGTGTTTGAAATGATAATTAATCTAGGGATTAATTATGCATAATTAATTAGGTTTAGTGGGAATAATTAATTAAGAATTAATTGTGTGCTTTGAGATGATAATTATTCGAGAGATTAATTATGAATAATTAATTTGATTGGGTTGAGATAATTAATTACGAAATAATTATGTGTTTTGATATGATAATTAATCAAGGAATTCATTATGATAAATTAATTTGGTTACATTGAAATAAATAATTTTGAATTAATTATGTGCTTTTAAATTATAATTAATCAAGTGGTTAATTATAAGATATTATACAGGTTAAGTTGAGAAAATTAATTGTGAATTAATTATGTGTTATGATTTTATAATATAAATAATTATTCAGGGAGTTAATTATGAGATATTGATTTTTTTAAGTTGAGATAAACTAATTACGAATGAATTATGTTATATTTAAACGACTTCCTTGAGATAATTAATTTGTGAATTAATTATGTGATATTGAAATTGTTTTTTTAGACACAATTGATTTTGGAAATGATTATCTGATATTGAGATAGCTTCCTTGAGAAAATTAATTAGTGAATTAATTATTTGTTATTGAAATGGTATCTTTAGAGATAATTAATTTGTGAATTTTTTATGTGATATTGTGATAGTTGCCTTGATATAATTATTTTTTGAATTAATTATGTAGTTTTGATATTGATTTTATGTGCTAATTAATTGTAGAATTAATTATATGATTTTGAGGGGATTTCCCTTGTATTAGTTAATTGTTAAATTAACTAGATAATTTGATGAGATTATGTAATTTATGAATTGATTAATGTTATAGTTATGATTAGTTAATCATTTAGTTAATGAAACGAATTGTTGAGTTAAACTATTTATTGATTTAGAGGTGAATGTGATGTTGTTAATTAGTTAAGTAATTATTTAACAGTCGTGATTAATTAATTTATGATTTAATTAATGGATGAGATCTTGGGGTTATATAAATGACCTTCTACACCAATAATAAATATATATATATATATATATATGCAAGAGAAACTAGTTGTTAGATAGGACTGATGCTCTAAATATTCATGGGGTGTTAGACATGGCATTCTACACCCATTATATATGCAAAAATTCTTTTATGGGACTTCGACTGATGCTCTAAATACCCATGGGTTGTGAGATAAGGACTGGAGATTCAAATACTCATGAGGGTGATAGACATGAAATTCTATACCCATGAATTGAAATTCGAATATAGGCCCAATTATTCATGCATGAACTGAATTTAATTTTTAATGAAAGCTAATGTGATGTAATGATTTGTTAATGGAATATGGTAAATGGTTCAGACTCTGGCATGACCCTAGAGAGCTATTGAGATATGGGTGTTCAATGGAAATCAGAGATTTATGTGGTTAAATAAATAATATTAAATAATGTGTTAAACATATTATTTAATAATTATATATATATATATATACATTTCCTCTTCAAGATCTTATTTCAAACTATGTGTCGAAGTATGTATCTCTGCCCGGTGTCCCTTATGAACCTATATGAGTTGTGGTTTATTTATTCAATTTTTTTGTTACATCGTTATACTAACACACTATTTATTTATATTTCGTTTTTTAGATAGAGTCAGACACTGGTAGTCCCAGCCTACTGTGATTTATATCTCACACCCTACCTAGGCCACTATTGAACTGGGTACCCGAATAAACTCTACTTGTTTGTAAGACCTTGGATCATGCTTATTGTTTTTCCTTATACTTGGGAGTTATGAGTAAAAGACCGAACGAGGGCTCGAGATGCTCAAGGAAAAATCACTTGGATCATTGAGACTTTCCTTATTTTTGTATTGAGATGTAAATCATGTTGTTTTGTTTACTGCTTCCAGTTATGTATCACCATGAAATGAATTCAATGTATAAATTTGTATTGTCTATTTTCATTATTCAATTGATTGTTGGCTTATATTTTATTTTATTTTATGGGTTTATTATCTCTTTCATCTATATAATATAAATATGAGGGGTTTTCCTCCCTACTTATTATCCATAGATACTAGATTCTTGTCGGCAGCCTCATTCATATGGGGTGCCGCACTTGAGGTCATGTGGCTACCGGTCCGGCTATCGGTTCGAGGGAAAGTCGGGTCGGGATATTATAGTGTTTTATAGTGATAAATAAAAAATCAATCCCATGGAATTTTATTAATTATATATTTATAATATATTCAATATAATATTTAACATTCATCTAATATGTTTTCAAGACATGATATAAGTACACATCTAATTTTAAATATAAATGTATTATTTATTTCAAAAAGTTGTTTTACCGTCATTTGATGGTGCACCTATTTTAAATTTAAATTTTGGACACATTAATAAATTCTATTTGAAGAAATAAATATATTGTTCTTTATTAGTGTGAAAATTTAATTCGGTTTAATTTTTGATGTTTTTTTGATAAGATTCATTTCCCCATGAATAGATAAAAAATTCAACATTTTAATTGAAACTGTTTTTTCATCAGATTAAATTATATTATTACACTATATTTTAGAATAGTTTTAACTTAAAATTTGATAAATATTTCATCATTTTAACCATGTATAGTTGTTAGAATAAATTTCACATTGAATTTAGATATAAAAACATTTAAATATTTAGGACGAGTTTACATTAAAAACAAATTTTCTGGATCTATCAATAAGATTTATTTTTACATTATTTCTGAAAATTATTTATTCTAAAATATGAAAAATATCTTCAATATTTGAAATTTAAAATCTCCAAATTTATTTCATACGACTCTTTATTTTTATACAAAATATGAATAGTAATTTAATTAATTTTTTAACAATAACAGTTATAGGAAGACCTGGTTCTTCCTAGTCAAAAACCCTTCCTCTGGTAGCCTTCGTACGGGAGCATTGACCAACTTTTCCTTTAGGTAGTCGAAATATTTCTAGCACAACTCGCTCCATAGAAAGACATGGTTCTTCCTAGTCAAAGCTATCAATGGAGCAGTAACTCACGAGTAGTTCGAAATGAACCTCTGATAGTGACCTGCCAACCCTAGGAAACTATGAACTTCCACCACACTCTTGGGTGCCGCCCAAGAAACAAATGACTCCACCTTCAACGGGTCCACTAACACTCCATGCTGGGACACCACATGCCCAAAGATTTGTACTTCTTGCGTCAAGAACATACACTTAGACAATTTCCCATAAAGCTAGTGGTGTTGAAGGACTTCAAAGACTTTCCTAAGAGAGTAAACATTCTCCTCCTCTGATCTTGAGATGATCAGGATGCCATAGATAAACACAACGACGAACCAGTCCAGAAACTCTCAGAAGACAAAGTTCATAAGTCCCATGAACACAGCTGGTGTATTCGTAACTCCAAACGACATCAATACAAACTCGAAGTGCCCATACCTGCTCCTGAAAGCCGTCTTCGAGATGTCACTGTCATTTACCCACAACTGATGATATCCATATCGTAGATCAGTCTTTGAAAACCATCCCGCTCCCCTTAGTTGGTCGAAGAGATCATCTATCCTTGGAAGGGGGTAACGGTTCATGACTGTTACCTGGTTCAACCTTCGGTAGTCTATGCATAACTTGAGACCACCATCTTCCGTCTTCACTAAAAAAACTAGAGCACCCCATGGAGACTCCCTGGGACGAACAAAACCCTTCTCCATACGATCGTCAATCTGAATCCACAACTCCCGCAACTCCGAAGGTGCCATCCGATAAGGGGCCATCGAAATCGGACGAGCAACAAGATGTAATTTTATCCTGAACTCAATATCATTATAGGGGGTAGAGTCACAACCTCTATGGGAAAAACATAGAGGAAATCTCCAACGACCTATGGGATATCCATCATCTCTGTATTAGATGGGACCACTGATAACACACCTAACTAGGAAAGGAGAGGCTCCACATGCCGGATTCCCACCTGATAGCTCCTCTCATCAACAAAAGCTACATGTTTCCCATCCATGTCAGAGAACACGACCCTTCTTCGAAAGCAATCGATACCATAACTAACGGAAAACAACCAATAGATGCCTAGGATGACATCGTATGGATGCATTTGTAACAGAAGAAGGTCCACACTAGATCGATGTGGTCCCAACATTGGCCCACATCCCTGGAAAACACAAGATACGCTGGTCTGGCCTCCAACTGTTGTACTCAGCACCAGTGGTCTGGAAAGTTTCTCTACATATAGTCCCAAATCATGGGCTAATACAGGTGAAACAAAAGGGTTCGAAGATCCCGAATAGAACAAGGCAGAAACGAGAGTGCTGAACAAACAAATCATACCTCGCACAACCTATGGTCCTACTGGATCTGCCAAATCTGCTGCGTGAAACTGTCCACGTCCAGCTCCTTTTCCACTCTGATGTTGACCAACTCCCCAAAAACATTCTGGTCGAGGTTCCTAAGGAGCACCGTGAGGTCAGCCTTGTCCTGCAAAGTTTTCCCTTGGGGGAGCAGGGTTCCACTGCTGCAGGAAGGGCCTCGCTGACAACTGGTGCTGCTGAGGCGGGCGCTGAACCTGACCACCTCCACCGTACTGAGCTTGGGTCGGTCACCGACTCTGAACGTCCCTGAAACCTCCAAAAAAACACTTCGGTCATGGGATCATGAATAATGGACGAGGAACCGAAGATCTGAACTAGAACTGCTGGGGCCTGCTCCCTACTGGCCTGAACCTGGATGGTCCCATCGCAGGAGACCTGCTACTGACTGCTTTACCCTTTGATGAGCCCAGCTAGATCCCCTCTCATGGTTCACCTCCCAGCGAGTGCATCCTCTATGCCTTCTTCTGTAACGCCAAGTATGATGGAAGAGTGAAGGGGGTGACAGCATACTGGAGCGAAGGACGAAGTGCCTCCCCCAATCAGCTCGTCCAAGACTCCTCATCCGGAAAGAGATTCGAAGCAAAGCGCAGGAGATACATGAACATGGTCCTCAACTCTCATACTGACATGCGTCCCTTCTGGAGGGAGAGTAACACTTGCATCTTCTCCGCCTTGATGATGGATGTAAGGAATTCCTCTTGGAATTCCTTCTCAAAGTCAGCCGACGGAACCTCTGCCTCTATCCTCTCTCGGAGGTAGAGCGTCCACCACTATCATACCGCACCTCTCAGCTGACTGACTGCTAGAGGAACCTAGTACTCCCTCAGAGCACAAATCAAGGTAAATGAAATACCTAGAACTTCAAGCCACCCCTCTGTCTCCGTATTTAAAGTACTATCCTCATATATCTTGAGGTTTTTCCGCTAGAAAGAATGATGAGTCTTCTGCCACTGCCTAACTTCCTCCTCTCGGTCAATCCTAAATGGATTGACCAGCTGAATCTGCTGGGCCTCAGCCGTCTGAGCCACCCAGGGATGACGTCCAGGTGCCATAGATGTACGGTAAACAAAGATCTCTTAAGCACTAGTAGTAAGGAATTTCTCAAGGTTTCATTTTATTATTTTATTTCAATTTCTTTCCTAGAACACCCAAATCAATTAAAACAAAATCATGATGGTGCATTTACCTTCCCTAGGGTCTCTACCCTGCAATCAATGTAGTCTCACTTAGTCGTTAGGTGGCCTCAGAGTCCTTGCATAAGATCACGGGGGGCCCTAAAATCTCGTGTCCTACCGGGTCTTTCCTGGCCTATGTCACGCACCGAGATTAACCAACACGTTTTCCCTACCATCCCAAGAAATACTCACTATGCCTAACTCCAGACTTCATCATATCTCTCAACCGTCACCTCTGATACTATTCTTTCATGACCCCTCCCACCGAAGATGCACCTCCTGAGCTGGCAATGGTGAAAGGGAGATAATGACTCCCCGAGTCCCACCTTCAGTAGGCCCTGGGGTGGTGATTAGCACCAGGGGTATGAGTTTTCACAAATATGTGAGGCATTAACCTTTTTATTATTTATGATCGGGAAATAGGACAAGTCAACCACCAAAAAGAAAATAAAAAATTGTGTAGAAAAAAACCAAATCCAATCCCACATGCATGCTTAAATAGTTCTGAAACAAGGTACAAGTACAAGAAAGCTCAAAAGTACAATACCAAAAGAACCAAGAGTATAAAAACTACAACAACTCCAACTGTTCTGACTAGTAGGGTCCCGCACGGCCTTAGTAGTCCTCCTAGAAACCTGAAAGTACACATAGGGTGAGCATACAAGTATACTGAGTAGGGAAACCTAAAGCTCTCGTGCACTGGTGGGGAGACATCCTATTTTCCCATGCGAACAACAGAAGAAACCTAGAAAGGAAATCTATAAACCCAACCTCACCAGCCACACTCAACAAAAACATAATCACATAAGGTAGTTGTATATAATAACAAGAGTATTGGGTACCCCACACCCATTCCCACTAGTTAGCTCCTCTTCTTAATGGCGAACATCCTGACACTACCACACTCTTCCCGACTGCACACACCTAGGTCTCACAACCACACATCCCTCCCGCACACACCTGGTCCTCACGACCACATATCCTTCCCACACACTCCTGGGCCTCACAACCACGTATCCCGCCCGCCCACACCTGGGCCTTATAACCACGTATCCCGCCTGCACACACCTGGGCCTCATCATGATGATTCTTGGGAAACAAACCTGCCCGAAGAGTCTTGGGCCAAAACCACACCAATTGAAACCTACTTGAAGGGTCTTAGGTGTATGGTCACCTCAGTCCATTACAAACCTAGGGAAGAAGGAGTAGGAAGAAGCTAGTAACTAAGGGGAAAACACCATTTCCCATGAAAGGATAGTATTCTGCAATAAGTTCTCAACATGGGTGGGTGCGATAAAACACAACGAATACATACATATATATATATATATATATAACACATCCCAAGCTATTGCATCTATATAGAGGAAACTGAGCATGTGCCTTGGCACTGCTATTTTGAAGCATGCATACAACAACAACCCCAACCCCATTTATATTTTCATGTTTCAACAGAATCAATTTCATAGTTCCTTAACTACTGGGAAACTATCCACAACCACATCGATCGTTCATAAAACATATCCCGGCCATTCACAAATCACATTAGAAAAACACAAGCAACGCAAGAAAGTCCCATCTTATTAACCAACCAAACCCATTGATTATTATTCCCATTCCATTACCAAGCCCCACCATTCATTAAATCTTCCACATTTTATTTATTATTCACTACCCAAAGCTTGTTCACATTCAAGCCCATCCCTGCAGCCCCGCTGCCAACCACCATAACCAAAAACACACCGTATATAATTATCCATTTAACACCATTTATCACAACCTCGCTGCTCACCCGATCCACAACAACCCACAAAACACCCCCATCACATGCCACGTATCCAAGACAACACCCACATGTTCATTATTCCACTTTATTCAACCGGGGTGATCACAAAAGGGTTCCAGATTTTAAAGCATCCAACATTACTTTACTAACCAAATTCCACATTCAACAATGTTCTATTCAAAAATAACGGTCTAGAAAGATAAGGCAACATTTAATTATGCAAGCAAAGGCCCCCAATGACTGTGATTTTCAGTAGGTATAAGCATATTCAGTTCACAACATAATATCACCGGATATAAAGATAAACATATCAACTTCCCCATCCCCATTATTTAACCAGTTCTTATCTTTTTTTAACGCTTCAACTGTTTCTCATGAAAACAAGAGGATAACCACCCCACATGATGCACAATTTTGAGAGACAAAGGTAAGATCCCTACCTCAAAAACTTCTGTTCACAACGCTCCCCCTGATAAACATTAGAAGACGTCTGTCGGCATCAGTCACTTCTGTCGAATCTTGGAAAAACATCCTTGGGAGGAAGTTTGAAAGGAAAGTCCAAATGGAAGTCAACCGATCTAAACTCAGAAGTTCCTCCTCGTCGTTACGATCGTTTTTCCACTGACGGGTCGTAAATTGGAGCTCAGACGAAGAAGTTATGGAAGAAAAGAGCCTTCGAGTCTTTTGGGAGAACTTTTCTCAGAGGAATGGGGATGAGAGGAGTGAGTTGAAAAGGAGGAGAGGACCCCACCTTTTATAGGCATGAAAAACAAATGTACACAATGTTTACTTCCTAGTACATGGCATGTACTCGGCCATTTCACAGAGTCACCACAAGGCTTCCAACACGGCCTTCAACACGGAATCCGGTCGTTGACTGGTCAACACATTGTTTAAAGGTAACACATACTTAGGGAGGGTCTATACGGCGTGTAGTATTGGATACGTGGTGTGTACTCATTTATTTCACACGGCAAGGACATGGCCTCACCATGGCACACAGTCGTTGACTGGTCAACACGCGGTTTGTAGGTAACACGTACGCGGGGAGGGACTACACTACGTGTACTCATTTATTTCACACAGCAAGGACACGACCTTCAACACGGGGTATACTCAACTAGGGGGTACATGGCATGTACTCACACTACTTTACGTGTAGTTTCAAAATCTGAAAGGTGTGGGAAATGTCTATTTTACCCTCCAAAACACTTCGTGACCCTTTTTTGACAAAGGAATGGGCCAGAGAGGTCAGGGCCATTACATCATGGATAGATGTTATGATGTAAAGAACACTATAATATTTTATTTATTATATTGATGATTTATATATGATTCTATAAATATTATCTAAAATATACCTTCATTCTTTCAAAATTGTAAAAATATGAAAACTTTGTTTGTGGATGTGTGGTCTACCACCTCCTCAAAGCGTTGTGATTAGATCACAATTTACATGTAATTTATTAAGGATTGGTTGGGTAAATTTATATTATATTTATCAAATAATAATTATAATCTATTGATAATATATATATATATATATATATATCATTTAAATTCATTAATTAAAAATGAAAAGAAAAAGGAAACATTGATCATGTGTATGTACAATATACTGTCTCTATAAATGGTGTATTAAATTTCATATTTCAATCTCTGATTGATTAATATTAATATATATATATATAATAAATAATATATTTATATCATGTTTTAAAATATATTAATAATTAAAACATGATCTATGAAGGAGAATTATGAATAAAAAGTCAAAACATTTAAGAAAAATTAGAGATATTTCCCGAAAAGTAACATTATCTTAGAATTGTTAATTAATGTGTAATATAAATTCATAAGAAAATAATATATGGTATTAAATATAATAATATTGTTATGTTTTATATTTATAATGAACTTATTTTAATTATAAATGATATTTTAATGTGTAAGAAGAAATTCCTATCTTAAGTTAAGGGTTTTCACATCTCAATTTTATGTCTACGAGACATATGCCTTATTCATGAATCATGTATTTTCAGGCTGTATATACTTACATGAATGTATTATATGAATTGTATAATTATATTAATTGGTATTAACATATATATTTGATGATATTTCATTTATGGGGTTTATGGTTAAAAACATACCGAATTGTTAAAATAATTTTGACTCAATTTCCCTTCTGTATGATACATACCACATTATGCACCTATATTTTTTGTAGGATGTGTAAATACAGAATATTGAAATGTTATATCATGAATATTGATATCTTAATGAAATATAAATCTTTTATTATCGTTATTATTTCATAGGTATTATTATTCAATTTTTTGAATGTTATAAAAGTTTACTACTACAATTTCATATTTTATTGGGATTCTTTAGGATTATACTTCCATTGAGGAAATTTTTTTGATTTATATATAAAAAATCCAAATAAATTTCTTCTAATTTTGTAATTCATGATATATTCATGTAATTAATCCATTTTTCAACTCTTTGTTTCATAATATAATTAAAACAAAATTCATCAAAATATTAACTTATTTCTCTTTTCGGTCAAAATATTGTGTTCTTTCAAATCCATTTCTGGTAATAATATCTTCAGAAATGTTATACATTGAAATTTAAAATAAATATTAATGATTTTTTGAAATTTTTATTGAAATTGGTGTTAAATAAAATATCTTTGTCATTTTTGGATCAGTGAACCTTTTGAAACATTCTATAGTGAAAACAAATGTTTAATATATACATATTTACATGTCTTCATGAATTTATTTTTATTGATGATTCCATTAATTTTATATAAGGTGATTTTTTTTAAAATCATAATATTATTTACGTTAATAGGTTTTATTATTTTTTCAATGTAAATATGTTAAAAAATATTTTTTCTTCAAAAATTGTTTAATACTGTTACCAATTCATTTATTATGTGTTTTCAAGGTTATTTTCAAAATAAAATGGCTTCTGTGTTAAAAATTTATTTTCAAAGGAGAAATATTCCTAAATAAAAGATTTAATGTTTTTTAATGATTCCATTATATGTTTTCAATGTTATTTTTGTGTAAAATTATTCTCCATGTGATCTCTGAAAAGAATTATCCATATAAGATAACATCCTTTGATATACTTTACACCATAATAGTGATAGTATACAATGATATAATTAATATTCCATCACTAATTGGAATATTTTCTAGGATATAATTTTTACAAACCCCATTTCTCTTCCATGGGTAAAACATGTTTAAAGAGATTTGTTATGAAATAGGTTTTTTTTCACGAGCTATTCATGTTTCAAAAATATTGACATGAAACTCTTCTATTTTCCATGTATAAATCATGTAAGGAAATAACAATTATTTAATTATTTTTTAAGGTTATATAAATTCTCTCAGTATTTAATTCATTTTTTGGTTCATGGTCATGGAATATAGTATGGGGTGGCCCAGATATCACTAGGTAATCCCATTAAAGATTATATGATGGGGTGTTCTAGATGTCATTAGCTAAGCCTATTAAAACATATACGATGATGTGGCCTAGATAGCGTTGCGTAATCCCATTATAGTTTATATAATTGAGTATCCCAGAATTTTCCAAGTATTCCAATTATTGATTACATTTTATGGAGGCCTAGATATTTCCATGTGATCCCATCACAACTTACATGTTGGGTGGGACTTATATGTACCTCAAATTCATTGGTTAAAGATTTAAATATCATAAGATAATTATGGGAGCAAGTTTGATGTCATGATCCACTATCGGAAGATAGGAGAAACTCAATCCACTATAATTAAAGGATTGTGACTTATGATAGTTGTGTCTCACTCGGTAGCTGTAGTTCCCATGAACTTCCCAAATAACCTTTCACAAAATGCCTTAGCATAGGGTATGTTTTTACATGTTTATGTGTTTTCCACAATTCTATGTCTTATTACTATGTTATGATTCCATGGATTATGATTGCTATTAAATTATGATTAATGTATTAGGAACATCCAATAATAATTACATGATTTATTTTTATGATCATTGATATACAAGTTATAATCTCATAATGACATGATCATGTTCTCATTCACTTATTTACATGTTATTCTTACATATCTCCCTATTTTACCGTTACTACGCATCTTAGATCAACCCTTTATTATGTTTCCTTTCACGATGTTTTGTATAAATTTCATAAGTAGGGGTGATAAATGGAAATATCATAGAGGGAGAAGTTTAATATATTTCACCACGATAAAAAAATATTTTTTCATTTATCTGAATACACTAAACTATTATGGTCCTCGGGCATGAATATGTTTAATGAACTGAATATTATTTTAAAATTATATAATTTCCATATATTTTAATCATAGGTCCCTATAAAAAAATTATGTTTTTAATGACAAATTAATATTTTTAAAATAATTGTATCCATAAAGATAATGGAAAATAAGTATAATTATAATATTAACTTCCTCTTTATATAATTTTTTATATATTTTAAAGCATGATTTTTTATTCGTAGTAAGGGAGTTTTAATTATATTATGGAAATATTGTAGTTTTAATCCATCAATTACTATGATATTTTGGATTAATATATGGGAATGGATATAACATATGTCTTGTTTCCATGTCCTACATGTTTGTTTCAGAAATCACAATGTATCCTTAAATAATAGTAATCATGCATTATATAATTATTATAATGGATATACATTAGCTTTTTGTACGTAAAATGTATAAGAGGGGTATTTTTATATAATTATATGTTATTGAAAATATAATAATCACATGGTTTTATCTTGGTAAATTATCTTGTCCACATTTAAATATAGTTATAGGGAGCACAAAAATAGGGATTATTTGGGAAAACGTGTATTTCAACGTAGTGTATCATATCACATAGATTGCATCTTTATATAGATCCAGATCCCATCTAGGATAATAAGGTCCAATAAAATCAATCCAAGTAAGTGGATTAAGTTATTAGAAAATGAATTATCTTTAATAAATTTTAAAGTTGCATGAAAAGGATAAAGGAAATATTTCCTTTATTATCATACAAATAGGTGAACCGTATAAGGATGTTTTCACAATTCAATCTTTTATTCCAAATTAGAATCCTCATATTAATATTTAAAATATAAAGTGTTCTATAACATTAATATTGGTGAATGAACACTATATAGATGTATATGTTTTAATTAGGATTTATATCTTGTTAGGATATATGTGATTTAGTTGACACTATGTATCCTGGAATGATATGGATCCTGCCAGACATAGTTCATGAGTATAAATTGTTTTGTTTTCTCAGTGTAAAATCATATATATAATGACATAATATTATTGAATATATCATAAACATATATCCAACTAGATATCGTTGAAATTATATATGTCCTCGAGGTTAATGATAAAGGTGTCACTATGTTTATCAATTCATAGGAAACAAGAAACACAGAATTATTGAATAAAATCAATTCCACACAGTAAGAAAAGTTAATTGATACAAGGAAATAGGTTTAGAAAACTCTAAGAGGTATCTGGAACTCGTGGAGGGAGAACATGTATTTATAAAATAATATATTATAATCTTATGAAATTATATTTTTTATACAACATATTTTTCTATTTAATGACTAGTAACAATGAGATTGATGTTTTGTAATTTATGGTTGTACGATGTGGAGATATACCATGATGTTTAAAATTATATTGTTCGGATGTATATGAAACATAACTTACTTTATAAGAACCTATGAATCAGGCGTAAAATAAAAAAAATGTGGATTGGTTGTTGAATTAAGATTATTTCTGAAACAAAAAATCATGAAATTATTAGAATTATTTAATATATAGTTTATATAAATTTTCTAGTGTAATAGAATATTAGTAAACACTAAATGTAATTTAAAATTAGAAACTCTAGTGATTTATTGTTTTTTGGATAAATAGAGATTTATGAATAGGCCAAGGATATGTGATATTGGAATCACTATATATCTTATGATTTTTGGAATCAAGAATTACATATTTCATATATATGTGGGGGAATAATCATTGTTATAGGTTCAGTAAGTCATGAATCCATGATATAAGAATATAACCAAATAAAAAATATTTGATGATATAGTGAGAGATATATATATATATTTATATATATATCTCCCATGGGGGAAACAAACATCCATGTTATTTTTTCACTAATGTATTTCATGATTTTACCAGAAGGGATCCTTTATGACTCGATCACAGATAGAATTTATTTCTATTAGTAGATTATGATTATGTATGGTATATATTTCTAAATAAAATAACACCATGAGTGATGGAATATACATTGAGTAATTTATCATCATGTGATAAGTAATTAGTTGTTATATAATTTAGATTTATAAAAAAAATAATTACGTGGAGTATTAATTGCACTGATATACCACATTCAAAAAATGAAATTACCACATGGTTGTGTTAAATGAATCAAAGAATATATGTAAAAAAATTAAGAGTGGTTATAGTATTATAACTTCTGCTTCGATTCCAATAATAATTAATCCAAATAAAATTATTAAATTATTCCCATTGTATGGGCCATTAGATAATAACATTATGTGAATAGTGAGGCCACTTAATCTATGAAGCATAGTGATATTATTTAATGTAGATTAATTTTTTGGACTATTAGAAAGGATCAATGCATCACTATGAATACTATTTTCTAAATAATTAATACTCACATTGTTTTTAAGAATGGTAAATGTCATGTAATAGGTCTGGTGGACCATGACATTATATTTGGAAAACATAACCAAGACCATTGAATCCTTAAATAAAGTGCATGTCCAACAATGTTTTTAATACACTTACAAATTAAATATTAATTTTTTATGTTGGTATTATAGAGTAAATAATTATAAAATGTGTAATATCTTTAGGATTGGATCAGATACCATACCATTTAACATCATAAAACAAGGACTCACAGTTTAAATTCATAAAATTGTAAGGATATATTTTTTATTATATGAGCATATAGTGAAACAGACATATTTTATGGGAATACACATATATATTTATGATATTAAATAGTAATCTATGTCTTATATAATAGAAAATTCTAATAATATTCCAAGCATATATGATGATCCATATGTCAGGTGAAAAAAATCATGGATATATGATTAGGTTATCCTTGTGTTTAATGTCTTGTTATAAGGAAAAATAATTAGTTGGGTTTTCACTAATTTGGATCATGATAAAATATTATCAAATTATATATTTTGATGTTGTATAGAGAACCAAAAAATAAATATATGATATATTTAAAATAGGGAAAAAATTGGGGGGATGAAAGAAATTAATATTGAGGAAAGGTATATTTTTTTAGACATCACAATATATCATGAAATAAAAATAATAAACCTATAGATAGTTTTTATATGGTAAGGAATTTTTATCATAGTTCCAAACTAGAACATGAGGAAGGGAACATGCATCAATAATTCTTACATGGATACTATTCTCGTGTTAGGTGAATGGGTCACAAATAAAGATAATCCTAATCACTTTAAATTTTCATGTTTGGTGATTTAAATGTCCTGATATTTAATTACATGAAACTCTAACTTTGATTTTTAGAAGTATAAGTCACAAAATGATAATTCCAAATGAATTTTACATTTATAATAACATCCCAAGAATTAAATTCTCTGTAATTTCATTATATTTAGAAATCCTATTTTTGTTATGAAGATCATAGGATTATATCATGGAATTATGTGTACCAATAATGTAAATATATAAGGTATTTCTTATTAATCCATTGACTATTAGTGAGTGTGATATCTAGTTCAAATGATGTGATCATAGAATAAGATCCATTAAAGTTGAACTTTTTGTATCACAAGGTTCATATCAATTTGGATATGGAATTAAGGTGTAATTCATGTGAAACATATGACTAATTAGACATAGAAAAAATAAATTAAGTATAATATTCATATATTATCATTCTTGTTTAATTTACATATGACATGATTTTTATGGATATCGAAGTTATGAATTGTGTGAAACCGTTCCTCATTGATTTTTTTTTCAACAAAAAAATTTTAATTCTGAGAATGATTATCATTAAAAAAATTATTATGGTGGGAAATTAATGTTAGTTTAGTTTAAATGAAATTTTAAAGACTACCTTAATACAATATAAAATAAATTATGCTGTATCCTAAATATTATTATGAGTTTTACTATGATAAGGCCAAAAATAATTTAATAGTTTTATGTGATAATACTAATTTTTCCTTTCCTAAATTTTTTCAAATATATAATATTTTTTATTACTAAAATTCCTAATATATATTTTCACTAATTTAAAGTAGTATAAGATACAGTTTCATGAAATATTGTGATAATGATCTAGAGTTTTCAATATGTATGATAAGTAATTAGTACCATTTTCCATAATTATAGTGTGAAGGAAACCAAATATGGAGATAATATTATTCATTATGAAATCAATGAATTTTTTTCTATAATCATTAAATGAAATACCCTCATTAATTTATATAAAAAAAATTCGAAAAATGCATTTACTAGAACAAACTGGATATAACTTGTATATATTTTCACATTAAATCATTTCCCAAAATGGAAATTTGGTATGTGTATTTGGTGGTGGGTTGGAGTTCTGGGGGTTGACATATGAAATTTAAATGTAAATGATTTGAATAAAATTTATTTATGAATTCCCTATATTATTAAATAATAATTAATATAATTATAAAAGACTATTGATTTTATTGAAGACGATATCTTCTGATTTGTGAGAATTTAATGCCCTAGCTTGGGATTCCAAAAAAATATTGACAGTGTGTCCTTCATAAATGAATATAAATATGAATAACTTAAATATAATATTATATAATACATTGTAAAAATTTGATCCATCATAATGGATAATATTTTCGCCCCTCTACATTATAGCTTCATTATGTTTGGATCTTATAGCAGAACTCTATGTTGGATGTAGACTAAATTTAGAGACATCCAACCAATTGTGTACCAAAATAAATTATATGATCTCTCCCTAATCAGGGGTGGTATTAAAATCTATGATATCTCCATCATCCTTAATTTTGAATAATATTTCAACCATATTCTATGTGATGAAAATGGATGTTTGGTACCATATTTGATTTTCTAATTCCATGGATGAATTAAAAAAATAAGTCATTTTGAATATTCACTGAATGAATGATATGATATATTTTATGAAATAAGATGAATTCACCCAAAATATCCATACATAATTGGTCAAGGGAACTCTTAATCATTCATAATGGAATATTAACCATTCATTTTCATGATTGAATACACTATTTTGTGTGACAGCTCACAATCATGAATATATCATCTGTTTTTTAATTTCATGATTTCAATATTTTAATTAAAGAATCATTATAATTTGCTATTTATTTAATTTTTTCATGAATTATGGATAGAATAAATCAATATTTGGAAGTTGAAGTGAAATAGGTGAATTTTGTAGCTAAAATAATGTTGTTTCAATGAGTTAAGGGAAGCGGCACAACACCGGATTTTTTAGGAAACATTGGAGCTAGAAAACTAGTGAAAGGAAATTACACATTTTGTATACCAATTAAATGGTTTGATTTTTTTAGTGACATGTTTTTTGAAGACTGATGTTGAAATTCATAATGCCTAGGAAATGAAAAATTACATGTCATGTAATGGTCAGATAGAATAAAGAACCAATGATAAGATGTTGATGGTTTTAATGGTATTTATTATAAATAAACCCATTAGCCACAAAACATAAATGATCCATGGCCATCATGGAATAAGTGATGATGATGTATGAGAAAAATTCACATAGTGATAGTATGGATCCATTCTTGACCATCATTCCTTACAACCATTCTTCCTCAGGTATCCACGCTTCTCATTATCATCATGATTAGCAGTATCGAGTGGAAATATTTATGTATGGTGATGTCATTATATTGGGATGTGCTGATAGAATCAATGTCTATTTTCTATACATATTTGGGATTTCTAAAAAATTATTTATCAATTATAGTTTATTTTATTTTCTTATTTCATGACCATTGCGTGTTACTTGAGGTGTTTCATTTAATTGCATCAATTAATAGGCCTAGTTTGTGAATGACCATTATGAAATCATGGATTTGAATGTTTATATAGGGTTTAGGATTACCAAGTTTTTGTAATTTAATTTATTAAATGACCATTCCAATGGTGAAATTGCAAGATTAGTATATGGTACCAAGACCAATGATCCCCGGTGACCCAAATGCAACAACTTACTAGAAAAAAAATCATTATCAATCGTTCTTATACTACACAATCCAAAATATCACTAATCCTATCATATCTCTCCCCTACTTTCAAAACCCAATCATTGATGTTCTTTGTTTATATTTCCCCCAAAAACCCATTAATTTTTAATTTCAATTTGTTTAATTAAATTAAAACATATAAATCATTCATGTGTGTTCAATACTCGAACGTTGTAGATACTTAATTTTTAGTTATATTTATTAAGCTTCATAAATTATTAGACTTTTGTATCCCCATAAAAAATTAAGGACACCATAAGGGATTTAAGATATGTAGTAATGTTTTCGGTGATAATTTATGCTATGATTAAGTTAATTAGTAATATTGATAGTTTTTTTATATTAATTCATTATTTTCACTTAGTTTTTTTGTGTCAGTGTATCTGTTAATAATACATTGAATAAATAATATACTCATTGGAATGTAAATATTGATTATTTCCCATTCAACCCATTTTTTTAGATGAAAATACAAATTTAATGTAAATAGAAGGAAATGACCTTGGAATAATATAACAGCATGGATGGTAGAGGCCAATTTGAATGAGATGATCATGAGATAGGATAGAGAGAAAGACCAAATGGTCTTGGAAGAAATCCATATAGAAAGTGTTTCTCAATTATTGAAAACCCTAAAACTAGGTGTTCTATAAAAAAACTCTCACCCCCCCCCATAATTGATCAAAATTTTGAGATCAAGCCGGTGGTAATTCATGTGATCACACATTCATTCCATTTTTTCGGGATACCACATAATGACCCCAACTCACTCATCAAGAATTTATTATAAATATATGACACATTCCATTTTTATAACATGAAAAATTATGTTTTAAGGTTATGTATCTTCATATTCTAATTGAATGAGAAATCACAAGAGTGGATCCAGATTCTCCCTATATATACAATCACCACATGGCACTATTTGCTAAGAGTTTTTCTTACACAGTTTTCCCACCCTCAATATCAATGGATATGTGGTTATGTAATTTAAAACATGAGATATTAAATTATGATTCTCAATATATTACATTATAATTATTTAATGGTTTAGTAATAATATTTCTTTATCATGGCATCTAAATATGGTTATTAAATTAAAATTGATACAATGGTTTATCATAGGGAAATAGCTTGATAGAGGATGCTGATGTAGGATGTTATCTTATGAGAAAATAAATAGAGGAGAGCCATGAATTCATGTATGAGAAGATGGGAAACATTTTTCTATTATAACCAGAAGAACTGTGGTCACACAGAGTAAACATGGTATACAACAATTGGGTCGTCACGCAAAATAATTTTCTATAAAAGAAACTATATGTGATGATGTCCAACCAAAATCCACAGTGTATGTATTTAAAAGATGTGAATTTTCTAGATTATAATCATTAATATTATGTGTAGAGATAGAGGCCAAAAAACCATAACATCAATATAAAAATATATAACAAAGATATAATCTGAGACAATTAGTTTTTCACCCTTAACACCATAGTCAAACATAGTCTCATCTATTCCACAAAATATAGGATAAATTTTCACATTTATAACCTCCATTTGATCTAAAGATTGTGATATGACAAAATATTGATTGGATAAAGGAAATTTTATTATGGAATTGAGAAATATATCCAAAAACCAACAACCTAAAATGAGGAATGTATAATGTTAGTTCGATTAAATTTTTGAGCAACATATGATAAGGAAAAGAGGAGATCATTTGGATTCCTAGAACAACATCCCCATATTGATGTGGAAGACATATTTCATAGAAGTCGAATGAAGACATAAGGGAGTGGCATATATTTTTTAAGAAATACTAATGAACAAAATATGGGATAAATTCATGAAAATAACAATGAATAAGGGGAAAATAAGGAAGAGTAAGAACCACAATATCAACCACCATTACCATTTTTGAAGCGGTTGATGTTGATAAATATTGATGGAAGAAATTGTTTTTAGAGATTTTCAAATATATACATCAACATTCAATTTTATGACCCCATTGAAAAAATTTCTATCTACATAAAATTTATAAAGGGGGTGGTGATAGAAAAAAGGAATCTTGAAAAATAATCCATTATTCCCCTGGTAGGAGAATGCTTAGAAGTAGTATCAAGAATTATTCCAAGAATCATAGTGAACCATATAGTTTTTCAATTCTAATTTCTATGGGTACTAAGGATTTTATTAGTGTTTTATGTGATATAGGTGAAAGTTTAAATATAATGTCAGAAGACAAATTCAAGATCTTTGGATTTAGATATATGTAATAAAATCGAAATATGATTCCTGTAGCTGATATAATAATGAGACATCCTTAACTATTTCATGAAAATTTCATTGTCAAAATAGTCATGTTATTTTTTCCAGTAGAATTTCTGGTGATGTAAATAGATGAAGATAGTTTCCCAATAATCTAGTGAGGAAAATTTCTGGATAAGGGAAGGTAACTTATTGATGTACACAATAGATAATCGAGTTTAAGAGTTGGAGGATGATAGGGGATGTTCAGTTTTCCCTAGGAAATAAAGTTGTTAGATGAAATAGTTGATGAATTCTCAGATGATAATCCACTTATACCAAATGATTATATTGACTATGGAAGAAGAGATCATGATTCTATTATATGATGTGATGAAAATGGGTTGAAAAAGTCAATAAAAGGTAATAAGTTAATTGAAAATGAATAAGATAATTGTGGAATTTTAATTCCAGATGAATTTAAAGAATGATAATAGGTTTGAAAAGTTAATGAGCTTCCTTTTTATTATTTATAAGGTCTAGGGACCACATGATATGGAACATAGAGATTTTTAAAAATATTCACCAATGTGAGAGTGAAATTAGTTTCAAATAATAGGAGGGGAACCATCTATTCAAAAGAATAATAGATTAGTTATTTTTTTATCCATGGTAGGTAATTGCTTTCTACCATCAACTACATAGAGCATAAGGATGAGTGGTTGAGAAAATCATGGTATACAAAAGCACTTATGAGAGGAAATCTATGTTTGTAGTTATTTTCTTTATTTATTTTATATTTTTAGAGGAAATAGTCAACCTTGAATATAAAATATTTTAATGTTATATTATGTGGATTAACTTGTGTATTATTATTTCATTGGACCATCAAGGAATGAAGTGGTAGAATAAGGTGAACTGAAATTACACATCATGAAAGGGAATTTACAAGGTCTGAAACGGTGCAAGAAGAACATATACAACCCATTTTCAATCATCAATTTTCAAGGGGATAAATTGTTTCATTTAATTATTTTTTAAATTTACCCCAACATTAAAAATGAATTATAGATTTAGCCTTAAATAGCATGCCTAAAATTGATTCTTATATTACTCAGCTGAACTATGAGACATAAACTACCATGGATAATTACCATTGAGTAAATTTTATATTTATTTCTCAATACATTTGAAGGAAAAATAAGGGATAATGAATTGGTAGAGACAAACATTTGGATTAATATTTTAAAAATCACTATTTGAGGATAATGTTAATCATTTTATATGAATATTTTATAATATTTTTCAGTTCCATGATTTTTTTATATTTTAATTCATTAGATTAATTATTCATATTAATTTCCATGAGTATTTGTCCCAACCATTCATATAATTCTTGTGACATCCTCTAAGCATAATATTTTCAATTTTCATTCATATATGTCAATGGAAACTCATGAAATATTTCTTCTCGAGCATTCTTTTCATATTATCAATTATATGACTAAACTGGATCACGTTTTAAATGATTGATGCATTCTTTTTTAATCTATTATCTTGATACCATCCTTGGATTAATCCATTTTTATTCCTATAAAATCAATGAAAATAATTTTCAGGAAATGTTCCATGTTACATTTTTATTTTATCTATTCCTATCTTAATATATATTTTCTTATGATATTAAAAAATATATTTGTGGGGGAGGTACATTATAGTGTTTACCGACATATAATTTAGTGTATCTATATATTTTAGTGGGTTTTCATTATGATATGGAGATATTCCATGACATCTTTCATTGTACTTTATTAATCACCTATATTCCTAAAAAATAAATTGAATAATAAGATATGAAAAAATAGAAAAAATGAAAATATTGGGTAGTGTTTTGGGAGGACCAAAATTCACCATTTTCTAGATCGATGATCTTTTTATAGTATATAGTTAGGAGATATATTTCATATTTGACATGATAAAAAAAGTCCCAAAAAATGGACCACAATATAAAATGAAATAAAAGATAAAAAAGTGGTTGATTTATGAATTTCGAATAAATGTAACATGGACCCACTCATGGAAATATTGGGAGAGGGATAAATGATATATCTGAAAAGGATACATTCATTATGCTATTTTCGATTATCATGATAATTACATTAGATCCCAACAAAATTTTGAGATTTAATTTTTATACCATTTACCAAAATTCTTTGAAACATCAAATCCATTTGATCCTAAATGGTAAATAACTCGTGATTAATTTTGACTTTTAACTTTATGTGGTGGAGAAGTCATATGCATTCCATGCATATATTAAGTTACATGTTATTGCTTTTTGTGCTGAATTTTTTCTAAATTTTTACCATGATGATCAGAGTGAAAAAACAATGATATGATGAAAATTAAAACATTTATGAAAATTAATAATGAATTGAAAAATGAAAATAGATGACTAGAAATGCTATTCTATTTTATTAGAGGATAATTATAATAAATGGTTGGTTTTTATTCATTGAAAAACAAGTCATTGTTAAATTTTCAATCTGTGATGCTTTAAAATTCAATTTTCCATTTGATGAATTAATTTTTTTGAAATTAAATTTTAATCATGGTATGCTGAACATAAATTTGAGTATGTTGATATTCAATACTTTTGGAAAATAATAATGTAAAATTTATTGATATTTGAAAGCTATATTTAGTTAATATATTTTATGTCTTTTTAGTTTTTTAATTTGTGTATATTAATTTATGAATCATTCTAAATTTTGAACAATTTATTTTTTCATTTGAATTATGATATGATCCAATGAATCTATGGAAAATTATTGAAAATAGGTGAATTTTGAAACATAAATTCACGTTGCCACGCGATAGAAGCAAAATAGAATAATAATGAATTTTTTAAGGAAAATAGGCGCTACAGAACATGGTCCAGACAATTACATGTCATGTATTCCACTGACATGACATGAATATTTTTTAGATATGTTTTTGGAAGACTAATGTTGAAATTTTTGATTCCTTGAAATAAAAAGATTACACCTCATGTACTTCATAACAAGTCGTGGATGTTTTGATGAACCAAATACATAATGATATGTTGTTGAGGGTTTTGACTAGATTAATTATAAAAAAATTATTCAGCTATATAACAAAGAGTATCCTTAACCAGAGGGGGACAATAGATGTCGACAGATGAGATGTACATGATGAGTGACAATCTTAATCCATGTTTCACTGTCATTCTTCTCTTCTATACTTCCTCATGTATCCATACTGCTCATTCTAATCGTGCTGATCATGAGTGATTAGTTTTCATTGTGTTTTGTTATTTTATTATGAGGGTTCTTCAATGGTTTAATTTTATTTATAATTATAGTATTATATTTGTTCATCATTTTTTATCAATTATAAATAATTTTATTTTTCATATTTCGTGACCATTATATGTGATTTGATGTGTTTTATTTCATTTTGTAAATTAATTTTCTTATTTTTTGTATGTCCATTATAGAATATGGGTCAGTTATTGTTAAATAGGGTTTTGGGATACTTTTTTTTGTGATTTTATTTCATATATGACTATTAAAATAGTGCAATACTAGGATTTTTGACGGGTACCTAGACTAAGGATACCTACTAACCGAATTCCTACACCAATTATGAATAACTTCATTATTAATTTAATCCCTACTGAATTCTCCAAAATATAATATAACCTTTCACGTGTCTCTCATAATTTCAGAAATATATATTTGATTATATTTGTTTCTATTTTCTCCAACCAACCAATCAATTTCAATTTAAATTTCATTAATTAATTTTGATCATACAAATCATACATGTGGGTTCGACAATCATACCTTCTAGAGAACTCATTTTTAGTTAGGATGTATGAGTTTTTTAAATTATTAATTTTTTTTCCTCATTGTAAATTAATGACTCCTTGCAGGCTGTCAAATTTTTGGAACTATTGATGGGCATGGTTTCCACTATGATTATGTGAATTATAAATCATGATAACTATTTTTGAATTCATTATAATGAACTTGGTCTTTTCATAATAATGTTTCAGGTAATAATCCATTTCCCAAACACATCACTCATGGAAAATATAAAAATGAAAATCACCCATTCATCGAAGATTTTTACAAGACCATAAACAAGAAAATAAAAGAGAAATATGTGAACAAGAAAAAAAAACATCATGGAAGGTATAGTCCAGTTCGAAGGTGTTGATCATGAGTTGGTACAGAGACCAAGACCAAGGGCCTATTGAAGAAATCTAGGGAGAATGCACTGATCAATTATATAAGACCCTCGAATATGGGGGTCTATCAATGAAATCTCTTATCTTCAATTACTACTCAGTATTTTGTGATCATGTTAGGTGTCATTCAAATGATTACAAATTCACTCTATTTTCCAGCCTACCTCATGAAGACACCAACATATATATTATACTTCTTTTTAATTTTGTTACACATTCCAAATTCATAACATTTAAAATTTGGTTGTAAGGATACACATAGTTAGGTTATAATTGAAATACAATGAAATGAAGTGGATCCAAAGTCTTATTTTGCATTCAATCACCACAAGGGATGATATGGTAAAAAATTTTCTGATATGGGTTTTCTGACAGTCAAAATCAATGGATCTGTGGGTAGGTTTTTTAAATTTTGATCAGTTTAATTGAAAATATTTATATAGTTCATGGTAATGATTAAAAGGGTTAATGAGATGATTTTATCATCATATAATCCAAATGTGGTTATTATTTCAAACATTACAAAAATGATTATCATAATTAAATAATTCAATACTTGATGCTACTACATGTGGTTACATTAAGTTAAAAACACCATAGGTGTGCTATTAATTGTTGGTTGAGATTTCTAGTAGTAGTTTTCAGTGGCCACTAGAAGAAGTTAAATAATATGAAGTGTACATGATTGAAAACATATTTGTCGCCAATCAAACGAATGCTATGTCAATGAAACTAGTATTGATGACAGCCAAAAAAATATCTACGTTTTTTATTGAAGGGATGTTAATTATTGTGATTATAATAATCAAAATTATTGGAATGTATGGAGGCCACAATAACCACAATGTCGAAATGAAAATCAAGTTCAATCTGTTCAATAGAGACAATAAGGTTTTCAACCTCATCACTAAGGGATTACATTGATTAGTCATGTCGACTCACTAGAGGAGACCCTTACAGCCTTTATGACCACCATAGAAGATACACAAAAAGATATGATAATATTATAATACTATATAAGAAATATGATTTGGGAATTGATAAACGAATATCAATATAATCAAGCTGCAATAAAGAACTTAGACCCTCAGGTCAGTAAGATTCCAGAGAAATATAGGGAAAGAAAATTATGAGAGCTTCTATGATGCACATAATATCATCCCATATATATGTTAAAGCCATATTGTTTATAAGTGGAATAAAGACACATGGGAGTAGAATTAAATTTTATAGAAATAATAAAAAACCACCAGTGAGAGCATTTTATGAAAATCACAATGAATATAAAGAAAATAATTATAAGGAATCACCATTATACCAAAAACCACTACCATTTCTGAATCAGTTAAATAATTTTAAGATTAATGAAAAGAAAAAATTGTTTTTAGTGATTTTTGAAAGGATAAACATCAACAATTAATTTTATGACGAAATTTCAAACATTACTTTATACCTAATGTTCATGAAGGATTTGGTGTGGGAAAAAAGAAGGTTCAATAATTACCCACCATTCCATTAGTTAATATTGAGTAAGGTAGTTCCTTATGTGATTTAGTTTCTAGTTCAAATATAAGGTCATATGATAAATTCAATTTCTTGATATTAAGAGATATGTAACTAACACAAGTTATGCATCAAGTAACTGATAAAACAGTTACATGTCCTTGAAGATTTCGTAGAGAAGTAATCTTCAATGTAAAAAATATCTACTTTTCTGTGGATTTTTTGGTGATGGACATGGACAAAGGTAAGATACCAATAATCATTGGAAGGCAATTCTGAGATATAAGAAGACATCATATTTAGGATCACAATGGTGAACTGAGATTAAGAGATAGAATATTAGAGGTGACGTTCAAGTTGGACCTAGAAATGTAGAAGTAAAACAAAATAGTTGATGAATTATCCAATGAAAATATACTAAATGAAGAAGATGTTATTGTACATGGATGAAGAGATAAATTAGATGGTGTATGATCTAATGAATAACATTTTAAAAATATGAAGAAAGGTTATAAATTATTGTAAGAAGTTGAAGATAATGGAGGAAAAGTTCTTCACGATGAATTTAAAAAAGGGTTATAGGTTTGTGTAGTCAGTAAATATATTTTTTATTTATCATTAAGGGACAATAACCTATTGATATATCCCATAGAGATTGAAAATATATTTATAAACTAGAGATAGACGTTATTTTCATTGAAACAGAGAATACCCTTCTACATGGATGAATCACGAAGTCGAAATTTCATACATATATATCTGGTAAAGAATTTCCTAACAAAACCGCATATTTACGAAGGAGGAAAGTTCAATATAAAAATGTTAAACAAAAGGGCATCAATGAGGTATCCTGATTTTTTTGTTTATATATATAAATTATTCCCAATTTTTAGGAAAAATTAACCATCCTTAAATATTTCAAATTTAATTGTTAAGAAATGTTCGTTCAATTATGTAATTAAATTTTTGTAAGACCATAAGAGAAATAAAAATTAGAATAAGATTCAGAAAAATTATACATCTTGAATGGAAATTACATGTAATAAAAATGTGCAAGATGAACTTGTACAACCCACATTTTAAGTGTCATTTTATAAGGTGAGTTAGAGATTCAATTATTTATTTTTCAACTGCACCCCAACTTTGAAATTGTTTTAGAGCATAACTGTCCAATTTCATTCTTAAAATATATTTTTATTTTACTTAATCAAATTATTATACATAATCATTCTTGGATAATTACCATGCCATGAATTGTAAATTCCTTTTTTAAAAACTTTTATAGAGAAAAATGGAAAATATGATTTGTATACATAATCATGTGGATTTAGATTTTTCCAGTAATGATTTGAGGGGCATGTAAATTGTTGTAAATGAAAATTTTCAAAAACTTGACCATGCTATGAATTTATAATATTTTTATTAATCGATTTATTTATTAGTATGAATATCCATGAGTCCTTTTTCCAACCATTCCTCATATTCTTGAGACATACTATGAGCATAATATATCACACTATTTTTATTCTATTGTTATTGGGAAACATGATAGTTTTTTCTTCTAGAACATTATCTACATCTGGTCAAATCTATGAATGAATAATATCACTTTTTAAATGATAGACACATTATTGTTTTTTACGCCCTAATCATGAGACCCAACTTTTAGTAATCCAGTTTTTTATCATATAGATTCCATGAACATACTTATTAAGAAATCATACATGTTACAATATTATTTTATCCATTCCTACCTTCCTATAATTTTTTCATGATATTTAAAATAATATTTTTGTGGTTGAACTTTATATGTTGTTCTAGTATATTCTTCATTGTGGATATTTTGAAGTGAAATTGTGCATTATGATATGAGTAGAGGCCATGAAATCATTCATTTTATTTTATTATTCATTTCTCATGCTAAAAAAATATTAAAAAGATATGAATATAAAGAAAATGAATAAATGGTTTGTGTTTTTGGAAGAAAAAATAACCATTTTTCAAAACAATGATCATTTTCTCATATGTTCTTAGTAGTGGAATATGATATATTTTTTAATTAAATCCTTAGAAAAATAAGGAAAAATATAATATAAACCTTAAAAAATAGCTACAGCTGTTTATTCATTAATTGTGCATACATGTAACATGAGGCCACTATAAGAATATTTTGGGGATAGAGAAATAACAACTTTGAAAATGAAATTATCATTGAGATTTTTATAATTTTCATGAAAATTACATAACATTAAATACTGATATTTGAACTTTTATTTTTATATAATATTCCTATATTTCCTAAAAGCTCATAGTCATTTGATACTAAATGGTGAATCCCTCCTAATTAATTTTTATTATTGTATTTATAGAGTGGATATGTGGTATTTTATGAAATCCTAAAATATGTTATATGTTTTTCAGGTCTGTGCTATATTAATTGAACATTTTCACAATAATGATATGTTGAAAAAAATAATGTGTGGAAAATTCCAATTGAAATACATATTAATAATGAAATTTAAAAAAGAAAATCTATAGTTGAAAATGATTGGCTATTTCAAAATAGGTAATTTAAAATACATGGTTTATTTGTATTCTATGAAAAATGTGGTATTGATAAATTATAAAGTTGTAATTCTTGAATGTTTAATTTTCTATTTGAATAATTTTTTTAATTGAATTTGATGAATTTTAAGGTAAATTTCATTTGTAGTATGTTGAGATTATATCCGTTTGAGAAGTCTAGATTCATGTGTGAGGGTATTTAATAGTTGAATTTCATGAATATAAATTCAATTTTGTAATGTATTTATTTTCCTATTTTAATTGATGAATGTTTTCAGTTTGTGAATGGTTAATTTTTTAAAATTATAGAAGGAAACAATTATTTTTTGGAAATAGATGAAAAAAGTTGAATTTTCCATATAAAGGACACATCGAATTGTGAGTGATGTGAAGTGGCATGACACTGGTGTTTTGAAGGAAATTTAGAGATAGAAAACTAGAGAAATAAAATTAAACATCTTGTATTCCACTTACACAACATTATGTTTTTTGAGATATGATTTTGGAAGACATATGTTTAAATTAACGACACATGGGAATTAAAAGATTACACAATATGAAAACCATTACATGTCATGTAGTTTTAGTGAGAAAAAAATTATTATACATGGACAAGTATTTTGATTCTATTTATAAAAAATATACCCTTTGGATTCATAATATAGTGGATCCATGGTCTGTGGGGGATGAGTGATGTTGAAATTGGAGACACGCTAACCAAGTGATGATCTAGAGCCCAACATTACCACCATTATTATTCATTATTCTTCCCTCGGTATCTATTCTACTCAATATTGTCATGATTAGAATGATACATTAGTTTTATGTGTTCTATGTTATGTGAATATAGGTGATGTGATTCTAGGGTTTATTTTGAATTTCTATTCATCTTTTTATTGTAGCAACATTGTTTATCAATTCCAATTCATTTCCATTTCAAATCACATGACCATTGTATACGATTTGAGTTGTTCATTTCAATTTATCAATTAATTTCCCTATTTGTTGTATGACCACTATGACATCTCGGTAAGTAATTTTTAAATAGGGTTTTGGGATACCCAGTTTATTGATTTCATTTAGTATATGGCCATTCTAAATGTGAAATTACAAGATTAGTGTAGGTACCCAAACCAAAGATCCCCACTGACCTATTTCTGAAACCAAATCCTAATAAATTCATTATCAATTGAATCCCTAGATCATGAACCCAAAAATTACATGTCATGGCTTGTCTCTCTTTGAATTTCTATACAGAACCACTACTTTTATTTGATTATCATTTCTCCAATCAATCAAACCATTTTAATTTCAATTTATATAATTAATTTAGGACATATGGATCATCCATGTGGTTCAATACAAATACATGATAGATACTAAATTATTATTTAGGATTTATCTATTTTATAAATTATTAAAATTTTGTAGCCCGATGGAAATTAATGATTCTCTATAAGATATCATCTCCAATTAGGTTTAAATTTTCTTTTGGTATTCATTGATCTATATTTTAACATGAAATGTGATCCTCATAATCTATATCATTTTTTTAAAACATTGAGTCATGTGGAAGGATTGGGGTAGATATTCTTTTCATGTAGAGATGAGTACAATAAGAAATATAAATTTATTTTTCTATATTATTTTAAACATTCATCTAGTAATTATTTTACATGTACCATGAAATTATATCGCCCATTTTTTGTGTTATGTATTGATAACAGACCACATTATTCAATGGTAAATTCTCTCGTATAGGGTTTGTTATGATGAAATCATAAAACTTCATCACTTTGGTCACATTTTTAGTCATGAACTAGATGTAAAACTGTTATAGAATTACATCCCATTGTGAAAGATTCTCAGTTAATATATACTGATCATGAATCGGTTTTAACTACTCCATACATAAGACAAATTTGACCTTTTCTTGTTGAATATAATTTTTGAACATTTGGAAAATGAAAAAAAAAATTCATGTCATTCTTTGTGATATGATATTATCTAGTCCTAACAACCAACACAGTTATGATATGATAATTTAGTTTTTATAAATCCATTATTTTTTATTTTATATATGGAGAGTGTTGAAATAACTGTCAATATATTCCACATTGATAATGATTGGTCGTACATATATGGGGGACATCAGCATTGGTGAGAACTAAAATTACTATTATATATTATTGAAATATTTTTCAATAATCAATATACAATAATAATTCATTATCATATTTACCTAATTTATTAAGGAAATTCATTTTAGAATGAGATTATGAATAAATATTTTTTCTGTAAAAGATTCCATTTGATTCCTACTATATCTATAAGTTTTCATAGTAATGAAATGTTAATTATTATTATGTTATTTTAAGTGTCTACATTGATTCCATGTTGTTATATCAGGATGTTATATGATGATGTAATATAATTTCTTCAATTTTACTACAAATAAAATTATAGAGGGTTTACCTACAAAATTTATTTTATTATTTTATTTTAAACATTCTCAAGATCAACAAGATGATCAAAAAAATGTTAGGTCTTAAACAAGAAATAATCTTTATAAAATTATAATTCTTTCTATATGATGAAACTAATTATATGTTTCTTGGAAAATGAATATGTAATGTCAGTATTTATTCATTAACAAAAGCATACCTCTATTAGAATGTAACCATTGTGGTTCCCTAAAGGTGGGATCCTCATTATAATCATCAGATATACATATATAATTATAGCTACATTACCCATCCATAATGGTCACAAAATCAAAACTAGAAATCATTACAATCAACAGATTCATGATAGGGAATCAGAAATCACCCTATGGGAAGTACCTATTGATATCATTAAAATCAAAAATATCTTGAATTTAATAATTATTTTTAAGGAAAAGAACAATATTAGAATACAATTTTAGTAATTAAATTTCATATATGATTTGGGTTGGGATATATTGTTAAAAATGGAATCTAAAATAATATCATTGGTTGGATTCAACATCTTTGATACCTAAATAATGAAATGGTGATCTTAGGAAAATCCAGATGACGGGTAGCTATATACAGATCTAATCAAATAATCTCTATATAATTTCATGGTATGATATCATAGTTATTAGAGATGAAGAAGATATACATCTCTTGTTTTTTGGTGATATGGAAATGATAAACAATGTAGAAAATTGATTATCTTCTTTATCTAAATTAATATGTTTGATTTTAGTGGTGGATACTCTATAAACAAATACTAAATGGGTATCATTGAGATCCTAATATACATCTTCTTCAAACTCTCTATTATATATAACCAATTATTAATGGGAAATAAAGTATATAATGGATGATGTGTGAGAGTGAGGGTATCAAAATATTAGCAAAATACGGATTATATCATTTTATAATAATATTAATTATTTTTCATATAAATAAATGAACTAGAAACATAGAGTTAAATTGTATTTGATGACTAGATACATAATCATATAATATCATGAATTATATTCAACATCCCCCATAATTATTTTCTCATATACACTTTTTATTCATAACATATCTAAATCATTTATTTATATGTTGGGGAAAATAGAGATATGAAATGGTTATATCTATTACTATATAAGGGTAAAAAAAGGGGGCATAACTAAATAATCATATATAATAATAAAATGATCATATGGGTATGAAAATATGATTATATAATTTAAAAATTATTCCATATTATTGATAGATTATTATAATTCTCTAAGTAATTGGGATATCATAATAAATGAATCATTAAAAATCATGGTTTATGAAAAAGGAGATCATATAATAAGCACAAGAACCTATTAAATAGAGTATAATAAAAATTATGTCATATATATAATAATATAAATCATATATCAAGGCTACCAACCGTGAAATGCATCCATGTTAAGCATGGGATAACCTTTCTTATTCGAAAGTTGAGATTTGGATAACTACATGTGTATACTATTTTGGGCAGGGGATAACATAACATGTACACTTTGTTATCATAAAAAATAAAAAATTTCCCAATAAATTTTAGTGTGGTAATGAATCCACACATCACATAGTATAATTAAAACCATATGTATAACATAAGAACTTAAAACATTAACCATGTCATCTTATCTTACCATGTGTAAGATAAAATGTGTGTCATCCATATCCCACCATAATAATCATAAACCCTATAGATATTGAATAAATATTGAATAATTGGATCACATCCCCAATTATTCATAAGTTACATCAATATATTATTTCATATATGAAAATACATTTTAAATATAAGTGGAACATTTCGTGAGGTAAATACCCTTTTCTTTTTGAAATAAAATATTAAAAAATTAAAAAATTAAAAATGTCAATAATATCAGTAAATTACCATCATTAAAAATAATAATGGAACCAAATAACGTAATTTTCATAGAACACAATGATTATTAACAATTGAAAATTAATTCTTGTAGAGGATGTTAAAAGAAATATTTCCTTCACATCTTTTATAAAAACGAACATGTTTTGAAATTAAAATGACGATTTGTTTAAAAACATTTTATAGAAACTAAAAAATGGATATAAATTTATATAAAAAATCATTGGAATATATTACAAACATTATTGAATACATGTTAATGAAAATATATACATTGATGAAAAATAATCCTGACTGAATTAAAAATCATATCTTTTTTCTGTAAAAAAAATCATTCGAACTATTGAGTAATTATAGTGAGGAAAATTAATGTAAAATTGACCCATTAATGAAATAAAATAATATAATGACATAAATAATAATTTTTTGAGATATATAATATAATTTATTCATATAAAATATAATCATAATAAATCCTAGTAAAATGTGGGATTATAACATAAATACATTAAATCTGGTACCTTTTGAATCAAAACCCCCATAAAATGAAAAAAAGTAGAATAATTAATTACCATAAATATAAATATATTTTAGATATAAATTATTAAAGGTGAAATATATAAACCATATTAATTAAACAAATCGCGAATATAGATATCCACCTGGGCACATCATTATATATGGTTGAAGTAAGCCTCATTCATGGGGCACATCATTATATGAAATTGGATATCTATGGATCTCTACAAGATATTTCAATTGAGGGATGGTTGAGTACGAAATCTATGAAAAATATCCATAGATTGCATGGGTTAGGAAGATATTACCTCTAATTTGTGAGAAATGTATCACGATGATCAAACCCTATACCAAGATAACTCGGATGTATCATGATTATCCACTTGGGCACATCATAATATATGGCTGAATTAAGTCTCATTCATAGGGGACATCATTATATGAAATTTGATATCTATGGATCCCTCCAAGATATATCAATTGGGGGATGGTTGAGTCCAACATCAATGAAATATATCCATAGATTCCATGGGTTAGGTAGAGATTATCTCTGATTTTTGATAAATGTATCGCGATTATCAAACCCTATACCAAGATAACTCGGATGGGAGTCAAATTTTATTATAATGATGGATGTGAAGAATGTTTCATAAAGTGGAAAAGCAGGCATGTCAATATCTAGGTGCCCACACTACCCACAGGTGGGGACCATATCATGATTTTTTAGTGATTCTTCAAAAACTTTATTAGGATTTGTGTTGAAAAATTGAAAAATGCATTGCCTATGCCATAAGGTAGTAGAAAATTCACGAGAAAAACTATCCCATGGATGATATGAAGTTATCATCTTTGAACTATTCATTTAAAATCTAGTGGAATTATTTATTTGGGGAGAAGTGTGGAATATATATGAATCACAAAAGTCTCAGATATATATATTCACATGGAAAGAGCTTAATATTCACCAATGAAAAGCGTTAGAGGTCATGAAGTATTATGACTACTAAATCCACTACCATCCTGGGAAAGTGAACAAATTGGCATATGTTGTATGTTTAAAGAACCTAGAAATTCAGTCATTGATGAGAATTTATAAGGGTATGATATTCTAATTTATTAAGAAGATGTAAATGGGAATCATAATGAATGTAACATCATCAATCCATTCACAATTGATTGTTCAACTGTGTCTTTTGTAAATGATAAAGGATGCTCAAAATAAGGATGTGAGAATTTAGAATAATGTGTAAAATATTAGAAAAGGGGAATCTTAGGAATTTAATATTAATGAATAAGGAATTTTGAGATTTGAGTCAATACTATTTGTTCCATAAAATCCTTAGTTGAAGAATAAACCTTTGGATGATTCTAATTGTTTGACATTCTCCATTCACCCTATAAATAGAATGATGTATCAATATCTCTGAGACCACTATTGGTCATATAACATGAATAAAAAGATCATATAATATATATCAAAGTGCATATTATATCATCAAGTGAAGAATGAAGGGAATAAGTAAAACGAGATGATGAAACCATTGCCCATACGAACATGGAAATGGAAAAATATCACCATAGACTTAGTCACCAGATATCCAAAGACCTTAATGGGAAAAAATGCTATCTGGGTTATTGTGGAAAATCTTATAAAGACATCACACTTCATTGAGATTCCAGTGAATTTCTCACTAGATCAATAGGAATAGATATACATCAAATAAGCGGTAACCCTACATGGATAACCACTATCGATTGAGGCTGATCATAATCTAAGAATCACCTATTTGTTTTGGAAAAGTCTCCAGAATGCTATAAAAACTATGATGAAATTTAGTATGACATACCATCCACAAAATTATTTATAATATGAGCATACTATACAAAAACTTGAGGATATGTTGAGAGCTTTCTCAATAGATTCAATGGTGAATGGGGATAACATCTTCCTTTGGTGGATTTCTCCAACAACAATAGTTTCTATTTGAGCATCTAAATGGCAAATTATTAGTCCCTATATATTAATAGGTACATAACATTGGGTTGGTAGGATAATGTTGGAGAATGAAAGCATCTAGCTCCAGAAATGGACAATGAAATTACAGAGAAGGTTAATACCATCAGGAAACTCATCAGATCTGCTCCGAGTAAAACAAAAAGAGTTATGCTGACAAATTCCAACATCACATAGAGATCAATATTGGGTACATGGTATTCCTCTTCATGTCTCCAAGGAAAAGATGTATAATATTTGGTATAAAGGTAAATCTTATTCTATGTTGCATCGAACGTTTTGGGATCTTTTATCGCATCAGAGTAGTGGCATATTGACAAGGACTCCCACTAAACCAGTCACAAGTAAATGATATATTCCATGTGTCCCTATTAAATATGTATATCCCAGACCCATCACATTTACTCAATCTAGAGGTGGTACCATTTTAGAATGACCTTTACTAGGAGTAGTAGCTAGGGAAGTTCTTAGATCATTGAGAAAATGTTCTAAAAAATAAGACAATGTCCCTTATCAAGTTGTTGTGGAGAAATAAAATGTTTGAATAAGAAATGTGGGAACCATAGTAGGTGATGAAGTAGAGTTACCCTCATCTATTTTAGTGAGGGAGAACAAAATTTTTAGGTTGACATTTATTAGGGGGGAAGGTTGTAATGACTGAAACTATTATGAAAAAATACCCCCTTTTGATTTAATGGATATAGAAAAAACATACACTTATTATTTTTTATTTTACCCATTTGTATTTAAATGATTGTTATTTATCATTATAATTGATAATATATCCATTTAACAGTGATCACATGACTAGTATAAATATAGGGTTTTAACATTTCCTTTTGACAGGAACAAAGGATGAGATTGTGTCATCCAGTAAGACGGTTCCCTATAAATCCCATTTATTGATAATTTGAGGGATATTTTATTTTTAGAATTTTCCATAGACCAATCCAAATCCATGATCCAACAACAGAGGAATTGAGAGAAACTATTTATGGATGAAGTTGAACCTCATCAAGATCAAGACCCAAACCATGTTAACTAAATGACCCCATGAAAACCCCGCTATTATGAACCTTACTCATAGGTATTTTGTTGGTGTAATAAACATATATATATCAAGACCCTATAAATAATATTAATTACATTATTTTTTATCTAATAATGAATATATATGTTTTCTATTATTGTTACATTGTAAATTATTTTTAAAAGAAAAAATAGTATTTTTGGTTAATTAAGAAATATGTTTTGAAGAATTAATATATTTATGAAATAATTTTTATTTTTAAAAAATATTATTAAAAAATTATATTTATTAAATATAAATAACAATATAATTTTCTTGAATTGAAATGTAATTTTTATTAAGGTTCAAAAACATTTTTTCTCAAAAAAACAAGTCATTTTCAATAAACATTAGTATTTATTTTAAAAGTGATAATTAACATATCTATAAAGTATTTATATATGATGAATATTATATTTGTAATCAAGATGTTGAAATTATCTAATTGTGAATTTTAATAATTTTTTTAGATATTCGAATTTTTATGTTTAAATTAAATACCTTATACACATATAGTGATTTTTGTGACATCATAATGGCCTTATAATGTTGTAATAAATACTATAAAATGTATATTAGGAAAAATATATGTTTTATATTTAAAATAATGTGGTTTTATGTTTATTTGGTTTATTTTTTAAATCCATTATGAATCCTACAAGACATATAATATATTTTAATATTTTAAATTCTTTTTATTAAGACTGTGAATCGCCTCCAAATAAAAATAGAATCTATTTTGATATGTTATGGAACATTAATTATAATATAATTTAAAATAATACATTTTTTTTGTATCACCCCAATGCTAGTTACCCAGAGTCGATGCATTATTAAATTACATTGACATTATCACAAGAGATCAAGTCTCGAAATACTGATTAGTTTAGTATCCTTTGAAGAAATAGATACATACATATGTTTTGCATTGCATCATAAAATAAAAACCAACAACATTGTGTCCCCATTAAACACACTCATATCCCTTAGCCATCCCTATAAGACTATAATAATATACATCTTCACATCTTAGGAAAAATAAACATATGAAATGGGTGAGCATAGATGCTTAGTAAGGATAACAATATAGAGGAAACAATCATAAATAAGCATAAACATTTAAGGAAATGTATAAAACTAAAAAACAAGCCTTTTAAACATAAACTTCATCATAATATGGAAAAGATAAATCAAATAATTCCTTTTAATTATTCACATAGATATTCTAATTGTAGAATAATAACATGTTACATCAATAGTTAATTTCATAATGATGTAATGCATAATGTCGGACATCATAACCAAATAGTCCAGGCCTCATTAAAACACTACAAATATGTTTTTGGATATTCCATGTTCCAAGACACTAGATTGTTTCATGAGACCTACTGAGGCATCAAGGATCTATAGAGGGATCCACCCATTATTTACTAAGTCCAATGCATTCTTCATATGGAAAGGTTGAGACATAACATAAACATTCGTATTAAAACTAGAATATGTAATGTTAATAGTATAACCAAATACTATAAATGTTATAAAAATAATACATCCAAGTTAAAACATATCACAAAACATTCAATGCAGAATGGAAGATTGTATCATAATAAATCAACTTCAAACATGTGTAAAACCCTTCAAAGGATGTTGAAATAGATGAAATCAAAACTATTTGAGAGAAATATCTCTTTCTATTTTGAAATCATTTAAAAGTATCAAAACTATAAAATAAAACATTTATTTTTAAAAATATTCTTTTAATATTATAATGGAGCTTCGAAGGTGTTATAACAATGGAAAATAGTTTCACCCTCTGTATAGGTTAAAAAAACATTCTTACCATAATTTATAGAAATGGTCATAAAGTACCTTGTTTGGAAAATGATGAAAATATTCATTCCAAAACATTTTATAAAAAGTAAAAAAAATGGTATAAATTACTTTAACCCATATTATAATAAATATTAAAAATGATTTGAAATACATTTTTAAGAAACACGGATGTGGATGATATATAATTCTTAGTAGATGCCTACGTATAAATAACCTCTCATAATAATGAGATTGTAAAATTAACCCTTACCTTGTACTTTTCCTTAGTTTAGGGTACATTAACTTCCTTTATAATAGTTAAATAATTGTTATTAAATTTTAGAATAACCACATACATAAATATGATATCATATATGATCTTCTAATATTGCTTTGTTACTAATATTGTAGTAATATCATAGTTTCAGGTGTTAACAGATTCGTTTTCCTTTATATTTTAAGTTATGTAAGTCATTTTTGTTTTGGGTAGGATGTATTTGATTAATATACATAATGATATTATGTTTATAAAAATTATTTTTATATCATCAAATGAAAATTATTCTTGAATGGTTACAGTGGAGAATGAATCTTATCGCGTTTGTGGGGATGGTAATCCGTACGTACGCACGAGCGACAATAGCATTCTATTGATGGTAAAATAATATGTAATTGGATATTATATCATATATAAACAAATATAAATATGTTATATTTTTTATTTACATCCATTATAATAATTATTATACCCATCCAAATAATTATGTGTTGAATAACAAACTACACCATGACGTGGAGACGGTAAGTTGTACGTATGCACATATAATGGATTTTTCATTCATAGGATGGATAGAATAATTAATATGGTCATACTATATTTATAAAAAAAATCATAGTATATATATGTTAATGGAGTTATTATTTTGATATGGAATCAAAAAATAAATAGGAAGTGGAAGAAGAAAATAACTTTGATGAGGTGATGAAATTTCTACCTCTTCTTCGGGTGCTTCTTCTGATTTGATAAAAAGTTATCCCTAGGGTGGATTTCTAATCAAATTGATGACTGTAGGTTGATTTTAGGGTATTTGGGAGGATATTTGAGAAGGTTTTGGTTGAGCCAATTTTTTTGGAGGTGTGAAATTAAGAGAAGGGGAAGTACCCTTTTATAAGAGAGGTGAGGGTCACTTTAGGAAAAGTATGAAATATTATTTTATTATAAAGTCATTTTTGGTTTATAATGGCACTAAATTGATTTATTTCGAGAATAATGTATGTATGGGTATAAAAACACTCATGAAATAGGTTTTCGAATAGTTTATGTCACAATATTAACCTTATCATTTATATTTAACTCTTAGTTAAATATTTTAACTTTTAACAAGTCTTCTTGTATTATTATAATACGTGGTTAATAAACATACTATAAAATGCCAAGAAAACCTAAAGTGGTTAATTAATGACATTTATATCATTATATAAGTATTTTTACAAAATATAGATTTTTAGGACTATTATATAATTTAATAAAATTGTATTTGTTTTACAAATGCATTAATTTCAATTTTGACACAATTTAGTACTTGGTTTTGTTGAAACATACAACTACTTTTTCAATTCGAAAAAAATTTATTGAATCAACCATAAAATGTCATATTAACTTAGAAAATTCGTGAAATCCATCAAAATTATCATTTTACATTTATTTTAATATTTATAAGTTCAATTATTTTAATCTTTCATTAATATGGTAATTAATGTATCCTCATTGTGTCATAAATAAATATAATTATATAATGTCTAAAAATTATAAATAAAATACAATGACTTAGGAAATATTTTTATCTTTATAATGAATATTTATAGTGGAATTTATCTTCTGTATAACCTAATATTAAAAATGTTTATTTATTAAAATTTGAATTTAATGCTTTTAACTCTTCTCTAAATAAAATAATAATAAATGGACTAATCTAATTCAAGTGGTTCAAAGTGGGTTTAATTTTATTCCTAAAGTTGTTTTTGGTTGATGTAAACATATACAATAGAATTATGACATGTGTTAGGTTATTTGTAAAATCATTTTTACCTTTAGTTACCCTATATACTTTTAACCATGGTAAATAAAATTCAAAAGATACTATTCACAAAAAAATTTTTTCATCCTATGGAACCAAATTTTATATACAAATGTTAACCATGTCTCTCGAGTTTTTGAAATTCAATTCACATAAGCTGTAAAATTACATTTTATGAAAACTTGCAAATGTGCCTAAAAGATGGGTAAAAGACATTAAAAAGTTCAATAAAATATTATATATCAAATCTAATTATAAAATCGCTCCAATAAATTAAATTTGGTTAATATAGGTAAAATTTCTATATTTTCAATTTAAAATAAATTTATGTAAAATTAATAAATATTTAAATAAAATTCATTTTAAATAATAACGTATTGTTTTTCACTATTCAGAATTAGTTAAAAGTTTTCATAAAAATACCAAATATTCACCCAAAGATAATTTTAATATTCCAAATTCAATAATTATGTCCATTTTACCAAATAAAAAACATATTAGATGCATTAATTTATTTTAAATTAATCCTCATGTCAAAACCAGAAAGTAGGTTTTTGAGAAATAAAAACTATCAAAAGATTGATTTGTGTTTATTTCCAATTTAAATGTAAATTTACTTCCAACGACCAATTTTGGAATAAATGATAAAAATATAACATAATTATACTTTAAAACCATTCAAATTTATAATTTAATGCTTTAAATTATTTTTATTAAAAAAATCAATTAATATTTTGTATTTATCACTATTTATCAAAATATTAAAGTCATCAGATAAACACCAAAAAATTATCAAAACTAACTTTTTATGTGCTAATTCTATATAAGAAGTTTATTTTTTTCAAGTTGTATATATAAAAGTGTCAAATATTAGATTAAAAAAAAGTTTTCTATTAAAAGGTTGTCAAATTGCATTTTTTTAAAATACTAATTTTATCTAAAAAATTGAATTTGTTCTTATATTATCCATAAGAAACACATAATATGGATTTTAAAATTATATGGAGAATAAAAAATTCAAAATGAAGTTAATACTATTCATAAATGCTTTTTGAACGACTAGTTTGGTAAGTCATGGTGCGCTCGAACTCGGTGTTGCGTGTAGTGAAATCTATTGAATTAGTTTAAAGAGATAATGTACAATGAAATCATGGGGTGTTACATTCCCACCTAATTCATAAAATTTCATCTACTAAATTAAAAATTGTTCGACGAAAACAAAATTTTGACAATGGAAAATACCTTTGTGAAAAACCCACATTGAAAATAGGGTTAATAAAATTTAGTCTTAATAAGAGAAATAGGGAAATGAAAAAATAACCACCAAATTAGGATTTCCAATAGAAGAACATTGATGGAAATTTGAGACACATAAATTTAGAGAAAAAATAAATATTTATAAGGAGTGATTAAGGTAATCAATCAAAAACAAGTGAACAATAAATTGAAAATTGAGGGCCTCAAAGCCATAAATCTATAATTAATTAAACTATTATTGGTTCATCAAAAAATAAGGTATTATGATAAATAATTTTTGGTTTTAAGATCCATTACCTAAATTTTATGAATTAATTTCATCATATTTTATGAAAAACAAATAATTGATAAGAATAGTTACATCCTATAACAAATTTCTACAACAAACTCATCTTTCACTCCAAAAGTTAATAGAACTCAAAAATATTCTATTTATCATAATAATATAGGGTTTCAAAAAGAAGAATTTATAATTCATCTATCATATCATTAAAAAAATAAATAATAGAAACCAAGACAACACGTAGTCCAGTGGTATGTGATGCACCCTTGTCGACCTTCTGTTGTGGGTTCATGTCTCACAACCTTGTAGGATGCAACAGGTTGTCGCCCGACCTTCGGGTTGTCCTTTATATAAATAAAATAATCTTAAAAATGTTTTAAACATAAAAAATTTTATCCAATGTCCAACTAAATCCATTCCAACCTTTAGACTTTTCCAGAATACGTGTGTCCAAAATCATAGTCCAAGCTTTTATAAGGAAGGTAAATATAACATAATGAAGATATATTTTTTCCACATAATAACATGTGAGTACCTTCATTGTGTATTATCCTAAAACATGGTAACACCCTGAATTACCATAAAACCTTATTGATAATATTCATGCATCCTTATTCCTTATAGAATACTATATATATTCATTATATCCACAAATATTTAATACTCCGATAATGATGGAATATCAAACCATTAATCAGTTCCAAGGAAGTCAAGAATATCTATTATAATTTGTCCTAATCAACCGTATCTTTTTTCTAAAATCACTACATCAATATCAGGACCCATATAAGATTTATCTTTACTTCAACTATGTAACTTATAAAAAGTTTAACTTGCAGTTGAATCACATTTCTTACTACCATATAATCTCAAATCCTCAATGAAATCGTACTACAGTACAATCCTAATTTATTTCCATAATTAATATAACCAATACTTCATTGATACAATACTAAAATGAAATAATTCATTAACCAAAATAACTAAACACAAATTATTCATCTTCATATATGGTAGTATCATAACATTATTATTATCCAATAGCATCATTTGGGGTATACTTTGTTGATTGGTACATTGATTCACATAGTGTCCCAACTCCTTGAAGATGAATCATTGTACATTTAAAACCTTTTTCTTACCCTTGAAATCATGTACTTAGTGTTATTTATCTCCACACTTATAAAAATATTTCATTTCTTAATGCATTTACCAAGGTTATTATTTCCATAGTTATCAAATATGGTTGAATCCTTCTTTCCCTTCTTCCATTTATCCATATTTCACTCTAGCATCCTTTTCTTCTCTGGCATCCCTTAAAACCCGTAAGACTCAAAGATTATTTTCTTATCTTATTAACATATTAAAAAATTTCTCTATATGATGAGAACATGTGGGAACTATTTCTCTTCTAAATGATGGATTATGACCATGAAATATATGATCCTTAATAATCTTTTTATCATGTGTATTATTGGAGTTCTCATTCCCTCTACTCGACACCATTTCTAAACAATGGAATACACTAGTTTAGTTTATGATTCACAATTCATAATTACACACTTATAAAATACCTAACATAAAATTAAATGTTTATGCATGTAATCCATAATAATAAAAATGTTTTCTTTGAGGAATTTTTTACTCATAAATCCTTTATAATGTTTTGTAAATAAAATATGAATTATCCTAAGAATATCCCCTGAGAGTGTCAATACCAAGAGTTTATCAAGGCCTATTGTCGAGTACCAAGATACCCTAGGTCATGCCCGAAACTCTTTGTCGGGGTTTTCTCTCCTCGGTACATCTGTGCTAGATCCACCACTACCTATTTGTATCCAGACATGGGAATATTTTCATGGAAAACCCACATAATATTTACACTACCAAAATATTTGGATATTCTTCTATACTAATCCTCAAAGTCTATCTTAGGTCAATCTTCCCTAATAATGGTTTATCTAAATATAGTTTCTAATGTTTGTACTAAAATTCCTATAATACCAACTGTAAGACCCCGACCCCAGTTACCCAGAGTCAGAGCATTATTTCATAACATATGCATGATCACAAGAGATCAAGTCTTTAAAGACTAATTTGTTTAGTAGCCTTGGAAGTACTAGATACATACATAAGTTAAACATTACATCCTGAAAAAAACAACATTTTTTCACCTTTAAACACACTCGTATTCCACAGCCTATCCCTACAACTCAATCATAATATACTTCTTCACCTCCTAGGAAAAATAAAACATAATAATAAAGGAGTCTGCTCAAATTACCAGTAAGGATAACAATATAGCGGGAAATATCATAAATAAGCATAAACATTTAAGGAAATGTATAAGACTAAAACACAAGCCTTTTAAACGTAAAAATTTGCATAATATGGAAAAAATAAATCATATAATTCCATTTACTTATTAACATGGATATTTTCCTAGTCAAATAATCACATATAATATCAATAGCTAATTTTATAATGATGGAATGCATAATGTTAGACATCATAACCATATAGCTAAGGCATCATGCCAATACTACAAATAATATTTTGTCACGGCCTTGTGTGAAGTCACTAGTTTAACCTTATCTTTTATATTTAACCCTTAGTTAAATATTTTATCTTTTAAAAAGTATTCTTGTATTATTATAATACTTGGTTAAAAAACATACTATAAAATGCCAAGAAAACCTAATGTGGTTCATTATTGACATTTATATCATTATATAAGTATTTTTACAATATATAGATTTTTAGGACTATTATATAATTTAATAAAATCGTATTTGTTTTAAAAATGTATTTATTTCAATTTTGACACAATTTTGTATTTGGTTTTTTTGAAACTTATAACTAATTCTTCAATTCGAAAAAAATTTATTGAATCAACCATAAAATGTCATATTAACTTATAAAATTCGTGAAATCCATTAATATTATCAATTTACTCTTATTTTAATATTTATAAGATCAATTATTTTTATCTTTCATTAATATAGTAATTAATGTATCCCCATTGTGTCATAAATAAATATAATTATATAATGTTTAAAAATTATAAAGAAAATAAAATTACCTAGGAAATATTTTTAACTTTATAATGAATATTTATATTTCAATTTATCTGATGTATAACCCAATATTAAAAATGGTTATTTATTAAAATTTGAATTTAACACTTTTAACACTTCTCTAAATAAAATAATAATAAATGTCCTAATATAATTCAAGTGGTTCAAAGTGGGTTTTATTTTATTCCTAAAGATTTTTTTGATTGATATAAACATATCCAATAGAATTATGACATGTGTTAGTTTAATTGTAAAATCATTTTTACCTTTAATTACCCTATATACTTTTAACCATGGTAAATAAAATTCAAAAGTTACTATTCACCAAAAACTGTTTTCATCCTATGGAACCGAATTTTATATACTAATGTAAACTGTGTCTCTCAAGTTTTTGAAATTCAATTCACATAAGCTGTAAAATTACAATTTATGAAAATTTTCAAATGTGCCTAAAAGATGGGTAAAAGACATTAAAAAGTTCAATAAAATTTTATATGTCAAATCATATTATTAAATCACTACAATAAATTAAATTTGGTTAATATAGGTATAATTTATATATTTTGAATTTAAATTAAATTTATGTAAATTTAATACATATTTAAATAAAAGTCGTTTTAAATAATAACATATTGTTTTTCACTATTCAGAAAAAGTTGAATGTTTTCATAAAAATACCAAATATTCGCCCAAAGCTAATTTTATTATTCCAAATTCAATAATGATGTCCATTTTTTCAATTAAAAATATAGGAGATGCATTAATTTATTTTAAATTAATCCTCGTGTCAAAACCAGAAAGTAGGTTTTTGAGAAATAAAAACAATCAAAAGATTGATTTGTGTTTATTTCCAATTTAAATGTAAATTTACTTCCAATGACAAATTTTGGAATAAATGATAAAAATATAATATAATTATACTTTAAAACCATTCAAATTTATAATTTAATGCTATAAATTATTTTTATTAAAAAAATCAATTAATATTTTGTATTTTTCACTATTCATCAAAATATGAAATTCATCAGATAAACACAAAAAAATTATCAAAACTAACTATTTATGTGCTAATTCTATATAATAAGATTATTCTGTCAAATTTAATATATAAAAGTGTCAAATATTATATTTTAAAAACGTTTTCTATTAAAATCTTGTCAAATTGCATTTTTTTTAAAACTTATTTTATCTAAAAAAATGAATTTGTTCTTATATTATGTATAAGAAACACATAATATAGATTTTAAAATTATATGGAGAATATAAAATTCAAAATGATGTTAATACTATTCATAAATGCTTTTTGAAAGACTAGTTTGGTATGTCGTGGTGCGCTCGAACTCGGTGTTGCGTGTAGTGCAAGCTATTGAATTAGTTTAAAGAGATAATGTACTATGAAATCATGGGGTGTTACATTATCACCTATTCATAAAATTTCATCTACTAAATTTGAAATTGTTCTATGAGAACAAAAGTTTAACAATGGAAAATACCTTTGTGGAAAACCCACATCGAAAATAGGGATAATAAAATTTAGTCTTAATAAGAGGAAAAGGGAATGAAAAAATCACCACTAAATTATGATTTCCAATAGAAGAACATTGATGGAAATTTGAGACACATAAATTTAGGGAAAACATAAATATTTATAAGAAGTGATTGAGGTAATCAATCAAAAACAAGTGAACAATAAATTGAAAATTGAGGGCCTCAAAGCCATAAATATATATTTAATTAAACTATTATTGGTTCATAAAAAAATATGGTATTATATTAAATCATTTTTGGTTTTAAGATCCATTCCCTAAAGTTTATGAATTAATTTCATCATATAATATGAAAAACAAATAATTGACATGTATAGTTCCATCCTATAACTAATTTCTTCAACAAACTGATCTTTCACTCCAAAAGATAATAGAACTCAAAAATATTCTATTTATCATAAAAAAATATGGTTTCAAAAAATTGAATTTAAATTTCATTTATCATATCATTAAAAAACTAAATAATATAAACCTAGACAACACGTAGGCCAGTGGTATGTGATGCACCCTTGTCGACCTTCGGTTTCGGGTTCATGTCTCACAACCTTGTAGAATGCAACAGATTGTCACCCGACCTTCAGGTTGTCCATTATATAAATAAAATAATCTTAAAAATGTTTTAAACTTAAAAAATAGTCTCCAATGTCCAACTAAATCCATTCCAACCTTTAGACTTATCCAAAATACATGTGTCCAAACTCATAGTCCAAACTTTTATAAGGAAGGTAAACATAATATAATGAAGATATATTTTTTCCACATAATAACAAGTGAGTACCTTCATTGTGTATTCTCCTAAAACATGGTAACACCCTGAATTACCATAAAACCTTATTGATTATATTCATGCATCCTTATTCCTTATAGAATACTATATATATTCTTTATATCCAAAATTTTTTAATACTCCAACAATGATTGAATATCAAACCATTAATCAGTTCCAAGGAAGTCAAGAATATCTATTTTAATTTATCCTAATCAACCATATCTTTTTCCAAAATCACTACCTCAGTATCAGGACCCTATAAAGATTTATCTTTCCTTCAACCTTGTAACTTATAAAAAGTTTAACGTGCAGTTGAATCACATTTCTTAGTACATATAATCTCAAATCCTCAATGAAATCGTACTACAGTACAATCCTTATTTATTTCCATAATTAATATAACCAATACATCATTGATACAACACTCAAATGAAATAATTCATTAATAAAAATAACTGAACAAAATTTTTTCATCTTCATATATGGTTGTATCATAACATTATTATTATCCAATAGCTTCATTTGGGTATACTTTGATGATTGGTACATTGATTCACATAGTGTCCCAACTCCTTGAAGATCAATCATTGTACATTTAAATCCTTTTTCTTACCCTTGAAATCATGTACTTAGTGTTATTTATCTCCATAATTATAATAATATTTCATTCTCTTAAAGCATTTACCAAGGTTATTCTTTCCATAGTTGTCAAATATGGTTGAATCCTTCTTTCCCTTCTTCCATTTATCCATCTTTCACTCTACCATCCTTTTCTTCTCTAGCTTCCCTTAAAACCCGTAAGACTCGAAGAATTATTTTCTTATCTTATTAACACATTATAAAATTTCTTTATATGATAAGAACATATGGGAACTACTTCTCTTCTAAATGATTGATTAACACCATGAAATATATGATCCTTATTAAGCTTTGAATCATGTGAATTATTGGAGTTCTCATTCCCTCTACTCGACACCACTTCTAAAAAATGGAATACACTAGTTTAGTTTATGATTCACAATGCATAATTACACACTTATAAAATACCTAACATAAAATTAAATGTTTATGCATGTAATACATACTAATAAAAATGTTTTCTTTGAGAAATTTTTTACTCATAAATCCATCATAATGTTTTGTAAATAAAATATGAATTATCCTAAGAATATCCCCTATGAGTGTCAATACCAAAAGTTTATCAAGGCCTATTGCCGGGTACCAAGATACCCTGGGTCATGCCCGGAACTCCTTGTCGGAGTTTTCTCTCCACGGTACATCTGTTCTAGATCCACCACTCCCTATTTGTATCCAGACATGGGTATATTTTCATGGAAAACCCACATAATATTTACACTACCAAAATATTGGGATATTCTTCTATACTAATCCTCAATGTCTATCATAGGATAATCTTCCCAAATAAAAGTTTATCTAAATATAGTTTCGAATGTTTGTACTAAAATTCCTATAATACCAACTGTAACACCCCGGCCCCAGTTACCTAGAGTTGGTGCATTATTTCATAACATTGGCATGATCACAAGAGATCAAGTCTTTAAAGACTAATTTGTTTAGTAGCCTTTGAAGTACTAGATACATACATAGGTTTAACACTACATCATGAAAAAAAACAACATTGTGTCACCTTTAAACACACTCGTATTCCATATCCTATCCCTGCAACTCAATCATAATATAGTTCTTCACATCCTAAGAAAAAGAAAATACATAATAAAGGAGTCAGCTCAAAATATCAGTAAGGATAACAATATAGCGGAAAATATCATAAATAAGCATAAACATTTAAGGAAATGTATAAGACTAAAAAAAAGCCTTTTAAACATAAAAATTTGCATAATATGGAAAAACAAATCATATAATTCCATTTACTTATTCACATGGATATTTTACTAGTCAAATAATCACTTATAATATCAATAGATAATTTTATAATGATTGAATGCATAATGTCAGACATCATAACCATATATCCAAGACCTCATACCAATACTACAAATAATATTTTGTCACGGCCTTGTGTGATGACACTATTTTATCCAATGAGACCTACCGATGCATCGAGTAGCAATAGCGGGCTCCACCCGTCACATACTAAGTCCAATGCACTCCTCATATGAAATGGTTAAAACATAACATAAACATTCTTATTAAAACTAGCATACAAAATGTTAATACATTATCCATAAACCAAGAATGATATAAAAATAATATATCCACAGTCAAACATATCTCAAAACCTTCAATAAAATATGGTATATTGTATCATAATAAATCAAATTCAAACAAGTGTAAAATCCATAAATGGATTCTGACATAGATGAAATCAAAACTATTTGAGAGAAATATATTTTTCAATTTTGAAATCATTTAGAAGTAATGTAATTATAAAATGAAACATTTATATAAAAAATATTCTTATAATCCATACAATGGCATAATGGCCTTATATTTTTTTTATTTGAAGGAAGCCCATTTTAATGGAAGAAGGGGGAAACCAAACAAACTTCATGACATTAAACATTAACTGACCCAAAGAACATAGAAAAAAAAATCTAGACTGAAAACTTAGAACTGCACCTCCCCAGTAATTGAGACATGATAAGGATCTCACAGAGTACAAGACTGTACAACAAACAAGTGTCCTATGACGGAGCACAAGCCTGATCTGATGGTTGTCACCATACCCTCTCAAACATCCAAATCCGTAAATCCCACAGAGGTGAAACGTCTGCTCTGAAACCACATAGGGCTTGAACCATGTGGTCACGTCTGACTGTATCTCTGATCCTGAGTCCCGAAAGCATTCAACACAACAAAACATATCCATCCACAAAAATGAGAAACCAATGCTGGAATCAAAATCAAAGAAGCCCCACCACTTCAGAAGGAACCTCCACCATAACAAGCACAGATGACCGAACAGAAAGACGAGCCAAAGAGCGTGATGTCGGTTCTTCATCACCTAGGACTGGAAAACCAAACAACACATCAATAGAGCATCACCATTGAGAGGATCCAAGTCAATCTGAACCAACATGGCCACCCTGGACATGAAATTGGTCAGATCAAGGCTGTAGAAAAACCCTCCCAGGGTTTCTCAAAGACCGGACCACAGGAAGCGAATGGCCAATGAGGAGGGAAGCTTCAGTAAAAAGGACCCTAAAATAAATTCATCAAAAATCCAAGAAAACCACTCATACATTAAGCTTAAGAGAAGAAAATAAACCAATAGATAAAACTAGAGACTCCCCCATTCAACCGCTCTGAATTCGACACCGCGCCACCCACGGAAGACATGCCGCACTAGAAATAACGTTGGTCCACACCGAAATCAGTCCAAAGAAGCCGAATCCAAGCCCTCGGAAAGAAAAAAACCGGCTAGAATGCAGTAACACTGACCTAAAGAAGTCAACAATGAGCCCTCGGAAGGAACCAAACCACTCCATCACACATGCCGTATAAGTTAAAAAACATTCTTACATTCATTTATCGAAAAGTTCATAAAGTGTATTGTTTAAAAATCGATGGAAAGATTGATTTCAAACCATTTTATAAAAATTCATAAAAAGTATAAATGAATAAAATCCATATTAAGTTTAATATAATATTTTTAAAATATATTTTAAAAAAACACGGATGTGGATGATAATTAATTTCCATTAGATGCCTATTTATAAACAAACTCAGATAATAAATAGATTGTAATGTTAACACTTACCTTATTCTTTTCCTTAGTATAAGATACAATAAAATTATATATAATAGTAAAATAATTGTTATTAAATTTTAAAATAACCACATACATAAATATGATATCGGATATAATCTTCTAATGTTGTTTTGTTAATCATATTTCAGTTGTATCATTGTTTCGGGTGTTAACTGATTCGTTTTCCATTCATTGTTTCCTTACATAAGTCATGTTTGTTATGGGTAGGATGTATTTCATTAATATCTAGAATAATATTTTGTTATTAAACGTTATTTTTGAATCATCAAATGAAAATTATACGAGAATGGATACGATAGAGAATGAATCTTATGGCGTTCATGGAGACGGTAATACATACGTATGCACGAGCGAAAATAACCTTCTATTTATAGAAAAATAATATGTAATTGGATGCTATATCATATATATACAGAATAAATAACATGTTATATTTATTATTTACATCAATTATAAAAATTATTATACCCAAATAAATAAGGAAATGTTGAATAACAAACTACACCACGATGTGGAGACAGTAATTCATACATACGTATGTATGGTGCAAATGTCATTCATATGATAGATAGAATAATGAATATGGTTATACCATATTTATAATAACATCACAATATTTAGAAGGTACTGGAGATATTATTTTGGTATGGAAACAACAAATAAAGAAGATGTGGAGGTATAAAATAACTTTGAAAGAGTGGATGAAATACACTCTCCTTCGGGTGCTTCCTTTTGATTTTATCAAAAAGGATCCTTAAGTAGGCTTTCTGATCAAAGTAAGGCCTCTACGTTGATGTGAGGTTAGTTGGGAAGATATTAGATATCTGTTTGGCCTAGAAAAATGGATTTGGAGGTGTTAAATTAAGAGAAGGGTGAGTACTCGTTTATATGAGTCGTGAGGGTCTATTTAGGAAAAGATTGGAATATTATTTTATTATAAAAAAAATTCGGTTTCTAATATCTTCAAATAGGTTTATTTCGAGTATAGGTGGGGATGGGTCGAAAACCTCTAAACCAATAGGTTTTATACAAGTTTATTTCTCCATATTAACCTTGTCTTTTATATTTAACTCTTAGTTAAATAGTTCAACTTTTACCATATCTTCTTGTATTATTATAATACATCGTTAAAAACATACTATAAAATGACAAGAGAACCTCAAGTGGTTCATTAATGACATATCTATCATTATTGTTTTGTCTGTAACATGGATTTTTAGGACTATAATATAATTTAATAAAATAGTATTTGTTTTAAAAACTCATTTATGTCAATTTTGACACTATTTAGTATTTGGTTTTTTTGGAAGTCATAAAAACTTTATCACTTTGAAAAAAATTATTTAATCAACCCTAACACGTCATATTAACCGATAAAGTTCCTAAAATGCATCAAAAGTCTTAATTTACATTTATTTTAATATTTATATTATCAATTATTTTAATCATTCATTAATATGATAATTATTTCATCATCATTTTTTCATAAATAAATATAACTATTTTATGTCTAAAATTTATAAATAATATACCATGATGTAGGAAATATTTTCAGAGTTATAATAAATATTTATATTAGAATTTATCTTATGTATAACCCTGTATTAAAAATGAATGAGTTATTAAAATTTGAATTTAACACTTTTAACTCTTCATTAAATAATATAATAAAAATTTTTCTAATCCAATCCAACTGGATCAAATAGGATCATATTTTATTCATAAGGTTTATTTTGGTCTAAATAAACTTATCCAATAGAATTATGACAAGTGTTAGGGTAATTATAATATCAATTTTAACTTCAATTACCTTATTTACTTTAAACCATGGTAAATAAAATTTAGAAGTTACTATTCATCAAAAATTATTTTCATCTTATGGATCCACATTTTACTTAATTATATCAACTATGTCTCTCGGATTTTTGAAATTCAATTCAATAAGCTGTAAAATTACATTTTATGCAAACTTGAAAAATGTTCCTAGAATGTGGGTAAAAGACGTTAAAAAGTTCAATACAATTTTATATATCTAATCTTATTATAAAACGACTCCAATTAATTAAATTATACTAATATATGACATATTTATATATTTTTACTTTAAAATAAATTTATGTAAAAATAATAATTATTTAAATTAAAGTTGGTTTAAAAAAATAACGCAGTGTTTTTAACTATTCATAAAAAAATTTAAAGTTTTCTGAAAAATACCAAAAATTCACCCAAATCTAATTTTGATATTCCAAATTCTAAAATGACACCTATTTTACCAAATTAAAAACATTGTAGTTTCATTTATTATATTAAAAAAAATCTCATTGTCATAACAAAAAAGGAGGTTATTGAGAAGTAAAAACTATCAAAAGATTAATATGTGTTTATGTACAATTTAAATGTGAATTTACTTCTTGTGGACAATATTGGAGAAAATGATAAAAATATGATCTAATTATGCTTTACAACCATTCGAATTTATTATTTAAAATTATATATTATTTTCATTAAAAATTTGTTTTTAATTAAAATTTATTATCTTTCACTATTCATCAAAATATGATAGTTATTAAAAAAAGACCAAAAATGTATCCAAAATAAATATTTATGTTCTACATCTAATAAATAAGTATATTTTGTCACATTTAATATATAAATGTTACAAATATTGGATTTAAAAAAGGATTTCCATTAAAAGGTGGTAAAATTGCATTTTTTGAAAGATGCTTATATTTTCAAAAAAATTGAATTTGTTAATACATTATGTCTAAGAAACAAATAATATGGATTTTAAAATTATATAGATTATATAAATTTCAAAATGTAGTTAATACTATTCATAACTACTTTTTGAACGGCTAGTATGGTATGTTGTGGTACGCTCTAACTCGGTATTGTATGTAGTGCAAGATATTGAATTACATTAAAGAGATAATGTACTATAAAATACTGGGGACTTTCATTTTCTAGAAAAACAAGAAACAAACCATTGGATGGTTTCTGGTTTTGAATATTTTATTTTGAAGTTTCCAAAACCATAATTATAATTAAATCCCCCATTTACTATATAATCCCCCCAGCTCCCATTTATCTCCACGAAAACTCCTTGAACATCATAAAAACTCTGATATATACTCCCTAGTGTGATACCAAGGAGCACCCAATATCCCAATAAGCCTCTCTTATGCCTTTGTATTCATACATCCATATAAGGGATTTCTCTCCTCTCTTTTGAATTCAAGCACCTTCTTTGGGATTAGTTCTTTTAGTTTCAATATCTTGTATTTCCATTCATTTTTAAACCTTACTTTACTATCAAATTGTTGTTATTGGTATGAGTTTTCATTTATCCCCCTCATTTTTTCCCTTACCTAAGCCGCTATGATGTCAAAATATTATAAGGGATTATCTCTCTCGTCTTTTAATCAAGAACGTCATTTATGATATGACTTTTTAATTTCTATTTATTTATTTTGGGATACATTCTTAACTATAACACTTAATTTCAACATGTTTTATAAATGAAGATATCCCCTTTTGCTCTCATTTATCTCTCCAATGATCCATTCCGTACACCCGTTACCCTTATGAAATTTTGAAAGGATTATTTTGCTTCCTCCTCTTTATTCAAGATTCCTTATTATGTTACATATTCTATTTCCAAATCCTTATGTTAGGGAAGGTAATTTGATTTACATCTTACAGTCCATTTTATTTCTATATTTTTAGAGACCCCATTCTCTTTCATCAACCCAATTTATGAATTTCTATATGATGTTGTTCTGCTACCGAAATCACACCATGTTTACTATGCCAAAATAATTGTGTAGTAAATACCATACACATTTATCTATCATGTGTTTCCACTATTTTGTATATAATTATATTCATTTGGGACATTCATATCTATGTTCAATTTTTTTATATTATGGAATAAAATTATGATGTTTAACGAATCCATGTTATATGATCTATGTGGCGCACTTATTCATGAGATTGAAACATTTATGAAGGGTACACTCTAATAGAACACCAAAGCATTGAGTAACGTTTTGGTATCATGATACACCATGTGAATTTATCTTTAACTTTTGATCTATAATGTGCAATGAGAATTGACTCATGATCCTTCATGTGCAATGAGATTTCACTCATGCTATTCTATGCACAATGGGCCTCGACTCATGCTAATATCATGTTGTATGTTGTTTCCACATTTCCCATGTTATGATTATCATGTTATATCATGAATTTTTATTCATATTACTTTTATGTTCCATTGATATTTCAATCATCTAAATTGTATTTAATTATTCATTTTATGCCTTGTTTATTCTCTAATGGGTTTTACAGCTCACCCCTTACTTATATATTCTCTTAGGTTATCCCATACAATGCTAAGTATAAAGGAATGTTATGGTCTGGTAAAATTAGTTTTCAATAAAGATTATTTATTTCATGTTTTATATTGTTATGTAATATACCTAATTTCTTAAATAAACTGTACCTATAAATCTTATATGTTTTTTTACATGCAAATTTATGTAATAAATCATGTCAAATTATGATATAATGAGTAGGGTTGTTATAGTGAATACCCCACATTGTTGAAGTGTTGAACATTACATATTTTAGATTTATTTTAGATATTAATTTTTGCAATATTAGTTATCCATTTTTCAAATGGTTTTTATATATACTATAATAGTTAAATTTTTTCAATTTTATTAAATTAATATAAATAATATTTTTCCACATTTTTTTATAAAGATAATATAATTCATAAATTTTTAAAATTAAGCTTCCAATTTTTTGAAAAGGTGAGATATATTTTCAATTAATCATATAACTTCAATTAACCCCTATTGTAGTTCATTAATTCATACATATAAAGGTATCAAAAAATAATAATCATTCTTTTTTATTTTCTATGAAACATTTAATTTTAGACTTTATAAGATTTATTTTAATTTTTACTGTTTTTTATCTTCAATGTCAGTGTTATTTTCTACCATAGGAAATATAAGAGTTATAATATTTTTCCTTATCGTCATATCATTGAATGGAGTAGGAATTATAAAGGATGTAAATATTCAAATCCATAAAAATGATAATACAATTACAAAATTTTTTTTCTTAAAATAATTCTAGAAATAAATTTGGCAATCAAATATCATCATTTATAATCTCTATAAATATTACAATCATTTAGGTGATATTAAACCCAGAATAATTTTTTAATTTATTTAATATAAATATAGTTATAGTATGTAACATTTTTATGAAATTTTCAATTTCCACATAAGTTACAATAATAGCTTCTCACATCACATTTTCTGTAGGGAATTGTATGAATCGATTGATCTCATCATGACTATGACTAATAGTGATAGAATTAATGTATCTAGAATACCAAAGATATTCTATTTCTTCAATATAAAACCATATTTCTAGTTTACCTAAATTAATTTTATTTTGTTGTAAAGAATTTAGGTGGCAATTCATACAATTATTCATCATATAAATTATCATTATAGGATTACAGATTTATTTGTTAACTCAACTAAAATAAAGAAATTTTACTTTAGGAATTCATTCTTACATGACATGCATATAACAACATTTATAATTGGTCTATAGAATACAACTGATAAAATTTTATAACTCAAAGTTCAGTTTCTTTTATAAATGTTTTTCCTAGTGAAATTTCTCAAATACTCAGTAATGGGATGAATTGGGTTTCTAACATTTTTACCCCAAATGTAATAACCCTATTAAAATGAATTTTTATTTTTCACCGTCTTATAAATCAGATAAGTAATTCAAACTAAGGAAATGGTAGAAGTATGGAATAAAATATTTATTTTCTTTTGTGGATCAAAGATCCCATGCATGACTCCACCGAAAATCCTCTATGTACGTGGTGATTTTTCAAATATTATACCATTTAGTATGTGTTTTGTAGATATGTTAAAGGATCTATCTATTGTTACAAAGGTATGATAAGATTTTATCAATCTATCTCATTTAATAAAATAACCAATCCTTTCAAACATCAAATTACACCATATGTTGTCAAATATATTACTTTGCAAAATGATAATGAATATATATCAATTGCCTTACATTATTTAATTATCTAATAAAAAATAGATGAAACTTCATCATAGAAAGAATAATAAATATTATAGATATGAAGAGAATCATTTTATTTATATAAAACATTAATGTAAAAATAATAAGTAAATTTTTTCTTTTTAGTCTTATAGAATGAATTTATTAATAAATAGAGAATGTAGATAGGTTGTTCATGAGTATTTTCAGTGCTTCTACATCCCCTTAATTTTCCTATTTTATGAATATATAAAGAAATATTTATAAATAAATTGGGAATAAATAATATTTCAATCATTAATTAAATATCTTAAAATTATATATTTTATATTCGATTACATTAATTAAATAAAAAATGTAATGGTACATAGAAGCTAAAAATTTCTCATAACAATACAACTTCTTATAATTAAAATTATTATTTAAAATGATCATTCCTTATTAAATCGACTCAAATGATAAAACTAGAAAAAAAATTGAATTTTATCAAAATATAACAATGTTAATAAATTTTTGAAACCTATAATTAAAATATCTAAAATACTAGTTCTAATATATATCCATCTTCAGAGGTCTTCTAATTTCAAAATTTCCTTAATTCATCTTCAAATCAATTTATATCGATATTAATGCTTCTAAAAAACATGATGGAGATTTTTATGACATAATTTTTTTTAATATTTTCAATTTAATATTAATTAAAACAATTATTAATATGACATTAACTTTTATTATTTGTTTCATCAATTTTTCATATAAAATTGCCATTTTCATATGATATATATTGAGATTTCATACGACTGGTATATTTTTATTTAACATCATTCCATTATTCATAGAATATTTCTTATAACTTCAATGGTTTTTTGATATGAATTATAGAGTTATAATACTGTATTCATAGAGACTAATAATGATGTAAAATAAAAAATTGAATATTATAATATTAATATGAATACATCACTTTATTTCATTAGAGATAAAAAATTATAAGTTAAATGATGATTATTATTGAGGATAAAATTTGATATATCATATCAATGTTAGTATGACCATCCATTTTGATTTTAAATATACTTACTTGTTCCCTTAGCATTCTAGGTTTCAGATTCATATTATCCCCATTATCCATTTGATTAAGGTATTTCATTATATAATTCTCAAACTCTATGAATTTGTTGAATTAAAATATAAATGGTTCATGTAACATCCCATGTAATTAAAGAATAATATATTTTCATATCTATGTATATTTATAAATTATATAGATTTTTAAAGGCTTAAAATGAGAATAAAACCAATCTTAAGCATAGAATACTCTAATAATTTTTAAAAGATAGTTTTACTGCCTTTTGATGGTGAACCATTTTTAAATATATATTTTGACAATTTTATAAGCTCTATTTGTCCAAATAAACATATTCTTTATAATCGGGGCATTGAAATTTTCTTTTGATAAATTTTTGGTATTTTTTTGACAATGTTCATTTTTTAATGAATAGTGAAAAATACTGCATTTTACTTCAAAACTTCTTTTTCATATAATTTAATTATATGGATATATTTTCCTTTTAATTTGTTTTAATGTTTAATTAGAATATAAATTTACCATTTAATTCAATTTTGGACATTGTAATTAATTTCACATTGGAATTGGACATAAACAAGTGTCAAACTTTTGATAAAAATTGTTTCTAAAAAACCCGCTATTAGTTTTGACAACGAGAAATATTTTTAAATTAATTACTACAATTTATGTGTTTCTAATTTGTTAAAATTTATTCCATATTTGTAGTCATATGGTCCAAATTATGTAATTATTACTCTTTTGTTTTTGGACTTTATGAATACTAACGACGGTAATTATATTCAATTATCGTGATTAATTAGTAATCGGGTAGTTAAGGGTAATATAATAATATCATAATAATATAAAATTACCCCAAAATGTGTCCTAATTCTACTGGTTGTGTCATGGACTACCATGGGATGCCTTGTTCAAAAATTTGGGACCCCATGGAATTACTTTTGTGTGATAGTGACATTTTATCATTTTATTTTTAATGAAAGGAAAATATAACAAAAGTATGTAACACCTATGTAAAACAATTTTAATTTTGTATAAATAAATTATCTCTTAAACTATAAATATTCATTGGAAATATAAAAATATTTCCTACATCATGTTATTTTTTTATAATTTTTAGACACTAAATAAATAAATTTATTTATGACAGCATGATGATGTGGTGATTACCACATTACTGAACGATTTAAATAAAATAAAAAGATAATGTAAAATCTAAGACTTACACTTGTCAAAAACCTATTTTATGGGTTTATTTTGAACCCTTATCACCTTAGCCTAGAAATATATCATTGTGGTACCTTTAAAATATGAAAATAATTTTATAATAAAGTAACATTTCAAGACTTTGCAAGAGTGCCCCTCCTCCCTCTTATAAAAGGACACAACCTCTACCCCCTTACCTACACCTCTCAATCCTTTGGATCAGCCAAACTCTGGTCATTTTATCTCTCCAAATCCCTCTCTTCATCCTAGAAACCTTACCTTCGGCAGAAATCTCTTCAAGAAACCCTTTTCGTTCAAACTATGGGGAGTAACCTGATTTAAATGTAATGTGTTTTCTTTTGTCCTTTTGTTTTATTTTTCATCTCCTACACCCTAAACTCTTTTTATTCCAATATTTTGTAACAACACCAGTATCTTCAATATACTATGATTTTGTTTTTGGAAGAATTTGATTTACACTTACACACACTTCCGTCTAAGGGTTAAATAATATACTGTTTCTGTGAGTGCCGAATTACGACCTCATGAAATGATGATTGTTCAATCATAATTTAACTCATTTCATGGTGGCCATTAATATTTCACTATATTTATAAATTATATATATTATTTTTTTGTTTCCCTTATGCTTTTGTATTTTTAATTTATGGCATACCTTTATGGTTTCTATTATGTGTAAACACGATATCTTCATTTTAGGAAGTGCGAACTACCACCCCCTCAAAGTGATTTGAATCGTTAATACCATATGTGGGATGTATAATGGATATAGGTAATGATATTATATATGATTTTATACTGTAATTATAATATACATTTATATCATTATGATTTCATTTCATTAAATATTAAATATAAATGGAAGTAGCATTCATGCGTACGTACGACTTACTGTCTCCATGAACAGTGCATTTCATTTCTTACCTCTAAATGTTATTTAATATTATAAATATATGTATATACTGGATATATATGATATATATGATACCTAAATCATGAATATAATTTTGGATATAATGTTTATTTTAAAACATGAACAACTTGTAATTATAAGAAGTTTATTTTTGACTCAAGTACCAATGATCGACAAAACGACCGTTATTAACTTAAATAATTACATAATGTTAATAACATGGTATTAAGTGATATAAAAGGAATAATGAACGTGAAAAAGGTTCTTAAGAAAGTATAAATTAATTTTAGTTTATTTTTTATGTGATTAAAGAACAATCGAGTCAAGTTGGGCATGTGGTATGGGACTTCATCTCAGTCTCCATTCATTGAGGAATATTTTTTTTTCTACAAAACCTTATTTTATATAGTGTATAAACCACATTGACTTTTACTTTTATTCAAAATGAATATATTTATAAGAATCCTTTTACTAAATGACAAAAGAGAATTTTTTTGTCTTACGTATGCCGTGACAACGACTTCTCCGCCGCCGTGACCATTATTTGAGTTCTATCTTCCTCTACAAGCCATAACTTTTTTTTAAATGAAAAATAAATACCATGTTTTACTTATCATTTATTTTGGAATTGAAAATGGTTTTGATATTGTTTTGATTATATAAATGTGTTTTTGATATCTTGTGATTGAAATTTTTAAATTTTATGTTTCCTTTATGCATGTTTTATGTGATACAATTATGTTATGGTTCTTTGTCATTATTTATGAATATAGGTTGTTCTGTGATAAACTAAGGGTGGGTGAGAATGATATAGCTCTCCAATGCATTGGGTAACGCAAAGGAGTTAAACGCAAATGTTTCCTTGAAGTGATTTATGGAATACACTGTAATGGGTATTCCAAACGTAACCACGAGGTTTTCTCACTACGTATGAATATTATGAATGCCTCAAGTTACCTTTATGTCTATTGTTTTGTATGAGTTATTAGTAATCCTTTTGATTTCATGAGTTATTTTAAAGTTCTCATGTTTATGAGTAAAGTCTGTTTTTAATGATTCTTATGTATATATGGACTAAGGTTTTCTTTCCGTATTTTTGTATCTCTTACTATACTTTTTATGATCATCCCATGTTTTTGAAATGTTTTTCACAAGTCAAGGGAAAATTACATGATGTAATGATAATGCCGATGAAGTGTCAAGGAAAGATCCATGTTTTATTTTAAATATTTTTCCATTGATGGGAAAAGTGAATATTGTCTTTTATGTAACCACCTTGTTTAAATGCGGAATGTAATGCATAATTTATGATCTAAATCTCTAAAACTCTAATCCTGAAAATATCCCCAATGTGTATTCCTATAATAACTCATGATTAAGTAATGATTAAGGTTTCGGCCTTATATTTGGTATCAAAGGTTGGTTTAGATAACATTAGTAGTTATAATTCTGTTAAATGATTATCCGAAATATTTTTTTATGGTCAAATTCAAATGATATAGCATTTTATGATTACCATGTTGCTTCATCAAAGACATGATTTTTTAGAATATTTTTCCGTAGAGGAAATAGGGAAGCAGTGCTAGGAAGGCTTACATAAGGAAATGAACTTCCAAATCAACATCCTGAGATGGTTGGAATTGGAACTGAACAGTTTGTTTTAGTAATGGTGCAGTTGACTCAAGCAATAAATAGTGGTGGTATCCATGCACGAGATCAGCCAGATCAACTGCAGAGGAACATGTCAGTGGTGGAACATTTCATGAGGCAACATCACACATCATTCAGAGGATCATCTGACCCTGTGCTAGCTGAAGGGTGTATTAAAGCACTGGAGAATATTTTCAATGTCATGGGGTGTTCAGAAAATCAAATGGTTAGTCTTATTGTTTACCATTTGGAGGGTGAAGCAGATCAGTGGTGGTTGATGGTTAAAAATATTAGGGATTCTAATGAGATTAATGCTCTTGACTGGGATGAATTCAAAGGTATGTTTCTTGCTAAATTTTTTCTTAAGGCTGTTCGACTTAAGATGGAAAAACAATTCTTGTAATTGAGGCAAGAGGATGACCTAGTGGCTTCTTAGGAAGAAAAGTTCACTCTATTGGCAAGGTATGCTCCAAATTTTATCTGAGACCCTGATATTAAAATCAATCGTTTTTACTCAAGATTAATGCCAAGAAACGAAGGGATTTAGCTTCTCGCGAGATCAAGAGTTATGAAAAGCTTGTTCTATGTGCTGATATGGTGGAAAAGGAGTTTTCTGATGATCAAGTGTTCAATAATAACTAATAGAAGAAGAGACAGAGGTGGCAGGAGAAAGAGAAGAATCCTTAAAAAGGTATGATGGTAAGAAAACTAAGTTTTCAATTTGTGATAAGTGTGGTAAGAATCATGCTGGGGAATGAATTTTGAATTATAGAAAGTGATACTAATGTGGTAAGATGGGACATAAGGATCGTGATTTCACTAAAAAAGATTAGGGTAATGGTAGGACCAAATTTGATTTACAGTCAGTGAAATGTTTTAAGTGCAATGAGATGGGTCATTATGAAAACGAGTGTTCGAAAAAGATCTCAAATGATGGGAAGCAGTCAGAATACAAGCAGAAATGTTTGGTTAAATCAATTGCAACTACTTCAGTAGATTTTGGGCCATCTAATGTAGTGGTATCAGGTACTTTGTTTGTTTTTTCAGATTATGCCAATGTGTTGTTTGATTCAGGGTCTACACATTCTTTCATCTATGAAAAATTTTCTATTAAATTGGGAATTCCATCTGATGAAATGACTCCTGAACATGTGGTAAAACACACAGGGGAAATGTTGAGGAAAATGGAATTTATAATAATCTTCCTATCCTTATCTGTGGAAAGAATATACTTAAAAACCTAATTTTTTTTACCTCTAGTAGAGTTTGATCTTATCCTGGGTATGGATTGTCTCTCTGTGTACCATGCTAAGATTGATTGTAGATCTAAAGAAGTTTCTATTTAGAAAGAATTTCAGTTTTTGTACAATAATGAAACCTTACTTTTGATAACATATCAAGAGGCTGAGAAACTTTTAAAATATGGAAATGAATGATACCTTCCACATATTGTTGAAAACAATGGAACCATTCAGATTAATGATGTGTGATTGGTAAATGAGTATCCGTATTTTTTTCCTGATGAGTTTCATGGAATAATACCAGATCAGGAAGTTGAATTTATTGTTTACTTAGTTTCTGATTTTAAGCCAATTTCAAAACACCCTCATCGAATGTCTCAAATTGAACTTTTAGAGTTGAAGGAGAAATTTCAATATTTATGAGAGAAATGTTTCAATCGACCCAGCACATTGCCATGGGGTGATCCTATCTTATTTTTCAAAAATAAAGATGGTTCAATGAGACTTTCCATTGATTATAGAGTCTTTAATAACATCACTATTAAGAACAAATATCCTTTTCTTCATATCGATGATTTGTTTGATCAGCTCTAGGGAGATCAGAATTTTTCAAAGATTGACCTGAGATCGGGGTACCATTAGTTGAAGGTAAAGGAAGAAAATGTTCAAAAGACTGCATTTTGTTCAAGATATGGCCATTATGAATTTGTAGTAATTCCTTTTGGTTTAACCAATGCACCAGTTATATTCATGGACCTTATGGATATAATTTTCATGAGATCTTGGATATGTTTGTGGTTGTTTTCATTGATGATATTTTGGTGTTTTCTAAAAGTAAGGAGGTGCATGAATGTCATTTAAGTGTTATTTTTCCAACCTTAAAAGTGAAAACTTGTATGGGAAATTCAGCATGTGTGAGTTTTGGTTTCAAAAAATTTCTTTTATTGGTCACATTACTTCTAAATATAGAATAACGATTGATCATGCAAAAAAAAGGTTGGTGAAGAATGGACAAGAGCCAAAAATGTAACCGAGATTCGTAGTTTTCTTGGTTTGGCAGGCTATTACCGAAGGTTTGTCAAAAAATCATGTTTATCTAGTCTAATGACTAATCTAACTTGGAAGGGTGTTATGTTTTTCTGGACAAAAGAACGTGATGATTATTTTCAGGAATTGATAAGAAGATTGGTGAATGCTCCATTTTTGGAACTACCTTCCAAGAATGGTGATTATGTTATCTACAGTGATGCTTCATTTAAAGGACATGGTTGCATCCTAATGCGGAATGGTTAGGTAATTGCTTATTCTTCACGTTAGTTGAAAACTCATAAGGTAAATTACCCAACACATGATTTGGAATTAGCATCTATTTTTTCACTTTAAAAATATGGAGGCATCATTTGTATGGTGTAAAGTGTGAAATATATACTAATAAAAAAAGTTTAAAGTATATATTCACTCCGAAAAAATTGAACATGAGACCTTGGAGGTAGCTAGAATTAATCGAGGATTATGATTGTACAATTCATTATTATCCATGAAAAGAAAATAAAGTGGATGATGCTTTGTGTCGAAGATTTAATGCTTCATTAACCATGTTATGTTTGGAACGTGATCCTCTGGTTAACAAATTTATGAACATTGATATTGAAATTGTTGGTGCAGAATATTCTTCTATTTTGTTTCATGTATCAGTTAAATCTTCTCTATTAGACAGAATTAAGAAAGCACATAAGTAGGACATTGAGTTGTAGAAAAAGGAAGAGCTGGTTCCGAAGGGTATGTTACCAGAATTCACATTGATAGTGATTGTGTTTTGATATTTTTGAAGAGATTGTGTGTGCCTTGTGATTCATAGTTGAAGAAAGAGTTGTTATGTGAAGCTCATAATTCTCTGTTTTAAGTTAATCCAGGTAGTACTGAAATGTATAAAGATCTTCGGAAGTATTACTAGTGGGGTGGAATTAAAAAAGATATTGCTGATTTTACTTTGAAGTGTTTGACTTGTCAACATGCTAAAGCAGAGTTTCAGTTACCGAAAGAGATGCTTCAACCTTAACCAGTGCCAAAGTGGAAAGGGGATAATATATCCATGGACTTCGTTGTGGGGTTACTGAAGACACCTTGAGGTAATAATGCAATCTGGGTTATTGTTGATCGCTTGACTAAATCTGCTCATTTCCTTGCTATACAAGATACTTTTTCTTAAGATAAACTTTCTCATTTTTATCTTAAAGAGATACTCAGGTTAAATATTGTTCCCATATCCATTGTATGTGATCGTGATCCCATGATCACTTATAACTTTTAGAATGTCCTTCAAAGGTTGGTGGGTACTGAATTAAATTTTAGTACAGCTATTCATACTAAATTTGATGGGAAGTCAAAAAGAACAATTCATACTTTGGTGGATATGCTACGTGCTTGTTAGAAAGATTATCAGGGAATTTGGGAGCTACATCTTTCATTGGATGAGTTTTCTTATAATAACAGTTTTCATTCCAGTACAAAAATGGCACCATTTGAGAAATTATATGGGAAGCGGTGTTGAACTCCAGCTTTTTGGGATGAAGTGGGTGAAAGGAAGTTGATGGGACTAGAATTGGTTGAAGAGTTGGCAGAAAAAGTTCAGCTAATACAGAAACACATGAGAACACCTCAGAGCAGGCAGAAAGGTTATGCGGACAACAGGAGGAAGGATCTCTCTTTTGAGGTAGGTGATCATGTCATCCTCAAAGTTTCACCATGGAAAAGTTTAACACCCCAAGATTTTATGAAAAATATTTTTTTAATTTCATTAATGTCTTGTGTTGTATGCTACACCAAGAAAACCTTCCACTATACGCAACACTGTATTAGCTTGCAATATACGCAACACTATCCTTGGATCGTGTTACAAACAATTTTGATAATAGTTATTCTACACAACATTGAGTATATATATATATAAATATTCAATGTATAAATAAAATATGGTTGGATTATGTTATAAAAAACAACGAAGGATTCTTGCACAGCACACAAACCTGACTTGGCTTACATTACACGCAAACGCGACCTTCCTCGATAGCGTGCGTTGTACGCAATATCGGGTTTTACTAAAAAACGGTATATTATTATAATTTTATTATAAACTAGCCATTATGAATAGTATTAACTAAATTTTTAATCTTATAACATTATTATTCGTCTTACACATTATTTAGAACATGGTATAAGAACAAAATAAATTTTTCGGGTAAAATAAGTATTTTTAAAAAATTGCAATTTTGCCGCCTTTTGATGGAACACCCACTTTAAATATAGTTTTTGACATGTTTATAAGTTCCATTTGAAAAAATAAAAGTATTATCTGGAATCAAGAAATAAAAATTTACTTTGGATAAATTTTTCATTTTATTCTGATGACTTTCAAATTTTAATGAATAGTAAAAACACACTATATTTTAATTAAAAACAACTTTTTTCATCGTAATATCATATGTGATAAAATTATAATATTGAATGGTTTTTAAAGTATAAATATAATATATTTTTACAATTTAATATAATGTATGTCATTATCATTGATTCTACCTTGAATTTGTAGGATAAATCAATTCAATCTTTTGCAATGTTTTAAAGAGAAACCCGTTTTCTTTCGACAACGGGATTAATTTTAATATAATTTCTGCAACTTTTGTGTATTTATTTTGGAAAAAATGATTCCATATTTGGAATCCGTGGGTCAAAATTATGTTAATAAGCTACTTTTTATTTTTGGGCATTGTGAATAGTAACTACGGTAAATTTTACTTACTATAGTTAAAGGTAAATCGGGTAATTAAGGGTAAATATAAGATTATAAAATTACCGTAACACTTGTAAAAATCCTATAGGATGACTAAAAGGCGACCCATATCACCTAAGGGTCGGATTAGATTCATTTAATGAACTTTCTTCCATGAAAATAATTTAATTATTATTAATACAAAAGAAAGTGACAACATGTTACTCTCTTAAATACTATAAGTATAATAATTTTAAGTTTGTGATAAACATCATGAAACTTCGAACATGAATAGTCTCCAGATAGCTAATACATGTATCTACATCATAAGAATTTATTTATAATTTTTAGGGATTAAATAATTATCATTTATTATGACACAAAGATGATGCAGTAATTGTCTTATTAATGAAATATAGACACAATTGATGTTATAAATACCCAAATAAATGTAATTTAAGACTTTTTATGAATTAAACTAATTTTCTAAGTTAAAATGAAATGTTAGTATTTATTTAATTAACTTTTTTTAAACTAATCATTCTGTTATGAGTTTCACAAAAATCAATTACTAAATAGTGTCAAAATTAATATAAAATAGTTTTTGAAAGAAAAATTATATTAGTAATTGTTATTTTATCCGTAAAAATATATGGATCAGCCAAATGACTTAGATAAGGTTATATATATTAATAATAAACAACTTGGGGTTAGTTTGTCTACTTATAGTAAGTTTATTAACCTTATAGTATAAGAACACAAGAAGACACGGTAAAAGTAAAATTATTTAACTTAATGTTAAATCTAAATGATAAGGTTAAAATAGGAACCTAATCTTGTGTAAATTATATTGGATGAGATTATTTCGACCCATCCCCACCTTAGCTTCGAAATAAATAAATTTGGAGCTATTTAAAATGGAATTTGAATTTATAATAAAATAATAGTTTTAGTTATTCCAAAGGTGCCCCTCTCCTCCTTTATAAAAGGGCACCTCCTTCCCCTCTTCCTCACACCACTTTCAGCCTTCAAGATCGGCCAACCCCTGTCAATTTCTCCTCCCCACTTACCTAGAAACATCCTAAAGGTTCTGGTATTCTTCAAAGACCTATTTTAGTGCCCTAAAAGGAGGTCTCAAAGAAACAGTTCAAAGAAGAGGATGTTTAGACACTTAAAAAGCAAACCGGACCTAAGGTAAGGGAAATATCACAATCTCATTTTTATACGAGATTGTTTATACTTTGAAATTTACTGGGATGTATTTTATCATCCACATCCATTTTTCCCCAATATATAATATTATTTCCATCCACCTACATTTTTATAAAAACATTTTTACACTTTGGTGAGTTTTTAGTAAAAGATATGAAAGGAATCTTTTGTCGTTTTTCATACGAGGTAATTTTTGACTTTTCTGACAAAAGTACGAGAAGAGTGTTTTATTTAACTTATACGGCATAAAATAAATGAATATATATATATATATATATCATTTATCATGTTAATAGTTACATGTTAATATCATCTTAACATCAATTAAAACACCTCCCAAAAACATCTTATAAGACCTCAGTGTGAGATAAAAAATGGTTATAATATTATGTGGAGGTCTAGTTATGATGGATCACATATTGATATCCTTGAGAATTAATATATCTCATAGAATTTTTTTCTCAATGTCATAAAAAAGAAGGTTCATCGTGTTTTTGGTATGTGGGAAACTTTATGATTGCGTTCAATTTTATAATAGTAGAAAAGATAGCCTCATGAGAATTTATTCTACAACCTTATTCCATCATATCACCCTTCTATATAGATATTATAATTTTTTACCTTATATATATATATATCATAAAATTAAATATCTATGTTACAATAATCATATTTTAAAATAATACTACTTATTGTTTAACTATCTATTTTTTTATGTCTAATAATAGTATAAATAGAAACGTAAGGCCATCGATCATAAAAACTAAACTATAATGTTACATTATAATAAGTAAAATCACATATTTCAACAAAATGAATGATGTTATTCTATAATTTCTATATTAATTATATTTCTCTTCATTTGATATTTTTTTATTCTATCTATAATGATTATCAGTCGTACAACCCATATGAATCCAAAACATTTGGAATAATTCAATCCTATTGTTTTTTTACCTATGGTTCTATATTGTTTTTAATTTATCATATTCTTACAAACATAGGAATTATATAATGTATATTTTTTTTATTTATATTTTTATCCATAATGAAATAAGAAAATATTCATTTTTATATAAATATTGCATGAAAAAAAATTATCATTTAAATAAAAATAGTTTTAGAATTATAAAATTTCTGTGATGCTATTAATGTACTCAAGACTATTGAAACCAATATTTGTGCTCGTACTGTTGGTATAAATGGAATATTTCATTATCCTTTTAGTTATAATGATGATAATTGAGAGTAATATCGGAATTTAGACCACCAAAATTGAGGTCCACACATGTAATGATTGATTTAATAAATAGAAGGCCCGAATATCTTATTTAATATATTTTTCTATCACATGTATGATTATAAATGGCAATGTGAACATTATATAATTATTAATAAAGAAGAAATAATGATTTTAAAGAAGGATAGTGATTTTTTCTCTAACCTTATATAATTATTTTGATGATTTATCATGGTTTATAAGGAATTTAATAATGTAATGTTGATTGATAAATTTTACCTACTATTCACTAATCATGTGTTGGAATTTTTATATTGAAAAAACAACTATTAGTTTTTTTGACAATCTCATACAACCTAATTTTTCCAACACATGGGATTCATTAAGAACAAAAATAACTAAAAATATATAAATTTTATTACAAATTCTATTTTTCATAGTATTTTTAAATGCCCACCCACTTTTCACTGATTGTAGGAAAAACATTTCTAGGGTTTATGAATATTTAATAAATGTATTCATTAATTATTTTTCTATTATGTTTAAAATTTTTAATACGTATATATTTTTTATAGCCCATAAAATATGATATGAAACATTCCATGTTAAAAATTTGGAGAAGATATATATTATATTGAAATTTTATATGACCAATAAATTTTGAGAAATTAAATAATTCATGATCATATCAATATTATGGTGATAATATTGTTTCTAGAACCTGATTTAATGGGATAAATGCATATAATATTTTGATATGATAAAATAAAGAGGGTGTTTTTAAGTAAAATTATCAAATTTCTCATCTCTCCTCTAGTATTTTCATTAGTTATAGACCATTCAATCAAGAAAATTTTAATGTGAATTTTTTTAATGCCTTGAGATTTTAGAATACTTTTCTGTATAATAATGTTTATGTTTCTGGTTTATTATTCACCTTGAAACCATGATCTTATGTAAATAATTCATACAAAATGTAAAATGGGGTAAATTATATGGTAATTAAATGAAATATAAATTTTCCAAAATTCATAATTCTTATAGAAATACTATTTATTCTAAAGAAAATGTTTGAAAATAACATTAAGTGAATTAGTTTGGTCATGTATTTATTATTTCAAAATTAATTCAGAGTTCTAAACTTATGAAAATATAATTTTTTCACATTCATTAAATGCATAAAGTTTTTATAAATTAAAATAAAATATGTTGAATGTAATAATATTTAAATAAATTAAAGACTAATATAATGTCATATTTTTGTTTTTATCATAGTAAATTAAATTAGTAAGATTTTTTGAATTTTGGACATAATTTTTATAACTTTAATAAAATAAAATTATATTAATCTAATGGTTTTTACAAGTAATGCAATAAGAATAAAATATTTTTTTCATAAAAATATATTTTCTTTGAAACTAATTTTAATGTCTTTCATGAATAGATATAAGAAATATTTTTTATCAATTATATGAATTAAATATTATAAAATTCCTTAAATTTTTGGAATCATAAAAAAATAATATTATTAATTAAGTTCTGCATAATTTTTTCCGAAATTAATAATATCCAATGTAAAATTTTAACAACTCGATAAAGGGTAAAAACATGGTAAAAATTATTGGATATGTCTTAAGAACACTTAAATAAAATCATTAAATATCATATTAATTGTTAATATAAAAAATAATCATCATAACATATAAAATATTGATATTTTTTCACAACATAAATATAATTATAACCTTTATATTATTTTAAGAAATGGATAATTTCCAAATATATCTCTCTTTCGTTTCTTATATTTTTTATGTTTCATTAAGAATAAAAATATGTGATGAATAGTTATAAATGTTTTTCATGAATTTAGAGATACAATTTCTACTATTGTAATTTAGTTTAAATTTTCTTTAATGGTATTGTTACCTAAAACATTTAGACATTGATGATGCGGTGATTTTTAAATATGGGGATAACATAATTTAAATATATTAAAAACAAATAAAATTATTTTCTTTTAAATTATTTAATGTATTTAAAAATATTATTATATCCCAATGACATCTATGTAATTTTTTAAATATATAAATCTCAATTGTCATCTTGATTCCCTAAAATTCTAATATTGAAGATAGTTCCAAAAATAACTTTAATGATAAATTATGTCAACCAATAATTAATTAATTTGATTAAAAATAATAAAATATATATATGTTTAAATGTAATGTGAAATGGTGAGTTGTATTTTCCATTATCAACATATGATCTATATACCCTTTATTAATATCATTATTCACCCTTAATGGTTGTGTGATTTGTTATTAACAGAAATGTTAAATTGATAAATGAGTTGATTAAACTAATATATAAGATTAAAAATGATATTTAAACATATATACATATTAAAGGGTGAATTTATTTTATCTGTAACCACAATTTATTTTTATGGAATTATACTTTTAATATATTTTAAATGAGTTAAAAACATATTATATATTAATATCTCATGTATTTACATGGTTTCCACCCATCTCACATATAATTGGGAACCTCCCAGCAAATATTATACACACATTTTTGAGAAACTTATTTTTAAATATACATTCCAACTACTATTTTAATATTCTGTAAGCACGTTTTAGAGTTAATTATATTATTAAAATAAAAATTCCATTGTCCTTATCTGGATATCCATATGTGGTTCTTCAATAAACATAAATCTACATCATGGAATCCTGTAATGATTATATCTTCTTCTACCTTAACCAAGTCATATAATATCCATATTAAAATAATTAAATGATTATAATTATCATTTTGAAATTTCATTATGTTAATATAATAATCGTTATAAATTTATCATCCATCCCAATATAAAATGAATATAATGTCTTATATACAAATGAACTACTGTCACCATGACCGATATTTTTTATTTTTCATCACTACCCCATAATGTTTTTTAAATTGTTGGATTTAATGATTATAGATGATATATATAAAATTATAATTATTCATAAATGATAAAATAATATATACCTTCTAACCAACCCATCTGTTGTATGCTGATAACAGCGATCAAGTGCACATGTCGATTGGCCCCTTCGTGGAGAGGTGGTATAAGTACCCGATCATAAACAATACATACTCTCGAATTATGTTAGTAATTCACATTTGGGATCTTTTCAGGTATAGAGTGCTAGATAATTAGGCTATAACTATTACGTTAAATCTCAAATATTACAAAGTAGACACTTTTACTCATTATCCATTTTTTCATAAAATAAATACTCTTGAAAAAAAGAGTCATTTCTAGTTCCATATCTAAGAAATCATGACTTTTCCATCATCCCATCCATGACCCTATTCATCTTTATGTAATGTAAAAAAATTTCAAAAAACTTGGGATGAGCATAAAAAGCACAGTAAGGATTATAAAATAAAGAAAGAAAATATTTCTCCATCAATACATACAATTCAATTAAATCATACTTTTCAATATTTAACATACCACGCTAGATCATAATATTTGCGAATAACAAATGGAAATCATAAATCATAAAGGTAACTTTTGGTATCCATAACATAATTACGTTTTACCTTTCACAACTACATTGGGAGTAACATTTTGAATACTGATCGTAAAATATTCCCTAAATCTATTAGGAGAAAAATTTATGTTTACCTCTGTCACATTACCAAATTCATTGGAGAGCTATCCCGAGCCTCCCTAGGTTTATCAAAGAACTCCACTTATAGGTAATCAATGTCCATGAACCATGACATATTCATAACACATAAAACAAATAAAATGGAAAGATAACATTTCAACATTTCAATCACAAAATATCATTTAAATATTTTGAAATAATAAATATATTATCAAAACCATTTTCAATACCAAAATACCTAAATTAGTTTATGATATATATTATCCATTTAAAAATATTATGTCTTTTTAAGGAATCCAAAAATCAAATAACACTCACAGTGGAAGAAAGGTCGTTGTCACCACATACGATAAAAAAAGAAACATTCCCTTTGTCGTATTGGAAAATTCTATGTAGAAAAAAGATTTCCATTGAATGAAATGAAATGTCAAATGTTTTTATACCCCGTATAAAATAAATTCGTGTATAAATCAAAATATACCTCAATGAAAGGTGATTGAGATGAAGTCCCTTACCTCGTGTCAAACTTGACCTGTTTATTATTTAATATCCTAAATAATAAAATAATGTTAATTTATACTTTCTTAAGAATCATTTTGATGTTTATTATTCCTTTTATATTACTTATTACCATGTTTTAAACATTACATAATCCTTTAAGTTAATAATGGTCATTTTGTCGATATTGGGTACTGAAGTCAAAAATGAACATCCTATAATTAAAAGTTGTCAATGTGGTCAAAAGTACATTATATACAGAATTATATTCATGATTTAGATATCATATATATCATATATATCCATTATATATATATATGTATTTATAATAGTTCATAACATTTTGAGATGATAAATGAAATGCACCGTTTATGGAGATGGTAAATCATACGTACACATGAACGCTAATTTCATTTAAATTTTGTATTTAATGGATTGAAAAATTAATGATACACAGGTATATTACAATTCCAGTATAATATCATATATAATTTCAGTAATTCCCTCCTTTAAGTGTTCCACGTTTGGCATGAATATGTCATATAACGTTGAGGGGGAGGTACTCCGCACTTCCCCAAATGAAATTATCATATTTACCCATTATGGAAACCATAAAGGTGTGATATAAATGAAAAATATAGAAACATAAGGAAAATATAAATATAATATATATCACAAATAAATACAGTTCCATCATAATGGACACCATGATAGGTGGAAGGAGATAATCGAACAATCATCGTTTTGTGAGGCAATAGTCCATCGTACACATAAACAGAGTATTCGTATCAATTAGATAGAGGTGTGTATAAGTTTTGTTTGAATATTTATCATAAAAAATACCTGGTATATTGAGAATACTGGTGTTTTTATGTAAATAAATAATAATAACATCATAGGTTGTGAAGAAGTAAAATAAAAGAAGAGAACTTGAGGGATGGTGTTACATTTCAATAGGGTAACTTTCATTGGTTTGAACCAAAAAGATTTTTGAAGTTATTTGTTCCTAAGGTAAGGAATCTAGGAGGCATTGAGGGATCTTGAGAGTATATTTGGGAATATTTTTGATGAGACAAGGGGGCTTCAGAGGTGTGAGTAGTGGTTAGATGTGATGACTTTTTATAAGGACGAAGGGGCTCTTTAGGAATGTTTGAAAATATTAATTTATTATATAATGATTTTCGGTTTATAAAGGTACAAAACATATTTAATAAGAAGATAATGTGAATATAAGTATAAATAAAATAATCCAATAACAATTGGATAGGGTTTGAATATTTTTTAATCCTTATATTTTTTATTTAACCATTTCATAACTTATTTATCTTTTAACATGTCCTCTTATATATTCATACTATATGGTTAATATATTTACAATAAAATTCCATGCAACCAAAAATGCATCATTAATTACATTTCTATCATCATATATTTCATTTGGCCTAATCATGGATTTTTAACACTATTTTATCATTTACTAAATTATTGATTGAGTTAAAAACTCTTTTATGTCAATTTTAATACTATTCATATCCTAAAATTTTAGAAATTCCAAAAAAAGCTTCATTCATTCAAAAAATATTAATTAATTATAATATAACAAGTCATACTAAAATATAAAATTATCGTATGTCATAAAAAGGTTCAAAATAAATTTATTCTAATACTTATTATATCATTTATTTGAATCCTTCATTAATGAAAAAATTACTGCATCCCCATTGTGTCATAATTAAATTTATTTATTTAATGTCTAAAAATTATAAATAAAAAACCATGATGTATGAAATCGTTTTAGTTTTTCAAATAATATTTATAGGATAAGAGATGTCTTATATATCTATATATAAAAATTATTTTACTAAAAAGATTCATATTTATGTTATTTTTTTCCTTACTTTAAATTAATTTGTATAACGTGTCATTATCACTCCAAAGTGTCTCCATGGGGTTCCACAATCGAACCAACAATGTCCATGGTTGCACATGTATCATCCAATAGGGTTTGGAAAAGTGTAAGGGTAATTTAATACTATTATAATATTATTTTTCACCCTTATTTACAATATTTACCCTTTAACCATGGTAAATAAAATATTTACTGATGTAAATATAATAATTTCTAAAAATAAAAGTTTCCTATTTACACAATTTGGACCTCCGGATTCAAAATATGGAATCCATTTTTCAAAATTTAATACATAGAAGTGGCAGAAATTATTTTAAAAATAACTTTAGTTGTCAAAATAAAAAGTGTGTTTTTAAGAAATAATAACTATCAAAAGATTTACATTTTTATGCTGACATTAAAAGTGAAATTACATCCAATGACCAACATTGGAATAAATGGTAAAACTATATCTCATTACACTTTAAAATCAATTAAGATAATAATATAACTATATAAATAAATTAGAGTAAAAGGCATTTTTGAATTAAAATGCAGTACTTTTCACTATTCATTAATAAATGAACATTATTAGAAAAATACCAAAATCTCATATAATATAAATTTTGATGTCCTGATTCCAAATAAGAATATTATTTTATCAAATAGAACATATATAATTTTCAAAAACTACATTTAATAAGGGATCTCTATCAAAAAGCTGTAAATCAACCTTTTAAAGAATATTAGTGTGTATTCTTAAAGTTGGATTCATTCACATTTTAAGCTTCTAAATTTTATTGGATAAATGTAAAAACATTTTAAAAAATGTATAATATTATTATAGTTTGTTTTTTTCATTCCCTCTAATACAACAACTATTAATTAACATCCATTTATAATATTAATATTATTATATTATTATTCGGTATAACTCAATGTTGTGTGCAACGTAATATATCAAAGAAATATTTTGTTGTGTGTAGGGTACACCAACAAACATAGAATCCCCATTAAAGTAAAATTAATATTTAATTAATAAATATTAATAAATATAAAAATTTCATTTTCTTTATTTATCTGGTATGATACATTCTTCCCCCCTTTTTGAAATTCTGTCCCCACAATTTTATTTTCTTATCAAATAAATGGGGGTATTTATCCCTTATATAATTAACAAATTACCATGTTGCCTAGTAAACCATATGGTTTATCCACAAAACCTTTTTTTGATTAATTACCCTATTCTGCAACACTTTCCCTATACTATCAAAAATATGGACTAGTTATTCCTCCTAAGAAATATTGTCTTCCAACTGAACTACCTCTGGACTCAAAATATGAGATAAATAGAGAATATACTTTCTCAAAATTGAATCCTGAAAAACATTATGTACCTGGGATAAATGTGGAGGTAAATAAACGTTTTACGCCACTGATCTAACTTTCTCCATGATTTCATAGGGTCAAATGAACCACAGACTCAGCTTTCCCTTCTTTCCAAAACTTGTCACACTTTTCCATGGAGAAAATTTGAGAAAGACATGATCACCTACCTCAAATTAAATACCATTTCTTCGTTTATCCGCATAACTTTTCCACATGATCGGAGTTGTTCTCGTATGCTTCTGAATCAATTGAACTTTCTTTACCATCTCTTCTACCATTTCGGATCCCATCAGTTTCCTTTCACCTACTTCATCCCAAAAATCTAGAGTTCGACATCTATTTCCATAAAATGCCTCAAATAGTGTCATCCATACACTGGAATAAAAACTATTATTATAATAAAATTGATCCAAAGAATGATTTTGGTCCCAATTTCCATGATAATCCATTTAGCAAGGACACAACATATCTTACAATTTCTAAATTGTTTGTTCTAACATCCCATATGATTGAGGATAAAAAGATGTACTAAAATATAATTCAGAACCCAATGACATCTGAAGGTCTTTCCATAAGGTAAAAGTAAACTTAGGATCATGATCAGATACAGTGAAGAGGGTAACTCCATGAAACCTTACTATCTCTTTAACATACATCTGAGAAAATTGATCTAAAGACAAAGTATCTCGAATAGGAAGGAAATTAGCAGATTTAGTCAATCGATCAACAATAAACCAGATTGTATTATTACCTCAAGATGTTTTCGGTAACCCTACAACAATTTCCATAGATGTATTTTCCCATTTCCACTCAAACACTGGTAAAGGATGATGTATCCCTTTCAGTATCATTCATTCAGCATTATGCTTTTGACATGTCAAACACTTCATAGTAAATTCAACCACATCTATAATCCTTCCATCCCACCAATAATACTCCCAAAGATCATTGTACATCTTCGTACTACCAAGATGAACTAAAAATGGAGAACTGTGAGTTTCACATAGTAACTCTTTATTCAATTATGATTCATAGGGAATACATAATCACATCCAAAACCTTAAAACACAATCATTATCAATATTAAATTTAGGCAACTTGCCCTTCTGAACCAACTCTACCTTTTTTTGCAACTCAATGTCTTCCCTCTGTGCTTCTTTAATTATATTTAATAGAGAAGATTTCACTATCACCTGAAAAAAAATAGAGTAATTTCATGCACCAACAACATCTATTTAAAATTTGATCAAATCATTAATCAAAGTATCTTGTTCCAAACGTAACATGGTTAATGTAGCATTACTCTTTTGAATCAAAGCATCAGCCACATTATTTTATTTTACGGAATTGTAATAGAATGTGAAATCAAAATACTTCATTAATTACAGCCATTTCCCATGTCTCATGTTCAATTATTTTTGAGTAAATATATACTTTAAACATTTTTGGTTAGTATATATTTCACATTTTACTCCATACAGATGATTCCTCCAATATTTTAAAGCAAAAACAATAGCAGTTAATTCCAAATCATGTGTATGGTAATTTAACTCATGAGGTTTCAACATACGCGTAGCATTAGAAATTACCTAATCATTTTTCATTAGGACATAACCAAGTAAATTCAATGATGCATCATTATAGATAAAAAATTCACCATTTCTGGAAGGCAATCCGAAAACTGGAGAATTCACCAATCTTCTTTTTAATTTTTAAAAACAATCATAACATTCTTTTTTCCAAATTAACTTAACAACATTTCATGTTAATATAGTCATTAGGCTAGATAATTGTGAAACAGTTTCAACAATCCTCCAGTAATAACATATCAAACCAAAAAACTATAGATCTCTTTGATATTGGTAGGTTTTTTTCATTCTTCCAAAACTTTTGTTTCAGCAGGATCAACAGTTATGACATTTTTTGAAACAATGTGACCAAAGAATGAATTTTTTTGTAACCAAAACTCACATTTTATGAATTTCCCATACAGTTTCTTTTCTGTTAAGGTATCCAGGAAAACCCATAAATTATTTTCTTGTTCCTCTTTACTTTTAGAATAATCCAAAATATCACCAATGAACTCAACCAAAAACATATCTAGTAACTCACAAAACACTTATATTCATAAGAACCATGAATACAACAGGTTCATTGGTTAATCCAAAAGTCATAACTAAAAATTCATAATGGCCATATATAGTACAAAATTTGGTCTTCGAAATGTCTTCATCCTTTACATTCAACTAATGATACCCCAATCTGAATTAAATCTTTGAAAAATACTGAGCTCCCCTGCAGCTGATCAAACAAATCATCGATATGTGGAAAATGATACTTGTTATTAATAGTGATGTTATTAAATGATCTATAATCAATGAAAAGTCACATTGAACCATCATTCTTTTTATCAAATAAGATAGGAGAACCCCATATTGATGTGGTAGGTTGAATGAAACCATTATCTAATAACTTCTACAATTACTTATTTAAATTTAAATGTTCAATTTGAGCCATTTGATAAGGGGGTTTTAAAATTTTCTTAGCATCATGAACTATGTCAACAATAAATTCAACATCACAATCTGGTATTATACCAAGAAACTAATTAGAAAACATATCAAGATACTCATTTACCACTAGCACATCATTGATCTGAACAGGTCCTTTGTTTTCAATAATATGTTTAAGGAAGCATTCATTTCCATATTTTACTTGTTTCACAGCTTCATGATATGTTATCAAAAGTAAGGGTTCATTATTGTACACAAACTAAAATTATTTCTGAAAATAAACCTCTTTAGCTCTGTAGTCAATCTTAGCATGGTAAATGAAATCCAATCCATACCCAAAATAAAATCAAACTCTACTAGATGAAAAATAATGAGGTTTGCAGGTAGATTCTTTTCATACACAAGGATATGAGGGTTCTTATAATCTAATTTTCCCCACCATTTTCTCTCGGTGTTTTTACCATAAGATCAGGATTCATATCTTCAGATGGAATTCCCAATTTACTAGAAAACATCTCAGAAATTAAAGAGTGTGTAGACACTAAATCAAACAACACATTGGAATAATCTAAATAAATAAACAGTGTACCTGATACTACATAATTCGATGGGCCAACATCTGCTAAAGTAGTTGGAAAGGATTTCACCGCACCTTTCTACTTGTAGTCTGGCTGATTTATCTCGGTTGAGTTCATCATTGGACACCCATTTTCATTATGAACCTTTTGATTTCACATAAAACTATTTATGGAATGTAAATGAGATTTTTTCTCACCATTACCCAGATCATTTCCTATGAAATTATGAGCCTTATGTCCCATCATCAGACTTTTTTGAAATATTCTTCCCTTTCATCTGCCACCTCGACCTCTTATTCTGTTGTTTGTAAAAGAACACCTGATCATCCGAAAACTCCATTTCCACCTTCTCTGCACATCGAGCAAGTTTTTCATAACTTTTGAACCTGTGAGAATATAAATCCATTTGATATATTGTATTTAATCCTAAGTAAAAAAGATTGATTTTACTATCAAGATATCATCTAAGATTTGGACCATACAATGCTGGTCGCGTGAATTTTGCTTCATAAGTAGCCAGTGAGTCATCTTCCACCCTCAATTCCATGAATTGTTTTTCCATACTAAGACGAACCATATTAGGAAAATATTACTCATAAAACATACCTTTTAATTCATTTCAATCAAGAGAATCAATATCCTAATTATCCCTGATAGTATTCACCGAAGACCACCACTGATCGACTTCACATTTAAAATGGTAAACAGTAAGACTAACCTTTTGACGTTCTGAACACCCCATGACATCAAAAATATATTCTCTGGTGCATTAATCTACCCCTTCATCTAAAACATGGATAGATTAACCTCTAAATGATGGGGTTGGTGCATCATGAAATGTTCCACTACTTACATGATCCCCTGTGGCAGATCTGGTTGATCTTCTTCATGGATACCACCACCATTTATAGCATGACTCAATTGTGCCATCACTGCATCAAACTATTTAGTTTTGATTACGACCATCTCAGGTTTCTGATTTGGAAGGTTTTCTTCCTCCTGATGGAATCCCATCATAGCTCCCTTGTTTTCTCTGTGGAAAAATATTCTAAACACATAAATATCTTAGGCGAAGCAACATGGTAACAAATAAATTCTATATCATTTCAATATTAACATCAATTAATTTATGGATATTAATTTAAAAATACCCTAAATTCTAATTTTGTCTAAAATGACCTCTGATACCAACTATAAAAACCCATCCTTATATAATACATAATCTCAAGTTATGTTAATAATTCACATTTTGGATCTTTTTAGGTTCATATTTAAATATAATTAGGCTATAAAAATTACATTACATCTCAAATATAATAAAGTTGACACTTCTACTCATTACACCATTTTTCATAAAATAAAAACTGTTGAAAAAAAGAGTCATGTCTAGATCCATATTTTAAACATCATGAATTTTCCATGATCCCATCATTGACCATATTCATCATTAAGTCCTATGAAAAACATTTCAAAAAACATGGGATGAGCATAAAAATCTCAGAAAAGATTATAAAATAAAGAAATAAAACAGTAGTACACCAATACATACAAGTCAATGAAATCATACTTTTCAATCATTAACATAACACACTAGATCATAAGATTTATGAATAATGATGGAAATCATAAATCATAAAGGTAACTTGTGGCATCCAAAACATTCTTACATTATAGCTTCCACACCTGCATAGGGAGTTACATATGGAATACCCATCACAGTATATTCCCTAAATCTCTTAGGATAAACAACTATGTTTACCTCTGTCGTGTTACCCAAATCATTGGAGAGATATATCTAGATCACATGCCCAAGTTTTATCATCGAACCAACTATATACGTAAAAAATGCCCACGAACCATGATATATTCATAACACATAAAACAAACATAAAGGAAAGATAAAATTTCCATATTTCAATCAAAAAATATCAATTAAATATATTAACATAACCAATCAATTATCAAAACCATTTTCAATACCAAAATATGTAAAAGAGTATATGGTATTTATTTTCCATTTAAAAACATTACGTCTTATTAAGTAATCCAAAAATCAAATAACGCCCGCGGCAGCCGAAATCTCGTTGTCACCGCGTACGTTAAAAAAACATTCCCTTTTTCATTTATTGAAATGATACATAGAAAAAAACATTCCCATTGAATGAAATAAATATTCAAATGTGTTTATACACCGTATGAAACAATGTTGTGTATAAATCAAAATATGCCTCAATGAAAGGTTATTGAGATGAATCTCCTTACCTCATGTCCGACTTGACTCATTCGTTCTTTAATCTACTGGATAATATATTAAAGTTAATTTCTACTTTCTTAATAACCTTTTAATGTTTATTATTCCTTTTAGATTATGTATTACCATGTTATAAACATTACATAATCATTTAAGTTAATAATGGTCATTTTGTCGATATTTGGTACTTGAGTCAAAAATGAACATCCTATAATTAAAAGTTGTCCATGTTGTCAAAATTTAATTATATCAGGAACGATATTCATGATTTAGATAACATATATATCATATATATCCAGTATATATTTTTATTTATAATATTACATAACATTTGGTGATAATAAATGAAATGCATCATTCATGGAGACGGTAAGTCGCACATACGTAAGAACACTACATTCATTTCTATTTCATATTAAATGAATGAAAACTTAATGATAAATTGGTATATTAGAATTCCAGTATAATATAATATATAATTTCAGTAACTCCATCCTTTACACGTTCCACGTTTGGCATAAATGAGTCATATCACTTTGAGGGGGCGGTAGTCCGCACTTCCCCAAATGAAATTATCATATTTACCAATTATTGAAACCATAAAGGTATGATATAAATGAAAAATACAGAAATATAGAGAAAATATAAATATAATATATATCACATATAAATATAGTTCAATCATAATGGCCACCATGAGAGGCGATATGAGATAATTGAACAATCATCGTTTCGTGAGGCAACAGTTCGCCGTACACAGAAACAATATGTTCGTATAAATTAGATGGATGTGTTTATAAGTTTAGTTTTAATACATAGCATAAGAAAAACATTGTATATTTATTATATTGGTGTTTTTATGGAAAATAATAATAATAAGAGCATAGGGAGTGATGATGTAAAATAAAATAAGTGAACTTGAGGGAAGATGTTACCATTAAATCGGGTAACTCCCATTGGTTTGAACCAAAATTTATTCCTGATGTTATTTCTACCTAAGTTAATGCTATTAAGAGAAATATAAGGATATTGAGAGATTTTTTTGTGAATATTTTGGATGAGGAAATGGGTATTGAGAGGTGTAAGTAAGGTTTAGAGGTTATAGATTTTTATAAGTGGGGAGGGGATCTTTAGGAAAGTTTGAAAATATTATTTTATTATATAATGATTTTTATTTTCTAAATGTAAAAATCATATTTAATTCTATGATATGGTGTATATAAATAGAAATAAAATAATCCAATAATAATTGGATAGTTTTTTTATATTTTTTAATCCATATTGTTTTTACTTAACGCTTTGTTAATTTATTTACCTTTTACCATGTCCTTTTATATATTCATACTATATGGTTAATATATGTACAATAAAATTACAACAGACCAAAAATGGATCATTTATGACATTTTTAACATCATATATGTCATTTGGACAAATCATAGATTTTTAGAACAATTTTATTATTTAAATTTTTTGATTGATTTAAAAACTCTTTATGTCAATTTTAATACTATTCATATCATGACATTTTAAAAAATCCAAAACAACTTGATTATATCAAAAAACCTTCATTATTACAAATATAACAAGTTTTATTAATCTATAAAATTATATTATAGCATAACAATGTTCAAAATAAATTTATTTTTAAATTTATAATATCATTTATTTGAATCCTTTATTAATGAAGCAGTTACTGCATCACCATTGTGTCGTAATTAAATTTGTATATTTAATTTATAAATATTATGAATAAAATACCAAGATGTAGGAAATATTTTTATCTTTTAAATGAATATTTATAGTCCAATATATAACTTATATAACCCCATATAAAAAATTAGTAAAAAGATTATTGTTTATGTTATTTTTGTCCTTAATTTATATTAATTAATATAATGTGTCATTATCACTGCCATTTGGCTTCATGGGGTACAATAATCGACTCAAGGATGTCCATGGATAGAAATTTATCATCAAATAGGGTTATGACAATGTAAGGGTAATTTAATATTATTATAATATAAATTTTTACCTTTATTTACCATATTTATCTTTTAACCATGGTAAATAAAATATTTATTGAAGTAAATATTCATAATACCTGAAAATAAAAGTAACATATTAACACAATTTGGACCTCCTGATTCCAAATATAGAATCCCATTTTCCAAATTCAAAACACAAAATTGGCAGAAATTTATTTAAAATTAATTCCCATTGTCAAAACAAAAAATGTGTTTTTAAGAAATAAAAACTATCAAAAGATTTACCTTTCTTTATGCCCAAATTAAAAGTGAAATTACATAAAATGAACAGAATTAGATTAAATCGTAAAAATATAATCCAATTTCACTTTAATATCAATTAAATTAATAATCTAACTATATAAATAAGTTGTATTAAAAGTTAGTTTTGAATTAAAATGCAGTATTTTTCACTATTCGTTAAAAAATGAACATTATAATAAAAATACCAAAATTTCATCCAAAGTAAATTTTTATGTCCTAATTCTAAAGGAGAATATTATTTAGTCAAATATAACCTATAAAAGGGACAAAAACTATATTTAAAAAGGGTTCCCCGTCAAAAGGGTTTAAATCAACCTTTTAATGAATATTAGAGTGTTAATGTTTAAAGTTAGATTCATTCACATTTATGATTCTAAATTTTATTGGATAAATTTAAAGAAATTTATTAAACATGAATAATCATATTGTAGTTAGTTATGTTCATTCCCGCCAATACAATGATGATGAGTTAACTACCAATTAAAATAATAATATTATTATATTATTTTTCTGTATAACTCAACATTGTGTGCAACAGAAGATTTCAATGAAACTCATTGCTGCATGTCAAGTATTCCAATGGACATAGAATCCCTTTTAAAATAAAATAAATATTTAATTCGAAAATATTAATTAATATGAAAATTTCATATTCTTTATTTACCTGGGATGTTACAAGTGGGATTTGTTTTTCATTTTTCCATTATATGGATGGTCATGAGGATATAATTAATAAATATATATAATATTTATGAAATAACAGATATTAATTATATGATAATTATTATTTACCTTTCATTTATTCAATCCATTAAAAATGTAAACATCACTCTTGCACACAAGCATACTATCGTCTCTACAAAGTGATATAGTTCAATTTTAATCGCCCTATTATATAATTGGTTTTAAGATTTTACATAATTAATAATATATTACTTATAACATGACATAAATTCTAGATATATTGAAACCATGACCAAGGTTCAAGGATTGATACCACCATAACAAAACATTAAAAAATAGAATAATTAACAACCACAACAATGATTTTAATGATGATATATTAATAAATAATTTATAAGATGTTATAAGTGAATAATTAATTTTTTTAATAAGTATGAATATGTTTCCGGTAATGTTTTATACTAAATATATAAATTTTATAGAATAATTTAATACCACTTACAAAGAAAGTCAAGACAAGAGGTGAGAGTTTCTCGTCTTGATTTTAATGTTTTGAAACATGTTCTATATTCAAACATTAATTTTTTATGGTGTATATATTTCTTATAAATTAATTATGTGATAAATATAATTAATCTTATATATGTTTTCATATCAATTTATGGACCTTTATTTAATACAATATTGATTCATATACTCCTAAATCATTACGGGTTCTCCGACTAAATATTGTTTCATGGAGTCATGTGTCATGTTATATGCCCATTTTGATTAGAAGGTTTATATATCTCCCATTTTATATCATATAAAAAATAATTTCATTTTTATGGAATTAAAGTTTCTACTTGAATTCATTTATTTCATGGGATTTATGATTCAACGTGTACCATGTTTTTATGGGTTTTTTTTCCCTATCCATTCTTATTTTAGATTTTTTATGATTAAATATATGTTAGAAAAAATTTATTTCTCTATATCTGTTAAACAGCCTAAATTATCTTCACCAATGGTTGTTAATAGGTTATTAATGTTATAATTTAATTATCCTATTTTAGATAGATAAAATGTACGAGAATATGTTTTTTAAGAAAATCCAACAATATTTCCTCCTTGGTGGAATAAATTTTTATGCCATTATAATGTTCGTCATAATGTTTTGATAATGTTTTAAATATTCATGAAATGTTTCAAAAATTAAATTTTCATTACATAAGAACTTATTGACAATTTTTTAATGTGATTATTTTTTAATGTTTACAAATAAATAATATTTTTTTACAAAATTTAAAAAATAATGTTATCGTTTAATTTATACGACAAGAATAGATTTTCCCCACTTCTTACCATTATTTTTTATGATTAATAAATTAAAGGTTACCATTATTATATATATATGGAATATGTTTCCCTATATTTTGGTAATTTTTAGTTTTACAGATATTGAAAGTAAATGATATTTTCTCAATTTTAAAATAATTGTTCAAATATTCATTTCGTGAAATTTTTTATTCAATAAAATAGTAACTTAAGTTTTATTATACTTTAATGGGGATATTATATTATGAAACCATACATGTTATTCAACCATATGTCTAATAACTATGACATTTTAATGATTTTTCTATGAAACATACAAAATTCCCAAGGGTTAATTAATTTATTATGAAATCATTATGAAAAAACATATTTTCCCTAGGTTAACAAAGTTATAAAAGGAATTATGCATTTTTTAATGAGTTTCATGTGAAAATGAATGATTCTTTTATTTTATTAATTTCATGGTTCAAGTAAATTAAGGATAAAAAATGGTGATCCCAATATTTCTCTTGGTGATGGGTGTGCAATATATAGTTTCCCAATGAATTATATAATGATATGGAGTAAACTGAATTGTTGTTACTCTATAGAGACAACATATATTATTAAATATAATTAACTATCAATTTATTAATAAGTTAACTATATAGAATATACTACAATATAATGGTTATTTTATCTTGTTTTTCTGACAATATAATGAATGTAGAATGATAAAATATGAGAAACTGAACCCCCATGGTGTTCTCTTTAAAGGATTCATTGGGGTGATTTTATAATGAATAATTAAGACCACACCAGACCTCATATCTGATGTGGGATGCAGACTCCAACACTCCCCCTCATGCTCGGTGAACCTATCTTGGACACATAAAAAACTCAAGCAAAAAAATGAAGACAAAACAATCAAAATACTGCAAACACTCCCCCTCAAGCTGTACATACCCAGCTTGATGACAAAATAAGAAAAAGCAGAATAAAAGATAAAAACTACAAGGCTGCTGCTCCCCCTCATGATAGAAGCTCCCCCACTGGATGATGGATGGATGATGTCGCGAGTGCAGCAGAAGAACCACTCAGACCAGACTGACTGACGGAGTGCCAGGAAATTCCGCACTAGTGGGGCCGGTGGATGAGACCCCAGGAAATTCATACTAGCACCTGGAAAACTGTACTTGAGGGGCTGGTGATGGGAGGTGGGGATTCCTTAGAATTGTTGTGGGATCTGGAGGCGCCATAGGTCCCAGATCTTAGACGGTCAAAGAGTTTTGCCACAGTGGATGAAGCATGAAGGTGTGCCGGCTGATAGGGAGGCGGCTGCTGGGAGTCGTCGGGAGTTGTCGGCAATGGGAGGCGGCTGTCGACAAGGAGCCGCATGGCCGCAGACTAGAGGGGGCTGCCGCTGGAGGAATGCGCATGGAGGCGGGCCGCTGGGGTGAATGTACTGAAAGGGAGGATAACCGCCGTATGACTTTCCGGTAGTGGGGTGGCGGGAGATACTGATGGCTTGATGGCCATGGAGGCTTCCAGCCCCCAACCTGGAGAAACCCTAGAGGTCGACGAGAAAAGAAAATAATGGGAGGGAGGGTTTGGGATATGCCGAAAGAAATCGTCGGGTAGACTCGCCACAGGTGCGGCTGAATCTGATCTGGATCGGGAGGCCCGATAGGTGGTCGTGTGTCGCACACTGCGGGGAGGGGAAAAGATCCTAGAGGGAGCCACCAGGGATTCTGCCAGATGGATGGGAAGGAGACAACAGGGGGAAGGAAGTACTGGCAGGTGGTGGTAATACCTATGGCTTGCTGGCCATAGAGATCGTCGCCCCCAGACTGGGAGAAACCCTAGAGACCGACAGAAAAAAAAAGGAGGGGTCCAGATTAGGTTCCCTTTGATACCATGTAGAATGATAAAATAGGAGAAACTGAACCCCCGAGGTGTTCTCCCTAAGGGACATTTTGGGGTGCTTTTATAATGAATAATTAAGACCACACCATACCTCAAGTCCGATGTGGGATGTAGAATCCAACAATGTAATTATTATTTCCCAAGATACCTACAAGATTTTGATATTTTTTGTGAGTTTTAATTTTTATATTAAACACTATTTATTTTACATATTTAATATTTTTTTTACATATATGAAACACGTGTTATATTCAGTTTATATTCCAAGAAAATTTTTTAATAAAGATTTTGATGGGTATTAATTCTCTTATGTTATGAACATGAAATTTGATTTTTTTTATCTTTCCCTTTTTCGTAACTTATACTTATATATGATCATTAATTGATATTTCATATGTATACACATGAATTAGAATTTGGCCACTCTTTTTATTTTGATTCCATTTCCCCATGTTATGAATAATGATATTTTGTATAATATATCAATAAGGGTATCATGTGTTGAGAAATTTTTCTGAGATAATGAAGTCTTATTATGGAATAAGAAAATCTGTTTATTGTGAGAAAAATCCCTATTTGATGAGAAAGAAATGTGTTTTGTTAAAAATATTTTTTTCTACTTATCTAAAAATATAAACCCAAAAGGTCTTAGGTTTATAAGTGACTCAATATTTGGATTTTTTTCATAATTATGAATAGTCAAAATTTTGTCATTTTTTTACATGACAATCCAGTGTGCAACGAATGTGTTTTTAGCGGTGTATTTAGGTGTATGGGTCTATGGGTGTCTCAGTTGATATCAAATTTGGATGTAGATAAACTATGATGTTATGTAGTTCTCATATCATATTGATTTATTAGTTAAGGATTCCATTATGGGTGGACATGATTAAACATGACCAATTGTTTAATGAATACAAAACTTTTTTATTGTTTATGTGATTGGAATATAAGGTTATAAGTGAAATTTTTGAAACAATTTATGGGGAAATTGTATTTCATTGATGTAGATGAAACAACTATGGTAAATATTATATTTAATGAATTTTTAATCATAAATAATATTATTTGGTACATAATATGACATAAAACCATACAATTTATTTTTTATAAGAATGTTTTAATTCGTATTGAATGAAAATTCCATCCTGATTTTTTATCTTATGACATGAATATGTGAAAGAAAAATACTCTAAAGAAACCAAAGAGTGAAATTTGAGGAATAAATTAAGTATGTATGATATCTTAGATTTTTTATGTCGATGGTAAAATAATTTCATAATCAACAAAGAGTAAGATGAATTAATAGATTCATATTTTGAAAATATTTCTTCTCAAGGATGATACTCTTTAATAATATCATAAATGTTCATGATTCAGACAGTGGTAAATTCATGGTATTATAAATATTTAAGAAATGATAGTTTCCTAGTTTTAATAGAGACAATTAATTCCTTTTCAAAAGGAAATTTTCTCTATATAGATTAAAATTCATTTTGTACCACATAGGTATATTTATCTTCCACACCTTATAATTTATTGTATAATTTTTTTAAATCATTTTTTTCTATAAGGACCCATCCTAAAAAGTTACATATTCAAGTATTTATAAATGTAATTCAATTTCATAACTTTCTAAGGATATTTTGGTTCAGTGATTTATTTAATTAAAAAAATCATACAATGTGATCCCATACATTATAAGTGTACACTTATACAATGTATTTATTTTTCACATTAAACAAAATTCACTAAAATAAAATGTAATCTTCTCAATTTTCATCTTGACCTCATCCTTGTCCCTACTTCCACATAAACCCAATGAAAAAAATATTAAAACATAATATGAGAAAAAAATATCACTATTGTAAAAAAAATAAAATTAGTAGTACAATGAAAACACAATAAAACATTTACTTAAAAACATATTTTTTACCATGAAAATGAAATCATCATTTGAAAAATATAATTATAATATATTTTTGAAAATATAATGATTTCCATGAATAATAATTAGCAATAAAAAGTTATTATATAGGATACTTGGGTTATCATTTTAATATCACTCTCTAAAATAGAGTATCCAATAAGGTCAATCTACAATTCTAGAGTACCCAATGCATTAGAGGTTATAAAGTAACCATCCATCCTTGGTTTATCATGTGACCATCCATTATTGGTAAATAACGTAACAACCCTTTATTGATTTATCACAAAACCAGAAGTAATTTTCTTGAAACATAATAACCCAAAATCATAAATAAATCCCACAAACCATATCATCATTATAAAAATGAATTCTTGTATTATGAAAATATTCTAACAGAAAATACTATTTTTATTTTTAAATCACATATTTTAGAAAAACAATGAACATACAATGGAAATAAAACCATTGAAAATAATTATGTATACTTTTAAAAAAATTAAAAACAATTAGGAGACATGATTTATGGAAAATGCACTCATTTCGTACAAGTAATGAAACATTACTTGTAGTCTTTTTAAAAATTAAATATGATCTTTAAATGATTTTTAAGAGAAATTCCCATAAAAATACCATAAAGTTGAAGTGATAATTTATAAATAGAATCAATTATGTTTATTATATTAAAATACACATAAAATATGTGAAAAAAACATCATATAATAAAGTTCATTTTAGACATAATCATTCAATGGCATATTCAATGAATTAAAAGTTTAACTAAATGAAAGAAATTGAGTTAATAATTCCCTTACATCGAGTCTAATTGGTTAGTTATTTTAGTTATCATAAAAGATAATAATAATAGATTAATCATGTAATTTCAAAAGATATTATTTCAATTTTATATTTCCTTGTATTTCACTTAATACTATGTTATAACAATTTTTTAATTAAATAAATTCAGACAAGATGATTTGATGATATTCGGTTCAGATGTCCAACCAAACCCCAATCAGTCAACTGTGGTAAATGATATCACTATTACATCAAATATTTTATAATAATTAATCAAATACCATTTTTATAAATTATTTATTATTTTTCATATGACCGTGAAATATTTTTATGATAAATGATCTAAATCACAATCGTGGAGACAAGAAGTAGTATGTACGAATGAGTAATAATCATCGTTTTCATTGATTATCGTGGAAATATGGTAAGTATAATTTCATTTTTATTCAATGATTATAATATCATAAGTGTGATTTTAGATCTTTAAATATACTTATATAAATCATCCATGTGATGTGGTGATCAAAAATGAAATGCATCGCTTCATGGAGGTGGTAGTTCATACGTATGACCAAAAGGTGTTATCATTTTTATCTTAATGGAATGGTAAGAAAATACTTGATATAATATCATATATTATTGGTAAATACTTCACTAATGTCAGATATTATCATTAATTCCATCACTAAAACCTTTATTGAGAGATAGTGATTGAAAACTAATTACATCGGTTCGCAAAACAGTAGTCTACTATACACAAATACAATGAATTATTTTTCAATTTGATGGAAGAGAATATTGAAATGGATCTTTACAAAAACAAAATAATATCATTTTATATGTATTATAATATATTTATATTTTTCAAATTGTTGGAAATTATTTTAAATAGGTGTAATAAAAAATAAAACCCAAACAATTGATTAAAAAAATACCTCTTATTTGGGAAACCACCATTTATTAACACCTTATTCTTTCTATGATTGATGGTATTTCTAAAAAAATTCCACTAGATTTTTATAAGGGCTATTATTTTATTTTGGAATTTATTTTTTATCCAAATGTGTTTTTATGTGTTAATAATTTTGAATAAGAGGTTCTCTGTTATAGGAGAGGGGCGAGGCACACTTGGAATTTGTCAAAATAATAAATTATTATAAAGTAAAGTTCAATTAATTAATTTTATAATGGGATTTATTTATTTTGTAAGATTATTTGGGTTCTATATCCTCTCATAAAATAATTTTTTTAGAAATTATTGTCATATTCTAACCCTTGTAATTCTGTTTTTAACATTATTTATCTCCTTTAACTATTATAGTGATAAAAATGATATTAACATTGTGAGTATCAAAATCATTACTATAAAATTCAAAAACATAAATAAATGGATTAAGGGTGTTATTTTAATCATTATCCTAATAACATGGTTCAATATAATTTTTTTATGAATTTATTCTCATTTAATAAAATATTATTTATCGTAAAATATCATTAGTGTTATTGTTGAAACTAGTCATTAAATCGACATTTATAAATATCAATACAACAAGATATGTTTGAACTATATCATTTCATACAACCATATCATGTCGAAGTAGTCTAAAATATTTTTGTATCACATTAATTATTTCATATATTAATTATTTTATTTATTTAAAATTATTTTTTCAATTATTTAAACAAGTAATGCATCAGTGTACTGTAATAATTTAAGGTAATTATTTATTAAATAAAAATATAAAAAAATCGATGATGAAGATAAATATATTATATCTTTAATTAAAATATATATCTGAAAATATCTTCTAGATGCCACAATATTAAAAATATTATACTTATTAAAAACAAGAATGTTTCATTTTTGACTTCTCATTAAATAAATATTATAAAGGTTATAATCAAATAAAGTGGACATAAATTTTCATTAACAAAAACTATAATGATTGTAGAGGAATATTAATCATCCAATAAATATTGATTAACTCTTTGGGTAATTTCATAATCCTTATAATTTTAATTTTACCCTTAATTATGTGATTTATCCTTTACCATGATAAAAAAATTTACTAATGTTAATATTTTTATTGTCAAAAAATTGTAGTGAACGTTTTAATAAATTTAGAAATCAAGATTACTAATATGTAATATATTTTTTCAAAATTACAAACATAGTAGTTTCAACAGTTAATTTAAAATATAATCTGAAAAATGAAATGAAAAATATTTTTTTTCAAAAAAAATGACATTTTTAAACATAAAATATCTTTATATTAAATGGAATTATAAAATCCAATAAATATACCAAAATTAGATTATTTTAAATCATAATTGAAAAATTATATTATATTAATAATTTAATATATAATCTGACCACGTAATTAAACAATAGTTTTCAATAAAATTGAATATTTTAACAATTCATTGAAGTATTATTTTTTTGAGAAAATTATATAAATTGAAACATAAGATAATTTTGACATGCTGAATTTAAAAATTAAATTCCTTTTTTCAAATAAAAATGAATCTTTTAAATTATTTCTTATAAAAATATGAATATATAAATCATGAATAGAAATAAAATTTATATTATTTATTCTATCATTATATTGGTTTTTAAATTATACCCCCTTTTGATATTTCATCCTCAAAATTTTATTCACTTATTTAAAAAGCAGGGATACATTTCACTCAGAATTTTTTATTCCCATGTCTCCTCTCTAACAATATAACTATTTCCACAAAACATTAACCTTATTAATAACCTTTTTTGTAATACATGTTCTCTATAGTCAATATCTTGAAGAATATTTTCCTTATAAGGACATTAATCTTCAAACTGAACAACCTCAAGGATTAAAATGTGAGATTAATCTGGAACATATATTCTTAACATTGAAACAATAACAAGATTTTTAACTTGGGATGAACATGGAACCAAGGCCAGTCAATATTAACTAATCCAAATTTCTATAGGATTTCATATTTCCCAAAAATATTGTGGACTTATCATCCCATTCTTAAAAAACACATAACACTTTTACATGGATATATTTTAACAAAAACATGATAAACTACATCAAATGAAATTCACTTCCTCCTATCATTTGTGTAAATTTTCTTCCTTCTCTGAGCCGATTCATATAGTTTTGGATCATCATCACCTTCAAATCCATTTCATATACTAACTCAGGTCCCACCAACATCCTTAATCCTACTTCGTCCAAAAAATGATTGTATCTGAAACCACTTCCCATATAATTATAAAAAAGGAGTTAGGGTTGGTGTTCAGTGAACCAACTGTTTTGTACATTGATTACATGAATGTTCGCTTATTATATATTGTTCATTGTTCTGCATGAATATAATATAATAATGTCCTGAAATATTTGTTGAATTGAAAAGGTCATGGAAGATCCCCGCTATGATGAGAACTTTGAAATTCTATAACAATATTCTTAAATAAAGTTCTATGGTTGGATGATATACTATGATATGACACATAGTATACAGACCGTCATGTGTGAGTACTCGTAATAAGACAAGACACTCTCTCATGGAGTTCGCTGTTGGTAATCTCCAAGATGGGAGATTATGAAAACAGGCCCATCAGTAGAAATTCCACATGTCTTGCTGTCATCATACATTGCTATATACGAGCATGTGTAATGGTCCTTAGACTAGAAGATTATCATTACCTCATTTCATGACTTGTTCACTTAGATTTTATGATGAAAATCGTCACGTAGATAGTTGGCGGGAAGTAGGGTACGTTGGGTGCGTAACGAGTGACATTTTGTTAATGGCTAAGTCGAGGAAATGATTTGTCCCTTCCATTTGTGGAAGTTGATCTCTCGGCCCTTTGATTGAAATAGAACTGTCACGTTAAATTCCATGGCCATGGTGTCAAAGGCGACTTTATTTCATGTAGTCAAAGAACGACAGATCAAGCATATAGGTTTATGACACATCCCTGAAACCTGCTTGATGAGATATCGAGACAAAGGGATTAAATTACACCGTAAGCATTCGTATGAGGTGATACTTCAATGCGGCGTCAACTTCTTTCTCTTGGGTTCCTTGACCCGTTGCTAGATAGTAATCCTGTACTTTAGGAAAGCCCTACTAATGCCTACGAGAAAGAGGCCTAGAGGGTCACCCATTTAGTGTATTCAATTATATCAAGTAGAATAATGACTATTCCTATAAGTGGTTTAATAATTATTCAATGAAGCTTAAATCGTTTTAATGTTTGAGGAAGAATAAAATAAAACTAGTACACGCCATGTATCAATAATAACACACCGTGTACTTTTATTTTGAAAAAAGTACACGTCGTGTATTATTAAATGTACACGCCCTCTAGTTTTCATTTTGGAATGGAAATGAATAAATGAAAACAAGATATACATGTTCTGTACATTGAATGTACATTCCATGTAGTTTTCAATGAAAAACAATTTCACGCTGTGTATTTATTAATACTTGTCGTGTAGTTTTTCCAGTCATGATTTTGAGGAAATATCGTTTCATTAAATGATATTTATTATAATTAGTGTGGGAACATGTCAAGGAATTAATTATTCAAAATGGGGGTTTTCAATAAGATTCAATGAAATAAATAAAACACGTAACGCGTTTATTTATTGTCATAACTCTAAAACCTCAAACCTGATTATAAATATTCTCACAATCCCAACTCTTTTCCAACACACAAGGGAATCTTTGTGCACAACAACTCTGGAGAATTATATCAAGACTAAAAGAACTTATTCCTTCAAGAACTCTCTCAAGTCCGAGAGAGATCGTCTTTCATCAGATCAAGACGATCTAAGGTGGACAATACAAGTGAAGGTTTCTCCATGCTAGCACCTAGAGACTCCTTTGGCGACGTCCCAAGATATGAGGTACACATGTGGATCACTGCTAGAGGGAGTCTACACTTGACTTCTGCGACGCAACAACGAATCACATCGGAATGTGATAAAGAACATCAACAAAGAAAGAACACCCAAAAGGTATTTCTTTTAAATTAATTAAATTAATTATAATCAACCCGTAACGATCCTACTTTTTGGTTCTGGGACTTTCCTTTTCTTTTTCTTTTTCTGTGATTCAATCCAGGGAGACTATCGGTTATCATCATATTGATCCCGAATTGATCATTCTTAAGGACAAATATCCAATTCGGCATATCCACCTACGCGCTTCCACTACACCCATAACCTTCAAAAGGATCAATCAATATAATAGATTCAATCTCATTATTTTATTAATACTATATCAATGAAAAAATGATCAAAATATCCCTGATAATTCATCAAACAATCTTGAATCATATCCTACAATTTATGAATTATTCACTCTGGTGGTCTATTAGGTTGAGGATGAAAAGGAATACTAAAATTTAATTCTGTATACAAATACTTATCTAGTCTTTTTTAGATATTAGAAGTTAATTTGGGATCCTGAATTGATATAATATAGATATTGACTCCATTTAATCTAATTATTCTAATAAAATAATTTTTTGAAATATGGTCCAAGGAAATAGTTTCTAAAATTTGTAGGAAATGTCCAGATTTATTCAGTTGAACAAAAATAACCCAAATCATTATGTTATCATGGGAAGTACTTGGCAATCCTTCCCTGAAATCCATTGTTATATTTTCCAATTTCTAATTTGTCACTGGAAAAGGATGATAAACCCTCTTTCGTAGATTCTTTTTTTCTTCAACCTATTGAAAGGGAATATATATCATAGTAATGTTAGAAATATTCCATTTCATTCCATCCCACTATTAATAATATAGATGGCCTATATACATCATAGTAATTCAAGGATGAATAGGAAATTGGGAACTAGTATCTTCATCTAGGAACTCCATGTTTAACTATGAATCATAAGGAATAAAGAATTATTTACAAATCTCAAAAAACATCCATTATAAACATTAAATTCACGAGGCATATCATTTTTATCTAATTCTAAAATTGTATGTAACTCATGGTCTTCCTTCTGTGCATCCATAATTCTCACTAATATTGATGATTTTACTGACACGTTAAACAAAATAGAAGAAGTTCTTGTATACAGAACATCTGGGCTAAAATTAATTAAATTGTTTACCTGAGAGTGATGTTCCAATCCTAACATGGTTAATGTACAATTATGCATATCATATCATCTTTTACTTCATTTTATATTCCATGATGATAATGAATCACGCAATAAAAATTATTTATTAGATCAAACCATCATCGTTATCTCATATTCTGTAGTACCTGAGTAAATATATACATAAAATGTAGATGATCAATATATATTTCACATTGGGGTCTATATAAATTATGTCTCTAAATGTTTAATTAAAAAACCATGTCATCTAATTCCAAATCATGTGTTGGGTAATTTGACTCATAATTTTTTATTTTTTATGTAGAATAAGAAATTACCTTGTCATTCCTCATCTGAATGCAACCAATTCATTTTAATGAAGAATCATTATAAATAAATAAATCATTATTCATTGAGGGTTGCGACAAAAAAGTAGAATTAACCAATCACCATTTTGGTTATTGAAAACAATAATAAAATTATTTTTCCTATGTAAATTTAACTAATTTTCAATCTAACATAGTATGTAATCCACATAAACATGAATGGTTTTAATCAAACCACCAGTAATAGGCTGTTAACCTAAATAAAATACAAATCTTAGTAACATTTTTAGATCATAAACAACAATCACCCACATTTATTTTAGAAGGATTGATTGTCATTTCATCTTTATTTACATTGTTCCCAATGAAAGAAATATATTATAAAAAATGTATTTTCTAAATTTTCATTATAAATTATTTTATTTGATGGTTTTAAGAATAATTCATAGTTATTTTTCATGATCCTCAAAAAAATTGAATAAAAAATATATATCATCAATTAAAAAACAACAAACTTATCAAAATATTCATGCAAAAATCATTTCATAAGATCTATAAAGAAAAATATGACAATTTTCAATCCCAATGGTATAAATAAATACTCATAATGTCCATGTATTTTTTGAAATGACGTTTTCTGAATATATGTCTCCATCCCCTTCAACTGATGGATCATTATCCTAAGATCAATCCTGGATAAGTACTGCATTCCCTAGTGCTGGTTATCCAAATCATTAATATGATGTAAATGATACATGTTCTTAAAAGTGATGTTATTAAATGTCATATAATCAATTAATATCCTCATAGAACCATCATTATTTTTAGAAAAAATAATAGGAGCACCACATATAGAAGTTCTTTGTCAAACAAAACCATTTTATAAAATCCCTTGAAATTTATTTTTCAGTTCCAAAACTTTAAATTCATCCATTCAATAAAGGGTTTTGAAATAGGTTAATAATAATTGGCTAAGTCAATAGTAAACACTACCTACCATTATAGAATGATACCAATAAAATCGTCTGAAAAAAACCCCATGTATTCGTTCACTACTGGAACATCCATAATTTTATGATTTTCATTCTTTTCATCTACATGTGTTATGTGACATTCACTATGATTTATAATATGTTTCTCTATATCATCTTAGACTATTAATGGTATGAAATCATTTAATAAAATATTCATGGGTCTTCAATAATTCTTAATATGAGAAAATGATTTCTAATCAATGCCCAAAAAATATCAAAATCAATAATGTGTAGTTCAACAAGATCTGAAGGAAATTCCAATTCACCAATAAAAATATGAATATTTCTATAAATAATGGTTTCTTTAATACTTCCACTTGGTGATTTCACCAAAACATCTATCATATTTCATGATGTGATATTCCCATTATTCATAAAAATTTCCTATACATGATAGAATGAAATTATCCAAAATAAAATAGGGTGTTTTTATAGTTTTAAAACGCAATTAAAATACTAATCACCAATTCATTATACATCTCAACATCAATAATTGTAGTAGATATATATTTTCTCATTTCTATTTTCTACCACTCTTGATGATTTACATCTTCAGTCACTAAAATCTATAATGTGTCAACATAATGTACCAAATCATTTAATTTATAGAATATTTCAATAATATTTTTATTATTTTTCTATTCATTTATATTTCTTTCATGATCCATGTTGACCTAAATTTACACATTGAAATCATTTCCCCAAAATTGTCATAAATTGTTCATGGTTATTTTATCCACACATTTGAGAGGAATAAAATTATAATTTATTAATTACAAATTTAATTGATGAATTCATCCCTAATTTCAACCATCCTAACCACTTATTATTATATTAATCATGAGGCACAATAAATTTAAAAAAAATATATCACAACTTTATCATCACCATGAACAATTTTCTCATAGCTTTCAAACTCTCTTGAAGATAATGATATTTTTTAAATTAGATTCAATCCTATGTAAAATATATTAATTTGACAATCAATATACAAATATAGATTTGTATAAACATAAATTGTCTTGAATTTGGATTCATATGATACCATAGAGTATTCATGTTTCTTCCTTAGCTTCCGGAGTTATGTCTCCACACTTAGCCGAATTAAAGGTTTCGAGCGCAGCAGAACCTTTCGATGGGTCATTCCTAAAATTTCCATTTTTATTGATCTATGATCAATATGAGATAAAAAAAATGATAAATTATATGATAAATTGAATTAACTCAAAAAACATACAATGGTAATCTTTCCAGAACCAGAGGGAGGATCATCATATGTTATTTATAATTAATTTACTTAATTAAAGAATTACCTTGTGGGAATTATTTTTTTACTGATGAATCTGAGAAAAAGAACTATATTTTATTGTCATTGTTTTATATGATTCAAATAATATTCCCTATAGTGGTGATCCACATGTGTTTAAAAAATCTTCAAACGTTTTCATATGAATTTATAAGTGCTAGGAAGATATATTATATTGCCTACGTCGTCCACCTTTGTTCGCCTCATGAACTGCTTAAAAATTGATTCCTTGATTTCTCTTGACTTTATAGTGGGTGGTGGAGAAAGATCGATCTCCATTCTTGGGATAATTCTTGGATAAGGGAGCTCTCTAGTGATTGAGAAAATTCTCCAAATCCATTGTGCATAACCAAGAAAATAAATTTGCTCTCTGAGAAAATAATATAATTCGATTTATATATCTCTACGATTAAAATAAAATAACTTCTCAAGTGGCCTTTACTATTAATGTATTTCCTATGGAACATCATGTAAAATTATTATAATAATATTATTATTTATCGACATGCACTTAATATGAAAATTGAATTACATATTATGTAATCAAATAATATTCAATAATTATTATTTCTCACATAACCATTAAACTCGGTCCCATATTCCTCCACAATATTTATTTAGGCTTTAATAATGAATATCAATTTCTTAAATAAGTATCAAATTATTATTTAACAATAAATAAATAAATATTATATTCGTTAAATAGAAAATGAAAATTTATTTAATATTTGACTCACATTATATTCTCTATAATAACTGGTGAAAGAATATATTTTTTCATGAAAACAGGAATAACAATTTGAACACATGTGTGAATAATATTTATTCAACTGGTTATATAATAAATAATAATATATTATTTTACTAAGATTCTGGATACAGAGTGCGTGACCCTCTAGGCCTCTTAATTAGTAGAATTAGATGAAGCACCCTAATGTCCATAGAAAGTATCTGACAACATGAAAAGGCATCCATAGAGAAATAAGTTAATGTCTAAATGACATAGTACCACATATGGATGCATACTTGGTATGTAATTCCTTTATTATGATATCACTAATCAAGCAGTTTGGATGCTGGTTCCAGCAATCTATGTACTTGATGTCTCTTTCTATGACTTCCTAGAAACTGTACATTCCTATACAACACCATGGATGTGGATTTATTTTGGTTGTGTCATTTCCATCAAAGGTACAGAGATATCATCTTCCATTAAAGAAAAAAGGGACAAATCCTTATTCATATTATTCAGAAATACAATATTACACATGATGCACCCAACGTATCTGACCTCATCATGAATATGTGTCATCACGAAATTCATAAATACATCACATTATGTGACTCATAATAATAAATAATAATAAAAATAATGTATTAGGTGGATTATAAATATTTAAATATATGAACATCCAATGACCAATATAAATTTGGATTTCTTAACTCAAAATTCATTTTTATTTGATTTTAAAATAATGCTTTATGGATGAGCAACAACCTACATACCATGCAGGAACCACTCCATTTCACATTTCAAAATTCAATCATATCCAACACCCAACGTTAGTTCCAGACATCCATATCATGATTTACAACTGTTGTCATCACCATCCGTCACTGCATCGACATCACCTACAACTAACACATCAAATATTGGAGATCGTTGGAGACCGCTGAAGCCGTAGTAATCATCGCACTAAGACATCGTCAATCCCCATAAACCAGTATCAAACAAAACACCAAAACCAAGCATAAAAACACGAAAACCCATCATACCTATCGAAGAATGTCACACCACACCAAGTCAAAATTGACCCCCATAGAAACCAGAAATAAACAAAACTCCATACCAACCAGAAACACAAATCGAACACCAGGAAACAGCAAATTGACCACATATAAGAATAAAACAAACCTTAATAAACATTATGAGGAAGAAATCTGAAATAACCAAAGCCATCGTTGAATGTTGCTGGCCTCGAACATGGCCATCAAACCACACCTCCCAAAACATCAATGTTACAACGGCTCTAGATCCGGCCTGGTGTGTCTTTCTCTTATAATATCGTACTGGATAATACCAAATTCGTACACCTTGAGAAGGTGAATCAGATTACAATGAGTCTCCACCCCTGATATCTTGTCTAATCTATGTCCCTAAAATTTTATCATCTAGACAAAGAACATATATTTAATAATATTATTCTGTCACTTCTAGGTTATAATCATAGAGGACAACTAATATGGCCTTTTAGAGAGACATCTACTATTGGGACACTATCACATTCTATATTGCACAGAATATCAATCATTATGTGATAATAGGTTTATTAATTTTATAAATAATTAATACAGTTTATTATAAAGTACACAGAAGTGGTTTCTAGGGAACTAACTCCAATAGTCTCCAAATTACATTATATCCAATACCGTCCATCCGTCCTCTTTCTATCACATGATATATTTGTTTGTAATGATATAATACATTATTCAAGGTGTTTATCATCTTTCATCTATGGGTACTATGGTTACTTCAACATGACCCCTATGATTATAATCCATTAATAGGTGTAATTTTCATTGTATGTGCTTTTTCATTTGGTATGACCAAGGCTATTTTGAAAATTCCACCACCACATTATTATCAATATACAATGTTATAGGGTAATTAATTCTAGGAACCACATTAGTCTCATAAACAATGTTATGAATCAAAATGGATTCCATAGCGGCATTAGAATCTTATATATTCTCGGAATTCGTTATAGAATTAGAAAAAAATAGCTTCTTTGAACACTTCCAACTCAAAGATCCTCTGTTGAGACAAAAAGCATATTCTGATTACGACATCAGATCATTCTGATCTATTTAAAACCTAGAATTAGTATAATCCATGATGATAAAATTCTCATATCCTCCATACACCAGGAACATATCTTTAGTTATTCTCATATACTTATGGATATCCTTAATGAAATTCCAATGTTGTTCTCCTAGATCAACTTGTTATCTTCCTACCATGCTTAATGTATAGGCAATATCAATTCTAGTATATAACAATTCATTAATGATAGATCCTATCATTAAAGCATATAATAACCTACTCATTTTGTCTTTATATTTTTGTGTTTGAGGACCTATTTTCTTGGAAATATGTATACCATAGGAAACTAGAACCAATCCCCTCTTGGACTGTTCCATATAAAATATCTTCAATATCTGGTCAATATATGTATTTTGACTTAGTCCAAGAATTCTCTCGGATTTATGAAGAATGATATTGATCCCCAGAATGTAGGCTACTTAACAAAATCCCATCCTAGACAATCATTTTTTAACCATCCCTTAATAGACTGTAATATTGGTATTTAATTTCCAATAAGTATTATGTCATTTACACATACTACTAGGATAACGACCACATTCCAACAAAACCTCTTAGTAACACACAGCTCACATTCATTTTTAATGAAACCAAATTCATTTGTGGTTTCATCGAATCAAATGTTCCATGACCTAGATGCTTTCTTCCATCCATAAATAGATATTTTCAACTTGAAAATCCTTCTTGCATCACATAGATTCATAAACCCTTTTGCATTAGTCAAATATGAAACATCATGAAGGTTCTCATTAAGGAATTCAATTTTGATATCCATCTCAAAATCGCATAGTCAAGTTAAGCTACTATAGTAAGAATAATTATGATGGGTTTGAACATGGAAACTAGTGAAAATGTTTTTTCGTAGTCAATTCCCCAATATTTCTTAAAACTTCAATACACTATATTTTTCTATAGATATTTATTTTAGATTTTATGTCCAGTTTTTCTCTTAAATACCCATTTTCACACAACATTCTTTACATCAGTCGATGCATCGATAAGAACCCAAGAATGGTTCTTATACAAGGAATTCATTCCACAATTCATTATATTTTTCCATATTTCATCTTATGAGCTCTCTACTACCTCCTTGTAGTAGAGTGGTTCATCATTGACAACCAATAAAGAGTCACCATCTTAGATAACTAGAAAACCATATATCTCTCATTCTATTCCCTATCATGTGCACCTACACAATGATTGTGTTTCAAGAACTACTTCTTACATGGGTAACTGTAGAACTTGTTCATGTACCAACTCTACTATAACTTGAGTGTCAACTTCATGGAAGTCAGTATTTTTCCCACTATCCTTTTTTAGGATTTCCTCCCTCCCAAGAAAGTCATCTTCTATAGATATAGTCACATTCTAATTTATGTGTTTTAATATGTAGTATCCCTTTGATTTCATATGATATCTTATAAAGACACACTTTCTCCCTTATGTTTCTTTTATGCTTCCTGATAAGGCCTTAACAAATGCCTCGCAACCCCATACATGTTTATGTGATAAAATATGTTTCTTTAAACTCAATAACTCAAAGTGAATTCCATTTTCCCCTTTAGTTGATACTCGATTTAATGTGTACACAAAATTTCTAATTAATATACCCAATAGGATAAAGAGGATCTTCATGACTAATCATTGGCCATACAATGTCTAACAAGTTATGGTTCCTCCTATCATTGACATCATTCCACTATAGTTTACATGGTGCAGTTAGTTAATATAAAATCTCAAACTCCCATAGAGGTTTAATAAACAATAGGTTAAATCATTCACCGCTTATATCTGATTAAATATTCTTTATCTTCTTATCATGTTGATTCTCTACTTCATTCATGAATTCCTTGAATTTAACAAAGGAATGAAGACATATTCCATGTCCTATAGATATATTCATATATACCAAAGTCATCAATAAAAGTTATGATTTTTAAACATCCACCTATAGCTTCTACTATAAATGGTCCACGCATAACAGTCTATACCAAACCTAGAAGCAATGTGTCCCTTTCACAGTTATAACTAAATGTTGATTAAGTTATTTTTCATTGTAAAAAGCATGATACCATTATAGTGGTTTTACCTTATAGGGTTATAAATAACCTTCTTGACAAAGAATTCTCAAACACTTCTCATTTACATGACCAAGACATAGTTTCTAAAGATGGGTGTTATATGAGTTTCGTGAACATGCTTTTTTATAATTTTCCAAAACATGGTGTTTGTAATTTTATACATAAAAACATTATTCAAATTTTACATACCATAACATATGATGTCTTTATAAATGAAATAACTTTTGTTTCCAAAATTTAAAATATACCCCTATGCATCTAGTCATGATATAGAAATTATGATCTTGGTATCTTTAGGTACATAATAATAATCTATTAAAACAAAAATCATTCCCATTGGAAATGAATGGTGGTAGTCACCAATGGTCAGGTTAGCCATCCTTGAACCGTTAATAACTCTCAGATCCACCTCTCCTTTTTCTATCTCTATGAATATACTGGGTTCTTTCATTTGTATATAGATATAAGAACCACATGCTTTATATAATACCCTATTTGTAGATATTGAAAAATTACATGTGATAATTATCACACCATTAACTTCTCTTTTCTTATGGGTGTAGTTCCTCATCTTGTGGCCTATCTACCCACATGATAAACATATGGACACCTTTTCCTTGCCATGTCTATATATCTTCCTCTATATAGAACGATGGTGCTCAGGAGATTTATACTTGTAATGAGTCTTGGAACCTGTTTCTTTGTTCTTCCTTTTATTATTAGCCATAAGGACCTCTTGTTTATCACTCCCCATGTCCTTATCTACTTGGAGAATTAAATTAAGAAGTTTTGAAAGACTCTTCTCACTATTCCTCATATTTTAATTATCAATAAATTTGGAGAAGGTCATCAACATTGATGAAAGTATGATATGTGTATGCAACTCATCTGACAATTTAATCCCTAAGATGTTTATAAATTCAATGTAACCAATAATCTTGAATACATGAGGCCCAACTAGATTAGACTCTCCAATAATTGTTTTAAACATCACATTTCTAATTTCAAACCTCTATTGTCTTGAATTATATTGATAGATATATCAAATGTCAGACATCATGCTATATGCATCCATGTCCTCGTGTTTCTTTATAATCTCATTAGATATGGATGATATCATGAATCATTGAGAAACTATGAAATCCTTCAAATGTTTCTCATAGAGTGATAAGTCTTAATAACTTTACTCATTACCAAGTGTGTTAGGAAAAGGATCTGACATTACATTTAATTTCCCTTCTTAGTGAATGATTACATGCTGGTGCCTTGTACACTCTTGGAAATTTTTTCCCGAGAGAATGATATCTTTCTCACATATGGATCAAGTCAAATGATTGAAGTCATTTTAATGTTATTTCTATACATAAGATGAGGATAATTTCAGTAAATAATCTGAATAAATTTTTAAAATAATAAATTAATTATATTTATTTTTCTCCCTCTATATTATTGAAAGCCAATATCACACACAATAGGCTTCAGAATATCATTTTCTTGGACATTCGAGTGGTAAGGATCCATATTCCACTTCTCATTACCCCAACATTGGTTGGTCGAGAATCCTGAATATTTGTATGTTTTAATTAATAAGGCCAACTATATTAACTCATAGTTCCTTGACCTATTGAATGGACTCCCTAGTCCTGAAATCAATAAATTGAATTTTCCCATCCCTTGCCTCCCAGATAAACTATGTCCCACTTTGGCAGTCAACTCATGATAATAACTATGATATTTTAACCCAAGCATCATGTTAGGGTTCCATAATAATTTAAATCTCCCCCACATTGGCTGGTCAATCACTTTAAACTATGGTTCAATTTTTACTGATGTAGTGGAAGGTTATACCATCTTAATATATATAATTTATTGATTTTATCTTTTTAAGTATAAATTTACAATTATTATCTTTATCACATGATTGTTAATATTAAATGAATTTAGTTAACTAATTAACCTTGTATTAAATAATATGTATGCATAAGACAATTTTTTATTTATATATTGCATTATCAATAATTTCATTAATTCATGTGATCGCAACAAAATATCTATAATGAAATATAAATAAATATTGAAAGAAATAAAATAATTGTGTTATGATTATAATATTTTACTAATTTTTAGTTTATCTAGTGGTTGATATACCAATAGTTGACCTAGGATAAAAACACCTTGAACCAATTATGGTCTGTGTTGCTATTTTCCACCTATCCAGTAATGTATCTATCTTAGATTAGTTTCACCTTAGCTCCAAACATGATATTTCTCCACTAGCATGGGACATATTTCCATTACATATGCTTTTACACTCGTGTAGGTGTGAGGAAAAGGGTTTACATAAATGAAACCATGGGCATGCACACCCTTTCCTAATAAGTAGAGAGAAGGTATGTAAACCAATAATTTAATTTATTAATAATTTAAATTAAACCTATAAAAAAGGTATATTCTACTCTCGTGAACATACACATGAATGAAAAAAGTTATGTATTTAATAAAACTATCATTAAATCCTTAGTTGGTCCTATTTAAGATGTATAAAAATTGAATGAATTAATTAACTATTTCCATAAATAAATTATTTTATATTATTTCTCATCAAAAAAATCATATGATTCTCATCCATCATAATTTTAAACAAATTAAATAAATTTATTTAAAATCATCTATGTACATAAATGTACTTTGGAGGCAATACAGGGAATACACATCTTATTCTACCCAACATGTAATATATTCTTCTAGTGTTTACTCATATGATATATGGAATACACTACTTGTAACATACTCTCATAACATGTACATCACCTTAATTATTACACGAAATACATGAATTTTTAGTCATGTGGTATGCTTAAATGCACATAGAGAAACAAATTACTTGACATGTATGTCTAATCATTACATATATATTAATTGAACACACACAGACACACACACACACACATATATATATATTAAAACCCATAAATTGGAATTTCCTATCAACTAAATGACCAAACAAATGAAAATACATCAATATTTATATAATATAACAGATAAATTTTATTTCTATATAATTTAGTATAATTACACAATATTTACAAGAGATCTTCACTGTTTGTACCACTCTCACCTTGTATTGTAGGAACACACCTTGGGTCTAAGATTGTAAATCGTACCTTGGAAAAAGGGGTACACGGCTAGTACAATTGGAAACAAGGGGTGCGGTCTCAGAATTACATGATCACGAGTCAAGTATGTCGTGTATGGAAATAGACGGCCCATCTATGACTCAAAGGGACTACATGTCGTGTATGTTGGATACACACCTTTTACTCTGGATGATCGTGCTCCACTCTGGCCCAGTCAACATGTGGTGTAAGTAATAAATTCATCACATGTCATCAATGCACACAATATGAATTAATTCACCAATAATTGAACCCAAGTACATGGAATATAACTCTGGATACACATAATGTACCAATATGTTTGTTGACCATAAATATCGGCACATCTATATGAGATCATCAATTTTATTTCATTCATTAAATAAATAGATTTGATTAGATCTATGAGAAATTAAAGAGGGATAATAATATTTCACAAATAATAAAAAAAATATTAAACATGAATTGAAAACTAAATTACAAATCCATAAATAAATTAAAAATCTATAAAAAATTAGAAATAATTATGTGTCCCTTCTGATACCTCTTGATGGTTTTGGAAACAATGGAAGTGCGTGATTATTTGTGCCCAATGTTTCTTTTTTTTCCAAGATCGATGATAAATCAGATATCCATGTGATGATAAACATTGTGATCAATATATTTGAATAAAATAAAACAAACAATGGAAATTACAATGGAACCAGAGGGAGGATTATCACATATTATTTATAATTAATTAAATTATTTAACGAAGTGCCTTGTATGGATTTTTTCTTTATTGATGAATCTAATAATAGATCTACATTGTATGATCATTACATTGTAGGAATCAAATAATATTTCCTCTAGCGATGATCCACATTTTTTACATAAATCGTGGAACATCACCAACATAATCTCTTAGTTCTTGTAGAGAATATCTTATCACTTGATTGATGTGAATTATATATCCTCGAGAACCTATTCCAAAGAATTCTTCATGATCTCTCTTGACATGAGAGTTGGTGGGGGTCGCTCTCTATTCGTGGGAGTGTTCATAGATAAGGGAGCTCTCTAGGGGTTTATTGAATTTTAATAACATAATGTGCACAATCAGACATCTAAATTATATCTCTAAAAATATAATATAATTTGGTTTATATATTAGTTGGGTTAAAATAAAATATTTATCACACGTTACCTATATTATATCTTTAATCCATACAGAACCTTATGAAAAATAGTAATTATAATATTATTATTTACTGAAATGCACTAAACTTGTGAATTAAATTTAATATGATGTAATACAGTAGTATACACTATTATTTATTTCATGCCAAACCATTAATCTCATCCTTCAATTCCTCAATAATAATTCTCGAGCCAGGAATAATGAATATTTATTTATTAAGTATATCACTCCGTTATTTTTCTAATAAATAAATAAATATTATATTCCCTATATGGAAAATTAGTATTTATTAAAAATTCCACTCATATTATATTATCTTGAATAACTGGTGAAAAAATATATATGATCAATAAAAATATATAATTATTACACCATATCTTGGAAGAATAATTAATAATTTTGTTAAATGATAATAAATAATTAATTATTTAAATGAAATTTTGGATTTACTTACTGTGTGACCCTTTAGGACTCATTCTTATTGGAATTTGGAGAAGAATCTTAAATCCCTACGATAATGTATAGAAATAATCCAAGGAACACATAGAGAAATAAGTTAATGTAGATATTACATAATACCTCACAGAGATGCTAACATTATAATATAATCCCTTTATGATGATATATCTAACCAAGCATGTTGCATGCTAGTGCTATCAACCTATGTGTTCGGTTTCTCATTCTTTGAATTCTCGGAAATTAAACTTCGCTCTAAAACACCATGGTCATTGCTTTGTTTATGCTGTATAATTTCCATCAAAGTGACTGATATATGATGTTCCATTAAATAGTAAAATGAAAAAACCATATTTATCATTTTTTATTAATGGAATATTAGTCATCATTCACCAAACGTATCCTACCTCACCGGGAATATTTATCATCAATGTTTTCAACAATACATCATTGTGCACGACTCATAATACTCATTAATAATAATATTAAAGTATAAGGATCATTACACATGTCTGTATATGGGAACATCCAAATAAACATTTGAATTTGGATTTCTTACTGGCGGGTCTCATCCTTATATGATCTGATTAGATATTACTGAAGCCATAAACCATGAGAATGTTTCTCAAGGACTGATGAGACTCCACCCCTGATAGCATATATCAATGGTTTCCCTCAAATGATAATATCCAGATAGAAAATATATATTTATAAATATTTTCATATCACTTCCGTGTTCTTATCGTCATACGGAATTATTATAAACATTTATGGTGAATATTACTCTTGGAATGGTATTTTTCTTCTTGATGTCTTAATAACATAGCTACCATCTTACCTCTATAGAAATCCATTCTGAATAGAGATATATTAGATGAAATGACATGGTAATATTAAAATGATATATTTTTTCACGTTACAGTAATGTGAAAATCATTCAAGGGAATTGTATCATCATTTTTTGAACCATTAATGTAATCTAAACATTTTTATCTGATACCAACTACAAGGACCAGACCCTAATCATTAGAGATTCCATTTTTTAAACAGGAGTTAAATTTTATAAAATTCAAAGGATATGTTGGTTTAGAATTTTGAATTATCTAGACAAACCATACTAATTTGAACACATACATTATAAGTGGACAAACATACATAGAAACAATTTATCCAATTAAACAAAATTCATTAAAATGAAATATTATCTTCTCAAAATTTATCTTATCATCATGAATTTTTCTAGTCTCCCGTTAATGATATGAAAAACATTTTAAAATTTGGGATAAGAAGACAAATCCTCTATATATAAGTTAAATAAAATAAATAAAAATGGTAGTCCAATGATAACCCATAAATATATTTCCATAGAAACAAACCATCTTACCTAGAAATAAAACAATCATGCTTATAAAATATTAATTGTCATAAATTTTGAAAATTAGATGATTTTCCTACAAATTACATATAAAGAACATAAATGATATTTTATTAACTTGTGACATCATTTTCAATATCACTATTATAAATAGAGTAACAACAATTGTAAACCCCTAACTACGGATTACCCAATGCATTAGAGGTTATGATGTAACCACCCATCATTACATTATCATGGAACACAACACAAAAAAAACAACACAACATTGTTTAAAAAAAAACCAACACAACATAAAAACAACACAACATTGTTTATTACAAAACAACAAAACATTGTAACTACCCATATTTTGTAACACAACACAACACAACAATTTAACTACCCATATTTTGTAACACAACATTGTAACAACACAACATTGTAACTACCCATATTTTGTAACACAACATTGTTTATGATGTAACTACCCATATTTTGTTTATTACAAAACAACACAACATTGTTTTATAAAAAACCAAAAATCAACATAAAAAATGACCAAGAACCATATCATAATCATAAAACATTAATAATTACATAATAAATTATTCTTTAGGAAATTCCATTTTCATTTCTAAATCACTTTTTTAGGAAAAATGTGGACATACAAAGTAAAAAATATTATTTGAAAATAACAATATATAATTCTAAAGATAGAATCAAATATTTATGGAGTAAATAGAAATGGAAAATATTCTCATATCATATAATTAATAAAAAATACAATTTAGACTTTTAAAAATATTAAATAAGAACTTTAGAAGTTGGTTTTAATAGAATATCGCTAAAAAATATCATAACATTGAATTTAGAGTTAATAATAAAATTTTATTATTTTTATCAGCAATAATTTAACATAAAACAAGTGAAAATATAATATAAGATAATAAGTTACATTTCATACATAATCTTATCATAGTATATTCATTGATGAATATGTTAAACTCAATAAAATAAAATTGAGGTAAGAATTCTCTTATCATGAGTCCAATTTGTCACGTACATCCTTTATTATCCTAAATAATAAATTTAGGTTGTTTTTTGGATTTCTTGATAAAATATTTGATGATTATTTTTCCATTTATATAACTTATTAACATGTTATAGAAATTTCTTAATTATTTATATTCACATATGGTTTTTTGAGGATATTCTTTTTATATGTTCAACATATCTTCGGTCGTTTGACTGTTGTAATAAAGGTCATTATTAAATCATCTCTAGAATAATAATAATGAGAAATCATCATTTTTATACATACATTATACATTAAATTAATTCCACTATATATGTTTTTGAAATATTAACTCTCTTATAATAATTGAAACAGTTGGTCATATGTACTCATGAGTAACTTTATCATTATTCATGATCATTATAGAAAGATGATAAGTATAATTTTATAATTACATAATTATAATAATATCTTATATATATAATTTTATTTCTTTAACTATACATATATATATCATCCATGTGATGTGGTGATGAAAAATGAATAATATCGCATCGTGTAGGTGGTAGTCTACATGTATGGACGACCGACTTTGTAATTTTTATGTACACGGAATGGTTAGAATATAAGTGTCATATTATCTTTTAAGAATAATAATTATTTCAATAATATTATATATAAAAAATAATTCCATCGTTATAAAAAGTTATGAAATATTTTTATGGAAAAAATAATAGCATATGTTCGTGAGGCGGTAGTCCATTGAACACATGATCAATGAATACTTGTTACATTTGAAGGGATATGTGATTAATATGAGTAATGATACAAAAAATATTAACTTCTATTTATATGTAGGAAATTTTTATTATTATTTTATCACCGATTTATAATATTTTAATGATGTGGACAATGATATAAAATAAAAACACTTTATAAACAATGACAACTCTTCTTCGAGAAACCTTCATTGATTAAGAACATAAGCCATCGATGATAGGTGTTCTACCAAAAATACGTCCCCTAGAATTATTTGATGGAATCCAATTAGGTATTTTAGTAGGTATTGACTAATAAAAATTATTTTTTATGTGTGGTATATTTTGATGAAGAGGATCCCTTTTATTGGAGTTAGGAGGGGCAATTTTTTGAATTTCTCAAAATATACAATTATTATCAATTAATTTTCAATTATAAGTTGATCCAAAGTGAGATATATAGTATTTAATATGAGTATGGGTCTATATAGACTCATCCAAAAAACATATAGATAATATTAGGTCCCTTTATTACACTTATCATTTAGTTTTATCTGTTATTAACCTCTTTAAATCTTTCCATGACAACATTGTTTTGATGCTTTGAGGGCATATATTGTTACTATAAAATTGAAAAATTTCTATTAAAGGAAAATGGGTGATATTTTAAACTATATACTAATAAAATTTCTTAATATAAGGTATATAATAATTTTATATCATCTAATAAAATTTTATTTATTATAAAATATTATTAATGTCAATTTTGACACTATTCATTACAATGAAATTTCAAAATAAAAATAAAATTTGAAAAATTTGAAAAAAATATTTTAATAAATCCATAAAATATCAAATTATTCTAAAAATATATATTTTATTACATTAACAATATAATATTATAATTATATTAATATTTTCGTTATCATATATTTGACTTCGCTATTAATTGATTAATTATTGCCCCAGTGTTTTGAAAGTATTTTATGTTTTTATTTCATCACTAAAAATTAAAAATAAAGTAAAATGTTGGAGATAATTAAATTATATTTCAAAATAGTATCTATAGTATAATATATCATCCGTACAGCACGATATTAGAAAAAATTATATTCATTAGAAACCAGAATGTCTCATTTTTCCCCTTTTTTTAAATAAAATATTAAAGAACACATAATCAAATCCAATTGGTAAATATGCTAATATAACCAACATGTTATTGATTATAGATGGATAATAATCATCCCAAAAAATTTATGTTTTTTTTATTTTATTTATTGAGTACTTTTAATTTTCTTTTTACACTTTATTATATGATTTACCATTTACCATGACGAAATTTGATTTACTAAAGTCACAATTAATATTTTCCAAAAAATAAAATTGACCAACTTACTAAATGTGGACATGCTGATTCCAAATATTGAATATATTTCAAAAAATTCCAAAACCATTAGTTTTAGAAGTTTATTTAGATCTAAATGGGGAAACCCCAACTACAAATATTTTTTCAGAAAAAATTAACATTTTAAACATAAAATGTATTTATAGTAATTTCAAGTATAAAATACACATAAAATCAATTCTTGGATTATTTAAAATAAAAAAGAACAAATAAAATTGGAAAAATAATCCATAATATTATTTTAACTTGTAGGTAAACTATATCTTTTAATAAAAATTAGTATTTCTCATTATTAATTGAAAAATAATTTTTTCTAGAAAATTATAAAAATTTACCCCGAAGAGAATTTTTAAACAATGAATATAAAAATTGAATTATTTTTTTAAAAATAAAATTAATCAATTAAATAAAATATTATAATAATATTACTAAACATTTAAAAAATTCTAATAAAATTAGATTGATTTATTCTATCATTACATAATTTGTTACATTATCAGTCATGAAATGACACATCCAAGAAACAATTTCTTTATGGGGTGATGGATGTAACACCATAATATTTTGGAATATATTACCTCATTAATACATTCATTTTTTTCAATGAGTGAAATAATAATCTAATGTGGAAAATTATTATAAATTAAAAAATAAATCACTTAATTTGTTATTTAATTAAATTATAAATTTTCAAAAAAAATTTATAATAAAAATTTAAAATTTTAAATATTATAAAGAAGAATTTTGAAATATTATTTATAAATATTGTTTTTTTATAATATTTTATATTTTAAAATATATTTAAATAATTAAAATAATTATAATTTATTCATTACACATTTAAAAGATGAATCTATTTGGTATTATTTGGTTATAATTAAAAATAATTCCATACAAATGTTTAAAAAGATGTTTTTTCTTGAAAATCTACTTAATTTAGGAAATGTGTTTATATATTACTCAATTAAATTAATAGCAATTGATTAATTATTTTAAGATAATATATGGATCATTTATTAAATAAAAATTATTACAATTTATCTAATGGTAGTTACTAGGAATGGAATGGGAATAAAATATTTTTTAATCAGAAAAATAACATTTTCTCTAAAAATATTTTTAAAAATCTTCTTCATATAAATCAAAAATGATTTAATCTTCATGTAGGAATTTAAAATTATTAATCTAATTGTATATTTAAATTTAAAATAATTAATATTATTTAATTAGTTGAAATTAATTCTTTATTATAATGAATAGTAACCATTGTAAAAGTTGAACATCTCGATATTGGGTAAAATGGGAAAAATAGATTAAAATAATGTGGTATGTATTAAAAATATCATAAATATATCCCTTAATCTCATTGGTTGTGTTTATTTCATCCATCAGCATCATAAATAGCATTTTTCCACTTTCTCGTGATTATGGCATTCATATAATTTTAAGTGATGAATCATTACTAAATGTCAGTATCTTTATTTTACTATCTATAATATATTACCTCTAGAATAAAAATATGTAAATAATTAATCTATATAGATAATTTAAATGGGAATATATTAATTTTCCAATTATAATTTTTTTAATATTCACAATCATGTAATAATTACCTTAAACATTAATGCATCACTGGTGCATCGCTTATACAAGGAGTTGAAAAATAAAATTAAATATTTTTAAAATACTACACATGAGGTGTATTAGATTATGTAAATTATGTCATGATTACTATGTACCAAGATGGAAGGTATGTAATATTTTAAATATTCAAATTTTATCTCCATGGTAATTTTAATGTTTTAAGTGACACCGCCCTTTCAGCAAGGGATCAAACAAAAAATATCATATAACACTCCATGCGTAGGATGTGACTAAGCTGCTTGAGAATACCACAACAACTCAAGCAACAACCTAACTAATCATGTCGGAAACCTTTTTCTCCATACCTGTAACAGAATCACCAGAAGATCCACAAACATCCACTGAAACAAAATAATTGAGTCATTGCCAAGGGATGTCACAGTATTTAGTATTAGTGTTTCTTCTAAACTCTTCTTCCATTTTAGAAACCATATGTTCTCTGACATGAAGATAAAATTCAAATACGATTTCACCATATTTGTATTTTTGTAAAATCATTTTGTATTGTTCCTCCATAAATGTCATCAATTCATCCTCTAGATCCACTATGACTCGATAAGAATCCTTCAAGGTGGGGTCAACATCTTCATCAAAAACATATCATGTTTGGATAGATTATCTACCAGTGAAATAATGTTTATCCTCTCTTTGTTGTGAGGTGGAATTTATATTTTGAGACCCTGCGACATCAAAGGATCTCGTGAAAATTTTCCTTTCTATATTTTAATAATCACTACATTTCTGGACCTTGCAAGTATTCGGGGTTATAAAACATTCTGAATCTGTTATAGGGTTTTTACCCTTTATAGATCTCAATTTTAAAAAATCTTCCACAATTTGACAGGATAGATATTTGAAATCTTTTAAAACTTGTTAGACTCAAAGTGGATACTTTCATCAACATCGTGTACTGCTTCGTGAGATTCACAAAGCTCTTCATGGTCTTCAATTCATATGGGATAATTACTGGTACACTTAATGGTGGGGCAAACAACATCACAAATCCAGATAAATCATTTTATGGATGACTCACAGATTTCTCACGCTGGTCTTTCTCCAAGGCTGAAGCCTTACCTTCATCTGGCTTCTCTATCGCATTTTGACGTTCCCCTATAGAAACATGAACTGCAAAAGGGCCAGCATCAACTGTGATACTATTAGTGAACTTTTTCAGTTCCTTTCATCGATATTATTTCTCTACCCATGTAAATTTATGAATTAGAGGGATAGATTCCTAATAGGAATAATTAGTCGAATCATGTCTATGCCAAAGGAAGATACTACAATAATCAGAGAGGTTTTCAGAAACCACTTCCTAAAAAACCATGATTCTCATTTTGAATCCCGATTTTCTGTGGGAGAGATTGAGAAACATCAATCTCAATACGTATGCTAGTTACCAAAGTCCTTGAAAGATTCTTTTACAAAAAATACATTTTTAAGGGGATAAAAATAAGTCTACAGATTGAAAACATAGAATCTTGTTTGAAAATATGAAGAGGAATCCCAGGTAAACAAATCTATATCAGAACAATGGAGGATTCAGTGTGAGGATCAAAATAAGGGGTCTATTTAAGAACACGCATAATAATTTCCCCAAAAAACCGTGATCTTTATTCCCAAATCCAATAATATTCATCATGAGATGAGAGGCAAGAAAAAAATGTTGGTTGAATTCAATAAAAAAATGTGAAATCCCAAAAAAACTATAGCTTCACGAGATCATCGCAAAAACATCAATGAAGGTTTGCATTTAACGAATTTCTTAACTAGTACAAATGTTATGTCTGAAGAGAGATGATTTACCTCTTTTTCTAAAAAAATATCATTAGTTTCCCTCACTGACGGATGTGTTTTGGCTCAATCACAATTACATTTGGTGCTCAGCTCATCGTTCTTGATGTTTCTTCCAGCAATGACATCAGCAAGGATCAACGAAATGGGATAGGGTTCCTTGCTTGATTTCCATGGGGTGGGTTCTTCGGCGAAGCCATCATCAAAAAACCGACAATGAGTAAGGATATTTTACGTTAAAAAATAATGGTAATGATAATATGGGACAAAAAGTCCCCCTAATACCCAAAGAAGACCATAGTCGTTCTATGAATAGTGAAAAAATAGTGTTCATAGAACTACGAGAGGTCCTCTTTGGGTATTTGGGGGGACTTTTGGTCCCCATTGTCATTCTCCCCAAAATGTATATAATTAATTGTTATAATATTTATAAGGATATTAAAATTTTCTATGTGAATGGGATATTTTTTATTATATAATAATTTTTTTAATTTTTATCTACTTTATCATTTAGAATCACACTATTCATCGTCATAGACTAGGTTTTTTGTTATCATGGTAGAACTTAAAAAGGGATAATTAGGGGAATAAATTAATAGATAAGGATGAAAATTCCACTTATACTTGTATAATTTTTTATTGAATTTTTTTATATGATAAACATCATATATGTGATTTTAAGGAACTTTTTTTTACTTTTAACATGATTTTTAAATTAATTATATATTAATATTTCAGGTGTTAACAAGATTGAACCCACCTCACATATAATTGGAAACCACCATTATAAAATTATACACAAGTTATTGAGTCTCTTAGATCTAAAAAACCATTCCCAACAACATTAAATATGAATATCATGTTATTAATTATCTATTCTTCTTTGAATAATAGAAAATGTTCATTAATAAGAGATCCATTTGAGGTTTCACAATGAAGATATAATCATCCTCACTAAATCCTTTTATTTTTTTATAACTCATCAAAATATCATTTAACCACATTAACTATGTCACATTAGTAAATTGATTTAACTAAATATTATTATATTAACATTATTACCATTATATATTTATAATTCGTCCCCTTGGTAGATGAAAGCTTCATTATGTGTAATTAAATATTACAATGTTCGTGGTCGGTGTATTTTATTTTTTATCAATTCTTCTCATGGTTATTAATATTAGTGGATTCGATGTTTATATATTATGTTTCTAACATTATATTGATAATTTAATGATATAATATTATCTACATTCTTACCCTACCATCTATTATAAGCTGACAACGTCACACGTGTATACATTTGTATTACAACCTCCATAAAGCGATGCGATTTTATTGAATTAATTCTTATTATAAATGGTAATAATAATAATAATAATTAATATATATGATATGTATGCTATAATAAAAATTATTTAAAGGTTAATTAGTGTTTATATTTCTTCTTTTACTTCTATCAAAAATTGAAATCATCACTCGTGTGTTCAAATGGACTACCGTCTCCATGAAGTGATGAAATTCGTTTTTAATCACAGAATTATATGAATTATTTTGAAACTTAATATAATAATTAAATATGAAACTCTGGAAATTTTTATTATCCCATAGATGATGAACCATGTCCAAGGTAAATGTTCAAAAAAAACAATTCTTAAACATGCATGAAAAACAAAATGGTCAATGACCATAAAAATGAATTTAATATTAACCTTTATGTTATAGGCTATCCATATATACTATTATATGAATTAATAGTGTTAAAGTAGATATTTAAAATATTAAATTATTATAAATTAGGGTAAGTGAACACTTCAAATATTTTAAGACTTTAGGTAATGGCTTCTCATCTCACTTTTATTATTTTTTACATATTACTTATTCCCCATTTCTTTTTTAGTAGTGTTTATATTTCCCATGACTATATTATATCATTATTATATGGAATATTATAGTAATTTATAAATTCATATAAGGTATTATATCTCATGAGGTTTTCGTTAAAAGATTACAAAAACTCTATGTGTTATTCGTCGAAATACGTTTTCGTTGATACATGTTTCATGTTATGTAATTATTATTTTTATATTATATATATTGAACCATTGATAAATTACATAATTATTATTATATTATTAATAGAATATAAGATTATTTATTATTTTTTTCATTTGTGGGATTTTTTATTCCATTGTAACCAAAGTATTAGGGGATTATAGTTTAGTGTCATTTTTAATCGGAATTGTCAATGTATGAATCTCTTATAGACAAATTATATTAAAATTATATATTATACCTCATATGTTTTAATCTCTTATTTTTTATAGGTTTTTATGGTTTCCAATCACTCTCTTCTAATTTACTATAAAAATTATCAAGAAAATGTTTAAAAGAATAGATGACATCATTTCACATTTTCTTGATAGAATAATTCATCCAAATCCACATTAATCAAAATGATTTATATAAAATTTAAAATATAAAATAAATATTTTCAAAAGTATCATTTAATAAATTTTATTTTATTTGAATTGTTTTATGAGGAATAATATTGTATATATTCCTCATAAGTAAATTTTCTCTTTTTACGCATGTGGGAAAAGAATTATCTTTTTATCATGTAGGGCATGAATTGATTTTTCGATCAACATTCTGGTTAATGGATATGATACTTCCCATTTGAGATTTTGATTTTATATTTAATATAAACAATTACCCTAATTCTTTGAATTTTTATTTTTTATTTATAAAATAATTAAATGATTTTTTATTTATTTTCAATAAAAATTCAAAAAATAAATTTTAATGGTTTGTAAATTTATGTCAAAATAATTTATATACTTTTATTTCCCAAATTTTATATGATTTTATAATAAATTCTATGTTATTTTTCATGATATATTATGATAATAATTTATTTCGTATGATTCTATGAAACTCGTAACTCTCTAAAGGTTTAATTAATTTATTATAAAATCACTGTGAAACAAATTTACCTTGTATGGGTAATCTATGTTATAAAGAGAATGATGGATCTTTCTATGTGTTTTATGATGAAATGAATGATCTATTTGTTATATTAATTTCATTATTCTTGGAAATTGTTCATGATTATGGGTAAGCTGAATGGATTTCAAGATAATGGGTGATTTTGATATTCCAATCTACCGAATTTGATAATTCGACATAGATAATTTGATTGAATGTTTTCAAAAGAGAAGAAATATTTTACGGAATATTATTAACTCCTAATAGTGGATGGAATTAACAGTATGGAAGTTAATCCAAAGAGAATATTGGAATATTCATTTTTAGGTGATTCAATATTGAATGTATAATTCACCATGATACCAATACATTTTCCTTATTCATTCCATGAGTTTTAATAATTTTAATAACTATTAATTATTTCACATTATCTATGATTGTATACTCATTGAATTTTAGAATATGTTGAAATATTTTTACCATGACCCATGTTTTATGCTCCATGTTATAAAGGGTGTGAATTATCTTATGTTATGCTCATTCACATTGAGTATGCTCTAATACCATAATAATTATATTTTGGTAAAATAAAATCAATGGTTAAAATGTCCTATGTTTACCCTTATTGTGTTACTAAGATAAACCATTATTATTCATTAATTTCATTATGTTATGAATAATGACATTATGTAACATATGTCTCAAAGGGAATCATGTGTGGATAATGTTTTCTGGAAATGATGAAGCCTTCTTATAGAAAAATAAAATATCATTTAATGGAAAAAATTTCAAATTATGGGGAAAATCATGGGTTTTTTTGAAGAAGGGTTTTATTCCCTATTTTATAAAAACTCTAAACATAAATCTCATTGAGTATATAGGTGACCTAAATGTGGACATTGATTTTGTAGTAAACCTTAATTACAATTGTGTCTTTTATGTTGGTATCAAGACAATGTGTAAATTTTTTCCATTATAGAATCTAGGTGTATTGTAATGGGGATATCTTATATGTTAAGAATAAAAGATAAGGATAATCGTTACTCCAATAATGATACTCCAAATATGTAGGATTTTTCAAGGAAATGTGGTGTGCATGTGACTATACCGTATGGATAGTACATTGATTGAATGTATAATAATTTTTATCCAATATAAAATTAAAGATAAACACCTATGGAAATATATATCAACAAAACAACCATTTTTAATGAATTATAAATTGTATTCATTTATTAAAATATTTTTAAACTGTATTGTGTACTCAAAATATATTTTTTATACACAGATCATGTGATTTTATAATTATAATAAAATAAAAAATTATTATCCATGTATGATTTACTTGATTTTATTAATAAATATTTTTTATTTTAAATCAATGCTAAAAAGGAATATATTATCTAATATTTGACCCAATAATAATCATATAATTTACTAAATTTTAATAGGGAACATGAATATCTAGAGAGATAAATTTTTATATGATCATATTCAACCCAATAGATGATGATTTTATTAATACTATTTTCGTTCGGATTATTAATCACTGAATCCTAATTTGAGTGAAATTGAATGATGATGTGGTACTATCTATATAATTTCAAGAAATATTCTGAAGAAGTCTGATATGAAAGTTCTTCTAGATTAGTTTGAGAAAACTTATCAGGAGTTTAATTCATGGAAAACTATTGTATAGTATATACTATAGACATCATTTTATATTTTGAATTAATTTACAGTGACTGAAATTTCATGAAGGAATATTTGTGTTGAACTGTATGGGTTCCTGAATGTATAGGTTTTTGGAATAGTAAACATAAAAATGAAAAAGGTAGAGTTATCAGAAGATTTTATCCAAATATTCATAAAGTTACCTAGAGCATCATTATATTGATCGGATTGAGAAAATTTTCAATAAATATAGATAATTTCACCTATGTTTGTCAATTTATTTTCCAAACAATGAATGGTTTACATGCTTCTACATATGTATTCTCATCATCCATTTCATTTGTTATAATTTTTCATAAAATTTGTAATAGTTTCATTTTATGGTTCATTTCAGATTCAATGTCATATTCATATGTTTCATTGTATATAATCAAAAGGTAGAGTAAAAAATCATAAGGTTTAAAACTAAAATTATATGGTTAATTATTTTCATGAAAAATAATAAGATATGGTTTATTATTATACCTCATAAGGTTGTTTATAACAGTTTCTAAGTATAAAATCCAAATTTTTCCTTGAAAATTAGTATTTATATTAGAACTCCATATAGTTCCCTTTATAAGGTTATTCCTACCGTTGTGAAATATTAATGAAATTTTAGAATTCTAGAATGAAATATTTGGAAGAAACATTAAATTGGATGATGTTTTTGTGTTGACCATCATAGAATAAACATCATAATAACTTGTAAGGTTTGTGAGTAAATCATAATATGATGAATATATGTAAGGGTATTCTATGGGAAGCTGTTCAGGCACACACCAATTGAATGTTCCATGTTACATAGCTCAGCTCATGTAAAAAATTAATGATAGGATAGAAGGTATTTAAATATCATTGATTTGGTGGGGATTCTCAATGCATGAAATGTAAAAAGTATCATAAAATTTTAAATATTGATTCTTAAATGGTATTAAATATACTTAAATGATAATTTTGAAATATCATATTTCATTGATTAGTTTAAATTATTGAAGATCATGAATACAATAATTTTTAATTATAGATATATATTTAATATATGAATATATAATTAAAATAAATCATATATATATATTAAAGAAAATTAAAATGTAATGTGGTGACTTAAATAATTGATAATTTTGAAGCTGATGTTGAGGGAAAGTGTTTAATAAAATTGTTATCAAATGAAAAGTAATCAGACAAAAACCTAGTTATCATAGGTGGAGGGTCAACAATTCTCCTAAAATAATTATAATCAACTAGTATGAAAATCTATATGGTCAAGAACCATATTTTTAATTTATTAAATTGTACACCCTTAATATTAAAATATTATGAACAATAAAAGGTGATTTATGTGTTTTCCGATGATAGAAACCACAATACCCCGAGGATGTTGTCGTCCATTTAGGAGGTGAACCTGAATAAAAAAAATCTTGTGTTCATCTTATGTCATGATCCACTTTGATTTTATATTGAACAATGTTGATATATCTTGAGAGAGTTTTAAATTAAAGAAATTTATAACTAGGGATTCAACAAACACAATTTTTCATCCACATCCATGAGTGAATATAAAAATTTTCATCCTAGAATGTATTATAAAAATAAAACTGTATTTTTATTTTTTGGATTAATTGAAGGAAATTGAAATGTAAATTTTTTCAAGGGTTTTCTTTTATAACTATTATTCATATCAAGAATATTTGAGTTGGTACATCCAAAATATTGTTTTGAAATATGGTTGGAACATTTATTGATGAATCAAGGTCTAAATAGTTATATTTTTTTACATATAGAGTTTTTATTATGTTTTAAACACAATAAAAATTATTTTAAAAATAAGAATGCCTCACAATATATTTGAACCTATTTATGGGTCATTTTAAAGGATTTTTTTACATGGTATCTCTTATGTGGGAAGTATTGTGGGTTGAATTCCTAGGTGGGGTGATTTGATTTGATCTTTCAGATATAGTGGTTTTCCCAATGGAAACATCTAAGGATGGAAGGGTTCTTGGAAGAAGGGCCCTTTAGAAGTTGGGGAACTAAAATTTCATGTAGTGATTAGAGGTGGATGGTCATATTGGCTCTTTGGTTTCAAAAACGGAAATACAACCATGTTGTAGTCCCTTATCAATTTGTTATTTGATTTACTATGGGTATAAACAATCCATTATATATTATACTATATGAGGGAGGATCCTCTTTTGGAAATGGAGATCTGTTAGGGCCTCTGAGCATGGAGTTGGGTTTGTTGGGGATTCTCAGAGACTGAATAGGGGTGAAGCATGGTGTAGTTCATGTCATGGTTCATTAAAATTTTCCGCCCATTACGGTGTTATTTAAATTTAAAAACAATATTTCCCATTTATTATAAACACTCATCCTCATATTTTATTATTCCATATCACAAAGGGGGTATCTCCCCCTATATTATCTCCTTATATTCATTCAAAATGTTAAAATATATATCGGTATTTTCAGAAATTCTAAATGACTTCAGGTCCCATTCTTCCTCCTTAGTTTATTTTTATCTAGGAATTGGAAAGTCATTAGGATGTGATGGGGATTATTCTATATATAGATATAGGACATCATGGAAAATTTTTCCACAATATTCCATTTACTATCAGTTTATATTCATAATTGGATGAATTATTTAGAGTTTTATATTAAATTAAATTAAATTGCTGATTAAATTGGTGTTTTATATAACCTTTTTTCTTAGTATGGTGTTGAAACTACATCACAAACATTTTATGAGTGTTCATTCATCGATTCTGTGTGATATGGTTGTTATATCATATTTTAGGATTTATTAAATATTTAAATAAATAATTCACTCAATTATAATTTTTATAATTAATTTATTATATTTATATTATTACTCTTAAAATATTATAATTAATTAGTTGTGTTGTTGTGTATTGGTATGGGACCATGAGTTGGTTTTGGATCTTGGGAAAATAGAGGCGAGGATGACCAATCATTGATTTGAGGATGTTAACTCTATTTTGGGAACATGGTCTATTGACCATTACACATTTTTATATTTATTATACATATATTTATTTGTTCTATGGTCCCACAAATTTTGGATGATTAAAAATTCATTTGTATAAATTTTACCACTAATAATTTAATTCTTATGATTATAATGAACAATGCCGGAAATCTATTAGGGACCTTGTGCACATCTTTATTCCATATTGTATGCCAGTTAATACCTTGATTATTATTTATTTCTCTGTGATAAAATGACCATATGTGAGGAGGAAAAAAAGATTATTCGATCACAGGAGTCCCAGATAGGATACTATAGACCCCTTCATAAGGGTTCGATGATGACATTCAATGATTTACCCTATTAGGACATCATGGAATTGTGACACTACTTATATCCATTTTGTTGATTTATTAAATAACTATGTAATTGTTTCATCCCTTCACATATGATAACATAAAAGGGTAATATCTAAGAAGGATTTTTATACACATTGAGATAATGAAATGATAAAATATATATATATATATATATTGCATCATTATAGATGAATATTCAATACATGTCACTATAATTTATAAACAAAAACTATACAGGATGATTTTATTGAGAGACTAGAAACATGTTCTTAATATTTTATTAAAAATATTAAATATTACATATAATTATATTTAATATTTATACCCTTTATGACATATACAATATTAAACCATTCTTTATAACCAAGGTGAAATATAATCATAAGAATGTGTGAGTATATATGTTAGGTATGGGTGAAAATGAGAGATATAAATGGATTATCATATAATATAATTAGATAAGCATAAGTCTATGATATGATGATAATAACATGAAATGTTCATACTCAGTCATTCAAAGAATATAAATTATGAGTCATGGAATTATTCTTGAAAATAAGAGAGTCATAAGAGTAAGGAATCCGGATTAATAAGTCATAATTAATGAGTGAATATCATAAATAAAAATAATCATTAAAATTTTGGAATAAACATAAAAATACTAAGTCATTTCAATTTTTATGTCTCATATTAATGACCATCATAAGATAGTGGAAAATATATTATAATGAACCAGGTTCACCCCCATCCTCTTTGCATTCTCAAAATGGGTTTATTCCCCATCATATTTCATATTATATCATTAGATATAAATAAATACTCAATTCATTGGATGTATATACAATTCTATACCCACCCATCACATGATTAAATAATATATATGTTTTCCACAAGTTAATTAAAATATTTTTCATTCCATCATATCATAACACATTGAAATGAAATGGTTTAAAAGAATATTTTATAATCACATAATTAAAATCCATATAGAGAAATAAAATTGATGATATCATTCTTTTTGTTTTTCTATTGAAGAATAATATACATCAAGAGATATTTACCTAGATGAGAAATGCATTAAAGAGATCATTTGAAACTTTCTTTGAGAACATGAGAAAAATATCCTTTTTATTTTTATAGCATTGAAAATAAAAATTTCTAATATATTAGGAAAACCATTTCATTCCAAAATAAAAATCTAAAAAATAGATGGATTATTTAATGGAATGAACAGTAACAATAGTTGTAAAATCAATCTTTTGATGTAACTTATGAAACAATGATTCTATTTATACTTCATGTAAAAAGTCATAAATATCAAATTCATAAAAAATGTAATTATCATTATTTATTATAATAAATTTTAATTTATATTTTAAAATAAAATTATCTAATAATTTAAAATAGAAAATAATATTATTTATAATATATTTATCCTCATATACATAAAAAAATTAGTGAATTGATGTAAAAAATAAGGATTCATTTTTTTTCTGAATTGCATTAATTAATAAAAAGTATGGAATAAATATGATTATTATAACTATGTAAATAATCATATGAGAAGATAATATATGGGATTTAAATTGAAATTATTATATAATAACTATAATGAGTGATTCATGTATTAAAAATTCTGATTAAAAAGGAGATTTCAATATAAACTATACCTGTGGTCTGAACACTTTTTTGCACTATTTTTTCATTTATAATAAATTTATATTTAGTATACCTCTATAACAGTTTGTTATTAATTATCATATTACATTTTATCATAAATTATATTTTTTTCCAATATATTAATAATTCTTCATTAAAATGAATGTTCGAGTGTCAATTGTTATCATTCTCATTCATATTCTAATTTTATGGTTTCAGTCATTCCAAATTAACAATGGTTTAATAACATCAATTATATTAATTATCTAATATTTAAAATATTTATCCATGATACAAAATTTTATACCCATTAATATATGGTGGTGATAAAAAACTTATTTCATCACTTTGTGGAAATGGTATTCTCTACATACGCACTTGTAATGTTTTCATTTTCTATAAATAGAAAGCATCAATTTAAAATAAAAATGTATCATAAAAAAATAATGACAACATCATAAATATCATATATATTCAAAAAATCTATACATAAGAAAATCCATGTATGGTGTGCAGAAAAAATTAATTGTATTACTTCTCAGAAGTGGTTTTCTAGCATGTTGGAGTTATATACTTATTTCCATGGACGTATTCATAAGGTCCAATATGAAATCTTTATTGTATGGTAATGATGTATAAGAATATTATTATAATAAGGAGCCAATGATAACCACACTTGAAATATATATAAAAATATCCCAACATATCTTATTGGGGTTTAATGACCAGCTTAGATAGACCAAATATTAGTGGATGATATGTAGTGATAATTATTAACTCCATATTAGATCATTATTTTTGTCTTGTAAAAAAATCATGGTAACAGAGATTTATTGATTAGAAATGATTGATAGTGTAATTATAAGAAACCTCACTACTTCCTTAACATATATCCAAGAGAACAAATCAAGAGTTAAAAATTCTCTTATTATAATGAAATGTGGTATTTTTGGGGTGATTGACTACATGAAAAATAAAAATGTTCCCTTTATAAGAAATTGGGTGTCCCATAATGTGATATTTATTTATGTTATTCAATTTACACATAGGTATAGGTAATACTTGTAACATTACCTTAGACTACTATCTCTTAGCCTTACCATTTTTTATGAAAAACTTCAAGATACATACATTGAAATATATAACCTTATTGAAAACCCCAATAGATTATATTTAAGATATCTAAATATAATAATTATTTTAAAATGAATAGTTTTCAGTTAACTATGAGATCCATATAATAGATCCTTATTTATTTATAGAAATTATGAGAGAAGTACTCTATTCCTAGAGCATATCATTCCATCCATCTCATGAATGAACTAGAAAGCATTCCTTACCTAATTTTTTACTCCACATCTTCCTTATACTCCTATTTAATTATCACATGAATATATTGTCAAAAATTCATGAATTAAATACTGGATCATAGTCCATTACATATGATTTCAATGTACATACCCTATAAATCATGAACTATTTGATCTCATTCAATTCTATTTATGGAAAATCAAGTATAGTCCTTTTGACTGACAACATTGGTTTCGTTGTTCTCATTTTAAATGTGGCCATCTATTGAGTATACATGATCATTAATTAGCTCCATTTATTACATATTATGGATATTCAATTCTTTATATGATAATATATACATCAAGATTTTGTGATCTATATACATCTCACACCATACACCTAATAAATATATAATTCCAACCATTAAATCGAAAAATACCACTATTAATTCAAAATAAAGTGTTAGATAACATTTCCATTGAACTGTGAATTATAATGATAAATGTTTCACTACAAAGTTACTAAAAAATGATAACATATATATGACCCACGATTGTTTCATCACTACAGATCAAAAACCCTTCACCACTATAGGGTTAGGTGCACATTAGAGAACTAACCAAACATCTCCCAAATTCGTTGAGAATGTAATCATAGTAATTATTCCAAAGGAACATGGTTCCTTTACACATATACATAGTTTGAGTATATGACAGCCATGATGTTTTTTTAACACTATTTTAGTAGTATCATGAAAACCTAATAGAACTATGGATTTTAGACATCATTGTTGGTCGTAGCCAATTTTTAATAAATTCAATCCTTGAAGGATCCCGTGATATCATATATCATATGATTATGTGATCCAATGATGATTCATTATTAATAAATAATTCACATTTTAAATTTTCTATATATATATTAACCTTATTCAAGGTAATGACAAAATTATTCAAATGATATTCATCCATTTCATTTAACATTGAATATATAATAATATCATATTTAAAGACTGCATAAAGATGATCAATGTAATATATAAACAATATTTTTACTGAATTTATAATGATAATAATGAAATTGATAAGTCCAGGTGACATTAGTATAAAGTATTAGTGGACATAAATTGAACGGAATGTTTTCTATATTATTTCCTCATTTTTGTCCCACCACTAATGATATAAGACTCATATAATGTATATTATTTCCATTAATAGTTTATTTTCATCCCCAAAAAGATGTTAAATATATATTTTTATTTGGAATTTGAAATATGACATTACAACCTCAAAAATATATATCTGATCTGTATAAATAAATCCAATCCATTCAAAAAATTTATTCGAATTCATCTAAAAGGAGAATCAGAAGTTCTTCAGTTAGAAAATTACTACAAATTTCTATTAGAGAGAATATGTAGACTTGATATGTGATTAATATACAATTATAAGTATTCAAAAAAAACAAAATATTTAATAATTGATTTCTCACTGTGAATCCCTTAAAAATTATTCAAATATCAATGAGTTTTTAAAACCAGAATCAAATATGATATTTGTAGTTCTATAGTGGATGATAAGTTTAACATTACCCACATTATTGTCATGAATCTCTTTACCAGTTTTTTTTCATAATCTATACATTTATTTCCCATCTTGTGTTTTTGTAAATTCTAGTTGTTCTTATTAACACATAGAATCAAGAATTGGTTTGCATGATTCTCATACTCCTTACAGTGGAATCATTGGATTATAGTTATTCTATTCAGTTGAAACCTATCTAAATTTATTTCATTTTTTATCCTCTTAAAATATTATTGAAATTTAATTTCTTGAGGTCCTAATTTTCGACACATAAAAAAAATTTGAATTCCATTATGAAAATTTACACCATGATCCATTACATAATTCTATCATAAAATATTATTCATTTCCATTCATTCATGGGTTTTATTATTGTAATTTCCTCAAAATTCAATATTTCTCTTCTTATCATAACCTAACTAATGATTAGAATATCCAATATCCATTAATATCTTGAGTGAAACATTAATGTTTTATTCCAATATAGTAATTTTCTTTATGTCAACATTTGATGACATGGTTATAATATATTGAATAATGGATATTTTTTCTGGATCGTTGATAAAACTAGATTCATATCATGAATGTCTTGTAAATTTTGTCTCATATATTCCAATAGATTCACCATCATTATATATAATATAAAATAATTCCCATTCCATTTTCATGAGAATAATTTGGGGAAATTAAATATAAAAAAATAATCTCTTAAATTTATCCCATTCAATGTATCAGATTTATTCATCTTGCCTTATATTTTTAATAGGATATCGTAGTGAATTAAAATTATAAACTATATAAAATATATGTTATGTTTGAAATCATGCATTATAGTCTACACCAAATCTATGTGAACCACAAAATATCAGAATAATACTATTATTAAATTAGTAAAAAATATAATATGGTAAATAAACACCAATTTCCTTTATAAGATAAAAAATATATTTAATTATTAAAAATTGGTACATTTAAAAGAAGTTTTTCGCGTATTTTATCTTATATTTTGTAAAAATAATTTAAAATTTTAGATTTTAAATTTTCTAAAATATAAATATTTTTTCTAATTCGTAAAACCAAAATTTATTTATTTTTAAATTTTGATCATATTCAGAAAATGATGATTTTTAGTTTTACATCACAAAATATAAGAAAATAATGAATTCTATGATATTATTATCATTTAAGAAGGATATATAAGAATAAAAAATATTAACTAATATAATAATAAATTTTTGAATAAAATTATACATTTTAATATATTATTTCAACTTGGAAAAACTATGAAAAACAATTTTATAATTAAAGTGAAATGTTAAATTAATAAAAAATATTTTAATTCCTTTATTTGAATCAATATATTTTATGATTTAATTTAGGTTTTTATTTATTTTAAAGAATCACTAATTATATTTTTCTTAAAATAATTCAATTTTTAATTTTGAATTTAGTCACCATGTTAATTACACCGTATACATAGATTTAAATAATAAAACATGTCTCATCTGAAAAATGTGTTTATGAGATTAAATATTTTATATTAAAATAAAAATATTACCCTATAAAAAATTTAATAATATAAGAAAATTTCAAATTTTAATTAAGAATTTATAATTTAGGTAATACGATAAATTTTAATTTTTGCAAATAAAAGTACTCACTAATTAATAAAATGATTTACCTCGATAAAATGGTAAAATACTAAAGAAAAATTACCTAAGGATAAAAGAAAAAAATTAAAAAATAAATATATATTTTTTTGGTTTGGTTCGACCATACATGACCCTATATCCTCATTTATCTCATTTGTAGTATGTTAGAAATTAAATTTTGAATAAAATTATATACATTTAATTGAAATTTCAAAAACTACAACTCTATTAAATTAAAATATGATGACACATACAAAGCATAAAGACAAACATATCCTTATACTTTTTTATTTAAAATAAATCATATTTATTATATTATAATACTCTCCTACAACAATAACCTTATGGTGACCATTAGTTATCTTAAAGTCATTATTAATAATAATTTTTTCAATATAATACTCTAGCTTCTAACATGAGTGATACGCTATCATAGCCATTATTTTACTGAACTTATTCTTAATATACTATAACCTTTTTAATATAGTAAACCATGTATCATTAGTATAGTAAAATAGTAGTATTTTACTTTTAAAGTAAATATTCATCCATTTCCATCCACTAAGGAAACCAAAAAAATGAGTGTGTGTACATTAAAACTACCACCTCAATGATGTAACTTTGGTTTTTTTCCTAATAAACTCTCATGGATGATAATAATTATTCATTTTATGTATTATAATTTTTATGGGTAAACATTATGACTTATTAATGATAATTTATTATATAATAAAATTCATTCCATTCAATGTGAAATGGAATACTTAATCATAGGTAGGTGTGGTAAATCACCTCCCTGAAAAGATGAAATTGAATTCTCATTAATGCCCATCTTTGATCGCTAAAAGAGTGTATTTTTTGAGGATATAAGATAATTATTACCTTTTAATAATTATGAATATTTCATAAAAATTATGTAAATACATTCTCCTTATCATGATAATATTATAAATTGTTACCATTTGGTATTCTTTTACCACATATGTGAACAATATTATAATTTTTATGTCCTAAAAAATAAGGGGATTCCATATTATAGTGAAATCATGAAATAATAGTTAATTTAATACGAATTAATGTTTAAATAATTGTTTTATTATTATTTTAATAATTTATTAATATACTACATTATGATCATAAATCACAGTGAAACTAGAATATCTTCATTCCAATTTTATGAAACTATACTCATTTCAATCACATAACAAAAAAATAGTGACAGAATAATTAAAAAATATCATTAAAATATCTTGAATAATTAAGAAATTATTTTCATGAGACAACATAGTAATAATCATCCTTGTTATCATGATATTTTAATGTGATAAACAAATGAACGGTCTAACTTGTGTTAGTAAATATAACAATAACTAATATATTTTTATATATATTTTTTAAATAAATTTGATAAAGAGTAATAAATTAATAATGGACCTATATAATTTATGTTCATTATAATGTATCTTATAAGAAGGTTGGGTTAGATAAAACTCAAGGTATGGTTTTTTATAACTCAATTACCATTCAATAACTTATGCTTTTCTTCATTGAGCATTATTCTAAAAATTTTATTTTAATAATCCAATATATGATATTATAATATAATAAATATTTATATTATGGGGATTTTTTTAATATCCACCAATTCTTCCAGGATTCTTTCATTTATAAATTCTATTCTTGGAAAGAATACTTACATTATTTTCTTATAAACAATTTATATCCATTTTCATACATTACCTTCCCTCCAAAAATTAAATTATTATTTAGAAAATATATGATTTTTTTTCTCATGTGTCCCGCATATTTCACTTTACCAATTATTAAAAGTTATTTTTATTTATTCTTATAGTGGATTGGTTTCAAAAAAATATTATTTTTCCATATGAAATGATTTTAAATTCATGATCATATATTTTATTATAATAAATATTAACTTATATAAGAATATAATTCTCTCACAAATAGTTATTTGAACAAATAATTTTTAGATGAAAAATTGAATATTTTGGAAAAATAAGTTTAATTTTTTTTAATCATTTTCTTAAAAATAAAATTCAATGTTTCAAAAGAAATACATCATTAATAGTTTTTATTCAATTTACCCCTTATCTATTAAATATTTAAATGCAATGGAGTTGTGTTTCAAGATTCACAATCTTCATTCTATTATAATTTATTTCATTTTTTTGATCATGATTTCATATCATTATATTTTATTTATGAAGCTATATTATTTGATACAATTTGATAATGTTATGATATCCATTTTATTTCAATAGGATATTTTGGGATGCAATGATATTTTTTCAATTGGAATTCAAATGATTGAATTATGAGATTGGGTGAAATTATATTTCCCTCCAATGAAGGGATTTAAGGATAAAGACATTTGGATATAAATTATATATGAACATGGTAGTGATTATAAAGTGTAAAAAGTTTCAATGTGATTGATGTAGATGTAATACAAATTATATATTTGAAGAGTTTAGTGTGTTATCACATTTAAAAAGATATGAAATCATATAAGTATTCTTATGAAATTTTAGTTTATATGTTTCATAGATTATGATTTATTTTTCATGATTTATTTTCTTATGCGATGGTATATTTGTCATCATTTGATATGACATGTCTATATTTCATGATTATTGTTATTACATTTTGATTTGTATTCTCTTATTATGATTATTCCTCTTATTAATATTTTCACATGTTTAATATCTACCCACTATGGCCTTTGATAGTATTTCCATTACATATCATTTGATCTCACCCCTTATTTTGTTTTCCCTACACAATAAATTTATGTGGATAATTACTCATGGATTGTCTAAGATGAGGTTTACTTTATAGGGAAATGTTCACAATATATAAATAATTTTTTCTATATTTCTAGAATCCATGACATAGATCCTTTTCTCACATGGGAAATATGACCATTTTTAGACGTTTTAATTAATAAATGGTATCAATTTATTATTTACGACTGTTTAGAATGGGTCTCTATAGTTTTTGTTAAAGAAAGGATTAGTCATTTATTGAGATTATAATGAGAATGAATATATTAAAACCATATGTCTATGCCTAAGATAACAGCTGGATATTTTTATAATCTATAGATTATTTGAATTTCCTAAAAAAAAATCCATTTTTGGAAACTATAAAGTGAATTTGGGATATGAGATAATTATAACTTTGGGTAAAAAACCCAAATAATGTGTGTTGGGTATTAACTCAGCTATTCCATCACGTGTAATAGAAATCTAATTTCAAAACATTCTTGAATAAATAGTAGGATATTCATAATAAAATTCACATTATCCATAATAAACCGTTATGAGAGATTTAGATGTTATATTAAAATGAGAGGTTATAAAAAAATATAGTATTGAAGTAACCAATTATAATATATATTTTTCACGACCCCTCCCACCAAGGATAACCCTCCGGAGCTGGAAATGGTGAAAGGGAGATAATGAACCACGAGTCCCGCCTCCAGTAGGCCCCGGGGTGGCGACTAGCACCAAGGGTATGAGTTTTCACAAATATTGATGGCATTACCCTTTTTATTATTTAGGATCTGGAAATAGGACAAGTCAACCACCAAAAAGGAAAAAGAACAAGTGTATAGAAATAGACCCAAACCAAGCCCACATGCATGTTTAAACAATTTTATAACAAGGTACAAGTACAAGAAATCTCAAAGTACAATACCAAAAGAAATCAAAGGTACAACAACAGCAACAACTCCAACTTTCCGACTAGTAGGGTCCCGCACGACCCTGGTAGTCCTACTGGAAACCTGAAAGTAAACGTAGGGTGAGCATACAAGTATACTCAGTAGGGAAACCTAATTCTATCATGCACATGTGGGGATACATCCTAATGTCCCGTGAGAACAACAGAAGAAACCTAGCAAGGAATTTTATCCACCGAACCTCACCAGCCACACTCACCAAAAACACAATCACAACAGGTAGTAGTATATAAGAACAAGAGTATTGGGTACCCCGCACCATTTCTCTTTAGTTAGCTGCTCTTCCTAACGACGAACTTCCTGACGCTTCCACACTCTCCCCGCCCGCACACACCTGGGCCTCACAACCACGTATCCCACCCGCACACACCTGGGACTCACAACCACGTATCCCACCTGCAGGCACCTGGGCCTCACAACCACATATCCCACCCGCACACACCTGGGCCTCACAACCACGTATCCCGCCTGCACACACATGGGCCTCACAACCACGTATCCCACCCGCACACACCTGGGCCTCATCTCGAAGATTCTTTGGAAATAGTAGAACCTACCCGTAGAGTCTTGGGCTAAAACCACCGCAATCAAATCCTACCTGACGAGTCTTAGGTGTAAGGTCGCCTCAAGCCATCACAACCTAGGGGAGAAGGATCATGAAGGAGCTAGTAACTAAGGAAAAAACACACACTCCCGTTAAATGGGAGTGTTCGGCACTAAGTGCAACATGGGTGGGGTGCGATAAAACACAAAAGATACAGATATATATATATATATATATATATATATATATATATATATACCAACCACACAGCCCAACCTATGGTTTCTAAAATGAGAAACTGAGCACGTGCCTCGGCACTGCTACTACGAAGCATGCATACAACAAACAAACCCAACCCGCTTTAGGTTTTCACATTTTAGTATAAAAAATAGTTAAATGATTCCTTAACTACTGGGAAACTATCCACAACTAACCACACCAATTGTTTGTAAAACATATCCCTGCCATCCACAAAACAAGTTAGGAAAAACATAAGCAGCACAACAAAGTCCCTCTTATCAACGAACAAACCCCATTTGATTATTATTTCTGTTTCATTACCATGCCCCACCATTCATTAACAATTCCACTTTTATTTAATAATCACAACCCATAGATTGTTCACATTCAAACCCAGCCCTACATCCCCACTTCCAACCACCATAACCACAACCGTACCATACATCATCACCTCTTTAATACCATTTATTGCAGCCTCGCTGCCCATCACCAATATAGTATTCACACCAACGCACAACCTAGTCAACCACATCCCCGATGCTCACACTATCCACATACACCCACAAAACACCCCCATCACATGCCTCGTATCCATGCCAACAGCCACACGTTAATTTTTCTATTTTGATTAACTGGGGTGATCAGACAAGGGTTCCAGATTTTAAAAACCCAACATTAGGTGATTAACCAATTTCCACATTCCACAAGGTTTCCACCCATAAGAAAATCTAGAAGGAGAGGGCAGCATTTAACTGTGTAAGAAAAGGCCCCCAATGACCGTGATTTTCAGTAGGTAGAAGCTCATTCAATTCACAACATAATATCACAGGATATAAAGTAACAGAAAACACAACATACCATCCCCGTCATATAATCCAGTTGTTATCTATATTAAACCTGTTCAAAATTGTTTCACGTAAACAATAGAACACCCACCCCGCATGATGCACAAATTAAAGAGACGAAGGTAAGATCCCTACCTCAAAAGGTTTCAATCGCAACACTCCCCCAGATCAACCATAGAAGACGTCTGTCAACGTCTGTCACTTCTGTCGGGTCCCAGAAAACCCTCCTCGGGTGGATGTCGGAAAGAAAAGGCCGTAGGAAAGTCAACGGATCCAAGACCAGAAGTTCCTCATCGTCGTTACGATCTTGTGGCTGCTGATGGATTGTAAATCGGAGCTCGGACGAAGATGTTATGGAAGAAAGAGCATTCGAGTCTCTTGGGAGAGCTCTGCTCAGAAGAGAGGGGAGGAGAGGTGTGTGTTGAAAAGGAGGAGGGGACCCATCCTTTTATAGGAATGAAAAGAAAAATTACACGTCGTGTTCTTTATGGTACATGACGTGTACTCGGTTCTTTCACACGGTATCCACGCGGATTCCAACACGGCTCCGCGGCCGTTGACTGGTCAACACATGGTTTGAGGGTAATGCATACGCGGGGAAGGACAACATGTCGTGTAGTTTGGACACACGACATGTACTCATTTATTACACATGAAAATGAAATGGCTCCAACATGGAACACAACCGTTGACTAGTAACGCGTACGCGGGGAGGGACTATATGGATTGTAGAACTAGTCACACGGCGTGCACCCATTATTCCACACAACAAGGACACGACTTGCAACACAGTGTATACCTGAAGAGGGTGTACACGGCGTGTACTCAAACTACACGGCATGTAATTTCAAAATTCTAGAAGGTGTGGAAAAAGTCCATTTTACCCTCCAGAATACTTCTTAACCTTCTTTTTGACAAAGGAATGGGCCAGAGAGGTCCGGGCCATTACATCAGATACCTCTTAAAACATTCTCCTCCCCGAGAATTCAAAAACAAACCCAGAGGAACCCAGTAAGATACCTCTTAGGGTTCTTGTTATAACAGGAACCCAACCAACAACCCTAATCATATGTGTTAGGAATTCCTTCTCCTATGTCGAGATATTATCCGCTTTAGGCGGCACTGACTCGCCTTCACGGGTTCAATCGCATCCTCATTAATGCATCTTGATTAAAAATTTGGTCTTCGCACTTCTATACATTAGGATTTTTTTTAACTCATACTACCAACAACACCACACAACCAACACACTACCCGAACATGTGGTTTTGGGAAATTCCTTCTCCTATGTCGAGATATTATCTGCTTTAGGTGGAACTGACTCGCCCGTACGGGTTCAATCACATCCTCATTAATGTGTCTCGATTAAGGGTCATGTTTTTTCCTTTCCACACACATCCGGACATGTTACACATTACCAGGGAACAAGGAAACAAAAGGTCTCACACCCGACAAGCCATGAATTCCATATATCAAATTTACAGAGTACAACATCACCACAAAGCTCTGAAGGACTAGGGAAAAACACAAGTAAAAACAACTACGGGTACTGAGTGTGCATCTGGGTCTCCCGCTCCCAAGTGCTTTCCTCGAGGCCACCATGCCTCCACAACACACGAACCGATGGAATGGTTCGTCCATGGAGCACCTTCTCTTTATGATCTTCGATTCTAACTAGTAATTTCTCGAAGTTCACGTCGTCTCCCATATCTAACACTCCCCAGTCAATAACATTGGAGTCATTGTGTAAGTACCGACGAAGCTGGGAAACGTGGAAGAAATCATGAACTTTCTACAACTGAGGTGGTAGGGCTAGATGATGAGCTACCTCGCCAACTCGCCTCAACACCTCAAAAGGTCCGATGAACCTAGGTGAGAGCTTTCTCCCCTTCCCAATCCTCCGGTGCCCCTGTCGAGGGGAAACCTTCAAGAACACATGACCCCTACCTCGAACTCCAAGGGCCTCCTCCGACAATCAGTATAAGACTTCTATTGGTCCTGAGCCGCTTTCATCCTCTCAGGTACAAGCTGGACTTTCTCTATGGTGCTCCGCACTACCTCTGACCTAAGAGAACCTATCTCACCAACCTCTGCCCAGAAAATGGGTGAAAAACATGGCCTTCCATACAAAGCCTCAAAAGGTTCCATTCCAATAGTATAGTGGAAGCTGTTGTCGTAGGCTAAATCATCTAAAGGCATGTTTCATACCCATGATCCTAGGAAATCTAGAACGCATGCTCGCAGCATGCCCTCCAATGTCTGGGTAGTCCGCTCCATCTGCCCATCGGTTTGGGGGTGGAAAGCAGTGCTAAGGCTTAGGTGGGTGCCAAAAGCATGTTGTAACCCCCTCCAGACTCATGAGGTAAATCGAGTATCCCTATCTGAGATGATAATCTTTGGGACTCCATGAAAATGTACCACCTCATCTACGTACCTCTGTGCTAAGGTACTCACCGAGCCTGACTCCTTAATTGCTAAGATGTGAGCCAATTTCGTCAGTCAATCCACCACCACCCAGATAGCATCATAACCACCCTGAGCTCTGGGTAGTCCTATGACGAAGTCCATTGAGATGCCATCCCACTTCCACTCAGGGACATCTAAAGGATGTAACAAACCACCAGGAACACAGTGTTCAGCCTTCACTTGTTGACACACTAGGGAATTAGCCACAAACTCCGCCACTACCCGTTTCACCCCAGGCCACCAAAACGGATCCCTTAGGCCTCGGTACAATTTTGAAACTCTTGGATGTACCGCCAAGGCTCAGCTATGGAACTCACGGAGAACTCCATCACACATCTCCTCCGGAACAAACAACCTTCCATCGAAAAGCATTCGATGACGGCTGTCCTATGACCATCCTTCTGGAGAGTTCCCATGATTGACACTGTCTCGGATCACTTCCGCCTCAGAGTCCCCCCACTGAGACACTTCCACCTGCTGCAAAAAGGAGTATTGCACCGTCTTCTGAAACAAACAGCCTCTAACACCTTATCATCCATGTCACAAAATTCCCTAGTCATATAAGCAAACATGTATTCAAGATCATGTGAAGTCCTCTAGTCATATAAGATATGTCATGTGATACCCAATGTACATATCAGATATGTCACACGATTCTCTATACACATATCATCCATATCACAAAATTCTCTCTAGAAATATCTTCCACATCATGAGATTCCCTCCAAACATGTCATCCATGTAATGCAATACCCTATGGACATGTCAGGAAATCATGATAGGAACTATAGACATGTAAGCATGATCAGGTGAGACCCTCAGACATTCCATATACAATCATGTGAAGATAATGTGACATGTATTGTGGTCACATATTGAAATTTCAGAATGATATGATAGAATATTCAGGTCAACAATATAGACATGTCAACATTTTCCATTAGGAATTATCAATAATTTTTCCTCAAACCATGTGAAACCCAAACTATGGGCATGTGGTTGAGAATTCCCACCATATGGAATGTTTCCATAATCTTCTAGGGATATTAATTTTTTACGATATTCGCATGACACTCAGGGTCACTACACTATATTATTTAAAGGGTAAGGGTCTAATATATGGAATCCAATTTGATGCCTGACCCTGATATTTCATATTAATCAGGTCTTATTCATCTAGTATTTTTCCTCATTAATAAGGTGATTGAAAATCTTTCTTAACTATATGATATATGATTCACGTCTAAAAAATATGTCTATAACACCTTTATATGGTCCAATCACTATGATAAACACCACATTAGTGATGTTCCAATTAGTATGTCTCATATCCATTTGCATTGCATCTGACTTTTTGGTTATCCCATGAATCTCAAACTAATCCTTAATCATACGGGATTTGGAATTTGAAATGATATTATCACTGATATCATAAAATTTACCCAATCAAGGAAACCACAATGTGTGATACCGATTAACGACATGATAAAAAATCCTTCGAACATGAGCATCAACCTTGGTATAATTCCATACGTTGTTCCCAAATTTTTAAGCCCTGGGGAAACAACCTTTATGAGATTCAATAATATGTACCTTCATATTAGTATATTGAGGGAAGACAAAAATATAAATACATTGATTCCTATAATTATTAGGATATGTAGGATTAATTCTTAAATCTTATGCTCGGATCTTGAGGCCTGAGTTCCCTCATATATATTATTTCTACCTGATGTTAAACTGCATGTATTGAACATAAAAAACTATGTGGATTTGGAATCATGTTTTCACAAGATACATAGGATTCCCATTGGATGTTTAATACCATTATATAAACACCAATAACATCTTTTAATGATATTAAAATCAAGATTTCCTCTTTATATGTATTCAAAACACAATAAAATACCCATTTATAAGGAATAAAAGGAAATGGATGGAAATAATCAGATATATATATAGATTATCCCATTAAATAAACCCCCCATCATATATAGAAGGATTAAACACCTGAGCATTATATTAGAGTAACCATAATCATATAGGGACTTGTAATAGATTCATGAACTTACCATAAATCCCTAATACATACCAAAATTATGAAATAATCCCCCCAAAATCATTTAATGAGCTCGAACTCCCATACTAGGAAAATTGGGAGTTTCTAAGTGTCATTGGTTTTGAACCCCCAAGCGACCATCTTCATTTGGAAAGAGGGCCCCCGATTTTTTGATGATATATGAGCTATTAGGATATATAATGAGAGACGTAATTGAAGAACCTAAAGTGGATTTTTTTTAATCTATACTTGAAACCACCACAATCAATCACCAGTCCCCAAGTTTCATTAGATGAAATGATGGAATATATGTGAATATAAATAATAAAATTACATGAAATAATTTATCTATATAACACCTTTCATTGGTTAAAAGGTATATTTTCTAGTTCACATCGATCCATTGTTATGTTTCACCCACAAATGAGAAACATCTCCACATGTTATTACCTTTCCTATTAGCTGTGAATGGTTTGTAATTTGTATCAATAAATCATTAAAATCTCGTAAAATGTCCTCATAAAAAAATTATTAGTTAATTTATCATTCCTAAATCAAATTAATGATTCCTGAGTATAATTACCATACTAATGCTTTGGAATTACTAGTGGTGATTACATCCTTGGAATGTTATCAACATTATCTTGATGGTCAGATGTTTTATATATACATTGACTACAATATCATGAAATACATATTCATATTGTTAGAGGTAAATATGAACTAAATTATATGTTTTTTGATAATAAAATATTATAACTCCTCAATAAATAACCACGTAGTAAAGTATAATAAGGTGGTCTATGATCTAGGTAGAAAGGATAATCATATATTATTGTTAATGGTCACTGAAAAACCCAATACACAAGGATTTTAAAAAGGATGAATCATGAAGTCAAAAGATAAGACAATAAATCATAAATTTCACTTGTTTTTATCAACCATATATTCATGTAAGGATCAAAGAATCTCATAAAAATGATGTAGAGATATAAAATAAAACATATAATATCTTGAATATAATCACTGATAAGAAATGTGTTATACAGTTTATAAATTTGTTATGTCTTGCATATGAATCAGAATAAATAAAGATATTTGTATTATACATATAGATCATCCTTATCAATATATTCTAGAGGAAAAAGGTTCTATATAGTTTTAATGTAAATCATTTGGTGGGATAACATGAATATGGAAGTCACGTAATATATATATTTATGTTTTTTATGTAATTAATTTAAGGAAGTGTAATAGTATCCTACAGGGATGAAGCATCCATTACGCATACATCTATAGAAATGGGAAATCATTTCCATGTATATGATTATAAGAATTCCAAAGTTATCTAGTGGTTATAGTGACATTTGGGTGTTATTCGATCATATTATAATGTCATTGAATTTTATTTCTAAAAAATAACATTTCTAACAATATAATATTGAGATAATATAAATATAGGATGCAATTAGGCTTCATGTAGTATCGATATCTATCATAACTAATCTAGATCTCAAGATTAAATTAAGACTATGGAAAATTATTCAGAATGTTTTATGGACTGGGATAGATTTTATCACCTCTTAGGACCCTCATATAATTTTTAATTATTCTAAAATAAACCACACTCTATAGGATATGATTATATCATGTTCAATAGTTTTCCAGGGATGAAGAGTTGAAAATATTCCTCTGATAAAGTTATCATATAAAAACTAATTAAATTTTAGAATAAAAATTGAATTATCTTAGAAAATATATGGTAATAGATGTAGGTCACAAACATATCAGCATGATGTTTGGGAATGAATGTTTAAAGGGATTGAACTAATCCAATAAATGATAGAGAATTTCTAAACCATTTGGTAGTATATATGAAAGGTGAAATGTCAATAGAATATATATACATATAATAATCAATGAGATATTGGTTTTGAAATCATTAGTATGTTATTTAATAATATATCACTATGGAAACTATTTATGATATTTGAGAATAGATGGTATTTAAGAACTGGAAACATCAGTCCCTTCAAGATCATAGAAAATGTCAGGGTCATATATTATTGATTAGATATCCATAGTTTCCTCTCATAATTGAATGATGTCTTCCATGTATCATATTTCTTGGAATTACATACAAGATCTATCCCATGTACAAAAATTAGATGTTGTGAAACTACAACATGAACTCTCATATGAATAAGTGCCCATGGTGATCTTGGATTGATGCAACATGGTTCCATTAAAGAATAGAACCCATATATTCGTGATTTTTTGTATGATCCATAAGATTGAAGAAGTGATGAGAAAATTTATGTATTTAATGATACAAATGTGTCAATATATTTTTAATTTACGTAATAAAATAATTGGGATGAAAATATTTAAAGGTGGTATATTACAACAACAAGAAATTATAGACATTTTATGATTGATGTTTTGTTTTATATCATGAATTATATGCTACAACAATTTTAGAAGTACCATAAAATATTTTAATATCATCATTAATAAAGATATAATAAAATATAATATGGTAGAAAATTAAAAAATAATATCTTTATCAAATAAAAAATTATTATGTTTTAATATTGAAAGAGTAAATATATACAAGTTATTTTTTGTATATTTTATATTTTATTTTCAAATAAATATTTTCAAATATAATAATGTTGATCTGATGAAACATACTTATTTTTTGAATTCATTATATCAAAATTTACTTAACCTGAAATATTGAGTTTTTTATAAAAATGTGTATTTTTATTAGAAAATATAAATTTTTAAGAAAAATTATGAAAATTTATATTTTATAAAAATATAAAATTTAACTAAAATAATATGAAATCCATTATATAATTATGTGTATTTATATAGAATAAAATTATGAATTTTAATGTATTCAATAAACTTGTAAAACCAATTATCAAAATTATGAATTTTAATGTATTCACTAAAGTAAAACCTTACGTTAACAATGAAGAAAATATTTTAGTATTTTCAATAAATCATGCATTTTTAAGGTGAATTTTTTATTAATTTGGAAGCCTCCTTATTTTTTAAAAATTGAATCTATTAATTCCATATAAATCCATAACTTTATTAAATTTTACTTATATATAAACATTGATCTTAAATAAATGTTTCATCTAAGAACTATTTTTACAAGTTTATTTATAATTATTTTTAAATTATCCTATTACACCAATATTGATGTTATATTAGAAACTGATTGTAAACTTTTAAATTTGTTTGTTAAAATTAGTTAATAATTTTAATTTTGATTTTCTTTATCAAAATTAATTGCTAACATTAAAAATTTCATTCCCTTAAAAAATGAAAAAATGGTAAGAAGTCATTTACTGTGGGTACAAGACCAAACCATGTTGACAATATATATATATATATATATATATATGCCTGAATGTTTTTGGAATATATCAACTAAATTTACCCAAAATTCATAACATCCCCCCTTTTAAACCACTCTACCCTTTAATAGTGAAATTAGCTATTGGAAATTACACCCTTCTCTTTAATTATACAAAAGTAATACTTACACCTTTTAAAGACTCACCTATCCTAATAATTTACATTTAAACACTAAAAAAATTTCTTATAATTTAACACTGTTCAATGACCATAATATTTTCGTATTTTTTATCTTATATAAGGAATCAAGGAAATCCTTTTAGGAGGAAGCTCCTTGGATTTCTCTACTGTTGGGACCGAACATGGTCATCTAAATGAATTTCATTCACCGGATATCTTTACAGTTGATCACACTCTATTGATATTATTGTATTTCTCCTCTTCTATCCTTTCTGGTGTTGATTTCTCATCCTCATCATTGTTGATTTCCATTCTTCTTTTGTACAGAACGTTGACTTGTCATCTCTTCCTATTTCGAACTGCTATGGTTGTGTTTACAACCGTGCTTTAAATCTAGTATCTTTTTTCATCTTCGATGGTTCATGGGACCCCTTCCTCCTTGGATCATGTTTATGAGCCCTACTATCATCGATTTGTAGATATTGCGGTGATATCATCTCCAAATCAGGTGTTAATGGATCTAGTTTGTGCTGATTGTTGTCGATGGTGGTGTGACATTCTTTATCTACTGAGGATATAGTTTATGGTCCATCATGAACACATGTTTCAAGGTCATGTGGGTGATGGTAGACATCTTTTGGGCTTTTGGGGGTGATTAATTAAGGCTATGTGGTGGTTTCTGGAGGTTGGATTTGGTTATTGTGGAGATGATGTTGTTGTGTTGTTTGACGATGTAGTTCCTCATCAACGACATTAGTTGGTGGTGCCTCTGGAGATTGGGGCCGGTGGTGGTGTTATTGCTGATGTGAGAATATAGTCGGTGATGGGGATTCATAGCATTGTGTAATGTGGCGGTGTTGACATTTTATGTTTTTTTTAATATTTTATCTCTATCTAGGGTTTCCATGTTAGATGGGTCTTTGGACCAGTTTTGGTCTTTCTTCCTTGGGACCTCTATGTCATCAAATTTGGATTTCAGGATACATGACTTATATTAGATGACCGATTTGAAAAATCAGGTAGGTAGTGTTGAGGAACTATTTAGTGGGTGGCCTCAATTTTAGGTATGAACATGTTATCACTCCCTTCCATCTCAATACAAGTTATAGGGGTTCCCTACATTATACCCTTTGGGAAATATTTTGATTCTAATTATGGGGTTTGTAGAAGTGGACTCTTAGGTCACTAATATATAGGCGATTTAACTATTGTTCTTTGGGATTGTAATTGGTTTCCCCATAACCTAGATCAAAAGGGTATTATTTTTTCCATTTTTAATAAAGGGGTTGATCCCCAATGTGTTTAAATTAAATAATCCCTTCATTTCGAAGTTGTTTTAAAATAAAACTCATGCTTCCAACATAAGATTTACTTTATATTAGTCACTATTTTACTCTTCTCCATCCTAATATGATATATCATTTTTAATATAATTAAAATAATATATTTATTATATTTATTATTTTAATATTTTAATTAAAAAAATATTATACAATATTTTCCATCGAGTAAGGAAATATGTTATATCGTTCCTATGTGTGTGTGGTCTTCCTCCTCCATGAATTGATGTTGTTCATTTTTCACCACCTCCACTAATGATTCATAACAAGGATGTTTTTGATGAATTAATTTTTTTATATAAAATATTTATAACTCTATAATTATTATTTAAAATATACAATATTTTTTTCTTTCATTGATAAATGTGATTTTTAATCATGTATACGTTCAGAATACCACTTCTACGAACAAGAAATATCAATTGTCATTACCACTCATGGATGGATTTAGGAAATGCTTTAATGAGGTTATATGATATATGTATCATGTTTTTTATTTTTAATCATTCATATTATAATTTTCAAAATACATTACCTTATTCATGAAATAATTTTATGACATTATCATTTGTCTTGGATGACTACCAATTTGAGTTATGTCATAATGTTAATGTCATAATAAATTATAGGATGTCATATATTATTTATATCATGTAATGATATTTAATTTAAGAATAATAATAATTATGTAATGTTTTTTAATATTTATAATATTTATTTGTATACAACATTTTGATTTCTAAACATATCAAAACCAGTTTATCATGTTTTTGATTTGGAAAACATATATTCATGTCATTCAATTAATAAAAATAATACGTATGATTTAATTGGAAAATATTATTATTAATTATTTAATAATTTTGGATTGATGAACTTGAAACCACATAGTATGAAGTTATCTATTACAATTACATTTTCAAGATACAAACAAATGGATGTTTTATCATTCATTAGTGAAGATTACTATAACTAATTAATGTATTTGTAATAATGGATTAGAAATAACGTTATTAATGTCTAATAAATTGTAACGTGAACCTAAATTATGTACATGTTTTAATTATGATCATAATCCCATAGGTTATACTAAGGATGAGTTACTGGAAGGTAAGGTTTTTTATAAATAAATTAACATTTAATTTTTTACACTCCTCATTAATGAACCGTATTGATAAAAGTTGGTTCTTATCAACCCTATCAAAAGATTATGATATAATACCTATTTATTTTTTTGGAATCATTTTTTAAATCCATATATTCATCCATTATAATTTCATATATATTATGAGATATTTCAATGATTAATTCTCATATTTCTTAAAAAACCCTCTATTTCTCATGTCAACATATACGCTTTATTAAAAAAAATATTCTTATTTGGGAATATATAATGGTTATTCTTTTTTATACCTTATATTACAATTTAACACTTATTAAAAAAATGTATTATTCAATCTTAAAATGAACAGTTTTTCAAAAAATGAATATCTTTGGATATAAAATGATTTTAATTTCAAGATCATATATTTCCGTTGATTACAACATTTTATTTCACAGCAGGATTATAATTTCAAGATTATTTATTTCCAATAAATTTTTTATAATGTATCATTCGCATAATGTGAAAAGTATTATGGGATCGATTTTTAAAATCATTTAAAATCTTCTAATAAGGTTTTTTAGAAAATAATAATTTTGTAGACGTTTTTCATTCTATTTATCCACTATCTATAAAATATTTTTCCGCTGATGGAGTTTTATTTAATTGTTCTCTTTTTATATTCTCGTATATTTTATTTTTTTAGGTGAAAATTTTACAGTATCATCTGATTTTATTTTTTAATATATTTTATGAAAGTCCATTTGATAAGGTTATCAAAACACATTCTCTTATATGTGTTATTTTATGATAGAATATTATTTTTTAATTTAAAAAATATATGATTATGAGATGGGTGGAATATATATGTCCCTCAAATTTATTAGATAATTTATTATATCTACTAGGATAGATATATTATGTTAACATGTTACTGAGTAGGTAGTTTCATAGTGGTTGAAGGTAATGAGAGAAAGCACTACAAATAAAATTTATGTCTCTACTGGTTAGCTTGTAGCTATGTAAAAAATTAAAATAAATCATATTCTTATTCTTGTGCAATATTATTTTCAATGTCTAGTCGATTATTATTTATTATTCATGTTTTTTGTTATCATGCCACTGGCTGGTCAGTTGGGGATTCTTGAAATGTATTGTTCTATGTTGTTTATTGAATACCTAGTGTGGAGACATAAACAAACCTGTATTATTTTATGAGGATCAAAAAGAAAAAAAAACATAACCAAAAAATAAGAAACCAAAATCAAGAAATAAATTAACTTCAAATCAAGAGTAAAATGAATAATTAAATTTAATAAATATTTTCCATGTGATTTAACTAAAAATGATCCATCGATGTCCATAAAAAATTAATATTATTATCTAATTTCTTGAGTAAGGAAGATAGTAAAAAATTAATAAAAAATCATGAAATGTTAGTAAAATAAATATATGAAAATAACACATATATACCCGTGATAAATAAAAAGTCTTATAAGCATACCATTCCTAACTCTCACTTAATTAAATCAAAATCTATAAGAGTGGCGATTTTTTGATGATGTTGGCTAATTAATGTTCCATAATTTATAATTATTGCATGATATATCCCTTTAAAAGTGACATCTAAAGACGGTGTGGTTATAGTCAATGTGACAAGTTAATGAGAGTTGAATCATATTACTAGAGATACTAATGGAAATAATATGATAACATTTAATATAAAATTGATTGAATGTAATCCTATACTCCGAATGAATGATTTCAATCCAAATAATTTGGGCACAACAAATACTTATTCATATATGTTAAAACTTTTCTATAAAAAGAGAAAATTAATTTTTCCTCATATTAATCCCATATGGTGGGGATTTTATGTCTAGGTGGAAACCCCTGTTTTTACATTTTCTATGTAGTTGTCATCTACAAAAATTGTATCTGAAAAAAATTTGAGTTTAAAATAAGTTTATTTTAGATAACATAAACCATTTATTTTAAAACATTTTAAATATATGATAAATTTTAATAAATTTTAAATTTTATTCATTATGATTCTTTAAAATAAATAAGAATAAAAACACTAAACATCTTTTCTAACATAGTCGTGGTAAAAATATTAAAACTCCCAATCATTCCACTATAATGATTGTCTTCAACTAATTTACCAATTTCATCCAACATCAGCTTACAAGATGTATTCATATTGATAATTATTTTCTTTACAAGGTCAGTGCTGAAAATTTTCAATATCTAACTACATTATTTTTCATGGAAGAGTAAAATATGAACCTTATTTGGATAAATTTTAAACACAACAAAATTTTACAATTCTCACACAAAACACATTTCAAATTCATTTTTCCTTAATTTAGAAATTTATCTATGAATATATTCTTTTATATAAGTTCAAACTAAATCATGAATATATATTTTAACATTCAATTATTATTTTGAATTATGTTTTTAAAATAATTCCAATTCATATTTTCCAATTATAAATTAATTTTGAAGAATTATTTAGTTAAACATTGATACCAATCCCAAATGGATATTATTAAAACATAAAGGTATTTGGTTATAATAAAAACATTATTTCAATAGTTTGATACATTAATAATTGGAGTTTGCTTAACATAAACCATGTGATAAATTAATCCATTCTGGGATGAACTTTAAATACCAATTTTGAAATACACAAAAATGAAATTGGATTTTAATTCTAATAAGATTATAATTTTATCAATAAGTGTGTTGAGTTCCAATGGATCACTATAATCAATTTCTTCTTCTTGTTTATATTAATTTACTCTGATTCTCTATTTTTATGCGACATGTTACCTTTCACATATAATTCATTGATAAAAACGTTTTCATTACAAATAATGGGATAATAATCATGTATTTTATTAAGAGTAAAAAATATGTTCCTTGTGAATCAATTTTTCTATTCCATCATTGCATGTACCTAGTTTTTATCATTAATAGATTCATCAATATTTTCGGATTCTAGAAGTGAAACAAAATAATGATGTTCAAGATTATTTTAAATCAACCTTCTAGTATGACTACCACATTGAAATTGTAAAGACCCAAATATCCATGTAAATTTTTTAAAATTATATGGAATTATTATGAGTCTTTAGTTTCTAAAAGCATGTAATTATGAGGCATGGAGTGCCAGAATGTTTTACAAAAGTTTTTGAGTATGTTCAGTGAACATAAGAGTGGGTTTTAGTAACTTTAGAACCGGTGCTTGGAATTTAAATCCAAGGGCACCATTGAACTCATCGATCCGGTGATTGCTCAAGGGAACCTTTACCTCAGGCGTGTTTGGTCATGAATGGAAGTTGGTTTTGCAACCTTTCGTGGAGGATAAAAAAATGTGGAATAAAATAAAATTGTTTAAACTTATGTTTTATTTTATTCAAATCATTTTCAATTAATTTGGGGTCCACCTGAACTAAACCCCCCACATTAATTCTTACCAACCCCCTCCTTCATTAAATGAAGTTATTAGGGGGAGACTCCTCAAATTGTTGTGTATGTTCCCCTCCTTTAGGAGTTGTGGGAATTGGTGTTTTGGCTATTGGAGGAATCCTTGTAAAAATAACTCTTCTTCCGCCAATGATGAACATCTTCTTCTTCTTTGATCTCCTACCGGAATAAGGGAGGAAGAGTCTTCCTTGAAGAATGCCAACGACGTCATCCTCAAATTCATCATCTTATTCCACAACGTCAAATAATCAGAGGTAGGGGTTCGAGCTTTGTTATTTGTTTCTCGTTCTTCATTTTCCTTCATGTATTAAGATTCGTATCCGTATACAATCACTCTAACGTGGAGGGTGTGGGATGAACGAACACAGCCCGACCCCTCCGCCTTACGTTGTGGATTTTGATGCTAATTGCGGCACAAATCCGAGTTGAGAAATTTTTTTAAAAGATGGTTGCGGATCAAAGGAGATGTCCCATGGAGTGTGAGACTATTTCCAAAATGAGAATCAGTCCACCAGAACTCATCCGGTGACCCAAGGAATGTTCATCGGTGGTCGGAACCGACGAACGTCATCGGTAGAATGAAGGGAAGGGCGTCCAGCACTTCGGACGACCGTGTGGATGGAGGCGGCACAACCGCGCTACTGGAGGAGCGGGCTGCGACTGGCGGGTCACGGCGGAGTAGCGACGGCCAGAACATGCCTGGCCACGAGATGAACTGGAGGCTGAAGATTCCGAGTTTCCAGGGAAGGCACGACGCAGCACGCACCGCGCGGTGGAGCGAGGGGCCGCGGCGACGGAGGATGGGCGGGTGACAGAGTCGGCCGCTGGAGGAGGCGTGCAGCAACCGCACAGTGCGGGAGGCATCTGGCCACTCGGCCAGCCAAGTACAGTGGGACCCGCCACACAGGTCCCGCGTGACACGGACCGACGCCACATGGCGCCAGATCTGAATCGCCCGAACGACTAAGTCGTTCGGGAATCCCAGGGGTGTCGCGTCCCCCTAGATGCGGATAGGGTGGACCCTAAAGAGACTGGATGCCACGGGCCTAGCATGGGCTCAGCAACCTATCACGAGCCTCACGCGGGCCGAGCCCAACGCAGGCCGGACGTAGTGCGGGCCAGACCCAGCATGGGCCGGCCCACCAGCTACGGGCATCGCGTGGGCCGAGCCCAGTGCGTGCTAGACCCAGCGCCGACCGGACACAACACGGGCTATAAAAAACGTGGTTCGGGCTTCATTCATGGGACGGGTCAGACCCATTGACCGGGTGAACCCCAATTCAGACACGGGATGGGCGGGGTCAGGTCGGGTTGGTCCGACTGGGTCAGATCGGACCCGGACCCACTTTGACCTCCTTCCACTCTTTTGCCTGTAACATGAGCTAAAGGCGTCTGATTGACGAACCATCTATGGCGACAAAAAACTTGGAGGGATACGGTTATTTTGGTATACCACAAATGTGGTTTTGATGTATTTGGGGTATGCATGAGTTGGATCGAACATAAATCGAACCAGGCCCTCAGAATGGAAATACCAATAACTCTCAGACCGGGCGTCCGATTGACGAACCGTCTACGAAGACATAAACATTGGAGGGAGATAATTATTTTGGTATACCCCACTTGAGGTTTGGATGTAGTTGGGGTATAGCTGGGTTGGATCAAATGTAAATAAAATTGGGCCCTCAGAATGGAAATTCCAATAACTCTCAGGTCGGGCGTCCGATTGAAGAGTCGCATATCGCGTTGGATTTATTATAGAAAGAAAAATATTTTGGATACATAAAATTGGGAATTCAGAGCAGTTGATGTATAGACACTTAGATTTAGGAGTGGACCCTCCCAAAATCAAGCGTGCTTTGTGCGGGACCCTATGGCTGGCTGCATTGTGATAAAGGGATCCTACTTGGGTTTGATAGGACTGACTAGTGTTCCAGGATCCTACGTAGGTTCGACAGCACTGACTACTGTTCCATGATCCTACGTGGGTTCGATATCTCTGATTACTATTCTAGGATCCTGCATGGGTTTGACAACTCTAATTACTATACCAGGATCCTATATGGGTTCGACAGAGTAGATGATTCAGTGGATAAATCTAATAATCTATATCTCTCTACATAAGTTGTATACCTGTGTGAGCTAATCCTTGACTCTATGTTGTTATCAAGGAGTTATCTTTCTTCCTTTGTGGAATGGGTTTTTCTTAGGCACAATAGTTAAATCCAATATGTATTTGATTACTTAGATATATATATATGGGAATATACCTATGTAGGGTTGGATGAAACTTTGTGATTGTATTCTTACTACTATGGATTATCCTTAGTGGATTCTGGGAGACCTTCTGGAGTCTCGGGGTCCCTACTGAGTATCTTTATACACACCCATGCATGGGTTTCTCCCGCACCTTGTTGTGTCATGTGCAGATGACGAACATCAGTGATTGAGGCTGAGAGAGACAGACAAGAGGCCACTTAGAGCTAGAATTAGACGAGACATACCTCAGGGACGACTTGATCAAGATATGTACCTACCCGTCAGGTAGTATATCCTGGTGGACGATTTAGGAGTTGTTTTTCCTTTTTCCTGTATTTGTACATTAGTTGGGTTTCTATACTGGCCCATTTACATTCAGCACTCTTTACCTTATTAGTAATTTTTGGTTATCTCTAGTTTTTTATAGTCTGTGTGAGTTGTAGGTTTAAAGGAAATGTCTTACCTTTTCTATAGGATATTCCTTTTTGGTGAAAGTCGCCATCCCTTGGCCTAATGAAGTTGGTTTTGTGGTAGCCACAACATATAAGTCTCTGGCCTTAAACCTTACTTAATATTGAATTAAACGAATAATTCACGTTGAAGATCTTTTCAGGATTAGTGTTTTAGAGAATTAGAACATAACTATTACATCTCAAAAGATTACAAAGTAGTCACTTCTACTATGTTTCCATAATAAAAAAACTCTTAAAAAGGAACGTGTCGAGTTCCATGTTTTATATAGGATGACATTCCCTTGATCCCATCCTTGACCTTATTCCACATTATGTCCTGTGAAAACATTTCAAAAAAAACTTGGGGTGAGCATAAAAAGCTCAGTAAGGGATACACAAAGAATAAAAAATGTTAGTTTATCAAAACAACAAGTAAACCATGTATACTTTATCAAAGAAATACTTTTCACCTTTATGAAGTAATAAAAACTCTTCACTGAATAAAGTATCATTACTTACCTTTTTGTAACCAAAGTATTACCATAAAACCCATATAAATAACACATAACATATATAAAGGTAACATGAGACATAAACATACTTAAGTGGAATAACCATACGGTCGACTTCCACACATATCACTTAATGGAATAGCCATACGGCCAATTTCCATACATACATAATGGAATAGCCATACGGCCGACTTCCATACCCAACGCATTGGAGGTTATAACGTAACCACCCGTCCTGGTATTCACGACACCACCCGTCATATGGTTTATAACGTAACCACCAGTTAAAATGTCCAAGTACCAATATAAAATCATAAAACATAAAACCAATATAAAGGAATGATACCATTTCCGCATTTCAATCACAATATATCATAAATATAATAAAATAATAGAATCCTTTTTCAAAACCATTTTCAATACCAAAATACATAAAAGATTATATGGTATTTATTTTATTCTAAAAACATTATGTCTTGTTGAGAAAGCCAAAGACCAAATAATACTCGCGGTGGCAGAAAAGGTCGTTGTCACCGCGTACGTTAAAAAAACATTTCTTTTTGTCATTTTGTAAAATGCTTCATAGAAAAAGATTCCTTTTGTATAAAAGTAAAAGTCAAAGGGGTTTATACACCGTATAAAATAAAGTTGTGTATAAAATAAAATATGCCTCAATGAAAGGAGATTGAGACGATGTCCCTTACCTCGGGTCCGACTTGACTCGTTCGTTCTTTAACGTCCTGAATAATAAACTTGAGTTAATTTATACATGATTAAGAACCTTTTTAAAGTTCATTATTCCTTTTATATCACTTATTGTCATGTTATAAACATTATGTAACCATTTAATTTAATAATATTTGTTTTTTCAATATTTTGTTCTTAAGTCGAAAGTGGACTTCTTACAATTAAATGTTGTTCGTGTGGTCAAAGGTTCTTTATTTCCAGAATGACATTCTGAATTTGGATATCATATATATTATATATATCCAGAATATACATGTATTTATAATATTACATAATCATTTAGAGGTAAGAAATGAAATGCACCGTTCATGGAGACGGTAAGCCATACGTACGCATGAACGCTACTTTCATTTCTTTGTCATATTTATGGAATTAAAACTAAATGAGAGGTATGTATATTTTAATTCCAGAATTATATTCATCATTTAGATATAATATTCATTATATATATCCATTATATACATGTACTTTTAATAGTACATTACATTTGGGCATAAGAAATGAAATGCACGGTTCATGGAGACGGTAAGCCGTACGTACGCATGAACGCTAATTTCATTTCTATATCATACTTTAATGGAATGAAATAATAATTATATAGAGGTATATTATAATTCCAGTATAAAATCATATATAATAACTTTAAATCCATCCTTTACACATCCCACATATGGCATTAACGAATCACATTACTTTGAGGGGGAGGTAGTCCACACTTCCTTAAATGAAGATATCATGATTACCCATAATGGAAACCATAAAGGTATGCCCAAAATGAAAAATACATAAGATTAAAGAAAAAACAAACATATTATATATCATATATAAAAATAGTTACATCATAATGGACACCTTTGAAGGTGTTAAATGAGTATTGAACAATCATCGTTTCGGGAGGCAGAATTTCGCCATCCACGGAAACCGTATGTTCTTTAACCATTTGATATAGTTGTGTGAGAGTGTAGATCGATTAAATATTATAAAAACATCCTAGTATATTGAAGATATTGGTGTTGTTACAAAATAAGTAAATAAAAAGAGTTTAAAGGGTTGGAGAAGAAAAATAAAACAAATGAACAAGAGAGAATGAATTACCTTGAAAAGTGTAACTCCCTTTTGATTTGAGCCTAAAGACTTCCTTTGAAAGGATTCTGCCCAAAGGTAATCCTCTAGGATGACGAGAGAGATGTGTAGAGAGTTAATGGGCATGTGTTGGCCGAGCCAAAGGCTTGAGGAGTGTGTGAAATGAGGTAGAGGTGGGGGCCTTTTATAAGAGGAGAGGAGGGGCACTTTTGGAAAGTAAAGAACTATTACTTTATTTGAAAATGTGTTTCAGTTTTAAAAGGTCCCAAATTGATATAATTCGTGGATAAGTTGATAAGGGTTCTAATTCCACCCATCAAATAAGTTTTGGACATGTGTAGTTCATAAAGTCTACATTATCATTCCATTTTATTTAAATCATTAAATAATGGTGTCATCGCTGCATCGTTATTATGTCACAAATAATTTAATTTATTTAATGTCTAAAAATTATAAAAAAATACTATGATGTATAAAATCGTTTTAGATTTCCAATTAATATTTATAATCAAAAATCTGACCTGTATAACCCCATTTAAAAATTGTTTTAGTAAAACATATCATGTTTGTGTCATTTTTACTTATACATTAAATAAAAAGTTATTTGTGTCATTTCCCAGCCAAAGTGGCTCCATGGGGTCCCCAAGTTGACCCATGGCTTTTCTTGGTCGGCCATGACACAAAAAATAATGGTAGGACATGTTTCAAGCTCATCTCATCTTATTAAAGCATTATTTTTACCTTAAACTACACTAATTACCATTAATCGCGATTAAAAACTTAATAAGTTAATATTCACCAAAAAATTATTTTAATCTCATTGAACCACATTTTACTTGTTAGTGACAACCATGTCTGTCAGATTTTTGAAATTCAATACACAATGGTGGCAAAATTTCATTTAAATGGAAAATCAGTTTTTATAAGTACCACTTAGTGATTTCACTATTCATCAAAAATTGATGTTTTTCAGAAAATTACCAAAAATTTACCCTAAGATATATTTGATATTTAGAATTCAAAAATTAAGTCTATTTTACAAAATTCAAAACATATAAGTCACATTAATTAATTTAATAATTAATTACCGCTGTCAGAGCAAATAGCGTGTTTTTATGAAACAATAAGTATCACAAGATTGACACTAGTTTAAGTCCGATTTCAAAGTGAAATTAATTCCAACGACCACTATTGGATTTAATGGTAAAAATATTTTCTAATTTTACTTTAAAACCAATTCAAAAGATAATATAATCATATAAATACATTAGATTAAAAAGAGGTTTTGAATTAAAATACAACATTTTACACTATTCATTAAAAAAAATGAACTTTATCAGAAAGGTACCAAAAATTTACACAAAGTAAATTTTGATGTCCCGATTCTAAAGAAGAGTTATATTTGGTCCAATAGAATTTATAAGATCGATAAAAACTATATTTAATGTCGGTTCTCCGTCAAAAGGTGATAAGTGGACCTTTCGTGAAAATTAGGGTATAAATGCCTAAAATTGAACTCTTTCCGTATTTTAAGCCTTTATCTTTTATTGGGTAAATGTAAAAACATTTAAAAACATATATAATCATATTTTAGTTATTTCTATCCATTCCCGCTAGTACAACGGCTACTCGTTAACTAACATTTAAAATAATATTATTTTATTACTTGTGTGCAACGTAAGTTTTCAAAGAAACTCATCGTTGCGTACGGAGTACGCTATCGAACGTAGAAACCCCTCTTAATAAAAATTAATATTTAATTCGTAAATATTAATAAATATGAAAATTCTTTATTATTTATTTACCTGGGATGTTACATCCTTCCCCCTTTTTGGGAATTGCATCCTCGCAATTTTATTCACTTATCAAAATAAGTGGGGGTATTTATCCCTCATAGCATTTTCAGATTCCCACGTTGCCTCTTCAATCACATGGTTTTTCCACAAAACCTTTACCCGATGAATCACCTTATTATTTAACACCTTCTCCCTGTGGTAAAGAATCTGGACTGGTTGTTCTTCATAAGATTGGTTCTCTTCCAGCTGAACTACCTCTGGGCTCAAAACATGAGATGGATCTGGCATATACTTCCTCAACATTGAAACATGAAAAACATTGTGTACCTGAGATAAACTCGGAGGTAAAGCCACCCGGTATGCAACTGATCCAACTCTCTCCAGAATTTCATATGGTCCAATAAACCTTGGACTAATCTTTCCTTTCTTACCAAATCTCATCACACTTTTCCAAGATGAAACCTTGAGAAAAACATGATCACCTACCTCGACAGATAGATCCTTCCTCCGGTTATCCGCATAACTCTTCTGCCTGCATTGAGCTGTTCTCATGTGCTTCTGAATCAACTGAACTTTTTCTGCCATCTCTTCTACCTATTCTGGTCCCATCTGCTTCCTTTCACCACCGAAAGCTGGAGTTCATCAACGCTTCCCATATAATGCCTCAAATGGTGCCATCTGTATACTGGAATGAAAACTGTTATTATAAGAAAAACTCAACCAAAGAAAGATGTTGGTCCCAACTTCCCTGATAATCCATCGAACAAGCTCGTAGCATATCCTCCAAGGTCTGAATTGTTCGTTCTGACTGCCCATCTGATTGAGGATGAGAAGCTGTACTAAAATTTAATTCAGTACCCAACAACATCTGAAGGCTTTTCCAAAAGTTAGAAGTAAACCTGGGATCACGATCCAATACAATGGAGAGAGGAACTCTATGTAAGCTGACTATCTCTTTAAGATACAAACGGGAAAGTTGATCTAGAGAGAAAGTATCTCGTATAGCAAGGAAAAGAGCAGATTTAGTCAAGCGATCAACAATAACCCAGATTGCATTATTACCTCGAGATGTCTTCAGTAATCCAACAATAATGTCCATGGATATATTCTCCCATTTCCACTCTGGCACTGGTAAAGGCTGAAGCATCCCTTTCGGTAAATGCCGCTCTGCTTTAACCTGTTGACATGTCAAACACTTCACAGTAAAATCAGCAATATCTCTTTTCATTCCATCCCACCAGTAATACTCCCGTAGATCTCTGTACATCTTAGTACTGCCAGGATGAACTGAAAACGGGGAACTATGAGCCTCACATAACAACTCATTCTTCAACTCTGAATCACAAGGCACACATAACCTCTTCCCAAACCTCAAAACACAAACACAAACTTATCCAAGAACTCATGGAAAATTTGATTCATAAGGTCCATGAATACAGCAGGTGCATTGGTTAACCCAAAAGGCATAACTAAAAATTCATAATGGCCATATCTAGTACGGAACGCAGTCTTAGGAACGTCTGCTTATTTTACTTTCAACTGATGGTACCCCGACCTCAAGTCAATCTTCGAAATATACTGAGCTCCCTGGAGCTGACACCACTTCATTCGATGGCCCAACATCTGCTGAAGTTGTTGCAAAGGATTTTACCACCCCTTTCTGCTTGTAGTCTGGCTGCATTCCCCTAGTTGAGTTCTTCGTTGGACACTCATTTGCATAATGACCCATTTCATTACACTTAAAACATCTTACCGTTGGCTTTTCATTTCCTGCTTGATCATCTTCCTTACAGTTACGAGCAATATGACCAGACTTACCACACCGAAAGCACTTACCAGACTTGGATAAACATTCTCCAAGATGAATTTTACCACACTTCTCACAGGATGGATATTTGGTTTTCTTACCTCCTTGCTTCTTTGATGAATTCTTCCCCTTTTCCTGCCAACTAGACCTCTTATTCTGTTGTTTTTCATAGAACACATGATCATCGGCAAACTCCATTTCCACCTTCTCCGCACATTGAACAAGTTTATCATAACTATTGAACTCACGAGAAGCTAAATACCTTCGATACTTTGGCTTTAACCCTGAGTAAAAACGGTTTATTTTACTATCAAGATCTCGTATGAAGTTTGGAGGAAACCTTGCCAATCGAGTGAACTTTTCTTCATAAGCAGCCACTGAATCATCCTCCTGCCTCAATTCTAGGAACTGTTTTTCCATCCTAAGACGAACCACCTTAGGAAAATATTTCTCAAGAAACATACCTTTGAATTCGTCCCAGTGAAGATCCTCAGTCTCATCACTATCCCTTATAATTTTCACCATCGACCACCACTGATCAGCTTCACCATCAAAACGGTAAACAACAAGACTAACCTTTTGATGTTCTGAACACCCCATGACATCAAAAATCTTCTCCAGTGCATTAATCCACCCTTCATCTTGCACAGGGTCAGATGATCCTCTAAATGATGGGGGATGTTGCCTCATGAAATGTTCCACCACTGACATGTTCCTCTACGGTTGATCTGGATGATCTCATGCATGGATACCACCACCATTTATAGCCTGAGTAAACTGTGCCATCACTGCAACAAACTGTTCAGTTCTGATTCCGACCATCTCAGGTTGCTGATTTGGAAGGTTATCTTCCTCCTGATGTCGTCCCAACATAGCTTCTTTGTTTCCTCTTCGGAAACCATTCTGAACACAGAAATATCTTAGTCTAAGCAACATGGTAATCCGTAAATGCTATATCATTTCAATCATATTATAATTTAACACTTTTCTAACTACTAAAGTTGTCTAAACCGACCTCTGATACCAACAATAAGGACCCGGTCTTAAACATTACTTAATATTGAATTAAACGAATAATTCACGTTGAGGATCTTTTCAGGTTTACAGTTTTAGAGAATTAGAACATAACTATTACATCTCAAAAGATTACAAAGTAGTCACTTCTACTAAGTTTCCATAATAAAAAAAACTCTTAAAAAGGAACGTGTCTAGTTCCATGTTTTATATAGGATGAAATTACCTTGATCCCATCCTTGACCTTATTCCACATTAAGTCCTGTGAAAACATTTCAAAAAAAACTTGGGGGTGAGCATAAAAAGCTCAGTAAGGGATACACAAAGAATGAAAATTGTTAGTTTATCAAATCAACAAGTAAACCTTGTATACTTTATCAAAGTAATACTTTTCACCTTTATGAATTAATAAAAACTCTTCACTGAATAAAGTATCATTACATTCCTTTTTGAAACCAAAGGATTACCATAAAACCCATATAAGGAACACATAACATATATAATGGTAACTTGGGACATAAACATACTTAAGTGGAATAACCATACGATCGACTTCCACACATATCACTTAATGGAATAGCCATACAGCCAATTTCCATACATACTTAATGGAATAGCCATACGGCCAACTTCCATACCCAATGCATTGGAGGTTATAACGTAACCACCCATCCTGGTATTCATGGCACCACCCATCATATGGTTTATAACGTAACCACCCGTTAAAATGTCCAAGTACCAATATAAAATCATAAAACATAAAACCAATATAAAGGAATGATAACATTTCCACATTTAAATCACAATATATCATAAATATAATGACATAATAGAATCCTTTTTCAAAACCATTTTCAATACCAAAATACATAAAAGAGTATATGGTATTTATTTTTTTCTAAAAACATTACGGCTTGTTGAGAAAGCCAAAGACGAAATAATACTCGCGGCGGCAGAAAAGGTCGTTGTCACCGCGTACATTAGAAAAACATTCCTTTTTGTCATTTTGTAAAACGCTTCGTAGAAAAAGATTCCTTTTGTATAAAAGTAAAAGTCAAAGGGTTTTATACACCATATAAAAGAAAGTTGTGTATAAAATAAAATATGCCTCAATGAAAGGAGATTGAGACGAAGTCCCTTACCTCGGGTCCGACTTGACTCGGTTGTTCTTTAACGTCCTGAATAATAAACTTGAGTTAATTTATACTTGATTAAGAACCTTTTTAAAGTTACTTATTCCTTTTATATCACTTATTTCCATGTTATAAACATTATGTAACCATTTAAGTTAATAATGTTTGTTTTGTCAATATTTGGTTCTTAAGTCGAAAGTGGACTTCTTACAATTACATGATGTTCGTGTGGTCAAAGGTTCATTATATCCAGAATGACATTCCTGATTTGGATATCATATATATTATATATATCCAGAATATATATGTATTTATAATATTACATAATCATTTAGAGGTAAGAAATGAAATGCACCGTTCATGGAGACGGTAAGTCGTACGTACGCATGAACGCTACTTTCATTTCTTTGTCATATTAATGGAATTAAAACTAAATGAGAGGTATGTATATATTAATTCCAGATTTATATTCATCATTTAGATATACTATTCATTATATATATCCATTATATACATGTACTTTTAATAGTACATTACATTTGGGGATAAGAAATGAAATGCACCGTTCATGGAGACGGTAAGCTGTACGTACGCATGAACGCTACTTTCATTTCTATCTCATACTTTAATGGAAAGAAATAATAATGATATAGTGGTATATTATAATTCCAGTATAACATCATATATAATAACTTTAAATCCATCCTTTACACGTCCCACATATGGCATTAACGAATCATATCACTTTGAGGGGGCGGTAGTCCGCACTTCCTTAAATGAAGATATCTTGTTTACCCATAATGGAAAACATAAAGTTATGCCCAAAATGAAAAATAAATACTCTTAAAGAAAAAATAAACATATTATATATCATATATAAAAATTGTGACATCATAATGGCCACCTTTGAAGGTGTTAAATGAGTATTGAACAATCATCGTTTCGGGAGGCAGAATTTCGCCATCCACGGAAATCATATGTTCTTTAACCATTTGATGTAGTTGTGTGAAAGTGTAGCTCGAATAAATCTTATAACAACATCCTAGTATATTTAATATACTGGTGTTGTTACAAAATATGTAAATAAAAAGAGTTTAGATGGTTGTAGAAGCAAAATAAAACAAATGAACAAGAGAGAATGAATTACCTTTAAAAGTGTAACACCCTTTTGATTTGAGACTAAATGCTTCCTTTGAAAGGATTCTGCCCAAAGGGAATCCTCTAGGATGAGGTGAGGGATTTGTAGAGTGTAAATGGGCAGGGGTTCGCCGATCCAAAGGCTTGAGGAGTGTGTGAAATGAGGTAGAGGTGGGGGCCTTTTATAAGAGGAGAGGAGGGGTACTTTTGGAAAGTAAAGAAATATTACTTTATTTGAAAATGTGTTTCGGTATTAAAAGGTCCCAAATTGATATAATTCGTGGATAAGGTGATAAGGTTTCGAAATCCACCCATACAATAAGTTTTGGACATGTTTAGTTCATAGATTTTACATTATCTTTCCATTTTATTTAAATCGTTAAATAATGATGTCATCGCTGCATCGTTATTATGTCACAAATAATTTAATTTATATAATGTCTAAAAATTATAAAAAAAATACTATGATGTAGGAAATATTTTTATATTTCCAATTAGTATTTATAATCAAAAATCAGACCTGTATAACTTCATTTAAAAATTGTTTTAGTAAAACATATCATGTTTGTGTCATTTTTACTTTTACATTAAATAAAAAGTTATTTATGTCATTTACCAACCAAAGTGGCCCAATGGGGTCCCCAAGTGGACCCATGGCTTTTCTTGGTCTTCCATGACACAACCAATAAGGGTAGGACATGTGTCAAGCTCATATCATTTTATTAATGCATTATTTTTACCTTAAACTACACTAATTACCACTAATCTCGATTAAAAACATAATAAGTTTCTATTCACCAAAAAATTATTTTAATCTCATTGAACCACATTTTACTTCTTAGTGACAACCATGTATGTCGGATTTTTAAAATTCCATACACAAAGGTGGCAAAATTTCATTTAAATGGAAAATCAGTTTTTATAAGTACCACTTAGTGATTTCACTATTCATCAAAAATTGATGTTTTTCAGAAAATTACCAAAAATTCAACGTAAGCTATATTTGATATTCTGAATTCAAAAATGAAGTCTATTTTACAAAATTCAAAACATATAAGTCACATTAATTAATTTAATAATTAATTCCCGCTGTCAGAGCAAATAGCATGTTTTTATGAAACAATAAGTATCAAAAGATTGACACTAGTTTAAGTCCGATTTCAAAGTGAAATTAATTCCAACGACCACTATTGGATTTAATGGTAAAAATATTTTCTAATTTCACTTTAAAACCAATTCAAAATATAATCTAATCATATAAATAAATGAGATTAAAAAGAGGTTTTGAATTAAAATACAACATTTTACACTATTCATTAAAAAAATGAACTTTATCAGAAAGGTACCAAAAATTTAAAGAAATTAAATTTTGATGTCCCGATTCTAAAGAATAGTTATATTTGGTCCAATAGAATTTATAAGATCGATCAAAACTATATTTAATGACGGTTCTCCATCAAAAGGTGATAAGTGGACCTTTCGTGAAAATTAGGGTATAAATGCCTAAAATTGAACTATTTCCGTATTTTAAGCCTTTATCTTTTATTGGGTAAATTTAAAAACATTTAAAAACATATATAATCATATTATAGTTATTTATATCCATTCCTGCCAGTACAACGGCTACTCGTTAACTAACATTTAAAAAAATATTATTTTATTACTTGTGTGCAACGCAAGTTTTCAAAGAAACTCATTGTTGCGTACCGAGTACGCTATCGAACGTAGAAACCCCTTTTAATTAAAATTAATATTTAATTCGTAAATATTAATAAATATGAAAATTCTTTATTCTTTATTTACCTGGGATGTTACACAACATGAGCTCGTGGACTGGTCATGACAAACTGGAATCAGAGGAGTCAATTATACTATAAAACATTGGACTCTCGGCTTTTAATGATAATAGTGTTAGGTGTTTTATGTGTGGTTATCATTTTAGGGAAACCAGTGTTGGTGCGGAAACCGACATATCCATACACTAGGACTCTGACTTTTGATTTCCGACTCAGTGAACAAAAACACTGATTATGTGTGTGTCTCATTTGAAAATTTCTCTTTGTGATCTCTTTCAATCAGCTCACCAGGTATAAATTAATTACCATTGCACACCTTTTTCTTTTTAGGATGGCCCCACAAAGAGAGACATCCTGGGTTCTAGGCTTTGTATGAGATGGCATCCCACCTAACAACGTGGCCTCTGTGCAGGGCCCTATCACATTAGAGGCACCAACGGTACCACAATCTATTGGGCCACTGATGCAACCAGCCCCAGCAACAAATAGTGCACGCCGCCTGAGCGCATAGCATGAGTTCCAGCACTAGAGGCCAGCCAGGTTTAGGGGTGAGACGGACTTGCAGGCAGCTGAGAATTGGATGGAGTCTGTGGTGAGAGTCTCTAGACTGGTAGGGACACCACCCGAACTTATGGTGATCTTTTCCTCAATTCTCCTTCAGGAAGTAGGAGGCAGATGGTGGAGCTTGATAGTTCAGGTGCATGTCGAGGCGACACTTCTCTGGGTAGACTTCAAGAGCATGTTTTGGGCAGAGTTTTTCCCAACAACCCTACGTGAAGTGCAGATACAAAAGCTACTTCATCTGTAGTAGGGCATCATGATAGTGACATTATACTCAGCGAGGTTCACCAAACTATCATGCTACTCTACAGATATTGTGCGGGACCCATTTTCCAGGGGCCAGACCTTTGAGCAGGGGCTTAGGAGAGATATAAGGGCTTCGATGGTATCCCTCAACATCCCGACGCAGGTAGAGGTGCTGGAGTCAGGCCTCATAGTGGAGAGTTTCCTTACTGAGCAGTCACTAGTAGCGAGACCCACCACAGGGCGTCACATTGTGGTGTCTTTTGTCGCTGGTAGTAGATAGATGTCACAGAGATCCAAGAGGACCAGGCCATTTGGTGGATGACCTTAGGATACGGGTTTGGTGGTGCAGGGCACACGAGACCGAGACAGTCATATGAGGAGAAGGTAGTGCTACGCATGCGATAGGTAGGGTCACATGGCTCATAACTGTCCGACCCGCCATGAAGATGATCAGAATATGGTCGAAGGACCACCAAGGCAGAGACAGAGATTGTATAAAGGAGGACCACTGGGCTCAGGAAGACATGTCAGAGGATCTGGTCACGTAGGTGGCAGTGGGTGGTGTTTCTAGGTGTTACCACCACCACCACTAGGAGGTCCACCCCGACCACATGGATTAGGTAAACATGGGAGAGCTCAGCTCCAGGAAGTTGAGGTTTATGATCATGGTGATCCAGAGATGATTCTAGGTATGTTATGTGTCTACTCCACAATATCTACAGTACTAATAAACACAGGTTCCAATCAATATCTAATTTCCACTACCCTCGTTCGGAGCTCGGAGATTCCGACAGAGCCGTTGGCTCAATCCTTATGGATATAGACTTCTACTAGAGCAGATTCAACGATTAAGCACTGGTGATGGTAGTGTGAGCTTACTCAAGGAGGTGAGAGCTTCGTCTGGTATCTCCTAGTATCAGTGTCAAGGCCTTACGATGTCATCTTGGGTATGGACTGGTTATCTACAGTCCATGCTCAGATTGACTGTATTAGGCGGAAAGTGTGGTGTTTCTAGGAGGATGGGACTTGGTTAACCTTCACCAGTGAGAAGGGAGCCTTTGGAGCACAAGATGGACATACCCATTGGAGAGGGTAGCCGATTACTCATCATTTGTCCATCCTTATCCTCAGAGCAGTTGATGTGAAGAGTCAAAGCTATCCTGTTGTGGTGGATTAGTATGCAGATGTTTTTTCTGATGATGTTCAAGGATTACCTCCCTACCGAGAGGTAGACTATTACATCAACATGTATCCTAGGATGAAAATGATATCTACACCAATGTATCGTATGGCTCTTGCAAAGATTCATGAGCTAAGAGTACAACTGGGGGACTTGCAGGGAAAGGGGTTCGTCAGACCTAGTGTTTCACCATGGGCATCCCTGATTTTTTCCCCCAAGAAGGCGGGTGCGATTTTGAGGATCTGTGTGGATTACTGGTGCCTGAACTAGGTGATTGTGAGGAAAAAGTATCCACATCCAAGGATTGATTAAATATTCGATCAGATAAAGGTATCACATTGGTTCTCGAAGATAGACCTCCGATCGGGCTACCAGCAGCTCCGAGTACGGGATGTGGATGTGCAGAAGACGACTTTCAGATGTCGGTATAGCCACTATGAGTTCATGGTTATGACATTCGGCGTAACCAACGCACCAGCTATGTTCATAGGACTTATGAAAAATATCTTCTAGCGATACCATGATCACTTTGTGGTAGTCTTCATCAATGACATACTGATCTACTTGACTACCGATGACGAGCATGCATGTCATTTGCAGATAGTACTGGACACACTTTGAGAGTACCAGCTTTATGGTAAGCTCTCAAAGTGTTAGTTCTAGATCAAAAAGGTTAACTTTCTAGGTCATGTAATCTTAGAGGCTGGAGTTGTTGTGGATCCAGTAATGATTGAGGTTGTGTGTCATTGGGACCCACCCAGAAGTGTTACGGAGTTACGGAGTTTCCTAGGTCTGACAGGTTATTATCAGAGATTTTTCCCAGACTTATCTTGAGTTGCAACACCCTTATTTTCATTTATGAAGAAGAGGGAACCCTTCATGTGGTTAGAGAGGGGCCAGTGGAGTTTTCAAGAGCTGAGGCAGATACTGACTAGTGCACCCATCTTGAGGCTACCATAGGAGGGTGTTGGGTGTGTGGTCTACTACGATGAATAATGGAACGGGATCAGATGCATCCTGATGTAGGAGTAAGCAGTGATATATTATGGTTCTCATCAGCTAATATCGAATAAGATGATCTACGCTACCTATTACCAAGATTTAGCAGCAGTGGTCTTCGCCTTGAAGATGCAGAGACATTATCTGATGGGAGAGCGTTTCACAGTCTACCCTAACCACCAGAGTCTCAGGTATATCTTCTTGAAGAAGGACCTAAACCTGAGACAATGACATTGGATTGAGTTCATCCAGTAATATGATTTCAATATAGTCTATACTCCAAGGAATGGTAACATTATATCAGATTATATCAGTAGTATATCAAGTATTTCGCTGCTAGGAGAGGCACTAAGCAGGTGGCTTCTTTGCATATATATTATGCGGACTGAGATAGTGCACCTTTCCTATAGTCTCTTACAATCACACCCCACTCCTTCATAGATTCAGGGATGTGAAATGTGGGGATGATGATTGTGAGGCTCGACGTGCATAGATATCCACAGGGAAATCACCTGATGGATTTTCTATAGGTGGGGAGAACGCCATCCTCTTTATAGGACGTACCGTGGTACGAGTGTCACTTCAGGAGGTAATATTGATGGAGTTCCACACATCACATCTAGAGGTACATCCAGGTGTGGAGAAGATGTACCAGGAACTTCAATGACAGCACTGGTGGCCAGGTATGAATAAGGCAGTAGTAGAGTTTGTCTCTCGATGCCTCACTAGTTAGAAAGTGAAGGCAGAGCACCAAGTACTAGCAAGCTTGGTTCATCATTTAATGCTCCTAGAGTGGTAGTGGGATGAGATATCCATTGACTTCATGATAGTAATTACACATACATCTTGGGGACATGACTATATTTGGGTGATCGTCGACCGACTCACTAAGTCATCCCACCTTCTACCGATCAGAGAGTATGGTTCAGTAGAGAGCATCAGATGACTCTATGTGAAGTAGATTTTGTGACTACATGGGGTACCTTAAACTATTATCTCCGATCATGACCCATGTTTTAATTCCTGGCTATGTAATGGGTTGTAAAAGGCTTTTGGGATGCAACTTTGTTTGAGAACCACCTTCCATCCTCATTCGGATGGCCAGACTGAAAGGACCATTCAAACTCTCGAGGACATCCTCTGTGCATGAGTCCTTGACTTTGTTCACAATTGGGAGGGTCACTTGCCTTTGGTGGAGTTTTCATAAAATCAAAACTATCACTCCACCATCGGGATGGCACCTTTTGAGGCCTTGTATGGTCGACCTTGCAGATCACCACTGTGCTGGTCATACCTAGGGGAGTCAATAGTAGTGAGACCAGAGATGGTATGGGATACCATGGAGAAGGTGCAGATCATCCAGGTGCGGATGAAGACTGAACATAGTAGGCAGTAGTTGTACGCCGACAGGTGGTGGAGACCAATGGAGTTCGAGGATGGAGACCTCGTCTTTCTACGGGTCTCACCTCGATGAGGTCTGCAGAGATTTGGCTGAGGTGGAATGTTATCTCCTAGATTCATCACAACATTCCAAGTCCTTAGTAGAGTAGGAAAGGTGGCTGACTACCTGGAAATTCCCCCTAAGTTTCCCTGCATGCATGGAATTTTTCATGTATCCCAACTGAGGAGATACGTGCATGATCCTACTCACATCATAGACTGGGGAGAGCTTGAAAGCGACGTTGGGGAAAAATTTTCAGATGATCTAGTGGAGATCTAGGATTGACAGGAGAGAGTCTTTCATGGGTGATCGATACCACTTGTTCATCTGTGATGGAAGTAAAGAAACCTCCAGGAGAGTACATGGGAGCGGGAGTCTCAGATTCGTGCTCAGTACCCCCATTGGTTTTCCTAGTTTTTGAGTTTTGGCTTTCGGGGATACAAAGATCTGGGGTGGGGAGAATGTAAAGACCAAAAAATCCATGTATTCTTTTTTTAAATTATATGGAATTATTCTGAGTCTGTAGTTTCTGAAGACACGTAATTATGAGGTCCAGAGTGCCTAGAATGTTTTTCCGATGTTTCTGAGTATGTTCAGTGATCATAAGAGCGGGATTTGGTATCTTTAGAACCTATTCTCGGAATTGAAATCTGAGGGCACTGTTGAACTCATAGCGCTGGTGATTTCTTAAGGGGGGCCTTCATGTCAGCTGTGTTTGGTCGTGAATGGAAGTTGGTTTTCTATCCTTTTGTGTAGGATAAAAAAGGTGGAATAAAATAAAATTCTTTAAACTTAAATTTTATTTTATCCAACTCTTTTTGAATTAATGTGGAGTCCACCCAAACTAATCCCCCACATAAATTCTTTCCAACCCCCCCCCCCCCTCCTTCATTAAATGATGTGATTAGGGGGATACTCCTCAAATTGAAATTCTTGTTCCCCTCCTTTGGGAGGTGTGGGAATTGATGTTTTTGTTGTTGAAGGAAACCTTGGAGGAAGAACTCTTCTTCCACCAATGACGAACACCTTCTTCTTTGAACTCCAACCAGAACAGGGGAGGAAGCATCATCCTTGAAGAAATCCAATGAATTCATCCTCGAATTCTTCATCTTCTTTCCCGACGTCAACAAATCTGAGGTAGGGATTCGAGCTTTTTTATTTGTTTCTAGTTATTTGTTTTCCTTCATGTATTATGATTCTAAGCCACATCAAATCACTCTAACGAGGTGGGTGCATGTCGAATGAACACGACCCGACCCCTCCAACTAACTTTGTGGATTTTGATGCTATTTGAAGAACGAGTCCGAGTTGAGAGATTTTCGTCAACGATGGATGTGGATCGAAGGTGACTTACCGAGGAGTGCACGACTACTTACAGAACAAGAATCGGGCCACCAGAACTTGTACGGTGACCCACAGAATGTTTACCGGTGGTCGGAACTGATAAACGTCACTGGTAGAATGAAGATAAGGTCAGCAAGCACTCTGGACGACTACATGGATAGGGGTGGTACAACCGTGCCGCCGGAGGAGTGGGTCGTAACCGATGGGTCGCGGCGGTGCAGTGGCGGCCGTCACAAGGCCGACCATGAGAATAACTGGTGGCTTGGGCTGCCTGGTTTCCAGGGAAGGCGTGGCACAACGTGCGCTACGCAGTGGAGTGAGGGGCTACGGCCTTGGCCATGACGATAGAGGATGGGCGGCAGGCAGAGCCTACCGCCGGTGGTGGCGCAATGCAATCGCACCACGAGGGAGGTGGGGGGCCGCTCGGCCAGCCGCCTATAGTCGGACCCACCACATGGGTCCCGCATGACATAGATAGGGACCACGTGTCGCCAGATCTGAACTTCCCGAACGGCTAAACCGTTTGGGACTCCAGGGAGCGTGGCCTCCCCCTTGGACGCTTCTAGGGAAGACACCATGGGGACCGCCAACTGTGGGCCCAGCACGGTCCGGACCCAGCGCGGGCTTGACCCAACGTATGTTGGGCTGCTAGCTGTGGGCCTTGCGCCAGCGGAGCCCAGCGCGGGCTGGACCCAAGGCAGGAAGGATCCATCATGGGCCGGACACAGCGCGGGCCAGGCCACCCTTCCGGTCTGGGTCGGACCCGTAGAACTGGTCAAACCAAAATCCGGACCCGTGTTTGTTTGGGTGAGGCGGGGTCGGTCCGACTGGGCCGGACCGGACCCGGACCCCCTTTGACCTGTTTCCACTCTATTTCTCGTAACATGAACTACGAACATCCGATTGATGAACCCCCTAAGAAGATGGAAACCTTGGAGGGAGACAGTATTTTTTGTATACCCCACATGAGGTATGAAAGCAGTTGGGGTAGGACTGGGTTGGATCGAACGTAAATCCAATCAGTCCCTCGAAACAGAAATGAAAATAACTCTCAGACCGGGCATCCGGTTGACGAACTCTTTGTGGTGATAGAATCCATGGAGGGAGATGATTCTTTTGGTGTACCCCAATTGTGGTTTGGATGTAGTTGGGGTATGACCAGGTTGGATCGAACGTATATCCAACTAGGTCCTCAAACCGGAAATGCCAATAACTCTCAGACCGGGTGTCCGATTGACACGCCATTTGTCGCATTGGGTTTCTTATGGAAATATACATATTTTGGATTCATCAAATTGGGACTTTGTGGATATTGATGTATAGAAACATGGATTGAGGAGCGGACCTTCCCGGAATCATGTGTGCTTTGTGCGGAACCCTGTGGCTAGCTGCATTGAGATAAAATTATCCTACGTGGGTTCGACAAGACTGACTACTATTACCAGATCCTACATTGGTTCGATAGCTTCGACTACTATTCCAGGATCCTATGTGGGTTCGATAGCTCTAATTACTATTCCAGGATCATATGTGGGTTCGACAGGTCTGATTACTGTACCAGGACCCTACATTGGTTCAATAGAGTAGATGATTCAGTGGCTACATCTAATCATCTCTATCACTCTACATAAGTTTTATAACTATGTGAGCTGATCCTTGACTCTATGTTGTTATCAATGAGTTATGTTTCTTCCATTGTGGAACAGGTTATGCCTGGGCTCAAGAGTTGGAGCCGGTTTGTATTTGATTACATAGGTATATGTATGGGCATATATCTAAGTAGGGTTGGATGAAACTTTTTGATTTTATTCTTAATATTTTTGATTATCTTTAGTTTATTTGGGAGACCTTCGGGGGTCTCAAGGTCCCTACTGAGTATCGTTACACTCACCCATGCACGGGATTCGCCCGCACCTTGTTGTGTCCTATGTAGATGACGAACAACAATGATAGTGGTTGAGAGAGACAGACGAGAGGCTGCTCGGAGCTGGACATAGACGGGACATTCCATAGGGACGACTTGATTGAGATCTATACCTACCCTTCAGGTAGGATTTCTTGGTGGACAATCTAGGAGATGTTTCCCTTTTTCATGTAATTATACATCAATTGGGTTTTTTACTGGACCATTTACTTTCAGCAATATTTACATTATTAGTACTTTTTGGTTATCTATGGTTATGTACAGTCTATGTGAGTTGAAAGTTTAAGGGCAATGCCTTCCCTTTTCCCAAGGATATGCCTTTTTATTCCTAGTCACCATCCCCTGGACTAAGGAAGTAGGGCATGGGGTAGTCAGGGCAGAGGCCCATGGATGGGTCATGATAGAAATCACTAGAAAAAATTTCTAAGGAATGTTCTATAGACATCACACTTGTATAGTGTAAATATACTGAGGAACGTTCTTCTAAAACATAATTTTTTTATAAGGCAATTGATCATTCTAGGATAAATTTTCCAACTCAACCTCATCATCATCATTTTGAGGATGTGGTTTAAGAAAAATATAATAAAATTTTTATTTGAAATGGTTATTTGATAGTATTAGTAGTTCAAATAAAGGGATGGTATAAATTACATGATTCAACATACCAATGAAAATTTTCATCATCAGATTTATGGTCATATTTTACAATGTTTTAATTAGTGTAAATAATATTACATTTACACTGTAATACCATAAAACAGAAAATTTTATATTGTTTTCTGCTTGGAATCTGATATGGAGTCTACTAAAGGATGAATCTTGAAAAAAATTCTAAAATTTACATGAATTATTAACCACCTCATACTATAAAAATTGAGGGACTTGAAATTTACTAAAATTTGTTTAAAATTGATAGTATATTTCATTTAATTATTACATAAAATCCATTTTTCTGGTATACCTATGAGTGGAAGAAGATTCATTATATCCTTATATAGTAAAATTTTAAACAAATTCATTTTTTTCAAACTCTACCCGATACTCACTATAAATGTATTTGATCAAATAAATTTTTTCATTTTTATCCTTCTTAATATATTTAATAAGGACATTTGACTATTAATTTTTATGATCTATGAAATATACCCATGTACATATTGTATAATCTTTGACATATAAAAGATTATATGATTTTACTCTTATAATAGCAACGAGTGTTGGACCAAATAAATCAAGGTGTCCATGATAAAGGTTATTATATGGGAATGATATATTTTTTGGTTTTAGGGATAATTTTTGATGATTTCTAAATTATCAATCATAATAAAAAGAATCATTTTTGAAATAAAATTTTGGAAAATATAATAATAGTTGATTTCAATTGATATTGACAAGATTTTGTGTGGTTCAATAACCATTCTACCTGTTAACAAGAATTAAATGAAATTTGAACATGAAGTAGTCACCATATATGGGTATATAAGATTATATTTTTTATATACCATGTTGATCCTTTGGAATTTCACTTTATTTATTTTTCATATAAACAACATACTAAAGGCCTTGAAAAAAAATTGGTTCCACTATATTTATCAAAAAGTGACTTTGGATCCCATATTTTTTTCTAATATATTTTCCATAAGAAATATTAAAAACTATATGTACCATTATGGAATAACCTTATTAAAAATTTGTAATAATACATTCATAAATATGATTTATATTTTTATGAAAATAAAACTAGAAATAAATACTAGAGTATCCTCTAAAAAATTAGTATTTTCATATGTGGAATATTGATTTGGAAATTAAATGCAAAAATAGTTTTACCCATGACAATATGAATACAATATTTTATTCAAAAATTTCGTACCTTGGGTAAATTTAGAAATAAAATTTTGAAGTCCATTTGTAGTGGTTTTTTATTTTCCTTCATATAGAATTTTTTTAATTTTATGAATCACTATTTTATTTCTTTAGATACTAGATACTTTTCATTAAGTACATGATTATATATCTTTTTTGAGATCTTGTAAATTTATATTGAGTTCAAAAAATTCATCTTCATGTTGATCTATAAGATTTTTAATATCATCATAATTTATAGAATATAGATAATATTAGGAATTAGTAGAATTTACATCATTATCAACATCAATTAGGTATAAGTAATCATTAGCACAATAATCACTTGATTTAGTTGATTATAGTGAGTTATCAATTACACTCCATGCATTTACATTTAGGGATTTATATATATTTTTTCTATCAACTTATTTTTTATATGGTGACTTCGGTTTGATATATCCCTTCTTATACCATTAAAACCACATTACCTCCACTTCTCTATGTTATCTACTATTTTCTGTGTAATAAAATAATTTCTTTTTCCTCATGAAAATTTTCAACTTTAAGGATACATAAAATATTATGAATCACTGATATAAGTCTCATAATAAATTTCCATGAAGGATGTAGAATTATTTTTCTTCACATTCATAGCTTCCTTTTCAAATTCCAAATATATGGTGATCTCATAATCCACGAGTGACCCAAAAAGAATTTTTAATATTATGATGTTGATATACATTTCATTTTGATTTATATTTACACTAGGGAACCAAGAACATGGAAATTTATAATTTACCTTCTTCATAATAATTTCTTTTGAAAATCACAATGAATTTTTATAAAATTATAAATGATACTTGAGAAAATAATAATTATTTTAATCAATCCATTATATGTTTTGCTAAAACATTTAATTTTTTTCCAATACAAGAAATATATAGCGTCTTAGACCTTATTTGAGTCCTCATGTGTGAGTTCTTGATGTTTCCTAATTTTTCATATATTGTTTTGAAAATGTAATTAATATCACTATTTTATATCCTATTATAATAAGAAATTTTATATTTCCCATCAATATCATATCCCAAAATATGATCAGCACTCTAATTTTCCTTTAATTCATTAGAAGGTGTATATCCATATAATAATATTTTCCAAATGGTATCACATATGATTCGAAAAAATCTAGAAAATAGATTTTCTCAGCAACTATAATATGAGGAATCAGTGAACAGAGAATGACCCATTGAGTATCCTTTAGGAGAATCTCAAGTGTTAGAGGAAGGGGACATATTTTATTTTCATCCCTATAAATGGGTTAAGGCTTAGAATCTAAGTATTGTAAACACCTAAAAATTCGGTATATATTTTTTATTATATGGAATTTTTATGAGACTACGAAATCTGAAGGCACGTGATTCCGAGGCCCAAAATTCCCAGAATGATCCGTCTAAAACATTTAAACTTAAAATTGCACATGTGTGTAATTTTCCAGAAAAACTATAATAACTCCTAAATGGGTGAAATGATTAAAAATCCAAGGGAAACGTTGCGTTCATAATGGCATGTTTACCATAATCACAACATAAGAATAGTTGGTGCAGGCCTCTAGTGAGAAAAACTAAAAATTACATAACAAAAAATAAAATTGTTAAATAAAATTATTTTATTTATCAAATGCTTATAGCTCATGAATGGTGATTTAGATTAAAAATATGAGACCACCAATGATCTCATTAGGGTATGCTTTCCTAATTCATATAGTAACATTGGTTGGAATGGTCCAGTAGGGGAAGATCGTTTTTTGCCACAAATAAAATAATTAAGTAATAATTATTTTATTATTAAATTCTATAACTCATAAATGGTAACTCAGATTGGAAATCTGAGAGTATCATTGTGCTCATGAAGGCGTGTTTCCCTTAGGCACAACCTAACCTCGACAGACGTAGGTCTAAGGTGACTGTTAAAATTTTTTGAGCTTTTTTAAGGTACGTTCAGTAAATACACAGTCGATGTTTTCTATATTTTGAACTGATGCTCAGATTAAAAATCTGAGGGTTCCCTTGAATCTGCAGTGTCGAGATTTTCTTATAGAAGGATTAACATTCAACACAATTGGTCAGATGAAAAAGTATGTTTTTACAAATTTTTTAAGAAATAATAAAATAACATAGGAATTTTAATTTTATTTATTTTTTTTCTACTAACCATTGAGCGGTGGTGGCAGGGACCACAGAAGTGGTCAGACGTTTAAATATGGGGTATTAATTTCCCAGTAACATTTTGGTTGCGTAACCACAGCTCGTGTAATTAATGTAGCACATTAATTGAATCAATTATTGAATCTCATTAATTCTTCTATGCGTTACCCACCCTATTCCCCCTCTATTTAAATGAGGATTGGGGTAGAGCTTTTGGCACAACTTCATCAAGTGAGGAACCTATGGATAAGTGAAGCGGCACATTCCACCGGCAGAGATGGAGGCTTAGGCGACAATGAACTGGGATTGATGAATTCCAGCGACTTCATTAGACACATAACCTCAAGGTAGGGGTTGTCTTTTAATTCAAAAAATTCCACTGATTCTTATCTTCATTCTTGAATTTGCGGGTGGTCATTGTAATGAATTTGTACCGGGATTATCATTATTTTAATGTGATGTAAAAATTACTCACACATGTTATATTTATAATGTGGGGGGAGTGGTCCAAACGAATAAGGCATAGACTCTCTGGTGCATGATTTAAATTGCGTTCTTTGGAGTTGGGTTTTTACAACATGGCGAAACCTTGAAATCGAGAGGTGCACAATGACGATGGCATCACGAGAGAATCATTGGTGCAGACATAAGGGAGAACAAACCTTCAGAGCTCCACTAGTGTCTCACAGAAGATTCGCCAGCACAACACCAGCACGGCAACACCGGGGTGGAGGCACCGGTGACTGGTGCCGATGGTGAAGGTGGTTGTAGGCGCTTGCTGATCGTGGAGGAGGGCAGCGCCGCTCGACGCCACGGTGGACCCGAATGGGAGGCCGACAATCAGCCTACCACATTGGTGAGGTGATGCACCATTGCACACCATGGTGAAGGTACTGCAATATTGAATCTGCGACAAGATGGTGACCCACACCTCAAAGGACTTTTATACCACATGGCGGCACCACATGGTTCTGCTAATTGAAGAGGTGGACGACTCTAAATGATCTGTTCGGGGAGCATGCGACCACCCGAAAGGAGAGCTATGAAAGGGAATCAGGCTGTAGGTTGGGACGGTCTGCAGCCTTATGGGCCGAGCCCGCCACAACCCAACCCAACTGGGCCAGCCTCGGGCGGTTCAGGCCAAGCCAGGTCAGACCGGACCAGAACCCATTCCGGCCCATATATGGTCCACTGACCATATCTTGTGAACCGGATGTCCGTTTGATGAACCGTTTGAGAAACTGGTAACCATGGAGCGATATAGTCCCTTTTAGATACTTCATGAGAGTTTTGGTGAATTTTGGTGTACAATTGGGTTGGATCGACTCCTAATCGAACTGGGCCCTCGTCACTGAAATACCATTAACATACAGACCAGACGTCTGGTTGATGTGCCGTCTATTGCATTGGAACCCTTATGACGTGATAGATCATTGGGTTAAATTTACATGAGACATTATTCCAGTTGAAATTTTATTGATGGATTGAGGAGAGGTTTCTCCCAGAGACATGCGTACTATGAGTGGGAATCATGTGTTTGGCTGAGACGTAAATAATGTAGTGTGATTCTATGTGAATCAGCACCCAGTGATTCTGTGTGAATCAACACCAATTTTTTCTCTATGAATCAGTACCCATAGATTATAAGTGAATCAACACCTAGTGATTCTATGCAAATCATCACCCAATGATTCTGTGTGAAACAACACCCAACGATTCTATGGGGATCAACCCCAAGTGATTCTTTGGGAATCATCACCCAACGATTTTGTGCGTATCATCACCCAGTGATTCATTTTGAATCATCACCTAGCGATTCTTTGTGAATCAGAACTGAGTGATTCGGTGTGAATTAGAACCCAATGATTCTGTGTTAATCAGAACCTATTGATCCTATGTGGGTCTTGTAGGGGTTAGTACCTATCGATCATGTGTGGGTCATTTGGGTGTTAGTACATATAAATTATGTGTGGGTCTTGTGTGGGTTAGTATATATTTATCCAGCGTGGGTCAGTGGATGTGCCTCTTTACAGAGTAAGATGACCTAGTTTTACAATTAATCAAATGTACTGATGTACTCACATATACTTGGTTTGAGCTGTGTCTTTTTCTTTGTGCTTTGTGATTGAGATCATGCTTTTGGTTTTCCATTGTGGAATTCTGAGATAACATCAGGGGTCTCGGGATCCCTACTGCATATTGTTATACTCACCCCTACACAGGCTTCACCCGCACCATGTTATGTCTTGTATAGACGACGAATAGTCTTTACTGAGACTCATGGAGTAATGACCTGATAGTGGACGGTAGTGACGGTTGACGTGTTGAGCTGTGGAGATGACCTGTACCTACCCAACATATAGGATCCTCGGTGGATGATCTTAGAAGTTGTTTTCTGTTTTCCGTTGTAGTTGTATCTTTTCAGTTGGTCTTGTATTTTGGCCACTTACTTTCAGTACACACTTTTACTACTATAGTTTTACTTCATGGTTGCATCTTGTTGTGTTCTAGTCTGTGTTTTTGTATAGGTTTAAAGGAAATTCCGTAGTGTTTTAGGGATATGCCTCTCCGGTGCTAGTCGCCATCCCCTGGCCTTCGGAAGGTGGGCTTGTGGTAGCCACAGGATGGGCTCCGAGGGATAGGTCCTGACAAAGTGGTATCATAGTGTGGTCAGTTCTACCAGAAGAACTAACAGTCTCCATTTTAAATAGAGAAATGGTATTAAGTGTCTTGTGTTCTAGTTTCTGTTCGGGGAGTCCAGTGTTTGTGCAGTGGCCGACGTATCCATACACCAAGGCCTTGAATTCTGATTTCCAACTCAGTACATGAAAAAATTAGTTGTGTGTTTTATGAAAATTTTTTCTTCCTTTTTAATCTATTTGAGTCAGCTCACCAGGTATAACTTATTGTATGTGGTTCATCTTGATTCTCTTTTAAGATGTCTCCACGTAGACATCCAGTCAGGATTCCAATCTGTGACCATGTGGATGGTCTACAGTGTGACAGGGCTTTAGTATATGGAAAATTGCCCGAGATAGTACCTTTAGGCAGGGTGACAACGATACCACTACTCTTTGGTCAGTAGTTACTAATGGCGCTACTGGTAGAGCAGACATATAGGCTCAGCTCCATACATGAGTTTTAGTGACAGATACCCCCCATGTTCTAATACCAGTCCGACTCACAGGTGGATAATGACTGCCTGAGGTGGTTAACATGTTTCTATCTAGCCAGGTCACCATTAGATTGGAAGGTGGTCTTGAAAGTGAGAATTCTACATGGCTCAGTAGGTAGATGGTAGGGTTTAGATGACCCCTAACTTATGATGAGGTAACTTTTCTTTGGATAGAGCTTGATAACCATCCTAATATTAGGGGTGTCTTTCCATAAAATTCTAAGGTGTATGTGTTCCCAAGAGCTTCTACAGCTTCGACAGGACGCCATATCGATAGATAAGTATTCGTCAAGGAATACAGACCATTCTAGGTACTCGATGAATATTATACGAACAGTGATTCAGGTCTTGGACATCCGAGTAAGATGTATTTAGGGACGTCTGAGATAACACTATTTCTTCTTGTGTATTCCGACTTTGGATACTAGAGAGAACCCTTGTGGTTGAATGTTTATTGGATGATAAGATACATCCCTTGAATGTTAATAGTGGTAGAGTAAGAAGTTGATGTCATTCATAGATACGTAGACGTGTAAAATGTTTCGGGAAGAGGATGTGATAGCGATAGATGTATGTGTAGGGTAGAAGACTTGGAACAGGATCTAGGAGAGTAGCATTAGATGGTATACATTTCAACGTGTAACAGCCACCACCCCAATGTGGTCCCCACCAAGCTCATGGCACTAGAGGATAGGGGAAAGGAGTAGATGCATATGGTCAAGGTGAGTGACCCAATGATTCCATGAATGATTATAAGTAAGCTTTGTGTCTACAATTATCTTCGGTATTTATAGAAATAGGTTCTAATCATTCCTTCATGACAGGAATCTTGTTCATGACAAAGAGTTTCTGGTTAAACTATTGACTTGACCCTTACATTTAGAGAAACCTATGGAAGGAGACTAGATAATCACACATATGCCGACGATGATATATGAAAATTTAGGTGATAGTTTCGGTTGGAACCTCTAGGTGGCCGCGTCGAGGCCTTACGACATTAGTTTTGGTATAGAATGGTCATCAACATTTCATGATCAAGTTGAATATTTTAGGAAAAAATGTTATGGTATATCTACATCATTGGAATGGGCTTCTCCTTGGTTTGAAAAAAAGGAATCCCATGCTGCATAGATTAAACTCATGCATAGGAGGGTGCAACTGATCACTCTTGAGTCGGCCAGCCTAACCATCGTGACAACAAATGTTTTGAGTTTTCAGTTCCCAATAGTAGTGGCATAATGTAGGAACATACATTAAAAATATGTATCTAGGATTAACTCCCCATAGGGAGAGGGACTTATGAATTTACTTGTACCTAATGAAGAAACCAATATCTATAGCTACTTATCGAATGGCTTCCACATAGCTCAAAGAGCTGAGAATATAGTAGGGAGAACAGTTTACTATCTCCTCTGATCACAAGCATCTCAGGTATATATTCTCACAGAAGGACCAGAGCCTAAGAAATCGACAATGGCTAGAGTTCCTCTAGGACTATTACTTTGAGATAGTATATACTCCAAGGAAGGGGAACATGGTGGTAGATGCACTAGGAAGGAGGGCTAGTCTATAGTTTCTGAGCGAGGTGATAGAGAAGATAGTTGCATTGTAGTTATCCTTAGTGTATAGTGATGGAGCAGCAAACCTCCAGTCTGTGATAGTTACACCCCACTCCTTCAGCGAGTCAGGGAGGCACAGCTTGGGGATGTTGACTGCGAGGCCCAACATGCTTAGATAGCCTTAGGATGGGCTCTTAATGGATTTTATGAAGGTGGGGAGCATTCCATACTCTTCAGAGGACACAACATGGTACTAGTGATGCTTCGAGAGGAGGTGTTGAGTGATTTCCACATATTCCCTTGGTGGTACAACTGGGTATGGTGAATATGTACCAGGAGCTCTTGCATCAGTACTGGTGGCCAGGGATGAAGTAAGCAATGGAGAAGTTCATATCATGATGCCTCACTTGTCATCAAGTGAAAGATGAGCATCGTGTTCATTCATGATTGACCACAGCTTTTACCCCACACATATTTTCAGACGGAGTAGACCATACAGAAACAAGAGGACATGCTTTTTGATTGTGTCCTCGATTTTGGCCATAGTTGAGAGGACCACCTTCCCCTAGTGGAGTTCGTATAAAACAACAGTTATCACTACACAATCAGCATGGCTCCATTTGAGGCCATGTACAGACGACTATACAGATCACCTCTTTGTTGGGAAGTCCCGTGGGAGTCCGCACATATGGGTCCAAAGTTGGTGCAGGATACCATATAAAAGATACATATCATATAGAAGTGGATGAAGGCTACACAGAGCTGAAATAAGTCTTATGCCGACAAGAGATGTAGACCCTTAGTGTTTGAAGAGGGAGACCATGTCTTCCTACAAGTCTCAGCCTAATGAGGATTGCAAAGGTTTTTCTGGGGCAGAAAGATGTCTCCTAGTTTCATCGGACCTTTCCAGATTCTCAACAGATTTGGCAAGGTGGAGTACAACCAAGATCACCCCACATAGATGCACCAGGTGCAAAAAAATTTCCATGTGTCACAACTAAGGAGATGTGTGCATTATCCATAGTACATTATCAACTCGGGAAAGCTGGACATAAATGATGGGGTGACTTTTCTAGAGTTCTCGATGGAGTTAGAGGATCGATATGAGTAGGTCCTTCATGGGAGGTTGATTCCTCTGGTGTGTGTTCATCGATATCACAAGAATCTCCAGCAGTTCACATTGGATTGGGAGGCTCAGATACATGCTCAGTACCACCACTTGTTTAATTTTTCTTTATTTTGGATTTTGGGGATATAAATACCTAAGGTGGGGAGAATGTAAAGACCCAGAAATTATATATATATATATTTTTTAATTATATATAATTTTTTCGAGACACAAAAATTTTAAGACATGTGATTCTGAGGCACAGAGTACCCAGAATGATCCGTCGATAAAATTTTAAGCTTAAAATAGCACGCATGAGTAGTTTTCTTGAAAAAGTGGAATAACTCATAAATGGGTGCTCAGAACAAAATTCTGAGGGAACCTTTATGTTTAGAATGACAAGTTTACCTTAGGATGGACTTAATTTTAGTCAGCGTATACCTCCAATGAGAAAACCTAAAAATGGAATAACCATAAATAAAATATCTAAAAAAAATCATTTTATTTTTCAAATGATTATAATTCAAAAACAGTGACTCGCATTAATAATTCGGGACTAGAACATAACTTGTGAGGGTATTATCTTATTAGGAAGATGCTATCATTGGTCAAAGCTGACCAGTAGTGGAAGTTAGTTTTTGGCAGCAAATAAAATAATTAAGTAACAATTATTTTTTTGTTAAATTATATAACTCTTAAACAGTAACATAGATTAGAAATAAGAGAGTATCATTGATCACATGAAGGTGTGTTTCCTTTAGGCGGAACCTAACCTTGACCGATGCAGGTTGAGGTCGACATTTAATAATGTTTGAACTTTTTTAAATGTAAGTTCCGTAAATGTGCAGAAAACATTTGCTATCTTTTGAACTCGTGTCGGATTAAAAATCTGGGGGTACTGTTGAATCTACCGCACCGAGATCCGCTTAAGGGAGGCTTAACATCGACTGTAGTTAGTCAGGTAAAAATGTTATTTTTTTACAACTTTTCAAATAAATAATAAAATAACATAGGAATTTTTATTTTATTTATTTCATTCCTACTACCTATTGAGCAGTGGTGGAAGAGACTATAGAGGTGGTCAGACTTTTAAATATGGGGTTTTAATTGCCTGAATACACTTTGGTGGCGTAACCACCCCTTGTATAAATAATGTGTCACATTAATTGCATCAATTAATGAATCTCATTAATTCATCGGTGCATTACTCCCCCTTTTCCACTTTTATTTAAATGGGGATTTGGGTAGAGTATTTGGCACACCTTCATCAAGCGAGGAACCTTTGGCGATGTGACGCGAAACCTTTCACCGGTGGAGACAGAAGATCGGGCGGCAATGAACCGATATCGATGAATTCTAACAGCTTCATTAAATGTGGAATCTCAAGATAGAGGTTGTGTTTTAATTTATGAAATTCCCACGAGTCTTCTCCTCATTCTTGAATTTTTTGGTGGTCATTGCAGGGAATTCGAATGAGGGTATTAATTATTTTAATGTGATGTATACATTACTCCCACTAGTTATAATGCTAACGTGGAGGGTGCGGGCCAAAAGAACAAGGCCCAGGCCACCCGCCACTTGATTTTCATTGCGTTCTTCAAAGGCATGTTGTCCCAAATTGGCGGAACCTTGAAACCAAGAGGTGCGCAATCATGGTGGTATCCTAGGGGAACAGTATGCACACTCGGAAGGGATAATGGACCATTAGAACTAACCTCGTGGCCTGTGGAAGATTCGCTATGATTCGCCAGTGCGGCACCGATGATGGGTGCCGATGGCAGAGGCGGCAGTAAGCACTCACTGGAAGTAGAGAAGGGCAGCGTTGCTCGGCGCTGCGGTGGACACGAAGGGGTGACCAACAATCTGTCGGCTACGTTTGTGAGGCGATGTTCCATCGTGTGCTGCATTGAAGGATCTGCATCATTGAAGCCATGGTAGGAGGGGGACCTTCACCCCATGGGTCCCACATACCACATAGTGGAGCCACTAATTGATGAGATAAACATCTCTTCTTGAGAAGTTCTAGGAGTGGGAAACCACCCGGTTGGCGAGCCCCGCTAGCGCACCAGGCTGCGTTGCTTGGTGGGTCGCGCCTAGCCAGTGGGAAAGGCCATTCTACGGCCCTGCGAGTCAAGCCCACCATGGCTCATCCCAACCAGGTCAGCCCAGGCCAGGTCAGGTCGGGTCATTCGGATCGGACCTGAACCCATTCAGGCATAAATAAGCTCAAATGATCGTATCTTCCAAACCAGACGTTTGTTTGACGAACCATCTACGGCACTAGGATCCTTGGAATGAGACATTCACTTTGATATACTCCATGAGAGTTTTGGATACTAATTCAATAAAAACTTGTTGGATTTACTCCAAATCCAGCCAGGCCCTCAGCACTGAATTGCCAATAACTTATAAATCGCGCGTCCGGTTGATGTGTCTCTTATTGCGTTGGAACCCTTATGACGTGACATGTAATTGAGTAACTTCTACGTGGGACTTCATCCCTGTTTAAATATGATCGATGGCTTTAGAAGTGGTTTCTCTCAGAGACAATCATACTATGAGCGAGAATCCCTTGTCTGGCTGAGACGTGAATAATGAAGAGTGATTCTTTGTGAATCAACACCCATAAATTCTATGTGAATCAAAACCTAGTGATTCTATGTGAATAAACACCCACCGTTTCTTTGTGAATTAGAATTTAGTGATTCTATGTGAATCAGCACCCATGGATTCTGTGTTAATCAGCACCTAATGATTTTTTGTGAATCAACACCCAACGATTCTTTGTTAATCATCACCCAATGATTCTGTGTAAATCAACACCCAACGATTCTATCTGAATTAGTTCACAACGATTCTTTGTGAATCTGCACCTAGTTATTATGTATGAATCAACACTAAGCAATTCTGTGTGAATCAGCACCCATTTATTCTGTGTGAATCAGCACCTATCGATCATGTGTGGCTCTTGTGGGGGTTAGTACCAATCGATCATGTGTGGGTCCGCGGTAGTGCCTCTTGACAGTGTAAGACGATCTAGTCTTATGACTAATCATATATACTATTTTGCTCAGATATAACTAGTTTGAGATGTGTCCATTTTATGTGGTTCATGATTGAGATAATGGTTATGATTTTCCTTTGTGGAATTCTGAGATACCATCAAAGGTATTAGGGTCCCAACTGGATATTGTTATACTCACCCGTGCATGGTCTTCGCCCGCACCTTGTTGTGTCTTGTTCAGATGATGGGAATCCATGGCTGAGACTCAGGGAGCTAGGACCTAATGGTGGACGACAGTGATGGTTGACGTGGTGAGCTGTGGAGATGATTTGTACCTACCATCTTGGTAGGATCCCCACTGGATGATCTTAGGAGTTATTTTCTGTTTTCAGGTGTAGTTTTATCTTTTTAGTTAGGCTTGTATTCCGGCCCCTTACTTTCATTGAACACTTTAACTATTTCAGTTTTACTTCGTGGTTGTATATTGTCACGTTCTGGTCTATGTGTTTGTATAGGTTTAAGGGAAATTCCTTCCCATTTTAGGGATACACCTTTTTGGTGCTAGTCACTAACCCCTGACCAATGGAAGTCGGGCTTGGGGTAGTCACAGCATGGGCCCCAGGGGACAAGTCATGAAAAGCACCATGTGATACAAATTATTTATAAGAGTATGATAGAATGATGTGGATGACATTCATTTTTTTAAATTTGATAAATAATTAAATATAATAATTTGATAAATATAATTAAATAATAAGAGATAGAGTAATTTTTTTAAGCGAAATATATATGTGTATTAAAAGTATGCATGAGGGATATTAAAATTAAAATGAATCATATTAATGGAGTTCATCAAATACACAATTATATTTAATATGTCTCCTCCCCACATGATCCATGGGATAATTTTATAGATCCATTTGGTTTAATGGTATACAAAATAATTAAAAATAATGAATGAACATTCTTATCAATGGTGTAACAAAGATACCCTCCAAAACACTTTATTTTTTATAGATAAAGTTTTAGTCTCATAAACCATCACATTAGTGGTAATGCACACCTATAATGACAAAGTGGTACGAATGGTTTGTGAATAGTAAACAATTTATTCCACACTATCAGTTCTATGAGAATTATAGATATAATAATCGGGATTATATGAGACACATAATGATAGAGAAATGGATTTAAACCAAGGAATCTAATAAAAAACTCATGTGAAGGAATAAATGATAGTGGGTGGCCTCCAAGACATCATGGAAGTCTATATATAGAATTTATACGTTATATATACATTTTAGCGGTATTTGGAGACTAATAGATCCATTAGTATGTGTTTGTGGATGGAGGGGGAACATTCAATGGTCGGGTTATCTTTTTTGAATATCCATATTGGCAAGCCATCATGCTTTAAATGGATGGTCGGTGGGCCTAGAAGTTCTTAATAACAAAATAAATAACTATTTACTAGAAGGCGGTATTCCTCCATCTAGGTAATGTATATAGATAGAAACAAATTAAATAATAGATTTATTCAGTCCTCTTATACCCATCCATTGGATGGTTGACACCATCTATGAAATCCAAAAATAATAATTTATGTATATCAAAGAAATTTATTAGATTAAAAATATTTTTTTATCATCAAATCCAATATGAAATTGAGTAATAAAAAAGTTATAATTTTTTATCACATTTAATTATATAATATAATTCATTAATAATATATTTGTATCGTGCCTATTAATTTTTTTTCTAAGGCTCGATGCTTATTCCAATCATCCCTATATTATTCATTATCACATTTCCTTTCATATATCACATTTCAAGAAATATTATAGTAATTATCATTCAGTATTATAAAAAATTGTTCTTGAGCATTTCATTCCATTATAAACTCATGGGTGAGAATATATTATGACCACATAACTCAAGTTTATGCATCAAAAAATTTTCACTATTTGAATCACTGTAGTTCGATTTATTATGTCATAGTAAGATGTACAAAACAGTTCACTATTTTCTAAATGAGTTGTAATTAAATTATCCAAACATAACCCCAAATAAAACATTTTATTTTTATATAGGAATCTTCTGGGCTTGTTATTTAGAGGTAATTAAAAAACTCATATTCAATCATTTTTTCTTAACGCATGTAGACCTTTAAAAAAGATTAATGGTTTCTCTGAAAAATTATAAATGCATCTATTACATTCAAAATAACGTGTTGGTTAAAAATTGATTTGAATAAAGTTTTTGAAATTATTTTAGAAACATAAAATAATTACGCCAAACAAAACCTATCTTAAATAGTATAATAATCTCATAATTTATATATTATATCTCAAAACCATTGACACAACCTAAGTATATAAATGTTTACTCTCTTTATGATTACCTAAAAAACATATTTGTTTACAAAAATTGAAAACATAACTCCATAATCAGGATACAGAAGATCCTTTTCTAGACATATCACTATATAAAATAATCCTCATAACCAAGGTGTGGGAAAAAAATATGAGATTAAAATATTATTAAGGAAAAAAATATCATAATGTATCAGATCATAAAAAAATTAGAACATGAAGTATAGGGTAAAATTATTTGTAAAAGATCATATGACTATATATCCTCGTCATAAACTATGATCGATTAATATTTAATTATAAAATTGTGTATAAGTATAGATGCTCTAAAATAGATGAAAATACTTCTGAAACATCATATAACCTAAGATCATTACATTATACTCGAGGATATTTTAATATTGATCCACACTATTAAATCATTGAATAAATTTAAATTGAAAAAAAATCCTAGAAATATAGAATAACTTTAACATAAACATGGAAATTTGTAACATGTACAGGAATAGGAAAACATTTGTGTGAAATGATATAATGCTCATGCTAATTTGAAAAAACACATCATGTCAACACAGAGAAATATTAGAAAAACCATGATTTAGTGAATATCATTTTATGTTGTGGTTTTAATGATCAAAGAAATGAAATTATGTTATTAGAAATTTCATTTCATTTATTTTTGTGTTTTATTTTATAAAAATTGTCATCATGTTTTTGGACCAAACAGAGGGATCGAGAGGTATACGAAGTGATCATTTTATATCCCAAGAATATAGGTCACATTGGTTACTTGGTGGTATTCCACAATATGTCTGGTGGGACCTGAACAAAACAATAAATATATCCAGCTTCCATCAAGTAGCTTAAGGGGTTCAGAAAGAACCATGGTTCATTCATTGGGCCACCGGTCGATCGGTGACACCGATTAACTACCTGGTAGCATCTCAATAGAGAAAAAATTATTTTTTAGGTAAGGACCAACATGCCATAATTCAACCCCTAAGGGATCTATTCCACCATCAACACCACAAAACGTTCCTAAATCCACGATAATTAATAAATTCACCCCAAAGAGCTATTGGAGGGTCATGGATAACTTGAAGATAATTTTTGGGTTTATAATCCTTAATTTTCATAATTCTAAATCTCTCATGTCAAAATTACTCAATTAAAACCATTTCTTATTGATACACTATAACATTAATATTTAGAGTTTTACTCAAAGGTCTTGCATAAAGAAAGTCTATTCATTTTTTCTTTTCATGTGTGCTCACTACCATCGGTTATAATGTGATAGGTTAACTCTACCTTTAAAGAAAGGGAAAGGGTGATCACTACCGTTGTGTGTTAGGTTAAAATGTCACTACAACCTTAAAAGTGAAGTATATTTGGGTTTAATGATACAATAACTAAAAACCATGATTTATACAACTTCTAAAGGGTTTCTTACTACAACAAAAAAAATTATTGGTTTGGTTTTCTTAATACATTTTTTAAAAAGGATGGTTGAAACCAAAATATCATAAGGATCATGAGGGGATGAGACATAGGGATCCCTTAATTGATTATTTTCAATATCCATTATAAAATTACACGTTATATTTCATTGATATTTCAACATTTGAAATAAATTTACATTATTTACTCTCCCTATGAATATTAATCTCATGTTTAACTATTTTTATAAATTATTTTTTTCAATTTCATATTAATATGTTTTGGAATGTAAATGTTTATAAAATGAAATTCACCCTTATTCCATTTTTACATTTACAGACAATTAGTATTTGAGACAACCTTGATTTTCAAAAACTCAACTAGTGTTATGGAATGATAATTTATAGAAGGAAAATACCTTAAATTCACATGGTTCACCAGAAAAAACTTTATATATATCTCTATAATTTAATATTTCTGACTAAAGTTTTTGGGAAATAAAAATTTTATAATTTAGTATATTTATTGGATATCTGGTATAAAAAATTATAATGTTTTGATATAACCCAATAATGTAATAGTAAAAGATTGGACCCCTAATTAAATATCATCTTATAAAAATGACGGTAAATCCTTGACTATGCTACATATCATATTATACAAAAATGAATACAGTAGATTTTTTATTTGCAAATTTTTATGAAATTTGTAAATTATTAGATATTAAAAATTATGTTAGGAATAATGTAAGGACTATAAGGCATTATTTGTGTCCTTGTTATTTTTAATGATTTAGTATGCATCAAAAAAAGTAAATTAATAAATATTTTAATTTTTTTACTATCATTTTTAATGAAATTAAATCAATTTGAGATAATCTTAGTAGATAGATACTCTTGAGGAATATGAATTGGTTCTTTATTGGATCTTCGGTGCACATATTTATAGATATTCCAAAAGTGAAGTGCATTAACAATATTTTGATTGATATGATCATTGGTTCAATCATGAACTATAATATTATAATGAAAACGATATATCTAAAGAAACTAGAAGAAATATAGGATAAAAATAAGAATATTTCATTCTAGGGAGTAAATGATGATTGATCAAGAAGTTATTCAGGTATTAAACACCTAAATCAGAATCTATAAAAGTTCATGAAAATTAATAAATACTCCAATCCTACAAAAAATGAGAATCAAGAAGTTGAAATAGAGGTATGGTTTTATGGTTCTAAAACAAGGTTTACATCATTCCATATTGATCCTTTTCCAAAAGGAAGGTAACATAAAATATGGAATTTTATAAACCAGTCAAAGTGTTAATATAAAGTTCTCAATATGAAATGCTCTCCTTATTTGATTCATGTGTTGAATGGTTCATGATTCTTATAGACTATGAAGATATAAACATCCATATTTACTGTTTTTTGAATTCAATTTAATTTATTTCCTCAATCCATATATATTATGAAGATCACAAATATAATATAGATTAATTAAAAGAAGGATATTTTGAACTTCTGACGAAAAAAATGCATTATAAAAAAAATATAATATATTTTTAAGTGAGAAATATATTATTTCCAATAAAATAGAGGATTTATACAAGAAATTTAAAGAGAAAATAAATCACCAAAAATTGGAATCAACAATTTAAGGACGTAAAAATTATATTACCATTTTCAGCCATAGGGATAGAATTGTGAATTTAATTTTTTTTTAATATAATGCAATAAAAAATTAATTATGACCTTGGTTTTATTTAATTTTCTGCTAAATTTAACTAAACATCCATTTTTTTAAGAGGAAGAACTAAATATAATTTTTTTTATAATTGTAAAAAAATAAGGATCATGATTTATAATTTAAATTGTGATAATACCTAATATGAGAAAATCATTTTTTTGATTTTTTAAAAGCCGGTTTGAGGGTACCCGGTACCCTTGAACATCAAATTCATATTCAAATTACAATTCACCGCTCCACTACCATCACACGAGTCCCGACACGCCGCTCACGCGCCGGCTTCGAAACCGAGGACCATCGAATACTGCGTCACCTTCATACGCTCTTCAGTCTTATCCGCGTCGCCCTCGAGACACGAGCCCTCGCGAATCCCAACGTCCCTTCCCTCCAGATCGCCGGCGAGACACGCCGGACCTGCACCATACGGAGCAACGCCGGCGAGATCCCGTCGTCCCCGAACAAAACATAACGCCGACGAAATGTACCAGCAACCATCGTCTAACGCCGGCAAGATCCCGTCGTCCCCGAACAAAACATAACGCCGATGAAAAATACCAGCAACCGTCGTCTAACGCCAGCGAACCACATCACCGACCTTCAGCATCGTCATCGTTGTAGGAAACATGACCCAGAACATCACCGCTTCAGACTAAAATCGTAAGCGATGAGGCAGAAACCCTCGACACATCACACAAAATCAGCAACGCACACACCGCTGCCTGCAACCCCACCGCCCTGAACAAGGGTTTATTTGACAAAGATCCCACTGTCGTCCTCGTCTGCACAAAACAAAACAAAAGAAAAAATGATCTCCCAAAGCCACCATCCAACCAGATCATAGATGCAACTCAACCTCCAAAACACCCAGATCTAAGGCCAAAGTGGCATCCTCAAAACACCAGACCAGGGGCTCGGGCACAGAATCAACATCGAGTCGCAAAGACCTCGATGCGCGCAAGACGAGCCAATACGGGTTCGAGACAGGAATAAGAACACCGCCTCAAGAGAAATTCTTACAGAGAATAATGGTACATGAATAGATAATTCTTGATTCACTTTTACGGTGACTAATAAAATATGTTGAATTGATTTAAAATATGTTGTGTATATATTTTCATTCTAATTGGGCTAAATCCCTTACCATTATTATTATTATTTTATAGGAATAAATCTATTTTCATCTATTTTTTATATTGGAACCATATTTTTAAAAATCAATTTTATGAATGTTGAAAAATAAAAGACATGAAATCTTCTAGAACATGATTGAAATTTTAAATTTTTTCAACATCTTTGTATTAATTATTTTAAAAATATTTATTCAAATTCTCAAAAAACATGAACATAATATTTTTAATTAGTGCTTTAATCTATTTAAACATTAATGATATATATTTAATAACTTGATTATGGTTTCAATATTTAAGGATTTTTTTTAAAATAGAAACATCTAATTTAATTTCCTCTAATAAAAAATTTCAATTCTTTATATTTATTGATCTATGGGCATTATTTTGAAATTTTAAATTATTTAAATTCAAATGATATTCAATTTTTAAAAACTTATTTATTGAAATAATTTATTTCTATTAAATATTTTATATTATTGAGGAAAATTATCTTTTTAAATTAATGAGATTGATGATCAATTTTTCACTTATATGTCATGGATTGAATGATTTATTTATTTCACTATCTTGGGTGTATTTTTTTTTTTTTTTTATTTTAATCTTAATATAAATTTTTATTTTGGCTCATATACATTTTTAATGTATGAATCATTTGAGGGGAATCCATAAAATATTAAAAATATGATATATTCAAATAGATACAGTCATTAAGATATTGGTTTTTTTATTTTAGAAAATAATATGATTTATCATTAAATTCAATGAACATGGGTGTTTAGTTTATTAGTTCTTAATTTCTATTCAGATAGATGGAATTTGATTTTGGATTTCCAAATATTATTTTAAAATATAATTTTATGGGAATATTAAATTTATTTCTATAAAATGATGTTTTCTCCCCTTAAAATCATTTTATATAGAGTATTTCCTATTGAAGTTTTAATTATATAATTTTTGTATAGGAAAATTTAATTCAATATTAAAATTTAATCTTAAAGAGATACAATTTTTCAAAATATCCTTTATCATGTAATTATTTCAATGATATATTTCTAAAAAACAATAATATGTTTTTTATATCAATATTTATGGAATTTTTTTAAAACTAGAAATGCTTTGCATGTGATTTTTTTTAAATATAAATTCAAATGTAGTATTTTTCATGGTTTCAAATTCATTTTTCATATTAAACTATCTTTATGTTACAATATGGATTATTAATGTATCATTTATCTTTTTTATATTATGATTAATTCAATGAACATGGGTGTCTAGTTAATTTGTTCTTAATTTCTATTCAGATAGTTGGAATTTGTTTTGGGATTTCGAAATATTAGTTTAAAATATAATTTTATGGGAATATTAAATTTATTTCTATAAAATGATGTTTTCTCCCCTGAACATCATTTTATATAGAGTGTTTCCTATTGAAGTTTTAATTATATAATTTGTGTATATCAAAATTTAATTCTATATCAAAATTGAGTCTTAGAAAGATACACATTTTCAGAAAATCCTTTATCATGTAATTATTTCAATGATATATTTCTAAAAAACAATACTATTTTTTGATATCAATATTTATGGAATTTGTTAAAAACTATAAATGCATTTCATGAGATTTTTTTAAATATAAATTCAAATGTAGTTTTTTTCATGTTTTAAAATTCATTTTTCATATTAAACTCTCTTTATGTTACAATATGGATTATTAATGTTCCATTTATATTTTTTCTATATTACGATTAAGCCTCATTTAATTATAAATCTATCCCACAACCCTTATTTATGAGATTTATAAAAATTTCAATTTATGGAAAGGATACCAAATTAAAGGATTGATTAAACTATAACAATACTTGCATATTTTCAAATGGTAGTATATAAAAATATGTTTTTTTTATCATTTTTCAATTTTTTTAATTTAAGTAATATTTATAGTTATATTTTCATATCTTCAAAGTGGCAGATATTTTTGACATTAATAGAACATTTGGATTTATGAGGGAAAGGTAAAAGTCATCATTGAATCTTGAGTTAGTTCATCTAAATTGAAAATTTAATGGTTTACAAATTGAATTATTCTTATATTTTTAACGGTTTATGATTTTTAGTAATTTCAATCACAAAGGGGGTTATAGTTTTAAAATTGAATTATTTATTAAATTATCTATGAAATCATTATTCACTTAAATTCCAATTTTTTGAAGTATAGAAATATTTTTTATATTTTCATTATGAAATATTTAAATTTCATTTAGATATATTAATGAGAATGTCATCGTCCATATTCTGGTATTACTAAAATTTACAAGCGTCTATGTTCATCAAAGGTGGGGATACTATTATACATCTCATTATCATAGGCCCTATTAATGAATTCAAAAAAAATTATGTTTCATAATATTCCATTTCATTAATTTATTTGTTTCTATATTATAATGTATTAAATGATGTTTTTAGACTGAATGGAGGGATTAAGAGTAATAATAAGGGATCATTTGAGGTCTAATGAGTGTAGGGTGTAGTAGTTGGATACTATTAGGGATCCTATGGGGTATATATATAACAATTATTCATGCTATGTTCCACTTTCATAATGGTGAAACCAACCAAATACCCAGTGTAATCTAGACATTAAAAAAGATATCCTTTTGTGACGGCCCTTCATGAAATAATTTCTCCCCAAATGAATATATTCATACAAAAATAGTTACAAAACCTAATTAAATATATGTTAGATAATAAATACACACCCAAGGGTTCTTGTAAGGCTAAGAATACTAAGGATATTTTTTTGGGTTCACTGTGGTATATTTTAAAAAAAACAAGATGTATAGGAAAATTGTCTCCCTTAATCATAAGAGTTCAAGCTGAATTCTTATTGGATGTTTTAGAGTGTGCATAAATGGGATTTCACAATGAAAAGCACGTATATGATTTCATTTCATTGGTTCTCATAACTATTGATTTGAAGGGGACAAGTTATCACAACCATTAAAGTGGGTGATTGGGTTTTAACTATCATTATGTGTGAGGGTGTAGGTGATCACTAACTTAACAATTGAAAAGACTTGGATTTCCTAGTACAATTATAAATAACTGTAATTAAATTTTATAATGAGTTTACTAATCCAAATTTGCTTAATCATGGGTTTTGGATTCTTACTACAACCAATTCAACTTATTTGTAAAACTAAAAACACTTATGAATATTAAGGGGAGAATATGTATAAATCCCTTGGAAGATTATTTCCATGAAATGTTATCAAATTATTCATTTAAATTAATTTATATTTTCTCCACACTAACTCACTTATTTTATTAAAATGAATTATATTTCCAAATATTTTAATTACATATTTTAATCATATTAACATATTCTATTTCATCTCAATAATATTTAATTTCTAATTATTTAAAAATAAATCAACCGTTATACCATCGTAACTGTGACAAATAATTATGTCCACACCTATGAAAGAAAAAATATTTCATTAACTGAATATATAATGATATGTATTCTTAAAAAATTAATTGTAGGGTGATATATGATCCCACACATTGTCATTGATAAATATTTTTTAAATTCCAATTTAATTACCATCATATATTATAGAATTGGTGAAAAAATAATGAATCTATTAAACTCTTCAAAAACATCACATTGCAAGAAAATAAAAATCATTGGATATAAAAAATATCATACTACAAAAATGAGTCTTATCATAGTATAATATATGTGGTGATCAATACATCACTTCTAGATATATAATATTTTGTTGTTATATAGAAATAAAATTGCAAAAACTTTTAAAAAACCTATTAAACATTATTATAAAATATGAAGAGAAATAAAATAAAAAAATGATGAGATGTGAAATAGATTTTCTTAATCATTATTATAAGGATTTAAAAATAATTTATCCTCCATGTGAAATATAAAATCAATATAATAAATTAATATTGGTAAATAATGAAAATAAAATATTATATAAAGACTTTTAGGCTATTCTAAGGAAAAAATAGATTCAGGTAAATATCGTACAATATTCATATCAAATGTGAGGTAAAGAAAAATACATCTATTATCAATGATATAAAATTTTCAAATAAATAATTTACTTTTTATAGGAAAATCATGGGCATAGAAAAATGATCATTTGGTAAGAATATGAGGTATTCATATCATTGTTATGCTTTTATTTCAGAAAACATTATCACAAAAATGGTTATTTATAAATTAAAATAATTTTCAAAAATAAAATGTTGAAATACCATATAAAATATGGTAATGGTGGGATGAATAAAATATTCAAAAATATATTCTTGTACAAATTACATTGACCCAATTAATCTGAAATTGCGTTTATAAAAAAGCATACCTCGAAGTCCTTCTTAGTTTATCAAACATTGAAATTTCTTAAAAAAACATAAATATATAAATAAATTATTTTATAACCTTATTCACATCCATATTATTTTATAATCATTATATTTTATTTTCCTCTATATATATTATATTTATGTAAAAAAATTCAACATAGTGTGTCAGTAATGATGATTATTTAGATCTTTTTTATAGAGGTGTTGTTATTCATTGGTATCCCATAGTTAATCATTCAAAAATAATATATTATACTTTTTTAATGTTCTATTATTGTTTACTAATTAAATGTTTATATCTATGGGAGTGTTAATATTGATCTTGAAAACACAATTGGCATTAACCATATTATTGTTTTTTATCAAACGATTGGTGATATCTTAAATAATAATTTTAATATTAATATTTCCATTGTAGAATAAAAATAAAATCATTATTTACTATTTATATCATATATTATCAATAATAATGTTCAAATTTTCATCTATTATATTATTTTGTGTCATTTTTTGGTAGGTTTTTTGATAGAAAAAATCTATATACCATATTTAAGGAAGGACACCACTCTCTAGGAAAAAATGGCTCCACAATATCTCAGTGTTATGTTTCCCATTACTATGGATTTCCTCTGAACCCCTTAAAACAAAATATTTCCTATCCTCAACTCTAATACTAATCATGTCAGATTCTTAGAGGCGGAGATTTTGAGGTGTTTTTAATAATATCTTTGTGTTCCATCTTGATTCCATATTCATTGAAGTTTTCTACGGGTCATGGTGGTTCACATCCTTCTTCTCTCATTACGACTTTTTTTGGACCTTATTCCTTGGTTCTTGTGGAGATGGTGGTGATGATTCTGCCTTTGGTTTTGCAATGATAGTTTACAATTAGGGAAAGTGGTTTATGGGGCCATAAGACATCATATTTGGTCCCTTTCTGATTTTGAGCACCATTATCATCTATATGTCGATGTGATCATTGATGAGGATGGTGCTCATCAGCCATAGATAAAATGGGATCATGCATTAATGGGGTTTATGATATCATTTTTTTGTAACAAGGAATCATGTTCATGATGATCGACAATGGAGTTATTTGTAGGGGATGTGATTTTGTCTTCGGATGGTTGGAATCAGTTCTAGAGTCATGAATCACCCAAACATTGATGGTCCCAATTCTGGATTTCTTCAACTTTTTGTTGGAAGATTCTTCTGTGATGGGAGGTGACCATTTCAAATATGAATTTAGATATTCATTCATGGTATTATTGTTTTTGGATGTTTATTTTTATCTTGGGACTGAGTGTTTGATGAGCGTCATATGTTATTGAATAGACTGGTTAATGTATTGTTTCATAAGGCAATAATTTATTCCTTTTTAAGGATTCATTTGGTTTGTGGCCCCAAAAGAAGGATATGTTCACTAAAACCCATAATTCATCAATAAATCCTCATGTTTATGGATGGATGGGATGTTTTTCATTGGGTTTTCTCTATTTTTTGTATCTACATTTGTGATGTATCAGGATGATAGTGCAGTGAGTTTGATGCGAGCACCATTGTGTGGGAAAATTGAGAGAGATATATGTGTGTTAAAACATATCATATGGTATTTTTACCACTTTTTAGTTTGGGTTGGAGGAGTTATCTTCCATGTTGTGTCACCAGTACATTGTAATTCTTCACAGGGGGGTCACCATAGATAGTGTTAGGTCCACCAGGTTAGATACTTTGTGAGGGGGGTGAATCAGGGTATGGCAGATTATAAAATCCACCCTTATTGATCTTGTTTCGTTGTTATGAAAAACCCTCTTATCTCTCTTTCATATATAAAAGTATAAACCAAAATTAAATCATGTAAATGGAACATAAAATATTACGTGGTTCACCCTCACTGGGCTACATTCAAGTAGAATACATCAGCAATGTGTCAATGTACCAAATCCACTAAAAATGCATTGTTGTTTATAATGTTCAGAGCAGTCTCACTGTCCCTCCAGGTTTAAAATCACTCACAATATGAAAGCTCACTTCTCTTTCAACATATGTGTGATCAATACTTATTCAGAATGTTCAATCATATTTTAAAGACTTGTAGTTCCATTCACCATCTCTAATGAAATCATCATCTTTAATTTTTGATAGATACTCTGGTGATGTCCAACGTTCACCTGTAGATGAATCTCACTTTTCACCAGAGTTACCTAGAAATCCTCCAACTTTCACACAACCCTAGAATGAATGTCACGCTTCTCTAAGTCTAACATGCTTCTCTAAGATTTGACATGCTTCTCCCTGCCTCGTGCGTAGGTGTCACCTAACCACTTGAGTGACACTCCTTTATCTAACTCCAAATTTTGGAAACTCTCAACCTTTTACACCCATACCAATATTGGTGTGCAACTATCCAATGGTGCGCAACTTCTGAATATCTTTATACCTATGCGCACATACCACCACTTGCACAACCATACCACCTGCACAACGGGAGCCCCAATTTTTTCTATGTGTTTAGATTCATCAAAAATTATGAGGGTTAACCCTCTATTAATAGGAATTTTGGGTATCCTGAGCACCACGTGCAAGTCTCCTCTTGGCATGCAAGTCCAGCCTCCCTAGTCTCTCTCATCATAGTAACCTTGCACGCCCAAAAAAAACACGGGATCCCCTCTTTCCTTTTCCATATTTTTATTTTTTGATCTTGAAAAACATATGGCTCAATACATTCCAAGCCTCCATGAAACTGGAAGGAAATTCCCATTTTGAAATACACCTTTATCCCTTTATCGATTTTGAGGCCCAAAAATTCAACAATCAATGGAAAACAATTCCACCTTGTATCTGCACTTATTGTACTACCTCAGGATCTTCCATTCCTATTTCGAGTTTCTTCTTTCAATCATAGATTGTCAACAATGTCTCTTGAACTTGAAAAATCAACATGTAACCCCCTTTGTCAACAAAAATGAACATCATGGTCTTCTTTATCAATAAACACAACATAGTGTCCAATTTTTTCAATAAACACAATCACCTTAAAAATTATACAATGAAACCATGAGGGATTTTTTTCCAACATATAGGATTCAATAACGCATTGTAATATATTGGGAAACGATACTTCTCGATTGTACCAGTTCTGACATATGATTCAATATTTTTATTTGGGACTGTGTGATTTCCTTGGGTCTTTTTCTTACGATGTTTTTCATATTGTTCCTGTAATGGGTTTTCACATTAACTATTTTTCAGAAGGTAATCTCTTTCTAATGTTTTAGAAATGGTACTTGACCCTCATCATTTTCATTACAACATATGATTAATTATATAATTTTGATTAATTTATGGTACCAAATAATATAATATATGATTTTGATAAATTATTGAAATCAATATGAAAACAAAAAGTGTTACTTCACGGGGGTGGTAGTCTGCCTAATTCATATTCAATGTTCTTTTATTGTTATATGTGCATGGGAAGGAATAAATATTTTTTAAAATTAACATAATAAAAAATATGTATATTATTGATACAAAGGTATCAATATTAATTTGTTGATGATAGGTTTTGAAGGGTTAAATTAATAATAAAATATAAATGATTATATATTATACATATTGGGAAATTGAATGTTATATTTAAATTCTACGTCTAAATGAAGGAGATAGGATTTTTTATGATGACAGAGGATAATTAAAATAAGATATAATGTCATTTGGATATATTTTTATTCATTTAAAAAAATTCAATGTTATGTATTTAAAATAATCATATCGAAGTTTCATCTTTTGTAAGTGAAGAAAAATTCACATTATTAAACACACATTATTTTTCAACAATTGAATGGAATTATTCAAAGGCCTATTGATCAGAAATTTAGTACAAATGAACTGTAGTTTGAGAAAATGTTTAAAAATAATCAACTATAACTTCTTCTTTTAATCATGTTTCTAGTTATGCAACATTAGATTTTTATATTTTAATAATTCCATTTTTTCAATATTAAATTGTTGTTAATAACGATATTTTTATTTTATTAGTAATTTAATATAATACCTTATAAAAAATAAGATCTTGATAAAATTTAAAATAATAACCATAAAATATAATTTAATTTTTAAATATGAAAAAATTTTCATTTAAATTAGAACATTTTATTTATAAAAACACTACTTTTATGTTGAGAAATACGGGTTTATCAACTCTATACTATTAATATTATGTTTCATTTTTTACCAATTAAAGGTGTGATTATATAAATATATATATGTTTAATAATAAGTATAAAATGATTATTTAATATATATTTATTTAATTTATTAGATAAAATATATAAAATACTAATAAAAAATCTTAAAAAAGAAATTAACCATTAACACTATAATCAATATTAATCATAGTAATATTATTTTTATGATTAAAAATATGGTGTTAATATTTTTATTATTTAGACCTACTACATAAAAAATTATAATATATTTCACAATATAAAACTTAGTTATGGTGAATAAAATTATTTTTCAACTCAGAAAACATAATTTTTAAAAATAATTTTTAGAAAAATTATATATCCATGAATAAAATGACCATTATATTATTATACAATCTATATAATTTTTATATAATTGCTACATCTATTAATTACCTACAATTTATAGGTTACAATTTAATAGTAATATTTAATATTTTTATTAAGGAAATGTGGTTTTAATTTTTTTTTATTTTTGTGTGTAAGACATGATAGATACACTATATTTAATTTTGAAAAATCAATTTATGCAACCACAAAACATTATATTCTAACAAAATTAATGAAATATGATCATCCAAATTTTGATGCATATTGGAAAAAAAGTGAGGGTATATTTCTCTCATTATATCCTCTATTTCACATGTATTCTCCACAAACATGTGATTCTACCACAAGCATTTACTAGATTGGTGATCTTGTTTATTATAAACTTGTAATATCGATCATAAATTTCCATAGGTGGTTCCCCATTTGAGTGGTCATGTTCCAGTTATACAGATTTCGATATGAGTACAAGATTTGGATCAAATATTTAATTAAAAAATTAATAAGGGGAAAAATTATACTTAATAGGGGTATATAGGTAGTGATAAATGATAGGATACAAAAAAACCACAATCAAGGATCTCGATGACATTGGTGTATCATGGAATAAAAATGTAATTCTTCCTAAATCTCATAACCCACTTCAAATGTTATATTTTAATGAATAGCTTATCAGCAATTTAAATATATATATATATTAAAGATTATTTTCTCCATAACTATTCTTTGGACATTATTCCAGATCAATATCTATCACTGAATTGTTAAATCCTTTTTTCATCATTTGATGGAAATGGCCCGAAACGGTCAGCTTCAAGTCTCCAACATTATGACAACATGTTGGGGTCTTATATCTCTTCCCATAATTACACTCAGATGGTACCATCCAAACTATATAATTTAATATATTTTTATTTTGTAAATATTACTAGGGGAGTGGTTTCTCTAAATATCCTTATAAATTCAGAAAATATAATTTCACCATATCCTCTATAATTTGAATGGAATTTTCAGACTGAACATTTGACCAAGAATGAAATTTTTTTCCAAAAATCACATCAATCTCTAATTAGATCTGGATAGATTTATTATGCCTCAATTTAAACCTCAAATCCAGATCAGATACAATGGATAGTGGTAATATATGTAGCCTTACCATAGACCTTATGTATAATAAAGTGACTTGGTTGAGGTATAAATATTCAATGATGAAAATAATGTATGCTAACATTCTGATCCCATAATCTGCATTACAAATAGCATTTCTCCCTTTATGAATTTTTGAGAGTCCAAAGATGATATCCATTGTGGTGTTTTTCTAATTCTATAATGTTATTGTTAATGGTTGAAACATATTATAATATTTTCTTATTCATCTATAAATTCCTATAATACCAATCATCAAGAAAAATATTCTACAATTTACCTCCCCATGTAACCCAAATAGAATTTTTGTTTTATATCACAACACATTATTGATCATATCTGATGAATAATGAATGATGAACAATTTTAAGAATATCCAATTTCATTTTTCAATTACAATTTTGATGGGACTCGAATCTAGGTTCTAGAATATACAAATTAATTTTTATCAAATTTAAACTATGGAATATTCATTAATATCTATGTATATTTTCATCAAATTTACTGGAATCTTTTGTATTTTTTATGATGAAAGGATGATGAGTCATTTGGGAAATGTATGATTTCTCTCCACCCATAATGAAATTAAGATTCATCTTAATGAAATCTATGAGTAATGGGTCTGTTATATTAATCATCACTGATAATGTATCATAGTCAATCCTTTTTTGAGAATCAACTACATTATTTTCTAGTTTCGGGTTGTAATGTATTGGGAATTTATAATCTTTTATTTATTCAGACCATGTCCTTTTGGTCATTTTAACTCCTTCTATGTGAATAAATATTTCAATATTTTATGATTAATATATATATATATAACATTTCTATAAAAATTTAATTTCATCATTTATTTAAGGTAATGACCATACCTAATAACTACAATACATGTATTAGGTAATTTTTCTCACAAGCCGTTAATTTTAATTAGGCATAAGTAATTACCTTATCATTATTCTTGAGGATTAAACTCAATCTGTTTTTCAAAGAATCATTGTATATTACAATATTTTCATCCCTATAAGGGAATTCATGTTCTGTAGTGTTGACCAAACTATATATTATTTCATTGTAATATGCCATATATAATTATCTCCAAATATGATTTACTATCATCCATATAAAAACCCACCCTTAAACATTACATAATATTTAATTAAATGAATAATTCATATTGAGGATCTTTTCAGGTTTAGAGTTTTAGAGAATTAAGAAATAACTATTACATCTCAAAAGATTACAATGTAGACATAGCTATACGGTTTCCATTTTTTCATAAAATAAAAACTCTTAAAAAAAGTGTCATGTCTAGTTCCATGTTTTAGACAACATGACTTTTCCTTGATCCCATCCTTGACACTATTCATCTTTATGTCCTGTGAAAACATTTAAAAACATGGGATGAGCATAAAAAGCACAGTAAGGGTTATAAAACAAAGAATGAAAACATTTGTTCATAAATACATACAAAACATGAAATCATTTACTTACCTCATTAAATCATAAGATTTATGAAAGACACATAGAAATCATTAATTATAAAGGTAACTTGTGGCATCTATATCAAACTTACATTGTAGCTATCGCAGCTACATAGGGAGTTACTTTGGAATACCCATCATAGTATATTCGCTGAATCTCTTAAGAGAAATATTCATTTTTTCCTCTATCATGTTACCCAATGAATTGAAGAGCTATCTTGGGCTCACCCACCCTAGGTTTATCACAGAACCACCCATATACGTAAATAATCCCCAAGAAACATAACCTGATCATAACACATAACATATGAATAAAGGAAAGATGACATTTCCACATTGCAATAATAAAATATAATTTCTAGATATTGAAATAATAAATCTATTTTCAAAATCATTTTCAATAAAAAAATACATAAAAAGATTATATGGTATTTATTTTTCCTTTTAAAAACATTCTGGCTTGTTAAGGAAGCCAAAGATCAAATAATACTCACGGCGGCTGAAAGGTCATTGTCACCACTTACATAAAAAAACATTCCTTTTTTTCATTTAGTAAAATGCTTCATATAAAAAGATTAACATTGAATGAAATGAATATTCAAAGGGGTGTATACATCTTATAAAATAATGATGTGTATAAAACTAAACATCCCTCAATGAATGGAGATTGGGACGGAGTCCCTTACCTCGCGTCCAACTTGACTCGATCATTCTTTAATCTCCTAAAAAATAAACTAAAGTTAATTTATAAATTCTTAAGAACATTTTTCAAGTTTATTATTCCTTTTCTATCATTTATTACCATGTTATAAACATTATTCAATCATTTAAGTTAATAACGTTCATTTTGTTGATATTTGGTAATTGAGTAAAAATTAAGACAATATATTTTCAAGTTGTCCATGTGGTCAAAGATTAATTATATACAGAATAATATTCATGATCTGTATATCCTATATATCATATATATCCAGTATATACTTGTTTTTTTATAATAGTACATAACATTTAGAGGTACAAAATGAAATGCACCATTCATGGAAATGGTAAGCCGTACGTACACATGAATGCTAATTTCATTTCTATTTCTTATTTTAATGGATATAAAACATAATGATACATTGGTATATTATAATTCTAGTATAATATCATATATAATATCATTAAATCCATCCATTATACATCCAACATAAGAAATGAATGAATCAAATCACTTTGAGGGGGCGGTAGTCCTCACTTCTTCAAATGAGATCATCGTATTTACCCACTATGGAAACCGTAAAGGCGTGATATAAATGGGAAGTACAGAAGAATAAAGAAATAATAAACAGAATATATATCATATATAAATAAAGTTCTATCATAATGGCCACCATGAGAGGCGGTAAGATGTAATTGAACAATCATCATTTTGTTAGGCCTTAGTTTTCCATCCACAGAAACATTATGTTCTCTATCCATTAGATGGAGGTGTGTGTATGTTTAGTTATAATTATTCTCATTAAAACATTCTAGTATATTGAGGATACTACTGTTGTTACAATGGAAAGGAATACAAAGAGTTTAGGTGTTGGAGAAGTAAAATAAAAGAAAACAATTTAAGAGAAATTGGTACCTTTAATTTGGGTAACTCCCTTTGGCTTGAACTAAAGGACTTTTTGATGTGCCTTTTGCTTGAGGTAAGGATTCTAAGAGGAGTAGAGGGATGTGGGAGATTAATTGGTTAGATTTTGAACGATCCAAATGGCTTAAGAGGTGTGTGGAATTGGTTATAAGTGGTATCCTTTTATAAGGGATAGGAGGGGCTCTTTAATAAAGTTCGAAAATTTTATTTTATTATATAATGATATTCGGTTTATAAAGGTCCAAAAATAATTATAGTAGAAGATAAGATGATTCATGGTCGAAATAAAATCATCCAATCATAATTAGGCATGCTTTAGATAATCTTTTAATCATTATAATCTTAGTTATTTAAGTCATTTAGTAATGAGATAAATATTGCATCCTTATTGTGTCTTAAATAATTTAATTTATATGATGTATAAAAATTATAAAAAAAATACCATGATATAGTAAATCTTTTTATATTTACAAATAATATTCATAGATGTAAATATGACTTATATTACACCATATAAAAATTAATTACTAAAAGATTTTTGTTAATATCAATTTTGTCTTCACATTAATATAATTAATCTAAATTGTCATTATCACTCCCAAGTGGCTCAATGGGGTCCCAAAATCGACCCAAAGATGCCCATGGTCGTAAATGACTCAACCAATAAGGTTTGGACAAGTGTTAAAGTAATTATTAATTATTATTATATTCTTTTAACCTTGAATTACCCAATTTACCTTTAACCGTGGTAAATAATAGTCAAAAGGTACTATTTACCAAAAATTATTTTCATCTTAACGAAACACATTATTATTATTGATAACAACAATTATTTTGGATTTTCTATATTCAATTCACAGAAGTGGTGAAAATTAATTTAAATGAAAAAGTCTGTTTTTTAACTACCACTAAGTGGTGTCATTATTCATAATAAATTGAATTTTTTCAGAAAAATATAAAAATTCAGCCTAAGCTATATTTGATATTCCGAATTCAAAAATTACGTCTATTTTTTCAATTTCAAAACATAGAAGTGTAATTATTTAATTTTAAAATTAATTCCTGTTATCAAAACTAATAGCGAGTTTTTAAGAAACAATAACTATCAAAAGATTGATACTTGTTTAGATATAATTTCAAAGTGAAATTAATTACAATTAAGAAATTTGGATAAAATGGTAAAAATATATTTTAATTTTACTTTAAAACCAACTTAAATGATAATCTAACCATATAATTAAATTAGATTAAAGGTTACTTTTGAATTAAAATGTAATATTTTTGACTATTAATTAAAAATGAACTTTATCAGAAAAATACCAAAAATTTACCCAATGTAAAATTTGATGTCCACATTCTATATAAGGAATTTTATTAGGTCAATTAGAATGTTTTAAAGTGACCAAAACTATATTTAATGAGGGTTCGCCATTAAATGGTGATAAATCAGCCTTTTAATGTAAATTATGCTAAAAATTAAATTCATTCACATTTTAAGCCTCTAAAAATTTATTGGATAATGTAAATACATTTAACAAACTTGTATAATCATATTGTAGTTAGTTTCATTAATTCCCTCCAATACAATGGCTTGGAGATAACTACCATTTTAAATAATAATATTATATTATTAGTGTGAAACATAATATTACAAAGAAACCCATTGTTGCATATCGGGTACTCTATCAAACATAGAAACCCCTTTAAAATAAAATTAATATTTAATTACCAAATATTAATAAATATTAAATACGTATTATTCTTCATTTACGTGGGATGCTACATCCTTCCCCCCTTTTTGAAATTGCATCCTCGCAATTTTTATTCACATATCAAAATATGTGGGTGTATTTATCCCTCACAGCATTTTCAAATTCCCATGTCACCTCTTCAACCATATGTTTTTTTTCACAAAACCTCTACCTAGTGAATCGCCTTATTTCACAACAATTTCTCTCTTCGGTCAAAAATATGGACCAGATTTTCTTCATAAGAGAGATTCTCTTCCAACTGAACTACCTATGGGCTCAAAACATGAGATGGATCTGGCATATACTTTCTCAACATCCAAACATGAAAAACATTGTGTACATGGGATAAACTTGGAGGAAAAGACAATCTATATGCAACTGATCCCATTTTCTCCTGAATTTCATAAGGTCCAATGAACCTCAGAATCAACGTTACCTTCTAACCAAAACGCATCACACTTTTCCATGGATAAACTTTGAGAAAGATATGATCACCTACCTCAAAGAAAAGATCCTTCCTCTGGTTATCTGCATAAATTTTATGTCTACTCAGAGTAGTACTAATGTGCTTCTGAATCAATTGACCTTTCTCTGAGAACTCTTCTACCAATTCTGGTCCAATCAGCTTCCTTTCACCTACTTTATCCCAGAATGCTGGAGTTCGACAATACTTTATATATAATGCCTCAGATGGAGCCATCAGTATACTGGAATGGAAGATGTTATTATAAGAACATTTACCCAATGAAATATGTTGGTCCCAACTTCCCTGGTAATCCATCGAGCAAGCACATAACATATCCTCCAAACTATGAATTGTTCATTCTGACTGCCCATCTGATTGAGGATGAAAATCTGTACTAAAATTTAATTCAGTACCCCATGACTTCTGGAGGCCTTTCCAAAAGTTATAAGTGAACCTGGGACCATGATCAGATACAATGGAGAGGGGATCTCCATGAAACATAACCATCTCTTTAACATAAAACCGATAAATTTAATCTACAGACAAAGTATTTCTAACAGGAAAGAAATGAGAAGATTTAATCAATCAGTAAATTATAACATAGATTTCATTATTAACTTGAGATGTCTTTGGTAATCCCACAAAAATGTCCATGGATATATTTTCCCATGTCCACTCTGAAACCGGTAGTGGCTGAAGCATTCCATTCTATAACTGTCTCACTACTTTAACCTGTTGACAAGTAAAATACTTCATAGTAAAATCATCAATATCTCTTTTCATTCCATCCCACCAATAATAATCCTGATGATCGATGTACAGCGTAGTACAGCCAGGATGTACTGAAAATGGAGAACTATGATCTTCACATAACAACACAATTTCAACTGTGAATCACAAGGCACACATAATCTCTTTCCAAATATACAAACACAATCATTATCAACATTATAATCAGGCAACATGCCCTTATGAATTAACACAACCTTTTTCTGCAACTCAGTTTCTTCCTTCTGTGCTTTCTTAGTTCTGTCTGATAGAGATGATTTCACTGATACCTAAAACAAAATTGAAGAATTTCCTGCAACAACAACTTCTATGAAAAATATCATCAAATCAAAAACCAGAGCATCTGGTTCCAAATGTAACATGGTTAATGAAGTATTACATTTTTGACTCAAAGCATCAGCAACTTTATTTGCTTTTCCCGGATGATAAAGGATAGTGAAATCATAATCATTGATTAATTACAACCATATCCTCTGAATCATGATCAATTCATTATGAGTGAATATATACTTCAAACTTTTGTGATCAGTTTATATTTCACACTTTACTCCATACAAATTCTGCCTCTAAAATTTTAATGCAAAACACAACAGCAGATAATTAAAAATCATGTGTTGGGTAATTTAACTCATGAGGTTTCAATTGAAGTGAAGCATAATAAATTACCTGATCATTTTCAATTAGGACACATCCCAGTCCTTTCAATGAAGCGTCACTATAGATATCAAACTGACAATTTCTGGATGGCAGTGCCAAAACTGATGCATTCACCAATCTCCTTTTAAATTCCTGAAAACAGGCATCACATTCTTTTGCCCAGATGAACTTAAAAACTTTTTGAATTAACTTAGTCATTGGACTAGATAAACATGAAATATTTTCAACAAACCTTTAGTAATAACCTGTCAAACCAAGAAAAATACAGATCTCTATTATATTTTTGGGTCTTGTCCATTCATCAACAACTTTCATTTTAAAAGGATCGATAGTTATGCCATTTTTTGAAACAATGTGGCAAAGGAAAGAAATTTGTTGTAACCAAAACTCACACTTGCTGAATTTTCTAAAGAGTTTCTTTTCTTTTATGGTTTTCAAGACAACCCTTAAATGACTATAATGTTCCTCCTTAATTTTGGAATAATCCAAAATATCATCGATGAACACAACCACAAAGTTATCCAAGAACTCACATAAAATTATATACATAAGATCCATGAATACAGTAGGTGCATTAGTTAACCCAAAAGGCATAACTAAAAATTCATTATGGCCATATATAGTACAAAATATGGTCATTGCAATGTCTGATTCCTTTACATTCAGCTGATGGTACCCCGACCTCAAGTCAATCTTCAAAAAATACTGAGCTCCCTGGATCTGATCAACCAAATCATCGATATGAGGAAAAGGATACTTATTATTAATAGTGATGTTATTCAATGCTCTATAATCAATGAAAAGTCTCATTGAAGCATCTTTATTTTTAACAAACAAAACAGGATCACCCCATGGTGACGTGCTAGGTTGAATGAAACCTTTATCTAATAACTCTTGGAATTTATCCTTTAACTCTAAAAGTCTAATTTGAGCCATTCGATAAGGGGGTTTTGAAATTGTCTTAGCATCTAAATCTAAGTCAACAGTAAATTCAACATATCAATCAGGTATAATACCAGGAAACTCATCAGGGAAAAAATGAAGGTACTTGTTTACCACTGGAACATAATTAATCTAAACAGTTGATTTGTTTTCAACAATATGTGCAAGGTAACATTCATTTCCATCTTTTACTAGTTTCATAGCTTCCTAATATGTTATCAACAGCAAGGGTTCATTTTTTAATACACACTGAAAATCATTTTGAAGAGAAACCTCTTTAGCTCTGTAATCAATCTTAGCTTGATAAACAGAATGCCAATCCATTCCCAAAATAACATCAATCTCTACTAGAAGAAAAACAATAAGGTTTTCAGGTAGATTCTTTCCACACACAAGGACATGAATGTTCTTATGTTTTCTTTTTCTCTCAACATTTCCTCTAGGGGTTTTTTCCGATTGTTCGGTATTCATATCTTGATATAGAATTCCCTAATTTACTAGAAAACTTCTCAGAAATAAAAGAGTGTGTAGACCCTGAATAAAACAACAAATTGGCATAATATGAACAAACAAATAGTGTACCTGATACAACTTCATTTGATGGCCCAACATCTTTTGATGTAGTTGCAAAGGATGTCTCCCCTCTTTTTATGCTTGTAGGCTTGTAGATTTCCTTCGGTTGAGTTCTTTATTGGACATTCTTTTTCATAAGGACCAATTTCATTGCACTTAAACCATTTTACTGACTGTAAATCAGATTTTGTCTTACCATTACCCTGATATTTTTCAGTGTCATTACGAGCCTTATATCCCATTTTACAACATTGGTCGCACTTACCAGAATTCAAAAGATATTCCCCAGCATGCTTTTTTACCACAATTTTCACAAACTGTAAACTTATGTTTCTTACCATCATAAGTTTTTGATGAGTTCTTCCCTTTCGCCTGCAACCTCGTCCTCTTATTTTGTTGTTTTGTAAAGAATACATGATCATCAGAAAACTCCATTTCCACCTTCTCAGCACAACGAAAAAGTTTTTCATTACCTTTGAACTCAAAAAAAGATAACCTTTGATACTTTGGCTTTAATCTTGAGAAAAAACGGTTGATTTTACTATCAAGATATCATATGAAATTTGGAGCATACCTTCCCAGTCGAGTGAATTTTTCTTCATAAGAAGGCACTCAGTCATCCTCCTACCTCAATTATAGGAATTGTTTTTCCATCCTAAGACAAACCACCTTAGGAAAATATTTCTCAAGAAACATACCTTTGAATTCATCCTAATCGAGATCATCAATCTCCTCACTATCCCTGATATTTTTCACCATCGGCCACCACTGATCAACTTCACCTTTAAAATGGTAAAGAACAATACTAACATTTGGATGTTCTAAACAACCCATGACATCAAAAATCATCTCCAATGATTTAATCCACCCTTCACCTAGCACATGGTTAGATGATCCTCTGAATGATGGGGGATGTTGCCTCATGAAATGCTCACAACTGACATGTTCATTTGTGGTTGATCTAGCTGATCACATACATGGATACTACCACCATTTATAGCCTAAGTCAATTGTTCCATCGCTGCAACAAACTGTTCAATTTCGATTCCGACCATCCTAGGTTGCTGATTTGGATGGCTGTCTTCCTTTTGATGTCATCTGAACACTACTTCCCTATTTCCTCTGTGAAAACCCATTCTCAATATAGAAATACATTCAGCGAAGAAACATGGAAATCTGTAAATGCTATATGATATCAATATTAACATAAATTACTTTATGGATATTAATTAAACAATACCCTAACTCTTAATGTTATCTAAACTAGCCTCTGATACCAACTATAAGGACCCGACCATAAACATTACATAATATTGAATTAAATGAATAATTCTCATTTAGGATCTTTTCAGGTTTAGAGTTTTAGAAAATTAGAACATAATGATTACATCTCAAAAGATTACAAGGTATAAATATATATACAATTTTAATTTTTTTCATAAAATAAAATCTCATTACAAAAAGAGTCATGTCTAGTTACATGTTTTAGACAGCATGACTTTTCCTTGATCCCATACTTCAACTTATTCATCTTTATGTTCTGGGAAAACATTTTGAAACATGTAATGAGCATAAAAAGATCAGAAAGGGTTATAAATCAAAGAATGAAAACATTTGTTCATAAATACATACAAAACATGAAATCATTTACTTACCTCATGAAATCATAAGATTTATGAAAGACACATAGAAATAATTAATCATAAAGGTACCTTGTAAAATCCATATCATATTTACATTGTAACTATCACAACTACATAGAGAGTCACTTTGGAATACCCATCATAGTATATTCCCTAAATCTCTTAGGAGAAACATTCACGTCTACCTCCATCACATTACCAAATGCATTAGAGAGCTATCTCGGGCTCACCCACCCTAGGTTTATCACGGAACCACCTGTATATATAAATAATTCCCAAGAACAATAACACGATCAAAACACATAACATAAGCAAAAAGGAAAGATAACATTTCCACATTGCAATAATAAAATATCATATCAAGATATTGAAATAATAAATCCATTGTTAAAATCATTTTCAATACCAAATACATAACAAGATTATATGGTATTTGATTTTCCTTTTAAAGACATTCTGTCTTGTTAAGGAATCCAAAGATCAAATAATACTCGCGGCGGCGGAAAGGTCTTTGTCACCACTTACATAAAAGAAACATTTTATTTTGTCTTTTAGTAAAACGATTCATATAAAAAAAATTACCTTTGAATGAAATGAAAAGTCGAAGGGGTTTATACACCATATAAAATAAAGCCATGTATAAAACTAAATATGCCTCAATGAAATGAGATTGAGACGAAGTCCCTTACCTCACGTCTGACATGACTCGATCATTTTTTAATCTCATGAATAATAAACTAAAGATAATTTATACTTGCTTTAGAGCCTTTTTCATGTTTATTATTCCTTTTATATCACTTATTACCATGTTATAAACATTATTCAATCATTTATGTTAATAATGTCCATTTTTTCAATATTTGGTACTTGAGTAAAAATGAACACCTTATATTTACATGTTTTCCATGTGGTCAAAGGTTCATTATATCCAGAATGATATTCATGATTTGGATATCATATATGTCTTATATATCCAGTATATGCATTTTTATAATAATATATAATGTTTAGAGGTAAGAAATGAAATGCACCGTTCATGGAGACGGTAAGCCATACGTACACATGAACGCTACTTTCATTTCTATTTTCTTATTTTAATGGAAATAAAACATAATGATAAATAGGTTTATTATGATTCCATTATAATATCATAAATAATATCATTAACTCTATCCTTTATACATTCCACAAAATGCATTAATTAATCAAATCACTTTGAGGGGGCGGTAGTCCGCACTTCCTCAAACGAGATCATCATATTTACCCACTATGGAAACCATAAAGGAATTCTATAAATGGGAAGTACAGAAGCATAAGGAAATCAGAAACATAATATATATCATATATAAAAACAGTTCCATCATAATGTCTACCATGAGAGGTGGTAAGATGTAATTGAACAATCATCGTTTCGTGAGGCCTTAGTTTTCCATCCACAGAAATATTATGTTCTTCATCCATTAGATGGAGGTATGTGTATGTGTAGTTATAATTATTCTCATAACAACATCATAGTATATTGAGGATACTGGTGTTGTTACAAAATAAAGGAATAAAAAGAGTTTAGGGGTTGGAGAAGTAAAATAAAAGAAAAAATTTTAAGAGAAGCTGTAACCTTTAATTTGGGTAACTCCCTTTGGTTTGAACCAAAGGACTTCTAGAAGTGCCTTCTACCAAAGGTAGGATTATAAGAGGAGGATAGGGATTTTGGGAGCCTAATATTTCAGAGTTTGGATGAGCCAAATGGATTTAGAGGTGTGTGGAAATGGTTAGAAGTGGTCTCCTTTTATAAGGGAGAGGAGGGGCCCTTTTGGAAAGTGTGAAAACATTATTTTTTTATATAATGATATTCGGTTTATAAATGTCCAAAAATAATTATAGTCTAAGATTAGATGAGTCATGGTCGAAAGAAAATCAACCAATCAGAATTGGACATGTTTCGGATAATATTTTAATCATTATAATTTTATTTATTTAAATCATTTATTAATGAGATAAATACTTCATCATTATTGTGTCATAAATAATTTAATTTATTTGAGTTCTAAAAATTATATAAAAATTACCATGATATAGTAAATATATTTAGATTTCTATATAATATTTATAGTCTAAAATAGGACTTATATAAGACCATATAAAATTTAATTACTAAAATATTTTTGTTTATGTCAATTTTGTCTTCACATTAAATTAATTAATCTAAATTGTAATTATCACTCCCATGTGGCACAATGGGGTCCCACAATCGACCCAATGATGCCCATGGTTGTAAATGACTAAACCAATAAGTTTTGGACATGTTTTAAGCTAATTTTGAAATATTATAATACTCTTTTAACCTTAAACGACCCTATTTACCTTTAACCGTGATAAATAAAAGTACAAAGTTACTATTCACCACAATTCATTTTCATCATAATGAACCACATTTTACTTTTTGATAACAACCATGTATTTAGGATTTTCTAAATTATTTTCACAGAAGTGGTAAAATTTCATTTAAATGAAAAAGTAGGTTTTTTTAACTACCACTAAGTGGTGTCACTATTCATCAAAAATTGATGTTTTTTAGAAAAATACCAAAAATTTAGTATAAGCTATATTTGATATTCTGAATTCAAAAATTATTTCTATTTTTTCAATTTAAAAAAATAGAAGTGTAATTAAATAATATTTAAATCAATTCCCGTTATCAAAACATATAGCGCGTTGTTAAGAAACAATAACTATCAAATGATTGATACTTGTTTATGTCCAATTTCAAAGTAAAATTAATTCAAATGACCAATATTGGATTAAATGGTAAAAATATATTTTAATTTCACATTAAAAACAACTAATTTTATAATGTAACTATATATATAAATTAGATTAAAAATCACTTTTGAATTAAAAAGCAATATTTTGCACTATTCATTATAAATGAACATTATCAGAAAAATACCATAAATTTACACAAAGTAAAATTTTATGTCCCCATTTTAAATAAGGATTCTATTTGGTCAATTTTAATGTATTAATGTGACTAAAACTATATTTAAATAGGGTTCACCATTAAAAGGTAATAAATCGGCCTTTTACTGTAAATTATGCTTAAAATTAAATTCAATCACATTTTAAGCCTCTAAATTTTTATAGGATAATGTAAATACATTTAACAAACATTTATAATAATATTTTAGTTAGTTTTATTAATTCCTCCCAATACAACAACTAGGAAATAACTACCATTTAAAATATTAATATTATATTATTAGTGTGCAATGTATGATTTCAAGGAAACCTGTTGTTACTTATCAGGTATGCTATCGAACATAGAATACCCTTTAAAGTAAATATAATATTTAATTGACAAATATTAATAAATATTAATCATGTATTATTCTTCATTTACCTGGGATGTTACAATCCATGTTAATATAGTTAATGGATTTTATAACAATGATTAATAACTCATTGTGAACTTATATTATTCAGGTAAACTATGAAGACAATATATCTCAGTTATAATGGTTTGAGAAGGATATTTCATGATAAATTCCATCTCAGATAGATCTACTAATATGAACATGTTTGTTATTATGTTACCCAATATTGATATATTCAGAGCCAGAAGTCACACATTCAAAATTTCGAATAATTTTTCATGTTTATCAAGTTATTTAGAACATTCCACAAATGATCATCATATTCCTCCATAATAATAGAATATAAAATAACATAATATATATATATATATATATATATTTATATAAATAAAACCCAAAATTGATCAATTTGGATCCCTTATAATAGAAGGGTATTTGAAAATTCAAAAAGGATTCACAATAAACTCATAGATTTCATGCATTATATAGAATTGTTTCATAGATATCTCATCCATTTTGTCTCATAAATGATAATAACCAAATAAAAGTTCTATCATTTTCATGTTTCTAGAAAATGTGATTTTATCCCATATATAATCAATATTAGGTTGAGGATATCTTTTCTTGATCCTGAAATTATTAATCTCACAATAATCAATTATAATATGCATTGATACATTTTCATTTTTGAAATAATTTACCTATTCACTCCAGGATTAAGAACTAGGTTATATAAAACACTTGTCTATATTCACTTATTATCCCTTCTTTAATTCCATTAATTTAATAGGATCCATCATATATATATTTTTGATATAGGCTTGGATATATGTATGGTTTTGATTGAAATATCAACATCACTATCTTGGGAATGTCTAGGTATTTCATCCATTAATACAATAGTTTACTCCCATACAATAGGAATGTCATCAATGATAAATTTCTCCATGATCAATTTAGTCAAAAGTCCCTCTATGTTTTGTATCATATTTGATTTTATTGATTTTTCTCCCATATGGAGTTCATAATCATCCATCAATTTATAATTTTTAACATTATGATTAAGTATATGAAATGACAATTCCATATCCCAATAAAAAAATTAGGTTTATATAGGGAATTACAATAATTAAATAATATTATGACACATTCAACCAATGGTAGAGGAATTATATCTATAGGTTGTATCCAATCACAAATAGAAATTTTAATATATGTATATATATATATTTTTATATTTATCATTAACATGATCATTGAACCAATACATGTTAATATATATTGATTGATATCAATTACAAGAGATTTTGATTCTTCATTCATAGAAAAAATGTGTGATGTAATATAATGAGATGAACTATAATAAATAAGATATTATAATATGAATAAAATAGATAATGTGTATCTCAAATCACTTCATTATCATGATCTAACTTAATGGTTTTTATCATAAATTCTATTCCTTGTTCATTTTTTAGTGGTTTTCAGTACCTATTTTTTTATTAGACTTATTTTAAGTCATTGACTTATATAATTTCCAAATCCTTCAACTTGAATCATTAATGATCAGGTGGATAATAAGATGGTACCTTTATCTCTTATAATTTATAAATCTGATCCATTTCTTGACTTCATTAGGTGTGGAATTTGTATCTATCATTACTACACATAAAAAAATCTATGATCCCCACATAAATGAACAATGTTATTTATCCCAAATTTATTTCATAGAATAAATTTATATTTTTTCCCATAATATGTCGAATCATTATACACTCCTTAATACTCAAAATTCCTTTTTTTCACCAAAATAATGAGTTGTTCCTATTATATCATGAAATTTTATAAATATTAAACAATCTCTTCATTGCTATGAATGTATATTATGGATAATTACATTTGATGACTGGAAATTAATAAAATTCAGAACCGACCGATATTAATCACAATTTCATAGATGAAATCAGAGGAATGCCTCATGAGTCTTGTGACGTTTTCATTATAATATATAGTATATTCATCATAATATGGATTTTATTCAAACAATTTCTTATCTTTTATTTTTTTAATGATTCAGATGAAAACACATAGTGGGAGATATCTTCTTGAATTATTCTCATTCCATATAGTCTACTTCCTTCCATTCCCTGGTATTCTTAATGATAATCCACTACTGGTAAATATCACCTTCTAAACAATAGAAATCCAAAACTACCTACTCATGTTCTAATTATAGAATAATGAAATATATAATTTCTAAAAAACATCCCATTACTCGAAAACTAGTTGAGTATATGACCTTTAAAAAGATGGGGAATATTACAACCCTGACCTTATTCAACGAATCATGTAATTTATAAAAATTAATTCATTTTATTCAATTCTGGAATATCTTTTGTAAGTATGGATTTTTAGATAATTAGTTAACAAATATTATGTAAACACCCATACATTTAATTTTCTAAAATTCATCTTAGTATCCATCATTTATACAATATGAATCTTCATAATGAACCTTATTTTATTGTCAGGAAAAATATTTTAAATTATCATTTTTACATTATCATTTTATCAAAAAATCCTTAAACCCCGTAATTTATTTTCCAAATGTGGGATTAGGACATGAATCTATGTACAGTACATTAAATAAATTTTTTTACCCAGTTCAACACTATGATGTCATATCAGATAGCGTTTATTTAATATGATCAAGATTTTTACCAAATATTCATTTTTATATAAATAAAATCATATTTTATTCTAACAATTTTTCAAGAAACACATTGTTGGAGAACATAATTAAAAACCCATAACCCCGACGGTTTCATAGAAAAAATGATAACCCTTGATTTCATTTTATTAAAACAATACCCTTTTACCCTAAAGTGGAATAATAATTCATTTGAAATAAAAAATCTCTATCTTTCCATTTAAAGTAAAATTATTTCCAAGAAAACTCATTAAAAGGAATAAAATATTTATGTAATTTCTTTGAGAAATCATCTTCATAGAACCGTTACAAGAACCCTTACAAGAGGAATAACCCATTCAGCAAATATCTAATATAATTCTATGAATACCATAATCATTACCCAATTCATTATATTTATATAGTCGCACAAATCAAAAGATCTATATCATACTCACCCATCATTTATAAAAAATATAAAAGGACCATAACGTAAATTAAACACATAAAATATTGAATTTACATCATAAAACTTATGAAACATCCTATTTAACCCATGTTTAATTTTTGGGGATATTGATATTATTATTCCATTAAGAACTATTTTAAAAAACAAAAATATAAAGAAAAAATTGAAGGATGATTTTTATATAATTAAAATAGTAAATCATGTAAAATAATATAGGTATAAAAATGGATGGGGGGAGTAGAATCAATGTTCATCATATAAATAAAAATAACATTATCATTTTTTCTTTTTTGTAAAGAATTTCATGGAATTCTATATAAATTATGTAAAAATATTCCCATTTAAAAACATTTTGAGAACATAAAAATTGACATAAAATGTAATTCATAGTACATTTATGTCTATATAATATATCCATGATAAGAGTTTATGAATATATACATGGAATATAATGATTTAGAAAATAATTTACAAAACATTTAAAAATATTTTTATGGTAAAGAGTGAATTAACATTAGTCTGACTTATCACATACCTTCTTTATATAATATATAATAAAATATAATCCATTACTTAAATTACTAAGAATGGTAATTCAGTTTAATAAATTCTACATAATATATATACCCCAATCCTAATAGCTCGAAGCTAGTTCCTACTAAAATTACATTGGCATAAAATATAGGGAAACAAATCCCAAGGAACATATTCATTTTGAATACTTGGTAAACAAGATACATAAATTAGTCTTATATTAAATTTTAATTAAAAAGAGTACAATTATTTTTGAAATGGTTCTTAGACCATGTAGTGTATCCCATATTACTATTCATATTAATCTAAATGGAATCCTGGGGATATGAAAAAAAAATAAGTGAGATAAAATTATCATTAAGTGTTATGTCAGTGGAATAAATAGTGAATCAATAAGAATTATCATTAATGAAATGTAAATAACTTATGACACATTCCATGTAATCAATATAATGGGAATAAAGTACATAAATAATATGTAAAGGTATATAAATAAAACACATTCAATTTAAATAATATGTATATCATAACTAGATAAGGAATAATTTATATGGAAAGTTAAATAACTGAAACATATGAAATTTAAATAGCATAAATATCATAACTATATAAGAAATAATTGATATTGAAATTTAATAACATAAAAAATTCCATTTAAATAATAAACTAAAAATAATATTCATCCATTGATTTTTTCTTAGTGAAAATTATCATGGATAAAAATAACATTATTCATAATATAGAAATTTCTTATTTATTGGATTCCATGTTTCCTAGGTACATGGTACCTTTGCAATCATGAAATTTCACAAGACGGTTTAAAAATAATGTGTAAAACCTCACATAACCACAGATAGACATATAATTTGTCACATGACAATCACAATTATTCAAGGGGATATATATAACCTATACCCACCTGTGTCCCACCGGTCCAAGTAATTCCCCATATATCAAATAATAGATTTATAAAAAATGTTCCATGTCATAACATATCTGTATTGAGTAATAGATATAGATTTATAAATATTTCCCCAGATATATAATAACATTTAGCATAGAACTACATATTTAGAAATTATATATGGTTTATGAAATAATCATATCCATGATATGCAAAATATAAATTTATAGGATATTTAATGTCCAATGATCATAAGAAATTTAACATTTCAATAGAATGTTATTGACTATAGAAATGATTCATGAAAGTAAATTTCAATAAATTTCTATGTAAAAATGATCATAACCCATTAAGAGGATGAATAAGGATGGTATCTGTAAAAAATATCTCCAGTTTAAAAATAAATGTTTTTTTATAAAAATAAACACCATAAAAATATATTTAATGTCATTCTTGAGAAAAATACCATTTCGATTTTGAAAATAAATAATAAAATCCAATTCATTGAAAATAATTTTTAATAAATTTTTCTTTAAAAATATCCTAGTTAACCTAAAAATGAATCGTCAATGAAATTATGATAATGGAGGTGGTTAATTTCTTACATGATGTAACAAACATTCTTTTTTTCAAGATAAAAAGGATTGAAAATTGCATATTTTATAAAGATACATGATGTTTCCATTGAAATAATATTATAAAAAGAAAAAACTAGTTGTTATATTAATAAATAAATATTCTAAGGTTAAGGATACATTTGTTTAAAACAATCTTAGAAAACAATGTTTCATATTAAAATGGATTTCTGACCAAATAGTGAAATGATGTTGGGTTTTAATAAAATAATTTCACAATAATTTTAAGTATAAAAGAGATGAAAGATGCTACACTCACTTAAAAAAGTACATTAATAAGAAATATGAGATTATAAATAAATGTTTTATTAAACAATGAGCATATAATTTCATTAATGTAAATCATTTAATAAACAACAATGAATAGAACAAGATTGTTAAATAAATCGTTAAAATGATTATAATGTTGATAAGAGAATTAATCAATGAATAATTTAGCTGTATCAACATTATATTAAAATAAAAATGGGATATATATATATATATTAATGTTTTATTATACACATAATTATATAATATTAAAAACAACGAGGAAGTAATGTATCCTATGGAAAAGGAATATGGTTATGAAATAAGTTACCAATTGGAATCAGTATATTTAAATTACCATGTAATAAATAATTAAAATAGATAAATAATATTCCATGAATAAATATTTATTCATTATATTGTGTTTTAATTTTGAAGTATTTAATTCATATAAAATTAACTATGTGAAATATAATATAATATTCCCCAATGAAATAGAATTGAGACGGAAACCCTTACTATATATTACCATTCGGTTGAATGCTCATAAAACTCAGGTATAGTTGTTTAATGGGTGTAATTAACTCATAATAGAACCATATTAACATTTAAAATATCATATATTATCCTTTTATACAATCTTATCACCCATATATTAATATCAATTCATTATTTTCATTGTTTTGGGTGTTAAATGCCGTGTTTTTTAGTATATTTTGACTAGTTATTTTTTGTTAATATAATATAGATCACTATTTAATAATATATAGAATTAAAAACATGATTTTAATAAAATTTATATTCATTATATTTTAGTTTATAGTAATCCAAAAAATTTGGTGATAAAAAATGAAATGCACTGTTCATAGAGATGGTTGGTCGTTAGTATTCATGAACGCTGTTCCATTTTATTATTGTATTAGAAGAAATAAAAATAAACACGATATATATAGTATCATTAATATATCATTTTTGTGTCATATATATACATTATATTTATTAAACCCATTCATATTACATTCCAAGTAAAGTATGAACGAATCACATCACTTTGTGATGCGGTATTCTATCGTACACATGAGTGGCATTATCGTATTCCAAATAATTAGAAAGCATGATGGTATGTGTGATATAATATTTACAAAATCATAATAAAATAATATACATTAGATATATCATATATAAACTATAAATCCATCATTATTCGCATCCTTGAAAGGGGTTAATGGAAAAAACTAACAACATCGGTTCACGAGGCGGTTGTTCGCAGTATATATTAACGATGATGTGTAACCCATATGATGTAATTGTGTGATTATATAGGTTTTAATCATAACATAAAACCAACTATGTATATGTAAAATACATTTTTTATTATACACGTCTGGTATAATATGAATTTAAAGTGGTAGGGAAAGAAATATAATAAATTTCTTTTTAGAAGAACATTACATATTTTTCAAGAATCCTCAACAGGTTTTCACTAATTTCTTAACATGTTATATTTTTTTACTTTATTATTATTATAATATAATATTAGGTTTATTTATAGTTATTAGGGTAGTTATTAGCTGAACCAAAGGTCATTTATGGTGTTCAGTGGAGAGGAGTGGGGAAACCTTTTATAGGTGGGATGAGTGGACCACTTTTACTTTTGAATGAGTGAATTCCTCCAACATTTTATTCATTCCAATATTCCTAAATTATTGTATATTATAATTTATATAATTTTTAAGGATTAAATATAACAATTACAAGGGTTTTGGACATGTTTTTTGTCATTTGTACACCTTAAATTATTTGTTTAACAAATAAGTAAACAAATTTTATCCTTAATCACAGAAATTATTTTTAACTAATTTTACTAATCACATTGATAAAAAGATATGTAGTATTCATTATAAATTAAATATTATTATTAATAAAAATATGGAGTCTAATTTTCCATATTAAATTTACATAATTTGAAAAAATTAATTTAAAATTAATCTCACACACAGTACGAGAGAGTGGGTTTTTAAAATGAAAATATTCAAAAGTTTATAATGTTTATATATCCAATTTAGATACGAAAATAATCCAAAATACAAAAATGGGATTAATATATTTATTATATATATATTTAATATAAAATCAATTCATAATATTATTTAACATTAAAAATTATTTAAACATAAAGGAGGTTTTCAATTAAAATCTAGTATTTTCACTAATCATCAAAATATGAAACTTCTTAGAAAAATACAGTAAAATAATATTATGTTAAATTTGATATTAAAATATCAAAAATGATGTTTAATTTTACATTTAAATTTTCTAAATGTGGTAAAATTTTATTTCAAATTATATACACCAAGTACAATTAACCTGTTCTTTAGGAAAATGTTTTTTTTCTGGAATATTACATTTATATTTAAATGATTCTTACTATTATATATAATTAATTGATAACTAATAAATTTTTTTAAACACAATATTTTTAAATTTTAGTAAACCCAATTCATACCCACTATTAAAATTCCTAGGTGATAATATCATTTTAAATAAAAATATTAATAGTACAATGATCTTTGGTAAAAACCAGACATTCATGTAACAAAAGCTATTAGAGAGACTCAAAATTATAAGAAATGAAATCTAACATAGTATTTTATGAATTTCATGTTATTAATTAGATTTAATTTATTTAATATATTCAATTTATCTTAATTTATTAGGATGTTATATTTATTCCTTACTTGGTTTTTCTTGTCATACACTCTATCAAATATGATGTACATATATTAGAAATATTTGGTACTATATTGTCCCAACCTTAAATAAATTAAATCTTCACAATTTCAACAATATATCTCACATAAATGGTTTGAAATTTTGAAACACCATTATTAGAAATCCAAAATCATAATGTATTTAATAAAATATCCTCTTTATAAGAGAGAATGGGATTTTCAAAGGTCACATGGAATAACATATAACTAGGTTTCTTTGTATGAGATTGTATTTTTTAAGGTAATATATACACAAGAAAGAAAAATGTAAATATTTATAGAGAGTGATTACGGTCAGGGATCGAAATAATGTGCATGATTAATGGAAATTTGAGGGGGCCAAAACCATAAATATAATATGTGTGAAAATTCCATTGATTTCATTATAAATGATGGATATATGTGATCATTTTATTTAAAGTTAACTATTAAATGTTGATGAATTCTATTATTATCTAGTAATATAAGGAAATACACTTACATGATATGTTTCTATTTCATAAAATCAATTTCATCATTTGGTTTCCCATAGACCGGATACTCCATGAAATAAATTTCTATAAATGAATTTTATATGACTAAAAAACAAAATCCCCTTTTAACAGATCATAAGATACATAAATACTTACATGTAAATATTTTTTTCTCTAAATATCTTACAAAACCAATATGGTTAATAAATTATTCTATAAACAACAATATTAACATCATTAGTTCACCATTAATGTTTATTTTCCAAATTGTTAAAATAATTATATATTATCCAGGATATCGCATGGGATAGTGGTTGGTGATAAATACTTACAAACCTTTGGTCATAGGTTCATGTCTCATAGAATTTTCATATATGATGGGTTGTAACGTGAAAGGGTTTTAACTTGATATGTAGGTTTTCCTTTTTCTAAAAATATATTAATATAAATAATATAACATTCCTAACAAAATATGATGGGAATCCTTGAAATAAAATTAATTATTAAATAATCTTTCCACTAGGGTTTTCAATTCAATATTTTTTTAAATATATAATAATCATATTTCACTATCATAAATGTCATTAATAATCATATTAACTCGAATGGAAATTAATACATATAAAGATATGTTTGTAAAATTTAAAATCATTATACCTCAAATAAATTTTTTAATAAAATGTATTTCTTTCTATAATTTTTTTCGAAATTTCTTTATTCTTTTGACATTCCTACCACACACATTTTCATATCGGGTGTTTATGAAATTGAACTTCTGATCAACCTTAAAATATTAACCAGTATTGTGTTCAAAACTATTAAATAAATGAATATATTTTTGCATGTATAGTTTAATAAAATCCTTGAATGATTCATAATTATTATCACCAAAATAACATTGGTAGAAATTCTTTTATGATTTGAATACTAATTCATATGTAGTTTACAGTTTTTATTTCCACATAGGTCCATTCTTAATCAACAGTTTAACATAGGTCATTCACTATTATATCTATTAATATCCTTTATACATTTATTTGTATAGAAAATGTGAATTATAATAAAAAAAATCTACCAATAGTGTCAATGAAAGTGTGTAGTAGAGCCCATTTTCTTGTACCAGGTAATTCTTGAGTCATGCCTAGGAGCCAATTCAGAGTTATTACCCTAGATAATATCTATTTCATAACTAGTTCCACCGGTATTTTCTATAATTGGATTTGTTTCCCCAATAAAACACATAATATCAACCTTACCAAAAATACAAGATGTTATTCTATACATATTATCAATTTCTATAACAGGGTTATGATCCCTAATCTATGATTTCCAAAATCTAGGTTCCATGGATTCTACTAAATTGCCTCTAATAACAGCTGTAGCAACCTTGACCCAAATATCCCATATCTAGTTTCAACTTGAATTAATATAAAAGTTAATGCATATAACAGGATGGATCATATTTTCAGACTTGGTAAAGGAGATATATACACAACACTAAATTTACATTTGAATATACAAAATTAATGTAACCATCTCGACCTCAGTAGATTGGACCTAGTGGATATTTTATTACAATTATATATACAAAAGATATAATATCCCCAATGATTGATTTGTTTAGTAGACATGAGGAAATATATACAAATAGGGCTCCCTTATTACGTTGGTAAATATACATTGAACATAAAAAAGAACATAAACAATTTCCATGAATCATATTCAATGATTTTATCTTCATAACATGGGGAAGGAAAAAAATAAAAGGGTGAGATAAAATAATCAGTAAGGGTTTCATACCACATAATCATGAACCAATAATAATTGAAGAATAATCTATAAGTCATATTCAATATGGAAAGGTGAATTAATGAAAAACACATTCCATTTATTGATTAAATTAAGATTGAAAGTACATCTATAGAATATAAAATATTTAAATTATCATATATAGTAATGAATAAATACTAAATGATGAAATGATTTATTTTTGGACTTCATGTATCTGGTACATGAAATTGTTCTCAAGTTGGTTTAACTCATTGGGTAGAAACCTGTGTGATTCTTCTTGGAAATAAATGTAAAGGGTTTGTCCCCAAATATTTTGTCTCATGAAACCTATTGATACTTTGATGGGCTATGTAATATTGGACCCCACCCCTAACTGGAATTCCAAATAATTATTCATATATATATATTAAATTCCTTAACAATATTCTTTATTAGAATATCTTCATTGAGTAGAGGATATATAATTATCAATATTTCCCTAGTTAAAATTAAATTTAATTTAAACACCTTATGAAAAATGGTATACAACATTGAAAATAACCATATAAAATATACAAGAAATATATATATTTAATGATATCATCAATTATTTATGATCAAATATAAAATATAATTATAAAATTAAAATTAGTGAATCATATGGAATATATACAATAATAATAATATAAGAAAAAACACCCTTAGTATATTATAATCGATTGAAATTTATGACCCATTAAAGAATAAAATTTAAAAAATATTTAAATAACATAAGAATAATGTTATTTTCGATATATTATAACAAATTTGAAATGAATTAATCACACAATGGATATATGCGGTGAATAAGGTGTATCTCACAGAAATAAATGTGAAATTAGAAACCCCTTACCTTATTTCTAAAAGCATTAGTCACTTTTACTAATGTACTAGACAATTAAATTAGATTCATTAATTAAATAAATAATAAACTCTTTAAAATATATTTTATCTATAGTAACTTTATTAAGTTCATTTATAATCATTTTTTTGACTTATAGTGTTTAATTTCGTTGTTCCACAAGCATTCGTTTAATGTTTTTATAGTCGGTTCCCTTCTGTATAATTATGATATTTATTTTCAAATGTAAAAAAATCATGATGGAAAATTAGTTAATTTTAATGTACATAAAAAAGTTTAAATTTCCTCATATATCATATTATTTTTATCCTGAAAATTATTCATTAAATAAAATGCTAATGAAAAATAATATTTTTCTGATGTTTTTACGATCATTACAAATTAGAATAATTTTATTTAATATAATGCTTTTATATTGGTCCCAAAAAATTAAATAGGTTTTAATTCACCTATTATAATCAGTTTAAGTATAAAATTGATTTTATAACCAACCTTGAATGCTGTAATGATGAATAAAAAATCAATGTCTATGAAGGAAGTGAATTGACACCGTAAGGGCAATGTTTCCATTTTTTGAATTAAAAGGAGAGGAGAAGAGGTTTGATGATGGATATTCCATTATCCCAATAAAATTATATAATATATAATATTAGAGTATCCATTAAAATTTTGACATGGGAGGTGAAGATAGAATAATAAAATAAAATTGAAAAAAAAATCATTAAAAGAGAAAGAGGGAGTGATTTACATTTTGAGTGTCTTCTCCTTGAGAACATATTTAACATACGTGGTAATGGTTATTTTGTGATACCAAAAAAACCATAACAAAATATATAGGGTGTCGAGTGGAATTGAGAATTATATAAGTAGTATCAACAACTTATAAGGTGTGAGTAGAAGGTGTGGAGAGGTGTGGTATTTATAGTGGAGGATATGGTTTTTTTTTATAATTGTAATAATTAGTTATTATTTTGACTTAAGACTATCAATAGTGATGATTATTAGGACTAATAATAGTATCTAGATCTTGTGAGTTCTAAATAATGGATTTTAACCTCATCCATATATAATCCATGATTGTATAATTAATGTATTTGTTAAATACCATAAAGTATTATATTTTCTATTCCCCCATAATTCAACTATTTTAGAAAATTCAAAAAAAAATAAACCCAACCATTTTAATCCTATAGGTTTCAAAAATATACTCCATTTTATTAAAATAGTTTTATATATATGATAAATTTAATTTCTAATTCAAATCATCATCTTTTAAAAAAATAACATTTTTAATATTATAACTGATTTTAGGAAACCATGATGAAATTAATTGTGGTATCATAAAATTATCCTATTGTCATAATAAAAAATAATAATAATTTAGGAATATATTTTATGAAAATTAATTTTATTTTAAATCATTACATTATTTATAAAATTTTAAATAAAAGTTTTTATTAAACAAAAATACTAACAATTAATTAACCATTATAAAACATATATTTACATATTAAATTATATAAATATATCATATTTTCATTTATGTGATACCTAAATATTTTTTATAATTTCATAGGTATATTTCCTATTAACATTTCAAAATTACTATTCCTAATGGTCACATTACAATTCCAATGGTGATGATAATATATAATAGTATATCATGTTTTCTTAAAGCTAGGTATTACATGAAATATAAGCTACTAAATAAATTGAATTTATTTAAGATTATATATAAAATAAAATTATTCTATGTTATATTTTTCCATCCATTGAAAATTTAAACCTCACAATTTTACATGACTATTTTCTTCTAAATATATGTGGGTGGTTCTTCTTTATAAGATCCTATGATTCCCGTGTTACTTCTTCTATTTTATGGTTTATGCAATGAACATTTATAAGTAGATTCATTTGATTCCTCAATACTTTTACTCTGATATCATGAATATTGATAGGCACATTGTAGTAAGACAAATCAGGTTCCTGTTCTATTTATTCATAGGTGAGTACATGCGTTGGGTTTAGAATTTAATTCTTAAACATTGATATTTGGAACAAATCAGTAACTTTTTACAGAGATGGTGGAATTGATAATTGATAAAATAAAAATCCAATTCATTACAGAACTTTAAATGGTCCTATGTACATTGGGATCAATTTCCCTTTGTTACATATCCTTATAAAACCCTTCAATAGAGATTCTTTAATAATTATGTGATCTCACGCTTATAATTTCAAATACATACTCAAGTTATCAACATAACTTTTCATCCAAATTTTGTATTCATTAATATAAACCAAAATATTCATTACCAACGTCATTTTAATATCAATATGTTCTAGGACCACAAGTTTCCTCTCACCGAATCCATTCAAATAATTTGGAGTACAAAATATATTCCCATATAATGCTTTATATAGATCAATATTAATGATTTATTGGAAACTATTATTGAAAGAAAAATATACCAATAGTTAATACTAATTCCACATACATTTAAATTCATTTCATCATGATATAAATATTTCTTCCAATGTTTTAATTTTTTTAGAGTATAAATAATTTTGGGGGTGATAAGAAATATTCAAATAAATCTCAATATCCAAGGTATTATGAAGACTCTTCCAGAATATTGTTGTAAAATGTGAATGTATATCAGAGGAAATTAATAGAGGTAATCCATAGAATCATAAAAAATGATTAATATAGTGACTTTATGGGAACTCAAGAGGTAAATCATCACTTATATCAAGATAATGTGATGATTTTGTGAGATGATCAATAATAACCCATATCATATAATTCTTCCAAGGGTACTACGTAGTCCAATTACAAAGTCCATCATAATATCACCCCACATCCACATAAGAGAAGGTATAGGATTGATGACTCCTTTAGGATATGGTATATAATAATTTACTTGTCGAAAAACTAGGAATCTTGATACTTAGTATGAAACTTCGTCCTTCATATTATCCCACCAAAAATGTTACAACATATATCAAATTTTCATGGCACTACCATGGTGTATAGGGAAAATCAATCTATATGTATCATATAATATTTTCCATTTTATCTTAGGTATTGATGGAACACTTATGCTCTATCCAATTTCATAATTCCATCCTCATACATAATGTTTTCCAACATTCATTCCTTAACTAACTTAATTTTAATTTTAAAATTCTCATCATCATGTTGAGAATGTGTTTGTATTCTCTAATAAATATGGATTCATAATTATTTGAAAAATGAGTAATGTTATTCCTTCATTAATAATTAAAATGTCCATATTTACTAAATCAATGAATATATGATCTTTCTTAATCCTCATCTTGGTCAGGACTCCATGATATTTCCTACTCATTGTATTATCTATCTTATTTTTTTCCATGGTGGTAGTGTATTGTGAAATCATAATCATTGAGTTACTTGACCCATCTTCTTTGCATCATGTTTATATTTTTCTATGTAAATATTTATTTCAAACTGTTTTGATCTATATATCTCTCACATAATTCACCATATAGATAGTTTCTATATATATTTAGAGGGCATATTATGGATGGTAACTCAACATCATGATTTGAATAATTTTTTTCATTAGTCCACAAATACCTTGATGACATGAAATAACATTATCATTTTTCATAAGGACATTACCCATTCATTTCTTCTATGCCACATGGTATGTCACAAACCAATCAATTATGGATGGAAGAGTCAAAATAGAATCATTGAAAATTATTAGCTTTAATTCTTCCAAACATTGTAAAAATTATTTTTCCCATACAAATATGACCCTTTTACGTGTGATATTGGACAATGGGTTATTGAATAATGAAATATTATGAACTAAAAACCAATAGTAACCTACTAAACCCATTAAACTATATACCTTATTTATGATCATCAGTGTATTAGATTCTTGGATTTACATTATCTTCATAGGAGCAACTGAGATTCTATCCTATGAGAAAATATGGATAAGAAAATAAATTTTTTAAAGCAAAAATTATCATTTCCAAAAGTTTACCGTACGACTCTTTTATTTTAGAGTCTCAATAATGATCTAAATGATATTTTCATGGTCATCATTGGTTTTAGAATATACCATAATTTCATCAATGAACATTATAAAAAAATCTTAATGATATTCCATGAATATTATATTCATTGGATCCATAAGAACCAAGGGTGAATTAGTCAATCAAATGGAAATTACTATAAACGTGTAATGTCTACACCTTATTCTAAATGATGTATTCAAAATGTATTCCTTTTTTACTCAAAATGTATGATTCCTAGAATAATGTTTAATCATTGAAAGATATTTAGATATGTGAATTTGATCACATAAAAAATCAATTCATGGAAGATGAAACTATTTATTTTTTAATAGCATTGATTTCTATATAGTCAATGAAAAATCTCGTTGATACACCATTCTTCTTAACAAAGATAATATGGGATCACCATAAAAAAACTCTAGGGGGAATAAATCCCTTATTACTCAAATAATTTAGTTTTTTCTTTATCCACACTAATTCTATAGTGTCTAATCTATATTGAGTATTTGATATTGGTGTTTTATGTGTTGTTAATAAAATCGTAACCTCAACTTCTTTTTCTTTATGGTTCCAATGTAATTACTCAAAAAATACATAAATTTATTCCTATAAAATTGGTACAAACATAATATGAAAAATAATTTCTTCATACCTAGATGTTACTTTCTCTTTCTCCCAAATAATTAAATTCATTAGAATAATTGGGGATAGATTTATATAAGATTAAAATTAAGTAGTTTCTTCTCTAAACATAAGGAATTCTGCATTTTCTTCACAAATTTTAATTTCCTTTTTACTGCAACAAATTTTCTCAAAAAATTATGAGATCCAGTCAATAATAAGGATTATATCAATTTCAACCATAGTCATAATGACATGGAAAGAAAATAATTCACGTTTTCCTACCATGATGGGTATTGGATGACACATCTTTATTGAAATGAGAGTTCCTTTAGAGGTTTTGATGAACAACTCTATTAAAAATTCCAAAGGGAAATATATAATTTTTATAGAACACTGGGTTCATTTAAAAGAGTGTGATGATCTAGAATCAAATAAATCATTGGATATATTTTATGATATGGTTAATGTAGTTAATCCAAGATCAATAGATACTTCTACATCAGCTGTAATGATCGTATAATAGTTTTTATATCTTATTGGCCTCTTATGTGGTATATTCCATTCACTTTTGAGTCATTGGTTGGTATAATGCCCCATTTCATTATAGTTGAAACATTAAGCATCATTTATTTTTATTTTGGCATGAATTCATTAGCTCAATGGCCCTTTTCTCCACGCTTATAACAAAATCCCATTCCTTTAAAAAATTTCTGTGGACGATTCTTTCCAAAATTATCACATAATGGAAATTTCATCATTCAACCCTTACCCATTGATTCTTTTCATATTTCATGGTTATGTGAAGGCTTCTACTTATCTTAATTTATGTTGAATAAATTGGATCTATAAAATTCATTCTCTGTTTTGATGGAACATAATACTATTTCATCATATGATAAAAATTAATGATAATCTAGTTCTCTTCAAAGGCATATCCTTATATCTTCAATAAAATGATCATTATTGTATTCTAGGTCACATTTTTATTCTATATCATGCCTTGATAGGCTTGTGAAGGCTTCCTTATACCCTATGATACTATATTATTACATTTTCTAGTACAACCTTCCCTCTTTTCTTTCATCCCAATTCAAGAAATATAATTTTATGGGACTTGATTCATTGGTAACCTACAACTAGATTACTATTCTTACTAAAGGATGAAAGCTTATACCACCCAGAATGATCCAACATAGGTTTAGTATGGCTATTCATCATAAATTTCATAATATAAAAAAAATCGGTCTTGATATTTTTAGTTAAAACACAAACTACATTTAATTTCATTGGGGAAAATCACAAAACTTCCAGGGGTATTGATTCCCTTCATTCCATTATCTTCCATAACTAAATAGTTCCACAAACTATGTTAGACCATAATCATCATGAGTATAGATACATAGAATAAAAATTATTCTAGTGATAAAAGATTCTAATCACTATAAGTAATTATCATAGTTATCATATTGGATTAATTCATATTAAAATATAATTCGCAAAGATTCTACTAAGCATTATCTAATTCAAACTATAACCACCCCACCCCTAGTAGCCCAAAATGGTGTTTATTTTATTTAAACGTATATACAAGATATCAAATAAATAAGGATCAACCAGTTTAGTTGTCTTACCTAACTATATATATACATGAATTTATTATTACATTGATAAAAATAAATATAATATAACAAGGTAAAATAAACTACTTCCTTGACACTTATTAAATTATTTCATCATCAAAACCTTGGGAAGGGAAAATATAAAATAGTGAGTGAAAATTATTGTGAAAGGCACACATGTAGTAAAAACATGAATCAATAATAAGTGAAACATAATCATTAATGAATATTAAGTACGAAAAGGTTTATAATTAAAAAACATTTCGTTTAATCAATAAACTGAGAATGAATGTGCATCCATATATTTTTTCATAGTGAAAATATCTTGTATAGTAATAACTGTATATTGAATTATGAAATGTTTAAAAATTGGAATTCATGTATTGGGATCATGAACCAATACCATCAAGACCATTCTCAATATGTTATAATTCTATGGGTAAAAACTCTTCTGATTCTTCATGGAAACAAACACAAATGGATTTTTGCCAAAATATTTTGTCTCATGAGACCTATTAAGGCATCAAGGAGATATATAATATTGTTCGTACCCATAATTTCAATTACAATTATTTTTCAATACATATATTTAATTCATGAAAATTATTCCTTATCAAAATATATGTATTGAGTAGAGGGTATATATTTATCAATATTTCCCCAGTTAAAATAACATTCAATGGAAATACCATACGTAAAAATGGTATAAAACATAGACAATAACCATATACATGTTATAAAATGTATTAATATTTAATGAGATCGTAAATAATTAATGTTATTAATTAAAAGATATGTGAACAAAGGAAATGAGTGTTGAATATGGAATCTGTATTCTAGAAATTAACATGAGATGAAAAAACCCTTACAACTTTGTTATTTGTTGAATTGTATTACCCATTAAAGAATAGAATTTATCAAATACTTAAATAACACAATAATAATGATATTTATGATATATTACATATCAAAGTGGTAGTACACAATTAATACAATGAAAATATGTTGCGAATATACTGTATCTCACATAAATAAAAGTGAGATGAGAAATCCCTTATCTTATGTATGAAATCGTTCCACACTTGTACATAATCATCTGGATATAAAAATTAGATGAATTAATTAATTAACTCATAACCTCTTCAACATATATTTTATTTATATTTAATATATTATGTTATTTTTTGGCCATTTTTATGATTTATAATGTTTCATTTTGTAGTTCTAGAAGCATTTATTTTGTTGTTTTATGGCATGTTCCATTGTGTCTAATTATGGGAGTTATATTGACATGGAAGAAAAACTCCCGAAGTGAAATTATTTTTTATTAATTAAATAATATAATATTAAATGTTCTTGAATATAATTTTCTATTTTAATTAAGGATTATTCAATAGTTAAAAAATTAATGAAAATGATTACTTTATATTGTCTATTTTTTAAAACCATTAAAAACTATTATCAATTTATTTAATATTATGTTCATATAATTGTCATTGAAAATTTAATAGGGTTAAACATGTATTATTATATTTTTAACTATAAACATTTTTTATGACCTACCTTGATGGAGGTAATAAAAAAAACTCACCGTCCATGAAGGCGTTGAATCAACAACTCACTGATGATGTTTTGATTTTTATAATTTAAAGGAGATGAGAAGATATGCGATGATAGATATACTATTAAAACAATAATATTCTATTATATATATTATCATAGTTGAGATACCAAGACGCATTTTATAAGGGAGTTTTAGAAAGAATATTATAAGAAAATAAATGGAATGAAATTTAAAGAGAAACATAGAGGGTATTACAACTTGATTGTATTCTCCTTGACAAAATCCTAAAGAAAATAGAAAATGGTCTTTTGGTGAGTCCAGAAAAACTAGATCATTGGTAAGATGTTTTGGATATGAATTTAGGAGAATATAATCATGGTCCAAGGCTTATAAAATTTTAGGAGATGGTGTGGTATTTATAATAGTTAAGATGATTTTTTATTCATTAGTTTATTATTTTCCTAACAAGACTATAAATTGTGATAATTATTGTGACTAATTAATGTAAATAATGAATGTTAGTTATAACTAATGAGCTCTTACCTTATCCATAAATCATCCATTAGTCAATAATTCTTTCATTTATTAAATACTGAATATTATTAAATTTCAATATTCAAAATAATTCAACTATTTTAGAAAAATCCAAAATTTGACCATAACCATTTTTCAATGTGTATATTTAAAAAATTGAATCAAAAATTTTAAAATAATTTTCAAAAAATTATAATATTAATTTTAAATTAAAATTATCCTTTATTAAAAAAAATTATTTTAATATTATATATGATTTTATGACACTTTGAAAAATTTAATTTTGTTCACATAAAATTATATAATATTTATAATAAAAAAAATATGAATTTAATAATCCATTTTATGAAAATTAATATTCATTAAATAACTATATTAATTATACTATTTTAAATAAACATTTACATTTAGAAAAACATGAAAACATAATTTATCTTTCTAAAACATTTATTTACAAGCTCCATGATATAAATGTATCATATTTTCATTTAAGATATATCTAAATTATATTTATTCTTTAATAGGTGAGGTTATTATTATAATCGTAACATTACTATTCTTAACTATCACATTACTATTTCAATGATCATGGTAATATTTAAGATTATATCATGGCTCATTTATGCTTGGTGTTTCATGTATCATAAGCTACCAAATATACGGTTTTTATTTAATAATCAATAATTTATTGGGAATTTATAATTAAAAAATAATTTTTCATGAAATTAACTTTATTACATATTGTTTATACCTACATATCTATCATAGTAATCTTTTTTGAATCCTCTAGCATGGAAACAAAATAATTATGAGCCCAAATTCTTAGTATGTGTTTGAAATAGTGGATGAAACACTGAATCAATGTGAGTAATAAATATAGGGAGGTAGATAACTAAACACACATTACATGTAATCAATAACATGAGAATTCATAGTCTAAACAACAAGGGAATGTAAATAACTAAGAAAAATGAAATTTAATTAACATGACTATCATACCTAGAGTAGACCTAACAGATATATCATGGAAAATAACTGAAATAATTGATATTTAAATAACGTGACTATAATAACATAATACTGCATAAGTTTTTTTTTGAATGGTAAATAAAAAACACATTCCATTTAAATAAAAAATGATAATAAAATTCATTCAATTATTTATTTATAGTGAAAATAACTTTGGTAATAATAACTAGATTATGAATTAATGTAATTCTTATTTATTGAATTCTATGTTTCCCATGTACATCATACCTTTACCATCAATGCCATTAACAATATGGTTTCAAAATTACTGGGTAAAACCAACATAATTATGTCTAGACAACCAATTCATCCCTTGAGACTACCAATGAGTCGAGGGGTTCTCTATTACTGCGCCCACCCATGTCATACCAGTCAAAATAATTCCTCAAATATCGAATAACTGATTCAAAAACAATGTGCCTTATCATAAAATATTTGTATTGAGTAATGGATATAGATTTACCAGTATTTACCCATGTATCTAATAAAATTAAAATTATTAGACCATATTTAAAAATAAAATATAATTTATGTAATAAACATATCGAATTTATTTATTATGGATATTTAAAGAAACTTTAAGGTCCAATTATCCTATAAAAGTGATCATTTTATGGGAATTTATTTACTACAAAGAATGAATCATGTAATTTAATTTCAATACATTCCTTATTTTAAATAAAAATAATCAATACTTATGAATAGTAATTATGGTATCAATAAAATATATTACCTATTTAAAATAAAATGTTGTTATTATTGAATAATAGAAATACCATAATAATATCTTCACTATTTTTCTTGAGTAAAATATACTTTTCATTTTAATATAAAATTGAAAAACTTTTTCACTGAAAATAATTTTAAAATAAATTAATTAAAAATATCCTTGTAATCAAGAAAATGATTCTTCAATGAAATGATCATTATATTGGTAGGTAAATATGTATATATTGTAAAGAAATTTTTTTCCATAGTAAAAACGATATAAAAGAGCATAGTTTGAATGGTGACAATAAAATTCACGTAAAGAAAATTTAAAAAAACAAAAATTAGAAAAATTTCTATTAATATATCATTTTGAAATGGTTATAGAAATTTTTATTTGAAAAAAATTAAAAAAAATATTTTTCTAGAAAATGGATATTTTAGAGAAGAGAAAGATAAGGTCCTATTTTATTGATACATTTAACAATAATTTTAAAATGCAAGGACTATAAAATTAATAATATCTCTTGAAAAAGATCATGACTAACCATATTAATATAAAAATAATGATTTTATTAAATAATGATAATATAATTTCCTTTAATGGAAATTCTAGAGTATAAGAAATTCTATTAGAATGATATTGTGAAATAAACTATTATAATGATTATAACATTGAAGTGATAATTAATAAATGAATTAATTATGTGTATAAACTATTAATAAACATGAAAAATTTGAAATAATATAATATATAGTAAAAATTAATTATACATATAATCATAGAATATTAACAACAATGAGGAAGTAATATATCCCAATGAAAAGAAATTGTGTCATGAAATTATTTACCACCTGGTAAAATTATATTAAAATCCCCTTAGAATAAATAATTCAAATATAAACTTGAAATACCTTGAATAATTAATTATTGATGATATTAAATTTCAATGAGGAAGTATTTATAGAATATTAATTATAATAGGTGCATATAATAAAACATTCCTTAATGAAATGAAATTTCGATGAAACCCCTCACCTTTCACTTTATAATAGATTAAAACACTATAAACATCTATATAATTTTTTATTCATGTTATTAACATAAATTATAACAATATTAATTTTTATAATATCATGTATGAACCTATTATAACATCCTATAAACCATTTTTTAATAATATATCATTATTATCATTATTTCAGGTGTTAATTTTCTTATTTTTGAGTAAATTTCAGTTTTTATTTTTTCATCCCCCTACATAGATAATGATTTCATCATATCTAGAGAGAATTTTTTTTAAATATCATATATATTTAGTATATATATTGTTATATTCATCCATACAATTTGGTGATATGAAATGAAATGCACCATTTATAGATATGGTAGGTTGTACATACGCACAAACACTATTTTAATTTTTATATCATATTTAATGAAAGAGAGGTAAATTATATATATATTTATATATAATAATTTGAGTATCATTTCTATTTTATAAATATTAAATATTTTTATTAAACCCATCCTTGATACAGTTCATGTAATCTGTGAATGAATCACATCATCTCATAAGGCGATAGTATACCGGACACATGAGCGATGATAACATATTCTAATAAATTGAAAAAATGATGTTATCTATGAGATAATTATTCTAGAATAATAATAACATCATAAATATCATATGTATCATATATAATATATAGATAAAACATTATTCCAATTAATTAAACGTGGTAATTGGAAAATTAATGGCATCGGTCTGTAAGGAAGCAGTTCACTATAAATAGGAACAATGATTTCATAACACTTCTGATTGATGCATGTGATGTTGTAGGTTTTACCCATTACATAACAACATTTAATTTTATTAACTATTATTATGATATTATTTAGGATCGTAATTATTAAATTAAAGTTGGTCTATATATAAATTAAATAAAAACTATTTGAGAAGAACATGACCTCTACTTCAGGTATCATCTTCAGGTTTTCACTAATTCCTTCTTAGGTTAGATTTCATCAAAATATAGGGATTATAGGATAATTATAGGGATTTGTAAGAGTTATATGGGTAGGAATTATCTGATAAAATTTTGTTTTATGTTGTCATGTGGAGAGGAGATGCGATTACCTTTTATAAGTAGGATGAGTGGTATATTTGTAAATTTTTTAAAGAGTAAATTCATTCAACATTTTATCATGTAAAAGGGTCCCTATTACTGTCTATTATTGATAATAGAGGGTATAAGGTTGATATTTTTCCATAAATCAGTTTGCGATATGTGTTGGGTTATTTTTAGACCTTAAATTCTATTTCTAACAAGTAAATAAACTTGTTTCACCTTGGTCACCTTAATTAATATTAATTGTTTTTAATGATTACATTCATAAAAAATTATGTTGGAATAATGAGAAATTATAAGTTTTTCTTATTACAAATATTTAATCCAATTTACAAAATTCAAATCCTAAAAGTGCAACATATTAATTTAATATTGATCATGTAAATTGGATGACGGAGTGAGTTTTTAAAGTGGAAATGTTCAAAAGTATACAATGTATTTATATAAAACTTAAATGTGTAATTGGTTTTTATGGCATAAATTAGATCAATATATGATTAATTATATTATATTTTCTTTAAAAAAAATTGAAAATATAATTTATCAATCTATATTTTTAAATGAAAAATAATTTTTTAAATTTTTTTTCTAATTTTCCATATTCATCAAAAAATGAAATTTCTTTAAAAAAATTAAAAAATAAACATTAATCTAATTTTTATATTATTATATAAAAATATAGTTTATATTAAAATATAAAATTGAAAAAATTGGTATAAATAAATTTATATTATGAGTGTCAAGCACCATTAAATTGTCTTTTAAGAAATACAGTTTTTTCAAAAACATTTATTCTTCTTTTAAATTATTATTATAATTATTAATAATCTATTGATTACCAATACATGTGTGTAAACTATATATTTTACTAAGATTGGAAACCCTATTCATATCCTCTATTTCAATGAATATGTGATAAATATCATATTAAATAGTAATAGTAATAATATAGTGTTGTTTTGTAAAACTATTTCTTGCAAATAAGGCAAGATATTCATCCATCCAACATCAAATATTTTATTATTGAGGCAAAAACGCCAACAAGGTTTAAGGGGGTCTAAAATAATGGATTCCCAAAAAAATATCCTTTAATTAGTCTATCCCCCTCCAGATTGAAAATGTGAGTATTGGGGAAAATAGTTATCCCTGAGTCTGCCATGGAAGCAAGGTAATCCACGACCTTGTTCCCTTCACTCCATGTTTGAGCCACCTGAGTGATGTTGTTCAATAGTTTTTTGCATTTTCTGACCGAATAAGAAATAGACCAAGGGGTTACACGTCTTCTATGAAAAGTGTCATGGATGATCAAAGAGTCAGCTTCCACTTGGTATAAATCCATGTTTTCGTGCCTGCATATGGATTGGCCTGTTTGCATGGCTCTTGCATCAGCTTGAAGGGGATCACAGGTGCCACAATTTTCTGCAAAGGCTAGCATGACGTTCCCCTGGGAGTCCCAAACCACACCCCACCTCTCATTCTTCCTAGAATACACTACCCATCAATATTAAGCTTATATCCCTCTTGTAGTGGTTGTCAGCGAACCCATTAGCCCTCTGGTTTGTTGACTAAGACCCGGTTTGGTAGAATTTATGATTGGGCATGTTTTTCAAGTGAGCACCATTGGTGTCCTCGAAGAGGGTGGCCATGCCGGTCTACAGGTTCTTCATACGTACCACAATAATCCTTGAAGTATGGTTGAGCCCCTCATAACTAGCCTAGTTCCTTGCCTGCCACAAACACCAGTAAGCACCGCTATGGATGATGGACCTTGCCATGAGTTCATGAAATGCCTATAAAGTCCCATTAAACCACCTATTTAGAAGGGAAACTCCATCTTGAACTTGCCCATGGGAGAACATGAGGCCCCCACAGAAGGGAAAAACATCACGAGACCATTCTCCTTCATAGAAGAGGTGGCTTGTAATTTCCTCCCACGGTGATTTACAGCAATGACATCGAGAAAAAATGTTATTACCAAGCTTCCATATGGTATCATCTGTTGCCAAAACATACCTCCTAATTCTCCATGCGAGAAAATTGTATTTGGTGGGGATCTTAGTGCACCAAGACATGTCATTCCAGTTACTGTGTTGATCATGCATAGACTGAAGCCTCCAAAAATCCGTGATGGTGAACTCCCCTGATGATGAAGCTGTGAATATTCATTTTTCGGGCTCTGTGCAAATGATAATTGAGTCGATTATATTATACTACTCCTTATTCAAAAAATCCTTAAAGAACTTCAGAAAAAGGACTACTTCCTTAAACGATATCAAGGGAGCAGGGCACCTGGGAAAACCTATAATCAAACCTTCCCAGTTGTGAGTCGAGAAACAGATTTTACATTCCCCCATGATCCAGTGCGAATGTGGTTGGAGGAAAGGGATGAGCTGCTGAATCTTGGCACAGAATGGAGAAATTTGTCCTCCATTGTCTTCCAGATTGTCTACCCTTATGTTGGACATTTGTTTCCCCTATATCGTACGTCCTTCAATGATTTCCCATGCGAGTCATGCATACATGCATTGAATGGTGTTGTTGAGGCTCCTCACATTAATCCCCCCATCATGGATTGGCTGAGACATCACCTCCCATGTTACCCAGTGCCTTTTACCTTCAGCTCCGGAGTCCTATACAAAACTAGCACAAATCATGTCCACGTTGTTAATGACACCCTTCGGTATGTTGGTGGAGGCCATAGCATAGATGGGTATGGCCGCAAGAACACTATTGACTAAAGCAATCCTCCCGCGGAAAGAGAGATACTGGTTCTTCTAGTTGAGTACCCTGCCCAATATTCTTCTCACTATTTGAGAAAAGTCATGAGTGCGAAGTCTCCCTGAAGATATAAGTGCGCCAAGGTACTCCAGTGGGAAATATCCCTTCTGTATATTTAGAGTAATACACAACCAAGAAACTCTTTATTGTGTGAAATATAGAAGAAAATGGTATTTAATTAAATTCAAGCTAAAAAGTACATTTAATTCATTTAAAATAGAAAATATATATTTCATTCTTATAATATTATATTCCTTTAGATTATGTGTGTTGTATTTCATAAAACATATCAAATATTTTGTTCATATTTTAAAGTTTTAGGGTGTTACACATTATCCATTAAAATAATTTATTTCAATTACATATTTAATTTCATAATTGGTTAAGTTCATGTTAAGTGTTTTTGTGATGTGGGATTCATAATAATGAAATGAATTTAGTATATCGACCATAGTAAAATATGTACCTATTAAATCATATTTAGAATAATAATAAGAATATCATAGTTACAATTTTTCTAGAGAAAATATTTTTATCCAAGGTAAATTTCATTTGATTTTGAATTTTTGTGTTTACTGGATGGGTCATTCCTTGAACTATGCTTTATAATTTATTTTTGATATTTGGAATGTTTCAAGGTGTTTTTTTTGACTTGGTTAAAATAAAAACAGGTTCTATGAGTTTCTTGTTGATTTTAAGAAGTACTAGACCCCATAATTCAAGGTTTTACATGGTAAGAAAGAGGTACACATATATTTTGAAAAAGGGAGGCCCCCAACAGAAAACTATGCCGCCTAAAATAGGGGGCCAATAGTGCATGAATTCACTCCACACTATTTACCCAAATCATGAAATTATCCCACACAGATAGTGGAAAATAATTAATACTAAAGAACTATTCATCACATGGTTGGAACATGGTTAGGGTAGCCATGTGATACAAACCTTCTGATGGGATTTCATAAGGAATGGGTGTTGGATGGGTGGAACATTGTTTGGAAAAACCATGTGATTCATTTTGTGGTTAAATTACCAAAATTAATTAAATGGATTTATGTTTTCATTACATCATATTTATCCTATTAGAATATAAATGAGACGCATCTCCCTATGTAGTGGGATCCTCCTCCTCTCCAAACTAGTCATGTAGATCTCTTCTAAATATTTTGATTGAGTTATTCATCATTATCCATAATGGATCTTTATTTTAATGCTCTATAATCTTCTCTGTTATTGTTAGAGTTCTTTATTCCATGTAAAATTATATTTTGGTGTATGATCATTTTCCCTATTTAAGGGCTATGACATAATTCTTAGATTTTCTATAAACCTGGTCGAATTATAGCCTGATATTTGATGAGTAGGTCTTCATGAGTATGAGGATGGTGGGTTATGAATTGCTCTCAAATTATTTATCATTTATAATTTTTTTTGTTTTGTTTCACACCTAACTTTTTTTCACATTTAATATAAATTGGTCCCTTCATTTTAAATAGATCACCCTACCTTATATTAAATTTTTTGATCAGTTTTTAGTAATTAGTGGTTTCCAAAATCGATCACAAACACACCATGGGTGAGTAGACTTAGTTTTACCTTTTTAATTAAATGGGTTAAATTCATAGAATGCATTTTATGCATTTTTCTTTGATTATAAATTATATTTGTCATTGTATTCATTTGTTCAATTGGTAAAGGCACATCGTAAGTTCTATTTTGTGATTTATAATTATCTTTCCTTGTATGGTAATTCTATTAAAATTTACAATTTAGTATATTGAGTTATGATTATTAAATGAAATGAATAATTTAGTTAGAGGAATATTTTGATAAATAATATCAGGATTGGATAACAATACCTCTCAGATGAGGTGGATTTTCTTTGAAATTACAAAATTTTGATTTGTTATTTAATGATTTAATGGAACTTTAGCATTGGTTTTTTCCTCTTACTATTTTTTGTTACCTATTAAAAATGTTTTGGGCATTACTTCTATTAACATGATAAATAGAGTTTCCCTTTTCCTCCATAAATGATCATGTAACCAATGTGCTATTAAAGTGCATGACATTGATCACTCCAATGTAAATGAAAAATAAACCGAACATCTTCTATAGGCTTGTCATGAATTATAAATGTGATTACCCATGTCGAAAATTTCCCAATGGTCAATAGTTCCTTCTATAATCCCCTTGAACTTTGATAAAATAATTTCCATGATTATTTAATTAAATGTAATGTATTAATTTTATTTTGTTATTCATTACTTCTTTCTCACATTAGGTATAATAAATTTTTTAATTGAAAAGGAATTGAATTGAAATAGGTTTAAAAGGCCATGCGGTTTATTACATGCTATAAAAATGCTATAATTTAAATTCTATACCTTATTAATAGATAAATAAATGTAGAGCATGAGATTTATTTAAACATATATGTAGTTATAAATTATTTTTTTGTATTATTAAACCTTAAATGGGTCATGGAATGATGGTAAGGGTTATATTGAGCATTGAGGATTTACAGTCCCTTATATCTAGTGCTGAGTTCAAGGAGTATCATACTAGTGATACTATAAGGGTTTTGGGATTTACACACCATGCACCATTATCAAAGTGATTCCATGATAGCTTATGCACCACACTGAGTGTTGTTTCATGGATTCTTTCCCTCTATTGGGATGTAATGAATGTAACCTATTGTGTAAGCTTATATTCTCCATTATACTAGTTATGGATGTCTAAGTTAAGACTTCATCTATCCAACACCTCGTATTCTTGTTATATTTTCACTTATATTTGTGCGTACATGGTTTAAATAAGAGGAAGAAATATTGAACTATATTATATACATATATATTGTTACTATATATGTTTGGTTTCTGATCAAACATTTATTATATCCATGAAATGATGTAGGTGTATCCTCCATGTGTCCCTTAGGTACCTGGGTAGGTTTTTTTATTTATTCAACGCTAATTTTTATCTATCAAATTATACCTCCATACATCTTTACATTATTTTTTACAGACCGTATGTAGTCATAGACACTATAGGTTGGAACCTACTAGGAATATTTTACCACACACTTCCCTATCCACAATTACACTGGGGTAACTAAGTAGAAATTATGTTTTCAGGGCCATGTTTAATTTATTGTGATGTTCAGCATGTTTCTTGGAGATAGGAGAATAGGACTAATCTGGAGCTCAGGGTTCTAATGGAGACCCCCCTTGGGTATTTTTTTTTCTTTTTTCTTATTCTTATACTTTATTGTATATGTTGCCTACCTTATGTATTTTTTTAGCTTTATATCATCATTTTGACATGCATGAATTTCTTATATACATTGGTGTTGGCCATCCATTTATATTACTATTTTTTATTTTGTTCTTACACTACTCCATCATTCATTTATTATTGATTTAATTGTTTAATGTTGTTTAATATGTTATTGTACCACAGATATACTCTGATCATGAGGGTATAATCTCCCCGTTATTACCTCCTTACACCCTTGTTGGCTATCGATAGTCTCTGGTGTATTTGGATGCACTCTTGAGGCCACGTGACCCATCAGTCTGTTGACCTTATTAGTGGTGTGTCGAGTTAAGACGTTACAAAATGGTATTAGAGATATTTATTTTTTTGTTGTGTTACAATTTTAGTTGGTATATAGGAGGCTAGGATTGTGTCAATGTTTGGTAAAAATACATGTCTGGGACTGATCACGCCACCCTTAGGTAATTTACCATGTGTCTATGGATTGGATTGATCGACTTCTTATATTATCTTAGAGTTGATTTTTTGTTTACCTTGGGTGACTGGCGTGCTTTCCACTTCCTATTGATTTATAATATTTATGATAATTTTCACTTGGCATGGTATAGAAAAAATAAGCATTACATGCATCATTATAAGCATATATATATATATATATTCAAATTACTTACATATTCCATTCCATTTAATTGATGTTTTTGAGTTTCTTGTTGATTTGATTGTGTTCATTGCGTTTGGTTCTATGCATTTAAATTAATTTTCTTTCTTGATATATGCATTTCATTGTATTTTAACAACATGTTTAGATTTTTACCTACTTAGGTAATTTTTTCATATCATTTATATGACATGATTGTTGTTTTATTTAGCTTGTTCTACCTATATACCATGACTTTGTCTTTATTACCATACTTTCTGTAACATACTAATCCTGTTTTGATAAATAAATGGTTTCAAGGGATGATTTCCTTAGTTTTGATTATTGGGATCCAAATTCCAAATTGTAATGTGTATGGGAACAGTATGAATTTTTAGATTTCAACCCATATAACTAGAGTATTTTATATGATCATGTTATATTATGAAGTTAATTTCGTTTGATTAATTTGGAGTTATAAATTGGTATATATTGTGTATGGGTGATTTATAGAGTGCGGTGGTGGAAAACCATGTCATTGAACAATTTTATATGATCATGTTATATATTTATTGAATGGTTATAAATATAAAGGTTGTATAGATATAATTTTAAATGAATTTGTTATATTCTAAACTAAAAAACTAGTCCCATGTAGGTTATTTGGAGAATGATTTATATGATATGACCCATTTGGGCGTTTGTAATTTCTATAATTAAGAAACTATTATTAGTTTGCAGTTTGATGAACCTTGGTTGGAATAATTGGACCCTAATAGGTCAACTTATATATTATAAGTTAATAAAGAATTTCTTTGATATATTTCTTAAATTAAGATAAGATGTCAATAAAATTAAAATATTTAAATAGTAATTTGTTTACATTTCTTTTATGACTGGTATCATTATCTAAATAAAGTACCATGTGATATTTGTTCATAGTAGGGACCTATGGTTCTGGTTTAAATATTTTTAAAATGTTTTAAGATTGAAAGTGAAACAGTGAAATTATTTAAAAGTGTACCTCAATTAGAGTCCTTTGTTTTAACCCTCATTTATGGGTTGTTTAAACTTTTATTGAGTTTCCATATAATGAAAAAATGATGGTTTTCTTTAAGAATTTTCCTTTTTATATCGGGCGTAAATGATCCAGTCCCTAGCATAGTGACATATGTCTGATGTTTCTTAATTATTTGGTCGACTCTTATGTTTTAGAAGGGGATAACTTGGGGAAGGTATCACCCATATAGTTCAACATCTTGCTATGATTAAGGAGTTTTCATATGATTTTTATCATTAATGTGTCATTGTTCATTGTAAGACTCCTATTTTAAATACGAAAACATTGTTCAAATGGGTGGTCATTAATTTTTGGCCTTGTTACATGCTTGAGAATCAAGTAGTTCTCATTTCATCTAGTTAGACATGCATATGGAATGGTTGACCTATTAGTAGGCCTCATAACCCTTTAATAATTATTTGGGGAACTTAAAAGGTTGTCAGACTATCTTACAGTCATTGGAAAAATGCGCTTTGGAGCTATTATTCTATATGGTCCACTAGAAAATTGAATGAATAGGACTGAAAAGCCTAAGTGTAGTATCCAAGATTTCATATTTTATTCTTTAATTTAATATAGTATGCACTAATATAAATGGTTACCTCCATGTTTCTCAGTGGTTTAACAAAATGGATGTCTTTTGTGGAATCCTTGAGACTTGAGTTGTTGAGTAAATTATGGGGTCATATCCAGAGTAGGGGACCTGTAAATTAATAAAATCAATTTTATCCCAATGCATGATATGAATTTTAATAGACAATGGTTTTTTGACATGCTGTATAGGTGGATTTAAGATTTCATTCCAAATATTCTGATGTTGTGATGTTATGATTGTGGATCAGAGTAAAAATAGACATATGATCTTTTTTCTATATGAACTAAATTTTTTATAGGGGCTAGTCTGTTTGTCTTAATTGATGATTAGGAAAATAATATGGTGGGAAGAATTGCATTGGTTCGGGTGAATATGTGTCCTCCCAAGTATAAGGAACACAACCAATGAGGACCATTGAAAAATGGTCAGTTTTTTCTGAAAGTCTATGAGGCGGGTGAGGCTTTTAAATTTTGGTTCTTGAACAATAACACAACATTGATATGATTGTCTATGTATAAAACCTTTTTAAACATCACTGGTCTTGGGTGGACTTTGGTGGTTTGGTTGATCATTTACAGAAAGCCTTAGGTGGTGATGGACTATCATCTATTTGTGATAGTGTGTCAGTAGGTGAAGCCGAGATTTTTTCACATGGTCAACTTGTAGTGGTTTGACTGATATTCTTGGTAAACTCTTGATCTTCTCTTATTGTACTATTGTTTAGTGATGATCATGTCCCCTATCTTGACATCGAACTTGATGAAGTAATAACGTGTTAGTATCACACCACACTGAAGTTTTAAAATCATTTGGTCTTGATAAGTGATCTATACCGGAGTTGATCACTAGACGTGTGGTTTTTTAATGGATCGGTCAATCATGGGTAATAACTAGGTTCCTGTGTAAGAATAACTTGGACAAACTGTGGGACACCATCCACTATTATTTGAATTTTCATCTAGGTATATCCCACTCTAGGTTCGGTCAATGATCTAATGTGTATGGTGTAGCCTTATGCCAACATCTAACTTGTATGCATGTAATTTGGACAACATTAGGTTAGTTACATAGACTCCATTTTTTGAATAAAGGTTCTCCCAGAATTGTGATCAATCCCAAAGGTGTTGGTTTAAAAAGGGTGATGATTCCAGAGGGTTGGATCAGGGTTACCCCCTTTTTCATGTTGTGGTATGATAGATTAAATTGTCACATGATGGATTGTCCATGAAATGTCATTGGAAGTTAGGTACGACTTCAATGACCGTGCTGGTTATAAATATGAAATTCCTTGGAAGAAGGCATTGTCGTTTAGTTTGTTCTATAACTATCATCTTTTCTTGGTGTTTTCATGATAATTTAGATAGAGGTAAATCAGATTTTTGTAAATGTATTTTATTGAATTTTTTTGGGAGGATCTATTTTCTTTAAATTAAGATCTCCATTTGATGGTGATTGTGGTCTTAAGGTTGGATACATATTTCAGGGAAATCATGAATGTCCATTTTTAGTTTGTTGAATCATAACTCTACCATTTATTTGAAGTGAAGTCCATGGTATTGCATCAAACATAATTTCATTACTTGTTAAGTAAATAATCCTATTAGAATCACTAGAACACAAACAAGAATGTTTTGTACGTAAATTATGGTGAGTGAGGTGTCACAGCATGGAATTAGCCCCTTTTGCTGTTAAGACCAATGGTGGGGAGAACCATTGGCCAAAGGCATCAAGAGACGATGAAGTGATTATCTATTAATCTAAATGGTCTCAAGTAATAAAAAATTATTTGTTTGAAATGTAAAATAAGAATCAGATCTAGTTTCAATATATTGATGTGATTTGGGATTAAGAAGTGATTAAATGTGCATTGGCTGTCTGGAAATGAAAAATGAATATTTGAACAAGACATCAAAAAACTAGTAGGTCAGGTGATGTTTCCATTATTCTCTATGTATTCTCAGGGGTGAGAAGTTATAAGGTGGGGATGTTGTAATGACCCCTATTTTGATCCAACGTAAAATTTCATGGGAATTTATGTTTGGTGTTTACTAGATGGACCATTATTTGAACCATGATTTGGAATGTAATTTCAAGATATTGAAAACTTCATGGTGTTTTCGTGGACTTGGTTAAATTCTAAAGAGGTTTCCTATGTATCGTCATGAGTATCTGAAGCACCAGGCCCCAAAATTCAATGGTTTGGTCAGCTTGGAAGAGGTGCACAATTTGTATGAAATCATGCGGCCAACAATAGAAAATTGTGCGATCTACAATAGAGGAGTATAAATACCACCATTTACTATACAGGCTTTAACCAAACCGTTTTTATAGCACTCATTGTTAGTTATAATTAGTTATTACTTAACAAATATTCATCGCACTATTGGATCATGGTTAGGGTAATCGTGTGTGATAAACCCGGATATGTGGTTTACTAAGGAATTGGGGGTGCATAATGGTCTTTCGGTTTGGAAAAACAATGGGACATAACCATGTGACCCATATTAGGGCTAAAATTATCAATATTCCATTAATTATATTTATGTATTATTTATTTATATATTCTACTACTAGAATCTATGTGAGACTCCACTACCAAATAGCTAGGATCCTCCACCTCTCCAAGGTGGGCATGGAGACCTCTTGTCCATCTATTGTTTGAAACATTCTCTATCAGTCTTTGTGGATCTTCATGGTATTCTCTTAGATACTCTCTAATGTTTTTTCATGTTCTTTATTCCAACTACTATATTATTTTGAGGGAAGGATATTTTCCCTATTTTTAGTGAGAAGGAATGTTTTTTATATTTTTTCCTAAAATGGTCGAATCAGATCATTATATTTGACAAGTAGGTCATCCTAAGTATGAGGTAGGTGTTCTATGACTTATTCCTAAATTTTTAAACAATTTATAAATATTTTTATGTTCTTCATTCCAACCTTTATTGTGCATTTCTTTTACATTGGTTCCATCATTTTAAATTGATATTTGTGCCTTGTATTACACTCTTTGATAATTTATGATAAATTATAGGTTGTCAAACTCAATCACAAACACCCATTCGGTGAGCCAAAATTGTTTTCCATTTTCAATTAAATTTTCTAAATTCATGAAATTTCTTAAAAGAATTCATCAGGGATATTAAAATAAATTTTCCCATATTGGAATTTGTTAAATTGGTAAAGGAAACTTATAATTTCCCTATTGTTCTTCATAATTAAATTCATTGTATGGTTGTTATCCAAAAATTCATATTTTAGTAAATTGAGTTATAGTTCTTAAATGAAATGAATAATTGTGTTAAATGAATTTTTTGATAAAATTTGTCATGTTTTTAAAACAAGACCCCTCAAATGAGTTGATCTTACTTCGAAATTACAAAAATATTGAATAGAGATTTAACTCATTCTTGGTTCTTTGTAATTTTTGATTTCTTATGCATTTTTTGTTTTCTATAAGAAACCTTTTGGGAATTTCTTCAAATGACTTGATAAATGGAGTTTCCATTTACATTATAAATGTACTTGGAACCAATGAACCATCTAACTATATGACTTGGATCACTCGAATGTAATTGAAAAATAAATTGAGCTCTTAATAAGGACATGGATTGTATTAGAAATCAGCTTTTTCAGGTGGGTAATTTCCCAATGGTAAATATTACCTTCTATGTGCCCCTTGAACCTTGATAAATGAATTCCACTAATTTTTTCATTAAATTTAATGTGATAATTTTATTTTTATTATTCATGATGGCTTTCTCCCCTTGGGTTTATTATATGGTTTAACATAAATGGAATGAATTGAGAAAGGGTGTAAAGGAAACACCATTTATTGAATTCTATTTACATTCTATAAATGAATTGTTATGTCGTCATAATGGACTAATTAATGTACAACATGAGATGTATTTTCTCATGGATATAGTTATTAATTCTTATTATCATATGATTACACCTAAAATTGGATGTGGAATGATGGTCAGGGTTATGTTGAGCATGACAGTATCATGATCCTTTTCATCGGGGGTTAAATTCATGGTTTCTAACACTAGTGACATTATATATGTTTTTAGATTTATATGCACCATACCATGATTAGAGTAATGCCATGATGGATCACTCAACATCATGGGGGTTATTGTATGATGTTTATCACTCTATTCATATGTAGGAAATTTAACCTATTTCATTTTCATATAGGCTCGTTTATACTGGTTATGGATGTCTTAGTTACACATCGTTTGATCCAGAATCTAGTATTTCTAGTTATTTCTATATGTAATTGGTTCATATATGTGTATAAAATATATAAATATGTCATATAACTATATTTTATTATTATATATGTATGATAACTGATAAGACACATATTTCTTCTATGACCCGAAGCATATATATCTTCTAGGTGTCCTATAAGAACCTAGTCATGTTTTTTGTTTATTTATTCACCACTAGTTATTTATCTTTGTTCTTATAACCACACACAACATTACATTATATTTCATGGACTGGATTCATTCATAGACATTGTGTGTGAGAACCTACTTGGATTATTATCTCACACATTTCTCAGGCCTCCATTTCACTAGGGTAATCGAGTATAGATTATGTTTACAGGGCTGTGGTTGATTTATTATGCTATTTTTTTTGTACTTGGGTATTAAGAGCACATGACTATGCTATATCGTGGGATTATTATAGATATTTTATATGATGATTTTTCATTCTTTATCTTATTAATATATTTTACTATATCTATTTATTACTATATTTATACTGTTAATCTTTATATTAGAATCTAGATATTCTTTCATTTATTATATACATTAGAGTTGGCCATCCTTTTATAATCAATTAATATTTATTCTTCCCCTGTATTTTCATTCTTTTATTATAGATTTATCTATTTTATATTCTTTAATATTTTATTTTACTACTATTCTACTCTGATCATGAGGGTATAGTCTCCTCATTATCACCTTCACACGCCCTCCCCGCTAGTCAGTATTCGTTTGCATACAGGGAGGCATACTTGAGTCTATGTGACCCACCATTCTGCAGACCATCATTATGGTCAGCTGGGCTAGGATGATAATTTTTTTATAAATTAATTACTCTTTTTTTAACCAAACATGAATAGTGGTTAAAAAAAATTAATTGCAGTACAATGTTGTAGATTGTAGGCCCTAGGTACACATGAGTAAACTTTCAATATTTCAGAAATGTGAGGTATAGGAGATGAGGGTTATTTTATATTTCAAAATTTATGAATAATTTATAAATATGATATTATATATTTAAAATCAATTATATATATATCATCAATATAATACTATGATGATAATTGAATCGCATCGCTTAATGAAGGTTGCATTCCAAAAATATGCATGAATGACATTATAATTTTTCAATGGATGTAGTGGTAACAAATAGATTATAAATTTACATTCGAGAATTATAATTTAAATTTTTTAACATATATATAATTTAAATCCATCATTGTTAACATACATGATAGGCTGTGATGAAAGATGAAAACATCGATTCACGAGGCGGTAGCCCTCCATTCACACGAATGATGGAATTATATCACAATATATGATGGAGGACATGAATTAGATTTAATTCATCAAAATAATAACATGTATGTATAATATATATACATATTAAATTATATATTAATGGATAGAATATCATTTTATTAAGGAAGGATAAGATATAAAAATGAAACATTGGGTTAAAATTCATACATATTCTTCAAACTATATCATTTATTATTAAATTCCATCCCTATATGGTTGGTGTTCTAACCAAAATAATAGCTCTATGACATGTTAAGTGATGTTATGAATGGATTTGGGAATGAATTGGCAGAATAATAGCAATAAAATTATGTGATTCTAAGATAATGGGATGTTCCCTTATAAAATTTAGGGGAGGGGAACTATTTTAACATATTAATTTATTTAATTAATGTAAATTATTTTTCATGTAAAATTGGTGGGCTATTAATTAATTATAGTATAATATTATTATTAATCTAAATTTCTTCATTTAATATTTTTTGGTCATTTTCTTGTGATGTTTTTACCCTTATTTCTTTGTTTTAGATCCACATTAACTATTATAAGGATTTCCATAATATCATCATTTTTAATCAATAGGGTCGTGAATGTAAATAAAAAGAAATTTGAACAAATATTTTAAATTGGTTTATATTATAAACCATATCTCATTAAATTGTCAAAATAGTATATTTTTATGAATTTAAAATCATATAACAAAATAATCTTGATTATAAAATATCAAGAACATTTGTTTCTGGAAATTGTAACAACCCTGGTCAAGATAGAAAGAATAACTCTCATGTTTATTAATATTTTTATATTTTATATAATAATATGAAGTAATTTTTAATGAAATAAAAAAGGGAATAGTTTTAATTAATATTGGAAAAAAATACCTCATGGAATCATTGTAGTTCTTTTAGGTTGATTGTGTTTATTGATAAGGTATGTTGACAAATATAGTTGTGGAGTTACATCATGGTTATTTACTAGGAATGTTAGAAAACATCCTATATAGAAGAATGGATTCCCTATAGAAGGTATATAAATTTTTTTTAATACAATGTGGTTCTATTTACTAATCTTTACTAAATATTTGTATTTCAATTATAAATTATGGATCAGTCATCAAAAACATTGAATTTTTAGGAATACCTCATAAAAATATAAACCTTTTTTGAGTTTTATTAATATTGGAGTTTCATGATGGTATGGATCCTTGTAATGGATTTAGGTGTCATAAAGGTTGAGTTTTACAATGGTATAGAGCATTCTAAAGGCACAAATTGTTTATCATAATTCTCGGCGACTATGATAAGTGGATCCTCAAAACTATGTGAAGGTTTCACAATAAATTCCTACTATTATGATAGGCTTCGTGAATGGGATATTTACCTGGAATGTGAAGAAAATATGGATATTCCTGATTGATATTTGAGAAATTTTCAAAATGTTTACAATGAGGATTGAATATTTTAAAAGGGGAGGAAATATGTAATGAATCCAAATTTTATTAATGGAAGTTCATCTTGATCTAATTAAATGCCTTATTATGTAAAATTGTTATATAAAACATATTCACTTACTTGGATTTATGTTTTTGTATATTAAAATACATTTAATAAATGTTATCATTGCTAATATAGTCGATGAACAGTGATCACATGATTAGTATAAATGTAGGGCTTTCACTAATCCTATTTAACTATAAAAAGGAAGAGATGGCATCATCCAATAAAATTTCTCGGTATAAATCCCAATTTTTAGAGCTCAGAAAGGAGGTAGAATCATTAGGATTCACTCTTTACCAAGCCCATGATGAGCTTCAACATGTTAAGTTTGAACCGAATCGCCAACAGGAAAAGTGGATGTTAATAGAGATTACCACCTGAGAAATCATATCTTAGCCTCCTCGTGAGTTTTTCACCATCGCACATGTTACCTATAGGTCTTATGTGGGTGTTATAAGGGGTTATGTAACAATACCCTCACACTATGATTATGTGATTTTTTTATAAAGAATATACATTCATTTCATTATTGTTACTTTGTAAATGGTTTTTAAAGAACAATTAGCATTTTTTGTTAATATTCAATAAAGAAATATGTTTTGATGAAAGAAGGGATTTTATAATTAATAAAAAATTATTAATAAATTACATTCTATTAAATACAAATGATCATATTTTTTTTAATAATACAATTGTAGTTTTTATTATGTTTTGAAAGTTGTTTTTGTAAACAACCAAGAATTTTTGATAAATGTATATTTTTATTTTAAATATAAAAAATCACATATTTAGAAAGTTATTTAGATAAGATAAATATAATTTTTTGATTAAGTACATCAAAATTATCTAACAATGAACTTTTCATATTTTTCTGAGACTGTCAAATTTTTGGTTAAAAATTAAATACAATTTAAATATATAACGTGCTTTATGACATCATTATGACCCATTGGTGATCTAATAAAATATAATAAGTGGGTTTTTTGGAAATATATATTTTACAATTAAAATAATATTTTTTTATATTTTTTTGATTAATTTTAGGGTCTTAGTGGACCCTTTAAGAATTAAAAATATTTTAACATTTTAAAATGATTTCCTTTAGAGTGTGAATCACCTCCAAATAAGAAAACCTAATATTTTAATATGTTCGGACATTGTCCTTATAATATAATGTTCTCCACTCCCATTTGGAAAAAACCATGGGAAAAACCATAGGTTGGTTTGTGGTTTTGATTAGTTTAATGTAAAGTGTCCAGAACCAAAATAATAAATAATTCCATCTCATTTCTTATATAAAACCTCTCAATATCCCATTCCACTTCACTCAAACCAATTGTACCTCCACCAACACCAGCCCTTCTCTCTATATAATCCACCATAGAAACCCCAATCTCCCAATAATCTTCTCTCAAGCCACTCCCAAGCCTTTGGGATCACACATTCAAGTAAGGGATCCTCAGCTTCCTTCATTCCTTATTTATGTCCATATTTCCTTTTATTGGCATGCCCTATTATTTTTAATTTCAAATGGTGGGGTATAAATTATCAAATTTCCTATACCTCCCTCTTTATTTTTTAGAGATGGTATTCCCCTTTCTCTCTCATTAATACCACCCATGTACATTTTTAACCATGCTGAAATTCAGTAAGGGATTTATCACTCCTCGTATACATTCAAGATATTCATTTATGTAATGCATATATATTCCATTAAATATGTTAGAACATGTATATGTATGACCCCCATACATTCCATTTCATGTTCATATGATGAGATACCCCTTTATCTCACATCAACCATTTTTATGAATTCTTATGTCACGTCGTTAGGTTGCCGAAATTACAACACGATTTTCCAAGACAAAGTCATTGTATAGAGAATACCATTCCCATTTATCTATCAAGGGTATTCATCTTTCATCATATTTAATTATTGATAATTCAATTTAATTTATGTATTCCAAGTTCCATTATCATGGAATAAAAAAATATGTTGAACGATTCTATGTTGTATGATCCATGTGGCACACATATTCATTAAACAAAATTTTTATAAAGGGTGTGCCCTGATAGAATTCCAATGCATTGAGTAAAAATTAGTATCAGGATATGTCAAGTGCACTGAGGGTTTAATCATGTTAATTTATTTTCAATTAGGTTTTAATGATTCTAATCCAAGTTCAATGAGGTTTTACTAATGTTTATTCAAGGGCAATGAGGGTTTACACATGCTCCATGTGCAATGAGCCTCAAATAATTCTAATATCATGTTAAATTTTATTGCCACATTCCCATGTTATGAAAATAATTCTTTATTATAATATAATTTCATGTTTCAATTATTCCCTATTAATATTCCTATTTCTTAACATTTATTGTATTATTCATTTTATGTCATGTTTACACCCTTACAAAGCTTTATAGATCTCACTTTTCTTATGTACATCCTTAGGTTATCCCATGATATAATAAGTATGAACGAATGTTGTGTTCATTTAAAATGACTTTTCAATAAGGATGTTTTATTTTATGTTCTATGTTGTTATGTAATGCTCCTAATTTCCCAAGACACTAGACCTATCATTCCTTGAAGTCATCTTATGTGCATGTTTATCTAATAAATCACATTTAACTATTTATCAAAGAGCAGTGTTGTTAGAGTTGGTATCAAAGGATATTTTTATTTATTTTTGGGATTATGAATAGAAAAACCTAGTGAAATCCTTAGTGATAAGAAAAATTATAATAAAAACATACCTATTTTTTGAGTAGAGAGTAATTGTTTTATCAAGAAAATACATCCCTATTTTGATACGAACAAGTAGAGGTGGCACTAGCACAAATGTATCTATGTGTAAAAACTGAAAACACCGCTTTAAGCTAGACTTGAAAGGAAATGAGTGCATGAAAACATGCCTTTCTGTACTTTTTTTATTACTCTTCTGGGGGATATGCTTATGTAAATTCATAATATTAGTATGAACTATTATTAAGGGAATGAAAAAATACCCCTAAGAATACGTTTTGGAAAGTAGATCATGGACATCATATATTTATGCCTATAAATTCATAAGGTAATGAAATATTTGTTATTTTTAAGTTATCCCTTTTTTTCATTGAATTCTATTTTATTTGTTACCCCAATATTTCATTTTATTCCAGCTAAAAGCCGATAATAGGAGGACTCAGGCTAAAAACTAATGCAAAGATCAATGTGATGACTGTTCTAATGAGATAAACAATCCAATGAGAGTTGGAATCACAAATGTTTTCACGATACACTCTCAGTTAACTCATCTATTTAATAAAAACATGGGTAAAGTGGAAGGTACAACCACCCCCCCCCCCAATGAAAGAACATTCCGCAATCAAGATCTTCATGAGGTAAATACCCCATACTTTAAATGGATCATCTGATCCCTCAATCACCATAAAATGGATCAAATCAATTGAAATTATCTCCTCAATACCTCAATGTTACAAACTAGAGATTGTTCTTCTAGATGATTATTATGTGGATGGTAAAGCTGATAATGGTGTACATTGATTAAAAATATGATTCTTTGGGAAGTGATCGAGAGATTAGAATGGAATGATTTTTGAAAAATGATTTTTGATAAATATTTTCCTCGCACCACTGCCGTAATATGGAAAGGTACTTCCTTTCTATCACGAAAAAAGATGACATATCCATTAGAGTTTATGAGTAAAACTTCACAAGGATTTCATGATATGCCTTAGGTGTTGTTGTTACCCATAAAGACAAGGTTGACTGCATCTTTGGGGGGCCAATACCTAGTCTACAGAAATCCCTTATGATTCGTAACTTTGGTAGCTATGAGTAAATTGTCTGATGTTCCCTCAAAGTCAAAATAGAGATCGGAGAATAACATGGGTATCATGGGGATAAGAAGTGGATAATGGACTATAATTCTAGAGGTCCAATGGATAAATCCCATGGTGCTATGAAATTCTAGTACCCCACTTGTCAATGGTGTGGAATGAAGAACCCGTGGAATTTCATGAAGGGGATGGGGAAATGCATTAGGTGTGGAAGAGAAGGGCACCTGGCCATTAACTGCTGACATGAAAAACCTGCCACTGTGATAGAGGAGTTGAATGTTCCGATTGATCCCAATGAATTTTTCATTACTTCAACTGTAAAGAACTAGGGTACTTTTCAAACTAGTTCCCTAATCCAAGGGTTTTTTGAGGCAACCAACAACCTCCAAGGCAGCAAGGGAATGCTTTCCCCATCACTACCATAGAAGTGAATCCAGACAATGAAGTGGTGACAATTACTCTAGTTATTAATTAAAGAATAGTAAAAAAACTATTTGATTCTAGATCTATGCATTATTTTACATCTCAAAAGTCTATAAGAACAATCTCAACACCACCTCAAATCAAGGATGTAGAGATGACAATGAGAATGGAAAATGTGGAAATCATTGTATCCCATGAATATATCTCTTCCCCTATCAATATTTGTGGATTCAAATTTCCATCAAACCTCGTTATACTCCCTATGGTGGAATCTAATGCAATTATTAGAATGATTTGGATGTATCTATATAAAGAAAATATAAATTACCGTGAGAGGAAATCACTCAATATATGGAAAATCGACCCTCGATTCTGTTAAAGTGAATGTAGGATGATGAACCTTCCTTAGCAACATCATCCCAATCAAATATATTACTTCCCTATGGGCATGCATATCTTTCTCATTAGATTGATTCTATAAAATAAACATTCCTTTAAGACATTCCTATTGTGAGGGAATTTACTAAAGTGTTTCCTAAGGAATATCTTGGTCTTCCTCCTAGAAGAGATGTTGAATTCTCTATTCATCATATACTTGGGGCATCAAAAATATCCAAGATTCCATATATAATGGTTTTTTAGTGAATTAGGAGCTAAATAAACAACTAAACAAGAAATTGGGTAAAGGGTTTATATTCCCAAGTTCTTCACCATGGGGTGCACAAGTTTTCTTCATCAAGAAGAAGGATGGGTTAATGTGCCTTTGCATTTATTATTCTGAGCTCACAAAAATCATTATAAAAGAAAAAGTATCATATCCAATTATTAATGACTTTTTTAATCAGCTACGTGGAGTAAAATACTTTTCCAAGGTGGATCTGTGGTCATGACATTACCAAGTAAGGGTGAAGAATATGGATATCACCAAGATTTCTTTTCGTACAAGGTACATGCGCTATGAATTCATAGCAATGCCTTTAGGACTAAATAATGCTTCAGAAATCTTCATGGAATGTATAAACAACGTATTTAGATATTTACTCAACTAATTTGTTGTTGTCTTTATAGATGATATTATTATATACTCCAAAAACAATGAGGCAAATGAGGAGCATCTATGAATTGTACTAGAGACCTTGTGAAAGGATAAGCTCAATGAAAAGTAAATCAAGTGTGAGTTATTATTGAAGTAAATCTCATTCGTGGGTCATGTAATCACAACCAATTGGATATATGTCGATATCTCTAAGAAAAATGCAATTGGGAGATGTATGTGGGAAATATATTTGACATATATCCATAGCTTCATGGGGTTAGCTAGATATTATCACCGATTTTTGAGAAAGTTCTCACAATTTTCAAACCCAATAAACATGCGAACTTGGAAGGGAGTAATGTTTTAATGGAGTGATGACTATTAAGATCGATTCAATGAGTTAAAGCGGAGGATTATCACTGCACCTGAGCTCTCATTATCCACAAGTGAAGAAATTTATGTGGTATTTAGTGATTCTTTGAAGAAGGTCCTAGGATGTGTGTTGATGCAATATAAAAAAGTCATTACATATTCTTTAAGGAAATTGAATGTTCATGAATAGAAATATCCAACACATGATCTAGTGTTGGCTACAATAATCTTCATTTTAAAAATTTGGTGACATTACCTCTTTGTGGAGAAGTGTGAAATATACACGGATCACAAAAGCCTCAAGTATATATTGACACAAAAGAGTTGAATATGATCCAACAAAGCTGATTAGTGCTGATAAAAGACTATTAATACTAAATCCATTACCTCTATGGGAATGATAATAAGGTGGAAGATGCTCTAAGTAGAATGGACCTAGAAATTCTATCATTGATGATAATTGAAATGATCCAATTTTCTTAGATTTAATGAATATGGACACAGGAATCATAAAGAAGGGATCATCATCAATCCTTTCACAAATGAATTCTCAACAATCTCTTTTTGGAAGGTTAAATGATTCTCAAAAGGATGATGTGGGAATTCATTAGAAAGTGGAAAGTATCATAAAAGGGAAATCCTCATAGTTCAATGCTAATGAAGAAGTAATTGGGAGATTTGGGTCAAGACTATGTGTTCCAGCAAATCTAAAGATAAAGTAACAACTTTTGGATGGTGCACATAGTTTGAATTTCTCCACTCACCCAGGAAACACAAAGATGTATTAAGACCATTGATAACATTATTTTTGGGATAACATGAAGAAGGAGATCACTGATTATTAATAAAAGTTTCCGATATGTTAGTAGGTGAACGCTATGAGGCATAAGTCTATGGGGATGATGTAACCATTATCCATAAAAATATGGAAATGGGAGAACATCACCATTGTCTTTGTCACCATACTTATGAAGACATCCAAAGGAAACAATGATATCTAGATTTTTGTGGATCATCTTACAAAGACTGCACACATCATTTCAATTTGGGAAAATTTATCATTGGATTAACTGGTACAAACATACATCAAATAATTGGTAAGACTTTATGGAGTATTAATTTCAATAATGTCCGATCGAGCTCCAATATTCACCTCTATATTCTGGAAGAGTCTCCAACACGCTCGAAATAATGATTTTAGAATCAATATGAATATTCATTCTCACACTGATGAATAATATGAGAGGATAATCCAAACACTTCCATAAATGTTGAGGGAATGATCAAGAGACATCAAAGGAGGATGGGATAAATATCTTCCCCTAGTTGAGTTCCCTTACAATAACATTTTCCACTCATGAATCCAAATAGATACTTATGATGCAATTTATGGGAAGAGGTGAAGAACACCAGCATGTTGGGATGAATTTGGGGAGAAAAAACGAATAGGTCTAGAAATGGTTGAAGAAATGGTGAAGAAGGATAAGAACATTAAATATAACATTAAAGCTACTCAGTGTTGACAAAATAGTTATGCTGATAATAATCGACAAGACCTAGAGTTTGATGTTGGAGACATGGTATTCCTCCGCATATCACCATGGAAGAGAGTAATGAGATTTGGGAAGAATTTAAAGCTTATTCCAAGGTATATTGGCCCTTTTAAGATCCATTATCACATTAGAGAAGTGTAATTTTGACTAGAACTCCCAATAAACCTATCTCAAGTACATTATGTATTCCTTGTATCACTCTTAAGGAAGTACACACCTGACCCATTGTATGTACTCAATCTAGAGGAGGTACCATTGGATAATTACCTATCTTATGAGACAATCTGGTGAAGATCATAGGTTGTAGGGACAAATTTCTATGAAATAGGACAATGTACCTCATCAAGGTGTTGTAGAGAAACTAAAAGTATGAAGAGGGATCATGGGAATCATAGGAAGTGATGAAGAAGAATTACCAACATCAGTTTTAGTGCGAAAAAAGGAAATTTTGAGGGCAAAATTTGTTAGGGGGGGAGATTGTAATGACAAAACAATTATTAATGGAAATTCCTCTTGATCAAATTAAATGACTTATTATGTAAAATGGTTATATAAAACATATTCAATTTAGGGTTTTATGTTTTTGGATTTTAATTTATTGTTAAATGTTTTTACCACTGCTAATATAGTCGTTGAACAATGATCACATGAATAATATAAATATAGGGCTTTAACAAATCCAATTTACTCAGAAAAACGATGTGATGACCACATCCAGTATAATTTCTCCACATGAAGCCCATGTTCTGGATCTCAGAAAGGAGGTAGAATAATTGGGCTTCACTCTTGACCAATCCAAACCTGAGCTTCAATACATTAATCTTTAATTGAATCAGCTACTGGAAAAGTTGAAGTTAACAGAGATTACCACCCGAATAGTGTTATCTGAGCCTCCCCAAGAGTCTATAACCATCCCAAACCATACCCTTTGGTCTTCTATGGGAGTTATAAGGGTTTATGAAACAATACCCTATTACTATGACCACGTGATGTTTTATAATAAATTATATAAATTCACATAATTACTGATACTTTGTAAATGGGTTTTAAAGATAAAAAATTATTTTCGAGTTAACATTCAATTAAGAAATCTATTTTTATGAAGTAATGGATTTTTTAATTAAATATTATTTTAATAATATATTATTACTAAATTACATCTTTTCGAATTCAAATGATTGTATAATTTATTATGAATACAATTGTAATTTTTATTATGGTTTGAAAGCTGTTTTTGTCAAAACCTGTGAATTTTCGATATATATCGGTTTTATTTAAAAAGAAACAATTAAAATATTTAGAAAAATATTTCTCTCAAACTGATAAAATTTTTAGATTCAGGATGTATAATTTATTAATCAGTGATGTTTTCATAATTTTCTAACACAGTTGAATTTTTGTGTAAAAATTAAATACCGTATAATTATATAATGAAATTTATGATATTATAATGACAATATAGTGGTGTAATAAAATATTATAAAAGGTATTTTTGGAAAATATATGTTTTAGCTTTAAAATAATATGATTTTAGATTTATTGGATTATTTTTATTGTGCCTTAGTGGACCCTCCAAGACATAAAAAATATTTTAGCATTTTAAAATGATTTCATTAACAATGTGACTCACCTCCAGATAAGAATGCATAATATTTTAATAATTTCGGGAATAGGCTATATAATTTTGTTTCTCTATTCTCATTTTGAAAAAACTATGGTCAAAACCTAGGGTATGGGTTGTGATTTTGATTAGATTAATGTGTAGTGTCCAAAACCTAAATAATAATAAATTCCCTCTCATTTCCTATATAAACCCACTCAATATCCCATTAATCTTCACTCAAACCATTTAGAGCTCGACCAAAACCTAATTTCCTCTCTCTAAAATCCTAAAAAGACACCCAATCTCTAAATAATCCTCTATCAAGCCTCTTCCAAGCCATTGGGATCACACTTCCCTGTAAGGGATCCTCACTTTCCTTCATTCCTTATTAATGTCCAAGTTTCATTATATTGTTATTCCCAATTATATTAAATTAAAAAAGTTGGGGTATTCTTTGTAACCTAACCTATACTTAAATACTTATGTTTTAATGATTAGATACCCCTTTCCCTCTCATTAATTCCTCCCATGTACACCCGTTACCATGCCAAAATTTCGAAAGGGATATCACTCTCTTCATGTACATTCAAGAAGTTATTTTATGTTATGCATCTAAATTCCATTACGTATGTTTGGAAATGTATCTATATGACCCCCTTACTATCCATTTAATTTCAATATGATGAGATACCAATTTCTCCCTCTTGAGCCACTTTTATGACTTCTAATGTCATGCAGTTATGCTGCTGAAATTACAGTGCAATTTTCCAAGCCAAAATCATTGTATAGTAAATTTCATGCCAGTTTCCCAATAAAAGTAATTAACCATTATGGAAATTCAATTATTGATTATATAGTTTCCTTTATGTATTCCATATTACTTTATCTTGGAATAAATTATGATGTTGAATGATTCCATGTTGGATGATACATGTGGCACTCTTATGCATGAAATGAGTTGTTTATAAAGGGTGCGCCCTAATAGTGCTCCAATACAATTCGTAAAGATTAGTATCATGATTTTTCATGTGAAATGATGGTTTGTGAAAGATTATTCTAGTTAAATGATGGTTTAATCCTACTAATTCAGGTGAAATGAGGGTTTACTCAAGCTAATTCATGTGCAATGAGGGTTTACTCATGCTCAATGTACAATGAGCCTCAGCTCATGCTAAAATCATGTTAAATGTTTTTACACATTTAAATGTTACTATAATCATGCTACATCATGCATTTATGTTCATGTTCCTCTTATGCTACATTTATATTCCTATTTCCTAACATGTATTGTATTCTTCATAGTATGCCTTGTTTATACCGTTAATGGGCTTTATAGCTCACCCTTTCTTATGTACGTCCTTAGGTTATCCCATAAAATCCTATGTATGATGGAATATTTTGTTCATGTAAAAGAAGTTTTCAATATGGATGTTTCGTTTTATGTACTAATTTGTTATGTAATTTTCCTAGTTTTCTAAGACACTAGACCTCTCGATCCTCAGATTTGTCAAAAGAGTGTGTTTATGTATTAAATCATGTGTAAGTGCGTAATAAACTGCCTGGGATTTTATAAAATACCTATATATCAGACTCTACCCCATTATAAAAGAAGAGAAATAAATAAATATGATTAATTTCCTATGAATTCAAAATGTGATTCGAGATGATTGTTTTTTGAAAAAGTTCACGAAGGAAGGAAGTTCCGGAAGGCTATAAATATTTGACCATAATTTGAAAGTATCGTGAAAGTATTGAAGTTCCTAAAGGGTATAAAAATATAACCAACTAATGTGAGATTCTTGAGGTCTATGTTATCTTTAAAAAATTGTTTGACAATTAAAAAAGAAAGTTATTTTATAAAGGATAGTTGAGCTTCACGAAAGAGGGGAGCTTCGCGAATGTTTCTGGGTTAATGATGGAAGTAAAAAATTGTGATTAATTAAGATGATTCATGATGGTTGTGCAAGCTTCATGAAGGTTGTGAGCATCACTAATGTATTTAAAACGAATTTCCTATTAAATGTTTTGTAATTTGATATTAAAAAATTGGATTAAAGTGGGAATTCAATGGAGCATATACCTACTATTGAGGAAGAATTCATTATTGCTAATAATGGAAACCACATATTTATAAACTATTTGTGGATCCTTTTTGGGTAAGTGGTTGATTCAGGAAGATGAATGTGATCCTTTACACCACTAGTGATCCATAAAGGAATCAATGATGAAGTGACCATTGGTAATATGTGAGATATCCATAAAATTTAAAAAGAAAGTGATCCTAAGAATAGAAATTATCTATGCTAACATTAATTTTGGAAGTGAGACATTGTGGATTTGGTAAAATGGTATATTTTCTGTTTATACTCCATGGATTTAGCCCAATGACAATGATTAAGGTTAAAAAATGTATGATTGTGTTCTTTCACTACTGATTTACATTCAATGCATCAATAAAAGATAAATATGGAAAGAATACTATCAGTATAATAACATAATATAAAATAAATTGACCCTTATAATAAAGAAATCAATATCTAGTGGGTCATGAAGAATGATCAAATGTATATCCAAACCATGATTCACTACCCTATCAGGTTATCTAATCCCATTTTTGGCCTAATAATGAAACAATTTTATTGTATGTTTTTTTTGAAATGGTAATTTACAAAGTTTAGAAAATTAATTTTACTAATTAGTTTTTTAATAATAATTTGAAAATTATATTAGTTGGAATATTTTGGATTTTTCAGAAATGTTTTAATTTTCATTGAATACTAAATAATACAAAATTATAATAAAAATATCCTTTTCTTTTATTTTGAAAACAAAATAAATTATATATGAAATCTTCTTTAATGTAATATAAGTTCAAATATTCATCCATTAATAAAAATTTGGACATTTTAGTCATTTTCATGTAGAGTTTTGATATAAAAACATTATAAACTTATAAACATTTTCTCTTTAAAACCCCACACTATCATTGTGTTTAAATGAATATTTTAAAATTAAATGTTACCAATTATATAAATGGAATTTTAAAAAATTTAGTATTATTAATAATAGTAATTAATATTATATATTAGCACAATATATTTTAAGACAAAATTTAATATAGAATGAAGTAAAAATCAATTGCAGATATTTAGGTGAAAATGAGTTTATAAGGGGTTAACTAAAATGATTGGTGTCAAACTGACATGTGAAAACAATTTCCTATTTATATTTCAAACATTAATCATATAATATATATATTATCTAATTTTAAACACTTTTTACACATGAAAATTTTTGGCTCACTCAATTAGATTAAAAAATGCCATGTGTGGCCTCTCCCACACTTATAGAAGTGGACCCCCTATCATCCACTCCTCTCACATTAGGAACCCATTTTTTTGTCCAGTAAATACCCAAATAACATACCTACATCCCACATATAAGAATATTAACCTTCTCTTTGGTATAAATCCATTCATGTAATGCCTTTGGTTAAAACTAAATGATGTTACCTAAAGAAGAGGAAATGTTTTTCAACAACCATTTTTTATTTTCTTTCTTCCTCCACCACATTCAATTCCTCATAAAACGTGAATATATAAAAAATAATTGTATTAATTATATTGATATATTATTATAATAATGTAATAATATAAATAATTTTATGTTCAATCAAATGTGTTATGAAATTATCATCCACATGTTTGGAAGACTACCCCATCACGAACTGATTTCATTATTTTTTACATTACCACCTATCAGGAAAGGGAATGATGAATTATATAAAGTATATATATGATATTTATAACTTCATTATTCATATCGAGTAATTATATTATATATTTTTTATATTCCATTCTGTAAGGGATACGATTACCTCACTCAAGTGTACGACCCACTACCGACTTGTGAACTAATGTGATTCATTTTTCAGTAACCTGTTAATGGAAGTTAATAAGGGTAAGGACAATGAATATTTCATATATAAATAACATAATTATGATAATAATTACATATTTATCATTATGGTAATATAATATTTCATTTCCATTGTTACATTTTCACTCACTAAAAATGTCATAACGTTATTCGTGTATTTGTGGACTACCGCCTTCCGGAAGCGATATGACTCTCTCATCATCACCACTCAACATGGATGATATATATATATATATATAATAATATTTAATAAAATAGTATGGTATATATTATATTATGGTAATTCTGGAATGATAATGTATTACATTCCCCCTTTCCATATTGATTATCGATAAATGTAAACTTTACTCTTGCCTATGTACATCCTACCATCCCCATGTCTGTAACCTACATCATTTATGAAAACCAATATTCATTATTGGTCTTAATATTATTATTTATATATAAAAATTCTAATTATTTCATTATAATTGATCTTGATATGTTTATATAATTACCACTTTGACCATAGTCAACCTACAAAAGACATTTTTGACACGTAAGTCAAATATTATAGAAACCTATGATGTAAACATAATTAATTAACTAAAAAAATAATACATTGTAATAAGAGATTTAAATTTAATAATAAAATTTAAAAATTATTTCTTTTATCTTAATAATTGAAATATTCGTTTTATTTAGGATGGTAAATAATCATGTGACAAGTCAAACTCATGGTAAGGGTCTTCGTCTCCGTTTCCATTTATTGATGAATATTTTCATGATATTATCCTATATTATTTTATATGGTTTATATAAACCACAATTTACATGTTATGTGATTAAATTATCTATTCACATGGAACAATTCATATAGTTACTAAGTGATAAACATATTTTTTTAGAAAATATTTTCTCTAAATATCTTCTTTCCATCTATAATTCTCTTCGATGTAAAAATTTTTAAAATAATTTTATGTAATATATTATATGGAAATTATATATTTATAATGTACATTTTATGCCTCATATGTATTTATTTTCAATGGTTTTCATAAGATGGAATGTTTTTACATGTTTTATACAAAACCTTGTCATTAGCAATGAAAAGAAAGTCATATTCATAACATACATGACAATATTGAATTTTCTACCTCCAGTACCATAAGACAATTTTTGTATTCCATTGAAATAAATTATATTCCCTTCAATAAAATAATTTCCTTTTTTGGTTATCATTGGTTTTGAAAAGTATTTTTAAAATGAAATGGGTATTTTTATATTGAAAATGGGTTGACAAAAGAAAAGCATTTTCTAATATACAAAAGTGATTTCCTTATGATTTAAAAAGAGTTTTTGAAATGTTTAATAATGAAAAATTGAAAGAATAAAAAAATATTCATGTTATGTTACTTTAGAATTATACATGAGAAATGAGTATTCCTCGATGGCACCATGTGAGCCCATTATATCTTATATTATGGGGCATCCTAGATAGTTCTTATTGAGGATGTTACAATTTATATTTTGGTAAATCAATAATAGCTTCTAGATAGCATGTTATATCATAAATGATGCAAGATACAAGAGAGTTCAATAATTAATTAGGTAATTATCCTCATATTTACATTCATTATAGTTTGTGTTATGAAATTTTTTCTTTTATTATTTTAATTGTAATCGAACTAATATTAAAAATATTTTAAAACTAGTTTTTAAAATGATTCTGTAAGATAATGAGAACGATTTTAATTAGTTTCTACTGGTTTTAACTATTTCACTGATAAAATAGTTTTCATGATTTTGTTGTAAAACATTTCCCCTTTATTAACTAAATAAACATTGATATAATGGTAAATTATCCATGTTATTTCATGATTTTACTCATATGATAGTTTCCTTTATTCTTATATCCATTACTATGAATTATGTTCTCATCCAATGTTTATAATTGGATTTCACAGGTTGTTTAAGGGAATGGATGGAATCAAGTTTAAAGTCATGATGATTTTTTCACGGAATGATATAATTTTTTGTTTTTAAAATTATTATATTATGGAAAAAATGGATATCAATAACATGTGTCCACTTAGAAATTTTTGGGTCTATAATGTATGAGTTGTGACCAAATTCTATAAAACTCTAAAACTAAAAAGATCATTAATGTTAATTAATGTAAATTACTCACTAAAACCCTATACTATGTAATAATCATGGTCTGGTCCGTATATTTGGAATAAATGCATGTTTTTAATATATTTAGTTCTTATGATAATGTTAATATAATTATATTGAGTGAATTTACATAATTGTTCAGTTAAAATTTAATTTAATTTAAATAATTTCATTTTTAATAATCATAACTAATTTAGTTTAGAATATATTTCCACAATGGATACATGGAAGGTGTAGGGGATAAAATGAAAATTAAAATATCCTTCCAAATCAGTATCTTGAGATTTTTTGAATCAGAATTAAATAGTTTGTTATAGTGATGGATCTATTGATACAAGATATAAATGATGGTGGATTCCACGATAGATATAAACTTGATCTACGATGAAGTAACATGTCTATTGTAAATAATTTCCATAGGATACATACCACATCATTTAATATATCATAAAACCATGCGATAGATAAATTATAGATTGATTTCCATGATAGGATATTTTCTATCTTGGGATGTTGGGAATGTAAAAAAAGAAACTCTTTTCATTTACCATTTTGAAGATGATTCTGATTTACGATGGTATTTGGTTAATAATAATAGAGATAAATACAATCTGTATTCCATGGGATGAGAGACATTTAATGATATTTCCCTTGTGAAATATTTCCCAAAGTATATTTGACTCTAGATGGGAAGAAATTATTCTAACTGTGAGAAATTCATGAAAACATTAGTGATATATATGAACAAAACCCCACAATATTGGCCTAGTATGTACCCGATTTTATTTTTGAAAATGATATAAAAATAATTATGTTTTACACATGGTTTTAACCATTTTGGTGAATAGAAATGGATAAAATAGAATTTAAATTTTATGAATAAGTGGTTCTTTGTGCTAAGAATGTTGTGGTGGAGATATCTAAAAGGTAGGTACATTAATATTAAAAGAAGAATAATTGGACAAGGTGGTTGGGAATGGAGAGAAACCCATATAATATCCAAAGTTATTATCCCAATGTTTTCCAAGTGTTAAAAACACCATATCCTGGATTTATTGATAGGGTCATGGAAGTGTATTGGGATTTTTATGTTTAGTCACATCACTCGTGACTATAAATAAAATATTATGAACAACAAAAGTTAGGGGTAATATATAGCTATCCAATGGTGTAGCGTACTAGTTGTAAATTTTTTTCCATTATTATAATATTTATATGAGATTAGATTCATGTGATGGTTATTATTATGATTAGAAACTAAAAGGTGAAGCAATGATGTTTTATACTACAATAGTTTATGTTATTCTATTAGATGAAGGTGTGGCAGTTATGTTACATATGCATTTGAGTTATTCCAATACACATTTGGCTCTAGGTCCATAAAGTATTTAATTTTTTGATATATTTTCCTATAAATTATGAATATCACCTCATGAATGTATGATAGAAATTTTGGGGGAATATATGGGTGTAATTATACAAGAAAACAATATTTATAAAAATATTCCTACTATTATCAGTGGGATAGTATTTCCTGAAAATATTATAAAACTATCCATATTAGAGTGTGATGTCATTCCTGTTATGGATTGGCATTAAATTTATCATTTTATGACATATTGTAGAGATAATAATGATTTGATAAATTATTTAAAGACTTTTATAAATTATCATGATGGTATTAAGTTTATTACATGTAACACCCCAAGCTTCCACGGTACGTTACCCTTTGAATAATGTGATGGCATGCATTATACGCAACTTCGAGATTCTAAAACACCACAACCAATCAAACTAGCCGTTATGAATAGTAATAGCTACTTTTTGAAATTTTATAAATTGTATCTTTCGAAATGGACTTCATTTTTGATTCGTAATATCGAAATTAGCTTAGGTTGAAATTTTGGTACTTTTAAGATAACTTTCATATTTTGATGAATAGTAAAAATTACTAAACTGTAATTAAAAAAACATTTTTAATTGAAATAATTAATAGTGAGAAATTATTAATTTGAGTGGTTTAAAAGTATATCTATAAGATATTTTTACCATTTAATACAATGTTGGTCATTGGATGTAATTTCACATTTAAACCAGACATAAACAAGTGTCAATCTTTTGATACTTATTATCTCTTAAAAACACGCTATTTGCTTTGACGACGGGATTTAATTTTTAATTTATTAAATGCAACTGATATGTATTGATTTTGGTAAAATAGAAATCAATTTTGAAATCATAATATCAAATATAGCTTCGGCCAAATTTTTGTTATTTTTCTAGAAACTTTCATTTTCCGATGAATAGTGAAACCACTAAGTGGTAGTTAAAAAAATGAATTTTTCATAAAACATAATTCTACGGCTTCTGTGAGTGGAATTTCGAAAATCCGAGAGACACGGTTAATATCAAAGAGTATAATGTGGTTCAATGAGATGAAAATAATTTTTGGTGAATAGTAACCTTTTACTTTTATTTACTACGGTAAAAAGTAAATAGGGTAATTAAGGGTAAAAATGATATTAATATTACCCTAACACATGTCCTAATTCTATTGGACAAGTGTATCTCAACCAAAAAAAACCATAGGAGTAAAATATTATCATTTAGGTCCACTTGTATTAGATTAGGACATTTATTATTATTTAATTAAAAGAAGAGTTAAAAGAGTTAACATTAATGTTTATTTATAAAACAATTTTATTATAGGGTTATACATAATATAAACTCGATTGTAAATATTCAATAGAATGAAAAAAATTATTCCTACATAATAGTATTTTATTTATAATATTTAGACATTAAATAATTTAATTTATTTATGACACAATGGTGATGCAGTAATTACCTAATTAATGAAATATTAAAATAATTGATATTATAAATATACAAATAAATGCAATTTGAGACTTTTTATGAATTCCAATACTTTTATAGGTTACTATGACATATTAGGATAGATTATATAAATTTTGTTTGATGTAATAATTCTCTTATGAATTTATCAAAAACAAAATACACAATAGTGTCAAAATTGACAAAAAGAGTTTTTAAAACAAATATTATATTATTAATTAATATTCAATTCCTAAAAATCTAAGGTTCAGTCAAGAGACTTATATCATGATAGGTGTATAATTAATGGACCACTTGGGGGTACCTTGGATGTATATTGTATGTTTATTAACCATATAATATAAAAATAGAGAGAGATAGTGTAAAAGTGAAACTAATTAACTAAGAGTTAATACATAAAGAAAAGGTTAATATAATGACCCAACCATGTCTAAATTCTATTGGTTGAGTTTTTTTAGACCCATACCCACCTTAATATTTAAATAATCCACATTGGAGTCATTATAAACTGAATATGAATTTATTATAAAATAATATTTTGTTTTCTTTTCCAAAGGTTCCCCTCACCCCTCTTATAAAAGGGAACTCCCCCTTCTCACTAATTCACACATTCAAAGACTTTTGGCTCGGCTAGACCCTGCCCAAATACTCTATGAACATCCCTCACTACAATATATAGACCTTAGATTGATAAGAAATCCAACCTAAAGATCCCTTTTGATCAAATCAAAAGGAAGAACTCGAAGAAGTGGTAATGTTTTCACCACCCTGTTTCAAGTTCTTTTCTTCTTCAACATCTTCTTTCATTTTTAATTATATTATAAAATAATAACTCCAGTATCTTCTATATACTGTTATGTTATTATAAATATGGTACAACCATATTCAGTATTCTATCCATACTTTGAATGACATGTCACCATACGTGCGTATGTACGGCTTACCGTCTCCACATCGTGGTGTAATGGTCATTCAATAAATTATTATTTGGATGGGTATAATAATGATGTTTAATTAATTTAAATAATAAATATAACATGATAATTATTCTTTCTATATGATATACCATCCAATTATATATTATTTTAACATCAAAATAATGATATTGTCGCTCGTGCGTACGTAAGGACTACCTTCTCCACAAACGCGATGAGATTCATTCTCCATGTTATCCATTCAAGTATATTTCTCATTTAATGATTAAAAATAATTTTTATGGACTTGATATAAATCTGGATATGAATAAAATACAACCAATCCATAACAAACACGGATTACGTAACAAATAATATAAAGGAAAACGAGTAAGTTAACACCCGATGTGACAATAATACTAAGATATTATTAATAAATCAATTTTAAAAGATCATATATGATATCATATTAATGTAAATGATTCTTTCATAATTAAATAACAATTATTTAACCATTATACAGGAGGTTAACCTACCTTCGACCAATCAAAAATTACAATGTAAGGGGTTCCTTATCTCACTTTTAATTCCATGAGAATTCCATTGTTCACCACTTATTTATTACATGTGGTGTGTGTACTTCCCATGTTTTTATTCATTGTGTAATATACTTTAATACATGTATATTTACATCATCATTGTATGCTCCTTATTTCATGGGTGTATGTTTTGTTTGTTACCATATCAATAAGGGAATTTGAAATTTCAATTTCCACTAATTCAGCTTTACGCATACTTCATTGATTATTTTACTCCAAGATTATGTGTAGAATCACTATGCATTTGATTATGTCATAAATTACACTCTCCTTTCTATGGATATAATTTTGATACACATAATCACTCCATTTATTAATTTTCAAGTCATCGGTATGAACTTGATAAGAGTAATTTTAACTCAATCTCCATTTGTTGAGTTAAATATCCAATTCATTGGTATTGTTTTTAAAATAATATGTTGTGAATGTCATCTGATTCATTTACACTAAATATCCAATAATATTGAGTGTATATATATTTTTCACCCATAATTATGTCGTTGATTTATTCTTAACCTAAGGATATGGTCTTTATAATATAATTCATCTCAATTTACATTCCATATAGACTTCTTTGTCGTTATACACCAAATCACTTTTATATGGTGTATATAATGTACTTTGACATAGTATATCATGAATCCATTTATTCTCATGATATTATAATGTTCTTATTACCTCAATTATTTGTATTCAAGTGTCTCTCTTTTGGTTATAATCTCTTACTAAAATATCATTTTAAATGTTTTAATGATTTATTATTCTAAATATTTCTCATTAATGTCCATGTTTTAAAAATGATTTTAAGGATTTATTTACATGAACATTAATGTTTTAATATTAAAACACCTTTTAAAAGTTTAAATGTGTTATGGGAAACTTTTATTCAAAAAATCTATTTTTAAATGGCTTCTTGACAATTATTGTGTCTTTTAAATGCTTTCAAGAAAAAAGGGGGATATTTTCTCTCTAATAGTTTAGATGATTATTTTCAACTATGTCAATATCCTTCAATTTTATCGATTGAGGTTAATATTATACAATACAATATTCTATATTGTATCAAATGAGTTATGTTTGACTGTGGATGTGTTATTTTTATACCATTCATGTTTGTGGATAATGTATTGACATTTTGTATGCAAGTTTCAATACGGATGTTTATGTAATGTTTAAAAATTTTCATATGAGGAATGCATTGGACTTAGTAACTGACGGGTGGATCCCGCTAGAGCTCTTCGAAGCATTATTAGTTCTAATGAGACAAACTAGTTTCTTGGCATGAGGCCTTGACAAAATCTTATTTGTAGTCTTGGAACAAGGCCTTGGCTAAGTGGTTATGATAGTCTGGAATTATGCATTCCGTCATTATGAAAGTGGTTATTAATATTTTCATTTGATTATTCGACTAGTAGAATATCCATGTGAATAAGTAAATGGAATTATTTCATTTTATTCTTTCCATATTATGCTGAAGTTCAAGTTTAAAAGGGTTTTGTTTTAGTTATACACTGCCTTAAATTTTTTTCAATAATTATGAATGATTTTGCTATATTTTTATCCTTACTGAGCATCTGAGCTCACCCTTTCAATGTTTTTTTTCAGGATGTGAAGAAGTGTTTTATGAATGACCTGCAGGGATAGTACGAGGGGATATGAAGGCAATATGTTGTTGTAGTTTTTCACTTATTGATGTAATGTAAACTTTAGGAATATATCTAGTGTTTCCCAGGCTACTAAACTAATCGGTCATTTGAGACTTGATCTTTCTTGTGATCATGCCAATGTTATGTAATAATGCACCGACTCTGGGTATTTGGGGTCGGGGCATTACAGAACCCCTTGGAATGTCCCGATATAAGTAGTGTAATTATACAACATCCGTTAAGATATGTCACTAAGAAGTGTTTCATGAACAATGTATTAGTCTATACGGGAGACCCGAACTAGGTGATGAGTTCTTAGGAGGAATCCATGGATGGATGAAATGCCATCCAATCATCCCATTTTGATCATGGAGGAATCCTCCCAGAATAAGCGACATATGCCATCTGCTTTTGGAAAGCAATAATGCGGGTCAATAGTTAGAGCATTCTCATCATCCTCGAACATATGGATGTGCGCGCCCCAACAAAAGTGTCGAAAACATGCCCTTTTAAAAGAAATACATATACACATTTCTTATATAAAAGGGCTTTAATTCTCTATCAATTAATCAAGAATTAATTTTTATAAATAAACAGTAATCAAAATTTACATTTTATTATGCTATTGATGAACATATATGGAAATATCACATGATATAAAAGAATTTATTATGAATATATCAAATCAAAAAATGAGTAGGACTCATACTTCAGCATACCCTCAATATAATAATTAAACTTCTTTGTGAAGTGGATGGTCTGGTGTTCACTTTTTTTGGATTTTACAACATCAAAAAAGGTAAAATTGAAGTATGGAAGAATAAAAATGTGATGGTTCAATTCCATGGAACCTAAAATTCCATCAGTTGATTTTATAATAGAAGGAATTTTTCTTCTAGATGTAGTTGAAACTGGGGTCCCAAATGGGAATTAAACTACACATTATATTTATTTTAAATTTTCTTTATATGAATTTAAATTTTCATTCATGGTTTAGAAATTATTTATTTGTATTCATTTCTATTTATCTAACATTTTTAACTTAGATGAAAATTTCATTAAAATTTTGTGATTTATTTTTATAGATCTATTAGATTTATGACACATCTGCTATGAGGAAATTAAATTTGTTATCTACAAAAAATTCACACTATTAAAATTGATTTCAAATTAGTAAAATAAATCACATAATGAAACTACTATAAAATTGCGAACATATGATTATTTTAACTAAAGTGATGAATCATTTCATGTGGTGTACGAAATTGTTTGATTTTATTCTATCATAATTTTAATATATTATAGATATTTAAAATAAAAAATTCATTGCCTATATAAACTATTGTACTTATGTATCAATCTAGGAGACATAACATGAATAATAAAATTTTTATGACTTGTTTTTATTTTTACTATTAACATGATTAGATTACTAAAACTATAAAATTTCATTAGTAAAGTAAAGCATGAGGGGATTAATTTTTTAAAAAATTGAATTTTTGGAATACGTTGTTTTTTGTAAATCATATTATTATTATATTAGAATAGTTCTTAATTTCTAATATACTTATGGATAGTTTTTTTATTATTATTAATTTCCATAAGTAACTGTTCCAAACCCTAGTTATCATCCCAAAGAAAACTTTTAAACCCAATATTCCCATTCATTGTATAATATTTATATTAAGAGAGTAATTCTTGTTCACTTCTATAACATACCTAGTATCTTATTAAATATATGGCTTTACAAAAACATTTTTAATATTATTTATTCATTTTATTATTTATCCACCAATCCTTTCACCCAACATGACATAAATCATTGTTTTTCCCATATATTCTATAAATTTCCATTTCAAGAAATGTCTGATAATTCAAATAAATTTATATGTATTCCTACCCTATATGTTTTGTATTTTATGATATTAAATTGACTATGTGTGTTGGATTTGATTTTTAATAATGGGATGGGATATATTTCATTACAGATAAATTTATGGGTTTTAAGGTAACTGTTGGTAGAGGTCATGTGATCTTTCATTATACATTATTATTATCTTTATATATTGTGGAAAATAGAAAATATAAAGAAAAAAATAAATAATGGGATGTGTTTTTGGAATATAAAAATTCAATTTTTTATTACCAATAATATTTTTCTCATATTATATTTCAGGGTGTTTTTTAAATTTTCAAAATCATAACTTTTGAAAAAATATAAACATGAGGGTGTGATTCATTAATTTATCTTTATTGTATCATGAGCCTAAATTGTTCTTTTGGGTTCTTGATATAAAATGTATAAATGTGTATTTTAAATGAGATTACATCCTAATATCATGAATTTTGGTAAATAGACAACCCTTAATTTTTAATTTAATGTTGTTCATGACCTACCTACCTTAAATCAAAAACACAATTTAACTTCCATGCAAAGTCATCGTGATTAATTTTAATTTATATCAATGCATAGTAGAGATACAAGATTTCTTACGAGAATATGGTATGTGACATGTACTTGATGTTTGATCCAAATTCAATTTAATTAATTTCCATTAGACATGAGTAAAAAACATTTCAAAGAAAGGTATATTTTAAGGGGTGTTAAAATTAACAATTAATTAAGAGATAATAATTGAAAAATGAAATAAAACTATAATTTTTAAAGAGGAAACATAAAATACATTACGGTATTTTTTTTATTTATTGAATGATAATTTTAATGAAATCCTTTGTGTGAAATTTGAATGTTTATTTTCTATTGAGAAAACATTTTTTTTCTTATTGAATTTAAATATTTATAGATTGATGTTTCTCTGTGAGGTTTTAGAGATTATCGACCTAAGGAAAAATATTTTCTATGTGTGGGGGATTTATAGAGCCATATTTTCACTATTTTTTTATAATATGGAATTTTATGTTTATTAAATGATTAATTCTAATGATATTTTTTAATATTTGTAATTTATTATAAGAAATAATTTTTTATTAAAGATGACGTTAACATTACAGAATTAATTATTATGAAAATATATCATGACAATGAAAAGTCAAGGAACAAATATGGAGCCTAGAAAAATGAATAATATAAAAGGGGACAACCATATAGAAAACATAAATTTAATTCTTAAATAGTTAATTTTGAATGTAAATTTTAAAAAATTCAAGATGTAAATAAATGTGTAATGAAAAAAAATGAAATATAGGAAATAAACTCACATGTCATAGTGTAACACATATATGTCACACCAGGATGGTCAATAATTTTTTTTGGGTCATTAAAACAAGACATAATAATGTTATATAGGTTATAAATGGATCAATTTTAAATGTAAAACCACTATTTAAAATTTAGATTTTCTAGACAAGATATATAAACATATATCATTAATAAATTTAATTCCCAGACCCACCTTTATTACCACTTGGTGGAATAGGAAAACATTAAATTCATTTATTGGGAAATTATGATTATTTTGGGAATTTATTGAAGCTTATAGAAGGTGTCTAATGGTACTAGAATAGAAATCAATCATATCCCAATGTTATTCCATTTTTCTATAGAATATGGATGTTACTTTAAGTTTTTTTTCTTTTTTTATACTATTTACAATTATAAACCTAGTTAATATTATCTTCCAAATGTTTCCTTCTTTCAATATCAATCATTCACCATCTCTCATCCCTCATTCCAATATGATATTTTATAATCACAATGAAGAGTTTTTGAACGGAGGCTTGGCATTGGGGTAGGTTTTATTGAATTCACAAAATTATTTCAAATTAAATTATTAAATGTTTGATATATATTTGTTTTGATAAAGATTGAATTAAATGGGTAAAATGATCTTAAACCAAGACACATCTCAAAAAATAATTTATATTATAAAATTTATATTCTTTATTCCCTTCCATTGAGATAACTCTTATTACGATGGAGTTGTCGTTTCTTGATTGGATGAAAGTTTATACGATAGAGTTGGGTATATTAAGGTATTAGATTCTCGATAGATGTGTTTTATATTATTTTTCTATTGGAGGATGTTATTGTTCAACTGAAAATGTAGTTAAAAACCCCAAATTTAATAAATTAAAGTATAATAAATCAAGGGTTGTATTTTATAATTTAATTATAAAATTGACTATAAAAAATAATGAATAATGAAGGAACCTGTGTTACCAAAACCTAAGGACAAAGACCATTATTCATAACCATGTTTTGCCTAAATTATAATCTTAATTAATTTTTTAGTATTGAATTGCATTGTTTAAAAACACATAAAACAAAATTTCTATTATTTAAAATATAAAGAATAAAATATATAATAAAAGTGATTTAGATTTAATGATTGTATAAAAACTCCTCATGTGATATAACCATGTTCAACCACTTTTCTATCATAGAAAAATATATTTTACTTGTACCACACTTCGTCAGACATGTCATATCACCATATAGTTTGAGGTCATGTGGTAATGGTTTATATGGGGTCATTAAAATATTTGGAATAGAGGATTGATCCATTGATAGGAGTACACATTATAATAATGATTATATGAATCATATTATATATAGTTCTGATGGTATGTGAATATATATCATAAAACATGTGATAAAAGGAGATTGAGTATGATGCATGAACATCAGGCGTCCTTGAGCTATTTCATCGGGAGTATAACCCTTTTGAAAGAACCGAAGATTATGTAGTCAATGATTACATCTAATAGGAGTCACATATTGGGTTCATTTTCAACATGAAAATAGATTAATAATTATTTGTCTCTACACTCATTGGAGTATTTCATAGTGTGAGAAATAAGGGATATTTTTACTTTTGATACATCCCATGGATGTGTATGCTTGTATTTTTGTACGAATTAAAAAGTAAGGTTTCCCTAAGATGATTCATTAGGAGTGTAGACCTTTAAAGAGAAGGATGTTTTTTGGGATTACACATTATGAGGATGAATATGCCTGGAGAATTTTATATTGTTATTACCCATTGAGGAATCTATGGGATTAATATGATTATGATTATTGTGGTAGATATAGCTCCACATGATAAGGACTATGAGCGTCCACATGGTAAATCAAGATGTGATAGCTGCATAAATGAGGGTCTCATAGTATGGAGATCGTTCCATAGAATGGAATCTACCAAATGATGAATACTACATGAATCAAACTGCAAATAGTTAATAGGGTCTCCTAAACACTGATAAGAAAGGGGGTTATAAAAAATCCTATGGGTTATGGCCCTATGAGGTTGGGTCTATTATAAGATTCTAAAGGATATTGGCTTATAGAAGAATAATGAATTATTAGAGTCTAAGTGAGACCCGTGGGGGATATAAAATTACATTAAAATTTGGTGTCATTCACTCCATGTAATGTATGATAGATCATTCACTATATGTATAGGTTGTGAAGTCATGTGAACAAAAAACTCATGATGTATATGTGATCACATAATATAGGTTTGGGTGATCACTTGGACTAGTCACATGACTAAGAGTCCACCTCAGGATCATACATCCATCTTTCAATATCATGTGTAGGGAGTAAACATATGATCATGAATCCCAGTGGAATAATGTTATTAAATTGTGTACAAGCATCAAGAATTATTTTTCATTTTTCCGTATTCTACAGACCAAGATTATTTTTTAATAAATAATAACATTATATTGTGAAATCCATCCACCCTTGATAATTCTACTCCAATCTCCTTGAATTCCTACATATGATTTTGTTTTGTGACATGGGGTGTTTAATACGTTCTAAAAACCCCTTATAAGTAAAAACTATCATATTATGGACAAGAAAAATACATATTATTATGTAATTTGTAAGATTGATTTCATACATTGGCGGTATCTCATCCATTTTGATTGATAAATAACATATCATTATTAATGTATCCAGTCAGATCATGTGTAAAATAGTTAAAAAATAACAGAATATCATGGAAATCCATTATTATAAAAGTTACATTGTTATTAAATCATTGACTTGATAAAATGAATAAATAAGAATCAAATAATAAGTAGAGACCACATGGTGTCCCCAATATGGAAAACATTGTTTAATATAAGCCACTTGGAGTGTAGTAATTGTGTATCTATAGGACATGACATCAATCATTACGGGTCACATGATAACATGTATCCACTGTTACATATAGAAATAGCTATTATATTCATTTTTTTCATGAATTTATGTTGTGTAATGCAATCATGTGTCCCTATAAAGTTTATGTGATCATGTAAACCATCTACATGACCCTATATTATATATTTAAAATAATTATGTGAATATCTTCTAAATCCAAATGCAGTATCTCATACCCTAATAAAATGAATAGTTCTTTTATCCTTCTTCATGTAATGGGGGTTGTATCAATGAGACCATTAGTATGTATTTGAGTTTCTACATATGATTCCCTTTAATGAATATAAATGTTAAGATACTTATATATTAAATATATATAACCAAACACTTTTGATTTTTGTAACACCCCATGATTTCGTAGTTCGTTATTTCTTCAAAGTAATACAAAAACTTGCACTACACGCAACATTGAGTTCAAGCGCACCACGACATACCAAACTAGCCGTTCAAAATAGGTTATGAATAATATTAAGTAAATTTTAAACATTATATAATCTTTATAATTTTATAATACATATTATATGATTCTTAGACATAATGTAAGAACAAATTCATGTTTTCAAATAAAAGATTTTTTCTTTAAAAAAATGCAATTTTACCCCCTTTTAATGGAGAACAATTTTCAAATCCAATATTTGAAACTTATTTATATTCAATTTTATAAAATAAACTTCTTCTTTAAAATATATACATAAGAATTTAGTTTCAATAAATTTTTGGGGTTTTTTATAACTTTAATATTTGGGTGAAAAGTAATAAATACTATATTTTAATTGAAAACAACTTTCTTAATAAAAATAATTTATATTGATGAATTATACATTTTATTGGTTTGAATTATAATAAGATTTTTTTACCATTTTATCTAATGTTATTCCTTGGAAATAATTTCCCTTTGAAATTGAACATAAACAAGTATCAATATTTTGTTACTTATTATTTCTTAAAAACACACTTTTTGGTTTTGACAATGGGAATTAATTTTAAATTAATAAATGAAACATATATGTTTTTGATTTGTTAAAATAGTTTTAATTTTTAAATTCATAATATCAAAATTATGTTAGAGTGAAATTTTGGTATTTTTTTCTGAAAACATTCAATTTTTTATGAATAGTGAAAAACACTGAGTTATTGGCTAAAACCGACTATTTATTTGAATAAATATTTAATTTATATAAATTTATTTAATGTTAAAATAGATAAATAATACCTATATAAATTAAACCTAATTCATTAGAGTCATTTTATAATAAGTTATGATATATAATAATTATATTTAAATTTTTACCGTCTTTAACCCACCCCCTATGAGCATTTGAAAATTTACATAAAACATAATTTTACCGCATCTGTTTGTTAAATTTAAAAACTCTGAGAGACACGGCTGATATCAGTAAGTAAAATGTGGTTCAATAAGATGAAAATGATTTTTGGTGAATAGTAACCTTTTACTTTTATTTACAACAGTTAAAAGTAAATACAATAATTATGGGTTAAAATGATATTATTATTATGCTAACACATGTCCTAATTCTATTGGATAAGTTTTATTCAACATAAAAAAACCTTAGGAATAATATATGATCAATTAGGTCCACATGTATAGATTAGAATTTTTTTTATTATTTTATTTAAAGAAGATTTAAAAGAGATAATATCAAAGTATAATAACTAAAACATTTTTAATATAGGGTTATACATAAGATATATTCATCTATAAATAATAAATAGAAGGATAAAAATATTTCCTATATAATGGTGTTTTATTTATTATTTTTAGACATTAAATTATTAAATTTATTTATGACACAACGATGATGCAGTAATTACCGTATTAATGAAACATTAAAATAATTGATATTATAAATATCCAAATAAATGTAATTTGAGCCTTTTTATAGATTCCAATAATTTTATAAATAAATATGATATTTTAGTGTTGCATTAATTTATTTTTTTATAGTAATAATGATTTCATGAATTTAGCAAAAACAAAATACCAAATAGTGTCAAAATTGAGATAAAAGATTTGTTATAACAAATATTCTATTATTAATGGATATTCTATTTCTATAAATATAAGGATTAGAAAAAAGACTTATATAATGATAGGTGTATCATTAATGAACCAATTTAGGTTCACTTGGATGTATATAGTATGTTTGTTAACTTTATAATATACAAATACAAAGAGACATGGTAAATGTCAAACCATTTATCTAAGAGTTAAATCTAAAAGATAAAGTTAATATAGTGACAAAAACCTTTCTAAAACATATTGGCTTAGTGGTTTTATAAAAATATCCACCTTATCCTCAATGTAAATCACTTTGGATCCATTATAAATAGTAAATTATTTTATTATAAAATAATATTTCTATATTTTCTTATGGTACCCCTCACCCCTCTTATAAAAGGGCACTCCCCCTTCTCTAAAATTCACTCCTTCAAAGCCATTTTTGTCAGACAAAACATGCCCAAATACCCTCTCAAATGACCTCTCTTCATCAGAGAGGCCTGCCTTTAGTCATAAATCCAACCTAAGAAGCCCTTTTTATCAAATCAAAAAGAAGAACCCGAAGAAGAGGTAAATATTTCATCACCTCTTTCAACTTCCTTTCTTCTTCCACTTCCTCTTCCTTTGTTGTTTCCATTCTAAAATAACAACTCCAGTATTTTTTATATACTGTGATGTTTTTATATATATGGTATAACCATATTCATTATTATATCCATCCTTTGAATGACATGTCACCATACGTGCGTACGTACAGCTTACCGTCTCCACGTCGTGGTGTAATTGTTTTTAATACATAATTATTTGGATGGGTATAATAATGATGTATAATTGAAGTAAATGTCAATTATTTTGTATATATTATATACCATCATATTATATATTAATTTAATATCAAAATAATGAGATTTTCGCTCGTGCATATATACAGATTACTGTCTCGACGAACACGATGAGATTCATTAACCATTGTATCCATTTAAGAATAATTATCATTAGTTGATTAAAAATAAATGTTATAGACTTAATATAATTATTAATATTAATATGATACATCCTATCCATATCAAACATTACTTACGTAACAAATCATATAAACGAAAACGAATTAGTTAACACCCAAAACGACGCTACTACTAAGATATTATTAACAAAGAAATGTTTAAAGATCATATATGATATAATATTAATGTATAGGATTCCTGTATAATTTTATAACAATTATTTCACCATCATACAGGAGGTTAACCTACCCTCGACCAAGGAAAAGTACAAGGTAAGGGTTAATTTCACAATCTCTTTATTTTCCGAGGTTGTTTTTACGTAAGTATATACTGGGACATATTTATTACCCCTATCCATGTTTTATGAATGAATTTTAAATGAGATTACTTTAAGGGAATTTTATACTAAAACATCATTTTAAAGGTTTTGAATATTTATTCTTATAAATCATTCACATTAATGTCCATGTTTTGAAAATAGGTTTTTAGGATTTATCTATATGGACATGAATGTTTCTAAAATGATAATTCCGTTCAAAAGTTTCAAAGTGGTATGAGACACTTTGATTCAAAAATGTTGTTAAATGTTTCCTTTCTAAATAGTGTGACAATTAAATGTCTTCATGGAAACGAGATAATTATTTCAATTATTTTTACAAACCATTTTCATCTATTTCAACATCCTTTGATGGATTTTAAAATTATTTGAATTTGATTTATTATGATACAAAACTTCCATGTTGTATTTAAGGTTTTGTGATATGTTTGACTATGGATGTGTTATTTTTACACCATTAATGTTTGTGGATAAGGTATTGACATTTCGTATGCTAGTTTTAATACGAATGATTATGTTTTGTTTAATCCTTTTCATATGAGGAATGAATTGGACTTAGTAAGTGATTGGTGGAGCCCACTATAGCTCCTCGATACATCGGTAGGTCTCATGAGACAAACTAGTGTCTTGGCACAAGCCGTCGACAAAATCTTATTTTTAGTCTTGGAACCAGACCTTTACGATGTGGTTATGAATGTTTGGAATTATTCATTCCATCATTATGAAAGTGGATATTGATATTGCATGTGATTATTAAACTAGTATAATATCCATGCGAATAAGTAAATGGAATTATTTGATTTTATCTTTTCCATATTATGATGAAGTTCAAGTTTAAATGGCTTTTTTTAGTCTTATACATTTCCTTAAATGTTAAATATTATTCATGGAAAGTTTCTCTTTATTTTTATCCTTAATGAGCATCTAAGATCACCCCTTTCTATGTTTTATTTTTCTTAGGATGCGAAGAAGTATATTATGTCTAACCTGTAGGGATAGTCTCTGGGATATCAGAGATATCCATGGAAACAAGGTTGTTTTAGTTTTCAATTTTATGATGTAATTTAAACATTATGAATGTATCTAGTACATACAAGGCTACTAAACTAATTAGTCTTTCGAGACTTGATCTTTTGTGATCATGCCAATGATACGTAATAATGCACCGACTCTAGGAATTTAGGGCTGGGGTGTTAAAGTTATTATCAGAGGAAGGTTAGTATAATCCTTGGAATCTAGATGTTGATAAACTCTGATTAGAGCACATTAACCTAAGATTGAAATTGAGAATTAGTATAGAAGAACTTCTAAGAATTTTGGTATTGTAGATATTTTGTTAGTTTTCAAAGCAATACATCCCTCTCTAGATAAAAGCAGGTAGAGGCGGCTCTGGCACAGATTTACCTAGGGGTAAAACCCGAAAACACCACTTTGAGCTTGACTCGAATGGGAACTGGTGCACGACAATGTGGCTTGTTTCACCCTTGGTTATGACACTCCCAGTGGAAATTCTTAGGATACTTAAAATTTTAATTAGAAGCCATTATGAATTATTTAGGAGTAAATTCATTCTCAAAGAATACTTTTTATGATTATAGATTATATGCATAATCATTTTAATTTACGTTAAGTATTTTACATGTTTGGAATTATGAATTTTTATTCATAAAGTAACTCACTGTATGCCATTGTTTAGAAATTATGACTAGTAGATGGAATTAGACCTCCTACAATACACATGATCTAATGAGTAAGACGGATCATATCTTTCATGGTTTTAATCCAATATTTAGGGAGAAAATATTCTCCCACGTATTATCATCATATAAAGAAATAGTATCATGTGTTCATAAGATATGTAATGAATTCTCAATGTCCAATGGCTTTGAAGGGAATCCAGACAAGAAAAGCATGGTAGAATAAAATATGGATAAAGGGATTAAGGGAAAAAAGGATTTTCCAATATGTGATATTTGTAGAAAGATTCAACTTGGTAAATTATTGAATGGAATGAGAGTTTGTTATAAGTGTGAAGAAAAAGGACACCAAGTACGTTATTGCAAGTTTAAGAAAAAGGATTCAAATTTACAATACTTCATCTGGAAGGGATTGGGACACTACGCAAATCAACTCCCAAATAATCAGAGTATACCCCAAAAGCTGTTATTGGATAATAATCAAGTTATGATTCTACCGAAGATGAAGAGGAATGACTAAGTGTTCTTATGTTGTTATTAAAGTATTGTGTCATTTGAGTATTGTATTAATGATGTATATGTTATAAAAATTATACAATATATAAGGATTGTACTGTAGTACTATTTCATTAAGGACTTGAAATTGTGTGGAACCATGAAAAGTGACTCAATAGCAGGTTAAAATTTTGGAAAATATGAGTTTGAGAGAAAGATAAACAATTATATGGTTCCGATACTGAGGTAGTGATTTTGGAATAATACATGATTGATTGGGATAAATTATATTGGATATTATTGACTACCTTGAAACTGATTAATGATTTGTATATTCCATAATTGTTGGAGTTTACAACATTTTTGGTTAGAAACAGTATATCTGGTATTCGATATGGAATAAGGGAGTATGAATGTAATCAATAAGGTTATATGGTAATTTAGGATGTTGTAGTGTTTTAAAATAATACACGATGAATGTGTTCACATGTTATTATGTGGAAAATGGTACCTTCATTGTGTTTACCTTCCTTATAAATTTTTGGACTGTGAGTTTGGATAATAGTATTTTGGATAATTCTAGTTTGAGATAATTTTTGGATTGCCATAAAAGGGCAACCCGAAGGTCGGGTAGCAGCCCATCACGTCTGGCAAGGCCGTGGGTCTTTAAGCCACAACTGAAGGGCAACAAGGGTGTATCACCTACCACTGGCCCACATGATGTCATGGATTGAATAATGTAGTGTTTTTAAAAGGTTTGGTAGATGAATTATAAACTCATTTTTTTATCATTATATCAATGGGATAAATTCAATATTTTTTATGTTCTATTATCTTTTAGAGTGAATGATTAGTTTATGGTAGAAATTAGTTAATGGATGGAACTCTAATTGTCTAGTATATATTTTTTTCTTCTATTATTATATGAAGAAATTAATTCTTAATCTTTAAGTAAGGGATCATAAAACTAAAAATTTGTTATCCTAATACCTTATGTTTTGTTGAACTGATGATATATTAAATCATCATGGATTGATGGTTTTGACGCCCTAAATTATATAATTTTTTGTGATTGATGACCTCAATAAACATCTATAAATTTTTATTCTTTTAATCCAATTATGTGTCTCTAATTTCCAAAAACGTTCTCTAAATCTAGATCATAATTTTGTTGTTTCTTTTTCATTCCCCCTTTCCTCTTATTAAGGCTACATTTTCATAACCCAATTTATGATGAGGGTTTTCCCACAATGGTGTTGTCTATTTTCAACATTTTATTTTAAAATAAAAATTTAATATTGTGAGGATTAAATTTATTAAAGGAGGGAAGAATTTAACACCAAAATATTTCATAGTAATTTATTTTTTCGAAGTAATGCAATAACTTGCACTACAAGCAACATTAAGTTCAAGCGCACCATGACATACCAAACTAGCCATTTAAAAGTGGTTATGAATAGTATTAACTGAATTTTGAAATTTATATAGTCCTAATAATTTTATAATCCATATTACGAGTTTCTTAGACCTAATGTAAGAACAAATTCATTTTTTTCAGATAAAAGTATTATATTTTCAAAGAATGCAATTTTACCGCCTTTTATTTGAAAACCCTTTTTAAATCCAATATTTAAAACTTTTATATATTTAATTTGACAAAATATACTTCTTATTTAGAATCGAGACATAAGAATTTAGTTTAAATAAATTTTTGGTGTTTTTCTAATAACATTAATATTTTGGTGAATATTGAAAAAATACTATATTTGAACTGAAAACAAATTTTTAATCAAAATAATTTTTAGTGTTAAATTATAAATTTTAATGGTTTGGAAGTATAATTAGATTATATTTTTATCATTTAATATATTGTTCTTCATCGGAAATAATTCCACTTTGAAATTGAAAATAAAAAAATATCAATATTTTATTTGTTTTTATTTCTTAAAAACACGTTTTATAGTTTTGACAACGAGAATTAATTTTAAATTAATAAATGAAAATTATATGTTTTTAATTTGGTAAAATAGACTTAAATTTTGATTTCAGAATAATAAATTATATTAGGGTTAAATATTTGTATTTTTCTGAAAACTTTCAATTTTTTATTAATAGTAAAAAACACCGAGTTATTGGTTAAAACTGAATTTTTATATAAATAATGATTTATTTCATTTAAATTTATTTTAGGTAAAAATAGATACATAATACATATTTATGTTCAATATAATTAATTTGATTCATTTTATAATAAGTTTAGATATATAAAAATGTTATTTAACTTTTTACCGTCTTTTACCCACCTCATAGGAGCATTTCAAAATTTACATAAAACAAACTTTTACCGATTCTGTGAGTTGAATTTCAAAAATCAAAGAGACACAGTTGATATCAGAATGTAAATTGTGTTTCAATAATATGAAAATAATTTTTTGGTGAATAGTACTTTTTTACTTTTATTTACCACATTTAAAAATAAATAGGGTGATTAAGGGTAAAAATGATATTATTATTACCCAAACACATGTCCAAATTCTATTGGATATGTTTAATTAGAACAAAAAAAACCTTTGGAATGAAATATGATCTTTTATGTCCACTCAGATTATATTAGTACATTTATTATTATTTTATTTAAAGAAGAGATAACAGAGTAAAAATCAAAGTTTAATAACTAAAACATTTTTAATATATGGTTATACATATGATAAATTAGATTATAAATATTAATTACAGTGATAAAATGATTTCCTACATAATGGTGTTTTATTTATAATTTTTAGACATTAAATAATTAAATTTAGTTATAACATAACGACGAGGAAGTAATAACCATATTAATGAAAGATTAAAATAAATGATATTATAAATATCCCAATAAATGTAATTTGAGACTTTTTATGAATTCTACTAATTTTATAGGTTAATATGACATTGTAGTCTTGGTTGTATGAATTTTTTTGAAGTAATAATGCTCTAATAAATTTAACAAAAACAAAATACCAAATAGTGTCCAAATTGACATAAAAGAGATTTTAAAACAAGTATTATATTATTATTTGATATTCTATTCATAAAAATCTTAGGATCAGCCAAAAGACTTATATAGTGATATGTGTATCATTTATGAACCACTTGAGGTTATCTTGGAAGTATATAGTATGTTTATTAACCATATAATACAAAAATACAAAGAGACATGGTAAATGTCAAACTATTTAACTAAGAATAAAATCTAAAAGATAAAGTTAATATACTGACCCAAACCTGTCTAAAACCTATTGGTTGAGTGGTTTTCGACCAATACCCATCTTATCCTTGAAATAAATCACTTATGAGCCATTAGAAATCTAAAATTATTTTATTATAAAATAATATTTCTAGCTTTTCCTAAGGTGCCCCTCACCCCTCTTATAAATGGGCACCTACCCTTCTCTATAATTCACAACTTCAAAGCCATTTTTCTCAGCCAAACCCTACCACAATACCCTCTCAACTATCCACCCTTCATCCTAGATCCCTCACATTAGTCAGAAAGACAATCTATGGATCCCTTTTGATCAAATCAAAAGAAAGAACCCGAAGAAGAGGTAAATATTTCATCACCTCTTTCAAGTTCCTTTCTTCTTCACCTTCCTCTTTATTTGTCATTTAAATTATAAAATAGTAACTATAGTATATTCTATATACTGTGATGTTATTAATATTATGGTACAACCATATTAATTTTTCTATCCATCCGTTGAATGACATGTCGCCATACGTGTGTACGTATAGTTTATCGTCTCCACGTCGTGGTGTAATTGTTATTCAATACATTATTATTTGGATGGGTATAATAATGATGTGTAATTGATGTAAATAATAAATATAACATGACAATGATTATTTATATATGATATAACATCCATTTATATATTATTTTAATATCATAATAATGATATTCCCGCTCGTGCGTATATATCGATTACCGTCTCCATGAACGCGATGCGATTCATTACCCATCGTATCCATTCAAGAATAATTTTCATTAGGTGATTAGAAATAATTTTTATGGAATTAATAACTTTATTAATATAAATAATATACATCCTAACCATAATAAACATTACTTACATAACAATGCATATAATGTAAAATGAATCAGTTAACACCTAAAACGACGATAATAATAAGATATTAATAAAAAACCAATGTTAAAAGATCATTTATGATTATTTTATAATTTAATAACAATTATTTAACCATTATACAAGAGGTTATCCTACCCTCAACCAAGGAAAAGTACAAGGTAAGGGTTAATTTTACAATCTCTTTATTATCCGAGGTTGTTTTTACGTAAGTATCTACCGGAACATATTTATTATCCCAATCCATGTCAAATTAATGAGTTTTAAATGTGATTCGTTAAAGGTACTTTTTTAATAAAACATTTTTTTAATGGTTTTAAATTTTTATTCATCTAATTCATTCACATTAATGTCTATATTTTCAAAATGGTTTATATGGATTTATCTATATAGATATGAATGTTTTTAAAATGTTAATTCCTTTCAAAAGTTTCAAAGTGGTATGAGCCACTTTGATTCAAAAATATCATTGAAATTATTACATTATAAATTTTGTGACGTTTAAATGTTTTCATGAAATGGGTTGTTCCTTTCAAATATTTTTACAAATCATTTTCATCTATGTCCACATTCATTGATTGATATTAATCTTATTTGATGTTGATTTATTATGATACAAAACATCTATATTGTATTGAAGGTTTTGTGATATGTTTGACTATGGATTTGTTATTTTTACACCATTCATGGTTTATGGATAAGGTATTGACATTTCATATGCTATTTTTAATATGAATGTTATGTTTTGTTTAACCCTTTTCAAATGAGGAATGCATTGGACTTAGTATGTGACGGGTGGAGCCCGTTGTTGCTCCTCGATGCATCGGTGGGTCTCATGAGACAAACTAGTGTCTTGGAACAAGGCCTCGACAGAATCATATTTGTAGTCTTGACACAAGGCCTTGATTATGTGTTTATGAAAGACTAGAATTATGAATTCCATCATTATCAAAGTTGCTATTGATATTTCATGCGATTATTCGACGAGTAAAATATCCATGTGAATAAGTAAATGGTATTATTTGATTTTATATTTTCCATATTATGCTAATTTTCAAGTTTAAAAGTCTTTTTTAGTCTTATTCATTGCCTTAATTGTTTAGTCACATTTATGAATGTTTTCGCTATATTGTTATCCTTACTAAGAATCTGAGCTCACCCCTTTCTATGTTTTATTTTTCCCAGGATGCGAGGAAGTATATTATGACTAACCTATAAAAAAATTCTATGTGATCTTAGTGTTGTCTATGGAAACAATGTTCTCGTATTTTTTTTTCATTTTATGATGTAATGTAGACCTTATGAATGTATCTAGTACATCCAAGGATACTATACTACTCAGTATTTCAAGACTTGATCATTTATGACCATTCCAATGATATATAATAATGCACCGACTCTGGGCTTCTGGAGTCATGGCGTTACAATTTTACTCTATTCTATGGTTGCAATTGGTATTTTTTGGAACTAATTGAACCTTAAGGAGGTTTATAACATATCCTATGTATAATTGGAATAAAAACCCATGTAATTTCGTTATGTAAAATATGTAGGGTTTAAAATCATATTGAATTGAGATATATGATGGAATTAGGCACCTGTTATATAGATCTAGTCATAAGAAGGTTTCCTATATATCCTTCTTATAAAAGGAATCAGAGGCATCAGAGTTTGATCTATTCATAATATGATGATGGGTGGTGATTGATAATTAATTATGATGAGGGTTAATTCCCTAATATTTACCAATATAGTAATTCCTTTGGATATACACTGAAGTTGATACACTTGTATTGGCGAAATAAAATCATGTAACCGAATGATCCATACACAGGGTATAAGGCCCCTATCTTAAACATTATATAATCTTGAATTAAGTTAATAATTTACATTGAGAATCATTTTAGGTTTAGAGTTTGGATAATTAGGCCAAGACTATTACATTATATCTCAAATATTACAATGTAGACACTTCCACTATGGATCCATTTTTTCATAAAATAAAATCTATGAAAATAAACCAAGATTTCATTTCTAGATATAAATATTATTGAATTATTAATTTCTCTTACCTTCCTTTATATCCCATGAAAAAAATTTCAAAATCCTGGGATGAGCATAAAAAACATAGTAAGGGTTATAAAATAAGGAAGGAAAACATTAGTCCATCAATACATACATGTCAATGAAATCATACTTTTCAATCTTTAACATACCACACAAGATCATAAGATTTATGAATAACCCATGAAAATCATAATTCATAAAGGTAACATGTGTAATCCATAAAATAATTACGTTGTATATTTCACAGCTATGTATGGAGTTATATTTCGAATACCCATCACAGTATATTACCAAAATCTCTTAGGAGAAACATTAACATTTACCTCGTTCATGTTACCCAATGCACTAGTGAGCTATCTCAGGCTCACTCGCCCTAGTTTTACCATGGAACAAACCATATATGTAAATAGTTCTCAAAAACCTTAACAAATTCACAACACAAAAAACAAGAATAAAGGAATGATAACATTTCCACATTGCATTCACTAGATATTAGTTCACGATATTAACATAATCAATTCCATTAAAACATTACAAAAGAATAGTTTTGAGTCAAAGTATCCCATAACATTATGAAACATTTTAAAGTAATTTAAACGTTAAAACACTCATGTATATATAAATAAATACTTAATATCATTTCTAAAACATATACATGAGAGAGAATGATTTAGAATATTAAAACATTAAAACCATTACAACGATTTTTAGTTAAAAAACCATTACCGCATTAGAAAATACATTAATAAAAATAATTAAACAATAAAATCAAATAAATATACAAATATAATGATATAAATTGTAAATATGTTTGTATATAGACCATTAGGATAATAAAGGTGCACAATATTTAGATATTCCTCAATTAAAGGATATTTAGATGTAGTTCTTTACAAAAAGGTATCACTAGATTAATGACAAATCAATGAAATAATTATTTGAGAAAAATATAAATACACCCAATATATGTTGATATTAAGTGTTAAAAAATTATAATTCATTAACACATATTCATAAAATGACATAATCTAGAAGTAGAATATTAACCCAATGAATGGTTGAGTTATGAAGTTCCCTTAAAAAAATTTGGTAGCCTAACAACGTCACTTAAAAATTCAGAAAAAAAGTTGAGGAGAGAGAAAGAGGGTATATAATCACATGGTAACTAAATTTAAATTAATAAGGAAATATAAGAACATATCCCAAAATTTTAAAATTGAAATTTAAAAACATGACGTAAATGAGGACTTTTACAAAAAGGGGACGGTGAATGGTTCCCTTACCAAATGTCTAACTTGAATCGTTCATTATTTAATCTCATGAATAATAAACTAAAGATAATTTATACTTTATTCGTAACATTTTACATGTTTTTTCCTTTTATATTAATTATTACCATGTATTAAAAATTACATAATCATTTGAGTTAATAATGGCCATTTTGTCGATATTTGGTACTTGAGTCAAAAAAGAACTTCCTATAATTACAAGTTGCCTATGTGGTCAAAAGCACATTTTCTCCAGAATTATATTAATGATTTATATAACATATATATCATATATGTACAGTATATATATGTATTTATAATAGTACATCACATTTGGAGATATGAAATGAAATGCACAATTCATGGAGACGGTAAGTTGTACGTACGTATGAACATTTCATTCATTTCTATTTCATATTTAATGGAATGAAAAATTAATTCTACATAAGTATGTTATAATTCTAATATAATAACATATATAATTTTATTAATTCCACAATTTATATGTTCCAGGTGTGGTATGAAGTAGTCATATCACTTTGAGGGGGCGGTAGTCCGCACTTCCTCAAATGAAATTATTGTATTTAACCGTTATGGAAACCATAAAGGTATGACATAAATGAAAAATAAATAAGTATATAGACATTATAAATATAATATATAACACATATACATACAGTTCCATCATAATGACATCCATGAGAGGTGGTAGAAGATAATTGAACAATCATCGTTTTGTGGGACAGTAGTTCGCCATCCACAGAAACATTATGGTCGTATCCATTAGACGGAGGTTCATAGAAGAGTAGTTAGAATCATTATCATAACAACATACTAGTAAGTTGAAGATACTTTTTTGTAATAAAATAATTTAATAAAGATGGTTTAGTGTGTTGAAGAATGAAAATTAAAGAAAAGAACATGAGAGGAGGTGTTGCCATTAAATCAGGTAACTTCTTCTGATTTGAGACAAAGGGCTCTCTTGAATTGTCGTCTACCTAGGGGAAGACTTCTAAAAATAATATAGGTATGTTTGGGAATTCATGGAGAATATTTTGGGCAATAAGTATGGATTGAGAGGTGTGAGTAATGGGTTAGAGTTGTTGGCCTTTCATAAGAGGGTGGTGGGGCTCTTTAGGAATGTTTGAAAGTATTATTTTATTATAGAATTATTATCAGTTTCAAAGGTCCAAAAATTATTTAATTCTATGATATAGTGAATATTTTTCGAAATAAAATCATCAAATAAGAAATGGGCAGGTTTTGAATATTTTTAATCATTATCTTGTTTTATTTAATCTTTTTTCAACTTATTTAATCTTTTTTCAACTTATTTAACCTTTACCATATCCTCTTATATATTCAAACTATACGGTTAATATATATACTATAAAATTCCAAGAGACCGGAAATAGATCATTTATGATATTGTTTACAGTTTTTAAGTCATTTTTCCTAATCATAAATTGTTATGATTATTTTATCATTTAATAAAATATTAATTGTTTTAAAAACTCATTTATGTCAATTTCTAAATTATTCATATCAATACATTAAAAAACTCTACAAAAACTTGATTATTTTGAAAAAACATCATTATTTAAAAGAAAAAAAGTCATTGTTATCTCTAAAATTCGTGTATGATAGAAAAATTTTCAAAATAAATTTATTTTACAATTTTTAATATCATTTTTTAGTCCTTTATTCATGAAGCAATTAGTGCATCACCAATGTGTTATAATTAATTTTATTTATTTAAAGTCTAAAAATTATAAATAAAATACAATGATGTAGAAAATCTTTTTATATTTCAAATTAACATTTATAGTCAAATTGAACACTTATATAACCACGTGTACTATTGTTTTACTAAAAGAAATATGTTTATGTTATTTTTGTCTTTACATTAAATTAATTAATATAAAATATCATTATCACTCCCAAGTGGCTCCATGGTGTCCCAAAATTGACCAAAGGATTCCCAGGGTCGAATATGTATCCCAAAATAGTATTCGGACATGTGTTAGGGTAAAATAATATTATTATAATATTATTTTTTACCCTTATATACCAAATTTACCCTTTAACGGTGGTTAATAAAATATTTGCTGAAGTAACTATACATAATGTTTAAAAATAAAAGTTACCTACTTAAACAAATTGTACCGCCTGATTCCAAATATGGAATCCTTTTTTACAAATTCAAAACACATAAGTTTTAGAAATTAATTTAAAATTAATTCTCGTTGACAAAATTAAAAACGCGTTTTCTAGAAATAATAGCTATCAAAATATTGACACTTGTTTATATCAAATTTTAAAGTAAAATTACATCCAATGATCATCATTGGATTAAATGGAAAAAAATAATCCATTAAAATTTTAAATCTAATTAAAATATTAATGTGACAATATAAATAAAATAGATTGAAAAATAGTTTTGAATTAAAATGCAGTATTTTCACAATTGATTAAAAAATTAACTTCATCAGAAAAATAAAATATTTTTAACAAAATTAAATTTCGATGTCCTGATTATAAATAATAATTCAATTTTGAAAAATATAACATAAAAAAGTGAGAAAAACTTTATTTAAAAATGGTTCTCCATCAAAAGGCGGTAAATCAACATTTTAAAGAATATTAGAGTAGTTATGCTCAGAATTGGATTCATTCACATTTTATGCCTCAAAATTTTATTGGATAAATGTAAAAACATTTAACAAACATGTATAATCATATTTCTGTTAGTTATATTCTTTCCTGCAAATATAATGGATAGGCTCTAACTACCATTTAAGATAATACTATATAATTATTTTTCAGTATGACTTAGCCTAATGTGCAATATGAGTTTTTCGGAGAAACACATTTTTGCATGTTAGGTATGCCATCGAACATAGAATAAACATTAATTTAAAGTAAAAATTTAATTTAAAAATATTAATTAATATGAAAATTTCATATTCTTTATTTACCTGGTATGTTTCATCCTTCCACCATTTTGAAAATTGCGACCTCTCAATTTTAAAATTGGGCTTAGAAACATCATTGAATGTCTCACATCAGAAAAAGAGTCTATAAAACTATCACTTTAAAAGAATTAAAGAGAAGTAAAAAGGATTACCGAGATAACCCATACTAGGATTCCATGAAAACATGGATATCGAGGAGAAACTAAGTTTCAAGTTCTGATAGAGAGCGGTAGAAAACTTGATCATGAGAAAATTAACCACAATAAAACCACACACTTGTGATAGGTTTAATGGTCATTGAATTCATAGTAGGAAAAATAAACAGACATCAATTTTGTTTTATATTTAATTTAGTAAAGTTGTAGAATTTATTTATTATATTTACTAAGTACATAAGGAAATATAATTACTTTTCAAGTAGAGTTTCATCCTTTAATAATCTTCTACAAAAAACTAATCTTTTCTCCAAACAATGAGTATTCAAGATGACTTGGTCAAACCTCAAGCACTATAATCAACTTTAGAGAATAAGAAAATTCAAAAAATTTGTACTATATTTTCACCTTATATTTATACATGAAAAAAACCAAAATGGTTAGTACAAGATTATATAATCTCTAAAAAGTATATTACTTTATAAAATTAAATACCACCCTTAATCCAAAAAATTTGACAAACAATAACTGAATTTCTGCAAAGACCATTCAATAAAAAATTGTCCTTAATATTCATCAAGGTAACCTAATCTATGATTGAACCACAAAAATCAGAAGGATTTAATCACAAATTATTCCATAGAAAATCATAATATTTATATCCAAATAACATCGACTACTCTTAAAGTCTCATACTAAAGAGTAATTAACATAATCACATATTATCAAAGAATGGTTAATCATTTCAATAAAGAAAACATATTTTTATATTTCCACAATAAAAACATAGATTCATAAAAAATAAAATTTCAACCATTACTCCACAAATGAGGTCTCATAGTATTATATTTTCCTTAAGAATATAGTGTTCCTGAAAAAGAGAACATCTTCCAAAATAACCTTTGTCAATTAATCACCAAATCATTTTCCTTTACTAAGGATATCCGTTTGATAGAACATAAGTTCCAAAAATAAACTTATTCTTGATCCATGAAAACATCTAACTACAAAGATTTAGTCATACTAACCAGGGACATCACTTAGTCCCGTGGTAGGTGATAAATCTCAACTGCACATTGGTTGTTGGTTCAATTCCTATAGCCTTGTCCAACACGACAGATTTCCACACAAACATCATGTAGTCATTTTTCAATTACTATATAATTTTATAACATTCCAAAAAATGAGATAAATTCATCAAAAATAATCATAACATATTTTAACCTCAAATTTTATCTCATACCTCTCATTTTCATCCCCAAATGTAATAACCTATAATTACCTCAATTTCAAGGATCTTATAAACCCAAATGGGTATTTATAACTATATCCACAAAAGAAAAGATAACTCTTTATTGAATAAAATTTTCACAAATCATAATTCAGGTTTACAAACAATTTAAAAAGTGTTCGAATGTAATCCAATAATCAAAAGTGTCTTAATACTTATAATCATTTCATCATCATAAAATCTAGCATAACTCTTAAATCACTTATATGTAGACATCTTACTCATTCACTGTTATTCATGATCCATTAACCATTCTTTCCCAAATTATTCCTTAATACATATTTCTTATAATAAATATCATGAATCATATCCTAATATTCAATAATGTCAAAACATCATCTATGAAATAATCCATACACATTATTGGTCATTTTTAGTTTAGTCATCCTAAATTTGAATGCTATTAGGTATTAGTAAACATATATTTGTATGGTCCTATTGATCATATTCCAGAACCTTCTTTGTAGGACATTTATGTCACGACCCGTCCCTATACGGGCTCGAGCCGAAACTACCACAAGCCCACCTCCATAGGCCAAGGGCTGGAGACAAGTGCCAAAGGATAAACAACTCGGGGAGGCCTTTTCCTGAGTATCTGTACACACACACATATGCAACACACTCAATGCAAAAGTGCAGAGTAAAAGAAAAGACAAGTAAATAAAAAGGAAACTGCAATATATAAACCATAATAGTGCATTGACTTCTAAATATTACAAAGTAAAAGCTGAAGGTACACTGAAAAGAAATGGGAAAAACACTCACCCATCTGAAAAAGTGCCACAACCCAGCAACATGTGAAAAAAAAGTAAACAGTTGGAAGGGTCCCCCACCTAGAACCAGACTCCGACCACTGCACGTCGTCCATGCTACTGAACTCCTAAGATCCTCTAAAGTCACGAACATCATGTCCATCGTCTGTAAGGGCACACCATGTGCGGGAAAATACCAATCAGGGGTGAGTATAAAAATACTCAGTAGGATACCCCGAAGGTTCGAGGGAGTAGCAAATGAGGTACTGAAGGGTGACCAGTAGATAGAATAGGGAAAGTAGAGGAGTATAACTGAATGCGCAGTAAAGAGTATAGCAAAGAGTCCAGCTCAACCCATCAAGAGGAAAGAAGGTAGACTCGTCCAGACACAAGTAGCTGGAAATGGTGAGAATATGATCTTCTTATCGAGTCATAGATACATATATCAGGAGAGTTGACTCGTCCAACCACGAGAAGTTAGACACGAAAAGCACGTGGAAAACCCCACACGTCTTCACCTCTCTTGGAAGGAGAGTAATCAAACCCAAGGAGTGGGTACTGGAACAAGGTATATACAAATACATATTTTCAATTAGAAGCCCGGACAAGGTCATAAGTGGATCTCCATCTCGTAGCTCATCCCAAGAAAAGTGTGTTGCCAACAGTCCTAGAAGAAATCACCATCGATGACCAGCATCCCGCACATCTGCCCCAAACTACATGTCAAGGGGTTCAAACCATCGTACCTTGACACTATCTTCTTTGGGCGGCACTGAATCGCCCGCACGGTTTTAGGTCACATCACAAGGACGAGTCTCGGTGGTGGAAAACTCCCCTCATACTAGAAAGTTTCATGTTAAGTCAAACCACACCTCGTCACTGCCCCACAGTTGAGAGGTCTCCTCAAAGTCAAGGTCATTCCATCACTGACCCATACAACCAAGGGTCCCGATAAGGTAATCACGGAGGAAAGCCATAGACTAGCCTAGTAGAAAGGACTGAGTCTGGAATGTCAATGGGTGACCCACTGCCCAGCCCTACTAGAGGGTAACCCTTACCAGATATCGGGTTACCGACTGCCCAGCTTTGCTGAAGGGTAAACCCTAATACATCATCAGGAGACCCCCTGTCTAGCCCCGCTGGAGGGTAGACCTAGAATAAGTCGACAGGTGACCCACCGCCCAGCCTTGCTGGGGGTATACCTGGAACTAAATGGCGAGCAACCCACTTCCCAACCCTACTGGAGGGTAGACCCTAAGAGGTTGTCAGGTGACCCACTGCCCAGTCTCTGCGGGAGGGTAGACCCTAAGGGTGTCCGGTGACCCACTGCCCAGTCTCTGCTAGAGGGTAAACCCTAGAAGTCAGTGAGAAACCCACTACCTAGTCTCTACTAGAGGGTAAACCCTATAAGTTAGTGAGAAACCCACTACCCAGTATCTATTGGAGGGTAAACCCGTAATTGCTCTAGCCATTTCCACTAGATGGTATAAAACCGGCCAACAGAACTCAGAGTGGGTATCGCGCAACCACCCAACTCCAGAACAAAACAAAGGGGAAACCACTCAACCATGATGGTCTACACCCCCGAGAACAGAGGGACCCTCTACGTTGCGAGAGGTCAAAGATACATAAAAAAGAACACGAATCGCTCATGGGGCCCACACAACGTGTGGCTCCAAGTCAACCCCAACCAAACTCACAAACGTTCTCAGGTACAAACAACCACATGTACTTCCAAGCATTCCCATATACTCCCAGAGTATACCACGTTCCAGCCCAAAGGTTATCATGCACACAACACCCAATGTCAACGCAAAGGCGTAACATAACAACTCTGACCCGCCACCTCAATGGCTGAGGCACAACCATCCAAATCTCTTTAAACACCAACCTCACTCTCCCAAGAGTGAACGCGATCACAGACCAAGGGTATGCTATAAAAACGGTAGAAGAACTGCCACAAGGCACCTTCACATTTCCACATTTAATAATATCACATAAGAGGCTCTACTTGCAAGAACAGATTATACAGTTGTAATCCTCGCAGAAAAACGTGTTAGATAGACTACTTACTCACCAGAAACGGTCAACCGGTGAAAAAGGTATTATTCACCGTATCCCACCCGTGTGGGGCCCGCACCCCGACTCCGATACTCATTGGGCGAACTTCTCCATCGGGATGCTCTCGGAAAATTACGTGGAAACGACTACTCGAACGCCCCAAACAGACGTCTTGTGAAAAAGGCGCGAAAACGCTACACACAGCTCAAAAGACGGCATGTGGGGCCCACACCTCAACATTAGCTTCATCGCCTAAGACCACCTTGGTCAACCTCGTCTTGATGTCAGGGTCAGAACACTGTTGTCGGTGCCTAAAACAGACTCCAGATGTAAATGTTTGCATTCCCCGCGTTATATGTAAACGGGGCCCTGTGGGGCTCACACCTCGAGCCCGAATTTAGGTGGGCGGATTGCGCCGTTGCAATCCCCTCAAAAAAACACTTAGAAATGACTGCATATTCACCCCAAAAGGATGTCAGGTGAAAATATGACGTTCCATCGTAAAACATGTGAACTAGGCCCTCTGGGGCCCGCACATTGTCTCCAACCCGAACGCTTCGAAAAGCATCTCAAAAAGACCGCATGAGGACTGAATCATGCTGCCGCTGATGGTGCGTCAATCGGACATCCCAAAAAAGAGTTAGGTTCGACGCAACAATTGATTAATTAATTAATTAATTAAATAAATACTCACATTTTCCGTTTAGTAACACCATTCAATGAAACCAACCCGCAATGGTTCCAAACCAACATTAGAAGGACCTTCTCAGCTCTAGGGCCACTGCACCTCTAACGGCATGTCAAACGGACGTCCGTCTCGCGAGCCACATCCGTTGAAACCTTAATAATAATTTATTATTATTAATTTAAAGCTCCTTGGGTCGCCCGTCTTCGGGCACGAAATCCAGAAATCTCTAAACCCACCTTAAAAAGAGAACCTCGCCGATACAAACTCACCGCCCCAGACAGTGCGTCAAACGGACACACCGTTTGGAACTTACGACCCCCCGAATGCAGGGGGGCCAAAGTGGGCCGGTCCAGACCTGCCGGCCCCGTCCGTACCACCACGGCCTGATTGTCGTGGCTCACTCCTGTCGCACCGGACACCTCGTGTCCGGTTCTCCCCATTAGACCGGCCAAACGGCTGGTCTTCCTGTAGCACCAGCAGGACCCGCATCCGGTGGGTCCTTGTCCGCTGGTTCCTACCCCGAGGTCAGCGCCTTGGGGGTGTCCTCCTTCGACCGCGACTGGTTCCTGCATCGCGGCCTCCACCGCTCGCCGCTGCTCTACTGAGGCTGGCTCCAACAACGCTGGTTCCCTACCTTCGTTAGACCACGCCGGCTCCCGCTTGAATCCCAACCCTCTTTCGCTTCCCTCGGCTCAACGAATGTCGTCGCCGAGCTCCGCTTCTCCCTCTGGCTTACCGAACATCGCCGCTCCCTCCGGCTTGATCTCCACCCGGTCGACACACCACGACCACCGCATGCCACCGCCGGCCACTCGGCTACACCTGCTGGAGCCTACAACTCTGGCTTCCTCCCGGCTCACCGCTGCCGCCCGCTGCCGGAACCCCCAAAGCCGGCCGGAGAACGCCCAAACCCCGCAAACTTCGATGGACAACGGCGATCGACTTTGAACTTTGATTTCAATTCAGAAGATTGAGATGTAAATTTCATAAAATATAGTACACGATTATGGGATTTTCTCGGAGAAATATCAACAATTCAAAGATAAAAAATTGGGATAAAATTTTGTGCGGTAATTAAAACTCAAAACGAAAACGCCTACCTGTTCGGCGTAGCCCGAAGCTTCGCTGGTGATCTGCACCTCGCCATCATTGCATCCACCATGATCAGAGGAGGTGGAGGCGAGGAGACGGTTTAGGGAGAGGCTTTTCCAGGGGGGTGAAAAATGGAGGAGGGAGGGGAGTGGGGTTTGATTAAGTAGAAAATAAAAATTAATTTAATTAATTTTTATTAATTACCCACGAAAGGACCCACCTCTGAAACACTCTATAGGGTAAAATATAAACCTCATTGAGGGTAAACACTACCTTCTCGAGCACAACGGATGCCTCAATAATTTTAATATGAGCCTTTGTTGGAATGTTATAAAAAAGAACGCCTGATGCCACTAAATTACGAAAACTCCAATGGGGGACATTTTTCAAAGATGGCCCGTGCCAGCGAAACATACACCCCTCCTAGGGAAAACGACACGTTCTGGAATCAAAAGTGACCTCAGTTTCCCAATGTGAGCCATTGTTTAAGTGATACCTTAGATTAACCATGAAACCAATAAATTAATTAATTAATTTACCCTTTTAACGTTCCGAAAGTGATCAAGGGGTCCAAACGTCCTGCGCCGACATGTTTTATGTCATTTCTAGGGTAAACGCCCCATTCAGACCCATCCGTACACTCGGATATCTGATCCGGATCACTGTTTAGGAGTTAACACATTTATTTGGTGTGCCCTGTGTGAACGCACTGAAAATTTAATTTCGACCGCACCGGGGCTAGGAAATGCATGCCGTGTGAGGGTGTTGCTCTGGAATATCATCCAGAATATTCCAAAGTCTTTTGCACTAAAAACCAGGTTCTTAAATCATTCCCTCCTTCAAGCTTTTCATCCCGAAAAAGAAAAACCATGGAACAAATCAGGGTACTAAGCCCACACATGGCTCTCCCGTACCCAGATGAACTCTTGCACAGCTATGCGCCACCGCACACACACCAAAGGACTGATCCGTTCACACGAGGTCTGCCCATGACAATGACGTGCATAGGAGCATGCACACTTCTTCTCGAGTAACAAGCACGAGATATGACATGCACCCACACCTAACTTTGGGGTTAAGGAAAGGCTATAGGGAACCTCACCATCTCTTTGCATGGTCTCAAATGGCCCGAAGGTTCTCGGGCGTATCTCACCTCCACAACCGAACCCCTACATCGCACGCCGCGACTGGAATCACCGCCTGCACCTGGAACAAGGCCCAGTGATTCCCTCCTTCAGAATATCCATATGGTGAAACACCAAAGGATATCTGGTCACACAAGGTTTCAAAGTTGATGTATCTCAACCAAGACTCTCTTACATTCTCGGAGAGCATTGGAGCTGACGCCATCGACTAAAGAGGAGGGTTACACACCTTCTACTATACCAACACAGGGTTACACCCGATGCCCTGCGTCACCTTGGTAACTCTCAAACAAGTAGCAGGGAGAAAAATCATTTCACATGTAGAGTCTAACAATTCTACTGCAAAAATTAGAAGAGTTGTAGAGCGTACCTATTATCACCTCATGCTCTGCAGGATCGTAGACATCCAAAGCTCGTGGCTATCTGCAGTCCCAACTGTCAGCTCCCAGAGCCAGACGTGGACTGCCTAGTAGTGATGGGAAGATCTCGTAAGATCTTCCTCCACTTCCAGCTCCTCCCGCTCCTCTTCTAGAACCACCACTCTTGGAAATACTCCTATCATGGCGCTGCCTCCATTGTGGTAGTCTACCTGCTGCCTGCCCGATACTCTCTGCATGCCTGGTCGGGAAGTTCCGTGCCTGGTGACCTCACCCATCGCAAGCATAGAACCGACTCTCTTTGGATTGCACTGGTGCCCACCGGTGCCAATGTGGTGTATGTCCACGCCCTTGAGCCCAGTTGTCATAAGGCCACCTGTATCGAGGTTCTGCTTTCCGATTCCCGCTAGCTATGGCAGACGCCTCGGCTCCAACATGCCTGCCACCACCACCAACTCTAGAACGTTATAGGAAGCTCTCTGTCACCAGTGCCTAATGTTGCACCCCAGCATATGTGGAAATGTCGAAGGTTACTATGATATAAAAAATCTCTCGGCGGAGACCATTCACAACCATCCATACTCGGATGTTGTCATCATGGACCAAGTCCAGGTAAAAGCGAACATGGTCTGGGAAACTAGCCGCATACTTGGCCACCATCTTCCCTCCCTACTGAAACACCAGAAGTTCTTGAATTTGAACGGAGCGAAAGCAGGAGGAGAAAAACTTCTCATAGAGCAACAACTGATAGTCTCCCCACGAAAGTGAAGACTCGTCAAGAAACTGAGTCACCAGACTCCACCAACGCCAAGATGCTCCACAAAAAAGTTTGGCGGCCAAAGCCACCATATGATCTGTCAGCGTCTGCACAAGCCAGAAGAGGCGAACCACTATCTCCATTTAAACCTCTACTGCCTGAGGTTCAGGCTCACCACTGAACCTTAGCGGTCTCTACCACTGGAACTCACGGAGCGCGCTCAACCTACGCTCAAGCCACTTCTGCTCTGTTGAAGCTCTCTACTACTCAACAGCTGGGGATGATTCTACCAGCCCACTCGGATAAAGGGGCTCACATGATGGGTGCTGGACTATAGTCGTGTATCTCACAGGGTTGTCGTCACGAACCTAAGCTGGTATCCTAGCTGGCTGTCTTCGCGGAGACATCCTGAATATTATCAAGGAGTGTTACGGTCAGATGATCATATATGTATATAATGGTAACAAAAATGGGGAGCTGACTCAAGAATGACAGTCAAAGACTCAATCATATGTGATGCACAAAACCAATTTTTCCCTGCAATAAGTGTCTCAGCATGCCGAGTCGAAAAGCAGGTTGTCAGGTTCCTACTGAATGCATATGTCGGCCACCACACCATCACTGGACTCCCTGGCATGAGAGCCATTCTCGAGATACATTAACACTATTTCCCTAAATCCCAACCAATTCCATATTTGCTTTAAGGATGTCCGAACCAAATCCCAAGGAATGAACCACCTATGATACCACTTTTTCACGACTCGACCCTCCCCGGGCTCGAGTTGCAACTACCCCAAACCCGCCTCCATAGGCCAGGGGCCGGCAACAATTGCTGAAGGGTGAACAACATGGTGAGGCCTTTGCCTAAGTACTTGTAGACACACACACACAACACACTCAATGAAAAAGTGCAAAGTAAAAGAAAAGACCAGTATAGAAAAGGGAAAATGCAATATATAAACAAAAATAGTGCATCGACTTTTAAACAGTACAAAGTAAAAGCTAATGGTACACTGAAAACAATAGGGAAAAAACACACGCCCTAGCAAAAAAGTTCCACAACCCGATAACAGGTGAACAAAAATTAAACATCTGGAAGGGTCCCCCACCAGGAACCTGACTCCGACCACTGCATGCGGTCCACACTCCTGAAATCCTAAGCTCTACTAAAGTCACGACCAACCTGTCCGTCATCTTCAAGGGAAAACCAATTCCAGGAAAATCCCAAGAAGGGGTGAGTATAAAAATAGTCAGTATGATACCCCGAAGGATTGAGGGAGCAACAAAGGAGGAACTGAAGGGTGAGCAGTAGATCGAATAGGGAAAGTAATGGATTACAACTGAATGTGTGGTAAGTAGTATAGTAAAGAGTCTAGCTCAACCCAACAAGAGGAAAGAAGGTAGAATCCTCTAGACACAAGGAGTTGGAATTGGTGAGAAGTTGAACTTCCCGTCGAGTCTTCTCTACCTATAGCAAGAGAGTATACTCGTCCAACCACGAGAATCTAGACATGAAAAGAATGTTTCATACCCTGCACGTATTTGCCTCTCCTTTTAAAATAGTAACCAAACCCAAGAAGTGGTTACTGGAACAAGGTATATACAAATACATATGTTCAATAAGAAGACCGAACAAGGTCATAATGGGATCTCCATCCCATAGCTCAGCCTCAGAAAAGTGAGTCTCCAATAGTCCCAGAAGTAAACACCATCGATGCCCAGCATCCCGCAAGTCTGCCCCGAACTACAATTCAAGGGGTTCAAACCACTGCACCTCAACACTATTCTCTTTGGGCGGCACTGACTCGCCCGCATGGTTTTAGTTCGCATCACAAGGACGAGTCTTGTTGGGGGAAATCGCCCCTCATACTTGAAAGTTCTGGGTTAAGTCAAACCACACCTCGTCACTGCCCCGCAGTCGAGAGGTCTCCACAAAGTCAAGGTCATTCCATCCCGGACCCGTACAACCAAGGGTCCCACTCCATTAATCACGGAGAAAATCCACTGACTAGCCTAGTAGAAAGGATAGTGTCTGTAATGTCAACGGGTGACCCACTACCCAGCCCTGCTGGCGGGTAAACCCTAACCAGATATCGGGTGACCCACATCCCAGCGCTAATAGAGGGTAAACCCTAATATAATATCAGGAGACCCACTACCCAGCCCCGTTGAAGGGTAGACCTGGAATAAGTCGACAGGCGGCCCAGTGCCCAGTCGTGCTAGATGGTAGACCAGGAACTAGACGACGGGTGACCCACTGCCCTGCCCTACTGAAGGGTAGACCCTAAGAGGTCGTCGGGTGACCCACTTCCCAGTCTCTACTGGAGGGTAGACCCTAAGAGTGTCGGGTGACCCACTGCCCAGTCTCTGCTAGAGGGTAAACCGTAGATGTCAGTGAGCAACCCACTACCCAGTCTCTACTGGAGGGTAAACCCTAGAAGTCAGTGATCAACCCACTGCCCAGTCTCTATTGGAGGGTAAACCTGGAACCACTCTGGCCATCTCCACTGGATGGTATAACACAGGCCAATAGAACTCAGAGTGGGTATCGCGAAACCACCCAACTACAGAACAAAACAAGGGGAAACCAGTCAACCCTACTGGTCAACACCATCGAGAACAGAGGGACCCTCTACATCGCGAGAGGTCAAAGGCACGTAAAGCATAACATGACACGCACATGGGGGCCACACAACGTGTGGCCCCAAGTCAACCCCAACCGAACGCACAAACGTTCTCAGGTACAAACAACCACATGGACCTCCAAGTGTTCCTGTATACTCTGAGAGTATACCACATTCCAGCCCAAAGGCTATCATGCACACGTAACCCAACATCAACGCGAATTCGTAACCTAACAACTCCAACCCGCCACCTCAACAGCTGAGGCACAGCCAACCACATATCTTTAAACACCAACCACACTCTCCCAGGTGTGAACGCGATCACACATCAAGGGTCCACTACAAACACGGTAGACGAACCGCCATGGGGCATATTCACATATCCACATTTACTAAGATCACGAAAGAGGCTCTGCTCGGAAGAATAGATTATACCCTTATAATCCTCGTGGAAAAACATGCGTGATAGACTACTTACTCACCTGAAACGGTCAACCAGGGAAAAATGTACTATTCACCGTAACCAGCCCGTGTGGGGCCCGCACCCCTACTACGATACTCATCGGGAGAACTGCACCATCGCGATTCTCTCGGAAAAACACGTGGAAACGACTACTCGAACGCCCCAAACAGACGTCTTGTGAAAAAGGCGTGAACACGCTGCACACAGCTCAAAAGACGGCATGTGGGTCCCATGCCTCAACTCCAGATTCATCGCCTGAAACCACCCAGGTCAACCTCATCTCGATTTCAGGATCACAACGCCACTGACGGTGCCTAAAATGGACTCCAGATGTAAAAGATGCAATTCCCCGCATTAAAAGTAAACAGGGCCCTGTGGGGCCCACACCTCGGGCCCGAATTGAGACGGGTGGATAGCGCAGTTGCAATACGCTCGGAAAAACACTCAAAAATGAGTGCTCATTCACCCCCAAAAGGATTTCATGTGAAAAAGTGGTGTTCCACCGTAAAACGTGCAAACTAGGACATGTGGGGCCCGCACCTTTTCTATAACCTTAACGCTTCAGAAAGAGTCTCCAAATGTCTGCACGAGGACTGGAATCATGCTGCCGTTGACGGCGCGTCAACCGGACATCCCAAACAGAAGTTAGGTTCGACGCAACAATTAATTAATTAATTACTCACATTTGGCATTTCGTGGCACGGAGCAATGAAACCTACCGGAAAAGGTTTCGAACCAACATTAGAATGACTCTCTCAGCTATGAGGCCACTACGCATCTGATGGTACGTCAAATGGACATCCAGCTCGCAATCCACTTCAATCGAAACCTTAATAATAATTTATTATTATTAATTTAAAGCTCCTCGGGTCGCCTGTCTTCGGGCACAGAATCCAAAAATCTCAAAAACCACCTTAAAAATATCTCCTTGCCAATACAAACTCACCACTGCAGACGGCGCGTCAAACGGACGCACTGTTTGGATCTTACGGCCCCCCGAATGTAGGGGCGCCCAATGTGGGCCGGTCTGGACCGCCGGCCCGGTCCAGACCGCTGCGGCCCGCTAGCCATGGCTCACACTCGTCGCACCCGACCCCTTGAGTATGGTTCTCCCTAGCAGACCGACCAAAAGGCTGGTCATCCTGTAGCGCCAGTAGAAACCGCATTCGGCAGGTCCTTGTCCGCTGGTTCCTCCCCCGATGACAGCGCCTCGGGGGTCTCCTCCTTTGACCACAACCGACGCCTGCGTCGCGGCCTCCGCCGCTCGCCGCCACTCCGCTGAGGTCGGCTCCTCCGGACGCCAGCGCCCCCCCTTCGTTCGACCATGCCGGCTCCTGCTTGAAGCCCGACACTCCGCATCTGCCCTTGGATTACCGACCACCGCCGCCGAGCTCCGCCACTCCCTTCGGCTTACCGAACGACGCCGTCGAGCTCCGCCGCTCCCTCCAGCTTGATCTCCACCCGCTCGACGCACTGCAGCCACCGCCCGCCACCGCCGGCTTCTCGGCCGCACCCGTCAGAGCCCACAACTCCGACTTCCTCCTGGCTCGCCACCACCGCCCGCTTCAGGAACCTCCAAAGCCAGCTGGAGAACCCCAAAAATCCGCAAACTTCGACGGATGACTCTGATCGCCTCCAAATTCCGAATTCAATTATGAAGAGTGCAATCGAATGATAATAAAATATACTACACAATTATGATATTTTCTTGAAGAAATATGAACAATTTTATGCAAAAATAATTGGGATCAAAGTTGGTGCGTGAATTAAAACTCAAAACGAAAACTTCTACCTGTTGGGCGTAGCCCGGAGTTTCGCTAGCGATCCGCACCACGCTGTCATTGCTTCTGAATTGATCAGAGGAGGATGAGGAGAGAAGAAGTTTGAGGGAGATTATTTGCCAAGGGGGGTGCGAAATAGCGGAGGGAGGGTAGTGGGTTTGGCATAAGTAGAAAATAAAAAATAATTTAATTAATTTTTATTAATTACCCAGGAAAGGACCCACCTCTAAAACACTCGACATGGTCAAGGTTAAAACTCCTCAAGGGTAAACACTACCTCTCGAGCACAATGGAGGTATCAAAATTTTAATCTGAGCCTCCGTTAGAATGTTATAAAACTGAACGCCCGAGGCTGCCAAATTACGAAAATGCCCCTGGGGGTCATTTTTCACAGATGGCTCGTGCACGCGAAACATACACCCCTCCTAGGGTTAATGGCACGTTATAGATACAACGGTTCCCTCGGTTTTCAAATATGATCCACCGTTTAAGATATACCAGTGTTTAACCATGAAACGAATAAATAAATAAATAAATTTACCCGTTTAATGTTCCGGAAGCGAGCGGGGGGTCCAAATGTCCTGCGCCGACATGTTTTATGTCATTCCTAGGGTAAAAACCCCATTCCAGACCCATCCGTACACTCGGATATCTGATCCGGATCACCTTTTAGGAGTTAACCAATTTATTTGTCGTGCCCAGTGTGAACGCACTTAAAATTTAATTTTGGCCACACCGGGGCTCGGAATTGCTTGCCGTCTGAGATAACTACTCTGGAATATCATCAAGAATATTCCAAAGTATTTCGCAGCAAAAAATGGGTTCTTATAATTTATATTTATAATTTCCATGGACACCACCTTTAAAACATTCAAATGATCCCTAAAAAATAACTTCTTTCCCATTCTTGGAGTCAACTTGATGCTTCCTTTTTCGATGGAAGGTTCTTGATTTATGACATTCATTACCACATATATAGTATCTTTCTGACCCTTTGCATAATTTTACTACGTATTAATTTACACATCATTGAAACGTAGGTTTTTTAATATACTTACATTTATTATTATTACATTAACATCATTAGGGATTTGTTTCTCGAATATACGATGTCTTATAAAAATCACCACAGTTCTAGTGGTCAATTATGACTTCATAAAGTTTGATGAGAATAACCACAAGAGTTCTCATTGAAGTTCCCATTTCATTCAGTTGCTTATTCAGAAGACTGTCACATTTTTCTTCATATCCATTGTTACTTTGGTTGATGCTAAATCAATCCATTTACAAAAACCAAATAGGTTAGTGTGAGTATATTAGTATAATCATCATATATCATCTTATAAGGATGGTAAAGACTCTGATACACTTATTCATGTTATTTTAAACCAAAAAAAATTATCTAAAATAACAATGAATTATTATAATATGTTAACCATTATGATTATGTCCCTATGCTTAAATGAAACACAAACCTCTAATGTTATCTAAACCAACCTCTATTAAAAACTATAAGGCCCCATCCATAAACATTAAATAATAATGAATTAAGTTAATAATTCAATATGAGGTTATTTTTGTTTTTATAGATTTACATAATTAGGCCATAACTATTACATTACATCACCAATATTACACAGTAGACACTTCTACTCAGTATCAATTATTTTCATAAAATAAAAACTCTTAAAATAAAACAAGAATTCTTTTCTTCATATAAATCTTCTTGAAATCCTCCTTTCTCTAACCCCACCTTATATCCTTTGAAAAACATTTCAAAAACGTGGGATGAGCATATAATGATTAGTAAGGTTTATAAAACAAGGAAATAAAATATTAGTCCATCATTACGTACAATTCAATGAAATCATACTTTTAAATCATTAAAATACCACACCATGTCATATGATTTATGAATAACACATGGAAATCCTATATCATAAAGGTAACTTGTGGAATCCATAACATAATTATATTGTTTCATTCATGGATACAAAGAGAGATATGTTTGAAATACCCATCACAGTATATTTCCAAAATCTCTTAGGATAAACCTAAATTTTTACCTCTATCAAGTTACCCAATGCATTAGAGAGCTATCACTGGCTCCCCCACCCTAGGTTTATCACGAAACCACCCATATACGTAAATAAATCACAATAACTATAAAATATTAATAACATATAAAAAACACAAAGGGATGAAAACATTTCCACATTGCCTTCACAATATATTAGTTCCAGATATTGACACAATCAATTCATTTAAAACATTCAAAAAGAAGAGTATTGAATCAAAGATTCCCATACCATTCTGAAACTTTTGAAAGAAATTTAATCATTATAATAGTCATGTCCCTATATAAAATACTTCAAATAATTTCTAAAACATGTACCTAAAAAATAAGTATTTAGAAGATTAAATCTTTAAAAAATTTAAAATGATGTTTTAGTTAAAGAATCCTTTACCAATTTAGATAATACTTGAATAAAAGTAATTAAATAATAAAATCGAAGAAAACTATATATATCATCAGAATATATAAATTCATGATATAAACTGTCAAAATGGTTGCATATACACCTTATATAATAATAAAGGTGCACAATATTAAGATATGACTCAATGAAAGGATATTGAGATGTAGTCCCTTACAATGGTTGTTTGATTAGATTAAGGATAAATAAAAGACATAATTATATGTGAAAAATATAATTACACCCAATATATGTGGTTATTGTGCATAATGTAATCATAGGTCATTCACAAATATTCATAACCCAACATAATCACGAAGTACAAGATTTACCCAAATAATGGAAATCGGGTTAATAAGTTCCCTTACAAAAATTCGGCAGTCTAACGCTGTCATTCAAAAATTCAGAAAATGAGTTTATTAGAGTGAAAAAGGGTCTATCATCACATTGACATAAACTTTATATCAATATGGATATATAAGAACATATCCTAGCATTTTAAAATTGAAATTTTAAGAAAATAAATAAACGAAGTCATTGACAAATAGAGGTCGGTGAAAGGTTCCCTTACCGCGTGTCCGACTCGACTCGTTCGTTCTTTAATCTCATGAAAAAAAAACTAAAGTTAATTTAAACATTATTCATAACCTTTTTAAAGATTATTATTAATTTTATATCACTTATTACCCTATTATAAATATTACAGAATCATTTGAGATAATAATGGTCGTTTTGTTGATATTGGGTACTTGAGTCAAAAAAGACCTTCTTATAATTACATGTTTTCTATGTGGTAAGAATTAACTATCTTTAGAATGATATTAATGATTTAGATATCATATATATTATATATATAGTATTTATATGTATTTATAACAGTACAAAACATTTGGAGATAAGAAATGAAATGCACCATTCATGGATACTGTAAGTCGTACGTACGCATGAACTCAACCTTCATTTCTATTTCATAATAAATTGAATGAAAACATAATGATATAGAGGAAAATTATAATTCTAGTATAATATCATATATAATTTAATTAACTTTATCCTTTATACATTCCATGTATTCCATTAACGAGTCCTATGACTTTTTTGGGTGCGGTAGTCCACACATCCTCAAATTAAATTATCAAATTTACCCATTATGGAAACCATAAATATTTGATATAAATGAAAAATACTGAATCAAAGAGATAGTATAAATAAAATATATATCACTTATAAATAATGTTCCATCATAATGGCCACCATGAGAGGCAGTAGGATATAATTGAATAATCATCGTTTTGTGAGGTAGTGGTTTGCTGTCCATAAAAACAATATGTTTGTATCAATTAAATGAAGGTGTGTAGAAGTGTAGTTCAAATAGTTATTATAAAAAATACAAGTATATTTGAGATACTATTTTTCTTATTAAATAATGGAATAAATATTGTTTAGGGGGCTGGATAAGGAAAAAAAGAAACGATCTTGAGAGAAGACGTTACCTTTAAATCGTCTAACTTCATTGGATTTGAGCGAAATGGCTCTCCTGAATTTCCTTCTACCTAGGGGAAGGCTTGTAAATGGAAGGATAAGAATGTTGGGAGCTTCTTATATCATAGTTTGGTTGATCCATGGGGATTGACAGGTGTGTGTAATGGGTTAGTGGTGGTGACCATTTAAAAGAGGGAGGAGGGGCTCTTTTGGAAAGTTTGAAAGTATTTTTTTATTATAAACATATTTGCAGCTTCAAAAGGTCCAAAACATATTTAATTATAAGAAAATTTGTATATATATATAAATTAAATCACCCAATAGGAATTTTATTGGTTTTGGATATTTTTTAATCCTTATCATTTTTATTTAAGCTTTTGTTAACTTATTTAACTTTTACTATTCTCTCTTATATATTCATAATAAATGGTTAATATATTTACTATAAAATACCAAGAGACCCAAAATTGTTCTTTTATGACATTTTTAACATTATTTATATCATTTTCCAAAATCAAATATTTTTAGGATAATATTATCATTTAATAAAATACTAATTGTTAAAAAAATCTATTATGTCAATTTTTAAATTATTCATATCAAGACTTTAAAAAAAATATAAAAACTTGATCATTTCTAAAAAACATCACTATTTAAAATATAACAAGTTATTATTATCCATAAAATTGTTGGATGGCATAAAAAGTTTGAAAATAAATTTATTTTACTATTTATAATATCATTTATTTGAATCCTTTATTAATAAAGCAACTATTACATCACCATTGTGTCATGATTAAGTTTATTTATTTAATGCCTAAAAACTATAAATAAATTACCATGATGTCAGAAATAGTTATGGTTTCATAACTACAGAAATTTTCCATTAGGATACATAGGTATTCTTAATATAGTTCTGATGTTGATTGTTAATTTTATGGATGTTATTGTGGAGGTTAGTATAGAGTGGATAAAATTTACATTTTATAAATTTTGATTCAATAATTGGAAATTATTTTAATTAATGAGTATGAATATATATATATATATATATATATATTATTGATTATTTATAACATCTTACATTTATATCAAATATATAATAATATAATTGTTTTAATTTCTTTATGATTGAAGAAGTAACAATTATAGTATTATTCATGAATATGGTAGAAGTGATATAGACAACATGGAATTACAATGACTTAATGAGTAATAAAATTATTTTCAATGTAATAATATGTCATTAATAGAAGAATTGTTATTTTATAATTATTATATTAATGTGGGATAACACATTAATGAATATATGAATGAAAACCTGATGAGAATGGGTTGGGAGAGGAAAGAACATACGTTGAAAACATGATTATCTCCTTAAAGAGACACTTGGAAATGAATAATTTGGGAATAATTCTTGTGACCAAGGATAAAAAGTGGGATACAGAATTATAATGGATATATGTTTGTATGTGATTCAATAATAATCTAAAGGAATGTTGTAGAATTAAGGGTGTGTGGGGGGTCCTTTTATAGGCGAGTTTGAGTGGAATTTGGTGATGTATAAAAATAATGGATTTGGGTGAGAGGAAGCCATTCTATAGCTCATATACCAATTTAATGATATAATTTTAGGATATTTTAGGTACATACCTATTATTTAACACTTTTATATCATTTTATCCATTACTTTGATGACTACTTTTCTCCATGGTAACATAATTTTATCCCTAGTTATTATACTTACCTAATTAAAAATTTATAAAATTCTAATTAGAAATATGGTATCCATTTTAACAAATTAATTTTACAACATTATTAATATTAAATTATCAATTAATACATATAACATGGAGAAATAAATTTATAATAATTAATTGTTAACGATAAAATGAATTTATTCTTACTCATTTTTATTTACTAAATGTTTTATGAATATTAATTTATTTAGTTATACATATTATAAAAATAATTCATTAATATAATTATTTTATTGTGATTAATTTTTTTATTAGTATAAAAATTGAACTCTTAAAAATACTTCATTGTTACTTACCTCTATTAACTATAAAAATAATTATACCATTTTCATTAATATTTATTTATTTTAATTAAAAATAATTAAAATTCATCAATTAATTTTTATTAAAAATTATTATTTTTAGTTTAATTAATTTATAGAATGTATGTTATATATAAATTCCAAATCTATTATATACATGAATATATATATATACATATATATCCTTTATCACATTAATAGTTACATATTAATATCATCTTAACATTCAATTAAAATATCACTCAACACCATCTTATATGACCTCAGTGCATGATAATATATAGTTATAATATTAGGTGGAGGTCTAGTTATGATTGATCTCATATTGATATGGTTGAGAATTAATATATCTCAAAGAATTTTTTTCTCAATGTCATAATAAATAATGTTCATCGTGTTCTTGGTCTGTTGGAAACGTTATGTTTGCATTCATTTTATAATAGTATAAAAGATATCCTCATAATAATTTACTCTACAACTTGATTCCATTATATCACCATTCTATATAGATATTATAATTTTTTACATTATATATATATATCATAAAATTCAATATCAATGTTACAATAATCCTATTTAAAATAATACTACATATTTTTTAACTATCTATTTTTTATGTATGATAATGGTATAAATAGAAACATAATGCCAACCACCATAAAAACTATACTATAATGTTACATTCAATTAAATAATATCACACATTTCAATAAGATGACTGATGTTATTCTATAATTTCTATTTTAAGAATATTTGTCATCTTTTGACAGTTTTTATTCTATCTATAATGATTTTCAGCCGTACAACCCATATAAATCATAAAATTATGGAATATTTCAATCATATTTTTTTTTAATTTTGTGTCTATCTTTTTTAAATTTATCACATTCTTACTACCATTAGAATTTTAAAATGTATATATTGTTTTTATTTATATTTTTTTACCATAATGAAATAATAAAATATTCATTTTTTATCAAATTTTCATGAAACAAAATCATCATTTCAATAAAATTAATTGTAGAATTATAAATTTTCAGTGATACTATTAATGTACTAAAGACTATTGAAACCAATAGTTGTGGTCATAGTTTTGGTATAACTGGAATATTTCATTGTCCTTTTAGTTATAATGATGATAATTGGGTGTAATATTGGAATTTAAACCACCAAAATAGAGGTTCACACCTGCAATGATTGATTTCATAAATAGAAGTCCCCAATATCTTATTTACTATATTCATCTATCACATATATGATTTTAAAAGGGTAAGTGAGCATTATATAATTATTAATAAAGTTGAAATAATGATTTTGATGAAGGATAACGATTTTTTCTCTTACTTAATAGAATTTTTTTGACGATTTATCATGGATTATAATGAATCTAATAATGGAATGTTGATTGACAAATTTTACCTACTATTCACTAATCAAATGTTAGAATTATTATATTGAAAAATAATCTATTAGTTTTTTTTACAATCTCATAAAACCTAATTTTACCAACACCTGGGGTTTCATTATGAATCAAATTCACTAAAACATATATAAATTTTATTAAAAATTCAAATTTTCTTGGTATTTTTAAATCACTTCCCACTTTTCAATGGTTTTAATAAAAAAAAATTAGTTTTTATGAACTATTATTAAATATATTAATTTTTCAATTTTTTATTATGGTTTAAATTTAAAATATGTATATCTCTTTTATGGCACCTAAAATAAGAGATGAAACATTCCAAGCTAAAAATTGGGAGGGGTTCTAAATTATATTGAATATTTATGTGACCAATAAATTTTGAGAAACGAAATAATTGATGATCTTATCAAGATTATGGTGATAATAATGTATCTAGAATCCGATTTAATAGGATAGTTGCATAAAATATTTTGATATGATATAAGAAAGAGGAAATTTTTTAAAAAAATTATCAAATTTCTCATCCTCTCCCCTAGTATTTTCATTAGTTATACACCTTTCAATCAAGATATTTGTAATGTGGAAATTAGTAATGCCCCATGATTTTATAATACATTTCTGTATAATAATGTTTTTGTCTCTAGTTTATTATCCACCTTGATTCCATGACCTTATATAAATAATTCATACAAAATTTAAAAATAGGAAAATTATATTGTAATTAAATGAAATATACATTTTCAAAAAACTCCTATTTCCCATAGAAAATACTATTTATTCTAAAGAACAAATTTGAAAAAAAAAATATGGGAATTATTTTGGTCATGAATTTATTATTTTAAAATTAATTCAGAGTTCAATACTTATGAAAATAATCTTTTTACTCATTCATTAAATAAATAATTTTTTTATAAAATAAAATAAAATATATTGAATGTAATAATATTTACATAAATGAAAAACTAATATGATGTCATATTTTTTTATCATTTTAAATTAAATTAGTAAGATTTATTGAATTTTGAACATATTTTTTATAACATTATTATAATAAAAGTATATTGATCTAATGGTTTTTATAAGTAATGAAATATGAATAAAATCATTTTTCCCATAAAAATATATTTTCTCTGAAAATCATTTTAATGACTTTCATGAATAGACATAAAAATATTTTCTATCAATTATATCAATTCAATATTATAAAATACCTTAAATATTTTGAATCATTAAATATAATATTATTAATTAAGTTTTGCATAATATTTTCCAAAATTAATAATAGCCAATGAAAATTTTAACACCTCGATAAAGGGTAAAAGGGTAAAAACATGGTATAAATAATTGGATATTACTTACGAACACTTAAATACATTCATTAAATCTCATATTAATTATTAACATAAAAAATAATCAACATAACATATAAAATATTGATATTTTTACAACATAACTATAATTTTAACCTTTATATTATTTTATGAAATGGATAATTTCCAAATATCGCTCTTTTTATTTTCTTATATTTCGGATGTTTTATTAAGAATAAAAATATTTGATGAATAGTTATAAATTTTTATCATGAATTTAGAGATATAATTTCTACTGTTGTCATGAACCAACCCGGGTTAACCCTGAACCATTCACCCTAGCCTGTCCGCGACATGGACCGAAGGTTATTCCCGATCCCAATAGGCCGACAAGTAGTACCGGGAAATAAAATTTGATCGGTGGGAATTATTTCGACCATAAAATAAATAAATAAATAATCAAGAAGGAAAAGAACATTACAACGGAACATTAGTAGTAGAAAATAAAAAAATCGAACATACCTCCTTATGACCCTCTAGGTCACCACCCAACTTAGACTAAAGCATGCTCTAACACTGATTAGTTGATCCAAGAACCTGAAAAAGAACTGAACCTGCCACTCATAGAATATGATAGTTGTGAGCACCGAGATTCTCAGTAGGGATGCCAAATGTAACAATGGAATCCAAGTGCTCCCTTTCCCAAAACAGTCAACTGAAACAAGTTTGAAATACTATTATAAAATTAGGGTTTTCACATTTTAAAATAATCAACATGTTTTTACCATTTAAAAACCTAACACACACTAAATACCATTTCTATAATCATTTATCATTTATAAATTAAATCCAAAATATAATACACCAAAGATGGCCATGAGTAATATAAGTAAAAAGTTCAAAATAAAAATAAACTACTGCAAAAGAAGGTAAAGAAATAATGTAAATAATACAGTAACCATGGTTGATACTAAACATCCCTAGAAGTCCCCTAAACGTACTCGGTTTCAGAACCAACTTTGGGTGTATGGTGAATCTCTTAAGTCTATAACCAACTGGATTCCAAAAACTGACCAATCTAGTGGAAAATCCTGCCAGGCCTATCAACAAATCCAGGGGGTACCAACCTGTCTAATCGAGGTTGATCAGCAATCATCACTCAATAATATAAAATATGCTTAAGAACCCATGGTGGTTATAATGATACTGTGTATGTGGGATTCCCTCACTCATGTGACACATCTCACCGCACTTTCCTACCCTAAACACAGACTCTATATACGATAACCAATAAAGGGATACCCCCTATAGAAGTTCCCCATATATATATATACATATACATCATACCATAAAAGGTTCCAACTATGCCACTATACCATATAATCATTCAAATATTTCATAAAACATTTCAGGATACCAATCGGGGACACTTACTTGTCAAGGTATAATCTTTCCCACGCAAACATCATTTTTAATTGAAAGTGTCAAATGGGCCTTTGAGTCGACATGTCCAAAAAAACTCTCATAATATTAAACAAACAACAATTTTACATATTCAATCCAAACAACCTTTACTCTTTTAACTCACGCCAAATTATGCTTAATGGCCAACTAGACTAAACTTGAGAAACAACTTGAAATCCATTTTTAGAACCCACACAATAGACCCAACCACTTTCCAATAAAAAACAACCATTTATAAAACCAATATTTCAAGAAAACCCCAACATATGTCATCATCCTCATTTGTTGCCACATGCATATGTGCACTTAGTGCACCCATGGATGCGCCAAAATCCAGTGATACACCCAGAAAAACCAATAATACAATTTAATCCATTTTCTATAAAACATCCATTTCATTAAGAAACATGTTAAACTACCCACCTTATATATAAAACATAAAACCAACCCCTTAAAAATCATTAAACTTTTCCCAAAAACATTTTAACGCATTTAACAAACCATAAAATTTCTGAACTATACACTCTAGACCAAATTTACAACAAAATAAACATTTTCACAACAGCGTGAGTGCTATGCATTATATAATAACTCCTAATCCCATAGTAAATAAACACTGAAAATTAGAAAGAACAACCCATGGAAAAAAATCCCAAACAATACGTATGAAAATCATTAAAACATACTTTTAATAAATTCCATCAGCCATAAAACACCACAAAAAACTAATTGTGATCATTGTGATGGTGCGATTCATATAATAAAATTCAAAAGAGGATTTTTAACCTTAATAAATGAATAAATCATGGAGACATATATGTATTTAAATCAAACATACTAAATGTAACAATACAAGGCCATACCTGATGAATTGTATCAAAATCCATTTTTAAAAAAAATCCCAAAATCATATAAATACATAATATTCTAATTATATATACTGTGATGATGAAAATAAGTTATCAAAATAAGAGTAATAATAATTTGAAGGACCTTGCATCAAATTAATGCATTATAAAGGATGATTTATGGATTGGCCGACCTCAGGTCAATAGCATATTAAATGGAACTTCAGTGGGAGGTAGATAAATACCTCGTAGACTAACCAAGAATGCTAAACATCGAAGAAAACACACAACACACAACCTACAAAAATATTATTATTTAGCCAAATTAAAGAAAACACAAAAGATGAAATGAAGAAAAAAACAAACAAACCAATAAATAAATGAATGAGTAAAAAACTGGAGTATGGGAGTAGTGTGACCAGAGGTGCGCTGAGGAGGGAAACTCACCAGACATGGGGTCAGATTCACCAGAGATGGCTTGCCCAGAGTGCAGGATGCCGAAGATGACCTGATTGGAGTGCAGAAGAGGCCAAGATAGCGAGGGCCGGAGCAGGAGGCAATAGTGAGGTCGGACAAATGGAACAGGATAAATAAAGGGGCCGGATGTGGTCGTAGTTGTGGGGGTGAGAGGAAGCAGAGAGTTCCAATGTGGTTGTAAGGAGGTTGGGGCTTGGATGGAACACGGTAGGGGATGCAAGGTCTGTTTGATTCAGTGCAGGGGGGACCAGAACAAACTGGGGGTGAGGGTAAGGACCTGAACACGGCGAGGTTGAGGGAATATGATCTTGAAAAGGATTACTGAGGAAAAAACTACTAGATTTGGATAACAGGTAAGGCATGGTTTCGGCGAGATGCGGGCGGCCTGGGAAGGGGCACACAATAAGGAGGATAGCCGGTTGGGATCGGCTAGGCGATGAGATCGCGCATGGGAGGAGAGACCAGGAGGCCGGGTGTGCAGAGTCGAAGAGGAGCACACCTGAGAGGGGGTTTCAATGGTTGTAGGAGAAGGAGATCAGAGGAAGGGGTTGTAGCGCGGGGCAGTGAGTGGGATGTCGGAGGAAGGTGAGTAGGGGAGGCTCTAGATCGCACCAGGAGAGAAGACTAGGAGGAGCAGATGGTGCATGCAGAGTCCAGGATACAGAGGGCAAGGCCCACTAGAGGTGAGAAGGTGCTGACGCAGGGTCCTGCAGGGTGAGGTCGAGGCTAGAATGGGGGGATAGGGGGTGTCTGGGCACCGCAATGCAGAATGGGGAAGGTGGCGGCATACTGGGTATAGCAAGGTTTTCATAATTTTTTTATATTTTTTTGAATAATAATAATAACAATAATAATAATAATAACACATGAATAATAATAATAATAACACTATAATAAAAATAAAAATAATTATAACCATATTATTATTAAAAATAATAGTATTGTTATTATTATTATAATTTTTTTTATAAAATTAAGTTAAATTTAATTTAACCTACGTTATTATATTTATTTATTTTTCATTATTTTACCATTTAAATTAATTAGTTTATTTGTTTCCAATATTAGGGCAGTTTCATTGCTCTCCTGCAGTATACCGACCCATACATTACATACATTGTTAATACTTCAAAATTGAAGCACACTTATTACAACATATGCCAAAACCACAATGGACCGTATTGGTATAGTGACTTTAGAAACTGGGAAACATAAACAACTGGTTCATAAATCTTCTACAGTGTCTCCCATTTATTTCATAATATCTAGGGTCCCTTTTAGCATATTATACTTAATATCCATCTTCCTAAACTGGGGAAAAGAAAACATACAAAAAGGGTGATCTCAAATGCTCAGCAAGGGCAAATAATAGAAATAAAAATCATATCATATCATTTTGAAAATCATAACCTGCAAAAGAGATCATAATATATAATCATGGAATAAATCATAGAAGTGAAAATGAGATCCCCATAATAATAACATAAAACTTAAAACTTTGTGGCATGCACACATAATCATGGAAAATCATTTCTTGTTAGTCATGACTCATTGCCAAGACTATCTTAGCGGACAAAGTCCATTTCTGAACCGAGTTCACTCCTCGTTTCAGTCCTGTATCACTGAACTGAAATAACCTTCCATTCCAGCCATGCCCATCTCTTGAGATATAAATCTTTACCCAATGCATTGGAGGGAGATATAGGTTCCACCCATCTTATAATGAATCCTTTCTATGTGTGCCACATAATCATAAATCATACATCATCGCATAACACATGTAACAAAAATGGGATTCTTGGAACATCATGATATCATAAAACAAATCATATAAGGTAAATGACTTCATAAAAATAATTCCCTCACAACATAATCAAATCAATTTAATAATAGGGATAAAAACAGAACCCTTTATTATCTTAGATGGAAAATAATTTTGATAAAACACTTGAACTCCATTCTTGAGGAAAATATCCTTTCTTCTTCAAAAAAACATTTCTTTTCTTATCATGTCATAAAATTATAAACTAAAATAAGTTGATTAAAAATAAACTTGAAAACTTGTAAAGGAAGCTTCTTGGAAATAATGTTTTAAAAATCCATTCATGTCGTATAAGTTAAAAAAACATTCTTCGTACTTTTGTCGGAAAAGTCAAAAAGTACCTCGTACGAAAAAACGACAAAATATTCATTTCATATTCTTTACTAAAAACTCACCGAAGGGTAAAATTGGATATAAAATATTTTAGAAGGATATAAATATTACATATTGAGGAAACATGGATGTGGATGATTAAATACACCCCAGTAAATACCAAAGTATAAACAATCTCAGATAAAAATGAGATTGTGATATTTCCCCTTACCATAGGTCCGATTTGCTTTGAATGTGTCCGAAGCTCCTGTATAATGGTTTAAATAATGTTATTGACTGACTAAAAAATCATACATATTGATATGATATCATATATGGTCATATTCTTAGCTTCTTATTAGTAATATTTCATTGTTACTTGTTACTCGGGTCTTTATTGCCTTTTGTTCTTATGCATGTTTTGCCGAATAAATTCTTATTCACCTTTTAAGGTTATAGATACATTATATCCAGAATGGTATTAGTGTAACATATATCATATTTATTCATTGAATTCATTTATATATTTACTATGTAATGATGATCATGTAGAACGAGTCGCATCACATCGTGGAGACGGTATTCCGTACGTACGCACGAGTGATGATATCATTCCTATGATCGTGGAATTGTATTGGTGTGTATGTATACTATTTAAGAATCAATATAAATTTTTAATAGTCATATATAGTCATTATTTACACCATTATACCAATCCAAGTAAGGTGGTGGTGGAAAATAGATTACACCACGGCGTGGAGACGGTATTCCGTACGTACGCACGCGCGGTGATATCATTTTTCCGTATGATGGATAGAAGGTGAATTAGGGTTGTTTAATATTTATAATAACATATCAGTATGTAAGTAATACGAATGTTATTACTTTATCATGAAACAACTAAAGAAGAAGATGTTGAAGAAGAAATAAATTGAAAAGATCGGTAATGGATATTACCTCTTCTTTTAAACGTCTCTTTGAATCCTCCACTTAGGGAACTAAGATTGGTCTTTGAAGAAGACCAGGACCTGTAGGATTATTCTAGGGAAATGGAGAAGAGATTTTGGAAGGGGTTGGCCGAGCTTGAATGCTAAAATTGGTGTGAGGAGGAGAGGGAGGAGGTGCCCTTTTATAAGGGAGGAGAGGGGCATCTTAGGAAAATCTCAAAATATTATTTTATATTAAGGTCAAATTAGGTTTATAATGGTTCCAAAAGGTCTTATTTATAAAATAAAGTGGGGAAGGGTCGAAACCCTCTCATCCAATAGGATTTAGGCAATTTTAGGTTATTATTTTAAACTTATCAATTAGATTTAACTCTAAGTTAAATAATTTTACTTTTACCGTGTCTTCTTGTGTTCTTACAATATACGGTTAATAAACATACTATAAGAATCCAAAAGAACCCCAAATTTTTTATTATTAATATATATAACCGTATCTAATTCATTTGGCCAAACCGTAGATTTTTAAGAATTAAATAACAATTAATAATATAATATTTGTTTTAAAAACTAATTTATGTCAATTTTGACACTATTTGGTACATGATTTTTTATGAAATTTCTAACAGAATGATAAGTTCTAACCAAGTTACGTAAATCAACAATAACATGTAATATTAACCTAGAAAATTAGTGTATGTCATAAAAAGTCTCAAATTACATTTATTTGGGCATTTATAACATCAATTATGTTAATATGTTCTTAAAAATGTAATTACTGCATCATTGTTGTGTCATAACTAAATTAAATTATTTAAAGTACAAAAATTAAAAATAAAGTACCATTATGTAGGAAATATGTTTAGATTTCTAATGAATATTTATAGTCGAAATTATATTATGTATAACCCTATATTAAAAATGTTTTAGTAAATAAACTTTGATTTTAACTCTTTCAACTCTTCTTTGAATTAAATAATAATAAATGTCCCAATCTAATCCAAGTGGGTCTAAATGACAATATTTTACATTTAAGGTTGTTTTTGGTCGACATACAATTGTCCAATAGGATTAGGACATGTGTTAGGGCAATTTTAATATGATTTTTACCCTTAATTACCCTATTTACTTTTAACCGTTGTAAATAAAAGTAAAAATTTACTATTCACCAAAAATTATTTTCACCACATTGAACCACATTTTACTTACTAACATCAACGGTTTTTCTCAGATTTTTGAAATTCCATTCACAGAAGTGGTAAAATTATGATTTATGAAAAAATTAATTTTTTTAACTACCACTTAGTAGTTTCACTATTCATAAAAAATTGAAGTTTTTCAGAAAAATGCCAAAATTTCACCCTACTCTATAATTGATATTCCGAATTCAAAAATGATTTCTATTTTACAAAATTTCCAACCTATATGTTTCATTAATTAATTTTATAATTAATTTCCGTTGTCACAACAAATAGCGTGTTTTTAGGAGATAATAACTATCAAAAGATTAACACTTGTTTATGTCTGGTGTAAATGTGAAATTACATTCAATGAACAAAATTGTATTAAATTGTGAATATATATTCTAAATATACTTTAAAACCACTAAAGTTAATAATTTATCACTATTAATTATTTCTATTAAAAAAGTTGTTTTTAATTAAAATTTATTAATTTTCACTTTTCATTAGAAAATGAAAGTTTTCCGAAAAGTACCAAAATTTCACCCTAAGCTAATTTCGATATTACAAATCCAAAAATAAAGTCCATTTTGAAAAATAAAATTTAAAAAATTTCAAAAAGTGGTTATTACTATTCATAACAGCTAGTTTTAATAATATTTTAATAGCATATCGTTGTTTAGTGAAACTCGGTATTGCGTACTACACACGCTATCAAGGAAGGTCGCGATTGCGTGTAATGAAAGGAATGTCAAGGATGCGTGTTGTGCAAGCTCCTTTTTGTGTAGCGTACAACACTAGACATTAATGAAATTAAACAGAATATTTTTCATAAAATCTCGGGGGGTTACATTCTACCCCCCTTAAAATGAATTTCGCCCTCGAAATTCATCGGGGTTATAAATGGTTTCCTATTCGAAAGATTCTTTAATCGAAAACCACATCGTAAAAAGGAATACCAAAAAAATCTTTAAAAACAAAAGTATGAAACATAACGGTTACCCAAATTAACTAATCACTGGGTTTCCACATAGGTGAAAATATGGATAGGATGGGAAATCTAACCATCATGTTCTGATGGAGAGTGGTAGAGAACATGGCTATGGAAAAGCCAGCAATCACAAAGCCATAAATTTGTGACGATCTAAGGTACCATCTGATTCATCAGATATAAGAGTACTAGGACATCATTTTTGGTTTTCATGATCATTTCCCTAAAGTTGATGAAATTGGAATCAGAAGAAATACTTTCCTGATTTTGGTATAGTCTCACAGTTTGTCATTCTTTGGACAATTTCCACTTCATATCTTGAAGTTGAATTCGTCATTCGTGATGTGTTAGCAGATCATGTGATAAAATGATGGGTCATTCCATCTGTCTCAAACAAAATGTTAGAAAAGTTATCAAAAAATACATAAGTCCATCTATAGTGAGATTAATCATATATAGTTCCTAAAATGGACTTATAATTCTTATATCATACTGATTAATATAATAAAACTAGTTTCTACTATACAGGGACTTCCTGTAGGCCAGTGGTAGGCGATAAAGGCCAGTCGCACTTCGGTTGTGGGTTTGATTCCCACAGCCTTCTCAAACGCGATGAGTTGTCGCCCGTCCTGCAGGTTGTCCTTTTTCTAAAACTACATTATTATAACATCCCATCAATAATATCGAAAATCTTCTATCCTTAAACAATACTAACTTATGTCCAACATAATCCATTCCAATATGTAGGCTTATCCATAATACTGCAGTCCACTCTCATAACATAGTGAAAACGATTACCAGAGATTTAATACCATCGTTGATCCCCATATATCATAAGATATGTTTTGTTGGTCACATTCCAAAAATTCAAAGTCCTTAATCATGTATTCTATTGAATACCTTAGTGAAAACATGAATGCAGTTAAAAGTTAACACCTTCCACATACAAAAATCCTCAAAATTCTATATACTCAAACCATGATATCACTTAGTCCTTATATCAATCATGAGCTCATGAATACTGTTAAACATTTCATTTTCTCGTTTTTCATTATTTTCATATCATCTTATTTCCAAAAAAAATATCGCAATCACTTTGAATACCACATTATACCCACACATAAATATTCCAATACTTTATGATACCACATTATTTTGGAATCCCATTACATAAACACTTAATCATTCCACCACATCGTTGTCATATTCAACATCACCAATAGTGATCGCATGTGACTTACCTTTGTCCTTTTCCTTCAGTGGTTTCTCATGTTGATTATCACTAACCCTTGAATTAGGGCATTTATTAGCATAATTCCTCATTTCCTTGCAATTGAAGCATTGAAGTGTAGAAGGTTCATTCTGTGCATCCCTTCCTTTGTTTGCATCATTAGACATCTTCTTTCCATCATTGCGGCATTCAAATGCCCGATGACCTTCCTTCCCACATTTGAAACATTTACTTGTCCCTTTAAGACAACTCCCTCCATGTTTCTTTCCACACTTTGTGTATAAGGGAAAGTTCATCTTCTTTTTAGTGTGCTCTTTACATTTTCCTTTGAATTCCATTTTCCTCTTCTTATCAAACCCATATGATTGATGGGTTACTCCAATCTCCATCTCAACTTTGAGAGCACATCGAATGATTTCCTGATAGCTATTGAAGTCCCTTGTGGCTAAGTCCCTTCGAAGACTTGGTTTTAAGCCACTAAAGAATCGATCGATCTTACTCTCAGGTTGGATAATAATACCAGAAGTGTACCTTGAAAGTCTTGTAAAATTTGCTTCATAGGTACCAACAGATTCATCATCCTTTTTCTTCAGTTCAAGAAATTCTTTCTCCATCATTGTTCGGAGAATACGAGGGAAGTACTTATTGAAAAATAAGTTCTTGAACTCATCCCATTCCATGGACTCAATTTCATCCCTTTTCCTCGTATTCTTAATAAGATTCCACCATTGATTAGCATCACCTTCCAAACGATACACCGCTAAGATGACTTTATCATGCTCAGAACATTGAAGAACAGAAAATATCTTTTCAGTAGTACTAATCCATTGTTCAGAAACTAATTGATCAGTAGACCCGCTGAATGATGGTGGATGCTGTCTCATGATGGATTCAACAGAATGTTGCTCCTTCCTTTGCTCGTTTGGAAATCCTGCATGATTCATAGCTTGAGAAATTTGTGTGAGCATGGCTATAAGATTTTTCATTCCATCTCCCATAACATTTGTTTGTTCAGGAGGACAATCATTGCATTGTCCATTGCATTGATCAACATGGTTCCTTTGGGTTCCAACCATCATCCAAAACCAAAAAAGAATAGTGTGAGAGGAAAAAATCATGCTAGGGAAAACCACATAATAAAGGGGATTACCTTCAATATCTAACATCTTAGGTTTAATTCTATGATCGTTAGCGTAGTTCTAGTACTATAACCTATACGTATACTTAACCTTAAGGACATCCCTAGACATACCTTAGAAATATCTCTAGGGATCTCACTAACGTTTTCGCATCCTAGTTTCCAATGGTTGAATATACCTATCCTCTAATACCAACTATAACGACCCATACTTTACATACATTGTTAATACTTCAAAATTGAAGCACACTTATTACAACATATGCCAAAACCACAAAGGACCGTATAGGTATAATGTCTTTAGAAACTGGGAAACATAAACAACTGGTTCATAAATCTTCTAAAGTGTATCCCATTTATTTCATCATATCTAGGGTCCCTTTTATCATATTCTACTTAGTATCCATCTCCCTGACCTGGGGAAAAGAAAACATACAAAAGGGGTGAGCTCAAATGCTCAGCAAGGGAAAATAAAGGAAATAAAAATCCTATCGTATCTTTTTGAAAATCATAACCTGGAAAATAGATCATAATATCATAACATGGAATAAATCATAGAAGTGAAAATGAGATCCCCATAATCATAACATAAAACTTGAAACTTTGTGGCATGCACACATAATCATGGAAAATCATTTCTTGTTAGTCATGACTCATTGCCAAAACTATCTTAGCGGACAAAGTCCATTTCTGAACCGAGTTCACTCCTCGTTTCAGTCCTGTATAACTAAACCGAAATAACCTTCCGTTCCAGCCATTCCTATCTCATGAGATATAAATCTTTACCCAGTGCATTGGAGGGAGATATTGGTCCCACCCATCTTATAATGAATCCTTTCTTATGTGTTCCACATAATCATAAATCAAAAATCATCGCATAACACATATAACAAAAATGGGATTCTTGGAACATCATGACATCATAAAACAAATCATATAAGGTAAATGACTTCATAAAAATAATTCCCTTACAACATAATCAAATCAATGTAATAATAGGGATAAAAATAGAACCCTTTATTATCTGATATGTAAAATAATTTTGATAAAACACTTGAACTCCATTCTTGAGGAAAATATCCCTTCTTCTTCAAAAACACTTTTATTTTCTTAACATGTCATACAATTATAAACTAAAAGAAGTTGATTAAAAATAAACTTGAAAACTTGTAAAGGAAGATTCTTGTAAATAATGTTTTAAAAATCCATTCATGCCTTATATGTTAAAAAAAAACATTCTTCGTACTTTTGTCAGAAAAGTCAAAAAGTACCTCGTACAAAAAACCGACAAAAGATTCCTTTCATATTATTTACAAAAAACTCACTGAAGGGTAAAATTGGATATAAACTATTTTAGAAGGATATAAATATTACATATTGAGGAAACATGGATGTGGATGATAAAATACACCCCAGTAAATACCAAAGTATATACAATCTCGGATAAAAATGAGATTGTGATATTTCCCCTTACCTTAGGTCCGGTTTGCTTTGTACGTGTCCAAAGATCCTGTATAATGGTTTAAATAATGATATTTACTTATTACAGAATCATATATATTTATATGATATCATATATGGTCATATTCTTAGCTTCTTATTAGTAATATTTCATTGTTACTTGTTACTCGGGTCTTTATTTCCTTTTGTTCTTATGCATGTTTTGCCGAATAAATTCTTATTCTTCTTTTAAGGATATAGATACCTTATATCCAGAATGTTATTAGTGTAACATATATCATATTTATTCATTAAATTCATTAATATAATTACTATGTAATGATGATCATGTAGAACGAGTCGCATCACATCGTGGAGACGATATTCCGTACGTACGCACGAGTGATGATATCGTTCAGATGATCGTGGAATTGTATTAAAATGTATGTATACTATTTCAGAATCAATATCACTTTTTAATAGTCATATATATTCATTATTTACACCATTATACCCATCCAAGTAAGGTGGTGGTGGAAAATAGATTACACCACGGCGTGGAGACGGTATTCCGTACGTACGCACGCACGGTGATTTCATTTTTCCGTAGGATGGATAGAAGGTGAATTAGGGTTGTTTCAAATTTATAATAACATATCAGTATGTAAGTAATACTGAAGTTATTACTTTATCATGAAACAACTAAAGAAGAAGAAGTTGAAGAAGAAATAAATTGAAAAGATCGGTAATGGATATTACCTCTTCTTTTAAACGCCTCTTTGAATCCTCCACTTAGGGAACTACGATTGGTCTTTGAAGAAGACCAGGACCTCTAAGATTATTCTATGGAAGTGGAGAAGAGATTTTGGCTGGGGTTGGCCGAGCTTGAATGCTCAAATTGGTGTGAGGAGGAGAGGGAGGAGGTGCCCTTTTATAAGGGAGGAGAGGGGCATCTTAGGAATATCTCAAACTATTATTTTATATTATGGTCAAATTCGGTTTATAATGGTTCCAAATGGTCTTATTTTAAAGATAAAGTGGGTATGGGTCGAAATCCCTTCATCCTATAAGATTTATACAAGTTTAGGTTATTATTTTAACCTTATCAATTAGATTTAACTCTAAGTTAAATAATTTTACTTTTACCGTGTCTTCTTGTGTTCTTACACTATAAGGTTAATAAACTTACTATAAGAAGCCAAAAGAACCACAAATAGTTTATTATTAACATATATAACCTTATCTATGTCATTTGGCCGAACCTTAGATTTTTAGGAATTAAATAACAATTAATAATATAATATTTGTTTTAAAAACTAATTTATGTCAATTTTGACACTATTTGGTACATGATTTTTTATGAAATTTCTAACAGAATGATAAGTTCAAAAAAAGTTACTTAAATCAACAATGACATGTATTGTTAACCTATAAAATTAGTTTAAGTCATAAAAAGTCTCAAATTACATTTATTTGGGCATTTATAACATCGATTATGTTAATATTTTCTTAAAAAGGTAATTACTGCATCATCGTTGTGTCATTAATTAATTAACTTCTCTAAAGTATAAAAATTACAAATAAAGTTCCATTATGTTGGAAATCCTTTTATATTTCTAATTAATATTTATAGTCGAAATTATATTATGTATAACCCTATATTAAAAATGTTTTAGTAAATAAACTTTGATTTTAACTCTTTTAACTCTTCTTTGAATTAAATAATAATAAATGTCCTAATCTAATCCAAGTGGGCCTAAATGATAATATTTTACACTTAAGGTTGTTTTTGGTCGAGATACACTTGTCCAATAGGATTAGGACATGTGTTAGGGTAATTTTAATATCATTTTTACCCTTAATTACCCTATTTAATTTTAACCGTTGTAAATAAAAGTAAAAAGTTACTATTCACCAAAAAATATTTTCATCTCATTGAACCACATTTTACTTACTGACATCAACCGTGTCCCTCGGATTTTTGAAATTCCATTCATAGAAGTGTTAAAAATATGATTTATGAAAAAATTATTTTTTTTAACTACCACTTAGTAGTTTCACTATTCATCAAAAATTGATGTTTTTCAGAAAAATGCCAAAATTTCACCCTAAGATATAATTGATATTCCGAATTCAAAAAAGATTTCTATTTTACAAAATTACCAACATATAAGTTGCATTAATTAATTTTATAATTAATTTTCGCTGTCATAACAAATAGCGTGTTTTTAAGAGATAATAACTATCAAAAGATTAACACTTGTTTATGTCTGGTGTAAATGTGAAATTAAATGCAGTGACCAACATTGTATTAAATTGTAAAAACATATTCTATATATACTTTAAAACCACTAAAATTAATAATTTATCACTATTAATTATTTTGATTAAAAAAGTTGTTTTTAATTAAAATTTAGTAATTTTCACTATTCATCAGAAAATGAATGTTTTCCGAAAAGTACAAAAATTTCACCCTAAGCTATTTTCGATATTAAGAATTAAAAAATAAAGTCCATATTGAAAAATAAAATATACAAAATTTCAAAAAGCGGTTATTACTATTCATAACGGCTAGTTTTAATAATATTTTAATAGCATATCATTGTTTAGCGAAACTCGGTATTGCGTACTACACACGCTATCAAGGATGGTCGCGATTGAGTGTAATGAAAGGCAAGTCAAAGATGCGTGTTGTGCAAGCTCCTTTTGGTGTAGCGTACAAAACAAGACATTAATTAAATTAAAAAAGAATATTTTTCATAAAATCTCGGGGTGTTACATGCAGTCCGACACATGGTTGAGCGAACATCGTCTAAACCGTGCTACCCAGTACTACCCGCTTGTAGGGTCAAGACAAAAGCTTTCCGCGCTGTTAAATGAACTACCCGCGAGTTATGTGATATATCTCCGACACACCCGGGCAACTGTGCGAGCACCACTCAGTTACTCCTAACCGCACAGGATGGCCGTGAAATAGTGGAAATTGTTTTTTGAATACCAAAATAATAATAAATTTAATTGAAGTTAATAAATCAGTCAGTTCAGGGTGTGACAATTCTTCCCACCACATACACTTTCTACCCCTAGAAAGTCAAGAATCCATAAGTTGGTAAATAATTGAGTTTATGACCGAACAGAACTAGAAGAACTTCGGAACTTCTCAATATGACCCAAAAAACTCCAAAAATGGAACATATTAAAAAGGATGCGACCTGATGGATTCACGTGCTCGAACCAGACACACTGTTGGTACACCACTAAAGGGTCCAACGGAATGGAAGCCAGAACCAGTGTAGAGGAATCTTTAGCAACAGGTTCCTCTGGAAAACCATGCTCACCTGATGGAGATCCTTTGCATGAAACCAGATACACTAGATTCCTAACCATCTGTGCTTTGGGAAAAAACTCAGCTAAGAACGCCTCATCCACTAGCTTCCCAAAATGGTGGTCCCTAGCAGGGAGGAACTACTCCTTGATCTCTAGATGAAAACCCCCAATTAAGAGAGAAGTATTTATCAAATACTATAATGATACCTACAGTGAAAAGGACACAAGATCCTTGAAATGGTCAACGTTTGTCTTCACTATTCGTTGGCCTTGTTAAATATGCATGAGATTTTCCATTTTTATCCTTCACCTCTTTAGGTATAAGATATCAGACAAAGATATATTTAAAGGCATCCCATGTCATCCCATATTGCATTGACAGTGGGGCAATAAACTCCAATCCATCTAGAGATGGACCTTCGAACAAATCCAATATAGTATGCACTCTAACAACTTCGGTAGTTCCCAATACCTTGAAGACATTCTCGACCTCTTCAAGTCACTCTACTGCCTCTAATGGACCCCGATCACCATGAAGGATAGGCAATGTACAAGAAGGACCAAAAACAGGGCATGACGTATTATAAAACCATGGCATCCATTCTAGGTGGAATTTTCTAAAAAATATATAAAACATTGAGAAAAAACTGATATCAAGCCGAAGCAACATCAAAGAAGGCGCCTTTATCCAAAACAACCAGCTCAAATTAAACAAGCAAACAAGAACACAACTAAAAAAAATTACTCTTTAAAAATCCCCTATTCCATTTAATATTTCAAAACCACCTTCCATCAAGGCCACTTTCCAAATACTAAACCCACTTTTCAAACCAATTTTAATTTATAATAATCATTTTGTAGTTTCTTTCAAAAAAAATGTCAAGCCTTTAATTCCAAGTGCACACCGTAGAAATCCCATGAACTATTACACATTTCTTCATCCACTTTCATCCATATACACCAGAATGCACTTTCCTTACATTTACTCACATGTTCCAATGTTCATGAAGAGTACCCAAGGTTGCACCCAAACCATAACTCAACCAGTTCCAAGCAACCACCATATTTTTAGACCAAGAGCTTTCAGTTTTAAAAATCACTTTAACTAATTTAAATCCATTTAAAAGAAATCATTCTCATTTAAGAAACCATTTTTCATTTTCAAAAGTGCACTTAATCACACAAGAACCAAGAAAAAACACAAGTTTCATCAAATTAACGAAGTAAGGGCCTATTAGCCACGCTTAAAATCATGACATGGCAGCGGACCATTCCCCATGTAAGCGCCAACAACTAGGATAACCATACACCCTGTACTCGGACTTCACTTGGGTCACTACTCCAAGTGAAATCATGATGTGACATCAGATTTCCTCTGTTGTCATCCCTCAGTCATAAATAAACCAAAATGAAACAGGGAATCAATTCCTGGACTACCCCTTGCAACTCTAGGTTTGGAACGAACGAGAGTTTATGATGTCCTTCCCATACCTACCTATCGAGTCCTGAATGTCCTAATCTCATATTTGGAGACTATTTTTATTTATGTGGGAATCCACACAACCTTATACCAAAATGAGATGGAATGAACATGAAATAGATATTGATCCATGAAAATCTATAATGTTGATGAACCATTAGTCGAGATTTGGATATCATACATAGAAACATTATGTATACTAACATGATGGGGATCAAGAACCATATATTACTTCTAAATTAACTTCCCCACACATATAAATATAATATAATGGTTAAAGTAATAATGGGGTCTATTTTTTTGATGATTGTGATTTGGAACATGATATGATATTGATGCATTAATATGTATCTTGTATGTAATGGTATCATGCAACACATAGAAAATAAGTGGAAAATTATATATACTAGCCTAACTGATATTTATAAGGAAGGAAATTTTACATTGTAAATTTTCCCCGGATATGAAATCTATGTGTCATAATTTATCTTGTTTGGAATGAAATCATGATATATATAGTTATTATTATATAGGATTCCCAGCATAAATATGACTCAAATTTTGGGAATGGGGAATTTTTTTATCTTTGTTTATAGTCCAAGGATGTAAAATATGGGAGTCACTATGTATACTATATTGATATAACAAATTCTACAGATAGTTCTTATAGGGTTCTCAACATAGACAGAACTCATATATTGGAGAAATAGATTTTAATTTTTAGAAAAAAATCCATTTATAAGAGTATCTATGAATATTTATCCTATTTACACTATACTCATTCTCATGAGGTTGGTGTATTTTGAAATTTTATTATTGTAATAGAGATTGGGCTATGGTGGAGTTTCTGGAAATCCATACGTATCCTATAGTAATAAAAAATAAATCTTTCATGATGTTCTTTGAAATGGGTGGATCCTATAATGGACCTACATTGTAAAAATGGAATCGGGGTGAGTGATAATCAAATTCACAGGTAAAATATGTGGTAAATACTTCTATGTGTGTATAGATCTAGTGTAGAGTAGTTAAATATCCCAAAAATAATATGAAACTATGAGTAGTATAATTACAAACTTGATAGATTTGAACCTCATATCTTGAAATTTCATAGTGGGGGCCATTGATTAGTCTCAAATGTGTGTTGGCCCATATGTCATATATAATAAAACGTTTTCTATGTGATGATGTAATTACCCAACATCCATGATTTAATGTACGAAACTGATTCATGGTGTGGGTATTTTGAAAATTTGATGTGAAAATGTACAAACATGATTTTTTAATATTAAAGGTTTGTCCTTGTGTAATTTTTCTTGGAATCAATATATTTCAGAAAATAATACAAATCTTTCCATACAAAGTTTAATGGAATAATGTTATCCTTGTATTGGTTACAGTCAAATATAGGGGAATAATTTAGTGACTGAAAGATCAGTTAGGTTAGGGATAGGATTTCATGCATTAGTATGTATCTTATTTAGATAGGAACTAAGAGGTCATGTAGTTATAATTCCCTAACTTGTTTATTTTCCAACAAGATGTACCCAATGTAACACAATTTATATTCATTTTTTGAGGACTATTTAGGGATATTGTTTTGGTCATATTGCTTTGACCAACGGTCTTATGTGGGGTTTTATAATTTCATGAGGGATATTTAACCTAAAATTGAATTTTTTAGGAAACTTATGTCATAATATTACACTAATAATGGTTACAATGAGAAAATGTGTAACATCAAGGGTATTCGAATAGACTTGAATAATTAGTTTATTAGAGATATAAATCATAACCCATGAATTTATGAGTTAATGGGAAGATGATACTTGTGAATGTTGTTTGTCCATTAGTAATCATGATAATTTGTATTTCAAATTGTTAAGAAAATATATTATGGGTTTAATTGGGGAAATTCCTCCAATAAAAAAATTATCAATGCATTTATAAGATTTGTAAAATTTTATGATCTAATAATTAATCCTACTGGGGTCCCTTCAGATCAGTGCATCCCTATAACCTATGTGGTATAGGGGAGAAAAATGAGAATATGTCAGGTTAATGGAATCTAAATAGAATATGTACTCAATGAATAGGTTTATATTTTCTTAGATGTCGAGGTTATTATGTATGTTCATGGAAAATGATAATATTTATTTGGGGACCAAGCACCAAAAATGTTATTCCAATGTTCATTGAACACATTTTCCAGGTGATGGAGTAAATCATGTAGTCATTTTGGACACATTCATCATAGGAAATGATCTACACAACATTAAGGGAACATTTTGTGTAGTTTAATATATTATGATAAGAATGGGGTTCCCTATTATTGAATGTTATGTATATTTATCTCAATATTAAAAGTAACATTTCAGGTTATATAAGATCACATGATTCATTCTCATCATTGTAAATGATTTAGAAATGGTATGTTAATTATACCACAATATTGTCAATGATAGGGAACATGTGGGAACACCATTTCATGATAGTAGGTTTCCCCACATTGTTTTGGATCACATAGATAAATATAGATTCAAGTGAATAAAATTCATGGTTTTCATAGGAATAAAATATCCATAAATCTCTACATATTCCATAAATATGATAATTAATGTACACTAAGTTCATATATATAGTCCCTATATAGATTTGAGTCTTACAAATTGATGGGGGGATTTTCTATTTCACTTGGATCTATCTCATGTACAGTGAATTACCGTACATTAGGTGTCTTAGAATGAGATGTAATGAAACATGATGTAGTTGTGGTATAAATCTTGTATGTGTTAAGATATCATTGATCCTAATTAAAGTAAATATATAGAACCTATTAAGGGTCAATGTACCCTTATATTTGGCTTTTTGTTTCCCATTTTGAACTAGTTTAAAAGGGTATGAATATTCCACGAGTTAAACAAATGTCATGTAATTTCTTATCATGTTTTCAGGATTCTTACCATGTATTTTAACATAATGTGATACATATTTTTTTGTGAAGTCAAAAAACATGTGACATTGATGTTGTTTTCATGCAGTTTAAGGTCATGGGATGACGACCTAGATGTTCTACATTTTATAGGCAATTGATGAGGACCTATGTGTCCGGATGTTTATGGTTGTATAATGAGGAACATTGATTATCTATGGTTTAATGTATTCCTATCAGTACATCTATGAATGGGGGATATTATGAAATTAATTTCTAGAAAATCCATTAATTGTTCTGGGAGGTGGTGGAATGAGGCATTGAAAAATCATCATTAAAATGGATTATGATATATTAGAATAATAATTTTTATGATGTAAGGTCCCTCTCACAACAGTAATTTATTTGGATGATTAGTTCCTTTTATAAATGGTGTTCTTAAAATCAAAACCTAATATCATGTAATTCACAAGCATATGCATACATTCTTACAGATTTATCGAAATTTTTGGTTCTAATCAAGTTTGACCACCACCAAATAGAATTTTTTATTATTAATCGACTTTAACGAATTGTGGTAAACTATAGTTCACAAAACATTAATACCACTATGTGTAAAAGAACTAACAAATTGATTAAATATAAATTATTCCAATTGTTATATTAAATTCATTGAAATTCATCATTTTCCCACTATGATTCATCATCTTATGATTTGGGGCAATATATTGTTACCATGAGTGAGATATACTAGATAAGGATGGGAAAATTCCTCTATTATATAAATAGGTGAATAGGGGGTTTCTTGTCCTGTAGTATGAGTTTTGGTGTGATAGACCAAAATTTTATATTTGAGATTATATGGACTTATTTTATTTTCATTGTAAATAATTTTATAGATATTATTTTATATTTTCTTATCAAACTAATCTATTTTTCAATTCACTACTATGTGAAAGTGAGATGAATAGTTGTACATTTTGTTGTACCACTGATATTACATCTTCAACTATAAATAATATAAATTTTTAATATTATTCATCAATAATTTATCTAGTAAAAAAACTCTAATAATGATATTGGACAAAATAATGTTGTAAAATACCATCATACTAACATCCATTAGTTATATCTCCTTGAATAATTTTGAGAAAAAATTGGTAGTTGAAATAATGTACTGGAACTGCTCGACTATAAATTTGGGATATAAACCCATGAAATCCATTCCCCATTTGGTAAAAGGACTCGAATAATTTTCATTGGGAAATAATTTTTTTGGATTATGTATTTATTCTTTATGTATTATTCATGCATCACAATTCTTAGTGATTTGTATTAATTTTCAACTCGTCATCTTCTAGAATTAACCAAGCCTCTAAACATGGTGGGAAACATATGTTCCTGACTATTGAGAAACAAAATATCATGAATGGACTTTGTGAATTTTAGTGAGGGAAATCCCAAGAATGATTTATATGAGGATCAATCCATATTATCCCATTATATATAAGAATTTATAATAATTTAAACCATTATTGATGGTTCAGTTTAGTGATCAACATATGATATGCACATTTTTTATCATTGAAAATGAAGTGTCTTATTTTTGATGTTGTCTATTTTGGGGATAATCCATAGAATAATGGTTTTCATCTTAGTGTATCATGTGTAATAAAGAATATGATTTATTTTTTACATGTAATAATTGAAAACCAAGACTATCTCAACCTAGTTAAGATCGGTTAGGTCTATGGCTATGTTAGCTAACATGTTAGTATGAAAATTTTCTAATCGATGCATGTGATGTTGAACTGGATCAAAAGGTAATTCCACCATCATTACCCTCACAAAGTCTATGAGAGGGGAAAATTCATCCTTCTTGATTTCATATTCATAATTGATATTGTTTATCAGTAACTATAAATCACCTTAGATGTTCAGATAGGATATCGGCAGTTCAAGTTCTAGAACCATGCATTTAATAAATCATTCATATTATTCCTAATTATTGATTAATCCATCAAATAGAATGATGGAATAAATAAAAATTTCCAGGGTTTCAGAGATAAAGACAATATTGAGAATAACTCGATTTATTTTTGGGATTCCAATCCTCTTCTTGGTTGGACATCGATAGGATATATCAAAATAAATCTCGCATGCATTGGTTGTGTCATGAGTATAGAAAAACTCTTCTTCTAGGAGGTCATTACACACCTAAATTATTTATAGGGAATGGTGTACTACAAAGAAATATTCTAAATCAGTCCCCTTGATTTGAATATATAACCTCAATCTAAGGTCATAATATTTTTGGATGACCTCCCATCTTGATATAAACCCGATTAGCATTGGGTGGATGAAAATATAATTGAATGGATTTATACAGGATACAAAGATGAATTCATGGATCTACATGTAGTGGGTTATAACTTTCACTATGAATATTAGTGCATGGTAGTTTTTAATGATATCAATATATCTATTATTAGTAATTAAAATCATTGTTTCTAGATAAAAGATAGAATTCACCTTTCGTTAATCATTCATGTTAAAAATAAAGATGTCTAGTGATATATTCGTACCAGAAAGATATAATATGATTGTATTCCCATATAAAAATTAAATAGAGACTTATTGATGAATTATATGTGGATATATAATCTCATATGTTATATGGAATTTTTTGTCACGTTGATTGGTGAACAACATCAACATTTTATTACTAAAGGGTTCATATTTTTTTATTCAGGTTTGCTATGAAATATATGATGTATGAGAGGAATACCTATTTCCTATAAAACTCTTTATGTTTTTTAGGTGGTAATATTTATAATATCACACTAGTATTATCTATATTTATTTCAATGTCATGATTGTGTGTCACAAAGGTAATGAATTTCCAGGACCGTAAATGCATACTTCTGTTGGTCATCTTCAAATTGTGCTGCAAAAACATTTCGAAGATTATTTTATGATAACTGAGGAGATCACAATGATTATACACATATTTTAAATTTCAATCCTTAATTAATTGGAATATGGGAATGAATATGTGATACATTATATATAGATACGTGGAGCTAGCATTCTTAAAGAAAACAGAATGGATTTATAGTACACTATCCCATGTGGTTCTCTAAAGGTTTTGACATACTTGAATTAAGGGTATATTTTCCTTTGATTTCCCATTTATTATTTTTAAATAATGATTCAAAATGGAAGCATGAATTCAAATCATTATGAATATTCATGATTGGAAATATGAAATCTTAATTTTTGTAGTGGTGATTGATTTCCCTAAAATAAATGAAAAACCTAATATATCAATTCCATTACATGAATATAATTACACTGGAATTTCATTTCATTTATTTCACCTCTTTCATAAAGATCTTTTTGATCAATTTTTCAATATATTATTCCACCCAAATGGCTTGATAGGTATTAATTATCACTATTTTCATCTTGAAACTACAATAGTCATCTAGAAATTCTATGTGATTGGTAAAAATATCAAGATCCAATAGTGGAATCTCTATATGGTAATATAAATTAACATATTTGAGATTTTTCTAGAATGATATATACATCTCTTGATTTTCCTGGGACATGTAATAACAGAAAATTTGGGCCATGGGTCCTATTATTTTCCTGATTTAATATCTAGAATTTTTCCATAATAGTAGAGAAGACATTATAAAATTCTAAAATGGAATCCTTGAGGGAATCCCATTCCTATTGTATTTTTACATAAATGAAAATATCCTCAATCATGTAGATAATATAAGGGAATATAATTCCTAATGAGGTAATATGAAAAAAATTAAAATTCTACCCTAGAAATGGAATGGGGGGGTTTGGAGATTCTCTATCTTCTGTCTTATTTCCTAGGGTGTATGAGAAGTATCAATATACATGGTTATAAAGAATGTATCAAGGAATTTATTGTTTTACACAATAAATAATTTTATTTATAATATGATAGTTTATATTTCCATCTTTCCATTGATAGGTCCATTTTAGCTAGAATGATCATTATCATGGGGTGATAGGTTCATTAAATTTGTCACTTGCGATGGCCCATTGAATCCATAGATTTCCCCCTAATCGAATTTATAGATAGAAAATAATCATTTCAATGTAATATTTAAAGGTTTGATAAACATTTTCCTATAACATCTACAGTGATAACCTAAATGTCATCATCCATAATTTATTTCTATCCTTCCCTCAGATTGATACCTGCCTCTATGTTCTAGGATTCAAAAGATTCACAATGGGTATTATCACTACACAACATGATGAATATTCCATTTATGGAGTACATCAAAACATAATTGAATTATAATTGTATAGAAAATTTAAAGATAATCCATGTTCCGTTGAGTATGTAAGTGTATGTTGCATCCTACTAGAAAACTATGTACAAGGAATTAGATATTAGGTCTTTGAATTGGACATTAAGAGTAGTTATTATAATGAGATTGTTCTCACTCTTATCGTACCCTAAAGAATACATATTTTTTTCAAAAAACAAATGATTTTTTGTATCTTAAATATTGAATCTGTCATATCAGAATTACACTATTCCTAAACTTACTCCAACTAGATCGCATTAAATAAATAATTTATTGAATTTACCTGAAACATACATGGTTATGAATTGTCATTGAATATTTTTCTTGATCATTATTGATGATAGAGATAGTGGAATGAAATTCTAATAAAATGATTTCTTCTCAATAAAGCCCATCCGGTGAGGATCTTATATCAAAATCTTAGAAAATATAGAGAGCCTAAAATAGATCCTCCTTGAGATCTTTCATGAGGTAAACAGTGAACAATATTAAGAGATAGGTCGGGATGACTACCATTTTAAGAATTATATATTAATTTTGTACCAGACATCTATGTATCCAATAGAAGGGTTTATCCTTGGTATGTGGATGAGGATATGTGGAACTTTTTATTAAAAAGTATAGTACATGGATCAAAGTTGAAGGCACATTTGTTGATAATGAATTTGGTCTAGTTAGTTAGCCACTCATCTGGGATGATTATATATATTTACACTATGCATTGGTTCATAAAAAATAATTGAACATTGATGGACCTTGGAATAGAACATGGTATCGTAATTATCTCTTAGATTGTTGAAGTTATTTTTGAAATGTTTTAGTTTCACATATGGTTTCAGTAGAGATAAAATTGGATATGAGGTTTTCCAATGAATATGTAATCCCCTATTTCATGGTTTTTATATCCCTTTTTTCTAAAAACTCAATCAAATATAAGTAACATGATTTCACATTTTTTAATCATCGAAGGTGGGGTATTTAAATTTGATAAAATGAATTGTTTTTAAGAATATACTTTTTTATGAGGTTTCTATTTTGTGGGGTGTTTCCCACTACCTAGGTGAATAAGGTGGGAAATAATTAAGTGTCTTGATTTTCATGGGAGTCAGATGAGACTCTTATTATTATCCACTATTATCTACTTGATGATAATGTCTACCTATAGAAAATGAATCAAATAGATTCTCCTTGGGTGAATAGGGATGCATCAGGACCATCGAAGGTTGATGAATTTTTTATCCATGGATGTAATAATAATAATTAACATGTTTTAGGTCATTCAGTTGAAATTTTTTTCTTTTCTCCTAGCCATGTCTTCTTCCTAGTATCCTTATTATTTTGATTTGGATTTGCAAACATAAGGAAATTCTCTAGGGGAGATTTTTAATATCCCATTTTTAAAATCATCCATTACATAGATGGTATCATTGAATACAATGTTTTATTATATAGTGTTTACTAACCTCATATGAAAACATTATTATTTGTAATGATCACTAAGGTTGACACTGTTGAGTTTCATAAATTTGAGCAACCTAAGGAGAATGTTTTATGTATTGATATAGAATTAACCAAGACCATATTCATTATAGAACAAAATATAACTTTTTATTTTATTCCACAAATCACTCATAGTCGTAATCTCATATTACTCATGTTAGTGGTGACAAAGTCTTTTTCTTTCCCACTCTTATGTAAATTTTTGGGGATCAGGGACTTTTTTGGATGCTCTAGTTGTAATTGGTATTAATTTTTGAGTGCTAGCTGATGATCCAACATAATGAAAACTTTTCCAATATCCCACAAGCATGAAATGTTATTATTTACTCATTCAAAAAATGTTTTCCTCCAGATTATATGTTCTTTGAAATAACTCTATGAACCCACCCAAAAATTTCAATGCGATTATAAGTGTTTATAGTTCATTGTGGATGTTTTTAATGCACAACTCCAAATTATTCTCTAGTGGGTGTATAATTTTGTGTGAATATATCAATATATTCCACATAGATATAAAATCTATAATCAATATATTCTCAATTTATTTTAAATTTCTAATATTATCTATTGTCATTTCCTTATAAAAGAGTTGAATTGACATAAGAATTGATGAAAATGTTCTTCCCAAATTTTGATTAACCTAATTATGAGATTATTATACCAAAAGAAACATGGTACAACTAGATCTTAACAATGTAAACAAATTTATGATCCTTGTACTAGTATCGTGGAAAAATTATAGGGATAAATTGGGAAATGAAATGCGATAGAATTTTCTCTTGGATCCTTATGTAATTGATGGTATGGATTATAGGGTTCCCATAATAAGGCAAAGTTACATTTATCCATTCAAGAAATGTATTGTTTTTCAAATGCATAATGGAACTTCTATAATACATGGATTATTTTCAATTAGTAAGAGACATGATAGTGTTGAAGAGTTCTAAGGGTTCAATCAATTGAAAAACCTCTTATGTGTGGTCAATATGTGAATCTTGATGTAGTTACTACACATTCACCAATTTTCGATTGTCAACTAGAATTGGTACTGGGGAATATTCATGATATAGTTTTTATTTTTCTCTTAACAAAGGAGAATATTATTTTTCCTAAATTATCATGTTTATATAAACTGAGTGTCAAGATCCATATCTAGTGTGATGTTACAATATCATCTTTTATATAATGAAAAAATCCTCCTGATAGGTGGTAGGAGAGGCATTATCTTAAACTAGGTGGTGAAATGATGTGGGAATACATTCCCAATTTAATATCTCATTGATCTATATGATATTGTATATCTATCCCATGTATTTTCGTACTCTCTCATTTTAATCGGTTATTTTTTCGGGCCATGATAGTTAGTGGGATGTGGCCACATCATTCCCTTTATCTGTGTTGGAATATCATTAATGGTTGATAATTCATTAGTTGGAGGACTCGCATTCTTGATTGTCTTACATTTTTGGGTTTATGCAACAATGTTTTGTGTATCATTAAAACCCAATAATTGGGGTACTATTTATGCAGTTGATACCTTAGGATCAAAATTTTTATTTTAATCATATACATGATCTATTGAAATGAAACTGGATGATTAATATCAGGAGGTTGGAATAATCTTCTCCTTCATTGAATAATATTGCATTCCAGCACCGACTACCTCTTTCTTGGGATTTTATACAATGTATCTCCTCTATTTATTTCTAACACCTGGCTATTTTGTAATGTGATATTTTTAGGGGTTACCTTTCTTGGAATTATGTTCTACTAGTTTTGTAATTTCAATTATGACCTTTAGTGTTATACCAACCACACATGTCGTATGAACCTTGAATGATAGGGGTGTGTCACACGGTATAGGAAGTACATGGGATGCTGACTATTGGTATCCACTAACGAGTCTTGGATTACTGATATCCCTTGATAATTTAGTAATAATTCACATTTCATATAGGTATTGGGTTCATATTGGTATAATACTAGTATATTTTGAGAATGTTTAGGATTGTATAACCCTCGAGAGGGCGATCATAATAAAAATTACCCTTCTAGAATTGGCTTGGGTTGACTTCATGCTATCCCTAATTTTTTATGGACCCTATTGGGATTCAATGACCTTAGGGATAGAGTAAGTGTTAAAATTTACACCATCGCTTTGGTAAGGGGTTTCTTCTAGTTGGCTTCCATGCAACATCAAGTCCAAACATTATTATTTTACAAATTTCAACTCTTGATTGAGATGGTTGTTGATCTAACAAAGGATGACTAATGCTTTCTATTGTGAGTTTCCTAGAAGCCAGGTTTTTTGGATTTAACATCAAAGTAAATATGATGTCTTGTTAATTGTCCTAGAATAAAATCTTATCTGTGTACCTTCCCATTTGGTTATGAATATTTTATCTTCAAAACATGGAAATCCCACAATATTTTCTAACATACACACTTTGTTTCTTAGCCTCATGATATTTCATTAATATATAACATTGCAAGAGATTGTGTATGGATGAATCTATTATCCTATAGGCAATGTGATGTGATATTTTAATATTCTCCCCATGCCAAGATATAAATATATATTGAGGCTTTAGTGATTATTTTTTAAGTATAGTTTAGATGTTGAGGAATGTATGTCATAGGTAGTCAAAGGGGTTTACTGTCATTGGATTTTGGGAAACAAAGAAGGGAGTGAATTCTATCTAAAAGGAGAACATATATAAAATATAAATATGATATTTGGACCCTTGATAATGATTGAACATTATTAATTGAATGGTTTCATGTATTTTCTATAATATATATGGTATACACTCCACTTTTATTCCTTGTTGTACATTATAAATTGATGTTTCATGGGGCTAAAACCTTATCAAGAGGTTATTCCCAACCTAAATTTTCAATAATTCAATTCCTGGTTCAAAAAAATAATATTTGTATTGTTATTCCTAGTTATACCACCATATTTTCTTCTCCAAAAACAACAAATTATGTCCTTTAGAAACCCTGAATGGTGTTTACCATTGTAGGTCTCCTTCTGAAAAAGGTGGGGGTTTTATGGAAGTTGTTATGGAACTATATATGTTTAACACATGTGTTCATAGAACCATTATATTGTAATGTTCCTTGAAGATGGTATTATTATATTTCCTTTGTGATATATTACAATAGGAAGGTTTTATATTGTCGATGTTAGGTGTAAGATCCATATATTCCATCTCTATGCTACGTTTAGGAGTATTTAATCATATATATGGCATTCTACGTAATATGAATAGGCATTTGATCCTTGAAACTGATCATGAATGAATTGTAAGGCCATACAAATATAGGAATTTACTATTGTGTAATAGGAGCCCCACAAAGAATATGGGTTTGAATATGACTACATATAATCTAGGATTGAGCAGAAATATGATCCTACTATGTGGAGTTAACTAGATTATGATATTGATTATCATCTACGATATGAATAATGACCCTATTTAATGAAACATCAAGATTAATTTTCAGATTTTATCTATTTATATTGGAAAAATGAATTAACCTTTTTGTAGATTCTATAGTATTTTATTTAACCATTATCTATGTGGGAATATTGGCCAGATACAAATTTGAATTCCCCATAAGAATATGGAGATTGACCAATACATTTATAGAAGGAATATGTTCCTCCACTTATATGACCTGTGAATGGTACTGGTTTAGATTTTCATCAATTGGAGAATAAACATGAACATAGATCTTGAATTACACTATAATCTGAAATTTATATTTTTTTTATATGGTTATTAGTCTCCCTTATTTTGACTACAATAATATACTAACAGTACCCAGTTAGAGTGGGAAAATAGTATTTTTCTTGGTTGGAAGTTCTATAGTGATTTGGGCCTACATCAATAGGAATACACACATTTCTCCTGTGATTTTAAAACATGTTCGAAACCCATAGTTAGAAAAATTATATGAACCCAGTGTAGAATATGTTCATAATCCACCCACATAATATTAATAATATGAACATCCATTAGATTAGCCATCTGGTCATGTTGAAATGTTTTTATACTTCTATGGTCCAATTAATTTTAATATGTTTTTTCTTATTTTATCGTCAGAATATTACAGTTACGTTTCTCTATCGGTAATAAATATTTTTGCAAATTATAAGGGTATTTTAAGGGGTATATTCCTACATATTCCCATTTTCTAGAACATATTGGATTATTATATCAATCAAAGTGGGATTATATTCCCACTCATATCCTCTAATAACCAATGGAATTTGATGATATGATTATTTTGTATGGGTGGGAATATATTCATGCTCCCTATTTTCTATTAGATTTTGAGGGTAAATTTTCAATGAATTGCATCTGATAAAATACTACTCAACATGATTCACCATTTGATATCAGTAAACATGATATAGGAGAGCAAGTAAATTAGATAGATCACTTGTTTATATTATATTATATTAGTGATAGTTTTTTATGAGAGAATGAATATGGGACTAATATTTGTTATCCACAATATGTTTCACCCAAATAGATCTCAATTATTAATAGATCCATGTACCATTGATGGTGACCCATTAGGAAAAACTTTCAGCAATAAATTAAGGGGAGGCAATTACGATATTCTATCAATAGTTGATAGGATCCCTCTAGGGTGGATCTTAAACCGAGATAAATACTTGGTATGATTTTTGATATACCTTCTTATGGTTGGTAAGGATATTTTTATCACACTCTTGGTATTCAATCATGAAGAGGTTTTTAGTGGAAATTGGTTTTGTTGTCCTTATGAAAACATATCCTGAATGATGTGGTTATGTGATATTTTTCACCTGAAGACACTCACATACGACCTCAAGGGTCCTTATTTTACAATTTTAGTTGTAATCCATGATCATATTGTTTTCCATATAATGATTAATGATATTAGTAGGTAATATAGTTCTTCATTTCAAAGAGGCAGCGGTTCTAGCATAAGTACATGAACTATTTTTTGATATTTCAATCCCCTTGGGTCATAGTGAACTTCCTGAGAGAGTTTTCTTCTATCACAAATGAAATAACGAAAAAGGTCTAGGATCAGTATAGAATAAAAATCAAGGGAAATTATTAATTAATTATTTATGGGAAACATGGTTATTGTTTCTTGATGTCGGCTCAACCATTTTATCATCATAAGAAAAAAATAACCAAAAGGAAATACACATAGTCAACCAAAATTATTCTTTTTTGACATTAACATATTTACATTAGTTCCCCCATTTATATAAAAAAATAGTCTTACAGTTGTTGGAGGCAATTATCTTGATTCTTATGGTAACTCGATAATTTATTTAACAAATAGTTTCACATCAGTTTTTCCAATATTCATTTCGGATGGTTTATAACATAACTTAGTTTTGGAATATAAAACACCCCATTGATTATGTATCAAAATTAGGTTGTAGGTTTACTTAAGAAAACTTATAGTTAATTGGGTTTTTGTACCAAACAAACCAAAGAACCCACATTAGTTGAGATTATGAGTGTATAGGCTAAAAGAAATATTGGGGAAATTTTTTTACCCACTCCAGGAATCTATTATATAAATATGATATGTTTGTGAAACATTTCTAAATCCTAATATGGGACTAGTTACCCAAAAAATGACACTTTTTTGACCAAAACTTGTAGTATCATTTTATATCAAAGTGGATACATTGACATGAAAATCCATGTGCATCAATGGTTCTCCATATTAATACATGTTTTTAAATTTTGTCATAGATTAAGTTATTTTTATGGTTATAAAGCCATGTATCTAGGATTTTGGGATTTTTTACCATAATATTGGTTGGTATGTTTTTATGAATTTAGGAGTGGTCCATTAATGGGATTCATATGTATCATTTTGAGTAAAATATGAACAAGCATATTTTGGAACAAATCATAACATTTAGTGTTATGATTCAAGGACCAATGCATGCCGTTTATCATTGTAAAATAATTATTCCTATGAGAAATGTTCTTAGTAATGGTTGGTGATTGTTAAATGAATAACTGTCCCTTTCTAATTTACCTACAAGAGAGTAGAGTCCAATGAGAAATTTATTTCACAAGGATTATGGAATTATGAAGATGATCCTCAACAAAGCCATGGACCACATGGGTTACATCATTCTACCTAGAAAGAAGAGAGACACCCTAGAATGGGAGTATCATTTTAATAGTAATATAACTTAATTAAAGATATCACATAGAGAATATGACCCAAAGTAATGAGATTTATAAATACTAACAAATGAGACAATATGAGGGACGAATATAAAATATATAACAAGAGGTTTATCCTGGTGAGATTTCTGATGATATGGTTATGTTGTTGGGTTATAAAATTAATTTGGCATTCAATGTATCAAATCAAGGAGAAAATAAAATCCCACACAGTTCAACTATATGATCAAACCATATACAATTATAAGATCACAATATAAGGGTTTTCTAGTATGATTATTTTATGATAGTTTCATGTATCTATGTGCATTCATGTCTTGATCGGTGTGAGAAGAAAGCGTTAGAAAAATATCAGTGGAATTTCTTGTGAGTTCATGTTATACACACTAAGGTCATCCTACAAGAATTAGACTATAAGCCCTATAAAGTATATGGATTTAAGAGGAATATAAAAATTATTCACAAAAATTATTCCATGTCTGTTAGCTATATGATTCATAGTGGTCTTCGTGAAGAATATTCCCTTATTAGAATAATAATAATGATGATATTTAATGACTATGGTAACTTGGGATTTTGTAAGGAATCCTTTATATCATGCTCATGATTTTAATTGGAGTCATAATTGTCCATATGAATAAATTTAAGGTCAAGTTACATGACCTTATGATAGATCCATATTTTTTAATATTATTTTTATATAAAATATATTTTTAATGATTATTATATTTTTAATTTTGTCAATAGTTATTCAATTTTGAAATTTATGACATGATATAATGTCTGAATGAAAATGTTATTAGAGGGGTTGAATTCATGATTATCTAAAATTCATGGGATATTTGGATATTAATGAATACATGAACTAAAACCATGAATACTAAAAAATAGAAATCTAAAAAATGAAATTATGTGTCATGAAGTGTCACAGATAGGTCATTTTGTGACTTTCCTATGAAATTTATAGGCCATTAAAAATCTGTAAGATTTTTTTATGAGTCCTCCCTAAGAGAATTCATTCACTAAAATCACTATTTACAATATTAATTTGAATGAACGGACCATAAAATAGCCTCTATTAAGGAATTTAATTTCTAAAACCCCTTTTATGACCCCAAGAATACCTGTGATAACTGTAGACGCCGGAAAAGTCCGTTGTTCCCAAACAAAGCTCCGGATGCGGAAAGCGAGGTCGTATTTGGAGTCAGAAGCACGTTTCGGAGGACCCGGAGGCCTTGCGCGGAATTTTGGAGACCCGCGCGCAATGTTTGAGTGCCGCGCGCAAACCTCCCGGGATGCGCGCAATGCGCTGGGCCGGTGCCCAATTTTGCGCGCCTGCGGCCCGTGCGACTCCCTTGCGCGCCGGGCCCGATTCCGCGCCCGCGAAGAGAATTCCGCTCCCGCGAACCGGATTCCGCGCCCGGGGATGCCTATAAATATAAGGCGACCCCGACGTTTTGAAGGTGGCCGGAAGTCGAAAGGTCTCTCGTGCGCGCAATCCAACCCCTTCCACGCGCAATGCCGATCTTCAGGTAACCTCCTTTCTTTCGCGCAAGAAAGCCTCGGGGTTTGCCTTCGCGCGCAATCCCTTTGGCTCCATTCCTTTGAACTAATTCTTTACCCAAAGGCCTTCGCGCGCAAAAGAAGCCTCTTGCGCGCAATTGCCCCCGGGGTGCGCGCAATCCGGCCCGATTGCGCGCACCCCCCGTTTTAAAGTGGCCATTCATCAAAGAATGAGCCGTTGCCCCCGCGCGCTATCCGAAGACCGGTGCGCGCAATCTCTATCTTCCGCGCGCAAAGCGCTGGCCCAATTGCGCGCCAGCCCACCCATTTGCGCGCCGACCCGCGGTATTGCGCGCCAAGCTTCTCTTTTGCACGCAATCCGCCGAGGTCGCCCCCTTTGACCCCCTGAGGGTACCCGCCTGCGTGGCGCCCGATGATCTTCATCCCGGATGCCCGCACCGTGCGCTGTCTTCCCGTGCGGCCCTCCAGGCTCGCACGAAGTGACATGAACCCATTGGCGGCGTCACACTTTCGTCCGCGCGGCAAGACGTTAAACTGCCAAGCATCTTCGTCCAACATGACGTTAAAATGTACCACGTCCAAGCTGCACGACGTTAAACTGCCTAGCATATCGTCCGAGCTACAAGACGTTAAACTGTTCAGCATTCGTCCTGCATGACGCTAAACTGCACCACGTCCAAGCTGTACGACGCTAAACTTCCTAGCCTCCATCGTCCGAGCGACAAGACGTTAAACTGCCAAGCATCTACGTCCGCGCTGCAAGACGTTAAACTGCTGAGTGCTTCGTCCAACATGACATTAAACTGTACATCGTCCTCAACACATGACGTTAAACTGTACTTCGTCCAGAAAGACGTTAAATCGTCCGCTTCGTCCTCAACACATGACGTTAAACTGTACTTCGTCCGGCAGGACGTTAAACCGTCCGCGTCACCTGATCCCGTGCCCCGCACGCAGGGTTATTCCGGTTTGGATGTGGCCCCCACCCGCTCGTCTCTGCAGGGATGTCGGGAATGGAGTGGCCTTCGCCCACGGGGGTAGAGTGCTACAAACCGAACGAACTACGTGGACTTTGATCCCTATCTTCTAAACATGGTACGTAGGAAGCCTCTCCGAGGTCCAAGCCCACCACCTGGTCGTCCCGGTCATATTCATGTCGGTTCGTCCATCAGTGGACCCCTCCTGGGTTCACACTCGCGTCGATTCACCTATGAATCTGCCCTTGTGGGAGACTGCACATGTGTATCTCCATTGTGCTTCCCCACTTCCCTCTTCTCCTTTCAGCCTCCAGCATGACGTGAAACTGTGATCCACCCGGCCGTTCCATCCCCCTCTGTGCGAGGTGGTTCGGTTCAACCCTTCGCCCGGCAGCCTCGACCTCTTCGTGAGTCGGCTTGCCGACGTCCAGCATGACGTTAAACTGTATATTCGAACTACGCTGACTTTGATCCGTGCCAACGCGCGGTACGTAGGAAGCCCCTACGGGGTCCAAGCTCTTCACTCCATCATCCATCCTGATCCTTACCCAGGCCGCCACATCCCGGTGGGGTCATGCCACTTCATTCCACTCCACTCCACTCGGGAAGCCGCCCATGTGCTGGCCCCAGCGTTGGAGGTTCCCCGCAAGGGGTTCTGTCATCTGATCCACTCCTTGTGTTGATCAGTCCGACGCCGTCCCCGCTGGACGCTAAACTCGCGGCATACCCCGTGTTAAACATGGGAAGCTGAGGAAAACCTCAGGTGATACAGTTCCCCGCACACAGCGTGGGATGCCTCAGGCCATCACACCTTCGAGAAGCCCTATTAGGGATAGAAGGAAGACATGAAGAGTCGCAGTGTTAAGACACGCCCCCAACACCCGGAGTCACCCGGTCTCCTCACCGTAGGTTGCTGCCCCGACCAGACCCCTTGGAGCGTCTGGGCGGAAGCGGCGTAATTAACCGGTGTCCATGAAGATATGGCGCCGGGAACGAGATTCACGGACATTCTTAAATCTATGAGGAGGACCCGGATTAGGCGACGAGTTCCGAGGAGACGTCCACGGAATGAGGAGCCGACGTCCCATCATCCTGGTTTCGATCAAGGAGCAGACGCCCCTGAACAAGGGACAGATGCCGCCCGCCTTTGGAAAGCGGGACTGCGGGACCACAAGCCGCGCGCGCCCATCCCTTCGGGTCGACGGGTGCACGCGCGAACACGTCTTGGCGGAACAGCGTCGGAACAGAAACCCGACGCACATCCGCACCGAAACAGAAAAATGGTGAACCCGACGTGAATCTCTTCTCCTCGATACGAAGACCGATGGCTTTCAGAGGTGTTGGAAGACCAGCATGATGCTCGACCAAGCACTCAACACTGGGGCACGGAACCCGCCAGGGGCTGGGGAAGGGAAATCGGGCACTCCGTCTCACGACGTCGAGGGCCTGGGTTCCCCCCATGGAAGGCGTCGTGGCGCTAATGATTGGTTGCTGATTCCTTTTCCTGTCAGTATTAATGGGTTCTTCTCCCTGCTTTCAGAAATCAGGTCGCCCAATCCAGTGCCCGATCGACGCCCGCCCACTGGCGCAGGGGTAGGGGAAACACTGACGCGGCTACTCCGCGCGGTCCTGCCCATTCCACAGCCGTCCCAGCAGCCACAGCTGCGGGGAAACCACGCCCTCTCTCCCCCTCGGAGGTCATCCAGAGAAGGGTGATCAACAACTTGGTGCGGAGATATGAGGAAGAGGGAGTCATCCCCACCAGGGACATGGCTCGCCTAGACCTCGAGGAAGCTGCACCTCGCCACCAACGCCGCCCCCTAGGGCCGCGCAGGGAGGCACCGCTGCCTACCTCGACGTCCAACCGCTTCGGGAGTTTATCCCCGGAGCGCTCTGACAACTCCTTCCCCTATGCGGATGAGGTGGGAGATGCCCGAGACCACCCTATCCGAGATTCTCTCCAGGGATCCGCGATAAGGGCTCCTGTCAGGCCACGGCGACACCGCCGCCAGGCCCCTCAAGTCGAAGAACGGACTCTCCACCTGCCCGCGCCGCTCATCCCGACTCGTTTGTCCCGACGCCAACGTCGGGAACGAGCGGAAGAGGATACCCACCTTGGGGCCCTAGCAACCGCGGCCGCGTTGGCTCAAGCCACTGCTAGCTCCAGTCACCAGGCCTCTGCGCATCCTGAGCAGGGGAACTTCTATGCCCGACCTGGATCGAGGCCCCGACCGCCCCAAAGGCAGGTTGGGTTGACTCTCCCGGTTGCTGGTACATGCAATAGCCACCGCGGACCACCTCGCGGTAGCGCTATTCACCAATAGGGTCTACTCCGCGTGGCTGATCCAATAGGCATGGGTCACCCCACCGTTCGATCCCGGCCCGGAGGCCTGCCCAGAATCATCTCTCCCCACGTCCCCTTTGATATCTGTCCCGGTGCTCCTTGCACCTTGGTTTCCAGTCCTCTTGGCCCCAGCACCAGTGCGGCCGGAGGACGCCAGGATAGAGATCAGCCATGCCCCGAAGAACCACCCAGTGGCAGGAAGGCGAGGCGTCAACACCGAGGGAAGAATGTTACGGAATTCCGGACAGAGATCTGACCGGTTCGTTTCTCTGATACAGAGGCGGAGTATGATTCGGCGACGGAGCCCTCCCCCCGATCCCGCCAGTTAGGGGCAGGGGTAGGAATGCGGCACGTCAGCCTCATACTTCCCGAGAGCGAGATCGATACGATCCCCGCATCTCTCCGAAGGTATATCTGGAGTAGCGAGGGCCTGGTAGACCCCCAAGGATCAAGCTTGCGGTTGGTACCAGCCCCTCCGGAAGCACCTTCTGCCTCGATCGGAGAAGCCGGAGACTTTTTATGGGGACCGACGGTCGAACCACGATCTAGTGCACCCTCGGCGAGCACCGACGCTACGGTATGATGTTCGCTCGCCGGCCCATCCTATCATTATGTGGTAGCTGGGGCACCGCCACCCTCAGAGGGAGGCCCGGGATATGGAGGCCAATCGGCCTGCTCGCCGTATTCACCGCCGGCCAACCCGTCGGCCCGGCGGCCCGCCTCGGCACCACTGCCGGTTCCCCGTCCATTCCCAGTCGTTGAAGAGGACCAAGGAGACCTGGGTCCCGAGTTTGAGTCGTGGAGCTTCTGGACCGTCCTTGCAGAGGGCCACTTCCCTGAGAAGTTTTGGCCAGTCGCAGGACCGGACTTTGATGCACCTGAATCACTCACCCCGGATGAGTTCGAATGCTTCCGCCGAACTCTCCGGGAGACTCACTCCCATCTTCACCGCCTACAAATGCCATATCCCAGGAGTCAAGCACACCTGGAGGATATTGGTGAGTAGTGCCGTCAAATTGACCTGGCCACGCTCCCCGCGGTTCGGCACCCCGGGTCATTTGGGCACCACGAGGCCCTCCAACAACGATGCGTTGAGTGTTTTCAAGTACTCCGCAAGGTTATTGAAGGAGCCACCCCCCACGTGTATATCCGTGGATGGGGGCAGTACTCTGCCCTACGCTTCAGTGCGATTCGCCGACAGCCCGATTTACTGGGTGGCCCTGAGGGTACATCCCCGGGGACGGAAACGGTCAATATGGCTGACCTGTCGGGGGAGGGGAACGGCTTGGAACTTCTCGACGGGGGCTCTCCCCCCGAAGACAAGCTGTTGTTGGATCCATCGGCGAGAGTTACTCGTCACCAGTGGAACATCCTGGGTCTCCCCACACCCACTGAAGCACTGACGTTGAGCCGAAACGTCAGCAAAGGTAAAGAGCACGGCGGGGCTATGAAGCCCGCCGACCCATCTGCCTCCACACAGAGGGCGGATGAGGATCCCGAGAAGGCTATGCTATGTCAACAGCTCGCCGAGCAGAAGAAGCTAGTTGACCAGCTCCTCGCCGAGCGCGCTGCAGAGCAGCGGCCTGACTACGGTGATCCTAGGCCAGGAAAGCAGGGACAGGAACAACCACCCCTCGATGAGGCTCTCCCGGGAAACCGTGATTATGCCGTGTTTGCCGACAGGGGAGAGACCATTGCCTATGGCAAGAGGTCGCGGTATGTTTCACCGCACCCTCCCGAGCGGCGTGACTACCTGAGAGACCCCGCTCGGATTCCTCCCGCTGCCCCAAGGGCCGCTCCGCCCGCCATCCCACGAGCCGCCGAGTTCGACGACCCAGTCGACGACCCAATTGAAGGGCCATGCAATGCGCTCATGGTTAGAGATCCTCGCCAGTACTGGAACCCATGTCCGGACGATCCGATGGCGGCACTCATCGCCCGCTTGGAAGCCTTGGAGACTCGGGAAGTGGCGATCCCACCGGACGGCAAGCCATACCTAGCATGGGTGGATGACATGCCGGCACCTCCGGGATTCGGGAATCCCACCTTCGCCCCCTTCAACAGGACTGGAGATCCGCCACATCATTTGGCCCATTTCAACTCAAGGTGCGGGCCTATGTTGGGAACTCCGGCGCAGCAGGAGGCCGCTAAGCTTCGCTGCTTTGTCCAGACACTGGAAGGGCCAGCATTTGTCTGGTACAGCCAGCTCCCTGTCGGGTCGATAACTAGCTGGGAGGACCTTCATAGACAATTCCTCTACCAGTTCAGTTCCATGACCCGGAAGACGAGTATCGCAGACCTCTTCAAGTGCAAACAGAGGCCTGATGAGCGAGTCGCGGATTTCGTCGCCCGGTGGAAGGGTCTCACGTATTCCCTTGACATTCCATTGACGCAGGAGCAGTTGCTGACAATGTGTGTCGGGAACGTCAAGACCGAGCTGGTCCCTTCCCTGATCACTCAGAATTACCCCAGAGGGTTCAGGGACTTCTCAGACAAAGCTCAACGTCTTGAGGAAGCCCTGGAACAGGCCAGTCAGGCACACCCGCTGCCTCCTATGATTCCTTCAAGGAGAGACAGCAGGGCTGAGCCCACTGCTGTTGCCCAGATAGAGGCCCCCAGGCCGTTGGAGCTGCTGCCGGCGAGGCCAGCTCCACAGCCTCACAGGAATCCGCCTCCACGGGCTCAGTTCCCGGCCCAGCAGCGGCAGCCTCAGAACCGGCCGGCCCCTCCGCGTAATGTACCGCCAAAACCCAGGCGAGATAATCAGGGTCCACTTCCTCGTCAGGCCCCTCCAGCCCCTCGTCAAGACCACGCTCCAAGGGGCCCGCGATACCTGAATTACTCATTTCACGAGGATCAGGTCCCCGGTTATTTCCGGAGCGCCCTGGAGCAGAGGATTGTGCGACTGCCTGAGTGTTGGAGGCCAGAGGAGGCACGTCTCATGGATAACCCCCGCTACTGCCCTTACCATCGGGCCCTCGGGCACACCATCCAGCGGTGCTACGTGTTTAAGGACTGGCTCCAAGACCAGATTAACAACAATGTAATCAGGTTGGGCCCAGCTCCAGCACAAGTGACAGGCGTGTTCGTGGGATCAGATTACGATGGTGGCAATGAGGACGAATGGCAGCTGGTCTCCGACCGCGGATCCCAGAAGTAAAAAAACTGGATGGCCCGCAAGACGATCATTCGCGCCCATGGAATCATCCGTGCGCGCTTGAATCAGCCTGAGCCCCCAGAATCTGCGGGTGCTGCTTCGGCATCGTCATCCTAGCCTGCCTCTTCCGAGAAGAGCAAACGGCGGCGGCGCAAGAAGGAAGAGCGCGCCCCGCCAGTTCTGCCACCATCCCGCACTCTCGGCGATTTCATGCCCCCGGAGATGGGGATCCCTCCTCGGATCCGCCCGGCGATGGATGATTCGTCCGATGATAGTGTTGGGTACGCTTTAGTTAATACCGTCGAGCTGGTAAACCCCTTTTCGTTTCCCGACGCTGAGGAACACCAGGTGGACCTCCCTAGTGTCCCCGGTCGTCGCCACCGTCGGAGGAACCGCAGCAACAGGATTCGCCGGGGCACAGCAGTTGGTACCTCCAGCCAGGACGTGCACACCACTAAGGCTAGGCAGCAGGCTCAAAACCGAGCTCAGCGTGCACAACCCCCCCATCCGGAGATGACGGATTCGCCTCCGCCACTGTTTGTGGTGTGGGACCAGGCAGAACCGCCTCAGCCGCGTCGCGATCAGCTCCGCCCTGTCGCAAGTCCGTCCCGGCCTCCTGACCCCAGTACGGTGACTACTTCCCGGGCTTCAACCAATGAACAGCGGGATGCGCCAAGCACCAGTCGGCCTCCGGTCCAATCATCAAGGCCCGTCATGCCTCCAACCGCAGAGCAACCTCCTGCAACCAGGGGCTCGCGCTTGGCCAAAAAGTATGATGTCCTGAAGTACTTGGCCGACATCCCAGCAAGGCTCTCCATCCTTGAGGCTCTGCGCATGTCATCTGAGATGCGTGAGGCACTCGCTGAATCCCTGAAAATCCCCCTCCAGTTTGAGATAGAGGTTGCGGCTGCAGAGGCCTTTCACGCCGAAACGATTGAGGACGCCGAATGTCAGGCAGTTATCTCGTTCTCTGGTAAGGATGAAGACCCTCCTATACAGGGGCACATTCGTCCGCTATATGTTACTGGCCCGTTCAATGGCCTTGAAGTCCGGCGCTGTCTTGTCGACACGGGGTCCGGGATTTACCTGATTCCAACTCGGACGCTCCAGAGATTGGGGTTGTCTGAGGATGACTTGATCCCCTCCGACCTCAGGATCCAGGGGTACGACCGCACCGAGCAAACCCCGGTCGGCAAGATACACTTGAAGACCCAGTTCAGTGACTTGGTTGACAACACCGAATTCATGGTAGTCTCTCAAGACACTGCGTACAACGCATTGATGGGCAGGCCATGGCTCCACCTTCATGCGGCGGTTCCCTCATCATACCACCAATGCCTCAAATACTCCCTTAACGGTCGATTAGGAGTGTTTCAGGGAGATACCTCTCCTTTTGCCTCATGTGAAGCCCGCTATCTGGACGCGGACTATTACAAGAGCAAAGATAAGCAGATCCTGGCAGGTGAGGTTGAGCCTGTCGCTGTTGCAAGTGATCCCTGTGCAAGTTTGGATGACGCTTACGTCCTACCGATTCATCGGTTGGACGTGGCCATGGTCTCGACGACCTGTGAGTCTCCTGATGAGATGACCGCGACCGCCCATGCCAACACCAGTGGCCCAGCAGGATCTGGTAGCCCCAATGCAGTTTTCAACGCAGTCTCTCTCGTGGACGATCCCTCCCCGAGTGGAGAGGACGTGGAAGACGCACCCCCAGCCTTTGAGGAGGGCGTCTCCACCACGGTCGATGAGTTAGTACAGGTGAACCTTGGAACCGAAGAAGATCCAAGACCCACATTGGTCAGTGCCGCCATGCCCTCTGAGGAGCGGCAGCAGTACGTGGACTTCCTCAGGCAGCACCGTGATGTGTTCGCTTGGGGCTATGACGAGATGCCGGGGCTAGATCCTCAGGTAGCCGTCCACCGCCTTGGTCTCCCGGCGAACCATCGCGGGTTCAAGAAGCCTCCCAGGAAGATGCACCCATTCCACGGTGCCATGGTTGAGGCCGAAGTTGACAAGCTTATCAAAGCCAACTTCGTGAGGGAAGTTCAGTACCCCAAATGGCTGGCCAACATTGTGCAGGTCAGGAAGAAGAATGGGCAGATCAGAGTCTGTATCGACTTCCGCGATCTCAACCGCCACTGTCCGAAGGATGATTTTCCCATTCCGGAGACAGAGCTGTTGATTGACGCCACGACAGGTTTCCAATCCCTCTCCTTCATGGATGGATACTCCGGATACAACCAAATCCGAATGGCCCCTGAGGATGAGGAGTTCACTGCCTTCAGGGCCCCCCAAGGTATCTTTTGTTACCGGGTCATGCCCTTCGGCCTGAAGAATGCAGGTGCCACCTACCAACGGGCGATGCACCGCATATTCAAGCCAATCCTCGGCACACTGGTGGAACTCTACGTCGACGACTTGGTGGTCAAATCGTGCCAGCGTCAGGACCATCTCAAAGATCTTGAGAAAGTGTTCGGCTTCCTCCCGTCTCGCTGCCTGAAGATAAACCCGTTGAAGTGTGCCTTCAGGGTAACCTCCGGAAAGTTCCTTGGATTTGTGGTAAGATACCGGGGTATTGAGATCGACCCAGAGAAGATCAGGGTGATTAGCCAGATGCCTCCCCCGAGTAACATCCGGGAACTGCAAGGGTTCCAAGGCCACTTAGCCTATATACGCCGATTCATCGTGAATCTGGCCGGCAAGTGTAAGCCCTTTTCTCGGCTCATGAAGAAAGGTGCCACCTATGTATGGGATAAAGAGTGTCAGACCGCTTTCGAGGAAATCAAGCAGTACCTACTGCAACCTCCGGTTCTGATGCCACCTGTATCCGGGAAGCCGCTGGTCCTTTATGTGACCGCCCTGGAACGGTCCCTGGGTTCCCTTCTCGCCCAGAAGAACAACGAGGGAACAAGGAATAGCCTCTATTACCTCAGTCGCATGCTCCTCGATGCGGAAGTCAGGTATTCCCACATCGAGAAGAGCTTCCTGGCGCTCGTATTTTCCGTACAGAAATTACGTCACTACTTGCAGCACCATGAGGTACAGTTGGTTTCTCGGGTAGACCCGTTGAAATATATCCTGAGCCGGCCTATGTTGACTGGTCGTCTAGCGCGGTGGGCTGTGATTCTCCAGCAGTTCGACATCAGGTATTTGTCTCAGAAGGCCATCAAAGGGCAAGCATTGGCAGACTTTCTGGCAGCTCACCCGACCTCCGCGGATCAGCCGCTGGATCTAGGATTTCCTGATGAGACCATTCTCTCGGTCGATCATGCCGATCCGTACTGGCAGATGCACTTTGACGGTGCCTCCCGGAGCCCCACCGGTAGAAGGCTCGATAATCCTAACCTCAACAGAGTGGGATTGGGTATCGTCTTCATTACCCCGGAGCAAGCCGTGCTGCCATACTCTTTCCTATTGTCAGAGGGCTGTACCAACAATGAGGAGGAATACTATGCCCTCATCACCGGCCTCGAGTTAGCTCTCGAGATCGACGTGTCCCATCTGTGTGTGAAAGGGGACTCTGAGCTGGTCGTTAAGCAGATCAATGGTGACTATGTTGTCAGGAAGCTGGAACTTGTGCCGTTGCTGGAGTGCACCCTCCTTCTGATGGCCCAGTTCCCATCTCGGCCAGAAATTGTCCATATTCCCCGGTCGCAGAATGGTCGAGCAGATGCTTTGGCCAGCCTTGCTGCGTCACTGGCAGAGCCTGAACAGGATAACCTGATCGTCTGCGTAACGTACCGCAGGCTCATCGCTCCCGTTATCCTGGAGGGAGATCGCGGCCCGTCGGTAAGTAATCTCACCACGGTTGCCCCTATGCCCGGAGCCCCGAGTACCCCAGATATGGCAGTCGAACCAGCCCCTGATTGGAGGACACCTTTGGTTGAGTACCTCCAACATGGCATTCTCCCGTCGGATCGGGCCAAGCGCGAACGAGTTCGACGCCGCGCATCGCAGTTTGTCCTCCAGAGCAGTCCCGGCCTGGAGCAGATCCTCTATAGACGCGGATTTGATGGTGTTCTCCTCCATTGACTTCATGGAGTTGAGATCCCACGAGTCATGCAAGAGGTTCATGCTGGTTCATGCGGTGCCCATCAGACTGGGCCGAAGCTGTCCCACCAGATTCGGAGGTTGGGATACTTCTGGCCCTCCATGATCCATGACTGCATCGAGTATGCCAGGAGGTGCCATGCATGCCAGGTTCATGCGAACTTTGTGCATCGGCCACCGGAGCCTCTCTATACCACCAGGTATTCTTGGCCCTTTGCAGTCTGGGGGATGGACGTTGTGGGACCTTACCCGCTGGCGACGGCTCGCCAGTACCGGTTCATTATGACCGCCACGGACTTCATCTCCAAATGGGCAGAGGCGATTCCGCTCAGAGAGGTCAAATCTTGTTCGATCGCTGACTTCGTGACCTCCAACATCATTCATCGACTTGGAGTGCCTCACGCTATCCTCACGGATAACAGAGCCAATTTCCGAGCAGCCGAGTTGAAGAGGTTGTACGCCAAGTATAACATTCGCTCGAACCATACATCTCGCTATCATGCGCAGGAGAATGGAAAGATTTAGGCGTTTAACAAAACCCTCTCTAACATTCTGCAAAAGATGGTTGGTCAGAACAAGAAGAGTTGGCCAGACAAGCTCCCCAACGCCCTCTGGGATTATCGGACGACGACTCGCAATTCCACCCAGATGACCCCTTATTCCCTGGTGTATGGAGCTGAGGCCGTCCTGCCCATCGAGATCCAATTACCGTCCTTGCGCACTGCGGTCTACGACCAGCAAGCGCCGGACAGAGCTGCTGAAGCCCGTCTAGTCGAGCTGGAAGCACTGGATGAGAATAGGCTTCGCGCTTTGCACAACTTGGAGATGCATCAAAGCAGAATGGCTCGAGCTTTCAATAAGAAGGTTCGCCTCCACTCCTTCCTGCAGGGTGACCTAGTGCTGGCCCTAAGAGCGCCAATGATCCCCGGCAGGAAGCCACCCAAGTTGGAGCCCAAGTGGGAGGGACCTCTTGTCATCCACAAAGTCTATCCCAATGGCGCATACTCCCTAGCGACTATGGATGGTGAGCGTGTTACTCCTCCCACCAACGCTAGGTTCCTCAAGCAGTACATTGCCTAAGTGCACTTCGTCCAAGCTACAAGACGTTAAACTGTTCAGCATTCGTCCAACATGACGTTAAACTGTACCACGTCCGCGCTGCAAGACGTTAAACTGCCAAGCATCTTCGTCCTTCATGACGTTAAACTGCCCCTCATGAACTACGTACGGCTTGATTCCCATCCTTATGGGATACGTAGGACCGCCTGAACATTCATGTTTCAGGCCCAGCCCCATCCTTCGAGAATTTCCATCCCATCTCGGGCCCTTGGCCCAGTTGCCTCCGGGTGTGCGGCATATGGTGTGAACGCGGGGCTATGCCCTCATTCACTTCGGTTTTCTCGCCACGCTGTACGCCCCCCACGTTTGGGGATTCCTTCTGCTCCCCCCTTTATCTTTTCGTCCTACATGACGTTAAACTACACTTCAAGAACTACGTGCGGCTTGATTCCCATCCATATGGGATACGTAGGACCGCCTGGACGCTTGTGTCTCAGGTCCAACCCCGTCTCTTGGTTGATCACAGGGATCTGCCGTCTTTTGGTTGCTCTCAGGGTGAGTCCCCCGACCCTTTCCGGTGATCTGTTAACATGTTTTGGGTACTCAGGTCTATGACCCGTGGCGTCGGATTCAATCCCGACAAGTCTTGTGTTGCTTTTCGGACCGCGCGCTTCCTCTTGTTCGAGCCTTCACTCAAAGGGATCCTCGTTAGCGGTTTGGGTACGATGCATCAGTGCTCTCCTACCACTCCGGGTCGATTTACCGGCGGGTCCTGGGCCGCAAATCGATATGAATCCTGCGCTTGAGCGGTTGATGCTCGTTTGCTTGCCCTGTCCTAGGCTGACGCGATCGGATGTTGTGTTGCGAATATGGTCAGCGACATCCTTGATCGCCATGTCGGCTCTTTCAGGCTCTGAACATTGGTTGCGCAGTCCTCATCACACTCCGCCTTTGTGCGTTGTAGTGGAATCTCGGCACTCTCTTCATACTGACCTTCAGTACACCTTTACACGTTAGGCAGGCCAACCAGGGTAATGGTGTCTTTCGAGGCTCCCACGATCTGAGCACCAAGGATATATGTTGATGTCCTCCCTAAGGGCCATGTGTAGCTGGACCCTCGTCCCCATAAGGAGGAAGGAGTCGCCCGAACAATCGCGTTCTGGGCCCAGTATAGCTGGAGGCTAGCATCTCTGCCCCTCGGGTGATGGACATACGCAGGCCCCTATCCCAGGATTCTTCTCCTGGAATCGTGCGTGACCGCAGGGCTGGGTATGTTCCCACCTCCGCTGAGTCCGCCATATCGCAATAAGCGGGTTCCTACATGGTCTGAACCACACGACCTTAAACTGTGTTGTCTGGTCCTACCACACAACCGTAAACTGTGATCGTCTTGGCCGCCCGACGAGAAACGGCACTACATCGTGATGTTCTCCTCAGAGGACACTCACGTTGGGCGCTGGTTACTAACCAATCCATTTGTCAATTCCTTTTATGGCTTGATTATTGTGGCGACGCCAGGGATTTCCTAATCACAGGCATGTCACTGCACAAAGCCAAATCATCCATCTTTAAGGACAAACAAGAAATATCAAATGCCGCTTCTTCTGGGTGCGCGGGCCAGACCCGCACCCCTCCCCGCGCTGGTGCCCGATTGTGTTGCGCCGCGCTTCAAGAACTACGTGTGGCTTGATTCCCATCCTTATGGGATACGTAGGAACGCCCGGATGTTTGAAACTTCGGGTCCAGCCCCCACCTCTTAGAGATTCCCCCTTCTCTGGGGAATCCGCCGCTTTCGGGTCACCCTCAAGGCGTGTCCCTCGACCCCTTGTAGTGGTCCACCGGGGTCAAGAGTACTCTGGTTTATTGCCAGGAGGGTCAGGTTCAGCTTGGTCAGGTTCCTTCCACTTTTCAGGCTTCGTGCTCCCTTTCATTCGGACCCATCGCCAACGCCCTGGGTGGAGCCCCCGTGATCGGTCTGGACACAATGCCTCAGAGCTCTCCCACCGACTCGGGCTGGTGCCCCCAAGGGCCTCGGGCAGCAAATCGATATGAATCCTGCGCTTGAGCGGTTGATGCTCGTTTGCTGCCTAATTCCATCAACGGTCAGTGTGATATGGATGCTGCTTTTCTGCCACGGTCGGCAGTACTCCCATATCGTTACGCCGGTGCCCCCAGTCTTTGAGTGAATGGCCGCATGATTCACATTACATTTTCCACCCCCCATTCTAACCAGGCGAAACCCCGACACTCTTGACACTATCCCTCAGTGCATCTTTGCATATCCAGGGGATGGGACCATGATGTGGCGTGCTTTGAGGTCCCTATGGTCCGAGCTCTAAGACCTTAAACTAAGATCTACCCCTATGGTCCGAGCTCTAAGATCTTAAACTAAGATCTACCCCTATGGTCCGAGCTCTAAGACCTTAAACTAAGATCTACCCCTATGGTCCGAGCACTAAGTCCTTAAACTATGATCTACCCCTATGGTCCAAGCTCTACGACATTAAACTAAGATCTCCCTAATCGGGGTTCTACGTCCTTCATGACATTAAACCGCACTTTCAGAACTACGTGTGGCTTGATATCCAGCCTGATGGAGTACGTAGGAACGCCCGGGCACCTCGACTCGGGTCCAGCCTCAGGGATCGCTAAGTACCGCCCCTCCTCGTCGCCGGCCGTCTGGCCTGGCTTCTGGTAGAGTGGTGCGATTGTGATATTTTCCCCGATTCAGCTCGGGATGCCCCATTGCAATGATGGGAAGCGACAGTTTCCTCGTTAAAGAGGTTCTGTCTGAGAATTGAGGTGATTCACGGCCAGATTAGTGCATCCGCCTAATACACCTTCCCCACGGTGGCACAATTTTGAGAGCGTTGGATTCTGTCCGAACAAAACGTCACTTCGCCCCATGCTTCACATGCCCTGTTGATCTGGATTTCCACCCTTGTGCCTGAAGGAACCCCCAAAGCGGCATCGATGATGACATGTGATCCGCCTCCTGAAAATATGACCTTCGGTCTGTCTATTGCAGTAGTATGGTCGATTGATCCATTCTCCGCTTGCCGTCATGGGAATTTCCTGGAAGGCCGACCGTCGTGGATTTCTGAATTCGGGACCTGCGATTCACCCTTTCTCATTTACCTATGTTCGGATAAAATCTTAACGCCCCTAGCGTTGTCCCGCTCGTGTGTCGGAACAAGTTGGGGGGGATGATACATTGATTAGGTCTGAGGTCTCCTTTCCTAGGAATGATCTCCCTCTTTTCTTTAAGAAATCCAGGCCCAATTACGGATGCCTGAAGCTTGGTTGACGCTCCCGCGAGACAATTTGTGGTTGAGCATGTTAAGCCAAAAGATGCAGATAAATATATTGGTTCATACAAATGGATCGAAATATTGAGTAGCGGAAGCAAATGTTCTGGGGAGTATCAAAAACAAAGCCCCTAGGGATTAGCGTGCTGGATAAGTCTTTCTAACGCCGCTACCCTTTTGCTGGCGGCCTCCAGGGCTGCTTCTCGCTCTCTGCGTGCCCTATCCTCGTCGGCGGTCGCAGCACGCAGTTCGTCGATCCTAGCCTGTGCGCGCTCCCGCTCGACTTGATGTGTGACCATCTGTTGGCCCGCCTCCGTCAGCTGTACCTGGGCGTCGATCAGCTGGGCCGTTAGTTGCTCCACAAGCTCAGTGCATGCTGCGACAAAGGCCTCCTTCTCTGCCGCCTGCCCTTCGAGGTGCCGGACTTCCTGCTCCGCCACGAGGAGCGCCCGCGTGTTCTCCGACATGTCCCGACTTTTTGCGACGTCGGCACACCGGCAGCTCTCGCGCATCTTTTCGGCCATGAAATCACGGACCATCAGATGGAGGCGTTGAGCATCAGCTCCCCCGGCACACAGGAAGCGCAGCCAGGTTTGAAGTGATCCCATGCGCCCCAGCCACTCCGATGGGGGTCGCTTGAGGAAGCGCTGGATGCACTTCCACCCCCTGCGGCGCGTTATCCTGCTCTCCTCAACCGCCTCCGCGTCTGAGTCGTCCATCTCCTCAGGGTCGGCAGGCCGGTAGGCAGGGAAGGCAGCCAGGAGGTCTGCTGTAGGGTCCGCCCCTGGGATGTCCTCACGGGGGATAGGTTCCCCAACATTTGGGCGACCATCTTCTCCCGCCCCAGTGGCGTTGACACCCTCTTCAGCCCCCGACCTCTCTCTGATGTCAGCACCACCGGCGTCCGCAGCCCCTTGATCAGCAGTTGGTGGGGCCGGCTCGGTGTGGGAAGTCTGTTCCGGAGGAGGCGGCATGTCTGCCACCGGTCCACTCGTGGATGGCCCGGGTTCGACAGCCCGACGAGCCTCCAGTGTTGAGATCACTGCGCAGGGCATGCCGTGGTTAGTCACGGATCGTCAATGGAAAGCACCAGCAGTAAAGTAAGGAGACTTACGGGAGTTCAGAGCGTCATCTTCCGCTGCCCCGGCCGCCGCAGGAACAATTGCAGCAGGGGACCCTTCCGCGCTTGTCAATTCAATGATGGGTGTCTGGCCCCCGCCTTGACCTGCTGGCGCCTCTCCTACTCCCGCTGAGAACGCCTGACCAACATCCGTGCGCTCCTGAGAAAGGTGGAGAAATGGGTTAGAAGCTGCATAAGAGAATGGATGAAGCAGGTTGAGTAGGGATAGAAGAGGACCTCGAGGAGCTCAGTGACATCAACATTGTCAGAGCCGGCCACCTCGCCGCTCTCCCGCGGGCTCCCCTGATGGGACCTTCCCTCGGAGCCTTCATCCTCCCCTGTCTCCTCCTCTTCCTCGGAGTTGTTGCTACTGTCGTCTTCCCCCGGCGGCATCTATTCTGGAGCGGGCTCTAGACCGAGCATCACCTTCACCAGAAGGGACGGCTCCGCACGCTGACCACGTTGGCGCGCGTACTCGTCCATGGCTGTCAGATACGCATACTGCCGGTTGAAGTCCACCTTGTCGGCGATCTGGAGGCGCCCGACCTCTGGCAGATGGATTCCTTCTCTGAGTATCTTTCGCCAGATGGCGTCGGTCCCCAGTGACTGCCGCAGGGTCATCCAGGCCGACCACAGCGCCGGGAAGACTGCATCGTGGGAGGGTTCGAGCAGACGCCTTAACTGCTTCCCGGGCCGCTCCCCGACCGCCGCATGTGCCCCCTCTCTGGGCGCTGAAGTCGTGGCGGCAGCTTGCGATGTGCCCGCCGCCGAAGTCCCTGCCCGCGCCGGCTCCGCTGCTTGGCGCGCCTCCGTTCTCCCCCATGTGGCGGCGCCTCACCTCCTTCCTTGACGCCCGGTCTCCGCACGGGAGACCTCGAGCCACCGAACTGGCTTCCGTAGAAGCCCCTCGGGGTACGCGATGGCCCAGTGTTCGGCGTTCTCGGTTGCCGAGCCTGCGTCGACCCCGGTAGGAGGGAGAGTGATGACGTCGCCAGAGCCAAAGGCGGCGAACATCAGCCACATCTGGCGAAGGACGCCAGGGTTCGTCTCCTCCCGGACAGCAGTGAATACCCTCTTCGGCATCCGTTGAAGGCACCTGAACTACCTGGCGAACCGGGTTGGCACGTAGGGCTCGCAGATCACCTTCCCGTCGATCCGAGCCACGAGCACCCCGCCCCGCATGTTCAGGAAGTACTCGTGCTTCTCCAGCGGACTCTGCCCGTTGTCGATCATTTGGCCAACGGGAGTGGGGAACGGGCTGAAGTTGAAATTGGCATGATTACCAATCCGAATCCTCACGCCCTCCTCACTTAGGGTCATCGGAGCGACCCCCGCAATGTTCAGCAGGGAGGGTCGCAGGCCGTTGCCCGGAGGAATGATGGCGTTCGGAAACGTGTACCCACCAAGGTGAGCAGCCACCCAGTCATGGAAGAATTGGAAGGGCCCACAGATCCTTCGTGGCGACCCCCCTCGCGAGATGCGTCCCAGGACGGCGTACAACTTAGCCAGCACCGGGACCCCGAGGTTGTATCTTTTGTTGGCGGCCATGGCGCCCGCCATCGCCAGTGTCTCCGGGCGGACACCCATTCTCGCGTCCCGCAGTGGCAGGAGCCACCCACTCAGAAAGGCGGCTAGGAACGCCGCGTACCGGACATTTGGGTCCCGGGCCTCGATGACGCGGTACCCCCATGAGCGGTAGTCGCCCGTCTCCAGGACCCGGCAGTACGACCCGTTCCGGCTCCTCTGAGCCGCGGTCGGGCACCGCTTCCCCCTGCCTGGCATCTTGACCGTCGGGTCATGCTCTAAGAACTGGCCGAACCACTCCTTGTAGGCTATGTCTTTGTGGAATTCCTTGATCCCGAGCCACTGCGTAGCCAGGTCAAGCAGATTCCATGTCAGAATGGGAGTCTATGACATGTCTTCCCAGATGTTCTTCGGAGGCAGGAACTCATCGTACTGGTAACCCTCCAGCGGGATACCTCCGATGCAGTGGATGTCCCAGAGACCGATGCCGACCTCCCCATGGTGAAGATGGAAGGTGTTGGTATCCGGGGACCAGCGGGTGAACAGCTCCGGCCCGAGCTCGGACTCCTGGTAGAAGTGGAATTGCGACGTCCACACCGCCTCAAACAGGCCGATTTACCGCAGCTCTTCCGCGAAGTGATCGCAAGTGTTGTGTACCCAGAACGCCCAGGCCCACTCACTGGTGAAATTGCCCCCAGACCGCAAGTCCCAGTCCTTCAGCCAGCCCTTGGTGTCATCGGTGACACTCTGGCGATATGTGCTCGAGTAGAGGGCTGGAGAGTTCTCTGCAGTAGGCTAACCCCCGGCGATGGTTCGCGTCCTCGGGTTCAGGACATAGACATCTAAGTGTCTGGTCTCCATGGCAGGATGCCCATTTTTGGTGATGTTATAGCGGGGAAGCTCGTCCTCCCGAGTCACCCAGGTCCGTGGCGCATCAACCTCGAACCCTGGCACCGGAACCTCATCTAGGATGCCAAAGTTCCAGAGCGGCAGGTTGTCCGATAGCGGATATGTCTTCTGGGCCGGCGTCAGCAAGTCGAACAAGGATTGATTGTTGGAAACAATCTCCTTGGCTCCATAGACCTCCTCGTTCGTCGCCATCTCAGCTCTGCGAGTGGCGGCATCCCCCTCATTTCCTGGATTCGCGGCCATCTCAGAAGCTCTGGGAGTCGCGCGGGTTAAGGGATGAATCGTGCGGAATCGGACGAGGCTGGTAGAGAAGTTTGAGAGTTGGCGCGCAATCCTAGTGGACGACGCGCAATCGGGAAGTCCGTCGCGTAAAACCCCGGGTGTTCGCGCAAAATCAGGCCGAAATCCGGAGAGGTTTGCGCGACGAACGGGTGAATTCCGCGCCGGAAAGGGAAATTGCACGCACGAGAGCTCGAATTCTTATCGCGCGGAAGGCCAGTGTACGGTGCGGGGGACCCAGGGCCCCTATTTATAGGCAAGGCCGGGAGTCCGCGCTGCGCGGAAAGAGCTTTGCACGACCGAGGCAGCGAATTTCGCGCCCGACGGCCCTTTTCGCGCGCCACAGTCCCGCGCCACCCAGGACTTCGGCATTCCGGCGTCTCCCTCGGAACCCGATCGTTGCGACCTCTCGCCGATCAGATTCCGAGGGGGGGCTTTTGTAGACGCTATAAAAGTCCGTTGTTCCCAAACAAAGCTCCGGATGCGGAAAGCGAGGTCGTATTTGGAGTCAGAAGCACGTTTCGGAGGGCCCGGAGGCCTTGCGCGGAATTTTGGAGACCCGCGCGCAATGTTTCAGTGCCGCGCGCAAACCTCCCAGGATGCGCTCAATGCGCAGGGCCGGCGCGCAATTTTGCGCGCCCGCGGCCCGCGCGACTCCCCAGCGCGCCGGGCCCGATTCCGCACCCGCAAAGGGAATTCCGCGCCCGCGAACCGGATTCCGCGCCCGGGGTTGCCTATAAATATAAGGCGACCCCCGACGTTTTGAAGGTGGCCGGAAGTCGAAAGGTCTCTCGTGCGCGCAATCCAACCTCTTCCGCGCGCAATGCCGATCTTCAGGTAACCTCCTTTCTTTCGCTCAAGAAATCCTCGGGGTTCGCCTTCGCGCGCAATCCCTTTGGCTCCTTTCCTTTGAACTAATTCTTCACCCAAAGGCCTTCGCACGCAAAAGAAGCCTCTTGCGCGCAATTGCCCCCGGGGTGCGCGCAATCCAGCCCGATTGCGCGCACCCCCCATTTTAAAGTGGCCATTCATAAAAAAATGAGCTGTTTCCCCCGCGCGCTATCCGAAGCCCGGTGCGCGCAATCTCTATCTTTCGCGCGCAAAGCGCTAGCCCAATTGCGCGCCAGCCCGCCCATTTGCGCGCCGACTCGCGGTATTGCGCGCCAAGCTTCTCTTTTGCGCGCAATCCGCCGAGGTCGCCCCCTTTGACCCCCTGAGGGTACCCGCCTGCGTGGCACCCGATGATCTTCATCCCGGGTGCCCGCACCGTGCGTTGTCTTCCCGTGCGGCCCTCCAGGCTCGCGCAAAGTGACAGGAACCCATTGGCGGCGTCACACTTTCGTCCGCGTGGCAAGACGTTAAACTGCCAAGCATCTTCCTCCAACATGACGTTAAACTGTACCACGTCCAAGCTGCACGACGTTAAACTGCCTAGCATATCGTCCGAGCTACAAGACGTTAAACTGTTCAGCATTCGTCCTGCATGACGCTAAACTGCACCACTTCCAAGCTGTATGACGCTAAACTGCATAGCCTCCATCGTCCGCGCGACAAGACGTTAAACTGTCAAGCATCTACGTCCGCGCTGCAAGACGTTAAACTGCCGAGTGCTTCGTCCAACATGACATTAAACTGTACATCGTCCTCAACACCTGACGTTAAACTGTACTTCGTCCGGCAAGACGTTAAACCGTCTGTTTCGTCCTCAACACATGACGTTAAACTGTACTTCGTCCGGCAGGACGTTAAACCGTCCGCGTCACCTGATGCCGTGCCCCGCACGCAGGGTCCTCCCGGTTTGGATGTGGCCCCCACACGCTCGTCTCTGCAGGGATGTCGGGATTGGAGTGGCCTTCGTCCACGGGGGTAGAGTGCTACAAACCGAACGAACTACGTGGACTTTGATCCCTGTCTTCTAAACAGGGTACGTAGGAAGCCTCTCTGAGGTCCAAGCCCACCACATGGTCGTCCCGGTCGTATTCACGTCGGTTCGTCCATCAGTGGAACCCTCCTGGGTTCACACTTGCGTCGATTCACCTATGAATCCGCCCTTGTGGGAGACTGCACATGTGTATCTCCATTGTGCTTCCCCACTTCCCTCTTCTCCTTTCATCGTCCAGCATGACGTGAAACTGTGATCCACCCGGCCGTTCCATCCCCCTCTGTGCGAGGTGGTTCGGTTCAACCCTTCGCCCGACAGCCTCGACCTCTTCGTGAGTCGGCTTGCCGACGTCCAGCATGACGTTAAACTGTATATTCGAACTACGCTGACTTTGATCCGCGCCAACGCGTGGTACGTAGGAAGACCCTACGGGGTCCAAGCTCTTCACTCCATCATCCATCCTGATCCTTACCCGGGCCGCCACATCCCGGTGGGTTCATGCCACTTCATTCCAGTCCACTCCACTCGGGAAGTCGCCCATGTGCTGGCCCCAGCGTCGGAGGTTCCCCGCAAGGGGTTCTGTCATCTGATCCACTCCTTGTGTTGATCAGTCCGATGCCGTCCCCGCTGGACGCTAAACTCGCGGCATACTCCGTGTTAAACATGGGAAGCTGAGGAAAACCTCAGGTGAAACAGTTCCCCGCACCCAGCGCGGGATGCCTCAGGCCATCACGCCTTCGAGAAGCCCTATTAGGGACGGAAGGCAGACATGCAGAGTCGCAGTGTTAAGACACGCCCCCAACACCCGGAGTCACCCGGTCTCCTCACCGCAGGTTGTTGCCCCGACCAGACCCCTTGGAGCGTCTGGGCAGAAGCGACGTAATTAACCGGTGTCCATGAAGATATGGCGTCGGGAACGAGATTCACGGACATTCTTAAATCTATGAGGGAGACCCGGATTAGGCGACGAGTTCCGAGGAGACGTCCACGGAAGGAGGAGCCGACGTCCCATCATCCCGGTTTCGATCAAGGAGCAGACGCCCCTGAACAAGGGACGGATGCCGCCCGCCTTTGGAAAGCGGGACTGCGGGACCACAAGCCGCGCGCGCCCATCCCTTCGTGTCGACGGGTGCACGCGCGAACGCGTCCTGGCGGAACAACGTCGGAACAGAAACCCGACGCACATCCGCACCGAAACAATAACTTTGGAGTCATTTTTTGTGCCATCAAAAGACCCCATGGATGAGATTCCATCCTACAAAATCTGATCATGGGGAATTTCAATAAAAAACCATTAGAGCAAATGGATTGGCCATTAGTTTGTGAAATACAGATTATGGCATTAGGTTTATTATTTTATTTGTTTATAAATTAATATTTTTGTTTAACCTTAATAAATATTTTAATCCATGTGATTACTTCTTCCAATCTCTCTCATTTTCATTATAACACTCCACATTCAACCACGATCACTTACACATTTAATGATGAGCGACTTACCCGAGGTATAGAAATGGGGGGGGGGGAGTTCAAAGTGTTCCCACATTTATTATTCATGAAATTAGGAAATTTTTTATTTCTAGTTGTGGTCAGAAATTTAGAAGTGTACTAGTTCATTGATCATCCACCATGAAGCTCCCTTCAAACTCATTCATATTCCTAAATTTACATTATTTACATCCCTTTCTATGGATGAAATCTTCATGGTATGCGCTTTAGTGTTTGGGAAGGTACAGAATGGATTATGATAGATCCAGGTCATTCATGGTATAGATTCTCAAACAAGGTGCTTTTTCATATTTTTGTATAACAGAAGGTGAGAATCAATGTACTGAAGGGATGATATATTACAAAATTAATAAATTAATAGATAGTATTTCATGTGTCAATGTTTTTACATGAATTGTAAAATTGAAAATAAAAAAAATTAATTAAAATGGAACCCAAATAACCAAACCCTATAGACTAATAACCTTCTTCATAACATCCATTCTATTTGATTTTACATATTTTTTAGGTTTAATTTTTTTACTTCATTATTTTTCCAAAAAGTCTCAATGAACTAAATTTTATTATTTTCAATAAAACAAATAAATACAAAAAAATTCTAAAATATGATTTAATATGAGTGATCCATCTAAATATAAATACCATCAAGTGTGAAAACCCCAGTCAACCATTATTCTATATTAAGAAAATAACTTGTTTTTTTATCATCCAATGAGATAATTTTTAAAACTAGAACCATTTCAGAGGGGATATTAGTTCATTCAATCATTATTTATATTTTCATGTTTTTAAACAATTTTCACGTTTTAACATATATATATTCCCTGATGTATTAAAATTCATATAATTATGCATGGGTAGAATACTCTCAACTATATCAATGAAAAAATTAATAATAATACAAAAATAAAACATGGGTGTATGAACATAAATAATACATAAAATAGATGTTATGAAAATCTAAACGGTTGTTTAAATATATTTTTTACATACTTGAGAAACCCAAATTTAAACAGGAGAAATAAACGAAGTCAACATTGGATGAAATTTAAAAACTCATCATTGACGTTAAAATAACATGAAGAGTAATAGTGGATATTCATGAAGATCTATTCCCATATACATAACCCTTACAAGAAGATATAGTTTAATGATAATTTAATGCTAATTTAAAAAATTTATATGAATTGAATTTGTAAAAAATGTGTAGGGATTGGGTAGAAATTGAACCATAACAATATCTCCAAATCTATGATAAAGTGGAAACATCAACACGACGCTACCTCACTGTAATCATTAAATATGATGAAACCACCCAAGTAGTGTAATTAGAAGACTGATGGGAGGAGCATGACTACCTTCCCCCATCTAGTTAAATTTAACTCCATTAGAAACATTCAACTGATTTATTTATTAATGCCAAACCAATAAAGGTATTTGATGAATTATTGAATGATAACATTTTTTTATTTATTAAAAAATGAATAGAATAGAATCACCTAGTATTTTGAATTTGTAGTTTCAAATAACTCTTATTCTGCATGTGATGAAGAGATAGAAAAGTAAAATTCATTTTGTGTTGAATACATATATCTCCTAAAACACATTGATTTTTTTTGATTTTTTCCATGATAAAATCCATGTTACCCATTTGGAACCAGAAAAAACATCGATGTAATTAAAAAAATGATTCTATAAATGATTCTAGAACATATCTCGTTCTTCAGGCTTTTATTTGACAAGTCATGGAGGCTGAATGGTGTTATGGATCAACATATATGGCCATTCAATGTGAGGCTACTAGAAATGGCCATCCAGAATGATTTTGGGGAAATGAATGGTTTTGCCTTCAAGAATTGAAATCATGCATGTAAGAATGGATGTTTTGCATGCCAGAATGGAATATTTCATGAAACAGTAAAATCTTGCACACAACATGTCATACAATCCTTTTACGCACCGAATGAGATGACATCTTCCACCCAGGCCACCTGAAAAACGTCTAAGGAAGGTGCACACATGTTTTGAGAGGTGCGTGCACAATTAGAAACCACACGCATGATTATTACGCACTCAATGTGACTCCAAACACACATTTGTGAACACACCCATCGTAGGGTGTACATAAGATCACTGCTACTCCCAGAATCATACAGGCAACCACTCCTGGGATCGCCTATAAATACAAGTGTATCCCCCACCCCTTGGAGGAGGTCTCCAGAGTCCGACCACCACTCTGTTGCACATCAAACCACCTCTTCCACACCCACATAGAATAATTCAATCCTCAATGTGAGATCTTGTGAGACAAGTCCCATATGGTCCCACATTTTCATGGGCCCACAATGGTTTCACCATCATCGGAACTCTTTTCTGCCAAAGGCATGTGCACTCACGATTCCAATCCAACATACAAAGCTCCCAATCATTCACACAAAACATAGATCTTGTGTGAAAAACATCCAATCATACACACATTACATATATTTTTCACGCAACAGTGCCAAGGTTCCCAATCTTGCGTGCACCAATGCCACATAGTCCAATCTCGTGCGCTCACCTTCTTTCATATAGTGCATCTTACGCAAAACAGTATCTAGGCCTATTCCCATTGGTCTATACCAAGGGGGATCTGCCCCTACACCCCCGCATGGGGTCAGTACCAAGCTGTGGTCTCGACAATCTAGGCTGGTCCCTTCACTACCGTTACAAACCCCCATGAAAAATGGAGAGTCGCACCATGACCTTTTCGGGTCAGGACGTCAGCAATTTCCATTGAGCCCTTGTGCGCACCCACCTTCCACCTATGGAATACCATGATTTGAGATATTAATCCACACTCCATGGAACACCTTGAGTCAACATATTCCTCTTGTTTTGTTTCCCATGTCATGATTTGAGAATCTCATCATCAATTCATTGAGTACATTATGTCGAACAATTCCTCAAGAAACTCATCCAAACCCAATCACCTGACTCCTAAGTCAAGACCCACTAGAAATGGACGCTCTTGTGTAAGTCCCAACATGATCCATTTCTAGACACCATAGGTATAATAGTCCTCTCTACATTACTATAAACTGTAGTAATCCATTTTTGACAAATATAGGATGTCTCTTGCACTAAACAGGAGATGCCTTATACTCCAAGCATAAGATTCCAATAGTCCTATCGATATGATTATAAACTACAGTATACCCCATAAGAAATATATGGTATACATATTTCTAAAAACAAGAGATTCCTTATACACTAAGCATAAGATGCTAATAGTCCTATCTAAGTGACTAAATATTGTAGCACTCCATATGTGACAAATATAGTATGCCACTTGCTCTAAACAAGAGATGCCTTATGCTTCAAGCATAAGATGCCAACTATCCTCTCTGCATGACTATAAACAGTAGTATGCCCTATAATTCAGTAATATGATGCCTCTTGTTTCAAATAAGATATGCCTTATGTATTAAGCATATGATTCCACCTGCCATAATTACAGTGGCAAAATTTCAAGAGCGATGGATACTGTTTTAGCATTCCATCACTCCACCTCATGCTTCATGTGTGATTCATTCAGATCATCCCCCTCTTTCATTTCTCATAGGACCCCCTAGCGGCCTGGTCCCATGCCACATCTGCTCACATACTGTCCTGAGCTAATGCCCATGAATTCTTTGGATGGCACTTTGAGTCATGTCCGGTGTTTCGAACACGGTCAGTAGATGAACCTCATTTGTTGGTCCCCATTTCTGTCTAAAATGGTATGGATGCTATGTTTCGAACATAGCCAATAGTTATCCTCCATAATCATGCCACCCTCATCCCATTCTGATTGTCAAGCATGTGATTAAAACTTATCATATCACTTTGTTCAGACTGATTCCAACTCCCTTGTCATTATACTACTTGTGACCTAACACATTTGTGTGCTCCTCAATTATATGCCTCAACCCACCAATGAGTTGAGATGACCTCATGGCTAGACACGAGGAAGACATTATGGGATGCTTCCTTGCATAAGCCCCATTCCCCATTGCCGCTCCATTGTGACACCTCAGAAACTTCCATGGGTAAGACCCATCCATCATTGTCGCTCCTTAGTGGCACTCGGGCAAGATAACGGCTATTGATTCTTCACATAGCCACACTAACATGGACCCCTCAATGGATCACTCCATAACAACCCCTCACCATGACATTGTTGATGCCTTCCTTTCCTCAAGGGTGGGAGGGTATAAATTATCGAAGTCTTAGGGGTGTGGAGTAAACCCACCTTATACGAGTTGCAGGATGTTAAACTGCTAAGAACCCTCATCCTCAACACATGAAATTAAACTATGGCCTCACCTAATGCGACATATTTGGGCTGCCCCATCTTGGACATTATATATGCCCACTAGTCTCCACGTGAGTGAGATCATTCGTCACACTGAATGAGATCCTCTTTATCAGAGCAATGTTTCTCTTTGTGGAAATGGAAACCACCTTGTTGTAAGCCCTTAACCTTTATTGCAGGAGGCAGAACCCCTAATCCTTCTATATTCTTCCATGTAAAAGGCCATAGGAGAGATGGGTATCCGGACCATCATTATCTCATCCCTCTCCCTTTGGGCTTTGTCGCCACCGAGCCTACACCCTGGAGTAAGTCCCAATATCTATCTCCATGGGCTACTAACCACGAGTAAGCCCATATTTCCTCTTTGGGTCATGGACCATGTGTAATCCCATCTTTCCATTTTGGGCATCTAACCACATGTAAGCCGCACTCCACTTCCCATGAATGCACCTTTCACGAGGTGATTTTCAGGATCTTACTACCTCTTGTTTCTAACACCTAACATGAATCACATGGGATTAGAGTAAGAATCGAACATGAAATCCTCTCTGGGAAGCCTAGAGTGTAATCCCCCCACACACTTTCTCAAGTACATGGAATTTTATCTTTGCCAAGGAATGGTATGCAGGAAGCCTCCATGAGGTTCAATCCCAACACCCATTGGTCCCGACCAACTTCATGTTAGATCTATCTCTATTTGAAATACATGGTCTATGATCCTTGACAAGGCAAGGTACATAGGAAACCTCTATATGGTTCCTACCCAACACTCATTGGCCCCAACTACCTGCAATTCGGTTAGTAAAATCCATTCTGAACTACATGGACATTGATCATTTTCAAGGAAATGTATGTAGGAAACCTCCTTGAGGTTCAATCCCAACACCCATAGGTCCCAAACACATTCCCATCGGTTCCAAATCCATCTGAACTACAAGGTATTTGATCCTTTCCATGGAAAGGTACATAGGAAGCCTCCAAAGGATCACGCCCACCATCCATTGGTCCCGACAAACTTCACGTCGGTTCGCTAAACCCATTCTGAACAACTTTGTCTTTGATCCTTTCCTATGAAAGGTATGTAGGATGCCTCCCTATGGTTCATCCCAACAACCACTAGTTCTGAATCCCTTTATGTCGCACCACCTTCGTATCACATGATGTTAAAACGAATGCCCCCTTTTAATACTTCACGATGTTAAACTAAATCCACCATCCAGAACAACATTGGATTTGATCATTGTCTCCTAGACAAGGTACGTAGGAAGCCTCCAGGAGGTTCAACCCCATCTAGTAGTAAGTTGTTTTCCACGAGGTTTAACCCTATCCAACAATATTCCATTGCAAACCCCATCCAAGGGTAATCCGTCGAAAACCCCATCTAGTGGTAAGCCATTTCAAACCCCATCTATGGGTAAGAGGTTGTTCCTCCATCCAGTGGTAAGTTGTTGTGACTCCATCCAACAGTAAGCCACTGTGCCCCCATCTAGAAGTAAGCCATTGCAAACCCCATCCAGTGATAAGTCATTGTTCCCCTATCCAGCGGTAAGTCGTTGGGCCTCCATCTAGTGGTATTCCATTGTTCCCTAATCCAACAGTAAGACATTGCGAACCCCATTCAGTGGTAAGCAGTTGTCAACCCAAACTTAGAGGTAAGTCGCTGTCGTCCCATATATTGGGACCCATATCACAAGTCTTTCCTAGTGGTGTAAGACCAACCACGGGCTGATAACCACGTGTAAGCCCCAGTATATCCTCGGGACACTGTCTTCAATGAAAACCCAGATTCTATACCCACATACTGAAGAACATGGACTTTGATTCCATGCTACATGGATATATAAGAGGTCACTTCGTGGCTCAACCCCAAAATCACTATCGCCCACGAGTTTACTCCATATAATTCTCCATCCACATCACTTGACCACCCATTATCTATCTTGATTCTTACCCGGGCCTCCACATACTGGTGAGATAATCAAAATTGATGTCTTCATTGCACCTAGAAGTAATAGGGTAGCTAACCATGCGTTAGCCCCATCATCAGTGTTCCCTATAGGGGTTGCACCGATATGATCCACTCTAGTTAGTGTTCCAATCAGTAAGATCTGTTTCTGCTAGATGATAAACCCATGACATACCCTATGTTAAACAATTGAAACTGAGTAAAACCTCAGATACATGCCTATGGAATATAATTCCCCACATTTGACGTGGGATTCCTCAGCATTCCATGACCTCAAGAATCCTTATAATAAGGAGAATAAATACAGACAAGCTGGTGTTCCAGCATCTAGACATGCCAGTGATGTACAACATGGCTACTATGACGAATGAAGGTTGCTGCCTTGACCGAACCCCTAGGAATGTCCTGATAGAATCAGCGAAATTAAACAACGTCCATTAAGATATGTCATTGGGAAGAGTTTCATGAACAATGTCTTAGTATATAAGGGACAACCGGACTAGGTGATGAGTTCTGAGGAGGAATCCATAAATGGATGAACCGACATCCTATCATCCCAATTTGATCATGGAGAAAACCTCCCTGAATAATCGATGGATGCCACCGGATTTTGAAAAGAGGGAATGTGGGGAAAAAGTTAGTGCATCCTCATCATCCTCGAAATATGAATGCGTGCGCCACGATGAAAGTGTCAGAAACATGCCCTTAAAAAAAATACATATACACAATTCTTATATAAAAGGTGTTTAATTCTATATCAATTAATCACGAATTAATTTTTATAAATAAACAACAACCAAAATTTACTTTTTATTGTCCTATTGATGAGGATATATAGAATTATCACATGATTGTAAAGAATTTATTTTTCATATATAAAAACAAAAATGAGGAGGACTCATACTTCATCATACCCTCAATATGAAAATTAAACATCTTTGTGAAGTAGATGGTCTGGTGTATACTTTGTTTTGGATTCCATGACATAAAAAACATAAAATTGAAATATGGATGAATCAAAATGTGATGGTTCAAGTCCATGGAACCGAAAATTCCATCAGTTTGTTTATAATAGAAGGTATTTTTCATCAGGATGTAGTTGAAACTGGGGTCCCAAAAAGGGAATTAAACCACAAAATATATTTAATTTAAATATTCTTTGTAGGAATTTTAATTTTAATTCATAATTTTGAAATTACTTATTTGTATTCATATATATTTATCTATCATTTTTAACATAATTGAAAATTTCCTTACATTTTTATGATTTATTTTTATAGTTCCATTAGAATTATAACACATGTGGCATGAGGAAATTAAGGATGCTATCTTCAAACAAATCACACTATTAAAATTGAATTAAAATTAGTAAAAGAAATCACATAATTAAACTACTATAATACTAAGAACATGTGATTATTTTACCTAAAGTGATGAATCATTTCATGGGGTGTATTGAAGTAAGCGAATTTTTCTATCATAATTTTAATATATTATAGGTATTTAAAATAAAAAAAAATCATTCCATATATGAACTATTGTACTTGCGTATAAATTTATGAGACATAACTTTAATAATAAAATGGTTTTGCCCTGTTTTAATTTTCACTATTAGCATGATTAGATAACTAAAACTGTAAAATTGAATTAGTAAAGTAAAGCAGAAGGGGATTAATTTTAAAAAAAGTGAATTTTTGGAATATGTTGTTTTTTTTAAAAGAAATTATTATTATATTGGAAAAGTTCTTCATTTCTAATATACTTATGGGTAGTTTTATTATTATTATTAATTTCCACAAGTAACTATTTCAAACCCTATGTTATCATCCCTAAGAAAACTTTTAAACCCAATATTATCATTCATTGTATAATATTTATATTAAGAGAGCGATTCTTTTTTTCTTCTATAACATACTGAGTATCTTATTGAATATATGACTTTACATATTCATTTGTAATATGATTTCTTCATTTTATTATTTATTATGTAATCCTTTGACCCAAATTGACATAAATCCATGTTTTTCCGATATATTCTGTAAATTTCCGTTTAGAGAAATGTATGATGATACCAATATTATTATTTGTATTCCTACCCTATATGTTGTGTATTATATGATATTAAAAAGACTATGTGGGTTGGATTTGTTTCTCAATGAAGGGAAGGTAAGTAATTAATTCCAGATAAATTTATGGGTTTTAAGGTAACCGTTGGTAGAGGCCATGTGATCATTCATTATACATTATTATTATCCACATATCTTATGGAAAATAGAAAATATAAATTAAAAAAAATTAAATAATGGGATGTGTTTTTGGAATATAAAAATTCATTGTTTTAATACCAATAATATTTTTGTCATTTTTTATTTTTGGGTGTTTTTAAAATTTTTAAAATAATAACTTTTGAAAAAAGATAATCATGACGGTGTGATTAATTCATTTTCCTTTATTTTATCATGAGTCTATATTGTGCTTTGGGGTTATGGGTATGAAATGTATACATGCGTATTTTTAATGAGATTACATCCAAATATCGTGAACTTTGGTAAATAGACAACCCTCAATTTATAATTTAATGTTATTCATTACCTACCTACATTAGATCAGAAACACAAATTTACTTCTATGCAAAGTCATCTTGATTTATTTTAATTTCTATCACTACATGGTAAAGATACTAGATTCTTTAGGAGCCAGTGATTTGTGACATGTACTTGAAGTATGATCCGAATAAAAATAAATTATTTTCCTTTGGAGTTGACTAAAAAATATTTCAAAGAAATGTAGATTATAAGTGGTGTTAAAATTTATAATTAAACAAGAAATAATAATTGAAAAAATAAATAACACTATTATTTTGAAAGAGGAAAAATAAAATACATTGTGGTATATTCTTATTTAATGAATGAGTTGTTTAATGAATTCGACCATCTAAAATTTGAATGTTTATTTTCTATTGAAAAAATATTGTTTCTTTTTGAATTAAAATAATTATAGAGTGATGTTTCTTTATGAGATTTTAGAGATTATATACCTAATGAAAATTGTTTTCTATATGTGGGGGATTTAAGGAACTATATTTTCACTATTTTTTTATAATATGGAATTATAATTTTATTAAATGAATAATTCTAAGTATATTTTTTAATTTTTATAATTTATTATAGGAAATAATTTTTTATTAAAGGTGATTTTAACATTGCTGAATTAATACTTATGAAAATATATCATGACATATGAAAATTCAAGGACCAAATATGGAGCCTAGAAAAATGAATAATATAAAAGGGGATAACCATATAGAAAAAATAAATTTAATTCATAAATAGTTAATTTACAATGTAAATTTTAAAAATTTCATGATGTAAATGAATTTGTAATGAAAAAAATGAAATCTAAGAAATAAAATAATGTTTCATGGTGCGACACATCTATGTCACACCAGGATGGTCAATAATTGTTCTTGGTCATTAAAACAAGACATATGAATGTTTTATAGGATATAAATGAATTAATTTTAACTGTAAAACCAATGTTTAAAATTTATATTTTCTAAACGAGATATAGAAACGTATATCATTATTAAATTTAATTCCCAGACCCATGTTTAGTACCGCTAAGTGGAACAGTAAAAAAGTAAATTCATTTATTGGGAAATTATGATTATTTAAGGATTTTATTGAATCTTATAAAAGTTGTCTAATGGGAATGGAATATAAATCAATCATATCCCAATGTTATTCCATTGTTAAATAGAATATAGATGTTACTGTAAGTTTTGTTTCTTTTGTGTTTATAATATTTATATTTATAAATAAAGTTAATATTATCTTCTAAATGTTTCTTTATTTCAATATCAATCATTCACCATCTCTCATCCCTCAATCCACTATGATATTTTATAATCACAATGAAGAGTTTTTTACCAGAGGATTGGCGTTGGGGTAGGTTTCATGGAATTCCCAATATTATTGAAAATTAAATTATTAAATGATTGAAATATACTTGTTTTGATGAAGATGGAATTAAATGGGTAAAATGATCTTAAACCAACACACATCTATAAAAATAATTTATATTTTAAAATTAATATTCTTTATTCGCTTCCATTGAGATAACTCTTCTTATGATGGAGTTGGGGTTTCCTGATTGGATGAAATTTCATACGATATAGTTGGGTATATTAGGGTATTACATTCTCGACAGATGTGTTTTATATTATTTATCTGTTGGAGGATATTATTGTCCAAGTGAAAAAGGTATTAAAAACCCCAAATTTAATAAAGTAATGGATAATAATCCAAGGGTGGTATTTCATAATTTAATTATAAAATTGAATATAAAAAACAATGAATAATAAAGGAACCTGTGTTACAATAACCTAAGGACAAAGTCCTTTATTTATAATCGTGTTTTGTATAAATTTTTATCTTAATTTAGTTTTTAGTTTTGAATTGTATTATTTAAAAAAAACATAAAACAAAAGTTCTATTTTTTAAAATATAAAGAATAAAATATATAATAAAAGAGAATTATATTTAATGACTGTATAAAAAAATCCTCATGTGATATAACCATGTTAAACCACTTTCTCATCATAGAAAATATATTGTACTTATACAACACTTTGACAGACATGTCATATCACCATACTGTTTAAGGTCATGTGGTAATGGTTTATTGGGGGTCATTAAAATATTGGGTATAGATGATTGATCCTTTTATAGGAGTACACATTATAATAATGATGATATGAATCATATTACATATAGTTCTGATGGTTTGTGAATATATATCATAAAACATGTGACAAAAGGGGATTGAGTGTGATGCATGAACATAAGGCGTCCTTGAGATTTTTCATTCTGAGTATATCCCTGTGAAGGAACAAAATAATATGTAGTGAATACTTACATCTAAAAGGAGTCACATATTGGGTTCATTTTCAACATGAAAATAGATAAATAATTATTGGTCTCTACACTCATGGGTGTATTCCCTAGTGTGAGAAATAAGGGATATTTTTACTTTTGACACATCCCATAGATTTGTAGGCTTGAGTTTTTGTAGGGATTAAAAACTAATGTTTCCCTATGATGATTAATTGGGAGTGTAGACCTTTAAAAAGAAGGTAATTTTTGGGATTACACATTATGAGGATGAATATACGTGGAGAATTTTATATTTGTATTACCCGTTGAGGAATCTATGGGATTAATATTATTATGATTATTTTAGTAGATATATCTCCACATGAGAAGGACTATGAGACCCCATATGGTAAATCAGGATGTGATAGTTGCATAAATGGGGGTCTCATATTATGGAGATCATTCCATAGAATGGAATACACCAAATGATGATTACGTAATGAATCAAACCCCTTATAGTTAATAGAGACTCCTAAACACTGATGGGAAAGGGGGATTATAAAAAATACTATGTGTTATAGCCCAGTGAGATTGGGACTATTATAAGATTCAAATGGATATTGCATTATAGAAGAATAATGATTTATTAGGGTCTAAGTGAGACCCATGTGGTCTAGAAAATTGAATGAAAATTTGGGGTCATAAACTCCATGTAATGTATGATAGATCATTCACTATATGTATAGGTTGTGAAGTCATGTGAACAAAAAAATCAGAAGGTTCATATGATCACATAATATAGATTTGGGAGATCCCTTGGTGAAGTCACATGACTATGAGTCCACCTCACAATCGTACATCCATCATTCAATTACATGTCTAGGGAGTAAACATATGATCATGAAACCCAATGTAATAATGTAATTAAATTATCCACAAGCATAAAGAATTATTTTTCATTTTTCCATATGTTACTGCCCAAGATTGTTTTTTAATGAATAATAACATTAGATTGTGCAATCCCTCAACCCCAGATAATTCTATTGCAATATCTTCCCATTCCACTATATGAATCATTTTTGTGACAAGGGGTATTTTATATGTGCTGAAAACCCTTATAAGTAAAAAATATCATATTGTGGACAAGAAAAATACATATTATTATGTTATTTTTAAGATTTATTTCATACATTGTTGGTGTATCATCCATTTTGATTGATAAATCAGATATCATCATTAGTATCTCCAATCAGATCATGTGTAAAATAGAAAAAAGGGTATATCATTGAAATCCATTAGTATAAAAGTTACATGGTTATTAAATCATTGAGTCAATAAAATGAATACATAAGAATCAAATAATAAGTAGAGACCGCATGATTTCTCCAACATGGAAAAACATTGTTTAGTATAAGTCACTAGGATTGTAGTCATTATGTATCTCTAGGACATAACATCAATCATTATGGGTCACATGATAACATGTATCCACTATTACATATATAATTATATAATATATTCATTTTTTATGAATTTATGTGGTGTAATGAAATCATGTGTCCCTATAATTTTTATGTGATCATGTAAACCATCTACATGACACTCAATTGTTCATTCCCTTTAATATTTTCCTTCTTAAAAAATTGATTTTTTGTTCATGGTAATTTTTAGATTATAATTTTTATTTTATTTATCTATAGTATATAAAAACATGTCTACCAAAATTGTATCCCCATGTATTCTATATTTTATTTAGGAACCTCTAGTCTAAGTAAGGAGTCCCAAATCCATCATTTTTATGGTGTTTCTAAGATGTGTATTAAATATTAAATGCAAGGTTTTTACTCTTATTGATCATTCATATTTTTATTTTCCATTTACCTATTATTTAATCTAGATTATATATTTGAAAAAAATTCCAAATAATTATTGTTCTTTAAATATTATAACATTACTACATAATAACATGTTCTTACTTATTCAATTTTATAACTTGTTCTATTCATAGACTAGTTTATGACATAAATGAAAAATGTTATAATTTTTACATCCTGAATAACTGAAAACTATATGTAATAGTAATACTATGAAATAATAATTAATTTAAATTTTTTAAAAATTATTGTGTTTTCATAAATCAAACTATAGCCCCAATTAATTCAAATATTTTAATTTTAATAATCACCGTAAAATAATATTTTTATACATTCAACATATTCAATCATAAAATAGTCCATGATGTTTACATGTGAATTATGAATTAAATATATATATATGAAATAATTATTAATTTATAGAGATGATTAATCCTTGATCTAGTGGAAAATATAAGAATATCCAAAATGAAAAAAGCGTGGAAAATGAAAGAATTAATACAAAAATATTAATTTTATCTACAAAAATATAATATATTGAGGAAATGATTTATAAATGAATTTTATTACATAAAATTTATATGAGTAATATTTCTATTCATATGAATAATAATAATAGATTTATTATATAGGGTGTTAGAGTACATAGTATAGTATAGATATCATGTGAAAGGGTTTATTTTCCAATATCACATTGAAATTATAGTTGAATAAGTTGAATTTAAATAGGAAAATATTTTGTATTATCAATATTTATATTCATATATAAATTATATTTTAATATAATATTTTTTAGATTTTACATGAAATCTTATCATTTCACTTCCCTTTGGTTCTAAAGTAAATAGAATTGATTCTTGTTAACTAATACAATCTTATATATTATTTTTCATTTAGGATTATTTCTCTGCAAGGTAAGAGTTCATTATATTGTATTATATATTTTCTCCTCTATAAATACATTATGATCCCTATGATTATAAGATATTATTTTCAATTCCTATAATGATTCATTTATTCTATCATTATTTTAATTCACATCATGTTCACAATTTTTTTCCATATTAAGAGGTATGATCCCTAAATTTTTTAAGGGGTTCATGTATTGTTTCACAATCATTCACATATGGTTTAACTTTTTTATCCCTCATATAAACTCTGTAGAGATCCAAATTCGACAACATAGTACTTGTCAACTTTACAATGTAAGGTGGTCATTTGTGTTTTCAATCCCAACCACACATAGAAACTCATATAGGTAAATAGGATCAAAGGATTGGATCATCACACCATTTGGGGTGTTTTGTTTATTATTTTTGGACTCTATTATATATTTAAAATAAGTATGTGAATAACTTCTAAATCCAAATACAGTATCTGGTACCCTAATAATATGACTAGATCTTTCATCCTTCTCCATGTAATGGTGGTTGTATCAATAAGACCAAAAGTATTTAATTAAATTTCTACATCTGATTCCATTTAATGAATATAAATGTTGAGATAATTATATTTTTTATCTATATAACTAGACACTGTCGATTTTTGTAACATCCCTAGATTTCATAGTACGTTATTTCTTCAAAGTAATACAATAACTTGCACTACACGCAACATTGAGTTCAACCGCACCACGACTTACCAAACTAGCCGTTCAAAAGCGTTTATGAATATTATTAACTAAATTTGGAAATTTATATAATATTTCTAATTTTATAATCTATATTGTAAGTTCCTTAGACATAATGTAAGAGAAAATTTATTTATTTTAGATAAAATAATTATTTTTTAAAAAATTTCATTTTTATTACCTTTTACGGGCGAACCATTTTTAAATAAAATATTTTGAAACTTTTAAATATTAAATTTGATAAAAAAAAATTTTTCTATAGAATAGAGACATAATAATTTAGTTTCAATAAATATTTGGTGTTTTTATGATAACTTTCATATCTTCGTGAATAATGAAAAATAATATATTTTAACTAAAAACATCGTTTTTAATAAAAATAATTTATAGTTCTTAATTATAAATTTTAATGGTTTGGAAGTATAATTAGATTATATTTTTACCATTTAATCTAATTTGATTCATTAGAAATAATTTCACTTTGAAATGGAACATAAACAATTATCAATCTTTTGTTACTTATTATTTCATAAAAACATGCTTTTTGGTTTTGACAATGGGAATTAATTTTAATTTAACAAATGAATATTCAATGTTTTGAATTTGGTAAAATATACATTATTTTTGAATTCATAATATCAAAATTATCTTAGGGTGTGATTTTGGTATTTTTATGAAATCATTCAATTTTTAATGAATAGTTAAAACACAGAGTTATTGGTTCAAACCAACATTTTATTTAAATAACTATTTATTTTATTTAAATTTAATTTATCTCAAAATAGATACATAATTCCTATATAAGTTCAATAAAATTCATTGGAGTTATTTTAATATAGGTTGAGATATATAAAAAGTTTATTTAACTTTTACCGTCTTTTACCCACCTCATTTTAACATTTACATATTTACATAAAACATAATTTTACCACTTCTGTGAGTTGAATTTCAAAACATTGAGAGAAACGGTTGATATCAGTAAGTAAAATGTGTTTCAATAAGTTGAAAATAATTTTTGGTGAATAGAAACCTTTTACTTTTATTTACCACGGTTAAAAGTAAATTGGGTAATTAAGGGTAAGAATTAAATTATTATTACCCCAACACATGTCATAATTATATTGGATAAGTGTAATTCGACCAAAAACAACCTGAGGAATAAAATATGATCCTTTAGGTCCACTTGTATTAGATTAGGTCATTTGTTATTATTTTATTTAATGAAGAGTTAAAAGAGTTAAAATCAATGATTAATAACTAAAACATTCTTAATATAAGGTTATACATAAGATATATTCAACTAAAAATAATCACTGGAAGGATAAATATATTTCCTAAATAATTGTTTTTTATTTATAATTTTTTGAAATTAAATAATTAAATTTATTTATGACACAATAATGATGCGGTAATTTCTGTATTAATGAGAGAATAAAATAATTGATATTAAAAATATCCAAATAAATGTAATTTGAGACTTTTTATAATTTCCAATAATTTTTTATGTTAATATGAAATATTAGGGTTGGTTTAACGAATTTTTTTTGAATTAATAAATATGTTATGAATTTAGAAAAAAACAAAATACCAAATAGTGTCAAAATTGACAAAAAATAGTTTTTAAAACAAATATTATATTATTAATTCATATTTTATTTTTAAAAATATAAGGATAGGCCATAAGACTTATATAGTTTTATGTGTTTCATTAATAAACCACTTGGGGTTTTATTGGAAGTATATAGTATGTTTATTAACCATATAATGTCAAAATACAAAGAGATATGGTAAATGTCATACCATTTTACTAAGAGTTAAATCTAAAAGATAAAGTTAATATAGTAACCAAAACCTGTCTAAAACATTATGGTTGAGTGGTTTTCTACAAATATCCACCTTATACTAGAAATAATTTTCTTTGGACCCATTATACACCATAAATGATTTTATTATAAAATAATATATCTAGATTTTCATGAGGTACCCCTCATCCCTCTTATAAAAGGGCACTACCCATTCTCTAAAATTCCCACCACCAAAGCCATATTTCTTGGACAAAACCTGAACAAATACCCTCTAAAATATCCTACCTTAATTATATAGGCCTTCCTCTAGTCAGAAATCCAACCTATGGATCCCTTTTGATCAAATAAAAATGAAGAACCAGAATAAGAGGTAAATATTTCATCACCTCTTTCAAGTTCCTTTTTTCTTCCACTTTCTCTTACTTTGTTTTTTCCATTATAAAATAATAACTCGAGTATCTTCAATATAATGTGATGTTATCATAAAAATGGTACAACCATATTCATTATTATATCCATCCTTTCAATGACATGTCACCACACGTGCGTACGTACGGCTTAACGTCTCCACGTCGTGGTGTAATTGTTATTCAATACATTATTATTTGGATGGGTATAATAATGATGTGTAATTGATGTAAATAATAAATTTAAAATGATAATGATTCTGTATATATTATATACCATCCAATTATATATTAATTTAATATAAAAGAATGATATTGTCGCTCGTGCGTATGTACGGATTACTGTCTCCATGAACGCGATGAGATTCATTCATCATCGTATCCATTCAAGACTAATTTACATTAGATGATTGAAAAAAAATTATAGAATTAATATAATTCTGAATATTAATAAGATACATCCTATCGATATCATACATTACTTACATAACAAAGCATATAAAGGAAAACGAATCAGTTAACACCCTAATCGACAATAATACTAAGATATTATTAACAAAGAAATTTTAAAAGATCATATATGAATTCATATTAATGTATATGATTCTTGTATAATTTACTAAAAATTATTTCACCATTATACAGGAGGTTAACCAACCCTCGATCAAGGGAAAGTACAATGTAAGGGTTAATTTCACAATCTCTTTATTATCCGAGGTTGTTTTTATGTATGTATCTACTGGGACATATTTATTACCCCTATCCATGTTTTATGAAAAAATATTAAATGGTATTCTTTTAAGGGACTATTCTACAAAGACTTCATTTTAATGGTTTTGAATAATTATTCTTCTAAATCATTCACATTAATGCCCATGTTTTCAAAACTGGTTTAAGGGATTTATCTATATGGAAATGAATGTTTTTAAAATGTTAATATCTTTAAAAAGTTTCAAAGTGGTGTGGGACACTTTGATTCAAAAATTTCGTTAAATGTATTCCATGATAAATTGTGCGAATTTTAAATGTTTTCACGGAAAAGGGATACTTCTTTCAAATATTTTGACAAATAATTTTCATCTATTTCAACATGCTTTTATGGATTTTTGGATTATTTGAAGTTGATTTATTATGATTCAAAACATCCATATTATATTTAAGGTTTTGTGATATCTTTGACTATGGATGTGTTATTTGTACACCATTCATGGTTTCTGGATAAAGTATTGACAATTCATAAGCTAGTTTTAATACGAGTGTTTATTTATTGTTTAAACCATTTAATATGATAAAATCATTGGACTTAGTAAGTGATGGGTTGAGCTTGATATAGCTCCTCAATGCATTGGTAGGTCTCATCAGACAAACTAGTGACTTGGAACAAGTCCTCGAAAAAATCTTATTTGTAGTCTTGCCACAAGACCTTTACTCTATGGTTATCTATGTATAACATTATGCATTCCATCATTATGAAATTGGATATTGATATTTCATGAGATTATTATACTAGTAGAATATCAATGTGAATTAGTAAATGAAATTATTTGATATTATCTTTTCCATATTATGTTGAAGTTCAAGTTTATAAGGCTTTTGTTTTAGTCTTATACATTGCCTTAAATGGTTTTTCTTATTCATGAAATGTTTCTCTTTATTGTTATCTTTAATGAGAATTTAAGCTCACCCCATTCTATGTTTTATTTTTCCTAGGACGTGAAGATGTATATTATGACTGACATGAAGAGATAATATATGGGATATTAGAGTTATCTATGGAAACATTGTTATTTTAGTTTACCATTTTATGATTTAATATAAACATTATGAATGTATCTAGTAAGTATAAGTCTACCAAACTAACCGTTCTTTCAAGACATGTTATTTTGTGATCATGCCAATGATACGTAATAATGCACTGACTTTGGGATTTTGGGGTCCGGGAGTTACAGTTGGTATTAGAGGATGTTTAGTAGAAACCTTGAAATCTTGATTTAGATACACTCAGATTAGAGCACATTACCCTAAGATAGACTTTGAGTATTAGTATAGTAGAAATTCCTATAATTTTTATAATGTAGATATTTTGTTAGTTTTCCATGAAATACATCACTGTCTGGATACATGCAGGTAGAGGTGGCTTTGGCACAGATGTACCTAAGGGTAAAACCTAAAAACACAGCTTTGGGCTAGACTCGAATGGGAACTGGTGCACAAAAATGGGCCTTGCTGCACTCTTGGTTACGACACTCCTGGGGGATATGCATAGGATACTTCAGCTTTTCATTACAAGCCATTATAAATGATTTAAGAGTAAATTATTTCTCAAAGAATACATTTTATGATTATTAATTATATGCATAATCATTTCAATTTACATTAGTTATTTTACATGTTTGGAAATATGAGTTGCTATTTATAAACTAACCCAGTGTATGCCATTATTTATAAATGGCTCTTAGTAGATGGAATGAGAACTCCAACAATACATATGATCCAATGAGCAAGAAGGATCTTATCTTTCATGCTGTTATTACAATATTTATAAAGAAAATATTCTCCAACGTATTATCATCATATAAATAAATAGTATCATGTGTTGATAAGATAAGTAATTAAATCTCTAAGTCATATGGATTTGAATGGAATCCAAAGAAGAAATGGATGGTAGAATGAAATATAGATAAATAGAATAATGGAATGAAGGATTTTCCCATATGTGATAATTGTGGAATGAATCACCTTGGTAAATGCTTGAAGGGAATGGGAGTTTGTTATAAATGTGGAAAAAAAGGACACCAAGTATGTGATTTCAAGTTTAAGAAAAAGGTTTCAAATGTACAATACTTTATATGGAAATAGTTGGGACACTACGCAAATCAATTCCCAAATCATCAAAGTATACCCCAAATGTTGTTATTAGATATTAATCAACTTTCGATACTACCAAAGATAAAGAGGAATCACTAAGAGTTCTTATGTTGTTATTAATGTATTGTGTCATTTGAGTATTCTATTAATGATGTACATGTTATAATATTTATAGAGTATTTAAGGATTGTATTTTAGTACAATTTCATTAAGGGCTTGAGATTGTGTGGAACCATGAAAAGTGACTCAATAGAAGGTTAAAATTTTGGATAATATAAGGTTAAGAGAATTATAAACCATTATATGGTTATGATAATGAGGTAGTGATTTTAGAATAATTCATGATGAATTTGGATAAATTATATTGGACATTCTTAACTAACTTGAAACTGATTAATGATTTGTATATTCCATTATTGTTGGAGTTTACAACATTTTTGGATAGAAGGAAGATATCCGGTATTTTATATGGAATAAGGGAGAATGAATGTAATTAATAAGGTTATATGGTAATTTAGGATGTTGCGGTGTTTTATAAGAATACATGATGAAGGTGTTCACATGTTATTACGTGGAAAAAAGGAACTTCATTATGTTTACCTTCCTTATAAATTTTTAGACTGTGAGTTTGGACAGAAGTATTTTGGATAGTTCCAGTTTGAGATTATTTTTGGATTTCTATAAAAGGACAACTTGATGGTCGGGAAGCAGCCCGTCACATCTGGCAAGGTTGCGAGACTTGAAGACATAACTTAAGGGAGACAAGGGTGTACCACCTACCACTAGTCCACATGATTTCATGGATTGAGTAATGTAGTTTTTAAAAAAAATGTATGGTATATAAATTATAAATTCATTTTTTGGGACCCTATATGAATAGGATTAATTGAATATTTTTTATGTTCTAATATCTTTTAGAGTGAATGATGAGTTTTTGGTAGAAATTAGTTAAAGGTTGGAACTCTATTTGGTTAGTATATTTTTTTTCTTCTCTTATTATATGAATAAATTAATTCATAATCTTTAGGTAAGGGATCTTAAAACAAAAAATGTGTTATCCTAATACCTTATGATTTGTTGAACCGATAATATATTAAATCATAATATATTAATTGCTTTGAGGCCCTCAATACTACATATTTTTTGTGATTTATGACCTCAATCACACCCTATAAATATTTACGCTTTTCATCCAATTATGTGTGTATATTTACCACCAATGTTCTCTAAATCAAGATCATAATTTTGAGGTGTCATTTTCATTCCCCTTTACCTCTTATTAAGGCTAAATTTTATTAACACAGTTTCTTAGGAGGGTTTTCCCATTAAGGTATTTTATATTCTCAACCAATTTATTTTCGAAGAACAATTTCAAATGGCGAGGATGAAATTTTTTGAAGGAGGGAAGATTGTAACACCCCATTATTTCATAGAACATTATTTTTTCAAAGTAATGCAATAACATGAACTACACGCAACGTTAACAATTTCAAATGGTGAGGATGAAATTTGTTGAAGGAGGGAAGATTGTAACACCCCATGATTTCATAGAACATTATTTTTTCAAAGTAATGCAATAACATGAACTACACGTAACGTTTAGTTCACGCGCACCATGACTTACCAAACTAGCCTTTCAAGATCTATTATGAATAGAATTAACTGAATTTCAAACATTATATAATCCTTATAATTTTATAATCCATATTACGAATTTCTTAGTCAAAATGTAAGAACCAATTCATTTTTTTCAGATAAAAGAAATATTTTTTAAAAAAATGAAAATTTCCTACCTTTTAATGGGGAACCCTTTTTAAATCAAATATTTGAAACCTTTATATATTCAATTTGAAAAATAAACTTTTTAATTTATAATCGAGACATAAGAATTTAGTTTCAATAATTTTTGGTGTTTTTGTGATAACTTTAATATTTGGGTGAATATTGAAAAATACTATATTTTAACTGAAAAGAACTTTTTTAATCAAAATAATTTAATAGTGTTGAATTATACATTTTAATGGTTTGTAAGAATAATTAGATTATATTTTTACCATTTAATCTAATATTATTCATAGAAGTAATTTCTCTTTGAAATTGAACATAAACAAGTATCAATCTTTTGTTAGTTATTATTTCTTAAAAACACGCTTTTTAGTTTTGACAACGGGAATTAATGTTAAATTAATAAATGAAACTTATATGTTTTTGAATTTGGTTAAATAGACATAAATTTTATAATCATAAGATAATAATTAGTATAGGGTTAAATTTTGGTATTTTTCTGAAAACATTCAATTTTTGATGAATAATGAAAAACACTGAGTTATTTGTTAAAACCAAATTTTTAGATAAATTATTATTTAATTTATTTAAATTTATTCTATGTCAAAATAGATACATAATACAAATATAAGTTCAATATAATTAATTGTAGTAATTTTAAAATAATTATATATATATATATATATATTATTTAACGTTTTTCCGTCTTTTACCCACCTCCTAGGAAAATTTGAAAATTTACATAAAACATAATTGTACTGCTTCTCTGAGTTGAATTTTAAAAATCGAAGAGGCATGGTTCATATAAGTTTGTAAAATGTGGTTCAATAATATGAAAATAATTTTTTGGTGAATAATAACTTTTCACTTTTATTTACCATGGTTAAAAGTAAATAGGAAAATTAAGGGTAAAAATGATATTATTATTACCCTAACACAAGTCCTAATTATATTTTATATGTTTAATTTGATCAAATAAACCTTAGGAATAAAATTTGATCATTTAGGTCAACTTGGATTGGATTAGTAAATTTTTTATTATTTCATTTAAAGAATAGTTAAAAGAGTTAAAATCAAATTTTAATTACTAAAACATTTTTAATATAGGGTTATACATAATATAAATTAGAATATAAATATTAATTACAAATATAAATATATGTTCTACATAATCGTATTATATTTATAATTTTTGGACATTAAATAATTAAATGTAGTTATGACACAACGATGACGCAGTAATAACCATATTAAAGAACGATTAAAATAATTGATATTATAAATATCCAAATAAATTAAATTTGAGACTTTTTATGAATTATAATAATTATCTAGGTTAATATGACATGGTAGGGTTGGTTTTATGACTCCTTTGTGATGTAATATAGCTGCTATAAATTTAGAAAAAACAAAATACCAAATAGTGTCAAAATTGTAATAAAAGTGTTTTTAAAACAAATATTATATTATTAATTGATATTATATTAATAAAAATATAAGGTTTGTCCAAAAGACATATATAATTATATGTGTATCCTTAATGAACCACTTGGGGTTCTCTTAGAATTATATTGTATGTTTATTAGTGATATAATATAGAAATACAATGATACATGGTAAATGTCAAACTATTTAACTAAAAGTTAAATATAAATTAAAAAGTTAATATTGTGACCCAAACCTATCTAAAAACTATTGGTTGAGTGGTTTTCGACCAATCCCCACCTTACCCTCTAAATAAATCACACTTGAGCCATTAGAAACTTAAAATTATTTTATTATAAAATAATATTTCTAGCTTTTCTTAAGGTTCCCCTCACACCTCTTATAAAAGGGCACCTACCCTTCTCTAAAATTCACACTGTCAAAGCCATTTGGCTCGGCTATCCCATACCAAAATACCCTCTCAACAATCCTCCATTCATCATATAGGCCTTCCTTTTGTCAGAAATCCAACATAAAGATCCCTTTTGATGAAATCAATAGAAAGAACCTGAAGAAGAGGTAAATATTTGATCACCTCTTTCAAGTTCTTTTCTTCTTCCACATCCCCTTTAATTGTTATATCCATTATAAAATATTTACTCTTGTATCTTATATATATTGTGATGTGATTATAAATATGGTACAATCATATTAATTATTCTATCCATCCTTTGAATGAAATGTCACCATATGTGCGTACGTACGACTTACCGTCTCCATGTCATGGTGTAATTGTTATTCAATACATTATTATTTGGATGGGTATAATAATGATTTTTAATTGATTAAAATAATAAATATAACATTATAATGATTCTGTATATATGATATACCATCCAATTATATTTTTTTTATATAATAAGAATGACATTGTCGCTCGTGCGGATTACCGTCTCCACGAACAGGACGCGATTCATTCCCCATCGTATCCATTCAAGACTAATTTTCATTATATGAATAAAAATAATTTTTATAGACTTAATATCGTTATTAATATGAATAATATACATCCTATCCATAATAAACATTACATTTGTAACAATTCATATAAAGTAAAACGAATGAGTGAACACGTGAAATGATGATAATACTAAGATATTATTAACAAACCAATGTTAAAAGATAACATATGATATCATATTAATGTATATGATTATTTTATAATTTAATAACAATTATTTTACCATTATACAAGAGGTTAACCTACCCTCTGCCAAGAAAAAGTACAAGGTAAGGGTTAATTTCACAATCTCTTTATTATCCGAGGTTGTTTTTACATAAGCATCTACCATGAATTATTTATTATCCCTATCCATGTATAATGAAAGAGTTTTCAATGGGATTATTTTAAGGGACATTTTTAATAAAAAATTATCTTAAACGTTTTAAATTTGTATTCTTTTATGTCATTCACATTAATGTCTATGTTTTCAAAATGGGTTTTAAGGACATATATATATGGACATGAATGTTTTTAAAAATTTAATTCCTTTAAAAAGCTTCAAAGTGGTATGAGACACTTTATTCAAAAATGTAATTAAAAGTATTCATTTCTAAATTGTGTGACTCTTAAATTTTTTCATGAAAATGGATATTTCTTTAAAATATTTTTACAAATCATTTACATCTATGTTCACATCCTTTGATGGATTTTAGGCTTATTTGATGTTGATTTATTATGATACAAAACTTCCATATTGTAATAAAGGTTGTGTTATATGTTTGACTATGAATGTTTTATTTTTATACCATTAATGGTTTATGGATAAAATATTCACATTTCGTATCCTATTATTAATAGGAATGTTTATGTTTTGTTTAAACATTTTCATATGATGAATTCATTGGATTTATTAAGTCACGGGTGAAGCTCGCTATAGCTCCTCGATGAATCAGTGGGTCTCATGAAATAATCTACTGTCTTGTCATAAGGCCTCGACAAAATCTTATTTGTAGTCTTGGAAAAAGGGCTTGATTATGTGGTTATGAAAGTCTGGCATTATGCATTCCATCATTATTAAAGTGGATATTGATATTTCATGTGATTATTCGACTAGTAGAATATCCATTTGAATAAGGCTTTGGTATTATTTGATTTTATATTTTCCATATTATGATGAAGTTCAAGTTTAAAAGGATTTTGTTTTAGTCTTATACATTGCCTTAAATGTTGTGCCATATTCCTGAATGTTTTTGCTTTATTGTTATCCTTACTAAGCATCTGATCTCACCCCTCTCTATGTTTTATTTTTCCTTGGATAATAAGAAGTATATTATGACTGATCTTCAGGGATATTCTATGGGATCTCAGTGTTGTCTATGGTAACAATTTTGTTGTAGTTTTTGGTTTTATGATGTAATGTAGAAATTATGAATTTAGCAAGTACTTCTAAGGATACTAAACTAATCAGTGTTTCAGGAATTGATCCTTTGTGATCATTCAAATGATATGTAACAATGCACCAACTCTGGGATTCTGGGGTCTGGGCGTTACAATTTTACTCTATTCTATGGGGGCGATTGGTGTTTTTAGGATCTAATTGAACCTTCATGAGGTGTCCAACATATCATATATATAATTGGAATCAAAACCCATCTAATTCATTTCTGTACAATATGTAGAGTTTAAAATCATATTTAATGTAGATATATGAGGGAATTAGGCTTCAGTTATATATATCTAGTCATAAGAAGGTGTTCTATAAATCCTTCTTATAAAAGGAATCAGTGGTATAAGATTTTGATCTATTCGTAATATGATGATGGGTAGTGATTTATAATTCATTATGATGAGGGTAACTTCCCTAAAATTTACCAATATGTTAACCCCTTGGGATATACACTGAGGTTGACACATTTGTATTGGTGAAATCAAATCATGTAACTGAATGATCCATACACTAGGTATAAGGCCCATGCCTTAAACTATACATAATCATGAATTACGTTAATAATTTACATTGAGAATCATTTCAGGTTTATAGTTTTAGATAATTAGGCCAGGACTATTACATTATATCTCTAATATTACAATATATAATCTTCTATTATGAATCCATTTCATTCATAAAATAAAATCTCTGAAAATAAAACATGATTTCGTTTCTAGATATAAATATTATTGAATTATTATTTTACCTTAAAATCCCTTATATCCCATTAACAACATTTCAAAAACATGGTATGAGAATAAAAAACCTAGTAAGGGTTATAAAATAAGGAAGGAAAACATTAGTCCATCAATACATACACGTCAATGAAATCATACTTTTCAATCTTTAACATACCACACAAGATCATAAGATTTATGAATAACCCATGTAAATCATAAACCATAAAGGTAACTTGTGGCATCGATAAAGTACTTAAATTTTATATTTCCCAGCTATGTAGGGAGTCACATTTCGAATACCCATTATATTATATTACCAAAATCTCTTAGGAGAAACAATAACATTTACCTCTTTCATGTTACCCAATGAAATGGAGAGCTATCTCGAGCTCACCCTCCCTAGGATTACCATGGAAAAACCTGTATATGTAAATAGATCCCCAGAACCATAAAAATTCACAACACATAAAACAAGAATAATGGAATTATAACACTTCCACATTGCATTCACTAGATATTAGTTCAAGATATAAACATAATCAATTCATTTAAAACATTCGAAAAGAAGATTTTGGAGTCAAAGTGTCCCATAACATTCTGAAACATTTGAAAGGAATTTAAACGTTAAAACACTAATGTCTATATAAATAAATACTTAAGATAATTTCTAAAACATAGGCATGAGAGATATGGATTTATAAGATTAAATATTTAAAACATTTACAACGATGATTTAGTTAAAAAATCCATTACCACATTAGAAAATACTTGAATAGAAATAATTAAAGAATAAAATCAAATAAATCTATAAATATCATGATATAAATTGTCAATATGGTTTCATATTGATCATTAGGATAATAAAGGTGCACAATATTTATATAATCCTCAATGAAAGGATATTGAGATGTAGTCCCTTAAAAAGATTGTATCACAAGATTAATGATAAATTAATGAAATAATTTTTTTAGAAAAATATAAATACACCAAGTATAAGTGAATATTAAGTGTAAAAAAATATAATTCATTCACACATATTCATAACATGACATAATATAGAAGTAGAAGTTTAACCCAAAGAATACAAATTGGGTTAAGAAGTTTCCTTACAATAATTTGGAAACCTAACGACGTCACTTAAAAATTCATAAAATGAGTTGGGGAGAGAGAGAAAGGTTATATAATCACATTGAAACAATATTTAAATCAATAAATAAATATAAGAACATATAATTTTTTTTAAATTGATATTTAAATACATAACATAAATGAGGACTTTTACAAAAAGTGGACGGTGAAAGGTTCCCTAACCTCATGACTAACTTGACTCGTTATTTCTTTAATATGATGAAAAATAAACTAATGGTAATTTATAATTTATTTAGCAAATTTTCATTTTTTTCCTTTTATATCAATTATTACCATGTTTTAAAAATTACATAATCATTTGAGTTAATAATGGTCCTTTTGTCGATATTTGTACTTGAGTCAAAAAAGAACTTCTTATAATTTAAAGTTTTATATGTGGTAAAAACAACATTTTCCCCAGAATTATATTAATGATTTACATATCATATATATCCAGTATATATATGTATTTATAATAGCACATTACATTTGGAGAGAAGAAATGAAATGCACCATTCTTGGAGATAGTAAGTCGTACGTAAATATGAACGCTACATTCATTTCTATTTCATATTTAGTGGAATGAAAAATTAATTATACATAGGAATATTATAATTATAATATAATAACATATATAATTTTATTAACACCAAACTTTATATGTTTCATGTGTGGTATGAAGTAGTCATATCACTTTGAGGGGGCGGTAGTCCGCACATCCTCAAATGAAATTATTGTATTTAACCATTTTTGAAACCATAATGGTATTACATAAATGAAAAATAAATAATCATAGAGATATTATAAATATAATATATATAACTTATAAATACAGTTCTATCATAATGACATCCATGAGATGCGGTAGAAGATAATTAAACAATAATCTTTTTGTGGGGCAGTAGTTCGTCGTCCACAGAAACAGTATGTTTGTATCCATTAGATGGAGGTGCGTGTATGTGTAGTTATAATCATTATAATAAAAAATACTAGTAAGTTGAAAATATGTTTTTGTAATAAAATAATCGAATAAATATAGTTTATGGTGTTGATGAAGGAAAATAAAAGATACAAACATTACAGAAGACGTTGCCTTTAAATCAGGAAATTTATTTTGATTTGAGCCAAAGGGCTCCCTTGAATTGCCTTCTACATAGGGGAAGGATTCTAAAAGGAAAATAGGGATGTTTGGGGCCTCATGGAGAATAGTTTGGGCAATACAAGGGGATTGAGAGGTGTGAGTAATGGGTTAGAGTTGGTGTCCTTTTATAAGAGGGTGCAGGGGATCTTTAGGAAAGTTTGAAAGTATTATATTATTATAAACTTATTATCAGTTTAAAAGGTAGAAAACTTATTTAATTATATGGTAAGAGGCATATTTGTCGAAATAAAATAATCAAATAATAAATGGACATGGGTTGTATCTTTTTTAATCATTATCATTTTTTATTTAACCATTTGTTAACTTATTTAACTGTTACCATGTCCTCTTATACATATATAATATATGACTAATATATATACTATAAAATTCCAATAGGCCCAAAATAGATCATTTATGATATTGTTAACATTTTTTATGTTAGTTGGACGAATCGTAAAATTTTAGGATTTTTTTATCATTTAATAAAATATTAATTGTTTTAAAAACTCATTTGTCTCAATTTATAACATATTCATATAAATACATTTAAAAAATCTACAAAACTATGATTATTTTAAAAAAACATCATTATTTAAAATATAACATGTCAATATTATCTCTAAAATTTGTGTATGATAGAAAATGTTTCAAAATACATTTATTTTACAATTTATAATATCATTTTTTGAATCCATTATCAATGAAGAAATTAGTGCATCACCAATTTGTTATAATTAAGTTTATTTATTTAATGTATAAAAATTAGAAATAAAATACCATGATGTATAAAATCTTTTTTGATTTAAAATTAATATTTATATTTAAACCGAACACTTATATTACCCCATGTACTACTGTTTTACTAAAAGAAATATGTTTATGTATTTTTTGTTCTTACTTTAAATTAATTAATATAAAATGTCATTATCACTCCCAAGTGGCTCCATGGGGTCCCAAAATCGACCAAAGGATGCGCATGGTCGGATATGTATCCCAAAACATGATTAAGACATGTGTTAGGGTAAACTAATATTATTATAATAGTATTTTTTTACCCTTGTATACCAGATTTACCCTTTAATGATGGTAAATAAAATAATATCTGAAGTAACTATTCATAATGTCTAAAAATAAAAGTTACCTACATAAAAAATTTGTACCTCCTGATTCCAAATATGAAATCCATTTTTCCAAATTCAAAACACATATGTTTCAGAAAATAATTTAAAATTAATTCTCGTTGACAAAATAAAAAGCATGTTTTTTAGAAATAATAGCTATCAAAATATTGACACTGGTTTATATCCAATTTCAAAAAAAAATTACTCCAAACGATCCTCATTGGATTAAATGGAAAAAAATATCCAATAAAAATTTATATATAATTAAATTTTTTATTTGACAATATATATAAATTAGATTAAAATATTGTTTTGAATTAAAAGGAAGTATTCTTCACTATTGATTAATAAATGAACTTTATCAGAAAAATACCAATATTTTACCCAAAGTAAATTTTGATTTCATCATTATAAATAATAATTCTATTTTTCAAAAGATAACATTAAAATGTTGTAATAAATTTATTTAAAAAGGGTTCTCCATCAAGAGGCGATAAATCGACATTTTAAAAAATATTAGATTATTTATGATCGAAATTGGATTCTTTCACATTTTAAGCCTTCATATTTTGTTGGATAAATGAAAAAAAAACGTTTTACAAACATGTATAATCATATTTCTGTTTATTCTATTCATTCCTGCCAATATAACAGATAAGCTTTAACTACTATTTAAAATAATACTATATTTTTATTTTTCAGTATTAATTTGCCTTATGTGCAACATGAGTTTTTCGAAGAAACGCATTGTTGCGTGCGAGGTACTCCATCGAACATAACATCACCTTTAAAGTAAATATAACATTTAATTAAAAAATATTAAAAAATATAAAAATTTCATATTCTTTATTTACCAGGTATGTTTTATCCTTCCACCCTTTTGAAAATTGCAACCTCTGAATTTTAAAATTGGGCTTAGAAACTTCATTAAATGTCCTAAATCAGAAAAAGATTCAATAAAACTATCACTTTGAAAGAATTATAGATAATTACAATGGTTTCCTGAGATAACCCACACTTGGATTCCATGAAAACATCGATATAGAGTAGAAAATATGTGTCAAGTTCTGATAGAGAGTGATAGAAAACATGATCATGATAACGTTAACCACAAGAAAACCACAAAAATGTGATAGGTTAAATGGTGTTTGGATTCCCAGTAGGAAAAGTCAACAGACCATAATTTTGTTTTATGTTTCATTTAGTAAATTTGGAGAATTTATTTATGATATTAACTAATGACATAAGGAAATACACTTACTTTTCACGTAGTGTTTCATCCTTTAGTAATCTTCTACAAAAAACTCAACTTTTCTCCAAACAATGAGTATTCAAGATGACTTGGTCAAACCTCAAGCGCTACAATCAATATTATAGAGTCACGTAATTCAAAAATTATGAACTATATATTTCCCTTATATTTATAAATTAAAAAAACTGAATTGGTTAGTACAAGACCATATAATCTACAAAAAAGGATAATAATTATAAAAACATATACTACCCGTAATCCCAAAAATTCGACAAACAATAACCGAATTTCAGCAAAGACTATTCAATAAAAAAATGTCCTTAATATTCTTCAATGTAACCCAAACTATGATTGAAACCAAAAACTTGAAAGGATTTAATCACAATGTCATCCATAGTAAATATTAATATTTATATCCAAATAATATCGACTACTCTTAAAGTCTCATATAGAAGAGTAATTAACATAATGAAATATTATCAATGAATGTTTAATCATTTCCATAAATGAAACATATTTTTATTTTTCCAAAACAAAAACATTGATTATTACAAAATAAAATTTCAACCTTTATTCCACAAATGAGATCTCATAGTATTATATTTTCCTTATGCATATAGTGTTCCTGAAAGAGAGAACGTCTTCCAAAATAACCTTTGTCAATTAGTCACCAAATCATTTTCCAATACTAAGGATATCCATTTTATAGAACATAATTTCCCAAAATAAACTTATTCTTGATCCATAAAAACATGTAACTAAAAATATTTAGTCATACTAACCAGGGATTTCAAGTTTTCCAGTGGTATGCGATAAATCACAACCACACATTGGTTGCAAGTTCGATTCTCGTAGATTTTTCCAGCAAGACAGATTTCCACATAGACATCATGTTGTAATTTTTCAATGACTATATAATTTTATAACATTCTAAAAAATGAGATAAATTCATAAAAAATAACCATAACATATTTTAACCACAAATGTTATCTCATACCTCTCATTTTCATCCCCAAAAGTAATAACATATAATTACCTCAAATTCAAGGATCATATAAACCCAAACGGGTATTTTTGACTATATCCACAAAAGAAAAGATAAATCTTTATTGAATAAAATTTTCAAATATCAAACGTTAGGTTTAAACACAATCGATAAATTGTTCCAATGTAATCCTATCATCAAAAGAGTCTTAATACTTTTAATCATTTCATCATCCTAAAATCTAGCATAACTCTTAGATCCCTTATATGCAGAAATCTTACTCATTCAATGTTATTCATGATCCATTAAACATTATTTCCCAAATTATTCCTTAATACTTATTTCTTATAATAAATATCATGAATCATATCCTAATATTCAATAATTTTAAAACATCAACTATGAAATAATCCATACATTTAATTGGTCATTGTTAGTTTCCTAATGCTAAATTGGAATGGTATTAGGTATTCGTAGATATATATTTGTATGGTCCTATTGATCCCATTCCTGAACCTTCTTCATAAGACATTTATATGTATAATTTCCATGCACAACACATTTAAAACATTGAAATTATCCCTCATAAATAACTTCTTTCCCTTTCATGGAGTCAATTGGATGCTTCCTTTTTCAACGGAAGGTTCTTGTTTTATGACATTCATTACCACATATATAGTATATTCCATACCCTTTAGATAATTTAACTACGTATTTCTTTTCACATCCTAGACAAATAGGTTATTTAATATACTTACCTTTTTGATTATTACCTGAACATCCATAGAGATTTGTTTCTCAATTATACGATGCCTTATAAAAATCACCATGGTTCTAGTGGTCAATGATGACATCATATAGTTTGTTGAAAATAACCACAAGAGTTCTCATTGAAGTTCCCATTTCATTTGTTTGCTTATTCAGAAGACTGTCACAACTTTCTTCATATCCATTGTTACTTTGGTTGATTCTAAATCAATCAATTTACTAAAACAAAATAGGTCAGTGTGAGTATATCAGTAAAATCATCATATAATTTCTTATGAGGATGCTAAAGACTATGATATACATATTCATGTTATTTTAAACCAATAAAATTTATCTAAAATAACTATGAATCTTTATAATATGTTAAACGTTATGATTATGTCACTTATTCTTAAATAACACTCTAACCACTAAAGTTATCAAAACTAACATATAATACCAACTAGAAGGCCACATCCTTAAATATTAAATAATATTTAATTATGTTAATAATTAAAATTGAGGATATTTTCAGGTTTAAAGGTTTAGATAATTAGGCCATAAATATTACATTACATCTCAAATATTACACTATAGACGCTTCTACTCAGTATCCATTTTTTCATAAAATAAAAACTCTTAAAATTAAGAAAGAATTCTTTTCATGATATAAATCATCTTGCAATCTTCCTTTCTCTAAACCTGTGTTATTTCCTTTGAAAAACAATTCAAAAACGTGGGATGAGCATAAAAAGATATGTAAGGGTTATAAAGCAAGGAAAAAAACTATTAGTCCATCATTATATACATGTCCATGAAATCATACTTTTAAATCATTATAATACCACACCATATCATATGATTTATGAATAAAACATGGAAATCATATATCATAAAGTTAACTTGTGGAATCCATAACATAATTATATTGTTTCTCTCACAGATACACAGGGAGATCTGTTTGAGATACCCATCACTAAATATTACCAAAATCTCATAGGTGAAACATAACTGTTTACCTCTATCAGGTGACCCAATGCATTAGAGAGCTATCCCGGGCTCACCCGCCCTAGGTTTATCATTGAAAAAACCATATAAGTAATTAATGAACAAGACATATAAAATATTAATAACACATATAAAACATAATGGGAAGATAAAATTTCCACATTTCCTTCACAAGATATTAGTTCAAGATATTGACATAATCAATTCATTTATATCATTCAAAAAGAATAGTATTGAATCAAATTTTCCCATACCATTCTGAATCTTTTGAAAGGAATTTAAAAATTATAACACTCATATCCCAATAAATAAATACTTCAAATTATTTATGAAACATGGACCTGAAAAATTAGTATTTGGAAAATGTAATCATTAAAACATTTAAAATGATGTTTTAGTTGAAGAATCCATTACCACTTGAGAAAATACTTGAATAAAAATAATTAAATAATAAAATCAAATAAAAATATAAATAACATGAGAATATATAATATCATGACATAAAATGTCAAAATGTTTTTATATACACCTTATAGTATAATAAAGTTTCACAATATTATATTATGCCTCAGTGAAAGGAGATTGAGACGTAGTCCCTTACAATGGTTGTTTGATAAGATTAAGGATAAATAAAAGACATAATTATATGTGAAAAATATAAGTATACCCAATATATGTGGTTATTATGTGTAAAACAACCATAGGGTATACACAAATATTCATTACATGACATAATCAAGAAGTAGAAGATTTACCTAAATAATGGAAATTGGGTTAAGAAGTTCCCTTACAAAAATTCGGCAGTCTAAAACTGTCATTTAAAAATTAAGAAAATTAGTTGATTAGAGTGAAAAGGGTTCTATCATCGCATGGAAATAAAATTTATATCAATAAGGTTATATAAGTACATATCCCATCATTTGAAAATTGAAATTTAAAGACAATACATAAAATAAGACTTTGACAAAAAGAGGACGGTGAAAGGTTCCCTTAACTTGTGTCCGACTCGACTCGTTCATTCTTTAATCTCCTAAATAATAAACTAAAATTAATTTCAAACTGATTCATAACCATTTTCAAGTTTATTATTATTTTTATATCACTTATTACACTATTGTAAAAATTACATAATCATTTGAGTTAATAATTGTCGTTTTGTTTATAATGGGTACGTGAGTCAAAAAAGAACTTCTTATAATTACATGTTGTCTATGTGGTAAAAATTAATTTTCTCTAGAATGATATAAATTATTTAGATATCATATATATCATATATATACAGTATATATATGTATTTATAATAGTACAAAACATTTAGAGATTAGAAATGAAATGCACCATTCATTGATACGGTAAGTCGTACGTACGCATGAACTCAACATTCATTTCTTTTACATAATAAATGTAATGAAAACATAATGATATAGATGAATATTATAATTACAGTATAATATCATATATAATTCCATTAACTTTAGCCTCTATACATTCCATGTATTCCATTAACGAGTCATATCACTTTGAGGGTGCGGTAGTCCACACTTCCTCAAATTAATTTATCATATTCACCCATTATGGAGACCATAAAAGTATGATATAAATGATAAATAAAGAATCATTGAGATAGTATAAATAAAATATATATCACATATAAATAATTTTCCATCATAATGGCCACCAAGAGAGGTAGTAAGAGATAATTGAACAATCATCGTTTTGTGAGGCAGTGGTTTTCTATCCACAAAAACAATATGTTAGTATCCATTAGATAAAGGAGTGTGGATGTTTAGTTAGAATACATCTCATAAAAAATAAAACTATATTGAAGATTAAGTTTTTGTTATAAATTAATGGAATAATGTTAGTTTAGGGTGCTATAGAAGGGAAAAAAGAAAAAATCTTGAGAGAAGATGTTAGCTTTAAATCTTGTAACTTCTTTGGATTTGATCCAAATGGCTCTCTTGAATTTCCTTCTACCTAGAGGATGGATTTTAAAAGTAAGAGAAGGATGTTGGGATCTTCTTATATCAGAGTTTGGACAATCCATGGGGATTGACTGGTGTGAGTAATGGGTTAGTGGTGGTTGCCTTTTATAAGTGAGAGGAGGGGATCTTTAGGTTTGTTTGAATGATTTATTTTAGTAGAAACATATTTTTGGTTTCAAAAGGTCCAAAACTAAATAAATTATATGAAAATTTTCATATATGTCAAAATTAAATCACCCAATAAACATTTTAAGTGTTTTGGACATTTTGTAATCCTTATCTTTTTTATTTAACCTTTTGTTAACTTATGTTTGTTTTACCATGTCCTCTTATATATTCATACTAAATGGATAATATATTTACTATAAAATCACAGGAAACCCAAAATGGATCATTTATTTCATTTTTAACATTATTTATGTCAGTTGGAAAAATCTTATATTTTTAGGATAATTTTATCATTTAATAAAATATTAATTGTTATAAAAATTTATTTATGTGAATTTCTAAATTACTCATATCATGACATTAAAAAAACTATAACAACTTGATGATTTCTAAAACACGTTATTAATTCAAATATAAAAAGTTATTATTATCCTTAAAATTCATGGATGGCATAAAATGTTCAAAAATAAATTTATTTTAATATTTATAATTCATTTATTTGAATCCTTTATTAATAAAGCAATTACTGCATCACCATTATGTCACAATTAAGTTTATTTATTTAATGACTAAAAACTATAAATAAAATACCATGATGTCGGAAATAGTTTTGGTTTCATAACCACATAAATTTTCCATTAGGATACATAGGTAAGTTTGATATAGTTCTCATGATGATTGTTACTTTTATGGATGTTATTGTGGAGGTTCGTATAGAGTGGATAAAATATACTTTTTAGATATTTTGATTCAATAAAGGGAAATTATTTTCATTAATGTGTATGAATATTTATATATATATATATATTATTGAATAATTATAACATTATACATTTATATCAAATATATAATATTTTTATTGTTTTAATTTCTTTATGATTCAAAAATTAACAATTATAGTATTATTCATGAATGTTGTACAAGTGACATAGACCACAAGGCATTACAATGAATGAATGAGTAATAAAATTATTTTCAATGTAATAATATGTCATTAATAAAAGACTTATTATTTTATAATTATTATATTAATTTGGGATTACACATTAATGAATATATTAATGAAAACTTGATGAAAATGTGTTGGCAGAGGAAAAAACATAAGTTGAAAAAATGATTATCTCCATAAAGAGACAATTGGAAACATACAATTGTGGAATAATTCTTTTGACCAATGAAAAAAATGGGATATTAAATTATAATGGATATAATTTTGTCTGTGATTCAATAAGAATATAAAGGAATGTTATGGAATAAAGGGTGTGGTGGGGAGGTCCTTTTATAGGTGAGCATGAGTGGAATTTGGAGATGTATAAAAATAATGGATTGGGGTGAGAGGAGGCCATTCTATATCTCATATACCCATTTAATGATATAATTTTGGGATATTTTAGGTACTTAACTATTTTTTAAACCCTTTACATCCTTTTATCCATTACTTTAATGACTACTTATTTCCATGGTAACTTAATTTTATCCCTAGTTATTATACTTAACTAATTGAAAATTTATAAAATTATAATATGAAATATGATATCCATTTTAACATATTAATTTTCTAACATTAATAATATTAAATTCTAAATTAATTTATATAAGTTGGAGAAATAAATTTATAAAAAATAATTGTTAAAGATAAAATGAATTTATTATTACTTATTTTCATTTAATAGATATTTGATGAATATTAATTTATTTAGTTGTACATATTGTAAAAATCATTCAGTAATATAAATATATTATTGTGATTAATTTTTTTTTTCATATAAAAAATGAACTAATGAAAATACGTCATTGTTACTTACCTCTATTAACTATAAAAGTAATTATTCCATTTTCATTATTATTTATTTATTTTATTTAAAAATAATTTAAATTCATCAATTAATTTTTATTAAAAATCATTATTTTTATTTTAATTAATTTATCGAATGTATTTTATATATATATTTCAAATATATAAAATACAAGAATATATACATACACATATATCCTTTATCGTGTAAATAGTTACATGTTATTATCATTTTAACATCAAACTAAAATACCGCCCAACAACATCTTATATGATCTCAGTACATGATAAGAAATAGTTATAATATTAGGTGGAGGTCATTTTATGATGGATCTCATATTGATATGCGTGAGAATTAAGATAGCTCATAGATTTTTTTTCTCAATTTCATAATAAAGAATGTTCATCATGTTCATGGTCTGTGGGAAAATTTATGTTTGCGTTCAATTAAATAATAGTAGAAAAGATAGTTTCATAATAATTTATTCTACAACATTATTCAATTATATCACCCTTCTATATAGATATTATAATTTTTTACTTAATATATATATATATCATAATATTCAATATCTATATTACAATAATCCTATTTTAAAATAATACTACTTATTGTTTAATTATCAATTTTTTACGTATGATAATGGTATAAATAAAAACATAAGGCCAAAAACCATAAAAACTAAACTGCAATGTTATATTCTAATAAATAAAATCAAAAATTTCAACAAAATGACTGATGTTATTCTATAAAATCTATTTTTGTTATATTTGTCTTCTTTTGATAGTTTTTATTCTATCTATAATGATTATCAGTTGTACAACCCATATAAATCATAAAATGAGGGAATATTTCAATCCTATTTTTTTTACATATGGGTCTATCTTCTTTTTAATTTATCATATTTTTACTACCATGGGAATTTTATAATGTATATTGTTTTTTATTTATTTTTTTTTACCATTATGAAATAAAAAAAAATTGATATTTTTATCAATGTTTCATAAAAAAATCATCATTTTAATAAAAGGAATTTTAGAATTATAAATTTTCAGTGATACTTTTAATGTACTCAAGAATATTGAAACCAATATTTGTGGTCGTATGGTTTGTATAAACAAAATACTTAATTATCCATTTATTTGAAATGATGATAATTGGGTGTAATGTAGGAATTTAAACCACAAAAATTGAGGTTCACACCTTTAATGATTGAATTCATAAATAGAAGTCCCGAATATCTTCATTACTATATTCATCTAGCACATATATGATTTAAAAAGGGTAAGAACACATTATATAATTATTAATAAAGAGTAAATAATGGTTTTGAAGAAAGATAATGATTTCTTCTCTAACTTAATAGAATTTTTTTGATGAATTATCAAGGATTATAATGAATCTAATAATGGAATATTGATGGAAAAATTTTACCTACTATTCACTAATCAAATGTTGGAATTATTATATTGAAAAAAAACTATTAGTTTTTTTGTTGATAATATCATACAACATATTTTACCACCACCTAGGGATTCATTATGAATCAAATTCACTAAAAAAATATATGTTTTATTACAAATAAAATTTTTCATATAATTTTTCAATCACCTCACAATTTTTAATGGTTTTAAAAACAAATTTTTTAGGGTTTATGAACTACTATTAAATGTATTCATGAATGAATTTTTTATTATGTTTTAAATTTTAAATATTTATATCTCTTTTATGGTACTTAAAATAAGATATGAAACATTCCATGTTAAAAATTTGGAGATGTTCTAAATTATATTGAATTATTATGTGACCAATAAATTTTGAGAAATGAAATAATTAATGATCTTATCACGATTATGGTGATAGTAATGTTTCTAGAACATGATTTACTGGTATAAATGCATATAATATTTTGATATTATAGAAGAAAGAGGAAATTTTAAAATAAAATTATCAAATTTCTCATCTTTACCCCTATTATTTTCATTAGTTTTACACCTTTCAAAGAAATAAAATTTAATGTGGAAATTTGCAACACCCCATGATTTTAGAATACTTTTCTTCATAATATTTTAGTTGTGTCTAGTTTATTATCCACCATGAAACCATGATCATATATAAATAATTCATAAAAAATGTAAAATGAGGAAAATTAAATGGTAATTAAATGAAAAATAAATTTTAAAAAATTTCCTAATTCCCATAGAAAATACTATTTATTCTAAAGAACATGTTTGACAAAAATAAATTACGGGAATTAGTTTTGTCTTGTATTTATTATTTTAAAATTAATTCAGATTACTAAACATATGAAAATAAAATTTTTACTCATTCATTAAATGAATAATTTTTTATAAATTAAAATAAAATATGTTAAATGTAAAAATATTTACTTAAATGAAAGACTAATATGATTTCATATTTTTGTTTCTATCATCATAAAATAAATTATTGAATTTTATTGAATTTTAAAAATAATTTATATAACATTAGTAAAATAAAAGTATATTTATCTAATGGTTTTTACAAGTAATTAAATAAGAATAAAAGCATTTTTTCATAAAAATATATATTCTGTGAAACTATTTTTAATGTATTTCATGAATAGACATAAGAAATATTTTCTATCAATTATATCAATTCAATATTATAAAATGCCGTAAAATATTTCAAATCATAAAAAATAATAATATTAATTAAGTTTTTCATAATATTTTCAGCAATTAATAAAAGCCAATGTAAAATTTTAACACCTCGATAAAGGGTAAAAGTGTAAAAACACGGTAAATAAAATTATAAATGTCTTAAGAACAGTTAAATACATTTTTTAAATCTCATATTAATTGTTAATATAAACAATAATCATCATAACACATAAAAGATTGAGATTTTTTATAGGATAACTATAATTAAAACCTTTATATTATTTTATGAAATTGATAATTTCCAAATATATCACTCTTGCTTTTCTTATATTTAGGATTTTTTATTAAGAATAAAAATATTTGATGAATAGTTATAAATTTTTATCATGATTTTAGAGATATAATTTCAACTGTTGTCATGAACCAACCTGGGTCGACCATGAACCGTTCACCCAAGCCTGTCCGCAACATGGCCTGAAGGGCTTTCCCGATCCCAATGGGCTGGCAACTAGTACTTGGAAAAAAATTTCATCGGTGGGAATGATTTAGACCCTAAAATAAATAAATTAATAAACAATAAAGAAAATAACGTTACAACTAAACTATAACAGCAGAAAAAAATCAAATATGACTCCTTATGACCCTCTAGGTCACCACCCAACATAAACTCAAGCAATCTCCAACACTGAGCAGGTGATCCAAGAACCTGAAAAATAACTAAACCTGCAACACAAAGAATATGATAGGTGTGAGCACCATGTTTCTCAGTTGGGATGCCAAATGTAACCATAGAATTCATGTTATCCCTTTCCCAAAATAGTCCACTGACACAAGATTGAAATACTATTATAAAAGTAGGGTTTTCACATTTTAAAATATGCAATATCATTTTACAATTTAAAAACCCAACCCATGCTACGTACCATTTCTAAAATCATTTATCAATTATAAATAAAATCCAAAGAAGAATAAACGAAAGCTGAGATAGTGTAAAACAAGTTAAAAGTGAAAACCAATAATATAATACTAAAACATAAGATAATAAATAAATGAAAATAATCCGGTAAAAATGGGTGATCCTAATCATCCCTTGAAAACCCATGAACACAATCTGTTTCAGAACCACCTTCCGGTGTATGGTGAGAATCCTAAGTCTATAACCAACTGGTCGCCCTAAACTGACCAATCCAGGGGTAAATCCCGCCTGGCCCAACAACAAATCTAGGGGGTACCAACCCGTCTAATTGGGGTTTATTAGTAATCGTCACTCAATAATATAAAAGATGCCCAGGAACCCATCATGTGTATAATGATACTGTGTAAGTGGCTGGTCCTCACACATGTGACTCATCTCACCGCGCTTTTCTACCCCAAATACAGACACTCTATACGATATCACATAAAGGGATACCCCCCAATAGAGGTGCCCCATATATATATATATATATATATATATATATATACATATACATCATACCATTAAAGGTTACAACCGCACTGCTATACCATATAATCATCCAAAAATTTCATAAAACATTTTGGGCTGCCAATCGGGCACACTCACATGTCAATGTATAATCTTTCCCATGAAAACATCACTTTTGAGTTGAAAGTTTTAGACGGGCCTTTGAGTCGGCATGTCCAAAAACACATTCAAACTGTTAATCAAACATCACTTTTACATTTTCAAGCCAAAAAAACTTTACTATTTTATGTCACGCCAAATTATGCTTAAAGGCCAACTAGACTAAACTTGAGAAACACCCTAAAAGAAATTTTTAGAACCCACACAAAACACTCTACCTCTTTCCAATAAAAAACAACCTTGTATAAAACCAATCCTTCACGAAAACCCCAACTTAATTCGTCACCCTCATTTGATGAATCATCCATATGTGCACATAGTGAACCCATGTATACGCCAACATCCAGCGATACACCCAAAAAAACTAATAAGTAATTTTAATCCATTTTCAATAAAACATCCATTTCATTAAGAAGAATGTTCAACCACCCACCTTATTTAGAAAATATAAAACCAATCCCTTAAAAATCATTAAACATTTCCCAGAAACATTTTAACACATTTAACAAACCATACAATTTCAAAACTATACACTCTAGACCAAATTTACAATAAAATAAACATTTTCCCAACAACGTGTGTGCTATGCATTTTATAAGAACCCCTAATCCCAATTTAAATAAACACTTTCAATTAAAAAGAACAACCCATTGGCCAAAATTCAAAAAAATATGTATGAAAATCATTAAAAATTACATTTAATATATTCAATCATCTATAAAACACCACAAAAAAACTAATTGTGAGAATTTTGATGGCGTGATTCATATAAAAAAAATTCAAAATAGGATTTGGAACCTTAATAAATGAATAAAGCATGGACACATGTATGTATTTAAATAAAACATACTAAATGTAACAATACAAGTCTGTAGCTAAAGAATTTCATCAAAAGCCATTTTTTATCAAATCCCAAAATCTTATAAATGCATAATAGACTAATTAGATATACTGCGATGAGGCAAATTAGATAAAATAAATATGAATAATAATAATTTGAAGGACCATCTGTCAAAGTAATGCATTATAAAGGAAGATTTATGGATTAGATGACCTCAGGTCAAGAGAGGATAAAATGGAACTTCAGTGGGAGTAAGAGAAATCTCTCGCAGACTAACCATGCATTCTTAACATCAACAAAAACACAAAACACACAACCCATGACAATATTAGGATTTAGGAAAATTAAAGGAAACAGAAAAGATTAAATGGATGAAAAAAACAAAAAAAAAACAAATAAATAAATAAATAAAAGAACATGAAAAAATACTGGAGTAGGGTAGTAGGTATACTAGAGGTGTGCTGAGTATCGAAACTCTCGAGAGATGGGGTCATGTTCACCGGAGACACCTTTACCGGAGTGTAGGATTCCAGAAATGACCTGACTGGAGTACGGAAGAGGCCAAAATAATGAGGGCCGGAGTGAGAGGCAATTGTGAGGTCGGACCTATGGAGCATGACATATAAAGGGGCTGGACAAGGTCGGAGTAGCATGGGTGAGCGGTAGATGGGAGGTCCAATGTGGGGCTAAGGCGGTTGGGGCTTGGATGGAATGTGGTAGGGGGTGTAGGGTCTATTGAATTCGGCATAGGGGGGACTGGAACAAACTGAGGGTGAGGGTGAGGAACTGAAAATGGTGAGGTTTAGTGCATATGATCTGGAAAGGGAGTGATGAGGGCAGTAGATGCGTGAGGTGGATAACAGGGAAGGCGGGGGTGGCGGCGTGATGCGTACGGCCTAGATAGGGGCACACAACATGGAGGTTGGCCGGTTGGGATCGACTCGGTGGAGAGATCACACATTTGAGTAGAGACCTGGTGGCCGAGTGTGCAGAGTCGAAGAGGAGTGCCACTGAGAGGGGGTTTCGATGGTTGTAGGAGTGGGAGGTCAGAGGAAGGGTCTGTAGCGCGGGGCGGCGAGTGGGATGTCATAGGAAGGTGAGTATGGGAGGTGCTATATCGCACCGGGAGGGAAGACCAGGTGGAGCGTTTGGCGCATGCAGAGACCAGGATCCAGAGGGAGAGGCCTGCTGGAGGTGAGTAGGCACTGAGGTAGGGTCCTATAGGGGGGTTAGAGGTCATGATGGGGGGACAAGGGGTGTCTTGGTGCCACAATGCAGAACGGGGAAGGGGGAGACCCGCTGGGTAGATCTAGGTTTTTATACAATATTTTTTTATAACAATAATAATAATAATAATATTAATATTAATAAGACCCTAATAATAATAATAAAACTAGAATAGTAATAAAAACAATTATAACAATATTATTATTAAAAATCATATTATTGTTATTATTATTATTAAACATTTTATAAAATTATGCTTAATTTAATTTAACATACATTATTTTATTTATTTATTTTTCATTCATTTACCATTTAAATTAATTCGTTTATTTATTTCGAATATCGGGGCAGTTGCATTGCTCACCTACAGTCTGACGCATTGTTGAGAAAATTGCCTCCAAACCGTGCTACCCAGTATTACTCGCTTGCAGGGTCAAGACGCATGCTTGCCGCGTGGTTCAATAAACTACGCGCGAGTCATCTGCCATAACTCAGACCCACCCAGGCGTCTATACGAGCACCGCGCAGTTACTCTTAACTGTGCGGTATGGCCATTAAATAGTGGAAAACATTGTCTGAAACCCAAAATAATAATTAATGTAATTGAAGATAATAAATCATTAAGGTCAGGGTGTGACAATTCACCCCACCACAGAAATTTTCTTCCCCTATAAAGTCACGAAACCATAAGATGGTCAAGAATTTAGTTCATGCATAAAAAAAACTAGATGAACTGAAAAACATCCTAGATGACCTAGAAAACTGCAACAATGACACGTCTTCAAATGGAAGTGACATGATGGCTGCATGTGCTCGAACCAGACACACTGGTGGTACACCACTGAAGGGTCCAACAAACTGGAAACCAGAACCAGTGGAGAGGAATATTTAGCAATAGGTTCCTCTGGAAAACCCTGCTCGCCCGATGGGGAACTTTTATATGAAACCAGATATGCTGGATTCCTGACCATATGCACTTCGGGGACCAACTCATCTACGAACACCTCATTCACTAGCTTCTCAAACTGACGGTCCCTATAAGGGAGGACCTGCTCCTTGATATCTAGATGAAAAACCACGATGAAGAAAGAAGTCTTCATAAAATTCTACAATTCTACCTCTAGAGAAAAGGACACAAGATCTTTGAAATGGTCAACATATGTCTTCACTATCTGTTGGCCTTGTTGAATACGCATGATATTTTCCATTTTATTTTCCTTCACCTCTTCTGTTACAAACAATCAGATGAAGACGGATTTGAAGACATCCCATGTCATCCCAAATTGCACTGACAATGGTGCAATAAACTCCCATTCTTCTAGATATTGACCTTCTAACAAATCCAAAATAGTATGCACTCTGACAGCTTCACGAGTTGCCAATACCTTGAAGATATTCTTGACCTCTTCAAGTCGCTCTACTGCCTCTAATGGACCCCGATCACCATGAAGGATAGGCAATGTATGAGAAGGACCAAAAACTGGGCATGACTAATTGGAAACCTTGGCAAACATTCTGGGTGGAATTTTCTAATCAATTTATAAAACATTGAGCCAAAACTGATATCAAGCCGAAGCAACATCAAAGAAAGCACCTTCATCAAAAATAACCAACTCAAAAGAAACAAGTAAACAAGAACACAAATCAAACAAATTCCTCTTTCAAAAACCTCCATTCCATTATAGATTTCAAAACCACCATCCATCAAGGCAACCTTCCAAATACTAAACCCACTTTTCAAACCTATTTCAATTTCTAAAAATCATTTTTTAAATAGCTTTTGAAAAACAAGGTCAAGTCTTTAATTCAAAGTGCACACCCTAGTAGTCCCATGAACTATTGCACATGTCTTCATCTGCATTCATCCATATACACCAGAACACACTTTCCGTGCATTTCCTCACATGTTCCAAAGATTATGAAGAGTATCCAAGGTTACACCCAAACCATATCTCTACCAGGTCCAAGCAACCACCATATTTTTAGACCAAGAGCTTTCAGTTTTAAAAATCACTTTCACAAATTTAAATCCATTTAAAATAAATCATTCTCATTTCAAAACCCCTTTTTCATTATCAAAAGTGCACTTACACCCACAAGAACTAGGAAAACACACAATTTGCATCAAATTAACGAATTGAAGGACTACTATTCATGCTTAACCTCATGACATGGTAGTAGGCCATTCCCCAAGTAAGCGCCAACAACAAGAATGAAATTAAACCATGTACCCAGACTCTACATGGGTCACTACTCCATGTGAAATCCTGACGTGACATCGAATTTCATCTATTGTCATCCCTCAGTCAAAAACATACAATAATGAAACAAGGACTCAATTCTTGGACTTCCCTTAGGGAATTTAGGTTCAGAACGAGCAAGGGTTGATGATGTCCTTCTCGTAACTACCACTCGAGTCCTGAATGTCCTAATCTCCATCTATTGGACACCCTAAATAACAAGGGCCCATCTGATTAGATTTTTTCATAAACCAACCTAGGTTGACCTTGAACCGTTCACCTGAACCAGTCTCCGACATGGCTATAAGGGCATTCCTGATCCCCATGGGATGGAAACTTGGGACAAGAACCAAAATTTAATAGGTGGGAAATATTTGTCCCATAAAAAATAAATAAATAAACTAGAAGGAAGAGAATGGTACAAATGAAATTCAGAAGAAGAAAATAAAATAAAACCAAACATACCTCCATGTGACCCTCAAGGTCACCACCCAACTCATACTCAAGCTTGCTTCAACACTGAGCAGCTAAACCCAGAACCTGAATAATAAATAAACTTGCAACTGAAATTATATGATAGGTGTGAGTGCCGAGATGCTCAGTAGGGATGCCAAATGTAACAATGGAATCCATGTACTCTCTTTTCCAAAATAGTCCAACGACACATGATTGACATACTAATATAAAAGTAGGGTTTTTACATTTTAAAATAAGAAACATGTTTTCCCATATATATACCCAACACTCGCTACACACCATTTCTAAAATCATTTATCATTTATAAATAAAATCCAAAACAGAATACACCAGTGTTGGGCTAGAAGAAAACAAGTAAAAAGTGATAATTAAAGATAAACTTGTGAAATGGAAGATAAAAAAAATGTAAATAATCCAGTAACCATGGGTGATCCTAAATATCCCCAGAAGAACCTTGCATGTACTCAGTTTCGGAACCAACTGCCAGCATATGGTGAAGGTCCTATGTCTATAACCAATTGGAAACCCTAAACTGAACAATCATGTAGAAAATCCTGCCATTCCTAACAACAAATCAAGGGGGTACCAACCTGTCTAATTTGGGTTGATCAGTAATCGTCACTTGATCAACTAAAATATTCTCAGGAACCCATGTTGGTTATAATGATAGCATGTAAGTGGGAGGCCCCCACATGTGTGACTCATCTCACCACACATGCCTACCCTAAACACTAACACCCTGTATGATAGCCCATAATTGGATATCCCCCCTATAGAGGTTCCCCGTATATATATACATATAATCCTACCATCAAAGGTGCCAAACAGGCCGCTATACCATATAATCATTCAAAATTTTCATAAAACATTTCGGGATTCCAATCTGGCACACTCACTTTTCAAGGTACAGTCTTTCCCACACAAACATCACTTTTGAATTAAAAGTTCCAAATGGGTATTTGATTCGACATGTCTAAAAACACTATCAAACTATTAAACAATCACAAATTTTACACTTTTAATCCAAACAACCTTTACTGTTTAAACTGACACCAAATTATGAATTAAGGCAAACTGGACCAAATTTGAAAAACACCATGAAAGGCATTTTTAGATCCCACAAAAGAGACTCGACCTCAGTCCAAAAAAAACTAGTTATAAAACTGATATGTCATGAAAACCCCAACGTAAGTCATCACCCTCAATTTTTGACACATCTATATGTACACTTAGTGCACCCATGGATGTGCCAACATCTAGTGATACACCCAATAAAAATGAATAATAACTTTTATACCATTTTCCATAAAACACCCATTTCATTAAGAACCATTTTCAACCACCCACCTTATTTAGAAAACATAAATCCATCCACTTAAAAATCATTAAACTTTTCCAAAAAATATTTAACATATTTAACAAACCATTAACTTTCAAAACGATACACTCTAGACCAAATTTACCACCAAATAAACATTTTCACAACAGCGTGAGTGCTATGAATTTTATAAGAACCCCTAATCCCAATTTAATGAAACATTGTCAATTAGAAAGTACAACACAAGTGCCAAAATCACAAACAATACGTATGAGAATCATTAAAACATAATTTTAATAAATTAAATCATCCATAAAACACAACAACAATCTAATTGTGTGCATCGTGATAGTGTGATCCATATACAAAAATTTCAAAACAAGATTTGGAACCTTAATAACCGAATTAAGCATGTTCACATATATTCATTTAAATCAGTCATACTAAATGTAACAATACAAGTCCATAGTTGAAGAATTGCGTCAAAATCCATTTTTTTATCAAATACCAAATACATATAAATGTGTAATAGAATAATTAGATATACTGTGATGATGCAATGTGGAGGCTGGACGGATGGGATCAGCTGGGCGGCAGGATCATGCATGAGAGGGGAGACCGCGAGGCTAGGTTTGCGGAGTCAATGTGGAGTGCCATTGTGTGGGGGTTTCAGTTCCTTAAGGAGAGGGAGGTCGAAGGAAGGGGCTGTAGCATGTGGTGGCATTCGGGAGGACAGTGGAAGGTGAGTAGGGGAGGCGCTGGATCACACCGGAAGGGAAGACTAGGAAGAGAGGTTGGCACATGCGGAGGCCGGGATCCGTAGTGCGAGGCCCGCTATAGGTGAGCAGGAGCTAGCTCAGGGTCTTACAGGGCGATGTAGAAGCGACGAAGTGGGGCCAGGGGGTGTTTGGGTGCTGTAATATAGAACGGGTAAGGGGGTGGCCCGTTGGGTAGAGTTAGGGTTTCATACAATTATATTTTTTTATTTTTTTTTCAGAATAATAATAAAAACAATAATAATAATAATGATAATTATAACACCTGAATATTAATAATAATACTAATACCATAATAATAATAACAATAATAAAAATATTATTATTAACAATCATATTATTATTATTAAACATTTTATAAAATTCTGTTTAATTTAATTTAACCTAGAGTGTTTTATTTATTTATTTTTCATTAATTTACCATTTAATTTAATTCGTTTATTTATTTCGAAAATCAGGGAAATTTCATTACTCACCAGTAGTCTGATGCATGGTTGGGAAAATTTCATCTGAACCGTGCTCCCGGTACTACCTGCTTACAAGGTCAAGCCGCATGCTTGATGCATGGTTCTATAAACTGCGCGCGAGTCATGTGCCATAACTCCAACACACTCAGGCGTCTGTGTGGGCACTGCGTAGTTACTCCTAACCGCCTGAGATGACTATGCAATAGTGTAATTTTTTTCTAAAACCCAAAAAAATAATTAATGTAACTGATGATAATAAATTAGTCAGGTCGGGCTGTGACAACTATAATAATTTAGTTTAAATTGTTATTAATGGTATTTTGACCTAAAACATTTACACATTGACGATGTCGTGATTTTCATAGATGGGGATAACTGAATTTAAATATATTAAAAACTACTAAAAATAGTTTGGATTCAATTATTTAACGTATTTAAAAATATTATTGTATACAAATGAAATCTATTTAGTTTTTTAAATAATTAAATCTCAATTGTCATCATGATTCCCTAAAATTATAATATTGTAGATAGTTCCAAAAATAACTTGAAGGATATATTATGTCAAAAAATAATTAATTAATTTGTTTAAAAATAATAATAAATATATATTTTTAAATCTAATGGGAAATGGTGAGTAGTATTTTCAGTTATCAACATATGATCTACACATCCTTTATTAATATCATTATTCACCCTCAATGGTTGTGTGATTTGTTATTAAAGGAAATCATAAAATGATTAATTATGGGATTAGACTAATATATAATATTAAAAATGATATTTAAACATATATTCATATTAAGGGGTTAATTTATTTTATCTGAAACCACAATTTGTTTTTATGAAATTAAACTTTTAATCTATTTTAAATGAGTTAAAATAATATTATATATTAATATCTCATTTATTTACATGATTTCCACCCATCTCACTTATAATTGGGAACCTACCCACAAATATTATACACACCTTTTTGAGAAACTTATTTTTAAATATACATGTCAAAAATTATTTTAATATTCCATAGACACATTTTAGAGTTTATAATATTGTTAAAAAATTCAATTGTACTTATGTGGATTTCTATAGGAGTTTCTTTAATAAAGATAAATCTACATCATGGAATCCTTTAATGATTATATCTTCTTCTACATTAAACAAGTCATATATTATTCATATTAAAATAATTAAATCATTATAATTATCAATTTGAAATTTAATTATGTTAATATAATAATCATTATAAATTTATCATCCATCCCAATATAACATGAATATGATATCCCGTATACATATGGACTATCGTCACCATGACCGATATTTTTTATTTTTCATCACTAGCCCATAATGTTTTTTATATTTATGGATTTAATGCTTATATATGATATATAAAAAATTATAATGATTCAATAATGATAAAATAATATATTCCTTCTGACAATCCCATATGTTGTATGCCGATAACAGTGATCAATTGCATGGGGCGATTACCCCCTTCATAGAGAGGTGGTATAAGGACCCGACTATAAACAAAACATACTCTCGAATATGTTAATAATTCAAATTGGGGATCTTTTCAGTTTTTGAGTTTCTGATAATTAGGCCGTAACTATTACATTAAATCTCAAATATTAAAAGTTAGACACTTTTACTCAGTATCCATTTTTTCAAAAAAATAAAAACTCTTGAAAAAAAAGGGTCATGTCTAGTTCCATATTTTAGACAACATGACTTTTCCATGATCTCATCCTTCAACCTATTCATCTTTATGTCATGAGAAAAAACATTTCTGAAAAAACATGGGATGAACAAAAAATCTCAGTAAGGATTATAAAATAATGAAAGAAAAAATTAGCCCATCAATACATAAATGTTAATGAAATCATACTTCTCAATATTTAACATACCACACTAGAACATAATATTTATGAATAACAAATTTAAATCATAAATCATGAAGGTAAATTGTGTCATACAAAACATACTTATGTTGTAGTTTCATAATTATGTAGGGAGATACATTTGGAATACCAATCATAGAATATTCCCTAAATCTCTTAAGAGAAACATTTACTTTTACCTCTTCCACAATACCCAAGGAATTGGAGATCTATCTCGGGATCACCCTCCCTCAGTTTATCACAATACCCCTTATACATAATTAATTCCCATGAAACATGACATATTCATAACATATAAATAAAAAATAAACGAAAGATAAGATTTCAACATTTCAATAACCGATTATCATTTAAATATAACTGAAAAAAACAATCCATTATCAAAAAAAATTTCAATAAAAAATACCTAAAAGATTATATGGTATTTATTTTCTGTTTGAAAACCTTACGACTTGTTAAGGAAGCCAAAAATCAAATAACACTCAGGGTGGTGGAAAAGTCGTTGTCACCGCGTACGATAAAAAAATGAAACATTCCAATTTTCGTTTAGTAAAACGCTATGTAGAAAAAATAATCCCTTTTATTTAAATGAAAGGTAAAATAGGTTTATACCTTGTATAAAATAAATTCATGTATAAATCAAAATATGCCTCAATGAAAGGTGATTGAGAGAAAGTCCCTTATCTGATGTCCAACTTGACTTGTTTGTTATTTAATCTCCTGAAAAATAAAAATAAACGATAATTTCCACTGGTTGAAGAACCATTTTCAAGTTTATCATTCCTTTTATATTACTTATTACCACATTATAAACATGAAATAATCATTTAAGTTAATAATGGTCATTTTGTCGATATTTGGTACTTGAGTCAAAAATGGACATCCTATAATTAAAAATTGTTAGTGTGGTCAATATTCTATTATATCTATAATTATATTAATGATTTAGATATCATATATATCCAATATATATATGTCTTTATAATAGTACATATCATTTGGAGATAAGAAATGAAAAGCACCGTTTATGGGGACAGTAAATTGTACGTACGTATGAACTCTACTTTCATTTCTATTTCATATTTCATGGAATGAAAACATAATGATACATAGGTATATTAAAATTCCAGTATAATATCATATATAATTTCATTAATTCCATCCTTTACACATTCCATGTATGCCTTAAACAAGTCATATCACTTTGAGGGGACGATACTCCGCACATCCACAAATGAAATTATTATATTTACCCATTATGGAAACCATAAAGGTATGATATAAATGAACAATATAGAAATATAGAGAGAATATAAATATAATATATATCACAAATAAATATAGTTCCATCATAGTGGCCACCATGAGAGGCGGTAGGATATAATCAAATAATCATCTTTTCGTGAGGCAGTAGTTCTCCATACATATAAATAGTACGTTCATATCCATTAGATAGAGGTGTGTCTATGTGAAGTTTGAATCCTTCTAATAAAATAAACCTAGTATTTTGAGGATACTGGTGTTTTTATTTAAACAAATAATAAGAATATAATTGGGAGTTAAGAAGAAAAATAAATGAAGAGAACTTGAGGGAAGGCGTTACCTTTAAATCAGGTAACTCTCTTTGGTTTGAACCAAAATGATTTTATAAAGCCCTTTTGGCCTAAGGTAAAGATTATAGGAGGCATATATGGATTTTTAGGGTATATTTGGCTATAGTTTGGATGAGCAAAGGGGTCTTGAGAGGTTTGAGTAAGGTTTAGATGTAATAACTTTTTATAACGGGGAAGAGGGGATCTTTAAGAATGTTTGAAAATATTATTTTATTATATAATTATTCTTAGTTTATAAAAGTAAAAAGCATATATAATAAGAATATAAGGTTTATATAATTAGAATAAAAATAATCCAATAATAATTAGACATGGTTTGAATATGTTTGAATCCATATATTTTTTCTTTAACCATTTAATAACATATTTAACTTTTACCATGTCCCCTTATATATTCATACTATATGATTAATATATTAATAATAAAATTCCATGTGACCCAAAATGGATCCTTAATGAAATTTCTAACATCTTATATTCCATTTGGGAGAATAATATAATTTTTGGACTATTTTATCATTTTCTAAATTATTTATTTATTTAAAACTCTTTTATGTCAATTTTAATACTATTCATATATTGACTTTTTAAAAATTCTAAATAACAAGATTCTTTCGGAAAATATTAATTAATTAAAAGATAACAAGTCAGAATAATTTATAAAATTATAATATGGCATAATAAGGTTAAAAATAAATTTATTAAAATATTTATAATATCATTTTTTGAATACATTATTAGTGAAGAAATTACTAAATCACCATTGTGTCATAATTAAATTTATTTATTTAATGTCTAAAAATTATAAATATAATACCGTGATGTTGGAAAGGGTTTTATATTTCCAAATAATATTTATAGTCGAAGATATAATTTATATAACCATATATAAAAATTAATTTAGTAAAAAGATTCATGTTTATGTTATTTTTGTCCTTACATTAAATTAATTAATATAAAGTGTCATTATCACTCCTAAGTGGCTCCCTGGGGTCCCAAAATCAACCCAAGGATTCTCATGGTCAGAAATGTATCAGAAAATAGTATTAGGACATGTGTAAGGGTAAATTAATATTATAATAATATTATTTTTTCCCTTATTTAGAAGATTTACCCTTTAATCATGGTAAATAAAATATTTACTGAAGTTACTATTCATATTGTCTAATAATTAAAGATTCCTATTTACACAATTTAGAACTCCTTATTCTTAATATGGAATCAATTTTTAAAAATTAAAAAAATCTAATTTTTAAAAATTAATTTAAAATTAATTCTCTTTGACAAAACAAAAAACATGTTTTTAAGAAATAAAAACTATCAAAAGATTGGCACTTGTTTATGTACAATTTCAAAGTGAAATAATTTTCAATGAAAAACATTGGATTAATTGGTAAAAATATAATCCAATTACAGTTTAAAAATAAATAAAAGGTAAATGTGACCATATAAATAAATTTGATTAAAAGGATGTTTTGAATTAAAATGCATTATTTTTCACAATTCAATAAATAATAAAAATTATCATAAAAATACCAATAATTTACTCAAAGTAAATTTTGATGTTCCTATTATAAAGAAGAATTTTGTTTTGTCAAATAGAAAATAAAAAAGTGGGAAAACTATATTTAAAAAGGGTTCTCCCTTATAATGTGGTAAATCGACCTTTTCAAGAATATTAGAGTATTTATGCTTAAACATAGACTCATTCACTTTTTATGCTTCTGAATTTTATTGGATAGATGAAAATCAATTTAAAAAACATATATAATCATGTTGTAGTTATTTCTATACATTCCCACTAATACAACGGCTTGGTGTTATCTACCATTTATAATAATATTATATAATTATTTTTCAGAATGACTCAACCTTGTGTGAAACATGAGATTTTTGGAAAAACACATTGTTACGAATCAGGTACACCATCGAACATAGCTTCCCCATTAATAAAAAATTAATTTTTAAATCACAAATATTATTAAATATGTGTCATGATATGATTAAGAAACAAGGTATTGTAAGTGATAAAACTCACCACATAAGAATATGGTATTTATGCACTTTGGAATCCTTTATGTTGTTTTTAATAATGATTTTAGGCCTAAAGAATTAGTCTTACATATTGTTCTTTTAATAGGAATAAAATTCATCATAACATAATTAGATTATCAATATACTGATAGATGATGAAGATAGATAAACCCATAGGATAGTTTTAGTCCCATTGGTAAGAGTGAAATTTATTCGGAGGGATGTGCACCAAGGTGGATTGACATTAGATATCAGTCCTTTAGAATGATGCCTACGTATCCTGTTTAAATTGAAATCATAGATTAAATAGTTCAATTTATTCCTTAGATGCTTATTGTTTAGAATGAATGATTAAACTATATGAATTTTTTTTATGATAGAGGTTTTTTATTCTTACATTATTATAATAGGTTGGATTCCAATTAGATGATATTTGTCCCTTACACTCTAATGGAAAATGTGTATAAACCATGAGTGGCTAGATGATCATGTCTCGATGGAATGCAGTTCCCATAATAACCATTTGATTATATTGATATCCCTTCTAAACAGGTTATCGAAAAATCCCATATGATTGGGAAATACCAATTCAAAGAATCCTGGTCTGGGTTTCACATGGTTCCAAGGAACATGGCCATGTACTCATGCTGGACAAGGATGACATTTGAAAATGTGTCCACCTCACATGCCCTAATTTTCTGGATGACATACTCTGATTATCTTCATGACATTCTATAGGTTTCTATATGGAATGTCTAGGTTGTTAGCCTAACATCTCTATTATGTCTTCATAAATTGACCTGGGTGTCTTCCTGGCATGTCTGGAGTGACATACTATAATGGATTTCATATCCCATGGTGCTTCAAATGATTGACGATGACATGTAAGGAAGATGTTTCATGATATTAATAATGTTTATGAACTACAGAACATGATAGAAGTAGAGATGTTAAGGGCCTTTAATTTGATCAGGGGTGTCATGAAATATGTTTTCCACATGATGTATAAATAAAATGTGTAATGGACTATCATGTAACATTTCTGAAATGTCCATAGTACTTTTAGTGACATTGCTAACAAATCTGATGAACATATCAAGACATGGATGATTTTTCAGGAGGACGTCACGTGACATGGATGATATGTTGTTAGGAATTAATGTAACAATGATAAAATGCCTTAGGGTTGATGTATGAATTAACTTACCATTCTAAAAATAATTCACAAGGTCAAAACATACCTGACCAATAGTTTCATGTGATCAAGGCGCAATTGTCTAGAGGACTTCAAGTAACATGGTGAGAATGACCAGGTGTTGTCACCTTCCTTGAATGACATATCTGGAGGGAAATATCATGTCATAGAAGATATTTCCAAGTTTTGACACATGAATAATTAATATGTCTCACATAGATCATAATCCTGTCACATTAAAATCATCATATACAATTTTTAATGAATATATATATATTTACACCATTATCATGTTAATTCCTCAATGTTATATAGTAATTATCTTTTTGAGAAGTCTTATGACTATGGTAATACATGTAAAACCCATTTCAAAATATTTCATGTTAATTGTAATACCAGAAATGATAAATAAGCGATCTTGTGAAGCATATATTCATACTACATAATCTTTTTACTCATTCACTAGTTTTACCTACTAGTAATCCCACAAAATTTGGAATATTTTCACCATGAAACTTACTCTATTAAAAATTTTCTCTGTTGTGTGTTTTTTCTGTGGGGGTAATTTATAGAAATTACCACCCCCGATCTATGACACTTCACATGGAAAATGTATCGAAAATATGGGATTGTGTTTGTGGAGCATCCTATGTTTCACATGAACCATCCGCAGGATATCTATGGAATAATCTCTCTGTCATAGGACCTATAGTGACCATGATATCACTCCATCATCACCATATTTACTAGAACAATGAATTTTAAAAGGTATTTTGAATAATAAAATTGACACGTCAAAGGTCCATCCTAATATTAGGATGACATGACATGGGGTCTTCACTATATCTTAACACCAATTAAAGAGGATTATGTCTGATCAAGGTAGACTTTTATAGGACCCATTTTGAGATCTAGTTGTCTCATTTGAGGGACATCACATGAAAAATATTGTAACTACCGTTATCATAATGGAACTATATTTATTATATTTATATTAAAAATACCATAGTTGACACCCATAGATTTCCAATCCAAGAATCATGTGATGAAATGGAAATGGATGAGATCCTTCGAAACAAAGTGGTGATATGTCCAGTAGTCTTTACATTAAGAGGCCACAATGTGGTTTGTGGTTTAACATTAGCAAAAGAATGATCATGTGGAGCACATATACCCCTATAATGAAAAAAAAATCATACGAATTTTCCCTGATCCTTCTTCATTTTACAATGTTTTTATTTTATATTCCTATACTTTTGACAATTTTGTATTTTTGATTTATGTAGGATATTTATGATCAATAATGTATCTATTGATTTTGTAGGATAATTTTCCATTATGGATGAAATCCTTGTCATTGGTGTGTCAATGAATCAATGATGAATCTCTTAGTGGTGTGTGAGAATTTCCATGGACCATAATTTTGTGGGAATTTTGGTATGAATAGTAATCACATTAAGAAATAGATGTTTTGGTGGACTTAAAGAGATATAGGTAAAATTCCCATTTGTTCATGGCATGACCGACATGCTTCTAGGGATCTCGCATTAATATTGAAATGGTCAATTGAGCCCTAGAAACCCTTCACCTTAAAAAAAATGTAACATACATTGCATTAAAACTCCCCCTTCTTAATGTAATATGTTATAATGGTCTTCTGTGATTATGAGGATTCCCTCAGATTACGTTTACAATGATTGGAGGATCTTGTATGAAATTTGTATTTACAATCATGAAAACCTTTTCGAAGGGCATCAATATATTAATTAAGTTGTCCTATTGGAATTTTTATGATCATATGGAGTCACCAAAGGGATATTTAATGACCCTTATTAGATCAATCTAATTGCAACAACTAGAAGTATGATGTTACTAGGGTCTAGTTATTGTGTTTCCTACTAGGGGGGCATGTTATTTTTGAAATCTAGTAGATTGATGACCATGAATCTGTTATTCCACATTATTTTTTTAATTAAATAAAATATATGATTAATGAATTAATTCTATCTTAAAATCATTGATACTCATTTAGAAGGCATCAACAATTTCTGCCAACAAAATCGAGGAATGAAGTGGTATGGAATTGCTTTTTGAGGAAATTAAATTCCCACCTATGGCCTTTGGGGTCTTTTATATGGTGTTCCAGTAATTTTTTCCATTGTATTTAACCGTTGTAATTGACAAGGGTGCACTCTAAAAAGGTTATCAATGGTCCATCTATTGATGTAGTTTATGTTTTAATATCTTGGGCCTTGTATTTCCTAATTTTAGGGTCCTTTAGCATGGACTACATGTTTTTGTAGTGTATGGTATTTATCATAGACCACTTGTTGCTATAGATTAGGTTCTTTTAGGTCAGATCGCCTATTGGTGTTCATTTGGGTCTTTAACATAGAGAATAAATTACCCTAGTTTAGGGTACATTAGCTCGGACAATCTATTGTTGTAGTTTATGGTGTTTTATCTAATACCATCTATTATTATAGTTAATGGTAATTAAATTAAACCCTATATGGCTATAGATTGTGTTCATTTATCTCAAAACATCTGTTACTATAGTTTATTGTAATTTTTTGTAGTCCATTTATTACTAGTAGGGAAGGATGGGTATACATGAATGGTTTTATAACTTTGAATCCATGTGAGGATTTAGAGGAACAAGTGTACATTAAGGGTTATGACACCCTGAATTCAAAATTGTTATTCTTTATAATGAATGTTTATGAAGGGTTCTATAACCGCGATTCTTTTCTTAAAAAACACGAAGGATGAATATCCATGATGGGTTGTGTCACCCAACATCCTTTGCAGATATTTAGTTTGATATAAATGGAAAATTTTAGGGATTCTAAGACCACTTGGATTATTGTAATATGTTTCATTTAAAAAATTACTCTAGTGGATTAAACAATTGAATTTGGAATTGGGAAGACATGTCAGGATGACCGAAAAATTCCCAAAAGAGCTGAGTTCCTCCACTTCATTTTTTGGGCTCATGAGGATTTAATGTTATTTTCTACAAGGAGGAGATTACACTTTTTGATGGTATATATACCTTATACATGATCCCATAGGTCTTATATTAATCATTATTTAGTGGGTTCCGCACTTTTTATAAGGACTATAGAATATGTGTGAGGATTCAAGCGTTGGGATAATAAAGTATGATATAAAGAAAAGACCATTCAGATAAGGGTTATAGAAACATAGAGCATATTAGATTCTAGTTTGGAAGATCATTCCCTATTCCAGATGGATTCATGTCATGTGGTGTGGGACAAAAGAATTATGGGTAATAGAAAATTACATTCTGTCTTTAAGATATGGTACAATATACTATGACATATTGTCATGAATGTCAAATATTGTTCAATTGTCTTGTTATAGAGATTGTAAGTCCTCATCAATGAATATATGAGTCAATTTATGGTGGCTACTGGTGGGTATTGATATACCATTGATAATGGAGGAATGTTATATTTCACCTTAATTGGAAAATAACATCATGGTTTATGTGGGGCCTCTCATGCAGGATCAAACATCATATAGGAACATTCTCATAGGCATTTTGTCATTCTCCATATATTCCTATTGGGGTACCATTGGATAAAAAAGAACATACTAATAGCTTCATGGAAGAGAACACTAGGATTTTTTACTCAAGGTTATGTAGATCTAGGAGAAGGGTATCTACTCATAGAATTGGTGGTGTCATCATAGAATTAAAATACATGAAGGTGGATTATGGAATAGTTAATATTCAAGATGGGTTTGGGAAAAATAAAATTGATGTATTCTCCCAGTTAACACATTATCATTGTGATTAATCAAACATTTACCTATCCTAAGTGTTACATCGATCATATCCTATCTTTTATTAAGGCCATAATGCGAGGCTCTTGAAGATTATGAATTTTTAATTAATTCATTAACATTTTACAAAACTCTAAAAATGGAATGGTAAGATAAAAAGGATATGAATTTATCATAGATATATTTTTTGGATTTTTATTCAAAAAATATTTATGACTCTTTCTTTTCTAGTTTATAGTCTTCAGATTTAGACCATCAATGGATTAATATTAATGTCATATATATTTGACCAAATTTCAAGTAGTTTATGATCATGATTCCCATTGACCAAGATTGAGGGGAGTGTTTAAAAATAGCCTAATTGAAATTACATGGATCAAGACTACCCCAAAATCCTTATATGAGTATGATGTATTTTTTAAATCATGTCCCACAGTTCACTTTTCATGAGTAATTGTATGATAAAGTCATGCTAAAAATGATGGTCAATGAAATTATTGGGACATGGTCAACTATGATAATGTCAAGAATCACAAGGATCATAATACCCTTCCTATAAAGAAAATATTCCTCAAGTTTTTGGATCAATGTAACATAAGAAGCTCCATCTCTTACATGAAAAAATAGACAGATCTATTCTTGTTTCCAAGGGCCATTAAAGGTATGCTACAACCTGAAGTGATCAAGGCACAATTTATAATGTATGGATAGAGGTGCACAACATGGAGATTGATGTACCACCATCAATGACTAAACATGTTCAATATATAATTGTTATTTGTAATGGATATATAATGAATGATGATCTATATAATTTAATAGTTGGGTAGTTGAGATTAATTTTTTGTTGTTTTTTAACATCATGTGATGAGTATTTATTCCGTGACTCTTTGAGTCATGAGGTATGTATGTAAGTAATGATGTGAAACTATATATCAGATGCTTTGGGACACATTTTACTGGTCAAGGGAATATATATTTTAGAAACAACATTTAGCCATACACATGATTATTAATGGGTATCCATGTGATAGATCCCTTATTTCTCAAAAGAATCTCATATTCATGAAACTCATACATAGATCTGACATGTTCGTTGGAAGAGTGAGTACATATTAATTAAACATATTTGAAAATATTTATATTCTATTTTTATAGATATGTTACATCCGTATCAATTTTTTATATTGCAATTAAATTAATCGGTCTATAGTCTTGTACATTAAGTAGAACCCTCCGCATAGATATTACTTGTATATTTATGGATAGGAAAGACAACTATATATAAATAAACTATTTTTTGGATGGAATATATGGCCTGAAATTTAATATAATTAATCTAGGATGTGGTCATGCATTTTAACATCGTGATACTAGGATGTATCATTGGCCATAATTACTATCTTGGATCAATATAGTATTCATAAAAGATTCATACCCCGAAATAGAAGGGTATGAGGATAGGATGTCAAAATATTTATTTTAGAATGTGTATAATTCACAAATGTGTAAACTAACGGGTATCTGAATCCTCATGAATAGTTATGTTATGGTAGGTGTTAATAATAACCCATTAATATTGGACACAAATGGAGGGGGAAAACTGAGGGTAAATATAAACCATTGATAATAGGGTGAGCCCATATTTAATGGATTCAAGGTAATAACTCCAAGGATTAATAGTTAAATGTCATATTAAAACAAAAATCATATGAGGTAAATCAATTAAACAATGTATAATTCACCATAGAAATATAGTGGTCCAATATTATTATCTAGTCCATGTTACCAGTTTTCTGTACTGGAGACCTGTAGGAAGGGATCCAAAGGTATATGGGGTTACAAGATAAGTGTATAAAATCAAAAAAAAAATTGGTATCAACTCATATGTCAAATGTATAATGTTTTTTCATATGGGAACAAAAAATTCATGGATATTTTGATCAAACTAAATGCTAAATCAATGTTTATTGAAAACAATTTTTTTTGGAAATTGGATAAGAAATGGTATTCTTGATTACACAGTCATCAGGGAGATGATATTTTTTTATTGAAGACATCATTCCCTGAAGTTAAACATTATCTAACTTGGATATTTTCATGTAGTTTAATTTAATGAGATAAAGATATTATCATTGAGCATAACTCCATGAAACTATGATGTTGTTCCCCATCACTGCCATGACTCAGTCACACGTGATGGATCAGCCCTCCAGGTTTCCTACTATCAATTGATCAATGTTCATCATGGGATACAACTGATAATTGGGATATCGATCAATCCATGTGAGTCCATACGATAGGGAACTCATGGAGTAGTGCATTTTTTATTATGGACTGTAGCCTTAAGAAAGAGTAGATAGTCATGGATGAACATGACTGGGGGTGGTGCAAACTAGTGGGTGCCTATAAAATGGAGGATCCATGAATCAAGCCACACATTTTTGTTTAATAGAAAAATCTCTACACTATTATGAACAATATCGAGAGGGTTCATTATTACACTAATATTGAGTTTTGGAACCATAATTAAGGAATTATGTGTCACTGTATTTTGAGTGATAGCATAAATCAAAGTAGACATTGTTATTTTGCCCAAAAAATCCATGTAGGCTTGGACCATACAGAAGGGTGTACTTTATTGTTGATATTTCATATAGAAACATGATTTGGGATCTAGGTTCCACTACATGTCTTGTGATAGTAATAATCAATCCAAATATAGTTCATCAATAGAAAAATCATGTTGCTTGTCCGAAATATACATAAAAGGGGACATTTTTTCATTTAATATTATGGTTAGACCTAGGAATTTCGATATTGGTGTCACTAAATATCTTTTCATATCATGAATTGTTCTCACATTGTTATTTAAAAGAAGGATCTCTAGGTTGGTATGACCTATATGCAATGGTGTTATTTGTTTTTGTTGATATTGTGGATGAACCCCATATTTGGGATCTAAGCATCCCTACATTTCTTGTGATGGAAGGATTCAAGAGATATGTGGATATTAAATTGAAAACACTCCACCTAGGTCTAACCCATCCAAAGAGGGTGGAATATGATTAGATTTATATTGTGGTTGGACTTATGATATGGTATTTAGGTATGAATACATATCTTTTGAAAGTAGGAATCATGCCACATGTAGTTTCCTAATGGATTTTTTTCCTTTGTGGTTCAAAGTCACATTCAAGGATGAGAATACTTCATTTATTATTCACACAGATAAGGATCATGTTCAGTGAACAAAATGTGTTGTAACATTCTCTAAGAAGATTACCCTAAGGCGTTTAGGATGTATTTTATGAAATTTAAGATAATTTAGTGAGAAGATATTATATAATGTTTAACACCATGTTATAAGGACATCATCCATGAAGTTTTACATTGATTATAATTAAAATATTTGATATAGTTTAAATAATATTTTCCCATACATGAAATCCCCAATGATATATATGATAATTATTCCATGGGAAACCTTGTGTTGTTGGCGGGCATTCCATATACCCAATTAATTTTCACCAATGTGTATGCTCTGTTGAAATATTCCTTATCCATTATGTAATAACACTCTCACATTTGTTTTTTCATTGTAGAATCTATTCATGAATTCATTGGGATTCAGATAGATAATTAAAATTCTCCTTAAAAGAATTATCACTCACAATCCCTCTTATTTAACACTTCAATGATTCAATTTTTATGAATTTTGAATTTTTTTTATGTACAAAAACTTTTATTATGAAGGCATTCAAACCCATCCAACAATATTTTCAATTTATCTTCCTCATATATTTGTTCAAAGATATCTATTCTGGGTGAGAAAAAGATAATTTTATGTGTAAATCAATATTGTCACCATAAAACAAAAAATACGACATTGATTTTTTTGGTAGTGTGTGTGATGGTAGGTCTTCCCATAAATCATGAAATAGATTATTTGGAAATGAGTTCATGTCTTTGGAAATCATTTTCTACAATTTATATTCCCAATTCATATTTAATGCCTCTATTTTTCCATTTTCTATTGTAGGACATATGGATGAATACTTGGATTTTATTTTGTAATCCTAGTACAATTTCTTAAATTTGGTAAAACAGAAGATGGAACCATTGTCCATCAATATGGTGTGAGGGACATGAAATCTGGTGATGATGTTGGATTTCATGATCATGATTATATTATTCATCCTTAAAGAATTTAGTTGTATTTCTTCTATATTTTTGTAAAATATGACTATATAAGTAATAATGTCATTAAACTACAGAGTTGGGGTGGAGGGATATGGCATTGCAACATCCATTCCCCCTATGAAAATTGACCAGAAATATTTATCCTTATATAGAAACTGTAGGGGTTGATCGATGAATTTCTCATGAATCTTGAATCATTAAATGTACTAGTGAATTATATATAGTCATGTATCAATTTTTACTTCAATAGAATCCATGCCTCCTATTATGGTTGGAGATTATGGTCCCACAATGATGGGCTCCTTATTATCCTACATTTTAATATTTTATGGTGAAATGAATATCAAATTATATTATTCATATGAAGAGTATTTCATCAAATCCTTTTTTTAGAGGTATTATTTTTAATTTAAACTATATTGATATGTATGGATCACTGATAATCCTTCAGAATGATTTATTTTATCTTGATATAATGGTAGTGTCCCATTTGGATTTAGTCAGCTATGAGTTACATCCATCCATGTGTTGAATTGGTTCATCACTATCTATTATAGTTTTTACCTGATTTATTTATTCCATGTCACAATTTATGACTGATGAGACAGCCCTAAAGTGTTTGATGTAGAAAACCTCTTTTTCCGGATCCAGTTTAACTATGAAAATAACTATATTAGCAAGTGTATTAGAATAATAATTTTTTGATAGAGGTACATGATAAAATGTTGGTTCAAAATTGAATTCTTCAACAAATTCTATAAATTAATCAATGATAGAGTAGAATTCTTAATTATTGATTGTATACTCATTTTTGATGTGTTTTATCTGTAGATATAAATCCCCTTTTATGTCCATGTAAGAAATCACCCATTCTAGGGATAGTTCCATGACTAAAATGATGTAATGTTATTTCACCTAATTTTTAGTGAATCCTTCAGATATTGAGAAGTAGGAAGGAAATATTTCATTTAACCGAGAAATAGAAACAGTCACTAGATAGACGGAGATAAACCTCATGATTTCTTTCCACATTCTAATAAATATTTCAGAGGCACCAATATAATAAATCACCTACATTTGATGAGTATAATGGGATTTAAAACCTTATTATTTTGTATCTCAGTTCCCAATGGTGTGTTTTTAGAGGATGGATTCCATACAAGGAAATAATATAGGTCCTTCCAAGTAACGTACTTTTGATAATTGAACTAGATGCCCAATTTTGGCAAGATAACAACCCATTAGGACAAAAATACTATCAACAGAGTGTATTCATGGATACACATGATTGTGTCAATATGAGAGACCATGAAGAATTCAGGATGAAAAAGTAATGCCCCATCTTTTACAATTATAAGAAGAGTTTGATGAATTTCATCTCGATAATAGAATACTACGTATGAGTACAACAAATCATTTTATTCACATATTAGAAGCTATTTATATTCCATTCATCTTTTTTCGATGTGATAAGAGCCCCAAAAACATTCCATGGTGGTCAAAAATAAGTTAATAATATTTAATTCAAACATTTTTATGAATAATAGTTGGTGAAATATATAATACCTAAGATTCTCAATAGGTGCATTACCATCCTCATCCCATCCATAGTATACTCGCTTTTTCATTAAATTGGTGAATGGAAGATATTTTCTATTCAGTCATGTTATGAAATAATGATCGTAAACAAGGTTCCCTTTGATCCCCCAAAATTAATGATGTTTTTTAGGAGGCTATATTTCTATGATTTTAGTATAATTTTATTGATCTATCTCAATTCCAAGGTTTCATAGAAAAAATACAAATAATTTACCCTAAGTTACTCTGAATTCACACTTTAGAGTGTTCATCATTAGAATATATTTCCACAATGTGATGAATATTGTTATAATATATTTGAGGTCATAGAATAGATTTATAGATATTAATTATATGTCATTGACATAAAATTATACTATTATAACCAATAATATCATAAACATATAACGTATGGAACATTGGTATGTAGTGCCTATTTTATTTAATCCATGGGGAATGAGATGATCGAAATAGATCCCCTATGGTTCTCTAAAGATGCTATCCTGTCGTCTTTAGAGCTGATATTTATCAGATTATACACTAAATACCCACAGAGGAAGTTAATTAACTTGGAGATAGTAGTTTTGTCCATCATAATGTATATGATCAAAAATGTGAAATCATCCATAGTGAATTTTCTATTACTGTATCCTAAATCAATGCAGACCCTAATCTTCCCATTATTTTTCATGATATGGTTGATGTTAGTGAGACATTTTGATTACTGAACATTCCAAAAATATTTGGAACTGGTCAATTTTTAACATCTGATTCTAAATTTTTAACAAGAGATGGGTGAATCCTCTTAGTATCCTGCATGAAACCGCAATGGCCATCAAGTAATCTGTGGTGGTGGAAAGGGACATAAGGTATTAGTTAGATCATTTATCTATAATTCAAATAGAACATGTATAAATGATACTTCCTAAAAGAAATTAACATCTCCATCTTTTTGAGAGGCCTGTAGAAACATATAAATGAAACCCATAGATCTCCTTTTGTTCCCAGATTCAACTGGATAAACTCATTGATGGTGGTGGTGACGCCTTAGTCAAATTATAGATGGGTGTTACATAGGTCATACTATCTAGTGACCATATTTTATTCCATGGAGTAATTTATATAAATTTTTTGAATAATAGGGAATCTCTACTCTGTTGAGGTAATACTGTCCACAAGATGATATATTTCCTTTTGGACTACCTGAGTCATTGTATACAGATTCTATGGGTGCTTATTTTCTTCTTTGCTTCAAGTAGGGGCTAAATGGTCCTTTCTGAACAATGATAAATTTAATGTATTTGGGGAATCCTAAATTTTAATTGAATCAATTAGGGAATTATATAATCCCCATAGAGAATTAGTATGATCCCCTTTTGATGAATCCTCTTCAGATAAGCCAATTTTTTTAACAGGAAAAAGAGATATTGAATATTATGGTTCTTGATAGCTTAATTTTATTAAAATAGTTTCCACAATAATTAATTTGGGTAAAACAAAATAACCATACATCAGTCTCTATTTATTCATAGGGGATGTCCCAATGAAATTGGGGAGTAAAACATGTATATAATCATCCAAAATTTATTTTTTCCTTTATTGTTTCATTAACCAGAATCAATATATATGGATTCAGATGAAGTAATTGGAGATATGTCACCTTTTAGTAATTTGAACATCCCATCACAAGGGTATATTAAGAATTAATGAAATGTTGAAGGTACCTCTACATGTCTATGATTTCAAGGTCATCAAAGAAAAATATTAAATGATGTTTCCTAATAGATAACCATGAACTCAGCGTTAAATGTGGTATCCCAAAACTGAACCTTTAGTTGGATACTCTCGAGATGCCATTTCATAATCTCTTTATACCCTTGAATGGTTATATTTTTTTAAGATATGTCCCACTCACTTCATCCAAAACATTGAAGGTTCTAAATATGAGTGATATTGATCTGAAAACATTTTTAAGTAAGAGATATTTGAATGTCAGCATTAATGATTTTTAATGGAAAATAAATTGGGCTTATATCTCCTTAGATTACTTATTTATAATCATATTCTATAAAGAAGATAGTAAACTCAAATTATGATGTCATATATTCCACTAAGAAAACATTAGATGAAGTGACATGATTTCAAATCCTATGGGCTTTAAAAGGACAAGATGAGTGACTCTATGAGTTATTTTGAAATATGGATTGCATCCTCAAATGAGGGTTTCGATGGAATAACTACTAACTTTTTTGAATACCTTGTTTTAGTGCTCAAATTATTCACATATCATGGATGGGTTTTTCACTATTATATATTCAAAGAGTTGAGATGTTTCGGGTTTACGGTCTTGGTGCATGAGTAGAGGTCAACAATGAATATTTTATATGTGGTGTATGTACTGCCAATTGTCCATTTTTCTTTTATATATATACAATTGTACCACCACCAGCAATTAATCTAAAATGACTGGGATTCAATTTATGTAAGAGGGATTTGAGGAATCTCTATGATTCTACTGGGATTACAAGATATCTCTCCCACAAGTCTCAACTACATATATGTATTCCACCTTGTTGTAACAAAAAATACTGGATTTGAGCATGACTATTTAATCCCATGTATCCTATACTTCTACATCATTGGACTCCATCTCCCTAATATGGTATGGGGATATCCTACATGGAGGTAATTCATTATCAAAGAGGGGATATGTTTGGTGAAATATTTTAGCAGAACAAAATGAACTCTTCATTTGATGAGGGATCTATATGATGAGGTGGATCTCATGCTCAATATGATGATAGAATGAAGTCCGAAAGAGTCAAATATTGTGAGTGAGATTTATATGAGACATTATCTAGTGTCTTATCCCATGTCAGATTATTATACATACCATTAAGAGGTTTAGTAAATAAATCCTCCCCAGTTACTGGGATCATTATTTTTTTATTTTTTGCACTCATGGTGGCATGATCTTAGTCAACAATATTTAGAGTCATCATGTTATCAAACATCATTATAAACCTAGATATAACATCTTTATAGATATACACATGATCAGGTAGTGAGATGGTAACATAAGTCATATATTTTGGGGCTTTCTCTAGTATCAACTATTAAGAATAAAACTAGATTTGGGTGACTTCTCGAAATACATAATGGATGGTGTGAGGAAATATCATATGAATTTTTCGACAATCAGAAAGTTATATTAGGTCGTCCTTGTGGGATTTGTGGGCTCTGATAACCTGAAATTTTAATTTTAAATGAATTCAATGAAATAAATTGGTAGTAAATCATTTCATATGTAATACACATTAAACTTCTATTCCAAAAAACATTGGGTGACCCTGGTCAAATTTTTAATTCGTATTAGGATTGATTTTTTTCTAACACCCCATGATAAATAGAACTAGAGACTTTGGGGTATGACTCTATGCTTGAATTGGTACTTCTACAAGTTTGAGGTTAATAATCTGAAGTTACTACCATACCCAGACTTTTTCCTTTTTATAAGGGCATGGTTTAAGATTGAACTTGGGTTTGATAAATATATTCTTCTATGTGTTTTCATGTCTATAAAATAATGTGGGATCTATATGAATACTTCTTATGGATCAAGTGTTCTTAAAACTCATTTTGAATATATTTTGAGAGAATTTACTAAATTTGATCAAGTGAGAGAGGGATCCGGACTGAATATTTTAAACCTTCCCATCTAGTGATAATGTTATAAACTATTACATTTCACATTTTTTGAAATTTTAGAGGCCAATAATTTTTATTTTCCTTAAAATGATGTTGAACATTTAAAGTAATTGATATAGAAGGTCTTCCCATGTTGCAATAGATCCTATTGGCAAAATATTATAACAAATTATGGCTTGATCTACCAAAATCTGTATGAGAATTTTATATTTGGTCAACTTTTACAAACCTTAAGGGAAAATCATAAGGCCACATAAGAACTTGAATTGCATGATATCGTATTATGGATATACAACACTATAAATTTTTGATAATATAAGAATTCTGAAATTTGGAAAAATCAATGTATCATCCACTAAACTGGAACATGGATTCATCTTGATTGGCATGGGTCTATGAAACCTTTACAAGGCTTTCATTCAAGCTTCCATACATTCAATGGAGTTGAGCAGTTATGGAGGTATCATTTTTTCCTTTCTCCATTCTACATGGGGTAGTGAGTCTTGATTAGCTAGAATCATTTTCTTATCCACATTACTCTTGATCCATGATATAAATGAATGATCAACATAATGTGCAAGAGGTTATCACAATAAGGATAAAATATCATGATAATTAAAAACATGTTAATTTTTATAGACTAGATACCATGAACTATATCTATCCCAATGTTCATATGAATATCAGTCATGTGGATTAGCTCACTGAGGATATGGTGGATAAGGGATGTTTTTATCTATCTAACAAAAGTTCCCTTTTTAATTTGGTGCCTTTATAGAGCCTCGTTGAGATGTTTGAGGTTTTTGATCCTATTATCATATTATACTATTTTTATTATATATAGGTGATTTTGGATAATCTAAAAGGTGTGTGGGATGTAGAAAAATCATTTCCAATATCCTTATTATTTTATAACTATGGGGGTTACTATTATTCATTTGGATTTTCTAGGTTCTGGCTGCATATCTTAACCCTCATACTAGAAACATCATTTTGTGCATCCAAATTGCCAACCTCTCGAGGATTGGATCATTCATTGTGTCTCTTTATATTTATATCTTTGTCCACATCATTTATATAAATTATGGTGATGAACTTAACTAAGGTGTATTAAGAAATGGTGGATATCCCATTACTCTCAATACAATATGGTGATTTTGTACTTCTTACTCCTCTTTTGTGGGTTTCATTAGGGTTATTTTTATGACCCCATACAATATTGGACAACTATTTATTATGAACCATAAATGTTTTGATTTACTTAACCATACATTCCTCCTATCTTGTTCTACGTATAGTAAACTTATTAGAGTTTCCAATCATGTATTTTGAATGGTTCCCAATTAGGAAAGGAATTTATAATGTTAATAGGAACATATGTTATGTTGACCATCAATTTTTTTCCCAAAACATGTATAGGAATGATTTATTTCAGGGGTAATTATAATGATAAAAAATATGTATTCTCGTTGATATAGTGATGATTTGGGTATAATATTGGAAATTATTTATCCTATTTTTTGTATTACATGATTTCTGATGAGGATCTTATAGATCCAAATATTTAAATAATGGAATAAATTCCTCAATTCCTATGAGATTGTGTCGACCAGGAATCAATGTTTTTTTTAAAAGAACCATTAGTGTTGTGATGAACCTGGTAATGGATATTAAGATATAAATACCCCACAACCTTGCTTGATGGGTCTGTTTTGATAAAACTCTGGATATTTATTTGATCCTGGCAGGGTTTGGTGATTCAATTGGTGGAGGATGTGGTAAAAATTCCCACAGCTTTATGGGATGTGTTCACTTTTATATCGCTTCTATAGTTCATAATATTGTTTTTTTTATTAAGAACAATTTTATTCATGTATATTATGAGTGAAATTTATGGCTATTATGGGAGTCAACTTCTACCAAAATCTATTTGGTATTCTATAAAAGAAAATTTGGTATCTGAAATGAACTCCCATTATTTCATGGTCATCATTTTAGGAGTTTTTTGGAATCCATATCTCTGTATTCATGAATAGTTTTGACCTACAATGATGGGAAATAAAAATTTATTTTACATCTTCTCCATTAGTTAACGGGTCCCTTATTTTCTCCAATGGATCTAACATTATAAGATTTTTTAGCTGAGGTGTTTTTATATTTTATTGACATAATGTAGTGTATTGTTCCATATTATCTTCATTATAAGATGTGTATGTCTAACGAGGAATTAAAAATGTTACTATACTGAATTAATATGATACAAAAACACTTCATTGTCTTTTTAATGTGCATTAACCATGGGTTCCATGATAACAAAATTGGTCCATGTTCAATAATAAATATATTGTATAAATGATCTGGAGATTTTCCCCATTATATTTAAAATTTAGTTTTTATTCATCAACCAATGATAATTATAATATTATTGGCATATGTAAGTCATGTATTCCATCTATTGCAGATTTGGGATCTCATAGTAGGAATTGGTGATGGGACAAAACATAGTTGATACGATGTTTTTGGAAAACACTATCCATATATCCATTGCATACTCTTCTTTCTCTAAATTATATGTATCCACTTATCAGAATATGGATGATGAATCTCTTGGTCTCTTTTTGACCTTCGTGAAGTGCTACTAATATATGATAAGAAGCAACAATTGTGTAACCCTTGTGTTTTAATAACTTCTATATATGAAGTTGTATGTTTTTTGAGAACCATCCAATAACGATATGTAAAAGAAATTTTGGGATATCCTTGTTCGAGAGAGATATCGCCATGTTTAGGTTGAACACATCAGATATTATAAGTATATTCCCAATGATCTATATCGACACAACTATGGATAGTAAAATAGATGTAGTAATAACATTATTCTTTGGTTAAAGTGTTGATTGATCTTTTAGGTTTTGATGATATACATCACACAGCCTCAAGGATAGTGACATTGAGATAATCATGAATATGAACCTCATTCCACTTCAGGGTAGGAATATGTTGTCTTTCATATTAGGGTTATGTAGTGATATGATCCTAGACATGATAGATTCCAGAATATGATGATTACCTCCTAGTTTTATTGAAATATGATATTATTATTGAAAATATACAAGAGTTTTTTGGTTTTATTCTATATTAATTTTATGAATATGAGCCTACCTTTGATTAGTTGTTGGAATATTCCATTGAACCATTGATGAAGTGGTGGTAGAATCACAGTTAGGATTTTCATTCACCATTGGAATATACTAATATGCCTCTAAAATGGGACATGAAATATGATCGCCCTTATAAATAACCTCTAAAGGATACTGACTCGGTCAATCATTAGATGAAGCTATTATTTTACCATGTTTTCTTGTGGGTTGCTATAATATACCAAAAAAATCCTATGAAGGGATATAGGACTTCTCAAAGGTGAGTTTAATATTATGTTGATATACCTAAATTTTATAGGGTATATTAGCCCAATCATGTTCCTTTGTGGTTTTCCACTTGTCTTTCTGAACATGAATGTGTTCTTGTCCCATGACATGACCCAATATAACCTTGGGATCCCTAGTTGAAGCATGGAAATGAACTCGGTCCTATGTATTTGGAATATAGTAATGGATTTTTATAAGAATTTCATCCATTACTATCAAAAATATCAAAATTATCTAGTGTTCTCCAGTTAGAATGGGGGTATGAGACCATTCCTATTTCTCATCCTTTACCATAATAAAATGGTAATCATCCTATATAAGAGAAAAAATGTGAAATTTCTTAAAAGTAAGCACATGTTTATATTGATTATGAGAATATGTTACTCTGGAAAAGAGGATTGGGATATCTATCAGTCCCTATATATTTATATATTTTATATTATTCCTATGGAGGTATTCTTATAATTCTACAATGTAGAGACACTTTATAATTAGTGGTAGATTTATTCAATTAATGTTAGGATATAATCCCACTATTTTCCTCCTTAGGTTATCATAATATGATACATGGATTAATGTGTTGGGGTAGGGATATGTGACTCCACCATACATGTTGTAGGAATATCTTAGAATACATAATTAGATTGAGCAGCGGTATGAGCATTCTGACTATAAACCACTTTAATATTCCAATAGGAATCATCAATGAAATAATAATATGATCCCACGACCATTTATCTGTGGGATTCTGTACCAATCATGACATATTTGAAACTCATATATGAGTGAATATGGAAGAAATTTATAACGGTTTCTCTCAATAGGTGATTTCATGGAATTTTTGGGATGACACTGGTGATAATGATTGAAATGAGCCATCAAAGGAAGATCATAAATTGAGATGGATTATTTTTAAAATCCTTATTCCACCATATAAAATATGGAAGGTTATTATTTTTTTGTCTTGGGATGATATTATGATATGAATTGTGGTGGAAATATGTTCAATTAGATTCATTACAACATCCCATGAATGAGGAATGCTTTTGGATTTAGTGTCTAGAGAACTCTATGTGCATCCATAACAGTTTCGAACATAACAAGTTGGTTGTATTCCGTTACCATCACATTCACCATCCAAAAAAATGGACTTGGTTGGGTAAGGTTGTTTTGTTACCCAATAGGTTAATGTAGTAGTTAAGGTTCCAAAATATTCCCTTGGTATTGAAATGATATTGAGTAAAGGGCCTTGAGATCAGTTTTGGCAGGAAAAAAGATAATAAGGAACACGGTGATTGATTATAGCAACATCCAAGTGTGAAACATGACTAATAAACTATGCATGGGTGACGTAATTGACTGTTATTGTTAAAGGTTTAAATATTTATCTCTTCTGAAATTTTCATAGTGTGATTATACAATAAAATAGGAACCCTCATTACATTTTAGTATTAAAGGATATAACATCATGGATACCTTATAAAATTTTTATAACACATGATTATTTTTACTATCTCAGGATTAACTATTTAGTTTTATTATTTAGTAGATTCATATTGGGTTCCCCATTTTTGTTTTTATTCGGAACGATCGTAGAGTTCCCCAAGATTAGAAGACATGATTCCCAATGCCTAAAATGATTTATTTTTTCTGTCATTAAATTATTTCACATATGGTTTAACATTTTTAAATCCCAAAAAAGATGTATGAACTTTGATAATTAATTGTGTGTGTTTCATTAAATTTTCACAATCATTCATATTGGGTATAATTATTTTATATATAATAGAAACTATCTATGGATCCATCATCCATAACATGTTATATTCCAACCTTCCAATGATAGGTAGTCATTATGGGTTTTAATCCCATTGAAATTTAGAACTCACATTGGGTTAGGGGATTGAATTTCAGGTTATTCATAGCCTTTTTGGGTTGATTTATTTCTTAATCTAGGAATATTTTATAGATTTAATATATTTTCATAGATATCATAGAAATACCTAAATTAGATTCCTTAATATAATAATTTGATTGTCTTTTGAATAGTTTATTTGGTTGAAAGAGTTCTACAGATGACACCATTTGTATATATTATAGGTTATAAATAAAACTTCCCATTATTTCGATGAAATAAGGAGAAAATTGAATTTTAATCTATATAAATAGGCACTCTAGAGTTCATTTTCATCCAAGAATGTTATTGGTATTTCTAGAATGGGATTAAACCATCGTGACTTCTCCTTGATATGTATTCTATAACAAGAATCAGTATCACATGTAGTTTATTTATATAAAATCAAAAAATGTATAAAATCTTATATAAAGGTAACATATGAGAGAACCTAGGAATTGGGAATTTATGACAAGCCTTTTGAATTCATCCTACAGATCCTTATTATTACATGGATTAGAGTCATTATAGTTTGATCTATCCTAAACATGTTGATGGGAGGTGATAGAAAATTAATTTATGTGAGGGTTATTTTATTATAATTTAACAATATCTGATTTTTTCATGATATGCACTATGGTGGATGCCCTTGTATAGGGGAAATAATATCACGTTACCAAAGGTGAATTACACACTCAGGTTTCCATCTATGGGGTAAAATTATGATGTGAAAGATGTGATAATTGCAACCCCCTAATTCTTCATATGTCATGCTATTTGTGAGAAATTAGAGATAATAAGTGTTTTGACTCAACACATATGAATAACAGAATAATTTATAGGGGTGTCTATTATGGGGTGTTTGATATGGAGCACATACCTATGGAATTAGTGAAAAAATACTTATTAAAGAAGGAATCAAAGCCACATTGTTGAATAAGATTATAAATCCTCTGTTGAATGAGGAATAATGATAAACCCCAAGAATTATTTGGTTACCATGGGAAATAATTATTGATATATTGAGGGACCTACACCAATATAAATTCCCATCGGAGATTTATCCATACATAGGTGTCAAACATATCTTATTTGGACAAGAATTTTCATTCTCAATGTTCAGTCACATTTTAACCCATTGATGGGTTAGAATAGGGGCTTAGTCCTAGAGAAATTATGCATATCCCTTTTGTTTATAAATATTAGGGACTTAAACTAGGATGGATTTACATTGGATGATACTTAAGCCTTACCATATAATATATAAAGTGTAAGAACTATTAGTGGCTACAACAACATTTTTATATGGTATGAGTATTCAATAATACAGATAGGATTCTATTCGTTTCCATGGCTAAAATTTTATGGAAAATTACCATATGAATGTGGAACACACAACCAGATATTTTTGGTTTGGTATTCTCAGGGTTTTAGGTTACATTCCCAAGTACTCCTTATCGATAATGAAATCATTTCTGGGGTTTTTATTACATGTTCTCATTTTCTTCCATACATTCACTGGGTTTTTTCTATCACCTATAGCATGTCAACAGTAAATGTCTGTTGTGTATTCTCGATATGTACTGAGTGTGTCGCAGATATGTCATGATGGTCTTCCTAATAATACTGCATGTCCCAACATGATTCGCACGATTGAACCTGACTTGTTAGTGTTATTTTGAAAGAAAAAGTTGACATGTCCAGATTTCTTTTCATGATAAAATAAATCATGTCCAGGTACATTGACATGATTATGGATGACATTTCATTGGGATTTTTTATGATCTATATGAAGTGGCTGGAGGAGAGTCGTGTGACATGGAGGAAATTTTTGGGGGACTTCACATGTAATTTATTATAAATAATGAAGGGCTTCATGTGATTTTAATGATATATCCAAAGTAAATCTTATGACATGTCTGATATGTTCAAATTGATTTCTGTGACTTAGATATCATGACTGAGGGTTTCACATGATTCAAATGAATTTTTAGGAGAGTAATCAGATAAATGATGATAAAATTTCCAAGTGTCTCTTATGATCCATACTGATATCTTGGGAGGACATCACAGGACATTGAATATATTTCTGGGTGTTGTCACATGACATGTGTAACATTTTTAGGGGAATATCAGATAACCTAGCTGACATGTCCATGTGTTGTCGTAGAAGTAGTCAATATGTTAGGTGCAGCAAATGATCTCATTGCATTAAAATCAGTGTATCTTTCATCACGTAATGATTCCATATTACCATCTTCTACCACACAGATGCTTCAATATCTACTTTCAATTATATTATTATAACATCACATGAACAAGTAGATACATTGAAAATCTAATTAATAATCCTTCTAGAGAACCATCCATCAATCATGTGATCATTAGTGTGATAGTGATAAGAATATATACATTTCATGTAATCCATTATGTTTTTAGGACTTTACATGGAGGATGATCCTTGAAATTTCATGGATTTACTCTTTGAGATGTATTCTATTTCATGTACTATCTAGTGTGAGTTTTTTTTACTGATGGTTAAAATTTAGAAGACTCAGTACCTAAGATCTATGCCACATTTCAGGGTGTGTATATCGTAGATATCAAATTTATTTATATGATCATTATATGTTTTTCATGAAACTATAATGGGTAATCCATGGATTCATATTCATGTATCATAATAAACATCTTCTAAGAGATCAATCCATCATCACCATATTTATGGAACACATGGATTTTCAATGGAATTTCACATAATCAAATACACGTGTAAAAAGGAAATCATAAGATCATGATGAAAGAAGAAGGATCCTTCACAAGATAAAGACAAATGTCGAATAAGATTTCATTTGATCAATGGAGATATGTATGGGCCCTTCAAAAGATCACGTTAGCTATTGAGATGTCGTCAACATGAATAACATTTTAATTATAATTAGCTATGTGTACCACCATTTCTATATTTATTTTATATAGAATATGAAACTCACACATAGATTTTTTATTAAAGAATTACATGATCAAATAGATATTTATGTGGTCCTTTACATGATTTAGATGACATGTACAATGGTCATTTTGTGAAACAGGATTCATGTCAGAGGGTAATTCATGTTATCAATGGACAGGTTGAATTGACTACAGCCATGATTAACATGAAAAACTATATAACTTCCATTCACATGAGGTTTTATCCTTTTCCATATTTTAATTTTCTATTTTCTAAGACCTTCTAATTTTTTCCCATTTTTTTTGTATAGGAATCACATGATCAATAATAAATCTCATGATAGAGTTAAAGAATTATCATTCATAGGTGATATTATTTTCTATGGTGTTTTGCATGATCAATTATTGATCATATGATGGTGTGTTATAATCATCACCAAAACTCCCTCTTCTTGTTTGTGAATCAAATGGGGAGGGGAAGTCCCATGATATAATGGATGTGTTTGAGGGACTTCACATAATGAAGGAAAAATACAAAAAGGATATCTCATGTTATAGATGACATGTCTATATGAATCTCATACGATCATTGAAATAATCTCATGTGCCATTGTGATCATTGAAATAATCATATGCGCCATATAATCCCTTCAAATGAAAATCTATGTATCTTCCATTGCATGAAACTTATCCCATTTTGAGATTTTGGTTTTTAATGTTCTTTTGGTTATTTCTGAGTGTATGTCGGTTAACATGCCTCATGTCTAATTAAAATCATTTGATGGAGGTTTATACAATCTAGATGAAATATCACAATGGATTCACATGTTGATGTTTTCTGAATGATGGAGATTTCTATGATATATTTCACACACTAAACAATATTCTTGTGATCATTATCATATCACAGGAAATGAATGCTCTAGCCACATGATATTCATAGGGACATACAAAAACATATCCTCTTGGGGATCACCTAATCCATTTAAACTTTCTTCCTAATGTTGATGTAGTAACGATAATCCTTACATTTTTTGTGGAGAATATATTACTTATCCTTTAGGCATTTAAACAATCCTATCATTTCTATTGCACATTTTGTGGAAGTAAACATGTTGATTCTTTTTTACTATTCCTGGGTTAATTAATTCAATTTCAATTTCTGGTAAAATTATTAAAATAAATATTTTTAATGATTTCCACAAATGTTATTTTCTATTCACTTTGACTATATTTATAAAAGAATGAAAAATCATATTATATTTTGCCATTTTTTGCATGAAATGTTTTCCACACTATCTTAATATTTTTTAGAAGATTCTTCTCTATGTTCTATTAGTTTACATAGTAATTTCTATTCTTAATTTTTATAAATTTTATTATATTAAAATAATATATTTTAGAAAAAATTATATATGTCAATATATTTCAAATGATATTTTTAATTATATTATTAATGATTTTTATATATCTGCAAAACTATTTAATGATTAATACGATTCAACATGAAATTTTGTAATAATACATTCAACTTTCTGACCCTAACTAATTTATGATAATGTATTGTGAAAATATTCATTCCAAATGTATATTTCACACACGATAATTATTCTATGAGGATATTATGAATTATTTCATCTTATGGTAGCACATATTTATAATTATTTAATTATTAAATGTTGGTACTAGGATCATATATCCCAATAATATATTGAGTAAATAGTTATATCAAATTATATGAGAAGTTAAGGGCATGGGAGTGAACTCAATCCATTAAAGGAATGGGGAGTGAACCCAATCATGTAACGGGTTGTTATCCAATATATGATGATAGTATTGGTAGTGGGTATAGAAAATATAAATCATATTCTTTTCTTAGGTCCATTTCACATTCTAATTCATATATTATAATTTCATGGGACATGATTATTGATCCATATTTATACAATATAATTAGCTAGGATTCATTTCATGAAAATGAATTATACATTGACTCTTTATTGGTGATCGATGTTTTATTATTTATGAATCTCTCATCTTATATACATGATATTAGATTATATATTCAAACAAATATCCTTAATGTATTCTAATTTATGATATTAAACTCATATATCTTATGTTTGGACTTAATAATCATTTGGTCTCACTATTTATTATGTTTCATTCCCTAAGAATTAATGAGGTTACTTTGGGTGCGAATAATATATGTGAAATATGTCCAAAATTTCATAATGTAATTGTTTTATGTATTCAATATTTAAATATATTAATTATATAGGTTCTCAAGAGTAATTCATTAGGATATATGAAGAATAATATTTAAATTTCTATATAATATAAGAATGATATTCTAGGGCCATCATAGAGGATGACTATGTAGTTTCTAATGATGAAAATCTAAAAATTATTGGAACTATGTGTACTTTGATTAGTTCTAAATCATGAATATATTCTTGATTGATGTTATATATGTTTGAAAATAATTTAATTAATTTCATTTGGTATATTACAACGTTTTCCATTTCGACCTTTTTCAGTGTGGGGATAAGGTGTGTGTGGAATTTATTGTCTCCTATAAAACACATATTCTTGATGATAAGAAGAAAAATATTTGGGAATAAAAAGAATTTGTTTGTATGAAAACCCCAATTATATGATAATAATGTTTCCTTTAAGCCTTAAAAGGGGAAAACATTATTCTTATTAGTGTCTTATGGTGTCATATATATGTTATTAGTGAGTAAATATTGAAAAAATATCTAATTATTTCATATTAGTATATAATGTTAAGAATTGTTTTTGAAAAATCAAGAATCAAATCCTTATAATGGTTCTCAATAAATAGAGAAGTAATTTAATTACAATGAAATGTGGTGTTTTCATGTATGCAACCTAAAGGTCACGATATCATTAGAAATCAACATGATCTTAGATATACTTGGTTTTTTATTTAATTTTCAATTTTTATCTTTTGATCATGACATGTTGAATGATAAATAAAATATATTAATTGATTTCCATAATATTTCAACAGTTATTATGAATTTATAACATGAATAGATTATGATTAATGAATCTTAGTAAAAAATTATCATTTAGGATTGATGAAGGGAAATATTATGAACTATAAAAATAAATTTGTTTATGGTTTATGATGAATTTATATGAATAATAATTTTACATATTGTTTTTAAACGATATGATGTATTTAAATTTCTACTTTTTTCAAGATGTAAAAAATATGAGGATGAATTTTATCTTTCGATGGAGATTGTACTAGCCTAGATTTTTAGTTTTTATTCTTACATCACACATTATAATTTGTTAAAAATAAAATTTTATTCTATTATGTATAATATAATACAAGTATATTATAAAATAAATATTTACTATCAATCAATAGTATATATCAATGATAAATTTGAACTATAATATTAACACATGTGAAATTACAAAATAAATTAACAAGTAAAGATCTTACAATCATAGATATTTTCATGGTTCACAATTATAAGTTTGATGGATAATATTTTTATTGATTAACTATTCTACTATTGTGCTTAATTTATATATATATATATATAATGATATACACATCATATAAAATGTAAATTAGGAATTTATTCTTGTATTTATTAAGTCATATCAACAAAATATTCTTAATTACCATAGATTCATATTATTAACTATAGGATTCAACCCAATAGATAGACATTTATGATTAATAGGAAGGGTAGGGGTAATATCGTTCAATTTATAGATCCTCTTATTAATATGTTTTTGAGAGTTAGTGCGTCTGTTTAGCAATATGATTGAAAGGTACATCCACCCCCTGATTAGGGGTAACACCATTCAAATGTTGTTCTACGAAAAGTTTTTTTATATATAGAGTATATAAAAGTTCATAAAAGATAGATTATGAAATACTTATTATTTTAAAATATAATATTTTTAACCCCCTAATGGATAAATGGATATGAATCATAAATATATATTAGACATGGCCCAAGAAATTAAATCATTAACTATTGTTCAACCTGAGATGGGGTGTTTTTATTTTTAGTGTTATAGAAATGATTCTTGTTTCATTCCCTTGAACATGCCTAAATTTTTACATTCATAATGTTCCTGATTAACAAACCATAACATTATAAATTCCCGTATAAACCAATAAAATTGAAATAAAATCCATCAATGGTTACCGAAAATCTGGGAGGATTTGGCCACATATTCTTCAGGTATCCAAAGAAATTACATGCATCATGGAAAATATTGGAAGCATTAATGAGTCAGTAATGAGGGGGGACTTATAGTGACATAATATTCTGGGTTCCCCATGGATCATGTTAAAAAAATTCATTATTATGTTTCTATATTCAATTTCATTTTTTATTTATTAAAATCATTATTTCAATATTTTTTATTTCATAGTATTTCGATGATGAATAAATTCATAAATAAATAATGTTTTTCGGAAACTCATAGATCATTATCCAACTTCACCGTACCATAGTTTCTTAATCCAATGACATTGACTTCAAAATGGTGGGGACTATAGTTCATTCTTGAATTAATTCACATAGTTGGAAGACTCATACCATAAGTGACATCACCCTATACTCTCATGTCCCTCTCACCAAATTTCTCTCTCAATGCAATGCCAACATACAACATCTTTTGCCATCATGATGGTCATGAGCATGTAAATCGTGAAAGAGAAAATAAAAAGTAAACAAATGATGATCAATGAGAGAAGGTATATTTATAAACTAGTTATAGTATGGCTCTAAATTAATGGCATGGATGAGTATTAATAAATATGGAGGGATCCTTTGTGTCTAAAGTAGTGTTGAAGTGAGAAAATGGATGATATAATGGCTAAATACATGGATATATAGAAAAAATAAACAAATGAAACAATGTTTCTAAATTGGGAAGATGTCATGTATCATATAAGTAGATTATTTAGGTTTTATTCTATAGTTAAAAATATATATATATGTGTGTATTTGTTGTGAAAAAAAATTATTGGTGAAGGATACAACATTGGATAAATGAAAGAATACTCCTAGCTATTTTTAATGTTACACACATTAGGTATTAGAGGGAACATGTTATGTGTGATTAAGATCATAAATCATACATAGATAGTTCACCCTCATTTACCCCTCACACCTCACACAATATGTGGTTGGGTTTATGTTTTACATAATCAATTTCCCCTTAGTGTGAACCCAACATATAATGAAAATAAATTGTTAGGTACATTTCCTTTTTTAGTTTCCTTCCCATCTTCTTGGCTAGGTATCATAATTAAATAAAAATTTTATATTATGTGTATTTTTATGTGTAAATAATAGTGGTTATGTCATATTCACCATTAGGTAAATCTGTTAGGTGAATTGGGTATTTGGAATATTTTATATCCACAGTAATGATGACATTATTTTGGGAATATTTTTGAATGAATCATATGGCTTGATCCACCAATGGAAAAATTTCTAATTATATGGGATAGATCTGCAATATAATACATAGTTTTAGCACACCACTATAGATCTAGGATATGGGTCATCTCTTTGAGAAATCAGTTTTAGTAATACCCTAGATTATTACTTATGATATGGAATGGGTACCCGATATTACAATAGGAGTAAGGTATTTCCCTTTAATATGGAATATTTCAACTATATTATTTTTTTCTCCATTGAACAATATACATTTCAATAAATGAGGAGGTGTCCCATTAGGGTTCAGTACTCCATCAATGATTATACATTCTTTAAAAAGGTATAGGTCCCCAATTACTATTATAGTGTGGTGATATGGACACTGTGAAAATAATTGTCTACATATATAATAGGTTATATAATTTTTTTGGTATACCATATTTCAGAAATAAATAATTATTTTTAGGTGAACTATGAGTAATAAGAACTCAAATAATCATTTTTTATCAACCCATAAAGAATATTGTGGGTCCCTTTTATTTTTTTCGCTCCACTGAACATGGATTTTGAGATAACTTTTTATTCCATGATTCTTCTTCTTTTTTGGGGTGTCGTATATGGATTTTTTATCCTAACGTATTCATGGGAATCCTTTCAAAATTGTGATTAATATATACTGATGACATATAATTAATGTTGGACCATTACTAATATTTATTTTTTTCATAGTTATCAGATGATTGTAATTTTTTACAGAATTACGGATTACTAAAGGTCATTATTAGGCTATCTATAATAATACATGTTTTTTCATCAAGGTATTGGATTCTATATCATATCATATTATAGGTGTCCCTGTGTTGGATTACTTGGACTGACTTCTAATCTATATGGGTCCCTAGTAGTTTGAGTTGTATCTATGTTGTCTCATGGGATGTTACATCCAAGGGAATGAGTTTTTAGTTACATGTCTTTGTAAGAATATGTTTGGGAAATATAGGGAAAATGGTGTTATGTGATCATGAGTTTTGTTATCACTTCATGTATAACAAAATAGGTGTGGGTAGCTGATATATCCTTTCTATAATAATCTCATAATATATTTGTTGACTCAAAACTAAAATTAATAAAGTTTTGGCTATAAAAAGTTGTACACACATCATGTTGTGTGTCACTTTTGATTTTATTCAATCCCTTTGTCAGTCATATCACAAAACTATGTTTTAATAACCATTAATTTTATATATTTAATTCTTGATTCCAACCCACATATATCTAACTATGATTCTTTGTTAGAGATGTGATGATCATGTGAATGATTTGAATCATCTTACTAGAAATTAGTTGAAAAATAATTAATTCATTCATGCAACCTATCATATGGCACCATTACCGTATGATTATGGGAGATAACATAGATATATTGTTCTATAGTAATACCCCCTCTTATGAATCACGTGATAGTGCACATTGATGGATTTTAATATGAATTAAATAATGTTCTCTATGTAATTATAGAACTATGATTTCTCAATTGACTTCAACCATAATTAAATGGATAATATATTTTACGCTCATAGTAGAAATGATATTTCTAACCTATAGATGAAAAAGATTATATATGACCCACTTTTCATTATTATCCAAGGAATATATTTTGGGAAAAAATGTGAGGATGTCATCTTACCCAACTTTACCAGTTATCCAATAGAAAATCAAGAAGGCGTGGATGAATTATTTCAATCTATAAGATATTTTGAGAGAAAATAAGAATATAAATTTTCATGAATTCTAGATCAATAAAGATAACTCCATTCATTTGGTTTCAGGTATAAGTATTCTATCATAACTAGAGATAAAGAATGTGATATTTTATAATGAAAGAAACTAACATTGGTTTTCCACCAAGATGAAATGAAATGTATTTAAATTATTGAGAGAATATCCAGTGGTAAAATAAGAAATAACACATTATGGTGTATACCATACAGTGAATTATTTGTAAATACATCATAATAGTGAATATTTACTGTAATGGTATGAGACTAACATTACCAAAACCTTCATGAAAATGTTATAACATGTTCAGGGATTTTTTGTTATGGGTTTTCTAGATACCTTTTAAGGAAAAAAAACAAAAAATGGGTTGTGATGTTTTGACATACCAAGACTAGGAAACTCACCTCAGTACAATAACACATTACATTGAATAAGATAACCAATTTATACGTTAAGGATGATGTGAGGATACATGGGGTTACACTATTGATCAGATCTTATCATTTGAGTCATTCTAATAAATAGAAAGTGTTAAATATCATTTTTATATCGAAGATACACAATATATATTCCTGATATTTACATGAATTATTTTTATCTTGTATGTATATTATATACTCTGAATAACTGTATTATTTATAAGATTAGTTTGAAATTTATTTTTCTAAATTCTGTAGTGAGGTCACATACAATTATGTAAAAATTGATTAATAGGATGAATATCTTATGCTTTTTAGAATTAGTAGTTACATACTAATGTACGTAGAGAATCCATTATGTTGTCATTATATCCATTTTCAATATATAATAGATGAATCCCACAAAGAGAAGATTCTTTAAATTATTATTATAATCGGAAGTGATAACATTAAACATATTTTGACTACCCCCGTGATAGAAGGATTTTGATTGTTTTAGTTTCATGTTTCATCTATCTACTTATATTTGAATGAGGATTAATTATACAAGTTCATAGTTTATATATATTAATTTTTTGTTATAATCTTGTATGATTAATGAATTTATCTTAAATATTATTTTGACAAGAAATTTTAAAATAAAATTTTGGGGTATGTGATTGATCATCTAATCTATATTGATCAAATAATTTCCTGAAATATGGACATATACATATGATCATATCTTATTGATGTATTATAGGATAATGACTTATATTCGGACATTATAGAATAATATCTATTAATATTTACTTGATTTTAGTATATATATTAATAAATGTTTTTTTTTGTTAAAGGAATGTGTTTTTAGAACATTTTCCATAAATAAATTTTTGGGTTAAAATTGTATTATAATCTTTTTTGAGTATATGAGGACATAGTCTTGATCATCATATTTATATTTATTGAAGAAATTCCAAGTATTGAATCTTTTTTTCTAATATATGTTAAATTATTTTATGTCCAATTCTTAAAAAGACATTGTATTATTATAAATGGATATTAAATCATTTTTTATCAATATTCATTATATTATACAAACACAATATATAGGAACATGATAGCTTAGTGGATTTCGAAATAGTGTAACAAATATTTTCTAATTCTTTAAAAATCATCAATTCCTTTTGTAAATAACTTCCCTTATAGTAATTTTTGAATGTAAACCCTATATAGAACAATTTATCATTTTTGAAGAAAATGAATCATAATAGAGGGTGATGATAAATGCTCAATAATTTTAACCATGAGAGATATGTACTCCTATCAAGATTATAGGGGTATAATAACATAATTAACTCATTTGTATATCCTTACCCTAAATATCAATTATCATAATCTAATATAAAGGAATAATTATTGGAAGTTCATAAGACATGAATAATAAGAAAATTAATGAACATGTTTCATGATAGAATAAATTTTTATATGATATATTTTTTTGTGTATACACATAATCATAAAAAAAATTGTGAAGGGTACCCACAATGATATTAATAACATGTTGGTCTTGTTCTAACAACCCCAACAAATACTTGGGGATGGGGATGACATCTCATGTCACCTATTTTTGGAAGCGGATAACATCATATATACACTATGATCTAATATTATATTAATCATTATTCATATAATTGTAGGGACATATATGTCCCTCACTACACATAATGAAATTCATTATTATGTGTTCAAAAAGATAAAAAATATTTAGTCATATCATAAACCATGAAAAAAATGGTTTATGTAAACATTTCATTATATCATAACCTATAGAAATGATATAAGTTTCATAATAATTTGATAATTTCATTATAGAATATCCCTGGAAAAGAATCATGTTTCATAAGAGTTCTATCATGGTATAATCTATTGAAAATAAAAATGTTTCATAAAAATCACGTTATAATTAAAATAAAATTATTTAATGATATAATATTAATTATATCCTTTTCTAATATACCTAAACAGTCATAAATATCCTAAACGTTATTCATCTTAAATGGATAGTGATTTTGAAATAAAAAAACATTGATGATTCATGGGTTAAATAACCACTCATTGAAAATTAAATATTAAAACTAAAATTTATAAAATATTATGGAAATAATTTTCATTAAAAATAAAAAAGATAATGTAGTATTCATTGAAAGTTATGTTAGAAAATTCCATTCATTCCATACATGTTAAAATAAATATTCCATTAACATTTTTGAAAAAAAACTAAAATGGGAATTTTGGAAAAAAAATTATTATTCATTTAAAAAAATTAAAAAATTGAAATATTTTTGGACAGTAAATTAATAAATCATTATATTAATGTATAATTTTTTTTATTTTTATAAATCATGGGTTTGAAAGAAAATTGGTTCTGACATAAGAGAGAAATTAATTTTGTTACTCATAAAAACAATTATCAATTATATTATGCATGAAAGTTTTGATAAATGGAAATATTATAACAAATTATCATTGATAATAGAGTATAATGGTATTCATGAGTTTCTATATGGATTTTTCATAATATTTTATAATCATAAAAATAATAAAACACAATCCAAATAAATGATGAAATTGTAACAAAAAATGTATACCACTTTGGAATCATTGAAACATAAGCATGATAAAGGAAAGAAATTAAATAAAATATAATATAACAAGAGGATAAATAAATTTAATATATTAAATATTTAATGACATCTATATACACTTCATAAAGGAATATAAGTGCATAGTAGAACATATTTATCAAGGAAATTAAATTGTGACAAAAATACATTACCTCTTTGGAAATCTCTTGAACAATAAGTAAATAAATAATAAATTTAAATAAAGAAATTAAAATCCTGAAAAATAACTATAATCATGATATTATATTTCAAATGGGCTGTATATACACTAAAAATATAAATTTTTGGTGAATTGTCATATGTTTCCCAAAAATAAAAGTCGTTCTAGAAATCCCTTACATTAAGACTTGACATCCATCATAAAAATTTGAAACTCCTATATAATAAATATATGATAATTATAAATCTATTTGATATCCATAATTATATATATCTTAGAGAATTTTATTTACATATGTCCCTTTATCACCTATTTATTAACAATTCATGTTAAAGTCATGTTTCTTGCAACTAGTGCTTTGTTTTTCCTATATATTTTGATTTTTCATTTTAGACATCTTACATTTATCAGGGAAAATAATCTATAGAATTAAAAAATGATATAAATATCATATATATTCAATATATATTTATTTATAGTAATAAATTGAATTTATATATAGAAAATGAAAGACATCATTCACTAAGACGATAGGTCATATGTATGCATGAACATGGATTCTATTTTCTCAATGAATTCAATTTAAAAAAATTAGATAAAAAATTAAAATTATATAATCATTTAAATTAAAAATATATCACATATTCTTATTAAAACCATACTAATTACCTTTCATGTTCTTCAAGAAGAAATTGTATTCATACACAAGGTGGTTATACTCCATACACCTAGATGATGTTATCATATTCCCCAAAAATGGAGAGTGTGATGGTATGTATAATTTAATTATTATAGATGAATAATTATATCATAAATATAATATATAAAAATAAATCCATCGGAATGTCAAACCTTGGGAGGTGTAATTGAAAAGTGCATTACATCAATTTGTTAGATGGTTATTCATCGTACACACGAATGATGATTACTCAACTCATTTAATGGAAGTGGAGATGGTTGAAGGTCATGAACAAAAAATAAAAAGATACCATTATATATAATATAATTAGGTTATTATATCATAATATTATAATAAGAATTTTTGGCTATCTAGGAAGAAATAAAATAGAAACTCTCATTGATTAATGTTAGATATTCTATAAGTATCATCATTAGGTTTTCCCTAAAATCATTCATAAGATGACATAAAATCCAAATGAAGGATTTTTGGGGTAGAATAGGTATTTTGGGAAGTTAATTGGGCAAGTTATGGCTAATTAAGAATGATTTTTTGCTGTTAATATTATAAAAGAAGTGGTGGAATTTTCTAAGTGAGTTTAGTAGAACACTATAAATTCTTTAAAATAAATAATTCCATATTTTTTTTGTGTATAATAAATATAATAAAGGACCATTATAAATAATTTATTTAAAATGGTTGCATAATTTTTTGGGTTTTAACCCGTGTATTTTTATCTTAACCCCCTAGTAAAAAATTTTCTACCTTAACTAAGGTAAATAATTTTTACATCTTTTAGTATTTTTTGATAAATGATTATGTTGTAATTGATAGATAATATAATTTATTTTTATTAAAAATATATAACCAATATTACAATAAAACCTTCATATAAGTGGAAAATTTTAATTTAAAATCATTCTCACACACGCGATGTGAATGATGATGTATATAGTGGAAATTTTAAAATGTTTACAAATTTTATATACATAATTTCAATAAAAAATTATTCCAATTACATAAATTTGATTAATGGATTTATTTTTAAAAGTAATTTTTATATATAAAATATTTAATTTTTTTAACTCAGTAAATAAATTAAATGAAAAGGATATTTTTAATTAAAATCTATTAGATTTTACAATTCATCAAAAAATTCATCATTTCATTTAATTATAAAAGAATGAAAACTATATAAATATTGAAATATGATCTAAAAAATTATTTTCTAAAATAAATTTTATAAAAAATGGATATAAATAAGTTTAATACAGAATTAATATATCTGACAATTTTTTTTTTCAGTATCTTAATATTTCAATCAAGATAGGATTTTATATTAACTCTATGAAAAGTACTAAATAATCTATGTCTCTTAATTGAAATTATTATATATATGTATATATATATAATTCATATAATATTTGAAAACAATATACAAGATTGCTATAATTAATTAAAGAGGATAACAATTGTGAACATTAAGACCTATTTTAGAAAAAATCACAATTTTGACCCAAAAAATAAACATATACTAAACTTTAATTTAAAGATGATTCAAAAGTTACTATGTTCTAAAATATAAATAAATAATAAATATTTTACATTAATACATATTTTGAAATAAAAATAAAATAATTTCTTTGATATAAAGTAATGTTATACAAAAATAAATATTTTTCTCTTTTCAATGATAAATCAATATTTTATGAAAATTGAAAAAAATTAATCATTTTATAATATTGATATTATTATTTAAAAAATGAATTTAATTTTTTTAAATAAATTTTCAAAATTTTCTATAATTTTTTAAGTAAGAGAAATAAAAATCATTCATGAAGAAAAAATGATTTTAATTAATATAAAAACATTCTTAAAAATTGATTTCCAATATAATAATAATTTATAAATAAATTTATATTGAGTAGGCAATTTATATCTATGTTTCAAAATGTAGATAATAATATTCAAACCTTCCTACTTAACAGCAAGGTAATAATAATATTATTTCATTCTCCTTACATGAACTGATCCCTATAAAATTGTACCTTAACACACGAGACGTTCCTAACATTGACAAAAGAGTATTCCAGATCCCTTACGATGGAGACTAACACCTAGAATCATAGAAATTTTCATAGAAAGAGTCTATGAAATAGAATGAATGTAGTTTTCTAAAGGGGAAATCTAAAAGAAGAATGTACCAGAAAGTCAAATATGTACATAAAACTGAAACAAAACACCACCGAAGTACCAAACGAACAAGGTAAAAACCCATATCCCAATGGTCACAACACTCCAATAAAAAATTGTCAATAATAACCATTAACACCATGGGGTACATTCCCCTTTCTCAAAAACAGTAGGAGATAATTTAAAAGTGATCAAATGAAAAGGAAGATTTTGATCTCAAAAGACAAGTTGGGTAACACTATGTGTTCCATAAAAAGACTCCATAATAAAATAAAACAAAAAATTCATTCAATTTTAAATTAGATAGGTACAGAATTACAGTTATTTATTTAATAAAATTTAATCATTTCAAATTTAATGATCGATACATTTCAAACTAATGTATTTATATTTTTATATATAATTGATTATATAAATCCATTTTAATGATTAATGATGTTCATAATAAATGGAAAATTTATATACATATGAAAAAAAATTAGAAAAAACATTGTTATATTCCATTACGTATGACAGTTTATTTTTATGAGATTAACACAAGCTAATTTATATCTTCACACCAATATTCTCACACATCCCTCAGGATCAGACTAAATAAGACCCATAAGCATCTTACTAGGGATACGATCCACCAATCAATGTTATTGTTAGTGTTGTAAATCATCAATATATTTCTAGTTTATTGCCTTCATATCATGTTTTTTACATATAACTTACAAAATAATTATTATTACATGTTTTTAATAAAAAAACTCAAAAATAAGAAAATTATTTTAGGACAATTTAAAATAAAATATCTACATTTTGAGTTTCAATATTCAAATTTACATTTAAAAAACAAAACATGGGTTTTTAATGAATTTGTGACTTTTTTAAGATAAAACAACACACTGGTTATTATGAAATCAATTTTAGTATTTTTTTTCAAAATATATTTCAAAAACTAATTTTAAAATCAAAATTAAAAATTATTATCCAATTAAAATGACACCTAGTTTCAAATTCAATTTGAATAGGATGTTATTTACTGAAATTCATTCCAATCATGATTATAATTCTAATTCAAAGAAAATATGGTTTTCATAATTTAGTTGAAGTTAATCAAAAGAATACAATAGAAATCAAGAGTTTAATAATGGAAAATTTTCCTGGAACCAACTACATTTAACATGAAGATCATGTGACAAAAAACCTCTAACAGAGTACTACAACGAATAATGTCATATAAGAATATCAAGGAATCAAACCAATATTGAAGATCATAAACAATAATTCTTATATTCCTCATAAATAATATTATCTAAAAAATATAAAGGAGGATGATATAGATTGTGTGAGATAAATAGTAAAATAAGATCCCTTAAGAGAGAGGAATCAAACAAGGTTCTGTATGATTTATCTCACCTCAAAATATGTTTATAGGAGTCAAAATGGGGCCTTGAGAGCACTCTATGTCAAAGAAATCATATATAGAGATTTATTATTGATATATAGGTTTTATAAGGGTTTGTAAATTTGAAAAATAATTTTTAAAATTACAAAATTCTAGTTGCGAGGTTATTCTGGCTGGACCTCATGGTTTTTCAATCCGTTCACCCAAACAATGAACCCCTATATTGGGTTTCATAGTTTATAAAATGATTCAACATTGTGTGTGATACCATGAACAATTCATACGCACCTCTAGTGTTTCAGGTTTCACAATTTGCATTGGGTGGGAGCACATTGTGGTCCAATCATTCTCCAACATTGAACATCATAGAATCCCCCCAAATTTTTGAATGATTCACCAAAAGCACCACAAAAGAATACACAAATAAAAAATTATCAGAAATTTGGTCTAGGATTACATGATAATACTAAAAAGAAGTTACAACATCTCCACCATATAATTTTTTTGTCCCTTGAGAAACAACCAAGAAGTCTCCATGTCAAAAAGATGTGGCCAATACTGTCTCATGAGGGCCTCTCTCTCCCACATATCATGTGTGTCATAATTTTCATTCATTATAAATGAAACCAAAATATTTATCATCCCATGATGTAACATATATTTATATTCAGTTATAATTACTAGATTCTCAGTCATGGATAAATAAGCCTCAATATCATCATCACTCCAGCTCAGAACATGATTTGGATTAGAAAGATACTTTCGTATTTAGGATACATAAAACATGTTATATATCAATGTAAACTATGTTAGAAGTGCTAAACTATAATTGACATTCCCCAACATCTCAATAACCTCAAAATTTACAAAAAATAGTAAATCATGTATCCCTTTCAACCTAATCCATCGAAGGCCCACATTGGATAAAACATTCATGAACACTTGATAACCAAATGAAAACTACAACGGTCTATGAAAATGATAAACATAAAAATTATTATAGCTTTGTTACATCAACATCCTATAAATAGTCAAAAAAATATTTTCTATCAAATAATCAGTAATTCTATGTCAAACCAAGGAACATTCACTACTATCAGACAAAAAAAGTAGATATTTTCATGGCCGACTACACAACTCCAAAAAATGGGCCATTTTGATCATTGGATAGAAACTATTTTTATGAGAAAACTCAACAAGACCAATTTTTTTCCATGATAAAAAAATCAAGGACAAAAGCACTAAACATATCCTTATATATATACAGGTCCATTTTTATCTAGCCATCAGTATGTAGATGATATTCCATACTCAAATTAATTTGAGATCCTAGGGCCTCGTAATGGATTCTCAAAAATAGAGTAGTAAAACATGGCACCTTTTTATGGTCTTTAGTGTATAAAATACCATGAAAATTAATAATCTATTTCACATAGATATTTCCCATATCTTTATCTTTGGATGAATCATAAATTTCTGTAATGTGATCAATTTTATTCATCTTATTGATGAAAACCCATATCACATTATTACATATTTGGGTTGTAAAAAATAACAAAAAAATATAGAAATAACATCCCAAAACAAATTTAAATATACATGTGGCTGGAGAAATCATAATGGTTCCAAATAATCGATGTTGACTCGTCAGCAAGTGTTGCATTAAAAAAAATTAGTGATGACCCATATCAAAACCATACACCAGATTAATCGATTCATGTAATAGAATATTTTATTGGTTTATGGGTTCACTTATAACAAGGAATTATGGAAATCCCCCTCCACATCATTAATCAATATAACAGTACAAAAAATTGTTTCCTGAAATATTGAATAACTTTTGTGGAGAATGAAAACTCAAAAATGGTCTCTCTATAATTTGTAGAGTCTCTAATAATATAAAATTTTTAATCTAAATATTTATCATAAATAATCATCTTGATATGAGTGTAGTTAAACTATAAACTAAACAAAACAACCTAGAACCCTTTTTCTCATACTCCTATACGAAACTATGAAAATAGAGACATGAATTTTCACATATATTATGATTCTTTTATGACATGGCTTAGGATTTTCCTTCTTAATTCATAAGCAATCAAATTACCATAAAATGGTGCCTATGAAATATCAAAATAAAAATATTATAGGTATTTCACCGAATTCCACTAACGAATATTCAAATAATTTTTACAGAATATATAATTCATTCTCTTGTTGGCAAAAAATATTATAAACCATTCAACTAAATGGAAATTCCATCAGCTCATAATTTAATGCTCCATGGATTCATATTTAATATAATTGGATGGATAATTTATCTTCTGTGGACTAATTATCTAGTATACTTATGCAACGATGTGATCACCATTGATAAGAATATAACCGAAATCTAAAACTGTTGTGACACATAAGAAAATATAGCTATACCCGACGTCAGAATGTTTCAACACTAACGAGTATGTAAAAAGGAATTTAATATCAATAGACAAACTCCTAAATTCTTCATCTTAGGAAAATTTAAATCCATTCTGATTTAAAAAGGTTATAGGAGGATGAATCATTAAGAAATCTATTATGAACTAGTGATAATATCCTACAAAACCCATGAAAAACTAAATCTCAGGATAATTCTGCAGCTTCTCCCATGTCATAACGGCTTTTAGCCTTTTAGGATCAATTTTAATACCATGTTCTAACACAACTAGTCAAAATAACATCAAATTCAAAATCCATATATTATATTTTGATATATTTTCAAAATATTGGTAATTTATCAACAATTCTATAACTTATAATAGTTTATGAACATGAACCCCTTAGGCATAGAGTAAACAAGAATGTAAACCCAAAATACTGACCTAGAAGTATTAAGATACTCATGAAAGATCATGATCATTTATGACCTAAAGACAAAAGGAGCATTAGTTAGACCAAATGGCAAGGAAATGTAATCAAAATGGGCTTACCTCCTATGGAAGGTAGTTTTATGAATGTGATATACTTTTACTATCGTCCTATTATAACTAGATAAACGATAAATCATTGTGGACCACTTACACATTTTGAATTGTTCAAAAATATTAGGAATTAGTTGAAATAGATACTTCTTTGTTAGTATAACTTGGTTTATTTTCCTGTAATAAATACAATGGGGAATTTTTCCATTAGATTTCACATAAAAGTGAACATGTCTGGCTGATGGTGGAACACATGGGAATATAAAAACTATTTCTTAAATGTCATATAACTGAGTATTCAACTCTATAAGTTATATATGTGAGATATACAAAGTAGGTATTGAAACTAGTTGAGTTCAATGTATCAAATCAATAGAAAATTATTCCTCCTTATTAGTGGAAAACCAAATAAGTTAGTATGAAAAACAACAGAAAACTCAATGATCACATTAGAGCTATGACTTCTCAAAAATTATTCCGTCGAGTTTAAAGAATGCACTGATATTACATTCCCCAACTATAGATAATATGGTCTGGGTATACTAATCCATGGGTCCATTTCTCCTTGAATGATATGACATAATCCATCTGAAATAATAGTCAAAATTATTTTAATATAACCATAAATTCATGATTATTGTCTATGAGTCAATCCATTTTGAAAATAAATTCAAGAGGATTCATATCAAGAACAAAAAATCCTAGCTAATATAAATTTCTAATAATGAGGACACATAGTACGACAATAGAGACCCAACTATATCTTCATTCTGAATGGGTGTCGTAATTTCCATCACATAAGTTAAAATCCCTAAATGATGTTTTTCAAAATTCACACAAATATTCTATAAACCTGAGTGAGATAAACCATTATCAGATAAATAAGTCACTAAATATATATCTATAGTGATGGTACCTCTAACAGTTTTTGGACTCGTATCTTCTTCCTCCAGATACTCTTCTTATATATAAATAATCATCATCCTGGATTCCTATGGGTGGAACTACTAATGTCCGACACCCTCCAGTTTCACCTATATAATTATAGGAACTGAATATCATATTCCAGTATGGAGAGAACAATATACAAGATATGACTTCTATAAGGGACTTGAACATCCACATGATCCACATTTCTTGTATGCCTCATCGAAAACCCATTTTTATTTAGAAGGGATTCCACACTTTTAGAAAATTAAACGGTCTCTTCCAGACACGTCATGAGGTCTAGAATACCCTAATATTGATACCCACCATGAGACTGCCCATGCATTCTATTTTTATTGGGAGAACCAACTTAACTACCACTAGGAGAAAATAGAACTATGGCCAAACCTGACATACTTATCGAGTTTATCTCAATAATCAATGATTTATCCAGTACTTCATTATAAGAAAGGATAACCAACAAGAATTATTATGAAGGAATTTCATATTGATGTCCCATCTCAAACTATTGATTATTACTCTTCTCTTTCGATTGAACATTGTTAAAACCTTCACCATTTTGGTGGGTTAGTTCCCATATGCTTTTATGGGCAAATTAGTATGCTCCCATTTGAAGAACTCTTTGTCCTTTGAAATCACCATAGAATCTAGATCGAATTGGAATGTTAAATAATATTATTGTACTTGAACTCTAATTCCTCTTTATTCTTTCACATATCCATTAAATCTAACCACCATATTATATGTACCTAATATGTATGGGTAGCACACATGAACTTAATAGCTCTAGGTATGTACAAGAAGTCAAAGGGAAGCTCTAGCATTATCAGTCTATTTGTATCCTATTGATGATCATTATAGCCTTGGAAAGATGGTGGTTTCTTACATAAGAACACCTAAGGAAAACTCTGCAATCCATCCCTTTGTGGTACCGAAAATAGAGACGGAATAAGAATTGGTGGAGGTGCCTATCCTAGACCATGAAATGCACGTATATTGACCTTGACCATATTAAGCTTCACATGATGATTCAGTCAATGTTATTCATTTGATGCATCCTCATGGATTTAATTCACACATATTCTTGGAGTCATGATGCTACACAACTATAGAAACAACATTGAAGATGTTTTAATATTACTCAGTCAAATACTAAAATAAGTGAAACCATAAAAATTAAACCCATAGATTGTGAACTCTAGATTTTGATTTCAACTATTAAGATATATTGGAACTAAATGACTATAAATAATTCACATAATGAATTTACCTAACCATCCATGTTGGATTACATCTCCATTCGATGATATATGTCCAAGAACTCACTTACAACTACCTCTTAAATCCAGAAAATATTTCCCCACATTAAAATGGCATCAAGGAAAGATGCACATACTACAACTATGATGACACATTATCACAAACTTTCTTGAAAACCATACTACCCTGACACCTGATCAGATCTTTACATGGACTAATGGTCATTTCCTATCCCCTTAGATTAGAGATTATCATATTTACTCATAAAAGATAAATGTGGGAACTGATTTTCACAAAAAGAGTGGAAGAAAAAAATTAAGACAATATGATCAATGAATATTATCATAGGAGATAATACTGAAAATTAAACTAGGTACATTGATCCCCAATGTACTCATCATTAATTTAACACAAAAATAGTATAGACAACCATATGTCTTTATAGACCAAACATTCCATGGTGAAAGCGTTAATAAAAGAAACCAAATCTAAGAGTATCTTCCCTCTTTCTCAAACATGGAAGGATAAAGTTTACAAACACATGAAGGAGAAGGAATGGTGTGATCTAGAAAAACATATTAGTGTCTCACCAACAGTTACATAATAATATTCCATAATAAAATAAACCAAATAATAATTTAAATTTTAAATAAAACAAGTAGGGTTTTATAGATTCATATTTATGAAAAAACATGATTTTCATATCAAATGATGGAAACATTTAAAAACAATGGATTAAGCCAACATTTTATATAGTTCAATTTCTAAACAACCATAGGAATCATTAATGCAGTTCATAATAAATGATATACATATATACATGCAAAAAATAATCACAGTAAGAAACAAGTTCATCTTCCAAGTGGTACAATAGTTTCTAATTATGTGATCCTCAAACACTCATTTCTATGTTCAAAGAAATGTTAACACATTTCAGTCATTCTTAGGAAGAATAGTAACCATTAAAATCCCACTAGGGAAAAAATCTGATGAACTAGGATTATATTAAATATGTGAATTTTTTATCCATTACTAGGGAATTACCATCCAAGTGTGTTTTCCCCAAAAAATACTAAATACCCAGGCTCGCATGTTCCTAATAAACAAATAAACAATGAAAAATATATTTTAAATACATTTAACGAACAATTACCCATTTAATATTTCAATATTCTAATTTTGAGTTAAAAATTACAAAACTATGTTTTAATCATTTCATGCATTTTTCATTATAAAACCAATCATAGGTTCTTATCAAATACATTTAATCATATTTTTTCAAAATCTGTTTCAGAAATCAGTTTCAAAATTTTGATCAAATTACAATGACACCTCAATTTACAATTCCTTTAAAATTTTGTGTTTTTCAACAATAGTGATGCAAAAAAATATCAAATTTCAATTCGCCTGAAGTTGGGTTTTCAAAATTATTTTTAATCATTCCATATAACTCTATAAATTAAATGGTTTGATAAATAAAAAAATCTCAACATAACAACCTACCATTCAAATGAATATCATATAAGACAACACACTCAAGATGGATTTCCTACACCGAACTTCAGTAATGTCAAATAAGGAATCATTCCTAGAATAATGCTCCAAAAAACAGTTTTTATATCCATATACAACAAGATGAATTAACAAACCCTATGGAGAAAGGTCATAGGAAGTATGGGAGATAGAACTGGAGAGGATCCATTACCAGAGAGTAATTGAACATTGTTTTTCAATCTTTAGTCCACCATGGAAGAGTTTTATAGGAACAAAAATGGGTCCTTGAGAGCCATATCAACCTTGGAAAATTAGATATGATGAGTTTGGATCAAATGGGTTGTTATACTAGGGTTTGGGAATTTTGAAAATAGTTTTTGGAATTAAAAACATATGCATGCATGGTTAGGTAGGAAATGCCTCACACATTGTCATACTATACTCCCTAATCGTTCTTTCCTGTGATGGGGTGTATATTTCTAATTGGTAAGTGCATGGTTTTTCAAACCATTCCCATAATGTGAAAACCCCTACTCTTTTGGTTTTCCTAATTTATAATAGGTGGAAATAGGATTTGAGGAAACTATATTCAAACCATTCATATCCCAATATCCCTCCAAAAAGTTTCAAATTTCACTTGACACACCCATTAATGAGACTAAAATAAGGCATGATCCAAAATAGGTTACAGGAGTGCATGAATATAAAAACATGATGTTCGAACAACATCAAAATTATCCTAAAATTAATCACCCATATATCATAATGTAGATCCTGATTATCACATACCAACATGTGAATACCATAATAATGTATTCTCTAAAAACATCGTAATAAGAATAATTACCATTGAAAATAAATAAAAAATATCACATCCATATTCCATAAAAATAAAAAATTATTGAATATATTTTATATATGTAATAAGGATTGAATGCCAATCAATGATAATACAATCCACATTGTCCAAAAATAAGTAATCAGTTCTAAAGACATCAATAAAATCATATTTAATTTATCCAAATATGTCATTAATTTATCCAAACATCATTATCTAATCATCTAGATTATATTAAGGATTATATTACCCATAAAAACATGTTTTCCATGAATGTCATATTACCATTAAATAACCTTTCAAGGGAATCAATGTTTTTTACTATATTCGATAATATTTTTATAGAAAAACATATACCAAAAAATTCTTATATATTTAAAAATTCATAGAATACAATCCATGAATACAAATACATAAATATTTTAATACTCACACATTAATGATTGGATTGGAATAGGTACTTCATTTTTTTCAATGTTAATTTTTGGATCAGGGAATTGAGTTGGTTAATTCCCATGTTCCCCACACAAAAGACAATGAAATCATTAACAACTTCTGAATATATGACATTATTTTGACATATATATATCATACTACCATCCATTATTTATACAATTATAGGTTCATACTCCATAATTATTAAAATTTATGAAGAATAATTATAACATCTTTATATTTTGTGAATCAATATTTTTTCTATTAAATGAAATTTTTTGATATTTGGAAATTCACGCAACACTAAAATTGGTTTTTATATATTAAAAAACTATGTTTTTCTTCTATTATACAAAACAATATGTTAATTTTACACTACCAAAAACAAATTTTTTCATTGATCTATAGGGAAAACCAAGTTTATGTTACGTTACACACAAAAATGGTGTTCCTTGATGGCTTGTGTAACACACAAAGCTAAGGTTTGATGAATAGTATTATATCATTAAAATGTTAATATTTATTATTCTAAGATATAAAAAATATTTTAAATTAGTGGTTATGATTAGTATTAAAAAATTTATGAAAATATATGGTTTTAATAAATATAATATGATTTCATTTTTTAGAAAATAATAAGATATGAATATGAAAACTGACTGAATATAATGGAAAATATTAATAATTTTTTTGGTCATAAAGCTATTTTAGCATACTGAAATCTTTTAATTACCAATGTTTTTTTCATATTAATGTAATATATATTTTAAATATTCAATTATTATTTTCATATTAATCCAATAGATTATATATATATATAAGATTATAACAAACCCAATTTTATGCATATAAAACCTATATTTTTTATAAAGTTAGTTATACAACATTTTAATAGTGAACCTAATTTAAATCCAATTTTTGGGACTTTTATATATTTTATATGTCAATAAAAACATTATCGTTGAATGGAAAAAATAATAAAATATGTTACAATAATTTTTTCTATATATTCTTTGATGTTTCATTTTTTACTGAATAGTTAAAAAAGTTTAATTTTAATTCAAAATTGCATTCTCATCAAATTTATTTACATGGGAAATGTATATTTTTAATTTGTTTTATTGTTTAACTAATTAATATGTTTACTAATTATTACAATTCCGTTCATTATAACAAATTTTACATTGAACTGGTATATAAAAATTAGAAAACTTTTGATCATTTTTACCTTCAAACCTGCATCATCGACTAGACTATAGGATTAAATTTAAACTACCTTTTACCACTTATATGATTATAATTTATAAAATTTTATTCCATAATTTAAATTAATATAATTTTCAATTTATACTAAGGTAAAAATATTTAATACCATAAATATTAGTAAATGTGTTTAAAATTTATTAAATAGATTATGGTAAAATTATAAATAACTAAGGACTAAACCTTATATTTAAGACCTAAAACTACCTAGAAACCACTACTAGATCTATTTTTTATGACATATTTGGACCTTATCCCCCCTATAATATAATTGGGTTCATTATTTGAGCCACATGACCAGGGAATAACGTGTATGGAATTCCCTTGTAAAAATATTACTTGATTGTCAGTCCTCCTCTATTAAAAAATTCATTACATCCTACCACTTCTTTACACCTCTCAATCCATGAGGTTCTGGTCATTTTATGATCCAATATAGTCCCAAAAACTAAATATTACTCATTTATGTATTATTTTAGGAATAAATTCTACCAAGGAATCCCTTTGGTGAAAACCAACATGATTTACCCGATTAAAAGATAAGACCCTCCCTCAGACCCATTTCTACTATTTTCATTCTTCACCCCCTCATATTTTCTTATTACATGATTATATAAATAAATCATGATACTCAATATACTATTATGTTTTTATGATAATGATTACACATTAAATTACTTATACATCCATATAATGACTAACAGACATATTGTTTATGTGTACAATGAACTACCACCTCAAAAAATTAGGATTTTTCTTTTTTCCATTACCACCACTCACGTAGAAATTATGATGAAAAATATGATTATATTTGATATATATTATATTTGATATTTATTTAATATTATATAATCCTTTTTTAACACATATCATTATGCATTACATTTGGTATAAATATGATAATTTAGTTTCAGGAAGTATAGATTGTCGCTGCCTCAGAGCGTTATGACTCGTTCACACATTACATGGAATGTATTGAGGATGAATTTAATGATAATATATGATATATATGATATATATGATATAATCATGAATATTTAATAATAATATATATACACATATTTCATTTACTTTCATTCATTCAATAAAACAATAAAATGAAAACATCATTCATGCATACCGATGGCCTACTATGTCCATGAACAGTGCATCCCATTTCGTAATTATATATTAGATAAATTATTATAAACAAATTGGAATGAATAAAAATTATAATTAAAACATGGATTAATTTTTTTGAATAATTATATAAATATAATGACTAAATATATAACAAATTAAGACAGATCCGATGAATAAAGAAGATATTACCCGATATGAAAACATAACAGAGAATTGTTAACAAGATGATAGTATAAAGTCATAACAAAACCATATATGATATTAGATATAATAATATGGATCTTTAAAATATTTATAATAAACAAATATATATTATACATGAGTATTGAATGAGTTCAATGAGTGTCATGACACAATGTAAGGGCATTTCATCAAACTTTTTATTTCCATGAGATACATACTTTATTCACCACCCATTTCTTTTGTGAGGTGTTTATACTAAAAATTGATGTATTATATGATTATTATAATTATATTTATTTGTATTTACATATACATTTGATTATATTTCATTCCTGGGTAATATGTTTCTAAATTTACCAAATCGGTAAAATGATTTTTGTCCCAATTTTCACTATTTGAGACTCGTGACTTAATATGGACATATTTTTTCCATGAGTTGTTTATAATAACATTTTAACATTAGACTATTAATTTATATCAACTAATGATATTTTAATTTTCATGAAATTTCATTTTTTTAATGGGTTATAGGCTTCAATGTTACTAAGTGATAAGAGTTTATTAAATCAATCCCACCTTTTATAATGATTTTATATGATTATTATTCCATTGATTAATTATTATGATCCATCTCTCTTGAAAACTCCTATGTTTTATTTCCTCTAGTAATTAATTATATATTTTTATTTTGGTATAATTTTTATAATATTTCTTATATATGATAGTTCAAAAAGTGTTTTTATGGATGTTCATATTTACCTATCTTTGAGGGTGGAAATATGAGTTATTTCAATCCCGTGTTTTGTAAAAAGGGTTTCCAAGAATATTATTATAATATCATATAATCATTAAAATATATTTTTACTCTATTTATTTTACAAATTTTTTCAATGGAATCTTTTTGTAGATTTCCAGACATGGTATTTTTCTTATCATTATACCATGAAAAAGAAATATTATTTTTACCTCATAGGTAATATATGGATTTAACTTTCATAATTTATTTGAATATTATATTCCATATTTAAAAGTAAAGTTTTTAAGAAAATGGTTTAAAATTTAATTTTCATGCAAAATTGTTTTAAAAATTTTCCATGCTTCTTTACTAATTTTTAAAGTAAAAATGTTTTCATGATTTCATTTAATTTTTTCAAATTGTTTTGAAAGATAAATTTTTTGAATATATTTTTAATATTATTCTATATATTTTCAACGAAAATGATTTTAAAAATGGTTTCATGTATTCTTTATATGTTTTCAAGTTATTTTATACAAAAATTATTTTCAATTTTATATATGAACTAAATGGTCTATTTCGAAGAAGAAATAACATTTTCACAACAAATATTTTTGAAAGCTATTTTGAAATTATTTTCCATATACGGTGAAATATACTGATGTTACTCATTACTTTCACAAAAATTATCTTATGGTTCCATTCATATTCCTTTTTGAAAGATTTATGACCTGATGGAATTATTCTTAAGAATTTGTTTTCTCCCATGGCTTATATGATTTTGAAACCCACATCTTTTCACGATTTATTATTTTGAATAAATTATTATGATAACCATACCTATTTTACACTAGTTTTGATGTGAATATAGTTTTTATGATACCCTTTTCATTTAATGGGTTATGATATGATATTTATGATTTTATTGAACATGTTTGTATTTTTTTAATTATGGTATGGTCCGGACACTTATCTTTGTCTAATCCATTGGGAAAAGATATCTATATCATGAGTTAAACTAAGTTGTTGTTTTGAGTAATCCTTTACCAATATGTTGTCCATGGGAGTGAAGCATGACCACCAAGATGATATGCAGAGTGTACTAATTCTACTAATATTGAAATTATAGTGAACCATGACCACCGATATTGTTTAGGGGGTGAACACACACTAATAAAATGGTAATGGAACTGATTCCTTTTCCTCTAAGAAAATCATATTATATGCATATGTGTTTTTGACATTTCTATGTCTTATTTTTATGTTATGATTCCATGTATTTTGTTCTTCATTTTTTATGATTCATAACTATTGTACTTCCATGACTTATACCATTATTAAGGATTATGACCTTTGATATGAAGGGTATGATCTAATAATATTTCGATAACACTTGGAAACCCTTATGCTCATGTTTTTTCTTACATGTATCCCTTTTTTACCCATACTATGAATATGAGATGAGCCCTTTTTGTAAACCCCTTCCACTATTTTATGAAGATACATGTTATATTTTATTTTTATAACAATGTTTATTTTCATGAAAATTATTTTGGGGGATAATGTATCTCATTTATGTACCAGTTTTTATGTTTCTATGATTTTGAAGGAACATGATATTAACATATATGGGTGTCTATTTGTATAAGGTTTCAAATTTTGGTATTAGAGAAAATATTTATATAACCTTTAGAAACTAGGATGATAAAACTTTTTTGATATCCCTATATATATTTTGAAGGATATTTCTTGGGATGTCTCTAGGGATAATTATAAGGATGAGTTACCATTCAGAAAATTGTCTTGGAATTTTGGTAATGGATAATATGAGTGGTTTAAAATTAATAAATCCTTTTATGGAAACTACAAGTAGATTTTTCTACTGAATAGATGTATCTTAGTGTAACAACTCTTACAAGATGTTCTAGGCCTGACTTGGGGTAATTTGGTACACGAAAATGAGACTTACCGCGCACCTAGTTTTACACTCCAAAGGGATATGCTTTGGGAATGAAAAAACCTTTCAAAACCATCATGAAGTATTTAAATAGAAGATGAATTTGGATAAAATAAGATAAACCTAATGTGGAACAAATTAAATATTTAGAAGACATGATTTAAGAAACATAGATATTTTTCATGATTATATGGTATCCTAATATGATAAATGTTTCCCACGCTATTCATTATGGTTTTAGTCAAAATATGAAACTATAATGAACATAGATAACATTTTATATCAATTTTGGAATGTATGGAAATTTTGAGAATCAATTTTCCATGTGGAAATCCCATAAATAGAATCAGTAATGTGATAAAATCAGTGGATGTACTTATGACGATATTGAGACTGCAAACGACATGTGAAAGGTATGTGATGTTCTTATACTATTGTTTACATTATTCATAATAATTCATTATTATATTGAGTTTAGGGAACCATAAAACACGATTCATATTCCTAGGAACATTCTATTAGGGAATAAGACGATGAAGAATAATTAATGGTTTAAGAGTATTGTTTATTGAATGAAGTATTTATTTTTGGTAATTCATAGATTATGTTATATAAATCATTAAATATATATGTATTTTATCTATAATCATTCATTAAGGGTTGAAAAGGGCGTGATGGATGGTGATTAAGTCATTGAAAAAAGATTTCATAGAAACAAGATATTTTGATTAAGGGAATGTAACCCTTCATTAATTCCTAATGTTGAGATAATGGTGATTGGATAATGATATGATAGATATGAATAAGTTAATTAGATGGTATAGAATACCATATAGATTATTATTTACAATGTATTCAATGGTAACAAGGAAGATTATTACAACTTATTGGATTTAGATAATATATCCATGAATAATTTGAATAATGAAGCATGAAAAATATATAAATGGATTTATGGTAATTTAGGTTATTTCTATGTTTCAAGAGAATTTATGATACGGTTATTCGCATGTTTGGAATGTGACATAAAATTTGTATATTCTAGAGTAGGGGGGATCATATATATGCCACATTCATGGATTTCATTCTAAGGATTTTAATTTTCATCTTTAGAACGAGTTATAAGGATTTCCATTGATTAAAATTTTAAGTTAAAATTCAGGAGAAGTCATTAATATTAAATTATTATCTATCCATATGAGGATTTATGAATATTTGATAACCTGTTGAAACTAATTCATATTGATGGTAATTTCTGAAAAATGGGATGTCATATCATGGATATTATGATCTATTAGTACTGTAGGAATGAAAAACGGACTTACTTTTTATAGAATAAGGTGAAGTGGATCAAAACATAACATAGGGTGGTGTTCTCATGAAATCAGGTATGTATATTGTTTCACAAAACTTGATAAACATTATGAAAATGATATTTAATCTAATTTTTTTCCATGTACATTGATATTTGATTAATCAAATGTTTCATTAAATAATCATATATTTATGGATTTGTGATTTTTCACTTTCTTCTGACCATGTTCAATTTTCCTCTTCATTGGAACATGATACTTATTTTTCTCTTCTATATTAATGTTTTAACCTTCCACCTATGTTTTCCTATGTGAAAAACATTTTATATAATTCTTTGGGTAATCATTATGGTTCCAACATTCCCTTTTATGGGATTTTTTAGTATACAATTTTACGAGGTTGGTTTCTCTGAATGAAAATTTCAATTTTTAAATAGCTGATAACATAGATTAATTTTGAGGGTGAAATTCATTTTATGAATGGTATAATGTACCACTTACATATTAATTTATTTTTTAACTAATTCAACCTTTTTGTTATTTATTGTTTCATGCAACAATTAAAATATTTTGTTTTATGTTTAATATTTTTTTTGGTTTGCATTATACAAAAACACCATGTTAATAATACACTACACACATCCTAAATAATACAATTTTATAAACATTACACCGAGCTTAGCTTATATTACACACAATAATGACCTTCCCCAATGGATTATGTGACACGCAAGAATATTTTTTTTGGAATAATGGTATATCATTAAAATGTTATTATTAAAAAAATGATAAGAAAATGATATTCAATTAGTGTTTATGAATATTATCAACTAATTTAGGAAAATATATTTTGAAGAAAATAAAATATGAATTAATATGTAACCAACAAATTAGAAATGAGTATGAAAACATGTTCAATATAAAAGAAGATATTATTATTTTTATTTTTAGAAAGTTGTTTTAGCATAATAAATTAAAATAATTATAATTATAGAGTGATATTAGTGTAATATATATTTTATATATTATGTAAAATATTTTTTATATTCATACACTATATTTGATTGATAGAATAAAAGAAAAATATTTAATTTCACGCATAAAAACCTATCTTTTTTTAAATGTTTTTTTACCGATTTTAATAGAGAACCCATTTTGAATCCTTTAGTTGGAAATTTTATAGATTTAATATTTAAAAATCAAATTATTTTTGAAATTAAATAATAAATATATTTTTTATGAATTTGTTTTGTATTTTTCTTTAAGGATTCAATTTTTAATGAATAGTTTAAAATGCTAAATTTTAATTCAAAAATGCATTTTAATCTAATTTATCTAAATGGATAAATTATATTTTAATTTTTTTAAAAGTGTAATTAGATAATATTTTTATCAATTAATATAATTTATGTCATTATAACAAATTTCACATAGAAATTGGATATAAAAAATTGCAATCATTTGATAATTTATTTCTTTAAAAACCCGTATTGAAGTCAAGAATATGGGATTATATTTAAATTAATTTCCACTTATTATTTGATTCTATTTTGGAAAAATTGATTCCAGATTTGGAATTAGTATTATTTTAAATTTATAATATAGATAAATTTATTTTTTAATAGTAATATTTGTGAAATTAATTACATTGATTAAGGTACAATTAAGATTAACTAATTACTAAAACTTAAATTTGAGACCTAAAAAGGAATAGAAACATGTCCAAGAGACATATTATAGACATATATGAACCCAATCCTCCATTTTCTTGAATTGTTTCGATTATTGTATCAACTTTACATGTAAAAATGTGTAGAAAAATTCTTTTTTCAAAATATTACAAGAGTGCCACTCCTCCACTATAAAAAGGCCTCCCCTCCTCCCACTTCATCACACATCTCAAAAAACTCATTTTAGGCTAATATATTCTAAAATATCCTCCCAAAACCCTCTATTTATTATTTAATCATCCCATTATGCATAAAGACTTCCAGTTAATCCTTAAAAAAAGAATCTACCCCATTAAGATGTAACACCCTCCCTCTAACCCCTTTCATTGATTTTCATTCTCTACTCCATCATATCTTCATATTACATTATTTTAGGAAAACAACATTATTAAAATATACTAGGATTTTTTATGTTAATGTTTCTACTTAGACATACACTCACATCAATCTAATGGGAAACATACACACTATATATGTCTATGAAAAACTACCACATCACAAAACAATGTTTGATCATTTTTACTTTACCACCTATCATGGTGGAAATTATGCTGGAAAATATATTTATATATGTTATATATTATATTTATTACATCTCTAATATTATTTAACCCTTTTAAAAAACATATTTTTATTCTTTCCATTTGGTTTAAATATGATAATTATGTTTGAAGAAGTGTGTAATACAACACCCTAAATGTGATATGCATCAATCACACCCCACATGGAATGAATTAAGTATTGTATTATTGAACATAAATTGTATATATGATATAATAATGGTACTTGAATATATATATATATATATACATACATTTATTTCTTTTTCTTTATTTCATTCATGATGAAAACTAAACAGAAAGAATGTTTATTCGTACGTATGACCTTTCGTGTCCATGGATGGTGTATCCCATTTCATAAATAAATATTATATATATTATTATAGAACAAATATAAGGAATATACAGGATCTTTATATCATGGTTTAAAATTTTGAAATCATGATATAAGTATGATGAACAATGTTAGAACAAATTAAGACACGTGCAAAGAACAAAGAAGGTATTACACAATGTGAATCCTTAACATAGATTTCATAAAAATAAAGTAAAATAAATTCATTATAAAAAGTAATATTGTATTAGATATAATAATATGGGTCTATAAAATATTAATATTAAACATACATGTATTATACATAAGGCTTTTGAGGAGTACAATAAGAGTCCAGACACAAGTCTAGTAAATCTCATCTCACATTTTATTTCAATGAGATATATACTTCGTTCACAACCAATTCCATTTATATGGTGTGTATACTTTCCATGGATGCATTATATGATTGTTAAAACAAAATATATTTTTATGTTTATATCTATTTGATTTTATTTCTTTTATGGGGACTATGTTTCAAAAATAAGAAATCTGTAAAATACTTGTGCAACAATTTTCCTTCTTTGAGACACATGCCTTGTTATGAACCTATATTAATTTACAGAATGTGTATATTCTTATTTTTAAATTTTTTATCTTGAATATATTTATATTCATGATATTTTAATCTTCATGTAATATATGTTTCTTACAATGGGTGTATGGTTCAAAGATACCAATTTGTAATAGATGTTGAAAAAAATCACTTATTTTACTAGGGATGTTTATGAATATGCATAAATTTGGGAAATATTATGATTAATCTCTCAAGGATAGTCATTAATTTTATTCTCCTATGGTTATTCGTGATAAAATATTTTATTGGTAAAATTATTCCACTCATTGGTATATAAAATTGTTAATAATGTGTTTTTAAGGAAGTATGTATTTACCTCTCTCTATGGTTGGAAATATGAGTTCCTTCAAAATCATGTTTAGTAAAAAGGGGTTCATAGAATATTATACTATTCTCCTATAAACATTTTATAAAATTTGATGCCTTTATGTATATTACTAGTGTTTTCAATTCATTCTTCCTGTCACTTTCTAAACATTGAATTTTTCATACCTTTACCCCATGAAAATCAATTATTTTTTACCTAATACTATATAGATTAATCTAACAATAGTTATTTTGTTGAATAATTATTTCCATTTTAAAAGAATAATTTAAAAAAAAAATTAAATTAATTTTCAATGTAAATTATTTTCAAAGTGTTTTCAAACTTATTTTATAAGTTGTGAAGTAAAAAGGTTCTCGAATTATTTTCAAGATTACATAATAATTTCACAATTTATTTTTCTATGAAATGGTTTTCAAAATGTTATCTACATTTATTTATATGTATTCAAACTATTTTCAAATAATAATATCTTTAAAATGGTTTAATGATTATTTTATAACACTTGAATGAAAGTTGTTTCCAAAATAATTTCAAGTGCACAATATATGTTTTTAATGTATTTTCTATGAAAATGATTTTCAAATGGTTTTATGCATTAAAAATACATTTTCAAAGATAAAATAATATTTTTCTCTAGAAAATGTTTTGAATGATATTTTGAAATTATTTTCCATCTAAGATGAAATCAGTTGATGTTAGATAGGACTTTATAAGAAATGATCCAAAGGATCCATATATATTTTCTCTTTAAGGGTTTATATTTTAATGGAATGATGTTGATTAAAAGTGTTTCTATTCCTTGAATAATCTGATTTTGAAACCTGCTTTATATCATGGGGAATTATTATGAAGAAATTATTTTCAATTTTGTATCTTTTTCCATAGGTCATGATATGAATTCATATTTATGATACCCATTTAATTTAGTGGGTTAATATATAATTTTTTATGATTTTTGGGAACTTTTATCTATGATTTCATTATGAAATATATTAGAGTTATATCTCCCTCCAATTAAATCTGTGATTATTTATATCTAATTTAATAGACTAAGATGGTATTAGGAGTAATACATGACTACTAAGATTGCCATGGGACTGAACCATGATAACGAATATGATATGAGGAGTTAACTAATTCCACTAAGATATCCATGGAAGTAAACCCTCACTACCAATATGGTATTGGGAGGGAACCCATTCTACTAATATGGTATTGGAAGTGATGCATTGGATACATTGGAAATCATATTTCATGTTTATATGTTTCTAACAATTAGATTCATTATTCATATGTTATGATTTCATAGATTTTGTACTTTATTTCCTTATGATTAATTTCTTAATAACTACCCTGATTTATTATAGGATTCATATTTATGACCATTTATATTATGAGTATGATCTTCAAACGTTATTATCCCATTATCATACACTTATGCTCATGTTTATTCTTACAAGTATCCCTTTTTTACCCTTACCGACCATCTTATGGCATCCCTTTTTATGTTCCCATTCCCCTTGGCTATGAATATACATGTTATGTTCGATATGTCTAGGAAGGGTTCTAGTCTAGAAAAACCTAGAAAGAGATAATGTAGCTCATTTACATACCAGTGTTTGGGCTTCCATGATTCCAAATATATTAGTCTAGTACATTCCTTGGGCATCTATATTTATAATATTTTAACAATTCCATAAATGTTATGTAATGTTAATGTATTTGAATTGAGGGTCACTATAATAATATTATTTTATATCTGTTCAATACCATATAAAATTTCGTAAAATTACATCATACTCTTATTTGATGTGCTATTAATCTCAAAAAAATTTAGGATATAAATAATATATCATGATAGATCATTAGGAATAATAACAACATATTTCACTACAGCCATTGTCAAATTTAGTTTCTCATTGTCAGTGAATTATCAATAATATTCTATGTTAACGTGATTTTTTCAAGTTCCATCCATATACTATAACAAAAAAATTAATGATTGAGAAAAAATAATGACAGTGTGGAGATTAATTAACATTAAATATAACTAATAGTATGTCTATATCATTAATCATTAATTTCAATATTTAAAACTATATTATTATATAAATTAATTCTTAGTAATCATGTTATTTAATTCATTCATGAAGGTTTATCAAGTGACTATGTATTTCGAAAACACATCCATGAGGTGTGTCAAACCAGGTATATAGCAAGGATCATTTTCATGCACTAGGTGATGATTTAGTCCAAATAAATATACTAAATTTCATAATTATTTCGCCTAAGTACCATTTTTTTTGGTAAAATTCCAACTTCTTGTACTATTAAATAGATATAATATATTGGAAATAAGATGATTCAGTATTTACTAAAATTCCATGACATTTTCTTATACGTTGACTCATCATTATATTTGTCTTTAGGGACATCCCTAGATATATCATTAGAAATATTCAAAGGGATCTACCTGATGTTTTCAAATAATAGTTTTTATAAGGTAACTAATAATCTCCGTCGATATCCTTTATAGAGACTCATAATTTTCATAAATTGATACTACATATTTTTAGATGAATATTAATAATATTACAAAAACACATGCTTGGGAACTATAATATTATAATTCATTTCGACTTGTGGAACACAATATAATTAATTCAAGGATCATCTTAAATGTATCCCAAAAAGATATTCAATTTTAGTACACTTCACATTCATACTATAATAAAAACCATTCTTATTAACTGGGGGAAAATAAATATAATAAATAGTTTTATCAAAGGACCATCAAAGATATAATATATAGATACATTATTATAACATGAAGATGTGGGTTTGATAACATGATAATTACATTTTAAAATCCGGACCCTACTTATCAATGATCTTAATATTGAGTCATAGACTAGATATTGGAATTTTATATGTCATTAATCGTAATGAAATCAAAGAAAATCATCCTTGAAGAACAAAATTGGAATAATAGAAAGAGTTCTAGAATACACATAATAGTAGAAAATAATAGGTAAATTTTCTACACCAAGACATTAATAACATGTTATGATTGGGTTTAAAACCATTGTACATGCTTCATGTTTCATATGGCCCCTCGCGTACCATATTTCTGGCTTCATATAACCACACGTGCACCCCTTTAGATAACATAACATTAAAATTTATACAATGTGTTGATGGGAGATATACGTCCCACACAAAACATAATGAAAATCATACATATGTGTTCCATAAGATCATGAAACATTAATTTATCATAACACATGAAATAAAATGGGTTTTATATACATATCATTAAATCACAACCTAAATAAAATAAAAAAATTTCATAATCGTTTCAATATTTCATCATATTATAACACATTATAAGATACATTCATAATTAGAGATCTATAATTTTAAAAATTATGGAAGATAAATGGGTTTCGTAAAAATAAAATCTTCATAAATGTAAAACATCCCGAGAATGAATAAGAATGTTATCGAATGATCGTATCCCAAACAAGTCATAACTAATATAAAATGGTATCATATTATATAAATTCTGATTTTGAAATTCAAATCACATCGAATGATTATTAAGGAAAATAAATTTCTTTTTGAAATATCCTTAAAAAACTAATAATTATGATTGGTAAATTTCAAATGAAATTTATTTTCCTCAAAAATAATTCCAAGTGTTTTTATTAATTGTTTTAAGTACCAAATTGTGGACTAATATAAAAATTACATGAAAATATCATGAATAAAAAATTAGAATAAAATTGTTTAATTTTTGGAGAGATGTATCATAATGTTTTATATTTAAAATAAAATCATAAAAAACTCAATATGCAATGATATCATATCATAAAATCATTACCACCATTAATACATTAAATTATAATAAACATAGAGAAAAATAATTAAATAAAAAATAAAATATCAAGAGGATAAATAAATTCAAGATATTAAATGTAAATGGTCTGTATATAGACCCTCTAAAGGAATATTAGTTAATGATAAAACATATATCTCAACGAAAAAATATTAGAAAGAAATATGTTACCTCTTGGGAAATATCTTGAATTGTAATCATAAAAAAATAATAACATAAAATGAAATAATAAATACCCTAAAAATAATCATATCAATGATATTAAATTTCAATGGGTTCATATTTTCACTAAAAAAATACATGTTTATTGAATTTTCATATGACCCCCAAATAAAAGAGAGACTAGAAATCCCTCACCTTAATTCTACACTTCCTTCGTACACATTCGAATCTCTTGTTTAATAAATATATATGTATATATTAAATTTTTTAAATAAAAATAAATATATATGTATATATATATATATATCATAATATATAGTATTACATATTATGTTTTATTACACATTTTTAACTGTTCTTTTTTAAGTCACATTTCAGGAAATAAAAACATTGTTTATTATATATGATATGATTTGTTATTTTTGGTCCGATTAAATTTATCTTCATTCCATCATCTCTAAATATTAATGAATATTTTAATATAATATTTATTAAATATATATATATATATTCATTACAGTAATCGATAAATGTTATATATATAAAATGAAATACACCATTCATATAGATAATAGGCCACACATACACATGGATGTTGTTTCCATTTTCATGAAGGACTAAAAGAAATAAAATAAAATGTTCTATTAAAATTATAGAATCATGTTATTTTAATATATATAATATATTTACATTAAATCCATCCTTATTATCTTCTATGTAATTCATGAAAGAGTCACACCACTTCATGAGGTGGTGGTATTCTATACACACGAGTGACATTATCATACTCCCACAAAATGGATATTATGTAGGTATGAATGATATAATAAATAAACAATCATAAAAATATCATATTTATTATATATAAAAAATAAATAATTCATTATGTCCATCTTTGAGACGTGGTTACTAAATACCAAATGACATCGATTCATATGGTGGTATTCCGCTGTACACATGAATTATGATTTTGAAACCCATCTTATTGAATTAAAGATAGTTCTAGGTAATTAAATTAATCAAATAAAAGTATTTATAATATAACATGTAAATTATATCATCACAGTATAATAATAATTGATTTAGTTTAGGTAAATAATAGAAAAACACATAGTGATGAACATTACCTCTTCTTTAGGTATCCTTCACAGGTTTGTAGAAAAATACATCCATGGTTACATTTTTATCCAACATAATTTTTATTGGTTGATATGAAATAATTTTTTATTTTATTTTAGTTTATAATGGATAATACAAATTGGTTTTTTTGGTGTGAAGAGGATAGGATAATGGTGGCCATTTACAAGTGAGGTGAGTGGCACAATTGTAATTTTATGAAATAATGAATTCCACCCACATTTTTTTGTGTTACAATAATAAAATAAAGGACCATTACAAATCTATAAGTTTTAATGTGTAAATATTCAAATAAAATGTATATTGGACATGTCTTAGGTTATTGATATCACTTATTGTAAATTAACACAATAAAAACCCATTTTTACCATAGTCGGGGTAAATTATTTTGTCTATTTTATTATTAATTTTCCTAAATAATTTATTTTGAATTATTAGATAATATAAATATTATTAATTCCAAATATATATCAATTTTTCAAATTAAATTTTAATAAGTGGGAAAAAATTTAAAATAATATCGCACATAAGATGAGGACTACGTTTTTTAAAGCGAATCATTTCAGAGGTTTACATTATTTGTTTTATATAAATTCAATATTAAATTGATTATAATGATATTAACTATATTAATTTTTGTATAATTGAACTAATTATATAGGAAAATAAATTTATATTGAAATTTAAGTTGTTAACGAAATTAAACAAAAAGGAAGGTTTTAATATAAATCAAGTATTTTTCACTATATAAGAAACCATTAATCATTATATAAAATTATAACAAATTATCCATAATATAACATTTAATTATGATATAAAAAATTATTATTATTATTGTAAAATTGAATTTATAAATGTTTCATATTTAAATTTAAAACAAAACTCAGAGTCTTAATTATAAAGTGGGTTTTCAGAAATTATATTTTTTTTGAAAAATTGTTTTTATATTAAAACCATGTCAGATGATAATCATCAAATGAATGTAAATTAATATTTATTCATATATAATATATAAATATAATTTAACAAATTCTTAATTAGTTATTATTTTAAGTAATTAAAATTGTTAAATATTTGGAACTTTAATAGAGGTTTAAGAAGAGTGTTTTTTAAACCCAAAATTAAACTCCCACAAAAATACATTATTAAGATGAATCAAAAGTAATTTTGAGTGTTATACATGACTAAACAATAATTATTCTTATTTATAAAATATTGATCAATCAAAATTATGTTATTTATTAAAATGAAATGATTGTTCTTAAAAAATAATATTTTCACTTTTCAATGTTAAATCTATATTTTCTCAAAAATCCGAAATATTCACCATATAATAATTTATATATAATTATTTAAAGAAAGGAAATAATTTTTTCATAAAAAATCTAAAAATTATATTTTTTTCAAAATAAATAGAAGTAAATATCAATTTTGAGGAAAATTTGTTTTATTGAATATAATCACTATACTAAAAATTAATTGATTAATTACTCTGTACTATAAATAAATTTATATTTAGTAGGAAATTTATATGTATATTTCAAAAAGTGTCTAATATTATTTTTAACTTTTTAGTTTAATTCTAGGTTATAATAAATTTATTTCATGTTTCTCTGAATCTCATTGTCATAAGTCATGTATTCTTTGAAACAAACTCATATTTTTGTGTTATACAAAACATATTAAAAATAAAATTAATATGATAAATGTAAAAATTGATATAATATGTGATGATATAATCCTTGTTTATTTTCAAATTTTTAAAATAAGAGAACCTATTTTTGTAACACATTGTCTTTGGAATAATCTATTCATAATTTATCCAATGTATATCAGAATCAATGATGTTCTGGTGATTGGAACATTGATGTATCCATAAATAATAGAATTTGTTGTCTATATATTTTATTGATTATTTATCACCCCTATTTATTCTATGTAAAAATTTCTTTTTTAAGAAATAAATGTGTTTTTATGATGTTTGGGAGGGCTAGATGTTTTTTAGAATGTTTTGGGGATTTTATAGAGGTCCAAGATTTGAGAATGGTTAGTAAAAACCACATAACACATTCTAGAAACTGTAAAATGGATGAAATTAGGCTTTGTGTAGGTACGTAGTTAGGTGAATGGTTTGTTCAATCTTTATCCCCACCTTGGATTAATTTTGCAAATTGGAACAAGGAAAAAAAAATTGTTTACACATGGTTTTTATAACCGTGTGAAGGGGTTTAATGTTAGTAGTTGGCCCAAGGTATGTACATTGTTTTCCTAAAAGTGTAAGCCAAGCGTAAATGGATAACTGTTAGATTATATGAAGGGGATCTCACTCAATATTACTAAAACACCTTTATTTTTTCACTTATTTATACCCAATATTTGTTTTCTCTCCTGCCAATGGTTGTGGAGACTCATCCCATTGATCGGGGAGCGATCTAAAAGAAAGTATTTTTGTGTTGAACCCTTTGTTTATTAGAACGTCCCTATTCTTGGTGGATTTATATATATCTATTATTCTTATCTCTATTGGATTCATTGACATTGTCTTTTGGGGATATATCAATGATAGATGTTTCTAATCATGATTAGAAATGGATTTGCTGATGTTATGGAACATAATATAAAGTGGGGTTTATGATATTCAACCCAGTTTTATTGGTGAATTAATGTTTTTATTCATTTATACTATAATTTTTTAGGAAGGGGGATTTACTCTCACATCGTCTAAAAATAACTGAAGGCTTAGTTTATAGTATTTTCAATGGATTAAAATTTATAGTGAAATTGATGTAAAAATAATTTTAGAAACCCTCATTAGTAGTGGTTTTCTAAACTGTGAAAATTTATTCTCATTCAACATGTTTTGTTTCATCATTTTAAAATGAATATTTTAATATATGTCCTTATTTGGATTTATTGAAATTGTTTGATAAAAAGGATTTAAAAAAACTTATTTTCAATTGAAATTGCTTCAAATAGTTGACTTGGCCTGGTTTGGGCCTAATTCGTTGGTGTGTGTTCATTTTCATTGGTGTAACTCAGTGGAAGGGGTGTGAGCCAGTAGGTAACGTGTATATGGTTACCTTGTGATTAATTGGTACATCCCTGATTGACTATTTATGAGTATTGAACAATCACCTGAGAAAGCAAGTGTGGTTTTTGGGATATGTAGAATATAAATGGTTATGAAAATTGGTTTGTGAAATTATTTGGAATGACTGGTTTGTAAACATTCCCCAGAGATGGTTTCTAAATGAAAGAAGACTATTTCATATAACATTTATGGTATTTTATTTACACAATTAATGTTTTTTATACAATATTATATATATAAATTTTCTAACTTGTATTATACTAGTGGTGTGAGTAGGGAATTCATTTGGGGATAACCTAAATAGTTTAATTACATAACCACTGCTTTGGGACTTTGGTTATTTTACAGATTTTGTTTATTGAGACACATGTAAAGGAAATATATCTCATTTATTTAGTGATTCATATAGATACATTGGGTTTGATTGTGGACTTGGATCATGGAGATTACTGGGAGCTATGGAATAATGACTTTAAGACTTGGATAATTGTGGTTTATTTTTCTACTTTGGTATCCAAATATTGGTCATGGTTCAATTTGGAATTGTTATCTTTTGGTAATATATTTTTATGCACCATATTATAGTTATTACTTGTTTCTCGTAAAGTTAATTATGGTAGTTTTATTTTCAATGGGAAAATCATACCCCAACTATATTGAAGCCCTTGAAAATAATTGCATTCTCATGGTGTAATGGGGATGTATCCTATGTAATAGTATCAATTTCACTTCAACTCATGACAATGAGGAGGGGGAGGATATTACAAATTGTAATAGTTATGGATGGTATTTATTTTATTTAAGAAAATAATGGTATTCATTTTTCATCTAGGAGTTGGAAATTAATTCTTTATTGGTCCTTAAGTTGGGATGGTCGAAAAGAGTAAAATTTTTAGGAAATGAAAATTAGATAATGAAAAGGTGTAACTAACATTTTTTTTACAACATAATATTACCAGGGTGTTGGGTAAATATGCATCTTGGAGACAATTATATGAGTTTTAATAACAATGTCTTGGGTTTATCCAATAAAAACATAATTTCATGCATTATTAGAAATGAATTCATGCTAGGATTGAATATTTTATTTTGGGTAAGGATTTATGATTTTGTGAAAAAAATTTAATTATTTAAAAAATGTCGAAATTGATTTGAAATGTGTGATTTCGAAAAAGTTTATGTTTCTGTTATTTTGAAAATTGTTTCAATTTCAAAATCATGATGTAATTTTCATGAATTTATTGGAAAAGGAAGTGGATTATTTTGGGAAACCATTTTATTGATAATGATGATGTATTAAAATAACAATTATTATGAATTCAGTTTTTAGAGAGTGAGATTTATGAAATTTTTTATAGATAATTTGTATCGGAATGCATCGTTGAAACCATATGGAAGGAGCTACTGAGAATATAGTTTCAACCTTGACATAGGTGTAGGATCACCTGTTTCAATATATTTTACATTCCCTTCAGGTATAGTATTGAGGAAATATTATGGATGATCCAAGGAATGTAGATCATTCCGTTCATTTTTAGACAAACAATCCATCGTCATCTCATGTGATTTGGAACAAGAGGAGGAAGAGGTGTGGCTGAATTGGATGATTAAAATCATGTCTTTCATTGGAACACGAGTATAGAATAATTTAAAGATGATTAATCAAATACTACAATATCCTACAAGCTAGTTTTGGTATTTATTAGTTCACAATAAATTGGACTAAGGCATTTCATGGGAGGATTTTGAATAATTTTCTAAAAACATATCTATGTAGTCATACATTCATGATAGAAAGAATGAAATACTTTTTCATATTTAAGAAAGAAAATGTCATATTAATAAATTATATAGCTATGTTTATGAATGTAGACTTATTTTAAATTGCATATTCAATTAGTGCTTCCTTTAAGGAACACAATTTTTAATCGGGGTTGATATGATATTCTCTCAAAAATTGATGTTCATTAAATAATAGAGTATTTAGAGATGGAAAATTGATAAATTGTAGAAGAAATGGACATATTAGGAAATGATGGCAGTGGGATCATGTTGTTACCTATAAGAATTAGTGGTATATCTATTTCAAGTATCATGTGGAAGAGGGAAACTAGTTTCGAACGTTGTTGAATGACTAAGAATTAGGCATATGAATTAGTGAATATTCCTCTCAAACCCAATAATAAAAATGGATGATTACATTGTGGGAATTTTTACCACATGAATCAAGATTGTATAGAAACATGTAGAGCATTACATAATTTCAATAAGAATGGGATTCCTTAGGGGTGTTGTCATAGTGCTAAAAGGTTAGGTGTTTCAGAAACATATGATGTGTCGTAGATGTTGTATACTTCAAGGTGGAGAGGTTATAATTATAATTCTCATTAATAGAAAAGAGATATTCATATGGATTCTAGGAAGACCCTGACTCCTCATGTAGTGCACTATCAATTGGGAAATATAGACCAAAGTGTAGAGAGTATATATTTATATGGATCTGAAAAGTAATTATGGATGATCAATATTAACCATCAATTATGAGAGGTTTGATTCGACTAAATTCTAACATTATGAACTATTTTTTATATCGGTTCATCCAATTAATTAATTTATTCTATTGTATTTATTTATGGGTTTTCATATTGGAATCATTCATTTAGTTTTATAAGTTAATACTCGTATTAGTTAAAGAGAGTGTCGATCAATTACGTGTAGATAATGTTCTATAACTATTGAAGGTGTATATTTGAGATTTAAATTCTCATTAACTAGGATTGATTTAAATGAAATAATACTAGGTATGGATATAATGCATATGATCAAAGTTAAAATCATCATTTATACCTAATGATTTGGCTTTACAACTGATGATGGCATCAAGAATCTATTTAGATGATCCCACCACATAAACAAAGGTGCAAGTAGATTTTTGGAACTAAGAGTTTCAATATTATCAAAAAAGGTGGATTCTTTGAAAATTATCATCTATAAAAGATATTGAAAATATTATCTTTCCAATTATTGTTGATCTGTTATAAGATGTGTTTCCTAAAAAATTTTGAGGGTTTACACCAACAAGGGAAGTGTAATTTATAGTCGATCACTTTTTTTGGACCAGTGCTATTTCACTTCCATCGTTTCAGATGTAACAATTATAAATAAGGGATTTGAATGTGTAGAAGATAGAGATAGAATGTTAGGGGTTTATTCCGCCTAGGATGTCTCTATGGGAAAATCTAGTCAAATTTTTCAAAAAGGCAGATATAACTCAAGGATTATGTGAGATTTATAATAAGATTAACCATGTTAAGATATTGAATTGTTATCCAATTCCACAAATTTATGATCTTTTCAATCAATTTATAAAATTCCATTCTTTCTCTAAAATTGACTTGTGTTATAAATATCACTAATTTTGTGTTTGGAAATAAAATATTCCAATGGTATCTTTTAGGAATATTTATGTACTTTATGAGTATTTGGTTATGACTTTAAATATATAAAATAAAAATAAGTAATTATAGAACTGATGAATTAGATATTTGAGATATATCAAGATTCACTTGTGATGGTGTTTGTGGATCACATATTAGTGTATTCTATGACAAGGGTTGAGCATGAGAAACCCAAAGAGACAATATTGGGAATTATATAAGATAATATTTTAGTATGAAAAATTTTAGAAGTAGGATTATGGAGACAAAAATTACATTTCCTAGTTTGGGATGTGTTCTTATGAAAGGGGATCACGTAATTTATTATTGAACATGTACCTTATGGTCTCTTGATAAGAACTACCCAACGTACAATTTGGAGATAGATTTCATAATCCATTCTTTGATGGTAAGGAATCATTTCCATTTTGGTGGGAAATTTATGGTGTTTGTGTATCATAGGAGATGGAAAAAAATTCTCATAAATGTAATTTAACTAGGGAAAATGATGATGGATGGAGTATCTCAAAATAATTGACTATGACTTAATGTATAAACAGGGTAATTTAATTTCAGTGCAAGATTCATTAAGAATAATGTAGTTTGGTTAGTTTGAAAAATATGTTTCCAAACTATAGTAGTTTATGTCACTGATAGCTAACTTTCACATGGGTTTTCATGAATGATGAAGTGTTACTTTTTTCATTATGCATTATTTTTCTCCTAAATTGATTTCAATAGCTAAAGAGGAAACACTGTCTGATTCAGAACATGATGCAAAGAGGTCAAAACTCAATGCTGGGAAACCATTCAGGGAAGTTTTTGAATGTGAGTTTTTGTTGTTGTGGTATCATGATCTAATGGTCATTCCTAAGAATTTTTTAAAAAAAATTCTTCTTGCTTACCTCCATTTAGGTTGGGCTATTTATATATGAATTTAGAAGATGTATAAGGCACTAACCACAAATTTTACGCGGGCTTGAATATAAATAAAGTGGGTGATTATATTTAGAGATTCTTAACTCTTCAAAATGTTATGTAAGTGCATAAACTACTAGTGATTATTTTTAGTATTTATCATTTTTTATTTGTAAATTGGAGAAGGTTGTTAAGTATTTTCTAACAGGTCACCCTTGAATGGTTTGAAAACATGATTCCATAGGGTTTATAGTGGATTGGATTACAAATTTATACCATTTCATCCCTATCTGTGAATATCATATGGTGGAGTAGTTTTTAAAAATACATATTCTAGAGCAAGTAAATAATCACAGTATACCCTTTTTCACAGTATCATACCTAGATATGTGGTTTACATCTCATCTCCTTATATAATTATAGTAAGCCCTTGGGACTCAGTTGACTATGAGTACAATATATCATCCTTAAATGGATTGAAAATATGAATGAATTATATAAATACTGGAACACATTATTTTGACTTTTTTATGGAATTTAGTTGATCATTGGAATAAAACATACCATTAGTGGAGATATCATATAAAAAAGTCTACCATGACTCGATATAAATGTCTCCATTTGAAGCATCGTATTGGTGTTCATTTCATTCTCCACTTTTTTGGTTGTAAACATGTGGGAATTTTTTAGTAGGGTCATTCCTTTTCCAATAGCAAACATAAATTATTCAGTACATCAAGACATATTTGAATATGGAACAGTGTCATTAAGAAATCCAATGTGGGTCTTTTTTGATAGCCATTGTATTTTGATGTGAGTGATAATGTATTCTTCAAAATCTCCCCCATGATTGGAAATCATAATTTTTTAAATAATGGAATGTTATATCCTCCACACATAGACCCTATTGAGATACTCAAATGAGTTGGTGAGGTGGAATATCAATTGGCATTTCCCCCATATTTCGGATCAGTTCATAACATGTTTCACATATCTGGGTTAAAAACAATCAATCTAATCATAACCTTGTGATTTGATGGGATCATACACACATAGAGATGGATTCATTGTTTGTACATCCAATTCATATTTTTTATTGGAATGATAGATTGTTACATGGGGTATGAGTTGGACTAGTGATGGTTTGTGGAAACATGATCCGATTTAAGAAGAAACATGTGAATGGGAAAAATTAGTTTGAATAATGGACGAAACAAATTTGGGAAAATAATTATTTTTACATTTTGGGGATTGAAATGATAATGGTGGGGAGAATGTAACACCCTAGGTTCCATGTATGTAACCGCAAATTTTTGATTTCTATGTATATAATTTATTTGGGTGCCCTTTAAGAGGTTTATGAGGTATTTTGGATTGTTATTGTTTTGTTTTAATGGATGCTCATGGATTTATAAGGGTTAGTATAAATCATGAAACACAATCAAGAAACCATGAAAATGAAGATAGTCAGATTTGGGTAGGTTCATGGTTAAGTGCACAGTTTTTCCCCAATTGTGTGGAAACCCAAGAGTAAGCTCAAAAATTAGAATAGATGTAAAAAATGGAAGGAACATAGGTTTTCTAACCATGTCATCCAACCATGCAAAGGGGGTCTGTAGGTTATGGTTCACACATTTTTTTCTCAAAAATGTGATCAAACCATCCATGGTTTATTGTTTGATCCTAAAAAGTGTATCCTAATTGGGTTTTCATATAAGACTCTCATTTTCAAATTATTTGAACACAAAATCGGTTTTCTCTCCTCCAAATTTATGTGAAGTATCTTCCCTTCGACCAGGGAGTGATCTATTTGTAAATATTCATGCATTAAAATAAATATTTCATAAAAAGCCACTATTTGTGGTGGTTTTAATTAGGCCTATTATTCTTCCCTCTACTGGATCCATAGATTTAATCCATTTTCACATATCATTGACATTTGATGCAAATAATGATGTTATATAGCCGTTTCCATGTTAAGGAACAAGATATAAGGCTTGTTTTCGGTGATTCAACCCAGTATTGATGAATAATTGGAACCATTGTTTGTATATGCCACAATTTGTGAGGTAGGCAGCTTCACTCACTACTCCTCTTAATAGAAAATTAATGATCGGTTTCCAATTTTATAAATTTCTTGAAATTTAAAATGAAAATTATATGAAAATCATGGTAGAAAACCTCTTTAGTGATGGTTTTTGGAATTGTAAAAATTGGTTATCGTGAAAAGTGTTTTGAATCATTATTTTCATATAATGAATTTAAAATATGGATTTCATTGGATTTGTGCAAATAGTTAGGTGGAATTATTTTAAATATAATAATTTTTCATTTAAATGGATTGAAACTATTGGTTTGTCATGGTTTGGAATTACGTTTTGGCATGTGTTAATTTTCATTAACGTGACACTGTGGAAGTGGTGTGTTCCATTTGGGAACCGGTATATTGATACCATTTTTTAACTTGTTATATCAACAAGATTCCTCTCATAATTACATAACTACGACATAGAGAATTAATTTGTTGTTGTGAGGATATTTGGAATAGAATTTTATTTTGAAAAATGGTTTTTGAAATGGATTTGTTATACTCTTTTGGTTGATTTATCTTATACATGTGTTAGGTGTTAAATAATATTCTTCCTAAAATGAATTATATTCGATGTAAACTGATTTATGGTTTTTATATAAATTGTTTCACATGAATTGTGAACACGTTTTTTATCCTAGAAGAGTGACTGCAGAAGTTATTTGGGGAAATCATATAGTGTATAATTACACATCTTCTACTTTGGAATATTGGTTGTATTATAAATATTTTTTATCAAGGAATAGGTAAAGGAAATGTAAATCATTTCATTAGCGATGAATCATGAAACATTAGACTAGATTATGGGTTTAGAGCATAAATCATGTTGGGATAATTTGAGAAATGGCTTGGAGTTGTTAGGAATTTTGGTTTAGTTTTCCACATTGGTACTTATATATTGATTAGGATTCACTATGGTATTGATGAATATTGGTAATAAAAAATTATCAAACATCATATAGCTGTTTTTTAATTTTGGTTTATTTTGTTGTCATTTTTTTATTTTCATCGGGTTAATAGTCCTCCAACTGCATTGACTCCCATGAAATTTATGGTAATACTTTTGCAAGTTGAGGATGTCTCTATAGGACTTGTAGGAATTCAACCTCGACTAAAGTTAACTGGGAGGGGTTGGATGTTACACATAATATATCTCCTCATTTTAGATTTTTTTTATATTCATTTTTCTATCAGATAACCTTCTTAATTTTCATAGATTCTATTCTATCATTTGTTTTTTTTCTTGAAGTACATATATTATTGTTTCTATAATAATTTTTTAACATTTATATTTCAGATTATAGATAGATTTAAGTGGATGAATATATATATTTATTGAAAATTCAATTCACCACCTATCAAAAAATATCTATACGAAGAAAATATGATTGATATAGAAGCTTTTATATAAAATTATAAATGATCCATTAATATATATTGAACATATAGAGTATAATTAGTATAACTTACCATCCACTAAAAGATTTTCAAACCAAAATAACTGTTCAAATTAAGAAGGTATATTGTGAAAATTCTAGATAGACTACAAGGAAATGTATGATTACAATCCTCTATAGATTGGATTCTTATACAACAACCACTGAATTTAAAAATAGTTCCATATGAAAATATATATATATATATATGTGTGAAGAGATTTATTTCTCTAATATATTGGGATTAATCTGGGGATAATACTTTTATGACCCGAACATTTGAATGAAATGATAGAGAATAATGATCAAGCCTCTTAACAACACATTAATGAAGAATTTTATTTACAATTGTTATATAATAAAAATAATTAATGATAACTAGAGAATGATTATTTGGTATAATTTATTAAATCCTATATTAACTTTTAGGAGAGTTGTTTAAAATATAGTGATGATAAAAATCAATCCTATGTATGTAATCTCCTGTGACATGCATGATCATACAAGAACTATGAAAAATAGACTATTCCATCTACCAAACCGTAGATATGTAAATAATGTATTTTATGTGTCATTATTAAGGAAGACCATACAATATCATTCACAAGTTTTGAATATATAGATTATACAAATGGATCATTAACACACTTTAATGAATAATCATTTGATGATCATGAATTACTGTGAAATATTTATATTCCATAAGATCACACATATATTATAGGTACAATAGTGAATTTGAACGTGAGATGAAAAAACATGGGAAAATAAATATATAAAAAAATAATATTTTTCACATATATTATAAATTGAAGATACAAATTTAGATATCTAGCATAAAATTTCTAAAGTGATATATATTCCAATATTGGTTATTTTATATTTACATTAGTAACACATATATGGTTTATAGTTGAACATATTTTCTATATAAATGATGCATATTGTTAAGTATAAATATATTAAATTCTCCACTTAAAATAATAAAAATTATATTTTCTCATTAATGGTTAACATTACTTTCAAATTTTAAGTTCAATCTACAAAATTAGTTCATGTTACATTATATAATAATCATAACTAAATAATATTGTTAGAATATTGAAATCAACACGATTGTGGTGTTTCATAAATACCATAATTTTGTACACCTCTATAATAATATTATAAAAGATATAAAACAAGGTATTCATTTTGTAAAATATATAATTTGAAACCTGAGAGAAAACTAAGGGAATAAAATGCATAGGATTATGGTGATAAAATGAAGTTGTAATATTTCATATTATTATTAGAAATATGGTTATTTGAATATCAATATTCCATTTATATCATTAACCATATTATTAATATTATAACATGAGTTTTGGAACCATAAAATCTGTAATTTAATTAAAAATCAACATAAGAATATTAAAATATCCAAATTGATCAATTAAATTTAAAATGTAACGCAACAATTATCGTGATGTAATTATTTTGATGTCATGTTTTTCTATAGTTATAAAAACAGAACACAATAAATTACAAATAAATATTTAATCTACCAAATATTATAATTTATTTTGATTAAATTATTTTAAATCTGTATTCATCATATGAATATTACCCAATTTGGTCTTTTCTTGTAACTTTTTTAAGAAAATGTATTTTTTTGAGAATAAAAAAATAGTATTAAACATACGAAATAATATTTTATAAAAATATTTATAAGATTTATTAATTTATAAAATTATTTCAAAATTTTATTCACGGATATTACAATCTATAGATTAAAATAAACGAATAATATGAAAACTTATATGAGGTTTTAAAATTTTTTGTACAATAAAAAATATATTTTTAATACACTCGGGGAGTTTTTCTCAAAATATTATTTTCTAATATATATAATTTTCTTAAAAAAAATTATCAATATAAAAATTGGACCATTTGAAATTACTCTTGTAACTCCCCCACCCTAGTAACCTAGAGTCGGTGCCTTATTACATAACATTGGCATGATCACAAGAAAGATCAAATCTTGATAGACCGATTGGTTTAGTAGCCTTGGAAACACTAGATATATTCATAAAGTTTTACATTACATCATAAAGTGAAAAACTACTACAACAACATATTGTCTCCGTAGACCACACTATTATCCCCTCATAATATCCCTGCAGGTCATTCATAATTTACCTCTTCTCATCCTGGGAAAAATAAAACATAGAAAAGGGGTGAGCTCAAATGCCCAGTAAGGATAATAATATGTTAGAAACATTCATAAATAAGAATAAACATTTAAGGCAATGTATAATTAAAACAAAATCCTTTTAAACTTGAACTTCAACATAGTATGGAAAAAATAAAATGAAATAATTCTATTTACTTATTCACATGAATATTCTACTAATAAAATAATCACATGAAATATCAATGACCACTTTCATAATGATGGAATGCATGATGCCAGACTATCATAACCACATATCCAAGGCCTCGTGCCAAGAATACAAATAATATTTTTCCAACACCATGTTCCAAGACACTAGTTTCTCTCATGAGACCTACCGATGCATCGAGGAGCTATAGCGGGCTCCACCCGTCACAAATTAAGTCCAATGCATTCAGATATGAAAAGGTTTAAACATAACATAAAAATTTGTATTAAAACTAGAATACGAAATGTAAATACTTCGTCCATAAACTATGAATGGTATAAAAATAATACATCCACAGTCAAACATATCACAAAACCTTCAATACAATATAGAAGTTTTGTATCATAATAAATCAACTTCAAATAAGCGTAAAATCCTTCAAAGGATGTTGACATAGATGAAATAAAAAATCTTTTAGAGAAATATCTCTTTATATTTTGAAATCATTTAAGAGTCATATATTTATAAAATAAAACATTTTCTTTTAAAATATTCTTGTAAGATTGTAAGGGAAGCTTCAAAAATTTTATAACGGCGGAAAATAGCCGCACCCGCCGTATAAGTTAAAAACAATTCTTACCTTAATTCTGTCGAAAAGGTTATAAAGCACCTTGTTTGGAAAATGATGCAAATATTCCTTTATAACCCTCTTATAAAAATTCAAACAAGGGTATAAATTACTTCAACCCATATTATAGTAAATAGTAATTTTTTTGAAATACATTTTTACGAAACATGGATGTGGATGATAAAGAAATCCCAGTAGATTATTACGTATAAACAGCCTTGGATAATGAAGAGATTGCAAAATAACACTTACCTTGTACATTATCATTGGTTGGGGTAGGTTAACCTCCTGTATAATGGTGAAATAATTGTTATTAAATTATACAATAATCATATACATTAATATGATATCATATATGATCTTTTAACATTGATTTGTTAATAATATCTTAGTATTATCGTTGTTTCGGGTGTTAACTTACTCATTTTCTTTTATATGTTTTGTCAAGTAAGATATGTTTTTCATGGATAGGTTGTATCATAATCATATCCAGAATGAAATCAAGTCTTTATATACTATTATTAATCATCAAATGAGAATTAGACTTGAATGGATACGATGGAGAATGAATCTCATCGCGTTCGTGGAGACGGTAGTCCGTACGTACGCACGAGCGACAATATCATTCTTTTGATATTAAAATAATATATAATTGGATGGTATATCATATATAATGAATTATTATCAAGTTATATTTATTATTTACATGAATTATAAATCATTATTATACCCATCTAAATAATAATTTATTTAAAAAAAATTACACCACGACGTGGAGACGGTAAGTCGTACGTACGCACGTATGGTGACATGTTATTCAAAGGATGGATAGAATACTGAATATGAATGTACCATATTTATAATAAAATCATAGTATATATAAGATACTGGAGTTTTTATTTTGGAATGCTAATAACAAAGAAAGAAGAAGTGGAAGAAGAAAGGAACTTGAAAAAGGGTGATGAAATCATTACATCTTCTTCGGGTTCTTCCTTTTGATTTGATCAAAAGGGCTCCTTAAGTTGGAATTCTGACTAAAGGAAGGCATCTAGGATGAATTTAGGGAAGTTTAAAGAGTATTTGGGTAGAGGTTGGCCGAACCAAAAGGCTGTGAAGGTGTGACTTAATGAGAAGGGAGAGTGCTCTTTTATAAGAGGGGTGAGGGGCACCTTTGGAAAAGCTAGAAATATTATTTTACAATAAATTCATATTCGGTTTATAATGGCTCCAAAGTGGATTATTTAAATATTAAGTTAGGTATGGGTCTAAAAATACTAAAAAAATAGAATTTAGATAGGTTTGGGTTACTATATTAACCTTATCATTAAGTATTAACTCTTAGTTAATTAGTTTCACTTTTACAATGTCTCTATGTATTTTTATATTATATGGTTAATAAACATACTATAAATATCAAAGCGACCCAAAATTGGTCAATTAATGATACAACTATAATGATATAAGTCTCCTGGCCGAACCTTGGATTTTTATGAATTTAATATCAAATAATAATATAATATTTATTTTAAAAAATCTTTTATGTCAATTTTGACACTATTCAATAATTGGTTTTTGTAAAAATCATAAAAGAATTATTAATTCCAAATAAGTTAATTAAATCAATCCTAAAATGGTATATTAACCTAAAAAATTAGTTTAATTCATAAAAAGTCTCAAATTATATTTATTTGGGTTTCTACGATATCAATCATTTTAATTTTTCACTATTATTGTAATTACTGCCTCACCATTGTGTCATAAATAAATTAAATTTTATAAAGTATAAAAATTATAAATAAAATACTATTATTTAGAAAATATTTTTATCTTTATAATGAATATTTATAGTTGAAACTCCAACATATATACCCCTATATAAAAATTGTTTTTCTAAAAGATATATGCTTGTGTCATTTTTGTATTCATTTTTACTTAATTACAATAAAGTGTCCCTATCACTTACAAGTGGCACCATGGGGTCCAAAAATCGACCCAAAAATTCCCATGTTCTAACATTTATCAACCAATAAGTTTAGGACACGTTTTAGGGTAATTGTTTATTATTATAATATTAGTTTTTCACCCTTATTTACCAGATTTACCCATTAACCATGATAAATAAAATATTTACCAAAGTAATTATTCAAAATGTCGAAAAATTAAAGTCACCTATTTGAACAATATGAACATTCTGATTCCAAATATGGAATCCATTTTTCCAAATTCAATACACAGAAGTGGAAGAAATTAATTTAAAATTAATTCCCACTATCAAAACAAAAAGCGTGTTTTTAAGATATAATAACTATAAAAAATTGATATTGTTTATGATCAGTTTAATTGTAAAATTATGTCCAATGACCTAAATTGTATTAAATGGTAAAAATATATTCTAAATATACTTTAGAACCACTCAAATTCATTATTTATCACTATTAATTATTTTGATTAAAAAAGATGTTTTTAATTAATATTTAGTAATTTTCACTATTCATCAAAATATTAAAGTTATCTGAAAAGTTCCAAAATTTCACCTTAGTCTAAATTCAATACTCCAAATCCAAAAAAGAAGTCCATTTTGAGAGATAAAATTTCAAAAAGTAGGTATTACTATTCATAACGACTAGATTGATCGGTTGTGGTGTGTGTTAGAACTCGATGTTGCGTACAACACACACTTTTAAATTATTCAAAGAGAAGCATACTGTAGAAGCATGGGGTGTTACAATGTTAGGATGATATTTTGAAATTTTAAATAAAATATTATACCATTATGAAATCATGATGACCTCACCATGAAGAAAATATTGTGTGATATAATAGATATATTAGTTCTATAATATCAGTGTGTAATAATATTCCTTTTCATATATAATTAAACTATTTCATGTATTGGATAATAATAAATTTTATATTTACTATTTTAACTCAAATTTCCCCTCCCCTCTGATTATAATTACCCCCTACTACCCAAATTTGAAATCATAAAGAATGGATTATTCCGTTTTCAAAAAACTATCCATATACCTTGTATTAATCCTTCTAAAATTTTTTAGGAGGTTTTAATCCCATCCCACTCCATGCCACAATGGAATTAGAACAATAGAGGATTAATCTTCTAGTATGGGGTAATAATATTTTATCTTCATTTAAGTTTTATTCTTTTATTATACTTTCACATTTGAATTCAATAAGAAATCCAAAATACAGTAATTTATTAATAAATATAAATGGTAAATTTTTTATTATACTATATATATAATTATTTATTTAAAATTACAATATGTATATAGGTTATCGCCCTCCCTCATTTGATGCATCCTTTCCTGGGATGCTCTACTACACATAAAGATGATATTTATATTTAATTATCACTGAATTCATGGATGGTTATAAATGTTAGGTTATTTATATATTTATATATTTTATATTTTATATAAATAATGAATAAATATAATGATTAGTAACAAAATATTTAATTGGAAGAAAAATAATTTGAACACGTATGTCCGGACAGATTTTTATAATTATAATGAAAATTTAGAAAATAATTTAAATTGTAATTAAATGATTTAAAAATTACATTTATATAAAAATATTCAATAATAAAATTTTAAGTAATATAGGTTAGTTATACCTGAGGTTTAAGTATAAAAAAGAAATATATGATCTATTGTAATAGAATTTTAGACTAATTATATCTTTCTGGGGTTTGAATTGTTTTATCATTTCATTTCCTATTTAATTCCTCCAGTTATATCCTATATATTTTTATATATATTTTATTTTATATTTTGTGATCATATTTATTTTAAATGATCTATTAACTATGATTACAACATTGGAAAAAAATTTATTTCTTCTCTTAGAAAACATTTGTTTCTATATATTTTTCAAATACTTTGAATGCAATTATCAATAACTTTTCCTATTTTATTTAAAATTATTATTTTTACAAGATTAAAATTTATTTAACATGTTTTATCGATGATTTCATTATTATTTCTCATGATATGAAATTATTTATTAGGTTCATCTCATTTCCCGTGTTCGTTTCAACCCAATTTTACTTTTGAGTTCCTTTATATTATCACTTGTGTCTCTCAACCCACTATATGAATATAATTAAATATGTCTCAGAAATTATTATATATTAATAAATATATAGATATAATTATAATTACATACATAACATTCTGTTGATTTTATTTTATACAATTTTTTGATCCACAAATCAATGTTAAGAAATTCACTTTCGAGACCTCACTTACTGAACAAGGTTGTATATTAAAAAATATAAAACACCTAATTTCAATGTATTGGTCAATAAATATAATAGAATAACTAATAATAAATTTCCATAATAACCATAAGAATTATAAAATGAAAATACAGTATTATAAGACTAAGATAACTAAAACTCACATGGAACTATAAAAGGATTTTTGAGGTTTCGTCTCAATCATATTTTATGTGAGAAAAACTATTTTTATTATATAACAAGGTATAATATTATAATATATATATTAAAGTGAGAATTTCGTCCCAATAATTTTTTAGAAAACGGTTAGCTTCTAGATCCCAATCCACTATATTTGATTATTCAGGGGAGACCCTATGATAAGTTAAATCCACAATTGGATACACAACCTCACCTCTTAATTACTATTAATGGTGAATGATATATATTTATTCATATAAAACCCTTTTAAGGATTATCATATATACCATGGAAACATCATGGTTATTCATATGTAACCAAAAATTTCAATACTATGTAAATTAGATACTCCTTTCACACTTCTATAATATAGATGTAGTTTCATACTCAAGCATCTAATTTTGCCTCATCCTTTTCTTCTACACATCATTTTCCCTAATAAAATTTTATCATCTAGTTTTGGAACAATTCCTCTAGAATCAAGTCTCATATAAATTATTATTCTTTTTTTAATAAGTTATTTTACATATCATATACAATTGTATACCACTGAAAAATTGTTTTTATATATTCACCACCATGTCCATTGTATTACTAAAGAAAAATCATATATTACATCGTCCCATAGAAAAAGTCAGTGAACATATCTTCCATTTTCATGATATCATTAATGTCCCATAAAGGACTATATTTTCCTTATATGTTTCTAGAGTATGTCCTTATTCATTATTTCATTTGGATTCTCACATTCATCTATCATCTATATATCATATTCTTTTTCTTGCACAATATTTTCGAATATGTGATATTTTAGTAGAATTTAAATTTTTATTCAATGGATCATATGATTTTTTATAAGATAGATTGTTCTATATATCTTATATTATATTTCCCCCTATTTTATTTATACTTCATTAAAAACATCTTCAATTATATCTAATAATTTACTTCTTATTTTTTATTATTATATTCTTCTTCTATGTTAAATAATTATATTTCTATCTATAGTATGAAAAACCAACAAATAGGAGATCCTCTATATCTAAACACATCAATTGTGTTAATTATTCCTATTTTTGAAATTTCCTCTAATGTACATATAAACACAATATTTTAATGAATCATTTTTTTAAAACATATGCAATTGACTTACAAATAGTTATGATGCTACAATACACAGTTTACCACTTCCCAATTTTCCATCCCCAAATTCACCATGAACATTTTAACTATTAAAATTAATCAATTAGCGTATATACATGAAAAAAATTAATAAAAAAATTTAAACATGAAACCAATGATTCAAAAGGAAAAATTTATATATACATAAACTCTTAATCAATTTTGTTTTTACATGTTATTTTACAATGTAATGTTTAATTTAGATGTGGTAGAGAAAGGCATGGATCCGGATAGAATGGATCATTACAAAATTTTGTAGATATATTCTAGATTAGAAAAAAATATTGTTAAATTGTTACATTCTATTTAAATACTCATCCGTAATATCAATTAGGATTCCATGAGATGATTTTTCTAGATAATTTTTTATAAATCATCATTCATATCTTAATTCATTCTATATTCGTACCCTATAAGAGAATGGGATCCATGTATTTTAGAATTATGATGAAAATTCCATCATAATACACAATTTCTTTTTAATAATGATTTAAATTTCCCCAATTTAACTATTATCTATCTATATAGGAATACATATTTTTATTCCCCAACATAGGGTCCTGTTTAATCCCAAACAAATGATTTTTGAGATTTCAATCATGGTTTGTCCTATATTATTAGAATAATTTTAGTAACATCGTAGAAACATCTTCCTCAAAATAATAATGAGGAGATGAATATTCAAATTTAATTGGTCATAATCAAAACCTTATTTTTCAAATATATTGATAATGATCTAAATTTTTTGGTTCATAAAAAATAGAGAAAATATTTCCCAAACATTAATTCCTTCATTTTATTTAAAGGATTTTATAACTGACCTTGACCAGAACTACCATTAGGGAGTACCACTACCATCCCTGTTAGAGGGTAATCCCTAAATGATGAGAAACTACACTACCCAGTCATTACAAATGGTAACTCAAAAATATCATTAGGTAATTCCATTTCCTATCCTTTCTAGAGGGTTATCCCAATATAGTATTTGGGGAACACCACTTCCCCTACCTACTCGAGGGTTATGCCCATGATTCTTTGATGATCTTGTATGCTCACTTACATCTTCAAGTGTCACCATAGAATATTCCAAAGATAGAAAACTTCAAATATTATATCAACATACACTTACAAGAAAAAAATTAAGTTCTATGTTGAAAAACAATCATGATAATCTATTCGTGGGACAATATCTGATTCCAACCAAAGGAGATTTGAATTTTCAAATAATTCTCAGAAGAGCTCAAGTGGAACATGAAATTTTAGGGGACCCACACATTATGTGGTCCCTCTTAAATGCCTGGCTATTTCCATTTTCATTTAATGGTTCTTATCTATTTAGGGTAAATTTTGAGTAGGTCGGCTACATGGAGTGTCCTACCTATTCCGGTAATAGGCCGTGTCCGCTTGTTGTGTTCCCATACCGAACCCCATATTTGGGTACCCAAAAACCATGTCCATGTGGGCAGAGTCCTGGGATGGCTAGCCTAAGAAGGGGTACATGGAATATATGGGATGATTACCCATAGAATCATTCTTTTCTATTCCAAAACCCCTTATTCAATGATGAGGTATGTTATACAACCAGATTAATTCATTATAAATAGTGTGTAGTTGGGATTTTGACAGATATACAGATTCATGACAAGGGTGGTAGATCTTGTTTTTTTATCACATTAAATCATATATATCTCATCAAATATACCGTTGAATGTTTGATCAATTTATGAGCTACATTTTGTAGTCCATTGTGGCCGGTCCCGAATCTCTGATCGTGTTCTACATTCCCAAACAACACATCACATCTTAGATATATCATGGTTGATTCCTCACGATTCATTCATTGAAACTATCTCCCAAAACTCATAATATTTCCAAATCAATGTTTTATTACTTGGATATATGTAAGGTTTTAATAAATGGAGAAGATCAAAAAAAAATATCGATCAACTCAAACATTTAATAAAAGGAATAAAATCACTAAATATTAGTTCTACCTTTGATGGGGATCATTTTTTATTGAATATTGTTCTCACCAATGATTTAGGGATTATAAAATACATTTTCTTGTGATTTGATTTTCGTTGGTCCTAGGGGTTGTCATTGCTCATCTCTATTATCCAAAAGGATGAGGGGATGAGAGCTTCGTTGATGAATGTGAATTATGAGCCAACCTTCGAAAAATAAATTTACTGATATATTTATAATAATATTTTATGTGATGGTATAATTACTTAATTATTTATATTAATTGATTGATTTTACATAATGCACCTCCAACTATTTAAGTGTCAGAATGTCTCCTGCTGACTTTTTTTATGCCATGATTAAGGTAACTTCCACATTCCTAAAACAATAATGGTCTCAGATTTTTCATTTAGTCAACCATTGAAGATTTGTTCCAAATTCATTAATTAAATTCATTTATTCAAATAAAATATATCTAAAATTCATTATAATATATATTCCATGCATATCGGGACTCGGAATCGAACACTATTTTATGTCATATCTTTGGAAATGTATTTCAAAATATTTAAAAGTATTACACAAAAAAACCGTGTCTCTACATTATGTATTGAACGTAAACATTTCCCAACTACTCAACTGATAATATCTATTGTACAACTATGAAATTTCTACTTTAGTAAACTGGTCCCCAACCACCCAAAAAACGTAATTCTTATGAGGCATCCTCGGGAGACCAACCACGAAGCCCATTGTAATTTCATCTAACTTATATTCATGAAAGGGAAATGAATATATATAAACTCTAGGTTAGTGATCCTCAGACATCACCTATTTATAGTTTTGGAATAATTTCATGAACCCTATAGTCTCAGTTTTCATGCTCTTTCACCAAGACAATGTAACAACCAAAGCGTTTCTGAGAATTATTCTTTTTAATTTCATTGATTTCTTGTGTTTTATGCTACACCAAAATCAGATAGTGCTATATGCAACACTTTATTAGCTTGTAGTATACGCAACACTAGTCTTGGCTCATGTTACACACAATTTCAAATTCGTTTTGTATAAATTATTCTACGCAAAATTAATTATGTATTTTTTTAATGAATAAATGAAATAAGTTTTTATTATGTTATACCAAAAAACAAAGGGAGCTTGCACTACACGCATCCTTGACATGGCTTGCATTACATGCAATAGTGACCTTCCTTTATTGCGTGTGTAGTACGCAATACAGGGTTTCAAAAAACAATGATATATTGTTATAATATTATTATGAACTAGAAATTATTAATAGTATTAAATACCTTTTGAATGTTATAGCATTATTATTCATCTTACACATTTTCTAGAATATCGTGTGAGAAAAAAATAAATTTTTTGTGTAAAATAATTATTTTTTAAAAAATGCATTTTTGCCGTCTTTCGATGGTGCACCCACTTTAAATTTAGTTTTTGAAATTTTTATAAATTCAATTTGGAAAAATAAAATTCTTCATCTGAATCAGGATATAAAAATTTACTTTGGATAAAATTTTCATATTAATTTGATAAATTTCATATTTTAATGAACAATAAAAACACGCTATATTTTAATTAAAAACAACTATTTTTCATCGGAATAATTTTTATGGTTAAATTATAACATTTCATAGTTTTAAAGTATAAATAGAATATATTTTTACTATTTAATCTGATTTATGTCATTATCATTTATTTTACGTTGAATTCATAAGTAAAATCATTTCAATCATTTGCAATGTTTTAACTTTTAAAACTCATTTTCTGAACAACAGGATTAATTTTAAATTAATTTATGAACCTTATGTGATTTGAATTTCAAAAAATGGATTCCATATTTGGAATAATTAGGTCCATGTTATGTTAATAAGAATCTTTTTATTTTTATTCATTATAAATAGTAACTACGGTACATTTTATTTACCATAATTAAAGGTAAATCAAGGTAATTAAGGGAAAATATAATATTATAAAATTACCCTAACACTTGTCCTAATATAATTGGATGATTATATTTTACCCTAAATCATACTTGGGTCTAAATTTAATCTAATGGGACCCACTTTTATTTGATTAAGACTTTTTATTTAGTTTATATAAAGGAAAGTGAATTGTCTCACTCAAACATTAATAATTTTATAATTTTTAATATATAGTTATACATAATATAAATTCCATTATAAATACTCATTTGAAATATAAAATGTTTTTCTTTATCAAGTTAATTAATTTGTAATTTTTAATAAATATTTTATTACCTTAAAATCTTATACAATAATGATGTATAAATTATTTATTTAGTGAAAAATCAATAATATAGTTTTTATGAAAATAATAATACCTATCAAAAGGACCAAAAACATGACCAAAAATTATTGGTTGAGTATATATATACCCTAACCATCCAAGGGTGTATTTATGGACCATTTGGAGCCTTATTAAACCGATTAGGACATTTATATTATATTATTTTAAATGATGTCAAGGTTGTCACCTTCATGATTTAATAAATATAACAATTTAAATATTGTGATTTTAAGATTATAAATTCTTGTAAAACTATTTTTATGAAGGGTATTATATGTATATTCATCATAGGATTTTATTTTTTATTTTTATGAAACTAATAACTATATTAAATGATTATACAAAAATGATGTATTAATTGTTTTATTATGAGAAGTATCAAATAAATGGTATTATAAATATGAAAATAAACATTATATGAAATAATTAATGTTATAGAAAACTTTTATAGATGAATATGATATTTTAGGAATCTATTAAAAATTTTTGTTCGAATATATCATCGGTTTTGAGATTATTTAAATTCAAATAAATGAATAGTTTCCAAATTAACGCTATTGTTATTTTATAAAAATAACATATTATTAAATTGTTTAAAAATCAAATAAATATTAAAAAATTATAAATTTAAATTTATATGATTTAAAATGTCATAAACTACCCAATTATGCATAATTAACAACAAATAATTAATTATTTATAAAAATTTAATATTAATAATATTCTTACCACAAATTAGATTAAACAAATTAAATAAGAATAAATCAAATTGATAAGGTTTAAAATAATTTACCAACATGTATAAATTTTACTTAATGATGAAATTTAAACACAATATTACCTCATATCTGTATTTGAGTCACATTGGGAGTTTGTATGTGGGTTTTGAGTTTATTATAAATTAATATTTTTGAGGTTTCCAAAACTACCCCTCTCCTCCTTTATAAAAGGGCACCTCCTCCATCTCCTCTTCACAACACATTGAGAATTAAATCTCGTACAACCCCTACCAATTACTCTTATCCACTTCCCTAAAAACATGTTTGAGGATCTGGTCATCTCAATAGTCCAACTCTAGTCCCTTAAGAGGAATCTTAAAAGAGGTGCGTCGAAGAAGAGGTAATCTCTTCTACCGATTCTTTCATGTTTATTTCTTTTCAACTTCTTATTCTTTAGTTGTTTTATCGTAAAGTAATAAAATAATTATCAATAATATAATTATATGATATTATAAATATTATACAACCCCATTTCACCTTATATCCATCTTACGGAAAATTAAATCACCGCGAGTGTGTACGTAGAGAATACCGTCTCCACGCCGTGGTGTAATCTGTTTTTCCACCACCACCTTACATGGATGGGTATAATGGTGTAAAGAATAACTAAATATAGATATTATAAAATCATACTAATTATGAGATATTATATCCTCCATTCCAATTCAATTCAATAATAATGTGAATGATATCCTCGCTTGTGTGTACGTACGGATTACCGTCTCCACGACGTGATGAGATTCATTCTCCATGATAACCACTCAAGAATGTTTATAAAGCATAGATAATGTATAATAATTAAATATATGACCTGATAACGCTACTAGATATACATATATAGATATATAGATATATTTATGTATATTTCATCTACTTACTTCCATTCAAGGAAATAAAGAAAGGAAAACAGTGTTCATGCGTACGTATGACCTACCGTCTCCATGAATGGTGTATTTAATTTCATTTATCTATATGTTATACATATATATATACTGAATATATATGATATATAAGTCATGTTTTATATTCTAGAAGATAGTAAATCGTGATATATGTAATAATAATATCAAGAACCACAAGTCCAAACATGTACGATAAATGAAACGATTTTACTGAAAATGATCCTTTAACAAGGAATTTACAAATGAACGGGTAATATAAAGTCATTACTGAACCATGTATGATAGCATAACAATTAATATGATTCTGTAATAAATAAATGAAATTATTTAAATCATTATACAGGAGGTTCGGAAAACATACAAAGCATATGAGACATAAGGTACGGTATAATTTTGCAATACCATTTTTATACGTGATTTCTTATACGTAAGGATTTACTCAGGTTATATTTTTCAACCATATCCATGGAAATATTTTTCATAAAGTGTTTAATATTATTACAAGTGTTTTAAGGTAATTTTTACCCCTCTTTGACTTTTACATTGTGCTATAGAAGGAATATTTCTTTTGTTTACCATACGAGGAACTTTTTGACATTTCCGGAAAAAGTACGAGGAGAATATTTTTTTATTTTATACGGCATGAAGGGATTTTTATGGTTTCATAACACCTTATTTTCATTATCCTTACACAAAAAAGATTTCGTGACTATTTTCAACAGAATAAATTTCTTTTAAAATTCCATGGCATTTTGTGAAAAGAAAATGATTATGAATAAGAAAGGAAATTTTCCTCAAGAATTTTTTTCATGTGTTTCATCAAAACCATTATTCATCTAAGATGACATTATTTCATATGTGTATGTTTCAAGTATAATTTCTCTAGGATTTATATGGTTTCACTACTATTATAATGAAATGATATACATTTGTATTATATGGATTATGGAATGATGAGATTATGTTTATAAAACACATTTTATTCATTGGGCTATGATGAATGATGTATGATTGTTTTATGGAACAAGTAAAAATTATTTCATTATGAGATTTGTGGTACCTATATATACCTCAAAAAAAATTGGGTAATGATTTATATCTCATGAGATAGACATGGCTGGAACAATAAGTTAATCCGTTTCAGTGTTACGGGACTGGAACGAGGAGTGAACTCGATTCAGAAAGTGACTTTGTCCACTAAGATGGTGTTGGAAGCAATGACTTGGCTACTATGGAAATCATATCATGTGATTAATTTTTTTCCACAGTTACATGTTTTATTCCCATTATATGTTATCATGATTGATTTTCCTTTATGATATATTCCTTACATACTTCCATGATTTATGTATTTGCGTGAGATTTTTTTGTTTAGATTTTATGTTCATGTTTTTGCATTCAAAAGTTTATGGATTGTTTTATGTTGTATATGATTACATTTACTAAGAATTTGATATCACCCTTTTTATTTTTTCTTTTCCCAAGGATATAAGGAAACGTTTTAGGTAAGAAAACAAAAGTGAAGATATTTTTAGGAGATGTTGAAGTTCCTTCACCGCGATTAGAAGATAATTTTTTTTTCGAGTTTTCAAAGACACTAAACTATTACAGTCATTGTGTGTTTGTTTTTATTATGTATTAAGTATTCCACAAAAGTAATGTAATCACCATGTACGTACATCAAGTTATGGGTCTCTACAGTTGGTATCAGAGGGAGGTTTGGTTAACCTTTGGGAACTCGGATGCGAAAACATTAGTGAGATCCCTCAAGATATTTATAAGGTATATATAGGGATGTCCCTAAGGATAAGTATAAATATAGGTTATAGTCCTAAAATTATGGTAAAGATATTAGAATTAAACCTAAGATGTTAGATATTTATGGTAATCCTCTATTATTATGTTTTTTTCTCTAGAATGATTTTGGCCTCTCACACTATTCTTTTAGGGTTTTAGACGATGGATGGAACCCAAAGGAACCATGTTGACCAATGTAATGGAAAATGAAATTATTGTCCTTATAAACAAACCAATGTTATGGGAGATGGAGTGAAAAATATTATTGCTATACTTACACAAGCTTTTAATCATTCTGGACTTCCAAATGAGCAGAGAAGTGAACAATATTCAATTGAGTCCTTCATGAGTCAATGTCCACCTCATTTCAGTGGGTCTTCTAATCAATTTGTTTCTGAACAATATATCAGTACCATTGAAACTACATTTCCCATAATTCGTTGTTTAGAACATGAAAAAGTCATTCTGGTTGTTTACTATTTTGAAGGTGAAGCAGACCAGTGGTGGAATCTAATTAAAAATACAAGGCCCCATGATGAAATTGAATCAATGGAATGTGTTGAGTTTATGAACTTGTTTTTTCAATAAGTAATTCCCTCATATTATTCGAACAAATATGGAAAAGTATTTCGTTGAGGTTAAGAAAAAGGATGATGAATCTGTTGGTATATGTGAAGCGAATTTTACAAGGCTTGCAAGGTATTCATCTAGATTTATCATCCAACCTGAAAGTAAAGAAGATCGATTCTCTATTGGCTTAAATCCAAGTCTTCTAAGGGCAATAGCTGTAAAAGACATTAGTAGCTATGAAGAAATTGTGCATTGTTCTATCAATTTAGAACTGGATTTTTGTGTCACATATCTATCTCATGGTTTTGAAAAGAAACGAAAGATGGAGTTCAAGGAAAAATCTAAGTACAATGGTGAAAATAAGATGAATGTTACTTTATGCTCAAAGTGTGGAAAGAAACATGGTGGAGAATGTCTAAATGGTACTATAATATGTTTCAAGTGTGGAAAATATGGTCATCAAGCAGGTTAGTGCCGAATTAATGGGGAAAAATGTTTCTAATGACGTGAATAGAGAAAAGACTACAAAGAACGGTCCACCAACACTTCAATGCTTCAAGTTCAAGGAAATGGAGATTATGCTAATCAACACCCAAATACAAGGGTTAATGATGATCGACCTGAGTAACCTCTTAAGGCAAACGATGAAGGGAATTCACATGTGATCAATATTTGAGATGTTGAATATGAGAATGATTTTGTGGAATGATTAAGTGTTTATGTAAAGGGATTTTAAAATAGTATCATGGAATCTCAATTATGGTATCGTGGAATTTTGGAAAATATATGTATTGGTTTTCAATAATTATATGGTACCCATAACCATGAAAAGTGATTGAATATTTTTGGAAAGAAGATGATATGCACATAATGATGGGAAAAAGGGAAAATCAAATGAGCTCATGACTGATATAAGGACAAAGTTATATAATGGTTTGAGTATATATAAATTTAGGGATTTTGGTATGTGGAAAGAGTTAATTTTTGAAAGCATTCATGTTTTCAGTAAGGTTCAATGGGTATTCATTTTCCAAGACAGTACATGATTAAGGTATTTTCATGTTTGGAATGTAACAAACAAGATATATCGTATGATATATGGGGGATAAATGATGGTATTCACATGCTCGGTAGATAACATTTCTAGTAATCATTTTCTTTATACAATGAGCTTGGACAAGAAGTATTTTGGTTAAGCCTAAAGATTGGAATGTATTAAGTTAGACATAAGATATTATTGTTTAAGGATAGAACTTTTTTCAATATTATTGCAGGATTGTTATAATAATGTACTTTTAAAAAAAGGGACAACCTATAGGACGGATGATAACTCATTACGTCGGACAAGGCTGTGGGAATCGAACCCAATAACGAAGTGTGACTGGCCTTTATCACCTACCACTGGCCTACTGGAATTCCCTGGTTTGTAGAAACTATTTTTATTTTATTATGAAGTATGATAGATGAAGTATAAGTCCATTTTAGGAACCATATACGATTAATCTCACAATAGATATACTTTGGTATATAACTTTTTCTATCTTTATGTTTGAGACAAATGGAATGACCTATCATTCTATCACATGATCTGCTAAAACTTCATGGAAGACAAATTAAACTTCATTTCTTTAAGTGATGAAGTGGAAATTGTTCAAGAAACAAAGAACATTGAGATTGATCTGAAATCTAGTAAGTATTTCTTTTAATTCAAAACATCCAAATTTAGGGAAACGATATTGAAAACCAAAAATGTTATCCTAGTGATCTTATATTTAATGAATCAGATGGTACCTTAGATCATCACAAATTTATGGCTTTGTGATTGTTGTATTTTTCATAACCATGTTCTCTACCACTCACCATCAGAACTTGATGGTTAGATTGCTCACCCATATCCATATTTTCAACTATATTCTCATATGTGGAATCAATGTTATGAGTTAATTTGGGTAACAATTAGTTTCATAAGTCACTTTTTAAAATTAAGATTTAGTATTCTTTTTACTATGTGGGTTTCCATGAAAGAAAGTTTCAAGTAGTAAACCATTTATAACCCCGACGAATTTCAAGGGAGAAATTAATTTTAAGGGGGGTAGAATGTAACAACATGATATTTTATGAGAATTATTATTTTTAATTTCATTGATGTCTTGTGTTGTATGCTACACCAAAATTATCTTGTTCTATATGCAACATCGTCTTAGCTTGCAGTATATGGACCACTATTCTTGGCTCGTGTTACACACAATTTCAAGTTCATTTTGATGAAATTATTTGATGAAGCCTTAATTATAGATTTTTTTAATGAATAAATGAAAAAAGTATAGATTTTTTTATATGCAACAACAAAGGGATCTTTTACTACACACAACCTTGACTTGTCTTGCATTACACGCAATCGCGACCTTCTATGATAGCGTGTGTAGTACGCAATACCAGGTTTCACTAAACAATGATATATTGATTTAATATTATTATGAACTAGCTGTTATTAATAGTATTAACTAAAATTTTCATTTCATAACATTATTATTCATCATACACATTTTCTAGAATATCGTGTGAGAACAAAATAAATTTTTTGCGTAAAATAAGTATTTTTCAAAAAATACAGTTTTGCCACCTTTTGATGGTGTATCCAATTTAACTCTAGTTTTTGACATGTTTATAAGTTCAATTTTAAAATATAATATTCTTCTTTGGAATCAGGATATAAAAATTTACTTTGGATAAAATTTTCATATTATTCTAATAAAATTCATATTTTAAGGAATAGTAAAAACACACAATATTTTAATTGAAAACAACTTTTTTTCATCATAATAATTTATATGGTTAAATTATAATATTGAATGGTTTTAAAGTATAAATAAAAAATATGTTAACCCTTTAATATAATGTATGTCATTATAATTTATTTAAAATTGAATTCATAGGTAAAATCATTTCAATATTTTTCAATGTTTTAACTTTTAAAACACATTTTCTTAACAACAATATTAATTTTAAATTAATTTCTATAACTTCTGTGATTTGAATTTGTAAAAATGGATTCCATATGTGGAATAATTAGGTCCAAATTATGTTAATAAACTACTGTTTATTTTTATTCATTATGAATAGTAACTATGGTAAATTTTATTTACCATAGTTAAAGGAAAATTAAGGTAATTAAGGGTAAATATAATATTATAAAATTATCCTAAAAATTGTACTAATATAATTGTATGATTTTATATTACCCTAAAGCATACTTGGGATGAAATTGAATCTACTGGAACCCACTTGTATTTGATTAAGACCTTTTATTTAGTTTAATTAAACGAAAGTGAAATGTCTTACTCAAACATTAATAATTTCATTATTTTAAATATATAGTTATACAGAATATAAATTAGATTATAAATACTCATTTGAAATATAGAATTTTTTTCTTTATCAGGGTAATTTATTTGTAATTTTTAATATATATTTTATTACCTTAAAATCTTATTCATTAATGATGTAGAAATTATTTATTTAGTGAAAAATCAATAATATAGTTTTTATTAAAATAATAATACCTATAAAAAGGACCATAAACATGACCAAAAATTATTGGTTGAGTATATCTATACCATAATCATCCAAGGGTATATTTGGGGACCATTTTAAGCTTTATAAAACCAATTAGAACATTTATATGTTTTTATTTTAAATGATGTCAAAGATGTCACAATCAAAATTTAATAAATAAAAAAATTTAAATGTTGTCATTTTAAGATTATAAATTCGAGTAAAAATATTATTATGAAATTTATTAGAATTATATTCATAATAGGATTTAATTTTTAATTTTTATGCAACTAATATGTATATTAAATGATTATACAAAAATTTTGTTGTAATTGTTTTATTAAGAGAAATATCAAATAAATGGTTTTATAGATATTAAAATTAACATTATATGAACTAATTATTGTTCTCAACAAATTTTATAGATGAATATGACATGTTAGGAATCTATTAAACATTTTGTTTTGAATATATCCACTGTGTGGATTTTATTTAAATTCAAATAAATGAATTGTTCCTAAATTAACACTATTGTTATTTTATAAACATAACATGTTATTAAATTGTTTAAAAATCACATAAATTATTGAAAATTATAAATTGAAATTTATATGGTATAACATGTTATAAAGTACCCAATTATCGAAAATTCACAACACATAAGTAATTATTGATAACATTTTAAAAATTATAATATTATTACCACAAATAAGACTAAATAAATTAAATAAGAATAAATCAAATTGATATGGTTTATAATAATTTACCAACATGCGTAAATTTGATTGGATGATGATATTACAACCCTATATTACCTCATATACGAATTTGAGTTACTTTGGATGTTTTTATGTGGGGTTTGAGTTTATTATAAATTAATATTTTTGAGGTTTCCAAAAGTCACCCTCTCCTCCTTTATAAAAGGGAACCTCATCCCTCTCCTCGTCACAACCCATTGAGCCATCAATATAGGCCAAACCCAGACTATTTCTATTATACACTTCCCTAAAATCAGTTTTTAGGTTTTGGTTTTCTCAATAGACCAAATCTAGTCCCTTAAAAGAAAGCTTAAAAGAGGTGCGTCGAAGAAGAGGAAATCTCTTCTACCGATTCTTTCACGTTTCTTTCTTTTTCAACCTCTTATTCATTATTTGATTCATTTTAAAGTAATAACATCTGTATCAATAATATAATTATATGGTTTTATAAATATTAAACAACCCCATTTCACCTTCTATCCATCCTATGGAAAACGAAATCACTGCGCGTGCGTACGTAGAGAATAACGTCTCCACACCATGGTGTTATCTGTTTTTCCACCACCAACTTACTTGGATGGGTATAATGGTGTAAGGAATAACTATATATATATATATTATAACATCATAAATATTATTAGATATTATATCATCCACTCTAATTCAATTCAATAATAATGGGATTGATATCATCGCTCGTGCGTACGTACGGATTACCGTCTCCAAGTCGCGATGAGATTAATTCTCCATGTTAGCCACTCAAGAATCATTATAAAGTATATATATTAAATAATAATAAAATATATCACATGATAAAGGTACTAGATTTATGTATATATATATATATATGTTTCATCTACTTACTTCCATTCAAGTCAATAAGGAAAGGAAAACAACGTTAATGCGTATGTACGACCAACCCTAACCATGAACTGTGTATTTCATATCATTTTTCTATCTATTTTATATATATATACTGAATATATATGATATCTAAATCATGTTTTAAATTTTGGAAGTTAGTAAATCATGATATAAATAATAATAATAACACGAATAACAAGTCCAAACACGTACGATAAATGAAAGGATTTTACCGAAAACGATGGTTTAACATGGATTTTATAAAAGAACGGGTAATATAAAAGTCATAAGTTATCTATATATGATATCATAACAACTAATATTATTATTTAATAAGACAATGAAATTATTTAAATCATTATACCTGGGGTTCGGATACATACGAATCATATCAGACATAAGATAAGGGATAATTTTACAATCTCATTTTTATCTGAGATTGCTTATACGTAAGTATTTACTAGGGTTATATTTTTCAACCATATCCATAAAATTTTTTTTAATAATGTGTTTAAAATTATTACATGTATTTTTAAGGTTATGTTTAACCCTCATTTAATTTTACATTGTATTATGGAAGGAATCATTATTTATTTTACCATACAAGAAACGTTTTTACTTTTCCAGCAAAAGTACGAGGAGAATTTTTTTTTTAATTTATACGGAATGAACAGATTTTTAAGGATTCATAACAAATTATTTTCATGAAACTTACTCTTCAATATTTCTTGACCATTTGAAACAGAATACTTTTATTTTAAAATTTCATGGCATTTTTTGAAAATAAAATGATTTTGAATAAGAAATGATATTTTCCTCAAGAATTTATTTGAATTATTTTATCAAAACCATTTTCCATCTAAGATGACATTATTTCATATGTGTATTTGTCATGTATAATTTCACTATGATTTACATGGTTTCAATTTTCGTATGATGAAATTATATCCATTTGTTTTATAAGGATTATGTTATGATGGTATGATGTTTATGAAACTAATTTTATTATTTGGGTTATGATAAATGATCTATGATTGTTTTTTTTCACAAGTAAGAATGATTTCATTATGAGATGGGTGGGACCTATATCTACCTCCAATGAATTTGGTAAAGATTTATATCTCATGAGATAGTGTAACACCCCAGGTAAATAAAGAATATGAAATCTTTATATTTATCCATATTTGTGAATAAAATATTAATATTACTTTAAAGGGGATGCTATGTTCTATGGTGTACCCAATACGCAACAACGAGTTTCTTGGGAATCTTACGTTGCACTCTAATAATAAAATAATATTATTTTAAATGGCAGTTAACGCCTAGTCGTTGTAATGGCGGGAATGAACCGAACTAACTAAAAAATGATTATATATGTTTGTAAAATATTTTTATTCTTTAAAATAAATTTTAGAGTATTAAAAATGAAAATGAATCCAGTTTTTAAGCGTAAACATTCTAATAATCTATAAAAGGTCGATTAAACGACTTTTGATAGAAAACCACTTTTAAATACACTTTTTGAAAATTTTATAAGCACTATTTTTCAAAATAAACATATTATTTATGATTGGGACATTGAAATTTACCTTGGGTTAATTTTTGGTATATTCTTGACAATGTTCATTTTTCAATGAATAGTGAAAAATACTGCATTTTACATCAAAACTGCTTTTTCATATAATTTAATTATATGGTTATATTATCTTCTTAATTTGTTTTAAAGTGTAATTAGATTATATTTTTACCATTTAATTCAATGAAGGTCATTGGGATTAATTTCACTTTGTAATTAGGCATGAACAAGTGCCAAACATTTCATAAATATTGTTTCTAAAAAACCCGATATTTGTTTTGAAAATGGGATGTTTTTTTAAATTAATTATTGCAATTTATGTGTTTGGAATTTGGTAAATGGAATTACATATTTTTAATCATAAGTTCCAAATTATTTAATTAAGATTCTTTTGTTTTTGGACATTATGAATAGTAACGACAGTAATTATCTTTAATTATCTTGATTAATGAGTAATCGGGTAGTTGAAGATAATAAGATAATATCATAATAATACAAAAATGACCACAAAATGTGACCTAAATCTACTGGTTGTCTCATGGACGACCATGGGATGCCTTGTTCAAACCTTGGGGGCCCCATGGAATCACTTTTGCGAGAATGTGACTTTTTATCTTTTTATTTTTAAAGAATGTTAAATGTAACAAAGAATGTATCACCTAAGTAAAATATTTTTAATTTTGTCTAAATAAATGATCTTTTGGACTATAAATTTTCATTTTAAAGCTAAAAAGATTTCCCAAATCATAGTAGTTCTTTTATAATTTTTAGTCATTAAATTAATTAAATTATTTATGACCTCATGATGATGCAGCGATGACCTCATTATTTAACGATTTAAATAATATGGAAAGATAATTTCAAATCTAAGACCTACACATGTCCAAAACCTATTGTATGGGTTTATTTCTAACCCTTATTACCATATCATTAAAACACATCAATGTGGGACCATTAAAATCCGAAAATCATTTGAAAATAAAGTTACATTTTATACCTTTCCAAGAGTGCCCTCCTCTCCTCTTATAAAAGGCCCCCACCTCTACATCTTTACCCACACATCCAAAGTATTTGGCTCGACCAACCCCTTCCCATTTCATCTCTCCACGTCCCTCTATAACTACTTGAAGCCTAACTTGTGCAGAATCCTTTCCAATTAAGCCTTTGAGATCAAATCAAAGGAAGTTACCTGATTTAAAGGTAATGTCTTCACCTGTGTCCTTTTGTTTTATTTTGCTTCTCCGACCCCCCTAAACTCTTTTTATTCATTTATTTCGTAAAAAATCCTGTATATAAAATATAATAGGATGTTGTTATAATAAGGATTCTATCTAAACTTACACACACCTACATCTAATGGTTAAAGAACATACTATTTCCGTGGATGGAGAATTTCTGCCTCCCGAAACGATGATTGTTCAACATTCCTTTAACACCTTCAAAGGTGGACATTAAGATGTCACTATATTTATATATGATATATAATATGTTTATGTTTTCCTTAAGCTTCTGTATTTTTCATTTATGGCACACCATTTTGGTTTCCATTATGGGTAAACGCGATATCTTCATTTTAGGAAGTGCGGACTACCGCCCCCTCAAAGTGATTTGATTCGTTAATGTCATATGTGGGATGTATAAAGGATGAAATTAATGGAATTACATATTTTATCCTACTGGAATTATATTATACCTTTTTATCTTTATAATTTCATTCAAATGAATACATAAAAAAAGAAATGAAATTAGCGTTCATGCGTACATACTATTTACCGTCTCCATGAACGGTACATTTCATTTCTTATATCCAAATGATATGTACTATTTTAAGTACATATATATAATGGATATATATTTAATATATTACATCTAAATTATGGGTATCATTATGGAATTATAATATATATATATATATATCTCATTTTGTTTTAATTCCATTAATATGGAAAAAAAAATGAAAGTAGCGTTAATGCGTACGTACGACCTACCGTCTCCATGAACGGTGCTTTTAATTTTTTATCTCCAAATGATATGGAATAGTATAAAATAAATATATACTGGATATATATGATATTTAAAACATAAATAATATTCTAGAGTTGATGTACCTATAACTACATGGAAAATTCTTTTTCAACAATTTCAATTTTTACTCATGTAATGAACATCGATAAAAACGTCTGATGTGAACTCACTTTATTAAACAATTATAATAACATTTTAATATGTGATATGAACTAAATAATAATATTTAAAGATGGTCCTTAAGCAATTATAAATTGACCAAATTTTATTATTCAGGAGATTAAAGAACGATCGAGACATGTCGGACACGAGGTAAGGGATCCTACTCCTCTGTTTCTTTTTAAGTACACTCTTTTATGTCATTCCTTCTAAGCACATATTTATTGTGATTGGGATGTTCTTTTATATTACTCTTACTGTAATTTTAATTTTCATATGATGAGAGACCCTATTCTCACTCATCAATTCATTTTGGATGTTTTGAGTGGCGCCGTTAGGCTTCCGAATTTTCGTAAGAGATCCAACCTCTCTCTTTCTTTTTAAGTACTCTCCTTTATGTCACTTTTTTAAGCTCCACTTTGTAATGTTGGGGGATGTTCTTTTGTATTAATATTTCTGTAAACTTTATGTTGATATGATAAGAGACCCTATATCCTCTCATCAATCCATTTTGGAAGTTGTATGTGGCGCCGTTAGGCTGCCGAGTTTTCCTAAGGGATTTTTCATCTCACTTTTATTCCTGTGAGATTTATGCTACATTTGCCACAATTTCCATTGAGTGGTGTATGTGCTGCACATTATTATATAATTTGTGTAGTATAATTTTATTAATGGGTATTCACATCTTCATTGTATGACCATTCTTCCATGGGGTGTACGTTTCGAAAGTTACCCAACTCGGTAAGGGGACCTTTCACCCTCCTCTTTTCAAAAGACTTATTTTGTTATGTCTTTTAATTAACATACTATTATGTTGGGATATGTTCTTTTATATCATTATGGATTTAAATTTTATGTCCATGTGATGAGATGCCCTTTTTATCCCTCATCAACTCATTTTCTGAATTTTGAAGTGATGTCGTTAGGCTGTCGAATTTTACCAAGGGAACTTTTTAACCCAATTTCGATTTCTTTGCGGTAAACATGTAGTCCTTGAATATGTCATTTTTTGAATATGTTTGAATGACCTTTTATTGTTTTAAACTTAATATCCACTTATATTGGGTGTATTGATATTTTTCACACATAATTTTGAGATTGAATTATCCTTAATTTAAGGGTTCCTTCTTTATAAGGGAATTCATCACATTTGACATTTCTATTGAGACTTCATTGTTGTTATGCACCAATTCACTCTTATTTGGTGTATATAATGTCCTCTAGAATATTATATCATGAATCCATTTATTCATATGATATTATAAAGTTCTGACTAAATGTTATTCCTCAATTATTGTTTTCAAGCATCTTTAATTTTGGTAGAACCCCTTTAACCAAAATATCGGTTTAAATGTTTTAATTATTTGTTCTTATTAATATTCATGTTTTAAAAATGTTTTTAAGGATTTATTTATATGAATATTAATGGTTTAAAATTTTAAAAACATTAAGGTGGTATGGGACACATTGATTAAAAAATCACTTTATTAAATGTTTTAAATGGTTTTGGAAATGGTTTCTTTTTGAATGGATTCAATATTTCAAAAATGTTATATTGTGAATGAAATGTGGAAATGTTTTTTTTCCTTTATGCATGTTTTTTGTGATAAGTTTATGTTATGGTTCTTGGTAAATTTTATGAAAACGGGTGGTTCCGTGATAAACTAAGGGTGGGTGAGCCCGATATATCTCTCCAATGCATTGGGTAACGCGAAGGAGTGAAACATTAAGGTTTCTCCGAAGAGATTTAGGGAATATAATGTGGTGGGTATTCCAAACGTAACCAAGAGGGTTACTCCCTACGTAAGAATGTTATGAATGCCTCAAGTTACCTTTTATGTCTTATGATTTCTATGATTTATTCATGATTTGAAGAGGTATGTTAAAGTTACTATGTTTTATGCTCATCCCAAGTTTTTTGAAATGTTTTTGATAGGTCAAGGGAAAGGTACATGATATGATGATAGTGTCAAGGAAGTGTCAATAAATAATCCATGCTTTATTTTTAAATATGTCTCCATTGATGGGGAAAAAATGAATAATATCTTTTATGTAACCACTTTGTTTAAATGTGGAATGTAATGCAAGTTTTATGATCTAATTCTCTAAAACTATAAACATGAAAAGATCCTCAATGTGTAATCTTGAAATAACTCAAGATTAAGTAAGGTTTAAGGCTGGGGTCTTATAGTTGGTATCAAAGGTCGGTTTAGATAACTTTAGAGGTTAGGGTATCCTCTATGCATAAGTGACATTACCATAATGGTTAGGATTTCAGAAAGAAGCCTAGATTTAGATAAAGTGAATGAGTAAGTATATAATAGTGTTTATATTCCTCATTAGTACATGATGGTTTTGTTGATATACTAACATTGGCCTTTCTATTTTTAGTGAATCGATGGATCTAGGAGGCACCAAAGAGACAACAGGTTTGAAGGAAACTGTGGTGGTTCTCTGTTTAAGATACTAGATAAAACAGGGGATTCAATGAGGAAACTCGTGGTTGTTCTAAACCAACTATGAAGGATTCATGATCAACCACTTGAACCATGGTATTTTCTGTAATTCATCATGTACGAGATGACCAATCGACGTGGAAGTTCAGGTAACAATTATAAAGGTAAAAATTAGAGTTTATGTGATCCTTACTTTTGAGGTAATTATGGGTTATTATATGATATGCTAGAAAATGAAAGGCATGGGATAAACATGAGTTTAAAATATGTTATGTTCATTTTTGAAAATTTTATCTCATTTTGGGGAATGTTTTACAATTATATAGTTTTGGAAAAAGGACAACACACAGACCGTGTGACAACCCGTCACGTCGGACAAAGCTGTGGGAATCGAACCCACAACCAAAGTGCGACTGGTATTTATCGCCTACCACTGGACTACGTGAATTCCCTGGTTAGTTTGACAGATTCTTTTTAGTTTGATGACTTTAGGAATTAAGAGTAAGTTGATTTTGGTTTATCTATGGAAATTTATTAACCTATCATGGAGGATATGTGATTAGGTTAATTACTTTTCAATACGAGACATTAAGAGAAACTGATGTTGTTTGGAGATAAATGTTACGATTTAACTGGGATGAATATGTGATCAAATCATTCAAATATTTGGGTTTCAATCTTAGATTGGTTTACTTTGAAGAATTTTATAGAGAAATTGTTTATCGAATGGTCCTCGTTGAACTTTGGGTTTTGTTGGAAAATTTTGGATATTAAGAATAGATTTTCTTTTTATAAAGGGTTATCCTTTTCTGGATTATCTGATCTTGTACTAACCTTTATGGTTTTGGTTTTGGTTAAAGTCTAAATCCATGGGAATTATATAGTTCTATTTTGTGGATTAGGTTATTCTCTAGAAGTTGATTATAGTACTCTTAATGTGAACAAGTCTTCCCAAATACTCACCTTTTAGTGAAAATATGAGTTTGTGTAAGGAATCTAATAAAAGTTGAAAGTCAACATGATAAGTGATTTTGTTTCCTTATGAATAAATACCTCAATAAAAAGTAACTTGAAACAAAAATGTTGTCTATTAACTTTTCTTACTGGGGAATCGAATACAGTTTAACCCATCAAAAGTTTGTGATTTTCTTATGGTTAACTTTCTCCTAAACATGTTTTCTATCACTCTCCATCAGAACATGACCCTTTGTTTTTTCCTCCATGTCCATATTTTTATACTTGGAATCCTAGTATGGGTTAACTCGGGTGACCTTTGTACTTATATTTCTTTATTTTAAAGTAATTTTTTTACCGACTCTTGTTCTGATGTGGGACATTCAAGGATGTTTCCAATCCCAATTTTAAAATTCCAAATACGCAATTCCCAAAAGGGGGAAGGATGTAACACCACAGGTAAATATAAATATGACATCTTTATATTTATACATATTTTTGAATAAAATATTAATATTACTTTAAAGGAGATACTATGCTCGATGGCGTACCCAATACACAACAACGAGTATCTTGGGAATCTTACGTTGCACTCTAATAATAAAATAATATTATTTTAAATGGTAGCTAACGCCTAGCCGTTTTAATGGCAGGAATGAACAGAACTAACTAAAAAATGATTATATATGTTTTTCAAATATTTTTACTCTTTAAAATAAATGTTAGAGGATTAAAAATGCAAATGAATCCAGTTTTTAAGCGTAAACATTCTAATATTCTTTCAAAGGTCGATTAATCGACTTTTGATGGAGAACCCATTTTAAATCCACTTTTTTAAAATTTTAAAAGCTATATTTTACAAAATAAACATATTATTTATGATTGGGACATTGAAATTTATCTTGGGATAATTTTTGGTATTTTTCTGACAATGTACATTTTTCAATGAATAGTGAAAAATACTGCATTTTACATCAAAAATTCTTTTTCATATAATTTAATTATATGGTTATATTATCTTCATATTTTTTTTAAAGTGTAATTAGAGTATATTTTTCCCATGTAATTCAATGATGGTCATTTGGATTAATTTCACTTTGGAATTAGGCATGAACAAGTTCCAAGCATTTCATAAATATTGTTTCTAAAAAACCCGCTATTTGTTTTGACAACGGGAAGTCTTTTTAAATTAATTATTTCAATTTATGTGTTTGTAATTTGGTAAAATTAATTACATATTTGGAATCAGAAGGTCCAAATTATTTAATTAAGACTCTTTGGTTTTTGGACATTATGAATAGTAACGACAGTAATTATCTTTAATTATCTTGATTAATGAGTAATCGGGTAGTTAAAGATAATAAGATAATATCATAATAAAAAAATGACCACAAAATGTTCCCTAAGTCTATTGGTTGTCTCATTTCCGACCATGGGATGCCTTGTGCCAAACTTGGGGGCCCCATGGAATCACATTTGTGAGAAATTGACTTTTTATCTTTTTATTTTTAAAGAATGTTAAATGTAACAAAGAATGTATCACCTAAGTAAAATATTTATAATTTTGTCTACATAAATGATAGTTTGGACTATAAATATTCATTGGAAAGATAAAACTATTTCCTACATCATAGTAGTTTTTTTATAATTTTTAGACATTAAATATAATAAATTATTTATGACATCATGATGATGTAGTGATGACCTCATTATTTAACGATTTAAATAAAATGGAAAGATAATGTAAAATCTAAGACCTGCACATGTCCAAAACCTATTGGATGGAAGGATATTGATCCCTTATCACCTTATACTCGAAACAAATCAATGTGGGACCATTAAAATCCTAATCTCATTTGAAAATAAAGTTACATTTTATACCTTTCCAAGAGTACCCCTCCTCTCCACTTATAAAAGGCCCCCACCTCTACCTCTTTACCCACACTTAAAAAGCCTTTGGCTTGGCCAACCCCTGCCCAGTTCGTCTCTCCACATCCCTCTCTAACTCCTTGAAGCCTCACTTGGGCAGAATTTTTTCCAATGAAGCCTTTGAGCTCAAATCAAAGGATGTTACTCGATTTAAAGGTAATGTCTTCACTTGTGTCCTTTTGTTTTATTTTTCTTCTCCAATCCCCTAAACTCTTTTTATTAATTTATTTTGTAAAAAATAAAGTATCTTAAATATACTAGGAATTTTTTATAAGAAGGATTCGAGATACACTGACACACACCTACATCTAATGGTTAAAGAACATACTATTTCCGTGGATGGAGAATTCCTGCCTCCCGAAACGATGATTGTTCAACATTCTTTTATCACCTTAAAATGTGGCCATTAAGATGCCACTATATTTATATATGATATATAATATGTTTATGTTTTCTTTATTCTTCTTTATTTTTCATTTATGGCATACCTTTATGGTTTCCATTATGGGTAAACGTGATATATCTTCATTTTTGGAAGTGCGGACTACCACCCCCTCAAAGTGATTTGATTCGTTAATGCCATATGTGGGATGTATAAAGGATGGAATTAATGGAATTACATATTTTATCCTACTAGAATTATATTATACCTTTATATCTTTATTATTTCATTCAGTTGAATACAAAAAAAATAAATGAATGTAGCGTTCATGCGTACGTACGACTTACCGTCTCCATGAACGGTACATTTCATTTCTTATCTCCAAATGTTATGTACTATTATAAGTACATATATATAATGGATATATATGTAATATATTAAATCTAAATTATGGGTATCATTATGGAATTATAATACATATATATCTCTCTTTTTTTTAATTCTATTAATATGGAAAAAAAATGAAAGTAGCGTTCATGCGTACGTATGACCTACCGTCTCAATGAATGGTGCTTTTAATTTTTTATTTCCATATGCTATGGAATAGTATAAAATTAATATATACTAATATATATGATATTTAAATCATTAATACTATTCTGGAGATGATGTACCTATAAGAACATGGAAAATTCTTTTCAAACAAGTTCAATTTTTACTCATGTACTGAACATTGATAAAAACGTCTGATACGAACTCACTTTATTAACCAATTATTATAACATTATAATATTTGATATTAACTGAATAATAATATTTAAATGAGGTACTTATGAAATTTTAAATTGACCTAATTTTATTATTCAGGAGATTAAAGAACGATCTAGTCATGTCGGACACGAGGTAAGGGATCATACTCCTCTCTTTCTTTTTAAGTACACTCTTTTATGTCATTCCTTCTAAGCTCATCTTTATTATGATTGGGATGTTATTTTATATTAGTATTACTGTAGTTTTTATTTTCATATGATGGGAGACCCTATTATCTCTCATCAATCCATTTTGGATGTTTTGAGTGGCACCGTTAGGCTGCCGAATTTTCGTAAGAGATCCAACCTCTCTCTTTCTTTTTTAGCACTCTCCTTTATGTCACTTAGTTTAAGCTCCTCTTTGTTATGTTGGGGGATGTTATTTTGTATTCATATTTCTTTAAACATTATGTTTATATGATTAGAGACCCTATCTCCTATCATTAATCCATTTTGGAAGTTTTATGTGGCGCCGTTAGGCTGCCGAGTTTTCGTAAGGGATTTTTCATCTCACTTTTATTCCCGTGAGATTTATGCTACATTTGCCACAATGTCCATTGATTTGTGTATATACTGCCCATTATTATACACTTTTTGTAGTATAATTTCATTTATGGGTATTCACATCTTCATTTTATGACCCTTCTTCCTTGGGGTGTACGTTTCAAAAGTTACCCAACTCAATAAGGGGACCTTTCACCCTCCTCTTTTTAAAAGACATCTTTTGTTATGCCTTTTAGTTCACATACTATTATGTTGGGATATGTTATTTTATATCCTTATGGATGTAAATTTTATGTCCAAGTGATGAGATTCCCTTTTTATCCCTCATCAACTCATTTTCTGGATTTTTATGTGATGTCGTTAGGCTGTCGAATTTTACCAAGGGAACTTTTTAACCCCATTTCGATTTCTTTGGGTTCAAAATGTTGTTATTGATTATGTAATATTTTGAATATGTGTGAATGACCTTTTCTTGTTTTACACTTAATATCCACTTATATTGGGTGTATCTATATTTGTCATACATAATTTTCAGATTGAATTATCCTTAATTTAAGGATACCTTCTTTATAAGGGAATTCATCAAATTTGACATTTCTATTGAGACTTCATTGTTTTTATGCACCAATTAACTCTTATATGATGTATATACTGCCCTTTGGAATATTATATCATGAATCCATTTATTCTCATGATATTATAATTTTCTGACTAAATGTTATTCCTCAATTATTGTTTTCAAGCGTCTCTAATTTTTGTAGAACCCCTTTAACCAAAATATCGCTTTAAATGTTTTAATTATTTGTTCTTATTAATATCCATGTTTTCAAAATGGTTTTAAAGATTTATTTATATGGATATTAATGGTTTAAAATTTTAAAAGCTTTAAGGTGGTATGAGACACTTTGATTCAAAAATATCATTATTAAATGTTTTAAATGGTTTTGGAAATGGTTTATTTTTGAATGGATTCATTATTTAAAAAATGTTATATTGTGATTGAAAGGTAGAAATGTTATGTTTCCTTTATGCATGTTTTATGTTATACGTTTATGTTATGGTTCTTGGGCATTGTTATGAAAACGGGTGGTTCCGTGATAAACTAAGGGTGGGTTAGCCCGATATAGCTCTCCAATGCATTGGGTAATGCAAAGGAGTGAAACATTAAGGTTTCTCTGAAGAGATTTAGGGAATATACTGTGGTGGGTATTCCAAACGTAATCAAGAGGGTTACTCCCTACGTAAGAATGGTATGGATGCCTCCAGTTTCCATTTATGTCTTATGATTCCTATGATTTATTCATGATTTTATGAGGTATGTTAAAGTGCCTATTTTTTATGGGTAAAGTATGATTTCATTCTTATTTATATATGAACTCGTGTTTCCTTTCCATATTTTTTATAACCCGTACTGAGCTTTTTATACTCATCCCATGTTTTTTGAAATGATTTCCACAGGTCAAGGGAATGGTACATGATATGATGATAGTGTCGAGGAAGTGTCAAGAAAGAATCCATGATTTATTTTTAAATATGTTTCCGTTGATGGTGAAAAAATGAATACTATATTGTATGTAACCACTTTGTTTAAATGTGGAATGTAATGAAAGTTTTATGATCTAATTCTCTAAAGATCTAAACCTGAAAACATCCTCAATGTGTAATCTTGTACTAACTCAAGATTAAGTAAGGTTTAAGACTAGGGCCTTATAGATAGACATGGCTGGAACGATATGCTAATCCGATTCAGTGATACAGGACTAGAATGGTGAGTGAACTCCATTCAGAAAGGGACTTTGTCCACATAGATGATCTTAGAAGCAATGCCTTGGCTACTATGGAAATCATATCATGTGATTAATGGTTTTCCACAATTACATGTTTTATTCCCATGATATTTCCTCATGTTTGATGTTCCTTTATGATATTTGCCTTATGTACTTACATGATTTATGTCTTTTCTCAAGATTTTGATGTTTAGAGTTTATGTTCATGTTTTTGCATTTAAATGTTTATGGATTGTTTAATGTTCTCTATGTTTAACCTTACTGAGCATTTTTTTCACCCTTTTTATGTTTTCATTTCCCCAGGATATAATGAATGTTTTTAGGTAAGAAAACAAAAGGGGAAGATCATTATGGGAGATGTTGAAGATCTTTCACCATGATTAGAAGATTATTTTTTTTAAGTTTCCAAAGACACTAAACTATTACGGTCCTTGTGTGTTTGATTTTGTTATGTATTAAGTATTACACAAAAGTAATGTAATCCCCATGTATGTACGTCAGGCTCTAGGTCTCTACAGCCATTATTTATAGGTCATGGTAAAAATTTTTCACACCTTGATATACGTACCACTACAATGTATGAAACTCACACATCAACTCCATACACATGGTTGTAGGCACTACAAAATGATTCCTAATATATATGATGTCATCCTAATCTATGGTGTAGTCTTATGAATAGTACAAACTATCATGGATTTTCCTCAATGAAACTATTTTTAATCCCTATAATATGTGTCTATAATGTATATCAAAATAGGAGATTCCACTAAACGTCATAAGAGAGTCAGATTCATGTAGATATCACGAACCACAGCATGAATATCTAATAATAAAGTCACCATCTTCTACTCATCACTAGACTACTGAACTACTTGATTCTGAGTTTTCCTTCTGAATGAATCAGCAACACTATTTCACTTTTTAGTTATATTCTAGCTCGAAGTAGAATAAATGGATATACTCAACCCATCTCTACTGCTATAGAGTCTTGGGCTGTGTTCTGATGTTATCAAAATTATTTTATTAATATATGTATATTTATTTACATCCTAATGAATATAACTATTCCACCCATGATATCTAGTTGTAAGGATTTTTTCTTTCATTGAGGTTGGGATTCCATTTCTTCATTGGTGAGCATTTTGAGGTTTTTATTGATAATAAGAACAAAAGGCATGTATTATCAAAGTGTGAAGCACACATTATTATTCATTAGTGGATGTCATAATTACCATATATTAATTATATATTTATTATATATTAGGAAAATGAAATTTTGTATCCGGTGTTTTGAAAATGAAGTCACGTAGATATGATTTACCTGAATAAGGATATTCTTAAAGAGTGATGGAAGTTCTCTCAGCGAATAATCATAATATGAGGGAGGTTGGATATAAATTTTATCATTTAAAAATTTTTGTGATGTCATATTTGGCGCACCAGGTGAAGGATTCCTGGTTGGGGGATTCTGATATTGAGTCCTGTAGAGACCAAGTTGTTTTTGGTGGTTCCATAATGGGTGGTCTGGGGATGGACAACATTGGGTATTGTTCTAGTGAATGATTCGTTGTTCCATCACAGATTCATGATATGGATATTTTGGTGTTCCTTAATTTTCTTATGGAAGTATATCATAGTGTGGAAAATATGTTCCAAGCAATGAGAGGTCATTTTTGGTGGACTGGGTAGAAATATAGAATAATAGAGTTTGTTTCTCAATTTTTGGGTCTTCTAGTTGGTGAAGGTAGAGAACTGTCTTCCGGTTGGTTTAACCAAACTTATATTTGATTCATAGTGGAAGTTTGAGGATATCGTTTTTTAATTTACATTGTTTCTCCACAATCTCAGTGAGGCTTTGACACAATATATGTGATAGTGTACTATTTAATAAATTCATCTGACATTATAGGAACTAGGGAGTTGGGCTTAGTGGATGTTTTAATAAGATGTATCTCTAGGTGGGGGTCCTAGTCTATGATGTCTCAAGGATAATTATTTCTTAACAAGATCCTCATTTAACCTCAAGGGCATGGATATTTATCCATCATTCTTTTAGTTCATAGTTATGCCTTAACACTATTTTTTATCTGTAGATTTATGGTTTCATTGTGGGGAATATTGAGACTCTAAATGATAGGTTTCATTATTTTTTCATGGATTGTAAATGTTTTTTGATGACATAACCTCAATTAGATGAGTTTTCATAAAATTATAGTTTCCTCTCTACCATTGGTATAATGTCATTCATAGAATTATATGACTGGACTTTACTTTATCAATTGTGCTAGAATTCGTTTATAGAGGTATAAATTATCAAGATATTACTATTATAGAATATGACTAAGATAGTTCAGGTAATTTTGTAGAGGTTGTAAACAATTCAGCATTTCTAGAAAACCTATTTCATTTATAAGATGATACGTCTGTAGTTCCACATTAGAGATCATGTGTGCATGATGGTAACTCCTCATTGTGGGAATCATTGGGTTAGTCATGAGTGTATGATTTATCCAATGATTTTTTGGTAATTTTTGGGATTTACTCATACTAGATCTGAGGAATATTGAGTATAACTTCCCCCAAAATCAATCAATATAAATTATGTTTTTCATGTGCTTAATCTCAATCATTATCTTCATAATAACTCCATTTTAATTGATTAGGGTGAGATAAATGTTAAAAATAATGTGACCTTTGAGGATAGGCCTATAAAGATCTAAAACTTCTATGAGACGGTGTTTAATGGGACAGATATTCCAATGGATTGATTCTTTTGATGTTTCTGTCTCATGGAGGAGATTACCTGGAAAAAAGAGTCATAGATTCATGCTCAATAACTTATGCTTTTTGATGTTTAGATATTATATTATAACATTGTTATATTGTTCATATTTACCTTTCTAGAAGATTATATTGTTCTACCTGGATTCATGATGTTTACCTACTATTATTTGAGAGGTATCTTCCATGGGATATTGTTTACCAAATTGTTTCTATTGATACATGGTTTTGAGATTGTTCCTATGATGATGTGGTTGAACTCATGTGGTGGTGATTTATTTATGATGTATCTTACTAGGTCTATCTTTGGGCAACCCCTTTTTTCTCTCTAGTTTGGTTTTGGAATATGACAGATGAGAACTATTTGATAGTTATCTAATATAAGGTCCCATATCTATGTCTTCTAACCCTCTATATTTCTTCATAGCTCTGGTAGCTCAAAAGAGGCATTAGTGTGGAATTGAGGGATTTTACTGACAAATTATGGATGCATGATGAATTCATGATGTGTAAATATTACACATCTTGTATGTAAAGTTCATATCTTGTGTAGGGATGGTTTAAGGTATGAAAAAATTAGGTTTTAAATAATAAAAACGAAATGTGGTTTCAAGTATTTCAGACAATTGAAATTTACATTTCGTGTAAATGGTTTACAAGCCATGAAAATCTCTTTTGATGTGATTTTATAAACATTTTGTACTCCTAAGGTTTCAAAAACCCTATGACTTCTCTGAATTATAGGTGACTGCTGTCTCTCCTCTAGAGCTTTTGGAGATTCATTTGATGCGAAAAAACCATAGGCTTCCATCTCCAAGTGGTGGTTATTCATATGGAACCAAGGTTCATTATTCCATTGTTTATAGAGGTTTCTCCTTGTTTTATCGCTTTTTTTCTTATTTTACTTTATTTTTTGATAGAGGATCATCTCCCATGTTTTGGTTTCTTGGTTATTATTGGTGTGGTTGTGACATATAGTCCTAGGATAGATTTAGGTCTTATGGGAGAGGTGATTGTGGATCTATGATTTTGTCTATTCTAATGAGAATAATTTTATTGTATTTAAAGGTATTGCATTTTTTTCATAGATTTTATTTATGTGAAATTGTAAATTGATAATGCTTTAGTCATTTGGATAGAAATGGTATAATAAAAAAATTATTTATGAAACAGATTATAGATATTTGATATCAATCACATTTTGATTTTGATTTTTTACCATGATATTAGTTTTACACATGTATTTCTAGATATTATGATATTTATGTCTCACCCATTAGAAATGATTTTTATACTTTGGATATCATGTTGAATTGGAAAAAAAATGCATGTTTGTAATATAATGGTTACTGTAATTTGATGAAAATAAAAATAATATAATCGATATGTTTAATTGTAATTGATTAATAATAAGAATAATTTTTATGCTTTTTTATAACTAAATATTCATTTTATTTGATAATTTTACTTATCTAGTTTTGTTAAAAAATAATAATAAATAATATGTGTATTTTTTTCTGTTGTTATGAAGGTATTGGTTGATTCCATAGGTTTTTCATTGTTAGAATCAATTAATAAATTAATATGATAAATCATAATAGAATAAGAAGTAGTTTTCTGAAAAAGATGAAATCTTTTTCTATGGATATAGTTTTATGTTTTCATGGGAAGGCTCAATGCCTTGTTTTTAAGGTACATTTTCCCTCTATTTCATGTTTGTTCCAACTTCATTTTTGATGTGTTGTGGATGTAGGCCTTGTACGGTTGAGTCATTAGGGTTGTTGTTATATAGGGTGGGGAGTCCTAGATGTGATGTAATAATCTTATAGATGAGCCTAAGATTGTTGATGTGATGTGTCTGTCCGTAGGCCTAGATGATGTGGCTCTAGATGATTCTTATGATGGAAAGATGAATCAGTATATGCATGTGGGTCTTGGTGATGTCAAAAATGAAGATAGAACATGTTAAATTTCGGAATAGACATTAATTAGAAGGGTAAGATACATTGTTCTCTATTTTGAAACTATTTAATTGTCGGTGGTCGATTTTTTTGTTTTTATTCATTCCATTACCAACTGCATGAGGATAGTGGAGGTTCATGGTTTCCTGATTCATCTTACTGGTTTCTTAGGATGGTTTTCCTAATTTACCTAGATATGGAATGATTCAAATAATTAATAAATAATTTTTACCCACTATGTTAGAGGATGATTGAATGAAAATTATATAAAGATGTTTGCCTTGGTAATCCATTTCTTTTGTTTGGATTTTGACATGAGGGTGTGGAACTTACTTTGATTGTTAAAGTAATTCAATGTAATGAAATGTAGGTAAATGTTAATGATTAATTAATTTATAATGAATTATTCGACATGAATAATTAGATTATAATGAAGGGAAATAAGTAATGTAGATCTTTTATATGATTGTGTGCTTATAATATAGTTTATCTTAGTAGTGGTTGCTAAGGTTTTGAGTTACATAAATTGTAGTTCTGTAGAAGAATATGTTATTCCCATAGTGTGGATGTGATATATATTATATAATGTATATCTATTTATTTCATATTGGACCCCACCAATAACGGTTAAGGAAAACGAAAACTTGTGGAAATTGGGAGGGGTTTTTCCCTAACATCATGGTAGGAGGATTGATGGATTACTACTCCCCCGGGTCCAACTATGTTCAATTAGAAGTTACTTGTGATGGTGTGAAAATTAGTTATTTTTTCCATATATGTGAGTAATGGATTGTATTGAAATGTGGTTATGTAACATACATGTATTTTGGAATATAGTATCTAATGTATTATTATGGGAATAATGTGTATAGGTTGTGATGGATTGAGGTACTTACTAGGTTTATGTTATTTAATAGATTGTGGTATAATATGTTATGATTTCCGTACGTCAGAGAAAATATTTTGGCTCTAGAAAACTACTTTGTAATTAAATATAGATATTTGATATGGGATGGTGTGGTTATCTGACACACGATGAGAATTTTGTGATGCCTTTTTGAGGTGATATTTGGATGGATTCCTTTTCGAGATAGTGTTCCAAGACATATGACTTGGGGGTAGAGCACCAAACCCATTGGGATGGAGAAGATAGGTACACATTATGATTTTTATTCATATTATTGTATCTCACATATTAGTTACTTGGTTATATAAATCCATGTTAATTTTTGGGTTTTAGTTTACTTGTTTAGGTGACATGTTAGTTTCACTATTGTTCAATGTGCTTTAGTATTCTCTATTTTTTCATTTCTTTAAGAGGATGTAGATATGATACTATTGAGTATATTATTTTTACGACCCTAGTTATATATTAAATATTTATCTAATATTATAGTTTATCTAGTATAGACAATCAAAGATTATGTTTTTGATTATGTTGAATGAATTATACTTATTATATTTTTAGTGGGGCCTAAAATTATATATTCCCTCAATTCATCATTATGAATAATGACGACAAACTTATTTTTATTTGCATTATGTTTTACACATTTATGTGACATTTTATGACATGAGGAATTAATGGTATGCTTATGAGTTTGTAGAATGAGGCCCAAATGGTAATTTCATGTTATCTGGTATTATGTATTCCATCATTATGAAAAACCTATTTATCTCCTTTTGTATATTAATATAGTTATGTTATCCTTATATAAGTGTCAACATCATGTGATTATTTATATTTAATTATTTGATAATAATTTATTCATGAAATTTTATCCATTACTTATTTATTCTATGCTAGATATTATTGTACAGATTTTTTATTGAGCAGTTGAGGTCACCCTTATTTTAATCCTTTCCTCTGAATGAGAAGCCGTTACCCATGGCTGATATACAAGGATATGATATAGATAATATCGATGTTTCTATAGAATATACTTTGTTTAATATTAGGTTTTAAAATGTATGTGAAATTAAATTATTTAAATAATTTACTAATTATAATAAACCGTTTATTTATTTTGTAAGTGATCACTTATATCCAATTATAATTTAATAATGAAACCAAACAATCCTTGATACATGTGTTAGGGTCATTATAGTTTTTATTAGAGTAATGTTTGTTATTAAATTTTTTGGACTATATTTAATAAAAAATTTATTAGTTAACATTACAAATTAATATACATGGTTGATATTCCTATCTATAGAAAAATATACTAAATTTATTTGTAAGGTAGATACTATTTATTTTTCCATGTAACACATCCATGTCCAAATATTACAAGTGGATGTGGTTTTGATATAGATAAATATAACGGTAATAAATCTAATTATTTTAAAAAATAGCATATATAATCTATAATTTTAGTGCATACTGGGTGTTACATTATTTGACACCTCTATTGATGCTCACAAATAATATATTTGGTTTAATTTATATTATCATTGTGAACCTTTATAATAAAAAGAGAATATAAAATATGGAAACCTATGATATTATAAAGTGATGATGTATAAAACTAACATGTCTTCAATTTATAATTCCATGATTGATCATAAGTTTAAAGGCATCATGACCCATTTCAAATTTTTTGTGATGGTAATTTAACCAGATTATGGATATTTTGGGATGCATTTTTTGGAATAAAAACCTTTGTCATATTATATGTTTTAATGAGATGGATATTTGAGTAATAATTATTTTATATTTTAGGTAAATATGTTTAATGTTATTAATAAATTTTTTTGGTTAATATGATAATTGATTTTAAGGGAATAATATGACATTAAGATTATTTTATTCTATGGATAAAATAAGTTGTATAGAAAAACATAGTGTTCTAAAACTAATTTTTCGATTAATTTTAGTTTTTAGGATTTTCATCATATTTTTTAAATCGTTATAATATATATATATATATAGTTGTATACAATTTTAAACCTATGGTATGGGTGTAAACCAATCCAACCCGTAAAGGTTGCGGGGCTAGAATATGCAACCTAGGAGAAACATGTGAGCATTGCCTACCATTATCCTACATTTTTTTATTTTGTTTAAAAGCAGCACACTACACAAAGATGAAAATACAAATAAATCGCTAGAGTGAGAATTGACACTGCGACCACGCCCCAAACCCCTCTCCACCATGACCACCCCTACCGAGCATGGGGGGAATTATCTTACATGATTCCTAGTTAGAATTGAATTATTTTACATAAATAATATAACGTATAACGATTAGGATTAATTTTTAAAGAAAAATATAAGATCCAATCATGTGGAAGTTTTAGGATTTTGATGTGATTGATGAAATTTTTGGAGTCATTTTATCTGGGTGTGAGGTATATATAAACATTAGGTTTAATGTAATAGAATATTTTTGAATGAACACTATTTAATTTTTTAGATGTTAGATGAATGGTATGAGATATCCTTTGAGGTTAAAACATTTTTCTTAATATTGAAGTTATTTTCGATATATGGTTACTTATTTATTGTATAATTTATTTTAAACCTTCAATTGTATTTCGATTTTAAGATATTGATGTAATATTTTATCATATAAATACATATTCATATTGGATAAAATATTATAATAATTTTTGTTTTCTTAAATATATAGAGAAAATATGAATTTTTGTCCCTTTTTTAATGGATTTTATGAACCATTAAAATTTATTATTTTCCTTTGGGGAATGATATATTAATTTTGAATATTCTATTCATGGATTAAAAGATGAAGTGGAAATTTATCGAACCACGAACAAATGATGAGATTAAGAATATGAAATAAATCTAAACTGAGTAAATACATATTCAAATGTTCTCTATCATGATAGTAGAATAATCCGTCAAATTTTTGAAAAGGATCAATAAATAGAAATAATATCATTTTACCAACATTACCAATTAATTGATGGTCTTTTAGCCATTTTTTGAATTATGATTTTGTGGTCAATAACATTCTCATGGTCTTGTTTTATATCACTCTTTATTAGTTTCTGAACATTTTATTTTTTATGAACGTATAAATTTCATCTTCACTCAAATTTTCTTTAAATAATGAAAAAATAATATGGTATATTTTAGGTATCCATTATATTTCCCACCTTAACCTAAAAAATGTATTATCCCTATATATGATGTTGGTTTTCAACAAAAGGATGAAGTTTTTTTGGTCTAGATAAACATTTGAAGGTGAAATTTATTTAATTGGTATATAATGTAACCCCCTAGGATTTTAAGTTATATTTATATTAAGATAAATTTAATTTATTTGATAAATTTTGTTGTATTCAATATCGTGTTAAAATAAAACGTGATACATAAAATATTATTACTCAAATGTAGTTTTTATTAAATACCCATTAAAAATGGAAATATGAATAAGATTAAGAACATAATAAAAAATATTTATAAATGTTTTATATAATGTTAATTCATTTATTTATTTATAATAAATTAGTACTGAATTTTTTAGTAATGTCATTTTACGTTTCATAATTTTTTTTCATCAAAAATGGTTTATATTGGTTTTTATGAGTTAATATTATAATTAATTTCTACCAATTATAGAATTTTTTTTGAGATAAATGATATAATTTTTTTAAATATTCATAAAAAATTACCTTTTTTTGAATTTTTTTGATATTTCTATAAAAACAATTTTCAATGAAAAGTGTAAAATAAATTTTAGTTATCCTATTTTCCAACAAGTTATTAAAAAAGACTAATTATTTTTGGGATTAGGTTTCAAATATAATAAATTAATGATGATTAAATATAATAAAATAAATTTATTTGGAATTAAAACTATATTTTAATTTTTTATAAATACACTTTTATATTTAAAAAGTTATTATTATGGAAAACTGTTTTAAAACATGATTTCTGAGATTAATTTGAAATTAAATTCATCCCCGTCTGTGAATTGAAATTTAAAAATTATTTTACATATTAATATTTATTACAATAACAAAAATTATTTTTTGAAACATGATTTGTTATCATTATTAATAGTGAAAATGGTACTGATTTATCTCATTGGTAAAAGAGGTAAACTTGCTTAAAATAATTCTTTGACATTAATAACTTTTCAATATTTATGTATATACAATTTTATATGTGGTATTTGACAAGATATTTGTTTATGATATAAAATTATATATTTTAAATTATTGATTATATTTTTTGAAACCAATCTTTCCCTTTGTGAAAGATATATTTTTCTTTATTCAAATAAAAAATTATTTTATGAGATTACAATTAATGGAATGAATGGAAGTTCCCATTCAGTTTTGGAATTCTCCAAAAGTAATATAAAATTAATATTTTATTATATAACAAATAAAACAATGGAATCTAATTTATTATATTATTTCAATGTGAAATTATTTTTATTCATAAATCTGGGGTATTCTTAAAAATTATCAAAAATGTGTATTGTGATCTTATATAAAATTTACATTATTCAACTAATATGAATTAAATATGATTGAAATCATTAAATTTTTTAATCATTATGTAATTTTTAAAAGGCCAATTTTTTCACATATTATTATGTTATTATGGAAAAAAGTAAAATTATCATGATTTCTGTTAAAATGGGATTAACGAGGTTTAATAAGATGATATAGATTAAAATGTATTGAAAACCTAATTAAAAGTGATTGGTTGAGTTTATGTCGATCCAATCACATAGTATTATTGAATTTTGTTTTCCTTAGGTCTATTAGTATTTTAATATGACCTTTTCTTATTTCATAAAAAGATTAAACCAAAAATGTCACTCTTTTGACACCAAAATCGTCATATTATTTAATATAATGATTGGAAGAGGATAATTTTTATTAAAAATTATTATTTAATAAATAAATTATTTTTTCCTTGGTAATTTTTTTATAATTTTTAGAAATATAACAATTTCTTTAAAATCTTTTAAAAAAATGACATAATATTCATTTATTTAATAGATAAATAATATAAATGTTTTTAAAAAACATAAAATAAATAAAATCTGAGGAATTTTTATGTTACAATTTTTTTTGAAAAATATAGAATATTAGGGATGTTTTTTAGTTTTATATTAAAATTCCATAACTAACATGATGAAATTAATTCTAATGTAATTGAATTATTACAAAAAATGAATTAATAATAATTTATAATAGAAGATATTTTATTAAATAATATAGAGTACATAAAAATATCTTCATCAGAAATTTGAGCATTATATTGTATAAAATATCAAACAATTTTCCTTTCAATGTCACTTATCTTCTAATATTATCATTATTGAGCGTAAAACTATAGGAAACCATGATATTGGAGAAATTTATAAAATCATTAATGGTGATGTTGAAGCATACAGATTATAGAAAAAAATGATAAAAAATTGACTAACGTTTTATGGATTGGATTATTTTAAAATATCCTTATTTTATCATTTAAATATCTTAATTTGGAGTGTCAATCATGAAAAAAAATTATTATATATTATTTTAATACATTGATCAATTCAAATATTTCCCCTACACTCATATATTGATCGACTCCTCCTATCCTCTCAAACTCACACATTTTGAGAATTATATATTTTCTAAACCAAATAATAATACATTAATAGATTCCATAAAAAATCCTAGATCTTTCATTCATTCAATAAGACTGTCCCGGAAAGGGTTAATGTGTGAGCCAAAAAAGGTTTCTCAATGAACATGTATAACACTTAACCAAGTGTTTTTAATTTTATTTCTTCTTGTACATAAAATAAAATAATATAATCTATTATAAAATACGTATTTAATTATATTATATATATATAACTATTATTAATATTATTTGAAAAAAATTATCAAACTCTCTTCCATCCTATGGAAATTTGAATCATCACTCAATCATGCATTCAGCATGCCATCTCAATATAGAGGGGTAATTAATTTCTCATGAACATAATACATAGATGGTAAATATGATATATTTAATAGATATATATGTTATTTATTATAAATTTTTTATTTTCACTCTCAAATTATTATTTTACAATTTTTTTTCAATCCATTGAAAAATTAAAACAATGTTTAGGCATAAGTATAGTCTACCCTATCCCTGAATAGAGTGAATTATATTTTCTCTTACTATTATGGATAAAAATATTTATCTCTCTATATATAATGAATTGATAATATATTTATATTTTTTTAATACAATATTCATTTTTCAACCATGAAAATGCCATAGTGTCGAAAACTACCAAATTGAAATATACTTGAAAATAATGTCGTTATCACATGGAAGAGTGACTGTAATATTGAATTGTTAATAAATGAGTAATATAATGATATAAGTAAATAAAATATTGTGTTAAATTTATTTTTGTTGATATGTAATATATCTATACAAAATATATATATTTTACAGTATTTCTGATCATTTATAAAGAATATAAAACAAGAGCGTGCGGTTTTCATATCACCATTACTTATGTGATACATATGTCATATTTACCACTTGATTCATTTTTTGTGGAGTAAATAATATCCCTTAGAAATTTTATACATTGAATATTTTTATATAAATTTTATTTAATGTCTATTTTCATGTTATAGCTATCATTGGGGGCATCATTCCATATTCCTCGTGCTCTAAGGGTCCATTTCACAACCACATCATTGTTATGAATTATTTATGATTAATATTTCATTTGAAAACATATATGATATTTAAATCTTAAAAAATATATTTATTCTTCTATATTTATTTATCTTTGTTCAATAATGTGTTCCATTTTTTTCCATTTTTGGTAAAAAATACCAAATTACAATATTTATGAAAAACTGAATTCTTTTTCTAACTTGGCCGGAAATCTATTTCTTCATTGTCTATATTTTAACTAAAAAATTCGTGAAATTTTTTATATTCCCTATTGATTTATTAAATTAATTTCTTTTAATTGAAGACTTATTATAAAATGTATGAAATTTAATATTCTTTTCCCTTTACAAATGAGGCATTTTTTACAAAATGTGTGGAATGAATCATTGTTTGTAATGACTACAACATTGATGAAATTTACCATTTTCATAATTACTCAATGATTTGATTATTTAATTAATTGTTTCTTTGTTAGTTTTAAGATAAAATTATTTCTATATTATTATGAAATATTTAATTTTTAAATATGATATTTCAAAATCAAAATGATATTTTCCTAAAAATATCATCTACAGACCATCTAAAAATATTTTCTCTATATTGGAATGGATTAGTATGATATGGGAATGTTTTTACATTGTGTATTCTATTTCATCAAATATGTATAGTAAATGATTATTTTTTATGTTTTATTTTATATTAGTATTATAAATTCATTGGACATATTATGTGATGTGAGGGCCAAGAAATTATATATCACATAGTTTTAGTGGTTGGTGTCATGAGACATAATAGGTTTTGTATTTGGTTATGGATTTTCCCATTTATGTAATATGTCTTGGCATGATGCCATGATGGAATTTTTTTTGATGTCCTTGGATGAGGACTTGAAGTAATTTTATGATACCCAAGATTAGGCATTCTATTATTATAAACTCAGTTATTTTTTTCCATGTGATCATTTTAATAGTTATTTTATCCATTAATAGTTTTATATCCCCTTTTATTAATGATATGAAAGAATTTCGTAATTTTTTATTCGATCAATATTAATCATGTCTTTTATAGTTTATGATAGATTTAGTTGTATCAATAATATTTCTTAGCATATATTCTCTCCACTATTTTTCCTGTTAAAAGGATTCCAAAAAGTTTATTATGATATTAATAAATGATATTAAAGATATAATACTGATTTTCTGAAGACATACTTTCTTGTACTTTAATTTTTGAAATGTATATGATAATCATGTATATATAGATAGTTATGACTACTAATTTTTTTCGATAGGGATGTGATAGCATGAATCTGGTTCCACTATAATAATATGTCCAATAAATCATGGATACTATCATCTAGTCTTATACTGAAATTATATTAAATAGGAATAATAATAGTTAATATTCGAATCTTTTAATTTCCTATTAAAATTTGTTTTCATCATATATTTTTATTTAATTCAATTCATTAATTTCAAATGTTTCTAATTTCAAATTTAAAAAAAATTACCACACTAAATAATTAATCGTTTCAGAATTTAATTTTTTTGGACATATGATATTTTTCGTGAAAAGGCACATTTTTAGTCGAAAAAATGATTTTCAAGAAACATTTTGTCTATATAAAATTTTCCATATATAATAATTATCTATATGACCATATAAACATTTAAGTGGAAAATTTGAATAAATTGGATAAAATAATACATTTTATAAAATCATCTGACTTAATAAATCATTTGTGAAACATTTTTTGAACTCATTAAAATTTTACATTAATAAAAATCTACCTTCAGAATTTTCTTTGAATGAATTATTTTCAAATGGGATTTTGCTGACATGGAGGCCTAATACAATACTTTTTAATTAATATTTTTTATTAAATTAAATCATTATGAAGATGAATATTATCTTATATATAAATTTATACTACAATAATGATATTTCTTCAAAAATATATATTTACGATATAATGTTTATTTAATTTATAATTATATTTTTATATAATTAAAGATTTTATTTGATAAAATGATTTCAATAATTTAGAATCAGATGTATCAAATTATGTAGAAATTTAAATTTTAGTATTTTCTATTAAAATTAATTACTATTGTTTGAAATTATTTTCCAAATTTTTTTTTGTATAAACATAAATGTTATAAAATATCAATAAAAACTAATAATTGTCTCGAAATGGATTTTTTGAGGTTTATTGTTACCAAGAAATATTTTTATACCATATATTATAAAATTTTTGGCCTTTTCCACTTGACTAGTAATCTTACATTATTAAAAACGTATGTGTTACTCCAAAACAACCCTTCTCCTTACTTATACATGGAAAATATCATCACCAAATAAAGACTCATCCATCATTCAAATTTCTACTTAAAATATTTCATACATTCTCCTCCTATAACGGTCTCCCATGTTAAAATTCTTATAGGCACAATTAGTATTCTGAGGGAATTCACTTCCAAATATAATGCCATGGAAAATTCATGTTCTCTATGTGATTATAATAAACTAATAAGTTCATATTCTTAATTATATTCATTCAATTTTTTATAAAAAACTGATATAATTATATTATTATTATTTATATTCTATAATGTTCCTATATTATGGGTATTTGTTTTTCTATTTCAGATTCCATATCCACTAAGAAAAAAATATCATTGTGCTTTGTGGACGACTACCTCCCTGAAAAATTGTGTTGTTTCAATCACCACATAATAAGGATAGATATATGGATTCATTTGAAGAATGAAGTTAATTTCTATGTAATTGACTTTATTTTATGACAATGTAGGGAACATATTAATGAAATGAATACAAAATGATCATAATTATTTTGGTCATTTTAAATTACCACACTACGAGGGAAACCTTCAACAAAAATTGTGTAATATTTCCAAATCCATTAATTCTTCTACATCATTAAAATAGAAAAATGTCACCGTATTAGTGAAAAACACATGAAAGGATTATTGGAAACTATATATATGTATAAATCATCCATAATACTAACATTAATTATGTCAAATGATTAATTTTATAAGATGAATGGATACAAATAATATAAATTTTTAATGTTTTCAAACGATAAAAATAAAAAACACCCGACGTCAAAAATTAGAAGACTTCATATAGAGAATAACTTTTTATGAATAGTTTGAATGAAAATTTATATAACAATGTTTATGAATTAAGTGATTAGAATATATTTTATTGTGCTAATGGAGGTATTAATTGTTTTGGGAAATTTAAGAAATGAGTTATGGGTTTTTCATCTCAAATTCATCACATAGGCACATGCTTTATAATATGAAATAGATTTAATATAAATGATATATATATTTACTATTTGGGATATAATATCATTAACTATTATTTTGAGTCATTTTATTTTTATTTCAATTACAATCCCTCTCTTTATAGTTTTTTTATTCCAATGTTTCTAAATATTTAAGGATTTTATTATTATCAATTCTAATTCACTGAGTTGAAAAAAATATTTTCCACTATGATTTCTGTATGTGGTATATTTACTAATCATGGATATATTTTTATATTATTTAATTTAAAAATCAAAATCATTTTCATTTCATGAAATGTGTTTTAACTCATGTGTGACCCCATGCATTTGGGTCTTCGGAAACTCATTTGTCAATTATCATGTTACGATCGTTCACTGGAACATATTTCATCTAGTTGAGTAGTTTATAACCTACTATTTTATTATGTTTTATTTTCAAATTTTATATTTGTTTTACCATTAAATATTTTCCATTTTTTCATTCTTCATGGAGTTTTTTTCTCGTAAGTTATATTAATAATGTTAATCTTTTTTCATTTAATTAAATATTCCATCATGAACAATTAGTCTCTATTATTTTGTTATCCTGCCCATATATTTTATTATATGTTATATTATAACCCATTTTGGTAAACAAGTTCTTTAATTTAAAATAATTTGATTTAATCTTTTTACAATGTTAGTTTTTCTAAAAAGATTTTTTAGAAATAAAAAATATGGGTTTTCCTTACATGTTAACATGTTTGGTCTTCCTCTAATTCATTTCCCCAAGATAAAATTTTTTAATTTTCAGGGGGTACATTATTTGATATTATAATTAAATATAAAGGCTTTTAAAGGATTTCACATAACATTTAAAAATGTTAACTTTTAAGGTGAAATTATTTTTTTAATTTATGTCATTGAAAAATGTCTTCTGATTGATATTTTTTGTTTTTATTCTATTCCTCATATAATTTAAAAAAATTTATTCTAATGGTTTTATGTTTTTTTGTTTATACTATAATATATATATATATATATTATAATTTGTGTGATTTAACTCAGGGTATCATATAATATTATTCCTAATATCCTCCACTATGACACCGGTAGAATCCTTATTTTTTGGATGGTGTTTGTTATATATATCAATGCCTACCAATGTTCCCTTATTTTCATTGAGGGTATCTTATTATTCAGCCACCTATTTTCTTTAAATGAATTTATTATGATCATATTATTCAATTTTTAAATTAATCTTATATTTATTACCCTCTATGGTGTGAATGATATAATTTTTACAATTCATACTGCTGGATCTTCATCGATAAATATCATTTTTTATTGATATTTGTAAATTTATAGGAGTTCTATTTATTCTTATTCATTTAATGATGATGTTTGGAAAGATTAATATGAAATATTTGACCATCCACCTACTTTCTATATATTCATTATAATAATTTATTTCCAATATTGACTTCTTTGTATACTAAATTCTTTATATGGTGTGAACATTACAATTTATATTGTTCAGATTGCATGATGTTTAACAAGAAAGACTATAATTCTATTGACATTAGGAAAGTTATTGATACCAATAACGATAAAATACTTGAAATATATATTTATTCTATATTTACATTGAATATCATTTTCTCTAGGGATATCAATGTTTTAATTTAGTTATTGGTTCCTTATTGAATTACCTAAAGTCGATTATTGGATATTATGGTGAATGCATTGGACATTATTAGGTGATGTACGAGGCATGATATTATATAACCTCTCGATGAATATATAGGATTCATGAGGGAAAACAGATATTGGTATTTGTTTTATGCATTAACAACTCTAAAAGATTTCTTGACATTGGTCATGATGGAATATGAATTTCTTAGAAAAATTCCTAGAAATATTTTTTTTATATTTTAAATTATTCAAACCATTAGTATGAGTTTAGTTCCACTGATATCAATGTTTTCATTTTTAGGAAGGTATATATAATTGTGTTAATTTTGGTTGATTATGAAATAATTAAAATTAATTATTTATATCATATTATGTATTCCATGATTATCCTATAATTGCTTCATTTATATTTTCCCCTTATAGATAAAACTATCTCACCCATTATTATTTTTCGATATTCCTAGATTATTTAAAATAGTTACACAAATAAAATTTTAATAATGATAACAAATGTGTAATAGTTTGCGGGTGACAATGTAGACTTTTAAAAAATGATGAAATTTAGTAAATAAATGCAATGATTCACATTTAAAACAAAAAAAATGGGATTTATCTACATATGTTGTGTTTTAATTATCTGAATCTCTAATATTGATGTTATCTATTGGATGTTTGAGGTGAAATAATAATTTTTTTTAATTTTGTATGTTTATATTTATTTACATACAACTACCATAAAAAAGAGTATATAATGTATGTGGTTATGAGAACTGGATCTGAGGGTGTGGGTCTGAAAAATTACAAATCTTCTCTACATAGTTGTAGGTTACATTTGATAGGATATGTTTTGAAATAACAAATTTTACAGAAATTCAGTTTTATTAAATGATTTGGTATGATGTAATATATTTATAACCCTCTGATATTTTTCTAGAGCTCCTAGGTGTTTTAATTTCTCAGTGGAAACGAAACATAAATTTTTGGAATGATTTTACATGAGTATTCATATATTTAAAGGGAATAGTTATATAAATGGGTTTTCTCATGGAAACACCTTCCCATACTTTAAAAATTTTAAAATACTAAATCATTATTAAATGAACATATTAATTAAATTAAATTTATTTTTTCTATGTGTTTATTGGATGCTATTTGTTTTGGATAGAAGTATAAATATTATATTTTTTTATTTCAAAAATATATTGAAAGGTATTTTTAAAGGATAAATAGGGGATATGGGAAAATATATACAATTTATTTTTTTTATACCAATCATATTTCAAGAGTAGAAAGTACCTCCTAGACATATAGGATGATATGTTGTCTATCTATTCATGTAGGATGTTGGTGAAATGTGGAAATGATTCACATTGAGTGGGTAATTAGGTTTTGTGTCCTCTTTTGGTATACGTATCATATGTTGTATAAACCCATATTGATTTTTATATTATAAGATTTTTGTTTTTAATGATAATGTTCTAATATTTATATAGATTAATTCCTAATTTGTGGTATTAATTATCTTTAATTTTTTAATGATATGTGATTATTTTTCCAAATTTTGATTTCCATTTAAGACTAATATTTATTTCAAATGTTTCATTATTTATGACATATAGAACGGTTATTCCAAATATATGGGTGGATGTTTCATGAAATTTTTATTTGGATAATGTACAATAATTTGAGTATATTTGATTCCTATCACAAGTTCCCTACACGTGGGGATCAATATCTCTATTATGGTAAGTCCAAATATTGGATTAGGAACCATGAATTTTAATATTCTAGATTGTTTCATGATATTAATCAATGATTCTGAGGAATTAGATAACCATTTTAAAAATTTATTTCCAACACAATTTCAGTGTATGCTGAAAAAAATCTAAATGCGATCCTTAAAAATGGTACTATATTGTTTATACAGTTATTATTTATGTTCTCAATTACCATAAAATTGAAACATACTATTTATTAAATATATATGTTCCCCTAACAATCCATTTTATCTCCCACTATTTATTCTATATTCTGGTATCCCTTTAACTACAATATCTTTTATATTTCTCATTATATGTTTTTCTAGGTGATACATGAAAATCCTTTATTAAGATATCCTCATTCAGTATTTAGTCTTTGATTTCTTTAAATGAAATGTATCTTTTAACACAAAAATTTAATACAGTAGTGACCATCATATAGAAACATTCTTGATGTGATGAAATAAGAATCAATATCAACAATAAATCATTAAAACCACCTCAATCCATTTTTAGATGACTATAAATCAATATTAATACATTTACAGGCTCCTCTATTTAATATCCATTAAAAATTATCAATTCAAATGGTCAAAATATCATAATCACTTTTTCCATTGATGTGTACTTCTCATACATATAAGAAACCATGGTTTATATTTTATTAATTTCATTCACCTTTGAGATGATGTTTTTCACATTTCAAGCCAACAACATCGAAAATAAAACATTTTAATTCTAGTAGAAATATAAGGACCCGACCTTAAACATTACATAATATTGAATTAAATTAATAATTCACATTGAGGATATTTTCAGGTTTAGAGTTATAGAGATTTAGGAAATAACTATTACATCTAAAAAGATTACAGTGTAGGCATAACTACAATGTTTCCATTTTTTCATAAAATAATAACTCTTGAAAAAAAAGAGACATGTCTAGTTCCATGTTTTAGACAACATGACTTTTCCTTGATCCCATCCTTGACCATATTCATCTTTAAGTCCTGTGAAAACATTTCAAAACATGGGATGAGCATAAAAAGATCATTATGGGTTATAAGACAAAGAATAAAAACATTTGTTCATAAATACATACAAAACATGAAATCTTTTTCATACCTTGTAAAATCATAAGATTAATGAAAGACACATAGAAATCATAAATCATAAAGGTAACTTGTGGCATCCATATCATACATTCATTGTAGGTATCATAGCTATATAGAGAGTTAATTTGGAATACCCATCATAGTATATTCCCTAATTCACTTAGGAGAAACATTCATGTTTACCTCCGTCACATTACCCAATGAATTGGAGAGCTATATTAGTCTCACCTGCCCTAGGTTTATCACGGAACCACCTGTATATGTAAATAATTCCCAAGAACCATAACATGATCATAACACATAAGATAAGCATAAATGAATGATAACATTTCCACATTTAAATAATAAAAATTCATTTAAATATATTGAAATAATAAATCCATTCTAAAAATCATATTCAATACCAAAATATGTAAAAAGAGTATATGGTATTTATTTTTCCTTTTAAAAACATTTCGGCTTGTTAAGGAATCCAAAAATCAAATAATACTCATGGCGGAAGAAAGGTTGTTCCCACCGCTTATGTTAAAAAAACATTCCTTTTTTTAGTAAAACGCTTCGTATAAAAATATTTCCTTTGAATAAAATGAAACGTAAAAAGGGTTTATACACCATATAAACGAAATTCCCGTATAAAACCAAAAATTCCTCAATGAAAGAAGATTGACACAAAGTCCCTTACCTGGAGTCTGACATGACACAATCGTTCATTAATCTCATGAATAATAAACTTACGTTAATTTCTTCTTGCATAATAACATTTTTAGGTTTATTATTCATTTTATATCACTTTTTAACATGTTGTAAACATTATTCAATCATTTAAGTTAATAAAGTTCATTTTTTTCTATATTTGGTACTTAAGTAAAAATGAACTCCTTATATTTAAAAGTTGTCCATGAGGTAAAAGGTTCATTATATCCAGAAAGATATTCATGATTTGGATATCATATATATCATATATATCAAGTATATACATGTTTTTATAATATTACATAACATTTAGTGGTAAGAAATGAAATGCACCATTCATGGAGACGGTAAGCCTTACGTACGCATGAACGCTACTTTCATTTCTATTTATTATTTTAATGGAAATAAAACATAATGATACATAAGTATATTATAATTTGTAGTATAATATCATTAACTCCTTCCATTATACATCCCACATAAGGCATTAAGGAATCAAATCACTTTGACTGGGCGGTAGTCCACACTTCCTCAAAAGAGATTATCATATTTACCGACTATGGAAACCATAAATGAGTGACATAAATGGGAAGTACATAAGCATAAGTAAATCATAAACATAATATATATCATATATAAATAAATTTACATCATTATGGCCACCATGAGAGGTGGTAAGATGAAAATAAACAATGATCGTTTCGTGAGGCCTTAGTTTTCCATCCAGAGAAACATTATGTTCTTCATCCATTAAATGGAGGTGTTTTTAAGTTTAGTTGAATTATTCTCATAAAAACATCATAATATATTGAGGATACTGGTGTTCATACAATATAATGAAATAAATAGAGTTTAGGGGTTGGAGAAGTAAAATAAAAGAAAACATTTTAAGTGAAACTGTTACCATTAATTTGGGTAACTCCATTTGGATTGAACCAAAGGACTTATTGAAGTGCCTTCTGCCTAAATTAAGGCTTCTAAGAGGAGTATAGGGACTTTGAGAGATTAATTGGGATGTTTTGTTACAAGCCAAATTTCTTGAGAGGTGCGTGGAATTCGTTAAAAGTGGTATCCTTTTATAAGGGGGAGGAGGGGCTCATTAGGAAAGTGTGAAAACCTTATTTTATTATATAATGATATTCACTTTCTAAATGTCCAAAAATAATTATAGTCGAACATAAGATGACTCATGGTTGATATAAAATAATCCAATCAGAATTGGACATGTTTTGGATAATATTTTAATCATTGTACTCTTATTTATTTAAATCATTTATTAATGAGGTAAATACTACATCATTATTGTGTCATAAATAATTTAATTTATTCGATGTCTAAAAATTATAAACAAATACTATCATGTATGAAATCTTTTTATCATTCCAATGAATATTTATAGTCGAAAATATGACTTATATAACAACATATAAAAATTACCTTACTAAAGAATTTTTGTTATTTGTCATTTTTGTCTTTACAATAAATTAATTAATTTAATGTGTCGTTATCATTCATAAGTGGCTCCATGGGGTCCCAAAATCGACCCAAGGATTCCCATGGTCGTAAATTACTCAACCAATAAGGTTTGGACAATTGTTAAGGTAATTTTGAATTATTATAATATTTTTTTAACCTTGAATTACCCGATTGACCTTTAACCACGGTAAATAAAAGTCAAAAGTTACTATTCATCGAAAATTATTTTAATCTTATTAAACCACATTTTACTTCTTGATAACAACCATGTATATCAGATTTTTGAAATTCAATTCACAAATGTGGTAAAAGTTCATTTAAATGAAAAAGTCAGTGTTTTTAACTGCCACTAAGCGGTGTCACTATTCATCAAAAATGGTTGTTTTTCAGAAAAATACCAAAAATTCATCCTAAGAATTATTTGATATTCTGAATTCAAAATATATGTCTATTTTTTCAAATTCAAAACATATAAGTGGCATTAATTAATTTAAAAATTAATTCCATTTGTTAAAATAAATAGTGTGTTTTTAAGAAACAATAACTATCAAAAGATTGATACTTGTTTATGTCCAATTTCAAAGTGAAATTAATTTCAATGACCAACATTAGATTAAATGGTAAAAATATATTTCATTTTCACTTTAAAACCAACTTAATATATAATCTCACCATATAAATAAAATATATTAAAAGTCACTTTTGAATTAAAATACATTATTTATTAGTATTCATTATAAAATGAACTTTATCAGAAAAATACCAAAAAAATTACCCAAAGTCAAATTTGATGTTCTAATTATAATGAATGATTATATTTTGTCAATTATAATGTATTAAACTGACCAAAACTATATTTAAGGTGGGTTCACCGATAAAAGGCGGTAAATCGGCCTTTTAATGTAAAGTATGCTTAAAATTAGATTAATTCATATTTTACGTCGCTAAGTTTTTATTGGATAAATGTAAATACATTTGATAATCATGTATAATCATATTGTTGTTATTTTCATTCATTCCTTCCAATAAAATAACTAGGAGTTAACTATAATTTAAAATAATAATATTATATTATTAGTGTGCAACATAAGATTCCAAAGAAACCCGCTGTTGGGTATCGGGTACGCTATCAACCATAGAAACCCTTTAAAATAAAATTAATATTTAATTCAAAAATATTAATAAATATGAAATATGTCTTATTCTTCATTTAACAGGGATGTTACATCCTTCCCCCCTTTTGGTTTTGGAATTGCGTCCTTGCAATTTTTATTCACTTAACAAAATAATTGGGGGTATTTATCCCTCATAGCATTTTCATATTCCCACATTTCCTCTTCAACCATATTGTTTTTCCATATGACATTTACCTGGTGAATTAACATATTCCACAACACTTTCTCTCTGCGATCAAGAATCTGGACTGGTTGTTCTTCATAAGAGAGATTCTGTTCCAACTGAACTACCTCTGGGCTCAAAATATGAGATGGATCTAGCATATACTTTCTCAACATCGAAACATGAAAAACATTGTGTACCAGGGATAAACATATAGGTAAAGACTTTCTGTACGCAACTGATCCAACTTTCTCCAAAATTTTATAAGGTCCAATGAACCACATACTCAACATTTCCTTCTTACCAAAACACATTACACTATTCCATGGAGAAACATTGAGAAAGACATGATCACCTACCTCAAAAAAATATCCTTCCTCCGGTTATCTGCATAACCTTTCTGTCTGCTCTAAGCTGTTCTCATGTGCTTCTGAATCAACTAAACTTTCTCTGCCATCTCTTCTACCAATTCTGGTCCCATCAGATTCCTTTCACATACTTCATCCTAGAATATTGTAGTTCGACAATACTTTCCATATAATGCCCCAAATGGAGAAATCTGTATACTAGAGTGAATGTTGTTATTATTAGAAAATTCAACCAAATAAAGATGTTTGTCCCAAAATCCCTGGTAATCTATCGAGCATGCACGTAACATATCCTACGATGTCTGAATTGTTCATTCTAACTGCCCATCTTATTGAGGCTGAAAATATGTACTAAAATTTAATTTAGAACATAGTGACTTCTAAAGTCATTTCCCAAAGTTAGAAGTGAACCTGAGATCACGATCAGATACAATGGAGAGGGGAACTCCATGAAACCTAACTATCTCTTTAACATACAACTGAGATAGTTGATCTAGAGACAAAGTATCTCTAATAGGAAATAAATGAGAAGATTTAGTCAATAGGTCATTATAACGAAGATTGCATTATTACCTCGAGATTTCTTTGGTAATCCCACACCAATGTCCATGGATATATTTTCACATTTCCACTCTGGCACCAGTAGAGGCTGAATCATTTCTTTCGGTAACTATCACTCTTCTATAACCTGCTGTCAAGTCAAAAACTTCATAGTAAAATCAGCAATATCTCTTTTCATTCCATTCCATGAGTAATACTCCTGAAGATCTCTGTACATCTTATTACTTCCATGATGAACTGAAAACAAATAACTATGAGATTCACATAACAACTCATTATTCAACTTTGAAAATCAAGTCAAACATAATCTCTTTCCAAATATCAAAACACAATCATTATAAAGGTCAAAATTAGGCAACTTTCCCTTCTGAAGAAACATAACCTTTTTCTGTAACTCATTGTGTTCCTTCTGCGCTTGCTTAATTATGTCTGATAGAGATGATTTCACTAATATCAGAAACAAAACAAACGAATTTCATGAAACAAAAACTTCTATGCCAAAGTTTATCAAATCAAAAACTAAAGGATCTCGTTCCAAATGAATAATGGTTAATGAGTTATTACTTTTTAGACTCAATGCATCATCCACGTTATTTTCTTTTCTTGGATGGTAATGGATCATGCAATCATAATCCTTGATAAATTCCAAACATATCTTCTATATTATGTTCAATTATTTTTGATTGAATATATACTTTAAACATTTTTGATCAGTATATATTTCATACTTCACTCCATACAAATGATGCCTCCAAATTTTTAACGAAAAAAGAAGCTAATTCCAAATCATGTGTAGGGTAATTTAACTCATGTGGTTTCAACTAACGTGAGGCATAAGAAATTAACTAAACTTTCTTCATTAGGACACAACCCAGTCCTTTCAACAAAGAATCACTATAAATAAAAAAATCATCATTTCTGGGAAGAAGTGCCAAAACTGGAGCATTCACCAATCGTCATTTCAATTCCTGAAAACAATCATCACATTCTTTTGTCCAAATGAACTTAACACCTTTTCGAGTAAACATAGTCATTGCACTAGATAACCGTGAATTTTTTTTAAATAATCCTCCATTAATAACCTGCAAAACACCGAAAACTATGAATCCCAGTTATATTTATGGGTCTTAGCCATTCATCAACAACTTTCATTTTATCAGGATCAAAATTTTTTCCATTTTTTGAAACAATGTGACCAAGGAATGAAATTTGTTGTAACAAAAACTCACATTTGCTAAATTTACCAAATAGTTTCTTTTCATTTCAGGTTTTTGAAGAAAAACCTTAAATGACATTCAAGTTCTTCTTTACTTTTGGAATAAACCAAAATATCATCATTAAACACAACCATAAACTTATCCAAGAACTCATAGAAAATTCTATTCATAAGGTCCATGAATACAGCAGGTGCATTGGTTAACCCAAAAGGAATAACCAAAAATTCATAATGGTCATATCTAGTATGAAACACGATGTTTAGAACACATTCTTCCTTTACTTTCAAATGATGGTACCCTGATCTCATGTTAATATTCGAAAAATACTGAGCTCCCTAAGGCTGATCAAACAAATCATCGATATGAGGCAAAAGATACTTATTCTTAACAGTGATGTTATTCAATTCTCTACAATCAATGCAAAGTCTCATTGAACAATCTCTCTTTTTAACAAAAAAGATAGGAGCACCCCATGGTGATGTGCTTGGTCAAATGAAAACTTTATCTAATAACTCATGCAACTGCTTCTTTAACACTAAAAGTTCAATTTGAGTCATTCGATAACGTGGTTTTGAAATTGTCTTAGCATCAAGAACTATGTAAATAGTAAATTCAACTTCTCGATCAGGTATAATACCAGAAAAAACATCAGTACAAACATCAAGGTACTCGTTTAACACTGGCACGTCATTAATTTGAATAGTTCCTTTGTTTTCAAAAATATATTTAAGGTAACATTCTTTTCCATCTTTTACTAGTTTCTCAGCTTCCTGCTATGTTATCAACAGTAAGGGTTAATTTTTGTATACAAACATAAAATAGTTCTGAAGAGAAACCTCTTTAGCTCTGTAATCAATCTTAGCATGATAAACAGAAATCCATCTATGCCCAAAATAATATCAAACTCTAGTAGAGGAAAAAAATAAGGTTTGTAGGTAGATTCATTCCACACACAATAATAGGAATATTCTTATGTTTTCTTTTTTTTCACAAAATTTCCTCCAGTTGTTTTTACCATAAGTTCTGTATTAATATCTTGAGATGGAATTACCAATATACTAGAAGACTTCATGGAAATTAAAGAGTGTGTAGACCCCAAATCAAAAAACACATTGGCCTAATCTGAACAAACAAACAGATTAACTGATACAACTTCATTTGATGGATGATCATCTACGGATGTAGATACAAAGGATTTCTCCACCCCTTTCTTCTTGTAGTCAGTATACTTTCCTTTGGTTGAGTTCTTTGTTGGACAATCATTTGCATAATTACCCATTTCATTGCACAAAAATCATATTACAGATTGTAAATAATATTGTTCTTTACCATTACCCTGATATTTTTCATTGCATTACGAGTCTTATGCCCCATTTTACTACTTCGGTAGCACTTACGAGAATTCAAAAGACATTCCCAGCATTTTTTAAAACAATTTTCACAAACTGTAAACTAATGTTTCTTACCATCATACTTTTTTGAAGAGTTCTTCCCTTTCGCCTGCCACCTCGACCTATTATTCTGTTGTTTGTCGAAGAATACCTGATCATCGGCAAACTACATTTCCACCTTCTACGAACAATGAAACAGTTTTTCATAACTTATGAACTCACAAGAATCTAAAGACCTTCGATACATTGTCTTTAATCCTGAGTAAAAATGGTTGATTTTACTATCAATATCTCGTATGAAATTTGGAGAATATCGTGCCAGTCGAGTGAATTTTTTTTCATAAGCAGCCCCTAAGTCATCCTCCTGCCTCAATTCCAGGAATTGTTTTTCTGTCCAAAGACGAACCACCTTGGGAAAATATTTCTCAAGAAACATAACTTTGAACTCATCCTAATCAAGATCATAAATCTCCTCACTATCCCTGAAATTTTTCACCATCGACAACCACTGACCAGCTTCACCTTCAATACGGTAAACAACAATACTAACCTTTTGATCTTCTGAACAACCCATGACAAAGAAAATCTTTTCCAGTGCACTAGTCCACCCTTCACCTAGAACATGGTCATATGACCCTCTGAATTATGGGGGATGTTGCCTCATGAAATGCTCCACTACTAACATGTTCTTCTATAGTTAATCCGGATGATCTTGTACATGGATACCACCACCATTTATAGCCTGAGTCAACTGTACAATCAATTCAACAAATTGTTTAGTTCTGATTCCAACCATCCCAGGTTGCTGATTTGGAAGTTTGTCTTCTTCCTGATGTCATCCCAACATAACTTCCCCATTTCCACTGCAGAAAACCATTCTGAACATAGAAATATCTTAGGCGAATCTACATGGTAATCTGGAAATGCTATATGATGTCAATATTAACATAAATTACTTTATGGATACTAATTAACAATACCATAACTCCTAATGTATTCTAAACCCGACCACTGATACCAACTATAAGGACCCGGCCTTAAACTGTACATAATATTGAATTAAATGAATAATTCACATTGAGGATCTTTTCAGGTTTAATGTTTTAGAGAATTATGACATAACTATTATATCTCAAAATATTACAAGGTATAAATATCTACATTGTTTACTATTTTTTTATAAAATAAAAAACCCTTGAAAAAAAAGTGTCATGTCTAGTTCCATGTTTTTGACAGCATGACTTTTCCTTGACCCCATTCTTGTCCCTATTCGACTTTTAGTCCTGTGGAAACATATCTAAACTTGGCATGAGCAAAAAAAGATCAGGTAGGTTTATAAAACAAAGAATGAAAAAATTTGTTCCTAAATACGTACAAAATAAGAAATCTTTTACTTACCATGTGAAATCATAAGATTTATGAAAGACACATAGAAATCATAAATAATAAAGGTAACTTGTGGAATCCATATCATACTTATATTATTGCTATCACAGCTACATATGGAGTTAATTTGGAATACCCATCACAGCATATTCCCAAAATCACTTAGGAGAAACATTCACATTAACCTCCATCATGTTACCCAATGAATTGGAGAGCTATCTCCGGGTCACCCACCCTAGGTTTATCACAGAACCACTCGTATACGTAAATAATTCCCATGAACCATAACATGATCATAACACATAACATAAGCATAAAAGAAAAGATAACATCTCTATATTGTAATAATAAAAATTCATTTACAGATATTGAAATAACAAACCCATTCACAGAATCATTTTCAATACCAAAAAACGAAAAAATATTATATGGTATTTATTTTTCCTTTTAAAAACATTCCGGCTTGTTATGGAACCCAAAGATCAAATAATACTGGTGGCGACAGAAAGGTAGTTCTCACCGCTTACGTTATAAAAACATTCATTTTTGTTATTTAATAAAATTATTTGTTTAAAAATATTCCCATTGAATAAAATGAAAAGTCAAAGGGGTTTATACACCATATAAATTAAAGTCATGTATAAAACTAAAAATGCCTCAATGAATGGAGATTGAGACGAAGTCCCTCACCTCGTGTCTGACTTTACATGATCATTCTTTAATCTCTTAAATAATAAAATTACGATAATTTCTACTTTCTTAAGAACCTTTTTCAAGTATATTATTCCTTTTATATCACTTATTACCATGTTATATACATTATGCAATCTTTTAAGTTAATAACGATCATTTTGTCGATATTTTTTATTTGAGTAAAAATGAACACCTTATATTTACAAGTTGTCTATGTTGTCAAAGGTTCATTATATACAGAATTATATTAATGATTTGGATATCATATATATCATATATATCCAGTATATACACGTTTTTAGAATAGTTTTTAACATTTATAGGTAAGAAATAAAATGCACCGTTCATGAAGACGGTAAGTCGTACGTATGCATGAACGCTACTTTCATTTCTATTTCTTATTTTAATGGAAATAAAACATAATGATACATAGTTATATAATAATTCCAGTATAATATCATATATAATATTGTTAACTCCATCCATTATACATCCCACATAAGGCATTAACGAATCAAATCACTTTGAGGGGAGGTAGTCCACACTTCCTCAAATGAGATTATCGTATTTACCCACTATGGAATCCATAAAGGCGTGCTATAAATGGGATGTATAGAAGAATAAGGAAATCATAAGAATAATATATATCATATATTAAAACAGTTCCATCATAATGGCCACCATGAGAGGCGGTAAGATGTAATTGAATAATCATCACTACGCGAGGCCTTAGTTTTCCATCCACAGAAACATTATGTTCTTCATCCATTAGATAAATGTGTGTGTAAGTGTAGTTAGAATTATTATGATACAAAAATTATAGTATATTTAAGATACTGGTTTTGTTACAAAATAATGGAATAAAAAGAGTTTAGGGGTTGGATAAGTAAAATAAATGAAAACAATTTAAGATTAATTGTTACCTAAAACTTGGGTAACTCCCTTTGGTTTGAACCAAATGACTTCTTGAAGTGACTTATTCCTAATGTAAGGCTTTTAATAGTAGGATAGGGATGCTTAGAGATTAATTGGGAAGAGTTTGGATGAGCCAAATGGCTTGAGAGGTGTGTGGAATTTGTTAGAAGTGGACTCCTTTTATAAGGGAGAGAAGGGGCTCTTTAGGAAATTGTGAAAAAATTATTTTATTATATAATGATATTCGGTTTCTAAAGGTCAAAAATTAATTATTTTTGAATATAAGATGACTCATGGTCTAAATAAAATAATCAAATCATAATTTTACATGTTTTGGATAATATTTTAATCATTATTATCTTATTTATTTAAATCATTTATTAAAGAGGTAAATACCTCATCATTATTATGTCATAAATAATATAATTAATTTGATGTCTTAAAATTATAAAAAAATACAACCATGTATGAAATATCGTTATCATTCCAATTAATATTTGTAGTCCAAAATATGACGTATATAACACCATATAAAAATTAATTTACTAAAAGATTTTTGTTATGGTCAATTTTGTCTTTACATTAAATTAATTAATCTAAAGTGTCATTATCATTCATAAGTGGCTCCATGGGGTCCGAAAATCGACCCAAGGATTTCCATTGTCGAAAATGACTCAAAAAATATGGTTTGGAAAAGTGTTAAGGTAATTTTATATTATTATAATATTCATTTAACCTTGAATTACTCTATTGACCTTTAACCACGGTAAATAAAATGCAAAAGTTACTATTCACCAAAAATTATTTTCATATTAATGAACCAAATTTTAGTTGTTGATAAAAACCATGTATTTTGGATTTTTGAAATTCAATTCACAGAATTGGTAAATTTTCATTTAAAGGAATAAGTCAATTTTTTAACTACCACTAAGTGGTGTCACTATTTATCAAAATTAGAATTTTATCATCAAAATAACAAACATTAAGCCTATGATTTATTTAAAATTACAAATTAAAAATTGATGTCTTATTTTCCAAATTCTAAACATAGAAGTGGAATTAATTAATTTAAAAATTAATTCCCGTTGTTAAAACAAATGGCGTGTTTTTATGAAATAATAGCTATCAAGAGATTGATACTTGTTTATATCCAATTTCAAAGTAAAATTAATTCCAATGACCGACATTAGATTAAATGGTAAAAATATATTTCAATTGAACTTTAAAAACAACTACAAATATAATATAACCATTTAAATACATTAGATTAAAAGGCACTTTGGAATTAAAATACAGTATTTTTGACTGCTCATTAAAAAAATGAACTTTACCAGAAAAATACCAAAAAAAATTCCCAAAGTAAAATTTGATGTCCCCATTCTAAATAAATATTATATTAGTTCAATTAGAATGTATTAATGTGACCAAAACTATATTTAAATAGGGTTCTCCATTAAAAGGCGGTAAATCGGCCTTTTAATGTAAATTATGCTTAAAATTAGATTCATTCATATTTGAAGCCTCTAACTTTTTATTGGATAAATGTAAATAAATTTAACAATCATGTATAATAATATTGTAGTTAGTTTCATTCATTCCTGGCAATACAACAGATAGGAGTTAAATAAAATTTAAAATAATAATATTATATTATTAGCGGGCAATGTAAGATTCCAAAGATGTAACACCCCGAGATTTTATGAAAAATATTATTTTTAATTAATGTTTTTTGTTGTACGCTACACCAAAAGGATCTTTCACAACACGCATCCTTGAATTGCTTTTCATTACACGCAATCACGACCTTCCTCGATAGCGTGTGTAGTACGCAATAACGAGTTTCACTAAACAACAATATGCTATTAAAATATTATTGAAACCAGCTGTTATGAATATTAATAACCACTTTTTTAAATTTTTTAAATTTCATTTTTCAAAATGGAATTCATTTTTGGATTCGCAATATCGAAATTAAATTTGGGTGAAATTTTGGTACTTTTCGGATAACTTTCATTTTCTGATGAATAGTGAAAATTACTAAATATTAAAGAACCTTTTTAATCAAAATAATTAATAGTGATAAATTACTAATTTGAGTGCTTTTAAAGTATATTTAGAATATATTTTTACAATTTAATACAATGTTGGTCATTAGATGTAATTTCACATTTAAACCAGACATAAACAAATGACAATATTTTGATAATTATTATCTCTTAAGAACACTATTTGTTTTGACGACATGAATTAATTTTTAAATTAATTAACGCAACTTATATGTTTTGAATTTGGTAAAATAGAGATCAATTTTGAGTTCATAATATAAAATATAGCTTCGGCCTAATTTTTGGTATTTTTCTTGAAACTTTCATTTTTTGATGAATAGTGAAACCTCTAAGTGGTAGTAAAAAAATGAATTTTTCATAAAACATAATTTTACTGCTTCTATGAATGGAATTTCAAATATCCGAGAGACGCGGTTGATGTTAGTAAGTAAAATGTGGTTCAATGAGATGAAAATAATTTTCGGTGAATAGTAACTTTTTACTTTTTTTACCACAGTTAAAAATAAATAGGGTAATTAAGGGTAAAAATGATATTATTATTCCCCAAACACATGTCCTAATTCTATTGGATAAGTGTAATTCGACCAAAAACAACCTTAGGAATAATATATGACAATTTAGGCCCACTTGGATTAGATTAGGGCATTTATTATTAATTTATTTAAAGAAGGGTTAAAATAGTTAAAATCAGCGTTTAATAGGTAAATAATTGTAATATAGGGTTATAAATAAGATAAATTAGACTATAAATATTCATTAGAAAGATAAAAAGACTTCCTACATAATTATATTTTATTTTTAATTTTTATACTTTAAATAAGTTAATTTAGTTATGATACAATGACGATGTAGTAATTATCTTATTAATGAAATGTTGACATAATTGATGTTATAAATACCCTAATAAATGTAATTTGAGACTTTTTATTAATTCCACTAATTTTATAGGTTAATATGACATGTTTTTATTTATTTAATTAACTTTTTTTTGAACTAATCATTATGTTATGATTTTCAAAAAAAAAATCAGTTACTAAATAGTGTCATAATTGACAAAAAATAGTTTTCAAAACAAATATTATATTATTAATTGTTATTTTATTTCTAAAAATCTAAGGTTCGGAAAAATGATATATATAAGGTTATATATATTAATAATAAACAACTTGGGGTTCGTTTGGCTTCTTATAGTATGTTTGTGAACCTTATAGTGTAAGAACACAAAAAGACACGATAAAAGTAAAATTATCTAACTTAAAGTTAAATATAAATGATAAGGTTAAAATAGGAACCTAAACATGTCTAAATTCTATTGGATGAGATTATTGGGACCCATCCCACCCTTATCTTCGAAATAAATCAATTTGGAGCTATTTAAAACAGAATTTGGATTTATAATAAAATAATATTTTTTGTTATTCCAAAGGTGCCCCTCTCCTCCCTTATAAAAGGGCACCTCCTCCCTCTCTTCCTCACACCACTTTGAGACTTCAAGCTCGGAAAACCCCTACCAAATTATCTTCTCCACTTCCCTAGAAACATCCTAGTGGTCCTGGTCTCCTTAAAAGACCAATTTTAGTTCCCTAAGAGGAGGACTCAAAGAGACACTTCAAAGAAGAGGTAATGTTCGTTACCGATTCTTTCAACTTTATTTCTTCTTCCACTTCTTCATCTTAGGTTTTTTCATTATGAAGTAATAACATAAGTATTACTCATATACGGATATGTTAATATAAGTATGAAACAACCCTATTTCCCCATCTATCCATCCTATGGAAAACGAAATCACCGCGCGTGCGTACGTACGGAATACCGTCTCCACGACGTGGTGTAATCTATTTTCCACCACCACCTTATTTGAATGGGTATAATGGTGTACATAATAACTATATATAATTATTGTAAGGTGATATTTATTCTGAAATAGTATACATAAACTCCAATAAAATTCCACGATCATGAGAACGATATCATCGCTCGTGCTTACGTACGGACTACCGTCTCCACGACGCGACGAGATTCATTCTCCACATTAACCATTAATGTGTGATTATAAAGTATATATAATAAGTAATAATGAAATATATGACATAATAATGATACTGGATTTATGTGTATGTATATGTATGTCTTCTACATAATTCCATTCAACTCAATAAGGAAACGAAAACAGTGTTCATGCGTACGTACGGCCTACCGTCTCCATGAATGGTGTATTTCTTTCCATTTACTGATCTATTATATATATGTATATTCTGAATATATATTATATATATATATCATTTTTTATATTCTGGAATTAAGTAATCCTGATCTATGTAATCATATGAATAATTACAAGTCAAAACACGGACGACAAATGAAACGATTTTACCCAAAACGCTCTTTAACATGGAATTTACAAAAGAACGGGTAATATAAAGTCATAAGTGAACCATATATGATATCATAACAATGAGTATGATTATGTAATATGTCAATGACATTATTTAAATCATTATACAGGAGGTTCGGACACTTATGAGGCAAATCGGACCTATGGTAAGGGATAATTGTGCAAATCTCATTTTTATCTGAGATTACTTATTCATAATTATTTACTAGGGATATTGCTATCATCCATGTCCATGATTTATAAAAGTGTATTCATGTATGTTTAAAGTCCTTTTATACCCATTTTTACTTTACCCTATGGTATGGATGGAATCATTCTTTTGTTTACCCTACAAGGTACTTTTTTAACTTTTCCGATAAAAGTACAAGAAGAATGTTTTTTTAACTTATACGGCACGAACAGATTTTTACAGTTTTATAAAGGCTTATTTTCATGATGCTTCCTAAAAATATTTCATGACTATTTTCAACAAAATATCTTTCTTTTAAAATAGCATGACGTTTTGTGAAAATAAATTGATTTTGAATAAGAAAGTATATTTTCCTAAAAAATTCATTTCATGTGTTTTATCAAAACCCTTTTCCATCTAAGATGACATTATTTCATATGTGTATAAAGTCTCTATGATTTACATGGTTTCACTTTTCTTATTATGAAATGATATCCATTTCTTTTATATGGATTATGTGATTATGGGATGATGTTTTTGAAACCCAGTTTTATTAATGGGTTACTATGAATGATGTATGTTTATTTTGTGGAACATGTAAGAATGATTTGATTATGAGATGGGTGCGACCTATATCTCCCTCCAATACATTGGGTAATGATTTATATCTAATGAGATAGACATGTATGGAATGGAAAGTTAAACCGGTTCAGTAATACAGGATTGGAACGACGAGTGAACTCGATTCAGAAAGGGACTTTGTCCACTAAGATTGTCTTGGCAGTAATTCCTTGGATACTATGGAAGTCATATCATGTTCTTAATGGTTTACACAATTACATGTTTTATTCCCATGATATTTTATCATTATTAATGTTTTTTTATGATATATGTCTTACGTACCACCATGTTTTGTGTCATTTCTCAAGCTTTTGATGTTTAAACATTATGTTCATGTTTTAAAGTTCAAATGTATATGGTATGTTTTATTTTATCCATGCTTACCCCTACTGAGCATTTGAGATCCCCTTTTTTATGTTTTATTTTCCCCAGGATATAAAGAAGGGTTTTGGGTAAGAAAAAGAGGGAAGATCTTTATGGGAGATGTTGAAGATCTTTCACCACGATTAGAAGATTACGTTCCAAGTATCCAAAGACACTAGACTATTACGGTCCTTGTGTGTCTGTTTTTGTAATGTACTATGTATTCAGCAAAATTAATGTAATGGCCATGTATGTTAAGATTTGTGTCTCTACAGTTGCTATCAGAGGTAAAGGAGGTAGGAATGTATCTGATCCTTGGGAACTCTCACATGTGAGTGATGGACGAAGCATGGCTCTCCACCCAAGGGCTTCATGAAGAAATGGATGCCGCTGGGGATGGTGGTGTGTCCCACCCAGGGGGTGTAGCCTCCCATGGAGTTCCCTAATAGGTATCAATTATAGTCCATTGGATGTAATTCCATACCTCTATTGTTGGTATCAGAGGAAAAGTTTAGTCAACCTTTGGAAACTAGGATGCGAAAACGTTAGTGAGATCCATAGAGATATTTTTAAGGTATGACTAGGGATGTCCCTAAGGATAAGTATACGTATAGGATATAGTCCTAGAACTATGGTAACAATATTAGATTAAACCAAAGATGATAGATATTGAAGTTACACCCCCTTTATTATGATTTTTTCCTCTCACACTATTCTTTTTGGGTTTTAGAAAATGGCTGGAATCAAGATGATTCATGATAATAGAGGATATGATGGACAATGGAATGATATTCTTCATGAGAAACCAAATGAAATGGGATTTTGAAGTCCAAACATCATTATTATTCCGAATCATCAATCTCATAATAAGATCGATAAAGTAAAATTTGGTAAGTTTCCTGACTCGGCTAATAAGAGAAAGATGGTGTTTCATGATGACCATAGAGGAAAGAAAGTTCAATTTCCCCTATGTAAATCATGTGGGAAGAGGCATCAAGGAGAATGTTTCAAAGGAACTGGAAGATGCTTTGGGTGTAGAAAAGAAGGACACAAATCCAGTAAGTGCAAAGGAAAAGGTTCAGTTAACACCCGGGATGAGGATAATGGCATTTCTACGACATCAACAATGGATAAATGTTTTAAATGTGGAATGTAAGGGAATTATGCAAACCAATGCCCTAAGGGAAAGTCTCATGAAGAGAATCAGTATGGTCGTATGGGTAGTATTTATGTTGATGATGATGAATAGACTACAAATTATATGTGAGATTAAAGAATTTTTGAAGCTCGATCAATGGTCTAAGGATGTAGTGGAATGATTACATGTTTATCATGTGTAATATTGTATAAGTAATCTCATGGTACTATGGACTAAAGAGACATCTAAGGATTGTTACACTGATGTATTTCCTTGATTTTTGAAAGTGTATGATTAATGGTACCAGTATCCATGAAAGGTTATTCAGATATTTTTGGAATGTAGATGATATGCACATAATGAAGGATAAGGAGAAAATTTAATGTTTGATAGTATTCATGAGCTCATGACTTATACAAGGAGAAGGTTATATCATTGTTTGAGTATATAGAATTTTTGGATTTTGGTATATGGAAGGAGTTAACTTTTGATAGCCTTCATGTTTTCACTAAGGTTTAATGGGTATTCATTTTTCAAGAGAATACATGATTAAGGTATTCACATGATTGGAATGTGACCAACACGATATATGGGGGATAAAAGATGGTATTCACATGCTTGGTTGATGACATTTCAAGTAATTGTTTTCCTTATACTATGAGCATGGACCGATGTATTTTACATAAGCCTAAAGATTGAAATGGATTATGTTGGACATAAGTTTGTATTGTTTAAGGATAGAAATTTTTTTAATATTATGTATGGGATGTTATAGTATTGTAGTTTTAGAAAAAGGACAACCTGCAGGATGGGTGACAACCCATCATGTCGGACAAGGCTGTGGGAATCGAACCCACAACCGAAGTGCGACTAGCCTTTATCGCCTACCACTGGCCTACAGGAAGTCCCTGTTTAGTAGAAACTAGTTTTATTATATTAAGAAGTATAATATTTGAAGTATACATCCATTTTAGGAACCATATATGATTAATCTCACTATAGATGGACTTATATATTTTTGATAACTTTTATAACCTATTGTTTGAGACAGATGGAATGACCTATCATTCTATCACATGATCTGTTAACACAACATGAATAACAAATTCAACTTCATTTAATTAAGGGATGAAGTGGAAATTTTTCAATGAACAAACAACAGTGAGATTGTACCAAAACTATGTAAGTATTTCTTTTAATTCATTAACATTAGGGAAATGATCTTGAAAACCAAAAATGTTGTCCTAGTGCCCTTATATCTGATGAATCATATCGTACCTAAGATCATCACAAATCTATGTATTTGTGATTGCTGTATTTTCCGTAGCCATGATCTCTACCACTCTCCATCATAACATGATGGTTAGATTTCTCTTCCATATCCATATTTTCGTCTCTGTGGAAACCAAGTGATTAATTTATTTGGGTCACCGTTACATTTCATACTTTTTTTTTAAAGATTGGTTTTGGTATTCCTTTTTACGATGTGGGTTTCTATTAAAGAAACATTCGAGTAGTAAACCATTTATGACCCCGATGAATTTCGATGGTGAAATTCATTTTAAGGGGGGTCGAATGTAACACCCTGAGATTTTATGAAAAATATTCATTTTAATTAATGTTTTGTGTTGTACGCTACAGCAAAAGGTGCTTGCAAAACACGTATCCTTGACTTTCCTTACATTACATGCAATAACGACCTTCCTCGATAGCGTTTGTTGTACGCAATAACGAGTTTCACTAAACAAGAATATGCTATTAAAATGCTATTGAAACTAGCTGTTATGAATAGTAATAACCACTTTTTTGGAATTTTGTAAAATTCATTTTTTAAAATGGACTTCATTTTTGGAATCGGAATATCGAAATTAGCATCGGGTGAAATTTTGGTACTTTTTAGATAACTTTCATTTTCTGATGAATAGTGAAAATTACTATATTTTAAACAACCTTTTTAATCGAAATAATTAAAAGTGATACTTAATTAATTTGAGTGGTTTTAAAGTATATTTAGAATATATTTTTACACTTTAATACAATATTGGTCATTGGATGTAATTTCACATTTAAACCAGACATAAACAAGTGTCAATATTTTGATAGTTATTATCTCTTAAAAACACGCTATTTGTTTTGGTGACGAGAATTAAATTTTAAATTAATTAATGCAACTGATATTTTTTGAATTTGGTAAAATAGACATCATTTTTGAGTTCATAATATCAAATATTGCTTAGGCCTAATTTTTGGTATTTTTCTGGAAACATTCTTTTTTGATGAATATTGAAACCACTAAGTGGTAGTTAAAAAAATGAATTTTTCATAAAACATAATTTTACCGCTTCTGTGAATGGAATTTCAAAAATCCAAGAGACACGGTTGATGTCAGTAAGTAAAATATGGTTCAATGAGAGGAAAATAATTTTTGGTGAATAGTAACGTTTTACTTTTTTTTCAACGGTTAAAAGTAAATAGGGCAATTAAGGGTAAAAATGAAATTATTATTAACCTTCACATGTCCTAATTCTATTTGATAAGTGTAATTCTACCAAGAATAACCTTAGGAATAAAATATGTCCATTTAGGCCCACTTGGATTAGATTAGGGCATTTATTATTAGTTTATTTAAAAAAGGGTTAAAATAGTTAAAATCAATGTTTAATAACTAAATAATTTTAATATAGGTTTATAAATAATATAAATTAGACTATAAATATTCATTATAAATCTAAAAATATTTCCTACATAATTATATTTTATTTGTAATTTTTACGCTTTAAATAAGTTAATTTATTTATGACACAAAGATGATGTAGTAATTATCTTATTAATGAAATATTTACATAATTGATTTTATAAATAACCAAATAAATGTAATTTGAGACTTTTTATGAATTCCACGAATTTTATAGGTTAATATGACATGTTACTATTGATTTAATTTACTTTTTTCGAACTAATCATTCTGTTATGATTTTCAAAAAAAATCAATTACTAAATTGTGTCAAAATTTACATAAAATAGTTTTTAAAACAAATATTATATTATTAATTGTTCTTTTATTTTTAAAAATCTAAGAATCGTCCAAATGAAATATATAAGGTTATAGATATTAATAATAAACTACTTTGGGTTCGTTTGTCTTATTATAGAAATTTTATTAACCTTATAGTGTAAGTACACAAAAAGACACGGTAAAAGTAAAATTATCTAACTTAAAATTAAATATAAATGATAAGGTTAAAATAGGAACCTAAACTTGCCTAAATTTTATTTGGATGAGGGGATTTAGACCCATACCAACCTTAGCTTCGAAATAAATCAATTTGGAGCTACTTAAAAATAAATTTGGATTTATAATAAAATAATATTTTTAGTTATTCCAAAGGTTCCCCTCTCCTCCCATATAAAAGGGAACCTCATCCCTCTCTTACTCACACCACGTTGAGCCTTCAAACTCGGTCGACCCCTGCCAAATTCTCTTCTCCACTTCCCTAGAAACATCCTAGAGGTCCTTGTCTTCTTCAAAGACCAATTTAGTTCCCTAAGAGGAGGACTCAAAGAGGCGCTTCAATGAAAAGGTAATGTCCGTTACCGATTCTTTCAACTTTATTTCTTCTTCCACTTCTTCTTCTTAGGTTGTTTCATTATGAAGTAATAAAATAAGTATCACTAATATACTGATATGTTATTATATGTATAAAACAACCCTATTTCACCATCTATCCATCCTATGGAAAACGAAATCACCGCGCGTGCATACGTATGGAATACCGTCTCCACGTCGTGGTGTAATCTATTTTCCACAACCACCTTTATTGGATGGGTATAATGGTGTAAATAATAACTATATATGATTATTGTAAAGTGATATTGATTCTGAAATAGTATACATACACTCCAATACAATTCCACGATCATGAGAACGATATCATCGCTTGTGCGTACGTACGGACTGCCGTCTCCACGAAGTTATGAGATTCATTCTCCACATTAACCATTCCTGAAAGATTATAAAGTATATATAATAAGTAATCATGAAATATATGACATAATAATGATACTGGATCTATGTGTATATATATGTATGGTTTCTACTTAATTGCATTCAACTCAATAAGGAAACGAAAACAACGTTCATGCGTACATACAACCTACCGTCTCCATGAACAGTGTATTTCTTTCCATTTACTGATCTATTATATATTTGTATATTATGAAAATATATTATATATAAATCATGTTTTATATTCTGGAATTATGTAATCATGATCTAAGTAATCATATGAATAATTACAAGTCAAAACACGGATGACAAATGAAACGATTTTACCCAAAACGCTCTTTAACATGGAATTTACAAAAGAACGGGTAATATAAAGTCATAACTGAACCATATAGGATATCATAACAATGCGTATGATTCTAGAATAAGTCAATGACATTATTTAAATCATTATACAGGAGTTGCGGACACTTACTAAGCAAATTGGACCTAAGGTAAGGGATAATTGTGAAAATCTCATTTTTATCTGAGATTACTTATTCGTATGTATTTACTATGGTTATTGCTATCATCCATGACCATGTTTTATAAAATTTTATTCCTTTATGTTTAAAGTCCTTTTATGCCCATTTTTACTTTTACCCCATGGTATGGAAGGAATCATTCTTTTGTTTACCATACGAGGTACTTTTTTAACCTTTTCGACAGAAGTACAAGAAGAATGTTTTTTTAACTTATACGGCACGAACAGATTTTTAATGTATTATAAAGACTTATTTTCATGATTCTTCCTAAAAATATTTCATTACTATTTTCAACATAATCTCTTTCTTTTAAAATAGCATGATTTTTTGTGAAATGAAATTGATTTTGAAGAAGAAAGGATATTTTCCTCAAGAATTCATTTCATGTGTTTTATCAAAACCTTTTTCCAACTAAGATGACATTATTTCATATGTGTATAAAGTTTCTATGATTTAAATGGTTTCACGTTTCATATTATTAAATGATATCCATTTCTTTTATATGGATTATGTGATTATGGGATGATGTTTTTGAAAACCATTTTATTTATTGGCTTACTATGAATGATGTATGTTTATTTTGTGGCACAAGTAAGAATGATTTCATTATGAGATGGGTGGGACCTATATCTCCCTTAAATGAATTGGGTAAATATTTATATCTCATGAGATAGACATGTCTGGAATGACAAGTTAAACCAGTTCAGTAATACAGGAATGGAACGAGGAGTGATCTCGATTCAGAAAGGGACTTTGTCCACTAAGATGGTCTTGGCAGCAATGCCTTGGCTACTATGGAAATATAATCATGAAATTAATGGTTTCCACAATTACATGTTTTATTCCCATGCTATTTTATCAATATTAATGTTTCTTTATGATCTATGCCTTACGTACTTCCATGTTTTGTGTCATTTCTCAAGCTTTTGATGTTTAAACATTATTTTCATGTTTTTATGTTCCAATGTATATGGTATGTTTTATTTTATCCATGCTTACCCTTACTGAGCATTTGAGATCACCTTTTTTATGTTTTCTTTTCCCCAGGATATAATGAAAGGTTTTAGGTAAGAAAGAAAGGTAAGATCTTTATGGGAGATGTTGAAGATCTTTCACCACGATTAGAAGATTACGTTCCAAGTTTTCAAAGACACTAAACTATTATGGTCCTTGTGTGTCTATTTTTGTAATGTACTAAGTATTCTGCAAAAGTAATTTAATGTCCATGTATGTCAAACATTGGGTCTCTTCAGTTGGTATCAGAGTCAAAGGAGGTAATAATGTATCCGATCCTTGGGAACTCTCACATGTGAGCGTTGGACGAAGCATGGCTCTCCACCCAAGGGCTTCATGAGGAAATGGCTGCCACTGGGGATGGTGGTGTGTCCCACCCAGGGGGTGTAGCCACCGATGGAGTGCCCTAAAAGGTACCAATTATAGTCCACTAGAAGTAATTCTAGACCACTATAAAAGAAACCCATTGTTGCGTATCAGGTATGCTATTGAACATAGCAACCCCTTTAAAGTAAAATTAAAATTTAATTCACAAATATTAATAAATATGAAATATTTTTTATTCTTCATTTACCTGGCATGTTACAAGAAAAATTATCATTCAAAATTTTACATTAATTCTAGTTTAATACCCTTCATTTCAATGACATGGTCTTTTGCATGTAGACAATATTCAATTTGAATCCTTTATATTCAGAAGTCTAAATGGACCTACATTTCAATCTATAAAATCGCTTCATAAAATTCCAATACCAATGAAGATATTCACTAATGAAATATGTATATATGTAACACTAAAATCATGAAAATCATATATATAATGGTATATTATTTAAGCAACATATGATTGCATCAAAATTATAAATTCTTATCTTTTTTAATATTCAAATGTAATCTATTTTTAGACCAAATCATATCATAACTATATGAAACATATAGGTATATTAAATTGTTCATTTATATGATACATGAATAAACATAGATATTAACTAATATATTAAAAAAATAATGATTTAATTACCTTTTGACAATGTAGTTTGATTGATATATATAAATTAAGTAGCCATATGTAAGATCATTTAAAGATAATCTTCTGATACACATCAACCCCAATGAACTCTTTATCATACCTCCTTTATATCATGTGATGATATATCATAGTATTGTATTGTGTTTTTTTCTGTATATATGATATGTGATTCAGATGGAACATGGATACACCTCAAATCTAAGATGATAATGTTTACAATTGTATTGATATTTTTTAAACACATGAGAATGTAAAGAATATATATTGGCTAATTCGGTGTGAGTCACAGTAATTTTAAATTTTCTTCATTTATATATTTTTATTCTGGTTTCATATTATCTTTCATGGATATCCTTGCTATGGGTTTTAATTACTATCTCTACATATGGTAAATTTTATAATACTCCATTACAAATCTATAATTTAATAAAAGAAGGACATATGTTTGTGTTTTGTGAAACATGTTTGGAAATGTATAAAAAATTTAAAACAGATACAAATTCATGTATCTAAAAAAATAATTTTACAAAAGGTTTTACCCTTAATAAGAAATGGTTCTTAACAGTGAGCATTATATTACCACAACATATTAGAGATGTGTAAGGGTAACCATGGCATTACCATTAAATATAATCTTATTCTTTAGGGTCATTGTTCCTTACCCTTATGTAGATCAGTATATGTATGGGTCACCTAGATTTAAAATTACCCATGTAATGAAACATAATGCTTATCGTTATGTGAAGGGATCACATAATGATAGTATATATAGTTATTCTGAAACAAATTGGTTTCAAAACTGTAGTATGTAAGGGTAATTATGTTTTCTCTGAATCTATATAAAGGTAAGAATCAGTGTACCCTAACAAAGAACTTGATACATAAATTTATGAAGTAACTTACCAATACACAATGTAATCATAAATTGTTTACCGTAAATAAATGTGTCTACATATGGTTATTAAATCTTACCACTATGCATGAATGGGTTCTTGTGTAAGGGTAAACAAAACATTTATTATGTTTTTTTAACATATTAAATAATTTTATCTGTTTATTAAATTTTTATAAGTAATAAATTAATTTATTTTAGTATATAATAATTTGTAAAAAGGTTTATAATTTATTTATATATAAATTTGATGAATTTACTAAATGTTTATAAATTATTTTATTCAAAAATATTAAATCATAGTATTTATATACTTTTTAAACAAAATATATGTAACTACATCAGATATAAAAATAAGAGCTTTTATAGAGAAAATGGATGTGGTAATTAAAAATTGGTTATAAATTATTAAATAGTACTAGGATATAAGATGATTATATTAAAATATTGAATTATTCATAATTAAATAAATTTAATTTTTTCATATTAAAGGGGACTTATTTCGATACGGTTCAAAACACATTATAAATTTTTTTATAATTGATATTATGAAGAATTAGTTAAGGAATATGTAAATGATGTTTAAAATATATACTATTTAAAAAAATGATATTGAATTATAAATTTTTAATAATTTATATAATAACATATATTTGAAATGAATATGATATATAATGAAAAATAAGAAATAACTCATTCTGAAATGAAAATAAAAAATTTATATTTTACATTTTAGAATATTAATAATGAAAAATATGAATATAATAATAGGGTTTCTAATTATATTTGATTTATGAATTTTTAATAAAGGTAATCATCATGAAAAAATATTTGAATTTTTCAAATATGTAAAGGTTGTTCCCTTTTTTGTTCAAAGATAAATAAATTTATTTACTTTAACCCACAAAATCATTCCTTAAATATATTGATGTTATTGATTGTAATTGTTTTTATTTTCAAAGGTATGTGTTAATGATTTTATATTTGATAATGTGATAAAAATATACCACAATTAAATTTTAAAGGAAGAAATTATTTAGAATAGAGTTGATATTCATGAAATGATGTAAATAGATTCTACATAATGGGATTGAATGTAAAGGATTACAGTAATGTCAAATGAATCTATGTAAAATATATGCATCTTCAACGAAATTTTTATGTAATAAATAATGTTTCTATATAACAATGATTGGTAAGAAAGACACATTGTTTATGATTCATTAATTTCTAGAACATTGTAGAGAAGAATATTTGGATTGCAATATTTATACATAATTAATGTGTTTGTAAAAATATTTGTAAAACTATGCAAAAATGTGTTCCAACAACCCATTAGTGAGAGATTTTAATGAATTATTATTTTTGAAGTAATTTTTTTCGAACAAGAATAATTCCATATATGATTTGGAAACAATAATTTATTTGATAAATATTCCTACTAAAATGAACTATATGTTTTATATTAACCCAAATGGGTTGTCTTTATTATTTGTATAATGTAAAAATAAATATACAGTATAAGAGGATATTATTATTATATTTAAAACTAAAAATAAAAATTATTAAACTAATATTAATTTTATTTACATTAGACATAATATACTAAAATGTTTATCGTTTTTTATAATAAATATAAATATAAATTTTAAAATTCAGATACCATTTTGGAGGTGGATTTCATTATTATATCATATTAAGATAATGTGTTATTCATTAAATATCATAAAAAGTGTTTAGCATATGTGATAATGAATAAAATATTTAATGAATTGCATTAGTTGTTTTAAAAAATGTAAGACACTATTTTTAAAGGATTACACCAATGAACATGAAGAGTTTGAGGTATGAAGATAAATGGAAATTTAAAGAGTTAAAGTAGTTATCATAACATCATGTTATCAATTTTGCGAAAATGTGTTTCAAATGTATTGGTAAGTGGATATTTAACAATTTCATTTATTTACCAAATTACTATAATTGAAAACTTATCCTAATAGAGTTATGGAAGATAACTCAATAATAGTTTATTTAGTTACATTTATTTAATAGAATTTTATATTGGATATGGTTCCAATGATTACAATGAGGAACATAGAAAGTGTTCTAAGTAGAAAATATATGTTTTCATCATATCATTTTTTTCATCTTGTAAAGAAGTGTGAATATTTATAAATAGTGTAACAATTGGAAATATGATTCTCATGTATCACCATTAATCAAATTTCAATTCATTATATATGTTTCTCACTAATGTGATTAGTGGGTAGGTTTTAATATATGGTTACATTGAGATGTGACCAGGTCATATAGAGACGTGAATATGAAAATATATGATTTAAAGAGTTAAACAATCCTAGATAGTGTAGTGAACATAAATAATATATTTAATTTTATAGTATATGATATGAAAACCAGTTCTTATAATGTTTTTTCAAACTATTATAATGTATTTTATGAATAATAAAATTTACCTCATTAAAGGAAACCTCTATTTTAAAATCATTTCACATTCTCTACAAAAATGTATATATACACACATTTCACGAAGTGTAATGATAAATGACATCTCAATGTACGAATTTTAGTTTTTACACAACTGAATATCATTATTAATTATTGTCGGTTATGAATAAAGGATAATGTTATCATATGTTTTTTGATGTTTATGGGTATTAAATATTCTAGGTAGGCACAAAAAGGGACATAATATTATTTATGTGCTCTGGATGACTCAATAAATTTACAATATGTAATTTTATTCAAATGTATTATTTATTATATATGTGAATAAGTCATATATTATTTTATACTGCTAGAGTATGGTGAGACACCTATCATGAGAATCATAAAACTGTAATTCCCTATAAACACAAGTTAGTATATGAAAATAGAAAATATTAGGATGTTTGGGAATGTGGTTTATACTTTCATCAGTTCAAGCTTATTCATGATGGGATTTTTTCAATCATATGATGAGTAAAATATCTATACCATTGAATGAGATTGACATTTGGAGAGTTTTGTCGCAACTAGATATTTTATATCTATTGGTTTAAGGGACATGTCACGTTCATTATTCAAAATGATGAATGGAATGTTATGTTTTCATTGATTAAATCAGTACAAACATAGAGAATTGAGAATGTATTAGTTTTCTAGATGAGATCGGGATGATCTATGTCCCTAGACACTCATTTTTATAAAAAAATGGATAATATTACAATTAACAATTTAAAATGATGAAGCCTGGGGGAAATAATTATAATGATACATTTGTTTAATGGAGATCACGCTAGATCTGTTTATAGATTTAGAAACTTTAATGATTTTCTATATCCTTCACATTCATTACATATATGGATTTATAAATTCTTATTCTTTTTTAATTCTCAGAATGAATATTGAGTTAATAATAATGTTTGAATGAATGTGTATTGATTTTGAAATATAGATTAACTCTAATAATTTTTTTACTATTAATACAAAAACTTCTTGGATGACTATTCATAAGGTATGTCATATTTTATGTTGTAAGTTGATGTGTATGGTATCTTTATAAAAGTTTTTTGGAAGAAATAAAAATGTATTTATCGATATGATTTCAAAACTAATTTAAATGATCCAATAAAAGATGAAATAATGAAAAATTATTCCAGGCTTTAGTGAAAGTGGTATATGGATATATATATTCCATAAATAATTAATCATATAATACGTATAAATAATAAATTTTATTATATTCATGAAATAATGGTATGATGTTTTAAATAGTATACAACTGAACCAAAATGTTAAACCATTATAATTTTTTGTTTCACCCATCTATTATATCCTTAAATAAAATAATTTCATAATTATATAAAACACATTTTATTTTAAAATAATTCATATATATAATACATGAATTGGATTACACATTAACTTATGTGTGATAAATGTATAAGTTGATGAATTCAGGACTATGGAATGTATCTGAGTTATATAAACCCTATATCTATATGATGAAATATGTGTGGATATTTAGTTCATAATCGTTAACCCAAAGAATTATTTCTCTTACCTCCATTGTATCAGGATATTTTAGATCATTCTAGAGGATTGGGAAGTGATACATCCATGATATGTGATTTAGTTGGCCCATAGATACACAATGGTGGTGGGATGCTTATGTTTCCCGCATTAGTGATCTTTATAATATACATATGATGATGAAAATGATAGAGTGGATTTTTCAAGGTATGGTAAAACATTGAATGATTATATTCATCCATATTTGTTTTTGTAGGATTCATGTTGTCATTCTTGAAGATCCCTTATATATGCATTTAATATCTTCTTATTAATTTAGTAAATGTTACTATAATCCATTAAAAACTAAAATATCCCCCCAAAATGATAATTTCCACTAAAATAAAAAATTTATTGGTATAAAAAACTGTAATTTGTTTCACTAAACATGGATACAAATTATTTTGTGGGAAAATTTTAATTGAATTATTATTTGGAGAAATACATCCATAAAATGATCTATTTTTTCTTAACTAGTAGCTCCTAATGTAATCATAATGATGAAGGAAATACACAGTAATATCTCAAATTCAATCACCTAGATCTCCATATGATTTCTAGAATATATACACTAGTGAAAAAATAAAATATTATATAATCACATTGGAAAACATAGATATTGACATGGTTTATTCAAAGTCATATTCCAAAAGAGAAACACTAATGTTTTTATTAATGATGGGAAAAAATAAAATGATATTGAGATATGTAAATAAGTGATCACACTCATTTATTTATAGACAATTCAATCTGGAAGATCATGTTTCATGACCTTGTGATCTATACGGATGACGCTCTTCTAAATAAAATGCAACTAAAAAATTCAAGAACTCTATTGAAAATTTCTAGTGAAAAGTAAATGTTATTTATATTTCATTTAAATAACCGTATAAATATATATTACATATCTCGTGATATATATATTTGGTTGTTATTATGTATCAAATTGATTTAATCCTACATGAGTCAATTTCTCCTTATTTACATTAATTATCTAGATCTAGTTGAATGATGCGGTATCAACCTCTACTACAACTTCCGATTATATAATTCATTGGTTCTATTAAATAGTTCTATTTGGTTCTGGAAAATATTCACTAGATTAAGTTCATCAAAAAGACATATTTTCTTTTCTAAAGAACATTAATCATACATAAACGTAAAATATTATTTATGAATTATTATAATACCCATTTTTATTTAATCATTACAAATACATGTCATAATTTTTTATTAAGGTATGATAATTTTTCTAAATGTGTAACACATGATTTGACAACATAATATGATTTCAGTAGTGGTATTGGAATTTAACTACCCTCTAATGCTTTCCTAATGTAATTATCACATGTAATACTATGCATGGGAAATGTGTGATGAGATTATGCTAACTAAATTATAATATATTTGTAGTAATCCCAGACATTTGATTTTTTATTTTTAATGTATAGTATATACCAAATTTTATGACACCTTCTATGAAAAAAATATTCATATATTTATTATTTCATACCTATGATGTGATAAAAACAATGATACTCAGATATTTACTTATGTTTAGTAAAATAATCATTTAAATCATGTTATTCCTCCTCTTACATGGGTTTTGTCTCATCCATTGTTTTATATATCCAAGGACATCCACCTATATTACGAAGATCATATATTTATATTAGAGCACTATTTTGATGTATTTTTATATAGTTTAAATAATTATGTGCGGTATTTTTATATGTGTATTATTTTTTAAGGATGTAAACTTATTAATTTTGGAATGTGTAATATTAGGCTTATTTTTATTAAAAATTATTTAATAATCATTAATGTGATTTATGGATCAAAATATACCTCTATCTCCTAATATTATGAACATTATTCAAATCCACTTACAAGAGACATATTGTAATCACTAATAAATCCCCTACCACCAATGAGAAATTATGTAATATAATAGAACACAAAAATTATCTCAAAGGTTATTATATTGGACGATTATTTATATTTTTTAATATAGGAAATATCAACTAATTTTATATGATACACTTATTTTTTTGAAATTTAGGACACATGGTCATAGATTTTCTTCATGAGCTAGAATAATTCAAGTATCAATTCCATCAGTATGAGGATATTGAACATTAAAAATCATATCCTGTGTGGATAAATTATGCACCTACCATGTATGAAATATTTAGTGAACCTTGTAACTACATTTAATACAATACTCATATATACTCTGTGCAGTCACATAATCTCCAACCCATATAATTTTACCAACTCATCAACAAATGGGATTTCATTGATTCAAATGAATTTTGAAATAGTGGTTAGCTATTAAAAGATACAAAACACTACATTACTACCTTAGAGTGACCATGGAAACCCCAACATAATGTCCATGATAACCTCATTTCATTTCTATATAGGAATAGTATGTTTTTTATACGACCAAAAAGACTATAGTGTTTTCCAGAACTTACAGATATGTAAGGCATCATGAGATGAATCATATTATATATCACATCATTCAAACCCAAAAATATAAACATCATAGGTTGTGTCATATCTTCATCAAAATACGGTGTATAACCCATTTAAAAGTGTTAAAATGAAAGAATAGTTCTTCTATAATTATTGAAGGGGAGATCTCCCATCCTTGAAAATAATGGGGTTTATCCCCACCATGTGTCAAGCTATAAAGAAAATCTAAAATCTATATTCATTCACTTATAATCACTAAATTTTATTTTTTCACTAAACTTCATTCATCCTACATACAAATAATTATGTTATTCTTATAAAATACAATAATTTCATAAAATAATACTCTTCCCAATCCAAATATATCATAGTAAATAGGATTAACTACTAGAAGTCAAGAGTGGTCCGAAACACCACCTATAGATTAATGGTCCAACTAATAATTTCTATCAATTGATTAGCCTTTCCTGGAATTAAAACTATATCAAAATAAATGGTTCATTGGTATTCAAATTATCCCCACAACTAGATATTGGTGTATCCATGAGAGAATAATGACTAATGGATTTTATGGTATTTATATAAATAAAAATTTCACTATGTATCTAATAACATCAAAAAATAGTGCATTGTATACTATTATAATCACCAAACCATGGGTTATATAATTTTCCACATGTGGTCTCAACAAGAAAAAATAATAAGAGATAATTAAAACATCTTGTATCATGAAACCACAAAGAATAAAACCCAACACATCAAAAAACATAGTAAATTATTTTCTATACCTGGTAATGTAATGATCCATGTATATGTAGATCTATTCTTTAGATTCTTATACTACCTCATAAACTATTAATTCCCCTACTTTTTCAACTTATTGGTTTGTGTTGTTGATGATGATGCCCTATTTATGGAAATATCATCTTAATATTCTATACTAAACTTCAAAACAATAGAATCCTAAATTCTCAAAATCAATCATAGTCCTCTAAATATTTACTGAGTTGATCATCTTAAGTTATTTATAAAATCATCATACAAACATAAAAAACTTAATGGTCTATGTTTTTTATATATATCTTCATAAGAATTTCAATATGTGTTTGCTGATGTGAATGATTCTAATGATTGAAGAGAAATAAATATTCCCATGGATGATGAAAATGATAATTGAATGGGCGAAAATGCTACAAACTGATTGTTTTCTAAACATGAAAACCATTTATTACTGATAAAACAAAATTGATGTCTTATCTGCCAATAAAAGTGTATCACATTTACTAGTGAAAAAAAATGATGATAAATGTTAATAAATTTAAAATAGCTAAGGGATTCAAAGGGATGATAGAACTCCCCACATATGTTCTCTACTATCCCTACCACAACATATTTTATAAGTTCTTTTCTTGGCTCCCTTCCTGTTATCAATACTAGACCACCAATTTTGATAAAACATGGATGATCCTTCACATGGATCAAAATATGGGACATCCATCATCATAAACATGTCCCTTTATAACTACTCGTTTTTATTTTGTTCAGTTTTTGGTGATATATCTATTACTTTTATATATTTAATTATATAATATATTAAAAAAAATTCATAAATTTATAATTTTTTTATAATTTTTTAAATATTTCTCATGTTTGTGTGTTTATAAATATATGTATATATACATACATACATACAAACAAACACACACACACATATACATACATACGTGTTCTTATACAAATATAATTATACATATTTATATTTATTTTCATATATTATATATTAATAATTATATGAATATATTAGATTAAATAGTAAAATATATATTTATATGTTCTTTGAGGCATGAACACTAATATATATATATTGTATATGTGTATAAATATTCATCAATTTTTATTTAAAATAATGATTATATTATTTTTTTATTTAGTTATGCTATGTATATTTAGAAAAATATTTTATATCTAAATACTTTTATATATTTACATATAAAAATAATATTTGATGTGTACATATATTGAAGTATGTATACATGTGTATATATTTAATTATAAATAACACCAAAAATAAGGAATGATAAAAATCGAACATCTTAATATAAATATGATGGTAACCCAGATGAATAATTTGATCCTACATAAAAAACATAAATACCAAAATAAAAAGGGATTAAATTCCCTCAAATTTTGATAACATACATTACAAAAGTAAATTAACACAATTTTGGGATCATTCTGGCGTTTTTAACATTGAAAGAACACTGAATGATGTCACCTCAAATAATCATTTCATATAATCATTTCAAATAAATTGATTTCATATATAGTGGAGCTTAAACAGATGACCATTTCATAGGTTACTCTCTTTTTAATTGAGAGACATGATTTAATAATATTTTGAATTATTTATTATTTTTTTAATTTATATATCACCTAACATTTATTAAATGACTATCACTCAAAAATAAATATAAATGTACAGTTAATATTAAATTTTAATTATTTTATTAACTATGTATTAGTAATTATTTAACATATTTTTTTTTCGTAGATAAATCATAATTTATAAAATATAATATATTTGTATCAATATAAATATATTTATATATATTAATATATGCTTTTTAATGATAAATGTTTTCTATGAAGTATACCTCATATCAACACTAATAAAAGTGCCAATATATTTACCCATTACTAGTGTTGAAAAAATTAAAATTAATATTTTTTTGCATTGACTATACTGAAATCTATAGTAGTAAGAGATTGAACTATTTTTATGTTTGAAAATTTGTTTATAGATTTATATTTATATCTTTAAATAATTAAATAGACATTTTTGAGCATTTTTGGTCTGCTTGTATTAATGTTTAAGACATGTTTTGTTGTTATTTTTAAATACTATATTGATCAGAACATAAAAAATGTAAGATGTAATTTTTATAGTTTGAGAAATATATGAATCCATATTTGATGCATGTTGAATTATTATTTTCTTATTACAAAAAAATAAATTAAATGGTAAATGATTATATTATTTTTTGTAATTATTGTTCAATTTTATTTGGTTTTATCAAGAATCTACAATGGGTTTGATGGCCATGTGTGGAGAGGTTGATTCCATTCATGAAACATCTATGATCTTAATTTGACAACATCTTCATATGACAAGAGTGATTACCATATGATTTCACAGACCATCACACCATAAAAATCCCGAATCTTAGGTTTTGTTTTCATGATGATCATTTAGATTGTTAGTGTGAAGAACTGTCTTTTTGATTTCATGATTTTAAGTGTATAAAAAATTGATTTAAGATTCTTATGTTATCTATTAAATGTTATTGAATCAAAGATGTACAACAAGAAATATATGTATATAGAACAATATTGAATGTCTTACAAGTTGAGAATGTTTTTTTAATGATACATAATATTTTTGTTAAAAAAGTGGGAGATTGTTGAGAACAATAGTCTATCACTATGGTGTTTTTGATGGTCAAAAATACCCTCAATTGATTTCTAATAATTTTAATTTTTCATTATATTTCAGGAATTTAGTATTTATTTTTCTATTTCACGAAGAAATATTTAAGGTGTTGAAGGATGAGATTTAATTTCTAAAGTATTTTACCAAGCGTGTTCTACAAACATTGTTCACACCCTATATGGAGAAACATAGAGTATGGATTAAATGCGTTGTATACTTTATGAGATATCAGATAAGTATAGTTAATCAACCATATGTTATCTGAAATGTATGGAAGAGGAACCCTACATTATAAAGGAACCCTACGTTTGGGTTATTCAAAAATATGGAAGAAGAATCGTATGTAAGTTTTAAATGTTATGTTTGTTTCTCAAAAGTATGGCTCATCAACCTTACTTTTGTAAACAATATTACATTTCATCAAATGTATGGATCATGTACCATAAGTTTGGAAGCTTATAAAAGTATGGATCATTTATCATACGTTTGATTGTTGAAAAGAAAAGTATAGTTCATAAACCCTATGTCTGTAATCAACCGTACATTTAAAGGATGGGACTTCAACCCTATATTTATGCTCAACCTTACGTTTAAAAGATGCATGCTATACAGTTCAACTTTACGTTTGGAATCAGAGAATTAAAGACGATATTATTATGCAACAATTTGCAAGAGGACTATTAGGCTATTTTCAAGGCAGATATAAAGATGATTTTAAAGAGGATCATTGATTGAATAAAAGCCATTTTATCAATGATTTAAGTGATCAATATAAAAGGGTCTTTTTATGAAAAATCTTCATGGAAGTTACGACTGCTCTGTTATTTATAATTTTTTATTATCATGAGTCAGAAGGAGAATTTTTTGGATCTAAATTTGCAGGATAAGTGCTCATCATTAATATATAGATGTGATATTTACACAGAGAATATATACGAGTTTTTCGTAATAAAAACATCATACATTCATAAAATAAAGGAAAACTGAGACAATGAAAATCACAGATCTACTAATTCAAAAGAGAGACAATTCTCTATTTAATGAAGAAGAAGAATCAAGATAGAAGAATCACACATTCTACATCGATGATCTACTGTGAATCTTCTACTGCTGGAGTTGTGAATTATATTTTTTATATCTACTGCAACATGATCGACTCAGAATGACTCTTATTTGAATATCCTTATTTTTGAAGGCTACAATCCATCTACTGTAAATTGCATTATGTTTCAATTGTGAAGAACAATGGGAATGTATTTTCAATGTACATATACCATTATTATCTATTTTTGAGTGATCAGCTTCTCATAAAAAGCTGTATAGGTTCTGTGAGTGATCTAGAAGGCTTTATTTTTGCCGTAGATGGTAAAGGTTTCAACTGCCTATACTAAGTTATGGAATGTTCTGCTGACAAGAGGACCAGATAGTGAAAATCACTGAGCTCATGAAGTAGAGCATTGGGGGAGTGAACTAGGGGCCTACTATTCCCCGAACCACTATGTCTCTGCTATGAAAATTTATATTTCATAAATTAATCTGATTAAAGTAAAAGGGAAGAACGAGATCATGCAATGAATTTGTAAAAGACATAATTCACCCCCCTCTTTTGTATGTTTGGTATATTTTGATCCAACAATTGGTATCAAAAGTTGAGCGTTCTGATAAAGACATAACTATATGAAAGTGATTATACACAGGGAAAGATGAATAATACAAGTGAGGGAATTTCAATGGCTATATCACAGTACATTAGTGGAGAAAATTATGGATGCTGAAAATCTAGAATGATAATTTATCTAAAAAACCTTGGATACAAAGTATATTCAATGATTCTGAATCCTTATGAAATACCTGACACGATTGAGAAATGGAGTGCAACTACTATAGGAGAATATTATATGAACATCAAGGAAATAAATGCTATTATATTCGGTCTAGAAACTGATGAATTCAACAGAGTATCTCAATTCCCAATAGCATATGAGATGTGGAAAACTATTGATGTTGCTGATAAAGGAACTGAAAATGTTATGAAAATGAGATATGCTACTGCTAAGATTAAATTCGACACATTCATAATGTTTGTAGGTGAATTCATTACTGAAATGCATGAAATATTGACATAGATTTTAAATAATATAACAGCTTTGGGAGACCCAATCAAACAAGCTGATCGTACATTAAAAGTACTGAGAGTACTGCCTACTAAATGGAATATAATATCTACTGTAATCAGATAGTCAACACCTATCAAAGACTTAACCATGAGAGAGTTGATTGGAACAATAATGATGTATGAATCCGAGATGTAAGATTAATCAAATGAGCATATGGTTCTGATCAAGGGAGAATACACTACCTTAAAAGTGTCATCTAAAGGGAAAAGAAAAAAAGCGAATGAATAAAAAGTAAAGGAAAAATCAAAAGTTCTGATTCATCAAATTCAGATATAGAACTGGATCATCTTTCCAGAAAGTATAGTAAATTATACAAAAATAAGAAAGGTTTATGAAAAAAAATTAAATAGGATGAAAAAGAAGTCGAATGTTATGAGTGAAAGAAGATGGGTCATATCAGACCTGACTATCCATAGTTAAAAGAAGACAAGAAAAAAATGTTCTTAAAAAGGATTTATTATGAGAAAAAAATACAATAAATCAATGAAAGATACATGGATTTTTTCTAAAGAATCCAGCATCTCTTCAGAATCAGACTCATAGAAGGGAGAAGTTAATCTGAAAGCCAACATGTGCCTTATGGCAGAAACAGATGAGGTACAAACATATTACTCTTCCGACTCTAACTCTAGTTCTGAAACAAGCTATTAAAATAAAAAACATAAAACCTACTGCAACATGCTTGATGAAAAATAAGACCCTCTTTTTAAGAAACAAAAGTCATTAAAGAACATTCACAATGTTGTTTCTGATGAAAGAGATACAATACGAAAGTAATTAAAGGAGTTAAATTATAAGTATAATTCAATTAACATTGACTATACAGATCGTGAAGCTAAAATAAAAACAATGTAAAAAGAAGTAGAAACATATAAAAGTGCATCGCTTATATTTACCAATGGGGAAAAATGATTGAATTAAATTCTTGGAAAAACTGTTATTATGAATGAAGGATTTGTAATTGGCAGTAAAGGTGAAAAACATAAGTTGTAGAAGAATTATTTTGTTCCATGTTCAAAAAATTAAATTGTAATTACTGTGGAACAAGGGGACATATTTCTAAGACATGTTTCTTAAGAAAACCTAAAATAAGATGTAATAAGAAATATTTTGTTTCAAATAATTTATTGGATTCTATTGATTTTAGAAAGACAAAGAAAGTATGGATTCCCAGATCATTTCTATCTAACACAACTGGACCCAATAGAATATGGGTACCAAAGAAACTTGTTTAAATGCCTTTGTAGGAAGCAGGTCACAGAAGGAAAAAGACCATTTGTTATACGGACAGTGGCTACTCAAGGCATATGAGTGGAAGCTCATCGAATTTCTCTACACTCACTCAAAAAGATGGTGGACTTGTCACTTTTGGTGACAATTCCAAATGGAAGATCATTTGAATTGGAACAGTTGGAGATCCAGAAGCTGTCTCAATCAACAAATTACCTTATGTAAAAGGATTGAAACAAAATATGATAAGTATCTGTCAACATTTTGATGATGGTTATGCTGTTGATTTATCCAACAATTACTATTTTGTTTTAAAAAATTAACTGTCTACATTTAGAGCACCTAGAACTGACAATGTGTATACCCTAGATTTAAATTCCTTATGTAAACAACAACTAAACTGCTTAACTTCTAAGATAAATGAATTCTGGATCTGCCATAGAATAATTGTACATTGCAATATATATGCTTTACATAAATTATCCAAGAAACAATTAGATTCTGATTTTCCTACTCACAAATTTTAATGTGATTGATTTTGTGATGCAGGTCAACATGTCAAGTAGCAGAAATCATCCTACAAATATGTTAACAAAATTCCTACATTTAAACCTCTTGAAATTATCCATAGAGATTTTTTTGGACCTTCAAGCGTATAAATCATGGAAAGTAAATTTTATATATTTGTTTTGGTTGATGACTATTCTATATTTACATGGATTTTTTTAAAAAATTTAAAAATGAATCTTTTACATTTTTGCAATGTTTTTGAAAAGCTGTTCAAAATTAAAAAAAATTTAAAATAATTTCATTAAGAAGTGATCATGGTTGAGAATTTTAGAACATGGAATTCAATTACTTTTTTCAAATATGGGTATTAAATAAACTTCTCTGGACCATGAGTGCCTCAAGAAAATGAAATTTTTGAAAGAAGAAATAGGATTATTTAGTAAATGGATAGGACTATGGTAAACGAATACAGTCTTCTTACTTATTTTTAGGCAGAAGCTGTAAGCACAACCTACTAAAGTAAATTACTTAAATGTTTTTGGATGCAAGGTTTACGCCTTCAATTCCGAAGACAATCGTGGTATGTTTGATCCAAAATCTGATGAAGGAATTTTATTATGATATTCTGCTACTCCAAATCTTATAGTATTTTTAATAAAAAGTAAATGATTATTGAAGAAGCATTTTATGTGAAATTTGATGAATCTAATCCCTCTGAGAAAATGACAGATCAAATGGATGAGCTTGATTCTAATGATAACATGAGACTTGAGAACCTAACAGGTAATTTTGAAAACTATATAAATTATATTCAGTCTAGTCTAGAAGAACTTGACACTTAAGAAACTATAAGTGTACTGCCTAGATATTCAAGGACCCTAAAGAATCACCCTTTAGAAACTATAATAGGAGACTTAGAAACATGAATAAAAAATAGAAGGAACATAGGAATTCATGTTGATTTTTATTCCTTTCTATCCAAATTAGAACCCAAGTCTATATAAGAAGCATTAGATGATGAATGTTGAATTATATAAAGACTTGAAGAACTAAACCAATTCAATAGAAATGAAGTCTGGAAATTCATTGAAAGACTACAGAATTGTCCAGTTATTAGAACCAAATGGGTTTTTAGAAATAAACAAGATGATCAAGAAATAAGAACTGGAAATAAAGCGAGACTAGTTGCTAATGGATACAATCAAGAATAAGGTATAGATAATGATGAACCCTTTGCACTTGTAGGTATATTAGAAGCCATTAGAATCCTCTTATTATAAGAATCTCATATAAATTTTAAGTTATTTCAGATGTATGTTTAGTCTTCCATTTAAAATGTTTATTTGATGGAGGATGTTTATGTTAAGCAACCTCCTGGTATTGAAAATTCTCAAAAACTAGATTCTATTTTTAAACATACTAATGATTTTTATGAACATAAACAAGCACCCAGATCTTGATATGAAATATTAAGCTCTTTTATTTTGAAAAATTATTTTATAGTTGGATTGGAAGACCCAACACTATTTAAAAAACCTGTAAATTCTACTATTTTATTGGTTAGAATTTACTTTGATGATATAATTTTTGGATCAAAAAATAAATCCCCTTGTTAAGAGTTTTGAAATCTAATGCAAAAATAATTTGAAATGAGTATGATGGGAGGATTAAATTTCTTTTTAGGAATTCAAATTTACAAAAATATTTTGGAAATGTTTTATATCTAATCAAATACAGTACTAATTTACTAATGAAATTTGGACATAGAAACAACAAGACATATACAACTCATATGTGTACTAATATAAAACATGATTTGGATGAAACTATAAAATTCGTTGAAAACAAGTTATATAGAGGTATGATTGGTAGTTTATTATATCTTACTGCTTGCATGACAGATATAATGTATTCATAATTTCACTGTGCATGATTTCAATAAAATCCTAAAGAATGTGATTTAACTGCTGTTAAAATCATTTTTAGATATTTAAAAGGAACTGTTTCTCAATCCCTTCGTTATCCTAAAACTTATGATTTTAATCTAATTTCATATTCAGATGCAGACTTTGGGAGTTGTATAATAGATTGGAAAAGCACTTTGGGTACTTGTCGCTTTTTTGGAAAATCCTTAGTGGCATGGTCAAGTAAGAAACAACACTCAGTTGCCCAATCAAAATCCAAGGCAGAATATGTATCTTCTGGCAGTTGATGTGAACAAGTTTTGTGGATGAAAAACACTCTTATTGATTTTGGACTAAACTTTAATAGTATGCCAATTTTATGTGATAATACTAGTGATATAAATATTTCAAAAAAAAATCCTATTAATCATTATAGGAATAAGAATATTGATATCAGACATCATTTTCTAAGAGATCAAGTTCTTAAAAAGGATATATCATTGGAATTTGTAAGTACTGAAATTAAATAAGAAGATATTTTTACTAATCGACTTCCCACTGCAAGGTTTGATTTTATTAATCTGGATCTAGATTTACTTAATTTTAAATGAATGTTTTATTTTATTATGTTGTTTCTGTAATGCCTCGACCCCAGATACCCAAAGTCGATGAATTATTTTAATACATTGGCATGATTACAAGGAATAATGTATTGACGGACCGATTAGTTTTGCAGTCATAGAAAATTGATTATATATATTAATATCACATTAATCATTATAACATATAAAACAACATAAATTATCCTTTATGAAAGCCATTATTCCCTTGGCTGAACCCAGTATATTAACACAATACACTTCTTGGAATCATGGAAAAAATAATACATAGAAAGGGGTGAGATCAACGCTTAGTAAGGGTATGCAATACAGTGGAAACTTTCTTAAATATGTATAAATATTTAAGGCAATGTATAACTAAAACCAAAACTTTTTAAACATGAAATTCAGCATAATATGACAACAATAAAATTAAATGATTCCATTTACTTATTCACATGGATATTATTCTAGTCAAATAATCACACAAAATATCAATAACAATTTTCAAAATGATGGAATTCATAATTCCAGACTATAATAACCACATAGTCAAGGCCCTGTGCCAAGACTACAAATAAGATTTTGTCAAGGACTTGTGCCAAGACACTAGTTTGTCTCATGAGACCTACCAATTCATCGAGGAGCTATAGAGGGCTCCACCCATCACTTACTAATTCCAATGCATTCCTTATATGAAACGTTTTAAACATAACATAAACATTTGTATTAAAACTAGAATTCGAAATGTCAATACTTTAACCATAAACCATGAATGCTACAAAAATAAAACAACCACAGTCAAACAAATCACAAAACCTTCAATAAAATATGGATGATTTGTATCATAATAAATCAACTTCAAAACTATTTTAAAATAAATTAAATGATTTTGACATAGATTAAAATGATTTGTAATAATCTTTGATAGAATATCGATTTTTCATGAAAACATTTATGTCACACAATTTGGAAAGGAAGAAATTTAAATATATTTTTGAATCAATCTTTCCCACACCACACTGAAACTTTTTAAAGTAATTAAAAATTTAAAACATTCATTCCCATTTATATAAATCCTTAAAACCATTTTGAAAACATGGACATTAATGAGAATGGTTTATAAGAATAAATCTTTAAAACATTCAAAATGATGTTTCAGTAAAAAGTCCCTTAAAAACAATCTCATTGAAAACTATTTTATGAAAAATGTACATGGATAATAAATATGTCCCAACATATAATTATGTATAAATAATCTTAGATAATAAAGAGATTGTGAAATTATCCCTTACCTTGCACTTTCCTTTAGTTGAGGGTAAATTAAACCTCCTCTTCTTCGTGTTCTTCCTTTTGATTTGATCAATAGTGATCCTTAGGATGGATTTATGATTAAAATAAGGCCTCTAAGATTATCTGAGAAAAGTTGGGAGGATATTTGGGTAGGTTTTGGCTGAGCCAAATGGCTTTGGAGGTTTGATTTTGAGAGAAGGGGAAGTTCCCTTTTATAAGAGGGGTGAGGGTCACTTTAGAAAAAGATTAATGTATTAATACATTATACACTAATATTAATTTATAATGGTTCCATATGAATTTATTTAGATACTTAGGTGGTTATGGGTTGAAATCCTCTCAACCAGCAGGTTTTAGACAGGTTTAGGTTACCATTTTAACCTTATCTTTTAAAATCAACTCTTAAATAAATTGTTTAACTTTTACCGTGTCTTCTTGTATTCTTACTCAATATCGTTAATAAACATACTCTAAACATCCAAGAGAACCTCAAGTGGCTCATTAATGACATATATATTATTATTTAATCCCTTTGTTTGAACCTTACATTTTTAAGAATATTATATGAACAAATATTATTGTATTGTTTTTAAATATTAATTTTTGTCAATTTTGACACTATTTGGAATTTTGTTTTTTTGAAAGTCATCACAACTTAATTACTTGTAAAAAGATACATTTAATCATCCCTAACATGTCATAGTCACCTAAAAAATTCTTGGATTTCATAAAAACTTTGATATTATATTTATTTTAATATTTATAATACCATTTATTTGATTCTTTCATTAATAAAGTAATTTATGAATCATCATTGTGTCATAAATAAATTTAATTATTTAATGTCTAAAAATTATAAATAAACTACCATTATGTAGGAAATATTTTTATGAATATAATTAATATTTATAGTTGAATTTATCTTATGTGTATCCCTTTATTAAAAATGTATTAGTTATTAAACATTGATTTTAAATATTTTAACTCTTCTTTTAATTAAATAATAATAAATCTCCTAATCTAATCCAAGTGGACCTAAATGATAATATTTTATTCCTAAGGTGATTTTTGGTTTAGATACATTTTTCCAATAGAATTAGTGCATATTTAAGTGTAATATTAATATCATTTTTACCCTTAATTACCCTATTTACTTTTAACAATGGTAAATAAAAGTATGAAGTTACTATTAACCAAAAATTATTTCCATATCATTGAACCACATTTTACTTACTGGTATCAACTGTGTCTCTTAAAATTTTGAAATTCCACTCACATAAGATGTAAAATTATGTTTTATGTAAATTTGTAATTTTTCATAGGAGGTGGGTAAAAGACAGTGAAAAGTTCAATAAACTTTTTATATATCGAAAATTATTATAAAATGAATCCAATTAATTAAATTGAACTTATATAGGTATTTTTTTTCCATTTTGACATAAAATAAATTTAAATAAAATGAATCATTATTTAAATAAAAATTCAGTTTTAACCAACCACTGAGTGTTTTTCACTATTCATCAAAATTTGAAAGGTTTCAGAAAAATACCAAAATTTTCCCTATGATAATTTTGATATTCTGAATTAAAAAATGTTGTCTATTATACCAAATTAAAAACATGGAATATGCATTAATTAATTTAAAATTATTTCCCATTTTCAAAACCAAAAAGCAGGTTTTTAAGAAATAATAACTATCAAAAGATTGACACTTGTTTATGTACAATTTCAAAGTGAAATTACTCCCAATGAACAATATTTAATTAAATGGTAAAAATATAATCTCATTATACTTTAAAACCACTCAAATTTATAATTTAACACTATAAATTATTTTTATTAAAAAAGTTCTTTTTAGTTAAAATTTATTATTTTTCACTATTCACCCAAATATGAAAGTCATTTGAAAAATATATAAAATTCATCAAAACTAAATTTTTTATGTCCTGATTCTAAAGAAGAAGTTTATTTGTAAAATTTAATATATAAATGTGTCAAATATTTTATTTTAAAAAGGTTCTCCATTAAAAGGTGGTTTAATTGAATTTTATTAAATACTTCTTTTATCTGAAAAATGAATTTGTTCTTATATTATTTCTCAGAAACTCATAATATGGATTATAATATTATAAGTATTCTATAAAATTCAAAATTTAGTTAATACTATTCATAACCACTTTTGAACGAATAGTTTGGTAAGTCGTGATGCGCATGAACATGGTGTTGCGAGTAGTGGAAGTTATTGAGTTACTTTGAAGAAATAGCGTACTATGAAATCTTGGTGTGTTACATTCTACCCTAATTCAATAAACTGCTTCCTCGCAATTTGAAATTGTTCTTCGAAAATTAAAGGTTGAAAATAGAAAATAAATTTGTGGGAAAACCCACATTGAAAATCGGGTTAATAAAATTTAGTCTTAATAAGAGGAAAAGGGTAATGAAAAAGTCACCACCAAATTAGTGTTTCGAAAAGGAGAAAATTGGTGGCAATTATAAAAACATAATGAGAGGAAAAATGTAAATATTTATAGGGACTAATTGAGGTCATCAATCAAAAACAAGTGTAAAATTGAGGGCCTCAAATCCATCAATCTATGATGAATTAAAATATCATTGGTTCAACAAAACATAAGGTATTATGATAACACATTTTTGGTTTTAATATTCCTTCCCTAAAGTATAAGGATTAATTTATTCATACGATGAAAAAAAAGTATACTTGGAAAGTAGAGTTACATCTTCTCTAAAACAAAATCATCTTTCACTCTAAAAGATAATAGAAATTTAAAATTTTCTATTTATCATAATCGTATAGGATTCCAAAAATAATGAATTCATAATTCACATATAATAATCTTTAAAAAACATCATTATTAAATCTAGGACATCACGTGGGAAAGTTATAAGTGATACAACTTTACCAACCTTCAGATGTGGGTTCATGTCTCACGGCCTTACCGAACGTGACGGGTTGCCACCCAACCTCCAGGTTGTCCTTTTTATGGTAATCCAAAAATAATCTCAAACTTGACTTATCCAAAATACATCTATCCAAACTCATAATTCCAAATTTATAAGAAAGTTAAACATAACGAGGATCCTTTTTTCCAGGCAATAACATGTGAACGCCTTCATCGTGTATTCTTTTACAACACCGCAACATCCTAAATTACCAAAATCAACCATCTCTTATTCCAAAAATCACTATCTCATTAACATGACCATATTAAGGATTAACTTTCCATCAACCATTTATTTTCCAAAAAGTGTATCTTACTATTTTGTCACATTTCTTAGATCCATATAATATCAAATCCTCAATAAAATTGTATTGCAGTACAATACATATTTATCACCAAAATTCATGGAACAAGTATATTGTAGATACAACACACAAATGAAATAATTCTATAATAACAACATAATAACTCTAGTCTCTCTTCTTCATCTGAGGTACTATCATAACAAGATTATTATACAATAACATCATTTGCGGTATACTCTTATGACTGGGATATTGATTCGCGTAGTGTCTCAACGCCTTGCTGATAAAGCATTTTACATTTGAAAACATTATCTTACCCTATGAATCATGTACTTGGTGTCCTTTTTCTCTACAATTATAACAAAATCACATTCCCTTCAAGAATTTACCATGGTGATTCATTCCACATTTATCACATTTGGAAAATCCTTATTTACCTTATTACCTTAATCTATATTTCTTTCTACTATCCTTTTCTTTTCCTTCTTCCCTTAAAAGCCATTGGATTCTGAGAATTCTTTACTGATCTTGTGATACAATTTATTCATATGATGATAATACATGGGAGACAATTTCCTTTCTAAATGTTGGCTTAATACAATGAATATTATGAACCTTCTTAATTATGGATCATACTTATTGCTGGAGTTCTCATTCCTTCTACTGAGTTCCATTTCTAAACAATGGCATAAAATATGTCAGTTTATGAATCACAATTCATAATTCCAAACATCAAAAATACCTAACGTAAATTGAACAGTTTATGGATATAATCCATAATCACAAAAAAATTACTTGAGTAGATATATACTCATAAACCCTTTATAGTGGTTTGTAAAGAAAATGAGAATTATCCTAGGCATATCCCCTCGGAGTGTAGTAACCAAGAGTGCAGCAAGGCCCGTTGTCGTGCACCAGTTCTCGTTCGAGTCTAGCTCAAAATGGTGTTTTCGGGTTTTACCCCTAGTTACATCTATGCCAGAGTAGCCTCTACCTGCTCGTATCCATACAGAGTTGTATTTTCATAGAAAAATCACAAAATTTCTACATTACCAAAATTCATGTAAGTCCGTATATACTAATCCTCAAATTCTATCTTAGGTTTATGTGATCTAATTAGAGTTTATCTAAATCATGCTACCATGGTTATTTCTAAACATCCTCTGATACCAACTATAACACCCCGACCGCAGTTACCAAGAGTCGGTGCATTATTTTAATAAATTGGCATTATTACAAGGAATCATGTCCTGAAGGAATGATAAATTTAGTAGACTTGGAAAATAGATTACATACATGAATGTTACATTACACTTTATAACATACAAAACAAAATACTTAATCCTTTATGAACGCAATAATTCACTTGGCTTAACCCTGCATATCAAACACAATACAATTCTTGGAATCTTGGAAAAAATAAAACATAGAAATGGGTGAGCTCAAATGCTCAGTAAGCGTAAGCAATACAGCAGAAACATTCATAAATAAGTATAATCATTTAAGGGAATGTAAAAATAAAAAAATACATTTTAAACTTGAACTTTAGTATAATTTGGAAAAAATAAAATGAAATAATTCCATTTACTTATTCACATGGATATTCTACTTGTCTAATAATCACATGCAGTATCAATAACCACTTTCAAAATGATGGAATGCATAATTCCAGACTATCAAAACCACATAGTCAAGGACTTGTGCCAAGACTACAAATAAGATTTTGTCAAGGCCGTGTGCCAAGAAACTATTTTGTCTCATAAGACCTAATGATGCATCGAGGAGCTATAGCGGGCTTCACCTGTTACTTACTAAGTCCAATGCATTCTTAATATTAAAAGGTTTAAACATAACATAAACATTCTTATTAAAACTAGCATTCAAAATGTCAATACATTACCCATAAACAATAAATGGTATAAAAATAACCCATCCATAGTCAAACATATCCAAAATACTTCAATAAAATATGGAAGATTTGTATCATAATAAATAAACTTCAATAAAAGATTAAAATCCATTAAAGGATTTTGACTTAGATGAAAATGATTTGTAAAACTGTTCGAGAGAATATCATTTTTTCATGAAAACCTACAAAAGTCAAAAAAAATTGAAAGGAATAAATTTAAAGACATTTTTAAATCAAAGTGTACCATACCACTTTGATACATTTTAATGTAATTAACATTTTGAAACATTCATGCCCATCAAAATAAATCCTTAAATCCATTTTGAAAACATGGACATTAATGATAATGGTTTAGACGAATTAATCTTTAAAACATTTAAAATGATGTTTTAGTAAACCGTACCATAAAAAAAATCCATTTGAATAATTTTTTATGAAAAATGGACAAGGATAATAAATATATCCCAGTATATACTTATATAAAAATAATCTCAGATAATAAATAGATTGTGAAATTAACCCTTACCTTGAACTTTCCTTTAATTGAGGATACATTTAACCTCCTCTTCTTCAGGTTCACTCTTTTGACTTGATCAAAAGGGCTCCTTAGGTTGGATTTCTAATCAATATAAGGCCTCTAGGATTATGTGAGATAATTTGGGAGGTTATTTGGGAAGGGTTTGGCCGAGCCAAATAGATTTTGAGGTGTGATTTTGAGAGAAGGGGAAGTGCCCTTTAATACGAGGGGCAAGGGTCGCATTAGGAAACGATTGAAGTATTAATTTATTATACACTCATATTCGGTTTATAATGGTTAAAAATTAATTTATTTCGACCCTTAGGTGGTTATGGGTCAAAATAATCTCCACCAATAGGTTTTAGATAATTTTAGGTTAACATTTTACCATTTTCTTTTAGATTTAACTCTTAGATAAATAGTTTAACTTTTACTGTGTCTTCTTGTATTCTTACTCTATATGGTTAATATATTTACTATAAGATTCCATGAGAACCTCAAGTGGCTCATTAATGACATATATATTATTATTTAATCCCTTTTTCTGATCCTTACATTTTTTGGATTATTATATCAACCAATAATATAGTATTTATTTAAATATTAATTTATGTCAATTTTGACACTGTTTGAAATTTTGTTTTTGTTAAAGTCATTACTACTTGATTACTTTGAACAAGATACATTGAATCATCCCTAACAGTTAATAGTCACCAATAAAATTTGTGGATGTCAATAAAACATAGAAATTATTTTTATTTTAATATTTATAATACCATTTATTGGATTCATTCATTAATAAGGTAATTACTACATCATCATTGTTTCAAAAATAAATTTTATAATTTAGTGTATAAAAATTATAAATAAAATACCATTATATATTTAATATTTTTATATTTCTAATGAATATTTATTGTCTAATTTATCTTATGTTTAACCCTATATTAAAAATGTTTTAGTTATTATACATTGATTTTAACTATTTTAACTCTTCTTTGAATTAAATAATAATTGACCTAATCTAATACAAGTGGACCTAAATGATAATATTTTATTTCTAAGGTTGTTTTTGTAGAGATACATTTGTCAAATAGAATTAGGAGACGTGTTAGGGTAATATTAATATCATTTTTACCCTTAATTGCCCTATTTACTTTTAACCGTGGTAAATAAAAGTAAAAAGTTACTATTCACAAAAATTATTCTCATCTCATTGAACAACATTTTACATACTTATATAAACCGTGTCTCTCAGATTTTTTAAATTCCACTCACTAACGTGGTAATAAAATTTTTTATGAAAATTTGTAAATTCTCCTAGGAGGCGGGTAAAAGACGGTGAAAAGGTCAATAAAATTTTTATATATCTAAAATTATTATAATATGACTCCAGTGAATTATGTTGAACTTATATTGGTATTTTGTATCTTATTTGACCTAAAATAAATTTTAATAAATAAATAATTATTTAAATAAAAATTTGGTTTTAACAAATAACTTAGTGTTTTTTACTATTCATCAAAAATTTAATGTTTTCAGAAAAATACCAAAATTCACCCTAAGATAATTTTGATATTCCTAATCCAAAATGATATCTATTTAACCAAATTAAAAACATGGATGTTGCAATATTTAATTTAAAATTAATTCCTGTTGTCAAAACCAAAAAGCGAGTTTTAAAAAAAAAAAATAACTATCAAAAGATTGACACGTGTTTATGTGCAATTTCAAAGTGAAATTACTCACAATGAACAATATTTAATTAAATGGTAAAAATATAATCTAACTATACTTTAAAACCAGTCAAATTTATAATTTGACACTATAAATTGTTATGATTAAAAAAGTTGTTTTTAGTTAAAATTTAGTATTTTTCACAATTCACACAAATATGAAAGTTATAAGAAAAATATCAAAAAATCATAAAAACTAAATTTTTATGTCCTGATTCAAATAAAAAAGTTTATTTGTCAAATTTAATATATAAAAGCTTCAAATATTTTATTTTAAAATGGTTCTCCATTAAAAGGCGGTAAAAATACATTATTTTTAAATACTTCATTTATCTGTAAAAATAAATTTTTTTTATATATTATGTCTAAGAAACTCATAATATGAATTCTAAAATTATAAGGATTATATAAAATTCAAAATTTAGTTAATACTATTCATAGCCACTTTTGAACGACTTGTTTTGTAAGTCGTGATGTGCTTGAACTCGGTGTTGCCTCTAGTGGAAGTTATTGAATTACTTTGAAGAAATTACGTACTATTAAATCTTGGGATGTAACAGTATCTTTATTTTAATAATATTTAAAATAAATTAGTGATTTTTTTTTCAAAGTGAATATGTTTTTTTGCACAATAAATTTTATTTGTATTTAAAATCTATATAATAATTATTGATGACACGGAAATCAAGGTTGTTAGAAACCATTAGAATTCTGAAATGTTTCATTTTCTACCAAAAACCCCTTTGAACCCACAACGCTTTACCGCTCTTTGTCTATTCGAACCAGAACCTTCAAAAACGTAATACTATTTTGAATCTTCAAATATTTTTTTGATAGAAATGGCCAAGATCAAGATAACCAATGAAGCTGAGACCATCACAGCAATGAAACCACGCTCCGAAGAAAGAAAAGTTTTGAAAGGAAAGGTCATAGACCTAGAATGTCTATTTCAGAAGAATATTATGTTGAAACAAGCTCTCGCTTTTCAAAATCTAGAGAAGACCTTCAATGGTGAGAATTATGAGTTTTTGTATGAGATAGAAATATGATATTTCTTTATGTCTTTACAATTTAGTCTATGAGAAGATGAGAATATAGTAGTACCGATGATTAAGGATTATGATGTTTCAATATCACCTATAGAGATTTGTCAGATTCTGAATATCCCTCATGAGGGAGTTTTTAATTTTTATTTGAAAAATATAGGAGATTATGTGCATAAGAATTAAGATATCATGTCTTTTCTTTTTTTGTTCAACTCTTATAAGGAAGATGTTGATAAAGGACCAGGATCCAGATTAGAAAATCATAGTCAAATTTGTGAAAATAGGGATTGCACTGAGGATGTCTGAGTTGGAGAAAATCTTGTATCCAGACATGTATATAATGTGTTTGTTAAAGATTGATATAAGGCTTAATTTTCCAAGGTATATGGCAAGGTATCTTATTATTGTTGTCAATCAGGATACCACATGAATTTTTATCCATTTGGAAGATTCATTTCAAAAATTCTATTAAAAATGGATATGGTGAGGCTAGTGAAAGCCAGATATTGATGTCATCATAGTAACACTCTTGGTTATGGAACCCTGAGAAAGATTGGTTGCCTCTAGAGATCATTGAATCGAAAACTGTTTCTAGTAGGGGGTGAGGAAGAAGAAGAGAGTGCTCAATCTCAGTCTGCAAAGTCCATGGAGGGACAGGCTGAATCAAGTGTGAGAACTAATGTAATGATAATAAGATTTTAAACTGATGAATCTCAAGAAGAAGGAATTCATATGGGACTTCAGATTCAAAGAAAAAGAACTACTAATTAGGAACATGGTTCACCTATTTTTTCAATAAGAGATTTACTCTCTTACAATTTTCTCAGAGAAGAAGTTGTTGATCAGCCACAAGAAGAGGATACTACTCAAATTATAGTGAATACTCAAGTACAAACTGAAATTGAACCTCAATCTAAAACTAAAAATGATGTTCTAATTAAAAAGGAAAAGGAGGCAAAGCATGGTGAGGAAGTGGCTAGTCCTTATGAAATTAAATAAGATATTGTTTTAGAAAATCCAATGTAAGAACTGATTATTGATGTTCTCTATGAGAATGTTTCTAAAGTTCAAACAGAGGTAATTCTTGTGGATTTTTCTGTGGAGGAGACTGGAAAAGGCTCTGAAGAAAAGTCTGTGCACCAGCTAGCTCATATTTCAGAAATTTATTATTATTTTTTCTATTTATGGATGAAATATTTATGTTCTTGAACAATGAGATTTAATTGCTGAAGTATTTGCTTTAGCATGTTCTAGAAACACTGTTCATACCCTATGTGGAGAAACGTAGTGTAAGGATGAAATGTGATGTATACTTTATGAGATATCAGAAAAGTACAGTTAATAAACCATATGTTATTGGAAGAGTATTTAAGAGGAACCCTACAATAGGAAGGAACCCATGTTTTGTGTTATTGAAAAAGTATGGAATTAAAACTATACGTAAGTTTTAAATGTTATATTTGATTCTCAAAAGTATGGTTCATCAACCTTAATTTTGTACACAATATTACATTTAATCAAAAGATTGGATCATATAACTTACATTTGGAATATTATAAATGTATGGATCATTTATCATAAGTTTGACTATTGAAAAGAAAAAGTATGGTTCATCAACCCTAAATTTTTAATCAACCTTACATTTTACGGATGAGACATCAAACCTCCATTTATGTTCAACCTTACGTTTAAAAGATGTATGCTATACATTTCAATCGTACATTTGGTGACAGAGAATTAATGCTGATATTATTATGCAACGGTATGCAAGCCGATTATTAGGATAATTTCCATCCAAATTTAAAGATGATTTTAAATCATGTATTTGACTAATTCAAAGATGTTTTATCAATTATTTAAAGGATCAACTTTAAGGGAGCTTTTTATGCAAAATCATAAGGGATGTTATGACTGCTCTGTTATTTTGAATTTTTGATTATCACGAGTCATAAGGTGAAATTTGTGGATCTAAATTTACAGGAGAAGTTCTCATTGATATTATATAGATTTGATATTTACATAGAGAATATATAAGAGTTTTTCCGAACAGCAACATCGAGAATTCATAAAAATAATGAAAACAATGACTATCAAAAACATAGATATGATGATTTAAAAGAGAGAAAAATATCTAATTATGGATGAAGAAGAATTAAAATAGAAGATTAATTGATTCTACATTGACGATATACTATGAATCTGCTACTGCTGAATTTGTTAATTATATTTTTTATATCTAATGCAACAGGATCGACTCGGAACGACTCTTATTTGAGGTTCATTTTTTCTGAAGGCTATGACTCATATACTATCAATTTCATTCTGTTTCAATTGTGAAGAACAATGGGAAGGTAATTTCAAAGTAAAAATACTTTTTTTCTATTATTGAGTGATCAGATTCTCATACTATGCTGTATAGGTTCTGTGAGTGAACTAGAAGACTTTATTTTTTCCTTAGATTGTAAAGGTGTCAACATCCGTCACTCAGTTGTTGAATGGTCTATTGACAAGAGGACCAGATAGTGAAAATCACCAAGCACGTCATGTAGAGCATTGGGGGAGTGGACTAGGGGCCTTCTATTCCCCGAACCACTATACATCATGTGTATTTGCTATTTAAATTTCCACTTCATTAATTCATCTGATTAAAGATAAAATGTAGAACACAATCTTGCAATGAATTTTCAAAAGACACAATTCTCCCCCCTCTTGTGTATATTTGGTATAATCTGATCCAACATTACACATTTGCGTTGTTTCATTAATATTATTGGGATACCATAAACTATTTAATACAGGAATAATAAAAAATATGATGAAATTATTTATGAATACATAATGAAAATACTACAACCTTGAGGCTTCATGATTAAATAATGAGTACAATGTGTTAAGTAATAATTTTAATGAATAATGAAGTAATTTTTGATTATTTTATTGGAGGATGAAGAATTATTTTTGGAAGATATTTTTTCATGAATAAGGCATTTAAATAAAAATAAAGAGTTGATAATACTAAGGGTAAAATGAAATATTTATGAAGTATATGAATTATATAGCGATACAATTATTAAATTATTGTGAGTAGGATTTTCTGGAGCTAAACCAAACATAGAACAATTATTTTATATTACAAATAAATTCGCGAATAAAAAGTAATTACAATTTCGAAAAATAATTGATTGATCTAAGTCATAAATGATATCTTTATTTAAATTGAGGAGGAATACAACATAGTGTGACATTAAAATATTTTAATTTATCATTCTAATTATTTAGTGGGTGGAAGTATAAGTTCTGTCTATTACATATTAATAATACTATGGGGATGACTTGAAAATAGTGTTAATGATTAAATTTAATAAAATTAAAATACTTATAAAGGGTGTGATCATGTATATAATCGGCTTATCTTAGAGGCTCGAACATGAATATCAATATTTTGATATATTGGTTGATGAAGACCATGTGATCATTCTCATTATGTTGTTTTTTAATTTTTGAACATAGTGGTCATTTTAGTATAATGATCATTGGTGTAATGTCAGTATAACTTGGGATGTGGATATCAAACCTACCAAACACACAATAATTGATATAAATACTATATGTGAAGAATATGTGCCTCAAAATTGACCAAAAACTAGAAAGCATATTGTTACCCACATAGCTGGTGAAAATTGAAAAAATATTGCATCTTGTTATTCAATTACATTCTATAAAAATGTGGTGTGAATTATTTCGAATAGTAATGATTAATTCTTCTAAATATATGGATATTATTTATTATAAAAAGCGGTAAATACTCAAGGTGAAAAAATTCATAAATTTTTTATAGTAATTCATCCCCCTATTAGAATACCTAGAAGATACACTAGGGATATCACGATATATTATTCCCCAATATTCATACTATCCATATCCATAAGTGACACATAGAGGTAATGATATTAAATCTACACACTCTATATAAAACTAGTAAATCTCAAAAATCAAATTTTATTCTTAATATGTTTATGTATATAGTAAAAAGCCATATAAAATTAAAATTCTCAAAGAATCAATATATATAGATAAATTTCATTATATATTTATCCCATGAATATGTATGATGAATTAGTTAGAACTATGGACACCATGATAGGTTCATTCAATCTATATCCAATCTAGAAACCAATAGAATGAATATCATCCTACCACACTGTACAATTGTATTAACCTAACAGAAATTAAAATTTTGAGAATCGTATGGGTAACAAAAATGGATCAAATTGGTCATCAATGCAATAATTCATAATTTTTACACGGTCCAATATTCAGTAATCCTTTAAAAAAAATTTCTCGCCATTCATAGATAATAAATGGTATCACCCCAAGGAGACACTCTAGATAAAATAATCCCCAACGCAAGTATCACTTATAACTTGACCCTCAATTCCTTCACCAAAGTGGTTTTTATTTTATAATCACATCTATACTAGATTTCAACGTATACTTAGACAGATTCTACCTATCCAATATATATATATATATATATATATATATATTAATAAATCCTTAGAAAATAAATTTTTATATCAATATACAACAAGTAGATATAAAAATTATAATCATATACCCTCCCTATACCCCAACATGACACTCAACACATGAAATATATTCTCACTTCAATAGTGTGAATCATGTCTGTATTGAACTAGTTGAAAATATAATTCTCCAATTAGTATTTACAAATCAGATATGAGCTATGATAATGAGTCACGTATCCATTAATAATTGATTTAGGAGTTATAGTGATTCATCCATTTTATATTTAATATCTCATTGATGCTATACAAATCTAATGAAAAGAAATTTCCTAGATACATATAACCATTGAACAAAATGACACATCCTTTCATTCAATAGATACCTATAGATAACATCCCTAAATAAATGGTGATGTAAAATACCCCTTAAAAAAGTAAATCATAATCCCAAAATCATTAACCAACAAAACATTTAAGGCACTATGCTACACCCAAATTGAATAAAGTTATTTTGATGTTTGATGTTACATGAATATTACATTATAATTTTGATGGTACCCCTCTTACATCTAGTTTTATATCCATATCTATTATAATTTCTCTCAATGGTATTTTTATATACTTTCCTCTTGTACTTTGACTACATTTTACTGCCTCAACACCACCTTATTGGATGCCACTATGTTGCATGTTTAGAACCATTCATGGGAAACAATTTAATACTAAATTGTTAAAATCCCCAGACCATGCTTCCCATCCAATTGAATGGAAATATCCATAACCTATACTGGACTAAGGTTTGATTCAGTCAAATCATTTCATGTACTCCATCCATAAATAACAATAGAACCATCTTAGTAGACTGAAACTATAGGATTTAATGTATCCAAGTCATCAACATTTATTTCAATAGAGAGGGTTTTAATATTTAGGAGGAAGATGATAACCCCTACCCTCATCCACCCCATTCACCACCCCAAGAAATAACCACAATCCCTCCATTTTATCTACCTAATGGTTCACTCTTAATCTCATAAAATGATTTTTTTTCTGGTTACACCCCCATAAAGTTACCATAAAATATATTTCCTTGACAATTATCACATATAAGGTATTTACATGGAACAATCTATGTTGAAATCATATATAACGTATCGTTCCAACAATAAATTTGTACTCTATTTGTAATAATAAGATATTATGTTTGGATGAAAATAAATAATATCTTAAAAAAATATAGTGCAAATAATCATATAGAAATCACTTACTTTTGGATTAATGAACACATTTACAACATATAGCCTCAATTTACCCAGGTATAACAACTCAAATTTGTGTGTCAATGAGTCTTTTTAGGAAAACACCAGTGTTGGTATTTATAGAAAATAAAATACCAATAGTACTTTTTTCACTATTAGACACATATGCCACAAAATTCACTATAATATTAGTTGGGTTCTTCATTCAATAAAAAAAATACTCAATCTGTAACATCCCGAGTAAGTAATGAATAATATATATTTTTATCTGTGTCTTTTAATGATTAAGATTGTGTTTTAGAGGCTTAAAATGAAAATAAATTCAATCTTAAGCAAGTAATACACTAATATTCTTAAAAGATTGTTTTACTGCCTTATGATGGAAAACCCTTTTTAAATCTATCTTTTGACAATTATATAAACTATGTTTGTCAAAATAAACTTATTCTTTATGACTGGGACATCAAAATTTACTTTGTGTGAATTTTTGGTATTTTTCTAACAATGTTCATTTTTTAATGAATAGTAAAAAATACTGCATTTTACATCAAAACTACTTTTTAATCTAATTTATTTATATGATTATATTATCTATTGAATTTGTCTTAATGTGTAATATGAATATATTTTTACCATTTAATCCAATGGTGGTCATTGGAATCAATTTCACTTTGAAATTGGACTTAAACTGTTGTCAATCTTTTGATACTTATTGTTTCATAAAAACACGCTATTTGCTCTGACAGCGGGAATTAATTATTAAATTAATTAATGTGACTTATATGTTATTAATTTCGTAAAATAGACTTCATTTTTGAATTCGGAATATCAAATATAGCTTAGGGTGAATTTTGGTAATTTTCTGAAAAACTTCAATTTTTGATGAATAGTGAAACCACTAAGTGGTACTTATAAAGACTGATTTTCCGTTTAAATGAAATTTTGTCATCATTGTGTTTTGAATTTCAAAAATTCTACATACATGGTTGTCATTAAGAAGTAAAATGTGGTTCAATTAGATTAAAATAATTTTTTGGTGAATAGTAACTTATTAAGTTTTTAATCGCGATTAGTGGTAATTAGGGCAGTATAAGGTATAAATAATGATTTAATAATATGAAATGACCTATACACATGTCCCAACCTTATTTATTGTGTCATGGCCGACCAAGATAAGCCATGGGTCAACTTGGGGACCCCATGGAGACACTTTGGTAGGGAAATTACATAAATAACTTTTTATTTAATGTTAATTTATAAATGACACAAACATAATATGTTTTACGAAAACAATTTTTACATGGGGTTATAAAGAGCATATTTTTTATTATAAATAGTCATTGGAATTCTAAGAAGATTTCCTACATAATAGTATTTTTTTATAATTTTTAGACATTAAATAAATTAAATTATTTATGACATAATAATGATGCAGCGATGACATCATTATTTGACGATTTAAATAAAATGGAAAGATAATCTAAAATCTATGAACTAAACTTGTCAAAAACCAATTGGATGAGTGGATTTCGAACCCTTATCACCTTATCCACGAATTCTATCAATTTGGCACCTTTTAAAACCGATACACATTTTCAAAAAAAGTAATATTTCTTTACTTTCCAAAAGTGCCCCTCCTCTCCTCTTATAAAAGGCCCCCACCTCTACCTCATTTCACACACTCCTCAAGCCATTGGATCGGCCAAACCCTGCACATTTACTCTCTCCACATCCCTCTCCTCATCCTAGAGGATTCCCTTTTGGAATAATCCTTTCAAAGGAAGCCTTTAGGCTCAAATCAAAAGGAGTTACACTTTTAAAGGTAATTCATTCTCTCATGTTCATTTGTTTTATTTTGCTTCTCCAACCCCCTAAACTCTTTTTATTTACATCTTTTGTAACAGAACCAGTATCTTAAATACACTAGGATGTTGTTATAAGATTTATTTGAGCTACACTCCCACACAACTACATCAAATGGTTAAAGAACATACAGTTTCCGTGGATGGAGAAATTATGCCTCCCGAAACGATGATTGTTCAATACTCATTTAACACCTTCAAAGGTGGCTATTATGATGTCACTATTTTTATATATGATATATAATATGTTTATGTTTTCCTTAAGCTTCTGTTTTTTTTCATTTTGGGCATACCTTTATGGTTCCCATTATGGGTAAACACGATATCTTCATTTTAGGAAGTGCGGACTACCGCCCCCTGAAAGTGATTTGATTCATTAATAAAATATGTGGGATGTGTAAAGGATAAAGTTAATGATATTATATATGGTATTATACTGGAATTATAATATACTATTATATCATTATGATTCCCTTCCAGAAAGTACGAAATAGAAATGGAAGTAGCGTTCATGCGTACGTACGGCTTACCGTCTCCATGAACGGTGCATTTCATTTCTTACCTCTGAATGTGAAGTAATATTATAAATACATGTATATGATGAATATATATGATATATATGTTATCCAAATCATTAATATCATTATGGATATAACGAACCTTTGACCAAATTAACAACATGTAAGTGTAAGAAGTCTATTTTTGACTTAAGAACCAAATATCGACAAAATGAACATTATTTACTTAAATGATTACATGATGATCATAACATGGTATAAAAGGAATAGTGAACTTAAAAAAGGTTCATAAGAAAGTAGAGATTAACTCAAGTTTATTATTCTGGAGATTAGAGAACGGTCGGGTCAAGTCGGATACGAGGTATGGGACTTCGTCTCAATCTTCTTTCATTGAGGAATATTTTATTTTATACACAACTTTATTTTATATGGTGTATAAACCCCTTTGACATTTACGTTTATTCAAAAGGAATCTTTTTTATATGAAGCGTTTACTAAACGACAAAAGGGAATGTTTTTGTCGTACGTATGCGGCGACAACGAATTCTCCGCCGTCGTGACCGTTATTTGAGTTTTGGCTTCCTCTACAAGCCATACATTCTTTTTAAAAGAAAAATAAATACCATGTTTTACTTTTCTTTTATTTTTGTATTGAAAATGGTTTTCACAATGTTTTTTGTGTGGTATTGATATCTTGTGATTGAAATGTGGAAATGTTATGTTTCCTTTATGCATGTTTTATGTGATACGATTATGTTATGGTTCTTGGGAATTATTATGAAGACGGGTGGTTCCGTGATAAACTAAGGGCGGGTGAGCCCGATATAGCTCTCCAATGCATTGGGTAACGCGAAGGAGTGAAAGGTTAAGGTTTCTCCAAAGAGATTTTAGGGAATATACTGCGATGGGTATTCCAAACATAACCAAGAGGGTTACTCCCTATGTAAGAATGTTATGAATGCCTCAAGTTACCTTTATGTCTTATGATTTATATGATTTATTCATGATTTTATGAGGTATGTTAAAGTGACTATGTTTTATGGGTAATGTATGATTTCATTCTTATGTATATATGAACTCATGTTTCCTTTCCATGTTTTTATAACCCATACTGATCTTTTTATGCTTATACCATGTTTTTTTGAAATGTTTTTCACAGGTCAAGGGAAAGGTACATGATATGATGATAGTGTCAAGGAAGTGTCAATAAATAATCCATGTTTTATTTTAAATGTGTTTCCATTTATGGGAATGAAGAATACTATCTTTATGTAACCACTTTGTTTATATGTGGAATGTAATGAATGTTTTATGATCTAATTCTCTAAATCTCTAAAACCAAAAAGATCCTCAATGTGTAATCTTGTAATAACTCAAGATTTAGTAAGGTTTAAGGCTAGGGCCTTATAGATGGTATCAGAGGTCGGTTTAGATAACTTTAGGAGTTAAAATTCTATTAAATGATTATCCAAAAATAATTTTTTTTTGAAATGATATAGCATTTGAAGATTACCATGTTGCTTCATCTAAGACATGTTTGTTCAGAATGGTTTTCCGCAGAGGAAACATGGAAGCAGTGCTAGGAAGGCATAGAGAAGGAAATAACCTTCCGAATCAGCATCCTGAGATGGTCGGAATTGGAACTGAACAGTTTGTTGCAGTAATGGCGCAGTTGACTCAGGCTATAAATGGTGGTGGTATCCATGCACGAGATCAGCCAGATCAACTGCAGAGGAACATTTCAGTGGTGGAACATTTCATGAGGCAACATCCACCATCATTCAGAGGATCATCTGACCCTGTACTAGCTGAAGGGTGGATTAAAGCACTGGGGAAGATTTTTGATGTCATGGGGTGTTCAGACAATCAAAAGGTTAGTCTTGCTATTTACCGTTTGGAGGGTGAAGCAGATCAGTGGTGGTCTATGGTTAAAAATATCAGGGACATCGATGAGATTGATTCTCTTGACTGGGATGAATTAAAAGGTATGTTTCATGAGAAGTATTTTCCTAAGGCTGTTCGACTTAGGATGGAAAAAACAATTCTTGGAATTGAGGCAAGAGGAAGACTCAGTGGCTGCGTATGAAGAAAGGTCCACTCGATTGGCAAGGTATGCTCCAAATTTTATCCGAGACCTTGATAGTAAAATCAATTGTTTTTACTCAGGATTAAAGACAAAATACCGAAGGGCATTAGCTTCTATTGAGTTTAAAAGTTATGAAAAGCTTGTTCAATGTGCTTAGAAGGTGGAAATGGAGTTTCCTGATGACCAAGTGTTCTATAACAACCAGCAGAAGAAGAGACCGAGGTGGCAGGAGAAAGGTAATAATTCTTCAAAAAAGTCTAATGGTAAGAGAACTACGTTTCCAGTTTGTGATAAATGTGGAAAAAGGCATGCTGGGGAATGTCTTCTGAATTCTGGAAAGTGCTACCGATGTGGTAAGATGGGACATAAGGCTCATGATTGCACTGAAAAAGATCAAGGTGAAGGTAAGAACAAATTTGATTTACAGTTAGTGAAATGTTATAAGTGCAATGAGATGGGTCACTATGCAAATGAGTGTCCGACAAAGAGCTTGAGTGATGGGAAGCAGTTAGAATACAAGTAGAAAGGGGTGGTGAAATCTTTTGCAACTACTTCGGTAGATGTCGGGCCATCAAATGATGTTGTATCAGCTCCAGGGAGCTCAGTTTTTTTCACAGATTGACTTGAGATCGGGGTACCATCAGCTGAAGTTAAAGGAGGCAGATATTCCGAAGACCACATTCCGTACGAGATATGGCATTATGAATTTGTATTAATGCCTTTTGGGCTAACCAATGCACCTTCGGTATTCATTGATTTAATGAATTGAATTTTCCATGAGTTCTTGGATAAGTTTGTGGTGGTTTTCATTGATGATATTTTGGTGTTTTCTAAAATTAAAGAGAAGCATGAAAGACATTTAAGGGTTATCCTGCAAACCTTAAAAGAAAATAAACTGTATGGGAAATTCAACAAGTGTGAGTTTTGGTTGCAACAAATTTCTTTCCTTGGTCACATTGTTTCTAAAGATGGAATAACTGTTGATCCTGCAAAAAAAAAAGTTGTGGAAGAATGGCCAAGACCCACAAATGTAACCGAGATTCGTAGCATCCTTGTTTTGGCGGGATATTACCGAAGGTTTGTTAGAAATTTTTCACGGTTATCTAGTCCAATGACTAAGCTAACTCGGAAGGGTGTTTAGTTTATCTGTACAAAAGAATGTGATGATTGTTTTCAGGAATTGAAAAGAAGATTGGTGAATGCTCTAGTTTTGGCACTACCTTCCAGGAATGGTGAGTTTGTTATATAAAGTGATGCTTCATTGAAAGGACTTGGTTGCGTCCTAATGCAGAATGATCAGGTAATTGCTTATGTTTCACGACAGTTAAAAACTCATGAGGTAAATTACCCTACACATGATTTGGAATTAGCTGCTGTTGTTTTTGCTTTAAAAATTTGGAGGCATCATTTGTATGGAGTAAAGTGTGAAATATATACCGATCACAAAAGTTTAAATTATATATTCACTCAGAAAGAGTTAAACATGAGATAGAGGAGATGGCTAGAATTAATCAAGGATTATGATTGTACAATTCATTACCATCCGGGAAAAGAAAATAAAGTGGTTGATGCTTTGAGTCGAAAAAGTAATGCTTCATTAAAAATATTGCGTTTGGAACGTGATCCTTTGGTTAAGGATTTGATGAACTTTGGCATAGAAGTTTTTGGTGCAGGAATTCCTTCTGTTTTGTTTCAGGTATCAGTGAGATCATCTCTATCAGATAGAGTCAAGCAAGCACAGAAGCAAGACAGTGAGTTGCAGAAAAAGATAGAGCTGGTTCAGAAAGGTAAGTTTCCTGAATTCAACATTGATAATGATTGTGTTTTGAGATTTGGGAAGAGATTGTGTGTGACTTGTGATTCATAGTTGAAGAGAGAGTTGTTATGTGAAGCTCATAGTTCTCCATTATCAGTTCATCCGGGGAGTACTAAGATGTATAGAGATCTGAGGGAGTATTACTGGTGGGATGGAATGAAAAGAGACATTGCTGATTTTACTATGAAGTGTTTGACTTGTCAGCAGGTTAAAACAGAACGGAAGTTACCGAAAGGGATGCTTCAGCCTTTACCAGTGCCAGAGTGGAAATGGGAGAATATATCCATGGAATTTGTTGTTGGATTACTGAATACATCTCGAGGTAATAATGCAATCTGGGTTATTGTTGATCACTTGACCTAGTCTGCTCATTTACTTACTATACGAGATAATTTCTCTCTTGATCAACTTTCCCGTTTGTATCTTAAAGAGATATTCAGGTTACATGGAGTTCATCTCTCCATTGTATCGGATCGTGATCCCAGGTTTACTTCTAACTTTTGGAAAGGCCTTCAGAAGTTTTTGGGTACTAAATTAAATTTTAGTACAGCTTTTCATCCTCAATCATATGGGCAGTCAGAACGAACAATCCATACATTGGAGGATATGCTATGAGCTTGTTCTATGGATTATCAGGGAAGTTGGGACCAACATCTTTCTTTGGTTGAATTTTCATATAATAACAGTTTTCATTCCAGTATACAGATGGCACCATTTCAGGCATTATATGGGAAGTGGTGTCAAACTCCAGCTTTCTGGGATGAAGTGGGTGAAAGGAAGTTGATGGGACCAAAATTAGTAGAAGAGATGGAAGAAAAAGTCCAGCTGATTCAGAAACACATGAGAACAGCTCAGAGCAGGCAGAAGAGTTATGCGGATAACCGGAGGAAGGATCAATCTTTCGAGGTAGGTGATCATGTTTTTCTCAAAGTATCACCATGGAAAAGTGTGATGCGATTTGGTAAGAAAGGAAAGCTGAGTCCAAGGTTTATTGGACCATACGAAATTCAGGAGAGATTTGGATCAGTTGCATACCAAGTGGCTTAACCTCCAAGTTTATCTCAGGTACACAATGTTTTTCACGTTTTGATGTTGAGAAAGTATATGCCAGATCCATCTCATGTTTTGAGTCCAGAGGTAGTTCAGCTGGAAGAGAACCTATCTTATGAGGAACAACCGGTCCAGATTCTTGACCACAGGGAGAAAGTGTTACGGAATAAGGTGATTCACCTGGTAAAGGTTTTGTGGAAAAACCACATGATTGAAGAGGCAACATGGGAATCTGAAAATGCAATGAGGGATAAGTACCCCCATTTATTTGATAAGTAAATAAATTGCGGGGAAGAAATTTTCTAAAGGGGGAAGGATGAAACATCCCAAGTAAGTAATGAATAATATATATTTTTATCTATGTCTATTAATTATTAAGATAGTGTTTTAGAGGCTTAAAATGAAAATAAATCCAATCTTATGCATGGAATACACTAATATTCTTAAAAGATTGTTTTACTGCCTTATGATGGAAAACCATTTTTAAATACATCTTTTGACAATTTTATAAACTTTTTTTTTAAATAAACTTATTCTTTATGATTGGGACATCAAAATTTACTTTGTGTGAATTTTTGGTATTTTTCTGACAATGTTCATTTTTTAATGAATAGTGAAAAATACTGCATTTTACATCAAAAATGTTTTTTAATCTAATTTATTTTTATGATTAGATTATCTTTTGAATTGGTCTTAATATTTAATATGAATATATTTTTACCATTTAATCCAATGGTGGTCATTGGAATAAATTTCACTTTGAAATTGGACTTAAACTAGTGTCAATCTTTTGATACTTATTGTTTCATAAAAACACGCTATTTTCTCTGACAGTGGGAATTAATTTTTAAATTAATTAATGTTACTTATATGTTTTGAATTTTGTAAAATATACTTCATTTTTTAATTCGGAATATCAAATATAGCTTAGGGTGAATTTTTGATAATTTTCTAAAAAACTTCAATTTTTGATGAATAGTAAAACCACTAAGTGGTACTTATAAAGACTGATTTTCCGTTTAAATGAAATTTTTCCATCATTGTGTTTTTAATTTCCAAAATCCGACATACATGGTTGTCATTAAGAAGTAATATGTGGTTAAATGAGATTAAAATAATTTTTTGGTGAATAGTAACTTATTATGTTTTTAATCGCGATTAGTGGTAATTAGGGCGGTTTAAGGTATAAATAATGCTTTAATAATATGAAATGACCTAGAAACATGTCCCAACCTTATTGGTTGTGTCATGGACAACCAAGACAAGCCATGGGTCAACTTGGGGACCCCATGGAGACACTTTGGCAGGGAAATGACATAAATAACTTTTTATTTAATGTAAAAGTAAAAATGACACAAACATAATATGTTTTACGAAAACAATTTTTACATGGTGTTATAAAGATCATATTTTTGATTATAAATAGTAATTGGAAAGATAAAAATATTTCCTACATCATAGTAGTTTTTTTATAATTTATAGACATTAAATAAATTAAATTGTTTATGACATAATAATGATGTAGCGATGACATCATTATTTGACGATTTAAATAAAATGGAAAGATAATGTAAAATATATGAACTAAACATGTCAAAAACCATTTGTATGAGTGTATTTAGAACCCTTATCACCTTATCCACTAATTCTATCAATGTGGGACTTTTTAAAACCGAAACACATTTTCAAATATAGTAATATTTCTTTACTTTCCAAAAGTGCCCCTCCTCTTCTCTTATAAAAGGCCCCCACCTTTACCTCATTTCACACACTCCTCAAGCCTTTGGCTCAGCCAACCCCTGCCCATTTAATATCTCCACATACCTCTCCTCATCCTAGTGGATTCCCTTTTGGCATAATCCTTTCAAAGGAAGCCTTTAGGCTTAAATCAAAAAAAGTTACACTTTTAAAGGTAATTCATTATCTCATGTTCATTTGTTTTATTTTGCTTCTCCAACACCCTAAACTCTTTTTATTTTCTTCTTTTGTAACCACACCAGTATCTTCAATATACTAGGATTTTGTTATACGATTTATTTGAGCTACACTCCCACACAACTACATCAAATGGTTAAAGAACATATGGTTTCCGTGGATGGCGAAATTATGCCTCCCGAAACGATGATTGTTCAATACTCATTTAACACCTTCAAAGGTGGCCACTATGATGTCACTATTTTTATATATGATATATAATATGTTTATGTTTTACTTAATCTTCTGTTTTTTTTCATTTTGGGAATACCTTTATGGTTCCCATTATGGGTAACACGATATCTTCATTTTAGGAAGTGCGGACTACTGCCCCCTGAAAGTGATTTGATTTGTTAATACCATATGTGGGATGTGTAAAGGATAAAGTTAATGATATTATATATGTTATTATACTGGAATTATAATATACTCTTATATCATTATGATTCCATTCCAAAAAGTACGAAATAGAAATGGAAGTATTGTTCATGCGTACGTACGGCTTACCGTCTCCATGAACGGTGCATTTCATTTCTTACCTCTGAATGTGATGTAATATTATAAATAAATGTATATGATGAATATATATTATATATATGTTATCCAAATCATTAATATCATTATGGATATAACGAACCTTTGACCAAATTAACAACATGTAAGTGTAAGAAGTCTATTTTTGACTTAAGAACCAAATATCGACAAAATGAACATTATTAACATAAATGACTACATGATGTTCATAACATGGTATAAAAGGAATAATGAACATGAAAAAGGTTCATAAGAAAGTAGAGATTATCTCAAGTTTATTATTCAGGAGATTAATGAACGGCCGGGTCAAGTCGGATACGAGGTATGGGACTTCGTCTCAATCTCCTTTCATTGAGGCATATTTTATATTATACACAACTTTCTTTTATATGGTGTATAAACCCCTTTGACTTTTACATTTATTCAAAAGGAATATTTTTTATACGAAGCATTTACTAAATGAAAAAAGGGAATGTTTTTGTCGTATGTATGCGGCGACAATGACTTCTCCGCCGTCGTGACCGTTATTTGAGTTTTGGCTTCCTCTAAAAGCCATACCTTCTATTTAAAAGAAAAATAAATACCATGTTTTACTTTTCTTTTATTTTGGTATTGAAAATGGTTTTCACAATGTTTTTTGTGTTGTATTGATATCTTGTGATTGAAATGTGGAAATGTTATGTTTCCTTTATGCATGTTTTATGTGATACGATTATGTTATGGTTCTTGGGCATTATTATGAAGACGGGTGGTTCTGTGATAAACTAAGGGAGGGTGAACCCGATATAGCTCTCCAATGCATTGGGTAACGCAAAGGAGTGAAACGTTAAGGTTTCTCCAAAGAGATTTTAGGGAATATATTGTGATGGGTATTCCAAACGTAACCAAGAGGGTTACTCCCTACGTAAGAATGTTATGAATGCCTCAAGTGACCTTTATGTCTTATGATTTCTATGATTTATTCATGATTTTTTGAGGTATGTTAAAGTGCCTATGTTTTAGGGGTAAAGTATGATTTCATTCTTATGTATATATGAACTCATGTTTCCTTTCCATGTTTTTATAACCCATACTAAGATTTTTATGATCATCCCATGTTTTTTTGAAATGTTTTTCACAGGTCAAGGGAAAGGTATATGATATGATGATAGTGTCAAAGAAGTGTCAAGAAATACTCTATGTTTTATTTTAAATGTGTTTCTATTTATGGGAATGAAGAATACTGTCTTTATGTAACCACTTTGTTTATATGTGGAATGTAATGCAAGTTTTATGATCTAATTCTCTAAAACTCTAAACACGAAAAGATCCTCAATGTGTAATCTTGTAATAACTCAAGATTAAGTAAGGTTTAAGGCTGGGGCCTTATACAATCAACTAAGTATAGTCCTAAAAAACATACAGTTTACCGGCAACCTAGAGGATATGTTCATGTTTTCTCTGAAACTATGAGGCAATATATGATATGGAGGAACCATACTTATTATTATCATGATCCATATATTTATTCACCTAAAGAAATATGTCATTTATCAAATGTTTTTTCATAAGATCATATTCTACCAAATGTGGTGTATACACATCTCCACCGTTTATAAGTTCAACTAGATTCCTTTACAAAGGCATATTAAAAAATAATAAATTAAAAAATAGAAATAAATACATCAATGTATTCAATACCATTGTTTATAAAAATCAATAACAAGAATCTATATAATTTTCTATACTATCGTCCTCAAACATTTCTACAAGTGTCGAACTACATCATCACTGATTGAATACTTTTTCATCTAAGGGTATTTATCTACCTATGGTCATACCCATGTTTAATCCTATCAACTAGAAGATTTTTTTTACAAAATATATATATTTTAAATCATTATAAATCAATTAGTAACAATATATGAGAATAATAACCATATTTTCGATCACTTAAAATTAAACTAATTTTTTATTTAATAAAAACTGAATAAATTATTTTTGATTTTTCAATTTGTAGATCATATTTCTAATTTTTTTTAATTTAAATGAATTCATACACAAGTCATGTGAAAATATAACAAAAATATGATGAATTTAAGCATAACCTCTTTCTACCACGATTAAGGTTTACAAAAATAAATATAACTCACACATGCTGTTACTGGAAAAAATTCAGAAAAATAACAAACTAATAAAGGAAATCTCATAGCCATATAAAATATTATATTTACCTAGAAATTTGTTATCTATTGAAAAAAATAATTTCAATTTTATGTTTTGACCATTTTATGTCCATATATAATGTTCCAAATGGTAATGTGATGAAAAAAATATTATGTGATGTCATTTCTTCATTTCTTCAATTGAAAAACCACCCTGCAAAACCCAAACTAGGTCATCACCATAACACCCCTTGATTCTACAAGGTATTGTTTCCATTAATTATTTACTATATTAAAATGCGTATTGATCTTGAATCATAGAACAAAAATGAACCATGATATATTTTATTTGGATGAAATATTAAAATTAATGACAATAAATTAATCATTGTGACATTTAAATACGAACCACTATTAAGAAAGTTACAATTTGAAGAAATTTTCAATTAAAAATGTCCATGAATAAGAAATAATTACAATAAATTATTTCCATGAAGATTATAATCCTTATTTTAACTATCAAAATAATTAAAAGAAATATAAATAAAATTTTCATGTATCATCGGAAACTAATGAATTAATTACAGTTTTAGTAATATATGTAATACTATATATATGTATGAAATCAAACAATTATATATTTTGTTTTTAGAAATAAAGTCACTAGATATATGTATAGTGGATATATAATTTTTTTACATATAATAATTTATTATATATTAAGGGTAATATGTCTAATTGAAAAAATATTATTCACAAAAAGTTAAAAATTAAAATAATTATATAAAATTTAATTACTTAATTATGAAAATATATAGATTATATAATAATAATAATAATTATTATTATTATTCATTAGTGAAATAATAATTTTTTAAACTAAAATTATCATTTTAGAAGCATAATATTTATAAAATTAATTATAATATGAATAGTTATATTGTTAAATATAATTTCAAGTTTATATAATTTATTTTGTTCCAATAACTATATTCCTAAATTTAATATTTTAATCAATTTAAATTTACTTTATTAAATATAAACAAATAATTTAATGTAGTGTTTATTTTTTTTAAAAACAATTAATTAAAAATTATTTTATATGAAATAATATTAATAACACTTAATGTCTAAAATGTCTTTTTCTCTAAAATTATTTTCCCTATATATTTTTTGTTTTAACATTTATTATTAATTAATAATAATTACTAATTAATTTTGATGAAATATAATAATAAATTGAATGAAATATTTAACAATTATTTCATTTAATAAATTTCAATTTTGCACATAAATATTATATACCATTATTTTTTTTGTTACAACAACTTATGTTAATGATGTTAAAAATCGTAAATCTAAGGGATAATGAATTAAAATTTAAATAATCCTTATCGATAAATTGTGTGTATGATGGGATCCATGTCACATATACATGATGTGTCAATTTATCTTGACATTCCATTTAAAATTAAAACCTTACACCATAAGAAACAAATGTTTGTGAAAATTCCACAGTAAACAAACCGAAAAAAGGCTCATTCTCAACCTCTCTGGAACCACTCATATAGTGCAATTCCATATTCTTTCCCTTAAATTTGTATCCCAAAATTTATTTTAATATTTTTGGGATATTCAAATTTAATGAATTAATCCTAAATTTGTCATTCAAATTGAACACATAATGATAAGTACATAATTCAACAGAATTCTTATTACTCCATTATGCTTTAAATAACTTTCTTATATCAAAAAAATAAAAATATAATTTAATAATACAATGATGGAATATTAATATCAGTATTAAATTTATAATATTGGCTTACTATTAGAAAAATATAAACAATTAATCATTCATTAGTATAACATGTTATTATTTGGTTTTGTTCCCCCACATAAATAAGTGATGTTGTACCAACATCACCTAATTCTTCATGAATATGTATCAAGACATTAATTAATAAAATATATGATATTAAGGATTATTTTATGAATTAAATATATTTAGTTATGTATTATATAATAATATTCAATTTAACTTGTTTCAATGTTATCATTAAATGACTTGAAATAAGTTTTTTAAGGATTCCATTAACTCGAACCATACTGATAAATTCAATAAAATGAATACTATAATATATAAATCATTGAAAAATATTATTCCAATAATCTTAATAATAATGTATTGATTAACTTAATATAAATTATCAATGTAAGTGGATTAAAATATCCATTATAAAACATATATGAAATCATCTATATTACTAACATATAATGACTAAAATAATAAATAAATAACTAATATATGCGTATTGAATGATTATAAATGAAGAAAATGAAATATAATATAATATATATATAAGGTTTTAGAATATGTAATTTTTTATATTTTGTTTATTATAATAGAGGTTAATGCATTTATTCGGAAGTTATGAGTAAATATAAGTGTTTATTGTGTATTATCATTAGGTAATCACTATTAATAATGTTTGAATTTACATCCATAAAAAATATTTATTTATATTTAGTGAAAAATCATTTAATATTTTTTCTTATCATTTTTGCTAGGTTTTACATATATCATTACTACTTCATATCCTTTTATCTCATAATATGACCAAATTTATTTGTATAACTTGGGATGACCATATCTATTACTTTTTGGATTTGGAATATTTATTGTATATATCTATAGTTTTCAACATGGGACAAAGCACTTCAATTTATTATTTTTTTGGATAATATGATTTTTAATTGGTTGAGAGATAACCCTTACATAACCCATTGGCCTAGAGACACTAGACCCAGTACATGACTCATATGCCTAACGAACCGATTAAAATTTTACATCCCCTCTAAAGCTTCTACATTTTTAATATTATAATATAGATCTAGATATCCATAATTTTATTTTTTATCTAGTTCATTTAGATGGTAATTGACTGTTAATTACAATTAAATATTATTTTAATTTTTTACTGCAGTTTTTTCATTCTAACTATGACTCTCTTTCTAAATGTCTAAATGTGATTTTTCTTTAGGGATATTTTCTATATGAATTCATATTCACCCTTTAATAAAGATTTTCCATAATTATTATATATCAACATTATATAATGGTATTTTGAATTAATATATATTTCCCCATTTTTTGTAATTATGATATTTTAATATTTTTATTTTTTTCAAATGAAAAAGTAGTTTCTTATTATTTTTCGAGTCATTTTTTATACTATTAGAATATTGTTTTTCTCAATATCATCATAGTTTAATGATTCTAAGGATTAACTTTCGAAATTAATTATTGATTCTATACACATTGATTATTTGGATTCTACATGATCATGTTATGTAATATTATTCAAGATAGCCACTTTATTTTAGTGGTTAATTATGTTATATTGGAATTATGAATGTTTTCCTAATTATGTGGAACACATATGTTTGGTTCATTATGTATGTGGTGAAATTATTCTACTGAAAATTGAAAAATATAGGAATAAAAATCATCATGATATGTCACTTTAATTATAATTAAAAAATTTATGATTTTCATATGTTCTATTGATACATCGACATCATATGAAAAGTGGTCGGTTTTATTAAACAAGGAATATTATGTTGTTATATATAATAGATGGTTTATATTGGTGAATCCAATTATTCCCCATGTTTTTCAAGGATGTTTTTAGTGGATGACGTTTTATAGATACATCTCATTTCTTTTATTTATTGACCATCAAAAAAAATGGATACATGAGAAATATTTTGAGATTGAATAAGAAACATAGTATGAAATCCCTTTTTGATGTCTATAGTGAGATATCAAGAGATATTTCCATATAATATATATCATTAATATCATACAATTAATTAAATATTTGGGTGTTCAGTGGTAGTAGAGTGTCACAGATAATAGTACCATAAACAAAATCTCAATTGTGAAATGTTGTGAGAATCTATATACAATAGAGGGATAGATATCACGAAATAATTTTCGATGGTTTGTAATGTATGATGGTCCAAACAAGACCTTATATTTATGTATGGTTTTAATTTCATACAAACAATATATGCATGATAAAAATAAATATATGTTTTGAAATTTTTCTGTGAATAATGTACATATATATTTGTTAACCATGTTGTATATTTGTTTTGTGTGAATCAATGTTGTAAAAATTGAAAAATTCAAAATAAATACATAGTGAGTTTCACATATTTTTTTGTCACAGGAATAATAAAGGGTTTCTTCATTATCATTTATACAAAAATAAAAAATTAATTTAATAAATTCATTATACATTCATAAAGAAAATACCGCATGACATAGAAATCCTGATGAAATAGTGAGTATGATATGTGAAGTATGATGTGTGATGAAAAATGAAATATTTATTGAATTATTTGTTATATAGAAGATGAAATAACAATGTACGATATTTGGGCATGCCAGCGTAGTGAAAAAAATAGTGAAGAAGAGCTAAAAACCCAATTTATAAATGTTATATTCATTAAGGGTAGTAAATATGCTTGAATAAAAATAATAAAAATATTGTGAACAATATTTAACTAATTCAATGTGTTTCATTTTCTGTTATTATGTATTTCCAAATAATTTTATAAAGGAAAATAAAAAATAATATTTTTAGAATAAGTTTAGTGATCTATGATAGAAATTATATCTTTTAGTTAACCATTGAAGAAGAAAACATTGAATGACCTGTAAATAATATAGTTGATCATTCTAATTATTTAGTTATTTTACATAGAATTTTTTTGTTAAACATATTCAATATGCATTTTAGGATGAAATACTTGTAGTTTTTTTTATTACATTGACTAATAATCAAATACTATTAGTGGATATGAGAATATATAGAATCAGCATATCATAGTGGGTTAATGGGGAATATCAGTTTTGTATTTGTGAAAACTTATAGCATTTTATTATAAAGTAAATCGATGCGATACTGGTATAATTTAGGAAGTGGATATCAAACCTATCCAATCCATTTTAATTGATTTGATTATTTTTAATAGTCATTATTTTCTATCACACTAGACCCAAACACAGCAAGCTGCTTTTCAACAATAATTTGAAAAAACCATGAAAAAATATTGTCTGTTGTGCTTCATTTAGTTTAGTTCATACATGTAGTGTGATTTTGTTTTTGAATAGAAATGATTAATTCAACCTAGCATGTTGATATGACAAAAAATAATTTTTTTTAAATGAGAAAGGTAAAATTATTTTGCCAATTTATGAATACTGATCCATCACCCTCTATTTATTCCTAATTGATCCACTTGTAATATCATGTTACAACAATCCCAAATTATCATACTTATCATAATTATATGTTTAACTTATACAAAATTATATAAATTATATTCCCTCTAATTGTGCCTAGTAAATATATAAATTCTTATTAGTTTTTTATTATTTATTAGTATATACTAGCAAGCTTTTAAATATTAGATTATGAACAATCAAGACATGAATATATCTGGTTAATTAATTTGATCTAATGACTCACTGAGGAACTCATACAATCTATATACAATCATGAAACTAATCCATAGTTTGTGCTCCTCCCTCACCCGATTCTTTTTAAAACATAACCTTGAAAGAATATTATCGAACCATATAGATCTAAAAATTGATTCAAATAGGTCGTTAATATGTAGAATTTGATATTGATTCTTAAGGGAGACATAGTTCAGTGTTTTTTAATCCATACATAATCAAAATCAATCATCACCCTTAATGTAAAAAAATTGAGAGAACACCAAATAGATGTGTTGAAAAAAATTATACCCCTCACCACCATGATTTATATATAGATTAGAAATTACCTCACATATGTTGGATTTTAATTTTGATGAATTGATGTCATCTAGGTAATAAGATTCACATTAACTATAATCAGGTCCTTTGATGCATATAAAAATCATAATAAATCATAAAAAAATACCAATCTATGACAATTAACAACAATATGATAGTGAAATTATCAAATATACACCTTATACCCCAATAAAACACTCACTATATAATCATTACTCAAAAGGATGAATCAAGACTAGATCGACCTATTTGAAAATACAATTCCCTAAATAATGTTTAAAAATAATCTATAAGATTTGTTAACGTATCATGTCTCCCTTAATAATTTATTTCATATTTATTTGGATTCAACATATTTAATATAATTATCACAACAAGGTTAAACATATATAATTAAATTCAATCATATAGATACCTTGAAATTACCAACCTAAATATAAATTTGTGACATCTCCTGATACCCCTATATCAGTTACACAAAATATCTGTTGATCATAAACAACCCAATCAAATACACCATCATCACACAAAAATAATTAACCAAACAAACAATTATAGATCTATTCCACTTTCATATATAATAAAAATGTTTATAATTTATATTTAACATGTTTCATAAAGTATATAATTAAAGGTCTTTCAATTTCAATGGGTTGTATCTTATCGACAATAGATATTTTTCTCAAAATTATGCTTTGATTTGTGCCCCTTTTAATATATATGCAATGGATGTCTCACCTCAACTTTCATGGATTCCCTTATGTACAATTTTAACCATCATATTAGGTAGATTCTTGATAACTACTCTTATATGATCTCTAGAAAATGATTTTGATATTATTGAGTATCCAATTCATTAATTAATACTAGAATAAAGTGTTTTTTAGAAGTATCATTATAGCTACCCCATGCATCAATTATAAGGACACTATGTTGATGGTCTAAGCGCCTAAAATAATTCATGACATGGTCAACAACACTGATATCCCAACATAGGGCTCATTTTGTAAGGAGAGAGATATATACTACTAGCCTAGCCCACCCCATTTCCTCCCCTTCGATGATCAATATAACAACTATATTTTACAACCTAAATATCTTATTTCAAACTCATAAAAGGAATAGTTTTCCCTATTATATCTTATTTGGTTACCATCTATCTATATGACTTGGTTCACTATCTTGTATAACAGATATATATGGAGAAATCTGGATTGAAATCTTATATATTTTTCAGTGTAATCTAAAAATATATATTGCATTTGAACTGATAACATAATAAAATTTGATAAAAATAGAGAAAATATATGTAGAATATATTACACACCATCATATGAAAAAAACTTTCATTTATATTAATCAACACATGTAAACCATCTATCCTCAATGTATTAGTGTATGAATAATCAAAATAGTCAGTCAAGGTGTAATATCCCAGTCTTCATGGATGTATATTCCCATTTAAATTTTATTTTAAATACCATAATGTTGTTATATAAATGTTTACTAGGTGTACGGGGATGACCAGAGGTGTTTTGAGGGGTTGAGACATGAATGAATGGGAAATTGGGCCATCTAGTGAAACTCACATGGTTTTCACGCTGTTATAATAAACCATTAAAGGGGTAATCCAAATCGTTTAACCTTGGAAAGTGGTATATCACATGATTGTTGTTTTGTTTTTTAAACCACGGATGGCTCCCCAGGTAACCATGTGACCTAGAACCTCTTTTATGGAGTCTGGTGAATGGTAAGAGCTCAGTTTGGAAAACTGTGCGGCCAATACGTAGTCCCTTTAAAAAAATTATCAAATTTTACCCTCAGAAGTTTAAGGTTCTCACCCTATTTACACCTCAATTTATTCACCTTCAATCCTAGTGATGAACTAAACTTCTTCAAGACTCCCAAAGATGAATCTCCATTACATATGTGCTAGTTTGTGTGTCATTAGTTGCGAATTAAGCTATTGGTGAATCTAACACTTATCATTATTATTGATTCAAGATTATGGATGGTGGTTTTTTTCTTCTTATTATGAGGAATTAAACATTGTTTTTTCAGTGGTAAATAAGTTGGGTCTCAAGGGATATTGAATCCATATTTGATGCTAAGGTTATGGGTGCATTCATCTCTGGGATCGAGGTAGGTGGTCTAAATTTATATCCCATAGTTTTATTATAGATTTTCGGCATATGTTGGAATGGTATTTCATCCCTTTTGATGTTAATTTGACCATGTTGGTGTGATTGGTAAAATTGTTATCTAAATGATTAATTGATGCCCTCATGATCCATGTTTGATGTAGAAAGTTATATTATACCATCTTCTGTCAACCAATAGGGTCTTCCAATATTACCAAACATTTACATTATATTCCAAATAGTGATGTACACATTTGAAAAGAAGATCCCATGATGAAAATATTGATATTATTGTTTGAATTTAAAATTGATTATTTATGGTTGTGTATAGTCATTGATAATGTCAAAGGGGTTCTAGGGTATAGTGTGGAAAAAGTTTAGAATGATTAATTTTAATGTGGGTAATTTCCTATGAAATTATTATATAAATGTGTAGATGTGATAAGGTATAAAATGGTAAATGGGCCCAATGGTCTACACTAAATAAATGGTAATTTTGTTAATAGGTTAAAGAGTGATGATTAATCATATATTTTATACAATGTGAAATGTGAATGTTATGTGTATTGGTTGTGTAAGGACTATGATATATTTTATGTTGTAAATGATATATATATATATATATATATAAGCATGTAATCATTTCATGGGGTTTGGGATAACGATCTAAGGATCCTACCTTGGGTTAGTTTGGGTAGAGGATCTAAAAGCCACCCCTAGAATGCATATGTTATAGAGTCAGACTGAGGCTCTAGGCCCCTAATATATTTATTTGGTGAGAGTACATAGACCGAGGCCTTAATGATAGTGTGTTATAATTTTTTGTTAATTTTTTGTAACCAGTGAGATATGGGGCATGACATATACCCTTTTGCATAATAATTGTCCATCTATGTCCATTGTTTAAATGTTGAAAATTATTGAACCGTGGACTATGTTATGCAATTGAATTATGTGATAAACATTGTCAAGCTGAATATTGTTAACTAATTCCACTTGAGTTTCCTTTTGGATAAATTTTCATTTATTTAGTTCCTACATGAGCTATCAGTTTAGACTACATATTTTGTAGACACTATTGATGTTGGACTACTAATTTGGACTCAAAACCTACTTAGGAAAATATTGGGTACCTTTGAAGATTTCATGGTTTCCGGTCAGGACATGTGAAAGAGCCCTAAGATGGGGAGTTGAGTTGGTCTTAGGATGTGAATGGATATGGATCAGGAAATTGAGTTATGAACTATTTTTGGGATTGAACTATTGGACTTAATTTTGGGATTCCCTTTTTTTAACAACATTATCATGATATTCCATATTTACTATTTGGTTATTGATATCGTTTCTACGTAAGTGTTACTTTTGATAGTCCAAATTAATTTCCCAAACACATATAGTTCAAATAAAGGATCAATCCTTAGGGAGAGGGAGTTATTGTATTTTATAACTAGTTTGTTATTAATTTATTGAGGGTTTTTGAAATTTAGAGTCTCTTTTTGTGTTTTATTAACAAGGTTATGGAATTTCAATTGCATAAAAAATTAATTTAATGCCAAAGAAAAATTAAAAACTTGCTTCATGATGAAAAAATAGGAATAATAGGTCACGGAAGTGGATTTTAGAGGTTTTTATTAAATCAATTTTCTTATTAGGTTATGTTGTTCATAATAATTAAATTTTTTCGGTAATGATTGTAACAAATCCTCCTCGGTCAGGTGAGTTTTTTTTAAATCAATATAAATGAACTCTTTGGTGTGGAATTTAATTTATCTTAATTTCATTAATTGTGGACATTATGAGACAATAATTACATCCATGAATCCTAGATGTTCATAATAGTAAGCCCTCAGATGATCCCTAGAAATCCTTTTTTTGGTTTTATACCTGATATCATGGGATATATAGAAATTATTGTTATGGAATTATAATAGAATAATGAATAACACATATATAATATAACAATTTAAAATTACAACCCATAACCACATCCCCAAGACATAGTCCATTTAGATACTCATTATGTTGCTAATAACTAATCTACTTGGGTTACATGAATTAAATATGGCACAAAATATGGATTGATGATCATCAGGGAGGAAATGGAAGCACCTCCTTTCTTCTCATCTCTCCCCTTCTAGGGCATCTCCAGAATTTTCTCAGTTGGGTTGTATTTGAATGATTTGGTCCTAAACTTGGTGGTCCTTCCCACTTTTTATTGGTTATAGTAATACACATTGTGTACAGCAGAGTACACGGAATGTATCCTAGTAAACATGGTTTGTAACTCTTTTCTCTTTTGGTGGGTGATCTACCGCACCACCTTTAACATGGAACATGGCGCCGACAAATAGGTGGAAGTACACGGCATGTAGCTCCACCATACATGGCATGTAATATCAATCATCAGCCCCAACAGATTCTATAAGAGACCACACAGTGTGTATATTGGAATATCACGGCGTGTAATCTTTGACCGGCAACATGGGTTTGTATCAAGTCCTCCAGATCTATTTTTTGGAAAAATGAAACGATGTGTATAACAAGTGCACACTGTGTATAATAGAAGGTCTGCTGTGTCCTTCCATGATTTGTGACTTTGGATTGAAAACCACATAAAATCATGATAATAACCAATAAAATAAAAATATATCCAAAAATTGATTTATATTTGGTGAAAAAAAATTTCAATTCTCATTAATATATATGAAAACGTATATAATATTTAGGCACATCAAATTTACCTACACATAGTCATTTTATTGTCCTCAAGAAAGATCTTAACTTCAAATTAAAAAAAACATATTCTAAAAAGGGAAGAATTTAACTTATTATAACTATAAATAATATATTGATAACATTTTATTTTACAACACATAAATCAAATTTCAATTCCAATGATATTCTAATCATGCCTTACATATAAATTCGTTACGAAATTTCATCTGAATTTTTTCACATTATTTAAATTTTTTATATATAAACACTCCATATGATGATTTACCTCACCAAAATGTACCACACTCATCACTGAAGATTATTTTATTAGATTTATGCTGAAACGTAAGTAAATTCAGTTTATCCATAATCTTTCATGTGTTATCATTCTCCACTTCAGAAGTCAAATCAATAAAATATTGAAGGATTTCAATAAGGATCAAATGTTTCTGAGGCTAAGGGTTGGTAGGAAATGATGAAAATTAATCTCAGAGTCTTGAAATGGAAGATGAATTCTTAAACAATAATGAATCATATGAAAAACAAATCTTAATGAAAATGCTCTCTCAATAAATATATCTCAAAGGGTACCATCACCATGATATTCCCTTACCAATATGGGTCCATAAACCATCAATAATTGGTAATAATAAATTTGGTCCCCATTTTCTTATTTCATTTTTTATAGTAACCCCTAAGAGTATATGAAATAGTAGTTTTTGGAAACCCGTCTTCCCAAATCAACAATTTATAAACATTCCCAAACATAAATGCATGGTTTCTCACCAACGTACACCACAAATGGCCAAAACACCCTCTCTAATGATCAAGTTAATAGTCATGAATAATTATAGAAGAATTAGGGTAAGAAGGGATAATAGGCTTGTAATGTAGCTTCTGATCAAGGATGTTCATATTTTCTAAGGGTTTTATGAATATCATATTGAGGTTAGGTCTCAATGTCAAAGGGGCATAAAAATAATCAAATGCCCTAATCATTTTAATGTGATTCAAAAATATTCATGTTTTGAATGTAAAAAATAGAATGTTTTGGTACTTATCAATTTCCCAAAAATATCTCAATATAGAGGGTATAAATAATAATATGTCAAAATTCATAGAATACCACTTGGTAATTGAAAACATATAGGGGTCAATTAGGTCATGAAAAGAGTACAAATGATCAGTTAAAATAAATGTAAATGTCCAAGGCTTCAAATCCCAAATGAAACTATATCCGCAAAATTTTTAAAATTCATTTAAAATTGAAATAAGCTTATAAATTTCATAAAATTAAATTTTATTTATTTATTATTTATAATTAAAATTAGTAAAAAATTATCTACAGTTTAAAATATGTCTCTTATTAATGAGGTCTTATAAATCAGTTCAAGCCAAATATTAGTGTAATCAGAGACATTACCCCAAACATAATATAGTACATGGTCCCCGAAGTGATATACCATGTAAGAGGAGGTAATATAAGGAAAAAGAAGGCATCTGACAAGGGGATGAAATATAAGAAGTAAATCGAAAATAGAAAGGAGAAAACACTAAATAATACTCCCCTCATGGTGAATCGACAAAATGGGGAAGTAGTTGAAATAGAGATACCCAAGTCTCTCTAGAGCACATGTCACTGTCGAGGGAATGGAAAAACATATTTGTAGACACATACACAATCTAATCCCAAGAAGGGAACAAAAAAATATATATAATGGAAATAAATGTTCCCAAAAACCAGTCACTAGGTTGGCTCAAAATAGAATTCATCTGCTACAAAAGAATCCGGCAATGGAGATGTAGCCATAGTGGATACCAGAGGCACGAACCTGCCACTCAGAGTTGTAGGAACAGGGGGAAATGAATTCCCAATAGTGTACATGGAGCCCGGAGATCCTTGTCTTGAAGGGTAGGTGTAGTAGACAATGTAGGCTCAGTAGTGGAGGTTGAAACAGGGTCAACAATAGAGAGCAGAACAGAATCCATGGTTGATGATGTCAGTGGAGGGGTGTTCCAGAGGAGGAGAGGCACTGGTAGTAAAATTCCACGGTGGTGATGAATAATCCCAAACATCTTCTCAAGTCTCCCAAGTTCTTGTTTCATAGAATCCTCACATTACTACATCTCACCTGGGCAGAGGGCGGTAGGGAGAACAGCTAAGGGTACAGATGGAGGTGGCTAGGTGGATGACGCAAAGGAAAAAATGATGGGGGAGTATGATGTAAGGAAATAATAAGGGGGTGGGTGTTTATGGAACATCCTGGGGTGGATATGGTGGGTCATGGTTAGGAACACCAGTGGGAGAAACCAGGTCAGATCTCACCCCTATAGGAGATGGGGCGTCCTGCACGAGCACATAGACATCGCACTAGAATTTATTTTACTATTTAAAAAACAGTTTAAATTGATATTGAAAACACATCACACATGAAGTATATAAAAATTCATGTTGTGTGGTTTTATTAAAATTAAAAATGATGGAAATGGGCAAGTTTTCATGATTTGTACTAGGGGATTTTGGATCCATTTCAGATTCCAGACCAACTGGTCCATCACCATCATGGATTATTGTTTATTTTTAAACCTTATTTTTTATTTTAAAAAGTAAAAAAAAAAATTTTCAATTAATCATGGGTTTGAAAATGATGAATCCTATGTCATAAGATGGTATGTAGGGATTAAAACTAGCGACGCCTCGAATATATTCTAGTGATGTTACAATTAACACTGACAACATCCTTATTTATGTACTTGATTTAATATATAATAATAAAACTATGGATAATGAGAATATAAACGAAAATTAAAAGTACACACTGTGTATATAGTGGGACTCGACTTGTAGCCTCTAGGTTGCCTCCCAGGAAGCACCTTTGTTTCACGTTGTTGGCTCAACCATACCATATTGTTTTTATGCCCAAATTTTATGTTGGTGATTGTGCCCAACATATCTTCAATTTGAAATTAGGGTTTGAAATTCTTCCCATTTACCATGAATTTTTGATTGTATACTCAAGGAACATCCACCAAACCATGGATGAAAACCTTGGTCACTTTGAAAGGTCTCGACAACCAAGACATGGATTTACCTAGGAACAGTCTCAAATGGGAGTTAAATAATAGTACCTCATCAATAGGATGGAATTGTTTCATTGAGATCATCTGGTTGTGGACCAACCTTTTATTCTCCTTTTGTAGCTGGACATTCTCATATGCCTCCTGCTAAAATTTCATCTTGTTTCATCAGCTAAAACTTTCACTTTTCATCAACATATTAGAGATCATAGTTTAGGGACTTTACAACCCAATAAACATTATGCAGAAGCTCCAAATGTAAATGAAACTACTTACTATAGATCATCCAGAATGGAGAGATCCCCAGTGGTGTCTTGAATGTGGTTCTATATTCCCTCAAGGCATAATTATGTTTCTTAGACCAGTACTTTCTTGATGATCCCACTGTCTTCGCCACGATTATTTTAATTGATGGTTGTATAATTACACCTGGACACTAGATTTTGGATGATAATGTGTCCTGGATTAAATATCATGCCAAATATAATAAGTACATATCTCATTAATGCATTAAAAAAATGCATTCCCATATCACTAATCAGCACCCATGGAACAACAAACCTACTGAAAATGTTCTTCTTCAAGAAATCCACATTGATCATTGATGTGTTTGGTGTTCTGGTAGTAGCATACACCCCTTTTGATATATAGTCTACACAAACCAGTATATTAGATTTTCAAAAATATGGAGGAAAAGAGCCCATGAATTCAATACCCCAAACGTCGAAGATCTTTACTTCATGAATGTGGTGTTGAGGCATTTCAACTCAGCGCCCCAAGACACTTGTTTGTTTCCATCGATCACATCATGTTAATTTTTTTAGCATCTTTGTGCATGGTGGACTATAAAAATTTTGATGGGAGAATTTTTCCATTGTTCAGTCTCACCGATGTTGTACCCCAACTGGGAAAAAATAACATAATTTTATAATTTCTTGATTTTCTTCTTCCAGGATGTAGCGTCAGATCATCCCATTTCCACATGAGTGGAAGAGCATAGGGTCTTCTCAGAAATATCATTTCACGTTAGTTAAAATTTTATCATTTGGGTAAAAATGAAATTAGATTTAATGAATCCTATATCAATGTAATTGGCTCTGTCACAACACCACAAATGATGCGAAGCATCGGCAGAGAAAATATGCTCGTTTGAGAAGCCTTCTTTGATTTCTCTATCATCTTCTCTTTAGTGATGAGGTAATTAATACCTGGAGCTATGATCAGAAAAAATATTTTCAATTCCCTTCTTTTCATGAATCTCCATGTTAAATTCATAGTGAAGAAGCTCCCAACAGATGAGTCACGGTTTTCCATTCTTCTTGTTCAGTAGGTATTTTAGTGTTTTATGGTCAGTTTAGACAAGTAATTTGGATATCACTAAACAAGAATGAAACCTATCAAATTAAAAAATCATGGTGATCATATACTTATCAATAGTATTTTAGTTTATTTCTGCTTCATTTATGGCTCTTCACGCATAATATATTGGTCTGAAGAATCGATCGAGTCTCTTAGCAAGAATTGCTCCCACTACAATGTCACATGCAACACACATGACCTCAAACTGCTCCTCCTAATTTTGGGAAATCATGATAGGGGATTCTAATAAATTATTATTTTTATGTTAGAAAGTTGTGGTTCCTAATTCATAAAATTCAAAGATATTATATTTTGTATTAATATTGGTTAGTGGTAGAACTGTCATTGAAAAATCAAAAATCAATCACTTGTAGAAGCCTGCATGCCCATAAAAGATTCATATTTCCTAGAGATAAGTGGGAATAACCAATTTTGAGATGATTTCAATCATGGATAGGTCAACATCAATTCCCTTATTAGAAAATAGATATCCTAAGAGGATTCCATGTTGTACCATTAAGTAAATCATATCTGATTTAAAACAATATTGGTGTGTTCACACCATTCCAGAATTAAGTCCATATTTTTCAATGAAAGTGTTGAATGATTTCCCATAGACATAAAAATAATCCATGGAGACTTCTATAATTTTCACTACCATATCATGGATGAGGGAAAACATGCAACAATGATAGGTGGTTGGATCATTAATAATTTAAAAAGGAATCCAATGATAGGAAAAGGTACTATATGGGCATGTGAATGTTCTTTTTTAGTATTCAGGGGAAATAGATATTTGTTTATAACCATAATAACATTCCAAGAAGTAATATAATTAATGACCTGGTAAGTGATACAACATTTGATCAATGAAAGGGAGTGGGATGTGTTATTTTTATGTGGCATTGATTAGCATTCGATAATCCACACATACCCTTCATCTCGTGACCATTATGGTTGGGATTAGTTCATTTTTTTCATTAGTGATTAGGTTGAGACAACCCTTTGGGTACCAATGGTAGATGACTTATCAATGGGAAATTGTAGATCTGGTAAATGATATCCCAATCAAAGAGATCAATTATATCTTTCATCTCATCCTCTTTTATAGGAGGATTTAACCGTAACTGTTGTTGTTGGGAGGGATTAGAAACTTCTTTATGTAACTTATTGTGGTTGAAAATGGTGGGGTTGATCTATTTATGATTTGAAATTTCCACCCAATGGATAGTTTCTTCCCTACAACACTTTTAGGAGTGCCTCCTCTTAATATTTTGTGAGTAATGAATTAAGGATTATAGGCAGAGTCTTCACATCAGCCAAGGACCCATAATTTAAGGATGAGAAGAGATGTTTTAGTTCATGTTGAGGGTAATTTAGAACTGAGGGCACCATTGGGTCTACCTTTTCTCATTCTGTGATATCTGGAATGATTTCATGTTTCCAATAATTACCACCTTGGCCAAAGATGAATTGAAACTACTCTGGATCATATTCAGACTGGATGTCATTGACTACTTTTGGAGTGGTGATATAAGAACATTTCATGTCATCCACTATATGGAGTACGTGATCATTTATTGTTTTCAAGTAAAATAATCATCATTATCCATCAATGATACCTGCAACCGTCATTGATAGCACTATAGGATACTTTTTCATCTCCAACTCTTAAGGTCAACTCACCTTGATGAACATAAATCTCAACCTTTCCAGTTTCCAAGAAGGGTCATCCTAGAATGAGAGGTGCCTCTTGATCTTCCTCCATATCATGTATGATAATGTTAGTAGGAACAATTTTTCTCGCCACATTCATGATCACATCATCAAGCATTCCTTTAGGATATATGATGGATCTATCCTCTAGTTGATTGTCTAGACGAGTTGGTTAGAGATTATATATCCCAATATTTATGAAGACTCCATTGGTAATAAGGTTAAAACATTCCCTCTATGTCACAAATGGATTTTCAAAACTCACATGATCCAATTTTTCCGGGGATTGTGAATGTTCGTGTATCTTGGAGTTTGTGAGGAAGATAATGTTGTACTACTACTGAGAATTTATTATTGAGAGGAATAGTCCTAAATTCATCCATCCTCCACTTATTGGATAGTATTTTTTTCATAAACAACATGTATGTTGTCATTTGACTAAATTTATTGGTGAAATGAATATTTATATGATGTTTCTAGAATACCTCCATGAATTTAGAAAATTGTTGGTCCAACTTCCTTTGCTATATTCATGTTAGAAATGTTAAGGTGGGTTCAAATGGTTTAACCAGTTCATTTCCCTTATCATGTATGATCTCTAGTAGTTCTTGAGTCAAGGGAGACTCCTCGACTTTGACCAGTTTTTTGGAAGAGGATGTTGGTTGAGCTGGATTTTCACCTTGATATGCAAATGTATTATAGGGTACCTCTTTGCCACTTCATTATATAATAGCATTGGAGTACTATCGTGGTTTATTATTTTTATTAATAGGTAGTATACCATGTTTTTTTATGATATTTGATTAGATATTTTCCCAATTTGATTATAAAGTCCTCCGATGGATGCATCCTGAATTTGAAATCATGTTTCAACAGTTGTTATGGATTTGCTCATCATATCCTCCAACATTGAGGGGGGTTCTTTCTGTGGTTGTTGGGGACTAGGTTGAGGTTGTAGCTACCTCAGTTGTTGTCATTCAAAATGTTTCGGATACCCTTATTGTTGGAAGGATCTCTTTTATTGGTGTATTAGATATGGAAAATGATATTTTTCTTTCCCATAACAAGTTGGCCTTTTGGGGTGGTGTTGAGAATTTTATTGTTGTTTCCCCTATAACATGTTCATGTTATCTTTATTTGTTAGGTTTTGGTATTGATGATAAATATTTGGCCCTCTGTTCTATGAGAGAAAATTTAGATCACTTGTTGAGGAACTGTTACTTGTCCCTGGGCATTCACCCATGATGTTATTGTCACCACATTCACCGCATGCTAGCTGATTGATCGTTTGAGCTTGATATTCATTTTTATGATTTAACACATCAATTTTCTTAAATACGACATCATGTTGACCAAAAAGCATCATATTTTCATCAATTATGTGCATGCATCTCTATAGATTTCCTCACTTAGAGTTCCATTGGAATATATTTGCAGCTATGTCTTCGAGCTAGTCGAAGAGTTCCTCTAGTGATTTCCTCATTACTGTTACTCCAGCAGCGGCATCCACCATGAATTTGGTGATTGATGTGAGACCTCCATAGAATGTTTATAATTTCATACACAATAGAAGTCCATGATGAGTGAACTTCCATATAATTTTTTGAATCACTCCCATGATTCATAGAAGGATTTTGAGTTGTGATGCATGAAGTTGTGAATTTCATTTCGCAGTGTCACCGTTTTAGAGGGTGGAAAATATTTTGATAGAAATTCTTGGTCCAATGCCTCCTAGGTGAGGATGGAGCATTTTGGTAATCCATTGATCTATTCTTTTTCATTATCCCTTAAGGAAAAGTGGAATAACTGAATGATAATGGCATCCTCAAGAACCCCATGGTGGCATAAGGTGTTGTATATTTACTGAAAATTGGAAAGATTAGTGTTTAGTTCATCACTGGGCAATTCCTTAAGTTTCACTGTGTTCTGAATGAGTTGCAAGATGGATAACATGATCCGGCAATGTGTGGCCTACACTAGTGGTCTGAAAATTCATGTATCTGAATCCTTGGATGAAATAAATATTGTAATCGATAATGGTATGACGTGGGGGAAGTTTCTACCAAGGAGGTAGGGTCATGATTTGTTTCTCATGAAAGAAATAATGCCCTTGACCTGACAACGGGTTTGGATACCATTCCAGTTGGAACTACTGGGGTTGTGATGGGCCATTCCTTAAAACAAATGGATCTTGGTAGTTCTAGTTATCAACTAGGTAAAACATTTATCCGACTCCTTGGATTGAATTTAGATTTACCTCTTATATGTTTTACATGTTAGTTCTCTTATTTTCCTCATCTATAAGAGCACAACATCATCACAAGATTGTTCATTTTATCTTTGAATCAAGCTGAATGCTCTCTGTTGGTTTGTCACTCTTAGAATGCATTATTTGGCCACTCATTCACATTTAAAGCTGCAAAAAACTAACAAAATACAAATCATAAAAGATGAATAATACAACAATTAAAAAAATTGATGATATTAGGAACAAAAATTATAGAATTTTTATTTTTTATTTTCAATTTAATTAATAATATGTTATTAATAAAAAATTCCTTAACAATGAATCCCGGACAACAATGCCAAAATTTGATATCATTTCAGCCAAAGTGTATCTTTCAAAAATCTAAATTATTTTAGCCAATAAAATATAGTGAAAGTAAGGGATTGGCCACAGCGAGGAGGGGTTATTTTATTTTTTCTTGTTTGTGATAACTTTAGCGAAGATTTCTGAAATTTAGAGTCTCTTTTTGTGTTTTAACAAGAGGTTGATTAAATTTCAATTACATAACAAACATATTTATAGATAATGAAAATAAAAAAAGTGATTTGTAATGAAAAAATAGGAAGAATTCATCTAGGATATGGATTTTAGAGGTTATTATTAAATATATTTTCATATTTTGTTGTATTGTTCATAATAACTCGAATTTTAGGGTTATGATTGTAAAAATTCCCTCTTGGTCCGGGGATTTTCTCATAAATCAATAGAATCCAACTCCTTGGCCTATAATTTAATTTCTCTAAATATTATTAACTGTAGTCATTTTGAGATGATAATAACTTCTAATAATCATGGATTTTCTTATTATTAATTTCTAAAATGACACATTGATATCATTTTCTAGGTCTGATATCATATTTCTAGATATATATAAAAAGGATTATTAAATAATTATAAGAGAAGAATGAATAACACCTGTATAATGTAATAATTAAAAAATTACAACACATAACTACATCCCTAACACATAGGGAATTTAGCTACACATGGAGTATCTAAGAACTAGACTACTTGGGATAATTGAATTAATCATGGAACAATATTGTGATTGAAGATCATTAGTGAGGTAGAGGCAACAACTAATTTCTTATCATTTCTCCTTCTCTTCTTGTTCGTCTCCTAATTTCTCCCTCTTGGTTTGCCTTGAAAAGAATTGGTCTTAAACAAGGATTTCATGCCCTTCTTTAATATGTTTTTTTTGATACACAGTGTGTACCAGAAAGTACACGACATGTATAATGGTCAACACGGTTTGACCCTCTTTAATTCACTGGTGGGTGAGCTACCTCGCCTCCTTTGATATGGATCATGGTGTTTCCCGGTTGGTGGAAGTTCACATTGTGGGGCACTATCAAACATGGAATCTAATGCCAATAATGAGCCACCAACCGCTTCTATAATGGATCACATGGAATGTATATCGAAATAACATGACGTGTAATTGTTGACCAGTAATATGTGTGTGTATCCAGTCTTCCAGATCCATGTCGTGGCAAAAGAACCAGGCATGTATAACAAGTACACTCAGTGTATATTTGAATATCAATCCTGTCCTTCCCAGATTTGTGACATTAGATAGAAAACACATGAAAATAATTATAATCACAAATAAAAAGAATTTGATTTGAAAAATGATTTATATTTTGTTAAAAAATAGTTTTTTTGATATTAAATATATATTAAAAAGTATACACAAATTAGGCACATCAATTATGGTTGTAAACTATTTGGGAGTTAGTTGTTAATGCATGTCCTTGGTTATTACTTATTTATTGTAATTATTATCTGATATCTATTATTTTTACTCTGGTAAAGATTATATAGTATCCCCATGTTATCCATAAGACCCTCACTACCATTAATCAACCTCTGGCATACAAGAATGGCATGCACATAAGGTCATGTGGCGACCCAACTCAGAGCATCAGTTTAGTGAATTTCAGTTTAGGGATGTTACAATGTTTTTTTAGAGTGCTCATTTTTGTCTAGTATTACTATTTAGTATATTATAAGGGATATTAGGATATGTTGGTATTTGGAAATGAGTTATTTGCTGGGAGTAGACAACCCATGTACAAGGTAAAACCCAAGTACCTGGGCTCGGAATTGTTGTTCATGATGTGTGTTCTTACGGTTGATTGTTTTTCAGTATTGGGATATGTAGTTACTGTGTGGTGTGACCATTTCATGATATTTATCTCTGGGATAGAATGGAATGGGGTTCTACATTCATGCATTATTATAGGAACATAATACATTAGGTGGCATGCATCATGATACACACATACAAAATGGATGTGTGGGGAATAAAAGGTAATATGAAATTTACATTCTTAAAATTTTGATTAAAATTGTGTCTAATAAGGACATGTAAATTGGGTAACATGAAAATTTAATAATTAATAGTTAAATAATTGTTCTAATGAATGTTTTTAAATTACTTAAATAGTTTTTTGTTTCATTTTTTTTAATTCTAAATGAGCCTAAGAGGAAATAATTACATTATGGGTATGGAAATGGTTTTAAAAATGTATCTTATGAAATGCTTCAAACAATTTAAGTTGGTTCACCATATATTGATCATGAATAGTGGTGGTGGTGGTCAAGAGTAGGGTGCTCGGAGTGATGGTGTTCATTGGGATATTGTGTTCAAAATGGATAGTTTAGGGGAAATAGAGATCCTTATTTTGTGTAAGCTATGGTTGTTTTGTTTTTTGTGTTTTAAGTTGTGTTTTTGAAAATAAAAGAAAATTCCCCCATGATGACATGTGAAAGTTGGGACAAAGGTGGATGTTTATATGAATGCATATCCACATATTGGAAAATAGATTTTGGTTGATCAGGGAAATATAGGGGATGATAAATAAAATGATAAAATTACTTGTTTTAGGCAGATTAAGGAATGAGTCCCAACGCAGGTCATATAGAGGATGTTTGATCTGACCAAAGAGTTTCAGTTACAGAACCCTCTAATGTTTGTCGATGTGGGTGGAATCAACGTTGTATAGTATTAGATGGTGTCTTTTTATATTATTACTAACCAATTAGAGACTCATCCTAAGAAGATATTCATGTTGGAATCTTACATGTTCTGGGGTTAGGTAAATAGTTGGTTGGATATTTAGATCTATAATCAAAAGGAGGAGGGTATGTTATAGAAATAATTTCATGAGAAGTTTCTAGATCATTTATATCTAGAGACTTTGAGAAAAAAGAAGGTTGTAATGTTTATGAGGCTGACCTTGGTGTCTATGTGGGTGTTGTAGTATGATAGCCACCTAACCGAATTGAAATTATTTATTCTTTTGTTGTAGATGATGATGAAGAGATGGAAAGGTTTATCAAGGATGGTCTTCAACATGTGATAAAGTCGTAGGGGAATATTTTCCTTTTGAATAGAGTTTTTGATGTACATGATCAAGACATTTTTGAGAAGGGCACCTCGTGGAGGAATCCGGTGGTGGAAATGTTGTCCAAGTGGGAGATGTAATGATACAACTTATAATGTTAGGAAACACCATTTTTAGAGTTTACACTAGGGAAGTAGTGAGATTGGTAGTTATAAGAGGGAACCATCCTTAATGGAAAGTGATTTATAGGTTTTCAATTAATGTGGAATCTGGGGCACATGGGCAGTTTGTGACCATGACCACTGGTTGAGTGTCGATCATATTGTAGAATATGATATGTGAATATGTTTAGTAGGAACCCCCAATAATAAATTATATATGGTGGATCTAGGATGATTTTGGGTGTAATTATGGGTTCAGTTACCCTATATCATTTTGTTAGTTGGAGATATACATGTCGTACTAGTAGAGGTGGTATAAGTGGTACTGTAGGGTGAGTTCTTTTTTATCAGCAGGGTAGTGTAGCACTAGGATTTCAGTCTTGAGAACATGTTACATTACATGTTAGCTCCATGAATTTATGACAAAACGTAGAGTTTGATAGGTTGGACCATAAATTTTTTGATGTTAGATTATTATAGCTTCCATGATTTATATTTCTTTATTTGACACAGCTTCATCACATTAATTTATCACTACTCAGTATTTGATTATGTTGGTTCAAGAGGTTGGGTAAATGTGTGGAGTCCTGTCTGTTGATACTTTTTTGAGGACAAGGTTCGACAATGTACGATTATGTTTGGGGTGTTCTGTTAAAGTTGGTTGGTGCCATTTTTTATGGGATTTGGTTGTGCGTGAGAGGTAAAGTTTTTATCCAATTTTGGGTATGGATTTGATAGTGTTGCACAATGAACATATTGTTGATTACCATAAGAATGTAACTTTCATGTCTTTGGAGGGAGACATGTATGTCAATCATTGTGAATAAGATGTACGGGATGGCACTGTAGGACCAATTGGTCAGCAGTTCACTAAAATCACAAAAAATTAGCTTGTATTATTCTTTATGAAGTGGAATTCTAGTTGATCATCATTCCTATGTTGTATTAGTTGGAGGATGTGTATCTTGAAGATTTATCTAGGTTTCCACTAGATAGGTATGTTGAGATCACGATAGAATTACTACATTGTGTAGAACCAATTTTCATTCCACCATAAAGGAAGAAACCTAATGACCCATAGGAATATAAGGCTCAGTTAGAGGATCTAGAGGAAAAGGGGTTTATTCTTAATTATACATAAACATGGGGAAATAATTTGTTATTTTCCATGATTTCTGGTAGATCGTTGAGGTTATGATTCGATTATAGGATGCTCAATCAGATTATGGTTAAGAATTGATACCCACTACCTCAAATTGATAATCTCATTGACAAAATGAGAGGTGATTCAATTTTCCCCCATATTTATTTGAGAACGTCTTATCATCAACTAAGGGTGAGACCTTCTCATTTACGAGGAAATTTCTTTAACAATAGGTACACGTTGTATGAGTTTTTGTAATGTTGTTCGTGTTGACAAATTCATTGGTAGTGTTCATATATCAAAGGAATCACATATTTCACCCATACCTTGATTTTTATTTAGTTGATTGTGTAGATGACCACTTGGTGTAATATAATTCCCATGAACATAATGAATAAAATCTTGAAATAATCAAGATTACACTAAGACATAATATTCTATACAACTAGGCATTTAAATTTCATTTCTGAATGAACATGGAGCATTTCTTGTGTCACATTATCTTTAGGGAAGGTGTATTAGTGGACCTTGAGAATGTTTAGGATGTTTTGTCTTGGGAGAATCCAAAGAATGTTTCAGATGCCAATTGTCTTCTATGATTGGTTATTTACTATCAAAGGTTCATTAAGGAATTTATTATATCATCCCAAGATAGTATGAACATTTTTTTCATATTATCTTAATCTTGTTATTATTGTTCATTTCATTTAACAGTAAAAATAGTTTATTTTATCATAAAACACTACGTTTGGATTGCGTTATATGAAAAACAATGTTAATTTTGCACTGCACACAACCTAAATTTTATTTTTCTCAATACGAAACACCGAGGTTAGCTTGCATTCCATACAACATTCACTTTACTCAATGGCTTCCACAACATGGAAGAGGGAGTTTTACAAAATAATAGTAAATCATTAAAATGTTTTCCCTTAATATTATATGATATAACCTACCTTTTAAATTAGTGGCTATGAATAGTATTAACTAATCTAAAGAAATATATGGTTTATACAATATAATCAGAATTCATTTTTTACCAATTAATTATAAATTAATTTGAGAACTCATTGAATTTAGAAGAAAATATTATTATATTTATAGTCACAATGTTTTTTTATCATATTAAATTTAATTGAATACAATTAGATAGTGATATTACTGTTATATATATGTTATATATTCTATAAAATATTTTTGACATTCATTAAATAGATTTGATTTTTGTAATATAAGAACAACCCAAATTTTATGCTTAAAAGTATATGTTTTTATAAATGTAGTTTTTCAAAATTTTAATAGAAAACAATTGTAAATACAAATTTTGTAACTTTTATAGAATTAAATTTTCAAAATATTGATATTTTATGTGGAAATATAAAAATTGGGTAAGGATATTTTTTTCGGTAAGGTTGTAATTTTTAAATGAATTGTCAAAAAATAATGTATTTTTATTTAAAACATATCTTTCATAAAATTTATTTAAAAGGATAAATTAAATTTTGAATTGGATTAAAATTATAATTAGGTAAAAATTTTATCAATTAATCCAATTTAAGTTATTAGAAACAATTTCACATTGAAATTGGATATAGAAACATATCAACATTTTGGATTTTTTTTACTTTAAAAACCTACTTTTTCGACCAACTAAAGTAATAATTTGAAAGTTATTTCTGAAACTTATAGGATAAAATTTTTGAAAAATTGAATCTAAATTGCTAATCACCGTAATTTATAATTTCATTTATTTTCAACATATTTTTATCCAAAAATATTAGTGAGAATAATTAAAAGTAATAATTTCACATGTGGTAAAATTGAACCTAACTTAGGACTAAACCGTTAATTTTAAGACAAAAACAAGACTTAGACACACGTAAAACACCCTTTTTATGGCCATTATTCATCAATTAACCATGAATTATTGAGTATTTTTGGGTTTTTATGGATTTTTCTTGAGTAAAAACATGGGTACACCTAACTTGTTTTATGAAATGTCAAGTTTATCCTATCTGTTCCTTAAAAAGGCCCCAACCTCGACCTGTTCTTCATGCCTCTAAAACCTATAGGATTGAAAAATTTCTAAAAAATAATCATTCCATAATCCCTACATTCTTATTACAAGAATTCACATTGTAATAAGTCAATCCATGGATGCCTTTTGGCACTATCCAAAAGGAGTTACTCGACTAAGAGGAAACACCTTCTTTGAAGATCATTTCAATTATTTTCCTTCTCCACCACAAATAATCGCTTTATTACAAGATCAGATAAAAAATTGTATCCTCAATATCCGCTGATTATGTTATTCTATGGCATCAACATAGACTTATACAAACATCTATATAATGGGTAATGAACATACCGTTTATGATTATAGAGAACTACCGCCTCCCTAAACTATGATTGTTCATTTTCCCTTTACCACATATCATAGTGGAAATTATAAAAGGAAAATATTATTATATATTAATTATATTATATTTTTTAGGTTTTTCATCTTCATTATTAATTTTAAAACACATAAGTTTTTAATTTCCACTTGGTGTAAATATGATAATTTTGTTTGAGAAAGTGTGTACTGGTGCCCCCTCAAAGCGATGTGAATCATTCACACACTACATGAAATGTTTTAATGATTGGTTTAGTAAAATAATTTGATATATATAATGTTATAATTCTAAATTAATGATATATTATACACATATATATATATATATATTTTTTCTTTCTTTAAATATGACAATAAAAACAAAAACATTGGTCATGCGTATGTATGACATACATCCCCATAATTGGTTTATTCCATTAATACATATATATTATATAGATTATTATAACATAAATTTAATAAATATATGTTACATTTAAATCTTGTTTTACATTATATAAATCATGATATCAATATATGTACCAAATATATAACAACTTAAGACTCATGCAAAAAACGAAATGGATATTGCCCGAAGTGAAAAAGTAACATCGGATTATTACGAAGATGGTAATATAAAGTCGTTATCAAATGTGATATGATATTATATGTATGAATATGGTCTATGGTAAATTTATAAAAAAATTATATTTATTATATAGGATTATTGTATTAGTACGAAGAGAGTCAAGACACAAGGTTTGGGGATTTCATGTCACATTTTATTTCTGTGAGATACATGCATTATTCATCGCCCACTACTTTTTTGTAGTATTTATGACATCCCAAGGATGTCATAAATTTTTCATATATTTATATTTATGTGTATTTAAATATCTATTCAATGAACATGGTCTCGTGGGATTTATGTTCCAAAAGTTATCAAACCTGAAAAATAGTTTGGCCGCCACTTCCTTCATTGAGAATTATGTTTTTTATACACCTAAATTAATTTTGAGGAATATATACATCAATGGTTTGTTATATTTAATGTATATATATATATATTCCTAATATTGTACGATTCATGTAATTTCATTGTCTTACATGGGGAGTATCTTCCAATGTTACCAAGTGATAATATTTTATTGAAGCAATATCATCTATTTTCAAGATTGTCTAGGGCTATTCTATTTTTCATGAAATATTATAATCCATCTACCAATTGAATTCATGAATTTTATTATCTCCTATTAAATAATTATTTATTCATATATTGGTACCATATCTTCCTCTCTTTGGTATATAAGATATTTAAGAATGTATTTTTAGAAAAACACGACATTAACCTCTTTTTAGTAGGAAATATGTGTTCCTTAAAAATCTTTTTTTATAAATATCATTTCAAAGAATATTCTGAAATTATCATATAATGTTTAAAATTAATATTTACCCTTTTAATTTTTCAAATATTTTCCAATGAATCTTCGTTTTGATTTTTGATTGAGGTATTTTTTATCATTTTTTCATGTAAAAAAGAATGTTCTTACCTTGTAAGATATGTAAAGATTCATCCACTATAAATCCTCGGAATATTTATTTTTATATTTAAATGTCAATTTTTAATAAAATATTTTTATAAGATATTTTCATATAAATGTTTTTAAAAAAGGGTTTCAAGCTTAATTTATATGTATTCAAGGAAAATTGTTTTTAAGGGTTTTTCAATGTTCTTTTATGTGTTTTAATGGAAGATAGTTTTCAAAATGATATCAAGCTTCATTTATATGTTTTCAAATTATATTCAATGTAATGGTTTAAAAAAATTTCATGCTCCTTTTATATTATTTAATGTAAATTAATTTCTCAAATTTTCCATTCTTATTTAAATGTTTTTAGGAGAATTTTTTTCAAAGTGTTCTAAATATTTATTTATATATTTTAAAATTTATTTCATGTTAAATGGTTTTTTAAAGGTTTTATGTTTTAAATTACATATTTCAATTAATAATGGATATTTTCATTGAGAAATTTCTTCAGAATATCCATCCATGTTATTTTCCATCAAAGATTACATATTTTGATGTTACTCAATACCTTTAAGGAAATAATACAATGTTTCCTTCAATATTAATTAATGATTTTTTTATGATTTGTTAAAATAATTATTATTTTAACCTTTTCTCTATTAAAGGTTATATGTTTTTGAAACCCACTTTTTTTCATGGGTTAGGCTTATGATGAAATGATTAGGAAACTTGTATCATTTTCCAACATATTTGATATGATTTTATGTTTATAATACCTATTTTATTTCATTGAAAATTATTTTATTGTTTAAAATTTTGTGGCACATGTATGAATGATTCACGATGAGAAAGGTGGGACCTATATCTCCTTCACATGCATTGGGTAATGATTTATATCTAATGAGATAGACTAATATCAACAATTTAAGGAATCATGACTACTAATATGGCCATGGGAGTGAGCCATGACTACATAGATTATATGAATAGTAAACTTATTCAACTAAGATGGCCATGTTAGTGATCTATGACTACAATTATGGTATGGGGAATGAACTTTTCCAACCAATCTGGATGTAAAAGTGATTACATGGAAACTATAGAAATCATATTATATATAATTATGTCTCTTCCATAATTCAATTTTTTATTAATATTTTATGCTTTCATGGATTATGTTAAGTCTTAACTTGTGATTCATGTCTTACGAACTTATATGATTTATTACATAATTTATGTATATGTTCTTTGATATTCATGGTATGATCTTCTACTTTCATGATCATGTTCTCATACCCTTATTCTAATGATTATTCTTACATATAACCCTTGTTTACCCATAATGATAATTTGATCTAACCCCTTATTTTTTTACTTCACTAGGTTAGGAAGATGGGTATTTTGTTTGATGTTTCAAAGAAGGTTGGTAATTAGAAATATCCTAGTGTGAGATAATGTAGCTCACTTTTGTATCAGTTTTTATGTTTCCTTGTTTCCAATGGAACTAACCAATTATGGTATTTCAGTGTCTATTTTTATGATGTTTAATTGACCCTGAAATGTTATTTAATTTTAGTGTTTAAAAAGAGGCGTTCTCTATAGATGGAATTAGAGAAAAAAATTAGTTAAAATTTGGATGTTAGGATGATAAAACCATACTGATAACCCTAAGGACATGTCTAAAAATTAGTTAAAATTTGGATGTTAGGATGATAAAACCATAGTGATAATCCTAAGGACGTGTCTTGGGATAAGTCAAAGGTTAATGAAAAGTAAAGGAAAATGTCATGGAATTTTGGTGAAGGATTTATTGAGTGGATTACTAGGAAAAAATATGTTTCAAGATACTTCAAGTAAATGTTTCTCTAGAATAGATATTCTTTTGAGTGACAACTCAGAAAATATGTTCTAGGCCGGACATGGGATAATCTGGTACATAAAAATGTGACTTGCTACACATCTGGATTGAAACTCCTGATGTATATTCTTTATATACTCACAAAATCATCCAGATCCTCATGAATAATTTAAATATAATATGTCTATGAATTACCTTTGATGAATCCAAGCAATAATAATTTCAGCATGTATTCAGGATCTAGATAATGTATAAGTAGGTATTTAATTGACTAGGTGGTTTTTTGATATGATTTATAATGCTCACACAATGTTTTTATTTTTAGTCAATGGAGTCAACCTGATGAAACTGGATTAACGTTGTGTATGATGGAAAATATAATGTTGATAAATCAAATGGGATGATCACTAGTGTGAAGGATTTGTGATCATGCATCATGAGTTTCTATGTAATGTGATCAACAAAATGTTTCATAACTGACTCTCAGAATCAACATGGAATATAATGAATAATTTTACTCAGATATTTGGGAATAAAAAACATGGAATAAAGAAGAATCAGTTTTTCTTGTGTGAATAATTTTTAAAAAACCACCTATGTGAATGTGTTAGAGGAATAAGAAGATATTTTAACTATTGAAAATAAAAAGAAAAGAAAGTGACTACAAGGGGAAAATGAAGAGTTATGTTAAAAAACGGTTAAGAATATTTTTCACACTATGACATCATAGAATGTAATTTATTATAATATGTAGTAAATAGACATTATAAAACTCAATTTCCTAAGAATAAATATCGGGAAGTGGATCTGTGTGGTGTTATGAGTAATGGTTACAATGTTGATGTTGAAGACTCTACTGATGAAATTTTAATGGATATAAGAACTATTTAATTGTATTGGGTATACAATATTATGATATAAGAATAAAGTATGATATTAAAAGACTTTTTTTGTATTTTTATTCAAGTGGAATGTTATATAAAAGGTAAAGTATGTAAGGATTGTTCTGTTTTTGTTTTTATCAGTTGATTTAAAAGAACTCATTTAATGGTTTCGATGGAATATAATATTGATATGATGGAAAGATGATGTCCATGTAAAACAAACTATTATGGTAATTATAGTCCTTAATATGTTCCTTCTTTATGATAATGTTATCTGGAAAATGGTATGTGGGATATTAATAAGTAATTTAGAAGGTAATGGATACATTAGAACTAATTAAGGACTTTTTGAAAAGTAATTTATGACATCATGGATATCGTTTTAAACTTATTTGATTTATGTAATATATCCATTAATATATGGAATACGGTTTCATGAATGTTTTCAATAAGTATTTATGGTAATTTTGTTTATTACCATGTTTTAAAGGAATAAATGATGGGGGTATTAAAATGATTATAATGTGACAACCAATATGATCTTTTTCATATATAGTGGAAAAATGTTAAGATAATTTCATGTCTCTCATTATAAATATATTTAGTTTATTCATTATGAAGGGTTATGATGTTAACCATTCATGAAACATTTATGTTAATCTTTTGGGTGGATATTTATTCAATGATATTTTGTTGAAAACCTTGGTTAAAAGGCTATTTAGTGACTGACATTATTTCAACGAAGTCCATCATATTTATTTTAGAAATTATATTAGTGGGGATTTAGAAAAGAGAATCATGTATGTGGGGTGAAAACTAATATCATTCGAGAAGGTCACATGACATGAACCGATGAGCAAAGGAATAATATGGTTTCATGCCTTACCTAGCCTATGTGATGTCCGGGATAAATAATAATTATATTAAAAGAATAATTAATTATGATGAAATAGTACTGTTATTTTTTTAGATATTAATATAACAAACTTGTTAATTCGAAAAATTTTAATAGATAAATAATTATACTTTTTTTCTTTTGTGGTCATTAAGATCAAAGAAATGCTTATTTTAGAACACTAATAATCAATGTTACTTTAATGAAATCCATTAAATGATGTAATGTTTGAATTATAAACTAGTAAAATATCAACTATGGAATTAAATTTAGTATTTAGATGTATTTCAAGAATGTAAATTTCCTTATATTCTTATACAATAAAATAATTTCTCAATATTAGGATAATGCTCAAATGAAAATATGTTTCCCTAATACGTTAATTTTATGTTAAACTGGTAGGCTTACAAATCATGAAATATATATGAATTTGAGGCCACCAACATTCCTTTGAACATGAAACTATTTTTTATTGATAACCTAAATCACTCCCTATAAATATTTACACTTTTCTTCCTTGTATAATCTTTACTCCCAACCTAGTTTCTCTTATGTGGAAAACTAAATATATGTTACTTTGGGTAACCCTTTTTGTTCCAAAATTCCATTTTTTTAGAGTTTCCTTAATATATATTTTAATAAAATGGAATTTTATGAATAAAACATTAAAATATTCAAAATATGATAACCCAGATGAATTTCTAGAGTGAAATTTCTTTTAAATGGGGTAGAATATAACACAACAAGAATAAGTGAATTATTTTTTTTCATATTAATTTAAACTTTTTGACGTTGTGTATTTAAAACAACACTAAAAATAGTTTAATTTATATTAAATATCTATGTTCTAATTATGTTATACACAAAACCATGATAATAGTGCATTACATGCAAAAATAATTTTATATTTCTCTCCATGTAACAACAATGAATTTCCTTGATGTATTTTATAACACTCAAGAGCTGGTTTTATCAAACAATAATGAATTAGTCAAATATTATTAATTAATATAATAATATATAAACTACTTGTTAAATTAGTTGTGATGAATATTATTAAATAATTTATAAAAATATATGGTTAACAAAATATAATAATAATTTATATGATACATATTAATTAAAAATAAATATGAGAAAAAATTGAATATAAAAGAAATATTATTATTTTTAGGGTCACAAAGATGTTGTAACCAAATATATTAAATTTAATATAATTTGTGAGTGATACCAATTTAATAAATTTGTTATATATTCAGTCCGGTATTTTTCATATTCATTCAATGTATATGATCGAGATAAGATAAAAACAAACCAAAATTTAGTTTCAAAAACATATATATGAACAAGTGAAGTTTTAACCCCATTTAATAGAGTAAAAATTTTAAATCCCAATTTTGGAACATTTATATAATTAATATGTCAGTATAAACTACATCATTAATGGAAAAATATTGGTGAGGACAATTTTTTGTATTTTCCTGTAAGGATTTAGTTTTTAAATTTTTAGTTAAAAATAAATGATAATAATTCAAAACATATTTTTATAATAATTTATTTATAGGAAATATTATATTTTAAAATTTTTTATAATTTTAAATAGATAATTATTTTATGATGAAATCCAATTTGGGTCATTGAAAGTAGTTACACATTGAAATTGAACATAAAAACAGAGCATATTTCGAATTTCTTTTACATTAAAAATGTGCATTATCGACCTGACTGTGAGATTAATTTTAAATGAATATATTATAGTTATGTTATTAGAATTTGAAAAAATTGATTCCATTTTTAAAATAATAATAATGTCAAATTTCTTATAATGTCAACTTTCTTGACCCAAAATATTAGTGAATGTAATTATAATTAATTATATTGATTAAGGTAATATTAGTCCTAAAGACTAAACCATAAATTTAAGAGAATACGACTTAGAACATTTTCCAACACCCATTTAATGTCCATTATTCCATCCATGAACCTCCATTCTTGGGTTTTTTGGTTTTAATGACTATTATTAATTAAATAATTATGTACACCTAACTTTTTTAAAAAAATGATATCTATGTATTTTCCATTTTATATAGATGGAAACCAAATATCCCTCTTCTTCTCACCAGTAAAAACTATTATGATATTCAATGATCTACCAAATACATTTACCAAAATCCCTAACTTACTCATATAATCCTTCCCTTGTTTGTATGGTAATCCATGGAATCCTTTTCTCACAAATGAAAAGCAGTTACCTGATTAAGATGTAAACCATCTCTCAAACATCTTTCTATTATTTTCTTCCCCCCTCAAATATATTTGTTACATGATTTGATAAAAACTATTATCCTAAATATACAGGGATGTTTTTATGTTATGTTTCATCCTAAAATTACGCACACCTCCATCTAATGGGTAATAAATAGGGTGCTTATGTGTATGGTGAACAACCACCTCATTAAATGATGATTGTTCATTTTTTATTTTATACCTCTAATGGTGGAAATTATGAAGGAAAAAATATTTATATATTCATTTATTATATTTATTATTTATTTATTCTTATGTATTCAATTAAAAATACATCACATTTTAACATTCAATTTGTTGTATATGAGTTCATTTCATTTGGGGAAGTGTGGACTACCGCCCCCTCAAAGCGATGTGATTCGTTCACAAATTACAAATAATTTATTAAGAATGTTTTTAGTTTAATTATAATATATATATAACATTATGATTCTATATTAATTTTCTTATATAAATATATACATATATTTCATTTTCTTTCTTTCCAGCAATATTTTAATAAAACACTCAAACAATGTTCATGCGTACATACGACATACCGCTTCCATGGATAGTGTATTCCCTTTCATAGATATAATTTATATAGTATATTATCATTAACATATAATTAATATATATTATATTTAAATCATGTTTAATTTTATAGAAGTCATGAAATTAATATACAGACTAAATATACAGCAAAGTAAGACACATGCCAAAAAAGAGGATAATACCTGAAGTGAAACCTTAACCAAGGATTGTTAACAATAGGCTAATATAAATTAATAATAATAATGTATATGATATTAAAAGTAATATTATTGATATATGATACATATATAATAACATTATTTTTATTATATGATACAGTTTTTGTGTACGAAGAGATTCAAGACCAAAAAATGGGATTTCATCTAAATTTTTTATTTTCTTGAGATACATGCTTTATCCACCAACTGGTCCTTTTGTGTGGTATGTATAACTAAAAACGGATGTAATAAATTATTATTATATTAAAATATATGAGTATTCATATATCGATTCTATGACCTTTATTTCATTGGGTTTTTATTTCAAAAGTTATCAAATCAGAAAAATAGTTTTGTTACAATTTTCCTTCTTTGAGACTCATGTTTTGATATGTGCCTAAATTAATTTTGATGAATATATAATTTCATTTTAATTGATATATAAATATTCTCTACATTTTCATGATATTATAATATTCATATAATTTCCTTGTCTTACATGTATAGTATTATCTCTTTTTTCCATATGATAATATTTTATGGAAACAATCTCATCGCTTTTGAAGATTGATTTTGTTTAGGATTCCCTTGATGAAATATTTTGATCCATAGGTCAAGAAGATTCATGGGATTTCTTCTAGTATATTTTTTAATATTTTTTTCATATTGTCGATTCATTTCTTCCAATTTTGATACATAATATAGTTAAGAAAGTGTATTTACTAAATCCAGATGTTTCCCTCTATTCGATCGGAAATATTTCTTCCATTAAAATAATTTTTTTGATAATAGATTTTTGAATTAAATTCAAGTATTCTAAAATGACCATTAAAATAAATATTTACCCTTTTGTCTTTTTAAAAATATTTAAATGTAATTTTATTTACGGGTTTTGACCGATGTATTTTTAAAACCCTATTACGGTGTAAAGGGAATGCTATTTTTACCTCATACGACATGAATTGATTCATCTAAAATCAATTTATTGAATATTTCATTTCATGATTAATGTTAAAATTTGAAGAAAATATTTTTACAAATATATTTTTTGTGAAATTTTATTAAAAATGTTTTCAAGTTTCATTTATAAGTGATCTATGAAAATTGTTTTCAAAATGTTTCAAGGTTATTTTATTAGTTTTCAGGGAAAATGTTTTTCCAAATGATTTCAAGCATTATTTATAACCATTAAATGTTTTATTTCAAAGAAATATTTTTCAATACATTTTCCAGCTTCATTTTATAGTTTTTCAGGGAAATGATTTTCAAAATAATTTCAATCTTATTATATATGTTTTTAGGGATAATGGTTTTCAAAATGTTTTCAATTATTATTTATATGTATTCAATTTTTTTTCAAATTAAATGTCTTTCAAAAGTATTTATGTTTTAAATTATGTTTTTGATAAATGAAATGATATTTTCCCCATGAACTGTATTCAAATTATGATTTGATATTATTTTCATTCTAAGGTGACATATGTGTATGTTAATAATGCCCTTAATGGAAATAATCCATTGGTTACATTCAAATAATTTATTGAATGATTTATGTTTCTATTGAATAATTCTTAAGAAACCCATTTATATTTTTGGGGTTACATTATTTTGAAACATGCTTTATTTAAGGGGAATTCTTATAATGAAATGATTATTAATTATATATAATTTTCCATAAGTTATGATACGAATACATATTTATGATACCAATTTCTTTCCATGTGTTATAATATAGTTGTGTATGGTTTTTTTGGATTAAGTATGAATGATTTTATCTGATATGGTTGAGACATATATCTCCCTTCAGTGCATTTGGAAATGATTTATATCTCATGGTGTAGACTAAGAAGGTATTGGGAATGAACCTTGACTAATATGATGGAAATGTGAGTGAACCATGACTACAAAAAAAAGTATGAAGAGTGAAATAATGATACAATAATGGCAATGGGAGTGAACAATTCCTATAAAGATGGTATGAATATTGAAACTATACTATCAATATGGGTACGGAAGAAATTCCTTGTCTACTATAGAAATAATATTATATATTTATGTTTCTTCCAAAATTCCATGTTTATTCCCATGTTATATTTTCATGGATTATGTTCATTATTTCCTTATGATTCTTTCCCTATGAACATTCATGATTTATGTAATAATTAATGTATATTATCTTTGATATATAGGTTATGATCGTATTTTTTCATGATCATGTTCTCATAGACTTATGATTATGATTATTGTTACATATCTCCATTGATTGCACTTACTGAGAAATTGATATCACATATATTTATGTATCCATCACTATTTTAAGAAGATATGTATTATGATTTACATTTATAATAAGGGTTATTGTCATGAATAACAAACTGGGAGATAAGGTAGCCCACTTTTTTATCAGTATTTATGTTCCATTTTTCTAAAGGCATTATACCAATTACATTCTTTGGGTGTCTGTTTGTATGATGTTTTATGTTTTCCACATATGTTATGTAATGTTAAAGTTTGACAATAAATGGTTATTGTTTTATACTTTTATAATCCCCACTATAGAGCCTAATAGAGAAGTGAATAAAATTTTAATTTTTTAAAGAATGTGAGAATACTTTTCAGGAGTTAAAGAAGTGTTTGACTACCAGCCTAATTTTCATCATTTCTGATCATGTTAATGTGTATACCTTGTTTTTTATATGTATTGTGTTTGAATATGGTGTTATTGATGGAGAATGATCCAGTGGTTGAAATTTTATTGTGATAATTATGTCTATATTAAATAAATTACCTTACTCAGTATAATGAGTTGGTTACAGTGGTTCATGCCTTGAATTGTTGGAGACATTACTTATTGGGATAATAGATTTACTTGTACACTGATCGTAAGAGAGTTAAATATATATTATATCATCATGATATGAATATTGTTCATTTAATTGTTTTTTTCTTGATTTTTTTTACATGAAAGGAAAGGGAAATTGTATTTCAGAAACATTGATTTAAAATGATCGAAATTAGGAGGTGCATGAATCCAGTTCTGAATGGAGAATTATGGGCTTGTTGTTGATATTCATATAGTGGTACAAGAAGGGAATGGGAGGATTGCCCTTTCATTATTGGATGTTTATTCGATACTTCTATGTCATATAAATGAAAAATAATATTGAGGACATAGAATATATGGCTTTGAGGAAGATTCTAAATGGTGGGGAGTCACATTATGGATGGACCATTAGTGATGTTGTGATCATATATGTTAATGACTATGTAGTTGAACCAACATGTTTGCAAGAAGAGTTAATGTGAGTGTTTCATGAATCAATTTGTGAAATACATCATGTTTTGAACAAATATATCGTGATCATTTTTGGCAGTATTGGTGGCCCGAGATGGAGAAAGAGGTTGCAGGTTGGGTGGAATGATATCGTACCTTCTAGTAGGCGAAGGATAATCATCAGTGGCTAGGTGATTTATTGCATCCATTTTCTATCCCATAATGGAAGTTGGATGAAATGAAAATGGATTTGGTGGTGGGTAATCCATGGATACCTAAGATGTATATTGAGATCTTGTATTTTTGGATCAGTTTATTTAGGTGTATCATTTCATGCCAATCTGAGAGTCCTTGAACATAGATCTGATAGGTGAGTTGTATGTTTTGGAGAGAGTAAAATTTCACATGGTAACACAGATGATAAGTTCAGACCATGGCCAATATTTTACATGTCAATTATTGAAGGGATTATGTAGGGATCATGGTACAAAATTTTTTTTGAGTTTGAACATTCACCCATAGTTGGACGGCTAGTCAGATTATACTGTTCATGTACACGTGTACATTTTGAGAGCTTATGTCCATGATTTTGGTGTATCGTTAGAAATTAATCTATTTCTCATTGATTTTTCCTACAAAAATATTTACTAGGAAATGATTCATAATGAAATGTATGAGGAGATCTTAGTTAGGCCATGTATATCTCTATTGTCATTCATAGAGGATTAGGGATCAGAGTTATTGAGACTGAGTGTTGTGGGGAGACATCTGAATAGTTTTGGTTGATTCAGAAATATGTGGATATGGCTCAAAACAATCAGATGTCATATGCATATAGGTGTTGAAAACCCATTGAGTTTATGTTGGGTGATTGTGTGTTTCTTCATGTTTACCACGACTTGGTAGTCATCAAATTCTGAAATAGAACATGTTGGCCACTAGATATGTGGGGTCGTTTGAGATAGTGGAGATAATTTGACAAATGGACAACTGATTAGGTCTTCCACAATTTTATAGTGTTATTAAAAATGTTCATAATACCTCACATCTTCAATAGTATCACCCTATCCCATCTCACTTGTTTTATTTTCAGGATGTTGAGCTATAGGCTATTGCCACCTTTGAGGAGAATCTGGTTCATATTGTGGATCATAGTGAGAATGCATTGTGGAAAAATACTAAAATCATGGTTCAAGTTTTATGGAAGAATGTTAATGTTTATGGTGAAACATGGGAGATATATTCAGATATATAATATCAGTGGATTGACATATTTTCTTCTGAATCATAGTAATCATTACAATTTTGGATTATGGATAAGTCGTTATAATATACAGTGGTTCAAATATCCCGGACTTTATAGAAGAATTTTCTTATTTATGCTTTAGTTTAAATACCATAAATTTTTTTAATTAAATTATTAGCAGGTTTATTAAAAATATAAGGGGTGTTATGAGGGTTTTTGACATGAACAAAAGGGATTTATTGCAAGTCGAATTATTTGCGCATGGTTAAAGTAAACCGTGCATGGTAGAATCCAAACCGCGAAGAATTGAAAATAATAATGTTTTATATTTTATGATTTTTTTTATAAATATTGTGATTATTCCCATGAAATAATGAAACCTATCCCCTCTTGGAAAGAGGATGACACACAGTTTGGAAAAATGGGGGCCAAACTGTGCACCCTGTTAAAAAATTGAAAATTTACCAAATTTAACATAGGGGTTTTAATGTTCCAACATTATTTTCCAACACATTTCTTATCCTCTATAATTAATGAGGAACCAAACCCCTCCAAGATTCCCAGATGTCACTCTCCATTGATTCTTTGTGATTTGGTGTGTCGTCAGTTGTGAATCGAATCTCTTCATGAGCCAAATCCTTCCATTTATTTTCATTTTCAGATTAAGTTGTGTTGTTTTATTGTTCATATTATGATATCCTAAAGTCCCATTTGTTCTAGTTGATATTAGGTTGGGGAATGATAGGGTTATTGAATCTTGATCTATGGCTACTGTTAAGGGTAAATTCATCTTCATATTCTTGGGATGTTGTCTACAACTTATACCCTATAGTTTGTTTTTTGATTTTGGATATGTGTGTTAGGGATATTGATTCCCTTTTGATGTGAATTTGATTATGTCTTGTAGTTTGGTAAAATGGTTATCTAAATGGTGAATTTACCCCCTCATGATCCACATGCAAATATTGGAGGTTTTTTTTTGAATAGTTAAGGGCCACCTTGGGATGTTCCAATGTTCCAGTAGAAAAAAATTATAATGTTAAGAATTATGTTGGCTGGTGATAAAGTATATCCCAGGATGGACATGTTTCTATGTTAGCTTTAACTGAGAAGGGATTATTTATGTTTCTATCTAGACCTTAAAAAAGGAGTAAGTGATTGTTGGTTATAGTGTGAAAAAGGGTTAAATAGATTAATGTGAATGTATTCAATAGATTATGAAATTATAATGGAAATTTATATATGTGATAAGTCATAAAATGAGAAATGGGTGAAATGATCTATTCTAAATAAATGCTAAATGTGTTAATGGGTGAAGGAGATATGATGAATCATATATAGAATGAAATTTTGAAATATAAGTGTTATGTTTATTGGTTGGGTAAGGCTTGGTATATGGTTTATATAAAACACTATATATATATAATCATGTTTACTTGGATTGGTGGTGTGGGATAATGTATAGAGGCTACTCCCATCCGTCTGTTCGGATAGAGTTTCTAAACCTAACCCCATCATTTCATGGGTTAAAGAGTCGGATGGAGGAACATTTACCCTAACTGATGCATTTGATGAGACGACCTAGAATAATTCTCCAGTGTAAATTTGATGCAATTGTTTATAAAAGGTTATCCCTAGTGAGACAGGGAAATTGAAAATTACCATTACGGATGATAATCAGATAACATATCCTATATTTTTAAATGTTTTAAAATTATCACCATTGTAATAAGTGATGCAAGTAATTTAATTGATTAAAATGGATACGATGAATATTTTTAGCTAATGTAACAGAAGTTGTATTTTGGTTATTCTAACTTTTATTTAGTATAATGAAAGATATATCCTTTTATAAAGGCTATTTTTAGACACCATTTGTGGTGGGCTAATGATTTTTACATACACCAGGAATGGGACACCATTGGGTACCTGAGAAGATTTCATGTTTGATGGTTATGAAAAGTGTAGGGGAGCTATGCTGGGGAGTTAATTGGGTTAAGGGATGTGCATCAATGAGGATCCAGACATGGATTCAGGGTCTGTATTGGGGATTTGGTTTTTGGTCTTCATTTTGGGATTTCCATTATCTTTTGGAATTTTTATCCTGACACGGAATCTATGCTGTTTGGTTATGGTAGTTCAATGTTCGAGAGTTTTTTGGAAATGAATGTTCCTATTTATTTCATATTTTTCCTTATTTTTATATGATATCTATTGTGTATTTGTATATAGTAGAGGATATTCTGTCACGACCCGCCCTCGGGACCCGTGCCGTGACTACCCCAAACCCGCCTTTCATAGCCCAGGGGCTGGCGACTAGCACCAAGGCGTAAATCCCAACAAAAAGGGAAGGCATTGCCATTGAAAAGTAAACAACTACCACAGAGTAAGCAAGCGGAATAGTAAACACTAAATAAAACCAGAGTACAACTAAAGTGCGGAAAAGTAAATGGGCCAGTATAAAAATCCAAACTGAAAGTAAGGTACAACTCGAAAGGGAAAACATCAACTGTAAAGTAAAAGCCGCTACACCGAGCTGTCCACTGGAAATCCCACCTGAAGGGTGGGTACAGATAGCTCCACTGCTCCTCGGGTCCCGTCGTCCGCTTCGAACATGTACCGCCCAGTGGTCCACCTCCAGGTACCGTCCTGCTCTGCAAGCCTCAGCCAAGATCAACGTTGTCCATCGTCTGCAACCAACACAACGTAGTGCGGGCATAGCCCGTGCAGGGGTGAGTATAAGCTACTCAGTAGGGACCCCGAGACCCCTGAAGGTCTCCCAAAATCCACAAAGGATAAACCACAAAGGAAGATACCGTCACGAAGTAACAACCGACACTGCTTAGGTATATGCCCATACATATACCTAAGTCATCAATTCCAATACGCTCCAACCTCTGAGCCCAAGTACAACTCAGTCCACACAGGAAAGTAAACGTATTCAACACAGGAAAGCAAAACGAAATCCACACAGGATAGCACAACTCAATCCACACAGGAAAGCAACAGGATTCAGCTCACACAGGTATACTTTTCAAAAGATGATAAAGATGATCTCTGATCCATCTAAGTCATCGGACCCACGAAGGATCGATAGGTAACTAACCCCCGCAATGACCCACATTGGATCGGGCCCACACAGGACCTGTAGGCGCTGGTTCACACAGGACCGCTGAGCGCAATGACCCACACAGGATCGGACCCACACAGGATCGGGCCCACACAGGACCTGTAGCACTGATCCACGTAGGATCATTAAGTGCTATAGTCATCGTCGAATCCACCAAGGATCTCAGTACTATCATCGTTGTAGTCACAGTAGCAGTAGCAGTAGTAGTCACAGTCGCAGTCAGCACTAGGGTTCCCGCACACAGCAAGCTCGATCAGGAGGGTCCGATCCACGAGCCGAGAGGCTGATACATCAACTGCCCCAAAGTCCAGAGTTGATGTATCCAAAAGATCCGTATCGTCAACAGGAACTCAACGCAACAGACGGCGCGTCGATCGGACGCCCAGTCTGAGAGTTATTGGCTTTTTCGTCCCAGGGGCCCGGTTGGTTTTTAAGGAAAAACCAACCCGACCTTACTCCACCTGCGTCCAGACCTCGGGCGGAGTATTCCAAAAGATCTGTCTCACTAAGAGGAACACAACAAAGCCGACGGCACGTCAATCGGACGTCTGTAGCTCAAGATATGAGCGTTTCCGCTCCGAGGGCCCGGTTGGTTTCGTGTACGAACCAACCTGGCCGAACTCAAGTATTCCTAAACTTTGAGTGCGATATACCGAAATGCCCGTCTCGATCCAAGGATCGCATCGCCGCTGACGGTTCGTCAATCGGAGGTCTGTAGCTCATGTTATGGGAAAAAGACCGAAATCGATTTGAAAACGAGGGGTCCGGGTCCGGGCCGACCCGGCCCGGCGCGGCGGCGCGGCCAGGCCGGCGGCGGTGCGGCCTGGCGCCGCACGGGTGCTACGCATGGGGGGCAAAGCCCCCACTTCCCTGCTGGCAGCGCGGCTGAAAGCCGCGCCTTTGTTCAACGGCCCCCCTTGTGGGGGCCTGCCTTTGAGAAAAACGGGGGGTGCTGCCCCCCCTTTGTGAAACCGGCCCCCCTCATAATGGGGGGCCAATTAAGTTGGTCGGGGGAATTAAATTCCCCCGGTCATTCCCCTTCCGGCCGGCCCGACCTGGCCGGCCGGTTCTTCTTCAACGGACCGGCAAAGCCGGTCCCCATCCAGCTTCCGACACCGGCGGCCCGGCGAGCCGCCGGTCTTCTCGTTCCGCCGCGGCCCGAAACCGGCCGCGGCCTTCATCGTCCGGTGCGGTGCGACGGCACCGCGCCCCTCCGCCGCGGCCCCACTCCGGCCGCAGCGCATTCGGTTTCCTTCGATGCGGCTCGACGGCGTCGCGTTCTTGATAAAATTTCTGTGGCGCGGCGTGATGGCGCCTCGCGATTATAGCCTTGTGATTCCCGCATGGTGCGACGGCACCACGCCATCTTGTTCATCCGCAAGGAAATAATATTCAAGAACAAAGGAGGGGGGATTCAGCCGTGTTTATGCGGTCCAGCCCCCCTCTCGTTAGACAATATCACATAAACATTAAATCTCATGTTTGTCATGCTAGAACCAAGAACGAGAATAAATAAATAAGAAACAACAAACCCCTACCTCGGTTCAAGAACGATGATCGTCAACGACCCGCGGAAGACGAGCGTCGCGGTGGTTGGCGTCACAGAAGAAGGACGTCGATGTCATGAAGCGAGGATTCAGAGTTCTTTGACGATGATTTCGTCGCGGGAAATCGTCGTGGAAGAGATGACGCAGGAGAAGTACGTCGTCGGTATTGCGGGTATGACGTCGCGGAAGACGGATCTCGAGAACGTGGCGTTCTTCGTCGATGTTCGAAGGTTCATCGTGTTCTTCGTCAAAGATTGAAGAAGAAGAAGAAGAAGAAGAAGGTTCCAAATTCTCTCAAGATTGTCAAGAGAATTCTAACCCCAAATAAAATAAGCTAAGGTCTTATTTTATTTACTCAATCAAACCATTTGAAATTCACAGGTTTGAAATTAAACAACTCAACCCATTTAATAACCTAAGTTGTCAAGTTCATCAAAAAGGAGAGCTTAAGGGAGTTTAAAAAAAAGGAGGTGAAGAGTTATGCTTCGTGTGGGCCCCACCACACTTAATCCTCCCAAGGGAGGTTAAGTGGATGTGGGTCCCACCTTTAACTCCCTTTGGGAGAAGTTAACCAACCAAATAAAAATAAAAAGTGTTTCCACATTTTTATTTAACTTCTTATAATTTCTCCCAAAAACTAACTTTCGTCCCGCATAAAACGCATCCTTGGAAAAGGTATCCTTAAGAGAATATCGGCGCTGCGAGTTCATCGGTGCCCTCAGAATTTGATTCCGGGCACCGGTTCAAAAGTTAGAAATTCATGCTCGTTCGTTCACGGAACGTACCCGAACCAGACTTCGGAAAATGATTCCGGGCACTCCGGGAATTCTTGATTGTTTGCTCACACTACCGGCACCAGTGCATAATCGTCGAGTCTGCTCCCGTAGGAGTCTCTAGCCATAAGGATCGAGCCAACGGCTCTATCGGAATCTCCGAGTTCCGAACAGGGACAGCGACTATGAAAAAGTGACTCGATCCTGTGTCTATAAGTACTACAGCAAGGGTGGAATAGACATAGATAGTACCTCGAATCATCTCGGGGGCGCCGTGGTCGTAGGCCTCTACTGCCTGGAGCTGTGCCTGTCTCTGCCCGCCTGCTCCCTGTGGTCGGGGTGGACCTCTAGGTGGTGGTGGTGGCAGAGCCTCAATGTGTCTCCCACCACCTGCTGCTCGGCCAGCTCCTCTGCCTCGTCCGCCTCCTCCCGGCGGACTGCCACAGTCGACCCTCTACCTCTGCCTCGGTGGTCCCTCTTCCGTCTGCTGCTCCTCGGCACGTCGGGTCGGGCAGTCACGAGCCATGTGGCCCTGCCCGCCGCACGAGTAGCACTGTCTGCCTCTCGAAAGACTGGCTTCGCGCTGTGTGCCCCGCACTGCTGAGCCAGTGTCCTGAGATCGTCTGCATGAGGGTCTGGTCTGTCTGGTCCCCTGAGTCATCCGTCGACTTCCTGCTGCAGATGAATCTTCCATGTGCCGCCCTGCGGTGGGTCTCGGCGCTGGTGCAGACTCAGCAAGGAAGCTCTCGATCAAAAGGGCCCGCTCTAGTACTCCTGTATGAGTCGGTATGCTGAGGGAGATCAGCGATGCCCTGATCTCGTATCTCAAACCCTACTCGATGGTCCGGGCCTGGAAGAATGGGTCACATACCATGTCGGTCGAGTAGCGTGAGAGATCAGTAAATCTCACCGAGTACTGAGCGACCGTCATGCTGCCCTGCCGCATCTGAAGAATCTCCTGGATACGCACCGCACGAAGGGTGGCTGGGACGAACTCTGAGAGGAAGAGGCTCTCAAAGTCCGTCCATAGAAGAGATGCCTCATCGTGCACCTGGAGCATCAATCTCCACCATCGGCCCGCTGCTGCGTGCAGTAAGCTCACAACGAGGATCATCATGAGGTCTGCAGGTGTCCTCACTAGCCTAAAAACTTGTACCACTGCCTCCAGCCAGTCCTCAGCTGCCTGGGGGTCCATCTCCCCACGAATCCTGGGCAGTCGCTGGCGCTGAAACTCATGCAGTGCGCTGAGGCGACGTGCATCATCAGCGGCTGGTGCTGGAAGCATCGGTGGCTCGATGGGTAGAGCTACCGGCGGTGCCACAGCTGACAAAGGGCCCTGCACCGAGGCCTCATCGCTCGGTGGGCTGTCGTCACGCTCGACTCTCGGCACCCTAGCTGGATGCCATCGTGGGGCCATCCTGAAAAGGAAACAGGTGTGCCACGGTCAGAACAGTATACCTGGTGAGCTGATGTAAAGTAATCACAAAGATAACATTGAAACACACACGCAATCAATGTTTTCGTGCATTAAGTCGAAATCAGTAGTTAGGGTCCTGGTGTACGGATACATCGGCTGCCGCACCAACACTGGACTCCCTGGACTGATAAACACACTCAATACGCTAAACATTATTGCTTCACATAGAAATGATCAGAGTTCGTGGTAGAACCAAACTCCTTTGATACCAATTTGTCACGTCCCGCCCTCGGGACCCGTGTCGTGACTACCCCAAGCCCGCCTTCCATAGGCCAGGGGCTGGAGACTAGCACCAAGGCGTAAATACCAACAAAAAGAGAAGGCATTTCATTTCAAAAGTAAACCACTACCACAGAGTAAGCAAGCGAAATAGTAAACACTAAGTAAAAACAGAGTACAACTGATGTGTGGAAAAGTAAATGGGCCAGTATACAAACCCAAACTGAAAGTAAAGTACAACTCAAAAGGGAAAACAACAACTGTAAAGTAAAAGCCGCTACACCGAGCTGTCCACTGGAAATCCCACCTGAAGGGTGGGTACAGATAGCTCCACTACTCCTCGGGTCCCGTCGTCCGCTCCGAACACGTCCCGCCCAGTGGTCCACCTTCAGTCACTGTCCTGCTCTGCAAGCCTCAGCCAAGATCAACGTTGTCCGTCGTCTGCAACCAACACAACGTAGTGCGGGCATAGCCCATGAAGGGGTGAGTATAAGCTACTCAGTAGGGACCCCGATACCCCTGAAGGTCTCCCAAAATCCACAAAGGATAAACCACAAAGGAAAATACAATCACAAAGTAACAACCGACACTACTTAGGTATATGCCCATACATATACCTAAGTCATCAATTCCAATACGCTCCAACCTCCGAACCCAAGTACAACTCAGTCCACACAGTAAAGTAAACGTATTCCACACAGGAAAGCAAAACGAAATCCACACAGGATAGCACAACTCAATCCACACAGGAAAGCAACAGGATTCAGCTCACACAGGTATACTTTTCAAAAGATGATAAAGATGATCTCTGATCCATCTAAGTCATCGGACCCACGAAGGATCGATAGGTAACTAACCCCCGCAATGACCCACACAGGATCGGGCCCACACAGGACCTGTAGGCGCTGGTTCACACAGGACCGCTGAGCGCAATGACCCACACAGGATCGGACCCACACAGGATTGGGCCCACACAGGACCTATAGCACTGATCCACGTAGGATCGCTGAGTGCTTTAGTTGTCGTCGAATCCACCAAGGATCTCAGTACTGTCGTCGTCGCAGTCACAGTAGCAGTAGCAGTAGTAGTCACAGTCGCAGCCAGCACTAGGGTTCCCGCACACAGCAAGCTGGATCAGGAGGGTCCGCTCCACGAGCCGAGAGGCTGATACATCAACTTCCACAAAGTCCAGAGTTGATGTATACAAAAGTTCCGTATCGTCAACAGGAACTCAACGCAAGAGACGGCGCGTCGATTGGACGCCCGGTCTGAGAGTTATTGGCTTTTTTGTCCGAGGGGCCCGGTTGGTTTTTAAGGCAAAACCAACCTGACCGTATCCAATCCTCGGGCGGAGTATGCCAAAAGATCCGTCTCACTAATAGGAACACAACAAAGCTGACGGCACGTCAATCGGACGTCCGTAGCTCAAGATATGAGCGTTTCTGCTCCGAGGGCCCGGTTGGTTTCGTGTACGAACCATCCCGGCCGAACTCAAATATTCCGAAACATTGAGTGCGATATACCAAAACGACCGCCTCGATCCAAGGATCGCATCTCCACTGACGGTTCATCAATCGGAGGTCCGTAGCTCAAGTTATGGGCAAAAGACCGAAATCGATTCGAAAACGGGGGGTCCGGGTCCGGGCCGACCCGGCCCGACCCCCCTGGGTCGGCCCGAACCGGGTCGACCTGACCCGAGTCCGACCTGGCCCGGCCAGCGGCGCGGCCAGGTACGGCGGCGCGGTCCGGCGTGGGGGCGCGGCCTGGCCGGCAGCGGTGCGGCCTGGCGCCGCACGGGTGCTACGCGCGGGGGGCAAAGCCCCCGCTTCATTGCTGGCGGCGCGGCTGAAAGCCGCGCCTTTGTTCAACGGCCCCCCTTGTGGGGGCCTGCCTTTGAGAAAAATGAGGGGGGGGGGGGGGGGCGCTGCCCCCCCTTTGTGAAACCGGCCCCCCTCATAATGGGGGGCCAATTATGTTGGCCGGGGGAATTAAATTCCCCCGGTCTTTCCCCTTCCGGTCGGCCCGACCTGGCCGGCCGGTTCTTCTTCAATGGACCGGCAAAGCCGGTCCCCTTCCGGCTTCCGACACCGGCTGCCCGGCGATCCGCCGGTCTTCTCGTTCCGCCGCGGCCTGGAACCGGCCGCGGCCTTCATCGTCCGGCGCGGTGCGACGGCACCGCGCCCCTCCGCCGTGGCCCCGCTCCATCCGCGGTGCTTTCGGTTTCCTTCGACGCGGCGCGACGCTGTCGCGTTCTTGATAAACATTCCGTGGAGCGGCGCGATGACGCTGCGCGATTATCGCCTTGCGATCCCGTGTGGTGCGATGGCACCACGCCATCTCGTTCATCCGCAAGGAAATAATATTCTAGAACAGAGAAGGGGGGATTCGGCCATATTTATGCGGTCCGGCCCCCCTCTCGTTAGACAATATCACATAAACATTAAACCTCATATTTGTCATGCTAGAACCAAGAACGAGAATAAATAAATAAGCAACAACAAACCCCTACCTTGGTTCAAGAACGATGATCGTCAACGACCCGCGGAAGATGAGCGTCGCGGTGGTCGGCGTCACGGAAGAAGGACGTCGCTGTGATGAAGCGAGGATTAGGAGTTCCTTGACGATGATTTCATCGTGGGAAATCGTCGCGGAAGAGATGGCGCGGAAGAAGTACGTCTTCGGTATCGCGGGTATGACGCCGCGGAAGACGGTTCCCGAGAACGTGTCGTTCTTCGTCGATGTTCGAAGGTTCTTCGCGTTCTTCGTCAAAGCTTGAAGAAGAAGAAGAAGAAGAAGAAGGTTCCAAATTCACTCAAGATTGTCTAGAGAATTCTAACCCCAAATAAAATAAGCTAAGGACATATTTTATTTACTCAACCAAACCATTTGAAATTCAACGGTTTGAAATTAAACAACTCAACCCATTTAATAACCTAAGTTGTCAAGTTCATTAAAAAGGGGAGTTTAAGGGAGTTTAAAAAAAAGGAGGTGAAGAGTTATGCTTCGTGTGGGCCCCACCACACTTAATCCTCCCAAGGGATGTTAAGTGGATGTGATTCCCACCTTTAACTCCCTTTGGGAGAAGTTAACCAATAGAATAAAAATAAAAAGTGTTTCCACATTTTTATTTAACTTCTTATAATTTCTCCCAAAAACTAACTTTCGTCTCGCATAAAATGCAACCTCGGAAATGGTCTCCTTAAGCGAATATTGGCGCTGCGAGTTCATCGGCGCCCTCGGAATTTGATTCCGGGCACCAGTTCAAAAGTTATAAATTCCTGCTCGTTCATTCACTGAACGTACCCGAGCCAAACTTCGGAAAATGATTCCGGGCACTCCGGGCCTCGGAATCAGGTGCCGTCAGAAACCGCGCTCTTGTAAAATTCCAAAGAAAATTAAGAAAAAATTTCCCTTGAATTTTACGGGTCTTTACATATAGTCTCACCACTTGATAAATTAAACCCCTACTGTTACTCAGAACCCTCTGGCATATGGTAAGGTAACCTCGATTTCATGTTCTGACCCAACTCGGATCACCGGTTTAGTGGCTTACTGGTTGGGGATATTACATAATGAGTACTTATTGGAAAAAACCAACAATGTTTGTACTAATATAATAAATTTATCTATAGTTCATTGTCAGATTTTTTAACATATTGATATTACAATTTACTCACATATTTGTTGGGGTCATGATTTGATAACAAATATACTCTATCAAATCAATACTTCCCTCCAGACCATATAGTTCGGGCCTATAGAATAAGTGGTGCTCATGATCTGTCTAAAACACTTAATTATAGGAGGATATGTATAAACCACGACTTCTGACCCCTGTGAATCATATATTGAATCCCTCAATGAATTATATATTAAATTATATGGTCAATCAGTGGATTTTAGTCATCCACATGTAGAGTATTCTTATCTCCAACATTTATTATTTCAATTGTTTTTCTTTAGGGTGGAATATTATAGAAAATAAAAAAATACAAAACTCAAACCAAGTATATCAATGTCCTTAATAACAATGTTTATGAAAATCAATAAGAAGAAACATGCCCATTTACATTACTATCATACTGATCCACTCCCACAAGGATAGAAACTAAGCATCTCTAGAATAAAATTAAAATAACATGGATGGATACTTCTATCCCTATTCATCTCCATACCCAAACCAATCATCTACTAGTTTTTTTTAATAGTATTCAATAGTTTACAAAATTAGTGATCATGTAGGAACTATAGTGGAATACAATAACCATAGTTTTAGTAAAACAAACATCCATGAATATTATTAATAATAAATAGTAAATAAATAATTATTATTATTAAAAATCACAAAATATACTTTTATAATAATTTAATCAATTATCTCTTGTTATAAACATTTCGTGTGATCCCACAATTCAAATATAATTCAGGTATTCATATCATCTTTCCAACATGAGCCAATCGTAAAAAAATCATAGTAACTCACCTATCATATTACCTGGATTAGAAAATAATAACACTCAAAAAATAATAAATTCAATCCCATAACCCAATAATCATAATTTTCATTATACATGTGTAACCCAAGCAGCTGAATTATTTTTATCCCATTTTACAACCCACCTATAAACTTTTACTATGAGTCAAGTAGTAAAAATAGAAAAAATATACATTGATTTCATTTTTTAATTTCCTCAACTCAGAAACCACACACTAAAACATGATTTATGGAATTACTATGATTCCCAATGATTCTAACATTTAATAATTCCTTTATAAACATATAGTATTCAATAGATTATTTTAGATAAAAAAAATTCAATAATGAATCATGATACATTTCATTGACAAAAAAATGTAAATTGAAAGATAAAAATAAATATATTATGAATTAAAATATAAGATGGAATTAATAAATGTACAATTTTGAATAAATATAAAAGTAAATAAAAATACCATGAACAATAAATATTTATCATCATTGTTTTACTTTAAGATTATTACCCTAATTTACTCAATAAAAATAATTCAAAGAATTATAGATACAATAGACATTTTTATTGGAAGGTATATTGAATGAATGAATATTTTTGGTAACATATGTAATGATCTATATAAGAATGTAACAATATTTTTATATATAAGGTTATTGAAAAAATGGCAATTGGATATAATTCTTTTGGATATATGGTATTTCATCATAGATTAGTTTGGTTTATATTATTTCTATTTTGTCTAATTGAATAAATAAAATTCATGAATAAATAATAATAATAAAAATTACATTTATTTAAAATATTTAATTTTGAAAATAATTTTTTCATTACACATATTTATTATTATTGTTATAGAGTGAAATGATGAATGTATGAAATTAATATAATTATTATAAAAATAATGGTTTAATAAATTATATTGACGATTGATAATTAAATTTTAATAGGTTTTAGTAATAAAATATATTATATTTATGAAAATGACGTTATTTATATAATGTTTTTAATTTAATTAATATTTATAAGAAAAAAATTATTTTTTCACTTTAAAACCATGAATATAATCTATGGAGAACAAATTTCTGAACACGCATTCAATTATTATCTAAAATTTAATATGATTAACAAGAATTAATAATTATAATTTGTTTTTTCAATAAAATCTGTTTTCTATATATAATATATTATAAGTTAAAATATTATTTTATCATATGTAGAAATTTAATTCAATTAAAATAAATAGAAAAATTTATACAACATTTTAAAATTCCTAAAATTGACCAATTTCAATTTTGGTAGTAAAAAGATGATATGAAGATATAATTTGTGTTACAATTATAAACGTATAACATGCTAGAAAAGGTGAAAAAATTGATATATGCTTAAAATATCCAAGAAACCATATTACTAAATTTAGAATATAAGGGTATTCATGACCAATATACAATTTATTTTCACTTTGTGTCCATAATCAAATGATATCATTACACCTTAGGAGGTGAATATTTGTAAAAATGAATCTCAAAATTCCCCTATAAATTGAACCCTCCTCTACCCATCCCAAAACAATCACAATATTCATTTCACTCTTTAATCCTTATAAATTTATACACTACCAATTCCTTCTCATATTATTGGGATATTATAGATCAATAGAAGATTCTTAAATCAATCCTTCTAAAGGATCCCATTTTCAGATGTCCTGAAATCAACATTAATTTCAGTTCTTCTCTATCTTTTTTAATTTCCTTATTATATCCACTAGATTTAAATATTATTCTTCTCAATGTATAAGTTATATTAATATGATCATGGTACTTTTAAAATAGTGTCGCAATTATATTAATCTAAACACATAATCATTCATTTGGATAACATATTCTTAATTGGTTCTGTTCAACCACCAAAAATTATGATGTTATTCTAAAAATCACAACATGATCGAAATATTATAATGTAAGGATTTCATAAAAATCAATGATCATTATGATGTTACATGTGTTTATTTGAAAGATACCTGAAATAGGTTCATTATGTATTCCATTATCAAGAACCAAAGCTATACATGTCATTAAATGAATATATAACAACATAAATCATTGGATAAAGAAGACCTAATAACAAAAATAATATTTGAATTTATTACTTTTTATAAAATATTGGTGACTAAAATGTTCATTGTAAAACTTATATGAAATGATAAAAATTACTAAAATCCAATGAATAAAATAAATAATAAATAACATTTATATGTATAATGAATGATTTTAATTGATGATTAATAAGATAATATATTTATAAACAATTCTCAAATTTGTTATTAAGAATATTTATCTTATTATACAATATATTATAGCATATTCGTGGAATTCATGATTAATATAATATGTTCATTTTATATTATAATTTTGAAATCAAAATTATTTATATCTGAATTTCTAGCTATGAAAAATATTTATTTTTACACTATTAAACATCAAATATTTTCATCACCTATGGTTATATCATGATGATAAATTTATCCTTACCATTTCATTGTTCCTTTTTTAAAATATGACTAAAAATATGTTTCAAAGTTGATCAAAAAATATCTATTATTTCTGGAATGTAATTTTTATCTACCATGATTATATTCATTATATTAACTTCTGTATTTCAATATATCACATTTTATGAATCCTTTAGGTAACAATCAATTTTAATTAGATTATTTAAAAAATTAATCTTCTTTTAATATTTCTAGTTCATTTTATTATATTAACATCAACTCTCTCCGCAGAACTATAATCATGATCATCCATTTGGAATGTCTTCTCCGTTAATATATTGTCCCTATTTATTACCATTTTTAATAAGGGATCATTATATTCATGTTTTCATGGTTTTTAATAAAAATATTTTCCTATTAGTAAAAATTTTTAAGGAAAATTTAAGGTTAAAAAATGAAAAATATGATAATTATTAATTATTAAATGAATTTTATAACACTCTGAAAATAGTTTTTCATCTATATAGATGCCAAATATTGCTTGATATTTTTAAGTCAATAAATTATTATATTATACAATATAAATTAAATAATTTTATGAATTAGGATCATGTTATGTTATAGTATTCAGTATACTAATTTAACATTCAATAGTATTTATTTTCTACCAAATTTATTAATATTTTAATGATCATATGGAAAGGATATCATTAATTTATCATTATGAGAAGGGGGAATTTCATATCACAAAAATTAATTGGATAATGTTTTATATATCACTAAATTTGGATATGAAATTGGTGTTTATCAAAATTTATATGTTGTTCACGAACATGGTTGGTTAGTCAATGTCTACTATTTTAGGGGATGACCATTAGCTGAGTCCATTATGAAATAAATGTCATGGTGGTTGTCCATCATATATGTTATTTTTTAATGATTATACATATTTATTATGAATATGTTATGTTTTCTGAACTATTGATTAAAATTCATGCTTTCAATGTCTTCATACATAGGTGATACCAAATTCATTTAACTAATGATTTACGGTAAAAGGTTTTTGGTATGCATCCTTTATTCCATGACCATTCAAGATCATTATTTTCTCACGCCCTCATTCTCAGCTTATGTTCACATATGATATATGATTGATATATATTATTTTTAATATTAATAAGAATATGATATCACATTTTACTATGTTATCATTCTAAATGTAATGAAAAAAATATTCTGTATGATGTGTATAAAAGGGTATCATTTGATATGAATATTTGTCAGATATGATTAAAATGATGTAAAATTAGTTGTTTATGTATGTAATATAAAATAAAATTAATCCTATATATTTTTTTTCATTTATTGTCATGATTATTTTATATTCCATTAAATTTATGTAATACGTATGTATGTTGTGCTCAGGTCATGATAGTTTGTAAGGTAGTATTATTTATTATTCAGTTACGTTAAATTATGGTGTAGAACCAAAAATAATAGTTTAATAAAAAAATGATATAGGAAGAGAAAATGTATTTGTTTTAAAATATCGTTCATTAATTTAGAAGATATTAGGAATTTGTTTTCTAGTTATATGATTTCCTCATCTGATAATAAAATATTACTCCAATCTTTTTAGTTTTAAGTTAATTGTTGGAACATAAAAGTATTGAGAAAAAATTGAATGTGAAGGAATGTGAAATGGTCACCTCAGTGAGAAAAAAATGGATAGGAGTTCAAGGAAAAAATATCATGGAAATAATCACCAAAATTTCCCTTGCAATAAAAAATAACATGAATTATGTTGAACTCCCAAACACATATAGAACCACTATATAATGATTCTTTTATGTGGATGTAACTACCATCTTTTATTAGGATTTTTAGTACACTTGGTATCTAGAAATGGATTAACTCTGTTGAATATATATATTTTTATTCAGTTATTCTTTCAATATTAATGGGATGTCATAGCTATTAATTTTTAGGAAGATAAAGCTGGACGATAGTAGAATCTCCATAGGGATAAAAAAATAAATGAGAAAATAGACATTATCAAATTAGAGGTGATATGAAAATATAATTCAACAATATATTTCCTAGAACAATAAATAAGAAAATGTAGATGGAATTTTCAAGTTTTAATAAAAAATTAGGATGATTCCATTAGTATCTATGAGTAAATCATCAAAATACTTGAATAGTGTTCCTTTAGTTTTGTTATTTTTTTGAATGAAAATTCTATAATTTAATTTGTGTATTGAATCCAAATAATAATATTTTATTTGATATAATGGTATTTAATATATTTTCATAATGAATTTAATGTATTCTCATTGTATAATTAGATATTATAGTCTCCAAATATTCCTTGGGTTTTGGGGATAAAAAGGGAGAAATAAATTTTTTAGAAAACTATAATGTTAAAACAAATATTGAAAAAAATTTAATTGTTTTTATTGAGAAAAAAATTGGATGAAGTATTGTGTAAATATTATGAAAGTAATAATTAAATGAATCAATTTTGTATGGAAAGTATATAATGGATATGAATTCCATATATATTTGAAGATGAAAACTAATGTAATGGTTTGCGGGATAGATCATCCAAATGCACCAGCCACACTATAATTATCTATTTGTATTATGTGTGGATATTATTCCATCATGTTCACCAAACACATGTACAATGAAGAAAACCAATGTCAAAAAACCACAAATCAATTGGATAATTGGAAATCCTATAAAATAAAATAAAATATGATGTGGGTTGTGAAAAACATTTGTGAAATGTATTGTCATCATCAACATATGAACTAATATTATATTTTTCTAATATGGTTAAACCCCAAATTTATATCATCTGAATTGTATATGGGCATAAAATCATATACTTAGTGACTACATGATAATTTATCATTGAAATATTATAGTGGTTAGATGATGCAATCCCATTTCTAAAATTATCTCCATCATAATTTTTTATTATTATCGTTATTAAAAATCATTTTAGCCTCCATATACAAGAGTTTATGTGATTTTGGGGATGTATTGACTCTCTATTTATAGATTCCATATTTATTTTTAGGATAGGGAATTCATGTTGTATATACATAATTAACCTATGATCATATATCAATTAAATAATTAACATGAAAATCATAGACGAATTATTTCTATTATATGGGAAATAATACTCATTCAAGATGGTTATTTAGATTAAGTAGTTACTAAGAGGTGTGATATTGATGACATGCTTACTAGGTTAGGATTGTACTGATATTTTTCATGAATATTTACATATTCATCCCCAAAATTTTAAGGTTGACATACATATTGAGAGCATAAGCATTGATATGAATATATCAAATACATCATATATTATAAATGTTCATTGATTAGATGAATTAAATAAGAAAATATAATATCATATTGATATGTTTTTTGTGTTCCCTTGTTCTCAAACATATGGAGAATAAGTCTTGTATGTTATGAATATATATTAAAAAACGTGTCTCTACATTTACAAAAATATAAATAAAAAACAATTATAGTGATAAGTTATCCTCAATTACGTATAGTGTAATTTTTTGATCAACTATGGGGGGATAAATAAAGGTCATATCATTTATAAAACATCACATTGAGATTGAAAAACTACACCATTTTTAGTATCCATTATTTATCCATAATTTAAAAAATAGAGAAATCATAACTGACCGAATTAATGTGAAGACTATTTGACAAGAAAACATGAACCATTAGAGTAGGATCATGACATGTAATATATAAATAATTTATAAATTGATTTATAATTACATAATAACAAAATTATTTCTTTTTTATAGTTCTGGATGACCAGATCACATTGTACTATCGATGTGGTGTAGGATCCAAGTGTAGAATCCCTCTTGTGGGGATCCATATATGAACCACATTTTTTGAATATTGTTATAGAATCACAAATTTCATTCATGGTTGATCCCAATCACAAATGTTATTCTTGGATGATCATAGAACAAGTCTCTTTGAGGAAATGTAATTCTTGGTGTTCTATCAATCTCATGGTATAGGAGGACAAGAGATCAGAATATAGATATCTATAAATGACTCTATTATTTTGGGTGGAATCTATACAACCCTTATTCAATACCAATATCTCTTAGGAATTAGATATATCTATATATATATATAAATATTAATGAATTTATAGGGACGCTAGTTTCATAAAATCTCCTTACCTGTTAATTAATTATTAGTGTACCACACAACATAATGACAATATAATTATTATTCAATGTACATGAGAATCACCTAAGAGTAAAAAAATATCATATTTATAATTTCCAATAAGGATATCATACTTAGTCCACTAATCCTCTTATACATATACCTAATGTTGAATAATGAAAATTTATTTAATAAATAAATATCTAATTATTATCCATTGAAAAATATAAAAATTTTATATTTTACAATCCTTGAAAATACTTATTTATTATTATTTCACTCATATATTAATTCCAATAACATGTGATTATATGTTGGTGATAAACTATTCCCAAATATTTCTAAAATGATAATGTATAAATTATAACTATTAATAGTGTAAATTAAAATATTGAACTCAATAGAGATTTCATATATGCATAATGTGTTCCAATATATCCCTCATTCTTAGTAGAAATCGCTGGAGGTACCTATAATGTAAGGTTATAATCTAGAAACATTCCATGACACCCATTGAGATAGATTCTAATTTCATAATCATATACAACCGCATAAAAATGATTACTATGTATTATAATACAATTTTCATTATAAATCTACTCATGTAGGTAAAAATCTATTTCCATCAACCTACATCGATGAAATTCCTGTTTGAATTTATTGAAATTATCATGCCTGTAGAAAACTAGTGCCAAAGATTATTCTAGGTAGCTTCTTTTCGCTGAACATACTGAATATATAAACTCACATAATGGGATAAAGGGATAAATTATTTCATTCAATATCCACGATTATAATATTAATCATAATGCACCCTATGTATCATTGATCACATCAAGCATAATTCATTGTGATTTTTATCATTACCTCATGGCAGTCGACTTATGGAATTCATTAATGATAATAAAAATCATTAAGGACCAATAAACATATTCACTAAAAGGTATATCCAATTACCCAAATAAATGATGATTTACTATAGGAATGCCCCATTATATAAAATCATTCTCAAGAAATTACCACAAGTTCACACATTGGGAGGGTCCTTAATGTAATATCAGTCTTCATTCTTTTTATCTTGAATCAAATTTTTTATCATCAACATATTTCATCTTTCTATAGAACTTATACTTAATAATACAATCATTGAACCTTAATCATCACTTCATAGCAGGGAACTACTATATCCTTTTAGTGTGACAGATACTATTGGAAAATTATAACATACAAGTACAGAAATATGAACAAAAAACATGTGAATATAGACATCATTAATATTAATGAAATTAAATATATATAACCATCAACTAAAAATGATATTGTCATATTAAACCAACACCAGAAAATAACCACTTTCACTAGAGCTAACTATTAATAAACTTAATTTGTATTGATCTCATATATTATTCATGCCTCAAATGAGATGGAGACATTATTAATGGGTCTACCATGTTTTCCTAATTATATTCACATGTCTCTATATAATTACATATTTACAAAGAATGACTAGTTAGATGAAACATCATATGTATTTTCCTCGTCAATTTATATGACATTGTCTCTTTTGAAAGATCCGCTACTGTATTTTTATCCTTCGAAATGTGGTTTGATCATGATTATAAGAACCAAATCATGCTCTGTTATAAATTTTTTAATACAAACTACATCCATATCTATATTAAAATATGGAATATACATAGTATATGTGGTAGAATTTACAAAACCTAGATAAATTAGGCTCTACCAGCTCATAGCTCCTATGTTGGGACTAGATACATTTCATAATGGTGACTTCGTATCATTAAAATATATTTGAAATATAGAATATATGTAACCATGGTGGAATTTCTCTTCATATATTCCATTCATAATGAAAATTTCCATAGCTCAGCTTTGAGAAATAAGGAAAGCATTTATAGTTGTCCAATTGTTTACCCGAATTAGATTTCTATATACTTATCGTGCTCAAAGAATAGTAAACATAATGATTTATATGTAGCATTGAATACATGATATCTTCTATCACATAAACATATATATCACACCAATTACCATGATTTCATGTTGTTTTTAGGGCACATCTTCTTGGAAATATGAATAACATGTGACAAGAGATCCAATTCCAAATTGGAGGGATATAGATCAAACTGCTTCAATATCTGGTCAATGTATGTACATTGACATAGTCCAACCAACCACTTTGTTATACCATGAATAATCATGATCCATATAATGTGTAATTCCCCAAGAAAATTAAAATAATACCATTATTTTAATTTATTATTTACTCTGAATGATTTTTATTTACATGTTTTATGGAACACAATTATTTTGCGTAATAAAAAAATGTATGTATTCATAAATATAAAATATTAGCTTCAATGAAATTTTATTTCCATTATAAAAATATATATTTTTGAAAAAAATCTTTTAAATGTTTTATATTCTTTTTTTATATAAATTTAAATGTTTAATTTTTGGAATATATTTTAATTTTTCAATAATTTTTTTAGAGTTATAAACAACCATTATTTTTTCATTGTGCTATATATTTACATAAAATAGTATTTTAATATAAAAATATTATGTCGATTAATTGAAACAAATTTTCTGAAAATTAAAATTATTAATTTTACATATGTAATGAAATATATATATATATATATATATATATTAATTTTTATGATATTGATTATAATTAATATTTAACCATTATATTGATAGCAACAAAATATGACAGTTATAATTTGTATTATTGTATTAATGTTGGAAATAATAATAATAATAGTAATAATAATCAAGAGTACAAAATTATTAAGAAAAAAAATATTTTTATTATCTTTAAGATAATATATTTTATATTTTTTTATAAAATTTATATATATAGGTATTTTATAACAAAAATCTAACTTCGTAAATTTGTTTTAAAAAACATTGATTGATTTTTTAAATGATATATATATATATATGATAAAATGTTGTCAAAAAAGTTTTGTTTTGTTCTTAAAAAACAATTCATTTTCTAAAAAATGTTAAATAATATAATATAGGATCATATAATAATATATTATTTTAATAATGAGGTTGAGTTGAAAAAAAGTTCCATTCGAAAAAAATATAAAGGAAATGTTACATGATAAATCTATGAGAGTGATAATGTGAATGTTGTATAAAATAGATAGAATTGTTAAATAAGGAAATTAATATATAAAAATATAAGAAATTGCACCATTTTACTAAAATATAAATATAAAGTGGGATAATAATAATCTAATTAATAATAATTCATATCATATAATCATATAATAAAGCTAATGACTCACCATTTTGTATTGATATAATATATAATAACAATGTTTAACAAGAATATGGAAAAGTGATAAATAGTAACTCATTTTTTTATTATTTTGGCAATGTATTTGTTAAATCATTGGTTTGTGGTGTTTTAATATGATTACCTTTACTATTCAGCATTCAGGCTTCCTCAACATTTGTCAAATTAATATATATATATATATATATATATATATATCTACGTACGTACAACCCTCTTACTACACACTCTCTATGAGAAAAAACTAACAACCACTTTCATCTGCACCCCATCTAATTAATTCTTGTGTGTCCAAACTTTGGAAAATGGCTTGTTGGTTTGTTTAATGCAAGGAAAATAGTTTATTTTTCTTGTATAAAATTATGTTTTTTCCGGTTTATTTTAATTTCAATCTATGAATTTATATATTCAGATTCATTAGTATATACTTATTTTCATTTGATTTAAGAATATGAAATAAATTATAAATATTGCATTTTAAGTAAGGGTTTAATTTTATAAAATTATGATTGATTTTCAGATTCCTTGATATGTTTATATATATATAATCAAATTCAACTGTCAATTTAGGTTTTCAAAAATTTATAACTAAATGGAATTATTATTTATTTTAACGTATTGAATTTTGATTTAAATTTACAAATCTCTATTCAATTTACTAATATATATATATATATATATATCTTTTTTTAAGAATTTATTGATTTTAGGGTGGTATTAAATCTATTTTATGATTATGGATCTCAATTATAACATAATTATAAAAGGGATATTAATACTTGTCGACGTTTTTTATAATCATTAACTTATTATAAAATAATGTGTATTATAAATTCCATTTAATACATATATTTTCAAACATATATATTTGATTAATATGTGAAAAATCATGTTCTTTTATTTACAGTTTGAATTTATGGTATATATATATATTCAACTTTAACTATTTGTTTGATGTACATATTTAATATTTTTTATCAAATGATATGTTTATCTAAATAAAAATTTATGAAATAATCTCAATTGGATTATTATAATTATGTACATGTTATATATATAAGACATCTTATATAATAGTGTTTTTATATATGTAAGTATGCTTTTGAGTATGTAATAATGTATTTATAAAATATTAATATATTTTTACACAAATATATATATATATATATATATATATTTAAAACATTTATATACATATGCCTGTATATGAACGTATATTTATATATTTATTTTAATGGTAAAGGACTTTTACCATGACATTCGGGAAATAATGTAATTAATTTTTGGGTAATAGTTATTAATGAACATGATGTAATGAAACAACATGATACATCATGTAATTTTTTATAATCCCAGAGGATCAAACTAAGATGTTATGATAATGAAGGTAGGGTATGAACAGTGAACAAAAAAAAACTTTTGGGACATTGTGCAACTATGTTATGGGTGTTCCCAGATAGCGTTGGGTGAGCCCGTTATAAATTATATGATGGGTGCACCCAGATGGGTCTCAGATGCATTATATAATGTTTTAATCTCATGAGATGACATGAATGGTGTTCAAGTGGGTTATCCATAACAAATTATGGCGTACGATAGGTTTATCATAAGCACATTATGAGATTAGGTAGTGATCCTTACCCATCATTTGATTATGTCCCCCAACAGATAATCCATGCTATGATCCAAGGTTCATTTGAGAATTAATGCTTATAAATTTAAAGTATATTTGATATAATTTTATGAATAAAATAATTTTATTTTCCAAATTTTATATATATAGAAATATAATGAATTGATTTAAAATATTATTATTTGGAAAACTAATTGTTTTTAACATTGTATGAAAATATTTATTTCCCATATAGTCAAAAACCGATTTCTATGTATTCCTTAGTTAATGGAATATTTTAAATGTATTATTTTCCAATTATTTGAAAACCCCTATGTAGGAAAAATAATTTCTGACACTATGTTTGAAATATATTTTCACATGTCGAGTAGATTTCTTTTAATGAGGCAGTGCAATGAAAGCCTTTTTGTTTATTTCTTTTTATACAGTTTTGTTAGTTATATGACATGTATCTAATTCTCCAAAACGTTGACCATTAAATGTTCTTTTTATGTAATTAATGTTATTTATTTCTTAAATTGTGTTTATTTATAACAAATATAAATCATTTATATGCAATGATCCCAAAAATGAAGGTTCGGGTTGTTATTGTTTTTTTTAGAGAAAAGGTGTAAACAACATTGGAGATTAGATATTTTCATTATAGTATGAATTTTTAGCAGATCAAGGATTTCTTATTAATTTTTTTTTTATTTCGAATAAATGATTATTCAGGGTGAAATTCTCTTTTGGGGGAAGAATGTAACACCACTCGAAAATTTAAACAGTACATTTATTTTAAATAAATATGAATTTAAAAATGTTTTTAATTAAGAATTTTTTGAATATAAATTATTTAGTGTCATAAAAATATGTTTTTATTGAAAATTATTAAATTTTAAATTTAAGAAAATTTTATTTTCATTATATAAATGTATATTTTTTAAAAAATTAAAAATATATATTATTTATATTTAGGTATGTTTTATATTTTATTTTATGATTATTTTTTTATTTTTTCAGAAAAATATTTTAAATTACTGTTATAAATAAATTAAACATTTTAAATGTAGTATTAATTTAAATTAAATAGTATTTCATTATAAATATATTTCATTGATTATATGAATTGATTTTTTTTTTCAATTTAACTGATTACATTTATATCTATATATATATAATGAAATGTATATATATATATATAATTCAATATTTATAATACTAATTATAAATTAAAATTTTGTATTATTTTGACATAAATAAAATCAAATAATTATAAATTCTTAAAAGTTTTTAGAAAAAAAAATTAATATTAATAATGATGAATTGTAGTCTTTTTTATGAAAAATTAGTATTATCATTAAGAAAATATATTTTGTCTTTTGGTTTTATAGAATTTATCCATTGAATTTTTTTTATAAAAAATTTACATTATATATATATATATATTAAATAACTTTGATTTGAATCATTTATATAAATGAATTATATATATATATAACAAAAAAATGGTTTAAAAAATATATATTGTTTTTTTGTTAAAACAATGGTATGTTATTTTAATAAAAATTGTTAAATAAGATAATAAAGGATTATATAATAGTATATATTTTTAATGATACGGTGGGATATAATAAAATTTTTATAGGAAACAGAAATATGAGGAAAACATGACAAGAAAATACTATGAGAGAGACAACATTAAAGATGAATAATGAGATAAAATGTTTAATGAATGAAATACATATTTAAAAATATAAGAAAATGTTTCATGTTACTATTATGTTAATATAAATTGAGATAATAATAATAGAATTTAATAATAAATAATAAAATAAAATAATATAATAAATGTAATGAATCCCCAATTTGGATTGATTTACAATATAATAATAATGTTAAACAATAAAAATGTAAATGTGAAAAAGAAAAACTCATGATTATAGATTTCTTTTCCAAGGATTTAGTAAATCATTAGTGTGTGTTGGTTCAATATTATTACCCTTCCTAATTAGCATCCGAGCATTGTCTCTAAGCCTCAAAATAATGTATATATATATATATGTATAACCCACTTACTGTAAAAACTCCATGTGCACAACATTACCTCATATATTGTTTCCACCCCTCTATATTGATTCTGGTGTGTCCAAACCTCGAGTAAATAGGTTTTTGGTTCATTTCATAAGCTAATGTAAATTTTTTATTTTTTATTTATCAAATTATATTAGCATAGGTTTATTTTGAGTTCAAACTATTAATTTATGAATAAACATGTATATGTATATACCTAATTTGAATATTTTTAATAATTTGATATCACATCAAAACTTATAATTTTATGTATGGGTTTAATTTTATAAATATAAGATTAATTTCCTAATGCATACATGTTAATATATATGTAATCAAATCAAACTATATATTTTTTTTTGAAAATTTAAATAATTAGGGAATTATTATTTAATTTTAAGGAATTTATTATAATTTGAATTTACCAATATCAATTCAATTTACCAATATATATATATATATATATATGGTTCTATATTTTTTTTATTAATTTATGGATATAATGGTCAAATTAAATAAGTTTTCACACTATTTTTCTGCATTTTTCTAAATTCTGGGAGGGATATTTATATTTATTTATGTCTTGTTTAGACATGAAATTATTTTGAGATTATATGTAATATAAATTCCATGTCATATATATATATATATTATTTTTATGGGAAACTTATTGTTCTTTTATTTAGAGTTTTAATTTATTATATATATAATTAATTTTATGTTTATGTTTCATATCAATATTTATGATATTTTTTTTTTGAACTCTGTGTTTATTAACTTCAAAATTTATGAAAATGTTTTCATAGAAGTATTATAATTATGTAAATTATATATATATATATATATATGAGACTTGTTATGTAAGAGGGTTATTATACTTGTACATTTCTATGTGGGTATGAATTCATGTATTATTCAAGTATCAATATTTTTTTAAACATACACACACATATATATATATATGTAATATATATATATACATGTATATGAACTTATATTTACCTATGTAGTTTCACACGAAACCACTTTATCATGACATGTATAAGGACCCTATATTAAACATTACATAAAATTGAATTAAATGAAAAATTCACATTGAGAATCTTTTCAGGTTTAGAGTTTTAGAGAATTAGGGCATAAATATTACATCTCAAAAGATTACAAGGTAGACATATCTATATAGTTTCCATTATTTCAAAAAAATATAAACTCTTTATAAAAAGTGTGATGTCTAGTTCAATGTTTTAGATAGCATGACTTTTCCTTCATCCCGTCCTTGACCCTATTCATCTTAATGTCCTATGAAAACATTTCAAAACATGGGATGAGCATAAAAAGCTCAGTAAGGGTTATAAAACAAAGAATGAAAACATTTGTTCCCAAATACATACAAAACATGAAATTATTTACTTACCTCATTAAATAATAAGATTTATGAAAGACACATAGAAATAAATAATCATAAAGGTTACTTGTGGCATCTATATCAAACTTAATATGTAGCTATCACATCTACATAGTGTGTTACTTTGGAATACCCATCATAGTATATTCCCTAAATCTCTTAGGAGAAACATTCACGTTTACCTCAGTCACGTTACCCAATGCATTGGAGAGCTATCTCGGGCTCACCCACACTATGTTTATCACAGAACCACCAGTATAGGTAAATAATTTCCAAGAACAATAACATATTCATAACACATAACATAAGAATAAATGAAAGATAACATTTCCACATTGCAATAATAAATTATCATTTCAAGATATTGAAATAATAAATCCATTTTAAAAATAATTTTCAATATCAAAATACATAAAAAGTGTATATGGTATTTATTTTTTCTTTTTAAAAACATTCTGGCTTGTTAAGGAAGCCAAAGATCAAATAATACTCGCGGTGACGAAAAGGTCATTGTCACCGCTTATGTTAAAAAACATTCCGTTTTGTATTTTAGTAAGACTATTCAAATAAAAATATTCCATTTGAATAAAATGAAAAGTCAAACGGGTTTATACACCGTATAAAATAAAGTCGTTTATAAAACTAAAAATTCCACAATGAAAGGAGATTGAGACGAAGTCCCTTACCTCGCATCCGACTTGACATGATTTTTATTTAAACTCCTGAATATTAAACAAACTTTAATTTCCAATTTCTTAAGAACCTTTTTCAAGTATATTATTCATTTTATATCATTTATTACCAAGTTATAAACATTTGGGAATCATTTAAGTTAGTAACATTCATCTTTTTATATTTGGTACTTGAGTAAAAAAGGAACACCTTATATTTACAAGTTCTCCATGTGGTCAAATTTTAATTATATCCAGAATGATACTAATGATTTGGATATCATATATATCAAATATATCCAGTATATACATGTTTTTATAATAGTACATAACATTTAGAGGTAAGAAATGAAATTCACCGTTGATGGAGATAGTAAGCTGTATGTACGCATGAACGATACTTTCATTTATATTTCTTATTTTAATGGAAAAAATAATGTTACATAGGTATATTATAATTCTAGTAAAATATATTATATAATATCATCAACTCCATCCTTTATACATCCCACACAAGGCATTACTGAATCAAATCACATTGCGGGGGCGGGAGTTCGCACTTCCTCAAATGAGATTATCGTATTTACCCACTATGGAAACCATAAAAAAGTGCTATAAATGGGAAGTACAGAAGCATAATGAAATAATAAACATAATAAATATCATATATAAATACAGTTCCATCATTATGTCCACCATGAGAGGTGGTAATATGTAATTGAATAATCATCGTTTCATGAGGCCTTAGTTTTCCATCCACAGAAACATTATGTTCTTGATCCATTAGATGGAGGTGTGTATACGTGTATTTAGAATTATTATAATAAAAATATCCTATTATATTTAGGATACTGTTTTTGTTACAAAATAAATTAATAAAAAGTGTTTAGGGGATGGAGAATTAAAATAAAAGAAAACAAGTTAAGAGAAAGTGTTCCCTTAAATTTGGGTAAATCCATTTGGTTTGATCCTAAGGATATCTTCAAGTGCCTTATGCCTATGTTAAGGATTATAAAATGAGGAGAGCGGTTTTGGGATCTTAATTAGGCAGAGTTTGGATGATCCAAATTGTTTGAGAGGTGTGTGGAATCGGTTTGAAGTGGCCTCCTTTTATAAGGTAGATGAGGGGCTCTTTAGGAATGTGTGTAAACATTATTTTATTATATAATGATATTCGGTTTCTAAAGGTTCAAAAATCATCATAGTTGAAAATAAGATGACTCATGGTTGAATGAAAATCATCCAATCAGAATTGGACATGTTTTGAATAATATTTTAATCATTATAATCTTATTTATTTAAATCATTTATTAATGAAGTAAATATTGCATCATTATTGTGTCATGAATAATTTAATGCATTCGATGTATAGAAATAATAAAAAATAATCTCATGTAGGAAATCTCTTCATATTTTCAATGAATATTTATAGTCTAAAATATGACTTATATAACACCATATAAAAATTAATTTACTGAAATATTTTTGTTATTGTCAATTTTGTCATTTGATTAAATTAATTAATCTAAAGTGTCATTATCTTTCATAAGTGGCTACATGGGGTCCCCAAATCGACCCAAGGATGCCAATGATAGTCCAATACTCATTAAATATGGTTAGGATAAGTGTTAATGTAATTTAATATTATTATAATATTCATTTAACCTTGAATTACCATAATTACCTTTAACTGTGGTAAATAAAAGTCAAATGTTACTATTCATAAAATATTATTTTCAACATAATGAACCACATTTTACTTCTTGATAACAACCATGTATGTCGAATTTTTTAAATTCAATTCACAAAAGTTGTAAAATTTCATTTAAATGAAAAAGTCATTTTTTTAACTACCACTAAGTGGTGTCCCTATTCATCAAAAATAGATGTTTTTCTGAAAAATACAAAAAATTCAGCCTAAGATTCATTTGATATTCTGAATTAAAAATTGATGTATATTTTTAAAAATTCAAAACATAGAAGTGGAATTAATTGATTTAAAAAATAATTCCCGTTGTTAAAACAAATAGGGTGTTTTTAAGAAACAATAACTATCAAAAGATTGATAATTATTTATGTCCAATTTCAAAGTGAAATTAATTCCAATGACCAAAATTGGGTTAAATGGTAAAAATATATTCCAATTTCACATTAAAACCAACTAAAAAGATAATCTAACCATATAAATTAATTATATTAAAAGGCACTATTGAATTAAAATTCAGTATTTTTCACTATTCATTAAAAAATGAACTTTATCAGAAAAATACCAAAAAAAGTACCCAAAGTAAAATATGCTGTCTTTATTCTAAATAAGGATTATATTTGGTCAATTATAATGTTTTAATGTTACCAAAACTATATTTAAATATTTTTCTCCATTAAAAGGTGATAAATTGGCCTTTTAATGTAAATTATGCTTAAAATTAAATTCATTCACATTTTAATCCTCTAACATTTTATTGGATAATGTAAATAAATTTAACAAACAATTATAATCATATTGTATTTAGTTACATTCATTCCCGCCAATACAACGGCTAGGAGTTAACTACGATTTAAAATAATAATATTATATTATTACTGTGCAATGTAATATTCCAAAGAAATCCATTGTTGTGAATCAGGTAATCTATCGAACATAACAACCCCTTTAAAGTAAAATTAATATTTAATTCAAAAATATTAATATATATTAAATATGTATTATTCTTCATTACATGGGATGTTACATCCTTCCCCCTTTTGGGAATTGCATCCTCGCAATTTTTATTCACCTATCAAAATAAGTGGGGATATTTATCCCTCATATCATTTTCCGATTCCCACGTTGCCTCTTCAACCATATGGTTTTTCCACAAAACAATTACCTGGTGAATCACTTTATTTCACAACACCTTCTCTCTTTGGTCAAGAATCTGGACTGGTTGTTCTTCATAAGAGAGATTCTCTTCAAACTGAACTACCTTTGGGGTCAAAATAAGGGATGGATATGGAATAAACATTCTCAACATCAAAACATGAAAAAAATTGTGTACTTGGGATAAACTTGGAGGTAAATCCATTCTATAAGAAACTGATCCTAAATTCTCCATAATTTCATATGGTCCAATGAACCTCAGACTCAGCTTTCCCTTCTTACCAAAACACATCAAACTTTTCCATGTAGAAACATTGAGAATGACATGATCACCAACCTCAAAAGAAAGATCCTTCCTCTGGTTATCTGTATAACTTTTCGGTCAGCTCTAAGCTGTCCTCATGTGCTTCGGAATCAACTGATCTTTCTCTACTATCTCTTCTACTAATTTCGGTCCGATCATCTTCCACTCACCTACTTCATCCCAAAAAAATAGAGTTCGACAACAATTTCCATATAATGCCTCAAATGGAGCCATCTGTATACTGGAATGAAAGCTGTTATTATATGAAAATAAAACCAAAGGATGATGTTTGTCCCAACATCCCTGGTAATCCATCGAGAAAGCACATAACATATCCTCCAATGTCTGAATTCATCATTCTGACTGCCCATCTGATTGAGGATGAAAAGATGTACTAAAATTTAATTCAATACCCAATGACTTCTAAAGGGCTTTCCAAAAGTTATAAGTGAAAATGGGATCACGATCAGATACAATGGAAAGGGGAACTTCATGAAACTTGGAAATATCTTTAACATAAAACCGAGCAAGTTGATCTAGAGACAAAGTATATCAAATAGGAAGGAAATGAGAAGATTTGGTCAATCGATCAACTATAACACAGGTTGCATTATTACCTCGAGATGTCTTTGGTAATCCCACAACGGAGTCCATGGATATATTTTCCCATTTCCACTCTGGCACCGATAGAGGCCGAAGCATCCCTTTAAGTAACTACCGCTCTGCGATAACCTACTGACAAGTCAAACACTTCATAGTAAAATCATCAATATCTCTTTTCATTCCATCCCACCAGTAATACTCCCAATGATCTCTGTACATGTTAGTACGTAAAGGATGATATGATAACGAAGAAACATGATCTTCACATAAAAACTCATTCTTCAACTGTGAATCCCAAGGCACACATAATATCTGTCCAAATCTCAAACCACAATCATTATCAACTTTAAAATCATGCAACTTACCTTTCCGAACCAACTCTACCTTTTTATGCAACTCACTATCTTCTTTCTGCACTTGCTTTATTCTGTTTGATAGAGACGATTCCACTGACACCTGAAACAAAACAGATGAATTCCCTGCACCAAAAACTTCTATGCCAATGTTCATTAAATAAATAACCAAAGGATCTTGTTCCAAACATAGCATGGTTAATGATGTTTTAATTATTCTACTAAAACCATCATCCACTTTATTTACTTCTTCCCAAATGATAAAGGATCATGCAGTCATAATCCTTGATTAATTTGAACCATCTCCTCTATCTCATTCTCAATTATTTCTGAGTGAATACATACTTTAAACTTTTTTGATCAGTATATATTTGATACATCACTCCATAAAAATGATGCCTCCAAATTTTTAAATCAAAAACAACAGCAGATAATTCCAAATCATGTGTAGGTTAATTTAACTCAGGAGGTTTCAATTGACAGGAATCATAAGCAATTACCTGATCATTTTAGATTAGGGCACAACCCTATCCATTCAACAAAGCATCAGTGTAGATAACAAACTCACCATTTCAGGAAGACAGTGCCAAAACTGGGGTATCCACCAATCTTCTTTTCAATTCATGAAATCAATCATCACATTATTTTTTCCAGATAAACTTAACACCTTTTCGAGTTAACATAGTCAATGGACTAGATAACTGTGAAAAAGTTTCAACAAACCTCCTATAATAACCTTCCAAACCAAGAAAAATACAGATCTCAATAATATTTGTAGGTGTTGGCCATTATTCAATAACTTTCATTTTAGTAGGATCAATAGATATGCCATTTTTTGAAACAACACGACAAAGGAAAATATTTGTTGTAACCAAAAGTCACACTTGCTGAATTTACCATAATGGTTCTTTTCTTTTATGGTTTTGAAGAAAACCCTTAAATGACTTTCATGTTCTTCTTTACATTTGGAATAAACCAAAATATCAACAATGAACACAACCAAAAACTTATCCCAGAACTCACAGAAAATTATATTCATAAGATCCATGAATACATCAGGTGCATTGGTTTACCCAAAAGGAATAACTACAAATTCATAATGGCCATATCTAGTACGAAACATGGTCTGTGGAATGTCTGCTCTTTTACTTTCAACTGATGGTACCCCGACCTCAAGTCAATCTTCGAAAAAAACTTTTCTCCCTAGAGCTGATCAAACAAATCACCGATATGAGGCAAATGATACTTATTATTAACAGTGATGTTATTCAATGCTCTATAGTCAATGAAAAGTCTCATTGAACCATCTTTGTTTTTAAAAACAAGACAGGTGAACCCCATGGGGACTTTCTAGGTCGAATTAAAGCTTTATATAATAACTCCTGCAATTTCTTCATTAACTCTAAAAGTTCAATTTGAGCCATTAGATAAGGGGGTTTTGAAATTGGCATAGCATCAGTAACTAAGTCAACTGTAAATTCAACCTCTCGATCATGTACAATACAAGGCAACTCATCAGGAAAAACATCAAGGTACTCTTTTACGACTGGCACATCATTAATCTGAATAGTTTCATTGTATTCAACAATATGTGAAAGGTAACATTTATTTCCATATATTACTAGTATCTCAACTTCATGATATGTTATCAAAAGCAAGGGTTCATTTTTGTATTAAAACTAAAAATTAATCTGAAAAGAAACTACATTATCTATGAAATCAATCTTAAAACAATAAAAATAAGGACAATCCATGCACAAAATAACATCAAACTCTCCTAGATGCAAAACGATAAGGTTTGCCAGTAGATTATTTCTGCTCACAAGGACATGAATGTTCTTATGTTTTCTTTTTGTCTCAACTTTTCCTCCAGCTGATTTTACTTTAAGTTCTATATTCATATCTTGAGATCGAATTCCCAATTTACTAGAAAATGTTTCATAAATGAAAGAGTGTGTAGACCCTGAATCAAACAAAACATTGGAATAATCTCAAAAACAAACAGTGTACCTGATACAACTTCATTTGATGGCCTATCATCTGCTGAAGTAGTTGCAAAGGATTTCACCACCCCTTTCTACTTGTAGTCTGGCTGTTTTCCTTCTGTTGAGTTCTTTGTTGGACAATCATTTCCATAATGACCCATTTTATTGCAGTTAAAAAATTTTAATGTATGTAAACCATATTTTGTATTACTATTACCTTGATCTTTTTCAATGCAATTATGAGACTTATGTCCAATTTTTCCACATCAGTAGCACTTACCAGAATTCAAAAGACATTCCTCAGCTTGCTTTTTACTACAATATTCACAAACTGTCAACTTAAGTTTCATACCATCAGAATTTTTTGATGATTACTTCCCTTTCGCCTGCCTCCTCGACCTCTTATTCTGTTGTTTATCAATTAATACCTAATCATCGGAAATATCCATTTCCACCTTCTCCGCACAACAAACAAGTTTTTCATAACTTTCTAACTCATGAGAAGCTAAATACCATTGATAATTTGGTGTTAATCTTGAGTAAAAACGGTTGATTTTACAATAAAGATATCATATGAAATTGGGTGCATACCTTTCCAGTCGAGTGAACTTTGCTTCATAAGCGGCCACTGAGTCATCCTACTGCCTCAATTCTAGTAATTGTTTCTCCATCCTAAGATGAACCACATTAGGAAAATTTTTCTCAAGAAACATACCTTTGAATTCATCCCAATCGAAAGCATCAATCACCTCACTATCCGAGATATTTTTCACCGTTGACAACCACTGATCAGCTTCTCCTTCAAAAGAGTAAATAGAGAGACTAAACTTTTGATGTTCTGAACGTCCCGTAACTTCTAACATGTTCTCCAATGATTTAATCCACCCTAAAGGTAGCACAGTGTCAGATAATCCTCTGAATGATGGGGGATGTTGCCTAATGTAATTCTATACTACTGAAATATTCCTTTGTGGTTGATCTGGCTGAACTCATACAAGGATACCACCACCATTTATATAATGAGTCAACTATGCCATCACCACAACAAATTTTTCAGTTTCGATTATGACAATCCTAGGTTTCTGATTTGGACGGTTGTCTTCCTCCTAATGTTTTCCCAATAGAGATTCCCTATTTCCTCTGCGGAAAACCATTCTGAACATATAAATATCATAGGCAATGTAACATGGTAATCTGTAAATTCCATATGATATCAATATTAACATAAATTACATTATGGATATTAATTAAACAATACCCTAACTCCTAGAGTTATCTAAACCATCCTCTGATTCCAACTATAAGGACCCGACCATAAACATAACATAATATTGAATTAAATGAATAATTCACATTGAGGATCTTTTCAAGTTTATGGTTTTATAGAATTAGGATAGAACTATTTCATCTCAAAATATTAAAAGGTAGACCTATCTATACATTTTCCATTTTTTTCATAAAATAAAAACTATTGAAATAAAAGAGTCATGTCACCTTCCAGGTTTTAGATAACATGACTTTTCCCTGATCCCATCCATGACCCTATTCATCTTTATGTCCTATGAAAACATTTCAAAATTGGGATGAGCATTAAAAGCACAGTAAGGGTTAATAAACAAAGAATGAATACATTTGTTCATAAATACATACAAAACATGAAATCATTAACTTACCTCATGAAATTATAATATTTATAAAAGACACATAGAAATAATTAATCATAAAGGTAACTTGTGGCATCCATATCAAACTTACATGGTAACTATCATAGCTACATAGAGAGTTACTTTAGAATACCCATCATAGTATATTCTCTAAATCTCTTAGGATAAACATTCACTTTTAACTAAGTCACATTACCCAATAAATTAGAGATCTATCTCGGGCTTACATGCCCTAGGTTTATCACCGAACCAACCATATATGTAAATAATTCCCAAGAACCATAACATGATCGTAACACATAACATAAGCATAATGAAAAGATAACATTTCCACATTACAATAATAAAATATCATTTCAAGATATTGAAATAATAAATCCATTGTAAAAAACATTTTAAATACCAAAATACATAAAAAGATTATATGGTATTTATTTTTCCTTTTAAAAACATTCATCCTTGTTAAGGAAGCCAAAGATCAAATAATACTTGCGGCGGTGGAAAGGTCGTTGTCACTGCTTACGTTAAAAAAATTCCTTTTTTATGTTTTGTAAAATTCATTGTATAAAAATATTCCCCTATAATAATATGAAAAGTCAAAGGGATTTATACACAGTATAAAATAACATCATGTATAAAACAAAAAATTCCTCAATGAAAGGAGATTGAGACAATGTCCCTTACCTCACGTCCGACTAGACATGATCATTATTTAATCTCTTGGATAATAAACTAAAGTTAATTTATACTTACATAAGAAACTTTTTCAAGTTTATTATTCCTTTTATATCACTTATTACCATGTTATAAACATTATTTAATCATTTTAGTTAATAACGTTCATCTTATCGATATTTGGTACTTGAGTAAAAATGAACACCTTATATTTACAATTTGTCCATGTGGTCAAAGGTTCATTATATCCAGACTGATATTAATGATTTTTATATCATATATATCACATATATCAAGTATATACATGTTTTTATAATAGTACATAACATTTAGAGGTACGAAATTAAATGCAACGTTCATGGAGACGGTAAGCCCTACATATGCATGAACACTACATTCATTTCTATTTCTTATTTTAATTGAAATAAAACAAAATAATACATAGGTAAATTATAATTCCTGTATAATATCATATATAATATCATTAACTCCATCCTTTATACATCCCACATAAGGCATTAACGAATCAAATCACATTGAGGGGTGCGGTAGTCCGCACTTCCTCAAATGAGATTATTGTATTTACCCACTATGGAAACCATAAAGGAATGCTATAAATGGGAAGTACAAAAGCATAAGGAAATCATAAACATAATATATATCATATATAAATACAGTTACATCATAATGGCCACAATGATAGGCAGTAAGATGTAATTGAACAATCATCGTTTCATGAGGCCTTAGTTTTCCATCCATAAAAACATTATGTTTTTTCCCATTAGATAGAGGTGTGTGTAAGTGTAGTTAGAATTATTCTCATAACAACATCCTAGTATATTTAGGATACTGGTGTTATTATTAAATAATGTAATAATATGAGTTTAGGGGTTGTAGAAGTAAAATAAAAGAAAACAATTTAAGAGAAACTTTTACCTTTAATTTGGGTAACTCCCTTTGGATTGAACCAATGGACTTCTTTAAGTGACTTATTCATACGTTAATGCTTCTAAGAGTAGGGGATGGATGTTGGGAGATTAATTGGGAAGTGTTTGGTCGAGATAAATTGATTGATAGGTGTGTGGAATTGGTTAGAAGTGGTATCATTTTATAAGGGAGAGGAGGGGCTCTTGAAGAAAGTTTGAAGACATTATTTTATTATATAATGATATTCAGTTACAGAAGGTCCAAAAAACCATATACTTGAAGATAAGATGACTCATGGACGAAATAAAATCATCCAATCATAATTGTACATGTTTTGGATAATATTTTAATCATTATAATCTTAATTATTTAGATAATTTATTAATGAGGTAAATACTGAATCATTATTGTGTCTTAAATAATTTAATTCATTAGATGTCTAAAAATTAAAAAAAAATACTATCATCTAGGAAATATTTTTAGATTTAAAATTAATATTTATAGTCCAAAATATGACTTATATAACACCATATAAAAATTAATTTACTAAATGATTTTTGTTATTGTCAATTTTGTCTTTACATTAAATTAATAAATCTAATGTGTCATTATCTTTCATATGTGGCTCCATGGGGTCCCAAAATAAACCCAATGATGCCCATGGTCGCCCAATACTCAAAAAATAAGGTTAGGACAAGTGTTAAGGTAATTTTAAATTACTATAATATTCTTTTAAGCTTGCATTACCCTATTTACCTTTAACTGCGATAAAAAAAGACAAATGATACTATTCCCCAAAAATTATTGTCATATTAATGAACCACATGTTACTTCTTGATAACAACTATGTATGTCGGATTTTTGAAATTCAAGTCACAGATGTGGTAAAATTTCATTGAAATGATAAATCCATTTTTTTAACTATCATTATGTGGTGTCACTATTAATCAAAATTGATGTTTTTCAGAAAATTCAAAAAATTTAGACTTAGAATTATTTGATTTTCCAAATTCAAAATTGATGTCTATTTTTCCAAATTCAATACATAGAAGTGACATTAATTAATTTAAAAATTAATTCCCATTGTTGCAATAAATATCATGTTTTTATGAAACAAAACCTATCAAAAGATTTATACTTGTTTATGTCCAATTTCAAAGTGAAATTAATTCCAATGACCAAAATTGTATTAAATGGTAAAAATATATTTCAATTTAACATTAAAACCAACTAAAAATATAATCTAACCATATAAATATATTATATTAAAAGTAACTTTTGAATTAAAATAAAATATTTTTCACTATTCATTAAAAAATGAACTTTATCAGAAAAATACGAAATAAAATTACCCAATGTAAAATTTGATGTCCCCATTCTAAAGAAGGATTATATTAGGTCAATTAGAATGTATTATAGTGAACAAAACTATATTTAAAGAGGGTTATCCATTAAAAGGCGATAATTTGGCCTTAAAATGTGAATTTTGCTTAAAATTAATTCATTCACATTTTAAGCCTCTAACATTTTATTAGATAATGTAAATACATTTAACAAACATGTATAATAATATTGTAGTTAGTTTCATTCATTCCTACCAATATAATGGATAGGATTTAACTACCATTAAAAATAATAATATTATATTATTATTGTGCAATGTAAGATTCCAAAGAAACTCATTGTTGTGTATCAGGTACGCTATCGAACATAGAAACCCATTTAAAGTAAAAATAATTTCTAATTAACAAATATAAATAAATGTTAAATATGTCTTATTATTCATTTACCTGGGATGTTACATCAAGGGTGTACCCAAGTAAGTCCTTTACAAATAATTGATATCGAAACACATGTTTTTAATGAAACAACATGATACAAGTTCTAATGTTTATAATTCCAATGGATCACACATGGATATTATGATAATGAAGATAGGGTATGGGGAGAAAAAAACCACTACGGGACTTTGTCCAACTATGTAATAGGTTCACCTAGATTGTTTCGGGTGAGCCCGTTATAGCATACACAATGGGTGCACCCAAATAGTGCTCCAATGAATTTGGTAATGTTTTATTATACTGATATGTCAAGTATGGAGTTATATAGGTTTATACTAGGAATATTATGATGGACGAGAGTTGTATCCTAAGCACATTTTGGGATTAGGTAGTGAACGTAACACATAACAGGACTGGGTACACCATGTCTTGGAAGTGAACCAAGAATCCATGTTATAATCCATGTTTTCTTTTATAAATAATGCATATAACTTTTCTAGTGAATTTTATATAATTTTCTGAGTGAAATGAGGTTATTTTACTAATTTTATATAAATCAAATTAAAATTAATTATTTTAAAATGTTATCATTTTGAAAAATTATTGTTATAAAAATTGTATTAAAATTATTATTTATCATTGGGATATAATGATATTTCTATATAATATTTATAAAATGAAATATTTTGAATTCATTCTCTTCCAATGATTTTAAAACACCATAATGGGAAAAATAATTTATCACACTATGTTAACATTTTTTTTCAATAGTTGACTAGATATTAATCGAGGAGGCAACTCACACTTGCCTTATTGATTATATATTTTGGTATAGTTTGAAATGTATCTATTTATCCATAACCTAGACTGATATATTTTTACAGTAGGTGACAAATGTTTTCTATTTTTTCACATTTCATTTTATGAAAATGATACACATAATTTATATGCGCTAATCTTGTAAGCATGGGTATGGGTCCTTATACAATATGGGATAGTTCACATAAACATTTCATAGAGAAGAAATTTCTCAACATTGACTTGAAAACCTATATGTCCATTATCTCCTTTACAATTAGAAATATTGATTCAATAAATATTGTTATGAAAAATTCCTACTCGCATTAAACATATTGTAAATGAATAGTCCTCAGTCGCTCATAATGGCACCAAAATATTTTATATCTCTCGTCATCAAAATGTTCCATGACCTTGATATGATTTTTAATACAAAAATGGATATCTACCACTAGAATAACTTCTTGGAAATTTGTAGAGTCATAATACATTATGGCTGTGTCACAAACACATCTTATTGAAGGTTACCAATAATGCATTCTATTTTGAAATCAATATTCCAAATCTAATTCTAATGGTAAACTATAATGGAAAGTTAAATTATATTGATGTTGAGCATCTATTATTAATATAATAGATTAACATAGTATCTTATATAATGTTATATAACCATTTATCCACCATATACGATTTATATACACTCACCTAATCTTCCATGAACATCTTTCTCATAGATACCCATTTATAACCAATGATCATAACATTTACTAGTGTATTGACCCAAACTAATACAGAAATGTTTTATATGGAATCCATCTCAGAGTTTATATAATATTTTCATATTTAATATTATTATCTCTTAATTACCTCATTATAGGATAAATAGTCATTATTGTCCAAAAATAATGGAAGACAATCTATTGTAACCAGAAATTAATTACATTTTAGTTGTATACCCTCTGTTTTCCTAAAATAGTGTAAATTTTTTAGGCAAAAAATATTCCATAATAACATATGGAGTCTATTCCCATTTTCCACATTTTTTTCATGAGAATAAACATCATGGAATTCATTATTACCCCAACATTCATGATTGAAGGTGTGTTCCCTATAATATAACACAAGTTTCCTTTAAAATTATATCCTTGTTATTAGAAGGATCCTAATGGTAGAGTCCCCTATTTATCCATGTGGTCACATATAAATATAAATTCCAAACCCATTCGTGTTAGTATAATATTTCTTCTAGATTTAATAAACACCATATACACCTTATGGACGTCTTTAGTATATAAAATTTTTATTTTCATTCCATAACATAACAGGAATTTTATTTTACAAATTATTACTTACTCGGATTAATATATATTATTTAATGTGTAATTCATATCTCTAAAAGGATAATTTAAGGCTTTTGGGACTCATCATATACCTTTCCAAGTGTATTAAGCCGTTATTACCAATTTCACTGACACTCTTCCATAATAAAGAATAAAGAAGTTTGAGATGAGATAAAGTCATATAATCTCATATAAAGATGATAAAATTTGGGTGAAGATATACACCTCCTAAATCACCTCAATGATTAATTATATGACTATAAATATGAATCTCAATATAGTTGTGGAAAACCATGAGCTTATCCATGGATTAATACTTATACCTTATTCTGTATATATAACTGTATAAAATAAAGTCACCAAAAATTATAAAAATGACTGAAAACGAACCTCTAAATTCTATATGATAAGGTTTACATTCAATAGTTTGTACCAAATATATTTGTTAAATATCAAAATCACCCTTACAACAAAATGATGTACTTTTTCAAATTTACATATAATAAATCATGATACCTTTCAATAGATTTATGCTCAATAGAGTCTATATAACCATATTTATAGATCTCAATGAGACTCTTATCGTTTATGTGATGCAGATAGTGATTTGAAACCATGGTTTGATATGAGTCACATTCTTTTTATTAGTTATCAATTGAAAATATTGGGTTTACCTAATTTAATACATAAATGATGTTATTCAACTATGCCACACCATAATATATTCTATTTTTATAAAAGTATAATTTCTTATTTCTGAAATTGAATAAAAATTCCCTTGTATAGGAATGAAATAGAGAAGATTTTTATTGTAACACTTGGAATATAATAAAAAATATATAACAAATAACATTCAAGATGGAAATATGGGGAGGTAGTCATCTATGGTTAGAGCAAAAAGTAGTTCTAAATTAGTAGAATGTAGATCCTATTATAGGCAGAAAACCATCAGAAACCCACTTATCAATTTTATTTGGATAAATATATAAACCCCAAATGTAGTATCTAATACCCAACATATATATATGGAATGATTACACATTATAAAAAACACTAAATTTGTTCCCTTGGATAAGAGATGTTTCTATTCAAATGTAATTTCATTCCACATTCCAAAAACACAACAATATTCTATTTTTCATGAAAACAAATCTTTGTCTTCATAGAAGGATTCCATACTGGAGACAAAACCATAAAATGAGTATTAAGGACCATTCCTTTTCTCTTCATAATCTTATTCAGAAAAAAATTTGGGTTTCTCATACCACATTTCATTATCAATATAGTGGAAAATACTATTATATTTTGAAATGATATCCTACAATTTTTATCCTATTTTAAATCATAATGAATATAAATATGTTTTTTAGTGAAGGGAATATATGAATTTTTTAAAACTAATTATGGATTGTAAAACACCGGATTTATAATAATACATTTTAGTTAATCACATTGGCCACAAGATCCCCAAATAGTACAAACTCACAATTATTTCATGTGAAAATTATGTTAGACATATTATATATCTCTTTTCTCTAATTATATTGATAATGATAACTAATGTGAGAAGTTATACCATATACATCCATATCCTTATATTAATTTATCCCTATATTGATTTAGAATGCGATTGTACATGTAATATATCATGAACCATTGGACATTAATTATGTCATATGAACATTTTTTATATAGATATACTTATTCATAAAAGTATACATTAGGACGTGACTTAGCATGAGGGTTACCAACATGTATATGATCAATTCATTTCATATAATAATTTTTTTTGTGAATATATGATTTGTAGAAATTTTGGTAGGTGATACAGTTATCTTTATATATTATACATATTCATAATATGGTTGAATTCATATGGCTTTATATTTCTAAAATAATAATAGAATATAATTACTGCTTCCTTTATTACCAAAATAAAGTAATAAATTTAAATTTTATATAATTTTATTAATACCATAAGTTTTTTTCTATAACCAAATAACCATCACTATTAGTTTTTTGTATTCATTTTTCATTGACATTCTATTGGAAAGGACCCATATTCCACTTAAAAAAATATAAACATGGTCCAAACTAGTTAATTTAAAGATATAATAAACATGTAACTCAAAAACTACCATTATCAGAAGTTCCTTATTCTGTTTAGTGTACACCAAAATTCCTGAAATAATGGATAAGAATTTAATCCACCATTTTCTATCATCAACATCACGTCTTATAATATAATAAACCCTTTTATACGAACAATGTAAATTCACAAAAAACCCCAATCCCCATCATCAGAGAGTCCTTAGTTACATTATGACATTGGCGTGAGATTAATGTGATCACATAAAAAACAATAAATTGAATACTAGTCTTGGTAAATAATATATAGCTGAATTTCATAATAAATTTGGAAAAAATAAAAAAAATCATAGTATTTTATATTTGATCACCTATATTATCTTTTTCATATCCATATTTATTAATCATAATAAATTTACTAGAATATTGTTTAAATAAAACTAAATAATGTGTAATCATAGATACTCAATAATGATTTTTATACAATGGAAAATATCAACAATCAATATGGAATAAAAAATTAAATTCAAGTAAAATAATATAAATTCTATTAAATAAATAACATAAGTATGAATAATAATAAGGAATGAATAAATTATGATCTAATTATGACATATAAATAATAACATTAGGTTGAAGATAATCCATGTAAATAATAGAAAATATAATAATCACATAAAAATAAAAAAAAATCAATTCTCAATGATGGAAAATATTTATATTTAAACCCATGACTTTCCACATCATTATATCAATACAATCACGACCTTAAACCAATATATCATAATATATTGGTAGGTTTACAAAAAAATAATTTAATTCTTGTGTATTTATTTTTATAACACGAAATATTTATGCATATTGGGAGTATATAATTTGTAGCTTCACCATCAATGCATGTCCAATTCATTCCACGTGTATTGACTGAATTTTTTAATTCATGAACATTATTACATATAAGTATTAAATAATTTTTTTAATGAATATGTATTATCAATAATTCTCTAGTTAATCAATAAACATTAAATGTAATTCACTGTATATTGAAATGATATACAATTTATGTAATAATCATATCCCATGTATAGTGAGTATATAAAATTAAGGGGAGTGTATTGTGAAATTATCATAATAATGTTATGGTATTAAGGGGGAGTTAAAGGAAACCAGATTAATCAAGAAATTGAATGTAATATACTTTCTGTGGTCAAAAAGTTAATAAACCATAAATAGATTAATTATGTATGATATCATTATAATATATTCCCAATAGTGTATATATAATTTTTTTTAATGAATTGAAATAAAAAAAATATCATTATAAATTAATGGAGGAAATGCACTTTCTCACTATGTAATTAGCATCTAAAAAATTTAATTTTTTTAATTATTATGAAAAATATTTCATTTTAAAATGAATATATGAACTTGTAAATAGGGATTCAAAGAATTGTGTTTTTATTAACATGTGATGTTTTTTTTCATTTTGAAATAAATATTATTATCATTCTCCATAAATTTTTAAAAATGTACCAGTGGCTTCAATGACCACAACCAACTTCAATTTTTTGGATGTAGAAATTCATCCAATATTCAATAAAATTTTCTTTTATATTCGATTCTTGATACTTATTTGATGATCCATGAACTATTACAGTAAAACCTTTCCCATAATTTGAGGTTTTGTTTGTTTTGTACTTCAATTTTTCACTCGTCGTTCAAAATTTTTGATGATTTTTATTTTTTTTACTTAGATTGAGTTTATTGGAATTTGGGATGAAATTTTCATGATCAATCCCACACTTTTATATATTTATTATTTTATTATAATTTATTTTTACTTATTTGTTATCATAATTTTTTGTAATTTTTTATATTTTTTATGAATAAATTTTTTTATATCGAAGATCAACAAATAATCATGTCCCATGGTCATGTTAACAAGTTATGATAATAAATGATATCATGTATTATAAATTTCAATAAAACAATACTAATTAATATTACAAGGTAAAAATTAGTCCACACACACCATAGATTTATGATTCATAAAAAAATCCAACCAATCAAATGATGTGGTGGAGAAGCCATTCCTTTATAAGAAGGCAATGTATTATTAATATTTATAAAGTATGTGAAGGATTCTAATGATCACTATCTTCAAGATAATTCCATTAAAAATTATGGAATATCATTTATATAACATGAGTTTTATTATAATTGAATAATGAGTTTAATGGAAGAAAATATCTAAACTGAGATTCCATGACAACTAATTAAATGTATTTTATATTAATAAAACATTTTTTTAATTTTTATATCAAAAAATGATTTATTCAGTAATACAAATAAAAAATATATTCAATTAATTACATATCATGTGATATATTAAAATAGAGGATATATTTTATATACTTGAGTAAATAATTTCTTGAATTTATTTAAATATGATAAAAGTGCATATTTTAATGTGTATGGGTTATCCCCGAGAATTTTATATGTATTGGGAGGTGGCTGGTTACTGTGTAATGGACATGATGTCTTCATTTAAAAAAAGTAACATTTTTATGTGGGATGTTGGTTTTTGAATATTTATTATCAAATATTAATATAAAACTATATATATATATATATGATTCAATGTACAATTATTTTTTTGATATATCATTTTAATTATAAATTATTGTCAGATATTTTTCCTATGTAGTTTTATAATTACTTGTATGTTTTTAAGTTAACCTACATGTAAAATTTTAGGATTAATTTTTATAATAATTTTTATTATATTTTATTGTATGTTATTTACTTAGAGATGTTTATATAATATTTTTTATAATTATTGTTATAATTTTTTGCAATTCAAGATCTATTTTCTTTAAAATTTTTAAATTATATTTCTATGATGATTTATTATTTTTAATAACTATTGGTATGATTAATTATGTAAATTATTTTATTATTATAAGTTTTTTATGATATTTTTTTATGATAATATGTTGGTGGGAAAATTTTTTCTTATTTAATATAGGTTTAGATATATTATCCTATTATATTAAAATCTTAGGTATTTAATGGATCATAATCAGATAATTTTATGGAGACCAACTAATGAATATGAAAAAAGGGTTGATAATTTCTTGGGATTTTCCAAATTAAATCATAAAAACGAGGATTTTAATTTATTCCCATGAATTAGTTGTTTGAATATGGGAATTTTAGATTGAAGTTAAATCCTAGAACATCCCATTTTCAATGTTTATATAAATACTTATATAATATAGATATTACCTGGATAATGGATTGTAAATTTATCATATAATTTTGATGAAAAATGTCAAAATGAGGCAGAGGATTTTATTATATACTTCATTCATGATGTAGGTGTTGAGACAATTAAGAAAATTTACTTTTTAAAATTATTATATCGAGATTTGGAGAGATCATTATTATTAGTATTCATTAAATATAAATTGTTATCAGTATTTATGATAATAGTTGAATTATAAGAATAAAATTGGTGGAGTGATTTAAAATTCATTAATTTTATTGAACATTTAAAAAAGGCAATTCCATAAGTGAACACGCTTCCAAAGTCCAATTATGAGTAATTGAAAATATTTTTCTTTATCATAAATGGGTATTAAAGATACATGATTTCCCAAATGATTGTTTATTTTATTGGAAGGAATACAAATATTTATTAAAATGTACTAAATGTGTAACCTCACACTATAATACAAATGGTAAATTCAACAATGATTCATTCTCAGGTACTGAAATCTAACCTCCTACTAAATAAATTTAGTACCATTCAATAATTCATTAAAATAATTAATTATTGAACTCTGATCCATTCTTTAGTCCAAGATTCAAACCTCTTGATAATTAAATTTTGTGACCTTAAAATATTTCCTTATTTTAATATTCAATTTGAAAATTAAATTGATGAAACATGATTTAGAAGGAATACATAATAGAAAAACTATGATGGTTACTAATTCCACCTTAATAATTCCCCATATATTAAGTGATCTATCAAAAAATTCTTATTTTTTAGGTTAACCTAGAAATCTCAATACGGGATTATACACAGGTAGAATGAATCCATATCAGAGAATATTTATCCAAAATTGTTCATGGCATATTTTTGTATTTTACACCCTCTCCACGCATATATGTTTGAAGAAAAATTATTCTATAATGATATGATTGATTACTAGAACACATCTGCCATGAAACAAGACTGATGTGTTCTTTAAAACATTTATTTATGATTTGAGAATTACATGAGAGATATTTTTTACAATTGTTTATGAATACAAGAAAGATAATGATATTTTGTGTGAAATCGTAATTTTCACTCAAATTACATTAATTAATGTTGTAGCATATTTGTCTAAAATGATAGGGGACATAAATAAAGTCAAATTTTTAAGAAGATATATCAATGTATAAACATTAAAATGGATTTAATACATTTTATATATAACATCAAGTGTTTTTGTGAATTTATCACCATTATTTTTGATTGAAAATAATGTATAAATGTTTAAAGGAATACAATACTCTCCCATATCCATTTTCTATTCAAGAATGTTATGATTAGATAAAAAATATTGATTTTAAATATGGCATGAATATAACTCATGGATAACAAAAACATGTGAAATAAAAATACTATTTTGTTCGAACTACATTATTGAATATTTTTTATGATAAAACATAACATTGGTGTTATATATGTTTGGAATAACATATATAGCATTTGATGGAATCATTTTTTGATATAAAAAGAAATTAAAGTGAGGTATTTAATTGTATAATGGACCTGAAATCAATGGTAAATTTTTTTGTGTTACCTCCCACCATGAATGGAAACAAAACATATTTACCTTTGGCTTATAACACATTAATAAAGATAGGGAAAATGATTTTTTTTTGTGTTTTGATGGTAGTAAAGTACCCAATAGATATTCTTAAATTTTGAATAATTTGTTGTCATTAAGGTATTGTAAATTAATATGAATGAAATCTCAGGATTTTCATTTATTAATGAAACCACTACTACTGGTCTAAAAATAAGGTATATTTAGGGAACATATCAGAAATATTATCATCATGTTATGTAAAATTTTAATATCCTCTATTATCAAAGTATTGTTTCTAAATTTATTATATTATTTGATGAATGAAGATGATCTGAAACATTTTCAAATACAAATTTATTTTCCACCTATGTTTATTATATATTAGTTTATCTAGTGATTTATTTGGTGTATGAGATAAGAATGTGTCGGCCTATTTATTTATGTTAGATGTATCCTTTTGAAATATATATGAATATTTTGAACGTATATGTTAAAAAATTTCAATGATCATAGGTAATAATATTCAAAAATATATATCCAAAGTGGTGATTGAATTTTTTATTGATTATTTGTAAAAATTGTTTCACAGTCATTATCCTATTTTTTGGAATATGAATATTGATAATGAACTAAGATGTATTTATGTCTTAACGTTAATGTTAATTCCATTTGATGAAGTAATAAAAGAACATTAAAAATTTTAAACAACATATATGAGGTTCAACTATATATAATCAAATTTTTGGGTTTTATATTTACTATATCTGAAATGAAAAGTGGATTGCTATTGAGGAAAAAAATTAGTGTGATCAGTTCAAAGTGATATTCAACACAAATATATCTAAATCATGGATATTGAAATGGTTGGTAGGGGGATAATCTCTTGACAGATAACATGGATGGGTTTTCATGTTAATGGTTACACTTTTTTAACAGAAAAAAGAATGAAAACAATACAATTAAAAACATGGGGTAATGGCCATCATTGATGAAGATCATTTTCTGAGTGAAAAATATAAAAAATCCAATTTCAATGTCAATAGAGTATTTTTAGTTCGTGAAGATATATGGCAATTTATTATAGTAAATTTCGAGTCATTGTGATTATGTGTAACTTGGTTAATAGTAATAGTGGTCTGAAACATTATTATTTTTGATTCACACTAGTTTATTGGAAATAATTATTTCTAAAGAATAACCATTTATCACAGAGACACATGAGAATAAAATATATTTGGTAATTTATTCATTGAAAGAACAATGCTCTATCATTTTTCAATAGAAAATAATTCTTTTTAGTTATGAGGATGATGATGATTTTAGGTATTTATATGAGAATTTGTTTTCTAATATGTGATTTCTAGATGATAACAATGACTATAATGTAGACATATTCAATGATATACAAATTAATCCAAGAAAAAGTGTTATAGGAAAACTATAAATCATTATCGTAATAATTTATATATACATATTTATATTTTATATTTATTTTAAAATTTACAACTCTAAATAATATTTTGTATATTAATTATTTGAAATTTAATTATATATATTTCCAAATTTTTAATATTTTTATCTCAAATATAGTATTCAACCGTAATAGAAAACATTTTTTACTCGAAAAAAGGACATACATCAATATTTTTTGGTTAAAATTATTACTAAAAAAGTCTATTTTTTATCTTTGATATTTATATTTATAACTGTTTATATAATTTATGATTTAGTGTTTATATTTATTTATTTAAGATGAATATTTTTTTGTTATAAGTCGGGAAAACATTTTTACCCTAAAATGTACCAATGTATGATATTGTTTTTTTACTTATATATTGCTGTAAACATTGTTTTTAAATAATCACTTATATAATAATATGACGGTATAAATAATTTCACAATATCTACCTAATTAAATGAATAACAAAGGGAATGAAAAACACTCATCTAGGTATATTTATTTTTACTTATTATAAAACATTAAATAATATAATTACTTATTCAATGAAAATATATATTTTTAAAAATTAATTACAGGACTACTAATGTGACTCATACTAATGAACCTTATATAGCGGAGTCCTCTCCGTCATCTGTATACAAAAGACTACAATAGTTAGTAAACAAGGAATTAAAAATTTCCCAAAACTATCACATGATAATGGAGACAATATAATACCAATTCAATTTAATTATAATAATAACCCATTTAGAATAAAATGCAACAAAGTTTACTAGTTATATATCCAATTGGAGCTATTACAGAATTAGCACCTTATATATTGATTATATGTTTGTAGAAAACATGGGGATAGAGTAGTTGTGGATATCATTTGTGGAAAAATATATTAACCAATTTATTATTATATATTGTTTCAAAACATTAAAAATTTTAAATGATTAATAATTAATTTATTCAATTACATTATACATTTAATTTTAACAAAATGAATGATTTTAAAAAAATATTAATATATTTTGTTATGGTTTTATGGAGTTATTTTAAATCAAAATTCATTTTTTGGAAGTCAAGTGATGAACACATTTGCCGAATGTATACATTTTTAGATACCTATACATGGAACAAACCTATTTCTATCAATCATGGTGAATCATTTATGGTATTATACATTTGTTTTTTAAAAAAACTTGTTTTATGAGAATACTTATTAGTATATTTTTATGTAATAGGCTTCCAAGAGATAGCATCAACAGATCCAATTTTGGAACGTATACCCTCATACTTTATCACATGGATGGTATCATTTATTATAGGGGAAAATTATTGTCGAAAAATTTAATTCATTTTGATATCAATCTAGTAGTGGTTTAGAAGAGGTCGAGTTCAATCCTCAATATACACCCCATACCCATGACAAATAGAAATGAGTGGAAAAGGGAAAAAATAAAAAACTATATCTTTGAGAAATATATGTATATATCTAATATAGTTTTAAGAAATTATAGTTTATTTTTCATGAATTTTTCTATTCTATATATTAAAAATATTAATATAAAATTTTAAATTTTCATAACAAGAAGACCTTAAAAAGAAATCGATGTAGTGTAATTTTATCATTGAGGGTAGGATAGACATTCTAGCTTCTACTTTAGGAATGTCATACCTCTGAGTCTACATAAGAGTATAGTAGGTTGGTGTTATTTGTTATATTTTCTGGGTCCTAAAAGCATGATATGAAGATACTCATAAATAGATTCCATAAATGTTGATCTGAAATACATGAAATGCTCCATGGATGAAAATATTCAATCATCTATATTTGATATGTTTGAATAACTGATGAGACAATCACATTTACTATAGCCTATTGTGCATTCCCATCCTTCTTTCCTGCAAATTCCTATTCTACACCTTAATATTTTTAACCCATGCATATATTATGTGTTATAGACTTGAGATACCAATATACACATTGTAGTGTTTGGAGTCCAACATCTTTTTTTGGTATTATTTAAATCACAATCCTCTGAATTTAGGTAATCATAGAATAACATAACATTATATTATTAATCCAAATAGTCAATTATCGTTTCCCACTGAGGAGGTTCCCATAGATAAAGATTGTATGTGATGGTTTTTTATAATTTCCACCTAAACATATTTATCATATAACTTATGCAATATTATTTTATTTAAATTTTATTTATATACTATTAAATAAATATTATTATATTTTATGAAATTAAATTTATATTAGAGTATCTAATATCCAATGAATTAGTATAAAGGAAACAAAACGTTCAGTCACCAACATCTTCAGATACTCTTGAGATTTCTAATGGATTAAAAAGATTATTGCATGTTTCCTCTTTCATGGATATTATTTATGAGTTTCATAAGACATCATATATATGTGGAAGATACTATCCATTGCGAATATTAATAAACAATATCATTACATTTGTTATTTCTTATGATCTAAACATTGTTGTGATGCATATTTTTCTATGAAAATAAATTTATATATCGATTATTCTTTTATTAAAAAAATGATTCCAAATGTCTTATTATATTAATTATTTAATATGTATTCTACACATGATTCTTATTCAAAATGAGTCCACTAGTGTTTATCATCTCCAAGATCCAAAATTCATTTCAATGGATATAAAATATCGAAACACTATATCTAGAGTTAATTATATATCTGATAGATTATCAAATACATTGATTGGGTGTATGTTTTTTCTATTCATTTAGATTTAATAATACTAAGAAGATTATGAAGTAATATTCATTATAATTTTTGTAATATGGTAATTTTTATATTCTATAGGTCATTGGATATTAGGTGTTTCCTTTCCAAAATATTGAATCTTTTATTGGGGATTCTCTTCATTAGGTCATTTTGGTAAAAGATGAAGAGTAATATTAGAACAGTATGTTTGATTGTTTCTTATATGTTTTTTAATACCTATTATTTATAGATGTTTTATTAGTTATTATATATAAAAATCTATGTCATGAGAAAATTTTAACGAATATCACATATTGAAAAAGAATCCAAATAAAATACAATACATGAAATAAATGGTAAATATATTTTATATTTGGAAATGTTTTGTTTTATTTTTGAATATGTGTTGTTTGATTTTTTAAATTTCTTATTTTATTACCATAGTTTCATAATAAAAATGGAAGTGCATAATGTGGTTATTATTGTTTAAGAGTCATATATGAGATCATCACATTTGGTTTAATGACTAAATTTTATAAGGATTTTTATATAAATTATTTTCTGTTTTATTTCCAGAAATTCTACTTTTTAATCAAATAACATTAATTATTATATTAGTCTTACAATAATACCTATTCATTAATGAATGGTTATCATAACAATTTTCATATATTTTTTCAAAACTATTTCTTATGTATGATTGTGTTTTAAATTATCAAGTATATCACTTTTAATAAATGTTTGAAAAATTATTATTTCTATAATAATTTTCTACTTTATGTTGTTGGATTCTATTTATTTTTTTGGGTTTTTTAATTTATAAAGGTTTGTTTATTTCTTAAGAAATATCATCACTATAAAAGATATTAAATTACCAGGTATTTACCTTTAGTTAATGTTTATGAAATGAGTTATTATACAATTTATTTTTCTTAAAGATTGAATATTTTATTTTTTTCAGAAGTATCTAATATAATTTATAAGTTGGGTATCATTATTGTATTTATTATATTTCTTTAGATTTCGAATCATGTAATTAATTCAATATATTAAAAAATAATAATATTGATGGTGGTTTTTTAAAATAACATTTAATTTTTAAGTGATTACCTTTAAAAATCATTTTCAAACAGATTTTCAAAGTAATAGTGGTTGCATTTAAACATATATACTTTTCATGTCTCTTGTCAAATGTTTTTCTAATGAAATTTAGGCATTAATTTAATGTAAATAACCAACATTGAATGTCTATCAATGATATTTTCGATGTATACTATGAAAATAAATGAATTTAAAAGTGTTGAAAATGGGAGTTTGACATTAGGTTTTCACAAAACAAAATGTCCAAAGTTGATTTTTGATTATGGTTTTAAAAAAGTCCATTGAATGTCTCTATAATTTACTTTCATACATTAGTATTCATCAAAATCTACATCAAAAGACTGCAAGGTTATTCCTTATTAAAATAAAAAACATTCAATATAGGTTACTATTAAAACAGGTATAAATTTTTTTATTTATAATGACACCTATATAAACATTAGTTAACAATGTGTGTAAGAACTACAAAACATGGAAATACATATTTCCACTTCTGATTATAACCCAATGTAATGAAAATGTGTTATAAAACACATACAACAGAGTAACAAACATGTTAAATACCATAGAATGAAATAATTTAAATTGATACATAAAATACCATTACCTATAAAGTATTCACTATATAACATGTAAAATGGTACTATATACACTATATAAAATAACTTTATCCATAACATTGAAATATTCATCTGTGAATAGAAATTGAGAAGGAATCCTTTTCCTTATAATTCCCTGCAGTAAAACATGATGTATCCTCATATATAATGGGTTCAATAATGTTATTATTTTTTACCATAATATTATATTTATTTATAATATCAAATATTATGTTCATATAACATCTTGTGACCTTTTAGTTAACAATAATTCATTTTACCATTATTTTGGGTGTTAACGACATCGTTTTATGAAGCTTATTTTGTAGCAATAGTTCTATTTCATGTTAAAAGGATTTCTATAATAATCTATATAATGATAATAATCTTATGAATTTCACTTTTATTCATTATACAACTTTTAAAATGATTTATTTAATGTTTCAAAAGGAAAAATAATTCGTATCACTTTGCGGAGATGGTAGTTTCTACAAAACATGGGTGACACTATAATTTCCCTCATGGGTGAATGGATATTTATTTGGATGAAATTTTCCTTCCAGAATTAGTTTCAAATCATATTTATCACATATATTAATTTTTTATTGTTATGACTATTCATGTGAGTAAGCTATAGAAAAACAATACATCTGTTCATGTGGCAGTAGTGTGCCATCAACACAAGCAATGATTTTTTATCCACACGATGAATAAAAAGATGGTAAAAAATTATAATTCCCTTTATATAAAATATCCTCATATGGTATATAGTTTTTTTATTCAATATTAAATTTTAATACATAATCTAATATGGTAAAGGAAGAAGAAAAAAAATAGGTTCATAAAAAAAATTACTTCCACTAACAATATCTGCCTTTGTATTTCTTATTAGTGAACATAGGATTGGTATTTCTAGAAGTCCTCCTCCCATATAAAGTGGTGAAGGGAGTTATGGAGATATTTTTTTAGGGTTTTGTAGAGTTAAATTGTAACACATCAATATTTTGCGATTTTTTCTATTTTTCTTTTCAAATAACATTGAATATAGCTTGGGTTTTGTGAAAGAACAAATTTAGTCTAGCATTGTACAAATAACCAAGTTATCATTTCACTACAAACAATGGTACCATACACTTTGGTACACACTACAATGTGATTGTATTGCATTCTACAAAATATGGAGTCATTCAATAGCTTGCGCTATATAAAAACATGAGTTATATTGAATAAAAATATATTATTAATGATATTATGAAAATATTATTATAGAAAAAATCTTGGATTTTTAATGGATTTTAGGAATAATATTAACTAAATTATGAAAATATCACTTACTCAGGTATTAAAAATTACTCATTTGGTTATCAATAAGTTTGAAATTAATGTATGGACTGTTTGATGATAAAGAGATTTCTTTTCTAAGAAAATTAGTTTTCTATTTACAAAAACAAATTTCCCATTAATTTAATAAAACAACATTTGATGAATATTTTCCATAATAGTTATATATTATACATTCAATAAATATTTATAATTCTCATACAATACATTTTATAGGCATAAGATAAGAATAAATCAATTATTATGAATAAATAATATTTATATTTTAAAAGGAAATATTATCGCATTTTAATGGTGAACCCATTTGAAATGTAATTTTTGAAAATATTATAAAATTTATATTCCAAAATATACATAATTTTTTGAATTATAATATCAACATTTTCTTTCGTTGATTTTTTTTGTAATTTTTTAAACAAGTTTCATCTTTTTGATGAATAGTAACGAACAATAAATTTTAATTCCAAACATTATTCTAATCTAATTTATTTATATATTTCAACATATTATTTTGTTTTTAATCTAAAATTTGATCAATTTTATATCATTTATACAATTTTAGTTCATTTTAAACAAGTTCACATTAAGTTTAGATATTAAAATGTAGCAATCATTGGAACATTTTTACTTTAATAACCATCTTTGTCGTCCCATATACGATATTATGTTTATATTAATTTATATAAATTTATTGATTAAAATTTGTAAAAATGGATTTTATATTTTTAATACTCATAATTTGTAATGTCTAATATGTTCAACCTATTTTTTTGACAAAAAAAATTAGTGAAATTAATTAAAATTAATTAAATCGGTTAAAAGAAAAATAAGATAAGTTAATGGTGAAATATTAATCATAAGAGGACAAATGAACAATACTGATTTCCAAAATCCATTTCATTAATGTATTGAAACAAAAAACTCTTTTATATAAATTGAATCATTATTGGATGCACCAGATGTATGGGAGAACTCTCAATAGTGTTTTCCTTTCTATATTTTCAAGAATGTAACTCCTCATCCTCTATGAAAGGGAACTCACTACCCTCACATCCTTACACATCTCAATCTACCTAGGATCATCCATAATATTACCAAATAATCTCCAATTGTCCTTAATATTTACACAATAGAGTCACTTTGGGAATAAAACCAATGAATAACACCTTTGGTGAAAACCAAACGGATTTTGTCAAAGACGTAACATCCTTACATGTTCTCTTTCATTTTCTTTTACTGCTCCACCCCCAAAAATTTTCCTATTGCAGGATGATATTAGAACAACATTATCCCCAATATACTGAGTGTTTTTTATTCTAATTGTTCAACATAAACTCACATACACATTCATCTAATGTGCAACAAACAGACAATTCTTGTGTATGGTGAAGTACCACTTCACAAAAATGGATGTTCATTTTTACTTTACTGCATATCATGGTTAGGAACTCTGATGAAAAAAATATATTTTTATGATATATATTATTAATTTTATGACATTATTCTATGGTAATAGTAATGTTATGATTCCAAGGTTTTGTTTGTTACCACCTACAGGATGTTGAATAAGTGGTACAATGTTTTACAAATTCATTCCTTTTTAATTCAGCCTATAAGAATAATTGAAGTCTAGATCCCTCATATTTAAATATCATCATATATCTAAAGACAAAAATAAAGTGTAAAAAATAAGCTTGTAGATTTTTAAAAGGTTTGTTAATAAGACCAATATCCTTGCTGCAATAGGTTATCACCCCCGAGTATATATTTTCACTATATACATATGGTTACAACTAGGGAAAGTCCCATTACCATCAACTATGATTATCACAGAGTTAAAATATAGAGTCACACTAGAATTTAAGTGTTCCCACATACACTAGGGAATATTGAGTCCCATAGAAGGATCTTTTTACAACATCCCACAGTGTTACCAGAATCCCACCATCCTGCACCAGTGTCTTACTGGAGACTTCCAATGCTCTAGAGTCGCACAAAAGATATCACAATCTTGAGTCAGGAAAGATTTGATCCTCCAATAGGATGAATTTATAATCATCCACCGTTTGATTTATGGATCTATCTGGACTATGTACAATTCAAGAAACTTTTCACTATATTTATTCGTTCTCAATCAATACAGATCACCTATAAATGGTCATCAACCTTATTTCAACACATCTTGGGAAATTCCATCTTCTGATAAATAGCTGACCTAACCAAACACTGTAGACTAGGAAACATGAATTCCTATGAAATAGTTATGATAAATATTTCCTGTCATAAATATCAACATTCACTTCTCACTAATTTTGATTTTTTTTATTTCACGTGTGTTTCTTAAAACATCATAAATATATGTGACACACATTATGGTCTTCATAATTTATGAAATAACACTCATTCACAAGAATTATGCTATCATGAATTCATAATTGTATTTAAATTCATGTAAAACAAGTGATTCTATTCACTAAGTAATTATAATGCCTTGTATCATTTATTGCACATACATTAGCCACGTAGCATACACACAATCACAAACACTACTTTCCCACTTGTCCACAGTCCTTATGTGAATACTTGTGCATAAATTGGTTCTTAAACATCCATGATTCTATATCACGCAACATGTATGAACACATATATAAATCCTCTCTCTTTTTGTATGTGCGTTGTCTTTACAAGGTGTGTGTACTCATTATTTATTCTTTCATAAAAACTCAAATAGATATAACATTATTATGTGTAAGAATTTTTTGATGATATGTAGTGTAAATATGAAAATTGTGTGGTTCCTAAATGATTTCACCTAACAGTATTCTACATGGAAATCAATTCATTAAGAGGATATTACAGTGTGAAAAAACATGTCGAACAATTGTAGATACCCATCACCTTTGGACAAATAGATTGAGTGTGCCCACCTTCACAAACCAGATGTTTATAGTACTCTATTTGTCCTTAAAAATAAAGATGAGATGTGATATTGAAGGAAAACATCAAACGATCACTGAATTCAGTATTTATATGCAAAAAAAGGATTCTCATAACATTCTAGAATCACAATGATGAGTATTCGTTAATTTGCTCATTCAAACCATGTATCTATTCAAAAACATCGAGAATCACCATCATGAAATTTAAATGTTCCACACATCAAAAATTTGATCTTCATTTTCATATAGAACATATCCGTAGTAGATTTTGATCATCACAAAATTTTTAGAACACTCTTACAATACTCAAGAAGGATCAGACTGAGCATCTATTGACATCAACCAGGGAGCTTTAGATGAATCCATGCCCTTAATGGACTCTTGAAGAATACAACATGGATGCATGGATATTGGATGACCAATATATTAAGATGATTAAATCTGATGGATTTCAACATTCTACTAAATTAAAAGTAGGTGCCCCTCATTCTTTTTAGGTTTTCTAAAATTGATAGGGAGATCAATAGCCCAGATTAAAGGAATAATCGATCAGACGGTTCAAGTTCATCTAGAGCAATCCCGCATCAAAATGGTTTATGTTTCAGAGCATCATTATAATAAAAAGTTCCCCAGTAATCCTCTAGAATACTCAACTTCATCCTGTGATACCACTCAATACCAGTTCTTGTGGGCATGCCTTTTCACCCTCATCTGTTGTCGTGTTCTCATGAAGGGTGGTGTTCTGAAACATCTCTAACTCATGTAGGAACCCCTATGAAATGCATCTGTGTATCCTCATATTGGATTGATTACGGTTGGTCTTGGCTATCCTTGTGGTGATATTCCCCTTAGCTGGATGGCTTGGTGGCCCATATATTTTGTATAAATAACCTTAAACTTTTTTTGGAAAAATTCAAAATAGAGCATACCTAATCACAAAAAAAATCATAAGAATCCTCAAAACCTACTCATGAATAAAAAAAATTTATCATTGATCTCTTAAACTGCTATTAACATTCTACATTAATATTTTTACAAGCCGTTGGTACTAATGAATAGTTCATAAATCATAATAATTAAAACCTTAAACACACTGAAATCATCTACCACACACTTATTGACAATAAATGCAACTCACATGACATTCCACTCTCCCTCTATGTATTTGTGGTAAATACTCAAATAAATTCAATGTGTTTACAATTATTTCTAACTATTATTATAAAAGATTACAAATGTTATTTTATGAATTCAATCATAAGAAAACTTCTTCTCTAATTTTTATATAATGAAACGTCTCTTAACAACAAAAATGAGATTTTAGTTAATCAACTCTATGACTATATGGGAATGACTGATGTAGAAAATAAGTGGGATGTAACCTAAGCATGAAATCTATTAAAATATTATAATTGTGATACAAATATAAATTTTTTAAAAAAAAATTAAACTTAGGGGAAAAATTGAAGAAGGATGATAAGATATTTCTTGCACACATCTTATCAAATGAATTAGAATGTTCATGTGAAAAAATAGCATCCATTTTAAAATTGAACTGAATATTAATAATTAACAACATCAATTTATCAAATCTCACCTTAAGGGATGAACCCATATACATCAATTACCTACATGTAATTATAAAAACATTCATAAATGGGAATAAGAAGTAATCTATTTCTTCCATATAAATAAAACATTATATGAGAGCTACCTCTCAACCATGCTTTGCCTTCTTCTGGATAAAATCTATTTTTAAAGAGTTCTCCTTCAACATTTCGGTTGTTAGAATTATCATTAAATGTTTTATTTCATGAACATATGTTCTAAATTATTCAAACATCATAATTTTCAAGTAAATAATTGTAGATGACTCCTCATCATCATTTAATTTTTCATATGTTGCTATTTTATCTTCGTTTCATCGAATAAGAATCCAATATTTTTCAGATTGTCTTAGCTTCTCAAAAAAGTCATTATTAACTATAGATTTCTTTAAAGTCTGAAATTTTTTCTTATAATCAATAAGAGGAATCATGTTGATAAAAAACTTTTCATTCTTTAGCTTTGTGACCTTCTTGACCATATTTTTCAAAAACAATTATTGAAACATTCATTTAATTTAAACAATTATTGTGTATATATTGTGATGGTTACATGGTTGTCCTTTTGATAATATGATCTCATATTCTCAACATTCCCCCCCCATGATTCATTCATCCAAATTTGTAGAGACATGTTATACCAACAAGAATAATATTTATGTCAAAACACCCCATAACACCAACAGTATATTCTGAACAATGATCTTCTAGAAAGATAGAAATTTGATACAATAATTGTAGTAGTATCTTTTTCACAGTCTATGGAAGTATATTCTTAGGATGAAATCTTATGGATGAATAAGTATATTATTACATTTTCAAATTTGTTTTCTCATTTGTTCTTTTGTGACCATTTGATTCTGTCTTTCTTTTCAGACCTGCATCACTAAAAACACCAAATGTACATCAAAATTATTCATTCCTATAATCGCCCTTTTTTATGAACCCTTATTCTTAGAAGATTTTGAATAATCATCCATAATATCAAAAGATTTGTTGAATTCTTATTTCATCTTCTTTAACTCACTTTCAGTTGTAAGATAGATAGATTGGGCCTTAGATAATTCTTACCCTTTTTCAAATTGTATTTCTTCAAGATCATTGGGCACCTTTTGAAATTAAACTAATACGAAATGATTTTGTTTATTTTGATAAACTAATTCTAATTCATCTTTTTCAAGATATTCCTTTTGAATAGTTTTCATCGTTCCTTTAAACTCAACAATATTTAATTTCAATTTCTCATTTTCACTGAAAATGGATATATCACATCTATCATACCCTTCCTTTTCACCACTAATTGTTTATCCCAATTTCCAATTTTCCTCATCTATTTCTTGTGATCAGTGTTTTTATCAAGAGCAAAATCGAACTCTTTTGTCAAACTATACTCTAGATCAGTTCTGAAATCGCCAACTTCATCACTAATTGTTGAATTTGAATATTTTTTCTACATGATTAATGAAATTAAGGACATTATCGAAAGAATAAATAGATGATGAATCTTATTATGTATATTTTCTCCTAAAAACCCACATTTCATATTTTTAACACTTCTTATTATTCAAATTTTTTCTCCATTTATGTGGTTTGTCTCATTTATTATTACATTCTCACTTATCCATTTTACTCCAAATCGATTTTTTTCCTTTTTCAAAAAATCCACTTTATGTTTATGCGGGAAAGCATACATTCCAAACACAATTGAATTCATTTAAATTAAAACATTCAAAAACATCATCATCATCTCGATTCCCATAAATCTCGAGTCAAGCCCCATACCTTGAGTTTCACACCTACACCATGCCATAGAGACCCACCGGAATCCTCATCACCGTCAATTTAAACTTCACCACTGTCTCACAGAGTTCTGTGATATCATTGCCACTATCTTTCACATAGATCTGATCTTGTTACACTGAATTATCCATTTTCATGGGAAAATTTATAACAAACCTTCATATTCCATTACATCAAATGATCATGAGTATTTTTATTATTTTTTTATCTCCCCTTTATGAAACAAGTTGATATAAGAGAAAAAAGTTCACTAATATATTCATAAAATTTATTATCATCAGAATATCATGATTTCTTAACTTCATTTTATTTGAATTATCAATTTATTATCTCTTTAATGGTCATATCATTTATTTCATTTTTCATGAATTTTAGATCTTTTTTCATTAATTATGATATGAGAGTATTACGATGTTTATCTAATTAAATATCTTCTCTATACTGTAGTTCATAATTATTTGAGTTGAATCTACCTGGTAAATTTCACATGAAATTCTTTATAATATTATTATCATACATATTCTCTCAAAATCCTCTAACATTACGGAAAATTCCTTTTACTCTTATAATATATTCATAAATAATTTTATCATATTCAATTTTTTAATCTTCAGGCTTGCTTCGATATATTTTCCCCATTGCTTCTCGGATGTTATGATTTATTTTTTTACGACTTGCTATTTTATTCTAGTTATCCTTGGTTTTTAGGAGACCCATCAATTTATTATTGTATTTTTATGATAAATCCATTATTATTGCATTTTCAGATTTTCCATCAAGATAAATATTTCTATTTTTCATATTTATTCATAAAAAGATAATCTTTTATAGGAGGAAATTTTACAATTTTTTCATTTTTCACTTATTGTCCAATAGATATGTGGTATGGAAGCATCTTATTCCACCATATATGATAGCTCATTCCATTAAAAGTAAGAACTCCTAAAAAATTCATTGAATTAAAATTTTAATTTCATCATAATGTATTCTATATGTAATGAAGGAACCTTCTCTGTAATACAAGTAAATATGTACAAGGATCAGTTTGGTACCCCTGAGTGGTGGGTTGAATTAGCGGTACAATATTTTCAAAATCTGTTCCTTTTTAATTCACTCTATATTACTATTTAATTTCTTGATACCTCATATATAAATATCAGATTTTGTATTAAAACAAAAATATAAATCTAAGACAATGCACAAATAATTTTACAAGAATCAGTAGTAATATTTATTTCCTTGATGCAATCAGTTATCACCCATGGATACAGATTTTCACTATATGTATATTGTTACAACCATGGAAATTCCCATTCAAATCAACACTGAGTCCCATTGTGTGTTGGATTATAAAATATATAAATATATATTTAAGATTGAACAATATAATATGCGGTAAATTTTATGTTTAAAAGCTATGAATTTAAACTCTTAAGAAAGAACTTAGATTAAGATGTATTTAACTAATACAATTCACAATCAATATATTTTACTATAATGATCTTGTATCTAATAGAATTGATGAGATTTAATACTAATAAGTAATGAAAAATAATTGTATTCGAATAGTATACAATGATAAATGCAACGCAAATGAAAAATATTCTACCACAATGTATAAAATCTATTAAAACAATAAGTTACAAAATAATAATAATTGAAATAATTACAATTGAAATGAATATGAAAAGAATTCCGAAACAATACAGATCCATTTTTAATAAAACCAACTATGGAAATGTAAATGTATTTAAATTATTTTATCCCAAAGGGATGGGTATCATTTCACCTTGGATAAAAGGTATGTCGTACCACCACCTTGGTAAGCCCTCGATACAATGATCACCATGTCTGTCTTGTTATCCCCATAATCCCAAGAATTTATAGGTAATCAGTACTTCTATCTTTAAAACACATGAAATACCTCAATATGACGATCAGTCACACCCTCTACCTATATATGAAAGCCCTCGATCATTATTACTTGATCTAACTCACGAAGCAAAATAATGCACTTATTGAAATACATGATAGAAGAAAATGTTGATCAAAGTATCTTCTATGTTTCAAATGACATCATATTTATAGGACTCTGGTTCCAACAATCATATTTTCTCCAACATTCATATTTCTCTAGAAAACACATAGGGACTTGGACACCTGGCATTGTAATAGTAATATTGAAAAACAAAACACAACATCATTTTGATTAGTTTATATGTAACTCCATGAAATCATTTTGGTTTAAAAGACATGTATATGAGAATGATGACATATGTATGATTAATGTAGTAAATTTTTTTCTAATTTTATTAAAATCATATATGTTATACATGTAAAACATGAGCACTATTATTATTACTATGGGAAGTGTATTGATATGATGAACACAGAAAATTTGATAGATAGAGTCAATACAATTGACAGAGTTATAAGGATTAACAGAGTCAGTAAAATTAATAGAGTTAGTATGATTGATAGATTCAGAAAGAATGAAAGAGTTAGTACGATTGACAGAGTTAGTACGATTGACAGAGTTATTATGATTGGCATAGTCAATAAAATTGACAGAGTTACTACAGTTGATAGAGTCAGTATGATTGAGTCAATATTCACAGTAAAACATTTATTTTAGAGTAGAATATAAAAAAATTTGTTATTTCCATAACAAAAGACATAATTGTCAGAAGAAATATTTTGACATAACAACGTGTTCTACACTAGAGTACCACTAGAGTTTACATGTTCCAACCTACCCATGTGACTCTTAAGTCCCAAAGTAGGTCCATTATAATGCATCCATCACTATTACCAGCATCCCAAACTATTACCAGCATCCCACTGTCCTACTATAGTGTTCTACTAGAGACCATTAATACGTAAGAGTCCCACTAAAGAGTTCAAAATCAAGATTCAAGAAAGATTTGATCCCGCTAATATGATGAATTTAAAATATTGTGTCAGGAAAGAAACTTGTTAGGAAGGACTTCATTATAAATAAATAATGATCAACTATAAGTTTTTATCTTTCTTAGTTTCACACTACAAGGGAAATTCAATTTTCTTCTGAAGACCTGACCTCACCAAACACTAAAAGCTTGGACACATAAATTCTTATAAAATAATGATAATAAATCTATACCAACATCAATATCTAATATCATTTCTCCCAGATCATGAAACTTTTATTACATATGTGTTTCTTTAAACATCATGCATATATATATGTTACCTTGCATTTCCTTCTTAATTTTTTCAATTACACACATGCATAAACTTCACACTATCATTATTGAATAATTTTATGTACTTGCATGTACAATATGTGGTTCATTTCATTACGTCCTCCTACTGACATGTATCATTAATTGCAAATACACTTTCCACTAATCGTACACATAGTCAAATACACTATCTTCCCTCTTGTGAACTCTCCTTATGTGATAACATGTACATGCATTGGTTCTACCTCATGAATTCCTATCCTTCATTAAATAGGTATGCACACATATGAAACACCTCTCTCTTTGTGTATGTGTGTTATTATCCATTAGGGTGTGTACTTGTTATTTTTATTGCATGAAAACAAAAATAGAAATATACTTGTTTCACATAATAATTTCTTTTGGATATGCAGTGTAAATATGAAAACCATATGGTTCCTCAAACATTTTTCACAATATTAAGCTACATGAAACTCAATTCATCATAAGGAAATGTAGGTGTGAAAAAAAAGTCACATAGATGCAGATAACCTTCACCTTATTGAAAACATAAGTACCAAGGAAACCATTGAAAACATGATGTTCATGGTACTCCATTTCTCTATAAAAAATAACAGACAAATTTATGACAAAACCGACACAAAAAATGATCATGGAATCTAGTATTTATAGGTAAAAAATAAATCCCAAAACATTCAAGATTCATGTAGACGAATGCTAATTAATCATATTATTCAAACACTGTCTATGTTCCATATCATTTATAATCACCATCATGATATTTCAATCTTTTGTACATTAGATATTTGATCTTCGTTTTCACATAGAATAGATCTATTGATGATTTCAGTCATCATGAAATTTATAGAACACCCAAAAAATACTCACAAGGCATATATTGAGCTTCTATTACCATCAACCATGGAGGTTCAGATGATATAAATCTCTTTATGTCTTACATATGAAGACAATATGGATTCACGATGGTTAGAATACCCATATATTAAGACAACCACATCAGATGGCTCACAATATTCAGCTCGATTATGATGAGGAAGTTGTGGTTCATTCAATGCTTTTTAAAATGGATAATTATATTAAAGGTAGAAATAAAGATAATTATTTATTAGATGGTTCTAGTTCATGTAATGTAATCCCACTTTGAAATGGACCAAGGATCATCACTTCCTTATAATAAATAGTGCAGTAGTAACCCACCATAATTCTCTTTTCCTTCCTCTAGTACCGCTTGGTACCGTTTCTTACAGGAGTGATCATGTGAAAACCTCTACCACTATGTATCCACACTTAGTGCAGATCCTCCACTTATCTTCCTTACATAGTCCCCCTTGAACTACCTCCGCCTAGCCTCATGATGTCCAACACAGGGTTGATTTCGGCTGGCATTGTGGTGCTACACCACTTAGTTGGCTAGATTAGTGGCACATATTATTTTTATATAAATATCCTTCAAAATATGTTCATAAAAATTCTAAATATATCATATATAATCCCCAAAAAATAATATTAATCATAAATTCCTCCTAAATTAAAAGATACAATTTTTCATGGATCTCTTAATCTATTGTGAACATTGTGAACTCATATTTTCATGAGTCATTGGAAATAAAGAAATGGTCAACAATAGTATTGATTAAAACATTAAACACCTTAAAATATTTCTAAAAACACAAATTAACTACCAATAAAATTCAATGTAAACCATATAATATAATTTATACCTTCATTTTTTCAATTTTTCATAATTATGATTACCTAATTTGTGAATCTTTTGACTACCTCCTCCTCCAATCTTTGTGATTCATTCTTGATTTACATGAAACATATTACAAATAGGTTTATTACATTTATATTATATATATGAAATATTTATTCTATTGTGATAATATTATATACATTTATATTTAAATTTAATTTACTTACTTTTTTTCAATATGAAAATAAAAATGAAACATCGTTAATGCATACTTATAACCTACTATCTCCCTGAACAGTGTCTTCCATTTCATAATTCTATAATTTAGAAATTATTATACATATTTATATAGATAATATATCTTTTACATATATCATGTTTTAAATTATGTAAATTAGTAAATCATGTTACTCTACGAAACGTAACTTTAACATGGAATTATTAATTAATAGGTAATATAAAGTAACAATAAAATAACATTTGGAATTACATATAATAATATGGTTATATATAAGATGTATAATAAACAAATATGTATATACAACACTTTTTAATGTGTAAAAATAAATTAAATACATAATGTAAGGGTTTTATTATATCACTTTTCATATCCATGAGATATATATGCCTTATTCACAAGCAATTCCTGTTTTGTCGTGTATATACTTCCCATGAATTTATTTTTCATTTAATCTACTAACATTTATGTGTATTTATTTATCTAGGTTATCATATTTATTTACTAGGGATTATTGTTCAAAACATACATAATCGTTAATTAGTATTTGTCTCAAGTTGCCTTCTTCGAGATCAATTCCCTATTATGTCAGAATATTTTTCTATGGGGGTGTATATACTACCCATTGACATGTATTATCATGAATATAATTCTTCAAAAATATGTTAAGATTCATGTAATGTTATTACATCATGTATATTATTATTCAATGTTACCAAAGTGGTTATAGTTTATTTATAAAATCACATATTTTATCAATATTCTTTACAATTATACATTCATTGATAAAATATTATGATCCATATCTCTAGAACCCATATGAATTTTCTTCTAAAATTTTTAGTAATTATATCATAATGTAATGGTAACATATTTTCACTATTTATTGTATAATATAATAAACAATGTATTTTTAAAAAATATGACATTATCACTCTCTTCAGGCAGAAATTTATTTTCATTAAAAACATTATTTTATAATAAGGTTTTCAAAAAAGTTTATGTTTAAAAATATTTCTTTATTTTTTCAATACCGATTTATATTTTTAAAAGTAGAAAATTTTTCAATATTTTTTCAATCATTCTTTACAATATTTCAATGCATTTTCAAACTAAAATGAATTATTCATGTTTTTAAGATTACTTTTATAGGTTTTTTATGATTTTTTCAAAGAAGATGTTATAAAAAATGTTTATTTTTTAAAGAGTGTTTTTCAAACAAGAAAATATTACGTTATAAATAAATATTTTTAAAATGGTTTTTTCAAAAGTTTCTATGACTAATGGACGTTTTCCATTATAAAATTTCAATGTGATATTTTAATATCCTTATCCATGTAAGATAACATAATTATTTTATAGTTTATGTTTTTTAGGGGATATTATTCAGGAATAACATTCAAATTAGTTCTTTATGTTTTTTATTTATTGATATTAGGATGTTTAGGACACAAGTTTCTACTCTACGTGTAATATTCTTTTGAAACCCACTTATTTTCATGGGTTATTATTTAATTAATGTATTATAAGACCTATAGATTTTATAAAGGTAATGATGTTAATATATTATTATCATACCCATTTAATTTCATGGGATTTGATATGATGTTTATAAAACCTTTCACTTTTATGGGGCAATATATGGAAAATGTTTTAATATCTTATGGCACATGTATGTATGATTTTATTTTGAAATTGGTTGGACCTGTATATCACTCTAGTGCATTGGGTAATTATTTATATATCAAGATATATTTATGGAAACAATGATGAAATGATTGATCCATAATTAAAAAAGGTGGTTCTAGATACAAAATGGGAAATATGTGTGTCCTATTCCCAAATCTGAAACAGTTGTGTCCTGATCCACTATGGGAATCTTGTGTGTCATAATCTACATTATAAAATATTTGTGTCTTGATCTGTAAAGGGAAAAAATTTCTATCCTAATCAAATATTTCAATTACCATGGATGGTAACCTTGACTCATAAAATGGTTTTCTATTTTTATAATGATTCCACACATAAATGACATGATCCCATGGTTCACAATTGATTTATGATTATGAATCTATGTAATGATTCTTGTATTCTTAACATCCAATAATTATACCCCAACTATTTATTTTGATAATTGATATAAATTATATTATCTTATAATGTTAATATTTTGTTCACATACTATTATGCTACCATTATGTTTAAATATCTCTATTGTTTAGCCTTACTAAGCATCTAAGCTCCCCCTTTCTTCTCTTATCATTACCCATGTTATAAAAATTTTATTCATCCAAAAGAATACATAATTTTGAACCTAATAATTTAATATTACTCAACCAATAAAAGGTATCAATAAAATTCATTAATAACATGAAAATTACATCACATAAAACCTCAAAAGGGGTCTCTAAGACCTTAAACACATTATCATTATTAAACTCATAAACCCAATATATTATCTATAATTATTAATTTAATTTTAGATAATGATATATATGTTTTCAAAATAATTAACACATCTTTTATATGTTTCAAGGAAATAATAACTGAAATACCATTGATAAAATTACTTCTAAAACATAATTATTGAATTAAAATCCATAAAATCATTAAAATATTTCCGTCAATGATTGTTATAACATATGACCTTCCTTAGTCTAGGTTTTAACCATTAAAAGAGGTTATTGAATCAGAAAATTACTAGTTTCCCCACATTCAATAAAATGTTACATAAATGTATCCATATTATCAAATTTATTTCTCTCTAGTTTTAACCTTATTTTCCTTATGAATTCATTGACTTATATCCTTCTCTTCCACATATGTATCATTTTCATATTTCTTTTGAGACATTCTTCCAAGTTTCTCATTCCATATTTCTAACTTGAACAAATATGATCCGTCATTCCTCTATGTTTACATCCAACTTGTCTCTCAATAATCCCCATTCATATCTTATTTATTTAGTCTGAGAGTTGGTTATAAAGTTAGTTTTTAATTATATATCATGATAACATATAAGGGATTATCATGATGTCATTCACTTTTTTCATCACTAAATTTTTTTCTCATAATCAAAATATTACCAATCATAATCAATGCAAACATGATTATTTTTTTGTTCCAATTAGAGTCTAATTTTTTTTATTAAAAATTATCATAGTGAAAAAACAAATAATATTTTATAGGATGTTTAAATGATGGAACCTTATTTTAAATCTCTATCACCGTAGGATTATCCTTGGTACATAATTTTTATAATATAATCAATCTTTTCATAATGGTTAGTTAATAAAATTTAATTTACCCATTCATACCCCACACGAGATTTATAAAAGGTGTGAATCAAGGCCTCTGTTATTACCTAGGTGATGATAGAGTGAAATTACAATACATCCATTTATGATTTATTACCACTAGGTATAACTCTTCTAGATGCAATACCACTTGTAGAATCCTATATGGGATATATTACATAAAAACACATAATCAATGCATGTCCAACACACAATAAGTATTCTTTTACTGAGACTTATCATCATGTGAATGATGCACATAGTTTATTTGGGGAATATCCTCAATGTATGTCCTAGGGTTATTTTACCTAAATAATATTTCTCTAAATCCAATTATAATTATTTCTATAAGGAAATTTTTGATACCAACTATAAATACCCCTTATACATTATCCAATAGATGGTTGTAACATAATTACATCTGTGTATGATACAAGTTATCACATAAAAATGGACTCAATGGTATCAAAGTCATCGAAAATGTGATAGGTATATGAATTTGACATTATGTTTAAAAAAATATATTAATTTATTTTCATAGAGATGAGAATTATTCTATTTATCATTTCTTGGTGTATAAATCATAATACATTTTCTACCATACAAGGGAAATGAAAAAATAAGTGGTGAGATTAGATGGTCTGTAAGGATCTGTGTACTATGGATGAAATCGGGAATCAAGAAGGAATAATAAATATGGATATTTATATAATTGAATGAAATTATTATTTGATCAGTCCATTTATCATGTAAAATAATATTATAAGAATGAATTAGGATATAAAAATAGAATATAAATAATCAAATTATATTTATGCTAATAATATGATATAATAACTAATTAAAAAAATAACATTGAAATATGTATCTGAATTCTAAATGACATAAATTTTTAATATTGGATTTAAGGATTTAAAACATCATGATATTTTTTTTTCATCAAGACCCATCAATACGATTGTTAAATTGACATTTTGGTATACTCCTAGAACCTATTCAATTGAATCTTAATTATTTACCAAATGAGAACAATTTATTCATCTAGGGTCTATATAATTCTAAGCCCCACCAGTCACTACTTGTAAAATGAATTATTCATATATTGAATTATTTATTTAATACATGAAAATATTTCATATTGAAAAATATATTGATATAGAAAAGAATATAGATTATCAAAAATTAACCATTTAATCAAATAACATTAAATGATCAATAATAACTATAGAAATGGAATATAGGTCAGTTAGAAATAGTATCAGTGATACAGAAAATAAGGATATATAAGTTATATTCAATGTCATATGATCACCAGAATGTTAATGTTTGAAGGTAAATCTAATGAATGATAAAATTGTCAAGAAGGAGAATAACAAATAAATATTTAGTCAAACTGATCATAAACCATAAAATAATTGAATAAGTATGGTATTAGAGAATATGATACATATAATATTATAATTAAAATAAATTTTTTTTTGTGAGTGATGAATAAAAATACCATAGAATGATCAGTAAAATATTATAGAGGAAAACCCCTTTATACTTTGAAAAATAGGTATTAAAACAAAGAATTAATAGAATAACAGGAAATTAATTTTTTTAAATAATTTTTTTTATTATTGTATTTTTATATTATATTAATTAATTATCCATTATAGTGGGTAATTGTGTTCATTCTGAGTATACAAATATAATGAATTTTGTCACATTTTCATTAAAAAGTCCAAAAAGTTCCTTGTTCGATAACAACTATAATACACATTTAATACTCATATTAAAAAGTAAAACATGCATAAAAATGTCATTAAAAATCATTATATACAACTAAAATAATGATTTATAACATATTATGGATAACATGGATATGATAGAAAAATAATTTTCTATGACTACGAGAAATAAATTTGGATTTTCATAAAATAAATATTCAAAATCATTTTATGTACCAAATAGAAGAATATTGAACTAATACATTAATATTTAACGAATATATAGAAATTAATAAAATTAAATTGTTTCATTAAAAAATTATAAAACATTTTCTATCGTTGGATATTCAATAAAAAACAATCCCGATTAAAATGAGATTGAAGCAAAAACCCTTAGTACTATGGTATATTTTGAATCATAACTGTCGAGAAAAAAATCCAATTTAATAATTAAATACCATGAATATAAATTTATTTATTATATAATATATCAAATGGGTAGTAGATAAACATAAAAAAATTGCTGGAAAATTTCAAATATATGTCAATGGGTTCAAAATAGAGGTTATATATAATCAAAAGACCATAACATTAAATAAAAAATTAATAAATGAATATATATTGTCTGTAATATGTAAATAAACATAAAATAAATTGAAATATAATAGAAAACAATAAAAAATCATTATATATGTAGTATTAGAGTATCAATGATAATGAATAAATTATATATCCCAATGAAGAGGATTTGAGTTATGAAACAATTTCTACTTAGAAACATTAATGTTAATTATCAATGGATGATATAATTTGAATTTAACAGTAAGTTGCCTAAATTATAAAGGATTCATGATATAAATTGTAAATATCAGTATTTATATAATATAAATGAAATTGGTTTATAATATTTATATTTTCTTCGATGAATGGAAATTGGGTTGGAATCCCTTACCTAAGGGTTCAATTTACAATAACATTCGTTATAATCCTATATATATTTTTAAGAAATTTTTTAATTTAGTTCAGAACCATATTAATATTTATATTGTAATATATTATCCTATTATTAAATCTTACAACTGATTTCGTAATAAGATTTTTTGTTAACAATGTTTACATTTTTAATTGATTAGTTTTTGAATACCCATTTTATCACAAATGATATGGTTCTTATGTATAATATATAAATAAATCAAATAATTAGTTATATTACTATTATAAATTTAAATATCATTTACTAGATAAAGTGTTGTAATAATTAATGATTATTGGATATGTAAAATTAATATCATCCCATCATGGGTATGGTTGGCTGTACATATGACTATGCAACAATATCATTTCCTTGATAGATTATGGTCCACAGGGAGTATAGATTATAGTGGGGATAAACAAATTTAGTATTTTATTAAAACTCTAACAACCTAATAAAAATAATGTAATTGGTTTTTCTGAGTGTGGAACCCATATAGATAATTTGTATATTGTAAATTTATTAAGGAATCTAAAATTTAATTTTTTTTGATTTGGTTTGAATGGAAGAGACAAACAGAATGATTTATTGGCTTATTAATCAATAAGATTGTCATGTCGGGTTTAATGATTTTCATGTTCATATTATTGGGAATTAATTGATTATGGATTTATTCCATTTTTGTGTTTGAATTGGGCCACCATTGATCCTTGGTCTAGGTATTTAACCATAAAAATGGGATTTCACTATTGGAATGACTATCTACTTGGTGATAATGAAATACTAGGTGACCTAGAACCATATTTAAACATAATTGGACAAGAATTAAAAATGTTCATACAATATCTCAGGTGATTATTTGAAGTAATGAAATAATAAAACTCATAATGAAAAAATAATAATGCAATACGAAAATGATAATGAATAGGAATAAATAAAAACAGTTTCAAGAATCAAATAAATCAATAATAAAATAGAATTAATCCATAAGATTTAGATCCCACTACTATCACATCACCCAGTAATAAGATAACTACACACTAATGGTATTTTTGACTAGAATTACGGTCATGGGTACCTGAACAATAATGGTGGTGAAGAACGAGTCTAAAAAAGGACCCCTAGATCACTACTCTATGTTCTGCTACCCCTGGTTGTGTCTCACTCAGTTCAGCTGGCCCTAGAGTATTTTGAAATGGAAACAAAGTGAATTATTTATAACATAAACCCATGAAATCCCTATCTTCATCTATATTTAATTTTTTTCATGTTGAACCATAAACAACATGTAATGGTGTTTCATGTCTTGTAATCCATTGAATTTTTGTTTTCGCAAATATCAGCAAAATATTCTCTGAAATCATGTCCCAAAAAATGTCATTTCCTGTAATGCAATAACATGACATGTAATTGTGTTTCACAACATGTACTAACAACAGGACTTGTCTAGTGCAACAAATTTATTTTGAAAAAGTCACAGATTGTAATTTAATTACATGGCGTACAATCATTCTGCTTTAGTTTTTCTAGATTTATTATGTCTTCAGAAATCTGGTGTCGCACTACATCACTTTTCTCATAATGTAGAGTGACTTTATGCTAATAATTTCTGCCATTTTCATTGCATTTACAAATATTCGTTGAATCATACAATTATAAATAAAACTAGTAAATTTTTTCCATTATTGGAAATAGTATTCATTTTAATACACAATCAGTACATAAAAACACTCAAAATAATGCATAAAATACACTTATCAGATACCCCCACAAATAAATTCATAGTTTTCATTAGGACTGAAATATTTACATACTAAATACTAATTTTAACATTTTATGATTTAAATTAAATTTTTACTAAAACCATTGATCAAATGAATAATTATATACTCAAGTATCACAGGGGAAAATTTTCAATTCCTCATTGGTCAAAGAAACTAGTCGTTCATGTATTTTAATTCTACCATTTCAGTATATCCTAGTATTATAATTCATCCAATTTAATTTTTATGTTTATCATTAATATTTATTCCATTTTAAATTTACCTCACTTGAATTTTCCTACTCATTATTTTGTTAAAAATTAATAGCAATCATATCATGCCTTAAAACCAAGAAACACACCATAGGCTGATAGGGCATCTAAAATATCTAACTTGTGTAGATAGGGAACATAGATAATCAAGAGGGATTCACCATTAAGTTCCAAATAAAACTTATTCAGTAGGGATAGGTTGGTACATGATACCAAAATTATGCCTAAAATAGGGGTTTTTAATCTAAATAATTTTGAATGATTACAAAAAACATCCTATTAAAGATCTCCCTTTATAGATGTCATTTAACTCTTCCCCCAGAAACTCAAATTGAGATCATGATACATATAACTAAAATTATTGAGTTAACCTATCATTCTCGATTACTATAAATATTTTATTTCCTTTTCAAATGTTATGCTCATGAAAGATGTCACATACACAACCTAACAACATACAATCAAATTCTCATCGGTTTATAGAATGGTGAGTTTTAATCCTCTGAAGGAAAAATCCATTTTTTCTATTTTTTAGAAATGGTTTTAATAATGAATTATAATGAATAGTAGATGGACATCCATATAAATCATAATTAATACTCCCCTAGAGAAATATCCACAATAATTTATATCCTTATAAATAATACAAATTTCCCCCACCAAACTTTTACTTTTAAATATCAAGAAAATCATTTAGATGAAGATATTAATGGATTATATATGCTTTTAACTCAGATCATTTCATAATACGGTTGTTCATGGATTCTACATGATTATAAATTCATTAATTCAAGGTGGGTATTATGATAAGGGATATCCAGAAAAATGTATCAATCATAATAAAAGTTATTCTATTTAATCATAACATTAATATGATGAAAATAATTTTCTAGAAGAAAACATGCTTGAGTTTCTCAATTAATATACTATAAAAATAATGAGATATATTATCCTCAATGGATGTCTTGAGAATGAGATGATTTTTTTTTGGAAAATCACTCGTGAAATTTCACATGAATAATTAAATCAATGAATAAATATAACAAAAATTCCTAATATGGCCAAATATCAGAAATATTTAATTTAGAATTTTCAACATACTTACCTAAATAATTATTTTATAAATCATATTCCACATGATTATCTATACTAATTATTTTTCCCAACTATATCATTCAAATTTATTAACAATGGAATTTAAATATATTTCATGGTAATTTACCATTGTTGTTTATGCTTCCTAGTTCATTTGATTAAAAAAGAAATCATGTGTTATCAGGTAATTGGATATTTAATATCTAATCAATTAAAATGTATTTAATATGAGAAAAAATATATAATTGAAACTCTTACCCCCTTTAAAATTGATTCTTAAAACATAGGATGTACAGGTTCTGTTTGATCATTTCCACAATGTCAAAATGCCCAAAATGATGTGTAATTCCACTGCAAATTCTTCTCCTCATACTTCCATATACCTTCTTCCAAAATATATTATCCAAGAAAACAAAAAAACATTGTTAATCACAATCCATAACAATGATATTTGAAAATATTTAGGGATGAGTTCTTTCACCTAAAAATAGAAGGTAAATAATGAATAAAACTAAAACCTAGGGTTTCCTCCCTGACGCATTTTTGTATACTGTCATTGGATTGACCATACCTTAGTAAGATAATTATTTTTGATAGTAGGAATGAGCATACCTGATAAGGATCTACAAAATTTATAATACATGATTCCTCAGTCTAGATTGGTTATCCCACTTATTCTAAATCTCACCTAATTGTTATATTTTTTGTACACTTTCCAAATATCCATGGGCCCAATCCAATCATTATTTTACCTTACTGAATAATTTAGTTGTAGTTAACTAACAACCAAAAAATATTCTACTTCATTAAATTCATCAGGATTTAATGGTCCTCCAAAATCTTCATCTTTCTCTAAATATATCTTATCTTTCTTTAGAATGATCATATTTAATCCTTATATTTTAAGAGTAGGTTCTTCAGATGTTATTACTTGGACAACAACATCATCTTCTTTCAGTGATTTATCTCATCAAAGTTCATCAAATTCTTTTCCTGAATTTTTCATTGGTTGTGGAAAATTTAATTTCACCTCAATTCATCCAACACTTACACTCAACTCTCCATTGTGAACTTCAATTAGTTCCCATATTATAGAAATAATATTTTCCCAATATTATACGAAGCTTCTCATCATCCAAGTCCATAACTAGAAAATACACTATAAAATTGAACATTTCTACTTTGACAATGACATCATCAATCGGCACTTGAGGATGTATCATTGTTGTATCAGAAAGGTGAATCATAACTCGAGTTGGTTTCATCACCTTCAATCCCATTCTCTTGAATGTTTCATATAAAATGTTTTTTACACTAGAAACCAAATAAATTTAATCACTACCAAACTCACTAGCTCAAGTAGATATCAAAATTTAAAATCTACCCTAATCATATTTCTTTATTATGGTTGGATTATTGATACTGCAAATGAGTTTTCAACTTATAATAGAATGGTGGGTAATTCTTCATGATTCATTTTTTTTCTCACAAATTCCTTCATAAATTTTAGTATTAATAGAATGTTTTTTAGATCATCATCAAATGGAATGTTTATTTGTATCATCTTGAATATCCCTAAAAACATCTATTTATTTTCATCAACTTCCACCAACATATCTCAATATAGAAATGGGTTTTGGTGGTTTTTAATTTGGTGGTTCTTCCTATTAATTATTCACATCATCTTCATTCTTATTTTCAATAATGTATATCAATTTTTGTTGAACATTATTTCCTAAAAATTCAATGACACACCATTCTATAATCTTTATAGTTTAATGAAATATTTCTTTAACATCTGCATGGGGATGATTTTTTGACATCATGGATTCTATCCTCTTTTTAATTAACTAAAATTCTTGTTGATTTGACTGAAGTGAAATTCTAGTTACTGAATTTTATTTTGTCAGTTATTTTATTATTTTAGCAATTTTATGATTTCAATTCCATTATCACATGAGTATAATGTCAGCTCCAGTTATGGTCATAAAATTGAAATGGTATCCTCCTGTGATGGGACTGGATTGTTCAGTGTTGGAACTTATTTTTGAGGTCGGAAACATTGTTCTCTCATTTGAAATAATTGATCATGATTATGATCATGTTGATGTGTTGTTCTGGCCTCAATCCTTACACAAACTTTTGATGAATATGTTTAATATTATTTTTATCATCACAATACACACCTTTTATATTTTGGTTGTCCTTCATAACATATTGTTACATTATCATGACATTCATTTGTTGGGAAAAATAACTTTTTTCCAATTTGTGTGCTCCTTATACTCACACTTCTTCTCTCTTCCATTAAAAAATATTTCTGGACATCTCATACATCAAATAATAGCTAACATATAGTGATTTTCTCATCAGGGACCCTCATGTACCAACTTCTTCTATTGAATGACTACCCTGGAACAACCTTTTTTAATTTTTTTGAATTAATATCTATATTTTAAATCCCATAATGAGGATGTAATCTTATTAAACCATTAATATTTTCCCATGAACTATATAAAGATTCAATATTTTATTGTTAAAAATATAAAATACCTAACATTAGATTCATTTAATCTAAGGGTGGTAAAACCATGTTCAAATAAAAAATTACTAGATCATCCCATGTTGTGATTGAATGCTGGGGAAATCATTGGATCCAATCTGAATAGTCATAATATAACATCATAATTTGTGACATTCTGGAATTGGAATGATTCACATATCTTTATGAATCATCTGATGTGATAGTTAGGTTCTTTAGGAAGTAGCTTGGTGTATTACATTGAGTGAGTGATTATTTGGATGAAATCTAACTTGATATCAAAGTGTTGAGTCATAATAGGGGTTATCAAAATGCATGGATTAACCCCCATGTTTTGAGGTCTTCTATATTTTATCAGTTCTTTCCCCCAGGATTACATCATTGTACCTGTGGTCCTACTAGTTGGCCCAGCTTATGATTGACTCCTTCAAATTGGCCTCTTCCAATGATGATATTCTTCCATTGGTCAGCTTCCTTATTTTCATTTCTTTTATGGTGTAGGGTCTTCTCTAACTCTTTGTTATATACAAGATCATCATTTTTATCCTCCCCTCAAGTGTAGTAGTCATTCCATGGATTGGAACCTAAAACAACGACTTGAAAATTCCACATTTTAAATAAATAATCAACATATAAAAGTTATCAATATTCCTAATTATCATTTACATATCACCCATTCCTAGAAATGACAAAAACTTTTGAACACCTTTAGGGTGTCGTTAAATAATATGGGGCAGATATAATTTATTAATTTATTAATAATCATCCAACCTCCTAAAAATATTGTACATGGTAACTCTGAGTGACATTCCCACATGGAAGATCAATATGTTATAAAATAATTAAGGAAATTAATATTGGAGTTTTTTGGTTTGGAATGAATGAAATAGATAAATAGAAAGATTAATTGGGTTGTAAATCATGTTGCGAGACCGGCCAGGTTCAAAAAAATTTGTGTTCATGTACAAGGGATTGGATTAATAATTTATTTATTAAGTTTTAGTTTTGAAATTTTGTCATCATGGATCCTTGGTCTGGGTATCCTATCCAAATAAATTTGTTTGACTTTTGGAATGGTCATATACATTATGAAAGTGAAAAACAAGGTGACTGAAAACAATATTTCAACATAATCATCCTATATTTCTTAATGGTCATAAAAAATTTAAATATATTAACTGATACAACAAAATGATGAAACTCCAAATGGAGAAATGGCCATTAAATATGAAAATATAAATAATTGGAATTAATAAAATGTGTTCCAACAATCCAAACATGAATAATAAAATAGAATTAATCTCAAAGCATCGAATCCCCCTACAATAAAAACACGCATAACAAAGAAGCCAAGTCGCTCGTGATAGGCATGATGAGAACAATTAGCATGGTCACCCAATGAAAAATGGTGGTGAAGAACGGGGGAGATGTAAAACCCCTAGATTATCACATCAATTTATAGTGCCTCAATTGGTGTCACACATTCTCCTTCTAGTTGTTGATTTTGTTGGAAGGGCGGTCAAGGGTTGTATTTATAAGAAAAACCTTCCACTGAATCAACCCCCGATGTACTTGTGTTTTTTATTCATGTGAAAACATACACAATTTGTAATGGTGTCTCACATATTGTAATCCCTCTAGTTTCATTCATCGCTAATCATGGAAATATCTCATTCAAAATCTTGTCTAAAAAAATTTCACATCATGTAATGTTGATAAATGATATGTAATAATTTTTTACAACGTGCTCTAATGTCATGGATTTTCCAGTGTGGATTTTTTTTTTAAAAACTCATGACATGTAATTGAATTAAACAACATGTAATTATTTTTCTTTATTATTTCCATAATTTTTGTATCTTAAAAAATGTGGTTTCATGCTGCTTCACATCGCTCGAATCGCAAAGTGACCTTATGATAATAATTTCACCCATTTTTTAACATTTATGAAATATTCAATGAATCATGCCATCAAACATAATACAAGTCAATCTGTTCCAAGTGTAAAATTATTTTTCATTTAAATACAAAATAGGTACTAGTAAAACTCAGAAATCATTGCATAAAATACACTTTTCAAATACCCCACATTTTAGGTCATACATGTCCTAAAATATAATTTTTTTCATTATTATATATATAATTGAATTTTATCCTTTTTATGAAAATATGATTATCTAAATTTTTACATTATATAAAAAATGAAAACTTTGAAAGTGAATTCATGAAGAATACCACCTCCGTGATGTGATGCATATAATTTATCATTTATTAATCACATGGATTGTTGTAACTAATATATTTATTGATATACATGATATTTATGAAATAATTTTATATTTTGATTTATGTTATTTGTTTTATCATCCAATATTTTAGAAAATTTAAATGTCCCTCATGAATACATATGGAATGATGCCTCATCAATGGGATGTAATTCATTTTGATATCACATCCTCTCAGAAATTTTTATAAGGATAAATTCAACAAAAATTTAGTTTTAAATTATTATGATTCAATGGGTGTAAAAATTAACCTATATTATTTCTACATTATTATTTTAAATAATATAAAATTTTTTAAATGCGTATGTGTGCACTACAGCCTCTATGAATGATATATTTAATTTCATATAACCACATTACATTGTTAGATTTAAAATTTTACTAAATTAATAATCATGAAAATTATAACATTTTTATGATTATTGATATAACTAAACCATATCCCATTAGAATTTGGTGAAACTAAAAAATATTTTTTAAGGATATTGAAAGAATGATCCCAAAAAAATCAGTTATGAATATAACTTTATTATTAACTAAATTGGATAAGATTATAATGAAAAAATTGGAAAAATGATACTTTAATTAATATAAAAATATTTCATAATAATGTAAAAAATTTTAATATATATTTGTTATTTTCTAAATTACATTTCGTATGTGGCATGTAGGGACTTGAGTTAAGTAATTTTTATTTAAAAAGTTTTTTTTAATATTATATTCACATTCTATTTTGGGTCCATTATATATTATATTATTTAATAATTGTTATTTTATTTAAGTTATTTTTAATTTGAATTTTTTCCAATATATTTTATTTATTAATTTTTTTAAAAAATATATTCACAATATTTGAATTAATTTCTTTAACATTAGCTATAAAAGTTCCAAAATAATGTTTGTTGTAATGTTTACTATATGACCACATTTTTTCTCTTCCATTTAAATTATTCATTCTCAATATTTTTCTAAAACTACATTTTGGGTTTAAAATTATTTATTATTCACATTATTTTGTGATTTTTTATTTTATTTATGTTATCAAAAGAAAATTAAATTTCATCTCATTTTTAAGGGATATTTTGAAATGATTTTTTTTGAGAAAAAATGATTTCTTCATGGGATTTATTACATAAAGTGAAAAAACAATTCATTTTATGAACTAATATATAGTAATTATTTTAAGAACTAAAGATTTTAGATTGAACGCAAATACCTAAGTGGTAATGTCCATTATTTGTTGGGTGGGTTTGTTAAAAAACCAAAATGAATTGTGAAATATAGAAAGTGTTAGAAAGTATTACACTTAAATGAATTATCTCATTTAAACTAGTGTGTTACTCCCGTAAATTGGATGGAGTTAACATGTGGTATGTTTGTCCCTTGAAGTGGATGGGGTAAACTTAAGATTAGTTACTCATATAAAGTGATTAGGATAATTGATATAATGTACTCCAATGAGAATTTAGGTATTATCATGTTTTTATATTCATGATGAATATATAATTCATCAAGAAAAATTTGTAGATTTCTTTTATATTTATAGATTTTAATTTAAATATTTAAATTTATTGATGCTTATAAACAAGATTATGAATGTTTTTGACCTAATAAAGGTAAATTATTTGGTTTCCTATAGGCAAAGGTTTTTCATGTCCTTGTATGTTTTATTAAGAAACTATCATGTTTATGATTGTTTCATTATTATTACTATAATTGTTTTTGACAACATTGGTTAGAAACTTTTTTTTATCCAAATTTTAATGGTTATTTAATCTCAATTTTTTTTGAAAAAAATGCATACTACATGATTTATATTTATTTTATTCAAAGGGGATAATTTTTATACATTTTTTTATATTCCTTGTAGATATTTGTTTACACATAACACTTTTTCAAAAAAAAATATTGCCTTAGGATGCATCCAAATTATAATAATGTTTATGGTGAAACATCACGAATAAATTAAAATTAGCATTAATAAAAGTTGTGTGTAAACTCTAAAACATATTTTTGTTGAAAACTGTACATTGTATGGAAGTCTAAACAATGATATGATATGTTTTTCATAACTCTGAAGGACTCTAATTCTAAAAACTCAATGAAATGTATGAATTATTAATTGATATTGTATATAATATAATTTTATATTCATTAGGATATGAATTTATATACCTTTTCTTAGTTCTATAACATTTTTTTGTTATTATTCATCTCCATGTTTTCACGGTGTTATAATTTAATATATATTACCTTATTTTTATGATCATTTTATATTAAAACTTAATTCATCAAAATTATTGGAGATTTTTATTGATTTTAAAAAAATTATTTAATTCTATAATAAATTGGATATCAACAATTTCAAAATAAATTATTTTATTTTTATTCAAAATTAGAGGTATGATATAATGAAACTGTCTAAACTATTTCACTAAATATTTTATTCTCATTATATGTTAAGGTTTCTATGATACCCATATCATATTCATGAGTTTGTTAAAAAATATGGAAAATATGACTATTTTAAAAATCATGTGGAACACATATGTAATTTTTATCATTATATGAGTTGTGGGAATTTTATTTCCATCCAATATATTGGGTAATGTTTTAATATCTTTGGATCTATAATGGAAATGGGCAGTTAAACTATGTCTGTATAGGATACACAACACAACAACTTGTCTAGGTCAACTATGTTATGGGATGATGGATAACCTAGTCTATTATGAAGGGAATGTTGTATTAGTTAGCCCAAACATATTCTATGATTCCAATGCTAATGTTTATTAAAAATAGTCTATGTTATGTTTTTATATATTAGGATTATCATGTAATGTTTTCACATTGTTCTAAATCATTTATCATGTTATAGAAAACCCTTATTCAATGATTCATGATTTATTATATATTTTTTATTCATTTATATTATTTTATGTTAAAACCACAAACTATGATTTTATTCACAAACCCACATTCTAAAAAACCATTTTTTCATCTACAAAAAATAATAATAGGGTTTCTCTTTTGGCATTTATGAGACTCGGCAATTTTTAAATCTTGAATAATTTCACAGTTATTCGAATCAGAACATTTTACTATATTTTTTTAAACATGGGTAATGGATTGAGAGGATTTCCGAGTATCTCATTGAGTTTAGGGAAATTTGGGGCTTGAAATAAAAGGATTGAATTCTATTAATAGGGAGCAATTATTTTCTACAACCGTGTGTCCATGAGTAGAAAACTGTGTGGCTATATAAATGGATCAGAAATGCCGAACACGAGAAGCACATGGTTTACTGAAATTGTGCACCTATCCCGCACTGTTCATGTCAAAAATGGTATGTACCTAATAACTATTCACTGCATTATTGGAGCATGTTTAGCGTAACTATGTAGGTCAAGTAATGTGAGATAGATTCTTACAGAAACATTTTTGCATGGTTTGTGCATGATTTGGCCAAACCATTCCACCAAACCGTGAGACCCATTTTTTAGGGGAAAAAAATTTCATTTAATTCTTTCTATTTTTCCTTTACTCATTTCATCCACACACAGTAGTAATGTGAACCTCATATATTCATCATTTAAGGATATCCTCCTGTACATATAGGCACATCTTGAGATCCTTCATTTTATATCAAAATTATTTGCATCTGGTCTTTATGGATTAGTATGTGTACGATTTAAGATCCTTACTAATCTATTTCATGTTCATAGTTGCATCTTCTACACTATTTTGGTGTTCATTAATTTTCCACATTTTTAGGGAGAATGGTCATTTATAAGATCTCTTCTAATATAGATAGAATCATACATCTATATTAGATGAGTAGGCCATCATAAGTATGTGGTCGGAGGTCGATAAATTTCCCCAATATTTTCCTTCAATTTGTGACATGTCTTCTTTCACTGTACGACAACCTTTTTTGATCATTTCTTTATTATGGGTTCCTTCATAATAAATTGACCATTGGACCTTGTTTAATACATATGAATCCATGTTTTAGAATTTATAGGGTTGATGCACTTTTTTGGACACCCCATGGTTGTTCCATGTTATATTATTCCTTTTTAATTTAACGATTAAATGCATGAAGACTTCCTAGGTGTTTATATAAAGTTATAATTAAAATTTCCCCATTCATGGTTTTTTCTAAATGATAATTGCACCTTACTAATACCATTTGAAATATTATGAATTTAAATCCAATTTGGGGTAGTTCTTCCTAAAAGGTTTCTATTGGTGATTACCATTATTTTGTGAGTGAACTAATTAATTAGATTAAGTGCATTTTTTAAACAATGCCAAGATTTCATAATAAAAAACCATGGATAAGGTTCTTTATCTTGGAAATTATAATGTGATGGGAATGGGTTTATAGAATGATTGTCCTTATTTCATTGGTACTTATTATATTACTTGATGGAAATATATGAAATGTGGAATTTTTTATACATGGCCATTATTGAAGTTATAAAATGAGATTATTTCCTTTGTTAAATGGTTATTTTGACATATGAATATTATAAGGGCCCCCCATTCCTTGTACATGGGATTACCTGATTATGTATTTTACCAGTTGATCATAATATATCCTAAGTGCCTCATTGATAATTATAGTTGAAATTTCCATGATTTATGGATTTTAAAATGATAACATAAGAATGATTAATCTTTTCCCTTAATCATGATAAATAATTTTGTTTAATGGGATGGAATGTAAAGTATGGTATGGGAATGGATTTTATTTATGCATTTATTTATGTCAATATTGAATTTTAATTCCATGGATATACATGGAAATTACTAATTCACATATAAGAGGTATTTCCTCTTGTGTTATGTGATAAAGATGACTATTCCTTGCTTGAATGTATATGGCCTTGAAAATGAAATGCGTGAGATTATTTTCCACATGAATTATTTTATAAATAGGATGAATGTTGTGTAAAGTGTGGGAAGGAAACATCTTTTGATTCATTTTTATTTAAATGAAAATATTTATATGCTACATATGTATTACACAATGAAATAATAATAATGGATTCTTAATCTCTCCTGATGATGAGGTATGATAGTGATCTTCCCAATCTATTTGTACTCATGGATGATTACACACATTTGACGTATAGGGAAGATTACAATCACACTGATCTAGTTAAACTAATGGATTATTACGCTCTCTAGAGGGATAGGGATGGTTTAACACTCCCAACATCGTTTCTAGAGAGCATTGTTAAGATCCTTGTGTCTCATGCTAGTGATACAATATGGGTTATGGGACATAAACTTCATATCCAATAATTTGAATGGTTCAATATAGAACTATATAATATTAAAATATATGACTACTATATATGTATGGAAACTAGTTAGAAATATTATTCTGGATATGAGTCGAAGTAGGTATAGCTTGCATGTGTCCCCTAGGAACATGGTCGGGTTGTTTTTTATTTATTCAGTTCCATTTACCTTATAGTTAAACCTACAGACTACATAGATTTAATTTCATGTAATGGATACAGGATTATACACCATTCATTAGAGCCAATTCATATTGATATATCAAAGCCTTATTGGGCCACCATTCCATAGGGGTACCCATGTAGACCTTTTATTTGTTAGACCTTAGTTGATTTCCTGAGCTGGTGAGCTAGTACCACAAAATTATGAGAATATGACCAAGGCAGAACATATGATGCTTATAGTGATCACCCATTTTTCATTAAATTTCATTTAAATTCATTATTCTTTATTATTTTATATTGTAGCATGCAATATTTTTACTATTTATAGTTATGTATTGTCATAGGGATATAAATGAATCTATTTTAAATTGGATTTATCCATTTTTAATATTCATATTTTATTACTATTATTCCTCTTCGATATAATTATTTATTAATTCTTCCTTTGTTGAATGGTATTGTATTTTAAAATTATAGTACTATGGAATGAGGATATGTTATCCCCATTATCAACTCCACCATCCATAACTGCTAGTCGGTAGACTCTAGATCATTGGGTGATTCTCTTGATTCCTTGTGTCTACCAGGTGTAGCTACTATCTTAACGGTCAGTCGGGAATGGATGACAAAAAGTGGTATCAAATGATAACTTTTATTCAATTTTCATACTATTTTGGATTTTTATACATGATACTTGAAATGTGTTGGCACATGGTAAATAGTTTTTTCTAGGACTGACCGTAGCACCCATGGGGAAATGCCAATGTGGTTAAGACTATGAATTTTGTTTTTGTTTTTTTTTTGTTATAATTCATTATGATATTACATTGACTGAATGTTTTAATTTTTTTTCTGTATATATTCTTGAGACTTAAGGAATTTTAACCTTTTCATAGTATAGAAATAATGAAGAATTAAATGTATTATAGTAAGCAAACAGAAAATAACATTACAAGAATATTTTATTCCATGTAATTTTATTTTTAGGTTTCCTGATTTTTGGACGGCAATCCATAATTGTTATTCCATTATTTGTTTTACTAGTATTTCTTCTTAGGTATTTTAATTATATGATTATATTTTTACCAATTTCGGTAATTCATTAGCATGCTCTTCTTATTTTATTTATCCTTTATTTTCTATTATATGTCATTATTATATTTTTATAGAATTCGTCTTTATGTTTCCTATTTACGATAAATTGCACATTTTGTATTAATAAAATAAATTGGGTTCATGGGAGAAATATATTGGTTTTAATTAAAATGGATCCAGTTTTCAATTATATGGTGTATGGGGTACTTATTATTGTGAAATGGTTACCCATATACTCAAAAAACAATAAGAATTATACTTTTTAAGAAACTATTTTTAAAAATTTTAATGCTACTACAGACCAGATGTTAATGTGGAATGATTTTAATTAATTGGAGGAAAATGCCAAAAATTAAAGTGTATGGTCGCATTAAGAGTTAATAGATAACCACCTTTTTAATAAATTGTCATAAATATTGGAATTTTATAATTTTGAATAGGAATGGTTTCGATTAAACAAGAGTTATAATTTGGTCTATAATGTGTATTGGCACATTATAGAATGGTGTTGTAGAAATTCATGTAATCAGACATTGGAATATGACCATGTTATGTAAGAAATTATTTTAAAAGTAAAACGAAGTTTATTTTTAATTTGTATGTAAATGGAAGACTACTTAAATGTTCAATTGTACCCTAATAGGCCAGTTGGGGCATGATTCTTATGTGACCACCAAGTATTGTGTTTGAAATATTTAATGAATTAAGAAACTGATATTGGATTGTATTTTAATAAATCCTGGTTGGCTTAGTGGGACCCTCACAAGTCATATTATCTATTAAAAACGAACTTAAGTGATAAATTGCCAAATTTTTTAATGGACGTCAAAAAATGTTAATCCTAAAAGATTCATTTAATGATTGTTTCAATTTATTAATTGTTTTTATAATCTTCCTAAAATTTTTAAAATGTTGAATATGAATGAATAAATTGGATTGGAAATGGAACTTTATGTGCTTTCCTCAATTTAGACCCCCATGTAAGGGTTGTTTATGTTTCCCCCTTCTGTAGGATCGAGATTGATATAAGAGAATTTTTCGTAGGCATTCCCTATCCAATATATTTGGATTAAATAAAATTCATACGAGACAGTGAGTTATGTTTGTTTTGACTTATTTATAGGTTCTTTTTTTATTTTAACGGTATAAATGTTATAGTTAGTTTTTTAGAGTTTTTGTGAAATTTTAATGCCAAGAGTTTATAATGGTTGGTACTGTACATGTTCCATTTTCCCAAAAAGTATAATTATATTTTTAATGAAAGATATTTTTAATGGTATGGATTATTTTATCATGGATTTTGTTACGGGTGTGAGAATCATGTGATTCTCAGTTTTAGTAAATTAGACAAGCCTCGAGAATGGTCGGCCACATTGTAGGATTCATGAAACCATCCTTTCTCATTGGGAGAATCAAGGTTACAATATGTTTTATAGTCATATGGGATACCCAATTAGAGGATAAGTCTATTTCATGGGGAATTTGATACATTAATTCATCAGGCGTACATCCTTGGGATAGTATTAATGATGTGAAATTTTTGTAAAAAAATATCGGTGTGGTATGAATTCATGTACCTGGTGCCTATAATGTGTTAAGTGTTGAAGCCAAATAATGGTCTTCTGGAATTTTTCTAATCATTGTGTGTTGAGATAAATCTTGGATTATCTCTATAGTAGGGTGACCTGGGTTTTTACAAATTCATGTTTGTCCCACTATTTGAGATGAATTTCTAGAGACATGGTTGTTTGGACCCACTGGTCAGTTTGGTTTTCGATTTCTTTGTATGCCTTGATATATGTGATCATTACTCGGAGGAAAAACATAGGTATATTTATAATGGTTCTAATGGTGCGCTCTTGTGAGAAGCTAATATTAATACCTTTTATTGATTGATAGGAAACACCAAAGGTGGGGAGCATAATTTCATTTATGGTGATTGTGTGTCCATCCATGTAGATGGATCACAACCAAAGAGGACCATTGGGAAATATTCAGTTTTGCTCGAATTCCTTTGTGACTAACATGTTGGAGTCACATCAGTACTTTGCCATCAGCATGATCTTGATGTGGTTGGATTTGTATTAAACCCTTGAGAAACACTATTGGTTTTGAATATACCTCCGTGATTGATCTTGAATGGTCACATGGTGGATCATGTGATAACGCCATGTAACTAGTTAGTGGTGGGGCATCAGAGGGTGATGTTCAGTTTTTTTTTGAATTTGACTACTTGTGGATCTACTATTCGAATTCTGATTTTCTTTTTTGTCTCATACTATATTTTGTTTAGATATGATAATGTCCGATTTCGTGACTCCATCTTTGATTGTAGTGACCCAGCCCAAGATAGACCAAATCTGGTGTCTGCTAAAAAATAAATTGTCATGATTACAAGGAATCAAGCCCCGATGGACCGATCTATTTATTAGTCTTGTTCAACCAGATTCATAAATGTGTATTATATAAATGAATACTTTTATTAAAACATATTTTTATTCTTCTTTCTAACTATTTAACAACAAGATTAACTATAATCCATCTAGTAAATCCATGCATATCATTCATAGAAATATTATTGGATTCTTGGGGAAAGAAACATAATCAGGGTGACATAAAATTCTCATTATGGAAAAAATAGAGAGCAATTAATAATGAATCAATGATAATAGTCAACATAGCAATGAAAATATCTAAAAATACATGCCATTAAAATAACTAGATAAGGTAATATCAATATGGAACATTAGGAAACTGAGACACATGCCATTTATTCAACTAACTAAAATTGAAATGTATTCATAGATATGTCGATGATAAATCTCATGCACAAAAAATAACTTAATTTTGAAAATGAAACGCATCAATAGATATGTCGGTGCAAAACCTCGTGGATGAATAATAACATAATATAAATGAGGAAAATTATTAATTTCTAAATGTAGTTTTTTCTATGTATGTGGTACCAAAACCATCAAGAAATTTCACCGAACTGTGTACATAATTTAGTGTAAAGACACATCTAAGGAGGCTAGCCAAATGACTCATCCCATTATACTACCAATTCAGTAGGGATGTAATCTCATTTTAAATGAACCTTTATATATGGAAATAAGATATTCTAAAAAATAAATGTTAACATGACTGATTAAAATGAAATATTTTCATGTAAATGATGAGGAATGTTATAGTTGACCCTTTATCCATTAAAATCATTGGATTTTATATTTGACCACTTACAAATAACTGGACTTCTATGTAGGTAGATGGCATAGAATATCATGTGTAGTGGGCCCTTTTCCTATATTCAGATTCTACTATTGTTTCTATCTATCTTCATAAAGATTATTCTAATTCATGTTCTTAGCATTTCAGACAAATGTAGTCACAACGTCCTTGTATCATGCACCAAGAGGGTGGTGATGATCATGCTCCATGCATGGAAATCCTTGAGTGGCTAGTATTACCTCTATGAGTTCCTCTTCAGGCTCCACCTACTGTACTTGGCATAAGCACTGACACTCAATAACATGTTAGTTCTTTATATATGATGAAGTCTATAAACATTAATCCACTACTATTACATATAATGACTAATCTTACCCATGAGTTCCATTAGCTATATCCTCATACCTCATTATGGTATAGTCATCCACATCTTGTTGATCCTTTGGTAGGGGAAACCATATATATAGTTGATCATATAGGTAGACCTCCAAATTGGATGATTATGATTTATACTTTCAAGTTGTGTGATTAGGCCAATAATTAGTGGTAGGTGATTACCTAGACTAGTCATCATAAAGTAATGCAATGTGTAGATTTGTAGATATATTTCTATGATTAATTATTTCCTAAGATGCTAATAGCTAGTCTATAATGGGAATTCATGCATCTAGTTCTAGGTTCTAGGATACTAATGGATTACTAAATATGTTACACTAAGTTGCAGTGCATTACACCGCTTCTATCTAGTGATGATATTTAGTGTTCATGATTATTTTAGGATTAGATTTAGTATTCCACACATACCTAGGTGAATGTTATCTTAGCACTTAACTTTTTTAAATATATAATTATTATCTTATCACTGAGCACATATTGAGGGGAGGAGATTGTATTACACATAGAGAATCAGTGTCACTTGAGACCAGTAGTAATTTTTGTAGCAGAAAGAGATCCACCAAGGATGATCATTTCTGTAATGATCCCTAAAGTACTTATGATGGTATATTTAAAGTGTATCACTGGTGTGGACAATAGGGAACATAAAGCCTCAGTTTTATAGAGACCATCATTATTTTCAAGCTTGTGACCATACATGGATCCTTCATAGATTCTATTTGTCCTTCCATTATACTTTTTAGTGGAAGATGATACACAGTAGCTCCACCTTCATGAGCTCATTATTTTATGCCGTTCTAGGAGGTGATTTGGATTATCACTGAAAGGACTGGTTTAAGAGTAGGTTGTGGTTGTGGTAGCAAATCTATGGATCACTAGTAGTGAAATTAGAGTGGTTTGGATCGTGGTAGTCAAGTTGTCGCACAGTATTATGGAACATGTCAGTTGAATGTATTATAGTTGATGACTAAGGTTCCTGATGTAGGAACATCTATAGTATGAGCTACAATTCTAGTAGCCTCTACTATAGTATCTTCCTTTTTTGTTATATTTTATTTACAATCCTTCATCTATTAATCATTACTCAAACGTCTGAGGTTGTAAATATAGTATTAATGTACAGTAATTAGCATGAATACACTATTGGGAGTTCATTAAAATGGGATACACCAATGTCAGTATTTTCCCCATGAGGTAGGGAGTAACCCATTCATGAGAGTACTCTATGTTCAGTAGGTGATGATCTTCAAGGTAATTATCTGGATGGATTGTTTTATTTCATATCACACTTTTATAGACTACTATTTCTAAAGGGTATCCTTTACATCACTAGATGGATGAATTTATCTACATAATAGTTAGTGGAATGTCCACTGTAGAATACCCAAATCCGTGCATAATGGGTTCTTCGATTAACCGCCTATATTTATTATATTTTCTTGGGGGATCTCGGTTTACTCTTGGATACATTCCCTCTAGTAGTAGATAATTTTAGGGACACCATTATTAACATCATTTATTTCTTTATTCCTTGCAATGATGTAGATTTTACGATCAGATGTGTTATAAAACCATCACCCATGTACATTCCTCTATCTATATTTGATCCTATAGATCTATAGGTGCTCAAGAAGTAGTTGGATGATTAATTGGAAAAAGAATTTATATAGAGGAACACCATTTTAATGGTTGTATCCTATTATATTATACCTAAAGGTGGATGGAACACTTCATATATGTGAAGGTCAGATATGTTTAAACAAGGTTACGATAAATAAAAGGTATCAACTACCTATAATAGATTATATCTTTTACTAGATCCAAGGAGATAGGGTATTTTCTTAGATAATCTTGAGATTGGTCTATCATCACGTGTGAGTCAAGACATTAGACATACTGTGTAAAAAATTTAGTATCATTTATAGTCTCTAGGAGTACCTCATTATTCCATTCATTATGAAAAATGTTCCATCTACTTTCATGGATATGATGAACATCGTATTCCACCTCTATCTGGATTCAACTATCATGGTATTTGTGAATGAAATCTTGTTGAATTCTCACACTCCTAGTAACCATGATAAGAACCCTGAGATCAATCTATGTAAACTGAGAGAGAATCAAAATTATTTCAATATTATTAAATTCCACTATTGGGTTGGGAAAGCACACATATTAGTTCATATTATCATAGAATCAGAAGTATCTATTGATGTAGAAAAAGTGAGTGTTTTGGGTTCCATGGATCTTCCCTAGAACACATTTTTTATATGGAGTTTCTTGGGTATGGATACATATTACCAACATTTTATACATCAAATATAATTCCGTTATTCACCTCATACTAGTATTACAAGAATGGTTTCATGTTTCTAGGATTAAAAGAGTGTGATAAATCTTTTTAGGAGGATAAATGGTGGCACGTCTCAAAACATGTTATGTCTCTGCCAGAGCGTTGAAGAGGTTTTGCAGTGTTATGTGATGCATCATGAATTACACTAAGAGATGTCCTCCTATAGGAGGACATAGATATTGTTTAAGGATCATTACTCTCAAGGCCTTGTAACAAGAACTAACTGACCCATGACCTTAATCTAGTTACAAGTCTCCATGCCTTACATTGCTGGAGACACTAACTAGTTCATTGAGAAAGGTTTTGTGTATACAGACTACAAGATACTCAATTATATCTTTAAAAATGTGAATTCAGTCTCATATAAAATTTATTGGTCAAATATCTTCATTCATTCAATTTAGATCTTGCATATACTTCTAGAAAGGGAATATTAACTATTGATGCACTAAGCCTGAGAAATCGTGAAAATTATGTAGGTGAAGCCAATGATGAATATATATTAATGTACCTCTTTTCTAATATTTATCTGATGTTATAAAAATATAATGATCATTTCTATCTATTGTTATTGATAGTTAGCTCTTCCCTTATTGATAAGGTGAAGGGAATGTTATTTTTAGATCTCAAGGGATTGGTTCAACATGAGAGTATTTCTAGTGATGACCTACCTATAGATTGGTCTATATTCATATAAGACATCTTGAATATACATGAGTGTATTTGGGTTACTACAGGTATGATAGAGGAGTTGATTTGAGAGTGCCAAGATTCTCATTGGGTAGTTTGTCTAGAAATCCCCAAAATATACCTAGACATACAACGCAATTATTGGTAGCCTAGGATGAACCATCAGATTGGAGGATTTATCACAAGTTGTTCCACCTGTCAGCAAGTGAAGGAAGGGTACCAATGACATGTAATAATATTATAGATAAATCCAACCTAAAAATGGAAATAGGATTATCTTTCCATGTAATGTGTAGTCCGACTACATAGGTCACATATTTGTAGGAATACTGTATGTGTAGTAGTTTTCTAACTAACGAATGAATCCCACATCATTCATAACTAGTAGATACCCTCAATTGATAATATGGGAAAATTTTGTGTCTTTGACATCATATTACTACATGGGTCCTTAATAATATTGTTTCACATAGGGATGCTCATTTCACGTCATTGTTCTAGAAGGGGTTATATAGGGCTTTTGGTACATAGGTGATTCTGAGAATATCCATTCACCCTCAAATTGATTGATAGTCGAAAAATATGATAGAGTTTATAGAGGAAAATATAAGGTAATGAAATCCTAGTATTAGTAGTTCTTATTAGAATCATATCCCTCTCATTTTTTACACCTACAGTAATAGGTTTTAGTAGATGATGTAGATGTCTCCTTCTATGGCCTTATATTGTAGCTCGTCTCATTCCCCCCTCTGCTGGCTAGAGGGAAGAGAGACATTACTACTTGGTAATTGTATCTTATAGTAGGCTTTTTAGTAGGTTCACCTGATTAGGATGCATATGTCTACCTCTCAGTCCATACATAAATCTTATTCTGATAGTCATCAATGACCTCTAGATTTCATGGTTGGGGAATGTTTTTCCTGTATTTACCTCCCATATTAGTTAATAGATGGATGTTGAGGGTAAGGAATATGACTCCTCATTATATAGGGCCGTTTCAGATATTTGAAATAGTGAGGTTGGTAGCCTATCAGTTTCTATTACCTCAGGGGTACCGTTTCATGCACGACGTCTTCCTCATTATGCAACTTCCCTAGTATCATGGTGACATGTCTCATAATTTTGATACTAGGTAATTTGATTGAAATATTGATCATTCTATCTAGGATTATAATATATGAATCATCAACCAGTCAACAAAGATTCTCTATGGTCAATATATCCCTCTAATATAGGTGATATCGATGCATGGCCATGTATAGGATGAGAATTGGGAGAGGTTTCCCGATGTATGTTTTTAGTGGCCAGAATTATTATCAGACAATGTTTCATCTTCTTTAAAATGAGAACTCTTGGATAAGTTACATTATGAGTGTTTGATTGTAATAACATTGTTTTTCACATATGTATGGATCCATTATATTTCTGTCTAATTAATTTTTATGGACCTAATATGGATTCATTATCTCCTAGTGAAATGTTTATTGGTGTGTGATAGTTTTTTCAAACTCAAAAACCCTATTTTTTGAGAAATTGGCATGATTCATGGTTAGAATAAACTATGAGGGGAAGTATAAATTTTTAGTTTTAATAGTACATGGATGTATAGTGGAGTGTTATGGTGTAAAATGTTTTCCAAACTATATTATTTGGTCCAGATTTCCCTAAAAAATGTTTCGGACAAATTCAAAAGGAACTTCACATAGTTGGTGTATAGTTTCCCAAGATTTGTGGCCATGCTATGTAGTATTACCCTTCCAATATTGCATTTATAGGGGTTTTTAATTGTTTGCAAAAAAATATGGCCCCAATATAAGGTATCTATATATGAGTGAAAATACCATTTTCACTTCCTAATTCAATTATCCATAACCCTCTCTCACTACGTTTTTAAATGGACAGTAGCCCCTTATTCTACCATTTTGAAGTTTAAGCATGTCTATTCATTATTTTGTAATCTAGTAACCATTAAGAGTGTGATTAGATCTTTGTTCATCTCATTGGATCAGGGATAGAACATTCTAAATTCATTTTACATATTTCTTTATTCTTATTTTTATCAATGATGTTATTTAAATACAGGTTTAGATGCCCCAATTTGAAGGCATTGATCCTTTCATTGGCAATTTCTAATTTGGGATGAACTAGAGGCTGATATTGGACAAGGAGAGTCATATGAGAATGATTTAGGTTTTTTATAACAAACTCCTTGTGATTATTATTTTTATAAATCACCTCATGGGAATGTCGATATAATAGGATGGAATTTTTCTAAGAAAATATTCCTTTCTTGTAGAAATTATAACCATTTTCTATTACCCACGCCATATATGTCAATAATTGTTGGTGGTTGAGGTCACAATGCCTACAATACCATATTAATTGAATCTTCATAATTATTTTTTTATAGTTTTGATATGCTTGATCTTCTATTCAGGTGTTCCTTTCCTTGACCCATCTAATGGTAAGACTCTCTATAATTAGTTTATTTTTAACTATGAGGGTTATACTGTGTATACCTTTCACAAAACCTGCCTGTGGTGAGTGATTAGATATGAATAGTTAATGTTAAATTAACTGTAACATATATCATATGTATATAAAGTTTCCTCGTTTATATTAAATTAAATACATATGTTTTCTCTTCATTACAACAACCAAGACATGGTATGAATGGTAAAGAAGATAACCAAGTAATTAAATATTATATATCTTAAATATTTGCCTTCCCCTTGGCATTTTCACACTAATGAAAGGAAACTATTTAACCATCATATTATTAAATGATAAATATATATATATATATATCACATGGATTAATTCATTTAGCGAATCAATTGTAAGGTTTAGAACAATAAATTGACCCCAAAAACATTATTGTATTGGCCATACTTGAGTTAGCTTTTGGATTATCGAGGGAATTTCGTGATCACTCATTGATTCCTTTTTGATCGGAGTATTCATGTTTCCTTTTTTGATACCCACCTTGGAACTCAATCATAATCTATCAGTGGATTCTCATTACGAATCCATATAACCCATCCTTCATTAGTATATGATTGCATCAGTTCTCTTTGGATCCAGCATGACTTATGTGGACATGAGATGCCTTGGAAACATCCTTTGGTCTTCCGGTAGAATATCTCATTTTACATTGGATATTTTCATTGGACCCAATTATTATATCACTAATGTGGAATTCCTTCATTGAGTCTCCCTGGATTATACTCTTACCTCATTTCCTTCTTGCGGTTTCTACAGAGTTGGTGACCCTTAACATATTAGATTCATTTTTTATTACATTGGATTTGTTTAATTGTAAATAACAATACATGTTTAATTGTTAAATATTCGAACCATTAGTATTACTATCACAAGGTGATTTCAATGCTATATATTACTGACATGACATAAACAAGTTAACTAGAACTTTAATTAATTAACTAACCAGTTATATTTTAAGACACCAGCCAAGGGAGGATGGAGGTACTTGTTTATTTACGTTACTATACTATTTTACATTAATATATTCATTATTTCACTCTATATAATTTTATTTTACACAAAAAGATGTTGTTGATTTCATTGGTGGTGGATTACTGAGATTTATCTTACACCATATCATTGCCACCATTAGCACCCATAAAGACTACCAGTATGCAGGCGTTGGGAAGGGGAAGTATACTACTTTAGACACTTGATTTCATGATTTCATTGGATGGTTATGGTAATAGATAATCGATTTAGAGCTCATGATACCAGGTATATTTTTTTGTTTCATTTTTATACTTTGAATATATTTCAATATTTATTATTTGTATCCATATTTTCCCTCTTAATAGTGACATGACATGTCATCATCAAATTAGTTTAGTTATTTAATACATTTCAGTTGTTTATTACTTCTATATATATATATATATATGTTGTGTTATTTAACAGTTTAATAATAATTTTTACACTACATTTTCACCTGTTTTTATACAGTAGTTGTCCATATTAAAATTTTTGTTAGGGGAATAGCCTCCCCACAGAAACACCCTCCACCAATACTTCATTTCATAAGCCTCTCACATTTGGGAAGATTCGTTTGAGTCCATGTTGTCAACTGGGATCGAGGAAAATCTTAGAGGAATCCAGGCCTGAGAAATAACTATTGACATGATGTTGTGTTAAGGTAATGACCTAAAATAACACAAAATTCAAAAAAAATAGATATAAAATAATTGATCATGTGAACGGTGGACTGCCCCCTCATGAACTGATGTTGTTCATTTTTCCATTACAACATTTCTTTAAGGCCCCGACCTTAAACCTTACTTAATATTGAATTAAATGAATAATTCACGTTGAGGATGTTTTCAGGTTTAGAGTTTTATATAATTAGAACATAACTATTACATCTCAAAAGATTACAAAGTAGTCACTTCTACTAAGCTTCCATATTAAAAAAACTCTTAAAAATAAACGTGTCTAGTTCTATGTTTCATATAGGATGACATTCCCTTTATCCCATCCTTGACCTTATTCCACATTAATTCCTGTGAAAACATTTCGAAAAAAACATGGGGTGAGCATAAAAAGCTCAGTAGGGGATACAGAAAGAATGAAAACTGTTAGTTTTTCAAACATCAAGTAAACCATAAATACTCTATCAAAGTAATACCTTCACCTTCATGAAGTAGTAAAAACTCTTCACTGAATAAAGTATCCTTACATACCTTTTTGTAACCAAAGTATTACCATAAAACCCATAAAAAGAAACACATAACATATATAAAGTTAACTTGGGACATAAACATACTTAAGTGGAATAACCATATGGTCGACTTCCACACATATCACTTAATGGAATAGCCATACGGCCAATTTCCATACATACTTAATGGAATAGCCAGACGGCCGACTTCCATACCCAATGCATTGGAGGTTATAACGTAACCATCCGTCCTGGTATTCACGGCACCACCCGTCATATGGTTTATAACGTAACCACCCGTTAAAATGTCCATGTACCAATATAAAATCATAACACATAAAACTAATATAAAGGAATGATAACATTTCCACATTTCAATCACAATATATCATAAATATATTGACATAATAGAATCCTTTTTCAAAACCATTTTCAATACCAAAATACATAAAAGAGTATATGGTATTTATTTTATTCTAAAAACATTACGGCTTGTTGAGGAAGCCAATGACCAAATAATACTCGTGGCGGCGGAAAAGGTCGTGGTCGCCGCATACGTTAAAAGAAACATTCCTTTTTGTCGTTTTGTAAAATGCTTCGTAGAAAAAGATTCCTTTTGTATAATTGTAAAATTCAAAGTGGTTTATACACCGTATAAAAGAAAAGTTGTGTATAAAATGAAATATGCCTCAATGAAAGGAGATTGAGACGAAGTCCCTTACCTCGGGTCCGACTTGACTCGATCGTTCTTTAACATCCTGAATAATAAACTTGAGTTAATTTATAATTGATTAAGAACCTTTTTAAAGTTCATTATTCCTTTTATATCACTTATTACCATGTTATAAACATTATGTAACCATTTATGTTAGTAATGTTTGTTTTGTCAATATTTGGTTCTTAAGTCGAAAGTGGACTTCTTACAATTACATGTTGTTTGCGTGGTCAATGGTTCTTTATATCCAGAATGAAATTCCCGATTTGGATATAATATGTATCATATATATCCATCATATACATGTATTTATAATATTACATAATCATTTAGATATAAGAAATGAAATTCACCGTTCATGGAGATGGTAAGTCGTACGTACGCATGAACGCTACTTTCATTTCTTTGTCATATTAATGGAATTAAAACTAAATGAGAGGTATGTATATTTTAATTCCAGAATTATATTCATTATTTAGATATATCATTAATTATATATATCCATTATATACATGTACTTTTAATAGTACATTACATTTGGGGATAAGAAATGAAATGCACCGTTCATGGAGACGGTAAGCCGTACGTACGCATGAACGCTACTTTCATTTCTATCTCATACTTTAATGGAAAGAAATAATATTGATATAGAGATATATTATAATTCCAGTATAACATCATATATAATAACTTTAAATCCATCCTTTACACGTCCCACATATGGCATTAACGAATCACATCACTTTGAGGGGGCGGTAGTCCGCACTTCCTTAAATGAAGATATCGTGTTTACCCATAATGGAAACCATAAAGGTTTGACCAAAATGAAAAATACAGAATCTTAAAGAAAACATAAACATATTATATATCATATATAAAAATAGTGACATCATAATGGCCACCTTTGAAGGTGTTAAATGAGTATTGAACAATCATCGTTTCGGGAGGCAGAATTTCTCCATCCACGGAAACCGTATGTTCTTTAACCATTTGATGTAGTTGTGTGAGAGTGTAGCTCGAATAAATATTATAAAAACATCCTAGTATATTGAAGATACTGGTTCTATTACAAAAGAAGTAAATAAAAAGAGTTTAGAGGGTTGGAGAAGCAAAATAAAACAAATGAACAAGAGAGAATGAATTGCCTTTAAAAGTGTAACACCTTTTTGATTTGAGCCTAAAGGCATCCATTGAAAGGATTATTCCCAGAGGGAATACTCTAGGATGAGGAGAGGGATGTGGAGGGAGTAAATGGGCTGGGGTTGGCCGAGCCAAAGGCTGGAGGAGTGTGTGTAAGGTGGTAGAGGTGGGGGCCTTTTATAAGAGGAGAGGAGGGGCACTTTTGGAAAGTAAAGAGACATTACTTTATTTGGAATTTTTTTTCGGTTTTAAAAGGTCCCACATTGATATAATTAGTGGATAAGGTGATAAGGGTTCTAAATACACCCATCCAATAATTTTAGGACATGTGTAGTTCATAGATTTTACATTATCATTCCATTTTATTTAAATTGTTAAATAATGATGTCATTGCTGCATCATTATTGTGTCATAAATAATTTAATTTATTAAAAGTCTAAAAATTATAAAAAAATACTATGATGTAGGAAATCGTTTTAGATTTCCAATGACTATTTATAATCAAAAATATGATCTGTATAACCCCATGTAAAAATTATTTTCTTAAAACATATTATGTTTGTGTCATTTTTACTTTTACATTAAATAAAAAGTTATTTATGTCATTTCCCAACCAAAGTGTCTCCATGGGGCCCCCAAGTTGACCCATGGCTTTTCTTGGTCGACCATGACACAACCAATAAGGTTGGGACATGTTTCTAGGTCATTTCATATTATTAAAGCATTATTTATACCTTAAACTACCCTAATTACCACTAATAACGATTAAAAACTTAATACGTTACTATTCGCCAAAAAATTATTTTAATCTCATTGAACAACATTTTACTTCTTAATGATAACCATGTATGTCGGATTTTTGAAATTCAAAACACAATGATGGCAAAATTTCATTTAAACGGAAAATCAGTCTTTATAAGTACCACTCAGTGGTTTCACTATTCATAAAAAATTGAAGTTTTTCAGAAAATTACCAAAAATTCACCCTAATCTATATTTGATATTCCGAATTCAAAAATGAAATCTATTTTAAAAAATTCCAAACATATAAGTCACATGAATTAATTTAATAATTAATTCCCGCTGTCAGAGCAAATAGCGTGTTTTTATGAAATAATAAGTATCAAAAGATTGACACTAGTTTAAGTCCGATTTCAAAGTGAAATTAATTCCAACGACCACTATTGGATTTAATGGTAAAAATATATTCTAATTTCACTTTAAAAACAATTAAAAATATAATCTAATCATATAAATAAATTAGAATAAAAAGTGGTTTTGAATTACAATACAACATTTTACACTATTCATAAAAAAATGAACTTTATCAGAAAGGTACCAAAAATTTACACAAAGTAAATTTTGATGTCCCGATTCTAAAGAAGAGTTATATTTGGTCCAATATAATTTATAATATGGATCAAAACTATATTTAATGACAGTTCTCTGTCAAAAGGTGATAAGTGGACCTTTCGTGAAAATTAGGGTAGAAATGCCTAAAATTGAACTCTTTCCGTATTTTAAGCCTTTATCATTTATTGGGTAAATGTAAAAACATTTAAAAACATATATAATCATATTTTAGTTATTTATATACATTCCTGCCAGTACAATGGCTACTCATTAACTAACATTTTAAATTATATTATTTTATTACTTGTGTGCAACGTAAGTTTTCAAAGAAACTCATTGTTGCGTACCGAGTACGCTATCGAACGTAGAAACCCTTTTTAATTAAAATTAATATTTAATTCGTAAATATTAATAAATATGAAAATTCTTTATTCTTTAATTACATGGGATGTTACATCCTTCCCCCCTTTTGGGAATTGCGTCCTCGCAATTTTATTCACTTATCAAAATAAGTGGGGGTATTTATCCATCATAGCATTTTCAGATTCCCACGTTGCCTCTTCAATCACATGGTTTTTCCACAAAACCTTTACCTGATGAATCACCTTATTCCGTAACACCTGCTCCCTATGGTCAAGAATCTGGGCTGGTAGTTCTTCATAAGATAGGTTCTCTTCCAGCTGAACTACCTCTGGACTCAAAACATGAGATGGATCAGGCATATACTTCCTCAACATTGAAACATGAAAAACATTGTGTACCTGAGATAAACATGGAGGTAAAGCCACTCGGTAAGCAACTGATCCAACTTTCTCCAGAATTTCATATGGTCCAATAAACCTTGGACTCAGCTTTCATTTCTTACAAAATCTCATCACACTATTGCATGGAGAAACCTTGAGAAAAACATGATCACCTACCTCGAAAGATAGATCCTTCCTCCGGTTATCCGCATTACTCTTCTGCCTGCTCTGAGCTGTTCTCATTTGTTTTTGAATCAACTGAACCTTTTCTGCCATCTCTTCTTCCAATTCTGGTCCCATCATCTTCCTTTCACCCACTTCATCCCAAAATGTTGGAGTTCGACACCTCTTCCCATATAATGCCTCAAATGGTGCCATCTGTATACTGGAATGAAAATTGTTATTATAAGAAAACTCAACCAAAGAAAGATGTTAGTCCCAACTTCCCTAATAATCCATCGAACAAGCTCGTAGCATATCCTCCAAGGTCTGAATTGTTCGTGCTGACTGCCCATCTGATTGAGGATGAAAATATGTACTAAAATTTAATTCAGTACCCAACGACTTCTGAAGGCCTTTCCAAAAGTTAGAAGTAAACCTGAGATCACGATTCGATACAATGGAAAGAGGAACTCCATGTAACCTGACTATATCTTTAAGATACAAACGGGAAAGTTGATCTAGAGAGAAAGTATCTCGTATAGCAAGGAAAAGATCATATTTAGTCAAGCGATCAACAATAACCCAGATTGCATTATTACCTCGAGATGTCTTCAGTAATCCAACAACAAAGTCCATGGATATATTCTCCCATTTCCACTCTGGCACTGGTAAAGGCTGAAGCATCCCTTTCGGTAACTTCCGCTCTGCTTTAACCTGTTGACATGTCAAACACTTCACAGTAAAATCAGCAATATCTCTTTTCATTCCATCCCACCAGTAATACTCCCAAAGATCTATGTACATCTTAGTACTGCCAGGATGAACTGAAAACGGGGAACTATGATCCTCACATAACAACTCATTCTTCAACTGTGAATCACAAGGCACACATAACCTCTTCCCAAAACCTCAAAACACAAACAAAAACTTATCCAAGAACTCATGGAAAATTTTATTCATAATGTCCATGAATACAGCAGGTGCATTGGTTAACCCAAAAGGAATAAATACAAATTCATAAAGGTCATATCTAGTACGGAACGCAGTCTTCAGAACGTCTGCTTCTTTTACTTTGAACTAATGGTACCCCGACCCCAAGTCAATCTTCGAAAAATACTGAGATCCCTGGAGCTGACACCACTTCATTCGATGGCCCAACATCTGCTGAAGTTGTTGCAAAGGATTTTACCACCCCTTTATGCTTGTAGTCTAGCTGCATTCCCCCAGTTGTGTTCATCGTTGGACACTCCTTTGCATAATGACCCATTTCATTACACTTAAAACATCTTACCGTTGGATTTTCATTTCCTGCTTGATCATCTTCCTTACAGTTACGAGCAATATGACCAGACTTACCACACCGAAATCACTTACCAGACTTGGATAAACATTCTCCAGGATGCATTTTACCACACTTCTCACAAGATAGATATTTTGTTTTCATACCTCCTTGCTTCTTTGATGAATTCTTCCCCTTTGCCTTCCAACTAGACCTCTTATTCTGTTTTTTGTCATAGAACACCTGATCATCGGCAAATTCCATTTCCACCTTCTCCGCACATCAATCAAGTTTTTCATAACTTTTGAACTCTCGAGAAGCTAAAGCCCTTCAATACTTTGGCTTTAACCCTGAGTAAAAACGGTTTATTTTACCATCAAGATCTCGTATGAAGTTTGGAGCATACCTTTCCAAACGAGTGAACTTTGCTTCATAAGCAGCCACTGAACCATCCTCCTGCCTCAATTCTAGGAACTGTTTTTCCATCATAAGACGAACCACCTTAGGAAAATATTTCTCAAGAAACATACGTTTGAATTCGTCCCAGTGAAGATCCTCAATCTCATCATTGTCCCTTATATTTTTCACCATCGACCACCACTGATCAGCTTCACCTTCAAAACGGTAAACAACAAGACTAACCTTTTGATGTTCTGAACACCCCATGACATCAAAAATCATCTCTAGTGCTTTAATCCACCCTTCAGCTTGCACAGGGTCAGATGATCCTCTGAATGATGGGGGATGTTGCCTCATGAAATGTTCCACCACTGACATGTTCCTCTGCAGTTGATCTAGCTGATCTCGTGCATGGATACAACCACCATTTATCGCTTGAGTCAACTGCGCCATTACTGCAACAAACTATTCAGTTCCAATTCCGACCATCTCAGGTTGCTGATTTGGAAGGTTATCTTCCTCCTGATGTCGTCCCAACATAGCTGCTTTGTTTCCTCTGCGGAAAACCATTCTGAACACAGAAATATCTTAGGCGAAGCAACATGGTAATCCGTAAATGATATATCATTTCAATCATATTATAATTTAACACTTTTCTAACTCCTAAAGTTGTCTAAACCGACCTCTGATACCAACTATAAGGCCCCGGCCTTAAACCTTACTTAATATTGAATTAAATGAATAATTCACGTTGAAGATCTTCTCAGGTTTAGAGTTTTAGAGAATTAGAACATAACTATTACATCTCAAAAGATTACAAAGTAGTCACTTCTACTAAGTTTCCATAATAAAAAAACTCTTAAAAAGAAACGTGTCTAGTTCCATGTTTTATATAGGATGACATTCCCTTGATCCCATCCTTGACCTTATTCCACATTAATTCCTGTGAAAACATTACAAAAAGACATGGGGTGAGCATAAAAAGCTCAGTAAGGGATACAGAAAGAATGAAAACTGATAGTTTTTCAAACATCAAGTAAACCATATATACTCTATCAAAGTAATACCTTCACCTTCATGAAGTAGTAAAAACTCTTCACTGAATAAAGTATCATTACATACCTTTTGTAACCAAAGGATTACCATAAAACCCATAAAAAGAAACACATAACATATATAAAGGTAACTTGGGAGATAAACATACTTAAGTGGAATAACCATACGGTCGACATCCACACATATCACTTAATGGAATAGCCATACGGCCAATTTCCATATATACTTAATGGAATAGCCATACGGCCGACTTTCATACCCAATGCATTGGAGGTTATAACGTGACCACACGTCCTAGTATTCACGACACCACCCGTCATATGGTTTATAACATAACCACCCATTAAAATGTCCAAGTACCAATATAAAATCATAAAGCATAAAACCAATATAATGGAATGATAACATTTCCACATTTCAATCACAATATATCATAAATATATTGACATAATAGAATCCTTTTTCAAAACCATTTTCAATACCAAAATACATAAAAGAGTATATGGTATTTATTTTATTCTAAAAACATTACGGCTTGTTGAGGAAGCCAATCACCAAATAATACTCGCAGCGGAGGAAAAGGTCGTTGTCGCCGCGTATGTTAAAAGAAACATTCCTTTTTGTCATTTTGTAAAATGCTTCGTAGAAAAAGATTCCTTTTGTATAAAAGTAAAAGTCAAAGGGGTTTATACTCCGTATATAAGAAAGTTGTGTATAAATCGAAATATGCCTCAATAAAAGGAGATTGAGACGAAGTCCCTTACCTCGGGTCCGACTTGACTCGATCGTTCTTTAACGTCCTGAATAATAATGTTGAGTTAATTTATACTTGATTAAGAACCTTTTTAAAGTTCATTATTCCTTTTATATCACTTATTTCCATGTTATAAACATTATGTAACCATTTAATTTAGTAATGTTTGTTTTGTCAATATTTGGTTCTTAAGTCGAAAGTGGACTTCTTACAATTACATGTTGTTCGTGTGGTAAAAGGTTCTTTATATCCAGAATGAAATTCCAGATTTGGATATAATATGTATCATATATATCCATAATATTCATGTATTTATAATATTACATAACCATTTATAGGTAAGAAATGAAATGCATCGTTCATGGAGACGGTAAGCCGTACGTACGCAAGAACGCTACTTTCATTTCTTTGTCATATTAATGGAATTAAAACTAAATTAGAGGTATGTATATTTTAATTCCATAATTATATTCATCATTTAGATATATCATTAATTATATATATCCATTATATACATGTAATTTTAATAGTACATTACATTTGGGGATAAGAAATGAAATGCACCGTTCATGGAGACGGTAAGCCGTACGTACGCATGAACGCTACTTTCATTTCTATCTCATACTTTAATGGAAAGAAATAATAATGATATAGAGGTATATTATAATTACAGTATAACATCATATATAATAACTTTAAATCCATCCTTTACACGTCCCACATATAGCATTAACGAATCACATCACTTTGAGGGGGCGGTAGTCCGCACTTCCTGAAATGAAGATATCGTGTTTACCCATAATGGAAACCATAAAGGTATGCCCAAAATGAAAAATACAAAAGCATAAAGAAAACATAAAAAAATTATATATCATATATAAAAATAGTGGCATCATAATGGCCACCTTTTAAGGTGTTAAATGAGTATTGAACAATCATCATTTCGGGATGCAGAATTTCGCCATCCAGAGAAACCGTATGATCTTTAACATTTTGATGTAGTTGTGTGAGAGTTTATCTCAAATAAATCTTATAACAACATCCTAGTATATTGAAGATACTGTTGTTGTTACAAAAGATGTAAATAAAAAGAGTTTAGAGGGTTGGAGAAGCAAAATAAAACAAATGAACAAGAGCGAATGAATTACCTTTAAAAGTGTAACTCCATATTGATTTGAGCCTAAAGGCTTCCTTTGAAAGGATTATTCCCAAAGGGAACACTCTAAGATGAGGAGAGGGATGTGGAGAGAGTAAATGGGCAGGGTTTGGCCGAGCCAAAGCTTGAGGAGTGTGTGTAAGGTTGTAGAGGTGGGGGCATTTTATAAGAGGAGAGGATGGGAACTTTTGGAAAGTAAAGAGAGATTACTTTATTTGAAAATGTGTTTCGGTTTTAAAAGGTCCCACATTGATATAATTCGTGGATAAGGTGATAAGGGTACGAAATTCACCCATACAATATGTTTTGGACATGTGTAGTTCACAGATTTTACATTATCTTTCCATTTTATTTAAATCGTTAAATTATGATGTCATCGCTGCATCATTATTATGTCATAAATAATTTAATTTATTTAATGTCCAAAAATTATAAAAAAAATACTATGATGTAGTAAATCTTTTTATCTTTCCAATGACAATTTATAATCAAAAATATGATCTTTATAACCCCATGTAAAAATTGTTTTCGTAAAACATATTATGTTTTTGTCATTTTTACTTTTACATTAAATAAAAAGTTATTTATGTCATTTCCCAACCAAAGTGTCTCCATGGGGACCCCAAGTTGACCCATGGCTTGTCTGGGTCGACCATGACACAACCAATAAAGTTGGGACATGTGTCTAGGTCATTTAATATTATTAAATCATTATTTATACCTTAAACTACCCTAATTACCACTAATCGCGATTAAAAACTTAATAAGTTACTATTCACCAAAAAATTATTTTAATCTCATTGAACCACATTTTACTTCTTAATGATAACCATGTATGTCGGATTTTTGAAATTCAAAACAAAATGATGGAAAAATTTCATTTAAACGGAAAAGCAGTCTTTATAAGTACCACTCAGTGGTTTCACTATTCATAAAAAATTGAAGTTTTTCAGAAAATTACCAAAAAATCACCCTAAGCTATATTTGATATTCCGAACTCAAAAATTAAGTCTATTTTACAAAATTAAAAACATATAAGTCAAATTAATTAATTTAATAATTAATTCCCGCTATTAGAGCAAATAGCGTGTTTTTATGAAACAATAAGTATCAAAAGATTGACACTAGTTTAAGTCTGATTTCAAACTGAAATTAATTCCAACAACCAATATTGGATTCAATGGTAAAAATATATTCTAATTTCACTTTAAAACCAATTCAAAAGATAATCTAATCATATAAATAAATTAGAATAAAAAGAGGTTTTGAATTACAATACAACATTTTACACTATTCATAAAAAAAATGAACTTTATCAGAAAGGTACCAAAAATTTACACAAAGTAAATTTTGATGTCCCGATTCTAAAGAAGAGTTATATTTGGTCCAATAGAATTTATAAGATCGATAAAAACTATATTTAAGGATGGTTCTCCGTCAAAAGGTGATAAGTGGACCTTTCGTGAAAATTAGGGTATAAATGCCTAAAATTGAACTCTTTCCGTATTTTAAGCCTTTATCATTTATTGGGTAAATGTAAAAACATTAAAAAACATATATAATCATATTTTAGTTATCTCTATCCATTCCCGCCAGTACAACGGCTACTCGTTAACTAACATTTAAAATAATATTATTTTATTACTTGTGTGCAACGTAAGTTTTCAAAGAAACTCATCGTTGCGTACCGAGTACGCTATCGAACGTAGAAACCCCTTTTAATTAAAATTAATATTTAATTGGTAAATATTAATAAATATAAAAATTCTTTATTCTTTAATTACATGGGATGTTACAATTTCAGTGTTGAGAATAGTGATATATTTATAGTTTATATTGGATATTTTATATTTTTTGGCTCTTCAAGAATATTATATCTCAAATACCTTCCTTATTTCCATTTTGGGAATATGATGACGTCATTCCTGTTTACGGAAGACTACTTCCTCACGATGAAAGATGATTCGTTCACGCTTTACATTGAATTTTTTATGGATGTTTATAATAAAATAGTCTTATATATTTTTCATAAAAATGATAATGGGATGAATATATATATATATATATATATTATTTAATTTTTCATTCCTACAATAAAATTAGAAAATGGAATGAGTGTTCATGTGACTGTATAGCCAATTGTCTCTATGAACGTTGTAATTCATTTCCTATAACTGTATATTATGAATTACACTACGTACATATGTAATGAAAACATATTATTTTTATGTCATTTTAATTATTCTAGAATTAATATAATCATGATCAATGTATGATGACAAAGAATAATAAATCAAAACATATACTAAAAACAAATCAGTTTTTACAAAGGACATACATTTATCTTGGAATCCTTGATATGCTTCTAATAAAAGGGAATAGGAAAATATTATGGGCTACAATACATATACATATAATTTTTTAATATATTTTTATTAAAAATATATTAATTATACATGAGGTTTGAATGATTACAATGTAATTTTATACTTTTTGAATGGGGATTTCTTGTATAACATTTATTTCTAAGATCCTTTTTCTATAAGAACAACATTTTTACTTTTTTTAGAGTATATAATGCCATACGAAATTATATTCCATTAATATAATTCATTTAGTTATAAATAAGGTTCCAATTTATGTTATTCATACAAGAGATTTAAAATTCAAATGTTACTCATGTAGTAAGGGATTTCCATCTCACTTTTTACTCCAATGTAACACATGATGGGTTCTTTGCTGATATATTTTTTATAGTGCATGTACTACCGATTAATATATTATGGCCATTTTAATGAAAATTATTGGTATTAATATATATATTTTATGATATCCCTTTCATGGGTTTTATCATGTAGATATTATCTTATTTTTTCAGAATTGTTTTCTCAATTTTCACTCATTGAAAAATATATTATTTTATGCACCTATATTATTTCAAAATATTCATATAATACTCATTTAATGTTTAATATCCCACATTTTCTCATCATGATGATATTTATATTTATATTTTCTTGTTCCTTTATTGGATTTATGATTCAATATCACTAATTTGTTCTGCATTTTATGTTTCAATCTATCCATTTATTTGGATTTTTTATGAATATATCACCAATATTGAAATCGCAAGATCTACCTCTCAAGGATTTTCATAAAATTTCTTATCACCTATTTTTTTTTATTTCATCATGTAAGGGTACAATTTTTATATCATTTATAATTGAAATTATTAATATTGTTTTAATAAAATATAACTTTATTTACCCCTTTAGTAAAAATTATATTTTCTCCCAAAACCATGATTTATAATCTAGTTTTAAATTTTTTAAATGATCATTTCAAAAAAATTCAGAATAGAAATTTATAAAAAAATTAGGTTTTAAAATATATTTTAAATGATTTTAAATGCGTCTTTTTTATGATTGAATGGTATTTTTCAATGAAAAGTATTTTAAAAAAATTATTTTCCACATGTTTTTTAAATTATTTTAAAATATTTAATTATACGTTTATATTTAATTTTTTTAAAGGAAAATTATTACAAAAAATTGTTTATATTGATTTTTAAAGGATTTTAAATTATTCTTTTATTATTATTAAATGAAATTTTAAATGAATTTTTTTTTTGAATGGTTTAGGTTTCAAAAATATTTTATCAAATAATAAAAGATATTTTCCCAAAGATATGTTTTAAATGATTCTTAAAATCATCAATTATATTGATCAAATATATCTTCAATGAAATGTATTTTCAATAATGTAAAATGATTTAAATATTACTTTCAAGGAAATTTTATTTATCTTAATAAATGTAGTAAATAATAAATCAAAATCATTTTCCATCTAACATTACATAAAAGGATGATATGTATTCCTTCATTGAGATATGATCCAAGGATTCCATTCATATAATTTGTTGAATTGTTTATTTTTTTGATGGAATTATTTTTATGAAAACAAATTCTCTTCCCTGATATAGACATTGATAAGACACTTATGAATCCCATTTTTCTATGGATTATGATTTGATGATTATGATACATGTGTAATTTCGAAAGGTTATGATATGATGAAATGATTTTAAAACCCATTTGTTATAATGTGTTTTGATGTGATGAATGTTTTATTTTAATGTAGAATAGTTATTTCATATTTTAATTACATTAATTGTGGGACCTAAATCTCTTTCCATTGAAATAGGAAATGAAAAGTGTTATACACGCTGATAGGGTACACAGGTGGCCAGCGCAAGCCCAAAAGAGAAGGTACATGGGTAGTATACCCGAGCCTGAAATGGTGGGTACACAAGTTATCAACCTAATCCAAAAATCAGCTACATATTTGTGCATCCCAATCCTTAACAATATACCATAGTGGTTATCCCAATCCAAACATGTTATGAAGGTTTTGGGGGTATCTATTACACAATAGTTTCTATACATATGTGAATGACACAAAACCATGTATTATTCCAATGTATGATCTCATAGATCATGTTATTTTACTCACTATGGATAATGAATTATAAATTTCCATCATTTATTCCATGACACAATATTATTATCTATGATATGTGGGGAATGAACATTATATGTTATATTCATTATCATGTACCCATATACTGAACTCATGCATTTAAATGATCATAAATTACTATCTATTATGTTTACCCTTTCTGAGATTCTATGATCACCCTTCCATTTGTTTCCTTCCTATAGATTCTGTATAAAGGATTTATATAGGGTTTACCTATGAATAGTATGAAATAAAAAGGTCATTCTAGGAGAAATTGAATAAATTTCACCAGATTCGATTATTTTTTTGCATGTTTCCAAAGGCAATAAACTACAATTGTTCATAAAAATGTGTTTGTTTAATGTAATGATTATTCAAACAAAAATATTTAATATTCATTTATGATTCTCTATGGTCTCTATAATCAATTTAATTTTTGGGAAAATATGAAATCAATGAATAAATGAAAAACTAAGCTGTTATTACCTAAACTATGATATAACAAGTAATAGTTAATAAATGGGTAATAAAATGTCATATATAAATCATATATGGTATAATATTTATATTTAATTTTGTCTTAATAGATTTATAATATCCATATATTTATAATAAATGATTTTTTAATGTGAATGGAGGATGTTGAGATATATGGTATGGGATTTCTATTTTCTAATTTATTTCATAGAGAAATATAGAAATTCACCACTCGTTTCATTTGTCTTTATTTTATATAATACATTTTACATGTTATATCATGGATATACATAATTTCATTAAATTAATTATTTCATTTTGTGATATAATTTATTGGGGATTATGATTCAAATGATTACTAATGTCGTATGGTATTTTCATCTCAATTTTACATTCTGTTAAGAACATGCCTTATTGACCACATTGTTATATTATATTTTGTATATAATGAACATGAATATATATTATGATGATTATATATAAAATTATTTTGATTTAAATATAAATTTTATTGTCTCATATTCATGGTGTTTACAGTTGAAAAGATACCAATGAGTTAAGGGATGTTTCTCTCTAGTTTACTTCAATAAGAAATATGTTATGTTATGGACCTTTATTATTTTATAAGGTTTATATACAGAACAAATGATTTTCTAAATCATGAAAATCAATATTTTCATGATATTTGAGGATTCATTTTATTTTTATAAATAATTGTACTTATGTTTCAAAAGATATGAATGTGGTAATGATTTTATGTTACAATCTCATCAATTATCAATATTTTTTATGATTATGATCCCTATAATGAAATATTATGATCTACATCTCAATATCCATGTTTATTTTATTCACCTATGGTTATTTCTTGTAAAACCATTTTTCCTTCATTTTCCCACTTTATGTACCGATGAGGAAAATATATTTTTTTTATTAAAAATCCTCCATATTTCAATATTTGATAAAAAACATTTTTCACTATTTTTGTCTAAAAATGTTTTTAAATTTTTATAAATGATATAAAAAATACATTTTCCACTAAAGTTTTCTTTTGAAAAAAATTAAAGGTTTCTTCATTTTGTATTTTGAAAAACTTGATTTTATATATTACTCAAAATGAGAATGAAATATCTTTTCTTCCTGAAATATTCCATGAAATATTTTAATATAATATTCTATATATGATGAATTCCTTTGATGTAAAATATGAATTAATGGGGATACCATCAAAGAAAACAATTCTTTTTTCCTTATCTGGATGGTTTATATTTATGATGAAAAGATGTCTATGGAAACCATTTCTCTTCCACGATTAACACCATAATAAAATTATTATGCAATGTGGATAATTCTCTATAGGTGATGCTTTGATAAAATGATTAAATAATTATTTAACATATTTATTTTCCATAGAATATGTCATAATGAAATTTTTATAATCCGATTTTAATTTTTGGGTTCTGATACTATCACAGTTTTATGATCTTGTGCAACACAAACATTATATTTTCTATAAGTGACAATTAATACATTTTAAAAAAATAAAGTTGTCAAGATAAAACCAAAACATATGGGAAATATATCTACCACCACTTAATTGGGGATGGATTTATATATCAAGAGACAAAAAGAACTATAAAGTGGAGTGAATTCATTTTAGTAATGTATGTTATTCAACAGGATAGTCATGTGAGAGAACCTTGACTACTACGATGGTTTTTTGGAGTGAACAAATTCTAATAATATAGTATTGTAAATGATCAATAACTAATAAAGAAGTTTTTTTCAGTTCTTATGTGTATTCCACAAATCTATTTCATATCCAAAATTATTCTCCCATGGAAAACATTATGTTTCCAATTATGTCTGATGTCTTTTGAAATTCCCGTATTTATATCATGAAACACATTAATGATATACGATATGTAGGTTAGTTGTACAAATTTTATTATCCTTTTATCTTATACATATAACTATAGTATATTTATATCTCTCACATTTACCCTTTCAGGGTTGCTATGGTCCACCTTTATTATGTATCCTTTCTATAGGTTATGATGATATATTATAAAAAGAAAAACTTCATTAAAAAGTATATATGGGAAAATATTTTTGGTATAAATCAAGGATCATTCATGACATGTGAAGATTGTTAATTGAGACTATAACGAGACTAATCCTAAAATTTCACATGTATATATGTGTTTAATCTGTTCAATATGTAAAAATATTTAATATATATGTATTAGAAGTTTATTTATTTATAGTATTTATATTAAAATATCATTGATCATAATGATTATTTATGATTGTGATTTAGATGATAAAATTTCATGACCAACCTCTCAATAATATACTGAATTTATTTATCCTTTGGTTATTTCTTGGAAATACAAATTTTCCTATAATTTCCCACAAATTTTAAGTGAATATGAAGGATGTACATTTTTTAGGAAAAAAAAAATTATTTACCTCTTTAGTCAAAATTATATATACCTAAATAACCATGTTTTAATAGCATTTTTATGGTTTTTTACTCTTATACTATGCTTTTTAAAATTCCTTTTTAACTAGGTTTTACTTTTTATATAATTGTTTAAAATAATTATTCTTGTCTTTTTCCGAAAGAGATGCAATTTCATTTTTATAAAAAATTTGAAAGGAATTTTTTTTAACATGCATGGTATAAACCAAATTTCCTATCACCATGAGCACTCAATACAGTGAGGATTATTTCTTTTATGTTTTTTTATTTTGAATGAAATAATCATTCTTACTAATTTTAAATTTAGATATTTAAATTTTGATTTATATATAAAAGTTGTTTTGTAAGAAATATCTCAACAATATTTTAGATAAAATATTCATTGATGAAACATCATTTAATGTTTTTAGGCATTAATAGTGAAATGATCCAGTGATTAAATTTTTATTTTATTCTTTATATGGGTTTTATTTTAATATTGAAATATTAATGAACCCTATTTTCACTTCAATGAATAATGTTATGATGAATATATTAATTATCTTATGATATAAATATGATTGGATTTATCATTATGTGATGGGTGGGAATAGAATTATATATCTATATTGTTAATAGTGTTGGTATTATTATTCTCTATGATAAAAGGTTTTAAAGAATTTTATCACTTTCCTAAAAACGAAGGTACAGATGAGGTTATCCCATTATTTGAGAAGTGTAAGTGGGATTTCATCAAAATCAAAATGAAAGTTCACATGAAATTAGTCCATGAATAAAATTTTAAGAATTTATGGTTGTGTATCCTTGGCATATTATTTCTATTATTATGAATATCCCCCAATATATGCCACTCATTTATGATATGATCTTTTTCCATTATTATGTTATCATGGATCTTGTTCATTGACCCTTTATGACTCTTCTCTTCTTAATATCCATGATTTATTCCATGAGTTAATTTAATTACATTTTAATTAATGGGTATAAATTTTAATGGTAAATAACCTATGATTATTCCAATAATGATCTTGTTATAGTTAAAGGAACATTAATTTCTCCATTTATTAACCATACTAAGAATATGAGATCACCCATTTTTATGTTTTATTTTACTTAATATATGATGAATTGTTTTCATGATTAATTTTGTTTCTAATATAAGTTGGTTGGGAAGGTAAATGATTTAAGGGGTTTGAGTTTTGTAAAATCATTGAAGTCAAATTTATTACCTCCAAACAGTCTCTAATGGGTTTTGTTAAAGGATCCAAAAATACACGATGAACAGAATAACCATGTAAACTTATAGACATACTTTTTAAGGAAATGATTTGTTGGGGATCTTGGCCAAAGACACATGAGAGATCACCTTTGTTGGCAGGATGGGAACTTGATCTTACCACCTCCATTTAGGGGGAGTTATTTACTATTATGAGACTTTGTTATAAATTTAAGATATATATGAGTACCCTTTGTTTATTCCCAAGTATGTACATGTTAATTATAATGATTTAACAATTAATTAATAATATGCATGGGTCTGAAGACATCAATTTTAATCCAATGTTATCTATTAATATGGATATTTATATGTATATGTTGTTTTCTATAAATGACACCCTTTAGGGATGGATTTGGGATTCATTTGACATTATTAGGATTGTACTAGTTTATTCAACGTGGTGAGGTGATATGGAAATTTTAGTTATCCCAGGAAATATTAGTTTTTTTAATATCAAGATCAAAAATATAATATGGATTTCTATCATATACTTGGGAAAGGATTTAGAACCAATATAGTCTAGTCCCAGATAACAGGATGCATCACCTTTTAATGTTTTGGGACAAGGACCAAACCATACAGTTTGAGTTTAATGTCATGTAGAAATAAAGCCCATGCAAAAGGTCCCTAGTCAATGTTTGTTATAGAAATTACATTGAGGTTTAGAGAAGGACCAAATAATATGTCATCTCTCGAGTGTATATGAACCTATAGGGAATGTGACTTAGAGAAAATTAGAGTAAATTTGGCTGTTGAGTATGGACCTCATGTAGGCTTCCTATGTATCCCGCATAGTTTGGAATCATATCCCATATATTTTACTAATTGATGGGGCTTACACCAATATAGGAGGTCCTTTTTATGAGTGGGATATTTATATTGACGTTTACTCTCTAAAGGATTCCCATTGAACATAATTGGGAATAATACCATATCGGATGCCCATGAAACATGATTGAGGAATTTAAAATATAAGAGTCTCATTGAGGTGATTCTTCATTGGGAATAAAGCCTTTGAATGGTTAAGGAATAGTTTCAGGGATTATACTGTATAAGAGACCCTTTTAATACTGGTTGGGTCTTACATATATAGATAAGGACTATGTGAAGGTTCAGAAAAGTTAAGATGACATTATTGACAGAAACCCCAAATCCCATGTGATTCATGATCAATTTGTAAAAAATGAGGAATTTATTGATCTAAAGATCACACAATCCACTTTATCCATCAGTGGACATGGTTTGAAGATGAAACAGAGAGATAAGGAGGGAGAGGGATTTATATGTGAAAATATGTCCTTTAATTATGGTAGTCAGGATAGCTACATCCATTTATATATCATGATATGTCAAAGGATTTTGAAGCTGATAATGATAACTACCTCTCCCAAGAAATGATATGGGATTACTCTAGGAGGGATACCTTGGTTTCCCTTGGGGAAGAGAAGAGTGATAAGAACAATCCTTCATTGAAGGTAATGTATAGTGGTTATCCTCAATTCCTAAAACAAGGATGTTCATATAAGAACCTACATGGTTGGATCCCTTATTACCAAGGGAATGTGGACTTAAAAACATTATGAGGACCCCCTTATAAAATATATTAAAAATGTGACTCTTTTTAACCGATGTTTTTAGAATCAAGAGGACACCATGATGTGTTGGATGATAGGAATATATATATCTAGTCCCTTTGCGAGATTCCTTATCCTGATACCATTAGTCTTGTTCACATATGGACCAATATTTGTCTGTGATTGATTACAAAAGGGAGTAGTGGGAGATGGAGTGTTGAACACCTAAGGATGCCCCATGCTGCGTAGTAGGTTGTTATGTGGGATGGAGTTAGCACTATGTGGAATGATTCTATGCTAGTGAGGGGATTTTCCAAGTATAATTATGGTCTGTGGGAGACACTATGAGGGGGTATGATCTCTCCACAATGTTTGTTTCTTTGCTGGGTCAATTTCCTCCTTAGAAAAAATTTTATAAGTATCACCAAGTTCCTACACTGTATATATTTTCTATGTGGGGAAGGGTTCTTCACAAATTGATTTTTTCTAAGTGTAGTGTTGGTATAAAAAGGGTCCTTCCATTTATTCCATGTGGAATGGTTACTAAAAAATTGGTTTTAACTTCCAAGATAGATATATAATTTATTATTTCCTCCTTAATTCTATGCGGATTATTTTTACCTACAAGGAATATAAAAATGAGTTTTTTCACCCGTGTTCAGGATATACATTTAATATCAACATTTCATATAAAATTCTATCAGTTCCCTCAATTTCCTTTTATATTGTATGGTTGGAAAAGATAACTACATGGTCGGTCTTCCATGGTGGACTAGTATACTTATTTGGTGGAGGATATGAGGATACCCTGACATGTAGAAGATACCACTCGTGGGGGTATATGTTTTCAGTGGTGGGAATCACTATCTGAAATAAAATGACTTTGTATTATTGGAAGGAGTCATAGGTAAATTAGTTTCTTGTAAACTATTTCATTCTTAGGTGATAGTCATTCACATGGGATGATATCATCCCACAAATGAATGTGGTTTCATTCCTAGGCCCTAGTGGTCTGACTCGTCCCAAATCAATTTCATTCTTGGGGTGTTTCGCATTATCGAAGAACACCATGCATTTAATTAATCCACGAGTGAATTTTACCTCATGGGACCAACCAATCAATTACATATTTCTCCCCTTTTAACATTGTTCAAAAAATTATAATTTTGTTTTATTTATACCTATTTCCACGTTAAGGAAATTTTATTCTTATTTCTGGAGAAATTTTCAGGGCCTAATAAATTATCCCATTGGAATGGGAACCAATCATGATAAGGAAGAGGTAGATCTAATGATAAATTGGTCCTTTCAATTTTTTTATTCATGTCGACCTACAATTCTCTAATAGTTTGTTGATCTAGGTGACTGAGTAAACATTGTTTTTACTGTTGATAATGTTACAATGTGAAACCTACAAAATTTCTATCTTTTCTATTACCACCACAATTATTTTGTATTTACACTATTTTGTGGGTTTAGTAGGAGTAACTTGAATTTTTTTTGTGGCCTCCCATTATTGGTTTTCGACAAAACAAATTTTGTATCTCATTTTTTATAGTTCAATTTTTTTCTTAATCATTGAAAATAATAAGGAAAGTGAGCTAGTACTCAAAGTTTACATAGGTTCCCTTTGTGTTTTTTAACATGGATATTATAGCATCTATTATTGTGGGAAATTTAATGTCTTGTATGCCAGGATGATGGAACCAATATTTTAGGTCATCCCAATTTTTCCATTAATTATGGGGTTATAAGCCCAGTATGTCTTACTGACTGAGAATGTCCCAATATTGTTAAGACAAGAATCAGGGATTTGGGGATCCTTTTTTTTGATTCCTATATAAGATACATGATATGGGTATAATACATGGGGAGAATCCTAAATAAGGGTTCCCAACAAAAAATTTTGAGGGCGTAAGGATGTTGGAATAACCTATCTTTAGGATGTATTTTCCAATGGTTAATAGGCCTTTTGTGTAGAAAATTATACAGATATGAATGGGGACTGTTCCTTTTAGTTAAAAAATGGAAACCATATCTCACTGGCCCTATATTTTCTATTTATAGATAATTAGTGAAATTTTAGTTTATCTGGACCAGAAAGACTATCTTTTCAAGAAAGTAATGTATGAAAATAATACGGGCATCTGTATCAGCACTGGAAATGAATCGGAAACCACTCCATAATGGATTTGGTTTTTGTAAAAGAGTTCTAGAGAGTGGATTAGTTTAATTTTGTGTATCGAGGATATGTACAATCTAGTTTAACATCATACATAAATTATAATTGAGGGTTAATATATATGGTCACTTATCATGAATGAGGGAAAAATTATTCACCATTTTTCATAGTAATATATCCATGAATATTACATTATCATCACACATGATTATGAGAGAATCTAACCAATAATATAGGGGTTTCTAAATCTTTGGGGTGATATGGGGAAAGTATGTGGTGAGTAATGATAATGATTATTTAAAAAAACGACACATAAAGTGGTAGGAAAATCCTCTATTGTGGATGAATTTTACATTAATTTATATGAATTTTTGGTGAATCTAATGTAGAAAATATATGGTCATATTGTGAATATTCCAAAAATGATTCACCAATAAATTAACCCTCCATTTCTATTGGTCAGGGAGGTTTAGGGAGATTCAAACATCCCTATATGTCATGTTTCATTGGTAAAATGAGAATGCATGAACATGAAAGGATCATTAAATGTTGATATTTTCTAAGAATGGTTAGAAATGTCTCAATTTCATAGGTCGTACTCATATGTAGTATGGATAAATTTTCATGATGGATGGTCCTCTGATTAATGTTCTAGGAGTCACTACATATCTTGTCGATATGTGAATCAAACCACATGAAATTTTAGAAAGGTTTCCCCTAAGGATGATTGATCTCTTTTGTGGAAAAGTGGAATTTTCCTTTTTACATGATCTCATGAATGGGGTGAGGTACATATTGGACCTACCATCCCACAACCAATAATGATATGTCTCAGGTACAGGAGTGTGGGTGATTTGTTTTTTTTCTTATGGTTGGACTGGAATATAATATCCAAGTGTCTCTATGTATCCAGTCGATGTTACAATCAAGTTGTACATATTTATAATATGGGTACCCATGCATATCTAAGCTTTGAATAGTGAAAGAAAACTCTAACTTTCAATATAGTTTTACCCATGACTGGATATTCAAGTATCAATATGTATCCTGTGATGGAAAAAATCCATCCACTAGTGTTTTTTGTCATTATAAAATTTATTATCATGTGACTATGATTTATGATATGATTTTTAACATCATGTAGTGAGGATTTCATGAGTTATTGTAGCTTTAGATCATATGGGTAGGACCATTTTTCATAGTAATGATGAGTAAGAAGTGGAGAATTAGGCCAAGATGTTCTTACAAGACTCAGACATGATAGGGGAAATAATGTTTCAACAATTATTATGGGGAATCTGATATTAGGTGAAACAATATAAAGAAAAACTCCAGTGTAGTTTACAAAGATAAAAGTGGTGTATCCTATGGAAGACATTAAATTTTGTTCATAGGAATTATTGTGGGATATTTATGTAGATCTTATAGGGGCATATTTCACATAGTCAACCAAAGGTTTTCTCTAGAAACTAACCCCCGTCCATCTCTGATGTCATGAGGAAGATTGTAAATATATGAAATTTCATTGGGAACTGAGTATGATGAATGGAAGTATTGTGTCTGGTACCATAAATAACATTTAGACTATTAAAATCCATGGAATGTAAAATTATCTACATTGAGATGCCTTATATTTAGGGGTTCATTTCCGTTTCCATAAAAGATCCCGAATTAAGGAACCCAAAATTTGGATATTATACAAATATTATTTTTTGTATAAAATATATGGATATATTTTTTATTTACTTTATCAGGTGGTTGGGATTATGACACAAGGTATATGTGTTAATTCGTATCTCATCAAAATGATTAATAAGCTACATGCACTTCATGAAGTACAATTTAGTTTAATTTTATGTGGTAAAAAAATTCCCCCATATAGCTTAAAAACATCTAGTAAGTATATAGTTTCCTCAGTTTGAAGATGGAATATTGTGGTTGCACCCACAATTAAATAACAGGGTGTCACTATGTATCCTTTGATGGTTGGAATCAATCCATACGTAGTTCATAAAACTAGAATTGACCATGTAGTTCAACATCATGCGATAAAGACATATGGTGTTCCTTTTAAGATCATGCAACCAGGACCATAGAAACTATTAAATGGATTTATATTCCATAACTATATAGATAATTCCATAACTATAATCCTAAGGCAGCATGAGATGTGCTTGGTGTAATAATAAAGTTGTGGAAATGGTTTATTAAACCACATTGTGGGTGATAAAAATGATGGATATAAACATTTGGTTGAGGTGGCTGGACAAGGATTTGATATCTAGACATCACTATATATCTACTTTTGGTGAGAATAAATTCAAACATAGTTCTTGAACTAGATCACTATGTAGGTATAAACTTTACAGTGGTAGGATGGACTTTCCCCCTTGATATTGTTGTTTTTTTCATCTAAATTTGAGATTGGAGACTCATGCATCCCTACACATCCTATAGTGTAAATAATTATGCTAGAAATAGTTCATAGACACTGTTTAGTTTAACATCATGTCGTGAGGATGAATTTTACGTATAATTATATATATGAAATGTTGAAGTTCTGGCCATGCTTCCTTATACAGTGTGAGAGCACATTTATTTAATTGCACTAAAAAATAGGACATTTTATGGAGTCTCCAACATTTTTTTAGTTTCTGTACAGGGTTTGGGTAATTTCTTATATTTCAGGGACATGATAAGAAAAATGGATGTTACTTGTTATCCCATTGAATTTAAATGAAGCCAGAGATAGTTCTTATAGAACCATACATGTTGTCTTCGTTCTATGAGGAGACGGTTCTGTCAATAAAAAAGGAGTATCATCATGACTAGCACCATGAATAGAGATATGGGATTTACTAAATATCATACAAGGGCAGGAATAATGAAACACATAATTTTTTTATGGAAATCATCATGTGTAGGACTGACCCATATAAAGGGAAAGGGAAATATTTCCTTACTTTTAGGGTGGCTGGACTAGGATATAAAATCCCGGTGTCCCTGTGTATCCTCAATGGATATATATCAATATGTATTTTGTTATTAAATATGTAATTTTAGATTAATAATGGTTAGGCTAGGACATATTGGGGGATGACATAATGGTGCAATGTAGTTTGAAGTCGTACTGTGAGAAAACTGGTATCATGTAGTCTATTTTTATCTCACATGGATGATGTGGGATGCAGTGAAATTTCATGTGATCAAGATAATCATGTATCTTAATTGTGGGTATGATTATTTTGTGTACTGGATAGAAATATAATACCAACCTTAAAAGACACCATAAAGCCCCATAAAGGTAATAAAATCATCTTATTAATGATGTTAAGCTTGTGAATAGTCTCAATGTAAGTTGTCTTGGCATATCTATCTAACTTATGATGGAATGAATCAAGACATAATTATTTCTAGATGAGAAAATAATATGAAGTTCTGGCCCATTTGCATAGGGGAGTCATTTTTCATGTTTTTCACTAATAGGGCCATGATTAGTGGTCTGGGGATCCACTACATATTCTATGAAAGCGCGAATCATTCCACATATACATATTCATAAAGAGACTCCTAGTGTGTATCTGATCATCATGTGGGGATATGGTAATATCATCATTGATTCGCACAGGTCTAGTTCATGTATGGTGAATCATTGATTGAAATGATGATTCATGTGTAGTTTTCCATCTTGTAGTATGTGCGTTGATGTTATGAACAATATTACCCTATGAAATAGACAATAGTTTCATTATATTTATGGTATTACGACCAAGATCGACCACATAGTTTATCATCGTGATGTTAGAAAATATACCTTGCAATTTAATATCATGCAGTCAGGATGTTATACAATACATTTTAACGTTAGTAAATAATAATGTTCTACACTATAGTCTGACATCACGTGATTATAACATTCTTCCACATAGTTTAACCTCATGTTTTCAGTATGTTCTACAATACATTTTAACGTCATGCAATTGTAAAATTCTATCATTATGTTTAACATCATGCGATTTGGATAAAGAATTCATCTGATTGCAGAAAATAATTATTCAAGAACCTTTTTATGGTGGGAGACGTGTTAATCTATTAATCCATGAAAATCTAATAAAAATATTTATCATAGTAGACCTTATATATATTGTATGGTCCCACCCATTCCGAGTCCCCCTTTGGAGGCTTCTATACAGGTATAATCATAGTCTTAAGAACCGACACCATCTCTCCTTTGAGGAACGAGTAGCGGCAAACCATTTTTTAAGGCATGTAATATCTAGTTTTGTTCATCTTCCAAATGATGCCAGGTATTAAATATTTTCTCATTTAGTTACTCCAATTCACCTAGTTGTCTCTCATATTTCTTATCTTTGGATAATTTATTATATATAGAAAATTAGATCTTGGTAAATTTAACATCGATGGGAAAGGCTTCTTCATTATCATATACTAATGATAATGGGGTCACCTTTATTGTAGTGTAGGTTGTAGTTTATTATTACAACAATTCATGTAGGATATGTTCCATCATATAAATTGTATCCTTATCTTCCATATTTTAATATATATTTGGTAGGCTATTATTGAATACTATATATTTAATTTTCCAATTCATCATATTTGGATTAATGGTTATACATGATGCCATACTACTGATATAGTTTTTCTTATTCAGCTACATATTAATTGGTGACATTTTTTGTTAGTGTTGTATTAGGGATACCAACTATAGTGATGATGTTGGATCTCATGCCACAGGTAGTGTTCCTTGCCTCAACTTACTAGAGTGGTAATGCTTTGGCTCACTTAGAGAAGAAGTCAATTATCATGGGAATGTATTTGAACTTTATTACCATAGTAGGAGGTTATTTTCCCATGACATACATTCCGTATTAAGATATGGGAAGACAATATTTTTCTATGTGAATCAACTACAGAAGATGGTGAATAAACATGTCATGGACGTGTCAAGAAAGTATTTTTTTGGTGAATTTGGTGGAGTCCTGCATTATAGTGGGAATATAGTACCAATGTAATCATTTTTATAAGAATTATTGCATCCACACAAGTTGAATATGTAGGTTCTAGTGGGAACGTAATTCAAGATATTAGTGGTATCTTTTCCATCATTGTACCTAACAATGATCCCATCAAGACTCCAATAATAGAGTACATTTCCATTATTCATTCAATAATATAAAACAATGTTACTTTATCATTCATAGATATGTTTTTCTTGGGCACTATCTAGTTAAAGATAATAAATTTAATCATATTCCTCAATGGGATACATCCATCCAGTGGTTGGACTTTATGGTTCTAGTATGGGGAAATTAACATTGATTTATTACATTTTGGTTTGGACAAATTTTAAAGCTATCATGTGATGGATAATGCTAATGACTATTTCATCAAGGTATCAATCGTCTATGGTTGTGGATACATATTCCATTTCTTCATCATGTACCTTATATGATTATGTAATTTGATTTAATTTCACATACAAGGATAATTTATTAATTAGTCATGAGATGTTGTTTATTAGGGTGATTTTCTAATCCTTTTTTATTCAAAAATACCCATTGAAATGATTGATCAATGGTTCTGAATCACATTTTACTATTAAGTGATTGAATTGTACGTAATGTTCAATTTAAATACCTATAATTAGATCATAATATTTAGATTCATTATTTTTTAATACATCTGATAGTATAAGGTATTATGGAATGTCTTAATTTTCTATGGATATTGACTGACTACCAACCTCACTTTTCTTAGCAAGAAGTCTTCAATCGTCTTCTCTATTGAGCTTATGGATGGAATGTCAAAATACATCTCCCATATATGGGGGATACATGAGAAGAGAAAAAATCTTTATTGGGTAGTTCGATGTCCAATTATGTTATTTCTATAGACATGTTCTCCTCCAAAAATATGCTATTGCCTAGACCTTGATCATTTTGTGAGGCATGAACTGAATATAAAAATACTGCAGGATGGTTGCTCATATTGAAACACATCCAGTCAACATCGGATGGTGTAGATTGTATTTGACTTTGTTTCTACTAGAGGAAAATCATAACTCGTGATACTTCATGTAGTGAATCAATTTTTTAACAGATATGATTAGCTCTAATAATCTCTTTCTTATATGTGAATTATGAGACTCAACATGAAACATGGTCCAGATGTGGTAATATTGTTTTTTTTCACTTTTATCATCATTATTTGGCACTACGAAGGCACTTATTGATTTCTCTAAGGCTATCACATTAAATATAAGTCACCTTCTTTGAACCTGATGCATCATCACTAGAAATATTAAGAGATAATTCTTTGTAATGTTGAATACCTTCTTAAAATCATCATTCCACTGATATGTATCCCCCTTCATCATCAACCTGGTGAAGGGAAGACATGTTACATCAATTATGTCTATCAAACACCAGATGTAGTTTACGTTTACATGATGTCATCTCAAATCTATTATTTTGTAAAGAGGATAAATTCCAATGATATCCTTTGTATACTCAGGGTCTACACTGATTCCATGATGTTGTATAATGATGCTGATAAATATTCCTAAACTGATGCCAAAATCACATTCAAAGGTTTTCTTTTTTAGGTTGTGTTGTTGTTGTTTATTAATGATGGTTTCAATATCCTCTAGGTGGACATAGTTTTTGCTAGTTTTAACCAATAGGTTAACAACATACAATTTTGAAAACAATACCATGATTTTTTTGAAGATTCAATGCATATATCATTAGTAAATAGAGATTACAAGATAGGAAAATAATCCATGGGGATTTAATGTTGGTGATTTCTCCATCTTCACAGGACATGCAGATTTGATTCTATCATAAATATCCATCCATGATAGAGAGATCAAGATATGCATCTTTTTCATTGATCAAATGTTCTGTGCTCAATTCAGTGAAATCACCCTTTGAGATGTGTCCATTTAGATACTGGAAATCAAGGAAGACTGTATATTTCCTTTTCTTCCTCTCGATGATATGAATATTCGATATAGAATTTGGATAATGGACCTCCTGAATGATGTTTTCTATGAGTATCTTGTCATCTTATTCCTCAATTTTGGCAGCATGTGTCGGTTGTGTCCTTCCTGCTACCTGTTTATTGAACCAACAATCCTCAGATAAGAAAAGTGCTGAGTATCCACCTCAGGATCAAATAATGGTATATCTATGTTGTTCCAAGTAAATACATCCTTATTCTACTTCATTAAGGACCTATATACCAATTTTTCTTAGGAGGACAAGTTTTCAATAGTGAATATAGGTTGTGGGTTCTTTAATATAACCATATTTATTTCAATTCACTCATCAATGCTTGTAAATAAATCCTCCTAAAATGTTTTATGGGAATCAATAAGGTTCTAGTAATATTATTATTCTAAATATGTCTATTTTGAATTTTTTTATAGGATGAGCAATTAATGTAATACGATCCCAAGATTTGGGGGAGGTTCCTCCCTCTTTGAATTATAAAGATGAAGCGACTTCCTCTAATATATATAAAAGTGTAGGATTTCTTGGATGCTCTAGATAAGATAGAGTGTGGATAGAGAAGGATTTTATTGATCCTCCTTAGGTGTATAGACAACCTATAACATCCCATACTATCTCACAACTAAACCAGTGGCTGGACCGGTCACCACATGACCTCAAGCGCATATCCCCATACCCCAGAGGTAGCCGACTAGCAGCGAGGGTCTAGGGATAGTCAGTGGGGAGACTATACCCTCTTATCAGAGTTTCACAATGTTATATCAATGTAAATAACAAACAATGGCAATAAATAGCATAAGCATTATAATAAATGATAAAGTAGTAGAAGGTAGATTTTATAAATCTTGTACAAACAAATTGCCGACATCAATTATATAATAGATGCATGCATGACAAGCTGATGATACAAAAATTGAAAACAATGATTAAAATACCATTCTGAACTATCCATTACAAAATATAAATAAACAATGAGTCCAAGCCCTGAGGGAAGTCTCCTCGAGCATCCCGAGTTTCGGCTCAATTTTTTTCTCCTATCTTCTATGAAAATAAAAACAGCACAATCCGGCAACCAAATAGAATCTACTCAAGAACCCCAAGGCAATGGCGACCTTAGTAGGGTGTTAGATATAAATCTCAGTAGGCCAAGACCTCTAGTGTCTACCCAAAATCCTAACATTCAATACATAATTTAAACAGTGCAAGCATTTATAATTAAGGTAAGCAGTACAATGTAACTATATACCCAAGTAAACGTTTCAGCTTTAAGCTAGTGTCTGAACCTTTTTTTATACATTATTCATGCATACACAATAGTCATTACACAATCATTTTCATTTATAAATTATTCAAACCCCCATTAAACTACATAATTCTCATGATCTGGACTGAGCCCGACATTCCCTATATAAGTCACTCACCACAGATGTCTCTAAAGACCCTCTAAGAAATCCATGTTAAGACCAAATCCAATCTTGTCCATTGTCTTGGATAATGTGTCATAATATATTAAATTTAATAATTAATATACTATATCTGAGTCCATCCACATAAAATAGTGATTCGCTCCGTGGTCCATCCACTAATAGTGATTCACCCAATTCATTGATTTGTATGAACCCTTTATCGTATCCAATTAACAAATCATAATGCCACAATAGTTTTCATTAAACAATTAATTAATTTCATGTAAGACCAATTGGACCCAGATTACAATGACAATTAATGGTTGTAGAACATCATGTCTAGCACCCTCGTGAGTATTTGGAGTGTCATTCCTTGTCTCAAAACTGATTGGTATTTGGAGCATCTTTCCCTGAACCATAAAAGAATATTTTCTTGCAAGCTAGATTTAGAACGCCATGTCTAGCACCCCATGAGTATTTGGAGAATCAGTCCCTATCTCAACCCATTTAGCAATAATTCATATATATTTATCATTAGTGTAGAACACCATGTCTAACACCCTACAAGCATCCATTTATAAATTCATAAATTAATTAATCCAAACTGTTAATTAATTCAACAACTAATTAACAACATAAATCAACCCTCAAAATAAACCATTAAAACCCATTCAACATATCAATCTTAAATAATTAACTACCAATTAATTATTCTTATCAAGAAAAATAAATAATTTACTCAACATATAATTCTCCAAATTCCTTAACACGTCTGAACCCGTCCACTCAAACAATGAGTCGTCTGGGACTTTAAAAATTTACATGCACATCATAATAATCACAAAACATGCTGAACAATGCCCATATATTTAGAAATCATCTCACGCAGTATCTATTAATATAATATAACTCCATTCAAGACAACATAAAGCATGTAATTCTATCATACATCAAAAGGTACCCATGTCCAATAGTCATAACAAACAATTAATTCACAATCTTAATTTAATGCATTATATTTTATTAATTATATCTTATCTCATTAACTAATTATCAATTAATTAAAAAGTTTCCTTTTATCATGTAATAATTAATCCATCCATTAATTATTAGAAATTTTCAATTTATATTCTGTGCATTTCAAATATTCAATATTCATAAAACATGCTTAAAATCAACAATGTTCAATTAATCATTTATATCACGTGGGTGGAATCATTTAATAACATAAATAATGTCATGCATAGACCTATCAAAATCAGTGAAACTCTCATTCTAAATTTATTTATGGAATCTATAATTCTTAAATAAAGTGATAGGGATTTGGGACCCCACCTCGGGGGGCACCATTTTATATCTGAAGCAATTCAATATACTTGGAAAAAACTAGTCCACAAATGGTGTACAATTGCACGCGCACACACATTATATATATATATATTAACACCATTTCCCTGAACAATATAAATAAAATTCAAAATAGGAAAATAAGTACACAGATTCAAATAAGTAAGGACTAACGCACATCTAACTAGGTACTGGGGACTCGAAAAATTATCAAACCCCCAATAGAATGATGTGAAAAAGATCCATGGTTAAATAACCTTACCCAAAACATGATGTAAAAGAGAAAACATACTCATCTGCCTCATCTTCTCGTCATATTCAGGAATACAGTCCAAGGAGTCTAGAGGATCCCCATGCAAATCCTTATAACCGAAGAAACAAGGAAACCCAATAAAACACAAAACATAGGATTTTGGATGAGGAAACATGGAGTGATAGTAGCCAAATGACTGATGCGAATCATAAAAAAAATGTAGATAGGCTCACCTCACTGTGACAGACAACATTCGAGAAGGCACCAGGAGGATTTGATCGCGTGAAGAGGAGCCGCTAAGGGGGGTGTCGCGCGCCTCATAGGAGGGGCCTGGTGCATTTTTTTGTTCCTCCAATATGGTGGTGCTCCACCCTCAACTTCTCTCCCCCAATTATCAATTACACCCATGATAAACTAAAAGTCTTAATATAATAATAATAACATTTATTATTCTCATTTAATATAATGATACTTCATTAACTAACATTTAAATAAATGTTTCACAATTAATTCTGAAAACCCCCAGTAATCATCCAATCAAATTAATACAATAATAATAATAATATCCTGAATATTATTATTTTTTATCATTCCTTTATTTAAAATTAAAAAAAATAAATCATTTTAAAAGCAGGATAACCGCACAACTGACCTGCTCCATTTTACTACCTGTACAGAACCCGATATCTATATTTAAAATGGATTAATTAAATTAATCCATAATATTAATTTATTCCTTATTTAATATTACCATTTAAAATTACCCTTATTCAATAATTTCCAACTCTTCATTTTTTAATTAATTATCTTAAGAAAAATTAATCCGATAAAAACCTCTGCATCATAGCGATTAATTAAATTCATGTTGACCTTTTTTTTAATTAAATGAAACCCCCCAAAATCCATTATTAATATTAATACTAATAATAATAAAAACCACTCATAAAACCATAATAATAATAATTGAATTTTAATTTTTATTATTATTCAACCTTAGATACAACCCAACACCTCTAATTAAATAAAAACATTTCATTATTAATTGTAAAACTCTTTATCTAATTAGAAGATTCATTGAGATACCATAACGGCACAATAATTTCACATCAATATTATACCATATTTAACATCCAATTAAAATAATTTAACATAAATGTTGCACCCCTTTTAATTAAAAATGATTCTTAATTCATTATTATCTTAAAAAAATGGTCTGATAAAATATGAAACTCACAATTTATTATAATATCATTAATATGATTAAAACTCTAACCCAAAGCCCATAATTTAATTTCCATAATAATAATAATTATTACATTCATAATAGTGAAATAATAATAATAATCTCATTATTATTATTTTTAAAAATTTTGATAAACCCAAGACCACTATTTAATAACAACGCTACATTAAATCTAAAACTCCTCATTTTATTAAATGATTCTTTGAGAAGCTCAAAAGTGTCATTAAATTCTCATAAATAATATACCCCATTAACATGGACATAAAATTTCAATGCATCAAAACAATTTATGTAACCATATTAATAATAACAACATTATTATTATTAGCACATTTGTCCATTTAATAATAAATGGTCCTTTAATAATTCTGAAACTCTTACATTAAATTAAATGGTTCTTCGTAAACCTATAATATACACTAATTTTGTCAATATTCATTTAATTAATTATTTAACATTCATTTAATTAAACAACCACAATAATAATAATAACTAAATTATTATTATTATTACCTGCTTTTAATTAATTAAAAACTCTTATATACTTTTATTTAATTAAATTAAATAATTTTTTATACATGGTAAACTAAACGGGAAGGAATGCAACCGTGCACTACCCGTGCAGATCAATTAATGTGGACATTTCCAAAATCGGTGTTCCCATGACTCATCAGGACTCCTACGAAAATTATCGTGTAATTAAACTGGTCCAAAAAACGACACCAAGAGGTGTTCTCACACTGAGAATACAAATCTAGAGCTCGGTTAAAAAAATGACCTGTTGATAAAAAAATTCAAAAAATTTCATATTCTAACCCGGTTCAATAACATTGGACTTTATAATATACCCACCTTAAAAAATATCGTCCCTAAGATGCTATCAAGAACAAATACTAAAACAACTGACCTACAAAAGGTCATTTAATATTGTTTGAAGTGACGTGTTGTGTTCCCAACACCAAACACACCTTTAACACTTCACAATCAAAATGGACAGGCCTTTAAAAGTTGAGTCAATGTTCAGTTTATAGCTTAAATATCGAAACAGTTCTTATATCATAGGCAATTAGAATGACCTTGTCAATGAAAATAGTTGAATCTCGATCATTCACCAGAACAGGTTTCATAGGCTTCCCTCAAAATGTGTCGTAGACCCAAAAACCCATTTGACCCTTTATCTGACGATGATCCATTAAAACTATTCAAAACATTCTGCATGTAAAATGATATTTTTCACCAAAATCTTGTGAAATTGCCATGTAAATTCATCCAAGGATATTTTAAAACAACCATTCCCTAATACAAAAAAAGTATCCCAATGAATCAACTCATCTCGCGTACTACCTAGATAACAACCACTCATCTAGCCTAACTACTATTAAACTATTGCGCGGTGTAAGACCATTGCTCTCTTAGTGTCTCCAAAACGATGTAAAGATAGGGGACATGCTCATCATATTCAAAAGAGAGTACTAAGAAAAAAACCAAGGTCACTAAGATGATCAATCAAACTATTACTGGAAAACTCTGTTCTAATTGCTCGACCTCACCTACTGACATGTTTATCAAAAATGATGCAACAATTCCCACCTTAGTATTTTCCATGATGTCTCATGAAAAATAATCCGCTAACTAGTCCATGTTTTTAGAACACATTATCGTATGCATGTAACATTCCTACAACCACGATCCTCATTTAAATCATTGAGCCTAAAATTCGTAACATAAACCTATCAGCATGCCAAAACAGCCGAGTCCCAAGAATTCCTCCCAAGGAGTTGGATGAAATTACTCTAATACCGTAGAACAATCTATGGGTACTACCAACCATAGGATATCCACTTAAGATCATTAATTTTGACCCCCTCTCTTTTTCACAAAAAAACACAAGATTCAAAAACTCCTTTTTCGTTTTATCCACTTTAATTAATTCATTTCAACCTTTCATCTTTTGGATGAATATTAAAAAACACACAAGTCATTTTTCACAAAAATAAACATGGTTTTCAAAACAATTCCCTATGGAAAAATAATCATGATATCCCAAAACTCCTATTTAAACATTTTACACTAAGTGTTATTCAAATATAAACAGGTGATTTAGCATCTATATTCCATTAACCAAAATGGAGACCTCCAAAGGTCCCATTAATTTAATCCGAGTTCTTCAAAATCAACCCCACAATGGTTCATTACAATAAAAACTCAGAAGTATTACATTCAAACCCATTTTCAAAACATACTATGGTTATATGGTTTAGTCACGTGGGTGGACATCTACCAATTGATATCATGCCCATACACCTTATCGATGGTAGTTGGAACCCATTTATCACAGTCAACATTCATTTAACCTTTTAACATTATCAGACCTTTAATATATCAAAAAATCAATATCATGTTAGCATAATAAGTAAAACAGCGTCATGATAACATAGAAACATGGAACAACAACAAAACAAGGCAATAACTAATGATGTATGGCATATAATCACTCAAGAATTTTGAATCTATCATCGAAACATGATATCTAGAGAGGTATGATATAGATGATCAAAACATAGCATTGTACCCAAAGAAAACAATACAAATTAGCAGGAATCCTACTTACGCAACTATATGGCTTGTTATATGCATGATAGGTGAATTTCTAAGTGACTAAGATGATACATATATGAAACATCATTGGAATATCCGGCCAAGATTTTGTTTTTCAAAAATCACAAAATCAATAAACTTGGGGAAATACGCCAGTCCCTCAAGGTGAAATCATAACATCTAAAACCTCTAATAGTTAAAAAAACTATTCCCATCCCTAGCCACATGGTCATTTCTCGTCCATTGGGTGATCTGTCCCATGGAATGATATTAACATAAGCGCCGACACATTCCTAGTCTCCTGTTATCCAACCCGAAAACAGTATGTCAAATGAAAAGAAACCCTCTAATACAACATTGTAACATCCCGACCTAGCTCACCACTAAACCAGTGTCTAGATCAGTCTCCAAATGACCTCATGCATGTCTCCCTATATTCCAGAGGCTTCTGACTAGTAGCGAGGGTCTATGGATTGTCAGTTGGGAGACTAAAACCTTTCATCAGAGTTTGGAAACAATATATCAATGTAAATAACAAACAATTGAATTAAATAGAGGAACTATTCTAATAAATGATAAAGTAGAAGAAGGTAGATTTTATAAATCTTGTACCAACAAATGGAAAACATCAATTATATAGAAGATTCATGCATGACATTCTAATGATACAAAAATGGAAAACAGTGAACAAAACAACATTCTGAACTTTATATTACAGGAAAAAAATAAACAAAGCCTCCAATCTCTGAGGGAATTCTCATCACACATCTGAAGCATCCACTCTGTCCTTTTCTCATATATTCTAAGTAAATTCAAACATCACAATCCTGAAACCCAATAGAATCTACTCGGGTACCCCAGTGTAATGGGGGCCCGAGTAGGGTGTGAGATATAATTCACAGTAGGCCGGGACCATGGATGTCTACCCAGAATCCTGACATTCAATAAATAATTTAAACTGTGCAAGCATTAATTATTAAGGTAAGTTATACAATGTAACTATATACCCAAGTAATCGATTCATCTCTCAACTGGGGTCTGAACTTGTATTATAAATTTTTAATCCATACACAGTAGTCATTACACAATAATTTTCATTTATCAATTATTCAAACCCATTTAAACTACAAAATTAACATGATCTGGAGTGAGCCTGACATTCCCTGTAAATGTCACTCACCACAGATGTCTATAAAGACCATCTAAGTAATCAATGTTGAGACCAAATCCAATCTTGTGCTTTGGCTTGGATAATGCATCCTAACATATTCAATTTAATCTTTCATATACAATATCTATTCTTGTCCACTAAAATAATAGTGATTCACTCATGGGGCCGTCTAATAATAGTGATTCACCCAATTTATTGTTATATAAGAACCCTTTTTCATATTCAATTCACAAATCATAATGTCACAACAGTTTTCATTAACCAATTAAATCATTTCATGTACGACCAATTGGACCCACAGTCCAGTGCCATTTAATTGGTGTCGAACACCTTTTCTAGAACCCTTGATTGTATTTGGAGTGTCAGTCCTTGTCTCACAACCCAAGGGTATTTGTAGCATTAGTACCAACCCCATAAAAGAATATTTTCTTATAAGATGGGTGTAGAACACCATGTCGTGCAACTCGTGAGTATTTGGAACATCAGTTCCTGTATCACAACCCATTTATCAATAATACATAAATATTTATCATTGGGGTATGACTCCATGTCTAACACCCCACAACCGTCCATTAGTTAATTCTTAAATTAATTAATCAAATCAATTAATTAATTGATCAAATAATTACAAAAATTAAATTTCCCGTCAAAATTCAACCATTAATTAACCTTTCGACATCTAAATATTGAATAATTATTTAACAATTAAATATTCATAGAAATCCAATTAAAAAATTTAGTCAACATTTAATTATTCAAATTCTATAACTTGTCTGAACCTGTCAACTCGAACAATGATTCGTCCAGGACTATAACAATTTAGATGCTCATCATAATCATCACAAAACATGCTGAACATTGCGTGTATATGTAGAAACCATCTCATGAATCATCTCATAATATAAAACAACTCCATCCAAGACAACTTAATGCATAGAAATCTAACATGCATCAAAAGGTACCCCTGTCCAATAGTCGTAACAAACAATTAATTCACAATTTTATTTTAATTAATAAAAATTAATTAATTCAACAATTATTTAAATAAATTTTATCAATTTATCCAATCATCAATAAATTAACCATTTTCCATTTATCATGTAATAATTATTCCATCCATTAATTATTACAAGTGTCCAATTAATATTATGAACATTTATAATATTCAAAATTCTCAATAATCGGTAATAGCCACAATTTGTATTCCATCTCATGAAATGATAATTACTTCAACAATTTATTTCCCTATTAAACATTATTCCCATTTAAATCATTTAAATATTTAATCAAACCACTTTAAACTAATTATAAAAACATTCTTATAATAAACACATGTTCAAGTCCTCATTTAGCCCACATGGGCGACATCATTTTGTAACATCAAATGTTTCATGAATAGACATATAATAATAATTGAAACTCACATTCTCAATTTATTTAAGGAATCTATAATTATTAAATAATTTGATATTGATTTGGAACCCCAAATCAGGGTGGACCATTTTAAAACTGAATCACATTAATATACATGGCGGCAATCAGCCCAAAACTGGTCTGCAATCGCATGTGCGCACACCTTATATATATATACACACAAACACACATGTGTTCCCTATAAAAATATAAATAAGATTCCAAATTCTAAAATAGTTACACAAAATCAAAGAATTATGGAGAAACACACCTCTAACTAGGTACATGGGACTCATAAAAATTATAGCACCCTTTAATTGAATGATGGGAAACAATACCACGGTTAAATAACATTACTAAAAACATTACAGAAAATAGAAAATGACCTCATATGCCTCGCCTTTGTTAGAAGATGTCGGAATACGCCCCAAAGGGCCTAGAGGATCCCCTTGCACATCCCTAGAACCAAATAAACAAGGAAACACAATAAAAACCAAAACATAAGATTTGGGAAGAGGAAACAGGGGGAGTGATGATCCAAACAGCAGATGAAATCACAAAAAATTTAGATTTACTCACCTCACCGAGGCAGATATGATTCGAGAAGACACCAGGAGGATTCGATCGTGTGAAGAGGAGTCGGCGAGGGGTGGTATAGCGCACCTCAAAGGAGCGGCCTGGTGCATTTTTACTGTTCAACCAATATGGTGGTGCTCTACCATCATGTTCACTCCCCCAATTATCAATTACACCCATGATAAAATAATAGTCTTTGTATAATAATAATAACATTTATTATTCTCATTTAATACAATGCTACATCATTAACTAACATTTAAATAATTGTTTCAAAAATAATTCTAAAAACCCCCATTAATCATCCAATCAAATTAATATAATAATAATAATAACATACTTAATATTATTAGTTTTATGTATTTATTTTATTTAAAATAAAATAAAAATACATCATTTTAAAAACTGGAAAACCTCACAGGTGACCCGCACTGTTTGACTTCCCGTGCACAACCTGATATCTATATTAAAAATTGTTTAATTAAATTAAATCCAACTCTTCATTTTTTCCTTATTTAATACTAACATTTAAAATTACCCTTCTTTCAAAAAGGGAAACTCATCATTATTTGTTTAATTATCTCAATAAAAATTATTTAAAAATTACTCCAATTTGTACTGATTTATTTAATTCATATTGAACTTTAATTTAATTAAATGAAATCCCCAAAAAATCAATTATTATTATTGTTCATAATAACAATAACAACCAATCATTAAAACATAATAAAAATAATTACATTATTTTTATTATTATTAAACCTAAAATAAAATAAAAAACCTCTTATTAAATATAAAAACATCAGTATTAATTATGGAACTTATTATTTAGTTAGACGATTCATTGAGATACCCAAAACCCTCATTAATTTTACATCAGTATTATACCTCATTAAACCCCCAATTAAAATCTTTTAACATAAATGTTACACCCAATTTAATTAAAAAATATTATTTATTCATTTTTATCATAATAAACATTTCAAAATTAATTATGAAACTTCCAATTTATTACAATATCATTAATATGATAAAAAATATGACCCATAACCCCTAATTTAATTTCAATAATAATAATTATAATTAAATTCATAAAACTAAAATACTAATAATCTCATTATTATTATTATCCAGACATTTGATAAACCCAACACCACTATTTAATAACAACTCTTCATTAAATTTGAAACTCCTCATTTTATTAAATGTTTCTTTTTGAAGCTCAAAATCATTATTAAATTATCATAAATAATATACCCCTTTAACATGAAATTAATATATCAACACATAAAAATAATTTATGACACCATAATAATAATAACATTATTATTATTATCATATTACTTCATTTAATAGTAAATGGTCATTCAATAATTCTGAATCTCTTCATTTAAAAACCATGGTTTTTCGATAAACCCATAATCCACGTTAATTTATACAATCGTCAATTAATTAATTCTTTAACAATCATTTAATTAAACAACCACAATAATTATAATAATAAATTAATTATTATTATTACTAATCTATTATATTAATTAATTACAAACTATTAAATAAAATTAATTAGTTACATTAAATAATTTATTAAACAGTGTACAATAAACGGGTTGGAACGCAACCGTTTGATGCCCGTGAAGATACATTAAAGTGGAATTTTCCAAAATCAGTGTTCTTGAGACCCATCAAGACACCAAAAACATTATTAGGTAATTACTCATGTCCAATAATGACACCATTATTTGTTCCCAATGTTAGAATAAAATTAAATAGCTCGGATTAAAAAATGACCAATTGATAAACAGTAAAAAAATCAAAAAATCACATTTTTACCCAGTTCAATAACACGAGATTTTACAAAACCTCATCTGCCTCAGCTATTGATGTAGGTCCATCTTGTATCTCTCGGGATGGATTGAATGCATTTTCTTCTAAACATTTATCAATGTTTGGAGAGTCAACAATACATTCAACACTTTTGTACATAGTTTTCATGATGGATATCAAGAGGATTGATGAATATGCATCTAAATTTGGATTAATATAATATAAAGTATTGATAGGTAGCACATACTCTCCACCAAGCTATTTTATGGGGACAAGCGATATCATTTATAGATCATTCAGGGTGGTGACCCTAGCCCCACCATCAAAATAAGTATGTTTCCCTTTCCACTGATATAATACTGCATCAATATAATGTGACTCTGAGAATTCCAATGGGTCTTTATTGGCATTATGCAACCCATTTTGAATTAAGACATTATTTGAAACATTGGTTATATGGTGAGGGGATTTTCATGTGTTCTGGAATCCAGAGCTTTCCTAGAATGAGTGTAACTCTAGAACTATTTTTAATAAATACATTTATGATATTGACCCCATTTATCCTATATGACACATACTTTTGTTTGATGTATCCTTTTATAATATCATCTTCATATCGATCTATAAAAAAAATAACCACATGGAATTTCACATGATTTTTCTCTATTTGGTAGACCTCGGTAGCGGAATCCTCAAATAAAATGTCCTTAGGGTAACAAAAATACTCTATGAATGCTTCTTAGAGGACATTGGAAATCCATAGGGCATCCATGATCGATATCATGGATGTTACAATTGATAACAAACTCATAATATCATACATCTATTCTAAAGTCTTATACATCCCTAGATGGTGTTCTCTTCCGTATACACTAGGGCATTGAGTATTTGATGTAGATGGATAGGCCCTCGAGATAAGATATTGATGCACTCCATTCCATGGTGAGTTGGGTTGAGAATGTCATAATACACTCCAAGGGTGACCTAACATGTGTTCATACTCATATTCATATTCTACAATGATAGGGTCATGGTGGATTTTTTCCTATGTTGGAGGATTTTCCTTCTCTAGGGGAACTCTCTTAAGTGTTCTATTATGAGTTTCCCCAGTATTGGTAACCAATGAAGGGTGGTATCAAGGTTTATTTCTTCTGCCACTATCGTGTCTTCTCCAATATCCTCGTCACTTATGGGCTCTTCCAATTGATACCTAATTAGATGTGGGTAATATGGTTTATTATCAATAATCAAAATCAATGAAGGGATACATTATTTGAATGGAATTAATGTAATTGAAGATCAAATCCTCTTTTGTGGGGACATTGTTTGATTGGCTATTTCTATTGGCTCGATTTTTTTGGGATGTTCCCAGTGTATCAAATATGAAGGAATAAATTTGATTTCGTCCAAAAAAAATTATCCATGATGTAGGTTCATCCTCATGCACCCTCTATGTCTTTCCGGTTAGTTTGATTTTTCATTGATGTGTTTAGGAGGTTTGTGGGACCGATGACACAATCTATATTGTAGCAGAAGTGGATGGGGGTGTATTTGGTTGTATTAATAATTCTATAATAATACCATCAGTTTGGAAGATTTTATTCCTAGTCATTCAACCGTATAAATTCTATTCCATCCTTATAATAACTTTTTTCCCTTCACCACATTATTCAAGGGTAGCTGAGGAAAAATAAACACGGGTTGTTAGTCATCCCAACATTAATTTCCCCAAATCTCCGATTTTTTGTGGGATGTATATGGCTATAAACCACTATTTAATGGGATATCCTAGTATCAAATGAAAGGGGAATTAGTCATTCTGGACATTGAGACCTACCTATTAGGGCCTCTTAGGTTCTAGCTGTTAGAGTATATCATATCAATAATGGAAATAAAATAGTCACAGAATTGATCATTTTAGGCTGAGTGATATTTATTTCTTCACAATCGGAATTGATATCATGGGTCTCCACTTTTTTTGGATGAGTTGGGGTTTCAGTTGATTCCTAAGAGGTTATGCACAATATGGTGGAAGTATCATTTATATAGTAGGCATAGATTCTCCTTTAAGCGTGATGGATGATTCATCATCTTTTCATGGGATTTTACCGTAGGAATAATAGTGTTACATAGAAAATAAGCATAGTACATAATATGTTGTATTCCTATATTTGTAAAATAATGGATAAATACATAAACCCACCAATTTATTTCAGTAGGATGAGTGGTTTCTGTATATTTTAATGATGGATAACAATTTTGAGAACAATTGTATCCTCCTAGGGAAGTGTTCAGTTCATGTATTGGTTTATCCCTTTCCATTTGGAAATGAAATATGTGAATTTCTCATTTTCACTCTATTTTAAATTTTATAGTTCACTTATTATTATCATTTGTACTGTTGAGATATACTATAAGTGGAATGGCTTACAAAATTCTTCCCATCCATTGTTTGACCATGACAGATAATTTTTTAAAATATGATGGTCTAACCTTTCAGGGTTTGTAAAAATAATCTAAGTTGCATTTCATGTTGTTTCTCTGGAGTTCCCATTATTGAATCATAATGGGACACATAGTCCATCAGATGTGTTTTCCAATCACTTGGAAAATTTAATATCAAAGACATTAGACTCCCAATGTTGGGACTAGCTATGATGTTTCTCACTCACTCAGGTTAAGGTTTACCATCCATCATCAACGGTTCACACCCATCCTCAATGGCCACCAATAGATCTACAAATAACTCGATGATGTCAATTATCCTTTTATGAGTGTTATTATAAAAATGAATGTGGATAGGTATATGAATCATTACGACCAAGTGTACTAGTTATTCCATCATGTTTGGTTGATATCCTATTATGGATATCTATTGAGGGTTTTCATAAACATGTTCTTGTTTTATCCTCAATAGAGGGAAATATTAATATCCATCTATGATCAGGTCTAGGTAAAACATTGGGTTGATGTGCTGAGTTTGGATGATGACATGTTCATGATTCAATTTCTAGAAAATATTCTTGTGGATGATTTAAACCTATGAAATTTTTCATTGAGGCTCTACCCAGGAAGCACATTAAATATGAATGTTACCTTTTAGGAACATCTAATTGATTCACCTCAACTATTTCATTCATCTTTTTGTGAAGAAAATCATTCATTCAGTTTTGGGATATCATCCTCATTGAGTGGAGGTGGAAGATTGTATATGGACTTATCATTATTTTTTTAGTGATTCTCTATCATGAAAATACATGATTGATCAAGGGATCACACAAATTTATGGAAATAAACAAGATCTAGGTATATACACATTCTTCATTTATCTTAGTTTGGAACATGTTCTCGATGGAACCATCCACTCCCCAGTCCTCTTTATTTTCATCATTACTGATGTTGTTAATATGATTAACATCATTGTATTTTTTCCTCGGCATAATGATTTATAATAATTTTACTAGATGTTGAGTTATTGGAGGATTGTTTTTTTCCATTTTTGTATCTATACCATCCTTTACAGAATCCTATTCAGGAGTTTTTTTGAATGGTGACTCGAAGTGAATTTTCATGCATCCCATTCATAGAACACACATCAAGTGGAAATGAGTCCTAATAAGGGGATAAAGTGGAGACTGTAATTCATTTCATCCTCTATAAAAAGGAAAAATACTAATTTCCATTTTGGGGGTTGTCGAGGTAAAATTTCCACCATCCATGTGGGATGGGGTTGCATCCATTCTCTTATTGTTGTTCACTGGTCTAGATTGGTCTGTCCTACAAGGGTATTTTGTACAAAAACTTACACTAGCCTTATGGGTAGGGATGATCCCATATTGTGGCAGCAGCTTTCACTATTATTTCCCTATTGATCTCGCACACCCCTCTTTATGCATGATTTGGATTCAATGTTGAGTCTATACACAAATTACGTTCCTATAATGATATATTAAATTCTTGATGATTTTCTTCCATTTATCTAGATTTGTGTTTAATGTTCTTAGTTCCCCATTAAAGTGTTTTTCAATGGATTTCTACCATCGTTCATGATTCTATTTAGACTTATCAAAGGTTTTCCCTTGTTGAGTGTTCCATAATTCATAATCAGAGGTTTTTCTTAATGGATTCCATCATGTAATGAAATTATATGTTGTCATATCTAATGTGTTATTCAAGATGGGGCACGGGATGAAATGAAAAGATCCATTCTACCCCATCCCTGGATATGAAAAATAGGCGGGGAATCAATAATTATATGATGAAACTCATGTAATCAATTAATGAATGTAATTTGAAGATCCATTGATCGCTTCGCTAATCATGGTCATTATGAAGATTGATGCTCTTCGAAGTTGATTTGATGAAGATGATCTACCATCATTCTGACATAATATTCATTACAATTATAAGGTAATAAGTTTTAATTTTGGTTGAGAGTTTCCCAAAGATTCATATTGATTTTTTTGAAAGCATAATTGTAAAAATTCCTTAAGAATATGAAATTGAGAAGCGGAAGATGAAAAAAACCAGATGTGTATATCATCCTGGGAATGTTTTTTGTCAATTGAAACGTATCCCTTTGTTTTTCTATGAGAGACTCCTAAACTTAGTCAAACAAATATTAGTGCTTATTTATGTTTTCATCACTAGTTGCATGACTATTGGTGGCCTCATTGGTTTGGGATTTTCCTGATGGCGGCTTCAAAGATGAACGTTTCCCCATGCATCTTATCGTTGATAATAGATTCCACATGATAGTGGAAGGTTCTCTAACATGTTCGGTTCTATCTATTTATACATCTTATAATATGAGTGTTTTATTATATTTCTCTCTGTAAGGTAATGATATTATTTTTTAAATGATATACCACAATTTGGAGGACCTTTACTATGAAAGGAATAATGGAGTGGTCTACCATCACAGCTTAAAATCAATGTATACAGAGAATTTATCCAGCATATATTTTGGGGAGCACATTCATGGTAGATGATATAAAGGGAGGAACTACCTATTATTTTATATTCTAGACATGATGAGGGATATTCTGATGCTCATCTGGGGATAAGATCTCATGATCAATCAGCATGTTCCCACAAAGTAAGCTTCATGGTATATGTTCTAGGGAGGAACTCCATAGATGTAGGTAATAATTTTTTGGGGAGGACCCTCACCACTGCTATTGACACTCCCTTAATATGGAAACAGTTCTGTAGGATGTTAATACATAATTGATATATATTTGATGACCTCAATAACTCCAGTATCCCTCAGAGAAGGTATATGAGTCTGCTACTAATTTTCCATTTTCCATTGGTGTGATATAATTTCATTCATTCTATTTCAGTAGACTAGTGCATATTTTTTAATGTTATGTCCTTCACTAATCAGATTTGGTTCAATTGGATCACATGGTGTTTCTAGAATATCCCAGTAGGCTTATAGAATTTTGGAAGTGATTTATGCCTTCCCTAGATCACCTTAAAAGTTGGACTGGTGTCCCCCTATCGGATAGGGAATTTGTGCTTTATAATGATTTCCATTTACTATAGAATATTGTAGATGAGTCTTATATATAGGAGAAGGGATGCGTATATTCATTGTAGTTACCCCCTCTTTGTGTGAATGAATCACCCCGCACAAGGAGGTGGGCTTTTGGGATTAGATAATTGCTATTGTCATTGATGTGATTACATTTTGGAATGTCTATAGGATATGGTCGTGCATTGATGTATTAACCTCCATTGTTCCTACGACATTTTGAGATACATACTTGATATGAACAAGATTATATGTTTATTTTGGTGTTCGGGATGGAATGTTTGTCTATCCCAGATTTTTAGCTGAGGTATATCAACTATGATATCCAAAATTCGACCATATTTTCATGGAACTCATGATTTTATTAATAAATTATTTGAATCTTCTTGTTTATTTCCTCTATGTTTGATTTACTGGATTGGTATTCATCCATATGAGTTTTTATTTTCTTATGATATACTGTTGTATTTTTATAGCAGTATAGATTTCAACAAGTAATAATTTTTATCTATTCGTGGTATTATATAGTATTTTATTAATATACATTATAATAGTTTGAAGGAATAAACATATGCTAGTAGTTTTCCACCTTCTATGAGTGGAGGGATTCATATTTGTTAGAATATATTTAATATATTCATTTTTATCATATATTGTTGACGTGCTTCATGAAAGTGACAAATAATATGATTCCACCAATAAGATGACTCTGTATTTATTTAGTTGGATTATTCACCTAGAATAAGTATAATTCCATGTTTCGGAATGTTTGAATGTCACCCTCCATGAACCGACCGGGGAACTAGGTCAGATGGACTTCAGCAGTGGCCTGTGTGGAAATATCCTTTCTATGGTGAGGATATTGAGCTATAAAAAATTGAAGGATATTATTTATTATATGGTTCATTTTGGAGGACCCATACTCTATAGGGATAATGAATCTAGTTAAACATTTATCAGACTCTATAAGGTGCTTCAGGAACTCTTTATCAAATTATGGGGAAAATCTCTAGAAATGGTTTGAGATAGACATCAGAGCTATCCAGTTCGTTGCCATATAAAATTGCTGGGTAGATAGCTGGTATGGTTTCAAAGAATAAATGTCATATCGAGCAGCATCCATGAATGGTCGATTACCGTTCATGTAGTACTCATCGACCGATTTATTTGAAATCCAATGTTAAATTCTCTAGGTGGGAAAGGGTATCTTCTATATAGTTGAGGTCATGATCTATGCATTGTCTGATGTGTGTGTTTCCGATAAAATATGATATTTTAATGGATTAAATTGAGTTTTTGTGATGGATACTTGCAATATATGTGAACAAAACATACAATTAAACCTTAAATATTTATTATCTCATAACCACAAAGGTAACCGATGGTCTCATTTAGACTTATTTAATTTCGTATATGAAAGGGCCATGACGCTGGGTAATATTACCATGTAGGATAAGGAATCACGTCGGGTTTACTATTTTCCTTCTAATGGAAGTTAGATAACCCGAAAATATATTTCTTGGGGTTGTGTTTTATAAAATCATTTCGCTCAGATTAATTAACTCTATATGGTCTCCAGTATAATTTTTTTGTAGATCCTGAAACACTTAAAATCACTCATATCTATGAAAACTCATGTCGAAAAATTACAATAATAGGAATTCATTAGGGATCTAAGCCGATGACACTTAACAACAGACATTAATCAATAGGGTGGGAGGTCATGATCGTCACACCCTTTTGGGGATAACTATTCCCTATTTCAGGACTCTCCTAATGATTTAAGTTGTGTTCATAAATCCTTTGTTCAATCCCACATATGGATATGAAAATCATCCTGTGTCAATACTCAATTATAAATATGCACGGTTCTAAAGTAAACTGTATCTACTAGAGGTTAATCATTTCAAGGGATATCTATATGTATATGATGTTTTCCATCATTAATACTTTTTTATTGATGTATTAGGGATTATTTGTTAATTAATTAAGATGATGCAGGTTTAATGACACATGGTGAGATTATATGGAGTTTGTTTTCATATATTTAGACTGATGTTATTGTGATGTGGGGATCAAACCCATAATACTGGCTTCATATGTATTCTTATGGGAGGAATAAGAACACACATGGTTCAATGCTGCTTATCAAGGCATAGCAATTTTTTGGCCATGTGATAATGACCATATAGTACAGTTTAATTTAATGTTGAAATGATGTACATAGGAATGGTATCCAATAAATGTTTTTTTGAAGGAAGTATGTTGGGGTGAACCAAGGCGACCAGAAGATATGTGGTCTCCTGGGTGGATATCACCCAACCACTAATGTGGCTCGGAGAACATTATGATGAATTTGGGTATTGGGTTTTGACCTTAGGGATTCTTACTACATATCCTAATCAGTTGGGAATAATTCCCACATAGTTTGGTAATATATGGGGATTACACCTATGGAGGAGGCCCATGTTTCTTAGAGGGATATTTTGATTCGGGATTTCACTGAAATGGATTCCCATTGATCATTATTTTGGATTATATCATATAGGATGCCCGGAGAGCATGATTGGGGATTATAGCATATAAGGGTCCCATTCATGTGCTACTTGAAATGGAATATGTACCTTTGAAGGATATTGTATCGTTTTGTAGAATATACTACATATGAGTCCCAATGAATATAATTTGAGGATTACATTTATAGAGGCCTACCATTTGAAGGTTTGATAACATATGATTTTCATGGTCACAGCTAACCTCTATGCCCAGGTGAGTCATGATCTGTGTGAGAAACAAAACGAAGTAGTAGATTTGAATATCACATGATCCACTATGTCTTCTACTGGATAAGGTTATATGTCCATGGGAGAGAGTTAGGGCCATTCTTATTATTGAATTCTCTTGTATTTTAGTAGTGATTTTTTAAAAATAGGGTGATCCATCCAACTACCTACTCTGTTGGTGAGGAGTAGAATGATCATTGCCTCCAGTAGGAAATTCTAGGTGATTACACCAAGAGGGATGCCATACTGGCCTTTATAGAAGAGAGGATTAGCCATCACTGGCCTCCATAGAATTGAAGGACTAGTGGTTCACTACAATCCATAAATTGGGTAGGTTAACATGGCCACATCTAAGGTCATAACCCTCATAACCATGGGCGTTTTGACATTAAAACAATATATGGGACCTTTTTTTGAGGAAATTAAAAATAATACCCTACATACCATGAGTATGTAGACTTGTGACGACACGTTTATGTTTCTGAGCATTTGATCATAGAATATCAGTTGTTATTGAATTAAAATTAGCTTTATTTAATAAGACTCAGCTGTAGAGGGACCAATATGGGGCCTAGTGAGTCGAATGAATAGAGTAACGAGAGATAGAGTGATGAACAATCTTGGATGCCCCATCCCGCAATGCAGGTTAATTTTAAGGATGGGATTCCCTTTGTGTGGAATTTTTCTAAATGGGTGAGGGTACTATCTACAAAGTCATATTCTTGGTGAACATGGGTTCTTCTCTCGTAGCGTGTTTCATTGTAGGGATATGTTCAATTCACATTGTGTGTTATTATGTGGGGCAATTTTACTCCCATGTAGCACTATGCAATGTTGGGAAATGTTCCTCCCACATAGTTCTTTTCTATGTTGGGAGAGGTTTCTACTGCATAGAATTTTTCTATGTATGATCAATCCTATAATGGGTCCATGTATTTATTCCCTTTGTAATAGTTTTTTTCAAAATGTATTTTATGTTTTTGGATGGATATACAATTTATTATTTCCTACAAAAAGCATTGTGTTATTTTTATAAAATCAAGGGAATAGAAACCTCATATTTTTGACATTCATATGAGATCTCCCCTTGTGGTCTCCATTTTTTATCATATCCCCTTGATTCCCAAGGGATTATATTATAGATGAATGTAAGGAAAAAATACTAGCAAGGATGACCATCCATGGTAGACTACAAGGATTATTTTGTGGGAGCCTAAGGTGGCTGACCCAGATCGGGAATGATTATTTTCTTGGGGATGTCATTTTTGAGGTCATAAATAGCCACATGACACTGCAAACAAGTTATTTTAGTTTGTGGGTAACGATGGACCATCCCAACTAGAGAACTATTTCATTTTCTAGGGATAGTTTTTTGTGTTGTATAAGATCGTTGTCCAAACCACGGAAGAATACGTTTCAATCATTGGCACTGGATGTTTGTGTCATCCGAAATACTATTTCTTTTGAGAGGTACTTTGAAAAGTGGTGGAATTCTATGTTCAGAATTGGTGTGCTAGTGGATTTTTACCATAAGGGATCGACGCATCCATAGAGGATTCCTACCCTTTGAAGATTTTTCTTCAAATTCTTATTTTGGGATTATCTCTATGATTTCCAATTTTTTAGGGTTCTCATTATTCTTGCATGAGTAATTTTAAAGAACCAAAAAATTTGTTTATGATGTGTTATTGTTGTGATGGACTTTCTGGTAGAGGATGTAGAATTATTATGAACTAGGTGTTTATGTGTCCAATTTTAAAATGATACTAAACCATTATTGTTGTAGTTTGGATTTAAAGGATATGTAATGAAACATTGTAAAATATTATTCATTAATTATGGATGGAAATTATTTATTTATATTAACGGTGTTAGATAATATTTTTTTCCATTGGATTGTATGATGATAAAAAAATTAATAATAACACTCATCATAATCCTATATATAATTGAATATCCTACATTACTATAATGAATGGGGTATAGTCATTTCGAGTAAAATATTAATGTCCTCAAAATATATGTGGATTGGTTTTTATAATAGATGTGTCTTGGGGTAATGACAATGAAATGAATTGTTCAAATATATCTCAACCATAATATTGGTGAATAGTTATTGTTCCCATATTACGCATCTGGTTTGAGACTCCTGAGGGATCTTCTTTGGAAAACAAAAATTTTCATAATAATCAATCAAGAATTATTTAAAGAGATTATTATGAAAGATATCATTATTATAACATATGGTTTCATAGGTTTAAGATAATTTGTCAAGATTTAGACATCATATAAATTATTTTATAATTTTTATGTAATTTTAAAATATGATTATTATTATTACCCACACGATGCTTATTTAATTTTTCCAATGGATGGAACCTGATGGAACCGTGTTAATTATTAATGTTCAATTCATCAAAGTGATTTTCCCCAAGAGAAATAAATTTAACGGGCGATGGAATGAATACTATTTTTTCTATTATTACATAACATTATAAATAAAGGAATCATGTTGAGAATTGAAATGAGAAAATGATGGAATAAAGTTCTATTATGTCCTTCATGTGGAAATGTCTACATAATTTCAGTGAATCTTCTCCTTATCTAATATTAGAGAAATATATTAGTACCATTTGGAATTTTATAGTCAATTTTCATGTATTGCAATCATGAAAATATAATTTCGTCCACCTATTATATGTATGGAAAAGAATATCAATTGTGTAATCTCATTATTAACACATGGGAATGATATTATTTTTTCCCACTAAGTGTGATGATTATAGATAATCATCTATTAATATCTACATTCTTTATATTAATAAAAAATGGAAACATAATTCATTGGATAATACATAATAAAGAAAAATACCTCAGATCATATAAAGAAAATTTTACAACAGTTGTGTGGTATTCTTCTACTATTATAATAAAACTAGAAAGGATAATTGATCAATTTTTCAGTGGCTTAAATCAATACCTCCAAATGGAGTTATCTATAAGAGACATCAGTAGTTAAGAATAAAATATTTTGTGAACATTACAAGTATACATAGAGATTAGAGTTACCATTGAATATTATTGTTTTTATAAGAAAAGAAACATGAAATTCAATTGAAATTATAAAAATAAAAACAATGGAGGGAAAAAGATGACCCCTTCGTCCTGATTAACGAGTAAACATGCACATTGTGTAAATTTTCATAAGGAGGATAGTAAATATTATAAGTTTGGATGTTATGTTCATCAGTAATTTAATGTCTAAGTGATGTTGAGATGTTATCCAATGATAGTGAAAATGTCGCACAAAATATATTACCCATACTCCAGTGTTTCAAATGGATGGAATATTGGAATTATAGTAACCAATATTTGAACTCAATTGTTAATGATGATAATGGAAGTCATAAAAATATTATTCTCATAGAAAATGAGAAATATCATTTTAGGAATTTCTAATCATGGGTATGATAATGGTGTCGTGAATGGTATACATACTATCCTCATAGAACTACTAATTAATTATTTGATTCTGGACATGTCCACTCATTTATATCTACTTAATATTTTGGGGGTATCAAAGTAACAAATAATGATTTAAATGTTGAATTAGAATTGAATCACCCTAATGGTATGATGTTTGTTTCTAAAATATATTATTCTAATTGAATTAATTCTTTTGGGAATTTACTTCCAACAAATCTCGTTATGATATTATATTTGATTTTTATGTTATGTTTAAAATCTATTGGACTTATATACATAATTCCCCAAAAATATTCCATTAAATGGAAATTAATATTATTATTATGAAACAAATAATGACTATCTATTAGTGGGATGATAAAAATGAACACCCAATGGGAATCATATCCATTATATGGGTCAATATTCCTTTTCAATATTGAATTATCTAAGATGGATGGATATAAAATAGACATTTTTGATATCCCTATTATTGAGGAGTTTATTTATTTCATTAAAGAAGAGTTTATTTTATTCCACCAAATCATGAATTTGTTTATTAAGTATAACTCATAAATGGTGTGAGAACTATTTTAGTAACTTCGTATAGAATCAACATATGTGATTTGAAAGAATGGAAGGATAAATTGAAGGAGAATCATGGAAAATAGTTCATTCTCCCATTTGTATCATCTTGGGATGTACCTATTATTTTAATTATGATGAAATATTATTAAATGAAACTTGTCATCGATTTTTGAGAACATAACTAGACCAAAATCAATAATAAGTATCCTCTATCACGTATTGATGTTTTGTTAAATCAATTATGAGAACCAAAATATTTTTTAATTATTGATATTTTATATGTATATTATTATATAACCGTAAAAATTGAATACATACCTATTATATCCTTCAATAATAGATATCAAAACTAAGAATTTATAGTGATGATTTTTGGAATTTTTAATTCTATAAAAATCATAGAGGATTTAATGAATAGAATCATTATAGATTATCTTGATCAGTTTCATGTAGTTGTTATTGATGATATTATTTTATATTAAAAGGGTTAGAAATAAAATAATGATAAATATAGAATTGTACTAAATCCATAATGAATGAAAACTTGTAAATAAAATTTAAAAATTGTGTATTTTTGGTATAAATGTTTAATTTTTTCATATACTATCAAGCGAGGACATATCAATGAATCCTTCAAAGATTTCATTTATTAAAAATTTTACTAGAATAGAAATTTTTACTAGGATCCATATAATTCATCATTTTGGTGGATAATATCAAATTTTTATATAGAATTTATCATGGCTATCTAATCAACTCATGAAGTGACCTAAAATGGTTCTATGTTCTATTAGAGAGATAAATGTGAACAATATTTCAAGAAAGTAAATAGAATGTCAGTAAGTTAACCTATGATTAAATTACTATATAGTGGAGAATGTTTTTTGATATATAGGGATGAATTGAAGAGGGGAGTAGAATGCATAATCATGCATAATGACATAGTAATATCTTAAGCCTTAATGTAATTGATGTTTTAAGAAAAAGTTAACAAGATCATGATAAGGTGTAACCTACAGTAACATTTCCATTAATTGTATGGAGGAATTATTTATATAGAGTGAGGTGTGATACATATACAAGTAAAAAAAATTTAAACTATATCTTCACACAATAATAATAGCATATTTTCTAGAGAATATGGTAGGAGTTAATTAAAGAATAATGTTTTTTAATATATTACCACAGTATAAAAGGTAACAAGGTGTTCATTTCTTTAATTTGGATGGATTGTGATATCGTATTTATGATGAGAATCGCAAAATACCCAATATTTGTTGATTTTAAATGGACATATCATGAAATCATAAATGATTAGGAAACACAATATCTTGTTAAATGAGTTCTCAACCTTCTATCAAATTAATGATTAAGGAGGCATTGAAAGAAGATGTCAGACTATAAAAGAATCTCATAAATATTCATGAATTAAATCCTCATTATGATGTGATGTTATTTTTTGGTAAATGTTTATGTTTCTCATAAATAACACACGGGAAGAAGTAAATGATTAAGGAATATCATAGTTTAATATTATCTATTAACCCTAGACGAAAAATATATTTATATACATTTGAAACAACATATTTGGATGGGGAACATAAAAAATTAAATTTGAAAGTATGTATCTTGGTTCCCAGAATGTGAATAGGTAAATTCTAGGAGACAAAATTCTATTGCGAAGTTATGAAAATTACATATACTAGAATGGAATTGTGGAAATAATCAACATGGATTTGGTCATGAGACTTCCCAAAACATATAAAGGCCATAATTATATTACAGTTATATTTGATCAATATAGGATGTTAGTACACTTAATTTAAATTAGATAATATTTCTCTCTTGATCATCATTCTATAATTTACATTAATGATGTGGAATGTTTTCTTGGTGTATCATATTCTATTGTATCTAATCATGATCCTAAATTTCGTTGAATGATCTCGATAATTCTTCTATAATATTTGGATACAGAGATGACTATAAATACCACATATCCTCATAAGATAGATGTACAGTCTAATTGAACCATTCAAACCCAATAGGTTATACTGAGATATTTTTAAATTTATTTTAAATGTGGTTATTATCCACACATTCCTGTAGTCATGTTGTCATATAATAATAGCTACCATTCCATAATTCAAAAGGATCCTTATTAATACAACTATTGAATGATGAGTCTATATCCTATAATATGGGTTAATGTTAGAGAAATAACGTTGTTCTATCCCGATCTAGTTAAATAAATGATGGATAAATTAAAACCCTATTTGAATCACATCATAGATGATCAATGTACATAGATATGATATGGTGAAAATTATTGATGAAAACTAGAATTTTATGTTGTTGAGGAGTAATTCGTATGAATTACTCTATTCAAGAAGTTAATGTGATTCAGTAAGAAGATAATAATTATCTCTTAGTAAATTTTCCCTTAAAATAATCTTCATCACATTGGGTTGGTTTCTTATCACATAGTACATCCAGCAAAACTCTCTCATATAGATTATGTGTTCTATTTATCTCTTATTAGGATGTACATATACAATATTTCGCATGCATTGAACTATGAGGTTCTTAAATGGTATAATGATATTTATTATGATAAAAAACTAATATAAATATTTTTTCATTGAGATAATTTGTTATGGATCGAGATTTCTGAATTGGTAAAATTTCATTTGAGGAATATGAAATTTATAGAAGCTACAAGGTAAAATAAGGCTTAAAAAGTATAATTAATATTATAATTTTTTATTTTAAATATGAATAATTTATTTTATCATATAATTTTTATCGAAAACCATATTACCTTAAATGGTTTCTAAAAGTAGTTGTAGTGACTATCCGTGAAACAGAAAAATCTTGTACATGATTTTAAAACCGTTAAAGTAATGTTATTTGGGTGAATTATTACATTAGTAAAATTTCATAAAAAATAAATATTTTTTTGAATGTTTTACGATTTTATATTTGAATTTCAATTTTTCCAATTTTTTACATTGAAGTCATATCTAATTAATTTTATCTATAATGAATTTTACAATATTTCATGTTTAATAAAATTTCATTAAATTATATAAAGATCAATAATTTTTTAAATTAGGAAATTTTAAAACATAAATGGTTTAAAATAAAAACCCCTAGTCATTTAAGATCAAATTTTTACCATATAATAATTATTATAATCATTTCATACTAAAATCATAACTGGTGTTATCATTAAAGTTGGTGACCATGGTTTTAATTGAAAAGTTATAGTTCAAATTAACACAAATATACATCTAGATTTAATTTTATAATTTTATGTAGACATTAAAAAATTATATTTTAATATAAATTGTAAAGACCCGTATCTTTACATACATGGACATTACATTACTTTTGCGGAATACTTAGTAAATTACAAAAACACACACACAAGGACCGTAATAGTTTAGTGTCTTTGGAAACTCGGACTATAATCTTCTAATCGTGGTGAAAGATCTTCAAAATCTCCCATAAAGATCTTCCTTTTTTTTTAACCTAAAACCTTTCTTTATATCCTGGGGAAAAGAAAACATAAAAGGGTGAGCTCAAATGCTCAGTAAGGGTAATCAAAATAAATATCAATCACATCATATTCATAAGAACATAACATTTTGGAAATCATAACCTGCAAAAGAGAGCATAATTTCATAATCATGGGATAAATCATGGAAGTGAAAAAGTAATCCCAATAATCATAACTTAAAACATGAAACTTTGTGGCATACACACATAATCATAGATAATCATTTCTTGTTAGTCAAGACTAATTTCCAAGACTATCTTAGTGGACAAAGTCCCTTCTGAATCGAGTAACCCTCGTTTCAGTCCTGTTTCACTGAACCGGTATAACCTACCGTTCCAGCCCTGTCTATCTCATGAGATATAAAATCTTTACCCAATTCATTGGAGGGAGATATAGGTCCCACCCATCTTATAATGAATCCTTTCTTATGTGTGCCACATAATCATAAACCATACATCATAACGTAACCCATGTAATAAAAATGGGATTCTTAAACAACATGACATCATAAAACAATTCATATAAGATAAAGGAATTCATAAAAATATTTCCATCACAACATGATCAAATCAATGTTATAATAGGGATAAAAACAAACCCCTTTATTATCTTAGATGGAAAATAAATTTGATAAAACACTTGAACTCCATTCTTGAGGAAAATATCCTTTCTTCTTCAAAAACATTTTTCCTTTCATAACATGTCATACGACTTTAAAATAAAAGAAGTTGATTAAAAATAAAATTGAAAACTTGTAAAGGAAGCTTCTTGGAAATAATGTTTTAAAAATCCATTCATGCCGTATAAGTTAAAAAAACATTCTTCGTACTTTTGTCGGAAAAGTCAAAAAGTACCTCGTACGAAAAACGACAAAAGATTCATTTCATATCTTTTACAAAAAACTCACCGAAGGGTAAAATTGGATATACACTATTGTATAAGGATGGAAATAATATTACATATTTATGGAACATGGATGTGGATGATAAAATACACCCTAGTAATTACCAAAGTAAAAACAATCTCGGATAAAAGTGAGATTGTGATATTTCCCTTACCTTAGGTCCGATTTGCTTCGTATGTGTCCGAACCTCCTGTATAATGATTTAAATAATGTCATTGACTTATTACAGAATCATATTCATTGTTATTATATCATATATGGTTCACTTATGACATTATATTACCCGTTCTTTTGTAAATTCCATGTTAAAGAAGCGTTTTGTGTAAAATCGTTTCATTTATCGTAGGTGTTTTGACTTTTTGTTCTTGACATCATTATTACTTATATCATGATTTACTTACTTCCAGAATATAAAATATTATTTATATATCATATATATTCAGTATATATAATAGATAGATAAATAAAATGAAAAACACCGTTCATAGAGACGGTAGTCCGTACGTACGCATGAACGCTGTTTTTCTTTCCTTATTGTCTTGAATGGAAGTAAGTAGATGACATATATATATATATATATACATAAATCCAGTAGCTTTATAATGTCATATATTTCATTATTATTTCTTATATATACTTTATAATCATTCTTAAATGGTTAACATGGAGAATGAATCTCATCGCGTCGTGGAGACGGTAGTCCGTACGTACGCACGAGCGATGATATCATTTCTATTGAATTGAATTGGAGTGAATTATACAATATATCAGAATCAATATGATGTTGTAATAACTATGTATAGTTATTCTTTACACCATTATACCCATCCATGTAAGGTGGTAGTGGAAAATAGATTACACCACGACGTGGAGACGGTATTCCGTACGTACGCACGCGCGGTGATTTCATTTTTCCGTAGGATGGATAGAAGGTGAATTAGGGTTGTTTCATACTTATAATAACATATAAGTATATGAGTGATACTGATGTTATTACTTCATAATGAAACAACCTAATAAGAAGAAGTGGAAGAAGAAATAAAGATGAAAGAATTGGTAACGGTAATTACCTCTTCTTTGAAGCGCCTTTTGGAGACCTCCTCTTAGGGAACTAAAATTGGTCTTTGAGGAAGACCATGACCTCTAGGATGTTTCTAGGGAAGTGGAGAAGAGATTTTGTCAGGGGTTGGCCGAGCTTGAGTGCTCAAATTGGTGTGAGGAGGAGGGGGAGGAGGTTTCCTTTTATAAGGGAGGAGAGGGGCACCTTAGGAATATCTCAAAATATTATTTTATATTAAAGTCAAAATCGGTTTATAATGGTTCCAAAGGGTCTTATTTCGAAGCTAAAGTGGGTATGGGTCGAAATCCTATCAACCAATAGGATTTAGACAAGTTTAGGGTATTATTTTAACCTTATCAATTAGATTTAACTCTAAGTTAAATAATTTAACTTTTACCGTGTCTTTTTGTTTTCCTTCACTATATGGTTAATAAACTTACTATAACATGCCAAACGAACCTCAAATTGTATATTATTAATACATATATCCTTATCTAAGTCATTTGGTCGAACCTTAGATTTTTAGGAATAAAATAACAATTAATAATATAATATTTGATTTAAAAACTATTTTGTGTCAATTTTGACACTATTTGATATATGATTTTTGTGAAAGTCATAACAGAATTATATGTTCGAACCAAGTTGATTAAATCAACATTAATATATCATAGTAACCTATAAAATTAGTGTAATTCATAAAAAGTCTCAAATTACATTCATTTGAGCATTTATAACATCAATTATGTTAATATTTCCTTAAATGGGTAATTACTGCATCATCGTTGTGTCATAAATAAATTAATTTATTTAAAGTCTAAAAATTATAAATAAAATATAATTATGTAGGAAATCTTTTTATCTTTCTAATGAATATTTATAGTCGAATTTATCTTATGTATAACCCCATATTAAAAATGTTTTAGTTATTAAACTTTGATTTTAACTATTTTAACTATTCATTAAATAATATAATATTAAATGTCATAATCTAATCCAAGTGGACATAAATGGTCATATTATATTCATAAGGTTGTTTTTGGTCGAATTACACTTATCCAATAGAATTAGGACATGTGTTAGGGTAATAGTAATATCATATTTACCCTTAGTTACCCTATTTACTATTAACCGTGGTAAAAAAAGTAAAAAGTTACTATTCACCAAAAATTATTTTCATCTCATTGAACCACATTTTACTTACTGACATCAACCGTGTCTCTCGGATTTTTGAAATTCCATTCACAGAAGCGGTAAAATTAAGATTTATGAAGAAATTAATTTTTTTTAACTACCACTTAGTAGTTTCACTATTCATCAAAAATTGATGTTTTTCATAACAATGCCAAAATTTCATCCTAAGCTATATTTCATATTCCGAATTCAAAAATGAAGTCTATTTTACCAAATTCATAACATAGAAGTTGCATTAATTAATTTTATAATTAAATCCCGCTGTTAAAACAAATAGCGTGTTTTTAAGAAACAATATCTATCAAAAGATTGACACTTGTTTATGTCTGGTTTAAATGTGCAATTACATCCAATGACCAACATTGTATTAAATTGTAAAAATATATTCTAAATATACTTTAAAACTACTCCAATTAATAATTTATCACTATTAATTATTTCGATTAAAAAAAGTTGTTTTTTAATTATAATTTAGTAATTTTCACTATTCATTAGAATATGAAAGTTATCCGAAATGTACCAAAATTTCACCTTAGGCTAAATTCGATACTCCGAATCCAAAAATGAAGTTCATTTTGAAAAATAATATTTACAGAATTTTAAAAAGTGGTTATTACTATTCATACCGGCTAGTTTTAATAATATTTTAATAGCATATCGTTGTTTAGTGAAACTCGGTATTGCGTATTACACACGCTATAGAGGAAGGTCGCGATTGCGTGTAATGCAAGGCAAGTCAAGGATGCGTGTTGTGCAAGATCCTTTTGGTGTAGCATACAACACAAGACATTAGTAAAATAAAAAAGAATATTTTTCATAAAATCTCGGGCTGTTACATTCTACCCCCCTTAAAATGAATTTCGCCCTCGAAATTCGTCGGGGTTATAAATGGTTTACTATTCGAAAGTTTCTTTAATAGAAACCCACATCGTAAAAGGGAATACCAAAACTTGGATTTAAAAACTAAAGTATGAAATGTAACGATTACCCAAATAAACTAATCACTGGGTTTCCACATAGGTGAAAATATGGATATGGAAGAGAAATCTAACCATCATGTTCTGATGGAGAGTGGTAGAAAACATGGCTATGGAAAAGCCAGTAATCACAAATCCATAGATTTGTGATGATATAAGGTACCATCTGATTCATCAGGTATAAGATCACTAGGACAATCATTTTTTGTTTTCAAGATCATTTCCCTAAAGTTGAAAATTTGCTTAGAATAAATACTTACTTTATTTTGGTACAATCTCAATTTTGTTCGTGCCTTGAACAATTTCTACTTCATCTCTTAAATAAATGAAGTTGAATTTGTTATTTGTGAAGTGTTAGCAGATCATGTGATAGAATGACTGTTCATTCCATCCGTCTCAAACAAAAGGTTAGCAAAAGTTATTAAATATACATAAGTCATTCTATAGTGAGATGAATCATATATGGTTCCTAAAATGGACTTATACTTCATATATCATGCTGCTTAATATAAAAAAACTAGTTTATACTAAACAGGGACTTCCTGTAGGCTAGTTGTAGGCGATAAAGGCCAGTCGCACTTCGGTTGTGGGTTCGATTCCTACAGCCTTGTCCGAAGCGATGGGCTGTCGCCCGTCCTGCAGGTTGTCCCTTTTTCTAAAACTACATTACTATAACATCCCATCAATAATATCGAAAATCTTCTATCCTTAAACAATACTAACTTATGTCCAACATAATCCAGTCTAATCTTTAGGCTTATACATAATACTGCAGTCCACTCTCATAATATAGTGACATCGATTACCAGAGATTTAATACTGTCGTTGATCCCCACATATCATAAGATATGTCTTGTTGGTCACATTCCAAACATTCAAAGTCCTTAATCGTGTATTCTCTTGAATACCTTAGTGAAAACATGAGTGCAGTTAAAAGTTAACACCTTCCACATACAAAAATCCTCAAAATTCTATATACTCAAACCATGATATCACTTAGTCCTTATATCAATCATGAGCACATGAATACTGTCAAATATTTCATTTTCTTATTTTCCCTTCATTATGCGCATATCATCTTTTTTCCAAAAATACCTCAATCACTTCGAATACCACATTAGAGCAATACATAAATATTCCAATACACCATAAAAGTACCTCAACAACATTATTCATGAATACCAATACATAAACACTTCAGTCCATCCACATCAATGATTATCCTGGAATAAGTCCTTCCTTGATTTAGAAGTAACTTTTTAGGTCAGGGTATTGAGTTGGGTAATGCCCATGTTCTCCACAAATAAGACATTGAACTCCATAACAGTCTGTCACTCTATGACCCTTTTCTCCACACAGATAACATCGGTCCCTCCATTTGAGGTATTCCTCAAGGTTCTTCTTCACTTCTTTAGAAATCTCAATCTTCCTTTCTTTATGCTCCTCAACATGCGAACATGCATAATAGTCTATCTTCCTCTTCTTTGAAGAATTAGGCATACCACTAAATTTCACCTTGTTAATCATATATCGCGATGAATGATTCGGCATAATCACAGAATCTTTCTCTCTAGGAATTACACAATTTTTTTGCTCATAGTCACCAATTTGTCCATTGGATTCAATGTTAACTGAATTCCTTTTGGTTCCCTCCATTAACTAAAACACAAAAATAATTTTGTGAGAATCAAAAATCATGCTAGAGAAAACAACATAGTAAAGGGAAAGTATCCTCAATACCTAACTTCTTAGGTTTAATCTAATATCATTACCATAGTTCTAGGAATATATCCTATACGTATACTTATCCTTAGGGACATCCCTAGACATACCTTAGAAATATCTCTAGGAATCTCACTAACGTTTTCGCATCCTAGTTTCCAAAGGTTGACTAAACCTTTCCTCTGATACCAACTGTAAAGACCCGTATCTTGACATAAATGGACATTACATTACTTTTGCGGAATACTTAGTACATTACAAAAACACACACACAAGGACCGTAATAGTTTAGTGTCTTTGGAAACTCGGACTATAATCTTCTAATCGTGGTGAAAGATCTTCAAAATCTCCCATAAAGATCTTCCTTTTTTTTAACCTAAACCCTTTTTTTATATCCTGGGGAAAAGAAAACATAAAAGGGTGAGCTCAAATGCTCAGTAAGGGTAAACAAAATAAATATCAATCACATCATATTCATAAGAACATAACATTTTGGAAATCATAACCTGCAAAAGAGAGCTTAATTTCATAATCATGGGATAAATCATGGCAGTGAAAAAGTAATCCCAATAATCATAACTTAAAACATGAAACTTTGTGGCATACACACATAATCATAGATAATCATTTCTTGTTAGTCAAGACTAATTTCCAAGACTATCTTAGTGGACAAAGTCCCTTCTGAATCGAGTAACCCTCGTTTCAGTCCTGTTTCACTGAACCGGTATAACCTACCGTTCCAGCCCTGTCTATCTCATGTGATATAAAATCTTTACCCAATGCATTGGAGGGAGATATAGGTCCCACCCATCTTATAATGAATCCTTTCTTATGTGTGCCACATAATCATAAACCATACATCATAACGTAACCCATGTAATAAAAATGGGATTCTTAAACAACATGACATCATAAAACAATTCATATAAGATAAAGGAATTCATAAAAATATTTCCATCAAAACATGATCAAATCAATGTTATTATAGGGATAAAAACAGAACCCTTTATTATCTTAGATGGAAAATAAATTTGATAAAACACTTGAACTCCATTCTTGAGGAAAATATCCTTTCTTCTTCAAAAACATTTTTCCTTTCATAACATGTCATACGACTTTAAAATAAAAGAAGTTGATTAAAAATAAACTTGAAAACTGGTAAAGGAAGCTTCTTGGAAATAATGTTTTAAAAATCCATTCATGCCGTATAAGTTAAAAAAACATTCTTCATACTTTTGTCAGAAAAGTCAAAAAGTACCTCGTTCGAAAAACGACAAAAGATTCCTTTCATATCTTTTACAAAAAACTCACCGAAGGGTAAAATTGGATATAAACTATTGTATAAGGATTGAAATAATATTACATATTGATGGAACATGGATGTGGATGATAAAATACACCCCAGTAATTACCAAAGTAAAAACAATCTCGGATAAAAGTGAGATTGTGATATTTCCCTTACCTTAGGTCCGATTTGCTTCGTATGTGTCCGAACCTCCTGTATAATGATTTAAATAATGTCATTGACTTATTACAGAATCATATTCATTGTTATGATATCATATATGGTTCACTTATGACATTATATTACCCGTTCTTTTGTAAATTCCATGTTAAAGAAGCGTTTTGGGTAAAATCGTTTCATTTATCGTAGGTGTTTTGACTTGTTGTTCTTGACATCATTATTACTTATCTCATGATTTAATTACTTCCAGAATATAAAATATGATTTATATATCATATATATTCAGTATATATAATAGATAGATAAATAAAATGAAAAACACCGTTCATGGAGACGGTAGTCCGTACGTACGCATGAACGCTGTTTTTCTTTCCTTATTGTCTTGAATGGAAGTAAGTAGATGACATACATATATATATATACATAAATCCAGTAGCTTTATAATGTCATATATTTCATTATTATTTCTTATATATACTTTATAATCATTCTTAAATGGTTAACATGGAGAATGAATCTCATCGCGTCGTGGAGACGGTAGTCCGTACGTACGCACGAGCGATGATATCATTTCTATTGAATTGAATTGGAGTGAATTATACAATATATCAGAATCAATATGATGTTTTAATAACTATGTATAGTTATTCTTTACACCATTATACCCATCCATGTAAGGTGGTAGTGGAAAATAGATTACACCACGACGTGGAGACGATATTCCGTACGTACGCACACGCGGTGATTTCATTTTTCCGTAGGATGGATAGAAGGTGAATTAGGGTTGTTTCATACTTATAATAACATATCAGTATATGAGTGATACTGATGTTATTACTTCATAATGAAACAACCTAATAAGAAGAAGTGGAAGAAGAAATAAAGATGAAAGAATTGGTAACGGTAATTACCTCTTCTTTGAAGCGCCTTTTGGAGACCTCCTCTTAGGGAACTAAAATTGGTCTTTGAGGAAGACCAGAACCTCTAGTATGTTTCTAGGGAAGTGGAGAAGAGATTTTGGCAGTGGTTGGCCGAGCTTGAGTGCTCAAATTGGTGTGAGGAGGAGGGGGAGGAGGTTTCCTTTAATAAGGGAGGAGAGGGGCACCTTAGGAATATCTCAAAATATTATTTTATATTAAAGTCGAAATCGGTTTATAATGGTTCCAAAGGGTCTTATTTCGAAGAAAAAGTGGGGATGGGTCGAAATCCTATCAACCAATAGGATTTATACAAGTTTAGGGTATTATTTTAACCTTATCAATTAGATTTAACTTTAAGTTAAATAATTTAACTTTTACCGTGTCTTTTTGTTTTCTTTCACTATATGGTTAATAAACATACTATAACATGCCAAACGAACCCCAAATTGTATATTATTAATACATATATCCTTATCTAAGTCATTTGGCCGAACCTTAGATTTTTAGGAATAAAATAACAATTAATAATATAATATTTGATTTAAAAACTATTTTGTGTCAATTTTGACACTATTTGATATATGATTTTTGTGAAAGTCATAACAGAATTATATGTTCGAACCAAGTTGATTAAATAAACATTAATATATCATAGTAACCTAGAAAATTAGTGGAATTCATAAAAAGTCTCAAATTACATTCATTTGAGCATTTATAACATCAATTATGTTAATATTTCCTTAAATGGGTAATTACTGCATCATCGTTGTGTCATAAATAAATTAATTTATTTAAAGTCTAAAAATTATAAATAAAATATAATGATGTAGTAAATCTTTTTATCATTCTAATGAATATTTATAGTCGAATTTATCTTATGTATAACTCCATATTAAAAATGTTTTAGTTATTAAACTTTGATTTTAACTATTTTAACTATTCATTAAATAATATAATATTAAATGTCATAATCTAATCCAAGTGGACATAAATGGTCATATTATATTCATAAGGTTGTTTTTGGTCGAATTACACTTATCCAATAGAATTAGGACATGTGTTAGGGTAATAGTAATATCATATTTACCCTTAGTTACCCTATTTACTATTAACCGTGGTAAACAAAAGTAAAAAGTTACTATTCACCAAAAATTATTTTCATCTCATTGAACCACATTTTACTTACTGACATCAACCGTGTCTCTCGGATTTATGAAATTCCATTCACAGAAGCGGTAAAATTAAGATTTATGAAGAAATTAATTTTTTTTAACTACCACTTAGTAGTTTCACTATTCATCAAAAATTGATGTTTTTCAGAACAATGCCAAAATTTCATCCTAAGCTATATTTCATATTCCGAATTCAAAAATGAAGTCTATTTTACCAAATTCATAACATAGAAGTTGCATTAATTAATTTTATAATTAAATCCCGCTGTTAAAAAAAATAGCGTGTTTTTAAGAAACAATATCTATCAAAAGATTGACACTTGTTTATGTCTGGTTTAAATGTGCAATTACATCCAATGACCAACATTGTATTAAATTGTAAAAATATATTCTAAATATACTTTAAAACTACTACAATTAATAATTTATCACTATTAATTATTTCGATTAAAAAAAGTTGTTTTTTAATTATAATTTAGTAATTTTCACTATTCATCAGAATATGAAAGTTATCCGAAATGTACCAAAATTTCACCTTTGGCTAAATTCGATACTCCGAATCCAAAAATGAAGTTCATTTTGAAAAATAAGATTTACAGAATTTTAAAAAGTGGTTATTACTATTCATACCGGCTAGTTTTAATAATATTTTAATAGCATATCGTTGTTTAGTGAAACTCGGTATTGCGTATTACACACGCTATAGAGGAAGGTCGCGATTGCGTGTAATGCAAGGCAAGTCAAGGATGCGTGTTGTGCAAGTTCCTTTTGGTGTAGCGTACAACACAAGACATTAGTAAAATAAAAAAGAATATTATTCATTAAATCTCGGGCTGTTACATAAATCATTTTGGTGGAATTAAACATAATAATGAATTAATTAAATTGTAAAGAAAATTCATTCCAAGTGTGTCATATTCCTCACTTATTAAAGGGAACCAAGTATCTCATTTTATTAAACAACGTTTAGCCTTAAAGATCCAAAAATCAAATTATTTTATAATATGACTTATCCAAAAATAATAAGTTTTATTATTCTTAATCAACCATTCCAATGGTCTATAAGAAAGTATCTAACCTAGGTCTCTTAAATAAGAGTAAATATTCCCATTAGACAACTTTTAATTTATTTAATTTTCTACATACAATAAATATATCGTGTTAATAATAAAATACTAAAATCAGTATCCTAAAAATAGTAAAATCATATTATTATAATCTAACCAACTTATTGACTCACTTTTACCACAAATGTGATGTGAATGTTTTTCTTGTGTGTATGTGTAGACTATCGCCTCAACGCAATGATAAAATTTATTTTGCATCACCAAATTTATTGGATGATTATTATTATTTTATAATTATTTTTAATTATTATTTTTATGTTATATAATATTTTTTAATAATATTTTCATATCTAATTTCCTACATTCAAACCAATAGGAAAAGAATAACAACACTTCTGTGTATATGTAGACATCCACCACTAAGAAGTGATGTGATTCATTTTTCATATTTTCTTTACATGTATTTTAATAAAGGTAAATGTGATTAATTGATATGGTATTTATGATATAGTAATTAATATGTAAAATTTAATTATTTATTATCTTTATTTCATTCAAATAAATGAAAAGTGAAAATAATATTCATGCATATATATGACCTACCATATCCATAAATAGTGTACTTTATTTGTATACATCGATTTTTTATAGAAGAGTATAAATATGTATAATGTTATAATTTGTTATTTTTATATCATAGTTATCATTATTTACATGAAATAGCCATCATAAATGTTTTGTTACTGAAAATATAGAAAAGAAATTCTCTTGAAAATAAAAAATAGTTCACACCTCGGAATGAGGGATTCAATAAGGAATTATTATTAAATTGTTATTTAAATATTATAATGGGATTTTATATGATATTATGAGTCTGTAAATAAATTTAACTTGCAACTATAATTAATATAAAATTATGATAACATATTATAATGTTATTTTGAATCAATTTGAATTTGATTAAGGGATTTATGTTAAAATCTCATTATTTATCAGGAATATTTATGACTATGTTTCTGATAATGAAATTTCATGATATACCACTTAATAATCATAATAATTTTTTTTTATTTTTTTTTCATTTATAAGAATGTTTTTAATTAATTTCTATATGAATATGTATTTACGATAATGAAAAAATATTTTTAAAGAATACTAAATATGTATCTCTATTAATTTAAAGATCATATTTCTTTTATATCCTTGACTTCGAATAATGCATCTAAATTATTTTTTCTGTAATAATATAGTATTTAAAAATTTATTTTTACCCTTATTTTAATTATTATATGTTTCTAAAAGAAATATTCTATCCATTGTCGAAATGATATACCATTGAATTTTTTAATAATATTGTGATGGATTTCATTATTTTAAAATAGACAAAAAGAATATATTTTCATACCATCATTACCATTAAATTAAATAAAGAAAACATTACATATTTCTTTGGTTTTTTTAATGAAAATATTCCTATTAATATTTTTGAAATATAAAGATTTTAATTTGTCATTTCAAAATGAAAATCTATACTCTTCAAAAAGTATTTATGTGATTTTTTATAATATTGATTCATCAATTATAGAATCAGTTGATGTGATTTATCCTTCACTAAGAATATAATTCAATAATACCGTATTAATTATTTATATGTAGTTTTTATGAATTTGATGATTAAATATTGATGAATCCCATTTTAGTTTTCTCTTGTTAGGAAATGATGATTGTTTTTATAATCTTATATCATACAGATCAATGGATTTACGATAATGTCAAGGGTGGTACTCGAATTTTATATCCATATAATTCAATCTATGATGATTAATGTTTTGTGAGATAAAATTTTACAAGAGGTGATATCCCCAAACCATGAAATTGGGTGAATGAGAGGTTTAATGATTCCCCAAGAGGGTACATTGGTGTTTATCCCAAAGCCTGATATGTGTATACAAACAGTTATCCAATGATAAACTTTTATGAATTTAATGGTGGGTAGGTATCCATAACCAAATATTTCAATTATTTTTATTATGAAGAACCTTATGCCACTCTTTTATCACATGATATTATTCCCATGTTATGATCTGATGGCTCAACTTCTTCAAACCACATTTGACTCATGTCTTGGCAACTACAATGATTTATTCAATAACCCAAGTTTGTGATATAATATTTAATTGATATTTTTTAATTATTAGGTTGTATTTTAATACCCATTACTAGTATGATATGTTTTAATGATAATTGATGTATCCCATTTACCCTTACTGATCATATGATATCAAACTTTATTATGTATACGAAGATAATATTTATGAAGCACTAAGTGGGAGATGTAGTATATCTGTTATTTACAATTTTATTATTTATTCATGTTTCTAGATACACTAATCCTTACTACCACGATAATTGATTATAATGTTTTGTAATAAATATGATTATAATAAGTTGTTTTATTTATGTATCAAAATAATGGGGTTCTATATTTGTGTTAATGTTTGGATATTAAATTTTTTAAAAAACAAATTTTTTCTATATCTTTTAATAAATTTTTACATCAATGGTTGTGGTTTTTTATAATCATCTAAGGATATAATATATTTTACATTCCATGATTGGTAAAATTAATCATTTTTGTACTAAAGAACATAGTGTTAGTAACTTAACCCTATCCCATTAGAAGTTAGAATGGGGTTGCTCCCACTTCTAATAAGCTTATCTACATGTTTTCACAATATCTATGGTTAGTTTCAAGCAATATCAGAGTGATGGTGGGTCATAGGGATTGATTTTCAAGGTAGTTGTATTGAAGGTTTTTGTTTTGTAAACATAGGTAATAGTTATAGATTCATTGAGTTTGGTAAGAAAGCCAAAATCCCAATATTTGTGTTGGATACTTATATATCAATTAACCAAGACATCAAAAACATGTTACTCAGCTTAAAAATCAAGGGAATCATTTATTAAGATTAGAATAAATTGTTAATATAATATTTAGAATGTTAGTTGTGATTTTATTCATGTCCTCCATGAGTCTTCCCATCCAGATATGCATTAATAAAAATTATTTCATCTTATATACAATATTATTTTATATTAATTATATCTTACTGGGATTCATAAGTATGTTTATCATTATCTTGATTAAATTTCAAAGAGTATTTCAATAGATTAGTTGATTTATTTGGAATCAATTTTGGGACGTAGTAAAGATTATCCACCAATATATGTTTAGTTTACATGTCCAGTGTCCTTATTGAAATGATTATACACTCTACATATGGAACAATGTTAGTTTCCCCTACCTTTGAAACCTCTTATGTTCTGATCTCAAAAAACCCTCATGAATCACTACTACAAAACATTCCTTTAACAACACTAGAATAATTCTTTATCAATGCTAAAAAAGCAATGACTACCTTAGCATGGTTAAAATTCCATTGATTTTAACAATGATAAAAACCAATATTTAATGGTATATTTATCATCACAAATAATATCACTGATAAATCATACTTCTATAGGTTATATCCAAAGTAATAATAAAATACCCCATTTATAAAATATTTTAGAAAATCTCAGAAAAGTATGATGTAAAAATTATTTTATTTTCATTGATAAATGTATGATTTATTTGTTCTATCATTTACACTGATAAAAGAATCCATTTTCATCTCTTTTTAATGAGCGGATAAAGATAGAATTTATCATCACCTGTATAAGAGCCAATAAAGGTGGCCTTTATTAGTACTTTTAGAATAGTTGACAAAGTGTAGCTTTATCAATGCATTTTGTAGTGATGATAAATGTGAAAAATGTAGTGTAATGCTTCAAAACATTGCATCACCAGAAATAGATACAATGTGATGGAAAACACAACACATCATCAGATGTCACACCCAGATGTTCAATTCCATGCTTTGTTTGATGTCCTATTTTGGTTCTTAGTTTTAAATTTGTTTCTAGGTGTTCTACGTTTAAAATATTTGTGACTATTGAGTTATTGATATGTGAACTAATTTTTGGGGGAATTTAAAGGTAGATGGCATCATCTTTTTTCAATGGGATAGTATGGGGTTTTGTTGTTTAGGATATGGATTAGTGACACTCCTAGTGACACCACCTGTGAGGCATGTTGTTGACATGGTTTTTACCCATGAGTTGGATGAGTTTTTGGGTGAATGGGTTGGTTTCATTTGGGATATATTCTCCCCTATACTTGTACTATCTTTCCCCTAGGTTTCCCACTTGGACCCCCTTTCAATTTGAGGAAAAAATCACTTTTTTGGTGTCTATAATAGGCCGCATGTTTGGACGCACAGTTTACTAAACCATGATTCCAAACCATGAAAGGGTGTCTAGGTCAATAAAATATTTTTTCATTTCCAACTCTTCCCTTAGGTAATATACCCAAATCCACCCATTTAATCCCCATTTCATTCCCTACCTCATTGTAAAACCTCTAATCTCTCTCTCCCACCCTTGGCACTCAATTTTGGAGTGATATTTCCTAGGAAAAACATCAAAATCTTGCATGTAAATATGTCTCTTTTTTATTTCGTTCATTTCCAAAGGGTTTCTTCCTCCATTTATTGAGATATAATGAGTTCATTAGATAGGTTCTTGAATAAGGTTTAACATTGTTTCTTTTTGGTGTAATCTCGATGTTTTAGGGTTCATTTCACTTCCATGAGGTGTGGCGGTGTTGTAGTTGATGCTTCACACTAAGATTTCTGGGTTTCAACACTTTTTGTAAGTTATTCCATGAGTATTAATTTCTTGATGAGTTAGAATGCTTAATTTAATTATCTTTAATGTTTCATGTATACTTTGCATTATGCAAAAACTATTTTTGAGGGAGTCTGTTAAGCAGTTATTTTTATAGTTACACATTTGTTTAAAATTGGCTGTTTTCCTTGTGTAACACTTTTGGTAATCTCTAGGATTCTTTTATAACATTTGAAAGTAAATTTTTTATTTTTTTTGGGATAATAAAAACATTGTTTAGGGTATTGGTGTGCTTTTGGGATTCAAAGAGGGGTTTTGAATGGGTTTTAGGTGCAAAACATTCTCATACTTCTTAAACGTTTTATTTGAAAATTATAAATGGTTTAATGAGTTACACAATGTGTGAAAAGGATGTTTATGTACGATATTGGTGGGGGTGTATTTTCTTGATTTTTTTTAAAGATAAAGTGTTCAGTTTTAATTAAAATCGTTTTGAGAATGTTTTTCATTTTTTCGAGGTGATTTACTAAATAGTGATGTGGGAGTGAGACATGTTTGGGGGTTGATTCTTGTTAGTATGATGATAAAATGAATTTGACTGTTAAAAGGGTATTATGTGGAATGTTTTTTTGGATTATATTTTATTTTTATCATCTTGGAAATGCTTAATAATATTTTTAAAATGATTTGTTGAAGTTTTAAAGAGATGTGAAAAGAGTTGTGGGCTATTTTAGTGTGAATATGTTTTCAAAATCAATTTTAATGAAAAGTGGGATTATATGAATTATGTGATACATATGTGGTCTATATGGTGAATTTGCGATGGGGAAGTGGTAAATTCATGTTATAATTATATTTCATGGCTTTTTTAACTTATTTGAGAACAATATGGAAACCCCAGTATCTAGGTGGGTGGACGCGTAATAGTATTCTAGTGATCCCATGGGGTTTGGCCTCAGTTTCACGTAGCACGTTTAAATTTGAAAAAAATAACTAAACTATGTAGATGATGATTAATGGGGATCTCTAGATTATGAGTATTCTCCAAAATAGTGGCTCGTGTGAACATGAATGAATATTGTGATGGTCACTTTCACTGAGATATGAGGTGCATGGGACCCACAACGAGCTAGTGCCTAAGGATTATTTTCCTATTTCTTGTTCTCGTTGGATGATTTATTCATACCATCAACATTTAGTTTTTTTGGTAGAAAAGCATAGTTACTTTGGCATTATATTTTATAGTGTTGATTCAATAAAATACCCCACTTGAAAAGTGATTTAATTTAATGTTTGATCTTTTATGAATTGTTACTAGTATTTTATTATATGAAAACTTGAATGATTTTTAACATTTAATGTTTGTCACAAGTAATCTATTATTGGTGGTATGCTACTATGCATTGAATCACACACTATATACACCTTGGGGTTTATGTAGACTTGGTAATTTTTTCGCAGGTTTGGATATAACATTTGTGCCAATAGTTCGGTTTTCATTCGGTCCTCCATGGTGCAACGTTGTGGAGACGACATCTAGGTGATGACCCCTTTCCTTGTGGAGTCCTTTGGTATGTTTGTTTGTTGTTTGTATGTGTCTTTGGGAATCTTTAATCATGTTTTTTCCAATTAATTATGTTCTGATCTTTTTTCTAAATATTTTTTGGTATGATTTTTTCATATTCAGTTTATAGATTATTTTGATGTCTTGTGTATCAACATTAGGGTAACTCATTCCCAAAAAAAAATAAATTTTAGCTATTCACATGTACCAGCACGTGAGGATAGGTAATGCCCTTCAGCCTTATCACGGGCTGGGTTGGCGCCGGATTTGGTGGTGACCAGATTTGGTGCGTGATAAAATAGTATCAAATGTGGTTTTCTCTCTTTGTGTTATGTTATCTGGGGAAGAGTCAGGAGATTATGGAGACATGATTTTTGGGACTTAAAATTTTTATTATTGGTATTGGGTCTGGAAAACACACCTCATGAAGAGATCCGAGTCTCAAGGGGATATCGAGGTTTATTTGAGTCTTTTGTTTTCTAGGGTTGATAACAATTGGCTAAATTGAAAAAAGAGTTGGGCTAACTGTCTTAGTGAGATCGTAGGGACATACAAGACATGTAGAGCTATGGATATTCCCTAAAACACTCGCCATTATGGTGAAGTGGTTGGAATATAGCCTCCAACCATACGTCCAAGTCACCCACCAAACAAGTCTATTAAAGCATCCTCTTTTGTCATTTAGTTTCGGAATCCTAGAAGATTGGGTTTAAATAAAATATTGCTTGGTTTTAAGAAGTGTAATGATTTTTTGAAATGATATTCTAATAAATAGGGAATGGTTTTATTTTGAAATAGAAAATGGTTTGTTTATACCACTTTTGCAAACATGAAATTATGTTAAAGTTGGTCTTGAAAATTTATTTTCAATAGAGTTCTCTAAACTATTTAAAGGTCTTATAAGGGGATGACATTATTTTGAAATTTAAGTGAATAGATTGATTTTTCGTTTTCATTTGAATTATTTGTTCTTTCTGAAATGTTTTGCTAAGCTGTAAATTGGAATTATGATCTCATGGATAATATTCTAGAGAAAAAAGGATGTTTTGGTTGACTATTTTTGTTTTGAAAAGTTGATAGAATTTTTTTTTATAACATTTGGATTCTCTGTGAGTGACCATAGAAATGGGGTTATATGGGATGATGGATGGTTAATGGAACAATTTGATGAGTTTCGTCATGGATATGAGGAGGGTCATTGTTGTGGCATGGAAACAAGAATGTTTGAGGCCCATGGGGTAAAATTTGTGGATACGCTAACTGTTGATCTGTTTATTTTCAAAAAGATGATTTTAATGGAAAACGTGATGTCTTAGTGACTGGTAAGGGATGTTGTGTAATATGTTTTTTTGTAAATTCTATTGTGAAATTTATTGAGTCCAAGAACACCTCTTGTTTTAACGATGTTTTAGATTCGTGTTTGGTGGGTAAGATGGGTTGAAGGGATGGTTAGTGGTCTCTTCTGAGAAATGATTGGGAAGCCTTAATGGTGATTCTGCTCATGTATATCGGTTATGGTCTGTGGCATGTTTTGGCCAATGGACCAGCTAGGGTGGGTCCTTGGGTTCTCTTATTGTATAAGGTATGACGCCATTAATGGTTATTTCAAAACTAAATTGCATCCTGATTTGATTTGTTGTCGCAAGATCCTAGAGTTGTTCAATATAAAGAATCATTACATGAGATGTGTAGATTGAGTCTACTCCACTTCCTTTCCAGTTATTCAGATCCTATTGTAGTGGGAGATTGCTTGTGGAAAGTTGAAATAGATCTTGGTATCTTAAGTTACCTGATTCTTTGAATGTGGATGTGGTCTGGGGTTTTTTAGTGTGGATGAGTATCTTGATGGTGTATAAGAGGGCCTTTGGGTCCTTCATATTCTCTTCAAAGCCGGAGTTCACGTTAATCTATTTGTGTGGGAAATCTGGTCCTGAGAGGTTTTTATGGACACTTTTTGGAATTTTGTGATGTTTGGGGACATTTTATAATGTCCCCAACCATGTATTTTTTATACTAGTCGCATTGGTCATTTTAGATTACACATTTTGATGTCGTGAGCTCATTAGATTATAAAGGTGAAGTTGTACAATCTTTTATGGGTCATTTTTTATTCAAAAGTGTTTCTCCTTTCAGAAGATCTCAACCTCCATTTTTTTGAGGAATGTGTTTGTATATATCCTTTTCTCTTTCCATTTATCATCTGAGGAAAAATGGGGTGATGTGTGTGTGCCTTCGAATTACATTTTTTAGTGAAATTTTGGGTTTTGGAAAAGTGAGTTTTGGAATGTGTTATATCTTTGTAAACCCACCAGGGGCTGGGGTTTTGTTGTTTGTAGCACCGGATGAAAAATTTCCACATAGGGGTTTCTAAAGACTAACTGTGAGGCCGAAGATGCTTCAATACATTGACGTCATCCATTGGTCCCTAAGAGAAGCTATTGCATAGTCAGGGTAAATACCAGTGGTCATTCAAACACTTTCACAAAGTACTATCCTCAGTAGGAAATATTGGATATTTTAAACTTTTGGTGTTGTCATCTTGATTTTGTTGTTCTTGTTTGATGGAAAGAGGTGGGAGGACCTCGTGCTGATGTCATCGCCCAATGTCATTCCCCCCATTAAATTCCATTGTGTTTATAGAGAATGTATTGATATGTCGGATAGACAGGTTGATTCCACGGTTAGTAGTAACCAAGCCCCAAAAAACCATACAGATGGAAGGATTCTCGGGGTTATCACATGATTTCCTAATCCAAGTGGACTAACCATGTGGTCGTCCAAAATCGTTAAATTTTGTGGACCTCTTTTATTGGCCCAAGATGGTCGATTATAATGGATGGTACATATGGTGGGGATACCCATTATGAGCCTAATATATGTTCATCTGAAAAGGTTTTATGGAAATCTACCCCTACTATGGGGGAGTCTGTTTGGGCCTCCCCATGTTAGTGTCCTATTTCTATCTTGAAATTTTATTTGTTGTCTCTAATGGAGGGTAGACCATATTAGTATCCACATACCAATAACTCATATTTTCCCTTGATCATGGCTTCACGAAGTGTAGTCTCATTCAGAGCTATATATCTACCAACATCTTCTTTGGGTAAACATTGGGATTAGAGAGTGCCCAGCAATTTACATAAAGCAAGGTAAGTTTAACCTTATTCATTGTTTTTGTTCATTTGTGTAAAAATATTAATTCATGTTTGGATACTATTTGAGGAGTTTTATATTTGGATAATGTATGAATGTGCTTCATATTTTCATGAATATGGTGTACATATTGGTTTTTGAGAGTATTCCTTCCTTAATTGATCATTGCAGGTGTTTTGGACTTTCTGGGGGCCAATGAAACATGGAATATAAGTACATCATGGTTTATTAGCTAGGATTGGTTTTTAACTTTTCAACATTCAGTGGCTTTCCGAGGGGGGAAAAATTTATGTTGGGGTGATTATCACACCCTGATTTTCAATTCTATGCTTTGTTTGAAGTCGTATTTTAGTTCTTAGCTTTCTATTGGGTTCTGGGTGTTTCGTGTTTAAAATTATGGTGACTCCAGTGTTATTGATCTATGAACATATTCTCAGGGGTCTTGTATGGTACTAGGAATCCACTTTTTCAATGGAATGGTACGAGGTTGTGGTTATATGGAGTTGGATTAGTCACACTCCTAGTGGAACCAATTTTGCAGAAATTTTTTGAAGTGGTTTGTACACATGTGTTAGACGATTTTTGGTGTGATATGGTGGTTTTTTTGGGACATTTTCTCCCATATCCTTTTCCAATCATTCCCTCTAGGTATCCCCATTGGAACCCCTAATATTGGAGGTAATACACCACTTTTGGGGTTTCCAGAACAGGCCGCACGGTTTATTAAACTGTGCTGAAAAATCGTGCAAGGGTGTCCAGGTCATTAAAATATTTATGTAAATCAAAAATTTCCCTACTATAATATTCCCAAAGCCACCCATTTCTTCCCCATATTGTTTTGTACCTCCACGGGCAGCCCCCAAGCTCTCCATCCCTCCCTTGGGACTCAATTTTGAAGGGATATTTTGATGGGGGAACATAAAAATCATGCAAGTAGGTATTTCTCTCAGGGATTGAATCTCATTCCTTAGGGTTAACCTATTGTATTTTATCTATAATCATGAGTTTTTAGGCTTCTTTTCACTTCGTTGAGGTGCGTTGGTGGCATGGTTGATGTTTAGAAAAAATATTTGAGGGTTTCACCACTTTCAATAGGTGATTCCATGTGTAATAATTTCTTGATGAGTTATAATGCTTGATGTAATTATTTCTAATGTTCCTCATATGTTTCCCATTGTGCAGAAACCATTTTTGATGGATATTATTAAGGGGTTAATTTTATAGTTTCCCTTTTTCTTTAAATTGGGCGTTTTTCATGTGTAACTCTTGTGGTAATCTCTGGGTTTATTTTTTTAACTCATTAATGTGGTATATTAAATGATTTTTGGGATTCAAATTATCTTTGATAGGTTATTGATGTTATTTTGTGTTTAAAAGAGGGGTTTTGAATAGGTTTTAGGTGAAAACCCTATCATGCTTATTGAAAGTGTTCTATAAAAATTCTCAATGGTTTAATGAGTTACACAAAGTGTTAAAATGATTATTATGAACAGTTTTGGTGGGATTAGTTCATGAAATTTTATTTTGGATGATAAAGTGGTTAGTTGTGATTTAAAACGTCTTGAGAATGTTTTGTAAATTTTCAAGGTGATTTTTTAAATTGTGATGTGGGTGCGAAACATGTTTGTGGGATGTTATGTGTGAGTATAATGATAAAATGAATATGAAGTTAAAAGGGTATTATGTGGAATGTGTGTGTAGGATTTTATGTGAGGTGTATCAACATGTAAATGTTTTAAATTTTTTTTAATGGATTTGTTGATTTATTAAAGAGATGTGAAAAGTTGTTTGGTCTATTTTGGTGTGAGTATGTTTTCAAAATCAATTTGAATGAAAAGGGGGATTATGTGACTTGTGTGATATAAATGTTGGATATTTGTTTAATGTTTGATGTGTAAGAGGTATTTTCAAGTATGAATTATATTTCATGGATTGTTGAACTTCTTAGAGAACAAGAGGGAAACCAACACATCATGGTGGGTGGATGTTTACTAGTAAGACAGTGATCTCGAGGGGTTTGGCCTCAATTTTACGAAGTAAGTTTGATGTTGAAAAAACTAACTAAACTATGATGATGAAGATGATGGGGGCCACTAGGTAATTTGTATTCCCTATAAAAGTGTCTCGTTTGAACAAGAATGAATATTGTGATGGTTATATTCACCGAGATACGTGGTACCTGGGACCCATGTTGAGCTAGTTCCTAGGGGTTATTTTCCTTTGTTCTTGTGCTCATTGGATAATTTTTTCCCACCGTAAACATATGGTATGTTTGGATGGAAAATTCAGTATATTTGGTATTTTATTTAAAAGCGTTCATTGTCTAAAATAGCCAATGTGAAAACTGTATGTATTTAAAGTTTCATCTTTTACAAATTGATAGTAGCATTTCATATGATGGAAACTTGCACGATTTTCATCACTGAATGTTTATCGCGTGGAATATCATAGTGGTGGAATATTATTGGGATTTGGATCACAACCTACATAAAAATTTGGTTGTATGTGGGATTGGTAATTTTTTGTCGCAGGTTTGGTTACAGATTTAGTGCCAATGGTTCGGGTTTATAGCGTTCCTCCATTGTGCAGCGTTCTGGAGATGACTTGTGGGTGATGAACCCATGTCCTGTGGCGTCCATGAGGCTATTTTACTACTGTTTATAAGTTTATTTTGACAACACTTATCATTTATATACCTATGTATTTAGTTCATGATTTTTTTTAAAAATTGTTTAGTATGAATTTTTCATATTCAGTTTATCGATTGTTTGTTATGTTTTGTGTATCCATATTTGGGTAAATCATTGCCAGACCAAAATATATGATACCTAAGAAATTTATTCATCCCTTAGGGATAGGGAATTATTTTAAATCCTTGTCCCAGGCCTTGTTTGGCACTATCTTTGGTGGCGAAGTGATTTGGTTCGTGACATTAATGGAAGGAAACAAATTTCCAAAATAAGACAAAACTACTAAATGCAAATGAAATAAAATTTCTAACTCAACTACAAGAAAAATATAACACTATTACAGAGTATATAAGCCATTTTTTTAAATAATTATTGTAAATTTTAAATAAAAAGGGTCACATGGAGTCATACTGGACATATTGTGATTCAAATTGAATTTTGACTTATTCATTTTTTCACAATGGAATTATGTATCTGTTTCCCAATGTACCAAAGCAATCAGAATGTGTTTTCCTAGTTTTGAGTACATCAATTGCTTTTCTGATTAAAAATAATGTTAATTTTGAATAATATTATGTATTTGGAGTCATAATGATCACACCTTGCATCAGATTGTGGTGTGGTTGATCCCTACATGTCATAAATGAAGTCTGTATCATTTTCTTAAAGTACCAAAATGATCCATATTTGTTTGATCATATTTTGGTAAGGTAGATATTTTTTCCGTAAAAGTAATGTCAATTATGAATAAAGAAGATGTACTTCATTTCATACTAATCACATTATTCCTTGAAATGAGGTCTGGATAATTGAAACAAATCTATAATGACTCATGTAACACCCCATGATTTCATAGTACGTTATTTCATCAATGTAAATCAATAACTTCAACTACACGCAACAACGAGTTCAAGCACATCACGACATAAAAAACTGGTCGTTAAAAATTGGTTATGAATAGTATTAACTAAATTTTGAATTTAATATAATCCTTATAATATTAGAATACATATTATGAGTTTCTAAGACATAATATAAGAACAAATTTATTTTTTTCATATAAAAGAAGTATTTTAAAAAAATGTAATTTCACCGCCTATTAATGGAGAACCTTCTTAAATTCAAATATTTGAAACTTTTATATATTAAATTTGACAAAAAAACTTATTATTTAGCATGAAGAGATAAAAATTAAGTTTTGATGATTTTTTTTGTTTTTCTTGATAGCTTTCATATTGGGGTAAATAGTGAAAAATTCTAAGTTTTAATTAAAAACAACATTTTTAATCAAATTATTTTATAGTGTTAAATTATTCATTGAGTGGTTTTTAAGTTTAATTAGATTATATTTTTATTATTTAATTTAATATTGTTCATTGGGAGTAATTTCACTTTGAAATTTCACATAAACTAGTGTAAATCTTTTGATTGTTATTATTTCATATAAAACCGCTTTTTGGTTTTGACAACAGGAATTAATTTTAAATTAATTATTGAAAATTCCATGTTTTTAATTTGGAAAATAGACATATCTTTTGGATTATAAATAACAAAATTATCTTTGGGTAAATTTTTGGTAATTTTCTGAAAACATTCAATTTTTTATGAATTGTGAAAAACACTGAGTTATTGGTTAAAACTGACTTTTTATTTATATAAGTATTTATTTTATTTAAATTTATTTTAGGTCTATAAAGATACATAATACCTATATAAGTTAAATGTAATTAATTGGAGTCATTTTATAATAATTTTAGATATATAAAAATTGTATTGAACTTCTCACCGTCTTTTACCCACCTCCTATGAGAATCTGCAAATATACATAAAACATAATTTTACCACTTCTGTGAGTGAAATTTAAAAACTCTAAGAGACTTGGTTTATATGGGTAATTAAAATATGGTTCAATGAGATGAAACTAATTTTTGGTGAAGACTAACTTTTTACTTTTGTTTACCACAGTTAAAAGTAAATAGGGTAATTAAAGGTAAAATTGATATTAATATTACCCTAACACATGTCCTAATTCTTTTGGAAAAGTGTATCGCTACGAAAAACCACCTTTGGAATAAAATATTATCATTTAGGTCTACTTGGATTAGATTATTATATTTATTATTATTTAATTCAAAGAAGAGTTAAAAGAGTAAAAATCAATGTTTAATAACTAAAACATTTTTAATATAGAGTTAAACATAAGATAAATTAGAATATAAACATTAATTAGAAAGATAAAAAGTTTTCCTAGATAATGGTATTTTATTTATAATTTTTAGACATTAAATAATTAAATTTATTTATGATACAATGATGATGAAGTAATTACCTTATTAATGAAATAATCAAATAAATGGTATTATAAATATTTAAATAAATATAATTTCAAAGTTTTTATGACATACACAAATTTTTTAGGTGACTATGAAATTTTAGGGATGATATAATGTATATTTGTGAAGTAAAAAAGCTAGGATGACTTTCACAAAACCAAAATACCAAATTGTGTCAAAATTGACATAAATTAATATTTAAAACAAATATTATATTATTTGTTGATATAATATTCCTAAAAATGTAAGGTCTAGAAAAAGTACTTATCGAATATTATATATGTCATTAATGAGCCACCTGGGGTTTATGGGAAGTTTATATTATTCTTATTAACCATATAGAGTATGAATACAAGAAGAAACGGTAAAAGTTAATCTATTTATCTAAGAGTTAAATCTAAATGATACAGTTAAAATGGTAATCGAAACTTGTCTAAAACCAATTGGATGAGAATATTTAGACCTATAACCAACTAAGGATCAAAATAAATTCATTTGGAACCATTATAAACCGAATATGAGTGTTTAATAAATTAATACTTTAATCTTTTCCTAAAGTGACCCTCACCCCTCTTATAAAAGCGTACTTCCCCTTCTCTCAAAATAACAACTCCATAGCCATTTGGCTCAGCCAAAACCAGCCCAAATATCCTCCCAACTTCTATAAAATAATCCTATATTCCTTATTTTTATCAGAAATCCAACCAAAGAAGCCCTTTTTATCAAATAAAAAGGAAGAACCTGAAGAAGAGGAAATGATTTCACCACCATCTATCAAGTTCTCTTATTCTTTCACTTACTCATTACTTGTTGTCTCAATTATAAAATAATAAGTCCATTATATTCTATATAACGTGATTTTATTTTAAATATGGCACAACTATATTCATTATCCTATCCATCCTTTTAATAACATGTCACCATAAGTGCGTACGTACAACGTACCGTCTCCATGTCGTGGTGTAGTTGTTATTCAACACATTTTTATTTGGATGTGTATATTAATGATGTGAAATTTATGTAAATAATAAATTTATCATGATAATGATTATGTATATATGATATAACATCCATTTATATATTATTTTAATATCAAAAAAATGATATAGTCGCTCGTGCGTACGTACGGATTATCGTCCCCACGACGCGATGAGATTCATTTCCAAGTTCACCATTCATCAACGATTATAAAAATATATTAATAATTATTATTATGTAAAATATGAAATAATGATGCCACTAGAGATATATATATATATTTATATACATAAGTATTTATGTACATACATATATCTTATTCACATACTTCTGTTCAATACGATATGAAAACGGAGACAACATTTAAGCATACGTACGGATTACAATCTCCATAAACGGTGTTTTCCATTTCATATATATGTCTATTATACATATTTATATTCTAAATATATGTGATATATAAATAATTTTTTATATTTTGGAAGTATTTAAATCATTATCTATGTGATACAATCAAGATTAACAAGTTAAAACACGTACGATAACGAAAGTGAGTATTACCCGAAATTTTGATTTAACATGGAAATTATTATTAAATGGGTAGTATAAAGTCATACATGAATAATGTATGATATAATAAATATTAATATAGTTCTGGTATAATTTAATATCATACTACTGTCTTCATACAAGATGTTAAATGTACCCTTGACTAAAGCAAAGTTCAAGGTAAGGGTTAGTTTCACAATCTCTTTATTATACGGGATTATTTTTAGCTAAGTATCTTCTAAGAAATATTTATTATCCAAGCCCATTTTTCAAAAAATAGTTCTCAAATGTATTATTTTTAAGGGAAATTTTACTAAAACATCATTTTAAATGTTTTAAAGATTTATTCATCTAAACCATTCCCATTAATGCCCATGTTTTCAAAATGGTTTAAATGATTTATTTAAATGGACATGAATATTTTGAAATGATAATTAATTTAAAAAGTTTCAAAGTGGTATAGGAAACTTTGATTAAAAAATTTCTTTAAATTTCATCATTTCTAAATTGTTTTACTTGTAAATGTTTTCATGAAAAAAATGATATTCTCTCAAAGCGTTTTACAAATCATTTTCATCTATGTAAAAATACCCTAATGAATTTTAAACTTTTTTTGAAGTTGATTTATTATGATACAAATCTTCTATGTTTTGTTGAAGGTTTTGTGTTATGTTCAACAAAAGATGTGTTATTTTTATACCATTCATGGTTTACGGGTAATGTATTGACATGTCATATGCTAGTTTTAATATGAATGTTTTTATTGTGTTTAAACCTTTTCATATGGAGAACGAATTAGACTTAGTAAGTGAAAGGTGGAGCTCGCTACCGCTCCTTGATGCATTAGTAGGTCTCATGAGACAAACTAGTGTCTTGGAACAAGGCCTAGACAGAACGATTTTTGTAGTCTTGGCACAAGGCCTTGACTATGTGGTTATGATAGTCTGGAATTATTCATTCTATCATTTTGAAAGTGGTTATTGATATTGTATCTGATTATTCGACTAGTATAATATCCATGTGAATAAGTAAAAGGAATTATTTCATTTTATTTTTGTCATATTATGCTGAATATAAAGTTTAAAAGGCTTTTGTTTTTGTTATACATTGCCTTAAATGTTTATACTTATTTTTGAATGTTTCTATTGTATTGCTTACCCTTACTGAGCGTTGGAGCTCACCCCTTTCTATGTTTTATTTTTCCCAGGATTCCAAGAAGTGTATTGTGATTGATATGATGGGTTAATCCAAGGTAATAATAGCATTCATAAAGGAATATTTATGTTTTTTTGTGTGTTATAAAGTGTAATTTTACAATCATGTATGTAATCTATTTTCCAAGACTGTTAAACTGATCGGTCCTTCAGGTCTTGATTCCTTGTAATCATGCCAATGTATTAAAATAATGCACCGACTCTGGATAACTGGGGTTAGGGAATTATTGTTGGTATTAGAGGATGTTTAGCAATAACCATGGAAGCTAGATTTAGATAAACTATGATTAGATCACATAAACCTAAAATAGAGTTTAAGGATTTATATAGAAGGACTTCCTAGAATTTTGGTAATGTAGGGATTTTGAGAGTTTTCCAACAAAATAAATCCATGTCTTGATACGAGTAGGTAGAGGTGGCTCTAGAACAAATGTACCTAGGGGTAAAACCTGAAAACACCGCTTTAAGCTTGACTCGAACGGGAACCCGTGCATGACAACGGGCCTTGCTGCACTTTTGGTTACGACACTCCCAGGGGATATGCTTAAGATAATTATAATTTTCTTTAAAACCCACTATGAAGGGTTTATGAGTATATATCTCCTCAAGGAAAACATTTTAGAGATTATGGATTATATCCATAAGCTGTTCAAATTATGTTAGGTATTTTTCATGTTTGGAATTATGAATTGCGATTCATAAACTGACCTAGTGTATACCATGGTTTAGAAATGTTTCCCAGTAGAACGAATGAGAACTCCACCAATATGTATGATCCAAAGAGTAAGAAGGGTCATATCATTCATGGTATTAAGCCAACATTTTGAAAGGAAATAGTCTCCCACATATTATCGTCATATGAATAAATAATATCATATGATCATTAAAGAATTCTCAGAATCCAATGGATTTGAAGGGAAGAAAGACAATAAAGGGGTGGTAGAAATAAGATGGATAAAGGTAATAGGGGAAATAAGGATTTTCCAATATATGATAAATGTGGAATTAATCAACTTGGTAAATTCTTGAAGGGAATGGGAGTTTGTTATATGTGTGGAGAAAATTGACACCAAGTACGTGATTACTAGGGTAAGAAAAAGTTTTCAAATGTAAAATGCTTTATCTGCAAGGTGTTGAGACACTATGTGAATCAATATCTCATTCATAAAAGTATACTGAAAATGATGTTATTGGATAATAATTATGTTCTGATACTACCTCAGATGAAGAAGAATGACTAGTGTTCTTATGTTGTTATTATAGAACTATTTCATTTGAGTGTTTTATCAACAATATACTAGTAACATGAATTATTGAGATAAATAAGGATTTTATAATCGTACTATTTTATTGAGGATTTGAGATTATATGGTTCTATGAAAAGAGACTTAATAGTAAGATACACTTTTGGAAAATAAATTGTTTAAGGAAAGGTAATCATTAATATGGTCCTGATAATGAGGTAGTGATTTGGGAATAACATATTGTTGATTTTGGTAATTCAGGATGTTGCAGTGTTGTAAAACAAACACGATGAAGGCGTTCACATGTTATTGCCTAGAAAAAAGGATCTTCATTATGTTTAACATCCTTATAAATTTTGAATTCTGAGTTTGTATAGAAGTGTTTTGGATAAGTCTAGTTTGAGATTATTTTCGTATTACCATAAAAAGGAGAACCTGGAGGTCAGGCGGAAACCCGTCACGTCCGGCAAGGCCGCAAGACATGAACCCACAACTGAAGGGAGGCAAGGTTGCATCACCTATCACTGACCCATGTGATGTCCTGGATTAAATAATGTAGTTTTTTTAAAGGGTATGATATGTGAATTAAAAATTCATTATTTTTGGAACCCTATACGATTAGGATAAATAAAATATTTTTAGGTTCTATTATATTTTAGAGTGAAAGATGAATTTGTGGTAGAAAGGATGTAACTCTACTTTCCAAGTATACATTTTTTCATCCAATAAAAGTATTAATCATTAAACATTAGGGAATGGATACTTAAACAAAAAATGTGTTATCCTATTACCTTATGTTTTGTTGAACCGATGATATTGTAAGTCATCATAGATTGATGGATTTGAGGCCCTCAATTTTACAATTTTTAGGGATTGATGACCACAATCATCCCCTATAAATATTTATGTTTTCCCACTAATTATGTGTCTATAATTTCCACAAATGTTCTCTTATCCGAAACACTAATTTGGTGGTGACTTTTTCATTCCCCTTTTCCTCTTATTAAAACTAAATTTTATAAACCCAATTGCTGATGCGGGTTTTCCCACAAAGGTATCCTCTATTTTCAACCTTTTATTTTTGAATAACAATTTAAAATTGTTAGGATGCAATTTATTGTAGCAGGAGAGAATGTAACACCCCAAGATTTCATAGTACATTATTTTTCAATGTAATTCAATAACTTCATCTACACGCAACACTGAGTTAAAGCACATCACAACATACCAAACTATTCATTCAAACGTGGTTATGAATAGTAATAACATAATTTTGAATTTTATATAATCCATATAATTTTAGAATCCATATTAGGAGTTTCTTAGAAATAATATAATAACAAATTTATTTTTTCAGATAAAAGAAATAGTTATAAAAAATGCAATTCTACCGCCTTTTAATAGAAAACCATTTTAAAATAAAATATTTGATACTTTTATATATTCAATTTGACAAATAACCATTTAATTTTGAATCAGGACATCAAAATTTAGTTTTGATGATTTTTTGATGTTTTTCTGATAACTTTCATATTCTAGTGAATATTGAAAAATAAAAAATTTTAACTAAAAACATGTTTTTTAATCAAAATAATTTGTAGTGTTAAATTTTAAATTATAGGGAGTTTAAAGTATAATTGGGATATATTTTTACATTTTAATTAAATATTGTTCATTGGTAGTAATTTCACATTGAAATTTCATACAAACAAGGGTCAATCTTTTGATAGTTATTATTTCTTAAAAGCCCCTTTTTGGTTTTGACAACAGAAATTAATTTTAAATTAATTAATGAAAATTCCATGTTTTTAATTTTTTAAAATATACATCATTTTGGATTTGTAAATTCAAAATAAGCTTAGGGTGAAATTTTTTTATTTTTATGAAAACAAGCAATTTTGGATGAATAATAAAAAACAATGAGTTATTGGTTGAAGCTGAGTTTTTATTTAAATAATTATTTATTTTATTTAAATTTATTTTATGTAAAAATAGATATATAATTCCTTCATAAGTTCAATTTAATTCATTGGAGTCATTTTATAATAATTATAGATATATATAACTTTTATTGAACTTTTCACCGTCTTTTACCCACCTCCTAGGAGAATTTAAAATTTTAAATAAAACATAATTTTACTACTTTTATGAGTGGAATTTGAAAAATCCCGGAGACGCGGTTCATATCAGTAAGTAAAATGTGGTTAAATGAGAAAAGATATTTTTTTTGAATAATAACTTTTTACTTTTATTTACCATGGTTAAAAGTAAATTGGGTAATTAAAGATAAAAACGATAATAATATTACCCTAACAGATGTCGTAATTCTATTAGACAAGTTTATCTCGACCAAATAACATCTTAGGAATAAAATATTATCATTTTGGTCCACTTGTATTAGATTAGAACATTTATTATTATTTTATTCAAAGAAGAGTTAAAAGAGTTGAAATCAAAGTTTAATAACTAAAACATTTTTAATATAGGGTTACAAATAAGATAAATTCGACTATAAATATTCATTATAAAGAGATTAATGACGTTCATAAATGTTATTTATGTTGTTATTTATGTTATAAACAGTAATGTAACATTCATGTTTGTAATTTATTTTTCAAGAATGCTAAACCAATCGGTCATTTAGGAAATGATTCCTTGTAATCATGCCAATGTATTAAAATAATGCACCCACTCTAGGAAACTAGGGTCGGGGCGTTACAACTCATGGATATTTTCCCTAAATAATAAAAACAATCAGAAGGTTTTTCATTAGTTATGTGTACAAATTATGTGAATTTTACTACAATGTCATTTTAAACTGCAAATACACACTTTGATCCAAACACATGGCATCATTTCTAGGTTTAACATTAGACCGATTCATACACATCATAAATGAAATATAAATAATTTTTTAAAATTATCAGGGTAATCCGAGTGTGTTTTTATGTTTTTTTAGAGAGATAAAACATTTTTTTTGTATTAAATTGTCAATTTTATACTTCTAAGAGACACTTGGATTCATACTGATCACACCATGCATAAGGTTGAGGTTTTGGTGATCCCGACATTTCTAAAATGACATATGAATTTTTCTCCATAAATTTCCAAAACAATCTGAATGTTTTTGAATGGTTTTGAGTATTTCAGTTGTTTTTTATAAGAGTAATGTATATTTTGAAAAATATGATGAACTTTGAGTCGTACTGATCACACCGTACAATTAATTGAGATACAACTGAATAACGCATGTCCCACATGACACATTTATAATTTTTATAATGTATCGAAACAATTCGAATGTGTTTCATCTATTTTGACTATTCCACATGTGTTTTTTTACAAAAATTTCACTTTAAACTGGAAAACCACACATCGAGCCAATCATGTATCATTCTATGTGGGTTTTACAAGAGATTGATTCATACATGTCACAAATAAATTATGAATCATTGTCCCATATTATGATGTCAATATAAGTGCATTTTCATATTTTTCAGTGAGTGAACACTTCTTGTATTAAAATTTCCATTTTAAATTTATAATAGAATCTTTGAGTAATTACTATCACACAGAGCATTTTATTGATTTGCGGTTGATTCATATACATCGAAAAATCACTTAAGGATCATTTTTAAAAATTACAAAAATAATCTAATGTTGATTTCTCTTTTATGAGTTTGTCAGTTGTATTTTTCACTAAAATTAATGTCGATTTGGAATAAAAATATGCACATGGAGTCATAATAATCACATCATGTGTCATATTTATGCATGGATGAATGATACACATCACTAATTACTATTTAATAAGTTTAATAATGTATCAAAAAAACAAAACGCATTTACTCAGTTGTGAGTATTCCACAAGTGTTTTTTACTAAAATGTCTTTTAAAACTGGGAACATGCACTTTGAGCCATACAGGTGGGCTCATGTGTGGGTATGACATGATAATGATTTATACATCTCCAAAAATGAATTATTAATCCTTTTCCCAAATTATCAAGATAATTCTAGCGTGTTTTCTTGGTTTTTATATAGTGATAATTTTTTTTACTAAAATGTCAATTTTAAACTGATAACGGACAGTTGGAGTAATACCAATCTCACCGTACATCATATTGAGGATTTTTTATCCATATACGTCAAAAATGATGTATCGAATAATTTAATAATGTACAAAACAATCCAACTGCATTTCACCAGTTTTGATTATTTCATTTGTTTTTACTCTATAATTAATCACAGTTTTGAATAAAAAAATTTGATCATTGAGTCATAGGAATCACAAAGTGTGTTGGTTTGAGGCATGGATAAATGATATAATTCCTAAAAGACTCATTAATCATTTTATTTGTGTAGAAAACTAATTATAATGCATTTCCTCAATTTTGAGTACGCCACGTGTGTTTTTTAATAAATTATCATTTTAAACTAAAAACATGCACTTTGATCCATACTTGTGGTATCATGTGTGGGTTTGACATAAGACTGAATCATACATGTCAAAAATGAATTATGATTTAATATACCAAATTATCAGGACAATACAAGTGTGTTTTCATAACTTTTAGTGAGTAACATGTTTTTTTTATTAAAATGTCAACATTAAACTACTAATGGAAACTTGTAGCCATAACAGTCACACTCTGCTTCTTGTTGAGGTGTTGATGATCTCTACAAATAAAAAATGACATATGGATAGTTTCTCTAAATTACCGAAACAATCTGATTGCATTTTCTCATTTTGGAGAAAGTTAGTTGTTTTTTTCACTAAAATTAATGTCAATTCTGAAAAAAATGTTGCTCTTGGAGTCATACCAGTCAAACTATGGATTGGATTGAGAGAGACTGAATGCTAGACATCTAAAAAGTCTCATGGATAGATTTAACATAGTTTTTAAAAAATTATAATGTGTTTCCACAGCTTTGAGTACACCATGGGTTTTTTAATTAAATGTCATTTTAAACATGAAACATAAACATTGAGCTATACAGGTGGCATCGTGTGTGATTTTGACATGAGACTGATTCTTACACATAAAAAATGAATTATGAATCATTTACCTAGATTATAAAGACAATTAAAATGTTTTTCATTGGTTTTTAGTGAGTGACACATTTTTGTATTAAAATTCTAATTTCATATTGCTAACAGACTTCGGGAGTCATACATTTTACAAATTGTGTTGTATTGAGGTGTAGATGATCCCTAAATTTCACAACTGACATGTGGATCACTGTCTTAATGTACGAAAACTATACGAATTTTTTTTAGTATACCTCATGTTTTTTACATAGATGTCATTTTTAACTGTAAAGACTCACAAGAGATCTTATCTTAAGTGAAAAGTGATGTATTCACATCTAAACAATTTTTATAATGCATAATCAGGGTGTGATCCTTATTCAACTTCATTTCCCTACAATTTTAATATTTGTAATCCAGTTATACTTATCCTCCTCCACATAATTCATCACCTCGTTCTTCAACTTTTCCTCTGCCTCCATGTAGTTCTTTGACTCTTCCTACCCCTTCAACTCCACCACCACCTCTTCATTCGCATCCACCTCCACCTCCACCTCCATGATTTCTAGAAACATTTAGTGTATTCATTCAACAGTTCTAATCAAATTGGTTTCCTCTCATACCCTTATCATGGATAAATGAGTAAAAAATAATATATGGCCTTTCGGTCACTAATTCTTCACACCCCAAATATCTTTACAAGGTCATAACTTATACTATATCACAATAATAATATGTAATCTCTTAAATATGGTTTTGTCATACATTTTGACTAACTGTATGATGGCCAGTCATATCTAAACAAATTGATTTCATCTTTTGAGTAACATTATTTTGGGAAATTTTGATAGTACTGATAAAATATAGAAAATCAAATGACCATGAAATATGATTAGTGAAATTGTTATTACATTCATAAATTACTTGTTGTGGGATGATGGTCTATTCAGGCATTATTATCTCTCATAAATTTCCAATCAACATATACATAATCGATTTCATTATCTTATTTTTTATACTATTGAAACATTGAACAAATACGTAAATTTATTTAACATTTTGTGATAGTTAAATACTTTTAAATATACCTTATTTTGTTTCCATTTTTAGTAATCCATATTATTTATATTTTCTTACACTCATATCATTCAATGATCAATCATCTATTTAGAGACGACCATATCATAAAAAATATCATTAAAACACAGTTCAAACACATAATTTGAATTTTATAAATATTTTGTTTATTTAAGTCCATTAATTATTCCCTATAGACCTCATGTTCGGTAGGTCGGTTGGGAATCCACGCATTAAATCCCAAAAAATATATTTGGTTTCTATATGTTTACTGATATCAGCATCAATTTTTCCGTAAAAAAAATTATGTAATGACATTATTAATAAAATATTTTATGTGATTAGATCATAGAGTTTTACCATTCCATTATAGGGGTAATAATAGTCGATCTTCTAATGATTTATTATTAAATGGTTTGAGTAAATTTAATTTAGCACTTCTTAATATCATCCTTATTCAATGTAACTTCTAGCATAGAAATGATGTCAGGATTAAGGAATCCAAATCATTCTTCACACGAACTTTACATTATATAGTTTTATCTTAAATTACTATGAAAATTTGAATAGTTATTAACCTTAATAATAAAACTTGATCACTATTTGGGAAGACATATTATTAAAATGTACCTTTTTTATGTATTCAAAACCAAGATTCCCATCCAATCATGTTTTAGAATATCATTTAATGTCTTCAGACTAATTATATCTATCTGGGAATTTCCATACATTTCTTCCTCATATTAAATGGAAGAAATAGGTTTATCTTTAAATGTTGTATTTTCATGATTTCATAATGATAAAAAATAATTCTCTAAAACTAGCATGGAGATGGTACTCTTGGAAGGACATTTTGTTTTCTTAGTCGATTCACTAACTTTTCAAGATTTTACATTTCGTTTCTCCACCACATTATCCATCTATTATATCATAACTCATACAAATAATTTTATTATCAACTATAAAAATTTTTTATATGATTATTTATTATTTACCTCATGTATATTTATAAGATGAGATGACCATTCTATAAAATCTCCAATATGAGTTGTAACAATTATAATATCCAGACCATCAAGTGGAATATGAAACTTATTAGTTGGCTCATAATCTACTTCTATCCCCACTCTCATGTGATATTTTGGGAGGGTTTTATTATGTAGGTAGTATCCTGAGAAATTATACAACGTTCCAATTGCAACAGGGTGGTATGTGGGTGTTGATAGATAAAAATCATATTATAATATACCCTACAACAATTTAGTAATATAAAGTTATTTCATGTTGTTTGATTCACATTTAGGAGAAATAGAATTGGAAAAATTTATTACCCCCTGTAAGTTATGTAGTTGGGGGAAATACTATACTCAATTCTAGTGGGATCATTTGGTTCATGTGAGGATCTTTACTCCACTACCTGTTCATTTTGATCCTTTATTATACATTTGTCCTACTAAACTAGACCAAAAATAAATATCTTATAGTGATTCTATTTTTTATGCATTCATATAATTATATTATATGTATCTTAATGTGTCTTATCTTATAAAAATAAGTTTTAGGATACACACAAAAACCTAACACTAAAATGCAACCATATTTTTAAAGGCCCTTCAAATATTTTAAATGGTTCTTTTCATCTGGTATGTTCTTCACATATTCTTGTGTCTAAAACAAATAAATAAATTTGAAAATATTCATTTTTATGTAATATTTTTATAAATCATAAGGAATTATAATTTTTCATCATTTTACATGATTCCCATACTACTTTTATATTTTTTCAACTAATACAGCATGATTGTTTACACAAAGCTCCTTCCCAAGAACATTAAGTGGGATGGAATGGATTCAGTTTTTTATTCACAATTAAACATATACAAAATTGAACATATGTTGTTTTATATCACATAACTAAACAATTATTATTGATTTTAAAAAAATTCAAATTTAGTCTCAAATGAAGCATACCCCATCGTTCCATTTCGATAGAGGTACATACATTTTGATGCACATTCATTATTATCATCACTCTTCTATTGTTTCATAAATACACAATACTGAACCATGTTGGATAAAAAAAGAGTTTCTAATAATACATTATCGGCCTTGATACACCTAAAGTTATTTCTCATTGTTATGATTCTTAAATTAATTCCTTGTTTTCTTCTTTTTAATGTGTGCATAATTATGTGGTGTGTGGGGTGTTATTTTCCCACCAGCATCCCGAAGATGTAACTTCATAAGAAGATTATGAAAGCCTATATGGGATTTTCTAGTGTCTATTAATATAGATTTCATATAGAAATATTCTAAAATAAGAAAATTCGATATGGTATAATGAAAACTAAATAAATGATTCATTATATAATTTTTCAATAAAATATAGAAAGAATATTATAACATTACCATTATATCTATCCAAATGATTTTCCTCATTACAGGTTGGAATAAGAACCTTTAGTAGTTATCAATTTGTACATTCGTACTCATTGTGACCAGAGGATAACTAATGAATGTCGAATTGTTTCATTCAATATGTTTTCCATGATGATTCCAACCAATCTAAAATTTTGTAGCCTAACTTCCTGCCATGATAATTATTTTGAAAAATTTAATGTTATGAAATTCTTATTTTTATAATTTCATCATCATAATGATATTGAAACCATAATAAATATGTAGTTTCATCAACTATAATATGTTATTTTAGGGGATTGGAAACACCATCATGTTTAGAAGACATGTTCTACATGAGTTGTAAAACATTCAATTTCTCTTGGATAACAAAAATTCTACACACTTCATGCATAAAAGTTCAAAATTTCATGCATAGTTAATGATAATCAATACTATATCGAAAAAATATATAATACTACTATACTATAGTACTACTAACCATCACTACCTTTATTTAATCCGTCCACAGACTCTTCATTGAATTTCTTCCCTTGATTTTGGATTCATGGAAACTCATTTCCTCTTTCAAACTAGTCTTCATCCCATAACTATTTAAAATGTATACCATTAATTAACATTGCATACAACATGATGGGAGGAAGAATACTTTTAAATAGTGGGTCCAATCATTCATCAAGATATAGAAGACATTCAAACTTTTAAGGATTAATATTTCTGAGGAACCTAGTCAAATGGAATTAATCAAAAAGCTCATCAATAGAAGAGGAATTGAAATACCAACACTCTAATGATCTTGAAGAAATGAATACAACCCCACCTACATTTGAAATCACTTTTGTCTACTCAATAATTCTTCAATAGCAAATTTTGGATGTTTTTTTAATCCACAAACAGGTTTCATCAATAATAAACTTCCCTTTAAAGGTTTAATTTTTTTCCACTTATGATCATTATTGATCTAGAATTTTTTTACTAGTATAAAAGAAATGAATATATTCAATGAAATAATATATTTATTATTATGATATATTAACATAAAATAAAATAGGAACCACATATACTTCCCATTATCGAAAATTATAAAAAATATTTGGAAGTCGATCTAAAATGACCTCTAAGAATGCACAAATTTATGATGGATAATGATATTATTGTTTTTAAAATATAATATTAGATAGATAAATCCATAAAACAATATGTTCTATATTTTGAAGATTTTACACTATCCTTCAATCATAAATATTCTTGAGGACCTTCAATCCCTGAAGGAGTGCTAGCACCTTAACGTACTGATAAACAGTGATCAATGAAGAAGAGATGTATGGTTATTGAATGAAACCAATGGTTAATTACAATAGGAGTATCATATCCCCCTATAGGGACTCTAAATGTAATAAAATGATATTCTAAAATAGACAACCATCTTACGGGAACTGATAATTTCATCACGTTTGAGTACTTATTTAATTGAGTGTTTCAATAAATGTTTCAAGCCATCGATGATGCTTCTTATTATTTATGATTAATGAGAAACCATTTAATAGAAGTATCCAAACTAATTCAGACAATATCATATATTTAATTCACCAAGAAATATATGTTGTTAATATGTCATAGCCTCTGATAAATGTATATATAGGCTTAAGTTTCCATATTTTATTATAAGATAGTAGAAAATAAGATATCTCTATCTTGTGCATTTTGTATAAGGATAACATTTTACAATACAAAAAATACATAATTATCCAGAAAAACAAAAGCATATTTTAATCAATCATTGTTCTCTCTATGGTTATTCATAATTTAAGAATAATTTTATAATTATTTTTTATTCTTTGAATTAATTTTCTCCCTATTTTGTTTATTAAATAAATGAATACATAACATCTCATATTTTTATTGATCCACTACCCATCCATGGATAACTAAATTATATTAGGAAAAAACACTCATTTTATTTTCTTGTGTATTTCTAGGACCATTTAAATAATTATTTATCAAATATACCCAATCTATGAAATTTAAAAATTAATCTACATTCTTTTATCACCAATGAAATTCATCATCCATAGATTTAACACATTGCTGACATTTAATAATAATCATGAATTATTTAAAAAACACTCTCTATAGTAATCACTAAAATAATTTTTTTAACGTGACTAATTAATTGAATATTGATTTGAATTCAATAAAAAATTATTCATCAAAATCAGAAATCTAAAAACCCATTTCATGGTATAAAAATTTACATGAATAACCAAAATCCAGAAAACATGTTTTAATGATTTTTACATTTACCTTTTCCTTATATGTCCACCACCCATAAATTAGGGCCACTACATGGTGTTCCATAATCCTTAAAACAACACATAATTAATCCTTTAAAATCTATAATCTGGTATATAATATTAATTTAGTTTGAGGAGCTACCTAGAATTTGGAACCCTATATTATTCAAATGAATAGAAGGTCGAATTGGGATGAGAGGTCTTCTTGTTATTGTCTAGAGGAGAGTAAAACCTCTAGGTATATCTATACGGAAAAATGGGTTGGACACTCAAATACATATGAATAGAGAAAAATGATGAAATAGAACAACAATCGTTGTATTTCAGTAGCCACAAGAAGAGATGTAGGGTTCTTCATGTTTAGGAATAGCACAAAAATCCAAAATGAAGAGCACACAACATCAAATAATGATTGATGAAGAGTAGAAAATAAAATACATTTGATTAAAACCATGATTAAAATGAAGGAACATAGAGGAGTCACACTGAACATAGAGTAGTTCCAAGAGTTCCTGAAAATCATGAGTGATTTAGTCGTGGTTACGGTTATTTTAAATAGATTGTGGAAACTTTTAACTACTCTTTCGACAAAGAACTAAAAAATATCCCATTTTATCAGTGCTATATTTATATGTTTTGAGAAAATGAATATTTATCAGCAACTTTTTACCACTGATAAATCATGAGGTTTTTCAGAACTAAAAATGCGCTGATAAAAGACATATTTATCAGTGCTAACATTTTAGAACTAATAATTATTTCTTTAAACAATGGTTTTTTCGCACTGATTAAAGTGTTGTAAATATAATTATTCAAATATCATTAATATAGTTTTATAATAAGATAAATAAATTTATTATAATTTTATAATAATTTATATGAATTTTTTATAATATATTATTATTTATGTAAATTAATTATAATTAAATAATTAATTAAATATATATTTATATACTTATAATTATATATATACATAAAAAATAATAATGATGATGATTTATAATAATTATAAATATAGTAAATATACATTAATAAATATTTTTTTCATAAATATATATTTACAAATATATTTCTAACATTATTAGTGGATATATAATCATAAATACATGAATTTTAAAAATTAATTAAATTCTATAATTCAAAATGAGACCACTTTAAAAATATTAAAACATGGATAAGATTTGTTAATTAAATATATGTTATTTAAAAAATATCACTATATATATTGATGTGGATGAATACATATTGAAAATACTAAATCATTGTCAATAAATATATACAAATAAATAATATAAAATGATAAAATTCAATAAAAAAATAAAATAAGAATACCCTAGATGGTGTATTAAAAATATATAATTGATAGATTAAGAACATAATATATCATGGTATAATTAAATTATAAAATTTATTAAAATTTTAACAAATTACTTAAATATTATTTGTATGTGTTTCTATAAATTGTGAAAATAGATTTGTCTACGTGTTTGTGTATAAAAATTCATTAATATATATATATATATATATATATATATATTTTACATGAAATAAATGAGACACATGAAATTTTATATAGGATAAATTGAATATATAAAAACATTAAAAATGAATAAGATAATAATATGTTTTTAATTAAATTTATATATATATTATTCTCACTCATTTTATATATCTATAGTTAATATACTCTATTTATTAATATTTATATTGTATATATATGTATATCAAATTTATTCATTTTAATAAATAATTATTCAATTAAAATAAGTATTCATATATTTCTTAATTTTCAAATTTTAATTGAATTTTTTTTAATTTTTCATTTTATTCTAGACGTTTATCAGTGCTAAAAAAGTACATATACAGATGAACATTTTTAGTGAAATTTATAGCACTTATTAGTACAAGGAAGTTTAGGGAGATGTTTTGTGTTTGTGAATACTAGGTCTCGCAGCTAGAAATGTAATACCCCTTGATTTCATCGTACGTTATTTCTTCAATGTAATTCAATAATTTTCACTATATGCAACACCGAGTTCGAGCGCACCACGACGTTCCAAACAAGCCGTTCCAAAGCGATTTTGAAAATTATTAACTGGATTTTGAATTTTATATACTCCATATAATTTTAACTTATGTATTATGTGTTTCATAGACATATTATAAGAACAAATTCAATTTTTCGGATAAAAAATGTATTTTTCCAAAAATCTCAATTTTACCACATTTTCATGGAGAAGCCTTCTTAAATAAAATATTTGAAGATTTTATATATTCAATATGAAAATACAAAACTATTATTTAGAATCAGGACATCATAATTTACATTGGATGAAATTTTAGTAGTTTTCTAATAATATTCCATTTTTTATGAATATTGGGAAATACTGTATTTTAATTCAAATCTTCTTTTTGATCTAATTTATTTATTTGGTTAAATTATATTTGAAATTTTATTCGAACTGTAATTAGATTATATTTTTACCCTTTAATCCAATTTTGGTCATTGGAATTAATTTCACTTTGAAATTATACATAAACATGTGCCAATCTTTTGATAGTTATTGTTTCTTAAAAACAAGCTATTTATTTTGACAACAGTAATTAATTTTAAATTAATAAATTCAACTTATATTTATTCAATTTGGTAAAATAGACATAATTTTTGAATTAAGAATATCAAAATTACCTCAGGGTGTAATTTTGGTATTTTTCTGAAAACATTCAATTTTTCATGAATAGTGAAAGAGCCTGAGATATAGTTTAAAACCGAATATTTATTTAAATAATTATTTATATTATTGAAATTTATTTTATGTCAAAAAATTTACATAATACCTATATAAATACAATTCAATTCATTAGAGTCACTTCATAATAATTTTTGATATATAAAATTTTTATTTAACTTTTACCGTCTTTTAACCACCTACTAGGAGCATTTGAAAATTTACATAAAACATAATTTTACCACTTATGTGAGATTAATTTCAAAAATAAATGAGACCCGATTGATATAAGTAAGTAAAATGTGGTTTAATAAGATGAAAATAATTTTTGGTGAATAATAACCTTTTATTTTTTTTACCACGGTTTAAAGTAAATACGGTAATTAAGGGTAAAAATGATATTATTATTAGTCTAACACATGTCCTAATACTATTGGATAAGTATTATTCGACCAAAAATAAACTTGGGAATAAAATATAGAGCTATTAGTTCCACATGGATTAGATTAGGATATTTATTATTATTTTATTTAAAGAAGAGTTAAAAGAGTTAAGATCAACATTTAAAAACTCATTTTTTAATATAGGGTTATACATAAGATAAATTAGACTATAAACATTCATCAGAAATATAAAAATATTTCCTGAATAATGGTATTTTATTTATTATTTTCATACATTAAATAGTTAAATTTATTTATGACCCCATGATGATGCAATAATTACTGTATTAATGAATGATTAAAATAATTGATCATATACATATCCAAATAAATGAAGTTTTTGACATTTATTTAATTACACTAATTTTCATGGTTAAAATTAAATGTTAAGTTTGTTATATTAATTTCATTCGAAGTAATAATGAAGTTATTAATTTAGAAAAAACAAAATACAAAATAGCATCAAAATTGACATAAAAGAGTTTTTTTAAAAACTAGTATAGTATTAATTGATATAATAATACTAAATATCTAAGGGTCATCCAAAAGACTTATTTAAAGATTGTTGTATCATTAATGAACCACTCGGTGTTCTCTTGGAATTATATAGTCTAATTATTAACCATATAATATAAAAATACAAAGAGACATGGTAAATGTCAAACTATTTAACTAAGAGTTAAATGTAAAAGATAAAGTTAATATAGTTACCCAAACTGGTCTAAAACCTATTTGTTGACTGGTTTTCGAACCCATACTCACCTTATCCCTAAAATAATTTATTTTTTGAGCCATTAGAAATCGAAAATGATTTTATTATAAAATAATATTTCTAACTTTTCCTAAGGTGCCCCTCACCCCTCTTATAAAAGGGCACTTCCCCTTATCTCAAATTCACACCATCAAAGCCTTTTGGCTCACCCAAACCATTCCCAAAGGCCCTATACACTATCATACCTTCATCATAGAGGCCTTCCAAAAGTTATAAATCCATTTTAAGGATCCCTTTTGATCAAATCAATTGGATGAACCCGAAGAAGAGGTAAATATTTCATCACCTCTTTCAAGTTCCTTTCTTCTTCAACTTCATGTTTCTTTCTTGTTTACATTATAAAATAATAAATCTATTATATTATATATACAATGATGTTATTAAAAATATTTTACATCCATATTCATTATTCAATCCATCCTTTGAATGACATGCCACCATATGTGCGTATGTTCGGCTTACCGTCTCCACGCCGTGGTGTAATTGTTATTCAATACATTATTAATTATATGGGTATAATTGTGATATGAAATTGATATAAATAATAAATATAACATGATAATGATTATTTATATATTATATACCATCCAATTATATTTTATTTTAATATAAAAAGAATTATATTGTCGCACGTGCATACGTACGGATTACCATCTTCACAAACACGATGAGATTCATTCTCCATCATATCCATTCAAGAAAAATGTTCATTATATGATTAAAAATAATGTTTAAAGACTTAATATAATTATTAATATGAATAATATACCTCCTATAAATAACAAACATTGTTTATGTAACAAATCATATAATGTAAAATGTATCATTTAACACCCGAAATGACGATAATACTAAGATATTATTAACAAAGAAATATTAGAAGATTGTATATGATATCATATTAAGGTATATATTTCATGAATAATTTAATAACAATGATTTCACAATTATACAGGAGGTTAACCAACCCTCGACTAATGAAAAGTACAATTTAAGGGTTAATTTCACAATCTCTTTATTATGTGAGGTTGTATTTATGTTAGTATCTACTAGGACCTCTTTATTATCCACATCCATGATTATTAAAAATGTATTCTAAAACAATTTTACTATTTAATATACTGTGTTTTAAATTCATTTATACCCTAGTTTTTATTTTTATAAAATTTCTTGAAAGGAATCATTCCATCATTTTCCAAACAAGTTACATTTTGAACTTTTCAACAAAATTAAGGTAAGAATGTTTTTTTACTTATATGGCGGGTGCAGCTATTTTATGCCAATATAACATCATCGAATCTTCCCATACAAGCATATAAGAATATTTCCAAAATAAATGTTTTCTTAAATGATTTCATTATAGAGAGACATATTTCTAAAAAGAAGTATTTGATTTCTTCAATGTTAACATCCTTTGATGGATTTAATGCTTATTTGAAGTTGATTTATTATGATACAAACCATACATATTGTATTGAAGGTTTCATGATATGATTGACTGTGGCTGTGTTATTTTTATACCATTCAAGGTTTATGGATAAATTATTGACATTTCCTATGCTAGTTTTAATATGACACTTTATGTTATGTTTAAAACTTTTCATTCGAGGAATGAATTGGACTTAGTAAATGACGGGTGGATCCCGCTATAGCTCCTTGATGCATCGGTAGGTCTCAAGAGACATAATAGTGTCTTGGCACATGGCCTTGTTAAAATCTTATTTGTAGTCTTGGCACAAGGTCGTGATTATGTGGTTATAAAGTCTGCAATTATGCATTCCATCATTATGAAAGTGGATATTTATATTTCATGTGATTATTAGACTATTAGAATATCCATGTGAATATGTAAATGGAATTATTTCATTTTATCTTTTACATATTGTGTGTATGTTCATATTTAAAAAGATTTGGTTTTAGGCTTATTTACTTCCTTGAATGTTTATGCTTATTTAAGAATGTTTCTGCTATATTTTTATCCTTACTGAGCATCTGAGATCACCCTTTTCTATCTTTTATTTTTTCTAGGATGCGAAGATGTATTTTAGGACTGACCTGTAGGGATCGTCTATGGGATATCAGTGTTGTCTATTGAAACATTGTTGTTGTAGTTTTCCATTTTATGATGTAATGTAAACATTATGAATGTATATAGTACTTCCAAGGCTACTAAACTAACCGGTCTTTTGAGACTTGATCTTTTATGATCATGTCAATGTTATGTAATAATGCACCAACATTGGGTAACTAGTGTTAAAGAATTACACATATTCCATAGTTTCAAATCATTATTGGATTTTTTTGTTACCTAATACATGTGAAAATATTTCTTGATCAATTATATACAATGTAATATCTCATACAACAAATTCAACCTAGTAATAGAAGACACCTATAAAATTTACAAGCACGTAAGAAATTCAAAATATATACTATATAGAATATTCAATGGTGATTTTTTGTATAATTTTGATAACTATTTTTATTGTAAAACATTATTAATACATGGTGGATCATTTATAATATTTTATAATTTTGAAAACATTCTCCAAAAATTTCCTCAAAATCTAAAATAGTATTTTTAAGCTATCCATTATTATGATAATAGTATTTACAAATCAAATTCACATGATTTATCAAATTTTATTCAATTAAAAATCATAAATATAAACAAAATCAAGAAATAAAATTTTAAATAATACTCTTCAGAACCTCATCTTAACATAACACCTATTATACATATACCATACATTTCTCATTAGTAAACTATGAATCCTTTATAAGTTGAAAATAATATAATTAAATTACTTGATAGATGAAAATGTTATTCTATCACTCCCATGATGTGACCTCTATATTCATATCAGGGAATGCATCATCATCTCAACCCATTTCATCTTGATAATGGTTAGTTGAAGAAAAATTCCATTGGGTAATTGGTTCTCAACCATCTCCTCCTGGATGGAGGGGGATTAGGATGTGAACCAAATTATCTTATTCTTCATCATTAGTCACCAATGTTTTATATTAACGCCATTATACATCATAGTCATGCATAGGTGAAAATACAATATTTTAGTGTATTAGTTCACTATTACCACTTCTGGAATAATTTTATAGAACAAGACTCTACAACAAAAAATATAAGGCTACATCATTATATTGGGTATAATCTTATAGAATATCCCCTATATATATTATATCTTGTAACCCAAGAGTCATAATTAATAGGTGTTGCTCACATTATTAAGGGTATTATTTAACTAATAATTAATGGAATCAAATTCTTACCCATTGAAGAGGATCAATAACATAAATATTTAATTGACCTTTCAAACCACTTGAGTTAGAGTCCTCCCAATTATTATTTCAGCCGCAATTTTCTCAATTAAAAGGTTTTATTTCAGGACATGGTTATAATAATAGAGTTAGTTATCCCAGATTATTTATTTAAGGTTCAATTTATGATATGGGAAGATATATTTCTCGATTTTATGGTCAATGAAAAACATTGGTTTTAATCCACTTGATTGTGAAAAAAAAATATTTTTATATTTATAATGTATTACAACTCTATATCATACATCATTTTTTCCCTCAATCAATTATCTTCTTTGACCGATGGTTCTTCCACTGAGGTGGTCCATTTTGGGTGATGTTGAAAGGGTCTGAAGAGGATCATCACCCATCCCTTCTTCTAAAGACAGTTTCTAATCAGATTCACAATTTATTTGGTTTTGACCCATACTGCATCATTATCCTTTAAAAATAGGTTGGATTAACCCCTTGGGGACTAGTTGATTCACACCTTTGGTATTACGAAAGAGGTTCTATAATATTTTGGTCCTAGCGGGCGATTGAGTGGGGTCATGTACTTGTGAAATTTGTCCCCCCAAGATATCACTTCCTTAGATGGTCTCCAATGGGATTATTCATGGAGCCAGAAAAACCAAATGGCCCTGGTATCCATGATTCATGGAATTGCATTCCAAAGGTAGGATTTCATTGATTGATGATTCATCACACGACACTTGAGGACTCCATTGGTAGAGAGGATGTGAATTCATGCAAACCACACCCTTTTGGGGAGGATTGTTTCCTATTCTGGGACTATATTATAGATTAATATTGTCTTTATATGTTTTTGATTCCTTGGTTCATTCTCACAGTGTGTACCCACAGGGCTACCCTTGGTTTTCAGGATCATCGTAGGCATGAATATATTTGATTATATGAAGGTTCTTCTAACATGAGACATTAAATAAGGTACATTAAAGTTTATCATCATCCAGGGGGATTGGAAGGTGATTTGATATTGGGTTCAAACCGATAAGATTAGTTTTGTACATATCTTCAGAAGATGAATCAAAACCAATGTAGTTTGGAATTATGTGGGGGCTTACGTATGGAGGCTTCCCATTTTGGGGGGGGGGGTTGGATGGGTGAAACCTTTTGGATTAGCACCCATTTGATCTCAGATGTTCAGGTAGGCAACCTACGTTTTCTGGTTCTATCAGGAATTATAGTTCTCATAGTTCATATTTTTGGGGGCTTAGGCTTGGAGGCTTCACATTTAAGAAGACATGATTGTGTTGACCCTTTGTGGGTGGGAAACCATTTGAGCATAGGCCTTTAGGTAGGCATCCTACGTATCCTAGTTTGATCATGAATTAGTTTTCTCATTGTTCAGAACGCTTTCATGTTTTAATCAACACAAATATCTGTAACCACATCAGTAAGGCTCAGTGTGAGAAAAAAGAGAATGAAATAGATCTAAAGAAACACATGCTTTATCTTTAATAAGTGGGATAAAGAGAGCCTATGGAAATAGAAGTTTGGGTGATGGTGGGGGAAGGTGCATAGCGATGAACCATTCTATGTGAAATTTCATTAAATGATATTTATCCTGGCCTCAGAAGATTAGGGAATTACATATGTGGGAGGGCCCTTGAATACATTTTGGGAAGGGGAGGAGTTTTTTCCACATCAATGGATAAGTAAACAGAAATTTATCGGCTCATCGCGATTCCTAATTGAATGGAAAAGCAAGTGATCACCCTTAATCCCTATAACGAGGAGGTTCACGTCGGGGTCCCAAGGTTGGACTCTTATTTTCCATGGGAATATAGACCCACATACATTCCCGAAGACCAAACCAATTTGGGGAGAGGTTTCGTGACTCCACTTACCATGGGTATATAGACTCAATGGGCCACGCTGATGCACCTGATGATATGATAACACGGGTCCTGTGGATTTGGAGGAGGCATTGTCTTAATACAGGAGGACTAGTTTGAGGAGGTATTGCGGAGGACTGGATGGTAATTTAGGGGTGTGGGTCAAACTAGATGAAAGAATACCTATAAACGCCCCATTTCGCATACCAATTTTTATGCGATATGGGGAGGCTCCACATACCATAGTGGTTTGTGGGAAGAGGGGTTGTCGGCTTACTGATACAGTATGCAGGCATGGGTATGGACCACTACATACAATACTGGTATGCAACCCTTCACCCTTCTTTGGGTTCCATCCACATACACATGTAGTATGTTGCACCGGCATTAGTCCACATAGTGGTACACTACATGAAGAACCATATTGACAGAGGGTATAAGGGATTATCATTCTGAGGACGTTCCTCTGTGAAAATTATATGGTTCCTAGTTTCCCCAGTTTGGTTTGTGGTTCTCTTTTTATTATTAGGTTCCCCTATTTTATTATTTATAGCTGGATGTACCTACGGAAATCATGGTTCACAATTCGATATTCATCAATGAATCAAAAATGAAGATGGAATCTTCTCCGAGTTCATAATTTCAACCTATGAGTCCCCTTCAAGATTTTATCGTACTTATATTCTCAAGTAATTCTATCTTACCTTTATAGTGAATCATGGGAAATCATATCTATGGTCATTCAACACCATTTGCGAAGGGCCATAAAGAGATATCCTTAACTATGGAATACTCGGTCAACTAGGGTTTACATAGGCTATGGTTCAAAATCATGGTTCATCAAACCCTGCAAGTTTTCTTCATCCGCAAATTGATGAGTTTACGGGATGGTACACAGATATCCTATACACTCATGAGTCCATCAGCGAGATAGTATGCAGTCCGCTGGGTTAGATGGCCATCACTCCATGGGTCATTTCCTAATGGATAATTCCACATACCCGGTGTATTGTGATCTAGGCGGTTTGTATACCTTTCCCAGTAATGAGACCTGGGACACATGAAATTATTTAAAAACATGAATTCCTTCAAGATTATTCTGATATTTGCAACTCAATTTGAGTTTATTATCTTCTCTAGACTTGTAGGTGTACTTTATTCCTTCTGAAAATTTATTGTGTGGGTATTTCCATCGCTTGGTGGATTATCAGGTGCCTTCAAATTCCCCCCCATCGAAGTGGGGTTCATTCAGAATGAAAAAGGAACTATTCTGATGTAGAAGCGGTCCTGAACTAAAATGTTTTTTGGTAGAATATATGGGACCAATATCAGGGGACCACACATATATATAGGAGCCCATTTCATTTGACTTTTAACATTTTTCATGGTTAAAAGTACTCTCAACCTCCCCATCATCCTCTACATTTGTGTTCCATGCATCTTGTGAAAATCATGTTAATGAATAGCTTTTTATGTGCTGCGAACTGATCATTTCCCCATTTATCTACCCATGATCCATATTTTGGGTTATGTGAATGATGTTGTGGAACCTTAAATTTAAAACATGGATTCCATGTAGAAGAACATTATGCTACTTATGAAGTGTATTCTGAGCTTGATCCGGTGAATAGAAGACTATGATTTAATAATAAGAAATTATAAATTTATTCAAAGACTTTTAAAATGAACTTAATGAGGCCTAGGTTCAGGGGATCCACCTCCCCTCAACCTTTATATTCATTGGACAATGATCAGTGTGCCAATGCCTCATGGATGGTTCACGTACCATGGGCGTACACGGTAAAATGAATCTATATACCATAGTCGTAGGCGGGGTTTCTTCCATGTATTATACTATATTAAGAATATATCTACCACATACCATTTTCATGAACATTAAATAGTGCATTATGCAGACATATTTTAAGTCCTTCAGCCGTTCTTCTATAGAATTTATCCAAAAAAAAATTATTCGAATGAATTTTTGTCAGCTTGTAAATCTTCCAGTGCATGCTACAATGGCCGATTCGCAGGCTGCTACTAACGTTAGTGCTTCTTCTGAGTCTACTACTACTACCCCTTTTTTCTGCTGCTGAAAAAGGATAAATGAACATGGTGTCTTTGGTTGATGATGAAATTATGGTCAATCCATTTCACCAATATCTAGAAAATATGCTTATGGCGGGCCAATGGGAGTACCAGGCTTCATAAGTGCATCCTTCATATGGGTTTGATCTATTGTCTATCACATCAATACCATCTCCATATCTGACTAAACATCCTACTACTAGGATAATAAATACCTTTATTTTGGAGTCATTTATTTCCTATAAGGGGTGGTAACTTCACAGTGATAATACCTCCTTGTCATTCATAAACATTGTTCCTCAAACATTAGAGGGAGTGTAGAGAATTCCTGGCCAGATGGCCCACTACTTCCAGATAATTGAGTGGAAGGCTACAATAAAAAATCAGCACAATTGGTCATCCCTACATGACCGTTACACTATAGGCTTGTTTGGATGGGACTTGGGGTGGACTTTTCGGTTTCAACATAGTTGTGAAGAATTCTGAACCATGCTACAGACTATCGGACTATATAAGGCCAATTGGGTTTCTTAGACATAAACCCATCATCTTACTCCCCTTATTTCATAGCTATTATGAATGTGGAGCCTAGATAACAACACCTTCCATTTGAACCCAGGGAGGTCAACATCAGTCTTTGGGACATCCGGCTAATTTCAGGGGTCCCTATCGTAGGGAACATGTGTAATGAATGTATTCCCCCCTCTTCTATTTGGGATGATGAGTAATGAACTCCCCCTTTACCCAAGAAACTCATTTTCCAAGCGATGTCACTTCTAAAAGAAAATCGATCTGAGTCCAAAGAAGGAAGTTTATTTGGATGACTAGTTTTGTTCATCTGTTATGCATATGGGTCTAGAGCCCGATCCGTAGAGACCTAGGGCATATCCTACCAAAACCACTTGAAGGTGATTGGGTGCTTATTGGCCCACCTTGGAAGAGGGGAATTTTTAGAAATGGGGATGGTGGATCATCCCTAACATCGATCGATTATTTCAACTGGCAGATTTCTTGTCCATGTTTTTGAGTGGGTGGATCTTACCAGTGTGTGAATATAGTGGTTTAAGAGACTCCACTTTTATCATGGCTTCTTAGTTAACCATCGACAAATGTTTCAATTTAGATATTCTATTGTTGGCTATGATTTACCACCTACTAGGTAGAATTAGTGATGGTGGGCCACCTTATTCGATGACTATGACCTTCAAAATTCCTTGGGGTTGGATGGATGCCCATATTGAAGGTTATTTTTTCATCAAATACATTTATAATCCAAATTCCACCCTCTGACCATATCATTAGAGCACCAATAGGATCATTCCAACAACATGGGCTTCATAGGAAATGCTAGAGGAGATAACAGAAAAGAACGTATATGAAATAATGTCTTGGCTCAATGTTTACGAATGATAATATTAAAACCCTTATGATTCCCCTATGGGTACAATTAAAAACAATGCATCTGATAAATTTATCACCCAAGGATATTTATTTTCATTGCCAGATGGCATCCAGGTTTAGACGTCAATTAAACTGTGTCTGGAAGTTGTGGCCTCCTGCTCTCAAAATGTCACTTTAGGAGAAACAACAGATGGAATCATGTCATTTATGGCTAATGTTTTCCTAGGAGGGAAGCCAGATCCAAGACAGATGTTTAAATATAAGGGATTTTGAGTCCTTCTCTACCAATAAATATATTGAGTCATAGATTTAATCATATCCTGAGGGGCAATTAGCCATCATAGTGCCTATCATAAAATCATCCAAGGCATACAAGGTTAAGGTAAAGGAGAAGAAAATAGGATTTGTTGAACACTCTCGACTAGGAAAATTCTCATGATGGCCTCTTACCCCCACCCCGAAATAAAGTTGAGGAAGATGTGGTAGTGAACTCACTAGCGACTGAAAAAGTATGTTGAATCTGCTGTTAGGATTTTGCTATCTATTCCCCTTGATCCCAATTTTATTTAGGGTACTGGTGGCAAACGGACATTCTGAAAGGTCATCCATCTACTCGCCTGTGGTCCCCTCATGATTTATGGAAGCTCCTCCGAACATTGTATGTTTCTCTTACTGGAATAGGCTATATGATAGATCTTGATGTCATTTCCTTTTTTGAGGATTCATAGACGGTGGGTCATCACCTCAAAGACCTCGAGACCCACATTCACTCCCGAAGTGGTCCCTAGATGTACTCACATCGTGTACTATTCATTCTATGACCAGAAACCATTGATGAGGATTACTAAATTATTGGCTCCCACATTGGGGATAACATGGGAACTGCTACTTAATTACTTCCATCATCTCATAAACATTACTCTTCTCAAGGTCCCATGTTTTGATGGAATCTCGGAAAACATTTTTGGTTGTCAAAACCTACACTGCTCCAACGTACAAACCTTCCAGCGCTGGCCATCCTAATTAGGGTCGCATTTCTAGAAGCATGTTGAGTTTGGGATGAAATTAGGCTGAGCAATTCGATTGAAGATATACTGAGGCGTCTTCATAGGGAACACTTTGATCTTCTGTGTTTTGGGGGAACCATTTCTCCTATAGGTAATTTAGTCTATAAAGAGTGTGATGGGGTGGCTGATTACTTGACTAAAATGGAAAAATATTTTCATGATCCTAAAGATAGGCATTACTAGTCACACCATATGGATTTGATGTATGTATTACCATAGTTGACGAGAGAGGTTTTTCTGGCCACAACCTCTAGCCTTAAATTATTTTATTGTAGTGATTATGAATGTTTCTCCCTTTCCGTCTTTTTTAACGGCCTTCAAAATATCATGAAATGGAATTTTCCATTATTTATTCTCCTAGAGGTACTATATATTGGGAGTGTGCCCCATAAATCGTAGGGGTAATTCAAAAGGATCCCCTAGAGCCCAATAATACATGGATACAGTCTTTGTAGAACCCTCTAGGGAATTTACTCCTCCATCCCCTATTAGTGATCTTATTCAGAATCAATCTCCCTAAAAATCAAATAAGCACAAGAAGGACTCCTAGTTGTCAAAGTGTTTTCCAAGGGGGATCATAAGTAATTGTATACTGAGGTAGTAATTGTGCTAAGTACCCTTATCTTTTAGACTCATTGGTATATATACATCCATTGATGCAAGTCCTAATGGTAACTAGATGGAAACCGCTCATGCATCTAAAACACCTATTTCTATTAGGATAGGGGAAGGGTCTCCATCTATTGAAGATTTATGAAACTAAGAAACAAGACCATTTGAAGAGGTTGAGGGTGCTGTTGACACATCAGGTGTTCCTGATCTCACTTGAAAATTATCTACCCAAATAATTGAAGTACATCTAGAAGTTGTGGTCTCACAGAACCATGCTGAGCTGACTCTCATGGAGAGAGACAATGTGGTCTTTGTAGTAGCATCATGTCATGTGGCGAGACCAGACCACGCTAGATATTGGAGGGGATTCGAATATTGAGGATCCAATCAATATTGACTAAGAATCCTTTTCCATTATAGTGGGAGTCAATTCAAAAACTAATATTCTGCCTTCTCATGGAGGCTCTAGGGAAGTCACAGTTAGAGAGGTTGATATTCAGACCCCTGAAAATTTGTAGCTGTATATCATGCCCTTTTTTCCAGTTCTGAGAGGGTCCTTGTTTCCTACCCCAATTATTTTGATACCTACATCCTTATCTAGAATGAATACCCCAAGAATCCTTATATTAAAAATCAACCATTTGAGGAACGCCTTGAGGGCTACTATTTTGGTTGAGCATTGCCATGAGTATTCAGAATTCTCGAGTAGCCATAGAGCGCAACTGATGATTATAGACGTAGTACCATCTAATTTAGATAGTTTCACTACTACGAGGGAGGAAATTATTGATTTAGTCTCCCCCTTATTCTCATAACTACAACCACAAGCCTTGGAAATAGCAGTGGACGCCCTTACATTATCATCCATTATAATTTCCAAAGATAAGGTCATTTCATGGATGAAAATTTTTGAAGATACTGAAACAAGTCCCCCTCTTGTAATTTTATTTCATAATTAAATTTCATTATCGGGGTGTGATTCTTGAGACTGATCAATAAATCCTGGACGATCATCATCCCACTTTGAAAAAGGCATGGAGGAACATTTAGAGATTAATTTCCTAGACTCCATTAGGTGAGATACCTGTGAAATCTCCAAAGTTACACCACTAGTTTTTGGTATTGTACATTTCTAGATTTAAATGAAATTTTATATATGATATATTAAGGATGGTGGTTGCTACTAGGGAAGCAACTGGTATATGCGAGTCTCAACTTTCTACGGTAGATTCGATGACATATCATGCTTATACCTAGTAAATTCTCATCAACGAAGCTTCCAATCATGCTGGAACGTTTGCAATGATTCAAAACAAACTAATGAAGAAAGATTCATTGTTAGAGTAACTCGACCAGGAAGTGGTTAAACAATTCAAAAAATTGGAGTGACTTAAACAGGATTGTGCTCAGGCCGTTGTCGCCGTTGAGGAGGTGTGATGGAAAATTCATGAAGGAGGAAGGACTGGACTCCAAGACATGAATGATGTAGAGGAATTACGGGCGAGTGAAGAGGTCATGAATGTGAATTTATTAAATCTTCACCAAGACATTGAGGACTCATACTAATCATTGATGATACTTTATGACTATTTCGAACCTCTCTTATAAATATCCATTCATTCCTACAAGTAGAGGCTCCAGGCTGTGAATTTCCACCACATATTTTTTTCAAATATGATGGTACCAATTTGTCTTTGAATGATTATTCTTTTTCCTTTTCCTTTCATGTTAATTGATAAATTTTATAAACATAATTTTAATCAGGTATTAATTTTAAATGATTATTTGAAACCACTTAACAGAAATAATAGAATTGTGCTCTAATTTTTTCAAGATTCGTAAGACTCAGCGAACATAGTTAGACTATTCCTAAGTTATTATGGAAAAAACCCATAATGTTTTGTTTAGTTTTCATTATTACCCTATTTTTTCTCAAGACTCATTAACATGGGCAATACAGGCATAACATGATTTTTTCTTACGTCTCTCTTTGAAGGTTCTTGACTTGAGAATATTTACGTCTCTTTTGAAGGCTCAACTTTTTTTAATGAAATGATACTCAAATTATAACCAATGTTTTTTCATTTGGATTTTCCCTATGGAAAGTATGTTGTGTTTTTCGATGACAGTTCACAGTACTACCAATAAAACTTATTACGATTTTTTATGTCGAACATCTTTGACCAAGATTAATAGGGAAAGGCTCCAACACATCATTGTCAGACGAGAATGTTCTAATATCCTTAAAATATGAATTAATGATTTTTCTTGACACTACATTTGTGATTATGGACAGGCATGAGGCTTGGGAGCTGTTTTAGGCATGAAGAAGTAGGAAAGGACTCCCCTGGTGAAATTTTTTCCTTTGATTGATTTTATTTTTGGTTTAAAACATATGTTGAGCCTCTAGTGCATGATGTACAAAGTCAATTATAGGTGTCTGCAGGAGGTTGGCCTTCCATTTCTGATGGCATTAGTAGGACATCAAACACATGTAATTTAATTTAATGATGGGAGCCACAATTGGTGGCTGACCTGAGTAGTGGTGTCTTATAATTTTAGGGACATTTATATCGGCTTTGAGTAGGAAATTGTTCCAGAACGGTTCCTACACACATGAGGTAGCGAATGTGAATGGTCAATTAAGTTAGAAGTCTTTTTTTTTGTATGGGGAATTTTGGATGTGGAATGTATGTATTCCATTATCTAGAACCTTTCCTAATCTAGGATGTAATTGAGTATTATTTTTATTTGAGCATGCGGGAACTTGAATTTACTCTCCTGAGAAAGAATTTTCTATTGATTGAAAGTCATTTTGTTGGAAATATACACAAAGCCTCTGGGTCATATTGTACACAGACATAAAAAGGTGTCTCTAGGACACTGGCCTTCTGTCTCTGATGGCTATGAAGGATTAAAGAGATTGGGAAGTTTCTGAATACGGTAATTGACCCTTGACATGGGGAGCCCCTGAACAAAAAACAAGGGAATTATAACTGAACTTATATAGTGTAATAAGGAAAATAAGTTTGGGAACAATTATTTTTCATGACGACCGACATAACTCATATGGATGAGTAATCATTAGAAACCTCAATGTGGACCAGAGATGAATTGGTCCAACTAGTTCTAATATATCCAATATGTGTGTATGGAGAAAAATGAAAACCATGACATTAAGGGACCTTAAATTAAGAGGTATAGAATGAGGCTTGGAATCCATCAGATGTACTAACATAGGAGATGAATCTCCAGGGTATGAATTTTCCTTTGATTAACACCCATTTATTGTGGGCAACATATGCGGTTCCACCAGGGCATGATGTGCATAGTCAAAAAGGGTGTCTACGGGACAGTGGCCTTCTATATCAAATGGCCATAAAGGGTTATAGGGATTCAATATCACTCAAAAAACAGATTTTGGAGTATGTAAGTAGTGTATTCGAACATATTGGGGACATCTGGGCTGAAATTTACTCATGGAATTAAGTGTCCCTTATGTTGATCTAACTCATACACAGGGTGAGGTGATTATCCCATCCATGGACTATCCTATTATTTAATGTCATTTGGAATGTACATTAGGGTCCTTATGGGGGAGAGAACTGTGAAATCCCTTTTAGGGTCATGCCTCTAGTACACAATTCCTGCAGTGTTTTTCCATAATTTCATGGTGGATCACTTTCTATGATCCTTAATTCATGTGAGCTATTATTAGTGTGAGAAACAAGGGATTATGTGGATTCTGTTTCATTTCTTAAGAATAGAAAAATCAAAATCCAAGGTCACTTAGGGGTTAAACCATAGAAATACAGTTTAACATCGTACAATAAGGACAATTATGGCCTTGCTGTTTAATGTATTGCGGTGGGGACATGATGTTGCGCAGTTTAGATTGTCGTGGTGAGGATGCTTATGTTGTCATAAAAATCATTAATTGTTTTGAGTTAATCGGAATCAAGATGTTCTGGAATTCCATTGATGTGGGTGATCATAGAAGGTGTAAACAATAGTCCCAGGGAAAAACATGAATCCAGAGTTATAATGTGGGTATTAGAAGCCATTAGGCATATAGATATGGGAGATGACTCTCCTAGGGATGGATATTTCATTGATTGATGGCCACTTCTGTGGGAAACATATTTATATCCACTAGGGCATGATGTGAATAGTAATAAAATGGAGTATGCGAGCCACTATCGTTCTGTCTCATATGGAATTGAAGGACTACAGGGATCCAGGTTTTCCCGGGGTCTGGAGTTTGAAAAACTGGATAGATGGGAAAGGGAACGTAAATATTACCCATACCATGATTAACAATAAACTAATGGAACTTCTACATAGGGATAACTCATATGTATATAGGTATATAGGATCTATCTACTTATTAGGAGTTAGGGGCATGTACGGGTTTTTGTGAAACTGAGAACTGGGCCACACAAAACTCTTGAAAATTTTTTCAGTTTATTGTCATGCGATTAGAGACTCTGATGGTCTTCTCATATATGTATAATTGATGCATGGGGAGAGGGTCGCTTTTCATAGTGGTTGGGCAAGTATGTCAAATCTATGTGTCATTATGTATACTGTATGGACAGGAATCTAGCCATACGTAGTTTTGAAAGTTCCATGTACCGATTTGTCTTAGTCAATGTGTGAGGACAGGTGATGTCATTTTTTTATTATGGATGGTCTAGAATACCAAATCTAGGCATCACTATGTATCCTGCATGTATAGTAATCAATCCATACATATTTCTGAATGTTCATAATGCCAGTTTGGATTTTTCCATGTGTAGAGACATTTTTTATTCATTTTCTATGGGTTTTGGGTAAACCTTACTTCACCATAATTTGTGTGCGTAAGAGAATCCTCAGCCCTAATCCTATGATCACATGAGTTAAACTTGATGTGAGAAACAAGGAGTGAACATATGGTTTCATTCTCAAGTTGTGGGAGGATTATGATTTGATGGAGGAATTTTTTGTGGAAGATGGGCTATGATTAAGGATCGAGGAATCAATACATATCTAGCGAGGGATAGAATCAATCAGTACATAGTTCTATGTGATATCATACAGTTTATTGTCATGAAATTAGGATGCATTGTGCCATGTAGTTTAATGTTTTACAACAAGGACATGAGTCATTGTTGAATGTCATCTTTTAGGGACGAGTTCATTACAGTTTAACTACATGTGGAAAAAAATGGCTCATAGTTTAAGGTCTTAGAGTATGCAATAGGAAAATTGGGATTCATGGAATTATTAGTCATAGTATAAGGTCTTAGAGTTTGGTCCATGGAATCTTTGTATTATTACTCATTTTTTGATGGTAATATAGTTTGGACATTGTAATCACGCTATTATTACTCATATTCGGAGGCCATAAAGTTTGGACCATAGAATGGAGTTGATATCTTGTGAAGTACTTATTCAAGAACGTTTCATTAGTGGGAGTCGTAATGAGTTGTCCACCCACTTATAACAGGGTGTATGCTCTAATGAAATAGACCATATGTATGGAATATCGTCCATACCACATTGGTTCATGCATCAGTAGATTATTATCGAGAAAAATCAAGGTTCTGTGGACTGAAACCATTTATCCTTCGAGGAAACATCAAAAGAGATCCTTTTTATTGAAGGCTCGTGCAATCGTGTTTTGTTACATTTCCAAATGGTGTAAAGAATGAAGCCTTTTTTATCTATCTACTCCAACTCATAAAATTGTCTATGGGATTTATCTTCCTGGGATAGTTGATCGGAAATTGACAGACAAAGGGATGGAAGTAGGATTTCAATTTAAAAAACCACCTCTTCCTAGTATACTAGTGAGTATGAGGTTTCCTAGATGTAGGTGAGGTTCATGGTGCGGTAATCCCACAATCCATGAAGGACTTTGTCTATACATGATTTTTTAATTGTTATCAACCATATTTTAATATATGATGGATAGTGTTTTGTTAAAAGACTATATAAATCCATTGGTAGCCATTTGGTAGTAAGATGAACTGTGGGATTTGATTCCATATTCATGGTATAACTTTTCCAACTCAGTAGAGCATATGTTGTTGTCGTTGTCCATATGTATTGTATGGGGGACACCAAATCCGATAATGAGGTTTTCCTTCCCAATTCTAATGATGTTTTTCACCCTGACTTATTTACGTGGTATGGAATCAGCCCATTTCAAAAAATAAGTCAGTAGTTTTGGGAATGAAGCTAAATTTTCTAGATGTGGATAGAGGATATGGTCCCACAACATCCATCACCCATGCAAAAAATGGCCAGGAGTACTTAGCAGTATTAAATAACACGAGGGGTCATTGTATGAAATTGGCATGAACATTAAAGGAATGGGACTTCATGGTCAATATGGCTCAATAATTTATCATAGTGGGCCAGTAATACCTAAGACATCAGATTTGGTGATATATCTTGGATGCTAATTGATGCACTCCACAATCTCCGTCAAGAACATCTTCCACGAGGGCATCTGTCTCTTCTCCATTAATTTACATGATAATGACTCTATCAAGGCCTCAATTTTATAGATCATTTTCCAGTTTTACCCCATTGTACATGAAAAAGTTTTATTCCTATCTTCGGGCATGTTTTCTTCTAGCCCTATATGGTGGGAGTTCCCCATTATGATGGTAATTTTCAATGGGAATCATCCAGCTAGTGGTGTGACCATAAGGCTCAGAAATGGGACTAATTTCATTGATTTCATCCATATTTCTCTAGAAAAATGTAAAGACCACCAGATTGTGGGAAATTCTAATGATTTTTTCATCTAGGCCTGGATCAACCAAGGCTATGGATGCACTTGCCAAAGCGTTGGCTTAAGAATTTCTTAACCAGGGGACATAGGACAATGTTGGTTCTGTGGGTAAATCATTCATAGGTTCTAGAACATGGTTCATCAAGTGGGGAAATATGTCTTTCTTAATAGAAATGTCACTACTTACCTGTTTGATGAGTAGCTCTGAATCACCCTTTATTTTTTTGTGTTTGGATTACAAATGATGTCCCAGTTCCAAGCTTGTAATGAAGGTCAAATATTATGCTTCATTATTTATACAACCTTCAAAAAGAAAGAGAGATTAAGTCATGATTTCTTTTTCATGGGATACAAGTATAATACCCAGCTCCACTAGGATGTACTTTTTGGGGGATATGAGTATAATACCCATCCCCAGTTTTTTTATTTTGGGATCCTCCATTGTTTTCATTATTGGGATTCGGGAAGCACCCTTGAAGATTATTTCTTATATATGGGGTTCCTCGTGGACAGAAAACACATCTTCATTTGGATGTTTATAATCCAATGGTGTTGTTTCCTCCGAGGGGTGCTCTGCAGAATGTCTTCTTAAATCTGGCATTTTATGGCCATCTAGGGTACGTACTGTATGTCAAAATATTGTAGGATGATCACCTAGCGTGATTGGAACTCATTTAGAATGGGACAATTGAGGATATTTTTGAGTGGTTTTTAGGTAGATACCAATTGAACCTCATGGTGATATAGGTAATTCATGAGTTTCTAAACCATGAAGATTAGGGTGAGGCAGTTCTTTTCAATTATCAAATATTGAGTTTCAACATCAATATGTTTTTGGTTGAGGTAACATAGGTAGTTCTCACTGCCAATTTCATTATTATTCACAAGGAAGGAACCTAATGACCATTCCAGTGTAGTTATATTCTAAATAATCAGGCTCCACTCAACTGGTGGAATCATCTCCGACGAGCATAGGAGATATCTTATTAGATTTTTGAACACCTCTTAGAAATAATTATCCCACTCTTATGTAACACCATTCTCCATGATTTTTTGTGAAAGGTATGCATTTTCCTGCTAGGATAGATATGAAGCACTAGATGTAGGAAATGTTCCCCTTGAGACCTCTCAACTTGGTATGGTTGCGAGGTGAGGACATTGCAAGGATGGATTTTTTCATCTCGGGGTTGACATCGAAGCTGCAATGTCATAAGAAAAAGCTGAGGAATATTCCAGAGGTAACGACAAAGGCGCATTTTAGGGGAATCATCTTTAAACATTGCTGCTGAAATTTGTTGAATACATTTTCAGGTTCGGCCTGGTGGTTTGAGTACTATCATGATTTAACCACCATATCGCCATCATAACACTTGACTAATTTTTCCCAGGAAGGGATGGAAGGTGTTGTGCGTGTAATGCTGATATTTTTGTGCCGACATTGTTTAGATGAAAGGGAATCAATATATAATAGAACTCTCCACAAGGGGCTCTACTTGTAGTGGCTTCTTCATCACTCTAGGCTATCCAGATCTTGTTCTATCTAGAATAGCTATCCATTAAACAGAGGGATTCATATCTGGTGGTTTCATTGATAAAAAATTATGTGATCAAGACTAAGAAGTCATTTTTTTTGAAATGCTAATTAAGGTCCCTAATGTTAATGAATATTCTAATATGTTCATTCCCCTTTATGACATGGACCATGTTTTCCAGCAAGATCAGATATTGGACCTCCAATATAATGTTTTCATTGATTATGTTGTTAATTTCACCCAATATTTTGGTAGCATACTTTTTGTGGGTCCTTCTAGTGGTCTTTTTATTGACCTGATGATCTTCTGGTAATCCTAGATAATGGGTGGAAGCCTTGGGATCGAGGCCTATAATTTTTGTGTATTTCAAGGAAAACACATCTTTATTCTTCTTTAAGAAGGATTTATATGCCTCATTCTCCATGACCGATAGAGCCACATCGATAAGAGTGGGCCACATGTAACTTTTGGTTCCTAGGTTTATATCTATATGTTCATCTATTGTGTTGGAGACACCTTCTTAGAATGTGGGAGGGTCCTATCTGAGGTCTTCTTCTTCTTCATCATCATCTTCATCTCCATCCTATTATAATGGAGAGGGGATTCATTACACTAACTCTCCAATACTGGGATAGAAATCATCTTTTTCTTTAATGAGAGAGGAGGGGTCATTTTTAGGTCCTGTGGACTAGCTGGGAGCACCATTGAAAGGAATTTTCCTTACATCATGGGTGTCATCCCACAATTCCATGTCCTTGGACTTAGTGGAAACAATAGTGATCATGTAGACAATTGAGTCTGCATATGGACTTGTGCATATATATTCAACTTGGTTGATGGGTAATACAGACCCTTCACAAAGCTGCTGGAGGGGGTCAGTAGGAGCCCTTTCCAATACCTTCAGGGAAATAATCCAATATATTTCATCATTTTAATGAAGTTTTCCATATGATTAATAGAACCCTATGTTAATATAATGTGACTCACATGATTTAAATGGTGATTCATCTGCGTGAAATGTCCCTTTTCCCATTTCTGAAATATTGGACACACAAATTGTATGATGACAAAATTGTAGCTTGTTGATGTTGCCAAGGCTTCCATAATAGGATTTTGAATGTCATAATTTTCTATACTACTAGGAAATCAGAATCTAACATGATATATTTTAGATGATGTTTAATCTAGACTCTTACCTTATAGTTTCTGCTCTCTTTTTCCGTGCCCTAGAAGAGTCGTAGTGCTGGGTTTCTAAGCTGTCTTCATCATATCCCAACTGATGAAGCCTTTGTAAGGGGATGGTTAATTATAAAGCTATTTTCAATGAAGTTACTGAAGACATAAATTACAATTATCATTCCAGACACATATAAGGGAATGATGTGATTTTAAATGATGGTGTCTTAATATATTAATGTGATGGAGATGACGCCATGAAATTCTTTAGAACTTCTGTTTTTATAATAGACTTTGGATACTTCTACATTAGCCTTGAACTCTTGGGAACTTATTAAGTCTTTAATGAGTGACTCCAAAAGATCATAGGAATGTATTAAGGCATCCAGGATTGACAACGTTGCGGGAACTAAATGCATCTGCTTTAGAATATCATATTTCAACGCCAATGGTTGGAAATTCCTAAATCGTGGTTTCTCTTTCATAGACACATTAGGGGTTTAGTATTTAGATTTTGATGGTTCAGCCTCTATAGCTAGGGCTAAGGGTGCTACAATCCATTCCGTGTATGGCCAAAATGGTCCTCCTACATGCATTGGGAGATTTGATATTTTTTCATCCCTATATGGATATTTCTATATAAATGGGCTTGGATTTCTTCAGATAGGGAGGGGTAGGAGAATTCCAGTTTCTATTGTGTCTATCAGATGGTCCTTTAAGAAGTTCTAGCGATGTTAACAGTTTGACTTATGGTGACGCCAAGAATTTGACTCCATCCATGACAATGCCTTTTAGGAAACCTCCGGCCTCATAGGCCTATTTATTCATCTCTCTGGTTGGGTGTGTGTAATTATGGTTCATGGCCATAGTCTATATCCTAGAATGGGTCCATCAATTGAATTCCATTGATGGATCCAAAGATCAGATATTTCTCTGACACTTTTATTCTGACTATCTTATTCTGAGTGTGCTTTTTGGTGCAGTGTTTCCCATTGTACTATATGGCAGGGAAGTTACCATTATACATTTTGGTAGGGCATTTACCGTCAATGTCTATTGGAATGATGTCAGAAAGCTTCAACACAAACATAAAATTTGGTTTCATCTCATTTTCATGATTTTTATTTCTAAGATTTTGGTCTTTATACGACCAAGAGACCGAGGAGGATGGTTTTCCTTTATTAACAGATTTTAGGGGTGCATTTGGTTGTTTCATCTGCGCCTGGTGGATTCCATGTACTTAGTTGATGGTCATTGGGTTAATACAATTGTCAAACTTTTGATCCTTTTTACTAGCGATTATTTTCCATTCTTATACCTCTCATAAGTCTGATGTGGATACATACATAAAATGTGCTAGTGGAAGGCCCAAATTGACTTGCCCAGAATGCACCATCCTTTGTAGGAAATCATTAAAAATGATGCATTCATGGATCGTATGTATCAATATTCTATGGTAGCGAAAATAATTAGGATGGACTTCGAGACCCACTTCATCAGCTCTCTTTTTCTTTGGTATTATAAGAAAATTGAAATTCGTGGTAGATATGAAATAACTATGGACTTGGTAGTCACAGAATGAGTAAAAATTGTCTATTAATTCTTTTAATTTATTTCTTTTTGAACCTCATTGCGCATCATTCCACGGTGTGGGTGGTTGTTGATGTCCAGGGGGATTATACGGTTTGGTGGGAGCCTCGCTACTCGATCTAGTGCTGGTGGAGTCTTAAGAATGACAAAATCCTCTTTATCTATTCCCATTCTTTTCCTAATGGCTTATGTGTACACAATATACATATGATTGGTCTGTTTCAGGGAGCCTTCTATCCTTAGGGATATGGATGAAATATATCTAAACCCACTTGTGTACTTTACCTGGATTAGTGATGTTCGTAATTCATCTTGATGGTTATCGATGAACATAGAGAGCATTTCATCATGGGGAAGTGGCTGGTTTGTGGAATAATTCAGTCCTTTCCCTATGGAAATGAATTCTGAGACTCCTTCATTCTATCTCTACATGCAGTTCATGATATCAATAAATATCTTCTTATACAGATTTGAAATAAACTGGAAGAGAAACTAACAATGGAGATTGTCCTGAACCATGTTAGAGTTAGCTGGAAGGCTTGTATACCACACGAATGCTGGGATATGTAGGGTTCGTTTGAAGAACCTATCTTTTACTGCTTCTTCCTACTCTAGAGTGCCCATCAAGGGTTCATAATAAGATTCATAGTTCATTAAATGTCGTTTCGTGTCTCCTTAGCCATTGAATATTGGAAACAATTGGCTTTCAATGATTGGTGGTGGAAAAATATTACATACCCACTCAGGGTCGGGTATGCATTTTGGTTGCATCGGTGCACATCACCCCTCCATTCCATCACGTCAAGCCATTAATTTCTTGATGGTGTTGAAGATACCCTGATGCATATCCTATTGGGAATGAGCGTGGACTAGTTCTATAGTGACCAAGAATGGGTGTGCTGGTGCTGCCAGAATATGGGGTGGATAACCCCATGGGGGTATCTTTTATGGGCTTAGCTAAATATATTCTAGTTGCCTTCCCAGTATGGGAAGTCTTGATGTAGTTAAAGGGATGGGTCGAATGGACCTCAATGCTTGGATAAATTCACTGGGATGAGTGCTTCTGAAAAGGGAAAAACATCTGGGAGAACCTACTAATGTTCTGTAGGAGGAACACATCTGACGAGATAGCTCCCTTGATGTAGATCAACAGGAATTCACATGAGCACTTTCATTTCTCAATACTTCTTTTAGAAATTAAAAGGGACTGATTTATATGTGGAGGAGAAGGTGAGTCATAGATGACCCTGAGTTAATTATTCACCTTTTTGGGGTTTTTGGCTGGCAGAAATGTAGGTTTAAGTGAGGGGTCCCCAAATGTAGGACCGCTCTCTGGTTTTGGGTATGCACACCATTTGGATCTGTGTGGGATGCCTTTGGGTGGAACAATATTCTTTCACATCCTATCCTTCTACGACATTTCATGTGGGATCCGTGGGTTTGAGGTTTACCATGTTCACTGTGGCATACCACATTGGGGGTGGTGTACCCGGAACCGAATGGTAGGAAGGTTTTATGCATACTTTGTTGGGAATTATCCATCCATTCTATAATTTTATTCAGGTTTCTTGGTGATGATTAACCTGAAGGGATCCCTCATTTGACCTCATAACCCGATTTTGTCACGAAGTGTGTGAACTATGATAATGGATAGAACTGGTGACTCTGCAGTCTATCTTTCTTCGGAGACGGTAGAAGACAAAAATCAGTTTTGAGGGGATTTGATGTAAAAACACCCTAGTCATGTGGAATGGGGTTGTTCCCAATATTTCATTGATGCCCTAGGTCCTGGTTTTGTTGGTCTTATGGGGGAATTTTAATTTAAAAATGACCCCATCCATGTTTGTAGGGGTTGTACTGATATTGCAGTAACAATGTTGTAATTTCCACCATTTCATTTCACATACTCCCGCATAGGTGTGAGTCGAGTTTGACATTTGTCCTACACTGAGTCTATTGAATATTGAATACATGATAACTTTTTGCTAGTTGGCTTCACATAGGTAGGGATCCAGCTAGATGTTATTGGTTTCCTGACTCAGAATCTTTTCTATGGCTTGATTTATTCGGTCCTGACGCTTTTGAGACTTACCATGGGCCTCTTTTTTTGAGTATCCCATCATTCATGAGCATGCATTAAACCTAATGGCAGCCTTTGGGTGATGAAATTGCATGATTTCATTTCCAATGGGGCATTCTGGATGGGAAGAGGGGTGAAGTGCAGAGCTCCATGTTCTCCCATCCCCGAATTTGAACTCTAGTCAGGGTGTCACCAATGAGATGACTCTTCTTATGTAGTGCATGGAGGCCATCTAGTTCAAGGTTTTTCATTCCCCTTTCTGATTGTTGCTTCCATGCAGACGTGATGTCTTCCAACTCAATTATATGGAGAATCTCCCCTATAGTGTTGATGTGGTTCACATACCTTTTGTACGGTAGTAATTTTTCTTTCAACATACAATTATTTGTCCATATATTGGGGAGAATTTCATGTATACATTCCCTAGAAAACTATCCTAGTATGTCCAAGGGAGAAGTGATCGTAGGGAAATACATCATTATTTTCGTATCCTTATATAGTTTTCCCCTCAAAATCATCATATCCTATTGGTGTTCTTCCGGAGGCTCCTCTACTTGATATGCCCATATCGACTGCTTCCTTAAACTTTTATCGCAGAAAACCGGGCTGATGGGATGCTTTTTAATATGTGGGCAGCGCATGGGTGGATTTGAAGATGAGCATGTCCCTAGGCTATCATCATGTTGAGAAGGAATATAACTTGTTAAAGACGGAGTATCAGATGTGTCTGAATCCATATATTTGATATCCTCACCATATGAGGGATTTCCCCTCTTTGTTCCGGCTAGGTAAGGTCCTTCTTAATGGTATGCATTTTGGTTGTGGGGAGGACCTTCACAATAGGTTCTTTAATTGCGATGTATTCTTTTTAAACATTATGTATGATCACGAGTATTTTTTATGGTGTATTCCCTAGTGACGGCCTTCAAGGAGGGCTACAATTAGGAGATTACCTTTTTTCTAAATGGTGTCACTGAGGGATGACCTTCTCGATGACCGTTGTGATGGTGATGACTACTGTAATGACTTGATACGTATATACAAGGAGAATTTTTGTAGTGATAAATGTGGGCTGGGCCATTAGGAATTACTTCAAGGAGGGAAGGAATTTATCGTTTCTTGATGTTACTATGTGTAGGGCCTTCAAATAAAATTTTATTGTGTGGAGGGGCTTCGCAATGAGTATCATCATATAAATGAATACCATTAAGAAATAATGTATGATTAGAGGGAAAAGCATCTCTGCAGTGTATACCCTGGAAAAGACCATCTGGGTGGATGAAAGAAAGTGGAGGACCTTCTTGCTATCATATCTTTAGGTCATGGGTAGGGTTACCTCAACATGCATTATGATATTGGGTCTTGTGATCAATAATTCTTGGCCTATAGAGTGATCCCCCATTGGTGATTTTTGGAGGACCTTCAGAGCAGCTGGAATCGAAATTGTGTGGAGGGACTTCACAACTATTACTGCCACATCCATAATTTGGTAATGGACTAACACATTCTTCATCTTTCATTGTTACATTATTGAGGGACTCAAGAACTCTAGATCCCATAAGATCATGATAATGTATATGCTCTTCATTTTTTTGGGTACCTTTGGTGAGTTTTATCATTGAGTTGTCCCTTGTGGGTAAAGAGGTCCATATGCTATTGGTAAAGGCCTTTATATATGGTTCTATATCTTATTTAGTCTAATGATGTAGTCAGGATATGCCGACAAACAACATTAGTTCGGGAATGGTTATATGCTTGCCCTGGAGTAGCCTCCATGTGGACCAATGCCCCCCAGTTGGAATGTCTATTTGATCCTGATCTGGTTGTCCATATATCATTGTATTTTTCTATTTACCCTCCTGTTCTAATGTTGGGATGAATAACTTCTCCAAAGTGACTAACTCATTTTGAAAGCGAGTTATTCCTTTCGAGTAAAATGGGTTGTGGGCCTGATCACTCACATTTTCCATTGATTCAATAACGTGTTGTAATGTTTCGATAATATCGAATGGTATCGATGTCTCATATTACTCCATTTCTAGGATTTGATCAGATATATATTTGGTTGGAATGGGTATGAAGGACCATTTTGACATTGTAATAGGGGTTGGTGCTTTCTCCAGTCCTCCATGAGTTTCCAGTAGATACTGGAAATTTTTCTATGTCGAGTCAGAGGAACGAGTATCCCACTAGTTGTCTTCTATGGTAGCCACCGTATATTACTAGTGGTATTTATATTCATGAGTGGGATTTTCATCTTCTCTCTTACTATTGTATTTGTCTCAAGGGATTTCTATGCATCCACAAGAATTTAAATATGCTCATTGTTTCATTCCACCCTACATGGATTGTAGGATTGATGTGCATCTATAGGTATTTGTGCTGTATATTACTACACTCTATCCTATTTTATTGATAGCCTTGTTGTGCATCGGCAGATATTTGCATCTACCAATATTTTTCCACTCAGCCTACATAGAGGGACCGATGATCACTAGAAAGAACGTGCAAGTTCTCGTATTGTGCCACCCTATTTATGTGGTGGGCTTGAGTGGAGGGGGAAGAGTCATATGTCTTCCCATTGAATTATGTTTTGTTAGTATGACAGAGTTTCTCCTAAGGAACTATTGTGATAGAATGCTCTTTATTATATATATTCACTTCCCTTTGGGGGTAGCTTGAGGGGCCTGGGTCCCTTGGACTTCCCCAGGTGCCCTTGTCTTAAAGATCCTCTTCGGTATGAGGAGCTCTAGTTGTTTGGTATCAGCGGTGACACTCTTGAGCGGGGGCCCGTGAGTATGAACCATGAACAGTTGAGATTAATTGGTTATCATCGACCTCATCTACAAACTAAAGGAAAGGGAGGTAATCATTTTCATGTTCACCGGGTAGGCTCCTGAAACGGGTTTAAACAACCACCGGGGTTGCCTTGTGCTGGGGTGCCGGCCGTAGCTGAAGTGGTGGCCGGTAGAATTTTTCGGGCTGTAGGTCTTGTCTCACAACCTCCAATGTGGGTAGTGTACCATTTGGGTGGTACTACCTGATCAGTGTGTTGGATAACTAGTGTTGAATATACTTGGTAGGCGAGGGGGTCCTTCCCTTCATTAGTCCCCCAACCACCTATGTGATCACTGATGCTTCTGTCTTTAATGGTCGTCGTGATTTCATTTGGATCTAATATTTCTCTGAGGGAACCTGCAATTTACATATATGACCTACAGACCACAAATCCTCGTCAAAGATATATTTGTTTAAACAAATTTATATCAGACTACAGAACATGGCCCTATCCCACTATTTTCTGTTGTGGGGTGATGGGGCTTTAGTGGGGTTAGACCTCTACCTTGGTTAAGGATTCACGTTGGGTTCACCATTTTGGAAACGCCTCCGAGGTGGTGCTTTTCTCACATACTAAGGTGAACAAAATGTCCCAACATGCAATCTCATTCTGTGTTCATTATGATTGGTGTAGAAAAACCAACTTGGTTATGGATTCATGTCAGGTTCACCATTTTGGTACTTACTTTGAGGTGGCACATTACGGGTGATGTGGAAATGGTATGACGAGGAACAGCAGTCGTCCCTTTTTCTAGTGAAGGTTTCCTATGAGATCCACCTTTTCTTTTTCTTTGACCATATCTAGTTAATTCTCCATAAAAAGAGCTTTTATTAAACCAATGTGGACTAGATAATTCATCCATTTTGTATTGCGAAGTAGATGACATTGTCATTCGGTCCCAGCAGGTGATTGTGTGGGGTAAAATACTTGTACAATCAGTCTCCCTTGGATATCACTTCCTCTTATGGTCTCCAACAACTTTATTAGTGGATCCAAAAACACCCAAAACACCCTGGTATCCATGAATCATGGTCCTACATTCCATATGAAGGTGCTCGTTGATTGATGATTCAGCCGACGACACATGAGGACTCCATTGGTCAAGAGGATGGGAAGCCAGGCTCACCGCACCCTTCTGGGGGAAGATTATTTCATGTATCGAGACTCTTTTATAGACTTAATTCATGTTCATATGTTCGTGAATCCATGGTTCATTCCTGAAGAGTGTGTCCATAGGAAACCCTTGGATTGAATGATTTTCATAGGCATGCATATATTTGATTCTACAGAGGTACTGCTAAATTCATCCATACAATAAGGAATTCTAGAGTTTATCATCATCTAGGGGGAAAACGGTGATTTGATATTACGATCGGACCCATAAGATTGGATTCTTATGTATCATTTGAATAGGAATCAAAAACCACATAGTTTTAAATTATGTGGGGATTATTCATGGAATATTCACATTAGGGGCATGGTTCGGAGATCCCTTTTGGATGCGAACCCACATGAACCCATGCATTCACGTAGGCATCCTTCATATCCTTGTTTGATCAAGAATAATAGTTATCATTGTTCATATTTGTGGGGGCTTATACATGGAGGCCACCCATTTAAGGAGACATTATTGGGTGTGCCCTTTACTAGAGGGAACCCATTTGAGCTCGGGACATCAAGTAGGCGTCCTTCTTTTCTGGGTTTGATCAAGAATCAGGGTTCTCTTAGTTCAGATAATATGGATGTCGTAATCATTAGAAACCTCTGAGACCATGTCAGTCATGTTCGGTGTGAGAAATAAGAGGATACAAGAAATCCAATCAACCACATGGTTCCTGTCTTATAGGTGGAGAGGGAGACCCTATGATGGAAGAGGCTTAGGAAATGATGGGTGAGGGAACAGAAAGATGAAACATTCAACGTGAAATGAAATTAAAGTTCATACAGCCTAGACATGGATGATTGGGGACATACCATATTGGGATGGCCCTAGAATACATTATGTGAAGGGAGGAGTTTATGGATTGTCAAAGTATAATTATACATAACTCCTTGAATAGCTCACAATTCCTCAATGAATTCAAAAGTAAGTGATCACCCTTACTCCCTAGAATGGGGAGGATCACAATGGTGTCCCAGGGATGGACTCTAGGTTACCATGGGAATGTACAACCACATACATTCCCAAAGCCCAAACTATTTTGGGGAGAGCCTTCTTGATTCTAGTTACCATGGGTATGTAGACTCAATGGGGAATGTTGATGCACCTATTGGTCTAATCATATGGGTCTGGTGGCATTGGAGGAGGATTTCTCATGATGAAAATGGACTGGTTCGTGGATGGAATATGGAGGACTAGATGATAATGGAAGGGTGAGGTTGGAATTGGAGGAAATAATAGCCGAAAACACAACATTCCTCATACTGATTTCTTTTAAGGGATGGGAGAGGCTCCACATACCGTAGTGTTATATGGGAAGAGGGGATGTACATGTATTGATGTAATATCTGGGCATGGTTGTAGAACACCATGTACCATAGTGGTATGCATCCCATCATGTAACTTTAGGTTCCATCACTGTACTGATGTAGTACATGACACTGGGTTCATTCTGTGTAGTGGTACACTATGAGGAGAAGCATATTGAAGAGGGGTATGGGGGATTATCATTTGCGGGATGTTCATCCTCGAGAAATATATGTTTCGTGGATTCACCATTATGGTTTGTGGTTCACATTTTATTATTAAGTTCCATTGTTTTATGGTTCACAGATAAATGTACCTACAAAGAGCGTGGTTCTCAATTTGGGATTTTTTGTCAAATCAGGACTGATGATAGAATCTTCTCTGAGTTCTTACATCCAAACCTTGAGTCCCCTTTCATTTTTCGTCATATGTACCTTCTCAATTTATTCTCTATTCCATTTATAGAGTATCGAGGAATCCATCTCTATAAGAATGAAGCGCCATTTTCTAAGGCCCATGAGGAGATATCCTGACCAGTGGATGACTCGGTCAACCAATGTTTGTGGAGGAAACTATTCACGATAATGGTGTGTGGAACACTGCTTGATTGCTTCATCCTCAAATTGATGAGTTCTTGAGACAGTTCATGGCTGGCCTTCACGAAAATGAGTCCTTCGGTGATGTGTTTTATGGTCCACTGTGTTTGATATTCATCACTTTGTGGGCCAGCTCCACACAGATCATTCCTCATACCTGGTGGACGCGATCTAGGGGGTCTGCAGACCTTTCCTGGTGATGGTATGCGACCAACGTGAAATTGATTGAAGACAATAATTCCTTCATGTTTCTTCTGAAATTTTCACCTCAATTTTAGCCCATTCACCTAGCTATAATTATAGGAGTACTTTCATCCTTATTCATTGTGATTATGGGAGTATTTCCTTCCTTTGGTAGATTTTTCAGGACCCTACACCCACAAATAAGAAATAACATTTCAATTTTCATTACAAATACATTATTGAATCATGATTCCTTAATGTATACAATCTAATCATTACCCATATAATTTAAGGCCTGGTTTAGTGTAATTTTATATATAACCTACTTCTATGGGAATGTGATTTTATAAATATCACACTACTCAAACATTATCCTTAAAGGCATGCATCTCCACTAACATTTCCAATCTTTAAAATTACAGGATGAATATAAAATAATATCCATATGATCTTATGTTGAGAAATATATTTAATCATTATCAAATAATTTCCATGAATACATGGAATCAACCTTCAAAAGGTTCCCTAATATACCAATTTGAAAAATTATGTGGTCTATGATCTGTATCTCCCTAATTCATAGGTCTCACTTTGAGAATTAGGAATAAAATTGATTCTTTATTTGTGTGGAAAATATATATCAACATTGTTATCCACGATAAACAAATATATGATAATAGACTAGAAATTCATTAATGAGTAAATCTAGGAAGGTATTTCTATGTCGATTGAACCCTATATCAATAATTATATAAACAATAATTGATCATTTTTAGAATAGATTATATAACAAAAAATTAAAATAAAACATATATTCTCATAAATGTAGTCTATGGAGTATCTACTAGACACACTAAAAACTAATTAATTCATAACCTCAGGTTTATATTAGATAATTAATTATCTCACCTCATGATATTAAATAGTAAATAAATGGAATTTGATATCATTTTTAATAATCAAATTATTTTTTTAGTAGTCTAATCTACATTATAAAATTTTATTTCTCTTCCAGTGAAAAAATAGGAGAACCTAATAGTGAAGTGAAATAGATAACAAATATCTTCAAATATAGGTCCTCTAGTCAGTTTTTTATTATTCTACGTTATTCCAAATACATCTATAATGGTGAATACAATATATAATCCACACATAAAACCCAATGATAATAAATTCAACATTTATTTTTGCGGGATTCTATTATAATTATTCATAAAAATGTTCTAAAACTTATAAAAAATTTGGGGAAATACTTGTTATGTGGATTCCCTCATAGACCCTCAAAACAACTCCAAAAAATTAGTACATAATCATCCCCAACTATTGATGATCATTTCTTGACATGACTACCTAAAATATCCCTTTATGAAAAAGTAAAATAAGTATATATTATTAGATGTCATAGATAATCATTGATGGTAAAAAGTCATGTCTTCTAATTATCATGTTACAAAATCTATCATGAGTATCACATTGAATTTATGAATGTCTAATTCATTTAAATCCTATAGATTCATGTAACTATTAATAATAATAGTGAACCATAGACACCAATACATGATCCAGAAAAGTCTTCCTTATCTCATAGTGATGGCTACAAACTAATCCCCTGCCCAAGCCCTTGTCATCTAGTAAACATGTGGGGTACCATTTGATACCCCTTCCCAAAATAATATTTTCTTACTCTTTGCCTAGATCGACAGAATCAAGCCCAATTATTACACTATCACGATAGAATATATTAGGCTTATAAACCTTGATCCTGTCCACAACCTCAGCCTCAACCTACATTGGAAGATCCCATAATTATATATCTATTTTCCAACATGCTCAAAAATTGAAACGTGGTAGCTTTAAATGTTAATAGACGTTATCTAGCATATGAAAATGGTAAATAACATGTTACAGTACTCCATGGGTTAATAGATAAACTATTGTATTAGGTAGAAAACAATCCCCAATATTATGTGAATCGTCAATAAATTACTTCATACCCCTAAAGATCAACTAATACTTCCATACATGGAACATGAAATCTCTAATATAACAATCCTTACCTGGTTCCACTTAATGATGTGGTTTTTTTTTCAAAAACTCTAAAAAATAAGTTCTGTTAATGGTTTTTACCCAATCTATTATCATATACCACAATTGATAATAAAGTTTTCAAAACCATGGTAATTACATCACATTAGAGATTGGTAGAAAACTAACGATGAACTGTGAAATGTGTAGAATTGTATTTCACAAAAACAATATTCCTTGGGAATTTTACTTTGAACGCTCAAATCCTACATTCCCTCAAGGTATCTTTAATGATGGGGTCAATGGAATGTCTCTTATTGTTCTTCTAGGATGAACCATTGTGCTAGTCCACTATGATTAATATATACAACTATTGTTTCTCTATTCCTTGAAATATATATTCATCACAATTATTATTCATCTTAAAGTTATATCAATTTGAATCAAACTAAAATGAGATAAATCAATCTAGAACATCTTATGTTGGGGTCTATACTTCCTGTAATGAGATGTGGATGTTACATATCGAACACCCTCTTCATATAAAATAAAGAAAACATGAATTAGGAATCCTCATGATCTATACACTCAATAATCCAAAGATTACTCTCTCTGAACTATTGGTCCACTGGAGGTACTAGCACTAAAATATTTATAGCACCACAATCTGTATAAAATGACCATCTCCTCACTATTGTATCTCTTTTGATGTTTGTTAGAAAAGTATATAATTGAATCATAAAACACACATTTATAATTGATCACAATATAATTGTTTTGGAAATAGTTAAAAGAAATCATGTCCTACTACTCTGCAAGAACCCTATGCACTCAATGATCTTATTCAATATGTGAATAGTCTATCCCCTACTACCATATCTTCGGTTTAGGTACTGAATACATTTAAAATTTAGATATTGAATCTTATTATAATAAAATTATAAAATAATGGTCACCATGGTTCAATTTTATAAGTTAAAACTAATAAATTATAAAGTAAAATTTAGATGAAATAAAATTCGACACATTATACAACTTAACACTTTCTCATTACCATGTTACAAAACACAATTTTTTTTAAATTATTTTGAATTATATATTCTATATGTGATTCAGAAGAGAACTCTCCCCTTCCACTTTTATAAATATGTTAAATAATAACCAATAAATGATACACTATATTCATTGAAAATATCATAAATATATTATTTAGAGAACATGAACAACAGTCCCATCCCTCAATAAATTGGACTTTCCCAATACATGTCATATTTATTAATAAGTATAGTGTTTATCCCATGTTATGCATACACATTTATTAACCTACAAAGTATCAAATATTAGAGAAAATTATATCATAAAACATTGTAACATCCTCAACATGGTCAATATGAATACAATATTATTAGGTCACCACCTGACCTTAAATGTGAAAAACAGTATTCTACAGGCTTCTAAATAGTGTTGACGCGGTTCAATTTTACGAGGATACTATATCCTCTATAAAATCTCCATAAAAATTTAAATAATAAAAAATATTCACCCTTATTATATACATAATATTTAAATTAATTATTTGATACAACAATAAAATTCATAAATTATATACAGATAATGTTAAATCAATAATTGAATACAAGAGATATAATGAATAGAAATATCTACCAATAGGTTTATAATCATTAGTTTTTTCTAAAATGAATAGAAAAAATAGGTTTACAAAAATAAAAATTGAGTTTCTTCATATTCTTATATGCCACTATAAATATCCAAAATTCTAAACCATTTATCATTGGATACATACCCTATCCTATATTTATTATAATATATTCACTCAGACTACCATGGGACACATGCAAAGTGGGAGTAGAAATGTTATTAGACCAGAACCAATGGTTTCCCAAAACAAATCAAGAATATTTATAGGTACTTGTAATGCATTATATAATAAAATTATAAATAGTAAATTAATATGTGTTTCATGATCAATAACTAAATTAGACACTTGGTGGGTTATCATAACTACCCCAAATAGTAGTGATATCAAGTCTCAATTGGATATATGAAGTATAGATGGTTAATATATTATTATACGATATATCCATAATTAAAAAACACCAAATGTAGGCTATAATAACAATTAACCATTCATTATAATTAATTATAATCATATTTTTGGTTATTTTCCAATTTAATATAATTATAAATTCTTAACCATATTTTCACTATAGCATCCTATACAATATCCACATTACTAATGAATGTGAATACCATCACAAACCATACCCATAAAATTTGATGTATGGGAATATCCTTACACCCCACTTATGAGTCCAAATTGTATTGTATTATAAGCCAATAATATTCACTAAAAAGGAAATTGTTTTCATAGTTCCCCACATTGCGTCTATGCCGGTAAATCCTCCTACTATAATATAAATATCCAAGAATATTTATTAGGTCATCCAAAATAATTTTAATGTAGTAAATTAAATATCATTGTGTGTATTTTTGTAAACCAATTACTGATTTAGTTGATTTTTAAATCAAATTCCACTTTTAGATATCCAGTCTAATGTCTCTTCTATGTTGGAGTTTCTTATTCTAGGGTGAGCATCCCCTTAATCATAAAATTGATAATATAATTTAAAATATTATCATCAATATAGAAATAATATAATAGTAAAAAACTAGTGTTATCATCTCATATATATGAGTTCTCCATTATCATGGGAAAATATAAATAACCTGAAATAGTCTAATAAAATGAAATATAACAATAAAACCCAATCTTTGGTTCTAATTTCAAGGTTCTATAAAATTTATATTTAATATCATGGACATTTAGGGCCTTGTTAACATAAATATAAAAACAATAGGCCCTCCAAGAATCATGATGGAATATATTAAACTTGAACCATTCATGGAAAGAATTTATGATTATATTATGTGGTACGTGCACAATAAAACATAAAACTTGATATTAAAGGGATTTTAAAAATCATATTAACCAATTTCAATATATTGGGATCACATTCATTGAAATTTTAGACCCCCATATATTTAATATTATCATATTAATTTAGAATAATAAAAATAATATTAAAAATAATATTAAAAGACTAAAATATTTTATATATTGTATATATTAGTGATATAGTGAAGAAAAAATAAAGTAATATTTCGTAGAGGATTAGCCTTCAAAATTCATTCTTATGGGTTTTAATGGTACATGATTCAATATATATTCATGGAAGGTTGAGATAGTTTATTGGTGTGATTCAATAGAGGGATAGATGTAGGTAATGAGACAAAATGTGGGGATAAATGAGAAATTTAATTAAATAGATTAATAAGAACAGCAGAATACCTTTCCTAAAATTGGATGGACAAATTTCCCACCAAAATGCTAGGGAAACCCAATATAATATATGTGGTCCATTATAGATTCATTGGTTGGTGATGTGGCCTCTTTATAGGAATATATAAGTTTGGTTGTCTCCCAAAAAGATTCTAGAAGTAATATTTTACATTGGTAGATTTTCTTATACACAGCCCATTTCTTTAATTTCCCATCATTAATACACCTCTATCAACTCCCTCATCAAAATAATTTCTAAACTACTTATCAAATTTTCTAATTTTAATAGAATATTAAAATCCTTAAATGTTTTTTGTTACATTCAAAACACAAGTACTAGTAAATTACTGAAGTGGATTCACAGAGGTAACATTAATATGGGGTTTTTAGGCGCATTATGGAATGAGTCTCAGCAGTATAGAATGACCATAAAAATACAACGAAATGAGATATATGGATATGACTAAACCTGCATATGAAATAATATCTATCATGTTTTTTATGATGTTCACTTGTACTCGTGTCTATTTTTCATTAAAATGACATTTATATAATAATGTAATCCCAGTGAGAGTCACCAAATTATTTTCAAGTAAATCCATATTCACATAAAAAGGAAAAAAAATTTACTAGTATTTTTATGTTTGGATTATTTTATTATATAGTTTAATGTAAATTATAGTTTTTAACTGAAAATGATGATATGATATCTCGATCATGTTGTGTGTTTTTCTATAATAAAAATGTCATGAGTTGGAATATTCCCAAAAATTGCTACTTCAGTAAACTACTTAATAGAGGTAGAGTATATCAATTCATCATATGTCATATTAGATTTTATTCGAATCGTCAATATCATTAATCATCTTGTGATGGTTCCTTGAATGAGGGAAATATTTATATTAATTATGATAAGAATGGTGGTATTAATAAGGAAAAGGAACCATTAACATAATAAAAGAGCATATCAAATTCATTACATTTTTCATTTACGTGATAGATCTTTTAGATGGGAAATGTAAAATTATTTTATATGGACACATTATATAATGTAGAATATCCATTGATAATGTCATTAATATAATAGAATCACAATTTTTAGGTAAATTCAATGAGGTATTAGATACATGAGATATTGAATGTAAAATTTAGTTTCACTAAAAGGAATCATATATATATAATTATTTAAATCCCCATTTATCATTAATTCATGTTTAAAAAGGATATTAACTAAAAATGGAATAAAAACTCCCATCAACTTATGACGTTTATTTTTTCTAACTGATTATAGTAGTGGAGTGTTGTGGTGTTTAAGGATCCGTTAAGGTTAGGTTGACTAGAATATTATATATATAGTGAAATATTATCTAAGACATTATACCAAAGTATATTACATCAATATTAATATATTCATTGACTCACGAAGTGGTTTACAGTTCATATAAATCTCCATTACCAATTTTTTCTTTGATAATTATCATCTCAACCATCATAAAATAGAAATTTTCATACACTAAAAATTATTTTGAACTATTACAACTAGGTTTTAGTTATAAAATTGGATTAATAAAAACATGTATGATAAGAGATATAAATATAATTTATTTTTTCCTCAACCATATAAAAACTAGATAAAATATATACAAATTTCCACAAAGACCAAAATAATTAAAATGGTACAATTTATTAATATATAAAATTATTTAGTGGAAAATGTTAAGATAAATTGGTCCCAAAAATGTTTTATGTTTCCTAGTCTTTTGACAGAAAATTTAATTTATTTTGAAAATAGTTGAGCTGTTTAGTACTCTAGGTAAACGCCCCTCACCAAATCAATGAAAACATCATTTGAAAATACCATCTCATTTAACAAATATTTATAAGGGTAGATGTAAAAAAAACATTACATGGATATATGGAGGAATTTATTAGATCCATTGAAAAGTATAAACCATTTTGAAGCATGAGGGTAACAAAATGTATATTGTTATTAAAAAAATTATTGACAAAATAAATTGGTTATTTGTAATGTAATTATATCATGAATTTATAATAACGGAAATATCCATTTATTATTCATTCATGGGTGTTATTTAAAAAATATAAATAGATTAATAATAAAACCAATAGGGTAGAATGATGGAATATACTTAATTGATTATCATCATGGAGAATTATGGGGTTTTATGATTTATTAGGATTATTTGGAGAATGATATGTTATATGATATAGATGAAACTAATTTAATAATAAGTGGATAAATATTATCTACAAACAACCCTAAAAATATATCATATGAAATTTCATAGAACCAAGATATATATAGGGTTTTATGTGTTATATTAATATTCATTACCCAATGTTGATAAAAAAATAACAAGTCAACCTCTATAAATCAAAACCATTCTAATGATATAATTAAGGGTGATAAAAAACATGAGGTGGTTGGATACAAAGTTGATCATGCGTTTGTGAGGCACCAAAGACCCAAAATCGTATTTATGCTATTTAGGAACTATACATTTAAAAATTAACTTTCTTATCAACTTATGTAATACATCCTAATAATGCCATAATTTAACATTAGTATAAAATATCAAAACCAAATTCTCTATAATCCTAGAACATTTTAGTTTACTGTCTTTTAGGACCTTCCAAATAGGAAATATTTTTTATAAAATATTTTAAAAAAATTCCATTCTAGAATAATTCCAATATCCCTTTTTGAAATGACATTTACTACACTCATCTTTATTACATGGGGAAATTAAACATAAGAATGGGGTGAGCTGAGATGTACCGTGAGGGAAAACAGAAGTGATTAAAATGAAATATCAAAAGTGATAATAGGATGATAATATTAGTCTAACAATGATACATAATAAATATATACCCAATAAACGAAAGATCATAAATCACAGCTTCAGGAATAAATTATGTATCAAAATACCATACAAATATTACTCAATATACATAATCCATGAGAGGATAAAAAATTCATAAAAATAACTATATGAAATTTCCAAAAACATTATCATGAGGAAATATCACCATCATGAGCCACTAACTTGAACCCATGCATGGGGGATAACATAATTGTACTTTTGTATACATCACCTTTGTAAGTAACACAAGTTCACCCATTATTATTAACAACTAAATTGTACCAGTGTATACATATATTATTTTATGTTAACATTTACCCAATGAATTTATGGGTTTTATAAAACACGACCCCACATTCATCCAATCTTATGTGTGTGACATGAAATCAATCATTAATCGTAACATGAAGAACCCATGGAAGGAAAATGTGTTTCATTTATTATATAAAGAAGAATCCAATAATGGAAAGATTTTCACAACATATTAAATGGATGCCCTTAAAAAAATTCATAATTCCATAAATAATAATAGTAATATGATATTCCCAAGAAAAATAATTTGTATAAAACGATATTTAGAATAATTATAGGTTAATATTCCTCAATATTCATAATAATGAATATTATATTTACACTATATCGATATAGGTATTAAAAAATATTCAATAATTTCCAATGCTAAATAGTTTATGTTATCATTTTGACCATTATATTATAAATGGAGGGAAGTATTCATTATGAATAGAGAATAGTCATTGGAATAAAAAATAAAAAATTAAATATATAGGAAATAAAAGGTGTTAATTGATCACTTATATGATTCAAAATAAAATTAAATAATCTGTATTGAGAAATAATGTGGATGATATATTTCATGTAATATAATTGACCAAAAATTTAATATATCAAAGGAAAAATATATATATGAAATTATATTATTATGTTTTCTATAAAAATAAACTTGTAAATGAGAAATACCATTTATCTATTGATAATATTTTAGGAAAAATATTTTCATAATATATAATAAAAATAATTATTTATTTTCCAAAAAAATAGAAATATATAGAGAATGTTTCATGTTTAAGGAAAATGGTGTAATATTGATATGTTCACAGAAAAATTCTAAAATAGAATCTTTTTTCAAAAAAACTATCCAAACTGAAATCATTTACATTATATTCTATCTAAAATTTAAAAATTAATTTCAATGTTGTTTAAAATGATATTTTTTAATTTTCCAAAAAATAGTGATATAGAAAAATCTATGTCAAAGTTAAAATATGTGTTTAAGAAAATTCATTTCATTTCGAATAATTATAATAATATAGAAAATACCACAAAACATAAAATGATTGTTTGAAAAAAAATTGAAAATTAAAATGAAGAACTAAAACACGCCATGGAAAACCAAAGGGGGCACAATTATTTTGATATTGGATAGAAAAATTTCAGAAATTCCACAAATGGGTTATCACATTTAATAGTTATTCATTGTAAAAATACATTGGTAATAAGACCATTAAAAATTTAGTAAAATTAAAATGATATACATAATTAATAAATAGAAGAAAATTAATCATCTGATACCAAGAATGAATAATAATTCAATAAATAATGTAAAAAATTGAAGGCTTATAAACAATATAAAATTTACTTTTTTACTAACTTGATGTATGTATGAATAAATATGAATTAAGAAGACAAATTATATTATATGTAACATAATATTGTTTCTAATAATCATTTGATCATTGAGAATATTTTTATTTTATATAGAACCAAAAAATATGGATGAAATAAAATATAAACTATTCATGATATAGAATAATTCAACCTTGGAATAATGGAGATCAATGAAAACATTCTTCACAAAATATATAAAAATTAGGTAAGCACAAATACCTATGAAATTAAAAAAATTAAGGTCAATACAACATGAAGGAGATAATTTTAATTGATACGTACAAATATAGTGAATATTGAGAGAATCATTATACAAAATACTAATGTTGTAAAAGAAATGCCTATTAAAAGACAACATTCTACAAAGTATGACTCATGAATGAAAAAGAATAAATTTTAGAAAAAAAACCTAATTCGTGACTTCTAAAAAAGTAATTGAATCTCATGTATTATAAAGATAAACATCATAATTTAATATTTTTGAACAATTGACATATACATAGTCATTTATAATTTTTATAGTAATTTTCCTTTGGTATATTACCTTTTATAATTTTTTCAACATTAGTTGTTTTTACATTTATCTTTTTATTGGTTTCATGATAGATCTCTCAATTAAAATTATTCTCCGAATTAAATTTTAAATAGAACATAAAACATAATATGATTTAGGTTTTATGGTGACACAATATTTTTCTATTCAATTACATTATATTTTCATCTTTTTACCTGAATAAGAATTTGGTGATGAACTATTTTTGGGTATTTATCGGTATAAATGGATTACCATATAACGATCATTATTTTTCATGTTATCTTTCATGAACCATAAGGAATTGTTTTTGATAGTTATATCATATATTATAAGTTTACATTTTCTTATAGTCTTCAATGATATAATTTTATTGCATTGATTAGGAATGTGGTAATCGCAACCCAAGAAGAACATAACATAATTTAAATGGTATGTATGATTATGGGGTAATTTTCATATAACTTCATTGTTATATATTTATAAGGATGTTATTAATATTTTTTCTTTTTTCAATTAGATTTTAATGTTTTCTTATCAAAAAATACTATATGAAAAAATAAAAATGGTACATTGTGAAGGATGTGGTTCTCACAATGAACTGTTAGCATTATTATTTAATAGTGATTATGTGGGATAAAGGAAGAATATAAATTTACCTATAAAAATCATAATTTCATTATACATATTATATTTATTCATCTATTACATCATTAAAACCATTAATGAGAGGCGTTTATGAAAAATTGAACACAGCACCTCATGGATGTAGTAATTTGCATATCACACGATAGATGTTCAATTATTTCACTGTGGATGGGAATGAATAAATAATAGTCTATAAATTAATATGATAACATAATTAGTCATTAATTATAGTGAATTTATTATTATTATCATGGGTATTAAAATATAGGGGGATATATATTTTTATGTAATGATTAAGGATGTAATTATTCCATCTAAAGACTATGTTTTCTCTTTTAGAACCCATTGAAATGGATGACTTAAGCAGAATAAAGCTGAAAAAGGGAATAAGGAAGTGGGAATGCACTAATGGAGGAATTGTTTTGTATTTTTTTTTATAATATATTTGTATGGAATGATATAAAATGATGAGATGGAAGTGATACACTTTTAAATGTGAAGACGATGGGAATTTTGGATGCACCCTTTGCATTTTAAATAATGTAATGGGACTATTCAGGTATAAAAGGATTAAAATGGTGAAATGAATATGTGGTTCTTTTTGGTCAAGAAACAATGCGAAAATATATTTTGAAACAATATTTTAAAATCATTTATATCACATCGTATTAGTAAATCAATTTTTACAATTACTTACATTCCACATGATGATTAATTTTCTAATGTTTTATTTTATTTCAATGAATATATATATTAAACATTTACATTATTTTACCTTATGATTTGAAATATATAAATAATTTTTTTTCAAATATTTCTCCTAATCATGTTATGAATTACTTTTGGAATAATAACCCGTATCACATAAAAATAATTATTAGGAAATGTTTTTCTCCATGAATAATTATTTTGAGTAAAATATGTTTTTCCAAATTATCAATTTTAATTAATTAAAATTGATTATTATAATAAATAACTAAATACCATAAATTTATTCGAAATCAATATTTTATAACCAAAATAGATATTTATAAGAAAATATCATGAATGGGTTTTTATCAGAATCAAATTATTAATTTTGTTGTGTCATGTTAAAAATAGATTTTCAAAATAAATTTAAAATATATTCACCATGATATTTTTATCCAAAATAACATATTTTATAAATTTACAATATTTATAACATTATAGATCTATATTATACGTTACAAAGGTAATAAAAGTCAATGTTTTGATTGTTTTTTCAGTATTAATCTAAAAATCAATTATCTTATAAAAATCCAAAAAAACATCCCTATGACATTTTTGAAATTCTAAATTCTAAATTTATGATTATTTTCACTATCAATAATTCTAAAAAAAATTATTTTTTTATCTTATTGAGATATATAAAATCGATAATAATAATAAAATGTCTATGGAGAAGTATTCTTCTTATACATTTTGGTTCCTTAGTATTATTTCATAAAAACATCAATTTTAGAGGATGATAATATAATATATAGTATAGTTATAAATTACATCTTATAATTCTAAATATATTTCTTTATTTTTTTTTTTGATAAAATATAAAATTTATTTATTTTTTTCGAAATAAAATTTAGATCATATTTAAATTCACCCTCCAAATATTAGAATATTTTGTTAAATAATATATTACTATATTATTGGGGTTTTGAGGTTATTATATATTTCATAATAATATTTATCTATTATGTGGTGAACTAATTTAATATTGTGATTTCTGTAAAAAATATATCAAAATAATATTTTATTATGGAATATATAGAGTGAAATATCATATTGTTACACGCTCCCTATCCCGAATAAATTACATCCGAAAATATTAAATATTGAAAAATAATTAAACAATTTATTGCTTTTATATGATATAAGTAACTCCAAATTTAAATACAGTTGAGGTTTCGTCTTCACTACCCTTATTATTACATGTGATTTCATCTTTTTTATTTATTATAGGAGAAAAAAAATAAAATTTGGATTTTATCTATACATTTCTATTAAATACGGAAATATAAGGATAATAATGTTTTATAGGTAGTCCATAGAAAAACTTTTATTAATAAATAATAATTTTTTATCATAGTATTAGAATTTCATATCCAACTAATTTCCTTTGACTCAATCTAAAGACCATCAAATCATGCATAATATCAAATAAAATTTTAATAAATAAATGATAATAGTGTTTTATTGGAGTCACATTAATATAAAAATATATTAGTCAAGAGTGATATAATTGGAGTAAAATATAGAACACAGAAAATGTTTTTTTATTAGTTATATATCTACTGAATAAGGTTTTGATTTGAAATTAAAATAAAATTACTATTTATATAAGAGTACATTGATCAAGATAGGTGTACAATACATATATTACTAAGTGCGTGATTAGGGTTTATAACAATATATTATGTTTCAAAATCATTACATATGTTTGGTTAAATGTGATTTCCATTTTCCTTAATTTTATAGCTTTAAATAATCCACATCATCCCCCTGAATAGGGAATTGACTTGGATAATTTCCAGGTTCCCCCTCAACAAAGAATGATAATTTTCATTGGTAGATTATGATGACATCCTTTTGTATTCATTGTTTCTACTGATCTATTGTCTAATCTGTTGAAATTAGTTACTTTATTTCTTACCTTATCAGGGATAAAATATCTTCAAATTCTTTTGAGACACCTTCCTTGGTGATTCTTCCTACACATTTTACATGTAGGAAATTGAATGATAGTCCTTACATCATTATTATCACCTGAAATTTCAAAATAAATGATCATTATATTATTTAATGTTTATGGAAACTAAATTAAATTCATGTACTTAATGATAATTCATGATATTTAGTTTTATATAATTACAAGTTTTCTATATCCATTTTTTTCAACAATTTATTTCTAATTTGTAAAATATCCTCATATTCCATGGAATCAATTATTAACATGGTTCCATTAGGATTAATCCATTAATAAATCAAAAATATGTCAGCTGATTGTGATGCATAATTAACTATACAAGAGAATTATTGTAAGATGATTAAATAAAAATTTCAACATCAATATGTGTTACTCTTCAAAATTATTACATTAGATATCAATTCCACAAAAATCCCTATTATCTAAATCTAGATTTACTGAGTTCTAGTTTTCTGATACTACATATCCTAATTTAAAAACAATAAAAATCCATTATATTAGGTTTTAATGATATTGTTATTTACTATGTAATAACTGTTGATAGTGTCAAACCATGTGTGCAGTTTTTCCTATTTCTAGAGAAACATGAAATGATTGATATAATACCCAACATTCAATTTAAAATTTCTTAACCCATAGGTTCATCTATTTGAGAATCATAATCTACATTCATTATAAGAACCCATGTTTTTTTGGGATGAAGGATTCATAGGAAGCACAATCAATTGGTCTGGTGGATGGATCATTGAGGTAAAAGTGTGATGGATCAAGGTAAAAATTATCTAAATAAATGAAGATATTTTTTATACATAAATGGAAGAGTAGGTGTAGAGTGGATCATTTATTTAATGTAGTAGTGCGCACGAAGATACCAAGGATATATCATCATTCACCATATTTCCAATGGGTGGGGAATATATAAGATATACAACCAGACCCACCAATAAGATGGTTGCCCTGAACATGTTTTCTAGTGAGAATGTCCAAAACCATATTATCCGAAATTTTTTATTGGTTATCTTCCAAGCCTATATTGTGTGTCCAGTGGGCCACTGACTAGCCAATGTGGAATGTAAGATATAATTTAATAAATTATTGTTTTGTTTTCTTCCACAATACATTCATTGAGGTTTATTCTAATAACAAGAAATTTTGATGACTATTTGGCGATATTCTATTATATTTCTCACTTCTTAAGGTCAATTCAACATATAAAGAATATTGGTGTTATCTGATGATCATTTTGATTTGTTGGATTTATTACTTTCCAATATTGGACATATTCATTCTTTGTGTGATGGATGATCCTTATTTTAATCTTATTAGAAAATCATATTGGTGGTTATTAAATTTATAACACTTTTATTTCTAAATTATCCTTTGATACTCTTTCTTTTTAACATCTAAGTCACCGATTAATCATTGGTGTGTTTTTTTCAAAAAAAAATTGTGAAATTACCATTATATCTTGTATGATTTGTCAAAGAATAATTAACCATTGGATAAAAATAACTCTATGATGTCGCATGATGAAAAACTCATCTCATTGAAGGGTTTCTAGATAAAGGTATATACCATGGTGATAATTTATATGATTTTTTATAATCAAGTAAATATTTAAATTATCTCATGAAATTAATTTTTGGATTTTAGTACTCAAAGAATCTCGAGTGTGTTGGAAGTTTTCAATATCCTGAGGATGAAATTGTGGTTAATGGATTTCACCAAAAATGAAGTCAAAAATATGTTATGGACATTCCATGTTTTGTGTGTCATGGTTTCAACTTTTCAGTGATGACTAATAAGTCATTCGGCAAGTATGTATTTCACTAATGAATGTAAAATTCAATTTAATCATGAAATTATTTTTAATTTAGTTATATGTCAGTAATTTAGGCTATTTATGTAGGAGTGGGACCTTATGGAGATTGATGTATGGTAAAAGAAATTGGGTGGACTCAGATAATGTTATTGTGGTTTGATTTTTTGGGAGTTGAATCTTTTTAGGGTAGGATGTTTCAAGTACTATACTATATGGAATTGAAAATGTTTATTGACATGTGGTATGAGGGTGAAAACGTGGGAAAACTATATAAAATTAATAAGGCTTAATAAAAGAACTAAAATGACTTATTAATTAATGATATTAATTTCTTCATTAATTAATAGAATCATGCCTAATTAATTGGACATAGTTGTAAGGGACAAAGTGAAAAGATGTTTACTGTATTTATAATGGCTTCCAGAGGATGAGGATTAATCATGAATGGATTAAATGTGTTATAGGAACCCTCTTTTATATGTAGTTATTCTATATGAGACCTAAATCTATGAGACCATATTTCAAACTTGATCAAATGTTTGTTTTTGATTGTCCCGTGAGATCATGTTCGATGTATTGATCACAAATGCTTAAATGTGTAGGCCAGGAGACCGTGTTGGTTGATGGGAACAGTTTTTATGAGTTTTATTATTTTTGGTACACATTATGTATGATCTATGTTGTATTTTTTTTGGGTTATTCCCCAAACTATATATATATATATATTACCATATATAAACTTATATAAGAAAGGTATAATGAATTATTTCATGATAATTCCAGGATTTCAAAATAAACCATGATTGAAATTTGGATAACATGTGTGCATTTATAACAACATTGACTCGTGATGAAATGATATGTTCTTTATGGATGTATGTCTTACCTGGTTGTGTGAAACGTAATTTTTCTGTTGGAATTTGTTTTTAGGTATTTGATGAAAGTCACAGAGTCATGACAAGATTTCCCTTTGTAAGGATGTTCTCATGGCTTGTGATGATAATAAAGATTGACATGGAAACAAGGAAGTTCCATGATGGCCATCAAGATAGATTCATGATAGCTAAAGTGGGGTATATCTATACCAAGTGAATACATGGTAGCATGTTCAATAGGTGCCTAGTTGATTCCAAGTAAAATGATTACATGATGCATATGAGATGTCGAGAAACATTTAAAATTTATTCCATGATATTTTTGTGAAACATGTTCAATTATTTCCTTGTGAATACTGAGTGACATTCATATACACCTTGATGACATACTGTGATTAATTTATTTATATATTATGACTATATTGGATACTCGATGTAAATTAACTATTTTTAGCTGTTCTTATAAGATTGTTATGTGTATGATCCCTCATTACATGGTCATAGATTGGTAGTTTGGGATATTGTTATTATATGATATGTTTGTGTTCATTATGTATTGCCTCTATATTTCTACAGATCATATCGCATGAACAAACCAACATTTTTCTAGATGGTGTACTAGACCATGTTGGTGGTATCCTACTGAGTTTACTAACACCATCTGGATAACCCCTGAAACATCAGTTCCCATTCACCCCCCACATATTGAAGGTACATGTTTGTTTGAGGTCCATGTTTTTTCATTGATTCTGGTGGGATTAATATGTGTCTGGAGAGAAGGATGATGGGCGGTTTGATTTTATCGATCCAATAATACCTTTGTCATATTGTTATTTTCATATGTGATAAAATTAATGGTAAAACTTTTTTTTAATTATAGTTTTTGATATTGAGTATGTTATTTTTTCAGTAATTATTTATTGATGGTTTAAAATTGTTTTTCCACATAAATTGGTTTTATAATGTTTTAATTTTTGGTTATTATTTTCTTATCTTTCAAACTGATGGAGTGTGTTCCCAAACCCAAATTATTTCTCAATCCCTCTATTTTAGACAACAACTATTATTATTTAGGGATGTGTGTTTGAGGTCATGTGGCATCCTGAATAAGTCCTAGTGATTCAAATTATTATGTTACAAAATTCATCAAAGCGGTTTTTCATGTTTTGGGGAGTTGGTTGATATAAGAAATACAAAATTTTTATATATTGTAATGCAACTCAGTCTCCACTATCTAGATTTCTTTTATATATGGATTTACATCGTATTAGGGAATGGGATTCCTGTTATTGTTTTTGTGATATTATGAAAATTTTCTATCACCTTCTCTGATGCACATTTTTTTATTGAGGATGCAATTTCATATAGATTTTACTATTTCCTGTATCAGTAAGATGTGTTTCATGAAAGAAGTTTGAAACATATGGTTCTCAAGATAGATATGTTGTTTTCATGTAATTGTAATGGAGAATAATTAAACCACCACTTTAGTGTCAATAATATGTAATATGTTTTCACATATGACAAATGGGTGATTTATAATTTAAGTAAACAATGTTACTTTTCTAACTGTGAAATCAGGTCATGTGATTCTATGATGTCTTTTACTTATGTGATTATTGTGGAGACAATCATCATGTTTATAGAAACTAAAACATCGATGGTGTTCTTTTATGCATGTGTAGTAAAGTGCATCATGTAGTTCATTTGCACGCCATGATTTACATAATAAATATAATGTATGACTATTAAATATAATGGTATATATAATTAAAGTAAAAATTGAATCATATATGGTGTTTTCTACATAACAACTAGTGAAATTCTATTCAACCAACCCCTGAATAAATTTTCACTCAATGTGGTATGTACTTCACCAACTACAGTTACCCAGTTTCAGTGCATTATTTTAATACATTGACATGATTACAAGGAATCAAGCCCCAAAAGACCGATCAGTTTTGATTTCATGGAGTGTAGATTGCATACATGAACATTACATTACACATTAGAAAATAAAAAACAACATAAATGATCCTTTTAGAACTCCATTAATACACTAGATTAACCATGTTTATCAATCATAATACACTTCTTAGAATCCTGGGAAAATTAAAACATATTAAGGGGGGAGCTCAGATGCTCGGTAAGGATAACAATAAAGCAAAAACTTTCATAAATAAGAATAAAAATTAAAGACAATTTAGAAGACTAAAACTAAATCTTTTTAAACATAAAATTCATCATAATATGAAAATATACAATAAAATAATTTCATTTACATTTTCACAATGATATTCGACTAGTCAAATAATTACATGAAATATGAATAGCCACTTTCATAATGATGGAATGCATAATTCCAGACTTTATAACCACATAGTCAAGGCCTTATGCCAGGACTACAAATAAGATTTTTTCAAGGCCTTATGCCAAGACACTAGATTGTCTAATGAAACCTACCGATGCATCAAGGAGATATAGCGGGCTCCACCCGTAACTTACTATGTCCAATGCATTCCTCATATGAAAAGGATTAAACATAACATAAATATTTGTATTAAAAATTTCATATGAAATCTCAATACATTATCCAAAAACCATGAATGGTATAAAAATAACACATCCATAGTCAAACATATTATAAAACCATCAATATAATATGGTTGATTTGTATCATAATAAATCAACTTCATACAAGTTTAAAATCAATCAAAGGATGTTGACATTGATGAAAATGATTTTTATCACTCTTTGAGAGAAATATAACTTTTTCATGAAATCATTTAAAAGTTAAAAAATTTAGATAGGAAGACATAAAAGAAATATTTATTCAAATTTTCCATACCACTTTGAAACTTTTGAAAGGAATTAATATTTTAAAAACATTCATGTTCATATAAATAAATCCGTCAAATCACTTTAAAAAAATGGACATTAAAGAGAATGTTTCAGAAGGATAAACCAATAAAAAAATTAAAATGATTTTTTAATTAAATATTTATTTAAAAGAATTATTTTCATAAATATTTTATAACACATGGACATTGATAATAAATATTTCCCAGTAAAAACATACACATATACAATCTCGGATTATAATGAGATTCAGGAATTTACTCTTACCTTTTACATCGTTTAGTCAAGGGTACGCTTAAACTTCTGTATAAAGACAATATTATTTATTAAATTATACCAGAACCATATTAAAATTTATGATATCATTCATGATTCGTTTATGAATTTATACTACCCATTTAATTATAATTTCGATATTAATATAACATTTCGGTTATTGATCGCTTTGTTTATCATATGTGTTTTAACTAGTTACTCTTGAATGTATCACTTAGATCATGATTTAAATACTTCCAGAATATAAAAATTGCTTTATATATCATATATATTTAGAATATAAATATGTATAATAGACATATATCAGAAATGTAAAACATCGTTTATGGAGACGATAGGTCATACGTACATATAAACAGAGTTTATGTTTTCATATTGTATTGAATGGAATGAAGTGAATAAGATATATGTAATGAAATATATATATATATATATCCATTATTTTTATTATTACATATATTACATAATTATTAACGATATATATATGTTTATAATCATCGTTGAATGGTGAACGTTGAAATGAATCTCATCGCGTCGTGCAGACGGTAATCTGTACATACGCATGAGCGACAATATCATTATATTGATTGTGAAATTGTATCAAATTTAATTTTATATCATATATAAAGAATCATTAACATCTTATATTTTTTATTTTTATTAGTTATAATCATTAATATACCCATCAAAATAATGATGTGTTTGAATAACAAACTGCACCATGATGTGGAAACGGAAATCTGTACGTACGCATGTATGGTGACTTTATCATTTATAGGATAGATATAATAATGAATATCATTTTACCATTTTTATAATAAAATGATAGTATATATAAGATATTGGATTTTTTATTTTTGAATGAAAACAACAAAGAAAGAGGAAGTGAAAGAAGAAAATAATTTGAAATAGTTAATGAAATATTTACCTCTTCTTCAGGATCTTCCTTTTTATTTGATCAAAAGGGATCCATAAGTTAGATTTATGACCAACGGAAGGCCTCTAATATGAAGGGAGGAAAGATGGTAGGTATTTTGAGAAGGGTTTGGCTGAGCCAAAAGGCTTTGGGGGTTTGAAATTAAGATAATGGGGATGATCATTTTATAATAGAGGTGAGGCTCACATTATTAAAAACATAAAATATTATTTTATTTAGAAAATATTTTCAGTTTATAATGGCTCAAAAATGAATTATTTAAATTATAATGTGGGGATGGGTCTAAAACCTCTCAGAACATATGATTTAGACAGGATTATGTCATCATATTAACCTTATCTATTAAATTTAACTCTTAATTAATTAGTTTGACATTTATCATATGTCTTTGTATTTTTATATTATATGGTTAGTAAACATACAATAAAATTCCAATAAAACCCCAAGATGTTCATTAATGGCATATATATTATTATTTATTTTTTTGGCCAAAAAATATATTTTTAGGACTATTATATCAATTTAAAATATAATATTTGTTTTAAAAACTCAATTATGTCAATTTTCACACTCTTTAGTATTTGTTTTCTTTATGCCATTAAAACATTATCACTAATAATAACATTTATTTAACCAAACCTAATATTTCATATTAAATTATAAAATTAGTTGGATTTATCAAAAGTCTCAATTTAAATTTATTTGGATATTTATAATATCAATGGTTTTAATATTTCATTAATAAGATAATTATTGCATCATCATTGTGTCATAAATAAAATAAGTTATATAATGTCTAAAAATTATTAATAAAATTACATTATATACAAAATATTTTTATATTTATAATGAATATTTTTAGTCAAATTTATATGTTGTGTATCCCTATATTAAAAATAAGTTAGTTATTAAACTTTGAATTTAACACTTTTAAATTTTATTTAAATAAAATAATAATAAATGTCATAATCTAATCCAAATGGACCAAAGAGGATCATGTTTTTTTCCTAAGGTTATTTTTGGTGGAATTATACTTATCCAAATGAATTAGGATGTGTTTCAGGGTAATTTTGATATTAGTTTTAACCTTAATTATTATATTTACTTTTAACCGTGATAAATACAAGTCAAAAGTTACTATTATCCAAAATTATTTTCATTTTATTGAACCACGTTTTACTTACTATTATTTATTGTGTCTCTCATATTTTTATAATTTAACTCACATAATTGTTAAAATTAATTTTTATACAAATTTTCAAATGCTCCTTGGTGGTGAGTTAAAGAAGGTAAAAATTTCAAAAAAAAATTATATATCTAAACTTATTATAAAATTAATCTGATGAATTACATTGAACATATATATGTATTATGTATCTATTTTTACCTAATATAAAATAAAATAAAATAAATAATTACTTAAATAAAAAAGTTTTTTTTAACCAATAACGCAGGGTTTTTTCACAATTCATCAAAAATTGGAAGTGTTCAGAAAAATACAATAATATATACTCTAACCTAATTTTGAAATTCTAAATTCCAAAATCAAGCCTATTTTACCAAATTAAATATATAGAAGTTTCATTTAATAGTTTAAAATTTATTTCCATTGTAAAAACCTAAAAGCGGGGTTTTTAAAATGTAATAACTATCAAAAGATAAACATGTGTTTATGTCAAATTTATATTTGAAATTACTTATAGTGATCTACATAGTATTATAAGATAAAAATATAATCTAATTGTTAGGACCAATATGGGCCTATATACCCTAAGACATGGGTGAATCATGGTATGGATATTATTTTTCATAATTCATCCAACCCCACTAGATCTTGACTCCTTTATTACAAGGGACGCTTTTTTTGAACATGTGTGTTTATTATGACCACTTATTTTCTTCTTTATCTGGTGATGATGATTAAACTGCATTGCAGGGAAGTAGGAAGCTAGAAACAATGATTTTTATTTAGTTCACCCTCACTGGGCAACGTCCATGGAGCATACAACGACGATGTGCCACTATACCAAATCCACTAAGGCTCACTGCTAGTTTATTATGTTCGGGCTAGATCACTTCTACGCCCAGGCTCACTGCCTTTACTAGGTTTAAGGTCATCTCACTTCATTCCCAAGGGTCACACCCAATTTCTCTTTATCTGGATCACTACCAGTGGATAAGATCATCTTCTTCCTCTTCCTGTTCTCACTTCTCCGGAAAGGATCCACTCACAGTTTATTGACCCGTAGATATCTTCATTATCACTAACAAATGCATCCTCTGTTGTATGTAAATGCTCTATATAAGTCCAAATGTCACCTGTATATTAATCTCACTTTGCACCGAAGGTATCAGGCAATATTCTACCTTTCACACGGCCCTGAATCAATGCTATGAAACAACCTTACCTGGTGCCCTTCCGTAATACGTCAGGTAAGTATCGGTGCACAAGTTATAATTGGAACGCAAGTCCACCTCAATCAATTGCGCGACACACACTTCTGTTACTCCAAACATGCGCAACTCACACCCTTTTTCGCCCAATCCAATATTGGAATGCAACCATCAACTATCGTTCTTCATCAAAATCTGGCGTGTAGGTCCACCTAAACCACTTCCGTGAAACCTCCTTCTTCAACTCTAAAATTTGGTGACTCACTTCCTTCCTCACCCAAACCACCTTCAGCGTGCAACGATCACTTGGCACACAACATATACTTGGGTGACCACACACCACTTGTATGAACACCAATCATGCGCCATAGGAGCTCTGATTTTCAATAAGTGTTGAGGTGTTACAGAATAGGGAGAGGTCGAACTATATTTATAGTCATTTGGACACCCTGCGCGATGGCACATAAGTCTCCCCTCGGCGCACATGTTTCAGCGTGCAGGTCACTGCCCCTGCAAATCACTTGCACGACCAACATCGAAACATGGGCGCCCCTGATACCTTTGCGATATTTTGATGTTATGATCATGAAAAACATTAGGCACACAATTTTCCTCTCCATCAAATACATGGCACACATGTCCCTTTTCTAAACCATCTTTTCTCATTTTTTAGATTTTGAGGCCTAAAAATTTTGCAAACACTAGAAAACGGCACCACATTCTATCTACTCTTTTTGTACCGCCTCCAGACCATCCATTCCTATTTCAATGTTCTTTAATCAAACATGGATCGCTAACCAAAAACCACGAACTCTACATGCAACCATGAAATCCCCTTTGTCAACAAATTTGTCTGCCATGGTTTGATTTGTCAACAATCACAACACAAATGTCCATTGTGTCAACAAATACAATCACCTAAAACATGATTCAATGATTCCTTGAGGGATTTTTTCCAACAATAATTATACTTCAAAACAATTAAAATTCATAATTTAACACAAAAAATTATTTTTATTAGATAAATTGGTTTCAATTACGACATATTATTTTTCACTATTCATCAAAATATGAAATTTATAAGAAAAGTACCAAAAATTTATCAAAACTATATTTTTATGTCCTGCATATAAAGAATAATTTAATTTCATTAAATTGAATATATAAAATTTTCAAATATTGGTTTTAAATAGTGATTTCCATTAAAAGGCGGTAAAATTAAATTTTTTGAAAAATACTTATTTTATCTGAAAAATTTAATTTGTTATTATATTATGTCCTAGAAACATATAATATGGATGTTAAAATTGTATATAGTATATAAGATTCCAAATTAAGTTAATACTATTTATAACCACTTTTTGTATGGCTAGTTATGTAATGTTATGGTGCGCATGAACTCGGTGTTGTGTGTAGCGCAAGCTATTAAATTACATTAATGAGATAATGTAATATGAAATCCTGGGGTGTTACATTCTCCCCTACTTTAATAAATTTCTTCCTCGCGATTTGAAATTGTTCTTCAAAAATAAAAGGATAAAAAAATAGAAAAATACCTTTGTGGAAAACCCACATTGGAAATTGGGATAGAAAAATTTAGTCATAATAAGAGGGAAAGGGAATGAAAAAGTCACCACCAAATTTTGAACTCAATTAGGAGAACATTAGAGGAAATTTAAGACACATAATTGGTGGAAAAACATAAATATTTATTGGGAGTGATTGAGGTAATCAATAACAAACAAGTGTAAAATTGAGGGCCTTAAGGACATCAATCTATGATTACTTAAAATACCATCGGTTCAACAAAACATAATGTTTTAGAATAAAAAATTTTTGGTTTTAAAATCACTTCCCAAATGTTTATGTATTAATATATTCATATAACAAGAGGGGGAAAAATATACATGACAAGTAGAGTTTCACACTTCATCTAATTTTACCACAAACTCATATTTCGCTACAAAATATAATAGTATTCAAAAATATTATATTTATCCTAATCTTATAAGGTTCCAAAAATAATGAATTTATAATTCATTTGTCAGACTATTTAAAAAATCTACATTTTACAAATCAGTACAAAATGTAGGTCAGTGGTAGGTGATGCAACCTTGAAGCTCTTTGGTTGTGGGTACAAGTCTCACGGAATTTCTGGATGCGACGGGTTGTCGCCCGACCTCCAGGTTGTCCTTGTTATGACAATCCAAATATAATATCAAGAAATAATTTAACTTAATTAATAGTATCCAGTGTCAAAATTAATTGATTTCAACATTTATACTTATCTAAAATACCTCTGTCCAAAATCACAGTACAAAATTTATATGTAAGGTATACACAATGAAGATCCCTTTTTTCCACATAATAACATGTGAATACCTTCATCATGTATTCTTTTTAAAACATTGTAACATCCTAAATTAAAATAAAACCTTATTGATTTCATTCATGCTCTATTATTATTTATAGAATATTTGATATTCTCAATCTATCAAAAATTGATGTATACTCCAACAATGATGGATTAAACAAAACATTAATCAGTTCCAAGGATGTCAATTATTTCAAATTTAATTTATAAAAATCAATAATCTCTTACTAAAAAATCAATACCTCTGTATCAAGACCATATTATCTTTTCACCTTTCCTAAAACAATGTATTTTCCAAAAAGTTTAACTTTCTATTGAGTCACTTTTCGGGGTAACACACAATCTCAAATCCTTAATGAAATAGTAATGCACTACAATCGTTATATATTCTATAATTATTATAACCAATATATCGTTGATACAATACTCAAATGACATACTTCTTTTATATCAATATTATAAAACTAGTCATAACTATTCATATGTGGTAATATAATAACATGGTTATTATCCAACAATATCATTTGTGGTATACTCTAAAGATTTTTCCATTGATTTGCAAAGAGTTCCAACTCCTTGCAGATAAAGTATTGTACATTTGAAAACTTTTTCTTAACCTTGAAATCACGTACTCGATGTCCTTTTTCTCAACACTTATAACAAACTCCAATTCCCTTCAAGAATTTACTATGATGATACATTCCATAGTTATCAAATATGCGAAAATCCTTCTTTCCCATATTTCCTTTACCCAACATTCTCTCTACCATCCTTTTCTTCTCTGCCATCCCTTCAAAGCCATAGGACTCAAAAAACCTTTTACATATCTTATTAACACAAGATACTATTTCTTCATATGATGATACTATGTGGGATACTATTTCCTTTCTATGTGTTATCTTAATTCCATGAATGATATGATCCTTTTTAATCGTTGGATCATGCGTATTGCCGGAGTTCTCATTCCATCTAATGGGAGCCATTTCTAAAAAAATAGCAAACACATGATTAGTTTATGAATCACAATACATAATTTCAAACTTGTAAAGTAGTTTACATAAATTGAACTCTTTAGGGATAAAATTTATAATCATAGAAATGGTTTCTATGAGGAAGTATATATTCATAAATCCTTCATAATGGTTTGATAGGTAAATTAGAATTATTCTAAGAATATCCCCTTGAAGTGTCATATCCAAGAGTGCAACAAGACCCATTGTCGTGCACCAGTTCCCATTTGAATCTAGCTCAAAGTGGTGTTTTTGGGTTCTACCCCTAGTTACATCTTTTCCAAATCTGCCTCGACCAGCTCATATCCAGACATGGATGTATTTTCGTAGAAAACTCTTTAAATCTCTACATTACCAAAATTCTAGGAATTTCTTCTATATTATTCCTCAAATTCTATCTTAGGGTAATGTTCTCTAATCAGAGTTTATCTAAATCTAGTTTCCATGGTTATTTATAAACATCCTCTAATACCAACTATAACACCCCAACCCTAGTTTCTCGGATTCAGTGTATTTTTTTAATACATTTCTATGATTACAAAGAATCAATTCTCGAAAGACCGATCATTTTAGAATTACATGAAAATAGATTACATACATGAACAGTACATTACACATTATAAAATAAAATACTACATAAATGATCCTTTGAGAACGCCATTAATCCCCTAAATTAACTGTCTTTATCAATCATAATACACTTCTTATAATCCTAGGAAAATTAAAACATAGAATGGGGTGAGCTCAGATGCTCACTAAAGATAACAATAGAGCAGAAACATTCATAAATAAGAATAAACATTCAAGTCAATGTATAAGACTAAAACAAAATCCTTTTAAACATAAACGTCAACATAATATTGAAAAGGTACTATAAAATAATGCCTTTTTATTTTTCATATGGATATTATAATAGTCTAATAATAACATGAAATATTAATAGCCACATTAATAATGATGGAATTAATAATGCCATACTTCATAACAACATAGTCAAGGCCTTGTACCGAGACTACAAATAAAAAATTTTCAAGGCCTTCTGGCAAGACACTGGTTTGTCTCATGAGATCTACCAATTCATCGAATAGTTATAGTAGTCTACACCCGTTACATACTAAGTCCAATACATTCCTCTTATTAAAAGCTTTAAATACAACATAAACATTCCTATTAAAACTAGCATATAAAATGTTAATACTTTATCCATAAACCATGAATGGTATAAAAATAACACATCCACAGTCAAACATATCAAAAAACCTTCAAAATAATATGAATTATTTGTATCATAATAAATCAACTTCAAATAAGTTTAAAATCCCTAAATGGATGTTGACATAGATGAAAATTATTTGTAAAACTCTTGGGGACAAATACACATTTTTCATGAAAACATTTACAAGTCACACAATTTAGAATGGAAGACATTTGTAGAACTTTTCAATAAATGTCTACCATAACAATTTTAAACATTTTAAAGGAATTGAAATTTTAAAAACATTATTTTCCATATAAATAAATCCTTAAAATGATTTTGAAAACATGAACATTAAAGAGAAAGGATTAGAAGAATAAACCATTAAAACCATTAAAATGATGTTTTAGTTAAAGAGACCCTTAAAATAATATTTTTCAAAAATATTTTCTCAAACATGGACATGGATAATAAATATGGCCCACTAAAAACATGCACATAAACAATCTCGGATAATAATGAGATTCAGAAATTAACCCTTACCTTGTACTTCCTTTAGTGTAGGGTATGTTTAACCTCTTGTTTAATGATCGTGCTATGTTATTAAATTATACCAGAACAATATCAATATTTATGATGACATACATGATTCATTTATGACATTATACAGCCCATTTAATAATACTTTACATGTTAAATTAGCATTTCAGGTAATAATATCTTTCTTTATCTTATGTGTTTTAACTTGTTACTCTTGATTGTATCACATATATCAGGAATTAAATAATTCTAGAATATAAAACATGATCTATATATAATATATATTTATAATTTAAATATTTATAATAGACATATATAAGAAATGGAAAAAACGCTTTATGGAGACTGTATGCCGAACGTATGCATAAACGTTGTTTCTGTTTTCATATCGTATTGAACGGAAATAAGTTAATAAGATATATGTAAGTATATATATATCTCTCATGAAATATTATAAATTAATATATTGAAAACATATTAATGATATATTTATTTTTATAATCATCGTTGAATGGTGAACGTGGAAATGAATCTCATCACGTCGTGTATATTGTAATCCATACGTACGCACGAGCGACAATATCATTATATTGATGGAGATATTGTATCAAATTAAATGTTATTAAAATATATAAAGAATAATTATCATGTTATATTTATTATTTTCATCAGTTATACTCATTATAATACCCATTAAATTAATTAAGGGTTTGAATAACAAACTTGACCACGACGTGGAGACGGTAATACGTACTTACACACGTATAGGGACTATGTAATTTATACGATGGATATAATATTGAATATGGTTTTACCATTTTTATAATAACATAATAGTATATAGAAGATACTGGATTTATTATATTATATTGGAAATGGCAAAGAACGAGGAAGTGGAAGAAGGAAATATCATAAAAGATGTGATGAAATATTTACCTCTTCTTCAGCATATTCCTTTTGATTTGATCAAAAGGGATCCTTAAGTTGGTTTTATAACCAATGGAAGCCCTCTATGATTAAGGTAGTAATGTTGAGAGGATATTTGGGCAGGGTTTGGATGAGACAAAATGAATTGGAGGTATGAAAGTAAGAGAAGAGGAGTTCCCTTTTAGAATATAGGTCATAGTCACTTTATGAATAACTTGAAATATTACATTATAATGAAATAATTTTCTTTTTCTAATGGATCCCAAATGAATTATTTAAATTCTAATGTGATTATGGGTTGATAAAATCTCAAGAAATAGGTTTTAGATAGGTTTAGGGCATCATATTAACCTTATCTTTTTAATTTTACTCTTAGTTAAATAATTTGACATTTACCATGTCTATTTGTATTTTTATATTTTATGGAAAATAAATTCACTATAAAATGACACTCTGACCCCAAGTGGTTCATTGATGTCATATATATTATTATATAATTTTTTGGTCTTAATTTACATTTTTAAGACTATTATATCAATTTATAACGTAATATTTGTTTTAAAAGCTCAATTATGTCAATTTTGACACTATTTAGTATTTGATATGTTTTCTAAATGCATAAAAATTGTATCACTTAGAATAAAAGATATTTTACCAACCCCAACATGTCATATTAACCTATAAAATTATTGGGATTCATCAGAAGTCTCAATTTACATTTATTTAGATATTTATAATATCAATTATTTTAATATTTCATTAATAAGGTCATTACTGCATCATCATTGTGTCATAAATAAATTAAATCCTTTAATGTTTAAAAATTATAAATAAAATACCATTATGTATAAAATATTTTTAGATTTATAATGAATATTTGTTTTTGAATTTATATTTTTTTTATGCCTATATTAGAAATAGTTTAATTATTAAACATTGAATTTAACTCTTTTAACTCTCCTATAAATAAAATTATAATAAATGTAATAATTTAATCCCAGTGGATCAAAGAGGGTCATATTTTATTCTGAAGGTTGTTTTTGGCCTAATTATACTTATCTAATAAAATTAATACATGTCTTAGGGTAATTAACATATCATTTTTAACCTATATTACCCTATTTACTTTTAACCATTGTAAATAAAAGTCAAAAGTTACTATTCCCCAAAAATTATTTTCATCTTATTGAACCCCATGTATTTACTGATATTAACCATGCCTGTCGGTTTTTTGAAACATAATATAAAATGACTCCAATGAATTAAATTCAACATATATAGGTATTTTGTATCTATTTTTTCCAAAAATAAATTGAAATAAAATAACTAATTATTTAAATAAAATTTCGGTTTTAACCAATAACACAGTTTTTTTTCACTATTAATCAAAAATTTAATGTTTTATAAAAAATACCCAAAAATATACCCTAAGATAATTTTGAAATTTATAATTCCAAAATGATGTTTATTTTAGAAAATTCAAAACATTGAAGTTTCATTTATTATTTTAAAAATAATTCCCATTGTAAAAACCTAAATGTGGGTATTTTTAAAAGTAATAACTATATAAAAATTGTCTTGTGTTATGGTCAAATTTAAATGTGAAATTAATTATAATGAACTATATAGTATTATAAGATAAAAATAAAATATAATTATACTTCATAACTATTCAAAATCATAATTTAACACTATATATTATGTCGATTAAATATGTTTTTTTCAATTCAAACATAGTATTTTTTAATATTCATCAAAATATGAAATTTATCAGAAAAGTACCCAAAATTTATTCATAATACATTTTTATGTCTCACTTATAATGAAGAATTTAATTTCATTAAATTGAATATATAATAGTTTCAAATATGGGATTTAAAAAGGGTTCTCCATTAAATGGTGGTAAAATTGCATTTTTTTAAAAATATTTCATTAATCTGAAAATATGAATTTGTTATTATATTATGTCATAGAAACACATAATATGGATTTTAAAATTATATAGAGTATATAGAATTCAAAATTATGTTAATAATATTTATAACCGCTTTTAGAAAGGCTACTTTGGTAAAGTTTTGGTGCGCTCAAACTCATTGTTGCACGTAGTGAAATCTATTAAATTACATTAATGATATAAAGTACTATAAATTCATGTTGTATTACATTCTAACCTCCTTTATTAAATTTCATTCTCACAATTTGAAATTGTTTTTGGAAAATAAATGGTAAAAAAGTAGAAAAATACCTTTGTGTAAAAACCCTCATCGGAAATGGGTTAACACAATTTAGTATTAATAAGAGGGAAAGGGAATGAAAATGTATCCACCAGATTTTGATATCAATTAAGAGAACATTGGTTGAAATTAGAGACACATAATTGGAGAAAAAATGTAAATATTTATAGGATGTGATTGAGGTCATCAATCACAAACAAGTGTACAATTGAGGTCCTTAAAGCCATCAATCTATGATGATTTAAAATACCATCGTTTCAACAAAACATAATGTATTAAGATAAAACATTTTTTTGTTTCAAGATCCCTTCCCAAATGTTTATGAATTAATTTATTCATAGAATAAGAGGAAAAAAATATACATGACAAGTAGAGTCTCATCCTTCGACTATGTTTTCCCACAAACTCATCTTTCACTCAAAAATATAATAGTATTCAAAAATATTATATTAATCCTAATCATATAAGGTTCCCAAAATTATGAATATATAATGCATTTTAAATACTATTTAAAAAAACTAAATTATAAAAACTAGGACATTATGTAGGCCAGTGGTAGGTGATGCACCCTTTTCCCCCTTTGGTTGTAGGTTCAAGTCTCGTGGCTTTTCCAGATGCGACAAGTTGTCGCCTGACCTCCGGTTTTTCCTTTTTATGTAAATATAAAAAAATTCTCAATAAATGATTTAACCTTAAAAATAGTATCCAATTTCGAACATAATTTATTCCAACCTTTAGTCTTATCCAAAATACTTATGTCCAATCTCACATTCCAAAATTTATATGGAAGGTAAACACAATGAAGATCCCTTTTTTTCACGTAATAACATTTGAATATCTTCATCATTTATTCTTTTTAAAACATAGTAACATCATGAATTACCAATAATCTATATTGATTACATTCATGCTCCCTTATTCTTTATAGAATACTGAATATACTAAATCTATGGAAAAATGTTGTAAACTCCAGCAATGATGGAATAATCAAACCATTAATCAGTTCCATGGATTTCAATAATATATAATATATTTTATCCAAATAAATAATCTCTTATTCCAAAATCATTACCTCGGTATCATGACTATATTAAATTTTTATCTTTCCATTAAGAAGATATTTTCTAAAAAACTTTAACTTTCTATTGAGTCACTTTTATGGGTACCACACAATCTCATATCCTTAATGAAATGTTACTGTAGTAAATTTATTATATAATCCATATTTATTATAACCAATACATTATTGATATACTAATCCAATTTCATAATTCATTAATATCAATATAAAACACTACACATTACTCATCATCTGTGGTAATATCATAACTTTATTATTATCCAACAACATCATTTGTGGTACACTCTGATGATTTGGCCATTGATTTGCACAGAGTCCCAACTCCTTGTAGATGAAGTATTGTATATTTGAAAAAAAAATCTTAACCTTTCCATCACATACTCGGTGTCCTTTTTCTCCACAGTTATAACAAACTCCAATTCCCTTCATGAATTAATTAAGGTGATTCTTTCCATAGTTATCACATATGGTAAAATCATTATTTCCATTTTTCCATTTACCCAACCTTCTATCTACCATCCATTTCTTATATGTCATCCAATCAATGCCATAGGACTCAGAAAATTCTTTACATATCTTATTTACACATGATACTATTTCTTCTTATGAAGATAATATGTGGGAGACTATTTCCTTTCTATGTGTTGGCTAATACCATGAAATATATGACCGTTCTTACTCTATAGATCATGAATTTTTCTGGAGTTCTCATTCCATCTACAGGGATACATTTCTAAAAAAATGGAATACAAAAGATTAGTTTATGAATCGCAATACATAATTCAAATCTTGTAAAACAGTTAACATAAATTGAACTGTTTAGGGATATAATCCATAATCATAAAAAAATGGTTTCTTTGAGGATGTATATATTCAAAAATACTTCATAATGGTTTTTCAGGTAAACGAGAATTATCCTAAGAATATCATATGGGAGTATTGTAACCAAGAGTGTAGCAATGCCTATTGTCGTGCACCTGTTCCCATTCGAGTCTAGCTCAAACCGGTGTTTTGGGGTTTTCCCACTAGATACATCTGCGCCAAAGATGCCACTACCATATCGTATCCAGACAGAGATGTATTTTCATAGAAAAGTCACAAAATATCTACATTACCAAAATTCTAGGAAGGTCTTCTATAATAATCCTCAAAGTCTATATTATGGTATTGTCCTCTAATCAGTGTTTATCTAAATATAGTTTCAATGGTTATTGCTAAACTTTCAATGATACCAACTGTAACACCCAAACCCTAGTTTCCCAGAGTCGGGGAACTATTTTAATACATTGGCATGATTAAAAGGAATCATGTCCCGAATGACCGATCAGTTTAGCAGTCATCGAAAATATATTACATACATGAACAATACATTAAACATTAGAAAATAAAACACAACATAAATGATCCATTGATAATTCCATTAATCCCCTAGATTAACCATTTTTATCAATCATAACACATTTCATGGAATCCCAGGAAAAGAAAAACAATGAAATGGGTGAGGTCAGATGCTTAGTAAGGATAACAATATAGCAGAAACATTCAAAAATAAGAACAAACATTTAAGGCAATGTATAAGACTGAAATAACAGCCTTTTAAACATAATCTTCAGCAAAATATGGAAAATTAACAATAAAATAATTCCATTTACATATTCACATGGATATTCTAATTGCCTAGTAACCACTTGAAATATTAATAGCCACTTTCATAATAATGGAATGCATAATTCCTGACTCCATAACCAAATATTCAAGTTCTTGTGCCAATACTACTAATACATTTTTGTCAAGGCTTCGTGGAAAAGCACTAGTTTGTCTCATGAGACCTATTTATGCATCTATGAGATTTAGAGGGATCCAACCATCACTTACTAAGTCCAATACATTCTTCATAAGAAAAGGATTAAACATAACATAAACATTTGTATTAAAACTACCATATTAAATGTCAATTTATTATCATTACACCATGAATGTTATAAAAATTACACATCAATAGTAAAAAATATCACAAAACCATCAATACTATATGGATGATTTGTATCATAATAAATAAACTTTTATGAAGTTTAAAATTCATAAAATGATGTTGACATAGATGAAAATGATTTGTAAAACTATTTTAGATAAATATATATTTTTCATGAATAAATTTAAAATTCACAAAATTTAGAAAGGAATCCATTTAAAGAAATTTTCAATAAAAGTGTCCCATACCACTCTGAATCTTTTGAAAGGAATTAACATTATAAATAAATTCATGTACATATAAATAAATCCTTAAAATCATTTTGAAAACATGGATATTAATGATATTGGATTAGAAGAATAAACCATTAAAAAATTTATAATGATGTTTTAGTTAAATAGTCACTTAGAAGAATCCTTTTGATAAATTATTTTTGAAACATTTTCATGGATAATAAATATATCCCAGAAAAAATCTACACATAAACAATCTCGGATAACAATGAGATTTAGGAATTAACCCTTACCTTGTACTTCATTTAGTTGAGGGTACGTTTAACCTCCTGTATAAAGACCATGGTATGTTATTAAATTATTACAGAACCATATTAATATTTATGATATAATACATGTTTCATTTATTACTTTATAATACCCATTTAATAATAATTTCCATATTAAATTAACATTTCGGGTAATAATCGCATTCTTTATCCTTGGTGTTTTAACTTTTTACTCTTCATTGTATCACTTTGATAATGATTTAAATACTTCCACAATATAAAACATGATTTATATATCATATATATTTATAATATAAATAATTATAATAGAGATATTTAAGAAGTGTAAAACACCGTTTATAGAGATGGTAGGTCGTACGTACGCATAAACGCAGTTTCCGTTTTCATATCATATTGAACAGAATTATGTGAATAAGATATATGTAAGTAAATATATATATATATATATATATTTCTCCAGTAGTATTATTATTTCATATATTACATTATTATTAAATTGATATATATTTTTATAATCATCGTGGAATGGTGAACGTGGAAATGAATCTTATCGCGTCGTGGAGACGGTAATCCGTATGTACACACCAGAAACAATATCATTATATTATTGGTGAAATAGTATTTAATTGGATGATATATCATATATAAAGAATCATTAAAATTTTATATTTATTATTTACATCAGTTAAACAAATTATTATACCCATCCAAATAATGATGTGTTTGAATAACAAACTACACCACGATGTGAAGACGGTAATCCATACGTATGCACGTATGGTGAATATGTCATTTATAGGATGGTTATAACAATGAATATGGTTGTAAAAATTTTATAATAACATAAAAATATATAGAATATACTTGATTTAGTATTTTATAATAACAAAAACAGTGAAATAAGATGTGGATGAAGAAAAGAACGTGAAAGAGGTGATGAAATATTTACATCTTCTTCGGGATCTTCATTTTGATTTGATCAAAAGGGCTCCTTAAGTTGGTGTTAAAACAAGAGGAATGACTCTAGGATGAAGGAAGGAAAGTTCAGAGGAAATTTGGGTAGGGGTTGGTAGATCCAAAAGGCTTGGGATGTGTAAAATTAAATGAAGGGTGAGTACCCTCTTATAATAGAGGTGAGAGTCACTTTATGAAAAATAGGAAATATTATTTTATAATGTAATCATTTTCGTTTTCAAATGACCCCAAATTGAGTTATTTAAATTCAAAGGTGGGGATAGGTTCAAAAAATCGCATCCAATAGGTTTTAGATAAGTTTAGATCATCATATAAATCTTATCGTTTAGATTTAACTATTAGTTTAATAGTTTGACATTTGCCATGTCTCAATGTATTTTTATATTAAATGGTTACATAACATACTATAAAATTCCTATCTAACCCCAAGGGTTTCCTTAATGTCATATATATTATTATATAAGACTTTTGGTGGAACCATTGATTTTTAGGACTTTTATATCTATTTATAATATAATATTTGTTTTAAAAACTCAATTGTGTCAATTTTGACACTATTTAGTATTAGATTTTTTTTGAAATCCATAAAAATATTATCACTTAAAATAAAATTTATATAAACAACCCTAAAATTTCGAAATAACCTATAAAATTAGTGGTATTTATTAGAAGTCTTAATTTTTATTTATTTGGATATTTATAATATCAATTATTTTAATATTTCATTAATAAGGTAATTACCGCATCATCATTGAGTCATAAGTAAATTAAATTATTTATTGTATAAAAATTTAAAATAAACTACCATTATGTATACATTTTTTATCTTTCTAATGAATATTTATAGTCTAATTTATATTTTGTTTATCATATATTAAAAATAGTTTAATTATTAAACATTGAATTTAACTCTTTTAACTCTAATTTAAATAAAATAATAATAAATTTCATAATCTAATACATGTGGACCAAAGAGGATCATATTTAAATCCTAAGGTTATTTTTGGTCAAATTATACTTATCCAATTTAATTAGGACATGTGTTAGGGTAATTATGATATCATTTTTACACTTAATAACCCTATTTACTTCTAACATAGGTAAATAAAAGTCAAAAGTTACTATACACTAAAAATTATTTTATCTTATTGAACCACATTTTACATAATAATAATAACTGTGTCTCTCCAATTTTTGAAATTCAACGCATAGAAATGGTAAATTTTGTTTTATTCAAATTTGCAAATGCTCCTTGGAGTTGGGAGAAAGACATTAAAAAGTTCAATAAATTTTTTATATATCTAAACATATTATAAAATGATTCCAATGAATGAAATTGAATATATATATGTATTATTTATCTATTTTTACTTGAAATAAATTAATGTAAAATAGATAATTATTTAAGTAAGAATTTGTTTTTAACTAATAAGATAGTGTTTTTTACTATTTATCAAAAATTAAAAGCTTTCAGAAAAATAAATAAAACAATTCCCTAAGATAATTTTGGAATTTAAAATTTCAAAATGAATTATATTTTAACAAATTATAAACATTTATTTTGAATTTATTATTTTAATATTAATTCCAGTAGTAAAAACATAAAAGCGAGTTTTTAAAAAATAATTACTATCAAAAGATTGACATCTGTTTATGTCAAATTTAAGTGTGAAATTACATATAATGAACTACTTCTTATTATAATATAAAAATATATTATTATTTTACTCTAAAACCATTCAAATACATAATTTAACACTATAATCTATTTCTATTTAAATATTTGTTTTCAATTAAAACATAGTATTATTAACTATTCATCAAAATTTAAAAATTTATCAGAAACTACCCAAAATTTATCCAAACCAAATTATTATTTCCTTCATTTAATAATAATTTAATTTCATTAAATTTAATATATAAAAGTGTCAAATGTTGGTTTTAAAAAGGGTCTGCCATTAAAAGATGGTAAAATTGGGTTTTTTTAAAATACTTCTTATATCTGGAAAAATGAATTTGTTCTTATGTTAATCTTAGAAACCCATAACATGAATGTTAAAATTATATATAGTATATAGATTAAAAATAAAGTTAATACTATTTATAACCGCTTTTTGAACGACTAGTTTTGTAATGTTGTGGTGGGCTCGAACTCGGTGTTGCGTATAGCGCAATCTATTAAATTACATTAATGAAATAACGTACTATGAAATATTGGGTATTTTACATGGTGGGTCAAAGAGTTAATCCATCATAGTGTTTTTGTAGAAATGTTTTTAAGTGATGGTAAATAAGTGTAAATACTTTGAGAATAAATGTACATTTTTGGTACAAGACCTTATAGCCTTATAAATTTTAATTTGGTTACAAGTGAGTTGGTAAGTCATGTTATATAAATTTAACCCAAGTGATGAAATTTTATGTACAGGTGTAGTCATGGTTAAAGCCTTAGGGGTTTTTTTCATTAATAATTCCTCCTCGTGAATATGAGTAAACCTATAAAGGATTAATGGAAGGTGTTTAAATTTTCCAAAAAACTCAGGATTATGGATAATCTATAGTTCTAGTAATCATGGTAAAAGTTCTTGGGTTTCGAGGGATTATATATAGGTGAGAAAACGGTAATGAACATGCGTTTCTTAGCATATTAGATTGAAAATTAACTCTAATTAGATGTGGATAAAATTTCATATGAGGTTAGATCTTTGTGTGTTATAACATGGGTAGACACTCTATAACATGAATTTACACTCATGTCTTGGGATGTGAAAAATTAATATCAGTAGAAATGATATGTTAAAATAAATAGGAGTGCTTAGATTTCTTGGTTGTTTTGAAGTTGATGAATTATTATGTAAACAGTTAAAGATTCATGTGATTCCAAGGCCTATGGTTCATGACTCATGGTAAGTCCATTTTTATAGATTACAATGTGGTTTTAGTATTCCTTGTAATGAAAATACTTGATGCATGAGTATTTATATAGTAGATTAATGAGGACATTAGATCCTGTGGAATTAGAATGGTGAGTGGACCATATAGAATATTTCAAGATCCATTGATATACAATGTGGAGATAATGGTGGTAGGTCACTAATTAATATTCATTATGGTCACCCTTTTACTAATAACTAGTGTGTTTTGAATGATTTTTACAGGGCATGGCATCCCAGAGTTTTCATTTTTTGAGGGCGAATTCATGAAAAATAATCACCCAAAATGGATTAGGGTACCATTATTCGATCACCAAAAAATTGTATTATTAAAAAAATATTACAGTTCCATTTAGTGGAACGAGGGAGTGTTTCATACCCTTCATGTACAATATTCATTACATATTTCGAGGTTTCTATAGATTTTTTTTGATTCTAGATTGGATCGTTGGATTAACATAACTATATTCTAACTTATCTAGGAGTCTCTAATTCATAATACTTTATTGGATGACTATGGTGAATCTCAATGAATTTATTTGGTGTCTTAGGAGTATATGTTTCGAGGATCAATTCATGATTTTTGTTTCAGATTTTTCATAGGTTAAGTACCAGATGTGGACTTCTAACTCTATAGAAACTATTGTGAACTAAGAGGAATTCAGATCATTAGTTTGTTGATGCATGTATGTGAGCCTTTATGGATGGTTATAGAATTTGATAAATTAGCAAGGGAAAATAAAATTTGGGTTACATCATACTTCAGTAAGTATGATGAATTGATTTAATGATTCCTTTTAGTATTTATCCATCACGATGTGGGGCTTCATAGAGTATTGGTATCTTAGCTTAAGAATCATTTTTAGAGAATGGGTTGAAAATTTATGATCGATGATCCTTGATGAAGTTCAATTTCATTGGTTATAACATATATCGAGTATGAATAAGGTGAAAAAAATAATCTATGCCATTTTTGATTAGTTGTTATCTTCAGGTTTAGTTGGTCAGTTGAGATCCATTGGTTCAGCCTAGAAGAAGGAATGATGTTTGGAATTGAATATAATTTATGATTTCTTTATGATCGAGAATAATGGAATTGAAAACAGTGTTAAATTCCATTTGACTGATGTAATCATGTTCTCAATGAAGATTCGTATGGTGTGGTACAAAATGATGCTTTGGAGGAATCGGTTGAGGAATCTATGGAGTGTAGTGTTTATGGGATGTAGTTTTTTCTTTCTGAATTTTTTCATACATAATGCTTTTCAATTTCTTATGAATTTTCATGATTGGGTTCATTCTATGATTTTATATTAAATATAAATGTGAGTCCATCCTTAAGGTGATGAGTAGGAACTCACTTTTGTGGATGATGATCGATGTAGACTAAGAGGTATGATTCATTTACTTCCAAATCATCTGGATAAATAGAATCTCTTTACAGAGCGTATTTTAATGACACTTACTATTATGGGTTTGAAATTTCTATTGTAACTTGAGTTTTTAATCATGTGGATGGATCCTTATAAGAAATATGTAATGGAATAATGTTAATAATAATTTAGAATCCTTATGAGTTACATTTATACACAAGATGGATATTATAATGATAATTAAGAATTTATTTCACATAATATAAGTCTTAACACTATCATGTATTTTGTATAAACCACAAGATAACAAGCGGGTACTATAGTGTTCTATATCATGAGAAGGACTCAGCCTCCAGTTATTGTTTCACCACCAATATTCCGATGATTTGGGAAGAACACCTTCCATATATTAAGCTCAACTGGCCACCTGATGATCTATAACCATCATGTGGGTGATGTTTTAAGAACACATGCTACCCACCAGTCCCACTGGTGATATAGTGATACTCCATCAAGTGGCACATGGGACATCACCATGTCGATGGACCATGACTAAAATTCAAGGGTGAACACCAAATAATATTTAATAAAGCCTTATTTGGACTTTTTTCCATTCATTTCCCACAATATTTACTCCCTTAACTCAAAATGTTATGTAGTATTTGGCTTTATCGTTATCGCATCCTTCCACCTTGATATCTTTTTACATTTTATATGTTTGGTTATTTATTTTTTATTTTTTCAGATTGCTGGAGGGTATAGTACCCCCACAATTCCACCTTTTCTACCACTAAATTGTTTATGTATTTGGAATACAGGATGGTGAACCTAAGGTCATGTTGAATTTTGGATCATGCCTATTTATTCAACTTTGTATGTTAAATGTAGATCCCAGATAGGGATTTTATATACAGTAAAACCATAACGTTTCTACCATAAAAATGAAAAACATAACCATGTAATTAGATTATTCCATTAGATATATTGATTGGTTTTTCATTAATGATTGCATATTATAAAAAAACTAAAAAAATATCCCAAAAAAATAAACTATATTTTTTAATGTCATACAGTGAATTGTTTTGTATATTTTTCCTATAAAAAACATGAATTATTTGATTGCATATTCTACACGCAACCAAACCGTTAAATGAACCTTCATCTAGAATATTATTGTAATGTAGTTGTTTAAATGGTGGTATCAATACAATTAAACACATTATGAAAAATATTTATAAATGGTAATTCATAATAAAAAATAAATAAATTATTAATAATATCTATTTATTTTACAAAACATATGTCTTCCTAAAATTGGGGTTTAATGTTGTAACACCTCATGATTTTAAGAGTGGAAAATCTTTTTTATAAAATATGTGATAGAAAACACCATGAATATAAGATATTATAACACCCCGATACATTTTTATATATTTATTTATAAATAAATTCAATCTCTTTGATAGATGTTATTGCACACAAGGACAAGAGTGAATAAAACCAAATGCTCTATTAAAATAATATTATTGTAACATGAAAATGATAACATAGCCACTAACATTGAATATATCATTTATAATAAATCAATTACGATAATTTCATATTGTAAACATGTAAAAAAATAAATTCAATGATTTTCTATTATTGACGAATAAAATAATGATGATTTGAGAGAGAACGAAATGTTTTCAGAATTTTTTTTTTTCAAAAAACTGGATACTCATGCATTGTGAAAATACATTTACATAAATAATTAAAAATTATAGATTATTTATTTTAAAAATTAAAATTTCTCTTTTTAATTAGGATATCAAAATTATTTTATAGTGATTTTTTTTGTATTTTTTAAAAAAGATTCATTTGTTGATGAATAATTAATAATAATGTATTTTGATTGAATACTAAATTTTCATATAAATTTTTAATAAAATAATATTTTATTTCAAATAGATTTCAAAGTAAAATTCGATCCATTGTATGTTTATTAATAAAATCTAGTTCATTGGAATCAGTTTCATATTAAACTGTTATACTAAAAATTGAAAACTTTTAAACATTTTCTCTTTCAAAACCTTCTTTCTAGTTGTATCTACAATATTAGTTTTAAAATTGAAATTATACAAATTTTAATGGAATGTGGTACAATGAATTAGATAATTTGAATTGAAATAATTAATATTATCTAAATTTTTAAGCATATCTTTTTAAAATAATGATTAATGAAAATAGTAAAAATTAATAACTCCAGTAAAGGTAAAAATAATTTTATTGGAGGTTAAACTAAAAAAAGAATAAAATAAAATAAGAACATTTATAAAAATATTTTATGTAATTGTTGTGACATTATAATATCTAATTAATTCCAATATTCTATTTTCACCCATTTTTATGTCAATAACATGTGTATAAATATTTTACATCAACAAATTAAAATTATTCCACTCACCTCAAATATAAAAGTTCCATCATTGTCCTCCATTTTGTACACTATAAAACGTCATTGAATTGGAAATACCACACACCAAAAAATATACAGATCCATCCATGATATTTAAATACTTTTATTTTTTATAAATACATCATCAGAAAAGATTGTTTATAATCACAAAGATGTTTTCCAAGAAGAGGGGAAATTCTTAAATATAATTTTTTTATTTCTTATCCCACCTAATTCAAATATTATTAATTAATTATTAAATAATAACGAATGTATCTACTATATAATTATAGACAATTAGGTTAAGTTAATTATATATATACATATCCACTTCTATAAAATGGGAAATGATAATGTAGCTCATGCGTACGGTGGACTACCACCTCACGAACAGATGTCTCATATTTTCCATCAACACCTCTAGAATATGGGATTTTGGATGAATCATAAGTATATATATGATATTCATGATATAGTTACAACTCTTTAGTTAATATATATTATATAAATTTTTAACCATCAATTTCAAGGGGGTTACATTCACATTGCTTTTTGTGACGACAGAAAACCACCTTATGAAGCGATGTGATTCAGTTTTCAGCATCTATTTACAAATGATTTAATAAGGATATAAATAATAATTATATTTGATTTCATTTACATAATTTTATATTATGGAATTATTTTTCATTATTATAAGAAAATATATATCATTTTCATTCTTACCCCGAAAAATGATAATGTCTTTCATGTTTGTGTGGACCATCTCTTTGAAGAAGCAATGTAAAACACCCCATCCCGACCCCAAAGGGATGATATATATATATATATGGATATTTAATTAAAACAATTATCCATGAAACTATTATTATTCCATAATGAATAAATGATTACATACCTTCTATCTAGAAGGATCATTGAATAATAGAAACGTCACACAAGCTTACGTATGACCAACCATCTTGATGATTAAATCATAGTTCATTTTTCATTAAAATATTTGATGTTTGATATTAAAATTATATTTAATGTATAATTATTATTACTATTTCAGGATTATTATTCTAAAATATTTAAATAATGACCCATTTTACTATAGTTATATTAACAAATTCATTTTTGACACATAAGAAAAATTCCATCCCAACATCATGATATAAAATTAATTGACTATGTAATCATACGTAACATAGTTAGATGTGAAATTAAACAATTAATAAACATTAAAAATGTTATTAATAAATTAAATAATTAATTAATGATTATTATTCATGACTATTCCTTTTTGACGTGATGACTCATACACCTGGTTTGGGTTTCTCATTTAACTTGTACTAACAAAAGGCAAATTCCATATTAAAAATATATTTCTTTCATGTAATGTACGTACTACCCATTTTTATGTTATATAATAAATTCAGTTATCATTATATAATTAAATATTTCAAATAATCTTAATTATTTTATGGATATTTATATTCAAATACTACCAATTTAGTAAGGGTTTGATTCACAATCTCATCGTTATTCGAGGTTTTTTTGTTTAAGTATCTGTTAAGAAAATTATTTTATATATATATCTTAAAATAAATAATTATTCTTATAAACTAGTTACTCAATAAAATGTTAAATTAATAGTATCATTTTTGTTCAATTTCATACAAATAATTTTTAAAACAAAATTAAATAAAATTTAAAATTATTTTTCTCCTCGATTGAAATTCCATTTTCTTCCAAATAAAAACTTTTCAAACACGTTTTCAAAACATGTTTAATATTATATAAATTTATTATTAAAAAAGGTACCCATATTTTTGCATTTTTGAAAATACATTTTAATGATCCTTTCTCTCATTTTCCAACCATTACACATTTTTAACTTTTTTATAGTGAATATGGAATGATATTTTTATCTTATATGGCATATAAAAAATTACTCACTATCATTACATTAATTTCATTATATATTCCCTTAATGTTTTTTATGGTTTTTATTAATGATTTTTTTTCATTATTTTAGATAAGTTCTTTATTTTAAAAATATTATCAATGTAATGAATTTTTAAAATATTATGAAAATTTTATTAATATAGAATAAAAATGGTTATTTTGGATGAATTTAGATTTTCCACAAAAAATAATCATAGTTGTATTTAAAAATAATTTCTTCTTTATTATAATATAATGGTGATATAACTAAATGATACCATCTTATATATTTCATTAGGTGGTATATAATCAATTTAAATTGGGATGGATATTGGAGTTACCAATAATTTTACAATGGATTGTTTACGATTAAATATATTGATTGGGGAAAGTAGAAATATTTATTATTATTATTTATATATGAATATTTATGTGTATTATTATTCACCATATTTATTTGAAGAATAAATTGGAAATAACATGCGATGGATGATGCATGTTATAACACTATGATGCATATGTAGATCTCATGAGAAAAACTATATTATATTATGAACGAGGCCTTAACGATTTTTATATATATGTTTAAAAAAATTAATTGTAATATTTGTATTGAAACAAGGCATTTATTTAATGTTTTTTATTTAAATCATTATCCATTCCATCATTATAAATTCATTGATTTACATCCCATGTGATTATTAAATTATTTAGATTATCCTAGTTTATGATTCAAGATCAAGTTATATTTACATGGAATTATTTGACCTTCATTTATTCTGACCATATTATTCTCATGTTATTGTATTAATGTAATCTGTCTTAGTTTTTTACTATTTAAAATTGATTAATCATTATTTATTCATATAACTCATTGAGTACTTACCCTTAATTAGTATCTGAGCTCATCCCTTTCTTATGTTTTATTTCTTATAGGATTCCAGGATGTCTTTTATGAATGACATGACAAGATACACTAAGAGTTGAAATTGATTTTTGAATAAAATACTTTATTTAATTTTATATTTCTAATTTTAAATATATTTTTATATATATATCTTTATTATCATGTCTAATAAACTATTCATGCCTTTGTGATGTGATTTCTTATATTTTATGTTTTTTTATCGAATTAGACACTAACGTTTTGATATTGGGGTCATTGTGCTATAATGGGTATCAAAGGAAGTTTAGAAGAATCATTTGTAACTGGATATAAGAAAACATATATTATGAATCATATCTCTCTTACATACTTCCATGATAGATATAATGAACATCCTAATGATTTGGTATGAATGATATTATGTGTTTTCCTAGAATTACATAACATAAAAGATACTGAATGTGGATATGGTAGTGGTACATATAAAATTGGGGGTAATAACTCAAAAAAGGATTCCCTGGGTATGAATCGATCATCACTGAGTTCATGAAAATTGGAATTACTACACATCATGTTCGAAACCTTTAGGGGATATAGATATTACAACTAATATTTTCATTAAAGCCCATTATAACAGATATTAATGAAATGATATCCCTAATGAAACCATTTTTATGACTATGATTTTAGCTATTCATAAATGTTTCAATTTATATTATGTATTTCACAAGTTTTGGGATTATCCACAATGTTTCATAATTACATGATATAATATAGTGTATTCTATCTTTTTGAAATGATGCATTGTTTATGTAATAGGAAAATCATTAGTGAACATGAATAAATGAGTAAGACTGGTCATTTATTTGATGGGATTAAACCAATATTTTGAAGGAAAATAGTCTCCTAAGAATTTTCATGATACGAGGTCTTTTTATCTTATGCTATCAAGATAGAGATATAGTATTCAAATTATTATGAAGTAGAAGTGAAGTGGGAGATGTATATGATTATGGAAAAAAATATATGTATAAATGGAAGAAGGTAAAGATGAGTCTACCATTATTTAGTACATTTGGAAGGAAACACCTGGGTTTGTGCATAAAATTAAATGGAGTTATCTTCATTTGGGGTGAAAAATTAGAATATTTTATGGATTTAAACTCAAAGAACACATCTTCTAATATGAAATTAATAAAATATTATGAGATGGGGAATAAGAGTAATAAATTACCCAATCATCGTGGAAATATAACAAATAATAATAATCTATTTGATCATGGTCAAACTTATGATATTTCTACAGTCAAAGGTTATTGATTATTATAATGTTTCATGGATTTAATAATTATGTTATATGATTATTTTTTAAATTGATATTCTATTTGGTAGAGTTATTAAATGTATAAGGATTCTACTTTAGTTTTACTTCATTAATAATTTGAACTCATTTATTGAAAGCTCCTAATAAAAGTGATCGAGTTTCATGTTTAAATTCTTGTAAAACACTTAATTGATGGAAGAAATAATATAATATGTGCTCGTTATTTAAATAATAACAATAAAATGGTATTTATAATGGTTTTATAACCTTAAGGTTTCTCTAAACTGTGATGTTATGTTAATTTTGGGATATGAAAATTTGTAAAAATTATAATAATTCTATTAATATGGTTTGATAAAAAGGACGACCCACATGGTGGGTAACAAACTGTTGCATCAAGAAAGGGCATGGGGAATGAACCAACAACTGAAGGATGATAATGGGTTTGTTTCTTTGACTTTCCAAGGTGATGTCCAAGTTTATATGAAATTGTATTAGATAAATGATTTGATCGATAAATATTAATGTTTACCTAGTAGTTTTACTATTTATGATAAGGGATTAATGTATTATTTTTTATAACTTGTGATTGCCATATTTGTTTTGGAACATAATTTTAGACATATGGAATGACATTTTACTCTTTTATGAATCTTATGATATGTTAAATGATAATTGTTATGATTTAAGTGTAATATTTCATCTTGGATATTCATTTATTATGTTAATAAATGAAGTTTAAAATGATATATATAGTGTAAAAAGATGAAATTGTTCCAATTAAATTAATATATGTCATGTGTATACATTTTCATATATTTTTATTCTATACAGAAAATTAATTCCTGAAATCGTAGAAAAGGTTATTAAAACAAAATGATACCCAAATTCCATCATTTTAATTGAACCAACATACTTTTAATTCATAATATAAATATGATTTTGAGGTTCATAACATTACTTTGATCATAACATTTTTTAGATCAATTACCTCTATCTCATTATAAAATTATTTACATTTCTCTTCCATGTACAGATATTCACATTCCACCAATTTTCTCCAACATGTAATCTTAGTTATGTTTTATTATAGTTGTACATTTACACCATATTATTTATAATTGAGATGATTTTTATTAACCATTTTTATGATGTGGGTTTTGAAAAAATTTATTTTCAAATTTAAATCCCTGAATTATTAAGATAAAGGTTAAATTACAGGGAAAAAAGTTTTTTTATTAGTGTAAAATGTAACACATTGAGATTTTAAAATAGGAACATCATGTGTGATAGTATGTAGGACACAAATAGATAATATTACAAAATAGGATAACTCCATAATAATTTATTATATATCTATTTTTAAAAAAATTCTATCTATATGATATATTGTAATTCATGAAACACATGGTTTTAACAAAACACAAAACTCAAATAAAATTTGATTATTTAAAAATAAAAATTTTAACCAAGCCATTAGGATGGAACGTGTTAATGGTGAAAAATTAATTATTAAATATTTATGTTTTAAACATGTATAAAATAATTTAATGGGATTTCTATTAATTTTGAAAAAAATAATAATGATCTGAATGTGAAAGATATGTTTTATGAAAACTTGAATTTAATAAATGTCACATTAGTGAAACATAATGAACCTAAATATATATTAATTTTAAACCATTTTAGAAATTTACTAGAAACAAAACATCAATTTTCACATATTAATATTAATACTATTTTATGGTTAATTTTTTATATTCTTCATAAACATTTTTATTTATGATTAATATTGAAAACTATAGAATTCTAATTGAAAATTTACTTTAATCAGTAAATTATTTATATTGTTAAATAATATATTATATTTGTATTAAAGTAAATTTTATTTATTAATATTAATATAAGACCATATTAGTTCATTGGAATCATTTTTATACTATATATTGATATAAAAACATTTTAATCAATTGACCATTTTCTCTAGGAAACCCCCACTTTCTTATCACAAATGCAGGATTAACTGTAAATAATATTTAATCATTTTATTTGAATTTAATTTGGAAAATTTGATTCCCTGTTTTTATTAAGAATAATTTTTTTCCTAATAATTTATTCTTAATATTTAATAGGAATAATATAGGAAATAGTAAATACAAAATACCATAATTAATGTAAAAATGGTTTTACCATCGAGTAATCTAAAAAGGTAATGTTAAAAATGAAATATGTATTTGTATAAAACCAAATTTATGGAAATATTTAGATTCTATAATGTATAAATCTATATAAATCTATATTTTAGAGACTTTTGGCTAGTTAAAAACATGTGAACACCTTTTTCATTTCATAAATTATAAATTTTCCACTCACTGCACCTATAACATTACACCCCCTCTCGTCTATTATTCAAACCTAAAAAACCATTTCGCTTCACCAAATACCTATCCATATAAAAATAAAACCTCTAAAAACACAACATATATTCCTTGGGTTGGTTATGATTCCATTCTAAGAATACATTTTGTATAATACTGAAGAAGTGGTCTGAGAGGTGGTATAAATTTTAACTATGTATTTTATTATTATTTATATTTCAACCTAGTAAAAAAATAGTTTATTAATTATTATATAATAAATATAAAATATATATTCTAAGGATATGTTATTGATCTGTGGTTATTAATTACATCAATCTCTACATCACTCAAAATTTGAATTGGTAATCTTTCTCATTTGTAAAGTGGACTATCACCTCACAAACAAATGTGACCCTTTTCCCTAAAAATCATTCATAATTCTGTATGATGATGGATATAAAGTATATATATGATATTTATAAGAAAATTAAATCTATATTTTTAAGCCATATATTCATTTTTTACTTTCCATTATATAGGGGAAATGATAATGCCATTCGTGTGTATGGAGGACTACTGTGTCATGAAATTATGTTATTAATTGTCACCATCTACTAAATAAAATGTAATATGGATACTATTAATAAATATATGTGATATAATTTATATATTTTTGATAATCATGACTTCTTTATCATTTATATATATCAGTATATATCATTTTATTTCTTAATAAAATAATAATTTTTTTCATGTATTAGTAGATTACAGCCTTCATGAAGAGATGTGAAATTATTTTTATAACAACACCATATGGATTATATATTGATGTAATTTTAAATAAATGAATTTTTATAAATGAAGTTTTATTATTCTAGAATTATAAAATGTTACTTACCTTTTTCCCATAATGATCATTGAGAGATGAAAAAATTACACATGCGTACATACAACCTAGAATATACATGATTATAATTAAGTTAATTTATCAGAACCACTATTAAATATTGGATTTAAAATTATTATAATTACATAGATGTGATAAGTATTTCAGAATTATTATTTTTGGTATTTTTTAAATCATGACATCTTTGACAATAATCAACTAACCAAATTCTTTTTTGACACATAAGATAAAATATCATCTAAACATATGGATATAAAATTAATTGAGTTAGAATTAATATATAACAATGTAATATTTGAATCAAGAGAAATAAGAAACAATATAACTATTCTTAACAAATTAAATAATTTAAAATGATTATTATCTATGAACATAAATGAAATTTAGGATGAGTTGGACTCACGGTAATGGCTTCTCTACTCACTTTTACTTTCGTTGGAAATACACCATATTCCCCACTTATTTATTTTGTGTGGAGTATATACAACTATTTTTTATGTTAAATCATTATTTAATTAATATTAATTGCATTTAATGTTTCATTTGATTATATTTATCTTCTGGTTCTTATGATTCAATTATTTTAAAATTCATAAGGTTTGGCTTCACAATCTAATCATTACCTGGGATTTTTTTAGTTTGTCTCCCATGGTAGAATTATTTGGTATTTATCTTTTAAAATCAAAATATTTTCTTCTAATATAGTTATAAATTAAAATTTTCAATTAAATTTAATGTTTTTCTCTATTTATAAACCAAATTTATATTGACATTTTTTTATGAAAACACATCATTTTATTGTTCTTTAGTGAAATATTCATTATTTTTAATATCATGTTCTATAAAATAGTTTTCAAATCTATTTTAACATTATCCATGTGAATTATTAAAAATATTATTCATGTTTGAATTTTACAATGAAAAGGGTGTGTTCTTTTTATCTTATATATCATTAATTGAGTTAACCACCATCATGATTTTCATCTATCTGATGATTCCGTGGAAGTTTTATAAGACTATAATTTTGTAATAAAATTTCACAAGATTCTGTAATTTTTAATTTTCAAATTTTATTTTCAACAAATATTATTTTGATAATATTTTATGGATTTTATCATTTTAAAATAAAAGGGTGATTTTCAATGAAATGTACCCCTCAAGGAATTTATAAAAATATCTTTCAAAGAAAAATATATGAATTCTTATTTTTCATTACTCATGATTTAAGGTGGTTATACTCAAGTGATACCATACCCATTATATTTTTCATAAGATTTATGATTAGATTGTTTAGGGATATACTATGTTGAAACGATTCATTTTACTATGAATATTTTTAGATTATGCTTATTAACAGGGAAAATTATTTAAATTTTTTATACTAATTTAAATATGAATTTTTATTTGCATCATGTATGATCTCATTCATATGGTCAATTAGTTGGACTTAATATATTATGGGTGGTCCTTCTATATCCCCTCAATGCATTGATATGTATCATGAGAAAAACAATATTGGTTTTTGGATGTTGATATACCCAATTATATAGACATCTTAGAATAATGCATTGATAGAATTATATGTCGTAAAACAAGGTTTAAATGATATATTTTATATTTAAAGAATTATAAATTATATCATTATTAATTTAGTTAGTATATCCTATAAGATAATTTGAAAAATTAGAATATCCACATTTATGTTTCAATCAAATGTGATAATTGACAAGGAAATATTTTATAAATATTTATTCTTGTTAAATTATGTTCATGTTAATGATTAAATGGAATGGGTTTAATTTATTTACCCTAATATATTTATTATTCCTTATAAATTGATGTATTTCATTACACATTAACACTTATTTAGAATTTGAGATCACTCCTTATTTACATTTTATTTTTCCCCTAGACATCATGAAATGTTTTGTTATTGATATCCATGGATACACTTAGTCGTATAATGGAATTTTCATAGAAAATAATTTTTTTAATTTATTTTTTCTATTAGAACAATAATTTCATTTATAATCTATTTTACTAAGAAATATAATATATTTAGTCATTCATAATGTGATCCCTTGTATCATATGCCGATGTAAGAAAATAGACATCATCTTCGGGCTATTGGGACTAGGGTGCTACCGACAGATTATGTAAATATTCAAAATAAATAATTTCTACCTTTTATAGTAATATTATTTTCATAAATGGAAATAATTTTATAAAATCACAATCTTATTATAATCATATTTTTCTATTTGATTGTAATTTTATTGAAATATTTATTTCAATGTGAATTGTGAAAAATAAAGATCTTTATAAAGAAACTATTTTTTCATTAAATAGAAAATTTTTATATTCACAATATGTTTTATAACTTATTATAATGTAATGTTAATTTTCATTGATTATAATGTGCATAATTAATTTCAGGGGAACCAGAACAGTACATTATTTTGTTATATGTTCATATTTGGATTTAAAAACGCATTTTAATAAATCATGGAACAAACAATCCACCATTACACACAATTAATGAGAAATAAATCAAACCAATTACATAACAAATACCTCTAAAAAATCTTAAATAATAATATAAAGTTCCTTGATTGATCAAAATACTATCCTTATATGGCTTACTATAAAATAAAATAGTGGTTTTCAAAGAATATGTATAACTCTTAACTGAGTATTTTCATTTTATTTATTATTATCTCTACTTTGATTATATTTTAAAAATTGTTATATAATTACATAGATATATATCATATTCTTATATTATATTATATCTATGGAAAATCCATTATTCATACCATCTATATCCAGTATGAAACGAAAAAATCATTACAATATACTTTTTTCTACTTTCTCATGAACTAATACATTTCATTATTCAACACCACCATTAAAGAATGATTATTATAATGAATTAAATATAAATATATTAAATAGATTATAAAGTTATAAATTTATAATTATAATATCTTTTCTACCTTCATATTTTTCTATATTTTTGAAAACTATAATGTTTCTTATGCATAAATGTGGACTTCCACCTTTAGCAAATGATGTTATTCATTTTAATTTTTTGTTTTACATGTATAGTAAAAATGATACAATAATTGTATATATATCATATTTATGACAATACACCAATTCTAGAAATGTTAATTATTAGTTTATGTACTTTTTCTTGCTCCATTTAAAAGTGAAAACATCAATTGTGTGTACGTACAGACTACTATCTTCACAAATTGATGTATTTCAATTTTTATCACTCCTAATATATGAATTAATATGATATTTTATATAATTAAAAAATATTATTCATATAAAATTATTATAATTTTTTATATGGTGAAACCATTACCAATATGTATGTTCCATAATAATAGTGTGGAAACATGCATGAAAAATAGACCATTATAAAACAAAATGTTCATTTTCATTAAAAATTATAAAAAAACGACACTTGTGAATTGTAAAGGAATATTAAATTCAGATTTATCTTGGAATATAGTTCATGAATAAAATTAATATATATATATATATATTATACAAGATATTTGAATGTTTATGAAGAATAAGGCACATTCGGTGAGTGATTTACATTACTATCTCATTTATTCTCAAAATATTCTTCTATGAATTTTATTGAGTGAAATTATATAGACATTATCCTTCAAACTCAATATATTATAATCTTATCTTGTTTCTCCTAAAATTTCAATGCATTATTTCAATCTTTTTTTAATTTGTATATAAAATGATCCAGGAATTGTTTTTAAAAAAAGATAACTTTATTTCCTCCTTGGTCGATGAATATTTTATTTCATGGACATCCTATTAAGAATTTATTACATAAATTTATATCAATATGTGAAATGTATTATGATTTTTATTTTCAATATAATATTAGTAATTTACAAATTAATAAAATAATCATCTAATGTATGATTTTTTGACAAATTTTTTTTTCACTTCTTACAAATGTGTGAAAATAATATTCTTGTTTTACTTGTATGGTATAAATGGATTTTCCAACAAAAAAAGTTAATTTGATTGAATCTCCATTTTCATGATTCAATTTATTTTTTCAATGAATATAATTTACTTAATATTATAAGAATTTTATGTAATAATATATTCTAATTTGAATGATATTTTTATCATGGTTTCAAAGATGGGTTTGAATGTTATTTTAATGGTATTTTTCATCCATGTTAAAACCCTTTTAGGATTATTAGCCTTAAATGGGGAAAATGATATTTTTATAGAATCATTTTTATTATTTGGATGGCTAATGGCGGTTACAATTTAATTTTTTTTCTCTAAAACATGTTTTTTTCATGGGATAATAATATAATGAAGAAATAATTTTGAGTCATGTATATTTTAAGTGGGTTATGTTATGATAAAATGATTAATGTTTGATAAAACATATTTCATTTCAATGAGTTTTTATATGATGATATGTTGAATTTATTACAATATTTTTGGTACACAATTTTTTTTGTTATCACTATGTGATGGTTCATCTTGAATTATAATTCCACCCAATGAATTAGGTAATGTTGAATAACCCCTAAGATAACAAGGGGAAAAATGTGTTGTGAACGAGGTGAAAAACCATCCTATATCAACATAAAACACCATTTAATAAGGCCTACAATAAGGCCTTATTTTTTTCATTATTGCCATATGAAAGAGACAAGTATGTTGGTATCAATAATGTAATTATTATCAATGATATGACCATGAAAACACAAAAAAAACGTCTCATGTACTAAAGTTCATACTTAAAAATATACACCCAAAATATATTAGAAAGAGGTAGTGTAGAAATTAATATGATAACTAAAATAAAAAAAGAACAATGGTCTAAAGAACATAATAAACAATGAGCCAAGTGCCCATATCTATATGACCCTCAGTCACCACCATCCCAAAATAACAGAATGCCTCCTCAACTATGAGTATCTTCTATGATACATGATACAATTTCTATTACCTTATTCCTAGAAAAACAATTTTATAACCATCCAAATGGATATTTTGGATATTAGTTAAAACCCAATAGGATACCTCTATGAATCCATATATCAAATTATGTAATTAGGATTTTATTTATATCTTTAAATCAAATGAAATTTCATTAACAAATTCATTTCAAAATTGTTTTTCCAAAAAAATTATTTTCTATTTCTTTTTAAACACAATCCATATCATATTGATTAAGAACATGGAAATATGACACGTATAATTAATGAAGATAAAAAACAATGGAATCCATGAATATCACCAGAAATAGATATTTAATATAGAAGTACCCAACTAATGTACACTAATTATTCACAAATGGGCTACTAGAGATGGTCTACCATACAAGAATATCAACAAAAATCATTCCAGAATAATCAAAAAAATTTCCAAATTAATATATTCTCATAAGGAAATCCCCCTATTATAATGTACACAATAATATTCAATCTAATTGAATAAAATATTTGTATATTATCTTTCTAAAATTCAATTAAATAGTTAAATTTCTGAAAAATATTTTCAAATTAAACCCCATATTTAATACACATCCATCACCAAAAAGAATGAAGTAAGAAAAAATATTTTTTTAATCAATTTCCAAAAAAACATCAAAACAATAATTTTCTTAAGAATAGTTATTTTTTCAATTAGAAATAATCAAATAAATGTAATCACCTACCATGATAAGAGATGACACATCTATGCCCTAACATTTGGTGATTGAATAAAAACATATTTAGTACTCATGATCCTATATCAACAAGGATAAAATGAACCGGAAGAGAATCACTCTTTGGTACTCCATGATAGTGTTCGAATATCTAGAACACTTCCATGAATCATTGGTTTGAAAAACCTAATGGTATATGGATGAAAACCATCATAACAGAGTGGATATTTATTTTGGGATTCAATAAAAAAATTCTTAATGACCACATTCTCTTATTTTATGGCGTGAACCATCAACATTAGATCAATATAAAAATTAAATGTTTAAAAATCGAATACAATCACAACCATGGCCAGTTTCTACCCACTATATTTTTGTGCCCTCAAAAACACAAATCCAAGGAATCCTAACATGAAGACCCCCACAGAATGGTGTGATAACCCTATCAAATATGAAACAAAAATCCCTTCCACAAATATGAGGTTTCTGATACTCATATTATTGTTGTGAATTCCAGAACCCATATTCCACTCAACATGTTCCCCGAGCCTAGTTGGCCACATGGCCCTAAGAAGATCTCACCGAATGCTAGAGGAATCCGACAAAAAGTGAGGTCCTAGGGTGTGTACATTGGGATAATATGCCATCATCACCAATGTTTAGTGAAATGGATGAGATTAAACCCATGTAAATAGTAGAAGCAACATATGTAAACAGAATACACAACAGAAAATAAAGACAACAGTAACAATAACTGAAATAACTTAAAAAACATTCATGAACTTATTTTATGTCATGTCACATGAAAACTAGAAAGCATAGATACAAAATATCTTGCATAAAATTCTCTACAAAAGTATAAATGAATCAACATACTATTCTATGAATCTAGAGATTTAGCTCAGTCATCTGCTATCATTCTCTATAATAAACATCAAGAAATCAACTGTTTCAATTCGTATACATCCCTTTGTCAATAAATAAAACCATGTAATCCACCTCATGTACCAAACGGAACCTCATGATTCTGTAGGATAAATCATAGTTGGATACCCCCAATGGTGTCTATAAATTCTGGGGCATGTAATGTAAATATAATAATGCTCAAGCATATATGTATATAAAGTAATGTAGTACTATAGAACTAAATACCTATGTACCCGCCTTAGCCCTCGGTGGGTGTTTGAACATGTAACCACTTCATTTAATTATTTAATTACCAATTACAAATTGATAGGTCATGGGAGGCATATCTGACACTAACATCACCTCGTGATAGTAAATATAATGAATTTTCTAAGATGTAACCAGGAAATCATGATCAATGCTACTTAATAATGATGTTACAAGGTAGTAAACAAGGAAATGTTGACGTCATGGGTCAAAAAATCAGAAGTAACTATATCCTGGATAAATATATGAGTTAAATCCATGGATCATGTTCCAATTCATTCCACAATGAGGGCCAATTGAGTCTAAGGTGATCGTCCAAGGTAAAACGGGGCTAAGAAGAGACATGGCTTAATGAGCTGTAACCATGACGCCAACATGTCAATATTGGATCCACGGAGTGTATGAAAAGAATTTTATAATGATAATTAATGTATCCAATGGTGTAATACTATTCATTTAAGAATAAACATGGATCGAGGTCCAGGTGGGTATCAACTTAAGCGAGCTGTTTCCTTGAATCTGAATGGGTTTCCTGAGTGCTCATGACATTATCCTATCAGAATCTGAGGTGATATCGAGTTTGGCCATTTCTGATTAATTATTATTTCATGTAATATCACATTCGGTTCAATCCTTTCATTTTATTAGTTTGACAAGGTGGTGTAGCATGGATCATTTTTATATAGTAATTTAGTTCAACCCTTCAATTTCATATGGGTTATTTGGTCATGTATCATGAGTCCTTTTATTCAATTCAAATTAATTGTTATTTTCTATTGGTTCAAACCATTCCATTTAGTAGTGTGGAAAGCACAAGTATCATGAAAACATTATTTAGTTCATTTAAGTTATATTCATGATTCAACGTTTATTCCACTACCTTTAATTAATGTGGTAATGATAGTTATAGATATTAAACAAATTAATAATTAACATGTAAGCCCAATTCATATACCTAGTATACACTACCAATTCATATTTCACATCTAATTATCAATTTGAAGCACTTACCATAGTTTTTTCTTGTGGTGAGAACTCATGGTAATTATCCTTATGTAATTCACTATATAATTATTCCATTTAATATAGATATCATACCCTTAGTGAGATCAACAAAAGGCACACACGAATGGTGGTTCATAGGTGAAAAAATAACTAAAAACCCAAACATGGCTTAACCATAAACATGGGTATGATTGGGTTATGGGTGTAACCACAAAAAACTAATCACGTATTTGTAATGAAAAAAACCATACATTTCTAATGAGTATAATCATGTAATATAAATTCAAGTAATGAAATTTGATGATATCAGTGGGGGCCACACATATATTACAAAATTGATGAACTATAGGGATAAATTATAGACCACCCACATTAGGGTTGTACGACTCACCTCCTACGGTTTATGCAATTGAATTTCCTCAGATTGGAATAGATATATGAAATGGAAAAAAATTCTCATACCATGATATATCAATCGAGAGAAAAATAGAAGGAGAACGTCTAAAGAGGACTCAAGTACTTACCATTGTGCATACAACATGACAGATGAAAGTATTATCAATTGTCAGATGATGGAGATATGTTGATTCAAATTTTAGATCATCAGAAATCCCCAAATTTAGAGAGAAATATGTTAATCTTGCACAAACATAGATTATGGAATAAGGAGGGAGCTTAATTAGTTTGTTTTGGGAAAACTGTAATTTTATCCAAAATTTATCATGTGCATTGTTTTTCAACCTGGTTTAACAAACCATGCACAAACCATGAACATATACCTAAAAAAGGGAACTCACGTGGTTCTTCCGAATGGTTGCACACCAACAGTGTGAGGAGAATATGTCTGGAGAAACACTATTTTCACATTTTTCCAAACCATGGGCCAAGCCTGCTTTACCCAAAAATATGGGTTTGGGGGCCCGAACATGCCCCAAACACCCCTGATACATTTTCTACCCAATTATGAATCTATATTATGTCCATAGAAATTATTTAGAATAAAAGTTAAAGTATCCATACCTAGGTGAGGAACCATGTTCTAAATGTCTTCCCCCCTTAATGGATCTCATCCATGAGTTCACCTTCCATGGGAAGTGAAACACTTTCTAAGAACAACAATGGCAATTTGGTATGGATGATGGGTTCCCTCACTCATGCCTCATCCTATCCTTAGTCATGATTTTGTAAAACCAATACCAATGGAACATACCAGCCATAGATAGCCTTTGAGCTCAGGTAACCAATGATCACTAGATATAACTCAATGGTAGCATCAACATATAACTCAAATTTCTTATGATCAAATGTATGCGATAGTTTGGCATGATTATAGTGATGTTTTGAGAAATGATTTACATCGTTCCAATCATGGTATCTAAGAGGTAGTAGAAAAATATAGGCTACTGAACTTACACTCTCTAGGATCATGGATGACCCAATGTAATGAGGAAATAGCTTTCCCTACTTTTGTAATGACCTATGCCCTCGCATGGGCGAAATGCGATGAGAACAGGGATCCACAAACATGAACATAGGAGGTAGATAATGGTGATCTACAAATGATTTTTTTTCTAGACTTATCAGTTTTCATATGCATCCTGATCAGTTGAACATGCTGTGAAATCTTCTGAATGAGATGAGGACCTAGTAGGGCTACCTCACCTTCCTCTAGCCAACATAGGGGTGAATTAAATCGTCTATCATAAAAAGCTTCAAAATAAGGCCTATATATTATCACCTAAAAATGTTATTACAGAATCACTCAACAAGAGTTATATGCTTTTCCCAAGAACCTCCAAAATCAAGAACACATGCTTGGATAAGATCCTCTATAACATGTATCATTTGTTCCAATTTTTCTTCGGTCTGAGGGTGAAAAGCTGCTCTTAGAAGCACCTGAATTACCATAGATTTTGGAATTACATTCAAGAACCGCGAGGTTAAATGAGAGTCTCTATTTAAAATGATAGTATGATGAACCCCATGTAGTCTTATGATCTCATGAATATACTGGTTTCCAAACTCATCATTTGGGAAAGCTTCCCATAATAGAATGAAGTGGGATGATTTGTTAGTAATTCAATGACAAACCATATAGCATCACAAACCCTCGGTGACCTAGGTAAGATAGTTATGAAATAAATAAAAACAACATCACATATCCATTATGGAATTGGAAGTGGTTGTAACAAACATTCAGTTCATTTGTTATATGCCTTCACCTGTTAAAAGGTAGAACACCTAGTGATAAAGTCTGTTATCTAGTATTTCATCCCAGACCACCAAAAATGTCGTCGCATATCGTGATACAACTTTAAGATTCTTTCATATACTTCCCACTATGTGTTATGGGACTCTTTCATCAAATTCACACTGATTTTTGTAGGGACCCAGATATGTCAACGTAGATGAAGGATGTCCTCTGTTTATATAAACCAATCTGGAGGAGGCTTATCTCCAGATATACTCCCTTGAATAACCAAGACATCTTGATATGAAAAATGCATACTCTTCAAATTTTCAAGGAGGGAATAGGTAACTATCAAGGATGAGATAAAACACTTCTCATGACTATTATGAAATCGAGATACAGATTTGAAATTAGGCCCACTAACATCCATTCGTTACTAGATTCTCGTATGTCCTATGTCTGAGTTTTCTGACCTAGTGCATCTGTAACAACATTTCCCTTCCCTGAAATATAGTCAATATCAAAATCAATGGATTGTATATATTAAACCCTTATCCATTGTCTTTGGATCAATTCATGCTAAAAAAATTTATAATTGAGGCTCTTTTGATTAGTGTACACCACAATGTTCTCACCCAAAATATTATTTATATGGAAACATAAGGCATAAACAACTGCAGCTAGATCAATGTCGGGTTTTAGGAAATTTCTCTCATGAGGTCTCAACAACTAATATCTGTAATCAATGAATCTATATTCCTACGTCAACCATAATCCTAGGTTATGGCCTGATAAATCTTAGAAGATGATATACCTTTTCATGGATTGGGTAAAATCATGATGGGTTCATAGAAATGCCTCCATTTCTACTCCTAAAAGTATTTCTCTTGTGATTCTAACCACATGAGATAGACACCCTTCTTTGTATGGCCATTATTATGTGAATCGAAATGTGATATGTCTTGTATGAAACACTTGTAATATCTATCTATCCTGAAGAAACTATGGATATCAATCTTGTTATTGGATACTACTAGGAATTAACTACACTAACCTTTTTGGGTTCACAGATACTCTTTATTATGATATAATATGACCCAAGAAGTAGAAGTTGTCAATCTAGAAGTGGAAAATGGAAATCTTGGTGTAAATATTGTTCTCTGTTAGTTTACTCAGAATGATCTCATGATAATTGGAATGGTTGCTACAAGTTTGTGAATACACCAAGATATCTTCACAATGACTATGAAAAAATATTCCAAATGGGGGTTTAACACCCATTTAATATGATCCATGAAAATGGTAGGCACAATCATAAGACTGAACAATATAACATGATACTCATATAGACCATAACTACTACAGAAACATGTACGAGGTAAGTTTGATGGTTTAACTAATACCTGATGATAAGAAGATATCATGTCGATCTTGGGGAAGACCTTTTCTCCTTGGAACAACTCAAATAGATAATCTATTTGAAGAAGTGGGAACTATTTTTTGAACATAAATTTGTTCATACTTATGTAATCCATTCAAATACATGAAGTTACATCCACTATGTTCGTGATAAGTACTAGTGAACCCCAAGAGGATGTGTTGGGATATATGTAACCATTGGACCATCAATCCTCTAAATATCACTTGATCTCCTAAATCTCTATTGGTACGATCCTTTTTGGAAGAATGGACACTTGAGAAACTCCTGGAACAAGCATAATTGTGAACACTACTTCTCTCTCTAGATGTATTCCAAAAAAAATCATGATGGACATCCCTAAAATTATCCACTACTAGAGGGAAATCATCCTTATGTAAAACATGATTATCTATGAAGATATTTTCAATGTGGGCGATCGCTCCACATAGACCATAATGGTCTTGTCTAGCTCTACTAGCCTTGAATAACCTCTCACCATTATATACATAACCGCTACCCTCTATAGAAATAAATGATACCCAGTGGTGATAGCAGTCTACAATATTTTGATAGAGAACCCACCAGTAAATTTCTATAATGACCTAGAATCCCATCATCTCAATAATAAAAAGGTTCTATAAGAAAGGGTAAATTCCTACATCAAGGGGAAAGTCCCTACACTGTCGTATTCCCTATGTATGTAACCCAAATGTTGTATCTAGGGTCATTAGACCATAGTAATACTGTATTTATTGTCCAAGACTTTCCAAAATGGATACAGAAATAAAATAGTTTGAATCATATATATAGAATAAAGAAGATACAATAGTATATGCTACTAAAATAGTACATCATACTGTAGATGGTCCTGCAGCTTGTCTTTGGGTACTGGTAGAAGTGCATGAAACTGACATGATCCATGTCCATGTGCAACATATGGACAACCATGGTCATATCTGCTTTGTTTGTCGATGTTGTTGATCAGCGGTATGGCTACTATGGACACTACCTCCTTCTCGTCCATACCTGCCAGTGCTATTTCAACTCCCCACCTGAAGTAGTGTAAATGAACCTTCTTTGGAAGGTGTTTTTGATAAAGATATTTTCCGAAATGATGCAATTGGAATGGTATTTTAGAAACGTATAAGATGGCCAATATGGTATCAATCCCCATACTCCATTGGGACTCTATCACACTGAGGCATCTTGTTCCCCTGTTTCCACCACTGATGAAACTCTATAAAGCTATAGAAATGAGAACTCGACTTGTCACTAACCTGACAAAAAACATCTAGGTAATGATTCCTACCACGAAAAGTATTATTGGCCTGACGCGACAGTAGTCATCTATAAATATTATTATATTCGTACATTAGGTTACACTTAGTGATAAGATCTTTTTTGAATATTATGGAAAAATATGGATGGTGAAATACATAGACTAGTATACATATGGCATACTAAACCCATCCTCGAAACATACAACATGCAAAATCAAACCACCAGTTGGAAGTAGTTAAAAGATCTATAACTCAATGAAACATACCAAATATTACCTGAGTAATATAGAACCCACCTAAAGATGCATGACCTCTCTAGATTTATCACCTCCCAGTATTGGAGGAATGAAATGATCATAGATGGAAGTCTAGAATTAATCTCATAACATGCCTTGATTATGCCCATCCTAGGTAATCAAATACCACCAATTCTTGGCCCAATCCTAAAAAATGTACATTCCAAGCATGATCCTCCACACTGGAGGAATCTCCAAATAATCAAATATAGACCCGATGGATTCTATCCAAGACGCAACAGCCTTCAGACTATCATCCCATTATAATTTAGGAAGAAGTTGCTGCTAGAACTCTTGAGTAAGATCATCCATTATAGTTTCAAGAAGTGGATCTCCATGCATGGACTGCATCAAAATTTTGAAAATATCATGACTTTGGGAATTAGTTATCAGAATGAGTTCAGTAGGTGGTTCCTCATGTGGAACATCTATATGTTATAATGGAGGCTTATAACCCACATTGTCTAGATCATGCTCATCACCACCTTCATGGTGAACAACATGAGGACATCATGGTAACATCTGTCTACAAATTCCAAGAAGACGCCTAAGAAAAATCATAGAAACATAAGATAACATCACTAGTGGAAGCTAAACGTAAGAAATCTCACCACCCAAAGGAGGACAACCCCATCTACCCCTTATATGGACAATTATCAATAATCAATAATTTATAAGTTTTATTTAATTTTACATGATGTTTTTTGGTTCACTCCTTTACCTTTCATAGACACGACATGGTTGGATAAGGATGTGCAACCAATTCATTTTAGATTTGATGAATCACTTTTTAATGTATATCCATTTCCAATGAATCAGTGACTAGAATCATATCACTTGAAAAGACACCCATTTATTTATAGAAAAAATTTCGCTGCTCGATAAATTACACATCCCAACCCATGGGGTCCCATACACGTCATGCATGAGATAAATAATCACTCAATCACAAGAAAATGTAATACAAGCATAATCTAACTACCGCAACATCACTCAATAATTATAGACATATTACGCAATGAAATTTAGTGAAATAAATATATATGGCATGAAGAAATGCAGTATATGTGAATTATATGGGCCTATATTGATTCATGTAACAATACTTTTTACCCTCATATCATCGGGGCGAGGATGAATGAAAATTATCAACCAAAGTAACAATGAACAACACCACACATCATGTGCATCACCCAATGGTGAAATAATATCAACTATAATTAAAAAAGAAGAACACCAATTACAATTTATGAAACATGGTTTTTACCTTGAATATGGGTTTGTGATGCCCAAGAATGGCTTATGATCACATCCAAAGTATTCGTATTATCTAATATATTATCTCCAAATAGTACGGTAGGAATATAAATTGATCTGATACAACATTGTGATTTCCTATACATGGATTCCACTCATTGGTTTCCCTAAGCCTAATGGGCCACTTGGCCCCAAGGGCATATCCCAACAAGTGAGAGGCTTCTGACTGGAAGTGAGGTCCTAGGGTGTGTCTGTGCGTAGACTATGCCCTCATTGATAAACTGTAGCTTAATGGATTAGAGAAAACTTAGGTGAATAGTGGAAGAAATATATGTCAACAGATGGCACAATGGAAAAAAGAGACCACTGTAATAATAACTGAAACAAATGGAATAGCATTGAAGAACTGATGGTATGTCATGTCACTATAAAACTAGAGATCATGGATACAAAACAACATGCATAACATTTCCAAAAAATGTATAAATGAATAAAATGACCATCACACGCATCTCGATATTTGGAATAGTCATATGCTATCATGTTACATACTAAACAACAAAAAATCACGTGTTTCAATCCATATTGTTCGCATTTACAACACATGTGACCATGTGATCTACCCCGGGTACAAATGGTGTCTGGAGAGGCTGTGAGATAAATCTCAGTGGGCCACCACCAATGGCGTAAATAACATCTAGCCAGAGTAACAAGAATATAATAGTGTCAATGAATATATGTATATACAGTAATGAAGTAAAACGTAACTAAATACCTATATACCTACTTCATCCCACTCCTTGTTTTTGAACATGTAACTAGTTCATTTAAATATGTAATTACTGATTTCATATTGATAGGTCACTTGATGATTAACAAACATTAACCTCACCATGTGATAGTATAGATAATGTAGGTTCTAATATGTTACATGGAAATCATGAACAATGATATATAATAATGATGTTATAAGGTAGTATCTATGGTAATGTTGGCCTCAAGGGTCACAAAATCAGTATAAACTGCATCCTTCTAAGGATAAGTTTCCAATCCAAGGATCATGATCCTTGTAATTACAAAATAAGGTGACTACTGATTCTAAGTGATTGACCAAGATAAAATGGGCTTGGTAGAGACAAGACCCTATGGGTTGTAACCATGTATCCTATGTGTCAATGCTAGATCAAAGGAATCCTATAATGATAATGAATGGATCCTACGATTTCATACCAGGCATCGAAGAACAACTAAATAATGGAATCTAGGTGGGTATCAACCTAAGCAATCCATGTCCTTGAATCGAAAAGGGGTTCCCGAGTAATAGTGACATTCTTCGATCAGAATCCATGGTGAGCTCAAGTCGGGCCATTTCAGTTTAATTATGATGTCATGTAATATCTATGTCTGTTCAAGATTTTCCTTCTGTTTGTTTGATAAGTACAAGTAGAATGAAACTTTTATATATATTCAATAGGTTAAACCCTTTACATTTATCAGTGTGATAATGTCACGAATCATGAAACTTTTTAATCAAGTCAAATTTAATGAATATATAATTTTTTTTCAATCCTTGCATTTCTTTAATGTGAGAAGGGAAAGTAGCTTGCAACAATTATTTATTCCATTTAAGAAATATTAATGATTCAAGGTTCATTCCTCAACCATCCATTCATGTGGTATGGGGTGACACAGATATGCACCCAATTAATCATTTACGTTTAAATCCAAGTCATATACCTAGTATACCTGCCAATTCACATATCGTATTTAATTATCAATTTGATGAACGTACCGTAGAATGGATATGTGGAGAGAGAACATGGTTCTTTTCGTTATTCAATTAACTATATAATCAATTCATTTAATATATATAGATTATCCTTAGAGATTTCAATTGAAGGCACACCCGAATGGTGGCTCAAACGTGTCAAAACAATAAATACCCAAATGGGGCTTAACCATCGACATGGGGCAGATTGTTTTATAGGTGTAACCAATTATAACTAATAATATATTTGGAAAGATAATAACCATACAGTTCTAATGAGTATAATAATTTCATTTAAATTTAATAAACGGATCCTGAAAAGAAATCGGTGGGCCCGAAACATATATTCCAAAATTGATGAACTTTTCGGAAAAAATTATAGGCCACCCACCATAGGGTGGTATGACTCTCCACCTCCAGTATCAACCCTTGATTTTCCTTGGATCAGTTTAGATCTATGAAATAGGGAAAAATTATCATACCAAGATATCTTGATAGATATCAATAGAGAAGGAGAACAGCTTATGAGGACTCGAGTACTTACTGTTTTGTGTCCAACATGTTGAACATAACAGTGATGAATTTATGAATGTTGGAGATCTAATGATTCCATGTTTAGATCATAAAAAATCCTTAAATTGAGATAGAATTATTTTAATCCTAAATAAATATGGATTAAGTAAGAATGATGGAGCATAATTCGATCATTAAGGTCAGAACTATAATTTTACCCAAAATTTAGCTTGAGAAAAATTTGTCTGTACGGTTCGAAAAACCATGTTCAATCCACACACGGGGACATAGGAAAAAGGGGTTCTCTCATGGTTAGGTCACACAGCTGTGCACCAACTGTGGGAGTTGGATCAATCTAGAAGAAAACAATCGACACAGTTTTCAAAACCATGTCAAATTACTAAACAATTTACTCAAAACAACACAACAAGCCTTTTTTCCAAAAAAAAAGATGAGTTCATGGCTCTAAACACACCATAGACACATCCAATACATTTTTGAATCCCATTTGAAATCGTTATTAGGTCCAATGAAATGATTTAGACTAAAAAATAATGGATCCATTCCTTAGTGAAAACCTATGTTCTTAAAATGGTCTATAAGAAGGCCCCCAATATCTCATTCCTAAGAATACACCAATTATGTTAGTGTATGACCTTCCCATTTTTAATATAAATTTAAAAAGATCAATATTTCTTAGACTATGGCTTGTTATCGATGATATTTCATAGATAAAGTAAAAAATCATTTGTATTCCATTTTACACCTACGACACAAATGAAACTGAATATAAAATATATAACTATAACACCATGAGTTTTTTTGAATTAATTTGATTTTGAATAAATTAAATTTATTCTTTCTTGAATTATATGAAACACAAATTTATTATTTCGTTACACACAAAACTAGGTTATCTTTTGTTATAAACTATACTGCATGTGGAAAAACCATGATATATTATTAATATTATTAAATAATGAATATTTTGACATGTCCATTAAAAATAGAGTTATTTATAGTATTATTATTATTTTGATATTATAAAAATTATATTTTATAAATAAAATAAATTTATAAACAAATAATTAATTTTCATTAAATTATTTATATATATCAATAACACTATATTCTTAAATATTTTTTTTTTTAATATCAAAATTATTTTTTTACTCTTTGAGAAAATTAGTTTGAAATAAAAGTTATACTTTTCTAATAACCCTGTCAAAATTATATCTTGGTTAATATTTTGTTTTTTTCTAAAAATATTCCTTTTTATGAATAGTGACAAATACTGAATTTTAATTGAATACTGCATTATTGTATGATTTCTTTGTAATGTTAAATTATACTGTATATTGTTTTGAAATATATATTATTTAAATTATTAATCCCATTAATACTCCTAAAGTAATTTCAATATAATTCATATTTAATTATGATATAAAAACATTATAAGCATTAAAAAATTTTCTATTTAAATAAATACCTTTATAGTAATGTATGTAGGATTAATTTTACATAAAAAATTTCCAAATTTTTTATATTAATTTTGAATAAGGGATTCTATATTTGGAATCACAATAATTTATTCTATTTAATAAGGATATGTTAATTATTGAATAAAATAAATTGTAAAAGAATTAAAAATTAATTACTATTGTTAAGGTTAAAATTGGTTTACTGGGGGATTAAACTAAAAGACATATGAGTAACACATACCTATAAAAATTTATAAAAACAATATTATTGATATATTTTGATCATTTTTACTAAATATTTATATAATATATTATTTTTTAGTCATTTTTAAGATTAAAAACATGGAAGTACTAATTTATTTTTTCCAAAACCAAGTGTGTTATCTCCCCCAACATATAAAAGGCCACCCATTCTATTCTCTCCATCACACCATAAAAACAATTTGATTGGACAATACCTAAAAAATCACATCCAAAATCAATTCCCTCATTAAAAATCCTTATTTTCTATTGAAATCCAACTAAGGATTTCTTTTACTGAATGCCTAACGAGGATAATCAAAGAAAAGGTAACATTCATGAATGTGTATTTTTTTTATTTAATCATAAAATTCCTTCAATTAAAATAGTATCACAATGATAAAAAACAGTTTTATCATCAATATACAGATATTTTTTCAAGTCATGATAATGAGGAACAATGATATACACTTCCATTAAATGGGTTATCAAATCAGCTTTCATGTGTACAATGCACAACCGCCTCACGAACCAATGCCACTCTATTTTCCACTAACACACTTATTGGTTGGATATAATGATGAAATAATTGTTCAGATGTGATATATATGATATTATTGTAATTTTAGAATTATTATATCCCATATTCTTTCATTCCATTCATTTTTTTGGGAATACGATAATGTCGCTCATGTGTACGATGTAATACCTCCTCATGGAGTGATGTGACTCATTTACGCATTACATAAATGGTATCACAAACGATTTTAAGGAAAATATTGGAAATATATGACATTAAAACTATTATATAATGTTAATATTACATTTTCCTTCCTTTCATTCAATCTAACAATAAAATCTAAGCATTGTTCATGCTTACATAAGACCTATTGTCTCGATGAATACTGTATTTCATTTTCAATAACTAGATTTTAATGATTAAAAAAATATTTAATATACTATATTTAAATATATGATATTTATATCACGATTATATTTTAGGATTATATAGAACCTTGATCTAATTAGGTGGACCAATAATACATGATATCAAAATACATATGAAAAAAAAACTTGTTATTATAATAAAACATAACATTAATATGGAATTATTAATAAATGGTTGATAAAAGGTAACATGAAAATCTTATGTGCTATGAAATATATAAATATTTTTTAATATATATATATATAATAAAATCATATTTTAATAAGAGTTATTTTGAACATGTACAGTGGATATCAATACATAAGGTAAGGGATTTATGTTTCACATTTACTTTTTGTGAGTCAAATGCCATATTCATCACATGATTCTTTTATGTGGTGAATGTACTACCCCTAATTTTCATGCGATTATTTTTATCTACATTTCCAATTTAGGATATCTATTTTACAGGGTTTATGGTATTAATGTTACCGAATTACTACATGATTTTTGTCTCATTTTTCCTTCTTTATGACATATGTTATGGTATGGACCAGTATTTTTTGTGAGGATTATATAGAAACCCATTTAAATGCATTATATTGGAATATTTTTCCGTAATATATTTTATATTTTATTTTATTTCATTTTCTCAGGGAGTGTATGATTTGGTGTTACTATTGTGGATAAAATATTATGTTAAAATCACAACATTTATAATGATTTTTTCATAATATGTTATCGATAATAAAATAACACAATTAGTATCTCAAAAAACACATGATTTTTATTCTCCTTTGGTTATGTCATGATAATACATGCCTCCCTCCATTTTCCTCCCTTTATATACTCAATAGTTGAAAAATGTTTTTCATGGAAATTCCTTTCTTTAAGAAAATATTTTTCTTCCCAAACTAGGTAATAAAAAATGTATTAAAAAATAATAGTCAATATATATCATATGTTGGGAATAGTATTAGAGGTATATGAGTCACTATGTATCATATTCACACATGAATGAATCCAAACACAATTTTTGAGAAAGTGATTCCTAACGTCGATCTAAACATCATCCAGAGACAGAGGAATTTCATTATTATGGTGCACATGTCTAAATTGTGTGTGGTAAATCAATGATTTAAATGATGATTCATGTGATGTTTATCTTCCTTTGTTATTCGCATTGATGTTTTTTAGTTTATTTTCATCGGACATTGACAATGGTTTTGTTATTGTTTAAGGTGTTACAACAATGAATGACCACACATGTGATCTAGTTGTTCTACCATGCAGTCTCAAAATATTCGATCAGGAAGTACTAAAATGTATTTTAAAATCATGGAATCATGGTATTATTCCATATAGTTTAAGTTCATGTCATCAGGATTTTCTACCATACAGGTCGATTTCATGATATTAGGATGTTCTATTATGTATTTTATCATCATATTGTCAAGGCGAAGATGTCATATTATTACATGAAATAATTCATTCGGAACATTTCATAGGTGGGAGATATGGTAAGTTGTTTATGCAACAAAATCATAGAATATTAACCATTATATTATACCTTATATATGATGCATGGTCCGTCCCATTTTTTTTCCAAACTCTGGGGTTTTTATCTGGGTATCATTGCAGTATATAAGAACAACACCATCTCTCATTCGAGGAAAGATAAGTTGATAAACATTTTATTTAAGGTTCATGAAATCAAATTTTGGTGTACATCCAAATGATTTGTGGGTTAAAATATTTTCTCATCCAAATGCTCAAATTCACCATGTTGTTTCTAGGATTTCATAGATGTGGATAACTGATTATAGATGGAAACACGGAATCAGGGGAATTGAAAAATGATGGCGAGGAGTGCCTATGTCCCATATATTAATTTTTATGGGGTCACTTGTGTCATTCTGTGGATCATAGACTAGTAATCGGGAAAGGAATTTATGAGATTTTCCAGTAAAGAATTATTATCTATATCATCAATATGACAGTGTATATTTTATTAGGTCTTTTTAAAGGCCTATATTAATATATTTTCCACTACATGAGAGCGATATGAATGGTTATACTTGATATCACACTAATGATATATTTTATCAAATTTAGAAGCATAAAATTTTTTATCATTTTCTATCAATATTGTATAAGGGTCACCATATATGGGGTTGACGATGGATCTCGTGATGCTTGCAATGTTCCTTACCCCAACTTATTTGAGGAGCAAGGCTTTGTCTCACTTGGAGGAGATGTTGGTTATCGTGTGAATACAATTGAACTATTGGGATATATTGGGACGATATTGTTACATGATATCAATTCCCTATAAAGTAAATTAAAGTGATTATTTTTATGTATAAATCATCTTTGGGGGTTGGTTGATGAATTTGGAATGAACGTGATAATAATGGATCTTTTTTGTGAATTTGGTGTAAACCTACTTTATAATGGAGTAGTGGTAGCCATGTTTTAATATTTGATAGGAATTCTTTGATCCCAACTGGTGGTTGTTGAAGGTTCTAGTGTGAACATCCTTAATGATTGTATCAGTCTATATTCTATAAATTCGTTTTATAAGGATATCTTTAGTGGTCTTCTTATATAATATTGTTTGATGGTTTGTCCTATAATATTGAATAATTTCAATTTCGCGCCCTCATATTTGTTATTTCGCAGTACTATTTGGCGTGATATTTCCCTTTTTAATGTAGTCCTCAAAGGGACTCATCCATCAGGTGCTATGATATTATGGTTTTGTGATGAGGATAATGTCATCAATTTCTTCCATTTTTCATTTGAACAAACAATGATATCATATAGTTATGGACACTTCTAATGAATGTTTCATATTGACCTGGATTAGCTAGAGTCATGGCTTCATTTTACAATTCATCGACTTTGGAGTTATATAACCGTGGAAAGTGTGTCAATGTTAGCTCTAATGGGAATTTCACTATTATTCCTCCTATCCGTATTATTTGGTGTTTTCTTTCACTTCATTTTTTATTTAATAATACATATTGATCTTTTTTATAACAGTTGTGGAAGTCACTTTATCATCAAGTGATTGACTTGTACCTGAAATGAAAGATATAACACTATAACAAGAGCCTGATATTCTGCTTCATTTTTCGTGCATCCTTCTTGTTACTGTATGGAGTAAGGTAATGTCACGACCCATCCTCGGGGCCCGTTCAATGACTACCCCAAACCCACCTTCCATAGGCCAAGAGATGGAGACTAGCACCAACGGCGTAAATCCCGATAAGTGGGAAGGAATTGCCTTTATAAAAGTAAAAAAACACCACAGAGTACAGGCAGAAGTAAAACACTAAGTAAATCTGAAACAAGCTGTGATGAAAGTAATGGGGCCCTAAATACAGGCCCAAATGTAAATTACAAGTAAAAAGATAAAACAGCCAAAAGGTGACAAGAAGCTCGTGGATCGTCCACCAATGATCCTACCTGAATGATAGGTACAAATAGCGCATCTCCTGGATCGTCCACCATGGATCCTACGTGAAGTGTAGGTATAGATAGCCTCTACAACACTCTCGCCTGTCAACCTCCTACGAGTGTCGTCTCATCGTAAATTCCACCACCAGATACTGTCTCGTCGTGAGGTCCAACTCCGGGTACGGTCCAATCCTCAAACACTCGGCCTCTGTCTGCGCTGCCCGTCGTCTGCAACCAACACAACGAGGTACGAGCATAACCCGTGCAGGGTTGAGTATAAAGATACTCAGTTGGACCCCTATACCTTCACGGTCTCACTAAATCCAACAAGGATAACCACAAATAAGATCTCAACAGATAACCTCTTCCTAGGTATATGCCCATACATATACAGAAGTTATCAACTTACCCATCTCAATCATGAAGAAACACAATGATTATGAAATCAATGGATAACCACTACCCAGGTATATGCCCATACATATACCTAAGTTATCAAGTGACCAATCTCAATCATGAGGTAAACAAAAAGGTCATAGACTCAGCTCAAACCAGGATTTTCATTATCGAAACTGTAACTGCTGAAGAGTCCCGCCTCTATAGTGTATAGTGGTCCTATCACGGCTCCGAGGTACCTCCCACTAACCTAAGACTGCTGAGGTACTCCTCATGTCGAGTACCGTGAGCCAGCCACCAAAACAAAGAATTGCTTCCCGCCAGGATATGCCACCCAAACAAAGTAGTGCACACCCCCTAATAGCCTGCAAAGGTACTCTCCGGACGAGTACCGCAGGTCTACACTATCACAATGGTAGTGCTCCATCCGCCATTGTTCTGCATGCAACAAAGTAGTGCTCCGTCCACTAGGCTAGTAGACTCACTCCAAGTTGAGTCGGTCAAGCATCCGTCAGGTCTCAGCTGGCTACACGGTCTCCGTACTCCGAATTCTCGTCTCCGGGAGGGTCCGCTCCACGAGCTACAGGTCGATACTCCATGTATCTCAAATTCCCACGAAGAAGTATCTCAAAGGACCTCCTCATCATAGGGGTCTCAACGCAACAGACGGCGCGTCAATCGAACGCCTGGTCTGCTATTTATTAGCCTTTTCGTCCCAGGGGTCCGGTTGGTTTTGTGTGTGAACCAACCAGGCCGTATCTCAACTGTACCCCGAAATCTCATAGGGTACACTCAAAGGGACTGTTTCCCAACAAGATCACCAACTTCGCCGAGGGTTCGTCAAACGGACGTCCAGTATGAAAGTTAGCAGTTTTTCCGTTCCAGGGGACCAGTTGGATTTTATGTACAATCCAACCCTACCATATTCCAACAGCGTCCAAACCTCGGGCGAAGTATACCAATAGTTCCATCTCATCAATAGGAATCCAACAAAGTCGACGACACATCAATCGGACCCGGAGCTCAAGTTATAAGCATTTCCGCTCCGAGGACCTGGTTGGATTCACGTTCGATCCAACCCAGTGGTACTTCAAATGACACCGGTTAACCAAACCTGTCATAGCATTCTGATCCATACAGAAAAACACACGAGATGGACTACCCATTGGTCCCAAACGGATAGCCAGTGAAAAAGTTGCATTTCACTACATCATGCGTGAACCGAGCCTCATGGGGCCCACGCCTCAACCTCGACTTAAATATCCAAAATTAGTCTTGGACCATTTTTCGTAATTCAAGGGTCGTAACGTCGTAGACGGTTCATCATTCCGACACCGTATGAGAGAGATATGTCCGATACAAGATCCCGTAATAATAATAATAATATTATTATTCGGTATTTCATGGCCCCGCACCACGAACTAGAATTTAGTATCAAACATTAGACTTGAATCGACCGTATTAATGACGGGATTATATCGCCACTGATGGCAAGCCAATTGGGCGTTGCACGCATGAGTTATGGTGGGTCTAAGATTTAATAATAATATTAAATCTATTATTTTTCAAGTGCTTCAGGTACCCGATCCAAAAACCTGAAAAGACATCCAATATTGGGCTCATAAATTCCTTCTCGAAGTCATGTTCGCACTGCCACTGACGTTTCGTGAAACTGAGATCGCACGAAGAAGTTACAGACAAAAAAGTGTTTTATCATCAAAATTAATTATACCATTATTATATTATTAATTTTAATTTATTTCTTTCAATTACCCCATGTCACGCACCACCCTTCTTCATGCACCACCCTTCTTTACGCATGGCCACCACCTTTGGCTGCCCGCCCAGCTGCGCCTCCAAATCCTTTTGCACTACATTTTGACTTCGATTTAACTTGGAAAAAAGATATGAACGCATATCATTGATCCTCGTGTCGAGATCTTCGTGTCCTTATGTCACGCTTAGGGAAACAATGAGTTTCCAGCGTCAATAAATATTTGGACGCCTTCTTCCGTGAGCCATTGCGGCTTCGTTCCAAGCCCTAAAAATTAAATGATCGCATATTTGTGATCCCTGCATCGAGGGCTTTGCATACATATATTGCGCTCAAAAAAACTTCGAGTTTCCAGCGTCAATAAATATTTGGCATTGAAGAATGCACGAAGAACACGTGAAAAATAAAAAGAATAAGGAGAATGTATTATGTGCGGGAAGATGTCCATGTTCATTTGGTCATCATAATCGTGAATTTATGATATGAAGAATTAATAAAACGAATTCAATCATATATAAAAACCCCTACCTCGAAAAGACATCGCACGTCATCGAACCTTGGAATAAAGAAAGCATCATGGTGGTCGGGCATCGTGGACGACCGGTGCTCCTCGTGGCGTCCCCTCACATTCTTGTCTCGGTTGAAGGAGATTCCCTTCTCCGAGAGGAATATTGCGTTCTTCGTGGAAAGAATGCTTTCCCTTGTAATCCTCAAAATCTTCTCAATAGATTAATTGCCCAACAAAAAAATGAAAGGCTTCCTTTTAATTTAATAATGACAAGCAATTCAAAACTAAGAGGATCCAATTCATTAATTGAAATCAAGTTGGAAAAACTTATGGGAGAGAAAAAAATAGCTGTGGAGTTCACATAATTAAAAGGGTGTTTACAAATTAATTTAAGGGGTGATAAAGGGGGGTTTAGGGATTTGAGGGGGAGGTGAGGAGTTAACAAATTATTTAAAAAGGGGGTTTCCGGGGGGGGGTTAAGAGTGGTTATGGGGAGATGAAAGGTTAGGGATCGTGTGGGCCCCACCTTCTAAATATCCACACAAGGGTAGTTAGGTGGTTATGGTCCCACCATTAACTCCCCTTTGTAGAATTTAACCACCTCAGATTTAAATAAAATTTTACACAACAATTTTATTTATTTTATACTAATTTCCCAAAAATTAATTCTCAACTCGCTTAAAACGCAACTGCGGTAATGGTCCCCTTAAGCAATAACTGGTGCTGTGAGTTCATCGGTGCCCTCAGATTTCAATTCCATGTACAAGTTCAAAAGATAGGAAAACCCACACGTACGTTTATTGAACGTACCCGAAAAAAAAGTTTGGAAAATTATTATTAGCCACCCTCGACCCGCGCCGGTCAAGGTCAAGATCTGTCTATGTGAAACACACCCCAACGAATCCAACGGTACTCTCGGATTTTCATTCCGAGTTACCGTTTAAAAGAAATGAATTTTACAATAAAATAATTGTCATTTAATTATTTTATTTGCAGCCAAAAACTAACTTTTTTTGGTGGCCCGCAACGGCCAAAGATAGTATTTTCTTAAATTAACCATGAAATCACGAGTTTAGTGGTTGTCTTGGATTTTTAATCCTAGCTACCATTTGTGAGTTATAATCATTTGAAAAATAAAATAATCTATTTAATTATTTAACTTATAGTTATGCCATTTTTGGAATTTCTCACAGGAGGCCCGCGCCGACTAAACTTAAGTCCCCCCTAGGGTAAACCCGCCATCCGGAGTGAAACGGTGCTCTCAAATTTCTTATCCAAGTAATCGTTTAAGAGTTATTACTATTTTTCAGTAAAACTACTTACGCGTGTTAATTTAAGGTTAAAAATACTTCAGAAAATTATTCCGGCCTCACCGGGCCTCAGAATCAGGTGCTGTCAGAAACTACGTACTCGTAAAATTCCAAAGAAATTAAGAAAAAAATTTATTTAAAATTTCTTGGTCATTACATTACACCCACCTCAGGGATTTATGTCCCATAAAGCTATAACTGAAACTAGGATACAAAAGTGGTACTGAGCACGCATCTGAGTCTTCCACTCCCATGTGCTCTCCTAGAGGTTCCCATGCTTCCAGTGAAAGCGCACCTGAGGAATCGATCATTCATGTAGGACTCGCACCTGTCGATCCTCAATCTCCACTGGAACCTCTTTACATGTTTCCCTGTCATCGACGTCTAACTCCCTAAGGTCGATGATTTGTGAAGGATCTTGCATGTATCTCCTCATCTGAGGTACCTGGAAGATTTCATGCACCCGGTGAAACTGAGGTGGAAATGTGAAGTGGTAAACCAATTCTCCTACCCTACTGGGGACCTAGTCCATTGAACCTTAGAGATATCTCGCCGCCTCGGCTACATCTCTGTAAACCCTGTCGAGGTGAGACCCGTAGAAAAACGTGGTCACCATACTCGAACTCTAGAGGTCTCCCTTTCCTAATTAGAACCGAAACTCAAAACCCCTGCTACCACGAGGGTAAGGTTGGCCGACCGAAGAATGATCAATTGCACCCTCCCATACACAAGTTTATCTTCTGCAGCCTAGGGTTTCATTTTCACCGACGAAGAAAAACCCATCCCGACGTTTTCCTAATACCGTCAATTTGAGTATGAGTAGTGATTGCCCAATCCATACTCAAACTAACGCCATAAGGCCTCGACGCTACCACCAAGAGGTCCGAACCTAGACTCTCATCTCAAGGGTTAGATCACACTGTCGGCGTAAGTGTGACTATCGAGTCTCCTCCCAATGGTATCTCCAGACGTGAGGTTCACGTCAACAGCTTAACCAGAAACTCTAGAACTGTGACTAGATTCATGGAAGGAAGGTATGATTCGTATCGATGTCTGTGGATACAGAAGATAGTAGAAGACAATGTCCGCACTTCGAATAATCCTTAGATCCATTTCGACCGCACTCCTTGACCGCATGCAGATACTCTTTTCCCCTACCCTCCAGCCTCCTGAACCTAGAGGGGACAACAAAGGCGGGTGGTTGTAATATGTTGAAATGTACACCACCTCATGCTGCTCTCCTAGCTCTGCCTCCACATCTGATGCTCTACATATTTATCTATCCCTAACATTTCCTCTTCTTGAAACATTCTCACACCCAAGTCTCTGAGACTGGCACCAGGTCGCTGTGTTCCAACATCTAACATTCTCAAGCTGTATTCATTTAGCCAAAGAAAATTCAACCTCAATGTTCTCTCTATCACCCTAACGTGAGTAGGAATGCATAGAGGAAAAATTGATGGCTTGAATCGTATTCATCGAGTACCTGGAATGTTCGGTACTCCTCGATAAATTCTCTGCTACCGAAATGTCATCCTTCCGAAGTTGTATAAACTGTAGAAAACTCTCAGCCACCTCCTTAAGCCAGTCCTCAGCCGCTTGTGAATCAGTTTCACCTTGGAACTTTAGGGTATCTGATGTTAGAACATGTGTAAGGCAGTAAGCTTACATGTGTCACCTACCGGTACCACCGGTTGTAACTCCAGACCAACAGGTAGTGATGTATATCTGATACACTACCTGAAGGCACTATCTCAGGCATCGGTCCACGTACTGAAGCCTCGTCACTATGTGTTCCATCCTCATGGTCATTCACTGGAAAACACTAGTTTTAAAGTCCACCATCCACTCTCCTGATGTATCAGCTAGGCGGAAAACTCTAGCAATCACCTCCAACCAGTGCTCTGCTGTCTGGGAATCTGCCTCGCCTCGTATCCTCGGAGGCCGCTGCTGCTGGAACTCAAGCAACATGCTCTTCCAGCGTGCACAATTCGCTAGGTTAGCTGGTGGAATCTGCTACCCAACAGGTGGTGGTGCTTCTGGTACACCACCTAAGGGTGCCAACATAGTAAAAAGGGCCCCGCACCGGAGCTTCGTCGCTCGGTGGGATGCCATCGTGTACTGTCTCAGAACTCCAACTGACGGTCTGCATGGAGACATCATGAACAAATACGACATGGTCAAAAGATTTATACCTGGTGAGTTGACCTGGTTCGAGTTGACTTTAAAACTCTTGGAAACACACACGCAATCTGTGTTTTCATGCACAATGTCGGAAATTAGTAGTCAGGGTCTTGGTGTACGGATACATCGGCCACCACACCAACACTGGACTCCCTGAACTGAAAACCACACTCGGTACCCTGAACACTATTCCTTCACAGAAAGGGAATATTAGAGTTATAAATTCTTCGGTAGAACCGACTCCTCTAATACCAATTTGTCACGACCCGTCCTCAGGTCCCATGTCGTGACTTCCCCAAGCCCGCCTTCCATAGGCCAGGGGTTGGAGACTAGCACCAATGGTGTAAATCCCGATAACTGGGAAGGCATTGCCTTTATAAAAGTAAACAAAACACCACAAAGTACAAGAGGAAGTAAAGCACTAAGTAAAACTGAAACAAGATGTGCTGAAAATAAAGGGGCCAAAAATACAATCCCAACTGTAAAGTACAAGGAAAAAGTTAAAAAAACCAAAAGGTGACAAGCAGATCCTGGATCGTCTACCAAGGATCCTACCTGATGGTTAGGTATAGATAGTGTAGCTCTTGGATCGTCCACCACTAATCCTACCTGAAGGGTAGGTACAGATAGCCTCCACAATGCTCTTTCCCATCAACCTGCTCCGAGTGTCGTCTCGTCGTGAAGTACACCACCCGATAATGTCTCGTCGTGAGGTCCACCTCTGGGTAACGTCCAGTCCTCAAACACTTGGCCTCTGTCTGCGCTGCCCGTCATCTGCAACCAACAAAACGAGGTGCGGGCATAGCCCGTGCAGGGGTGAGTATAAAGATACTCAGTAGGGACCCCGAGACCCTCATGGTCTCACTAAATCCAACAAGGATAACAACAAAGAAGATCTCAACAGACAACCTCAACCAAGGTATATGCCCATACATATAACCAAGTTATCCAGTAACCCATCTCAATCATGAGGAAACACAAAGATTATGAAATCAACAGATAAAAACTACCAAGTTATATTCCCATACATATACCTAAGTTATCAAGTGACCCATATCAATCATGAGGTAAAAAAAAGGTCACAGACTCAGCTCAAACCAGGATTTTGATTATCGAAACCGTAACTGCTGAAGAGTCCCGCCTCCGGATTGTACAGTGGTCCTGTCAGGACTCCGAGGTACTGCTCGCTAACTTAAGTCTACTGAGGTACTCCTCCTGTTGAGTACCGCGTTCCAGCCACCCAATCACAGTAGTGCTTCCCACCGGGGTATGCCACCCAAACACAGTAGTGCACACCCCCTAATATCCTGCAGAGGTACTCTCCGGATGAGTACCGCAGGTCTGCACTGTCACACAGGTAGTGCTCCGTCTACCATGGTTCTGCACCCAACAAAGTAGTGCTTCGTCCACTGGGCTAGTCGACTCACTCCAAGGTGAGTCGGTCATGCAGTCGTCAGGTCTCGGCTGGCTACACGGTCTCCATACTCTGAACGCTCGTCTCCGTGAGGGTCCGCACCACGAGCTATAGGTCGATACTCCAAGTATCTCAAAGTCCCATGAAGAGGTATCTCAAAGGACCTCCTCTTCATAGGGGTCTCAATGCAACAGACGGTGCGTCAATCGGATGCCTGGTCTGTGAGTTATTAGCCTTTTCGTCCTAGGTGCCTGATTGGTTTCGTGTGCGAACCCACCCAGCCGTATCTCAACTGTATCCCAAACTATAATGGGGTATACTCAAAGGGACCATTTCTCAACAAGATCACCAACGCTGTTGACTGTTCGTCAAACGGACATCTAGTCTGAATGTTATTAGGTTTTCCATTCCAGGGGCTCGGTTGGATTTCGGGTACAATCCAACCCGGCCATATTCCAACAGCGTCCAAACCTCAAGTGAAGTATACCAAAAGTTCCGTCTCATCAAGAGGAATCCAAAAAAGTCAACGGCACGTCAATCGGACATCCGGAGCTCAAGTTATAAGCGTTTTCACTCCAAGGGACCGGTTGGATTCAAGGTCGATCCAACCCAGTTGTACATCAAATGACACTGGTTAACCAAACCGGTCACACCATTGTGATCCATATGGAAAAACACACGAGATGGACTACCCATTAGTCGCAAATGGATTGCGGGTGAAAAAGTTGTATTTCACCGCATCATGCATGAACCGGGCCTCGTGGGGCCCACACCTCATCCTTGACATAAATATCCAAAATTAGTCTTGAAACATCTGTCGTAATTCTAGGGTCGCAATGTCGCAGATGGTTCGTCATTCCGACACCATATGAGAGAGATATGTCTGATACAAGATCCCGTAATAATAATAATAATATTATTTTTCGGTGTTTCGTGGCCCCACACCACGAACTAGAATTTAGTATCCAACATTATACTTTAATCGAACGTATTAATGACGTGATTATATCACCACTGACGGCAAGCCAATCGGGTGTCGCACACATGAGATATGGTGGGTCGAAGATTTAATAATAATATTGAATATATTATTTTTCGAGCACTTCATGTACCCGATCCAAAAACCCGAAAAGGGCATCCAATATTGGACTCATAAATTCTATCTCGAAGTCATGGTCGCACTGCCACAGAAGGTTTGTGAAACCGAGATCGCACGAAGAAGTTACGGACAAAAAAGTGTTTTATCATCACAATTAATAATACCATTATTATATTATTAATTTTAATTGATTTCTTTCAATTACCCAATGTCACGCACCAACCTTCTTCACGCACCACCCTTCTTTACGCATGGCCACCACTTATGGCTGCCCGCCCAGTTGCGCCTCCAAATCCTTCCGCACTCCATTTCGACTTCGATTTAACTCGGAGAAACGATACGAACGCATATTCTGGATCATCATGTCAAGATCTTAGTGTCTGTATGTCACGCTCAGGGAAACATTGAGTTTCTAGCATCAATAAATATTTGGATGCCTCCTTCCGTGAGCCATTGCGGCTTCGTTCCAAGCCCAAAAAATTAAACGATCTCATATTTGTGATCATTGTGTCGAGGGCTTCGCATCCATATATTGCGCTCAACAAAAATTCGTGTTTCCAGAGTCAATAAATATTTGGCATTGAAGAACGCACTAATAACACGTGAAAAATAAAAAGAAAAAGGAGAATGTTTTATTTGCGGGACGATGTCCATGTTCATTTGGTCATCATCATCGTGAATTTAAGATATGAAGAATCAATAAAACGGATTCAATCATATATAAAAAACCCTAGCTCGAAAAGACGTCGCACGTCGTCAAACCGCGGAAAGAGGAAAGCATCGTGGTGGTCGGGCATCGCGGAAGAACGGTGCTCCTCCTGGCGTCACCTCACATTCATGCCTCGATTGAAGGAGATTCCCTTCGTCGAGACGAAGATTGTGTTCTTCGTGGAAAGTATGATTTTCCTTCTAATCCTCTAAATCCTCTCCACATATTAATTTCCCAACAATAAAATGAAAGGCTTCCTCTTAATTGAATAATGCCAAGAAATTCAAAAATAAGAGGATCCAATTCATTAATTGAAATCAAGTTGGCAAAACTTATGGGAGAGAGAGAAGAAGGTGAGGAGTTAACATAATTAAAGGGGAGTTTACAAATTAATTTAAGGGGTGATAAAGGGGGGTTGAGGGAGTTGAGGGGGAGGTGAGGAGTTAACAAATAAATTAAAAAGGGGGTTTAGGGGGGGGTTAAGAGTGGTTATGGGGAGATGAAAGGTTGGGGCTCGTGTGGGCCCCACCTTCTAAATATCCACACAAGGTTAGTTAGGTGGTTGTCACCCTTAACTCACGTTTGTAGAATTTAACCACCTCAGATATAAATAAAATTGTACACACCAATTTTATTTATTTTAAACTAATTTCCCAAAAATTAATTCTCATCCCGCTTAAAACGCAACTGCGGTAAAGGTCCCCTTAAGCAATAACTGGTGATGCGAGTTCATCAGTTCCCTCAGATTTCAATTCTGAGTAACGGTTCAAACGATAGGAACACCCACACGTACGTTTACTGAACGTACCCAAAAAAATTTGGAAAATTATTATCAATCACCCTCGACCCGTGTCGGTCAAGGTTAGGCTCTATCTAAGTGAAACATGACCCAACGAATCCAACGGTACTCTCGGATTTTCAATCCGGGTTACCGTTTAAATGATACGAAATTTACAATAAAATAATTTTCGTTTAATTATTTTATTTGCGGCCAAAAACTAACTTTTTTTGGTGGCCCGCGCCAGCCAAAGTTAGTATCTACTTAAATAAAACATGCCCTCACGAGTTCAGCGGTTGTCTCGGATTATTAATCCGAGCTACTGTTTGTGAGTTATAAGAATTTGAAAAATAAAATAATTTATTTAATTATTTTACTTACGGTTATGCCATTTTTGGAATTTCTCAGAGGAGGCCCGCACCGACTAAACATAAGTTGTGTCTACGGTAAACCCGCCATCCTGAGTGCAATGGTACCCTCAGATTTCTGTTCCGAGTAACCGTTTAACAGTTATTACACTTTTATAGTAAAACTGTTTACACGCATTAATTTATGTTTAACAAGACTTCAATAAAATTTTCCGGACACACCAGGCCTTGGAATCAGGTGCCATCAGAAACTACGTACTCGTAAAATTCCAAATAAATTAAGAACAAAATTTCCTTGAAATTTCTTGGGTCTTTACAGGTAAGACATCCTTTTTTGAAATATGATAATAAACCCCACCCCACTATTTATATCACATTGTATTCATTAATATATTATGTTAGAATTATAGATGCACTGTCGAAATACAAATCACATATATGGGGCCCTCTTGGGATGAAAAAACCTCTTCATTGGGTAACTCTGTGTCCAATGAATTCATTTCTTCTTAAGAATACTCTTATTCAAAATATTCCAATGCTTGAACCTTGATCATTTTATGAGATATGAACTGAATGTGAAACAGATGGAGGATGACATCCCACCATGAATTTTATACAGTCCAAATCAGATATATGAGAATGTGTTCTAGTCGGTTTCTATGAGATGAAAAGGGACCTCTTGATTCTTTATGTAGTGACCCAGTTCTTATACTGCAATGATTAGTTCCCAGAATCTCTTCATAATATCTAATTAGAATCTCTCAACATCGATCATGGTTAGTCTGAGGTAATAGAGGATTTTTTTACAATAGACACCATTATTTTTCTTTACTAAGGAACTCTATGTTCACTCTAAGGTTGTAAAATAGAAAAAAGTGACCTTCCTATGACATGAGGCATCAGAACATGAATAAATTAGAGATATATCTTGAAAATATTGAGTTCATTATGAAAATAATCATTCCACTGACATGTAACCCCCTTGTTCATCATCTTAGTAAAGGATGTATTTTTGCATCATGGGTAGCTATAATGTGATCATTTTATGATATTTTTTTGTGAAGTGATCTCAACTAAATGTGGTTGTGTGGATGTGAAATTCTAGGTATAATGTTTTCTACTCAACATCGACCTCAATTCCATGATAGAATATGACGATGTGGAGAATTTTCCATGAGGTGATACCTAAAGAATATTAGAATGGGTTCCATTCAAGGTTGTGTTGTTGCAGTATGTTGATGATGGTTTCCATATCTTCCAGGTGTTTATTTATTTATAGATATTTTACTACTAGGTGATCAACATTGAATTCTACGAACATTCTGAAGATTAGTTTGATGATGTGACTCATGGTGCGTTGGTTTGTAGTGATAATATTCTTCAAGACAAACAACATTACTCAATAGAAAAATTATCCCTAGGGATCCATAAAGGAATTGAATTCTTCATCTTCTTAGGCTATTATGATTTTATTATATTTAGAATATCCACCCATTAAGAAGAGAGATTAATATCTGTCCATTGTATTGATCAATAGTTTTGTGATCGGGACAATGAAATCATCCTTGAGGATGTATTGGTTTAGATCCCAAAATATGACGATATCTATAATTTTTACATTGTTATTATTACCAATAAGGATATTGGCTAGGGGTTTGGGGTATTAGACCTCTCAAATGATGTAATCTATAATGATATTTTTAACTTCAGCCTCAATTTTCACACCATTTGTTGGGTGCATACTACTAAATGCATGTTTATATCCCTAGTGATCCTCTAGTAAACCTAGTTGGGGAGTGGAAACCTATGGACCGAGGCCTAATTTTTTTGTGTAGTAATAAGAAAATACATTATAATTCTTATTCATGAAGAAGGTATATACCTATTTCTATTAGTAAGAAATTACTACACTAATCCAGGTTTATCATATGTCATCTTCTGTACCCATATTTAATTCATTCCACTCATCTATGGTTGTATATACGTACTCTTATAATACTGGTGGGAATACATATAGTAATAATATTAATGTAATTCATCATCTCCATATTTTTTATTTTATTCCATACAGGGATAAATCAATGGGATAAGATACCTAGGGTTTGGTGAGGAGCCTACATCTTGTAATTATGAATATTAAGAGATTCTCTTTAATACATATGATAGTGTGTGATTTCACTGAAATAGTAGAGATGATAGAGTGAGAGATTGATATGGAATTTGTTAATCCTTTTTGGGTGATATGATAACCTCTTTTGAATCAGATGATAAGGAAGGATATTTTTAGAGCTATTATGGGGGGATGAATTCATTTTAATCTGATCATTCACAATTTTCATGGGAGTCATAAATCATATCAACACATTTAGACTCAGAGGTCAGGTCTCAAATCATACTCATTAATGAATATGAATACTAATTTTGACTAATATACTTGACGTGATTGATGTTAAAGACATAGTCTTCACCACTCTATGTGAATTGGTCGAACGAGATCAATTCTAGACAATTCAAAGTAGTGACCCATGAAAAACCATAATCCATGGGTTGTTTCCCTTTACCGTGATAGAATCTTGAAATGATATAATGCAGCTCGTATTATTCAAATGGGGCCTTATCAGTGTGCAAAATAATGATTTTTTATTAATGTAGTATTTGATACATTGATAGTATAATGAGGGGATTACCATGTTTCTATATAGCCGGGGTCTTTATAAAAAGATGATGAAGGCTATATTTTGGATAGTCACTAGAAATTATTAGTCTGCTACGAGGTCTTCAAATAGATCTATGAGCATGATTTTCCCAATGTTGTCTGCTCAATATTAACATATCATGCATTGTTATTGCGGAAGGAACTATAGTATCCTCATCGTATTATATTTGGTGATGTATTCATTATAGAATGAGGATAACACCATATCCATTTTCAATCATTTATTTTAATACATAATCATCATTTAACCTTCATGTCACAAACACTGTTCTATTGTGTGCTTGCATAACATCATCTTCATCTTTATCTCCAAGGGAGATAACTATGTTGAATTCCAACAATTTAGTCTCTGTCTGATAGACCACCGATGTGGTAACCTCATCGTTAGACACTTGAGGGATGTCAAAATCTTCTAAGAGTCCTTCCCTAAGGACTTTTGAAAAACATATGACATCCAATATCAATATCTTTATTTTTAACATGGATAATATCCTCAAAATATAATACATAAAACCTATTGGTATGTTCTTCCCCGGATTTTGAATCTACATAGTTGGAAATTTAGGGGCTTGATTATTTAATGTAAATGGATTGGACCACAAGACATGAGTTATAGGCACTCATTTCCTTGGTCAGTTGGTTTGGGTAGGTCACCTTCCCACCTAGGGTGATCTGACACATGTCCCTCTTTATATTTATATTCTATAGTGATAGGGTCTGGGTGGATTTTTAAAAATGTAGGATGAATTATTTGGCTCCATGAGAACTTGAAAAATTTCTCTTCTATGAGATTCCATAGTACTAAAAATCAGAGTAGGAGTGCAGCTATATGACTATCTTCTTCCACTATGGTTCCTTCCCCAATATCCTCAGGTCCTATTTTCTCTTCCTCTAGTATGACAATCATACACATGGAAATACAATTAATAACCATAGTCATCATTGAATAATATGTATAATAAGTGAATGGAATAAACAGAATTAAAGATCAACTAATCATTTGATGATGACTTTTTCTGACTGACCATTTTTTGTTTTTTAATTTTGAATAGTGGTTCTCTTTTATTTAAAGATTGTCACATAAGTTCTGATAGTGTCGCAGAAATAATTTCACATGTTGTGGAATCATCCTCATGTACCTCCTCCTCATCCTTTTTATATTATTATTTATAAAGAAATACTTTTGGTGGTTTGTGGGGTTGATAAATTCAGAAGTGGTATAGTGAAAGCTATTGGGGATATAGTTGGTTGATACAATTTTTCATGAAGAATAACATCATTGTATTGGATTTTATTCCAAGTCATCCAAATATTAAAATTATATTCCATCTTTCTAATAACTTTATTACACTCACCACCTACCTCGGTTTTAGTGGTAGAAAATTACAACACTTATGATCGTGGGCTTCCTAAAAATATTGTTCCCAAATCAACCATTTTGTGCAAGATGTCATTTATGATGAAGAGCTCTTGACTTATGTATCACAGTATCGAGTGAATGGTCCATTAATCTATCTGGTCATCATGACCTACCTATTTGGTCCTCTTGGTATCTCACAGGTAGAGTATATCAATATCCATATTATCAATAAAATAGATATAGACTTGGTCATCTATAACTGAGTTAAATTTATTCCCTCACTTGAATTGATTTTTCATAGGTCCCCAATGCTTTTATTGAAGTGGCGGTGGTTACTTTTGTTGACTAGGGTATATTCAAGATAAATAGATCATTTTAAACCTTGAGAAAGAGAAGTGTCTTGTTCATGCATGAATGATGTGGCCTCTACATTTCATACACTTTTCCCATTGGATGGTTGGAGTTATCTATGAATTGTGCTTTGTACATCGTTTGGAGTATTCCATTCATTTAGAAATAAAGGATAAATCCCAAAACCCACCTATGTATTTAAATAGGAAGAGATATGTTCATGACTCATTTTGAGGGATCTAAATTTAGAGAGTGATCATATCATCTTGGGGAAGTGGTCAGTTTTGGGAGTAGGTTAGTCTTTTCCATCTACATAACAAAAATGAGACTCTCTAATTTTGGAATTGTATTCCTTTCCAAGGGATTTTTTTTTTTTTGAATGAGCTAAACTAGAACATGAACATACAATAAAGATCATCACATCCTGTGATTGACCAATATAGAAAATTTTTATACTATAAAAATGTAATCCTTTATAGAATTCATACAATGAATACATGTTTCTCTTCTTCTAATGGCTCTAGATTTCCCATAATGGTATCTTAATGGGATGAAAATTATGATAGGTGTTGTTTTAGATCAAATGAACAATTGATTTTTGAAAACATATGACAACATTCATTTAGATGTAGTCAGTCATTTCTCACCCACTCGGGGTGAGGATTATATTTTTTATTATTTAGTGCACATTTATCCTTGATGGATTTCATTATAACATCAAATAATATTATGGTGTCAATAAACCCTTGATGAGTGTCTAATTGAACAATATAATAGACATATAGAGCTGTCTATAGGATCTAGTGTGTTGGTTCATCAATTATTTGAACCTGATATCAAAATAGGGACATGTTTTGAGGGTTTTCCTAAACATGTTACTTTTGTCTACTTGATGGTGGAAAATATTTATATCCCTCCATGATAGGGTCCAAGTAAACTGTGGGACCATGCGTTATGTTTAGATGATGTTGTGTCCCATTACTTTTACCAGGAACAATAATTAGAACTAAGGTGTACCTACTAGATTTTTCCATTGACGATCTACCCAAGGCAACCGATTTATTGGTAATTATACCTTGGAGAAACTAATCATTGAGTAACCTTAACATCTTATTTAATTTCTCCCATTGAGAGAATAATACTTCAAGTGTAGGGATCTCATCCTAGTGGTGGAGTTTATGTTTACATTTCTTTATTTTTATAGGTATTTTATGAGGAGAAAGTACAAGATTGATTAAGAGAGCACCCACATTTAGGGTGATAATATGGGTTTTGGGTATTAAAACTATCTTCTTTTATCTCAGTTTTGATAGTGTTCCAAACGGAACTATCTCATACACACTCCAATTTGTTTTCATCATTCCCAGTGTCATTTTATATATTGACATCAACAACATTTAACAATTCATAGGGAATTTCAGAGATCATACTGGTTGCTAAATGATAATAGGTTTGTTTTCATCCTTTATTGAAACTCTCCCTTACTTTAAGATAACGACATATAACTTCTTGTAGAATATTTAATCAAATGGAACCCCTTTGCTTCATATTTTTATGCCTCCCTTCTATAGGAAATGCTTCCTGGGAAGGGGATAACTATTAAACCATACCACATATCATCCTCAATAAATGGGAAAGTATTAATTTCAATTGATTGGTGTTTGGGGTAAAAATTTCCCACACCCTAATGGATGGGGTTGACCCCATTCTCTTAATATTGTGTTGAATTCCAAATGGATTAGTCTATCGGGGATTTTTTTGCTAACTATTCCCCTAGACCAATAGTCCGGTAATGATCCCATAACACGGATTCTTCTATTTCTATCACTCCTCTCTTGATACAGTGTGTCACACTTCGGGTGTGATCTGGGAACAATGTCAAGTCTTCATGTGAATTGCGTGTTTTTCAAGGGATTATAAATTCTCAATGATAGGCTAAAAATAATTGGTAATCCTACTGAATGTTCTTATTTTCAAAATTTCAGGAGATTTTATAATGATTTCATTATTGAAAATGTGTTTATTTAGACATAATCAAGGTCGATTCCTATTAAGATTAATGCCTTTCGCGGTCATGGGTTTTCCATAATGGAAAACTAAGAATAATTAAATTATTTGATTTCATTTACAATTGGTTCAACTAAATGTGGAATGGGATGAAATGAAAATAACCATTCTCCCCCATTCGTGGATATTTACACCAGGCAATGAGTCTATAATTAAATGATGAAACTCCATCAATTAATTAAGGAAATATGTTTGAAGATTTTTTTTTCAATTCTCAAATAGTGGCCATAACGTAAATGGATTGGATTCCATTTTTATTTTATGAAGAGTATATACCAATATTTTAACATTTATTATACCCATTGTATGGAAGGAATTATTATCCCTTGTGGATGAGAGTTTTCTAGTGATTCTGTAAAATTTTGTGTATGAATTCCTATGAAAATTCATTTTTAATGTCGAACTGAGAACTGGATGAGGGACAAAACATGATCGGGGTGTCATCCCTAGAAATTTTTCTTCTAAATAAAAAAACATCCCATTGTTTCTTAGTGATATACTCCTCTAATTTATCATCCAAATATTAATTATTTTTGATGGGTTTCATGAACATTGTTTGTCATTCAAGGTCTCATTTTTATAGGAACGATCTAAGTGTGGCTCAGAAGATGAGTGTTTCCCTTGGGCATCCTCTGGTTGGGAAATGATTTTAGTTTTCAATGATAAGGAATCTAACATAATTGGAACCATCATAACAAGATCCTTAGAATATGAGGTTATTATTATATTTTTCTTGGCAAGTTGAGGAACTTCTTGTATAATTGGAATTTCAATTCGGGGAGAGCCTTCATTAACAATGTTATCATGGTGTGGACTACCATCATAGGTAAATGTCCAAATGTAAGGAGAATTTATATAGTGTACACCCTAGGACTGACAATTAGGGAGGACAATAAATGGGAAGTACCTTCTTGATATTTTATATTATGGTCACATTGAAGCATTTTGTGATTCTCATTTAGAGATAAGAACTCATGATCGATCAAATTAAGCCCACAAAAGAAGCCTTTTTGGTATATTCTAGAGTAGATATCAAAATATATTGGTAGTAATGTATTAGGAAGGAACTTCATAAATTCAACTTCATATCCCATAATCTGATTACAGATCATCATGATCCTAGATGTACAGTAATATCTTATTTATTCCCTCAAGAACACCAGCTTTGAGAAGAGTAGGGTTATGAGTATTCACTTCATTTTTTAGTTTTCATTATCAAATTTTCTTTTTAGGAACTCCATTTTTGGTGACCGGGTAATTTTTTTGTAACTGATAACCATGAAATATTCTCAAATGTTAATGTGTAACCCATGGTGGTGTTGAGATATTCGGTTAGAATTATCGAATTTAGGCAGGGATATATGCCTGCCCTGGAGTGGCCATAGAATTGGACCGGTGTCCCCCATTTGGAATGAGTATTTTTTCATGGTATTATTGTCAATTTATAATGGAATATTTCTAATGACCCTCCACGATTGTAGCAATGAGGCGTTTATGCTCTGGAGTGACCACCTTGTTATGTGGATGAGTTACCCCATATGAGGAGGTGCACTTGTGGGGCTGAATCCTTACAATTTCAGTATATGTGATTACATATTTTAATGGATATAAGATATGTTCAGGAATTTATGAATGAACCTCAATCATTTATAAGATGTGTTGAGAGTCTTCCTTATCAAGAATGAGAATATATACACATTTTAGTGTCAGGTAAAGAATGTAACTGTATCCCTAATGTTTCGCCTAGATATTTCTAATTTGTTCTCCTATTTTGTTCATATTTTCATGGAAAGTTTGATGTGTTGTATAATATATTTGAATATTCTTTTTTGACAACATTTTATATTACTAATGGAATTTGTATATATCATCATGAATTTACATCTTCTTATAATTTTTTCATATTTTCAGAGCGGTCATGATGTGAACAAGAAGGTATTTTCTTATTCTCATGGTTTTTCATCATATTTTATTGAAGGAGACGATAATAGTGACTCTGAATGTATTTAGACTCATATTGTTCCAAATTATTTCACTAGAGGGATTCATATTCTTAAGTTGGGATTTTCATCTACTTGTTTTCCATCTTATTCGGTGGACGGGATTCATGAGAGTGATAAGGAATATACATATTCCAATAGGTTTTCATTGTATTTACTTGATAGGATTCTTCAGTTGGAATAAGGATGATGGAATATTTCTAATTTTTGGAATGTCATCCATTTTGATCTCAGTAGGGGACCTGGGTCTATTAGACTATGACAGTTTCCCATGGGGTAATATCCTCTATATGGTGAGGATACAATGACATACAAAATTTATGGATACTAGTTATCATAGGGGGCCATAGATGAGACCCTTGTATTGTATGGATGATTTTTTAGTGGTTAGTTCATCATCCTATCTATTTTAAGGTAGAAAATCATTATCATTCTTATGGGAAATGCTACAGAAATTGTTTGGGATGGCCATTGGGGAAATGTAGTTCTAAATTATAGAGTGTCTCTAGGGGAATGGATGTAAAGGATTCATGGAATCAAGGGCTTTTTGGGCCACTTCCGTGGTTTGTATAGTACAATTCTACTAATTATCCTAGAAAATAAATTTTTTCCAAGAATTGAGGACTCTAGGTGGGTGATGTTATCATCTATTTGGTCAGGGACTCAGACTATATAGTGGATGATTCATGTGTTTTCGATAACTCGTGAGATTCCAATAAATTTAGTAGAACATTGGTGAACAGTTCATATACTATATGTGAAAAAATGACCATAAAACAACATTGACATAGCATCTCATGACCACAAACATGATTGATGGTCTCATTTGTACATCATTTATCTATGATGTGAAATGGTCCTATTGTATGGTAAAACTGCCATCCATGATAAGAATAAATGTTATGTCCACCATTTTCATTCCGAGAAATGTAATTTTTTTCAATCAGTGATTACATGGTGTTGAGTTTCTTACAATCATTTATGTTAAGTTCATAACGTTGAATGGTTTTCAATGGGCATTGTTTTTTTGAGCCGAAATCAGACAACATCCCTCAAATCCATGATGATTTGTGGATCTACATTCCAAAGGAATGAGTTCATTGGAAAACTTGTCCAATGACACTTAGGAGCGTCAGATTTGACAATTGGATTACAAGTTATGGTGATTACACCATTTTTGGATGATCTTTTTTCCTATCCCCAAACCCTCTTAGAGATTTAAGATATGTCTTGAATACATTGTTCATTACCATATATAGATATGCGGATCACCATGGGGTGATGATTAATTAAGAAAATTCATGGTTCCATAGTCATCCATATATATTTATGGTTATAAATTGATGCGTATATGTATATGTATCTAATTTTTTACATTAATGACATCCTTTTATCATTGGATTAGGGATTTACTAGTCATTCCTTTAAGAGATGATGATTTTAGGCCACATGTTTAGGTGATCAATATTTTTTTGTCTTCTAGGGAGAAAAAAGCTCTTTTGGTTTGGGGATCAACCCCATAATATGGGATTCCTACATTTCATTGTGAGAGTAATTAGAACACATATAGTTCGATGACACATAATAGGACACATCACCTTTTTAGGTCAATTGATAAGGGCAAACCAATTAAATTAATTTTTTGGGAAATGATGTTCAGTTGAATAGTGCATAGTCAATGATGGAGAGTGACTTGTGTTGAGGTAGCCTAAGGGAACAATATGATATATGATTTATCAGGTGGATATAAACCTTCTAGTAATGTGGCCTAGATAATAATAGGGTGAGTTTGAGTGTTAGCATGGGACCTCGTGGATGATTCCTACATATCCCTGTTATTTGTAAATCAAATCCAACGTAGATAGGTAAAAGATGTGGATTAATCCTATGGAGGAGGCCATGTTTAAATAGGGTTATTTTAATTGGGTCTTACACTCTGAAGGATTGTCATTGGACCTGACTGGGGATTATACCATATAGTATTCCCATGGATCATGATTGTGGATTATACAATATTAAGGTCCCATTAAGGTGCTACTTCCTTAGGAAGACGGCCCTTTTATGGTTATTTAATGTTTTGGGGGTTTATACCATATCATGACCCATACTATTTATACATATCATTACATGGTTTAGGGAATGATAAAACATCACATTACTAGAAAGATATTGTAAACTATAATGTATTGTAAGATTAGGTAAACAATTAAACATCATAAAAAACTTTTATTTAATCCCCATAATGATCTCCTAAAATACATTTTTATAATACATCTGAATAGGATAACCTAGGTATAACATGAACAAAACGATGAACTAAATATCCCATTAAGGAAGAAAACATAAGAATAAGGCTTCAACTCATGGGATATAAGGCATGCTATAATGATATAGAAAATGGACCATATGGAATCATAACATATAAAATTGGGATCATATAATCATGAGGTCATAGTAATGTGGAAGAAACATAAAACAAGACTTTATCACAAGCCAAGGATCATTTCACATATAAGATACCAAGTCATGGATAAACACAAATATCGTTTCCCATGGTAGCATGAGTCAAGGATAACTGACAAGATTGTTGCACATAACGTCACATGAGAATAAACCTTAACCAATTAATTTGAGAACTATATAGATGCCCCAATTATATCATGGTCATGAATATGATCCCCAAACACAAAATCATACATAATCAATCATATATAAACGTAAGGGTTTCCCTTATTAACAATTGTTCATCCTAATCATGTCAAAAAGCATATCAAATTGGAGTATCATAAGAATGACCCTGAAGAAAAGGAATTAGATCTTGAATGGACAATCATAGTTTATAATAGTAATATATCATGAAAAATGTTTCCAACCTGAATTAATAACATGTAAAAAAGAGTGCTCATGACAAGTTAGAATTAAAATATTTTAGTGCGGTTAAATGAAAAAAATGAGAGGTCATTTTAAACATAAAAGGAAATCATAATTTATATAAAACCATAAGTGAAAAACTAATTTTTGAAAAATAAAAATAGTGGTTTTTTAAAAATAATTGTTTCTTAAAAACCAATTTTATTGTGTACTTGAAAATGTGTGGGAAATCAAATGTTCTGTTAAAACAAGCTTTCATATTCAGAACAATTGAAGAGTGAATAATTTAAAAACAAGTTTATCCCTGAAAGAGAAAGATGAATTGATACCAAGACAAGGGTTTAGAGCATATGAATAGAATTTATAATTTCTGGACAAATATAATATATATCTTAGTTTGGGTAAAAATAAATATAGAACAACCTGAAGGAATAATGGAGGATTGAGTAGAATCTTTTACCATATGCCTAATGGTGTCTTTCACATGATCATAATGCCATGGATAAAAAAATGAATTAAATTATTAATAACTAAATGTACTATTATTATGATAATTTATTTATTATATCCTTATTATGTTCATTTATGGCCTTTTTGATGGGTGAAGAGGTTTAATTTCATTGTTTGGGAGAATTTCATTCCATAGATTTCATGATTTTTTTACTTATACACATGTAAGGATAAAAATGTATGATGAGAATGGCTGTAAAGAATTGATTTTATATTTTATTAGGTAAAATTAATAATATTAAATGGTTATAACATTTTTTTATGTTATTTTTATTGAGGATGAATCATTATATAAAATAATAATGATAACCATTTTTGTTAATTGGCTGTTTTTATCACAACAAACTAATTTTATTTGATGAATTATTAAAAATTGTTAAAAATGATTCCATAACATTAAATAGTGTATATTAAATACATAATAACATATTTCTTCCAAAAAATTGTTTCCTGACTGAAATTTATGATGGTAATAGAAATTGAAAACCTATTGTCTTTGATTGTGGTAAATTAACACATATCAGATGGTGTTTTCATTTCTACTATAAATGGAGGGGAAAAGAGAGATGATAAATAATTATTAAAATATCATAAATATATTATATTAAATTTAAGGTAATTGATTTATCATATGATTTGGATGCATTTATCAAAGTAAAGAAAAATAATGAGTGAAATTTGAAAGAAAATAAATGAAATTAAAAGAGGAATTTACATCTGGAATATAACATCTTAGAGAGCTTGTTTAGGGATGGTTTTTGGTATTTTTATTAGAAGAATGGATCATAGACGTGGTAGAAGGTCCTAGTGATATATTTGACCAAAATTAGAACGAGGAACATGGATTGAGAGGTGTGAGGAGAGAAGTTAAAGAGGGGAGATATTTATATTGTAGCTGAGGAGGGGTTTCCCATTATTCTAATCATTAGATTAATATTTTTTTCTAGATTATGAATATTAATTATTCTTGATACAATAAAACAGAAAAAAGAAAATGTTCATTAGATCCAATGTCCATTTTCATCATCAATAACTCAAGGATTATGTTGAAATTCATTTATTTAGTATTTATCATAAATTATGGCATTTTACAATTCATCAAAAAATCAAGAATTTAATAAAATCCCGAAAATTCACCCCAACAATTTTTTGTTCTGTAAATTTAAAAATTGAACTCCATTTTTTGAAAATAATTTTATATATATCAGAAATTTAATTCATAATTAAAAATATAATTTAGTTTAAAAATACAAATTTTAAAATTAAATCTGCTTTCCTATCACTTTGATAAATAAACTATGATCTCATAAAAGTATCTTATAATCATAATTCAAAAAGATTATTATTTATGAATAAATTTGTTTAAAATAAATTTTATTTAAAATAATTAAATTAATAATAAAATGGTAATTAAATATACATGACTTAAATATATACCAATATATAATTAATAATTTGGAATTTATTTACTTACTTATATTATGATATATTTATATCATATTGTCACTTATAAGATGGATAAATATTATTTATACATTAATTACTGTGGTTACTTTTCAATTGTTCTATTTACTATTGATAAGGGTCACAATACTATTCCAATGTCAAATTACAATTTCATCATTATAAGTTCCTTAACTCCTAGCGATACCATTTATTTTACTCATTATTAATTTATAAGGATTATATTGTGTTATATTAGTAATATTATTTGATTACAATAAAATAAGTAATATAATAAGGGAGTTCCATTGATAAAACATTGGTTCATTATATTCTCCACCCCCAATGAAATTTCACCCCTTGAAATTTCATTTTACATTCTTATAAGAAAATATTTGTCAGTTCCTTTATAACATCCTCAATTTTCATTGATGTCTATTCGTACTTATGGTTACACCATAGTACATTACCAGGTGAGTAATATTTCTATTTATAAATTTATCTATATTATCAAAGATCCCCAATGGTTGCTCCTCATAAGAAAGGTCATTTTACAAATGTATCTTATATAAATATAGTAAGTGTTAGGGATTTGGTATGTATATTTTAAATAAGGATATATGTAATACATCGATTACATTAGACATGGTAGGTAGAAATGCTAGTAGATAGGCCATAACTGCTACATGAACATGTATCTTTAAGGGGTTAATGTACCTGGGACATATCATTAATTTCTTACCAAATCACATTACCTTATTCAATGGAGATATATAGTAGAATATGATGTATACAACTTTGAACTCAGGTTCATATCGACAATATTACACAAATTGTTTTTTAAAATTTGGGATTCCTTGATGTGATGGTAAATGGTGTTCACCTTGTACACCATTTATTAGACCATTTTAGGTCTTAGTAGTGTACATTCACCAACTTCATCCCATAATGACGGTGTAACGTACCTTTTTATCATAAAGGACTTCATATGGTACCATTCAAATGCAGGAGTAGATAATATTGTTGTTGTAAAATTCAACCTATGGAAGATATTGGTCCCATCCTCCATTGATGTTCAGATAACACACACTCAATATATCTTCCCAAGTATTAATTTTTCATTCATATTGGCCACCAGTTTCAGGATGATAGGCCGTAATGATGTTCAACATAGTTATTATAGAATGTTAGAGACCTTTCTATAACTTTGAGGAGAATCTTTGATCATGATTGGATGCAATAGATAGTGTTACTCAATTTAACCTTACCACCTCATTGATATATATCCATTCAATTCGACCCACTGAGAAGTACTCTTGAATAGAAATAATGTGATACCTCATTATAAGATGATCCACAATGTCCCATAATGTATTGTTTCCTCTGAATGTACTTTGATTTCTATTGAAAAAAAATCCATGGTATTGTTTTCCCACATTCAATTTGTAATTTGTAGTGTTTGGATTATCCCATTAGAATTTTTATTTCATCCTTCTCTAGCTGACATACCAGAAATATTGATGTATACTCAAATATTTCATTCTTCATTTTGTCTATCCAAAATTTCACTCGCAGATCCCAATACATCTTTGGGTACCCTTGGTTAATAGAGAAGGATGAGATTTTTATGTCATTCAGAAGAACATTATTTATATATGGATCAGATGGTAAAAGGAATTGTGCCCCGAATCCTTTGACACCATCTTTTTGAATCTGGAACTCATAGGATTTCACATTTCTAATAGATTCCACCCTTAATAGATATTACACATTATTTTTTGAGAATCCATTACTTTTTGTCTGAGGGATGGTTGAGAAATCATTTGAGAAAGTATTTATGATGTTCCTCCCTTAATGATTCCTAGGTACATCCTCTACAAATATATAAATATTTGGTCCTTTTCAGTTTTCAACATTGATAAAGTTGTTGGATTCTTTCTACATAGAGCATTTATCACCTTATATGCCTTATTGGGGTGGAAGTGGATTGAGAAGTCATAATCCTAGATGAGCTCCAATCATCATCACTAGAACATATAATTATCTTTTTATGTGAATATATATTTGAGACTCTTATGATCAATATATATCTCACACGTCTCCCAAAGACATAATGTCACAATATTTTCAATTCCATGATAACAACCACCTACTGAAGATCATGTGTGGGATAGTTTTTATCCTGGATTTTTCACTGCCTTTAAGCGTGGGCTATCAGTTTATCATTTTTTATCTGCACACAACATATTCCCTTCGTTGTTGCATAATTGTCCACCATAAAGAGTTCTTTATTTATCAGAATTTTGTGTACAAGTTCATTGATCAGTCTCTTTTTGAGACCCTTAAAGCTTTCCTAACATTCTTCAGTCCATAAAAACATCACTCCATTATGTGTCAGCTTGAACATTGAGATTGAAAATCATGAGAAGGTCTTCAAAAATTGTCAATAATACCTAGATAGACCCGAAATGCTATGTATCCCCATTAAATATGTCTTCCTAGGCCAGTCTTCTATTTCCTTTGTCTTGGAAGTGACCACATATATTCTTTTTCATGATATAGAATTCCCAAAGAATGATACTTCTTCAATCCAGAATTGTCATTTATTATACATTTCATTACATTTCTCCTCTCTCTAATTCATAGTAATAGTATTAAAATGACCCTCAAGTTCAACCTAACTCCTGAAGTATATCAGATTATCATCTATAAATACTAACACATATTTTCCTATGTAATATCTAAGGACTCTATTCATTAAATCCCTGAAAATCGATAGAGAATTAGTGAGTTTGAAGGGAACCACTATGATATCATAGTGATCATACCACATTTGAAAGGATTTTTTGGGGATATCATCCTTCCTTGCCTCTAATTAGTGATATCCCAACCAAAGGTCCACCATAGATAAACAACCGGCCTCACATAGATGATCAATGATGTCATTGATCTAAGGTAGGGAATAATTACTCTATAATGTGATTTTGTAAGGCACACGATAATCAAAATAGTGGTTCATTTGATCCATTAACATTCTTGATGAATATGACTTGTACAACTCATGGTGAATCACTTAGCCCTATAAAACACTTCTCCATATTCCCTTGTAACTGCTTCATCAACCCTTCAATCTCTACTGTGGCCATTCTATAAGGTGTGTTTGATATAGGTAGATATTTGTGAATATGTTCAATTAAGTGTTCAACCTCTTGATCAGGAGTAAGACTAGGAAATTAATCATAATATATATCAATGTAGTCCTTTACAGTGGGAATGCCCTCTAGCATGATTCCATCATTTTTTTCAATCATTTGTGCTGGACATGCTTGCTCATAAGGTAGTAATTTCCGCACTTTTGAAACTGATTCTAAAGGGGATTCATCTTCCTACTTACAATTATAATGATTCAGAGGATACTCTAAGATATGAAGAGTGATATCCATTTCCCAATAGTTAATGTTGGATTTCTATAATAATATCCATTCCATTTCCTAAATTGTTTCAAAACTCCACCAGAGGTAGTATGATTTGATTTAAAGGGAAGTTCAGTCCAAAAAAAATTACCAGTGAGGATTTAAAGTCCTTGGATAAAATAATTACCCCATTAAATTATCTCACTAATATCTCAACCTCCAAATATTGAGGTGGGATTTGAATAGTTCTACTAAATATTGAAAATATGAAAAATGGATTGAACAAGAAAAAAAGAGTAAGTTCTCTATTCATGAATGAATAACTAGAAAACCTATCACCATATGATTGTTTGGATCCACATAAGTAGTTGTGACATCATAAGTCCTTCTTTATTTTTTTGGATGTGTATAATTATTTCCAACAAAAAACTTTTGGGTAGGAATGTATTTCCCATAATTCCCATGTTCCTTGAAGTTGTGACACTTCACTACATACTGAGTGTTAAGATTAACCTTCCTTTATTCTTCCACATTAATGGGATTCTTCTATCCATCTTAAAGTTCATAGATAAAGGCCCCATTATTCTACATTTGAACCAATTCATGACTCCCTTTATATAGTTCATAGGATTATTATTCCAATAATATGGTATGTGGGATTTTTGATCTTTTTCAATCATGGGATTTATTTTCCGAACGACGCATATTAGAGTCCATTTTTCTCTTTATTCACCAAGTCCAATAGACTATTGAGAGTCTACATTCTTCATTTAAATCTTGAGGGAGGAGAATAAAATCTCCACATAACTATTGATGTCTAGAATCACCAAAAAATATTATAGACTCAAATTTAGTCTACAAAATAAGAGAATTACCTTGATCAATTTCCACCGTGGATAAGCAACCCTATAAAAACGATAGTCCACTAGTATAAATTTCTCTTCTTCTGAGAACTGGATGACATATAATAAATTTTAAATGATGTTAATCTATTTTTCCAAGAGTAGAGTATTAGAATATACAATAAATATGGGTGGTCTTTTCATCTTGAAGGATTCTGCGGAAACAAGCTCTTTCAAAGGAGGATGAGGGTGTTCCACATGATTCAAGTTATTATTCATAACCTGAGAAAGATGTGTAAGTATTTTCATAAAGGTTTTTGCACATGTTCACATGATATCAAGAAATCATTAGGGAAATCATCATAATTCCCATCACATTGATTTTTGGCACTTGTTGTTCTATTTCCCACTAGTAACTAAGAAATAACATATAATTTGAGGGATTTAATACATAGCTAATATGTATTAAAAACAAAATTTGAACAAAATTGGATAAAATATTAAAGGAAATTTTTATCCTTACTTGAGATTACATAGGTTTCAATAAAGGATTTCCACGATCTATTTCACCACATTTATTATTTAGGTATAATTTTTTTCATCCATTAATAATGCTTCGTACTATGCTTATAAATTTTCCATAGAAAATACCCTATCTATTCCATTCCAATAGTGTAGAAATGCCAGTTCTTAGTCACCATTTCACATTCATGTCTAGCTAAAATGGGGTTTTGGGGGTTTTACCCCTAGAAACATCTATTCTAGAGCCAAATACACTTGTTCATATCCAAACAGGGATAAATTATCTTGATAAACCACTTAATCTATAATTACCAAAATTTAGGGATGTTTTCTTATACATAGTCTCATCAATAATGTTCTTACTATAGTTCTCTATTCATAATCTCAAAAAATAACTAGGAATTTCCTTTTATACCTACTATAATGACCGTATACTTTTAAACATATCATTACATAATTTATAGAATAATAAAACATCATGTTATAAGACAAAGATCATAAAGTCAACTGTCTTGGATGATTATGTACATAATTAAGCATCATAAAAAACATTTATTTAATATCCTTAATGATCTCCCAATATCAATTTTTTTCAAACATATGTATAGGTTAACCTTGGATAACATGAACTAAGGGATTATCTAATGATCCAAGTAAGGTTGTCAATGTAAGAATGTAGCTTTTGCACGTGTCTTAGAAGGAAAAACAAAATGGTATAAAAAGAATAGAAAATACAGAATCATAACATATAGAAGTGGGATCATATAATTATGGGGTTATAGTAATGTGAAAGAAACATAAATCATTACTTCATTATGAGTCATGGCTCATTTCATATAGAGGATCCAAATTCATGGTTAACCACCAAGACTGTTGCACATGGTAGCATGATTGAAGACAAACCAGAAAGACTGTTGCACATAACATCTCATGAAATTCAACATTAAACCATTTATTGTAGTTATATCTAGGAAAGACCATCATAACATGTTCATGAATATTCATTCCACATATAGAGTCATACAAAATCAATCATATATAAACATAAGGGTACCCATGGTATGAATGGGGTATCAGAATCTTCTCATAAAGCATAACAAATAGAATAATCATAAAAAATTTCATGACGGAATGAAATTATATCATACATGGAAAATCATAGGGTATAATAGGAAATTGTAATGAAATATTATGTTAACATGAAGTAATAACATGTTAAAAGAGTTTTTAAGAAACATTAGAATTAGAACATTTTAGGGTGGTTGAAGGAAAATATCAAAGGTAATGTAAAATGTAAAAGAGAATAATATTATATATAAATCCATAAGTTAACCAAAAACGATTTAGTAATAAAAATGTTTGGATTTTTAAAAAATTTATACCTTAACAATATATTATATAGTTTGCATAAAAATGAGTTGGATTTTGGAAATTTCTCTTCAATCATTTTTGATTATCAAGAATAATGGAGAAGGGATTCATTTAAAAAAGGTGTATCTCCAAAAAGGATTAGGAATGTATATTTATATAATAGTTTGGTGCATATAAACATCTTTTGTAATATGTTTTTAAAAGTAATATGAACTTCATTTGGTTAAAAAGAATTATTGAAGAACCCAAATGAATAATGTGGGTTCATGTAGAATCCCTTACCTTAAGTCTGATGGTGTCCTTCACATGATCCTAATGTCATTGATAACAAAATTAAGATATTTAAATAGTATTTAAATAAAATATAATTAATATAATTTATTTACAATTACCCTATCATGTTCTTCCATTAACTTTTGGTTGGGTTAATAGGTTCAATTTCATTGATTCAGAGTGTTTCTTTCCTTGGATTTCATGAATGGTTTCCTTATATACACGTATAGATAAACATGTAAGATGAGAATGAATTACCATAATTGAAGTAGTTTTTAATAATAGAAAATTTATATGATTAAATAGCTATAAATATAAAATCTATAGTTTTATTGTGGATGAATCATTATATAACACATGAAGCATAACTATTTGGGTTATTTTCGAGGTTTTTTATCACAAAAAAATTCATTTTGTTTTATAAATTAATACCATTTTTTAAAAATTATTACCAAAAATAAAATAGGATATATTATACAAATAATAATCTGGTTCAACCATAATTGTGGATTCATGAACATAATTGATTGTGCTAATAGAAATTGAAAACCCATCATCATTGATTGGGATAAATTAACACATCTCGGATAATGTTTTCATTTCTATTATAAAATGAGCGAAATGGAAAGATTTTGAATTATTATTTCATTATCATGACAATAATTGTATTAAATTTATTTTATGGATGTTATCAAAACATTTTGATGATTGTAATGAGGAATGAAAAAGGAATAAAGGGTCATGAAGTAATATAAAAGAAATGAAAAAATAGATTTTACTCTTGAATATATCTGGCTTAAGAGCCTCTTTTGGGGAGAGTTTATGGTAGTTTTATGAAACCATGATATCTAGAATGTTTGAGTGGGTCTTATGAATATATTAAAGATGAGTTTTAATAGAAAAAAGGCTATAGAGATGTCATGAAAGGAGGTAAGGAGGGGTGGTATTTATTGTGGAAGAGAGGAGGGGTTTCCAATTATTCTAATAATTAGTTTTATATTGTTTCTCAAGACAATTACTAGATATGATTCTTGTGACTAAAATTTGTATATAGATAATTTTAGTTCGAAGAAGTTTACATTTTCCTCATTCATTACATAATCAAAATGAAAAAATCATTTATTTAACATTTATCGTAAATTATATTATTTTACTCTTCACAAAAATTCATGTATTTTAGAAAAAACCAAAATATTAACCCCCAATTTTTTTGATGTGTACAATTATTAAATGAACACAATTTTATGAATATACTATTCTAAATATGAGAAATTATATTCTTAATTAAATAATAATTTACATGAAAATACATATTTTGAAATTAAAACAACTTTTATAACACATTGAAAAATTAACTAAGGTCTCTTTAAATTATATTATAATCATAAGTAATCAGAAGAATTATTTATTTATAAATTTTATGAAAATAAATTTTATTCAAAATTATTAAATTAATCATAAAATCAATATTATATATACATGAATTACTAAAAATACAAAAACATAATTAATAATTTTTAAAAAATTTACTTACTAATATATTTATATACTCATATCATATTATCCCTTATATTATGGGAATATTTTCTTTATATTTTCATTAGTGATGTTACTATTCAATTGGTCATTTTAGTATTCATAATTGTCACATTACTATTCCAATGTTCAAGTTACTATTTCATCATTATATATTCCCTAACTTTGATAGATTCTCTTTATTTTACTCATTCATCATTTAAAAGGATTTTATTGTGTACTTTATGTAATTTAATGTGAGTATACAATAATAAATAATTATAATAATGGAATTATATTGATTAAAAATTGGGTCATTACATACTGCATTGGAGGCCCATTTAATAGAGTTTGGGGATTACATCTATAGAGAAGGCATATTCAGAGGTTTAAGAGAATTTGAATGTCATGATTTAAACTTAAATCTATGCTCACATGAGTCATACATGGTGTGAAAAAAGAGTGGAAGCAGTATACCTGAAGATCACCAAATTCACTTTTTCTGTTGGTGGATATGGTTTGGAGCCCAAAGGGAGAGATATAGAGTAATAGAGAGATTTCCATGTTCTCATCTCCTCTTTTATCCTGGTAGTCGGGATATTAATGTCTTATGATACATATAGATGCCTTGGGTTGGTGAGAGGAGAAAGAGCACTACCTCCCACAAGTAATGATATGGGCTTTCTATATAAGTGATTCCCTATTGGTCCTCAGTAAAATATATATGAACAAAAATGGCCTTCATCAAAGGGAATGGCCAGTTGTTCCCATCAATCCATAAATTGGGGATGATAATGTGAGAACCTCCATGTTCGGAACCCCTGTTTCCATGGGAATGTTGACATTTATAAATTTTGAGGGTCCACATTAATGTGGATATTAAAAACATGATTCCACTTACCATGGTTTTGGGGACTCGAGAGGACACATTAATGTGTATGATGATATGATCGTACATTTTAGTTGGAATTGGTAGAGGGATTAGCATAATTCTCTTAGTCTCATTCATATAGGGACCTAAATGGGGCATAGTGAGATGATGAAAGGGATTGATGGTATCTGGAGCTCATAATAATAAAGGATGACATTTCCCGCATAACAAATCTATATACATAATAAGGTTCCCTCTATGTGGAATGTTTCTATGTAGCTGGGGGTACCATTTGTATTGAATTGTGCGACATAGACTTGACTTCTACTTGTGTAAAAATTTTCTATGTGGGGCTATGAACCATATATGTATCACATTTCTACATGGGTCTGAGTTCCTCCCATGTAGAACATTTCCACATGGGGTCATCTTCCTCATGTGTAGCACTTTAATATGTAGGGCAGGGTTCCACCCACATAGTGTTATTTTTTTGGGGATCTAGAATACAAATGGGTCGTCAATTTATTCCCCAACGAATGGGGTCTACAAAAGGGTTATTTGATTGTGGGTGGTTGGATGATTTATTATTCCCTCTGTAATGATATATGGTGGTTTTTACCTACTAGGAATATAATGTTTTTGTTTATGCCCTCACCCATGCTCTCCCCCTATGATATCTATTTCTCCATCTTATCCTCTCAGTTCACCTAATTCATAGGGGAATGTATAGAATTAATATCATGAGGAATGTCATTTTTAGGGGGTTTTAGGTATTATTCTGTGGTATCCCAAGGAGAAATCCCTTAACCTAAAATGATTTTTTATGGGGGTAGTCTTTTGTGGGGTCAAAAATCACTGTCCAACCTCTCAAATGACTTCATTTTGTTTTTTGGAACTAGTGGTACTTTTCCATCATGATAAATATTTGATTTCCATTCGATGATTATTCACATGGGTGGATATAATCAGCAATACTCGATAACTAATGTGGTTTATTTCATGGGGACCGAAATACCTTATCATCCCACAAACTATTTCATTCATGGGGTGTTCACGAAGCAACAGAATACCATGTAGAGATATTGTCCCAAAAGATATTTTCACCTTGTGGTATCAACCCACCATTAACATATTCCCCATGATTGAAATTTTTAATCTCCTCTAGGTTTATTTTTACACATTAAAAAGTTAATGTGATTATCTTATTCTTGAATGCGTAATTTTCAGCACCCAAAAAACGTGGCAATGATGTGTTATTATTGTGATAACTGTATGGTAGTAGATGAAGAACTATTGTGAACAAGGATTTTATGTATACATGTTTCAAGTGACACAAAAACATTAGTTTTATGTTGTGGATTTTAAGGTTGTGTAATGAAATGTTTTAAAATAATATGTTTTATTTTTTTATAAAAATTATGAGATGTAATACAAGGTATTATAGAATTTTTTGCGTTCCTTTGAAGAGTACTATAAGAAACAATTATAAATAACAGTTATCATAATTACATATATACATATATATATATATATATATATATACAATTTCTTATGTTATATAAGATAATGGATTCTGGTCATTCCAAGAAAAATATTAATGTCTACATACAACATATGGATGTGGTTTTGAAACAGTTGCATCTAGTGACAATACCAAGGAAATTAGTTTGTCATGTATAACTCAATAATCATTCTATTGAATGGTGACTATATCCTTATTGTGAACCTATATTTACACTACTGAGGTATATTCTTGGGTTAACCTAAAGTTTTTACATGATCTATCATGAATGCGTTAAATAAATTTTAATCATAGATAACATAGGTTAAACATAAGGATTCATAGATTGAAAATAATGTATCAGAATTTAGAAATCATATAAATTATTTTATCTTGACTATGTGGCTTCCAAACATGATTATTGTTAATAAATCTTTTCTTTTTAGTTTTTTAAGTTGAAGAAACTAGATGGAACAATTTTTAATGATGACCTTGACAAACTACAAAAAAACATTTCCTATAGAGAAACCAAATGTTATGGGATATGGAATGGATAATATTTTTTTATGATTACAAAAAAAACTTAATACATTGATCTTACTAAGAAAAAAAAATTTAAAATGAGGGGTAAATGTTCTATTGTGTCCTTCATGTGAAGATAAAGAAAAAATTGTAGTGAATCTACTTAACTAATGTATTTGGAGAAATTGATAAGTACTGTTGAAATTATATTTTTTATTATCTGGTCTTCATATCAAGAAAATATAATTTGGGCCATCATTTATTTGTAAGTAAATAAATATCAATGGTATAATATCATTATTAACATTTGGAAATGAGAATATTTTACTTTTATAGGGTGAAATTAGTATAGAAGATTATTTTTCAATATGTACATTCATTATATTATTCATATGAAAGTGGAGATTTAATTAATTGAGATACATTATATTTATGATGAATCCCTTAGGGAATAAAATGTAAATTTTATAATAACAGTGAAGTATTACTATATTATTATAATATAACTTTAATGTAATATTTATCAATTGTTCAGTGTCTTAAATCCATTTCTCCAATGGGATTTGTCCATAATATATATCAGTAGTCCCAGATAATCTATTTGATGTATGTAGAATGTAGAAATGGATATTACAAATACCTATTAATCTCCTGGTTTGAATAAGAAAACAAATATGAAAATCAAATCAAATTAAATTAATAAAAATTAAGGAGGTAAGAAGATGAACCTTCCATTAATGTCATTGATTAGACAGATACTTTGATGAAATTTCTATAAGGAGAATAATAAAAGATATAGTTTTGAAAATGAATTTCACTGAAAATTGAATCTAGATGTGATTTTAAGAATCTATCCAATGATGGAAAAAATTTTCATTTAACTCACCTCACTTACTTTGGTGTTTCAAATATATGGAATATGGGGATTATGAAACATAGTTTTTAATCTCGATGTTTAATAATGCATATTTTTCACAACAACATCTTATTGTAATAGAAAAAGGGAAATATCATTTTACCACTCTTTATGATGTGGGTTGTGATAACAATGTGGGGAATGGTACGCATATTACCCAAGTATAACTACTAATTTATTATTTGATTCTTGATTTATCCAATGTTTTATATGTAATAAAGTTTCATGTGGTGATAAATAAATACATCAAAATTTAGTTGTTTAAATAGATGTGAAAGCCCCTAATTTTATGATTATTTCATCTCTACAATATTATTCTTGTTCTATTAATTTAATTGGGATTGTTCCTCCAAAAAATACAATTATCTACCTCTAGTTGAATTTGATGTTCTCCAAAAAATAGATTGCACATAATACATAAATAAAAAACCATTTTCTCTAGACTAGAATCCTAATTTTTTTTATAAGTCAACTAATGATCAAAAATATTTCTGATGATAAAAATGAACATCCAATGTAAGTCACATCCATTATATGGATCAATATTCCAATTCATAATGGCTGTATCATTGTTGGTTAGATAGAAAATAATTTTCTAATATAGAAATACTGTTGTTGAGTTTATTTTTTTAACACTAAAATATTTTCCGAGTATTCCTCGGAATAATGAAGTTTCGTATTCAATAAGATTCATAAATTGAGAAAACCCACTTTTAATGACTCTATATAGAAAGAACCAACATAGTTTACATGAATAGAAGAATAAATGTTTAGATAATATTGAAATAACAATCATTTGAATATCTGTTAATCCTTGAAGTGTACATATTTTTTCATTAAGAATAAATATTTTCTAATGCATCATTATAATGAGTATTGGGAACATAGCTAGGAAAAAATAATAATAATTATCCTGTACCCCATATTGATGACACGATAAATCAATTATGAGATGAATTTTTTTAATAGTGACTTTTGATATAGATACTATTAGTTGAGTGTAAAATGTAAAAAATGACCATGTTGTCCATCGATACGTTATTTTGAAACAATGAATTTATACTGATTCCATTTGGAATTATTTAATATACTTATATGTTAATTCATTTAACAAATAGACTCTTAAGATATTACAATGATATGTTTTTCATAGTAATTATATACATAGTTATTATATATTCAAAGAGTGAGGAGGGTATGAACTTTAGGATTGTACTAAAGATTATAATGAAGTAGAACATGTAAATAAAATTTAATAATTTAATATTTTGGATCTAAAATTTTCATTTTTTGGAAATATATTCTCATGAAATGATATATCAGTTAATCCATCAAATATTGTAGTTATTTAACATTGATATAGAACAACCTTTGTGATGAACATCCAAATAATTATATATTTTAATGGATAATATATATTATTTATAGATAATTCATCAGAGCTATCTAATCTACTCATCATGTGAACACCAAAGGGAGTTAAGTTCCTTTGGATAGTTGAAGGTAGAAAAATTATTGAGAAACTAAAATAATTTTTATTCAATGCATCTATGATCACATTACTATATTGTAGAGAATTTTTTTTGATTTGAAATTTTGAATTGAATAGGGGACTAGGATACATCCTCATGAATATTTACATGGTAATATATTATGCTTCATATTAATTTATTATTGACGGAAAATTTACATAGCACATGAGTTTGAGTAAGATACGATATTTTTTTACTTGATGGAATATAAGAATTATTTATATGATGAATGGGGGGATATATATACAAGTCATAAAATTATAATATTTATTTTCAATTAAAAATAGATCAATATGTTCTCTAAAATATAGTTAGAGTTGATTTAATATTTTAAATTTTCAATACATGATGACATTATGATAGGGATCAAGGTGATTGTTTCATTGATTTGGAAGGAATATAATATCATATTTATAATTAGGATAAAAAAGATGCAATATTTCTAGATTTTTAAATGATAGATCTATAAATCATTAATGAAGGGAAAACAACTTATATACGATAAATTAGTTCTCAATAATATATCCAATTAATGACTAAAGTGATTTTTTAGAAGATAAGAGACTAAATTAGATGGTCAAATATTTTCCTAAATTCATCATTCATTATAATGTAATGAGAGTATAAGGCCCCAGCCTAAAAACTTACTTAATCTTGAGTTATTACAAGATTACACATTGAGGGTCTTTTCAGGTTTAGTGTTTTAGAGACTTAGATCATGAAACTTGCATTACATTCTACATTTAAAAAATGTGGTTATATAAAAGACAGTATTCATTCTTCTCATCAACGGAAACATATTGAAAATAAAACATGGATTCTTTCTTGACACATCCTTGACACTATCATCACATCATGTACCTTTCCCTTAACCTGTGAAAAACATTTCAAAAACTTGGGATGAGCATAAAAAGCTCAGTAAGGGTTATAAAAATATGGAATGGAAACATGAGTTCACATACACATAAGAATGAAATCATACTTTACCCATAAAACATAGGCACTTTAACATACCTCATCAAATCATGAATAAATCATAGAAATCATAAGACATAAAGGTAACTTGAGGCATTCATAACATCCTTACGTAGGGAGTAACCCTCTTGGTTACGTTTGGAATACACATCACAGTATATTCCCTAAATCTCTTCGGAGAAACCTTAACATTTAACTCCTTCGCATTACCCAATGCATTGGAGATCTATATCGGGCTCACTCGCCCTTAGTTTATCACGGAACCACCCGTCTTCATAATAATTCCCATGAACCTCAACATAATCGTATCACATAAAAATGCATAAAGGAAACATAACATTTCAACCTTTCAATCAAAAGATATCAATACAACAAATTGATATAAAAACATTATGAAAACCATTTTCAATACCAAAATAAAATAAAAGTAAAACATGGTATTTATTTTTCTTTAAAAAAGAAGGTATGGCTTGTAGCGGAAGCCGAAACTCAAATAATGGTCACGGAGGCGGAGAAGTCGTTGTCTCTGCATACGTATGACAAAAACATCCCCTTTTGTCGTTTTGTAAAACACTTCGTATAAAAAAGATTCATTTTGGATAAACGTAAAAGTCAAAGGGGTTTATACACCGTATAAATGAAGGTTATGTATAAAACAAAATATGCCTCAATGAAAGGAGATTGAGACGAAGTCCTATACAAAGACGGTATCCTTGGTTTAAGGATAAATCAATTAAATAATTATGTGTGAAAAAAGAATACACCAAATATAAGTGGATATTAAGTGTAAAATAATCAAAGGTCATTCACACATATTCAAAGGATGACACATTCAATAACTACATGTTGAACCCAAAGAAATCGAAATTGGGTTTAGAAGTTCCCTTGACATCCAAACGGCGTCACATCAAAATGAATTGATGAGAGATAAAAAAAAGGGTATCTCATCACTTGGACATAAAATTTACATCAATAAGGATATATGAGAACACATCCCAACATAACAATATGTAAATTAAAAGACCCAACAAAATAAGTCTTTTAAAAATAGGATGGTGAAAGGTTCCCTTACCGACATGGGTATCGTTCGAAACATACACGTCATTAAAGAAGGACAATACAAAATTTATGTAAATACTCATAAAATAAATTATATTACACAATGATTAAAAAAATGGGCAGTACATACACCACTGAAAGGAAATTGTGGAAAATGTAGCATAAATCTCACGGCAATAAAAGTGAGATGAAAAATCTCTTACGAAAACTCGGAAGCCTAACGGCACCACTTAAAACATCCAAAAGTGGATTGATGAGAGGGAATAGGTTCTCTCATCAAATAAAAATAAAGTTTAAAGAAAGAGGAATATAAAATAACATCCCCCAACATAACAAATAAGAGATTAAATGAAGTGACATAAAGGAGAGTACTTAAAAATAAAGATAGAGGTTAGATCTCTTACGAAAATTCGACAGCCTAACGGCGCCACTCAAAACATCCAAAATGGATTGATGAGAGAGAATAGGGTCTCTCATCATATGTACATAAAAATTACAGTAATATTAATATAAAATAACATCCCAATCACCAAAAATATGAGCTTTAAAAGAATGACATAAAAGAGTGTACTTAAAAAAAAGAGAAGAGTAGGATCCCTTACCTTGGGTCCGACTTGACTCGATCATTCTTTAACGTCCTGAATAATAAACATGAGTTAATTTCCACTTTATTAAGAACCTTTTTCTAGTTCATTATTCCTTTTAGATCACTTATTGTCATGTTATAAACATTATTTAATCATTTAAGTTAATAATGTTTGTTTTGTCAATATTTGGTTCTTAAGTCGAAAGTGGACTTCTTACAATTACATGTTGTTCGTGTGGTCAAAGGTTCTTTATATCCAGAATGAAATTCCTGATTTGGATAGAATATATATCATATATATCCAACATATACATGTATTTATAATATTACATAATCATTTAGAGGTAAGAAATGAAATGCACCGTTCATGGAGACGGTAAGCCGTACGTACGCATGAACGCTACTTTCATTTCGTTGTCATATTAATGGAATTAAAAAAAATGAGAGGTATGTATATTTTAATTCCAGAATTATATTCATAATTTATATGTATCATTCATCATATATATCCATTATATACATGTACTTAAAATAGTACATTACATTTGGGGATAAGAAATGAAATGCACCGTTCATGGAGACGGTAAGCCGTATGTACGCATGAACGCTGCTTTCATTTATATCTCATACATTAATGGAAATAAATAATAATTCATTATAGGTATATTATAATTCCAGTATAACATCATATATAATAACATTAAATCCATCCTCTATACTTCCCACGTATGGCTTTAACGAATCACATCACTTTGAGGGGGCGGTAGTCTGCACTTCCTAAAATGACGATATCGTGTATACCCATAATGGAAGCCATAAAGGTAAGCCACAAATGAAAAATACATAAGCTTAAGAAAAATTTAAACATATTTTATATCATATATAAACATAGTGATATCTTAATGGCCACCTTTGAAGGTGTTATATGAGTGTTGAACAATCATCGTTTCGTGAGGAAAAAATTCGCCATCCACAGAAATAGTATGTTCTTTAACCATTAGATGTAGGTGTGTGTAAGTGTAGCTCGAATACTTATTATAACAACATCCTAGTATATTAAAGATACTGTAGTTGTTAGAAATGAAATAAATAAAATGATTTTAGGGGGTTGGAGAGGCAAAATAAAACAAAAGGGCTCAAGTGAACACATTACCTTAAAATCGAGAAACTCCCTTTGGTTTGAGCTCAAAGGCTTCCATGGGAAGACTTCTGCCCAATGTGAGGCTTCAAGGAGTAAGAGAGGGAAGTGGAGAGACAAAATGGTCAGAGTTTGGCCGAGCCAAAGGCTTTGGTAGTGTGGGTAAGGAGGTGGGGGTGGGGGCCTTTAATAAGAGGAGAGGAGGGGCACTCTAGTAACGTTACAAACCTTTACTTTATTTTCAAAAGCGTTTCGGATTTTAAAGGTCCCATATTGATTTATTTCGAGGATAAGGTGATAAGGGTTCGAAATACACTCATACAATAGGTTTTGGACATGTGTAGGTCTTAGATATTACATTATATTTCCATTTTATTTAAATTGTTAAATAATGAGGTCATCACTGCATCATCATTATGTCATAAATAATTTACTTTATTTAATGTCTAAAAATTATAAAACAATTTCTATGATGTAGGAAATCGTTTTATCTTTACAACGAATATTTATAGTGAAATATCGGACTTGTAAACCCCCATGTAAAAATTGTTTTAGTAAAACATCTCAAGTGTGTTATTTTTACTTTAACTTTAAATAAAAAGAGATTAATGTTATTTTCCAACCAAAGTGACTCCATGGAGCCCCCAAGTTGACCCATGGCTTGTCTTGGTCGGCCATGACACATCAAATAAGGGTAGGACATGTGTCTAGGTATTTTAATTTTATTATAATATCATTTTTTCCTTAAATTGCACTAATTACCTCTAATCGCGATTAATAACTTAATAAGTTACAATTCACCAAAAAATTATTTTTATCCCATAGAACCACATTTTACTTCTTAATGACAACCATTTATGGCGGATTTTTTAAATTCAAAACACAAAGATGGAAAAATTTCATTTAAACGGAAAAATCAGTTTTTATAAGTACCGCTTAGTGGTTTCACTATTCATCAAAATTTGAAGTTTTTCCAAAAATTCCCAAAAAATCACCCTAAGATATATTTGATATTCCAAATTCAAAAACGAAGTATATTTTACAAAATTCCAATCATAGAAGTAACATTAATTAATTTAATAATTAATTCCCGCTGTCATGACAAATAGCGTGTTTTTATGAAACAATAAGTATCAAAAGATTGACACTAGTTTAAGTCCGATTTTAAAGTGAAAATAATTCCAACGACCACTATTGGATTTAATTGTAAAAATATATTCTAATTTTACTTTAAAAAAAATTAAAAAGATAATCTAATCATATAAATAAATTAGATTAAAAAGTGGTTTTGAATTAAAATACAACATTTTACACTATTCATTAAAAAAAAGAACATTATCGGAAAGATACCAAAAATTTACACAAAGTAAATTTTGATGTCCCGATTCTAAAGAAGAGTTTTATTTGGACCAATAGAATGTATAAGAGTGAAAAAAACTATATTTAATGATGGTTCGCCATCAAAAGGTGATAAGTGAAGCTTCAGTGAAAACTAGGCCATATACGCCTAAAATTGAATTCTTTCCGCATTTTAAGCCTTTATCTTTTATTGGATAATTGTAAAAACATTTAAAAACATATATAATAATATTTTAGTTATTTATATCTATTCCTGCCAATACAACGTCTATATGTTAACTACCATTTAAAATAATATTATTTTATTATTAGAGTGCAATATAAGATTCCCAAGAAACTCGTTGTTGCGTGTTGGGTACGCCATCGAGCATAGCATCCCCTTTAAAGTAATATTAATATTTTCTTAATAAATATGGACAAATATAAAATTTTCATATTCTTTATTTACCTGGGGTGTTACATCCTTCCCCCCTTTTGGGAATTGCATCCTCGCAATTTTAAAATTGGTCTTGGAAACATCCTTGAAAGTCCCACATCGGAAGAAGAGTCGGTAAAACAATCACTTTAAAATAAAGAAAGATAAGTACAAAGGTCACCCGAGTTAACCTATACTATGATTCCAAGTATGAAAACATGGACATGGAGGAGAAAACATAGGGTCATGTTCTGATGAAGAGTGATAGAAAACATGTTTAGGAGAAAGTTAACCATGAGAAAATCAAAAACTTATGATGGGTTAAACGATATTCGATTCCCCAGTAGGAAAAGTTAATAAACAACATTTTTGTTTTAAGATAATTTTTATTGGGGAATTTATTCATAAGGAAACATAATCACTTATCATGTTGACTTTCAACTTTTATTAGATTCCTTACACAAACTCATATTTCCTCCAAAAGGAGAGTATTTAGGAAGACTTGTTCACATTAAGAGTACTATAATAAACTTTTAGAGAATCACCTAATCCACAAAAGAGAACTATATACGTCCCATGTCTTTAGACTTTAACCAAAACCAAAACCAAAAAGGCTAGTACAAGATCAGATAATCCAGAAAAGGATAACACTTTATAAAAAGAAAATCTATTCTTAACCTCCAAAATTTGTCCAACAAAACCCAAAGTTCAACGAGGACCATTAGATAAAAAAAATTTCCATAAAATTCTTCAAAGTAAACCAATATAAGATTGAAACCCAAATATTTGAAAGATTTAGTCACATAGTCTACCAAGTTAAATCGTAACATTTATCTCCAAACGACATCAGTTGCTCCTAAAGTCTCGTATTGAAAAGTAATTAACCTAATCACATATCCTCCATGATAGGTTAATCATTTTCATAAAAAAACCCAAAATCAACTAACTATTAATTCATAAAATCATATAACTATAATGAATCAGTCAAACTAACCAGGGAATTCATGTAGTCCTGTGGTAGGCGATAAATACCAGTCGCACTTTGGGTGTGGGTTCGATTCTCGCAGCATTGTCCGACGCGACGGGTTATCACACGGTCTACGTGTTGTCCCTTTTCCAAAACTATATAATTCTCAAAACATTTCCCAAAACGAGATAAAATCTTCAAAAATAATCATAACATATTTTAACCTCAAGTTTATCTCATGCCTTTCATTTTCGATCATAAAATATAATAACCCATAATTACCTCAAAAGTAAGGATCATATAAACCCTAATGGTTACCATTTTAATTATTACCTGAACTTCCACATCGATTTTTCATCTCATACATGATGTATTATAGAACATACCAAGGTTCACGTGGTTGATCATGACTCCTTGATAGTTAGTTTAGATCAACCACAAGTTTCCTCATTGAATACCCCATTTCATCGAGTCACTTAATCAGAGAACCACCACAGTTTTTTTCAAACCAATTGTCACTTTGGTGCCTGCGAGATCCAACCATTCACTAAAAACAGAAATGTCAGTGTGAGTATATCAACAAAACCATCATGTACTAATGAGGAAGGTAAACACTCAGATATACTTACTCATTCACTTTATCTAAAACTATGACTCCTTCTGAAATCCTAACCATTATGGTAATGTCACTTATGCTAGGAGAATACCCTAACCTCTAAAGTTATCTAAACCGACCTCTGATACCAACTATAAGGCCCCAGCCTTAAACCTTACTTAATCTTGAGTTATTACAAGATTACACATTGAGGATCTTTTCAGGTTTTGAGTTTTAGAGAAATAGATCATGAAACGTGCATTAAATTCCACATTTAAACAAAGTGGTTACATAAAAGATAGTATCCATTCTTCCCATCAACAGAAACATATTGAAAATAAAACATAGATTTTTTCTTGACACATCTTTGACACTATCATCACATCATGTACCTTTCCCTTGACCTGTGAAAAACATTTCAAAAACTTGGGATGAGCATAACAATCTTAGTAAGGGTTATAAAAATATGGAAAGGAAACATGAGTTCACATACACATAAGAATGAAATCATACATTACCCATAAAACATAGGCACATTAACATACCTCATAAAATCAGGAATAAATCATAGAAATCATAAGACATAAAGGTAACTTGAGGCATTCATAACATCCTTACATAGGGAGTAACCCTATTGGTTACGTTTGGCATACCCATCACAGTATATTCCCTAAATCTCTTCGGAGAAACCTTAAAGTTTCACTCCTTCGCGTTACCCAATGCATTGGAGAGCTATAACGGGCTCACCCGCCCTTAGTTTATCATGGAACCACCCGTCTTCATAATAATGCCCAAGAACCTCAACATAATCGTATCACATAAAACATGCATAAAGGAAACATAACATTTCAACCATTCAATCACAATATATCAATACAACACATTGATATAAAAACATTATGAAAACCATTTTCAATACCAAAATAAACGAAAAGTAAAACATGGTATTTATTTTTATTTTAAAAAGAAGGTATGGCTTGTAGAGACGCCGAAACTCAAATAATGGTCACGGTGGCGGAGAAGTTGTTGTCGCCGCATACGTATGACAAAAACATTCCCTTTTGTCATTTTGTAAAACACTTCGTATAAAAAAGATTCCTTTTGGATAAACGTAAAAGTAAAAGGGGTTTATACACTGTATAAAGGAAGGTTGTGTATAAAACAAAATATGCCTCAATGAAAGGAGATTGAGACGAAGTCCCATAGAAAGACGGTATCATTGGTTTAAGGATAAATCAATAACATAATTATGCGTGACAAACGAATAAACCAAATATAAGTGGATATTAAGTGTAAAATAATCAATGGTCATTCACACATATTCAAAGTATGACACATTCAATAACTACATGTTGAACCCAATTAAATCGAAATTGGGTTAAGAAGTTCCCTTGACAGCCAAATGACGTCACATCAAAATGAGTTGATGAGAGATAAAAAAAGGGTATCTAATCACTTGGACATAAAATTTACATCAATAAGGATATATGAGAACATATCCCAACATAACAATATGTAAATTAAAATACCCAACAAAATAAGTCTTTTAAAAAGAGGAGGGTGAAAGGTTCCCTTACCAACATGGGTATCTTTTGAAACATACACCTCCTGAAAGGACAATACAACATTGATGTAAATACTCATAAAAGAAATTATATTAAACAATGAGTAAAATAATGGGCAGTACATAGACACTGAAAGGAAATTGTGGAAAATGTAGAATAAATCTCACGGGAATAAAAGTGAGATGAAAAATCTCTTACGAAAACTCAGCAGCCTAACCGTGCCACATAAAACTTCCAAAATGGATTTATGAGAGGGAATAGGTTCTCTCATCAAATCAACATAAATTTTACAGAAATAGGAATATAAAATAACATCCCCCAACATAACAAAGAGGAGCTTAAATGAAGTGACATAAAGTAGATTACTTAAAAAAGAAAGAGAGAGGTTAGATCTCTTACGAAAATTCGGCAGCCTAACGGCGCCACTCAAAACATCCAAAATGGATTGATGAGAGAGAATAGGGTCTCTCATCATATTTAAATAAAAATTACAGTAATAGTAATATAAAATAACATCCCAATCACAAGAAATATGAGCTTTAAAGGAATGAAATAAAAGAGTGTACTTAAAAAAAAGAGAGGAGTAGGATCCCTTACCTTGGGTCTGACATGACTCGATCATTCTTTAACGTCCTGAATAATAAACATGACTTAATTTAAAATTTATTAAGATCCTTTTTATAGTTCATTATTCCTTTTAGATCACTTATTTTCAGGTTATAAACATTATTTAATCATTTATGTTAATAATGTTTGTTTTGTCAATATTTGGTTCTTAAGTCGAAAGTGGACTTCTTACAATTACATGTTGTTCGTGTCGTCAAATGTTATTTATATCCAGAATACAATTCCTGATTTGGATAGCATATATATCATATATATCCAGAATATACATGTATTTATAATATTACATAATCATTTAGAGGTAATAAATGAAAGGCACGGTTCATTGAGACGGTAAGCCGTACGTACACATGAACGCTACTTTCATTTCGTTGTCATATTAATGGAACTAAAACTAAATGAGAGGTATGTATATTTTAATTCCAGAATTATATTCATCATTTAGATGTATCATTCATAATATATATCCATTACATACATGTACTTATAATAGTACATTACATTTGGGGGTAAGAAATGAAATGCACCGTTCATGGAGACGGTAAGCCGTACGTATGCATGAACGCTACTTTCATTTATATATCATACTTTAATGGAAAGAAATAATAATGATATATAGGTATATTATAATTCCCGTATAACATCATATATAATAACATTAAATCCATCCTTTATACGTCCCACGTATGGCATTAACGAATCACATCACTTTGAGGGGGCGGTAGTCCACACTTCCTAAAACGACGATATCGCGTATACCCATAATGGAAGCCATAAAGGTAAGCCACAAATGAAAAATAAAGAATCATAAGTAAAACATAAACATATTATATATCATATATAAATATATTTATATCTTAATGTCCATATTTGAAGGTGTTATATGAGTGTTGAACAATCATCATTTCGTGAGGCAGAAATTCGCCATCCACGGAAACAGTATGTTCTTTAACCATTAGATGTAGGTGTGTGTAAGTTTAGCTCGAATAATTATTATAAAAACATCCTAGTATATTTAAAATACTGGATTTGTTACAAAATAAATGAATAAAAAGAGTTTAGGGGGTTGGAGAGGCAAAATAAAACAAAAGGACTCAAGTGAACACATTACCTTAAAATCGGGTAACTCCCTTTGGTTTGAGCTCAAAGGCTTCCTTGGGAAGACATCTTCCCAAAGTGAGGATTCAAGGAGTAAGAGAGGGAAGTGGAGTGACAAAATGGGCAGAGGTTGGCCAAGCCAAAGGCTTTGGGAGTGTGGGTAAGGAGGTAGTGTTGGGGGCCTTTTATAAGAGGAGAGGAGGGGCACTCTTGTAAAGTTACAAAAGTTTACTTTATTTTCAAAAGATTTTCGGATTTTAAAGGTCCCACATTGAATTATTTCGAGGATAAGGTGATAAGGGTTCTAAATCCACTCATCCAATAGTTTTTGGACATGTGTAGGTCTTAGATATTACATTATCTTTCCATTTTATTTAAATTGTTAAATAATGAGGTCATCGCTGCATCATCATGATGTCATAAATAATTTAATCTATTTAATTTCTAAAAATTATAAAAAACGTCTATGATATAGGAAATATTTTTATATTTCCAATGAATATATATAGTCAAAATTCTGACTTGTATACCCCCATGTAAAAATTGTTTTAGTAAAACATCTCATATGTGTGTCATTTTTTACTTTAACTTTAAATAAAAAGATATTAATGTTATTTTCCAACCAAAGTGGCTCCATGGGATCCCCAAGTTGACCCATGACTTGTCTCGGTCGTCTATGACACATCCAATAAGGGTAGGACATGTGTCTAGGTATTTTCATTTTATTATAATATCATTTTTTCCTTAAATTGCAGTAATTACCTCTAATCGCGATTAAAAACATAATAAGATACTATTCACCAAAAATTTATTTTTATCCCATTGAACCACATTTTACTTCTTAATGAAAACCATTTATGTCGGATTTTTGAAATTCAAAACACAAAGATGGCAAAATTTCATTTAAACAGATAAATTTGTTTTTATAAGTAGCACTTAGTGGTTTCACTATTCATCAAAAATTGAAATTTCTCAGACAATTCCCAAATATTCACCCTAAGATATATTTGATATTCCGAATTCAAAAATGAAATCTATTTTACAAAATTCAAAACATATAAGTCACATTAATTAATTTAATTATTAATTCTAGCTTTCATGACAAATAGCGTGTTTTTATGAAACAATAAGTATCAAAAGATTGACACTAGTTTATGTCTGATTTTAAAGTGAAATTAATTCCAACGACCACTATTGGATTTAATGGTAAAAATATATTCTAATTTCACTTTAAAACCAATTAAAAAGATAATATAATCATATAAATAAATTATATTAAAAGAGGTTTTCAATTAAAATACAACATATTACACTATTCATTAAAAAAAGAACTTTATCGGAAAGATACCAAAAATTTACACAAAGTAAATTTTGATGTCCCGATTCTAAAGAAGAGTTTTATTTGGTCCAATAGAATGTATTAGAGTGAAGAAAATTATATTTAATGACATTTCACCATCAAAAGGTGATAAGTGAACCTTTAGTGAAAACTAGTGCATATACGCCTAAAATTGAATTCTTTCCGTATTTTAAGCCTTTATCTTTTATTGGATAAATGTAAAAACATTTAAAAACATATATAATCATATTTTAGTTATTTATATCCATTCCTACCAATACAACGTCTATATGCTGCCATTTAAAATAATATTATTTTATTATTAGAGTGCAACGTAAGATTCCCAAGAAACTCGTTGTTGCGTGTTGGGTACGCCATCGAGCATAGCGTCCCCTTTAAAGTCATATTAATATTTTATTCACAAATATGGATAAATATGAAAATGTCATATTCTTTATTTACCTGGGGTGTTACAGAGAGTTTCAGAACCATTTATATTTCTAGAACATATCATGCATGAAGATGACAATTTTGGAAGAACCTAAATGTTTTTCATGCTCTATTCATTAGAAAAGAAAAATATCAATATCATTTTAAAATGATATATTTGGTTGGAAAAATAATGAATGAAATTGTAAATAATTTATCTCATTTTTTAATGTGTCAATAGTTTAAGGATACAAAACAAAAAACTAAGAAAATGTAATTATATTAATGATACTATAATGGAAATGGTAAAACATCATCATGGATTTTGTCATTAGACTCCAGAAACTTGTGAATTAAATAATTTGATTTGGGTTATATTCGATAAGAATAAAAAGCTAGAACACATCATTTAAATTATAAAATACATCCCCCTTGATCCTCTTTTTTAAAAATAAATTACAGTCGAAAGGTATTATGCAATATCATATTATAATATATCTGATAATGATCCGGAGTTTTCGTAAATGTTCATGTCAATTATTTGGTAGTATTTGGATATAGAGTTGATTATCAAATCAACATATCAGTTTAAGATAGATGGACAGTCTGAGAGAATAATTCATACCCAGTTGGATATACAGAGATATTTTTCAATTTTTTTAAAATGTGGTTAGGATCAACACCTTCCTCTGATAATTTTCACTTGAAACAATATCCTTTCGCAGAGCCTTTCGAGAACCCCTTATTAGTCATTATATGGAATGATTAATATATATCCTACATTATGGGATGAATTTTGAGATATAAATTTGTTTTGTATCAAAATAGTTGAATAAAATATTGAGAAATTATGGTAATTAGTATAATATTAAGGAAGGTAAAATTTGAATGAAAATATATGAGCAAAATCATTTGTGAAACCTAGAATTTGATTTTTCTTTTGGGAAATGATTCATGTGAGTTATCCATGAAATAATGTAGTGTGATGTAGTAATAATATAATAATGGTATGTTGGTATATTTTCCCCTATTGTATTCTTGATGAAGTTGGGATGGTGGATTATGACATGGTGCTTCCAACGAAACTCTCGCATGTTCATTTTGTATTATATGTATCTCTCCAATGGATATATATACCCAATATATGTCATGTAACTAACTATTATGTTCATCAATGGTGGATTGATCTTTCAAATGATGAAAACTAGTATAAAAATTCTATTATTGAGATAAAGTACATATCATGATTAATTTCCATGTTCAATTTACCATCAAGAATCTAAAATTCATAGATGTGACATGGTAAAATGAGGATATGATGAAACAAAAATATCCTCATTTTTTATATCATTGTGTCATGATTTGGATGGTGAAATTAATTTTATGTGTGGTATACTATAATACGATTTGATATTATGATAAATTTAACTTCAAATAAGTTTCTTTCGATAACATGAGATGTACACAACCACGAAACTAAGATATTTTTGAAAACAAATTATACAATAAAAAAATTGTTATTTTTTTGTTTATATACACGTAACAAAAATTTGAAGATATTTTTTTATTTTCAATATTAAAAAGTAATAGATAAATTAGAAATCAATTTAATTAAAATAAATATATGTTATAAAATTTCATTTTTCAAAAAAAATAGTTTCTATTTCATTTTTGTGAGGTCACAATAAAATAATTATACACCACTTTGGGAATAAAATTATAAATAAATTTTATTCATAAAATAAGTATTCTATATTTGAAATTGGTGGGGTTAAATTTTGTTATTATGTCAATTAATTTTCTTTTCAATTATAAATAATATGTTTCTTAAATATTCATCACTATGGTAATGGTAAATCATCTAAAAAATAGTTGAAAAATTAGTATAACGGTGTAAAATTTTAGTAGACATTATATTATCAAATTATATGAGATGGGATTTCCCATTTCATTCCTTGTTTACAATGTATGTAAATTGGTTCCATTTTCCATTTATAATTACATATATAATATTTCATGTTATGAAATTTACAAAATATCACTATATTGAATTTAATAGAAACAAATTTCTTTATATAAGGAAATATAGTGGATATTTTAATTTATAAATATTTACTATAATTTGACAAAAATTTACCATGTTTAATATTTTCATTTACAATATTATAAACATAAATGATTGGAAATAACTATCATGGTGCATATTGAATCATTATAAAAATAATGCAAATGATATTAAAAACTATAAATGTAATATTATTTGGGTCAATTATTATATTCCATGATTTCCATAAATATATATACAATTTAATGAACGTTTTATGTCTTTAGATTTGAATTTATTTTTTTCATGTTGTCTTTAATTTGAAATTTGATTAATAGTGTTAGAAATATTATTAATGATATTTTATTCTTAATAAAATTTCATTAAATTTCTTATTGATTGAGAATTTTTAAAAAAAAAGACAAGTAAGAAGATAAATGGATATAAATTTCAACCCATGGTCATTTATATTTAAATTTCTATATTACACAAATTATTATATACCTTTTATTAAAAAACCAGATTAGTAGGGCTAAGATTAATGTTGGTAACCAAAGGGTTTAATAAAAAATAAATTGTTTAAATTAATAAAAATACATATCTATATTTCTTTTTAGAATTATATTTTTACGTTATTCTATTAAGCATTGAATTTGTATCCTTTTTTATTTATTTAGCATGAGAATGACATTATTATATTTTAATATTTTTTATGTATATGTGTGTACATTCCCTTACTTTTTATCAGACTCTAATTATTTCTTTTCAATAGACCACATTGAGTGATGAGAGATTAATGTGGGAGAGATCTTCTTGTTTGTACATTCACAAGTCACCGATGGACCTTTCTTCATCCCCTCCACCCTCAATTGGGGTGGGTCATCAAACATCTTTCAAAGGTGGTCGACCCCCACCATTTACCCCTTTCTATAACCTTGATTTTGTCCCCTCATTCCTTCGAATAGATCTCATCCTGAAGGCTCTATAAATCATTAATGGATCTCCACAATTTTCGATCTCAAATAAAGAGTTCACAAACGCTTTTTCATTGATGCATCATACTTTGATTTTACCTGTCATGCTTTGTCGACCATCAGTGGATGATTTTTGCAATTTTGTTTTTGATTAATGGGGCCTCCAAGAGTGTGAGACAGTAGGGATTCTCTACTCTAAAATAATAATTATATGGTTTTCATTGGAGGATGATGTTATCTTGGATTTTTCAAGTGCTCCTAATCCTAGTAATGGGTTTCATTTTTTCTAGTTCATTTGGTCCTACATCTATCATATGAAGCAGGAATTATCATCCAAGGATGTTTGGGTAAGGTTTCCTGAAAATAACCATCCCTTTCAGAACTCGTTAATTCATTTCATTCTAGGGAATCTCATAGGCCATTATCTTTGACATGATATTCAAACTCCATCAGTATGTCACCCAATATCACTAATATTATGTGTTTAGGTATATCTATCAAAGCCACCTATCGAGTTTTTTTCGATCACTGTGGCTGATGAGTTTGGTTATAAAAAAATCAGTAATTTTTGAAACATGGTATGATTTATGTTTCTAGATTAAAAACTATGACATCGAGAGAAGGCTTGTAGGTGTGCAATGCAGAAGGATCTTGGATTAACTGATATTTTGACTGAGATGTTCCCGAATGATGTGCCTTCTTTTCGAGATAGTCTAGTGTGTGTGAACTATTTTGGTGATATCGTGGATTGTGATATGGATGAGTATAATCATCATCATATTCAAGATGATGGTACAGAATTGGTGTTGAATGCTGAGTGAAATCATGTGGGGTAAAAATAGGAGTCTTGGATTCAAAATATTGAGAAGGCTTTCTACTCTAGTACAGCCCATTTGGTGAAGTCCCCTATTAGGATGCATGTTGAAAATGGTAGGGGATGGAAGGATGAGTGAAATGAACCTTCTATAAAGTTGGATATATCATGTTCTATTCAGATAATCTAGAATGATACCATTTCAAAATTCAGTGACGCTACTCAGTTAAGGCTAAATAAATCTAATCATCTTTTTCCTGATCCAAAGCTCAAGGATGTTTTATGAAGATTATTATGTGATCTGAATGAAATGAACCCTCCAGTGGAAGTGGTTCCTTATAGAAATATAGTGGCCTTGGGTGTTTCTATTGACTCTAATTATGCTACTCACACTTGGATGCAAAGGGTGATATATCAAACTCATGAGGTGATGGAAAATGATGTAGTTATAATTCATACAACTCATAGTGAGATGGAATGAGAAGCTCATGTTATTGTAGGTGTCAGCTAATTTGAATTTGGAAGCTTCCATGACTCCCTTGGATGTATAATATTCAAATGTGGTGTGTTGAGGGAGTGACATTAAGAAAAGTATTATTAGAGATGTGGAAGTCATTGAGTTCTGTAATTTTTTTGATTAGATGCTGATTGAGGAACCTGTCATGGAGATTAAGGATGAGTTGGTCAGGACATCAATAGTTTGGAAAAATGTCTCTGGGAATGATTCCAATGCAGTAAAATCAGAGGAGGATGTTTTTTGAGATATTTCTCTAAGTTTGACGAGAATCAAGAGTCTCAAGTTCATTTGTAAATGGATAAAAAATTATTCCTTTTTTCCAACACCAATAGAGACACAGTCAACCAAAAAGGTGAAATCTACTGATACAGACAGTGATTCCGCCTTCATTTAGAAGATGTTTGGTGATATGAATGAGTAATCCTTGGAATATATTTAGATCTCAGATGAATAAGTTTTGGATCAAGTTTTATCTCTTTATGTTACTGAAGACGTAGCTACTAAAATGAAGGAGATGTCATTCATTGTGGATATCAATGAGGGGAAATATACATGGATTTTAAAGTATGAAATTATTCTGGTATGGGGTTTCATTAGAGGGAATATCAGCATTGAGAAGTACATGTAGACATGGTACATGTTGTCCTTTCATTTTAAATATTTTATAATTGATAAACCAGACACCCAGGTTACACATATCTCTTGGAAACTGGTTAGGGAGATTAAATCTGGTAGGCTCAGATTATACTTATGTGGCTCTCCCATTTATCTTTGTGTTCAAACTCCCAGTTTATCAATTTTTTCATAAAATTGTTTGAATTATAATGATTTAATTTTTAGTATGTTAATACACAACATTGATCCATCTAGATCAAAAAAATTACAATCATTTTATAATATTTCTCATACATAAACAATACATTCTATTATTCTTAAAACAACAATACATGTGTCTAAAAAAGTATCCAACCTAATAGTCTCAATGAAGAGGTAATAATCTTACCCATCTTCTTTCAATTCATTTATTTTTCTCCATTAGAAAAATATATGGTACTCATCATAAAATAATAAAATCAGTACCCTAAAACTAGATAAATTTTATTCTTATCATGTTACCACATTATTGAAACTCATTTAGAAATATTGAGATGTGAATGTAACACTCATGGATATATTTGAAATATCACCACCACATAGTGATATAATTCCTTTTCTATAAACATATTTCAGGGGAAATTACTATGTTTTATTTTATGTTTTTATGGGAAATTTAGGTATTAAATATTCATATATTTTTATTCGTTATTTATTTTTTCATTCTATGTTTGGTAATAAGGATATATTTAATTATTATATATGGTATGTATGAGAAAATAGTTATTATCAAATGATTAATTAATATTCACCCTTATTTCATCCCAATAATTGAAAAGTGAAGACATTATTCATGCATACGTACAAGCTACCATCCCACTGAATAATGTAATTTATTTTTCAATCCTTAAATATTATAGAATATTATTAATATTTATACAGTGAATATATGTCTTATTTCAATCATAGATTTAATTATGTAGTTGATATAACTGTCATCTATATACAGGGACATGTTGTACAGAATAAAAATTCTCATGAAAATTGAATTAATGAATACCCTAAAATGCCTTTTTAATAAAGAATTACTCATATATGGGTTTTTGAATTACTACTTGTGGATTATTTATGATATTATGATTATTTAAAAAAATATAATATATAAATATAATTAATATATAGTTATTATTATATATTTTAATTTTCTTTCAAAGAATTTAAAATTCAAGGTAAGGTATTTGTGTTATAATCGATTTTCTTATTAGGATTTTTTTTAATTAAGTTTATAATAAATTCATTTAATAACATGCAACTCAATAATAATGTAGATTTTATTTTTCAATATATATGTTATGATAATAAAAAATTTCTTTAATTTTATCACTTTCTATAATAATACGATAGAAAAAATATTTTTATGGAATAAGTAATTATATATCTCAATTCATTCATATATACATTTTCATCCATATCTATGTTTTATAATAATTAATTAAATAATGATTATAATATTATAATATTATTTTATAATGTCATTTTCACCCATTTTATAATTATTGTAATTATTTTTAAAAATAATATTCTTACTATTATCTGAATGAGATTCAATTGAGAGTTTACCAAAAAACGTGAAATAAATAACAGTTTTAACACAAAAAACATGAATTGAATTTCCCAACATCTATACAAATAAAATAATTGAATACTCCTTTATACATTTGAATTGTTAATTTAAATAAAATAATTCTATAATATTTGAGAAATTTATATATTTTTTTTTATATAAAAATAAATAATCAATTTTCATCAACAAATATTTCTATGATTAGCTAAAGTAATTACTAATAAATTATAACATCATTATATGTTATTTATTAATAACTATAAACATAATTTAATGATGACATATTATTTATTTATCTAATTTTTTTTATTTTTATGATGATGAAGTATTGATTAATCCCATTTCCTTTTGCAGTTATTAGTTTGAATGAATGTATTTATAATAATGATGAATAAATATGAGTGGATTTCTGATTATGTGATGTGCGAGACTAGTGTTTTATTTCTATATAATTCATTCGGAGAAGGTAAATATTTTTTTAGATTTAATTATACATGGGGGTTATCCCATTCCAAAAAAATAGTATTCATGGGAGATTATTCAATGCCATAAGAGGGTATTCTAGAGGTTATCCCAAATCCTGAAACCGTAATACAGATAGTTATCCAAAGACAAAAATTAAATTCATATACTTCATTGTTTCATTAATCTAATATTTATATTATTATTATTATGAATCAATTTATTCTAATCATTTAAAATATTATCTTATTCCAATGTTATGATCTAACATGACTTCCTATTTGATCAAATTATGATTCCTGACCTAGGAACTCTATTTATTTAGGCCCTGAAATATGTTTTTAATCTACGAATTTCTTTATATATTTTTTCAATTATTAATCTCATATTCTCTAGCACATAACTTACATGAATTCATTTAATGATAACTAATATCTCCATTTTTTACCCTTACTGGGAATATGACCTCACCCATTATTATGTCTATGTAGAGACAATGATTTTATGAACTATATAAGAGACAATGTGTAGATATTTTTGTACAGTGTCTTATGTATATGTGACACTAAAGACATTAAACCATTCTAGATTAAGAATTCATTGTAATGATATGTACTAAATATTTATAAACTAAGATGTAAAATTTATGTATGAATGGTTTGGTGCATTATATATGTGGTATTGTATATATTGTCAATTTTTTACACAATCAAATTATTCTTTATATTTTGTGTTATTTTTTATTTCAATGGTTATAAGTTGTTTATAATTCTATTGAGATTAATTTTTTTAGATTCCATGAGTACAATAAAGTCCCTTGATTCATGAGGAACTAACATGGTGTTACTCACAAAACTCAAATATATTAGAGGTGGGAATTGGGTGACACCAACGTCATTACAGCCTCTCTGAGTTGTTTCCCTTTATCTAAGGTCATTTAAGAGAAATATCATAGGAATGTTGTGTCATAGATATAGTTTTTGGAGACAGTTATATTTAATGGTTTGGTTTTTTAAACATAGGTTGTAACGCCTCGACCCTAGAAGCCCAGAGTCTGTGCATTATTATGTATCATTGGCATGATCACAAAAGATCAAGTATGGAAAGACGAATCAGTTTAGAAGTCTAGGAAAATAGATTACACACATGAAAGTTGCATTACACATTACAACATACAACAAAAAATCCTTTGACAATTCTATTATTACCTTAGAATAACATGATATCATAAACATAAAACACTTCTTGGGTTCCTGTGAAAAATTAATCATAGAAAGTGGTGAGCTCAGATGCTCAGTAAGGATAACAATATAGCGAAAACATACATAAATAAGCATAAACATTTAAGGAAATGTATAATACTAAAACAAAAGACTTTTAAACATAAACTTCTACATAATATTGAAATGATGCAATAAAATAATTCCATTTAGTTATTCAGATGGATATTTTACTAGTCGATTAATCACATGCAATATTAATATCCACATTCATAATGATTGAATGCATAATTCCATACTTCCTAACCACATAGTCAAGTACTTATGCCAAGACTACAAATAATATTTTTTCAAGGTCATGTGCCAAGAAACTAGTTAGTCTCATGACACATACCGATGCATCTAGGTGCTATAGCGTGTTCCACCCATCCCTTATCAAGTACAATGCATTTCTCATATGAAAACGTTTAAAAGTAACAAAAAAATTCATATTAAAACAAGCATACAAAATGCCAATACATTATCCATAAAACATGAATTCTATAAAAATAACACATCCATATTCAAACATATCACAAAACCTTCAATACAATATTTACGATTTGTATCATAATAAATTAACATCAAACAAGATTAATATCCATCAAGGGATGTTGATTTAGATGAAAATGATTTATAAAAATCGTTGAGAGAAATATCTATTTTTCATAAAAACATTTAAAAGTCACACAATTTAGAAAGGTAGACATTTAAAGACATTTTGTATTCAAAGTGTCCCATACAACTCTGAAACATGTGAAATGAATTAACATTTTAAAAACATTCATGTTCATATAAATATATTCTTAAAACCCATTATGAAAATATGGACATTAATGACAATGATTTAGAAGAATAAATTTTTAAAACAATTAAAATGATGTTTCAGTAAAAAATTACTTTAAAATAATACCTTTGAAAACACTTATATGAAACAAGGACATGTATAATAAATATTTCCCAGTAGATTCATACACATAAACAATCTCAGATAATAATGAGATTGAAGAATTAACACATACCTTGCACTTTCCTTTAGTCGAGGGTATGTTTAACCTCCGGAATGAAGATCGTAGTATGTTATTTAATTATAAAAAAGCAATATTAATATTTATGATATCATAAATGATTCATTTATGACTTTATACTAACCAATTAATAATAATTTCCATGTTAAATTAATATTTCGGGTAATAATAGCTTTCTTTATCTTACATGTTTTAACTTATTACTCTTGATTGTATCACATAGATCAATATTTAAATACTTACAGAATATAAAACATGATTTATATATCATATATATTTTGAATATTAATAAGTATAATACAAAAATATATGAAATGGAAAACACCGTTTATGGAGATGATAGTCTGTACATATGCATAAACGTTGTTTACGTTTTCATATCATATTCAACAAAACTAAGTGAATAATATATATGTAATTATATATATATAGTATAATTTTTATGTCATATATTTTATACTTATTAATGATATATATTTTATAATCATCATTGAATGGTGAATGTGGAAATGAATCTCATCACATCATGGAGACGATAATCGGTACGTACGGACGAGCGAAAATATCATTATTTTGATATTAAAATAATAAATAATAAAAATGGTATATCATATATAAAGAGTAATTATCATTTTATATTTACTATTTACATCAATTACACATAATTATTACACCCATCCAAATAATAATGTATTGAATAACAATTACAACACGACGTGGATACGGTAAGTCACACGTACTCACGTATACTAACATGTCATTCAAAGTATGGATATAATAATGAATATGGTTTTACCATATTTATGATAACATCATAGTATATAGAAGTTACTGTTGTTATTATTTTATAATGGAAACAACAGAGAAAGATGATGTGGAAGAAGAAAGGAACTTGAAAGATGTGATTAAATATTTACTTCTTTTCAGGTGATTACTTTTGATTGATCAAAAGGGATATATCGATTAAAATTATTACTAAAGGAAGGACTATAGGATTAAGGGAGGACATGTTTAAGGATATTGGGTTAGGGTTTTTAAAAGACAAAAGGATTTGAAGGTGTTAATTAGAGAGAAGGGGAAGTGCCTTTTTATAAGATGGGTGACGGGCACCTTAGGAAAAGCTAGAAAGGTTATTTTATAATAAAATAATTTTCAATTTATAATGGCTCCAAAATGAATTAGTTAATGTTTAAGGTGGTTATGCGTCAAAAAACCCACAACCAATAGGTTTTATACCGGTTTGGGTCACTATATTAACATTATCTTTTAGATTAAACTCTTAGAGAAATAGTTTGACATTTACCATGTCTCTTTGTATTTTTATAATATATGTTTAATAAACATAATATATACTTAAAAGAGTACCCAAAGTGGTTATTTAATGTTAAACCTATCATTATATAAGTTTTTTATCCCCTTATTTTTATAAATAGAATATCAATTAATAATATAATATTTGTTTTAAAAAACCTTTTATCTCAATTATGACAATATTTGGTATTTTGTTTTTGTTTAATTCATAACTTCATTATAACTTATTTGAAAAATAATCTACCCAACCCTAAAATTTCATATTAATCTATAAATTAGTTTAATTCATAAAAAGTCTTAAATTACATTTATTTTTATATTTATAATATCAATTATTTTAATATTCCATTAATAAGGTAATTACTGAATCATTATTGTGTCATAAATAAATTAACTTATATAATGTCTATAAAATATAAATAAACTAACATTCTGTAGGAAATCTTTTTATAATTCTAATGAATATTTATAGTCTAAATGATGACTTATCTAACCCCATGTAAAAATTGATTTACTAAAAGATATTTGTTTAGGTCATTTTTTCCTTTACAATAAGTTAATTAAAATAATGTTTCATTATCATTAATAAGTAGCTCCATGGGGTCCCAAAATAGACCCAAGATGACCATGGTCGTCTGTAACTCATCCAATAATTTTTATGACATGTGTTAAGGTAATTTTGTTTTATTATAATATTCTTTTTTACTTTGAATTACCCTATTTACCTTCAACCGCGATAAATAAAAGTCAAATGTTACAATTCACCGATAAATATTTTCATAATATTGAAAAAAATTTAATACTGTGGTTAACTGTGTCTCTCGTATTTTTGAAATTCAACTCATAGAAATGGTAAAATTATGTTTTATGAAAATTTTAAAATTCTCTTCGGAGGTGTGTAAAACACTGTAAAAAGATCAATAAAATGTTTATATATATTAACATATAATAAAATGAATTATATTGAACTTATATAGGTATTATTTATCTATTTTGATCTAAAATAAATTTAAATAAAATAAATGATTATTTAAATAAGAAGTCAGTATTAACCAATAACTTAGTGTTTTTAACTATTCATCAAAATATGAAAGTTTTTAGAAAAAAAGGAAATTTTCACGCTAAGATAATTTTATTATTTTCAATTAAAAAATTAAGTCTATTTTACCAAATTAAAAACATATATGTTTCATTTTGTATTTCAAAATTCATTCCCATTGTCAAAACCAAAAGGCGTGTTTTTAAGAAATAATAACTAACAAAAGTTTGATACTTGTTTATGTTCAATTTCAATGTGAAATTATTTAAAATGAATAAAATTATATTAAATGGTAAAAATATAATCTATTTATACTTCCAAATAATTAAAATGTATAATTTAACAGTACAAACTATTTTCATTAAAAAGGTTGTTTTTAGTTAAAATATAGTATTTTTAAATATTCACCCAAATATGAAAGTTATCAGAAAAACCCCAAAAATTTATTAAAACTAAAATATTGTGTCCTCGTTATAAAAAAAATGTTTATTTTCTCAAATTTAATATATAAAAGTTTCAAATATTTGTTTTTAAAAAGGATCGCCATTAAAAGGTGTTAAAATTGCATTTTTTTTAAATACATATTTTATCTCAAAATATAATTTTGTTTTTCTCATAATGTATATTAAACTCATAATATGGATTCTAAAATTATAAGGAATATATAGAATTAAAATTTTAGTTAAGACAATTCATAACCGCTTTTGAATGGCCAGTTTGGTCAGTCGTGGTGTGCTTGAACTCGGTGTTGTGTGTAGTGAATTTTATTGAATTACATTGAAGAAATAAGGTACAATGAAATATTTGGGTGTTAAATAGGTTATAGGTTTCATTTTTCCTTGGATTTGGTTATAGGACCAAGTATCTAAACATTTTTGTGGGAGATATATATACCCTTTCAACAAGATATTATTAATTTGTTACATTAATCAAATAATCTATGAAATAATTTATAGGTTATAGAAAAAATTATTTATTAAATTTAAATCATTATAGTTGTGATTATGATGATGTATTTCATGAGTTTAATCACCATCAATGCATTAATAATAATGATTTCATCTTACTTACTATATGATTTTACCTTTTAAATATCCATCTATATTTCCTTAATAGGTTTATCAATATCATGTTTAAATTTTAGAGTTTATTACTATTGTTTAGTTGATCTATGTGGAATCAATCCATGAACCCATTTATGATTTTCCACCAACATATATCAATGTTTTACATCACATATCCATTTTTCATATATAAGAATCTCTACTAGTGGATCATTTTTGTTTCCCATACCTCTGACACATCTTATGTCCTCATGTCAGAACACCCTAATGAATATGAGGTCTCCCACCTCAACCACTATTCTTTTACATGACTATTTGATTTTATATTATTACATAATTTATATTACAAATAATTTTAATTGATAAAATATATTTGATATATAATATCCTACAATAAAATGATACATTTAACAGAATACACCCTTAAAATTAGTAAGAAATAAGGTTATTTGAGTGATCTACTATATAGAAAAATAAAGGGTTCTATTTCCATATATTTGTGATAAATATTGTTAGTGGAAAATTTTATTAATATATGATGGATCATCTATTAGGTTTTATTCTTTTTTGTAACATTCTAAAATCAAGTCCATAAAATCACAAATAGAATACATGAGTTTTCCATTAATATAACAATAGTATGTACTACTCAAATTAGTTTGATTTTTCAAATTTTATTATAACAAAATCAAACATACGATGTGATTTAGAAAATATAATATGAAATAATACACCTCATAACTCTATATTAATACAACACCTTTCAAGAGATACATTAATTTTTTCATTATAATACAAACAATACATTATAAGATGTAAATAATCTAATTTTGTTATTTTAAATATGATAAATAATATTTTATCCCTTACACATGGTGACCTTTATATTATTATCACAAAATTACTCATTATATAATCCCATTTAATCTCAATAATGATTAATGGATAAAAAAATCCATTTGGGTAATTTTCACTAAACCTTCACCTTCAAAATAGAGAGGCATTATGATGGGAAAACTAATATTTTTTCATCATCAATGGTCACTAATATTGTATATTAATTTTGTTATACATCTTAGTGAATCTTTGGTGAATGTAAAACATTGACTTTTATGAGCCCACCAATATCTCCTCTGGCATACTATTATGGATGATAACTGTACCAGAAAATTATAAGGCTACTTCACTATATTGGGAATAGTATTATGGAATATCATTTTATGTATATATTATCTAATAACATAATAGTTTTAATTAATATGTGATACTCAAATTTTTATTTGTTTGATTGACATAATACTCATGGGCATTAAATTGTAACCCATTTAAGAGGCTCATCAAAATCATCATGCAATTCACCTCTCAAGCCAATTGAGTTATTGTCCTCAAAATAGGTATTTCTGGTATAGTATTCCCAATTAAATGTTTAAAGTGCATGTCATAGTCTTATTACTAGAGGTAATCATCACAAATTCTCTATTTATGGATGAATTCATGCTATAAAAATATATATTTTTGGATTTTGTGTTAAATAAAAACTTATTTTTTACCAAAATGATAGTGATATAAATAAATTAATATATTTATTACCGATTACAAATCGAGATAATGCATCAAGTACATCCTCTCATACAACCACAACTTCTAGAACCGAAAAATAAAAAACTACATATCCATTTTCAAGACAAATACTTGAATAAATATGGATTTATTAATGAATATAGTCTAATAATTAGCCATCTTAAGTAATGTATGGTTTAGTGTAGTTTGTTTTCAACCCTTCATCTATTGGAAGGTACTTTTATAATGTTTTCACTAATCAAACATTCCCTTCAAAGTATGTGTATCCATTATCACTTCAAACTACATAATTTATCGATGAATATATATTAATATCCTACCAATACAATTAAGATAATGATATTTAATAAATTATTCAATAATTCGCAAGAAATCATGGAATAAACATTTACATGGTTCCTCAATATACCCATATAAAATATCATGTTGCCTACGAAGTATACCTCCATAATTCATAAGAATATCATTATGACACGTGCCTAAATTTTATGCTCTATTAGTGTGGAAACATATATTAAAATGTTAACCATAATCCTCCCATAATTGGGAGAAAAATATAATTTCATCGATGAATAAAACCATTATGAAGTTTCTATACGTATTGAATCCCCAATTTAATGAGGCAATAAACACTAATTGATAATTTTTTATACAATATGACATAGAAACAACTCAAATAAATCATATTTTTTTATAAATGTAGTCAATGAGGTACCTAATAGACTCATTCAAACATATTGAAATCTTATACTTAGGTTAAAATTAGATAACCAATTATAACACCTGAAGAGATTTATAGTTCATATACACACGGTAAATGATGTATTTTTTATCATCAATTAATCTATCTTTTGGAAGTGTAATCTTATGTACAAAATCCAATTCCTTTTTGGGGAATAATATAGAATAATCTTATAGTGAAGTGTAACAGAGAAAAAATGTCTTCACATATAGTTCCTTCAGTTGTTTTTTTATAATCCTTTGTTATTAAGAGTACATCTTTATAGTGAAGCCGATATATGACCAATACCTAGAACCATATCATAGTAAATTCAACCTCCCGCTTAATTGGAATACATGATAATTAATTATGAAAAAAATCCATGAAACATATTAAAATTACAGGAAATGGTTATTATATGGTATCCTCCTAAACACCCAAAACAAATAAAGAAAACTACGAGATATTCATACCAACTGTTGATGATCATACCATTAAAGGGATTCCTGTAAATCTCCCACTTTTTAAAAGGAAATGAAATAAACCTTTAAAGATATAACAGATAATCATATATGATAAAATTTGTTTGTTCTCAATATCATATCACGAAATATATCCCGAATATAACTTTATTGAAATTCATCTATAATTTATCTAAATTATAGATATTCATGTAATTACAACTAATTATAGTGAACCATATACACCAATCCATGATTTAATAGAGTATTATTTATATCATCGATGTGGTTATAACCTTATCCACTACCCTGTACCCACTTCATCTAGTTATCCTATGGGGTACATTTAGATACCCCTTCCCCAAATAACATTTTTCTTCTCTATCTCCTAATGAAAAAATGAACCACAACTACCACATAACCATGATCTATTGAAAAAGTTTCATAACACTTGAAAATGTCCAACACCACATCCTCCAACTCAATTATAATTGATTTAGAAAATTAACAAGATATTTTCCTTTTTATATCAACATGAATCATACAAATTTGGTTGGTTGGACTGTTATTGGACATGCACTAGCTTACACCATAGTTAACACACATATTAGAGTAATCCATTATTGATTAAATGGAAAACAATTCTCTTGGCTAGAAAAACTATCCCTGTCCATATATGGATCACCAAAAAATAACTTCTTATGCTTGAATATCCAATCATAATTCCACACATATAACAATAATACTCTAACATTAAAATCCTTACCAGGTTCCTCCTAATGAAAAGTTCATGGTTCAAAACATCACGATAAAAAAAAATTAAAGTGAAATGTTTTTACTAAGACTTGTATCATATACCTCAAGTAATATTAAAATTTACAAAACCATGTAAATCAAATCTCTTGGTTGATTGGGAAAAAACTAATGTTGATCTATGAAATGTGTATAATAGTCCATCACAAACAAGATTCAGTGGGAATTTTTTGTGAGATATTGGATTATATATTCCCTCAAGGTAACATTAATGGTTTAGTCAATGAAATTTCTAAAAATATTCTTTTATAATGGACCTTGATTTTAATATACTGAGACCAATATATAACAATAGAATTTACCTAGTCCTTGAAATATAAATTCATCCTAAATCATCTTTATATAGGGGTTATCTCAATGGATTAGATAACTTAATGTAGAACATCATAGGTTATGGTCCAGACATTATCAAAAATAGACATGGATGATACATCTAGAACACCCTCTTCAAATAAAATATAAAAAACATTTATAATGAATACCCTTAATCTATAAACTATAACATTTGAAGTGTATTCTCATAGCTATTGAACCAGTAACTGTATTTCAAATAAATGTATTTTAGCACCCAACACAGTTTAAAATACACATCTCCTCACTCTTGTAACTCATATTTTGTTTCTAATAGGGTAATATCACGGAAATATAGAGAAAACGTTTATAATGGATCATAATATAATAGTTTTGTAATGATTTTATAGAAATAATTATCTAATACTCTAGAAGAACCCTATCAACTCAAGGGTCTCGTACAATTTGAGAAAACTTTATGCCATACTATTGTCTCTTCGGTTTAGGGACTACATACATGTAAAATTAATATTAACATACAGATTAATGTATACGAATAAAAAACGTGTATCTCGTGGTTCAGTTATGTAAGGAAAATAAAAATATATTAAATTATAAAATTCAATATAACATACATTAGACACATTAATCATATAAATATTTTCTCATATCCAAGTTAAAAATCACATACAATATTTCAAAATTTATTTGAATTCTGTATTATATATATGATTTATATGTACGCTCTCTCTTTCCACATCCATAAATATGAAAAAAATAATTAATCAATCACACATTATAGTATTTGAAAATATAAATAACAATTATAGAAAAACATGAACAACAACTCATGCTTTTGTAAATTAGACTTTCCCCCTTAAAGTCTTAGCTATGAATAGTTATAGTGTGTATCCGAAGTCATGAATACTCTAATATTTACCTACAATGTCCCAACTATTAAATAAATAACATGTCAATGATATAACATCATAATTTATTCAAATTTGTAAATATTAATAGAGTATGATTAGGTCATCACTTGACATTAAATGTTTCAACCAGTATTCCTCAGTCTATTGAATACCTAAGAGTCTATATAAATATAATGGGGAGACTATATCCTCTATAAAAAATCTATAAAAAATTGAAATAATAATAAATTATCATTCATATTATCTACATAACATGGATATTACTAATATGATAAAACCATAAGAAATATATATTCTCTATTTAAAATGTTCTATCCATAATTGAATACAATCCATATATATAAAATAATTTTATCTCAATGGTGAAATCATATTTATTTATAAAAATAATATAAATAATGTGATTTAAATATTATGGATTGGGTTTCTTCTTATTTTTGTATCCCACTCCATCTATCCAAACTTCTCAACTATCTATAAGTGGGCACAAACCCATCACAATATTGTTGACCATAAATTTTTCTAAACTGCCAAGCTACACGTGTAGTGCATCAGTAGAAAAGCTAGTTGGCCACTAACAATGGTGTCCGAAAAAAATTCAAGAATATATATGTTTATTTAATATATGATGTAATAATAAAAATAGTAAATAATTATGTATTTCATTAATAAAGACTACAAAATACATTTTTTGAGTTGCCATACCTACCTCAACCAGTACTTGTATAAAGTATCAACAAGATATCCAAAGTATAGAGTGTTTATATTGTGTTATATCATATATCAATTGTTAAAAACAAAAATATTAATTCAACCAAAACATTTAACCATTCATAATGATGAATTATAACCATGGAATTGTTGATGTTTCCTATTTAACATAATTATAAATTATCATAAACAATTTATGTAAAACCTACAATCTAATATCACTATCAATTGTGGAATGAAATACCATCCCATCCCACACCCAAAACATGAACTGGATAAGAATACAATTCAACAAAACATATAATTCCAAAGTGGTTAATATTATAATTATACCCCTTTCTCCAATAAGGAAATGGATTTCATAGATCCACACATTTCATTCATGTCTATGGTGGAGTGGTAAATCATCCAACTATAATATAATTATCCAAAAAATAATTTTTAGGTCATACAATTTCATTTCCTTATCATGACTGAAATGAAATTTTAGATAAAATTGTAACCAAATTATATATTAATTTGGATCTCTCACTGAAACCCTCTTTTAGATATGAAATCTAAAGTTTCATATACATAGTAATTTACTACTCATGGTTGAGAATCCCCTAACCCATCCAACATATATTATAATTTAATAGAATATAAATAATATAAAAATTCAATAAAAATCCAATCCAAGTGTTATCCAATAATATAATGCAGTTCTACACCATTAAGGTACATCGTAAGAAACCAAAACTACTATAATAACATGAAATCTTTCAAAATAACCCACTCTATTGTTCTAATTTCAAGAGTCTATAAATTTTTCAATTTGAATACATGGACATTACTGGCCTTGTAACTAGATAAGTTACTACTGCAGGACCTTAAAGAATCCTAATATATTATATTAATCATTTAACATCTATGGAATGAAATTATGATTATTTTTTATAAAGAATTCACTCCAAAACAAAAAACTAGATATAAAATTGAGTATTAAACTCATATAAACCAAATATAAAATATTGGGACCACCTACCTTTAAACTATCAACACCCATCTATTTAATATTCTCTAATAAATTAGTCATACTCAGACCAAATTCAAAAGGAATATTAAAAGACTCCTATATTATATATAGTTTATAGAGTACTAAAATATTGAAAAAGGAAAAATAATATTTCGTAGTTTATTATTCTCAACATTTCATTCATAATATATGTTGTAGTACCTTATCTAATCAACATTCAATGAAGTTTTGAATTATGCATTCCATCATTGTGAAATTATATATTGATATTACACATGATTATTTGACCAGTAGAATATCCATGTGAATAAGTAAATGGAATTACATGATTTATCATTTCTATATTAGGCTGAAGTTTAAGTTTTAAAAGGCATTTTTTTGGTCTTTTTAATTTCCTGTCATGTTTATGCTTATTTATGAATGTTTCCTGTATGTTATTATCCTTAATGAACATCTGAGCTCACCCATTTCTAAGTTTAATTTTTCCTAGGAGGAAAAGAAGTATATTATGACTGACCTGGATGGATAGTCTAACAAACATGAATTTTTTCGATGGATAAATTTTTTTTTGTTTTTCATTCTATAATGTAGTGTAAAACTTATGTATGTATCTAGTACTAACAAGGTTACTAAACTGACCGGTCTTTCGGGATTTGGTCCCCTGTGATCATTACAATTTTATATTATAATCAATCGAGTCAGTGTAACTAGGGTCAGGGCGTTACATTTATTTTCATGATATCTTCATTTATTTAAAATTTAGTCTATGAAATCTTCTAAAAAATTATATTATGAACAAGTTATTTTTCATTTTTTACCGATTTGTGAACATAATATTTTCTATTAACATATATGATATGAAATGATTTAACAACCATATTGACCATTAATTTCATAGAATCTACCCTTAATGGATTCCTTGAATATATTAAATGAATATAGTTTACTCAGTATTCTAGGAATTTTTAGTTAAAATATGATCTAATGAAAAGGATATTTCTCTACTGTCTTCAAAGAATGGTTTGAAAATTATTTTAGTGGTACATTCAACCTACATTAATTCCCATTAAAGATTTTTTTTTCTAAAATGGGGATATGATATTTTTTAAGAATCCATTTTTTTATTTGGATGGATTATGAGGATGGTATTTTATTTATAATTTATTATGCATGATTCATTCCCCGAAGATAATTATATTATTGATAAATAATTATGATACTAGTATATTTTCCATGAGTTATGATATGTTACACTGGTGAATTGTTTATAAAACATTTTTTTACTTCTATGAGGTTTGGTATGATTATATATTGAATGTTTTATAATCATTGTGGAACACAAATGTATGGTTATCACTGAGTGATGGGTCAGCCTGAAATAATATTTCCCTATATTGAATTGGGTAATGTTGTATATATTATGTGAAATTTTGGGATGAAAATTGGAGTGAACCTTGTAGTAAAGAAACATTGATTAACTCGACACATCATCTGAATCATCCTACAATAAATAATAATCTGTGTTTCTTATCACCATAGGATTTAGACAAGTAGATGAGTATCTATAAAGTAAAGAATATTAATTATTTAACCATGAAAATAACCATCAAATCTCTCTTGTACTGAAAGAAATATATAATAATACATGCCCAACATATATTACTCATATGTATTATAAAAGAAACATTATAAATTAGAAAAAAAATTCATATTGGTAAAGAGAAAACAAATAACCACGATCTAATAGTCAATCTCTATACGAACATTGGTCTCCACCATCTGAAACCACCTTAATGTGTTATCAACTATGTGGATCCTCCAAGATACCTGATATTATTTCCTTTACCTGTGTCCTGAATACCTAATTCTATATCTATCCAAATAGATATTTTTGTTGTGATGTAACACCTAATGGGATACCACCATGAATATATACATATTATTACATAATCAAATTGATAGTTTTAACATTAAAAAAAATATTGCATTCATCTATGTAGTTCAATTAAAAAACATTATCACAAAACATTATATGGAATTCATTTTAATGGAAATCCATATCACATGGCTTAAGAACCTAGAAATTAGATATGTTTCACTAAATAAATAAAAAAATATATATTAATATTATAAAAAATTGATATGAAATGAAAAACTATCCAATTCATTTACACGAAAAATGTACAACTGGGCGACTAGAGATGATCTATGATACAAGGACATCCATTAAAACATAGATGTAATAGTGCATCATATATCCATATAAACCGAATATACCATTAACATAAATGTGTCGTATGTCCACCATTATGTTTAATTCAATCCAACCAAAATTTCTATCATTGGGTAATCTCATTGAACATTATATTTTCATAAAAAAATTAAATAAAAACCCATATTTAATACATCTCTATCAACAAAAATAATCATGTGAAAGAAATATGTTTTTTAAACTCAGACCTTATAAACATAAAACTCACAATATTCATAAGAGTAGTAAACTGTTCAATTGGTTATAATCTATTATGTGTATACACCTACCTTGATAATGAAGGAAACACCGATTTATTCTAATTCGGTGATTGTATACCAAGATATCTATTCTTCATGATCCAAGATCAACATGTATATGATGAAAAAAAGGGAATCACCATATGAATCTATTTGATGGTTTATGAATTTCCATTAAGAATTCATGGATCAATTGGATTAGAACCCTCATGGGAGAGTGATGGAAACCATCATAATTGAGAAGAAATTAATTTACAATGCATTAAAAATACTAACTAGATGATCAAATTTCATTATTTTATAGGGAGAAACATCCACATGAAGATCTATTTACAAAGAAAAAATTTAAAATTACAATTCAACAACCACCATGTCTTGGTGATGCCCATTATATTTTTGTGGCATCGACCACACCAATCCAATATGTCATGACATGGTGACCCCCACAGCATGGTGTAACAATACTTGCGATTTTGAAACCAAAAATTAACCCATCATGATGGGCTGTTGGTTAACCATTCTCTGGTCCATATAAAGGACCATAATATCCATTACCTAAGGATACACCAATAAATATATTGTTGGCACTACCCATTTAATATATCAATTTACAAAGCTCACCGTGTCTCAGAATATGGCACAAAGTAGTAGATATTTTATCGAGAACAGGATAAATCATTTTTATTCCATCATAAACCTACTATTCTTTTCAAACTAAATTCAAAATATATATAAGTAACACCATGATTATTTTATGAATTTTGATTTGAAGAAAATAATTTTTTTGATATAATTATTTAAGTGAAACAAAATTTTATTCGTTCTCTACGCACAACACCGAGTTGTCTTGTTTTTCTCACCATACTGAGTTTAAAAAACAATAATTTATAATTAATATTATTCAAATATTACTATTATAAAATATAAATACATAATATATGTGATTATAGTATTAAAAACATTTTAATTATTATATAGAAATATTTGATATAAAGAAAAATTATTGGAAACAAAATGCATAAATTTTTTTAAAGTCGCTATATATATCAAAAATACAATTTTTTCAAAAAAAGATTGCTTTATTTTTGTGAACAATAAAAAAATACATTTTCTGAGAATTTTATAAAATAATTTTAATCAAAAAAGAATCACCATTTTTATAACATTATCAGTATTATATATTGGTGATTTTATGGTTTTTTCTGAAATGTTTCATTTTTTGATTAATAGGGAAAAATAATGAATTTTAATTGAAAACATAATTTCCATTTGATTTATTTATATAGATAAATTATATTATAATTTTTTAAATGTAAAATTATTTCAATTATACATATCATTAATCCAATTTATTTAATTTCAATATATTTCATATTTCATGTTGATATAAAAACTATAAACAATTTTTAATATTTTATATTTAAAAACTAATATTATTATCCCATCTATGGGATTAATATTATATTAATTTTTTTACCCATATTATTTTAATATTTAAAAATTTATTCCATATTTCGAATATAATAAATTTAAATTATCTATCTTGGTGAACTAATGTTTTGACAAAAATTAATAGTGAATGCACTCAAAATATATTATTGTAATTAAGGTAAAAATAGGATTACTGGGGGATAAAACTAAAAATATAAGCATAACAATGACCAAGAAAATTTTATAAATAAATTTTATCAATATATTTCAAAAATTATTTCTCTAAAGTTTAATAATGTCTTATTTTGGTCCCTTTTTAGATAGGAAAACGTGAAAGCACTCACTTCTTTTTAAAAACAACTAGTTTTCTATCTCCCCAACTAATAAAATTCCACACACTCTTATACATTATTAATATAATAAATAACATTATTTCATTAAATACTTAACCAAAATCACATATAAACATCCATTCCCTCATTTAAGAATCATTATTTTCAATAAAAATATTACCAATGAATTATTTTAATGGAAATCATAGGAGTATATCTGAAGTAGGCGTAACATTCATAAACGAGCGTTATTGTTTTATTTATTATTCAAAATATATAAATTATTATTAACGTATTATGAAAAAAATTGTAATTATCTTCTATATAATTTTATGTTGTTATGTTATGGAAATGACCTATAAAAATTTCAAATTCCTTTAAATTTGTTAACAAATCATAATTCATGTTTATGGTGGAATACATCCTCGCGATCCATTGTCATTCATTTTTTCCATTACACCATATTATGGATTGAACAAAAGTTGGAATTATTTTTTATAAATTATATTCATGATGGTATAATTATTTTAGAGTTATTATATCACACATACATGTATTCATTCCATTTTGTGGGAATATGAAAACGTTTCTTGTGTGTATGACGAAGTGCTGTCACACAAAGTGATGTGATTCATTTACGCATTACATAAAATGTATCAACGATTTATTTAATGAATATATTTCATATATATGAAATGAAAATTATTATATAATGATAATATTTTCTTTACCTTCATTTAATTCAATTCATAATGAAAATGGAAACAGTATTCATTCATATGTACGACCAGCCATTTCCATGAATATTGTATTTCATTTTCTATCACTATATTTTATTGATTACTATATATAATTAATATAATGGATATTTATATCATGGTTATAATTTTTTACAATATAAAACTCTGATAAAATTATGTAGACAAAAAATATATCAAATTAAAATATATATGAAAAATTAAAATGTAATTACCCAAAATGTAACATTAACATTGAATTATTAAAAAATATCTAATAAATGGTCATAATAAAATCATATGTGGTATTAAATATGTAAATAATTTTTTGAAATATTTTTACAATTAACTCATATTTAATATATAGATTTTTTTGAATGTGTATAGTGGAAGTCAAGAACTATGATAAGGGATTTTTGTTTCACTATTACTTTTTGTGAGAAAAATATCATATTCAAAAAAAATTATTTTATGAGGTGTGTAAAATACCCATGATTGTATGTTATGATCATTATACATAAAATTATTTTTATTTACAGTTCCAATTGAGGATATCTGTTTGGTGGGTTTTATAATTTTAAAGTTACCAAATTTCTAAGGGATTTATGTCTCACTTTTCCTTCTTTGAGATATTTGTTATGTTATGTACCTAAATTATTTTATGAGGTGTATATAGAGAACCTTTTACATGTATTATTGTGATGTTTTATAACAACATTATATTTTATGTTTCGTTTTATTTTATTCCATCAAGATCTAATGATTCGGTATTACGAATGTGGATAATATTTTATGTTAACTTCTCATTATTTATCATGATTGTGTGTGACTATGTTTCTGATGATAAAATCATATGATTAGTATATCAAACAAAACATGATCATTATTATCCTCTTGATATGTCATGAGAATACATGTTTCCCTTCATTTCACTTTTTCTATGTACTTAATAGGTAAAAATAATGTTTTTACGAAATATAAAAGTTTTTATCAACGCCATTTTTCTTCAAAAACAATGTTTTTAAAAATATGTATTCGAAAATTGTTTTAGTGTTTTTAAATTAAATATTAATCATATTTTTTCAAATTTATGAACTTTTGTAAAATTATTTCATATGAAACTTCATGTCATTCTCCTAAATTATGTGCTTTTGACTCTTTATAAAAAAGTTTCAGGAATCCCTATTTTAATGATTGTGAAATTACCTGAATTATTCTCCATCATGAATTTTTTTTGATGATTTCTTTATATGATTTTGATGTAATTTAAAATTAATAATTTCTGTTTTATTTATTTTATAAAAAATTCTTTTCAAAGAGGAATGTATATTTTCCTAAAGAGTTGTATTAAATTATGTCTAAAGATTTTCAAATAATGTTTTAGGGTTATTTTAATAGAAATTTATTTGGAAAATGTTTTACAATTTAAAAATTATTTTAAATGAATGGTTATCTTACATAATAAAATTTACAATTGATCACTCATAATTATTCCCTACCAAATATGTCATACTTCGATATAATTTATGATTTACTAAGGATATTAACCAGTGAAACTATTCTTATTATTTTTCTAGATGATATATATATATATATATGATTAAAGTAATTTTATAAAACACATTTCTCTGACACTAGTTATACCATGATATAAATATAATAAAACATACTCTTTTGATGTTTTAATCGATGATAAAATGCATAAATTATTATGAAACATGTCTCTTTTATATATGTTATCAAAGGATTAAATTTTTATGGAATCATTTTCATATAATTGGATATGATATGATGAATGTTTTATATTCATGTGGCCCACATATATATGAGTATAATTCTACGATGGATGTTACATTATAGAAAACGATGGTGGTAACATTATAACCATGGTTTGGTGTTATATTAGAACCATGTATTGTGGATATATTATATCCAATGATGGGTGGGGCATATATCACCCTAAATGGATTATATAAAAATTTAAATCTCATGAGATAAACAAGACATAATTACAGAGTGAACATGGTTCAATAAGGTACTACCTATACTATGAATTACAATGGAGTGTACATAGTATACATTAATGGTTTATTTAGTGAACCCATTCCACTATGTGGAAAGGGATTCTTTTGGTATAGTGGTGTTACTTTTTCAAGATTTGTAGCCACACATATAGTTCCACTATATTTTTTGGAAATGACCCTTGACTTCTAATGGAATGATTTTCTTTTCTTATTTCAATGTTAAAATTATATTTATCTTGATATTGTTATTATGTCCCTTCTCATGTTCTTTGATTAACTTTTGAATCATGTATGAATATATTCCATTCATTTTTTGATGAATTTGGATTTGGATCTTTGATATTAAGGGTGTGGATTTAAAATGTTATGTCTATGTTATCATAGAAATTTTTCATGTTATACTTAATTATATATTTTTTCCCCTTATTGCGTATACATGCACACACTTTCGTATGTTTCCATTCTCGATGATAGGAAGGTAGTTCATAGGTAGGAGTACAAAAGGGGAAGTATTTATTGGATACATTGAATATATCTCATGAAATAAGAATATATTGTTTAATTCTTCTAATGGAACTAATGAATTATGGTTCTTATGAATTTGTATTCATGATTAAATGAATATTAATCTAAAAATATTTAATATCCATGCCTGAGATGACGAGGTCATAATAATTGTAATTAATGTAAAGGATCAGTTATCCATTGTAAACATCGATGTGAAGACACTATTTAGATCAATGGGGTTATATTTATGGATATGTCTACTGATATCTATAAGGATAATCCATAGGATTGGTAAAAGTATTGGAAAATGTCATTTAATTATTTAAAATATTGTGCAAATGATTTCCATATATCCATATCTGGATACTATATATAGATGGTTCCATAACTTAGATATATGTAGGGGTAATAACTCTAAATAGGAACTAAACCCTTTTTTGAACTTCTGTATGACAAGGATCCTTGATGAACACATGGATTCACTCTCCTAGGGTACATAATTGTTGAATTCGCAAACTTTTTAAGAATAACTGTGATGGAATTAAATGGATGATGAATTTGATTATCCTACGATAAATCTATTGTTTCATAGATTTAATGGAATGTGTCTTGATGTAGACCACCAAAATGATTTCTCATATTATTTTATTTTACATTATGAGTATTATTTCTCACAATATGATTTATTATTTTAGTCAATTGAGTGAACCAAGTGGAACAATGATAATATTTAATGAGATGGATGATTTGATGATGATTATAACTATCGTATGATGAACAATGTAGATAAATTTTTTTTTATTCCTAATCGGTATTCAGGTAACATGACTAGAAATGTGTATACTAACAAACTCTTAGATTCACTAATAAAGAGAATAAATATGTTCACTGAGATTTTTGGTATTTGAGACCATGAAGGATTGAATATTTAGTTTCCATTATATTGATAATGTGTGAAGAAAAAACCAATTTGATTTTCTCTAGGAATAAGAATATGTTTTGAGTTTGTATAAGAAGGAAATAAAAAATATAATTCTTGAGAAAACTTGAAAAGTTCAGTTAACATTGTGGATGATAATATTGGACTCCCAGATGTATTATACATTGGAAAATGTTTTAGATGTGGAATCTTTTCGAATTTTGAAAATAAAATTTGTATTCTGAAATATTATGACTGAATTTAACAAGGTTTTATGGAAAATTATTATATTATTAATGTTGCAGAGACTACAAATGAAATATTAAGTTAATTTTTTTATTAAAGATTAAGATGATGAACAAGAATTAATGTTTTTAGATGGATGTGAGATGACGAAAGTGTTTAGATATTAGAGTTCAAGAAATTAATCATGAAATATATATATATATATATATATATATATATATATACATATAAAATTATTTGTTAGCAGATTTTATTCAATCATGATTTTCAAGAATATGATCAATGGTTCTGATGAACTAGAAAAGTTAGTCAATGGAATGATTATATTTTTATTATTATAGGCTAACCAATAATTTGTTTCTGATGCTAAGAAAATGGTGTCTATTTTGTATAAATAATATATATATAGATAATGAAAATAGAATAGCCTTGAATAACTTGGAACTGATAGAATATTTATTGACAAAATGGTTCATATTTTTACTTATGGTATTTACAACATTGTTATGTATATTGAATATATTAAATAATATGTTGTTTTATTCAATGTATGAGAAAGAAATTATTTTTCCTTGATTTTTTATGGTAATTTTGGTATGAAGAGAATACATGATTATTATATTCCCCAATTTATTATGTGGAAATTAAGAAATATTTCATGATATTTTAGAGATTAATGATATGTTCATATTGCAAATTTAATTACCTTGTTTCTAATTTTTTATATTTCAATCATTGAGAAGGTTCATGTAGTTAATCATTAATTAAATAGATTGTGTTTAAATTTGAATGAGGAATTAATGATTAATTTTTATTTTTTCTATATGATTATTTACTTCAATCATAAATCATATATTAAAAACGTTTTTTTTATGATATCTAATGATAAATAGATTTTATTGTCATTATAATTATGGATCATTGGATCAATTATCACTTCACCCCTACAACTTTATTCGTCATCTTTAAAGTATTACATAACATGGAAATTGATGATGGAGCAAAAAAAGGTAAATATTTTAAATATGTAATTAAATTAAATGAATCCAGTATATCTTATATTGAAAATTATTCAATAATTAGAAAAAGGATCTTGAAAATAAATATGTGTCTTATTGTCACTATTTTTGATGATATCAGTTCCCTTTTCAGGCCACTTTGTTCAATGGTTTAATATTCACTAACGTTATCTGGATCACCGAATCTATTGAGATCAATTTTCATTGTCAGTCTCCATCAGTATTTAAATTTTATTTCTCCCTTATATGTAAATATTTTCACATCCTACTTATGTTATAGTATATAGAAACAATGTATGAGTTATTCGAGATTGCTTTTTCGTATTCCATTAACATATTCGTTGGGATGTTTTATTAACCAGTTTAATATTGTTGGTTTCTATGATGATGTTTTTAAATGATAAAGCAGTGATGACAGAGACAAATTTAGATGGTGAAAATCATTTTAAGAGAAATATAATTGAAGTTGATGAGTTTTTTAGGAATTAGTTTTTTGGAATAAATCATAATTACTTTATAGCTTCTATTACAAACCACACAAATCCAATCTTGCAAAATAAGAAAGAATGTTTTGGTTCTTATTAAAAAGTATATTATATTTTTAAAAACAACAATATATTAATAATATTATCCAAATGTGACTTTTATAACCTGGCTACTAAACATAAATATATATACTGTAATAATTATTTTTTAAAATTTATTACTAATTGAATAATAGAACGAAAACATATTGATAAAATAATAATTAATTCTTGGTAAAGACTTTATATTTATTTCAAATAAAATTTTACCAAAAAGTTATTTTTTACTTCTTTTGAGAAAAAATTAAATTATTTTTTTAGCAATTTATAAAATTAATTTGACAAATGAAAATACAGTTTTGAAATAATTATTTAGATATAATCCTAGAATTATTAATTAGTTTTTTTCTAAAAATATTCATATTGTTGATGTATAGTGAAAACTAATAAATTTATCGTTAAAACTACATTTTATTTTATTTTATTTATAATTTTTATTAATATATTAAATTAGTTTTATATTTTAATTATTCATATTATTAATCCTTTAATCCAATTTGGGACTTAGAATTAATTTTATAGTGATCATTGATATAAAAACATTGTAAAATTTTGAATAGTTTCTCTTAAAAAATCTACTTTATCATCACATAGGTGGGCTTAATTTTAAATCCAAATTTTGAAATTATATTAATTGAATTTGGATATATTTATTATCAATTTTTAAAAAAAGTAATTTATTTTCTATTAGATGTTCAATGTAATTTTTACCATAATTAATTATTATTGTAATAAATTTTAATCACCATAGATACGGTAAAACTAGGATTACAAGAAGAAGAAACTAAAAATATATGGTAAAAATAGCTAATAAATTTGTTCAAAAATATTTAATAGACATATTTATACCCTTAGACGAATAATGTTCATGAATGGTCAATTTGGGACCCTTCTGATATATGAAAACACATTGGATCGTGCAATTATTTAAAAAAATTACATGTGTGTCCTCTCCACCACATATAAATGGCCATTCATCTTCGATGTTCTTAAGACATTAAAACCCATTTGATATAGCCATTTCCTACCCTAAAAACTTATAAACCACTATGAAGTCCCAACTTCTTCATGATGGGTGATGGGATAACAAAATTCCAATAATTTCCTTCCTCGAGATGAATGAGAAATAATGACCCCCCCCCCCCCTCGAGTCCCACCTCCAATAGGCCCTGGGGTGGTGAATATAACCATGGTTAGGTAACATTTCGCACAATTTTAGAGGCATTAAACATTTTAAATGAAACAGTATTAAGAGATCGAATGTGTCAACCAAAAAATTACTTCAATACATATATATATATATATATATATATATATATATATATATATATATATATAAACCAAAAAACAACCCATAATCATGTTTAATGTAAATCTAGTAGAAATACAAAAAAACTCCAATATAAATACCAAAAAAACTATTCATTGACATAGAAATTTTCCCCAAAATTACATATAGTATGGTTCATCACGGTCTATGTAATCTACGTGGAAACCTGAAAAACTTTTATATACGTACGATTGAATACAAGTATAATTAGTTTGGAAAAACAAAAGTCACTCATTCACAAGTGGGAGAAGCATACTAATTACCTAGTGAGAAAACAATAGAAAATAAAAATCATCTACCAAGGTATATTATCCACCCAAAACTTATCATGGAATGCACACTAAATAATTCATGTCATGTAATCTAAATTACAAAGAACGTCTATACATGGGTACCATGCATCACTTCCCTCTGGTTAACTTCCCATCAATAACGACAAGCGTCCTTACACTACAATGATCTTCCACAAGCCCCACTATCAAAACCTTCCTTCACACACCTGTGCCACATACAACATCACATCTAACCCACAGACACCTAGGCTACAACCACAACATATCCCACCCACATGCACTTGGGCCACAACAACCACACGTGTAACTTGATGACACATGTGCCTCAACCCAAAGACACATGGGAAATAAACCACCAATCACACAATGAGTACCATAGATTTAGTAATAAACCTAAATCCATTTATAACTACTCAGAGTGTAATGGGTGATAAATGCCTAGATGAGGGAGAAGAGAAATTATAATAAGTATTTATCCATCCTCTCACTAGGAATATGGGAAAGGACACCCTCCCCCATAACAATGGGGATTTTTGATAAGTAGTTATCAATAAGAGTAGGGTGCATATAAAAATAAAAATGATGTTCATGTATATTTATATGTACATAAAACTCATCAAAACCTATGTGTTTTCAAAACAATAACCTTCCCAAAAAACATCCATTACTGTCAATCCTATATGAACATACCACCACGAACGATGGTGATAAATGAGCGTAGTTTCACAACATGTCACAAGTCAGATAATATCCCTATCCAATTCATTTAACCAATTATTACTCTACATTATCAATTTATTTTTTTATTCAATCCCTACATGGGAAAATAACAAACAATACAAAAGTTATAAGGAGAAGCAATCATACCAACAACAACCAATGACAAAAAAGGGAAAAAGGGAATGGGTAAACGCATACATTCCAACACCCATTCATAAAAATGAACACAACTTGTCCATCTTGTAGTTCCACTGCACATTATCCCTTCTTGGAGACCTGTTCATCCAATGACACCATCATTCTTCAATGTCATTCCTCCATGTCCTCCTTCTCGACAAGTAATCCCCCCAACACCCACCATCCCAACAACACTCAGTATCCCCGCTACAGAACTACATCACCACATGACACCCATAAACATGGACATGAAACAACCCAGTCCTACAGCCCTGCTGCTAACCACTACCCGGATACAGTCTCACGACATCACATGTTCTTCCATTCCAGAATCAACTATCCACTCAACCAGAGAATCCATTACACCACATGTACCTCCATAAACTCACAACCACAATCCCAGCAATAAAATCACAAGAACAACACATGCATGAGCCAAACATAACTACACACAACACACAACCACACCAAAAAGAAAATGTTCCATTATATTTATAATCACGTGTTCTTTAATTATATATGAAAAAACAAGGGTTATCACAAAATATGTTTGATCTGTGTGTATCCATATAATTAATAGAATATATGGGATTAACCATATTCTAATTCATACAACAGTGATTCACAAAGAATTAAGGTGAACAAACTAAGATCCCCAAACGACCATGATTTTTGAAACTATAAAACCCAAAAATTATCAAAATGGATCAAATATACCATATAAAACTAAAAAAATTTCATCCTTATACACCCATCCCATTATTTATAACAACATTTTATATGAAATAATTTTAATTCAATCATATTCACAAGAAAACATTTGTACACCCAGCCCACATGATTCAAAAAAGAAAAAGCATTGAAGAAATACCTACTTGGAAAAAAATAGACCAATAATTCTACCTTACGCAAAAAATAGGGGGTTACATGGACAATATAAAAAATCTAGGGGAAAACTAAACAGAATTCTACTACACATGCACACAAATCCTTTGGGAAGAATGTTTCTCGGTTCAGCAAGAGAAAACTAAAGGGTTTAAAGGCATAAAGGATTTATTTGTAGAAAGGAACGACCCAAGATCTATTCAAAAATGATTTCGAAGGACATTAATGCGGGATGACCACCAATACTATGTGTTTCAGGGTTAAAAGAAAGATTCTGCTTATGAGAAGATAATTACCATTTGAAACTGCAAAAAACTCATAAATATGGAACTTAACTCATTTAACATCAAAAGGATGCAAAATTTGGAGAACTGGGAAATAATAGAAATGAATCACCAATGGGTGGGTCACTGACAATGAGTCATTGATTCCTGAATCACTGACATGAGTCACAAACTCGACTCACTAACACGACTCGTAGATTCTCATCCTATGGACACCATAGGTCACCGACACCCTGATTCACAAAAGTTTGGGTCACTAATTCCTGATTCTCTAAAACCTGAGTCACTGATTCCCATGTCACTGAATCCTAAGACACAAATCTGGAATCCTGCCAACATGAAGACCTACTAACACCATGACCTATCGATTCCCTGACTTACCATAAACCTGAAATAATGATTCCATTAGTTGTCTATGCTCTGAGCATTCGACAACCTAAAAAACCGACACACTAAAATACCAACGCCCTATGCTACTGACACTAACATACCAATTATATAATATACAAATGCTCTGACCTAAAAATGCCATGATATTCTAATTCCATCATATTGATGCTGAGTTACCGATGAGACATCTCAATTCCTGACTCAACAATGGAAAAACTGGAAAATTGAAAATCTCATCAAATGGGATAATATTTCCTCCAACAACACCACAAAGACTAGATTTTGACAAATTTGGTGACTATAGTGTTCTGGGGAATTACATTATATACCTATAAAACTATTCTAATCCTATATTGTTGAATATAAAACCCATTAGATAGAGGGGCCCGAACAATAGCCTTTTAGTATTCAAATCAATGATAAACCATCCTATTTTTATTTTGAAAGATGGAGTGAAACCTCCACATCCATGAACCCATCCTCACATATTTCCCAACCCAAAAACATGTAAGACATACCAATCCTCCAACAAAAGTCACATGGCCTGATCATATCAATAAGATATTTCCTTCCCCCATTCCAAGATACTATCTTCATTGGGTGTAAATGACACGCCCACATAGATTTAATTCCGTATTCAATAATGCATCTCAATTAGGGATCTGGTCCTCCTCTACTCATGGTTAGGACATTATCTCACATTACATAATAATAAATCTACTCATCTCATTGAAAACAAGGTTCATGAAATGTATTACTTATGAAAACACAACAGTAAAATTCAAAATAACTCCAGCTATTGGGTACACATATGCGTATCCATTTCCCATGTACTCTCCTCTATACCACCATCCATCTACAACACATGAACCATGGTAATAGTCTATCCACATAGCACCTTCTCCCGATGATCCTGGATCTCCACTTGTGACTCTACAAACATTACATGGTCCTTCATACCCAAATCTCTGCATTCAATTACATGGGAGTAATCATGAATATATCTATGATGATGAGATATCTGAACGATTTTGGGGATCCATATTAATTATGGTGGAAATGACAATGTATATTCCACCATTCCAACTCATCCCAAAACCTCGAAGGGTCCAATGATCTTGGGAGAATCCATACATCATATGTCGATCATTCACTACCCATGTCGAGGGGGAACCTTGAAGAACATGTGGCCCCCACCCTAGAACTACATGGTCCATCTCTTGTGATCTTTATACAACTTATATCCATCATATCCTTCCTTTATCAATTCACAGACAAGTTTCACCTTCTCAGTCAAACATTACGCCTTGTCTGGACCAATAAGAGGTACATCCGAAACATATTTCCAACTCCAGGGTTAACTGCAAGATCTCCCATAGAGGTATTTGAATGGATCCATGCCAATGAAATAGTGATAGATATTATTCTATGAAAACTCTACCAAAGAGAAGTGTCACACCGAAGACCCATAAAAGTCTATGATGCATGCTCATAGCATGTCTTCCAATTCCCCCATGGTCTTCTCTATATGACTATTTGTTTGAGAGTGGAAAGCAGTTCTGAGGCATAACTAAGTGCCAAAGGCATGTTGAAATCCCTTATAGACTTATTATGTCAAACACATATCTCTATCTGAGATGATGGATCTTGGAACTCCATGTAGCCACACCATCTCATCCATGTTCTTCTATACTAATTCATCTACTAAAGTTGACTCCTTGATTTTAATGAAGTGATCTTATTGCTTCACATGATCGACTAGTACCCATATTTCCCTACATCCTATATAAGCCCCCAATATCTCTATGAGGAAATACATTGAGATTTTATCCCACTTCCACTTGGGTACATCTAAGGGATGAAAAAACACTAGGATCATGGTACTAGACGTTTACATGGTAGCACATCAAACACTTTTCCATCACCTCCACCACTGGTCGCTTCAACTCGGGCCACCAAAATTGTTCTCTCAATCCATAGTACATCTTCTGAATCCAAAATTGTACTGCTAGGGGTGTACCATGAAACTCATCAAGAACTCCCTTAGGCAACGTCATGGGGAAAACAACATCCCACGGAACAACATATGATTTGGACCGTGCTCTAACCATCCCATCAGGGGATTACCCTAGTAAATGTGATAACACATCACCTCCACCTATGAGTCTCAACCCTAAGACTCCTCCACCTACTACCTCAAAGATGAATACAGGGTTATCTAAAAAATAGATCCCATTCCACCATATATTCCTTTATTTATTTTCAAGGGGGGAAAATCCTCCATCGCCTTCCAAATGTTAGCATATTTTTGAAAAACCTCTTTCTTTGACATCCTACTCAAATCATCAGCCAAAAAAATATACATTATTAAGTAGCAGGATATCTCAAAATCGTAATCCTGGAAAATCCATGTCTACCTCTATTGTCACATGTTCAAGTCTTTCTAGGAAAATATATATCTCATTATCTTATGATCTGTGCAGACCAAAAAGAACTTCCTAATGAATTAATTACACCACAAAATTATCAAAAACATTACCACATCCATCTCATGTTCATGAGTTTCAATGTTATTTTCTTGGGGACACAACTACCTAGACACATAAGAGATAACTCCTTTTTATTGCATCAACACACTCCCCAAACCTAGAAGGGAAGTATGAAAAAACACATAGATCCATACCCCTTCCTCTAGAAACCCCAACACTAGGGAAACGACCAACATCCACTTCAGATAACCAAACTATACCTGGAACATCATTCTCCACAAAAAATATTTTTATTTTCTTGTCTGATTGACCAATGGAGCATCTACTTGAGAGAAAGCATGTATGAATCTCCAATAATATCCTACTAGACTGAGAAAACTACAATTTTTCCACATTTTTTGGTTCTTTCCACGAAAAAATAGAATCAAATATTGATGGGTCCACTCCTACACCCTATTGAGACACAAAAATTCAATAGATGTGGTCTTCCCGTGTCTAAAAAATGCACTTGGACAACTTTTCCTAGATCTAGTAGTGAAGAAGGACCTCTAAAACAGTCTTGAGATGTTGAGTGTTCACCTCCTATATCATTTAGTAGACCAAGAGCTAATCGATGAATAAAATGAAAAACCATTCTAGGAACTCATGAAAGTAAGAGTTCATAAGCCCCATGAAAATTAATCGTCGGTTTATAATGTTTTACGACACAATCATGAACTTAAAGTGCCCACACCTACACCTGAAAGTAGTCTTAGGGATGTCACCCTCATTCACCCACATCTGGTGATACCCAGGACACAAATAGACCATATAAATCTAACATTCACCCCTCTACAAGTTGAAAAGATAATTTATCCTCTATGCAGGGTAACGGTTCTAGATCATTTCATAATTAAACATCTGGTAATCTATACAAAACCTCAGAAAACCATCTTCCTTCATCACAAACATGAACGGGGCACCCCATGGTGACACACTGGGTCATAAAATCCCCTTCTTCATCATTCAATAATCTAAATCCTTAACTCCTACTCTAAAGGCTCCATATAATAAAGAGAAATATAAATAGGAGAAGCATTATGATGCAAGCCTATCTCGAACACAACATCATGTCGAGTGGGTAGAGTCACAACACCCTCAGAAAAAACTTCCAAGACCTCTCTGAAACCCCTAAAAACCCCGACAATTCCTTGTATATCAATTACACGGATTTCTCAGCCAAAAAAGAATAAAGAGGCTCCATACCCCGACTAACCACACGATAGTTCTGCTTTCCAAAAGAAGCTACATGGTAGCCATTCATGATAGAAAAAATTTTTATTCTTTAGAAGATGTCGATAAAAACATGAATATATTACAAAAAATCGATTCTAAGGATAACATCGTATGGATTAATTTGTTGCAGAAAGATATCCCCACTGGATAGATGTGTTTGCAAGAACAGTCCAAATCCCCAACAAACAACGAACATACTAATCGGTCTTCTAATTGGTGCACTCAAAAATAGGGGAACTGAAAGTCTCTCTATGTCCAGTACCAGAGCATGGAATATATGGTGTAAAAAGAGACTGTGATTCTCCTAAATAAAACTACCAACAAACTAGATTACTGAACAATATGATAATACCTCGAACGATATCTGGTCCTTCTAGGACTACTACCTCTATGGAATGTAATAGACTGTGCCCAAATCATCTTCCCCTCTGATATTTTACACCTTTCAAACCATGATCAAGTCAAGGTCTATGTGGAGAACACTAACCTCAGCCTATTCATTTTATATCTACCCTCGATGGAGATTGTTCGTATTGTCTCCACTGCTGTAACCGTTAGGCCGAGAACTACTACTAAAGAAGGAAATGACCTTCCCACATCCACCGTACTAAGATTGAACTAGGAATTAATGCTAATGGTTCATGTGGTATCTATAATAGAAACTCCTCATACCAATTTATATGGTAAAAGGAATAGGACCCTATGTTTAGAACTAAAATTGTCGGGGTATGCTCCCTGCAGGCTGAAACATGGAAGGTCATAACACTAGAGACATACTACTAACAACTTTCCCCTTTGAAGAACATGATTGGATCCCCTATCATGTTAAACCCCCTCATCAGTGCATCATTTACACTTACAAATCCTTCTTCTTAATATATATGTATGCTGGTAAGTTTAAGGGAGTAGCTGGGTATGGGATTATAAGATGGAGTGCCTTATCTAAACGTCTTGGCCATAACTCCTCATAAACAAAGAGATCCATACAAAAGCGAAGTGGATCCTTAAACATGATCCCAAACTCCCATTCCAAAAAAAACCTTAATAGAGGGAGATTACCATATGTCGTTTCTAATACACCATCGTCAAATTGAGGAATTACTCCATGAACTCCATCTCAACGTCATCCCAAAAAACATCGGTCTCCTTCCATTCCATGAGGTAATGCTTTCATAGCTCTTATGATTCTCCCCACACCCGGATCACTACCAGGGGAGCCTAATACTCTGTCAGAGCCCTGATCAAGGTAATATTGGTCTATAGATCCTTAACCCAGATCTATTTCTCTATGTCTGAGAAATTTCCCTCATACATTCCTAGAGTCTTCTGTTGGATGTTATGAAGCAACTTCTGTCATTTTATGTCCTCTTCATCTAGATCGACCCTCCACTGATAATCATGATTGGCCTTTTAGAGCCTCCACTTGTGGATGAAGACCGATTTCTCTAACTAAATTGTAAAAAAGGAATTCTTAAGCAAGTGTAGTATTTTATTTATTTAGTATTAATTTTAAATCATTGTTTATTTTTATTTACAAACATAAACAAGAACACAAGTCATCTTGATGCATATACCATTCATAGGGTCCCTACCCCACTAAGTGTATCCTCACATGGATGTTCAGTGAGCTCAATGACCTTGCATCAGATCATTGCGGGCCCTAACATCTCATGTCTTGGACGATCATCCCAAAGCCTTCGTCATGCACCAAAATCACATAACACCATTTCCCTACTATCCCATGCAATCCTCGGTATTATTAACTCAAATATCCATCATATCCCTAAACCATTACCATTGATACAATTATTTCATGACCCTCCTTTTTCGTGGTGAGGGAATGGATATAACGTTTCAAAGACCCTCCTTACTCATGATTTAGGGAGGGATAATTACCCCCCGAGTTCTGCCACTAATAGGCCCTGACATGGAATCAAACACCAAGGTAGGTAATAATTCATGCAATTTTGGAGGCATTATAATATTTAAATGAAACATTATTGAGATTTAATATGTATAAACATAAAAAACTCCAAGACACACATATATGGAAAGAAAATCAATCCCACATGCATGAATAAACTAAAACTACTAGAAATAAAAATAACTACATATTATGAACAAAATAATACTACGCATGAAAAAGACAATTATCCCTAAAATCTGAGCTAGTAAGGTCCAACACAGTTCACATAATCTCCCAGGAAACATGAAAATTGGTTTATATACGTAGTGTGAGTACAAAAGTATACTTAGTTGGGAAAAACCCAATTTACACTTGCACAAGTGTGAGAAGAATACTAATTCCCCGGTGAGAAAATACTAGAAACCCAAAATAATGTAACAAGGTATACTATCCACCCCAACATCACTAAGTAACACCCACCAAATAATGCAAGTCATGTAATGTATTGTAGTAAGTGCATCGATATCTGGGTACCCCACACCACTACCTACTGGTTAACTAATTATATCTAATGGAAGATGTACTTATACTGCCACGCTCATCCAAAATCCCCACTATCAAAACCCGCCCGAACACACCTAGGAAAAATCCCACAACACATCTCACATGAAAACATATGGGCTAAAAATAGAGCACATCCTGCCCACAGAAATGTGTGCCACATCCACAAAATGTCTTTCCCAAAGACACATGGAAAATAAACTTCCTCTCACACAATGAGTACCACAGTTCTAGTAATAAACCCCAAGCCATTATAACTTGACTGATGTGTTCTGGGTGATGAATTATAAGAATATAGAGCATAGAAAATACAATAAATAGCCATCCAACCTCTTACCAGGATGTTGGTAAATAACACCCTCCTCCATAATAATGGGGTAATCGTCTTGTAGTGCATAACACTAGTGGTCTACATATAGATATAAAATGGAACTACGTGTATATATATATTTACCAAAAACTCATCCCGGCCAATTGGTTTTCCTAACAATAACCATACCACACTAAAATTTCTCTTGCCACCAATCTTACATGCACTAACCCCCATAAACGACAATCACTATCGTAAGATGATAAATTAACACCACTTTACTAAATGTCACAACTCGGGACATACCCCCATCCAATTCATTTAACAAGATGTCACCTTGCATTATCAATTTATTTATTTATTCCACCCCAACCCATGAAAATACTAGACACTGAAATCATACGTTACAAGGAAAAGCAACCATACTAACCATTTCAATAGATGAAGAATGGAGAAGGGAAAAGATAAAAAATTTATTCTCCCACCCATTCATAAAAATGACCAATTCTCAACAAGATTGAAGTTCCACTGAACACTCCCATTTCATGGAAAACCGTTCAACCACTACCATCATCATTATTCTACATCATGTCATCGTGTACTTCCTCTCAATGAGTAAACACCCCAACGTACCTCATCACAATACAACACAGCAGCTACACTATAAAAAAATTATACCCAACACACACTCAAACATGAAATTGACATAACCCTGTCCTTTGTCCCCACAGCCGAACTACATCCTAGATACATTCCCACTACATCACAAGTTCATCCATTCAATAATAAGCCAACATCGATGAGAAAGATACCATTAAACTACATGTACTACCACACTCTCCAAACCACACTCCCATCCACAACATCACATGAACAACACTGACATGATCTGAAAAGAACCAGACGAAACACACAACCACACAAACAAGGAAATATTCATTCGGAGTGCGTATCACTAATACATTAAATCTAATAGGTAAAACATGGGTGATCTGATAATATGTTTGATCTTGGAGAATCCATATAATTAACTGAGTATATGTTATTAAATTGATTCTAATTCTTACATAAATGATTCACAAGGAATACATGTGAACAAATAGACACCACCAAATGAAAAAGATTTTTAAAAGGATACAACCCATACAATTTAAAACATGAATCAATGATAATATATAACACGATTTGATCATCATCCTTATAGTCACAACTGCTCATTGGTTACTTCTTATTATCTTTGTTAAATTGGTGTTAATCATATTTTCAAGGGAACATAATTACCCCCACCCAACATGATGAAAAAATAAAGAGAAATGAAGGAATCCCTACTTAGAACAAAAGGGGACCAAAAAATTTCTTATGCCAAAAAAGTGGGTCACATGACTAGTGTGAAATATTCGGGGGAAAACTAAAGAGACTACTACAACATAGGTGAATGACGCATCAAGGAAGAATGGTTCTCGACGCACTAATAGAATATGAAAGGCTTAAAATGAAGAGAGGATTTACCATTAGATAGGCTAGATAATAAATATATGGGGAACCAATTTCAAATCCATTTAAGCTGGATAACAACCAATACCACATAGTTTTGGTGTCAAAATAATCTTCATGTTTTTATAAAATTAATAATATTTTAAACTATAGAAATCTCATTAAATATCACATTTAATTCATTTAATGTCAAAAAGATGTGGAACTAGGAAAACTGTAAATGACTAACTGATGGGATAGTCACTGATGCCCGACTCACTGACACAATTCACCAATGTGACACACCGATATGACTCATTGATGCCTATCCTATAGACACCTTGAGTCACTGATGCCCTGAGTCACTGATGTCCTAATTATCTGATGTAATAGTTACAAATCATGATTCATTGACACCTTATTCACTAAAATGAATACCTACCGATGCGATGACCTACCCATGCCCTAACATACCCACACCTTTACCTACAGACACACTTTCCTACCGACACCATTATCTACCAATCTTCTAACTTACCAATGCCATGTCCTATTGATGCTAAATTTCCAATGCCCTAAGCTACCAATGCTCTAACCTACCAATGCCCTATTCTACCAATGCCAACCTACTTACGCTAGGATACCAATGTGATATTCCAATTCCAAGATCATCAATTGAAAAATTGGAAAATTGGAAAAAAACATGATATGATATTATGTTGCCTCCTAGAACACCACAAACAATGGATTTTGATAATATAATAGACCAGAATGTCCAATACCATTACTATATTCCTTCCATTATCCTATAAGACTTAATTTTCACGTAAATAAATAAAATAAATAATTCACTAATACAAAAATTTCCTTCAACAGTGATATATTTGGCATTCATCACTGGTAAAATAACACTATTAATTGGGGCATGGTTAAAAGCCCAAAACTTTAATCATCACACACAAGGGATTTTAAAGTCCCTTTTAACAATGCGAAAAAAGTGAAGACAACAGTTCCATGTAATAGTTCTTTTTTTGAACTACTAAGTTCCCTTTTAATAACGATTTTTAGAACTTTTAATGTGGGCCTTTAATAATTCCTTTTTAGTGGTGATAAAATCACTGATGTTATATAAGGTAAAAAATTGGATTTCCATGAGGGTATAACCCCACTATAAGGCTTCCAGGACTCCATCAACATCAATCCATCCCTCCTTTATCATCACAATTCACCCCCCCCCCCAATTTATCATCACACTCAAAATTTCATGCCTTGTGTGCTCTCACATGTATTGGACCCATTCTTCTCTCCTTCGAAGATGTAACGTCATTACCACTACACCATATTGTTTTGATATCTATTTAATGATATATTTGTTTATTTATATATATCTTTACATACATATGTACATATATTAATATACTTATTTTAAAATAAATTTATATTATATATGTATTTGTGTGAAATATATATACATATATTTAATTAAATTTATAATAAATAGTAAATAATAAATATTAATTATTAATGATTCAATATTAAACAATAATAAATCAATCAATAAATAAATAACTAAATAATTATTTTTTATTAAATTTTAAATTATTAATGAATAAATTAATCATAAATAATTAATATATAAATAAATAATAAATAAATAAACATTCCCAAATTTGTAACGAAACTCTAAAAACACTAAAAATATTGAAATTTCCACAAAATCTGATCAGGTAGTCCTTTTATAGCTCCACATGTAGTCAAATTGATGATTATGAAATGAGGTTTGATATGATCTATGGTATAGGCCGAACCTACACATGGATCAGATGTTACACCAGTATGAATTTTAAGAAATCGGGGTATGTGACTAAAAACTCTACTTCAGAGGCATTCTAGGAATTTCTACGCCAAAGGGGGGATAATACATGAAGATGTAGTCCTAGACCTACCCAGTTTATATATTTTCAATGTCTTCGATTTGATATGTGGTAGAGACTAAATAGACACCCAAATCAAAATTTATGGCTGTTTGATGTTCAAGTGATGTTTTCTACATATTTTAGATCATTATTTTTATTTTTTATATTTTTTATCTTGAAATAGATATTGAAAAAGAATTAATTCGTAATAATAAGTAAATTATTAATTAAAATTATGGATTTCTATTTATTTTATAATCCATTTTCACTAAATATATTATATATTAAGTGTAAATTCCTAATTAACATATATAAAATATATTTTAAAAATATATATTATATTTAAATTAGTTTAAATATATTTTTATACTAATATATTATTTTTAATAAAATATAAATTTTCAGAAGTATACTCTTATCAGCGCTTGTAAAAAATTATTGATAAAGGTCCCTATTTAACAATGTTTATTAGAACTCAAAAATGGGGTCTTTGACAGTGTTATTAGCTTGATCTATTAAATCCCTTGCATGAGATAATCTCAGTTTTGTAGACGTTATTTTTGTGAAATCATAAAGTTGACACATGAAGTACAGGTACCATTCATCATTGAGCATGTTTGTATTATTTCATCCTCCACCTCCATAATTAATTATTATACTATGATTATTTAATAAAACTAGTATCATCGATATACTAATATATTGTTATGTTATTTTCATGACATAAATCTATCTATACTTCCATAAAATGGGTTTTGAAGTCATCATTTATGTGTACCCTGGACTACCACCTCATGAAATGATGTCATTTTTTTTTCATTACCCCTCTCAATGATGAACATAATGTTGGGGTTATTTTGTATATATGATATTAATGATATTTTTATTCCTATGGGATTATTATATCACAAATACATCAATACATTCCATTTATTGGGAATACGATAATGACCCTCATGTGTATGGAACACTACACTCTCACGATGTGCTGTGATTAGTTATCTCATTACATGGAAGTTATTAAGGATGGTTTTAATGAATTTATGATATATATTTGACGTGTATATTAGAATAGTATAATAATATATCATTAACCTTTATTTCATTCAATATAATAATATAATGTAATCATGATTAATGTGTACGTACGACATACCATCTCCATTAACGATGCATTTTATTTTATATCGCTAAATATTAAGGATTACTAAATATTTTGAATAAATATTAAATTTTTATCTTGATTATAATTCATGATATGATATAACAATGAAAAATTTACTAGAACTATAAATATAAAAAATCAAATCCTATTAAAAACAAAGCGGTGATTACATGAAAAGTAATATTAAAAAAGAATGATATATAAATGGCCAGTGAAAGGTCATAAGAATATTATATATTGTATGAAATATATAAATATTTTTTTAATATTTTTATAATAAACTTGTATTTATTATACATAAGTTTTAAAAATGTACTATGGATGTCATTATTAAAGATAAATTATTTCCTTCTAAATATCACTTTCTGTGAGACTAATTCTATATTCACCAAACGTTTCATTAATGTGGTGTATATACTACCAAAGATTTATTTTACGATATATTAAATTATAATTATTTGTATTTACAAGAAAATTTGATTTTATCAATTTAATGTGGTTTACATTTCAAAAGATACATAATCAGAAATTGATTTTTTTTCTCAATTTTCATTCTTTAAGACTTATGTTTTGTTATCTAGGTATATTTTTATGACGTGTATATACATCACAATTTACATATATTATCATATATTTATAAATCCTCCTTATATATATGGATTAATTTTATTTTATTCCTTCAAGTGCCTTACCATTAAAATTAACAAAAGAATTATCGATTTTCTGCTATAATCTCATCATTTATCAGGGTTATATATGAACATGTTTCTACGAATAGAATATTATGATCCATATCAAAAGAAATAGATCAATTTTATTCACCTTTATTTATATCATGAGAATATGATTTTTTACTTCATGAAACTCCCTTTAATTACTCTTAAGTTTAAACAATTTTTTTGAATAAAAAACAAATATTCAGTTGAATACTTTTCTCTCCAAAATAATTTTTATAATCAATCATTTCAATAAATTATTATTATTTATTTGAAAATGTAGTTTTCATTTAAATTTTTAACAATTTTTATCATTACAAAAAAAATTTAAATCAGCATTCATTTCATTTTCCAAAATAGTTCCAAATGGATTTTATGAAAAATTTGAAAGGAATCTTTGTTTTAACATTAAAATATTGAATGAAATTTTCCACCATCATGACCATTATATTCATTGAATCTTATATTATAACCATTCCTGGATATTTTTAGTGAAAGGAATTCTCAAAATGATTTTTAAATATATTTTTTTTCAAATAAAAAATGATATTTTCTACATGAAATTTTATAAATGGTTTTTTAAATATTCTTCTATAATTGATTAGGTTTATATTCAATGAAATAGATTTTGGAAATATTTTTTGTTATAAATTTTATTTTCCAGGATAAATGTTCAATGTTATATTTTTAAATCTTTCTGCATTTATGTATACATCCTTGGATATATTTTTTCCAATATTGTTTGAATGAAATAATAACATCATCCTTGTTCATTATCCAAATGGATTATCTATATGATGAAACGTTGTTTATGAAACCTTTTCTTATTCCATGGGGTATACAATGATAAAACACTTATGATAACAAATTATTATATTTTGTTAGGTCAGGATGAAATTATGAAATAATTTTTAAAGCATTTATCTTGTCCACATGGTTTGATTTTATGAAATGTTTTTTGAACAATTTTCATTTAATTTGATATGATATGATGATTTTTTTATGATCTTATGGATCACATATAAATGATTTTAATTTTTTGTTGGTTAATACATTATAACTAAAAATGGTGGTCATATTATAAACATATATAGTAACTAAATTATAACTAATGTTGCGTGGATCCTATATCTCCGTCCAATTCATTATGTAAAGAATTATATATCATTCGGTAGACACAATTTCTATATTGAGTGAACTCAGGGCAGTAATACAATTTCTCCCCCTTCATAGTCTTTAGAGTAAAACTCAACTACTATGATTTTTAGGGAGTGGACTCATTCCACTCTGAGGAAAGTATCTCTACTGGCGATGGTGGTGTTTCCTTCTAAATAAGTGTATCCACCCATGGAGTGACTTTATATGTTTTTGAAATGACCCATGACTACTATGTTAAAATGATTCTATTATTATTTTCATGTAAATATTTTGTGCCATATGACGATGTTATTGTCACTTGGGTAATGTTTATTAATTATACTATTATTCATTAATTATGAACATCGGATATTATTTCAAAGAATTATGATATTGATATTTGATATAAAGTTCATGGTTTTCAAATTTTATGCCCATGTTCTCATACCATCGTGGTCAGGTTATGTTTATGTATCTCTTTTATTTATCCATAATACAAATCTGAGCTCACCATTAGATATTATTACATTCCCAAATTAATGATAGAAAATGTTATGTATTAATACTATAGGGGATGAAATTAATGTGACAAATTAATGATATTTCATGATTTAATGTGATTTTTATCAATGTTTTCAATTTAATTGAAATATCATAGTCCTTAGAGTGTGTTGGGATAATGTAAGGAATATTAATATAAAATTATGTAATATCCATGTATGAGAATCCTTTATAACTCTATTTATGATCTATATAGATCATAAAAATGAATAATGTGGAATAACATTTCAAACCATATTTAATATTTTATCCTTCATAAATAACTCATTATTCTAGACTCTCAAAAAGAGAACAAACTGTTACGTCTCATTGATGATTCTAGAACCCATGTATCATGGTTATATTATTCGATCAATCAAAAAACATAGATAAAAATAATTACTTATTCCTGAATCAAATTATATTGACAATAAAAAATTTGTATTTTATATTCAAATAATGTTATTAGATTCAATATCATCATCCCATCATTCAATCATATGGGATTAATACTCTGTATACTTCTTAATATAGAAACCATGTTACACACTATGAATAAATGTAATGTGTAATGAATCTTTCCAATGAATTGGACCATTCCATATCACCCAAAAATATTTAATTGGAAAATATGTCATAGAGAAAACATACCCCTTCTTTAAAAATATTTTATTCCCCCATTAATGGTGAAAAAATGACAAAAACCAAATCCCTATCCTTAAAATCCAACAGACAATAATGAAAAACAACATATGATTTCTATTTAATAAATTTTTTAATCAAATAAATCCAAATCAATTACACCATAAAAATAATATTTTTAACAAGTATATTCCCTCCAACTATCCAATAATAAGAACATTCACAAAAAATGGTACCTATGTAGATTCACCTAGACAGTTCCATATGGTAAAATATTAAACAAATGTAGATAACATTTATTATATGTAATTTCAATGAAGGGAATATTTTTGTACCATGAAATACATCTTCTAAGAATGAATGTATAAATAATATCTTCTATAATATAGATAGATCCATCAAACTAGATATCCTTATGAAGATTATATGTAATGATAATATTCATTTGAGAATGCTTCGCCTCTATAATTCCCCTTCAGATATGGGATGTATAGAGTAAGTCTCTATCATAAACAATATAATGACATAATATAGTGAATAAAAATGTATAAAAAATACCTGTTATCAAGATATTTGACCATTATTAAATCTCCAATTCGATGGATATGTATCAATCAAATGAGTTTATTAATGATCACACAAATTGAATCTTTATCAATAGGTGTCTGAGGTAGTCTAAACACGAATTCTATGGATATCTCATCCCATATACATAATGGAATGGGTAAGGAGTGTATGAAACTGGGAGGTGTTTTCTACTCTAAAATAATCTTTTTTAAAATAAAAAAACATCACTATAAGTCTCTAATTGAACACCTCAACCCTAAACACCAATATTGAGTTCTCAAGTCATAGTACAATTATGCATTCCAATGGTGCATGAATAGACTATAAAGATTTATATTATCAATAAAACCTTCCAATATAGATATTGAAATGAATATTCCTCTAAAAATTGAACTGTTCCATTATATTATCAATTCCACTCACATTAGACTCCCCATATAATAGGATTTTAGTAAAATTGTGAAAATCAGTGCCAGTTTTCATCCAAAAATGAATCTGATCAGCAAATGAAAAATAATATTTTACACATACTAAGAAAACCTAACCATAAACCTATTATATTTATATGGTAGTCCCAGTAAAACTACTTAACCAAGATAATATCAGTACTGATTCCTCAATTGATGGAGTTAGTAATTGTAACCCTCTAGAATTTTGTGAACTATTTTTTTAATAATTTTAATATTTTTGTTATTTTTATTATCAAGAAGCACTAAATCATGTATTATATAAATATAAATATGTTTATCTTGAATTATATCAAACAACATGTTAAACATACAGTAAAAAAACATATTTTTATCTTTCACTACATGCAACACCAAATAGGATGGCATTATATAAAACACTGAGTTTCTCCAGAACAATAAATTGTTATTATAATTATATAAAATATAGAGATATAACCAACTGATAAAATTATCATATATTAAAATTATTAAATAAATTATGAAAATAAGTTGTTTACACAACTTATAAAATTAATTCACTAGTAAAAAAATTATAATAAATAGTTATAAGAACCAATTTAAAATAAAGGAAATACTTTTATTGAAAAATATTTTTATACTTGGAAATATAATATTCCTTAATAAATTATATTAATAAAAAATAGAAAATTATATTATTGAAATATATATTTTATATATTCAATAAATTATTTTTTATGTTTATCTAATAGTTTTTATGACCATATAATAAGAAAAAATCCTATTTTTTCACATAAAAATCAATATTTTAAAAAATGCATTATTTCCACCTTTTAGTGAAAAAAATATTTTTAACCTAATTTTTAGAACTATTTTAAATTATATATATAAAAATAAACATCATAATTGAAATAAAAATTTAAAAATTTGATAGGGTGAATATTGGGGTTTTCTTGTGAGGATTCATTTTAAAATAACAGTTAAAAATACTGAATATTATATCAAATCTTCTTTTTCTACTAATATATTTATCATGTAAAATTATATTTTAATTTTTTTTGAAGTCAAAATATATCAATAATTTATAAATTAATACTAAATAGTTATTTTTAATCAATTCAAATTTGAAAGTGGCTGTAAAAACATAGTAAACTGCTGAATGTGTTTACTTTAGAAAACCCTTATTTTCATCCCATCTATGGGATTAAATATAAATTTATTTATAACTATTATATGATACTAATATGTAAAAATATATTCCATATATCGAATCATAAAAAAATATGACATAGGAAACGATCAACTAAGTTATATACAAAAACCTTTAGAAAATTTAATTAAAATAAATTACCATGATTAAGGAGAAATTAATCTTAACGAGGGATTATACCCCAATATAAAGGAAAAAATGACCTAAAAACATGTCTAATATCCATTGGATTTCAATATATCGGCCCTATAATCAATTATATATACTTATTTCCATTATTTTCCCAACATTAAATTGGAAAACGTGTGTGGAATTACTCCTTCCAAAATTTATGAGGGTGTCACTCTTCATCAACTGTAAAAATGACTAATCTCCTCCCACAACATCACACCTCTCAATAATATATATATATTTAACATTATCTTCTATAATAATTTATAGAAATCCATCCCCAAAATCTATAAACCTTTCATTGGGGAGAAATACCTCAAGGAAGGCCTATGGTATAAACCAAAATATGTTGTAACATTTTTCTTTAAGCTCTTTAGTTTTATTTATTTTTACACTCTCCAAATTAAATAATTAAAAATAAATAGAATAGCCTGAAAATAATGATAAATTTTAATTATAATGGTTAGACCAAACATTTCAAACATTTCAAATTAATTGGTCATGAACATTCTTTTTATGTATACGATGAACTACCTCCTCACAAAAAGATGGTTGATCATTTTTTCATTACCACCATTCATTGTTGAGAATTATGATTGAAACGTTATTTATATATGATATATATTATATTTATTATGTATTTATTCTGCTATAATTATTTTAAAATAAAAAACTATATATTTTCCATTTTTTGTATATATGATAACATCATTTGTGGATGTGTTGACTACCGCATCCTTAAAGCGGTTCGATTCATTCTCACCTGACATGGAATTTGATAAGGATAGTCTTAGTGAACATATATGATATATATTACATAATAATTCTTATTTTAGAATATTATATACATATATAAATAGATTTTATTTACATATTTTCCTTCACGATGATAACAAAATGGAAACATTGTTCATGCATATATATGGACTATCGTCTCCATGAATGATGTATTCCATTTCATCTCAATATATTTTATAGATAATTTTAAATACATATATTAAAAATATAAATGATATTTATTGATTTTTAAACATTATTTAATAATCTAAATTAATATATATGTAATAAAATCAAGAAAAATATTTCAACACATTTGTGAAGAACAAGGAGGATATTACCTAAATTAAAACTTCAACATAATTCTTTTAGTAAGAGGGTAATATTAATTCATAATAAAATCTTATATGGTATTAGATATAATAATAGTGTTCTTTAAAATATTTATAACAATCATAAGTTTGTTATAAATTTTACTTTTATGAGAACTATGATATTCTAGAAAAATGGTATGGGAATTACATATCACTTTTTATTTTCATGTGATACATTCCATATTCACTACTATCTAATTTTGTGTAGTTTATATACTAAACAATGAAATTTTATATCATTAATTTTCATTAATTAATGATATTAAAATCTTTGATTATTTTTAATCTCTCATGCATATCAACACTATAATGTTGTTCAAGTAGTAATTGTTTTCTCTTCTCAATTCTATTTTCACTAAGAAAAAATTTATGTTCACCTACCATTCCATATGTGTGTTGTGTTTAATTTCCATGGATGAATATTATTATTATTATGAAAAAATATATGGTTATTTTAGTATACTTTAATGATCTTTCATTAATGGTGTTTATAATTAAAAAGATTCCAAATTAGTGAAGTAGTTTTCACTTAATTTTCCTGCTATACTACACATTCCATGTCATGCACCTATATTCATTTTTGAGGTGTATATGATGCATTTTCAAATGTTATATCATGTATAAAATTTTATTATTTTTATTTTATGTTTAAATTAATTTCATTTTCATACATGGTGATTATAATTCAATTTTACAAATGCATAATATTTTATTTAAATTATATCATCATTTATAGAGATTGTTTATGAATATTCTTCCTTAAATTAATTTGTTTTATCCATTTATCAATAATAGTACTAGCGTATCATATAATCTGGGTTTCTGTGATACCTTTACATATTAGTATAAGTTTTACACTTTTTAGTACTTATGATGACTAAGAAAATGTTATTATGAAATTCCAACAATATTTCTCCTTTCAGATGAAAATTTGGGTTCTTCTAAAACCATAATATCAACAAAAAAATTCAAAAATGTTTTACAATTATTATAATTGACATTTTAACCCATGTTTTAACTATTATATGATGGTTACATAAGGAAAATTCATGTCATTTTCCAATAAAGTCACATGTCTTATATTTTAATGTCAAGAGGGAATATTCAACATGTACAGACATTTCTCCCACCACGGCTATCATTTTATGGAATCATTCATTGTATGTTTACAAGTTTATTTAAATGAAATTTTTTCCATTTATATTATTAATATTCATTGTTTCTACAATAGATTTCTATGAAATGTTTTTCAAATATTATTCAAGATATTTTTATATGTCATTATGGAAGAAGTTTTTCCAAATGATTATAAACCATATTTATTTGCATTCAAATTATTAACAATGAAAATGGGTTTCAAAAGGATTTTATGTTTTAGAAATAAATTTTCAAAGGAGAATAGTTGTTTTACTAAAGAATTTTGTTTCTAAATATATTTTCATGTCATTTTCCATATAAGATGACAACTATTGTTGTTACTAAATCCCTTATAAGAAATGATACAATGGTTTCATTCATAATAATTATTTAATGGGTTTGGTTTAAATAGAATGATTATTATAACTCCCATTTCCCTTTAATGAGTTATATTATTTTAAATCTCACTTCTTTTCATTGGTTATGCTTTGTTTAAATGATTATGAAACCTATCTCTTTTTTGTAGTTTATGATGTGATGAGATTTTAATGATACCCATTTCAATTTTTAGGTTATGATTTAATGTTTATAATACCCAAATATTTTCATGGGTCATGATATGATGAATTTTTTGTCGCACATGCATTTATGATTTCATTATGTGCAATGTGGGACCTATACCTCCCTCCAATTCCCAGAGTAATGATTGATGACTCTTGCATATAAATGTTATGAGTGACCCTGAATAATTGTTCACAATGTTATGTATGGAACTAGTTTCATGTCCCTAAGATTGTGTGAGAGACTGGTTATCTGTTCAAAATTTTATTATCAATCCTTATTAGGTTTTCTTATGGTTATTATTGAACCTGATTATATATTCACAATGTTATATATGGACCAGGTTTCACATCCATATGTTTATGCCTGAACCTCATTACATGTTTAGAATTTTATGCATGAAGATGATTTCATGTTCACAACATTATTCATGGACCTAGTTTCATGTTCATAAATCTATGAGATGACATATTTTCATTTCCTTAACTTAAATTGTTAAAATTTATCTACATATACTTTTATATGATGTTATTCATTAATGTCTATACCAAAATTCTATGTCTTATTCATATGTTGTGATTTAATGAATTGACTTCCCAATTATATAGAGACTCATGTATTATGAACTGGCAATATTTTTCAATGATTTGTGTTTATAATCATCAATATGCATGTTATGTCCTTATAATGATATGATCATGTTCTCATACACATGTGTTTATGTTATGCTTATGTATTTATATCAATATTATTTTTCCTAAAAAGAGATGTCTTAAATCAATATGCTTTGTCCTAGAATGTGAAACAGGAATCTTAGAAATGTAAATAGCACTTGTGTTGTCATAATTTATTGGGACATGTCTGAATTAATATCCATAGTCTAGTAATGTGTGTTTAATCCACAAAATTTGGGCACAACAACTGCCAGCAGCTATGTATTCAGCTTCTGTAGTAGATAATGTAACAGAATTTTGTTTCATACTACACCATGATACTAGTGAATTGCCTAAAAGGTGACATGTTCCAGAGGTGATTTTTCTATCTATCTTAAATCCAGAAAAATCAGCATTAGAATAACTAAATAGATCAAATAATTGTCCTTTTGGATAGAAAAATCATAAATTTGGAGTATGCTTGAGGTATTTGAAAATTCTCTTCACAGAATTTAGATGTGACTCTTTAGGGTTTTCTTGAAAATGAGCACACATACATACACTAAACATAATATCCGGATGACTAGTAGTCAAGTAGAGTAGACTTCTAATCATACTTATATAAGTGGTTTGATCAACATATTTACCATCTTCATCAAGATCCACCATACGGGTGGTACTCATGGGAGTGTCACAAATTCTTGTGCTATCCAATACAAAACGTTTTAAAAGATATCTAGTATATTTACATTGTGTTAAAATAATTCCATCATAATTTTCAATGGTTTGAAATTGAAGGAAAAAATTTGATATCTCCCATTAAACTCACCTCAAATTCATTTTGTATCATTATAGAAAAATAAGTACATAGTTAATTTCTTGAATATCCAAAAATAATATCATCTACATAAATTTTTACAACTAAAAAATCATTAGAAATTCATTTTATAAAAATAGTATGATCTGCTATAACTTTTGTAAAACGTTTAGAGATTAGAAAAGTACTTAATCTATCATACCAAGATCTTGGAGCTTGTTTTAAACCATATAAATATTTTGATAATTTGAAAATATGATTTTCAAAATGAGGGTTTGAAAATCCAGGTGGTTGTTCAACAAAAACATCCTCAGCAATATATCCATTTAAGAATGCACTCTTGACATCCATTTGATATAGTTTAAAATTTAGATGTGCTGCATAAGAAAGTAAAATACTAATGGATTCTAATCTAGCTACATGAGAAAAAGTATCCTCATAGACAATTCCTTCCTCTTGACTATAGCCTTGTGCAACTAATATAGCCTTGTTTCTAACTATACTTCCAGATTCATCTACTTTATTTCTGAACACCCATTTAGTGCCTATGGTAAAGGTGTCCTTAGGTCAATCTACTAGTTTCCAAACATTATTTCATTCAAACTGATTGAGTTCTTCTTGCATAGAAATTACCCAAAATTCATCATTAATAGCATCATCAATGTATTTAGGTTCAAGATGTGACAAGAAGGATTGATATTGAATCTGATTTCTAAGAGAATATCAAGTCTATGTACCTCTATCTAGATTTCCTACAACAGCATATAAAGGATGACCATTTAGAATTCTAGTTGATCTAGTAATGGTAGGACTAGAAATTTCAGGTTCATTTATGGGTTCATGTTCAGATGGAGAAGATTCTGAAATATTTCCATAACTTGTTTTATTTACAGTAGGTTCATTGATTTTATCATTATGGTTCAGAACAGATAAATCTTCATCAAGATTTTGAAGAGATGACTTAGGCTCATGTGGATCAGTTTCATCAAATATGATGTGAACAGATTCTTCCACACACATGGTTCTCTTATTGAAAACTCTAGGCTTTGCTGGTTATAGAATATCCTAAAAATATTCCTTCATCACACTTAGAAGCAAACTTGTCCAGATTATCCATTATATTGAGAATAAATACTTTACCGCCAAAGACTCTAATGTAACTAACTTTAGGATTTCTATTATTCGAAAGTTCATAAGGGGACTTTTTGAGAACAGGTCTGACTAAGACTCTATTAATGATATAAGAGGTTGTATTCACAGCTTCATCCCAAAAGTAAATAGGTAGGTCATATTCATTAAGCATAGTTCTAGGAATTTCATGTAGGGTTCTTTTTCTTCTTTCTACTACACCATTCTGCTGAGGTGTCCTAGGAGCAGAAAAGTTATGACTATAGCCATTGTGTGAGCAATAAGATTCAATGTCTTTATTTTCAAACTCACCACCATGATCACTTCTTAGATATTTAATAATTAGTCCACTAAAGTTTTCTACATATTTGTAGTATTTAACAAAATAAAAACAAGCTTCACTTTTGTGAGCTAAGAAGTATACCCCAGTATATTTAGAAAAGTCATCTACTAAAACATAGACATAGTGCTTCTCATTTAATCTAGAAACTCTAGATGCTACAGAATTATCCATGTGAACCAACTCGAGTGGTTGAGATGTTGAAACATCTTTCTTTGGATTGAATGATATTTTGTGTTTCTTTCCCTTATGATAGGAATTACAGACTTTGTCATTTGGAAACTCAAGTTTGGGTAAGTCTCTAACTAAGTTCTTCCTAGTCAGTTTTCTATGTGAGTGTATATTGCAGTGTCCAAATCTCTTATTCCATAACCAAGACTCTTTATGAAAAGCAATTAAAAAAGTAATAGTTTTCTTAGCTAGAGAATTCAGATCAACATCATAAATATTCTCATTTCTCAAAGCAGAAAATACTAAAACATTTTTCAATTAAAAACATTACCAGAATCATTTTCAAACATGACATTAAAACCATCATCACAAAATTGTGAAATACATAACATATTATATTTAAGTCCATCAAAAAATAAAACTTTAGAAACTAAATCATAACTAGTGTTACCAATTTTTTTTAGTCCGATGATCTTTCTTTTAGATTTATCACCAAAGGTGACACAGCCTCCATCAAATTTTATTAAACTCTTGAAGCATGAGTAATACCCAGACATATGTCTTGAACATCCAATATCCAAATACCATGCCTTCTTGTGGAAACTCTTCAAGCAGGGTTACTACAAAATAGTTTTAGATAGATTATGATTTTGGTACCCAGATCTTCTTGGGTCCAGACAGGTTAGCAATCAATGATTTTGGTACACAAATTTGTCTTGTGGGTCTTATATAATTTACAGAATCAAAAGATGTTGACAGATAAAATCTATATGATTTATAACTATGTGAATATCTAGTTGAATCATATGAATGTCCATAACTAGAACTTGCAATATTCTGTCTAGATTTATGAATAAATCAATTCTTAGTAATCTGTCTCTATCTAGGATTGTATCCTATTCCAGTAGTGTATTAAGGTTCCACATTCATTCCAAAAAAAATAGTTAGAGTGTTCTTTCCATTTGTGAAATTCTCTAAGTCCTTTCTAAGTTGTTCATTTTACATTTTTAGTTCAGTGTTTTCCTTTAACAATTGAGCATTTTTATCTTTTTCAATAGTAAGTTCAGTTTTAACTATTCTAGTGAGAGCATGATGTTTCTTCAATGATTTTTATTTATCCTTATGTTCATATAATGTCTCTTCCAGAAGATTAAAATATTCAAATAATTCTCCAGTAGTCATGTTTTCAGAATCCGAATCAGATTCAGTTCCAGAATAATAGGAATTTAAAGCAGGAGTATTTAAGGTTACCTCAATGTGTTTTTCATGAAACACATGTTGGCATGTTTCATTTTAGAATCAAACATTTCATACTCAATTTTTCTGTTTTCAGAAGAACTCCAGGTATCCTTCATAGCTTTCTTGTACTTACTGTCCTTCTAATCATATTTGTTTTGAATTTTAGCTTTGGGCAGTCTTCTTTAATGTGTCCTTTTCTTTTGCACTCGTAGTAAACAACTTCATCACTTTTATCTGCCTTTTTCCAGTCCTTCTTCCATTGTCCCTTATTGTCATACATTCACTTGTAAATTTATTTTCTGATGAATTTATTCATCCTATAAAATTTCTTAAACCTTCTGGATATTTGATCCATTTCAGTATCACTATCAGAGTCTGAACTTTCACTTGTTGAACTGTCAGTTTGTATTTGATCTTTTTCTTTGTCCTTGCTCTTTGAAGAAGTAGTCTTGAAAGACACTGATTTTCTTTTTTAGTTCATCATTTTCCTCTTTATTTACCTTATGTTATTCCTCATAGTCCATAAGATTACCAATCAGCTCTTTGAAAGGTAGAGGTACAATTTCACATGACTCTATGATTGAAACAGATGTGCCTCTCCATCGGTCTGGTATACACCACAATATCCTCATAATTTGTTCCTTTGATGGAATAACGTTTTCGAGTGAACTCATTGTATTGAATATCTCATTGAACCTGAAATACATTTCAAAAATAGGTTCATCAGTCTTCATTTTAAAATTTTTATATTTAAAATTATATGTATACAATCTCATTTCTTTATCATTGGTTGTTCCCTCATGAGAATCACCTAATGTATCCCAAATTTCATAAGCAGTTTTTCATGTAGGTATTCGGTTAAATTCCTCATCTCCTAATGCACATTACAGAGCATTCACAGATTTACAGTTATTATTGTAACCAGTCTTTATAAGTTTATCCCAAGTTGTTCTTTCAGTTTTTCAAATTTTATATTGTTATTCTATAGCGGTCCAAATATCAAAACCCATCCTTTCCAAATGAATTTTCATTTTAAGCCTCCTATGGGCATAGTTTGTACCATTGGAAAAAGGTGGTATGTTGGTAGCATCACCCTCTAGTATATTATCCATAGATAGTTTTTAGAAATTAAATTTAAAGAGATAAATGTTAGAACTTACAAAAATTTAAGATATTTAAAGATGCAACTAAAATCATAGTTGAAAAACAGAGTATTTCAAAAATCCTTTAACAAAAACAACCTCTGATACCAAATGATGGTCAGAGTGATATTCAAGAGGGGGTTCATTGAGTTCCAATTAAAATTTCTGTTAAAATATTGTCTATTAAAATCCACAAATTTATAAAACATGTTAAACTATAGTGAATTTATACATATTGTAAATTTTCACATAGCTTCCCAAAGATTGATTAGAACTCAGTATATTTAACAACAAGATTGAACTAACTTTTGAAACTAACCTACTGATTTACAATAAGTGTAAACACTTTTTAATTTAACTATCAAAGTAACATTAAAATGTTTTTTATTTCAAAGTAACAGTAGTGGAATATAAAAGATATATGTAGTATACATTAACCATAAACTAAAGATGCACAGAAGATATAATAAGAGGTTCAGTTTCATGCAGATACATAGCCCTCTAAAATTTATATAAATTTGATCCAAACCCTGGATTGGGGTTAACAACAGTTTAAAAACCTTTCCAGGCCATGTTGAGACCTATACCATAGTTCTTCCTGTGAAACAAAACAATGACCAGACCACACAAGGACCTCTTCCACAGTTGTCATGGGTAAACAGGAGTTAAGATTTTTGGTGTGAGGATCTTGATATCCTCCAGTTCAGTGTATGAGACTGTCTGTGTGTGTAAGATATACAGAGTACACCACACTTCTCAAAAGTAAATAAAAAAATCACTTATAGAGAACATATAAGAGTTTAGAAATCATTAGTGATTAGCAATGCAGCTCTGGACTCGTTGGATTCAGCAGAAATGCTTCTGAGTCCTTCTCTGGTTTTTCTTTTGAAAAACAAAGTGTCGTAGTCTAGATTTTGTTCTACATGAGTGAAGATGTTATCTAGACTTTAGTTCCTCCAGTAGTGTAGGATTTCATGTGTTGGAACTTCTTTGAGCATCTTTCAATGGATTCTACACAGTTATGCTCAGGGTTGTTCTTCGGTTCAGTACAGAGCACATCGCATGTGTAGTGTAATGTATATCAAGGCGAAATCTACTTTTTACTGCATCTGAGACTTCATTATATTCCATGAGCACTAGAAATAGGAATGAACCCCTTTCCATAATTAAGAGTTATGGTTTCCTGACATGCCAACAACTATCATTAAAAAACATTGATTGCATTAAAAACATCAAATATGATTGTTAGAATTATTTAATTAATATTGATGAAAACTTAAGAAACAATGTCACAATGATTATGTAAATGTTGTCTTCTTCATGGTATGGTCTTCACGATATGTGGTTCATGGTATGTGCTTCACGGTGTCTCCATGTCATAGTGTCTATCTCACGGTGTCTGAGTCATGGTGTGTCCTTCACGATGTCTGGGTCATGGTGTGTCCATCACGGTGTCTGGGTCACAGTGTATCCTTCATGGTGTCTGGGTCACGATGTGTCCTTCACGGTGTCTGGGTCATGGTTTGTCCTTCACGATGTATGGGTCACGGTGTGTCTGTTTGACTATGACTATGCCTTTCTCACAGTCTGTCTTACTGTTTCAACCATCACATTGTCTTTATACATAGACAAATATCTGTATTTAGACTTAAACAATAATATGCAGAATATGGATTAAGCTTTATCCATTCTAATGTAAGAGGACATGAAAAAAATACAATGATTGGATAATATAAGTGAGATTTGAGATCATGCAAAATATTTGTAAATAATAATGATAGTAATTAACATCAATAAGATTTTATATCATTAAAACATAATTAAGACATGATGTGTAATTATTATTGAGATGTGACATCATTTGAATGATGTGCAATTATGATTGAGATTAATTAACAGTAATAAGATTTGTGATCATTAAAACGTGATAAATACATGAGGAATCAAACATTAGGGTACACACATAACATTGAGAGAACATGTTTTACCAAACTAAAGTCAACCACATCAAGAAACAACTTTGATATGTGTGATGAGATCATCGGTTCATGAGGCATAACATTGCATGCACTCGATGACCATGAATCCCACTCACAATGGAAGACATGGTGGGATCCATTGGAAAACCTTCGTAACTCAAATAAGATAACATTCAAAATGGGCCCCACATCCAAGAATAAAATCCATGCTAATAATAAGTATTAAGAAATCAATATCATGAACTGAGTAATACAACATTACATTTAGGTAGGAAATCATCACATAACACTATAGGAATTTAGAACAGTGTAACATCGTATATCCCAAGGGATTACAAGTATCCTTCATGAGGGGAATAATATGGGAATGAAACCCTAGTATATCAGTAAAAATATATGGTATAAATGAATGATATTCACCTAAATCATAAAATTCCTCCAAGGGTTCATAGAACATTTTTTATGATGATAATCCTCAACTATTTGTTATTTTTTTCAATAAGTGAGTATCATCTTAATCATAATATTTATGCCCCCTCAATTTTAAACATCTAACAATTCCTATTGTTTGGGAATGTATATTTAATAATCCAAAATATCATCCATGAACACTACCAAAAAAGTGTATAGATACTCATTAAATATATAAATATTGAAATAAATAAAAATGTATGATCATTTTTTGACAAAACTACATGACAAGATATTCTCAATGGCTATAACTACTACAGAAATCCTTCTTTAGAATATATGACTCTCAAACTCTAAGGTAATGATAATATGTCTAAAGATCAATCATTGGAAAAAATCATCAATTTAACTAATAAATCATATCATCCACATGATCATAAGGATACTTGTTGTAAACAATTACTCAGACCGACTTCTGATAGTGTTAACACAATCAATTTAATCTATATTTTGTCATCGAAAAGATCACATTGGATACCCTAGGGGAATCACAAGGGTGACAAGTCATTACTCCATTATATCATTAAAATATATCTTGTGAACTTATATCATTATTGGTTCTCTATGATAATAATGTATCAAAATTGGTTATATACCAAGATCCTTGTTGATCATAAACTATAAGTTCATCTATATAGGAATACAAGAGAGAAAATCAATTAACACATCAATAAATTCCATACAAATTGTAGTAAATTCATCAATACTGTAAAATACAACAGTCTCAACCACTATTGTAGAAAAATAGTTCTAGATCATTGGATGGGAAGGTCATGTATATTCAGACCTCGAATCCATGTCCCACATAAAACAACTATGAGATCCCATCTAATGATTGAAATAATATATTGGGACCATAACAATAAACATTATCATGATAATGAAGAATATAGTTAACCCTGATGATGATGTCAAACTAATCCATATTAATAATGAGGAGATATTATACAAGTCATCAATCTTCTTCTAATAATTATTAGGAAAGAAATCAAAACCCATTATTTTTAGTATTTTAAAGGGGTTTCACTAACTCTATTTGAAATGACATGAGTGTTGTTTCATGTTTATAGATATCCACAAAATAGCCAGATATAAGTGATTTGGATGAACTAGTATCAAATAAATAAATCGCTTCGATGATACAATAATGATGGAATCTATCCATATCACTTGACCCATATCTACCTCCAAATGTATTTTATATACGTCATGAAGGTTCTTCACTCATGAGTCCTCTAACTGGATCCATATTCCCAATAAAGAAAATTTGTTCTCTGTAATAGCCTTTGGAGCAGATGATACATCACCATTTTGAGGACTATACATATCCTGATATAATCAATATAGATAACTGTGTTGTCCACAACTTTTACAAAGCATTACCAGTGAAGTTAAAGAACACCAAGTCTTTCAGTCCTTGCCACACTGATAGAAATTCAGAGTCACAAAACTAGATTAAACTAGGGGTTCCACAGAGTCCTTTTATTTAGAACCACCTCCACTACATTTCTGATGATCATGAAACATAGTAATGTTTCCCTGCACTCTATTGAAGCAGCCACAAGATGGAAGAGAAGGTGAATAGTAACCATCCATTCCTATCATATACATCTAATCTATCATAGTGTTTTCTACCATCTCTTCATTGGAAGAATTCTTACAAAAACATTATTCAGATCTAATATATGTTCTAAAACCATATAGTAACTTTTGTTCTTCCAACTATCCATTATTTGCCTCTAATGGTGAAAATTTAACAGGCTCTATAAACTAATTTTTGTCTTCCGAAATTCAGATCTCTCCATACATAAATGAGAGGTACTCCAGATACTTTTCCATAATCAATGACCCTTGAAAAAATTAATCAAATAAGAGAGTCTTGAAACACATCCACTAAAATCCCTTGTTCTTATCTGCAAGCATCATTGAATCCCTACATAATTTACTAGTACCCAAAAGATTCAATGTCAAAAACATCAACTAAACTCTTTTAGATGTATCCTCTATGCAAAAATAACTATTCCATATTTTCAAGACTGATTTATTCCTCTTGAGGATCATTTTTTTGTTACATTACGGTGGATTCTCATGAAATAAATCCCATGATCGATGCATATCTCTTGTAACTCCTATTTGTACCTCCAAAACTGTTTTCTTCACATATAGTTCATTTTGGTCGAAAACATGATTTTATGCATTATCTCTTTTATAAAATTATGATCCATAAGAGGATTCATGCAAGGGGTAATGGCTTTACCCTCCTATAGAACCCATAGAACACATCACCGAAGAATACTAATTAACATTTAAATTGATGAATTTATTAGATATCAGAAAAAACGTAGTTCAATCCATAAATCCATATGAAATATTGTTGATTATTTTTATAAACTAAAAATAGGATACACACATCCCAACATCCCATGGTAACTTGGGCCTCACCACAAAAAGAGCTACCTAGGCGCTCCATAAAAGTTACCATTGAAGTTTCTCAAATCATATCTTAGGTCTACAAAACATCTAAATACAAGGTCTCTTGATTAACGTCCTCCTATAATATCAATCAATGATGAAACTAACCCAGATACCCACTTTATTGGGAACCTGTCCTCATTTTCCACATACCCGAAGTGTATTCCCAATCCCCATGGGATGGCATCGAGAACCTATGAATTAAGAACAAAGTGGGTGAACTAATTAACACAAGCTAATGAATAAAACATAACGTATATACATATACATAATGGAAAATTAGTATAAAACATGAATATATGTGTCATAATAGGTAGATACCAAATGATGCGGTACAACCTAAACTGTCGAAAATCAATATGAAAGAGACAATTCCAACTCCAATTGTCAAAACAGACTGAAAATAACTACTCCAACAGTCTTCTAGTGGTAAAGTGGGAAAACACGCACCATCTCACAATCATATACCAACACCCAACTCGCATAAAACCCTATAACCTAACTATAGAGACTAGATATTCCTTAATATAAATGACATTTCTAGGTCTACATAATACCAAAGGGTTGAAATAAGTGTGTGTTAAGGGGATCATTAGGACCCAACCATGGTTAAACAGATGAAGTCTCTCTATAATAAACCATGAATGGTCAACATTAAAAATAATAATGGATGATCACAAAATTAACATTTCATAAACAAAATAATGTAAATGAAATTAAATATCTTCCTTTTCTATATTTTCATATAATGAATGTAAATCAATTTCAAATAATTTCATATATAATTAACAATGTACCTATATATAAAAAAACAAACCATGCAACACATATCATATCATATATGAAACTGTTCAACACAAATAATACAAGCTAAAATTTAACAAATTGGACACATCGTAGATAAAAACAACACATGGTTCATGCAAGGATAGGATATATAGGTAAAAAATGCCAATAATCATTGAGAATACCATGTGAATTAATACCATATATATATAATCCTGGTACTAGATGAAAACGCTATAAATTGAAATCTCCAAATAGTTTATATGAAATTTCTAGAATAATTGTCCTAGGGAGTAGTGGAACACCCCATGAGTGAACCCCCAATGTATCAATATATGTGGAATACAAGTATACTATCCACCTATGTTCACAAGGCATCCCATGTTCTCTATTTTACAAATAATTTCATCAAACAATTTCAAAAAAACATTCAATGAAATTCATTGAACAAAAGGATTTTAAAATACAATGAGAAACATTTTTTATTTACCAAAACTAGGGGAAATAATATTTTTTCAAAATTTCCATTTCCAAACAAACAATTCCAATCAATAAATTATTTCATTTATTTTTTAAAACATTATATCAAAAAAGAGAAATTTGGTTCACCAAGATAGTATGGAGATATAACAACCTTTTTGAAATCCTAGGTCACACACACTCGTATCAAGATCCATCAACAATGAACAAAAAATCAAGGAAAACAGGGGCCCTCAAATCAATCTGTACATCTCAAAATTTAATAAATTTAACAAAAATGTTCTACCAAGTTGAAATATCATAATATTAATAAAAATTACAAAACAGTTATAATGACCCATACTTTACATACATTATTAATACTTCAAAATTTAAGCACACTTATTACAACATATGAAAAAACCACAAAGGACCGTATAGGTATAGTGTCTTCCGAAACTGGGAAACATAAACAACTGGTTCATAAATCTTCTACAGTGTCACCCATTTATTTCATCATATATAGGGTCCATTCTAGAATATTGTACTTAATATCCATCTTCCTGACCTGGGGAAAAGAAAACATAAAAGGGTGATCTCAAATGCTCAGCAAGGGCAAATAAAGGGAAATAAAAATCATATCATATCTTTTTGAAAATCATAACCTGCAAAAGAGATCATAATTTCATAACATGGAATAAATCATAGAAGTGAAAATGAGATCCCCATAATCATAAAATAAAACTTGAAACTTTGTGGAATGCACACATAATCATGGAAAATCATTTCTTGTTATCCATGACTCATTGCCAAGATTATCTTAGCGGACAAAGTCCATTTCTTAACCGAGTTCACTCCTCGTTTCAGTCCTGTATCACTGAACTGAAATAACCTTTCATTCCAGCCATGTCTATCTCATGAGATATAAATCTTTACCCAATGCATTGGAGGGAGATATTGGTCCCACCCATCTTATAATGAACCCTTTCTTATGTGTTCCACATAATCATAAATCATACATCATCACATAAAACATGTAACAAAAATGGGATTCTTGAAACATCATGACATCATAAAACAAATCATATAAGGTAAATGACTTCATAAAAATAATTCCCTCACAACACAATCAAATCAATGTAATAATAGGGATAAAAACAGAACCCTTTATTATCTTAGATGGAAAATAATTTTGATAAAACACTTGAACTCCATTCTTGAGGAAAATATTCTTTCTTCTTCAAAAACAGTTTTCTTTTCTTAACATGTCATAAAATTATAAACTAAAAGAAGTTGATTAAAAATAAACTTGAAAACATGTAAATTAAGCTTCTTGGAAATAATTTTTTAAGAATCCATTCATGCCGTATAAGTTAAAAAAACATTTTTCGTACTTTTGTCGGAAAAGTCAAAAAGTACCTCGTACAAAAAAACAACAAAAGATTCCTTTCATATTATTTACTAAAAACTCACCGAAGGGTAAAATTGGATTTAAACTATTGTATGTGGATTGAAACAATATTACATATTGAGGTAACATGTATGTGGATGATAAAATACACCCTAGTAAATACAAAGTATAAACAATCTCGGATAAAAATGAAATTGTGATATTTCCCCTTACCTTAGGTCCGATATGCTTTGTACGTGTCCGAAGATCCTGTATAATGGTTTAAATAATGTTATTGACTTATTCCAGAATCATACAAGTTGATATGATATCATATATGGTCATATTCTTAGCTTCTTGTTTGTAATATTTCATTGTTACTTGTTACTCGGGTCTTTATTGCCTTTTGTTCTTATGCATGTTTTGCCGAATAAATTCTTATTCTTCTTTTAAGGTTATACATACCTTATATCCAGAATGGTATTAGTGTAACATATATCATATTTATTCATTCAATTCATTTATATAATTACTATGTAATGATGATCATGTAGAATGAATCGCATCACATCGTAGAGACGGTATTCCGTACGTACGCATGAGTGATGATATCGTTCCTATGATCGTGGAATTGTATTGGAGTATATATATATTATTTCAGTATCAATATTAATTTATACTAATCATAAATAGTTACTCATTACACCATTATACCCATCCTTGTAAGGTGATGGTGGAAAATAGATTACACCACGGCGTGGAGACGGTATTCCGTACGTACGCACGCGCGGTGATTTCATTTTTCCGTAGGATGGATAAAATGTGAATTAGGGTTGTCTCATATTTATAATAACATATCAGTATGTAAGTTATACTTATGTTATTACTTTATCATGAAACAACTAAAGAAGAAGAAGTTGAAGAAGAAATAAATTGAAAAGATCGGTAATGGATATTACCTCTTCTTTGGAACGCCTCTTTGAATCCTCCACTTCGGGAACAATGATTGGTCTTTGAAGAAGACCAGGACCTCTAGGATTATTCTAGGGAAGTGGAGAGGAGAAAATGGCAGGGTTAGGCCGAGCTTGAGTGCTCAAATTGGTGTGAGGAGGAGGGGGAGGATGTGCCCTTTTATAAGGGAGGAGAGGGGCACCTTAGGAATATCTCAAAATATTATTTTATATTAAAGTCAAAATCGGTGTATAATGGTTCCAAAGGGTCTTATTTCTAAGATAAAGTGGGGATGGGTAGAAATCCTATCAACCAATAGGATTTAGACAAGTTTAGGTTATTATTTTAACCTTATCAATTAGATTTAACTCTATGTTAAATAATTTAACTTTTACCGTGTCTTTTTGTTTTCTTACACTATATGGTTAATAAACTTACTATAACATGCCAAACGAAACCAACATTGTTTATTATTAATATATATGTCCTTATCTAAGTCATTTGGCCGAACCGTATATTTTTAGGAATAAAATAACAAATAATAATATAATATTTTATTTAAAACTATTTTGTGTCAATTTTGACACTATTTGATATATGATTTTTGTGAAAGTCATAAAAGAATTATATGTTCGAACCAAGATGCTTAAATCAACACTAATATATCATAGTAACCTAGAAAATTAGTGTAATTCATAAAATTTCTCAAATTACATTTCTTTTGGTGTTTATAACATCAATTATGTCAATATTTCATTAATAAGATAATTACTGCATCATCATTGTGTCATAAATTAATTAAATTATTTAATGTCTAAAAATTATAAATAAACTAAAATTATGTAGGAAATCTTTTTAGATTTCTAATGAATATTTATAGTCGAATTTATCTTATGTATAACCCCATATTAAAAATGATTTACTTATTAAACTTTGATTTTAACTATTTTAACCCTTCTTTAAATAAATTAATAATAAATGTCCTAATCTAACCTAAGTAGGCCTAAATGGTCATATTTTATTCCTAAGATTGTTTTTGGTCGAATAAAACTTATCCAATAGAATTATGACTTGTGTTAGGGTAATATTAATATCATATTTACCCTTAGTTACCCTATTTACTATAAACCGCGGGAAAAAAAGTAAAAAGTTACTATTCACCAAAAAATTATTTTTATCTCATTGAATCACATTTTACTTACTGATATCAACCGTGTCTGTCGGATTTTCGAAATTCCATTCACAGAAGCGGTAAAATTATGTTTTATGCAAAATTCAGTTTTTAACCTACCACTTAGTGGTTTCACTATTCATCAAAAATTGAATGTTTTCAGAAAAATACCAAAATTTTACCCTAGGCTAATTTCTGTATTCGAATCCAAAAATGAAGCCCATTTTGAAAAATATTATTTATAAAATTTCAAAAAGTGGTTATTACTATTCATAACGGCTAGATTTAATAATATTTTAATAGCATATCGTTGTTTAGTGAAACTCGGTATTGCGTACGACGCAAGCTATCGAGGAAGGTCGCGATTGTGTGTAAAGTAAGCCAAGCTAGTATGTAGTGAAAGATTCCTTTGATGATATATAAAAACAAAATATTACTCATAAAAATCTCGGGTGTTACATTCTACCCCCCTTAAAAAGAATTTCGCCCTCGAAATTCGTCACTTTTTAACAAACAGATGAGGATACTTCTCCCTCATCATATCCTCAAGCTCCCACGTAGCTTCTTCAAGTTGTTGGTTCCTCCATAAAACTTTCACCAATCGAGTGGTCTTGTTTCGTAGGAAATTTTCACTATGATCCAGAATCTCTATCAGTTGTTCTTCATAAGAAAGATCTCGCTCTAGCGGTAAAACTTCTGAGCTGAGTACATGTGAAGGATCAGGTATGTACTTTCTTAGGAGAGATACATGGAACACATCGTGAACTTGAGAGAGATTCGGTGGAAGCGCCAATCGGTAAGCTACCTTTCCAACACGATCCAGTATTTCGAAAGGACCGATATATCTAGGTGTCAACTTCCCCTTCTTTCCAAATCTCATTACCCTCTTCCAGGGAGATATTCATAAGAACACTTTATCACCCACTTCAAACACTAGGTCTTTTCTTCGGTTGTCGGAATAACTTTTCTGTCGACTCTGAGCTGCTCTTATGTGTTGTTGAATAGATCTGACCTTTTCTGCCATTTCATCAACGAGATCAGGTCCTAATAGCTTTCTTTCCCCAACTTCATCCCAGCAAGTTGGAGTCCTACATTTCTTTCCATAGAGAGCTTCATAAGCTGCCATCTGAATACTGGAGTGAAATCTATTATTATAATAAAATTCCACCAAAGGTAGGTGTTGATCCCAACCTCCTTTGGAATCCATAGAGCAAGCTCTCGACATATCTTCTAGGGTTTGAATTGTTCTCTCAGACTGACTGTCTGTCTAGGGATGATAACCAGTGCTGAAACTCAACTCTGTATCCAGAGTATGCTGAAGACTTCACCAGAACAACGAGATAAATCTCGGATCCCGATCAGATATAATAAAAAGTGGTACTCCATGAAATCTTACCACTTCCTTTACCTATATCCTGGAAATCTGATCTAGAGAGAAATCCTCTCTAATAGCAATGAAGTGAGCAGACTTTGTAAGACGATCAACTATGACCCAGATAGAATTATTTCCTTTGGATGTTTTAGGAAGTCCCGTGACAAAGTCCATAGTGATGTTTTCCCATTTCCATTCAGGTATGGGCAATGGTTGTAACATCCCCTTAGACTTCTGTCTCTCAGCTTTAACTTGCTGACAAAACAAGCATCGAGAGACATATTCAGCAACATCTCTTTTCATGCCATCCCACTAGAAGTACTCTTTCAGGTCCCTATTCATCTTCGTGATTCCAGGATGAATAGAGAATGAAGAACTATGAGCCTCATCCAGCAGCTCCTTTTTAATTCTGGGATGGGAGGAACACAAAACCGATTCCTGAACATTATTATCCCATCACAATCAAGGTTGAATTCAGGAACATTTCTCACCTTTTTTTGTAACGCGACATCTTCTTTCTGTGCCTCTTTAATCTTCACATGTATAGATGGTTGAAAATTCATTTGAGAATGATAAGATTTTTCCCATTCCATTATAATTCCAAGATCCATCCACTGTAAATCCATAAATATTGGATCTTTTGTGATCCTCATCATGGATAAACTAGCATGGTCTTGTCAACTTAATGCATCTGCCACCTCGTTTGCTTTCCGATGGTGGTAATGGATTGAGCAGTCATAATCCTTAATCAGCTCCAACCATCTTCTTTGATGCATATTCAGCTCCTTTTGTGTGAAAATATACTTTAAACTTTTATGATCAGTATAAATATCACACCTTTCACCATTAAGGTAATGCCTCCAAATCTTTAATGCAAAGATTACAGCAGCCAACTCCAAATCATGTGTTGGGTAATCTTGCTCATGGATTTTCAACTGTCGTGAGGCATAAGCTATCACCATATCATTTTTCATAAGAACACACCCCAATCCCTTCTTGTATGAATCACTGTAGATCACAAACCTTTCTCCACTACAAGGCAATGTGAGCACAGGTGCAATGGATAACCTTCTTTTCAACTCCTTGAAATTCTCTTCATATTCCTCTGTCCAAACAAACTTAACTCCTTTTCGAGTCAACTTGGTGAGTGGATTAGATAATCATGAAAAATATTTTACAAAACATTGATAATATCCAGCCAAACCAAGAAAACTTCGGATCTCAGTCACTGTTGTTGGTCTCGACCATCTTTCGATAACCTCTATTTTTGATGGATCCACAGATATCCCCTCTTTTGAGATTATGTGACCCAAAAATTAAACTTTTTGAAGCCAAAATTCACACTTGGTAAATTTGGCATAAAGCTTCTCCTTTCTCAGGGTCATCACTATAATTATCAAGTCATCTTCATGCTCTTCCTTTCTCTTTGAATAGACAAGAATATCGTCTATAAAGACTACCACAAATTGATCAAGATAGTCTCTAAAGACTCTATTCATTAGATCCATGAAGATAGCAGGGGAATTAGTAAGACCAAATGGAATCACTATAAATTCATAGTGTCCATACCTTGTACGGAAATCCATCTTTGGTATATCCTCCCTTTTGACCCTTAATTTATGATACCCTGAATGAAGATCAATCTTGGAAAAGTATTGAGCTCTGCGTAGCTGGTCAAATAAGTCATCAATGCGTGGGAGAGGATATTTGTTCTTGATAGTGATCTTGATAAGTTCTCGATAATCAATGCAGAGTCTCATTGATCCATCTTTATTCTTAACAAATAGAACAGCTGCTCCCCAAGGTGACGCACTAGGGTGTATGAATCCCTTATCAAGATTCTCTTGGAGTTGCTTCTTCAATTCTTACAACTCAATTGGGGCCATTCTATAAGGTGTCTTTGAAATAGGCAAAGCACCCGGTACGAGTTCTATTGAAAACTCAACTTCATGATTTGGTGGAAGACCCGGTAATTCCTCCGAAAAGACATCATCAAACTCCCGTACGATGGGAATATTCTTAATCGTGAGTTTCTCACCAACCATTTGAGATAAATAACCTTCATTTAGTGGAATCAAGACCCATAAGATGGAAGGAATTTTCACTGGAAGGTTATATTCATCCTTGCATCGATAGACGATCGTAGATTTATCTGGAATATGAAATGTGACATCCCTTCTTTGGAAATTGATATGAGCTCCATGTAGAGAAAGCCAATCCATGCCAAGAATCACATCAAATTCCACTATAGGAAGGATCACAAGATTTGCAGGAAGCACTTTCCCACAAACTTCAATCGGAGAAGAATTATAAACTATTGATGCGACTGTTGTGCCATTAGGTGTTGTCACAGCTAACTCAACATCTAATTGTTGAGGTAATATGGTGATACCCTTAGAAAATTCATTAGAAATAAAATAGTGGGTGGATCCAGAATCAAATAAAACATTTGCTACTTTAGAGTGGATGGTAAGTGTACCTTTCACCACTTCGTTATCGTACTCCACATCGCTAATAGAAATTGCATGTGACATTCCTTTGTATGTAGCCTTAAGAGTTTGTTGACGTCGACCATCATCATCAACCCTTGGATTTGGGAATTTATTGGCATAATGCCCCATCTCCTTGCACTTGAAACATTGAAGTGTAGTAGGTTCATTCGGTGCATCCCTTCCTTTGTTTTCATCATTAGACATCTACTTCCCATCATTGCGGCATTCAAATTCCCGATGACCTTCCTTCCCACATTTGAGACATTTACTTGTCCCTTTAAGACAACTCAATCCATGTTTCTTTCCACACTTTGAGATAAGGGAAAGCTCATCTTCATTTCAGTGTGCTCTTTAGATTTTCCTTTGAATTCCATCGTCCTCTTCTTATCAAACCCATTTGACTGATGGGTTAATCCAATCTCCATCTCGACTTTGAGAGCACATCGAAGGATTTCCTCGTAGCTATTGAAGTCCCTTATGAATAACGCCCTTTGAAGACTTGGTTTTAAGCCACTAAAGAATTGATCGATCTTACTCTCGGGTTGGATAATAATACCAGAAGCATACCATGAATGTCTTGTAAAATTTGCTTCATAGGTACCAACAGATTCATCATCCTTTTTCTTCAGTTTAAGAAAATCTTTCTCCATCTTTGTGCGGAGAATACGAGGGAAGTACTTATTGAAAAATAAGTTCTTGAACTCGTCCCATTCCATGGACTCAATTTCATCCCTTTGCCTCGTATTCTTAATAAGATTCCACCATTGATCAGCATCTCCTTCCAAACGATACACTGCTAGGATGACTTTATCACGTTCAGAACATTGAAGAACTGAAAATATCTTTTCAGTAGTACTAATCCATTGTTCAGCAACTAATAGATCAGTAGACCCGCTGAAATAAGGTGGACGCAGCCTCATGAAGGATTCTATAGAATGTTGCTCCTTCATTTGCTCGTTTGGAAGTCATGCATGATTCATAGCTTGAGAAATTTGTGTGAGCATGGCTACAAGATTTTGCATTCCAGCTCCCATATCGTTTGGTTGCTCATGGGGACAATAATTGCATTTCCCATCGCATTCCGCATTAACACGGTTCCTTCGGGTTCCAGCCATTGACTAAAACGAAGAAAGAATAGTGTGAGCAACAATAATTATAATAGGAAAACCTCATAATTAAAGAATAAAATTTTCATGCTTAAGGTCTTATCCAAGGTTATTCATGGCCATTTCTAAAACACTATGATTGGGTTCTATGCTTAGACTTATCCTTAGGGTTCTTACTAAGGCTTCCACATCCTAGTTTCCAAAGGATGACTATAAATTTTCTCTGATACCAACTATAATGACCCATACGTTACATACATTGTTAATACATCAAAATTGAATCACACTTATTACAACATATGACAAAACCACAACGGACCGTATAGGTATAGTGTCTTCAGAAACTGGGAAACATAAACAACTGGTTCATAAATCTTCTATAGTGTCACCCATTTATTTAATCTTATCTAGGGTCCTTTTTAGCATATTCTACTTAATATCCATCTTCCTGACCTGGGGAAAAGAAAACATAAAAGGGTGAGCTCAAATGCTCAGTAAGGGAAAATAAAGGGAAATAAAATTCATATCATATCTTTTTGAAAATCATAACCTGAAAAAGAGATCATAATATCTTAACATGGAATAAATCATAGAAGTGAAAATGAGATCCCCATAATCATAACTTAAAACTTGAAACTTTTTGGCATGCACATATAATCATGGAAAATCATTTCTTGTTAGTCATGACTCATTGCCAAGACTATCATAGCGGACAAAGTCCATTTCTGAACCGAGTTCACTCCTCGTTTCAGTCCTGTATCACTGAACCGAAATAACCTTCCATTCCAGCCATGTCTATCTCATGAGATATAAATCTTTACCCAATGCATTGTAGGGAGATATTGGTCCCACCCATCTTATAATGAATCCTTTCTTATGTGTGCCACATAATCATAAATCATACATCATCGCATAACACATGTAACAAAAATGGGATTCTTGAAACATCATGACATCATAAAACAAATCATATAAGGTAAATGACTTCATAAAAATAATTCCCTCACAACATAATCAAATCAATGTAATAATATGGATAAAAAAAGAACCCTTTATTATCTTAGATGGAAAATAATTTTGATAAAACACTTGAACTCCATTTTTGAGGAAAATATCCTTTCTTCTTCAAAAACACTTTTCTTTTCTTAAAATGTCACACAATTATAAACTAAAATAAGTTGATTAAAAATAAACATGAAAACTTTTTAAAGAAGCTTCTTGGAAATAATGTTTTAAGAATCCATTCATGCCGTATAAGTTATGAAAAACATTCTTCGTACTTTTGTTGGAAAAGTCAAAAAGTACCTCGTACGAAAAAAATGACAAAATATTCCTTTCATATTCATTACTAAAAACTCACCTAAGTGTAAAATTGGATTTAAACTATTGTAAGTGGATGGAAACAATATTACATATTTAGGGAATGTGGATGTGGATGATAAAATACACCCCTATAAATACCAAAGTATAAACAATCTCGGATAAAAATGAGATTGTGATATTTCCCCTTACCTTAGGTCTGATTTGCTTTATACGTGTCTGAAGCTCCTGTATTATGGTTTAAATAATGTTATTGACTTCTTCGAGAAGTATACATATTGATATGATATCATATATGGTCATATTCTTAGCTTCTTGCTAGTAATATTTCATTGTTACTTGTTACTCGGGTCTTTATTGCCTTTTGTTGTTATGCATGTTTTGCAGAATAAATTCTTATTATTCTTTTAAGGTTATAGATACCTTATATCCAGAATGGTATTAGTGTAACATATATCATATTTATTCATTCAATTAATTTATATAATTACTATGTAATGATGATCATGTAGAACGAGTCGCATCACATCGTGGAGACGGTATTCCGTACGTACGCACGAGTGATGATATCATTCCTATGATCGTGGAATTGTATTGGAGTATATATATATTATTTCAGTATAAGTATTACTTTATAATAATCATAAATAGTTACTCATTACAGAATTATACCCATCCTTGTAAGGTGATGGTGGAAAATAGATCACACCACGGCGTAGAGACTGTATTTCGTACGTACGCATGCGCGGTGATTTCATTTTTCCGTAGGATGGATAAAAGGTGACTTAGGGTTGATTCATATTTATAATAAAATATCAGTATGTAATTAATACTGATGTTATTACTTTATCATGAAACAACTAATGAAGAAGAAGTTGAAGAAGAAAGAAATTGAAAATATCGGTAATGGATATTACCTCTTCTTTGGAACGCCTCTTTGAATCCTCCACTTAGGGAACTAAGATTGGTCTTTGAAGAAGACCATGACCTCTAGGATTATTCTAGGTAAGTGGAGAGGAGAAAACGGCAGGGTTTGGCTGAGCTTGAGTGCTCAAATTGGTGTGAGGAGGAGGGGGAGGAGGTGCCCTTTTATAAGGGAGGAGAGGGGCACCTTAGGAATATCTCAAAATATTATATTATATTAAAGTCAAAATCGGTTTATAATGGTTCCAAAGAGTCTTATTTCGAAGCTGAAGTGGGGATGGGTCGAAATCCTATCAACCAATAGGATTTAGACAAGTTTAGGTTATTATTTTAACCTTATCAATTAGATTTAACTCTAAGTTAAATAATTTAACTTTTACCGTGTCTTTTTGTTTTCTTACACTATATTGTTAATACAATTACTATAACATGCCAAAAGAACCCCAAATTGTTTATTATTAATATATATATCCTTATCTAAGTCATTTGGCCGAACCTTAGATTTTTAGGAATAAAATAACAATTAATAATATAATATTTTATTTAAAAACTATTTTGTGTCAATTTTGAAACTATTTGATATATGATTTTTGGGAAAGTCGTAACAAAATTATATGTTAGAACCAAGTTGATTAAATAAACACTAATATATAATAGTAACCTAAAAAATTAGTGTAATTCATAAAAAGTCTCAAATTACATTTATTTTGGTGTTTATAACATCAATTATGTCAATATTTCATTAATAAGATAATTACTGCATCATCATTGTGTCATAAATAAATGAAATTATTTAATATCTAAAAATTATAAATAAAATACCATTATGTAGGAAATATTTTTAGATTTCTAATGAATATTTATAGTCGAATTTATCTTATTTATATCCCTATATTAAAAATGATTTACTTATTAAACTTTGATTTTAACTATTTTAACCCTTCTTTAAATAAATTAATAATAAATGTCCTAATCTAACCCAAGTGGGCCTAAATGGTCATATTTTATTCCTGAGTTTGTTTTTGGGGGAATTAATCTTATCCAATAGAATTAGGACATGTGTTATGGTAATAGTAATATCATATTTACCCTTAGTTACCATATTTATTATTAATCGCGGTAAAAAAAAAGTAAAAAGTTACTATTCACCAAAAATTATTTTTGTCTCATTGAACCACATTTTACTTACTGATATCAACCGTGTCTGTCGAATTTTCGAAATTCCATTCACATAAGCGGTAAAATTACGTTTTATGCAAAATTCAGTTTTTAACCTACCGCTTAGTGGTTTCACTATTCATCAAAAATTGAAAGTTTTCAGAAAATTACCAAAATATCACCCTAGGCTAATTTCGGTATTCCGAATCCAAAAATGAAGTCCATTTTGAAAAATATTATTTATAAAATTTCAAAAAGTGGTTATTAGTATTCATAACGCCTAGTTTTAATAATATTTTAATAGCATATCGTTGTTTAGTGAAACTCAATATTGCGTACGACGCAAGCTATCGAGGAAGGTTGTGATTGCGTGTAAAGTAAGCCTAGCTAGTATGTAGTGAAAGATTCCTTTGATGATATATAAGAACAAAATATTACTCATAAAAATCTCGGGTGTTACACCAGTTTCACTGAAAAAATAATCAAATGGCCAATAGAGGTAAATCTCACAAGAGATCTAGAGTTAATCATTATGATTAAACAATTGGAACAATATATCTGTTAATAAATTGGAACATACAAAATATAGATCAAAGTAAAGAATTAAGTTTAAGTATTCTTTTACCTGGAGAGTTAAAATGCACCAAAATTAGAAAACCATCATTACAGGAAACATTATTGCGATCAACTAATGAAGAAGGGAAAATTCTCTGGAACACTATATTAGAAGGTCCCACATGTCCATACCTCAGATACCACTATCCCTGAAAAACCAAGGATCTCCCATCAACTATATAGAATGATACATACCGATGATAATAATATCCCATTGAATGGTGTGTAAATAGTTAGTCTATCCTGTTGTTGATTTCGAACGAATCTATATTGAGAATGTGGAAATCCAATAATAATTCTACATCATCTATTAATAGAAAAAATAGAAGGGAATAAAAACATAATCTTGCCACTTTTTAAAAGTTTTATCTAATACCATTAAAAAGGAAATAAAATCCTTTATATGTTTATTAATCTCCACAAAATGATAATGTATAAATGAATGGGAAGCACCAGTATCAAATAGAAAAATCAGTAGAAATGTGGAAAAAAACATGGTACCTCTCATAGTCAATGTACATATATCTAAATGCATAAAAAATCATAATCTATATGATGGTGGTTAAATATTGAGGCATATGGATAGTGCTCTATAGTCCATGAAGCATCTAAATGTTCCGCGATATCCTTTGATAATGCTGATCATTGACATTACGGTGTAGACATATCATGGACGAAATATTACATATGACAATAAATTTTCCAAATGTAATACATATATAAAGGTGTAGTACAAAAATATAGAGTGTGTCCAAAATTTCCAAATTGATAGCTAGTCAGGGGCACACTAAAATCTATAACACGCGGTTCTAAATAGTCCTGCTGATGAGAAGCGCCTCCACCACCCTTGGATGATCATTCCATATCCTCTTCATTCAATTTGAACTAATGATGCATCCACTAGGTGGAATATAAAGGGAAAAATAACAAACACTCTGGTTATATCCATCTCATCTTTAATTTCCCTATCTACCATCTATTCCTAGGTTGAAATATTTATTATAAATACCTATTATATGATATCGGGTCACAAACCTTGTTGCACCATCTGATCTACTATTGTTAATTCTTCACTACATCTAGTCAAACATGAACCAGCTCCATAAACTAATATGTGTATTTCCATATGGAATGATCTCACTTATAAAATAAGATCAACTCCATATAGGTCTTGACCATCATCAAATAGGGGGAAAAAATTAGTAGATGGGAGTCCTTAAAAATTACAGTCAAAGCCCATGTACCTAACTCCCTATAACATGGAATTCCACCACCACATTCGTGCACCATAAAGTATTAACTCTATGCACTTCACCATGATACTGTTAGGTATATCATGTAAGTCAATGATATGAACAATCATTTCAAGCTAGTTCTCCTCATCTGAAGGTTTATTTCAATATTTACTGGAATGTGGATGCTCACACTTGAACTCCCATTATCAATTCTGATATCATAAATTTCTTTATTATACCTCATCAACTACATTATAGGATTATGTTACATTCTATTCGACAACATGAACTAATCACATGATTGCTTAGATAATATTCTGGTCAATATAATTATTCATGTGAGGATAATCACATGCACCCTCATATAGAACCCAAACAACATAACCCATAAGAATAATGTTACACATCATAATAGAGTACTAGACCATATAACTAAATAATCTCAATTAAAATAAGAAAACAATAATAAAAAACATTGATTAATATTAGGAACTCAAAATTGGAGACACACATCCCAACAACTAATGGTATCTTGAGTCTCATTGTGTAATGAGGTGGATAAGCACTCACGCCAACCTACTTCCAAACTTCTGAAATTACCAAATCTAGTGAATCAAATTACATAATACTAGGAATATTGGTGAAGGATCTTTTATGATAACAAAATTTGATGATCCCAACCCAGATTTTCTCTGGAGCTATTAGTAGACCCAATCCACCACATAACTAATGTTCATTCCCAATCCCCATTGATGGAGTCTAGCATCTCTACATCAACAACAAATAGATGGAACAATTTATCCAAGCCTGATGTAGAAAACATGACAAATATAAGTATAGATAAATAAATAGGAGATGAAAACATAAATATATATGTCATAACAGATAGCTAATAATATATTCATTACCACTAAAATGGTATAAAAGCCACCAATAAGAGATAATAAAACTGAAAAAAAAAATTAATATAGTTACTCTAATAGCTTCCATGTGATTTAGTGGTATAACTCTAACATTCTCACAAAGAGTTATTCAAAACCAGATGATAGTAAACCTCACTACATTAATATAGTCCCTATTATTTTCTTATATCGAAAGACATAACATGGTATATGAATTGCTGAAGGGTTATGTTGTGTGTGAGCTATCATGCATAGTGGTATCACACCCATGTTTTCAATATGATGTCTCAATATAATAATACCTTCCTTCTCAAAAAAATATAAAGTAGTTCATGAAAAACTGATAAACATTTTCATATCAATATCATTGGAAAACATTAATTTCCCTCATTCCACTTTTTCAAATAAACTAGGTAAATCAGTTTCATTGAATTTAATATACATATATGAAAGAACATATGTCAAATAAAACCAAATAATGTATTTCATATCATATACTATACAGAATTATAGAACCAAAATATTACATGAAAAAGTATCAATAACTGGCCAAACCATATGTAACATCAAATTATAGATCACACTAGGTTAGGGTAGCATGGACACCCATAACCACAATCATTGGAAATCATTAATGTATTAAGCCCTAAGACATATTCCTTGAATGTATGAAATAAAGGAACACCCCATAAAGTGAACGTTCTCAATAGATTCTATCTTTTACCTTGATCGATGACCTTATGGATAATAGGAACACCCCAAGTGTGAGCCCTCTGATAGTATCAATAGTTGAGGCCTATTACCACATGTAATGTCTCGGATTTTCTGTGTATTATTTTTAAATATTATATGGAATTATTTTGAGTCTGTACCTTTCAAAGGCGTGCGATTATTAGGTCTGGATTTCCCAGAATAAATGTTTGAAATAAATTAATATTTTAAATAGGCACGTGAGTGGTTTTCCGGAAAAAGTGGAATATCTTTTAAATGGGTGCCCAGATCAGAAATCTGAGTTCACTATTTGGTTTGGAGAATTGAATCTACCTTAGGATGGACCTAACATCGATAGACACTATTTGGCTTTAATAGTTAATTTTTATGAGTTTTAAAAGGATACACATTAGAAGAAATAAAATAAATTAATAAATTATTTAGTTTATTTAAAAAAGTTTCATTTTTGTATAGTGAAATAATCCTCCCGTATAAGTTAATGCTTGTGGCATGTTTATTGGGTTATCCTCATAACCCTATAAATTGAGCAAGATAGAGCCTCTTGGAGATTTGGAGAGGGAGGATCTGTTGGCGGATGATGACGACGTGAAAAAACGCCTATCGGATTCGACGAATCCCTCCAAGGAACATGACATGGCGATGTTTCTTCATTTGGAATGAGGTTGGGGTTGTTATTTTGATTCTTCTTTCCCTGTTTTTTGAATTTAAATGACAAATGCAGTTCAACCACGAACATGTTGATCCACAAATTCTTATGTACTTGTGGGAGGGTTTTACTGGGTTTACTTCAGGAAAATAATCCATGTTGTATTTTTGTTGATTTATTTTCTATTTGATAATACTAACGGGAGAAGGTCAACATCATGATGAAAGACGATGGAGGTTTGTTCCTCAATTTTTTTATTGGATATCATCCCCCTTTCATTTCCTCATGTGTTCTTTTCATTTCATCATGAGGTGAGGATAAACAGATCATTATGCAATCTTTTGGTGATTTAATGATCCCAAATTATAGATCTGATGTCATCATGAAATAGTGGAGGTGCGATGACAATAGAAGATGATGAATTAGACTGGATCGAGAAAGACCGTTCTTTGATCATTCATCACATGGGTGGATCATTATGTGTTTTCAAGACCGATCGGAGGCCTAAAAACAACAGAATCAGTTTTGTGGTGTCGAGGCGACCAAAACCCATGAGTTTTATGACGATCGGAAGGATGAATCGACAAACAGGGCACCTCATAAGGTGCAATGGTGGAATTCGTTGATTCTGTAAATTTATAGAATATATGGCATGTATCTCGAAGAACACACTATGTGGACCTGATCAGTGGAGGCTTGGGTTTCAGGCATCAGATAGGTCTCACATGGTGTGTGACCCCAGTCACACGGTGTGTTGGACTTTCCCTGAACCATGTCATGTATTCTGGGAAATACACGGACATGAGATGGACTACATGGCTTCTGAACACGGCGTGTAGACCCTACGCGACATGAAAAAGGAAACTATGTAGGACACTGCGTGTATCCATGGGATACACAGACAAGAGATGGAGTTCACGACTATGCAATCCACCACACATCCAGGGGAGGCATGTAACACGGGTCACCCCGTGTACTAATTACACTAGTTGGAACAAATGGGTTGAGGCTGTGTAAGGGCACATGGCTAGCGTACATGGAGCCGACCCCAGTTAATAGAACACGACATGTAATCCATACCACACCCCAGGTACTAACATTTTCTACATGACCAGCATTACGACACGGGTCATTGTACAAAGGAAGTACCCAGTTCCGAAGACACGGCGTGCGACTTTTCTACACGCTAAGTTCTTTTTGTAAAATGGCTTGGTCCTCTTGTCAATCATATCATGTACATGATTCTTTTGGGTTAGTGCTCCTTCATCTCATTCCCATGAAGGTCATACATAGTTTCCTTCTATTGGAGTATGATCCCTTAAGCCGGATGTTCTGTGATGGAGTTAGGCATCCCTCTGAGAGGCTCAGAGCGAGATTCTCTATTCATTCTTGACCATAGGTAGAGTCAGCCATGGATGTGAACAAATCCACAGAGTATCAATCCTCTACCTAGATGGTGAATCTGGATGACTCGCAATTTCTGTCATGGCCATGGTAGTGATCCTCATATGTGAATCGTGATTTTTACCACTCCGGAGTGTGTTCTCCCATAATTAATGTATCTATCTATCTTGATATTTCCCTCTCATGAGTGTCTTCTAATGGAATGATTGCATCATGGAATCTTCGAACTGAATCCCTATTGGGGGTGTGCAGTTGAGTGAATTATCTCTAGACCATGGGTCTAGGTTTTGAGTATATCTAGTTTGTGTTTGTCCGCTATATATTCTGTAGACATATACTATGTTGAACTGACTATACCATTACTTCGTGTATTTATTTCTGGTTTTTTGGGTCTACTACTAGGTATTGTAAAACTCACCCTTGCACGGGCATTGCCAGTACGTATCATGTCTTGTTCAAATAAGCATCCTTTTGACAGAGTCTAGGGCGGGCTAGGATAAGACTGATATTTTTGAGTTTCCTATAGGCTGAGTCATTATAAAGGATACGATCAGCATCCCCGATACCTCTTTGTGTTTACAGGTTGGACCATTTAGTTTTCAGGCTCTTGTTTTTTTTGGGATCAAATTATGGATTTGTTTACATTCAGTGCTATACATTCCATCGTACTCTGTTGGTTGGGTTTAGTTGTATACATGCATCATTGTTCTTTAGTGGTTTTTACATTTCATCATTACTGGCTTGGAGATGGTTGTATGCTTACAAGAACTTAGGAAATTCATAAAATGTTATTATTATTCCTACTCAATGCTAGTCCCTCGCCCCATGCCCATTGGAGGAGGCCTCTGGAGTTGTGACACGGTCCCCACAGTGACTGGTCATGAAAAAGTTGTATCAGAGTTGGTCAGTTCTACATTAGGACCAAGATAACATGATATTGGATAGGGGAAACAATGTTAAGTATTTCATGCTCATCATTCAGAATAGAGATTCTAATGTTGGTGTGGGAGTCCGATGTAGCCATACACAAGGACTCTGATAACCTACTTTTTGACTAGGTACATGAAAACACTAGTTTCGGGAAAATAAAGGGTGGTACATGCATCATATAGGAATGGGTTGTGTTTTCCATGTCCTTTTGTCAGCTATCCAGATATACTCATTGACCATGGTACTTGTTTTTTCCTTATAGGATGCCTCTGTGATACATACCTGCTAGGATTTAGCAGTGCAATCATGAGGGTGACCACCTCGTTGATGATGCATTGATACCTGGACTAGTTCCCATGCATTTCCACCAGGTGGTGCACCTGCTATACCACAACCAGTAGAGTAGCACGTGGTACCTGCAGTACCAACAGATGAGGGGCATAGGATGATCACGCTCCTTGATTCCCAGAGATAGAGACCCCTCAGGTTCCAAGGCGATCTCGACCCTCAGGTGGCTGAGGACTGGCTTGAGGTAGTGATTAGAGTTTTCCATCTAGTAAGGACTCCAACAGGTGAGATGATGATCCTAGGAGAGAGCATTATTCAGGGTTTGGTGGGATGATGGTGGAGTATGACCACACAGACTCTTGATGAGGAGTGTCTTTCATGGATAGAGTTTGAGAGACTCTTTAGGGAGGTTTTCTCTCTAGTTACTCTGAGAGAAGTATGTATCTAGGGGGATTCTTCAGCTCCAGTAGTGCAGTTTCACAATAGCTGACTATTCATCGAGGTTCACCAACCTTGCCCGGTACTCGATGGATATGGTTAGGGATTAGTACATCAGATCTCGTACCATTGATAAATGACTACGATTGGACATCCGAGCTTGTGTAATGCCTCAATGAATTTCGACTTATGCTAGAGTGCTCGAGCGGGCCATGGTGATCGAGAGGATCTTGGCAGAGAAAAGATATCTGACGGTAGTTAGCAGTAGCCAGATAGGTGCAGAGACCTCGAAAACAGGGATCTGACATCAATAACAGGGATCTGGACTTGGGAAACATCATAGGGGGACCCATGACAAAGGAGCGATAATCCACGACTCTCAGGCTGGATCCAGTCAGCCTATGGAGAAGCGATTCTACACATGTGACGATAGGGGACATCTTGCTAGAGATTGTCTGACATGTTGAGATACTGTCAGGGAGGCGGTGGATGGACCACCGAGGCAGAGGTAGAAAATGGATAAGGATTACCTCCCTGGTGGAGGACGTGGCCAAGGATCTATGAGAGGTGTAGGTTGGGTAAGACACTACGATTTACTTCCTCCACGACTCCCATGAGGTCCGCACCAGGCTCAAGGAGATAGGGGATAGGGGAGGGGACAACTTCATGCGGTCGAGGAGTATGACCAAGGGACTCAAGGGATGATTCGAGGTATGATCTGTGTCTTCTCTACCATAGTTGTCATTCTTATAGACACATGTTCCAGTTAATCATTATTATCCACATGTCATGTATGAATCCTTGAGATTCTGGTAGAGCCGTTGACACGATACTTATGCTTGGAGACAACTACGGAAGGATAGTCGATGATCACAAACTTTTGAATATTGTGTGACCTTACCCTTGAAGGAAATATTTTCGGTTTGAACCTCTTAGTGGTAGCATCTAGGCCTTACAATGGCAATCTCTATATGGATTGGTTATCTTTTGTCCATGCCCAGATTGAATGTTTTAGGTGAAGGGTGTGTTGTATCCATAGTGATGGGATGTGGTTTACCTTTTTCAGAGAAACAGAGACCCAAGAAGCACACAACAGGCTCATACATAGGAGGGTGCATCCAATCCCTCGTGAATTGGATAGACGTTCCCTTGGAGAAGTAGAATTTATGAGCTCTCAGTTACCAGATGTAGTGGCAGAGTATGCAGATGTATTTCCCAAAGATGTTCCTGCAATACCTCCCTTTCGTGTAATCGACTTCTGCATTGACTTACTCCCTAGGACGACCAAAATTTCCTCACCAGCATATTGGATTGCTACCGAAGTGCTTCAAGAGATGAGGATGTAGTTGGAGGATTTTCGGAGAATGGGTTTTGTAAGACCCAGTGTTTCACCTTGGACAACCCCAGTCTTGTTTTCCAAGAAGGACAACAAGAGTTTGAGGTTGTGCATGGATTATTGGTGCCTGAACTAGGTGAATGTGATGAATAAATATCCACTTCTGAGAATCAAAGACCACTTTGATTAGATAAGAGTGGCACAATGGTTCTCAAAGGTTGACCATGGATTAGGTTATCACCGGTTACGAGTATGCGATGAGGATATACTGATGATTGCATTCAGATACTTCTATTTTCACTATGAGTACTTGGTGAGGCATTCTGGCATGAAACATTTCCCCACAGTGTTCATTGGACAAATGAACTGGATCTTCAAGTCGTATAAAGACTGGTTCATAGTGGTCCTCATCGATGACATAGTTTTGTACTGAACGTCAGAGGAGGAGCACGTGATAAACCTACGGATTGTTCTAGACATCCTCCGGGAGCACCACCTTTATGGTAAGCTCTCGAGGTGCCTGTTTTGGATTTATGAGGTCCATTTTCAAGGACATGTAATCTCAGAAGATGGAGTCTCTGTAGACCCAGCCATGGTGGAGGTAGTGTTATCATGGGAGAAACCATGGACTGTGACGGATGTGCTAAGATTCCTTGGGTTTGCAGGATATTACCAGAGATTAATTCCCGATTTCTCATGGATATCAGAACCCATGATAGCCTTGACCAGAAATGGGAACCCCTTCTTTTGGATGGAGATGTTCCATCAGTCTTTTGAGTAGTTGAGATAGATTTTGACGTTCTCCCTAGTTTTGAGACTGCCGGTGGAGGATGTCGAGTATGTAGTTTTCAGCTATGCTTCTAGAATCGGGCTTGGATGTGTCCTGATGCAAAGATTGGTAGTGATTTCTTATGGTTGATGCCAACTTAGGCCACATGAGAAGAACTATGCAACCCATGATCTTGTGTTGGAAGATGTAGTCTTCGCATTGTCGATGTGGTGACACTACCATATGGGTGAGCGGTTTGTCATATACTCTAACCACAAAAGCCACAAGTACATCATTTCATAGAAGGATATGAATCTAAGACAGAGGAATTGGATAGAGTTACTCTAGGACTATGATTTCAAATACATCTATAATCCTGGTAAGGGGAACAAAGTGGAAGATTCTCTAAGCAGAAGGTCGATCTCACGGATGTTGAGTGAGGTGACAGAGAAACTTGTCGTGTTGCAGTTATCCTTCGTGGACATCAAGGATGTAGTTTACCTATAGTGGATTGTTTTTCCCATACACTATTAGAGTGAGTTAGGGAGGCACAACTAAGGGATTCTGAATTTGAGGATTTACGTGCCAGTTATACACATGAAAAGATTTTGATGGGTATTTCCTAGGTGGGGAGCATGTACTTATGTTTAGATGATGCACAGTTGTACCATCAGCATTGCAGGATGAGGTCCTATGGGAGTATCACACACCCCCCTTGGTAGTACATCTAGGAGTGTAAATGGTGTTCCAAGATCTCTGACGACCGTTCTGGGGGTCATACATACAGAAAGAAATAGCATAGTCATATTCTCGATGCCTTACAATCCAGCACGCGAAGGCTGAGCATCAGGTTCCAGTGGGATTATATCACCCCTAGATGTTACAGAGATGAAGTGGGATGGAATATCGATGTAATTTGTGATAGGATTACCATGGACGTCTAAGGGGCACGATTCCAACTGGGTGGTGGTTAACCGACTGACCAAGTCGGCCAAATTTCTAGCTATCAGGGAGTAGAGTTCTGTAGAGAGCATGGGATGCCTCTATCTGGAAGATATTGTTTGGATTCATGGCGTCCCTTAGACAATAGTCTCGTACTGAGACGTATATTTCATATCTTGTTTGTGGAAATGATTTCAGGAGGCTTTTGGGACTCAGCTATGCTTGAGCACAACATTTCATCCCTAGACAGATGGTTAGATGGAGATGACCATTTATGTTTTGGAAGATATGTTTTGGGCATGTATCAATTAATTTGTTCATAGTTGGGAGGACCACCTACCACTGGTGGAGTTTGTGTACAACAACAACAACCACTCCACCATTGGTATGGCACCCTTCGAGGTCTGGTATGGGAGACCCTGCCGATCACCTCTTTGCTACACCGACCCTAGAGAGTCATTACTCATGGGTTTAAAGTTGGTGTGAGCTACCACCAAGGAGGTTCTGGTCATCCAGTAGAGGATGAAAACTACACAATTTTTATAGAAGTCTAATGCTGTCAGATGACGGAGACCTCAACAGTTCGAGGAGGGAGACCACGTATTTCGTCAGGTCTCACCAGGATGAGGTTTTCAAATATTTGTCCGGGGTGGAAGGCTATCTCTGAGGTTCATCGAACCATTCTAGATATGGTTCAGAGTTGGAAAGGTGGCATACCTCCAAGCTCTACCACACAGTTACATCCGGTACATGATGTCTTCCACATGTCACAGCTTAGGATATACATGCATGACCCATCGCATATCATCAACTGGGGCAAGATTGACATCGAAGTTGTTGAGACCTTTGCTGAGTACCCAGTGGAGATCAAGGATCGATAGGAGAGGATGCTTCGTTGGAAATTGATTTCATTGGTGAAAATCTGGTGGCAGTAGAAGAATCTTCAAGAGATCACATAGGAGCAGGAGGCTTATATCTGTGCCCAGTAACAAAATATTTTTGAGTAGCCTTGTTTTTGGCATTTCAGGGACGTAGAGCCCCAAGGTGGAAGGATTGTAATGTCTCATTTTTTCCGTGTTATATATTTAAATATCATATAGAATTATTTTGAGACTATACCTTTGGACGGTGTGAGATTCAGAGGTCTGGAGTTCCAGGAGTAAATGTTTGAAATAAATTAATATTTCAAATAGCACATGTGAGCGATTTTATTGAAAATTTGGAATATATTTTAAACGGGTTCCCGAATCAGAAATCTGATAGCACCATTGCGTTCAGAGAAGTGAATTTACTTTATGTGGGTCCCAACATCGACCGGCGCAGGTCGGCTGCGGAATTTAGTTTTTGGGTGTATTAAAAGGAAGCACTTTAGATGAAATACAATAAAATAATAAATTATTTGAATTATTTTAAAAGGATTAATTTTTGCGAAATGACATAATCCTCCACAATAAGTTCATGCTTATGGAATTTTCATAGGGTTAGCATCACAACAATATGAATTGAGGGAGATCTAGAGAGAGGGGGAGAGCCTCTTAGAGCTTTGGAGGATGAGGAGTTGTTGGCAGATGATGATGACGACGCGAGAAAACACCTCTTAGATTGGAAGAATCCCACCAATGAATGTTACATGGTGATCGTTATTCAAATAGATAGAGGTAGGGGTTGTTATTTTGATTATTAAATACCCATTTTTTATTTAAATGATGAACGCGGATCAACCAGAAAAATGTTGATCCGCGGATTCGTACATTCTTGTGTGAGGGTTTTATTGGGTTGATTTCAGGGAATTAATCTATGTTATATTGTTGTTGAATTTTTCTCCATTTCATCCTACTAATGGGAGTGGATCAATGTCATATCGAACGATGGCAGAGGATCATTCCTTGACTTGCTTAAAGGATCTCTTCCCCCTTTATTTTCATCGTCTCTGTTATTCATGTTTTTCGTGGGGTGAGGAACAATAGATCATTGTGCATTTGTTTTTTGATGACATGATCACAAATTAAAGATCCGATGTCAGGAAGATCAAGTAGAGGTTAGACAACTATAGCAGAAAACGAATCAGACTAGACTGGGAAAGACCGTTCATCGATCATTCTTCCCACGGGTGGATCGTTACATGTTTTCGGGACCAATCAGAGTCCCAAAAACAACTGAATCGTCTTCATGGATTTGTGGTGACCCAAAATAGTGAGTTTATTATGATCAAATGTCTGGATTGAAGAATTTTGTATCATGGAATGCACGATGTCAGATGTCTATGATTCTGGAAATTTGCAGAGTACACAACATGTATCCCAAAGAACACGTCGTGTTGACTAGCTCAGTAGAGGCTAGGGTTTCGGGTGCAAGATTGGTATCACACGGCATGTGTCCCTGGCCACACTATGTGTTGGACCTTACTTGAAGCTCATCATGTATTTTGGGAAATACACGAACCCAGGATGAACTACACACCTTTAGAACATGACTTGTAGACCGTACGCATCATGGAAGAGGCAACAACATGGGACTTAACGTGTATCCAGGGGATACACGGACAAGGGATGGAGTACACTAATATGTACTCCACCAAACATCCAGGTGTGGATAGTAACACGGGTCACCCCATGTACCAATTACATTGGTTGGCACACATGGGTTGAGTCCATGAATGGGAACATGGCCAGTGTACATGAATCCAACCATTGTTACAGAGACACGGTGTGTAATCCGTACCACACTTCAAGTACTGACTTTTCTACATGAACCACCATACGACATGTGTCATTGTACATGGGTAGTACCCAGGGTAATAAGATATGGTGTGTGACTTTTCTACACACCGTGTAATTTTTTGGAAACTTTATTAGTCCTCTTGTCTACCGTATCTTACACATGTTTTGTTTGGGTAAGTTCCCCTTTTTCTGATTCCCATGAAGTTCAGGCATCGTTTCCTTCTACATGTGTTTGATCCATTCAGTTGGTATTTCTATGATAGAGTGAGGAATCACTCCGCGAAGCCTAGAGCCACATCATTTATCCATTCATGACCCTAGTTAGAGTCAGGCATCAATGAGACCAACTTCACTGTGCAACAATCCTCTACCTAGCAGGTGAATTAGGAGGAGTCGTGTAATCCTCCATGGCCCTGGAAGTGATCCTCATCTATTCATCATGATCTTTACCAATCAAGAGTATATTCTACTGAATTGATTGTATCTATCAATCGTTATCTTTCCAACTAAGGAGTGTGTTCACTAGGAATAAGTACTATGTAGAATCTATGAACAGAATCCCTAGTGGGGGGTGCAGTTGCGTGACGAGTCTCTAGACCACAGGTCTAGTTTTTGAGTATATCTGGTTTGTTTTTCTTTGCTATATTTTATGTATAAATATACTTTTTATATCAAACTATACCTTTACTTGGTGTATTTGTTGTGGTTTTCTTGGTCTTCTACTGAGTATTGTTATACTCTCCCATGCACGGGCTTTGCCTGCACGTGTCATGATTGTATAGACGAGTAGCCTTTTGAGATAATCTAGGGTGGACTAGGATAGGACCAAGCATTCTGAGTGACCTATAGGCCGAGGCATTCCTACAGCTATGAGAAGAAGCCCTAGTACATCTTTCTATTTACTAGTTGGACCTTGCAGTTTTTTTACTAATTTTTTTGTTGGGCATGTATTCTAGCTCAGTTTACATTTAGTACATTACATTCTATTGTACTCTGTTGGTTGGGTTTAGTTGTATTAATGAATCCTTGTTCCATAGAGGTTTTTACATTTCATAAATTTGGGCTTGGAGATGGGTGCATGTGTACATGTACATAGTAAATTCTTCCCATGTTAGAATTATGCTTACTCATTTCTAGTCACCAGCCCTTGGCCTATTGGAATAAGGCTTTCGGAGTCCACCGCGGGCCTCCCCGGGGACGTGTCCTGACAGCACTCTTTCCTCCTATATACCCATGGAATCCCATTTTATCAATATTTCAAACCATTTCCTCAATAAATTTATTCAAACAATTATATGAAAATTATCTCAACAACCATTCAACACTACATTGAAACCCCATTTTAATTTACCAATAATAGATTAAATCAATCTTTAAAAAATTCCAAAAATTAAAATATAGTAAATCATTTCATTTCATTCAAAAAAAATCGCAATAGGAAATGTGTATTTCACCATCATAGGATAGGGATGGAGCCACCAACATCAAAAAATTTATGTGTACATGATCACAATGGGATCCACCAACATTGAAGAATTAAAAATCAATAATAGAGGCCCTTGAATCAATCCACACAACTCATAATTGATTTAATTTAGAAAAATGGTCATTCAAGTGGAAGAAACTCCCCATACCTTAAGAAACTGTCACGTTACACTATAAATAAAAGAAGGGTTATCCTATGATATAATATAACATGAAAGATCAAGAAGAAAATAAAATGATTCATCATCTGATATCAGTGGGACTAATAACACAATGCAATAGTGATGCTAGGAAAAAAGACAATGAATAAAAATAATTAATTAGTTACCCATAAGAATGAAACAGGGATTTATTTTAGATAAATTTCTAAATGATTTGATTAGGATAGATAAGATGTCCTGAAAATAATTTTGGGAGAGCTCTTGGACAATAGAAAACATGAAAAAATAAAAGGAATAAACAAATTATTTGTAAAAGGGCCTAAAAATCCCACTTATGAGGATCAAATTTTGTTTAATATCTCATTACATTTCCAGAAATCCATGAGGTCCATATACACAAAAGAACTCATCAAAATTTTATTAAAAAACATATTTTTATCCTGAAAAATAATGTAATCTTCACAAGTATTTTTTTATATCCTAAAAATGAGTATTTATATATCTAGAAAAATATATATACAAAAAATATTGATATTTTTTGGCCCTCCATAAAATGGGTGAGAAGGTGGCTGACTCATGATGATTATAAAACCTTTAGAAGGAAATGTGATCAGATGACCTTCATAAGGTCATGAAAATGTATAATGTTCAGTGAATGATCATTTTATGATAACTCAATAACACATTTACAATCCCTCATATTCCTGTGAAGAAACCCTGACAAGGGATAATGATCATATAGTGGATAACAAATATGTTCTTCTATTCTTGTGACATTTGGCCAATGGATGGATGTAAATCATCCAAAACAACTTATAAAATAATATTTGATAAAGAGGAATCCATATGAAAAGAAGAGTAACATTCAACTTTATGTGATGATCTCATAAAATATTTTATACCTCAAAAATCACTATATATAATTTCAACCTTGTTATGAAAAATTATGTGGGTGTGTCGTCATCATCAATAATAGGGAATGAAACGTGTCCATCCCAACAGATGATGCCCATGTAGCTCCAAAGAATATAATAGGGATTTTCTTTTGAAATATTCATTTCCCACTACACTATCTATCATTGATCACTCGATGCATCATAGAAACATTGATTTATTTTCCTTCAAAGAAACTACATGACATTGTGGGAACACCTATAATTATAGAATAAAAATGGAAATACTATAGGAAAGAAGATATGCTTATTTTGAGGAAAAGATACATTGTCCTTCATGTGAAATATGGAATATTCCCTGGGTGATCACAATTTATAACGTGATACCCCTTTCATAAGATAGTTTGATCTCTTGAGGGATCATAAATATCTTAACATTATCCTACAGAGGCCCCTATGACAATGATCTGTAGTCTCAGTGATTATCACATACAATTCTTCTTCTATTATATTAAATAGTTGTGGCTGGGATTCATGATCATACAAATTATCTTAGATTTGTCAACTCAAATTTGTGAAGACTTTTTGAAATATAAACAATGTAAGGAAAATAACTGTGATTGGCCATGGTCAAATACACATGTGAATCGAAGATTATTCTTGTGGTTTATATTGTTATGTGTGGGACATGGAAAAGCCAGATAAAGATCAAGTGATGTTAGTTCCAATAATATCCCTACAATGACTCAAGATCTTATTTTTGAGATATGTGTTACATAATTTATCATATTATTGTGGATATGAGTCCAAGAAATTTACCCCCTTAGAAAGAAGTTGACACACACACAAGAGATCCCTGATATGCGGGAGCTAAGTAATAGAATTCTCTAAGAAGAAATTCATGTGATCCCAAGGGTATTACAGTAGGTAAAATCTTGGGAATGAGATGATGGATCATGTGAAAAGAATATGTTCTTCATATTATCAATCAATATATCAGGTGAATTAATTCTGGTGTGTCATCAAGATTATGCGAAGGAGTTCCTTCACATCATCTTGGGAACAGAAAAACTAAAATGTTATAACATTGGGAAAAGAACTTGGAAAAATGAAATAAACGATGGAATAAAAACAAAAAAAAATATTAGAAGATTATTTGGAGATGGAAATTCCAAACATTAGGAACATTTCATGACCTAGCTAGATAACATGAATGTCATAGGAAATATGACCCATGTGATGAGACACTCTTTATAAATTCCATTTAGATAATTCGATATCTCTTTGACATGTTATGAATGTCAAGTGATGCACCCTGAATATGTCACCCTAGTCTTGTGATGTCCTTAGGGATTTCAATCCAAATCATGAAATATCATAAATATAGGTATCTCTTGTTATGTGGTGGAAAACATTCATGCGATCATGATATTTTGATTTCCTTCACACATGTCTTCAATGTCACATGATGTCATCCACACATGTCAGCAAGATCATTCAATGATAAGATGGAATGATAGTTACATCCTGGGATTTCCTCTTAAGTAGTAAATTTGGTCACCCAAAAATCCCAAACCATTTCATCCAGGTCATGGAAAATCCACTAGACTTGTTATCCTGGTCATGTGTCATCCTTTATCCTTTGATATCCTACCAACATTCATTTTATAATATGAAATTTTCATCAAAAAAATATCTAGATCATGAAATTTTCTTATGAAATTTTATATAGTTAATTAATACAAGTTTAAAAATTCATTGACATGTAATACTGACCCCATTTAAATATATGATATAAAATCTTGGTGTAACGACCCAAAATTTTATTAATGGAAAATCCCTCTTGATCCAGTTAAATGTTTCTTTTGAAAAAAAAAATGATTTTATAAGATGTCAACTTCTTTAGTTTAACGTTAAGATTTGTGACCGTTACTTTTATAGCCGTTGAACAGTGATCATCTGGGTAGTTTAAATATAAGTCTTTAACGAACCAATTTTCTACTCAGACAAAGGAAGCGATGGCCTCATCCAGTAGAATTGCCCCTTACGAAGCCCATTTGATGGAGCTCGGAAAGGAGGTGGCGTATTTGGGCTTTGCCCTTGACCAAGCCCAAGCTGAGCTTCATCAAGTCAGGCTCAAACGTGATCGTCTATGGGAAAAATGGAAGTTGATAGAGATTACCACTCGATCGATGTTATCCGAGCAACCCCAAGAGTATGTCACCATCGCACACCTTACCCTTAGGTCTTATGCGGCTATTTTAAGGGGTTATGTAACAAATAAGTATCACCATGTTCATGTACATTATTTTTGTATATAATAATGAATATAATTTCTAGTCATTTTTGATACATTGTAATTAGTTTTTAAAGTACAAACGGTGTTTTTAGTTATTATTTAATTAAGAATTATATTTTATTAAATTAAAGGATTTTTGAATTAAATAATATTTTAATAAAATATTATTATTAATATTAAATTAATTTTTATTAAATATAAATGATCTTGTAATTTTATGAATGCAATTAAATTTTTTATTAAGGTTTGAAAGCCATTTCTGTCAAAACCCGTGAATTTTTTATAAATGTCAGTTTTTATTTTAAAAGTAAAAATTCACATATTTAGAAAATTATTTAGATAAAATAAATATTATTTTTGGAATCAGGACGTCGAAATTATCCAACGGTGATTTTTTCATAATTTTCTGAGACAGTCAAATTTTTGGGTAAAAATTAAATACCATTTAAATATATAATGTGTTTTATGACATCATAATGACCCAATGGTGTTGTAATAAAATACCATAATCCATATGTTCGGCCAATATGTGTTTTATCATTAAAATAATGAGGTTTTGGGTTTTTTTGACTCAATTTTCAAAGCATTAATGGAGCCCTCAAGACTTATTCAACACTTTGCCTTTTTAAATTAATTTCCATGGGAGTGTGACTCACCTCCACATAAGAAACCCTAATTTTTTAATAAGTACGGACCTTGGCCTTGTAAAATATTGTTTTCCTCTTTCCTTTTCCATAAACGATGTGCAAATACCATGGGATGGTTTTTGGTTTGGATTATTTTAATATAAGGGGTCACAAACCTAAATAATAAAGAATTCTCTCACCTTTCCTATATAAACCCACCCAAGATCCCGCTTCCTCCTCACCCAAAGCCCTTGAAGTTCGTCCAACAACTTCCCTACTCTCTCTAGAATCCTCTCAAGGTTCCCCAATCTCCCAAGAAGCCTCTCACAAGCCTCTCTCTATCCTTTGGAAGCACACTTCCAAGTAAGGGGTTTTCTTCCTTTCTCTTTTTTTGTCAATTTTCTTTAAGTTGTATTGCCCTTTTTTATTTCAATTATGAATGGTGGGGTATGGTTTTGCACCTCCCCCATACTGCCCTCTTATTGTTTTAATGATGGGAGAACCCTTTCTATCTCATTAAATGCCTCCCATGTACACCCGTTACTATGCCGAAATTCCGAAAGGAACTTCTCTCTCTTCTTTTATATTCAAGCAATAATTTTTATCATGAATCTAAATTCCATTTCTATTGTTGGGACATGTATATATATTATCTCCTTACTGTCCATTACATGTAAATATGATGAGGAACCCCTTTCTCTCTCATCAACCTTTTTTTATGAATTCTTATGTCACGCCATTACGCTGCCGAAATCGCACCGATTTTCTAAGCCAATGACTTTGTGTAGTGAATACCATGCCCATTTCTCCATCAAGGGTATTCACCTTTTTTCACATTTACTTATTGATTATAAAGTTTCATGTATGAATTCCACATTCCTTTATCGTGGAATAAATTATTATGTTTTATGAATCCATGTTTTATGATCCATGTGGCACACTTATGCATGAAATGAAATGTTTAAGAAGGGTGCACCCTTTATAGCGCTCCAATGCATTGGGTAAAGTATAGTATCATGATACGTAATGTGCAATGAGTGTTGACACATGCTAATTCATGTGCAAAGAGGGTTTACTCGTGCTTCAAGTGCAATGAGGGTTTACTCATGCTCCATGTGCAATGAGCCTTGGCTCATGCTAATTCAATGTTAAGTGTTGTTGCCACATTTCCATGTTATGATTATCATGATTTATCATGCCTTTATGTTCATGTCTCTCTTATGCTCTATTGATATGCCTATTGCCTAACATGTATTGTACTCCTCATGTTATTCATTGTGTACTCCCTTACTGGGCTTTATAGCTCACCCTTTTCTTATGCATGTCCTCAGGTTATCCCATGCAATGCTAAGTACGAATGAATGTAGTGGTCATGTAAAGGAAGTTTTCAATAAGGATGTTGTATTTTAAGTTTAATGTTTTTATGTAATGATCCTAAGCCCCAAAGACACTAAACCTCTCGATCTTCTTTGTTGTATCAAGTGAAGTTTTATGTAATAAAGCATTTTTAAGTTGTAATAAAAAGCAGGGTTGTCATACTTGGCTTATCCTAGAGAAAACAGATAAATTTCTTACAGACATGCTATGACATGATAATAGTTTTTATTGGAAATATTTGAGAATATTACTAATTTAACTATGATAAATATGATTTATATCCAAAAACGATACATATGATTCCTTCATGAGGCATGTGCTCCACTGGGATTCTACTATCCATTTAATACATCCATGTCTCTGACATCCTAACCACAAGGATCCAGTTTCTCTAATGGAACTATCTTTATTCATCATCAACTATGTGGTTATAAGATAGATAAACTATATTGACATAGGAACCTTCCATGACTAAGATTCAGAGGAAACCATCCTAATGGGAGTCCTACATATCAAAAATCCCATAATGGCTACCATGGTGCATAAGTCCAGCATCCATATGAAGTGAGACAGTAGGTTTTCAAACCCTTGATTCTCAAATTAATAATGGAAAATGTGATCATAGGGATTTTCAATGATCATATCTCTTGCATTATTATCCCATGATAGTCATAGAAACCCTAGTTTGAATGACCCATTATATAGAATGATATGAATGACCCTATAAAAGGTTATCCACCTAGGGGTAGGTCTCATAGGTGCAATCGAATAATAAATTATCTAATTCCTTCCTCATCCATGATACTTCAGGTTCCTCTATAAGGCTCAAGCTAAATATTTGTTGCATACATGGACTCATATATACCCTTTACACAAGATTTTATATTTGACAATGTCAATGAACTATGCGGGGTTTTTATCTTCTTATAAACAAGATATGTAGGATGCCTCATGAATGTTCTATCCCATAATGAATTTTTTAATATTTTCCTTTGATTAAAGAAACCATAAATAAATGTTTCATATCATGAGAAAATGTCATTCTTATCCATGTGAGACCTGATGTCACTATGGAAAAACCCAGTACCTCAGAGTGTTTAAGGTCATCCTAGGTGTGATTTTCCATGTCAATAGTCATGAATCGAGTACACCATATCATGACTTATAACACCTATTTCTAGAAACTTCAAGTGGATTTGTAATCCATGTTGTTATGTTTTCATGTATTTTTCCCTTTACAAATGTATTAATTTTAAACTACATTCCTGATTCTTTTTATGGACTATAACACATGACTCAAAACCACATGGTTTAGGGTTAGAGCCTCCCCATAGAATCCTAAACTTCCCCAATGAAGAATAACCATTACTTGATAGAATTCACTCCACCTACCACTTCATCATCTATATTTTTGAATGTGAGAAAATATTTTTTATCCCTTGGAAAGGATTTGGGACACCTTAATTTGACTGATATATCAACGCATAAGGTCTTTGAGCCACAAGCAATGGCTATCTCATCCTTGAAAAAATGAGCTCTAATTCATGTGATCCCTGGTAACACTAGGGTAGAACTGAAAACCTCATGGTGTTTTTTAATCATAAATATGTATTAAACATTCCATATTCATTGATTCCGACTTTTTGGTTATGACTTACTTACCCGATATTTCAACTATCTAGGTGGAATATACATCCCAAATCAATTTTCATTAACCAATACAATTCAAAAAATAATATATACCTCTTGGAAAGGATTGAGGATACCTCTATTTTACTATGTTATCAATTCATAAGGACTCTAAATCACTATTAAAAGAAATATCCTTCATTTATGAAAGTAACAATAGTTTACGCGAACACTACAAAAACATAAGTGGATCACATCAACTCAAGGGTCATTGGGTCATCCATATAATTTCTTCCATATTTTATAGATTCATCAATCAATTCATGGATGCAAGACTTTAAACCACAAAATATTTTATTTCATTTAATTCATATGTCAAAATACATAGCCTATTTATTTCCATGATACATTGAAATAAAATGAATTGAATATGTACTTACTGCATGACACTAGTCATTATTAAATATTTAATTAAACAATGCCATTAATCTATATTGTATATTTCATTACTGTATGATGTTAAAATTCATAGGTAATATTACATCACATTCATTGTATTTATAGAAATAAAATTTCTAATTAAAAACACTTTAATCTATATCATATTATTGGCCTAGTTTGAGAGATAATCATACAACATTCTGAAAAATATTTCTATTATTGCAATCCCGAAGGACCTAGCTGGGCATTTAAATTCATTATAATAGAGCCCTTTTCTCCAATGAATTCTATATTGTGGGGTGCATTTTTTAACAAATATGACATGAGAATCATAAAATCTAGAATGGTTTTAATTCCTTTAACATTTGAAATATTATTTCAACCAAAAATGGAAGATACTAAGGCTGAATATTTTAGATAACATAAATTTTTGAATGACCGGTGACCCCATGATGGATATAATTTCATGTGAACAGATCATGTGTAGAACATGATCTGTTTATAGTCAAACAGATAATCATTAACAAGCCCTCATATTAAGTAAAATTCATCTTGAAATGTGATGATAATCATATGAAGGCTTTTGGACACATTACTTTGATCATTATATGTATCAACTAATGGATTCCTGAAAGTTATCAAAACCCACTTAAAATTTAAAGGTGGTGAAAGAAAGAAACAAATTCGAAAGGAGGGTTATGTAGATCCTCTTGAGATGTGCTCATGTGGTCTTAAATCCTTTTTAAGACCATAGATAAATGTATATCTTATCATGCATCAGTATCTGGGTGTGTCATCTTCGTCATGTAAAGGTCCCTGGAGATATGCATATAAATGTGTGATGCCCATGTAGCTGCACAAACAAGAATATGAGTCATCTGGGGCAATGGTATCACATCACCTCAAGATTAGTCATTGATCATATGACACATCATATAAAAGGAGAATGATTTTCCACAACAAAACTCAAATGAATTCACAATTTTCCCATTCCTTTTATAATAAAAAACGAAAAAAGGGAAAAGGAAGAATATTATTATAAGGTAAATATACATTGTCCTTCAGGTGAAAGATGTCATATTCCCTGAGTAATCATCATTGATCACACGAGTCCCCCTTGAAAATCCTACATGATCTCATGTGGTCCCTTCGATAAGTCATCCTTATCTTGTATAGTCCCCCTTTCCAAACCACCATAGTCTCATATAGAACCCCTGACAAGTCATTTTCGATCATGAGAAATGAATTTCCATGAGGGTCTTGGTCTCACATGGAATCTTAGTCATATCGGTCTATAATTGTGTATGATATTTTTCATATCATTAATTTCAGGAAAATATCTTTTTTCAACCATGGTAAAAAACACAGAAATGGTGAAATATTCTTATGGTCATTTTCATCATGTGGCTACTTGGATGTCCAATATAAAGATCATGTGAAAGGTATGACACAAAAATACCTCATCCAACTCCAAATATTGTTTTTAGGTATGTTCCACACGTGTTAAGGAATATAAATGGTGTAGAAACATTTAAATTCATCCGCCCCCACCTCTTTAAAAAATGGTGCACACACACAATGAGAGACGGGTACCCAAGTGCGCTGCATCATACATCAAGTTGTGGCTAGTCATGAGATCTCAAATATCTTTCTCCAAGAAAAACATAGGGAATAAAATGATGGATCACATATAATGTATATGTTTTTCACTATATATATCATGTGAAATAATTTTTGTGTGCCTGCTAGATTATGTAAAGGAGGACCCCCCATGTCATCTGGTTCACACATACCTAAAATAAATTGACACTAGAAATAACATGATGCACATATGAATTAAAAGATGGAATAAATATTGAAAAATACATGAGGATTATAAGGATATGGATATAATAACATTCATGTTCTTCTCATATATTACCTATATCATGAAATACTAACTAGAAATATCCCCCATGTCATGTGACACTATATCAATATGCTATATAGAATAGGTGATGTCCCTTAAAATTGTCAAGAATATCATATGATACCCTCTGGGTATACCACCTGTGTCATGTGAATTATTTTGATCATTCCCCCAAATCAAAATATTTCATCCAGATAGATCCCCCAGTTATAAGGTGGATATGGGTAATGTCAACTATACATTGCAATATGCTCTGAGAAAGTTTTCTATGTCATGTGACACCCACCAAACATGTTAGCCAGGCCTTGTGGTGGTTCCAAGGAATGAAATCTTGATCAGGTGATGACCGCCATAAATTTCATCTAGGCCATTCGATAGCCTCCAAACATGTCATCAAGTTCACTAAACACCCTAAATAATTGTCATCTAGATCATGTTACTCCCTTCATACTTGTAGGAAATGATCTTGAGATGTCCTCCAATCATTTCATTCAAATATTGATATTTCCATCAAAAAATGTAATCTATATCTTGAAATTTTTATTATACAAGTCATCATGGAAACTAGGACATATATAGACATCCATTAACATGTCCAACAGAAACCACAGACATGTCAGATTTAAAATCACGTCATGTTTGTAAGTCAATGAGTACATGCCAAATAGATGTTCCAAGACCTGATAACCTTGTCTAGATGATATAACTGGGTATTACCTCAATTAAACTATGATATCTCTGATCTCATGACAAATAAAAAAGGAAATATTCGTTATTAAGGCATTAAATCTAATGATCATCTTCCACAGTTTATGTCCCTCAATGTCTCTAATATCCTAACCATTGGGATCTGATCTATCACATGGGATTATCATTATTCATCATCCACTGATGTGGTGAGAATATTAGTTCACTATGTGGACTTTGAACATTCCATAACCCGAATATGAATTACTCCTTCCTATGGACCAAGCACTGCATCAAACACCATAAAAAGTAATCCCAACTATGTATGTCATGTATCTGTATGTTGTAAGATTGATTATATTATTCCCATTATTTATTACATTGATCATGGATGAAATCAGATTAGGGGAATTGAAATCATTATATCACTAGATTAACAAACCTCCAATATCCAAGTAATCCATAGTATTTATGCCCCATTTAGTATAATTATATCAATTCCCTAATACAATGGAATCCAAAATGGGGTAAGTATCGGGGAGATTATTTAACTATAATGATGTTGATTCTTTCCATAACTAGGATACATATGAGTCCTCCCTGTTTCTTGAGCTCAATATTCTATGCCTAATAGAATTCATATATGTCATTTCCTCATGATGTTGAACAACCTGATTTCAAAAAAAAACTAAATGATTTTAGAATCCTTTTATAAATTTGATTTGTATGAGGCTTCCAAAATGTTTGATCCCATCATTTATGTATTAAAAACCTATCAAGATGACTGTAAAATCCAAAGTTATTGATTATGCATTGCTAAAACATAAAAATATTCTCAATGATGTTAAAAAGAGGATGATACATTGATACCCACATATGGACCAACTAATAGGACCCCTATAAACATGGACCATTCAATACATTATTATTTTATTATGGTAACTAGTCCAATATATCGATTCAATAGAAAATAATGAACATATATTTAAAAAATAATAGATTCATGAGGTAAGACATAATTTCCACCGAATATGGTTTAATGAACCAATCCCTTAATTATCTCAATCATTGTGAGTTCCTAAGTGTTACTGGGATTGAAACCCCAATTGATTTTCTTCCTTTATATTGTAGGTCCATACTATGTTATGAATGTGTTAAACATTTAGTTTTTCTTTTGATGATTAATGAAAAGTAAACCTGACCTGAATGATGGTAATGATATTTAACCACCAACAATCAACTGTCGAAATTTTCGAAACACCCTACTTCCCATTAAACATGCATGCACTCTTTTTCGATGTGTATTTAGTTCCTAAAATGATCCTGGGGAACAATAAAGGTCATGTAATCCCTTTGTACTACATGTAAACTCCTAAAAGATTGAAAAACCCAATATTTCAACAACAAAACTCCAACCAAACTCTATAAATCTTTAAACATAAGGAGGGCCCCATTAACGAATTAACACAACAATTATTTGATTCAATTAATTCAAATAATAATAAATCCTTTAATTTTACTTTATTTTTTCCAAATAATGTACTATATCCTAATGAGTCCCATGATACACCAGGTTAAATCGTATAATAAAAAACAAAAGGTAAGTACCTAAATGTGGGTAGCGTGATGTTACATACCTAGGTGTAACAACTCTGAAAGTGGGAACTATGTATTCACTTGATAACAAATAGTGTCTTTGGATTTGGCCTAAGAATTAACTCATATCTAGATTTTTCAGATCAATATCCTTGTACAGTGTAAAATTTTTATTATAAACCAATATAAAGATACACTCTTCTTCCCACGATTCCCAGTTTCAGACATCATGTTCATAGAAGAATGAATATTATTATGATTCATCAACATGATTATTTATTGTGAGAAGAAGTCCCTTTATGTGAAAAATTACTTACCAAATAATCATAAAATGTGTGTTATTTCATAATCAACATCTTGGACGTTCAGTGATTTGTATTAATTAAAGATAATACTTGAATTCTACATTATAGATGAATTTTAATCAGATATATGGTGAAAATAGTTCCAAATAAAATTTATCTTATTGATATGGTGTTTAAAGAACCATGAAATATTCATAGATGACAATTTTTCAAATAATGGAATTTTTATATTTTCACATTGTAGGTTTTTTATAGATCTATGAATAGAAATGGTGTGGAATATATTTTTCAAAATTATTCAAAATCCATCATATTGAGGTATATATGATAATTTATGGGAATTTTGAGATTTGGTTTCTAAAATCCTATGTAAATAATGAATAGGATATTTTTATATTTATTAATATTTGTGAATTAAATATTAATTTTACTTGAAAAGGGTTTCTATGTTTGATGGCGTACCCAATACACAATAATGTGTTTTTTTGAAATCCTACTTTTCACACTGATAATATAATATTATTATTTTAAATGATAGTTAACACCCAGCCGTTGTATTGTCAGGAATAAATATAAATAACAAAAATATGATTATAAATTTTTTTAAATAATTTTACCTTTATCTAATAAAGGTCAGAGGTTTAAAATGTGAATGAATCTAAGCATAAATACTCTAATATTTTTTAAAAAAACTATTTACCACATTTTGATGGAGAACCCAATTTAAATCAAGTTTTGGACATTTTTATATGTTTTATTTATAATAATGAAATTATTATTTAGAATCGGGACACAAAAATTTACATAGGATGATATTTTGAAATTTTTCTCATAAAGTTCATTTTTAATGAATATTGAAGAATATTGTATTATAATTCAAAAAGTGCATTTTAGTATAATTTTTTTATATGGTGATATTATATTTTTAATTGTTTTGATAGTGTAATTAGAATATATTTTTACCATTTAATCAAATTTTTTTCATTTGATGTTATTTTATTTTGAAATTGGACATTAAAAAGTGTAAATATTTAGATAGTTATAATTTATTAAAAAACAAACTATATGTTTTAACATCATGAATTAATTTTAAATTAATTTCTGCCACTTCTATGTTTTAAATTTGGAAAAATCGATCTTATATTTTTAATCAGTATCTCCAAATTTTGTAAATAGGTAACTTGTATTTTTAGACATTTTAAATATTTACTTTAGTAAATATTTTATTTACCATGATTAAAAGGTAAAAATAATAATAAGGGTAAAATATAATATAATAATAATATTAAATTACCCTAACAAGTGTCATAATCCTATTGGATAATACATATCCAACCATGGGAAGCATTGGGTTGAATTTGGGATGCCATGGAGCCACATGGGAGTAATAATGACTTTTTATATTAATTAATTTAATGTAAAGATAAAAACAACATAAAAAAATATCTTCTAGTAAATAAATTTTTACAAGGGTTTATATAAGTTATGTATTTGACAATTAATATTCACTAGAAATCTATAATTTTTAGCTACATGATGGTATTTTTGTAATAATTTTTTGACATCAAATAAATTAAATTATTTATGACACAATAATGATACAATATTTACCTCATTAATAAATGATTTATATAAACAAGATTATAAATATTAAAACAGAATCAAAAACCAATACAATTATTATTATAATATTTTATTTTGACCATGATTCATAAAAAATTTGATATTAATGAATATTTGGCATTTTGAAATCGAATATGTGGTTATATTAAAATAATTATTTCAAATTTTCCTAAAGAGACACTCCTCTCCCTTATAAAAATCCCTCTGTTCTAACAAATTCCTTACACCACTCAAGCATTTTGGATCGTCCAAACTCTACTCAATTAAGCTCCCAATATCCCTCTATTCACCCTAGAAGCCTTAAATTAAGCATAAAGCACTTCAAGAACACCCTATTGGTTCAAACCAAGGAGAGTTATTCGATTTAAATGTAACGTCTTCTCTTATGTTCTTTGTTTTTATTTTACTTCTCAAAACCCCTAAAATCATTTTATTTATTTCTTTTCTTACAAAAAAGTATCTTCGATATACGAAGATGTTGTTATGATATGTATTTGAACTACACATACACACACCTTCATCTAATTGGTAAATAACATAATGTTTCTGTGGATGTTAAACTAACGCCTCACGAAATGATGATTGTTCAATTATCTCCTACCACATCTCATGGTGGCCAATATGATGATACTGTATTTATATAAAATATATATAATTTTTATGTTTTCCTTATTCTTATGTATTTTCCATTTATATCATACATTTATGGTTTCCATAATGGGTAAACATGATAATTTCATTTTAGGAAGTGCGGACTACCGTCCCCTCAAAGTGATATGACTCGTTAATGCCTTATGTGAGATGAATAATGGATATAGTTAATAATTTTATTTAAGATATTATTCTATAATTATAATTTAAATATTTATAATTATGTTTTCATTCCATAAAAATACTAAATTTAAATGAATGTATCATCCATGGGTACGTAGGATTTACCATCTTCATGAATGGTGCATTTCATATCTATCCTCCAAATGTTTTGTACTAATATAAATACATGAATATACTGGATATATATGACATATATGATATCTACATCATTAATATCATTATGAAGATAATGGATATTTGACCACATGTACAACTTTTAATTATAAGGTGTTCATTTTTACTCAAGTACTAAATATCGACAAAACAACCGTTAATAACATAAATGATTACGTAAGGATTATAATATGGTAATAAGTGATATAAAGTAAAAAATAAACATCAAAAATTTTATTAATCAAGAAAAAATTAACTTTAGTTTTTTATTCATGAAATTAAAGAATGGTCAAGTCATGTCGGACACTAGGTAATAGACTTCGTCTCAATCTCCATTCATTGAAGCATATTTTGTTTTCTTCTCATATTTCATTATACAATTTATAAAAACCTTTGACTTTTGATTTCATTCAAAATAGAATCTTTTTGTATGAGGCGTTTTACTAAAAGAAAAAAAAATAATGTTTCCATTTAAGGTATGCGGTGAAAACAATCTTTCCTCTGCCACAATTATTATTTGTTCTTTGGCTTCCTAAACCAGCCTTAATGTTTTTTATAGGGTACCTAAATACCATATACTATTTTTATGAATTTGGTTATTGGAAATGCTTTTGATAATGGATTTTTTATGTCAATATATTTAAATGATATATTGTGTTTTAAATGTGGAAATGTTATCAATACTTTATTTTTCTTTTATGTGTATGAATATGTTATGGTTCTTAGGTATTGTTTATGCATATGTGTGGTTCCTTGATAAACCTAGGGAGGGTGAGCCCGAGATAGCTCTCCAATGCATTGGCTAACTAGACTGAGGTAAATGTGAATGTTCCTCTTAAGAGATTTAGGGAATATATTTCGATGGGTATTCCAAATGTAACTCCCTATGTAACTGTTATAGCTACAATGTACGTATGATATTAATGCCACATGTAACCTTTACGATTTATGTTTTCTATGTTGTAATCATAAATCTTATGATTTCTTGAGGTATTTTAAAGATCATATGATATTTATGTAATAATGTACTAATGTTTTAATTATTTGTTTTATAACCCTTACTGATATTTTCATGCTCATCCCATGTTTTGAAATGTTTTTCAAAGGATTTAAAGATTAATAGGGTCAAGGATGGGACAAGGAAAAGTCATGCTATTTAAAACATGGAAATAGACATGACACTTTTTCTTTCAATAGAATTTATTTTGCCAGAAATAATGGAAACTATGTGGAAGTTTCTAATTTGTAATATTTTCATATGTAATATTTATGTCCCAATTCTCTAAAACTCTATACCTAAAAAGATCCTCAATGTGAATTATTCATTTAATACAAGATTATTTAATGTTTTAAGGATGGGACCTTATAGTATTATTTAGTTTTTATTTTATTATTACTTGGTTTTAGGGTGTTGGATTTTATGGTTGGAAATAAAACAACATTGCATTGTATTTTGAATGGTATGATTGTTTTTGGGAGTCTAAGAACACAAAATGATAAAGAGTGATAAATAATAATTTATTAAACCAGGATCATGTGATGTATTTAGTATCAGACCCGGGTGGTCCATATTATGCAGTAGATCCTTGGTTTTTATATGGGAAATTCTAAAAAGATAATTCATATATATTAAGTACAGAGAAAGATGTATCCATTGGAATTCGGTTAGATAGAGATCTCCTAGTATGTGGTCAAAGTTGAATAATTTTTATTCCTGTATGTATGGGGACATGAGAGCTGGGAATGGTGTGATATTGAATTTTCTAAGTGATTTTAGGCTTCAATTCATTTTATGGCCGACAAAGATACGTCGAAGAAGATACAGGGTCTATGTTCAGTGGAAGTATAGAAAACCTATCATTTTATACATTATCATTATATGAGTTTTTCAAAACACATAATACATTACATATAAAGGAATCCAAAATATCATATTAATCTAGTTCCTTTGGAATCATTGAATTAAAAAACTATTAAAAAGAGAGCCATATTATCTCCAACTATGTTCTTCTTGATGAGAACCCTTTATAGTCACATCATTCATAATTAAAATTTTCATATCCTAAATAAGGAAACATAAAAAGGGGTATGATAAAATTATTAATAAGGATTAATAATGGACACAAGTAGGCATAAATGTGATCATAACGGTATTATAACATATTCCTAACATTAGAAGATCATAAAATACATATAGAAGAACACAAATGAAAATAATGGAATACAGATTTATAGTTCATAAGAAAATAATCGTAAGGGAATCAAGATAATGATCAATTAAACAATAACATAGGAATAAGACATATAATTGGGTAATACACATAAAAATGTAATATCAATACATATAATTCTAAGGACATTTCTAGAACATATTATATAACTTCATGGACACTACACCTGTATGGTGGGACACACCACCATCCCCAATAACAATCTATTCATTTTATGCGATCAGGATTCAATATATATTCCAATATAGGTTTATGTTTCCCCATCTTCCGATAGTCGATTTGGTTTCCCAAACATCCATCTTCATGGTTACTACAACTACATGGTGGGAAACACCACCTTCTCAAGTCAATGTCCTTTCCTTGTAATGGACCAGGTTTCACCATCATCCCAAAGTGGATTAGGGCCATTGACTCTATTCTCGTCATTATATCATGATATATAAATTGTTACCTAATGCATTAGAGGGAGATATTGGTCCCTCCCATGACATCATAGAATCACTCATGCATATTCCATAAGCCTATAAAACATTCATCATATCATGAACCATTAAATGATATGTGTTTCATAATGATGAAATCATAACAAAGTAAATGAAATGGGTATTATAAACATATAATCATGTTGTAAACTATAGAAAAGATATACGATTCATAATCTTATCACCCAATAATAACTCATTAAACGAGGCAGGCTTCCAAAGCGTATAACATGTGGAAGTCATCTTTTTTGGAAAATAATTTTAAAATACATTTTAAAAACAATAATTAAGGAAAATATCCTTTATTCATTGAATATTTATTTTTAAAACATAAATCCTGTTTAATACCCAACTATTTGAAAATTAACAGGAAAACATATATAAAAACTATTAATACATTTTTAAAACCCATATCTTTGAAAACACTTTCAAAACATATAATGAAAGCATGAAAACATTTTCAAAACCATTTCATTGAAACTCATCGAAAATTTATAAAGTATTATATGAATCCATAAAAAAATTGTAATAATTATCCCTTCAAAATGAGATTGAAATACAATCTTAAAAACATATTTGAAAACATATTAAAAAACACGGGTTTTAATGTTCATGGAATATTTCTAAAAGAGGGATAATTATGGAAAAACATCTTTACCGATTTGGTAACATTTGAAATATAAATCCCATGAACGATAAAAAATAAATGAATATTTAAATACCAATAAATTTAAGGATAACAATCATTTAATATATTCGTGGAAATTATATAAACCATAAAGATCAAATATTGGGTTAATAAGAAAAAATATCAATTAAATAAAAGTGAGACAAGACATCTGATTAGCTTATGTCTTGACTCTATTCATACACATACAACCCTAGTGATGTATATGCTTTTATTCATACACATACAACCCTTATGTCTTGACTCTATTCTTCCACATACAACCCTCGTATACATGCATAAAAACTATTTCTGTTCAATTATCAAATTGAATGACAGAAAATAAATTATATATATATATATAATATAGTTCAATTATTAATTCATGTATTTTATATAATATTACTGAACCATCCTAAATAAAATCTATGAATAGTGTGGATGAATCAGATTTCTTTTTTCGATGTAGTTATCCACACTACCCCAAATTAAATTATCGTAAAAACATAAAATGGAAATCATAAAGGTATGTTATATAAAAAATATTAAAGAAACGAAAATACATTATAAATATCATATATATCATATATAAAGATATTATCCATCATAATTCCCGTACATGTGGGGGTGGTAATGGAATAGTGACAGTAACATCCAAGGTAAATAAAGAATAAATAATTTTCATATTTATTAATATTTACGAATTAAATATTAATTTTAATTAAAAGGGGTTTCTACGTTCGATAGCATACTCGGTACGCAACGATGAGTTTCTTTGAAAACATACGTTGCACACAAGTAATAAAATAATATTATTTTAAATGTTAGTTAACTAGTAGCTGTTGTACTGGAGGGAATGGATAGAAATAACTAAAATATTATTATATATGTTTTTCAAAGTTCTTACATTTACCCAATAAAAGATAAAGGCTTAAAATACGGAAAGAGTTCAATTTTTGGCATTTATACCCTAATTTTCACGAAAGGACCACTTATCACCTTTTGACGGAGAACCGTCATTAAATATAGTTTTGATCGATCTTATAAATTCTATTGGACCAAATATAACTCTTCTTTAGAATCGGGACATCAAAATTTAATTTGTGTAAAATTTTGGTACCTTTCTGATAATGTTCATTTTTTTATGAATAGTGTAAAATGTTGTATTTTAATTCAAAACCTCTTTTTAATGTAATTTATTTATATGATTAGATTATCTTTTGAATTGGTTTTAAAGTGAAATTAGAAAATATTTTTACCTTTAAATCCAATAGTGGTCGTTGGAATTAATTTCACTTTGAAATCAGACTTAAACTACTGTCAATCTTTTGATACATATTGTTCCATAAAAACACGCTATTTGCTCTGCCAGCGGGAATTAATTATTAAATTAATTAATGTGAATTATATATTTTGAATTTTGTAAAATAGACTTCATTTTTGAATTCGTAATATCAAATATAGCTTAGGGTGAATTTTTGGTAATTTTCTGAAAAACTTCAATTTTTTGATGAATAGTGAAACCACTAAGTGGTACTTATAAAAACTGATTTTCCATTTAAATGAAATTTTTCCATCATTGTGTTTTGATTTTAAAAAATCAGACATACATGGTTGTCATTAAGAAGTAAAATGTGGTTCAATGAGATTAAAATAATTTTTTTGTGAATAGTAACTTATTAAGTTTTTAATCGCGATTAGTGGTAATTAGTGTAGTTTAAGGTAAAAATAATGATTTAATAAAATGAGATTAGCTTGACACATGTCCTACCCTCTTTTTTTGTGTCATGGCCGACTAATAGAATCCATGGGTCAACTTGCGGACCCCATGGAGACACTTTGGATGGGAAATGACATAAATAACTTTTTATTTAATGTTAAAGTAAAAATGAAACAAACATGATATGTTTTACTAAAGCAATTTTTAAATGGGGCTATACAGGTCATATTTTTTATTATAAATAGCAATTGGAATGATAAAAAGATTTCCTACATCATAGTATTTTTTTTTATAATTTTTAGTCTTTAAATAAATTAACTTATTTGTGACATAATAATGATGCAGCGCTGACATCATTATTTAACGATTTAAATAAAATGGAAGGATAATGTAACATCTATGAACTACACATGTCCAAAACTTATTGGATGGGTGTATTTCTAACCCTTATCACCTTATCCACGAATTATATCAATTTGGGACCTTTTAAAACCGAAACACATTTTCAAATAAAGTAATATTTCTTTACTTTCCAAAAGTGCCCCTCCTCTCCTCCTATAAAAGGCCCCCACCTCTACCACCTTACACACACTCCTCAAGCCATTGGCTCGGCCAACCCCTGCCCATTTACTCTCTCCACATCCCTCTCCTCATCCTATAGGATTCCCTTTGGGCAGAATCCCTTCAAAGGAAGCCTTTAGGCTCAAATCAAAAGGGAGTTACACTTTTAAAGGTAATTCATTCTCTCTTGTTCATTTGTATTATTTTGCTTCTCCAACCCTCTAAACTCTTTTTATTTACTTCTTTTGTAACAACAACAGTATCTTCAATATACTAGTATGTTGTTATAATATTTATTCGAGCTACAATCTCACACAACTACATCAAATTGTTAAAGAACATACAGTTTCCGTGGATGGAGAAATTCTGCCTCCCGAAACGATGATTGTTCAATACTCATTTAACACCTTCAAAGGTGGCCATTATGATGTCACTATTTTTATATATGATATATAATATGTTTATTTTTTCTTTAAGATTCTGTATCTTTCATTTTGGGCATACCTTTATGGTTTCCATTATGGGTAAACACGATATCTTCATTTAAGGAAGTGTGGGCTACCGCCCCCTCAAAGTGATGTGATTCGTTAATGCCATATGTGGGACGTGTAAAGGATGGATTTAAAGTTATTATATATGATGTTATACTGGAATTATAATATACCTCTATATCATTATTATTTCATTCCATTAAATTATGAGATAGAAATGAAAGTAGCGTTCATGCGTACGTACGGCTTACCGTCTCCATGAACGGTGCATTTCATTTCTTATCCCCAAATGTAATGTACTATTAAAAGTACATGTATATAATGGATATATATAATTAATGATATATCTAAATGATGAATATAATTCTGGAATTTAAATATACATACCTCTCATTTAGTTTTAATTCCATTAATATGACAAAGAAATGAAAGTAGCGTTCATGCGTACGTACGGCTTACCGTCTCTATGAACGGTGAATTTCATTTCTTACCTCTAAATGATTATGTAATATTATAAATACATGTATATTCTGGATATATATGATACATATTATATCCAAATCAGGAATTTCATTCTGGATATAAGGAACCTTTGACCACATGAACAATATGTAATTGTAAGAAGTCCACTTTCGACTTAAGAACCAACTATTGACAAAACAAACATTATTAACGTAAATGGTTACATAATGTTTATAACATGGCAATAAGTGATTTAAAATGAATAATGAACTTTAAAAAGGTTCTTAATCAATTATAAATTAACTCAAGTTTATTATTCAGGACGTTAAAGAACGATCGAGTCAAGTCGGACCCAAGGTAAGGGACTTCGTCTCAATCTACTTTCATTGAGGCATATTTCGTTTTATACACAACATTATTTTATACGGTGTATAAAACCCTTTGACTTTTACTTTTATACAAAAGGAATCTTTTTCTACAAAGCGTTTTACAAAATGACAAAAAGGAATGTTTCTTTTAACGTACGTGGCGACAATGACCTTTTCCACCGCCGCGAGTATTATTTGGTCTTTGGCTTCCTCAACAAGCCGTAATGTTTTTAGAATAAAATAAATACCATATACTCTTTTATGTATTTTGGTATTGAAAATGGTTTTGAAAAAGGATTCTATTATGTCAATATATTTATGATATATTGTGATTGAAATGTGGAAATGTTATCATTACTTTATATTGGTTTTATGTTTTATGATTTTATATTGGTACTTGGACATTTTAACGGGTGGTTACGTTATAAACCATATGACGGGCGGTGTCGTGAATACCAGGACGGGTGGTTACGTTATAACCTCCAATGCATTGGGTATGGAAGTCGGCCGTATGTCTATTCCATTAAGTATGTATGGAAATTGGCCGTATGGCTATTCCATTAAGTGATATGTGTGGAAGTCGACCGTATGGTTATTCCACTTAAGTATGTTTATGTACCAAGTTACCTTTATATATGTTATGTGTTTCTTTTTATGGGTTTTATGGTAATCCTTTGGTTACAAAAAGGTAAGTAATGATAGTTTATTCAGTGAAGAGTTTTTACTACTTCATGAAGGTGAAGTTATTACATTGATAGAGTATATATGGTTTACTTGATGTTTGAAAAACTAAAAGTTTTCATTCTTTCTATATCCCTTACTGATCTTTTTATGTTCACCCCAAGTTTTTTTTGAAATGTTTTCACAGGACTTAATGTGGAATAAGGTCAAGGATGGGATCAAGGGAATTTCATCCTATATAAAACATGGAACTAGACACGTTTATTTTTAAGAGTTTTTATTATTATGGAAACTTAGTAGAAGTGACTACTTTGTAATCTTTTTAGATGTAATAGTTATGTTCTAATTCTCTAAAACTCTAAACCTGAAAAGATCCTCAACGTGAATTATTCATTTAATTCAATATTAAGTATGGTTTAAGGCCGGGGCCTTATAGTAGGTATCCGAGGTCGGTTTAGACAACTTTAAGAGTTAGAAAAGTGTTAAATTATAATATGATTGAAATGATATAGCATTTACGGATTACCATGTTGCTTCGCCTTTGATATTTCTGTGTTCAGAATGGTTTTCCGTAGAGGAAACAAAGCAACTATTTTGGGACGACATCAGGAGGAAGATAACCTTCCAAATCAGCAACCTGAGATGGTCGGAATCGGAACTAAACAGTTTGTTGCAGTGATGGCACAGTTGACTCAGGCTATAAATGGTGGTGGTATCCATGCACGAGATCAGCCATATCAACCGCAGAGGAACATTTCAGTGGTGGAACATTTCATGAGGCAACATCCCCCATCATTCAGAGGATCATTTGACCCTGTACAAGATGAAGGGTGAATTAAAGCACTGGAGATGATTTTTGATGTCATGGGGTGTTCAGAACATCAAAAGGTTATTCTTGATGTTTACCGTTTTGAAGGTGAAGCTGATCAGTGGTGGTCGATGGTGAAAAATATAAGGGATAGTGATGAGATTGAGGATCTTCACTGGGACGAATTCAAAGGTATGTTTCTTGAGAAATACTTTCCTAAGGTGGTTCGTCTTAGAATGGAAAAACAGTTCCTAGAATAGAGGCAGGAGGATGATTCAGTGGCTGATTATGAAGAAAAGTTCACTCGATTGGCAAGGTATGCTCCAAACATCATACGAGATCTTGATAGTAAAATAAATCGTTTTTACTCAGGGTTAAAGCCAAAGTATCGAAGGGAATTAGCTTATCGTGAGTTTAAAAGTTATGAAAAGCTTGTTCGATGTGCTGAGAAGGTGGAAATGGAGTTTGCCGATGATCAGGTGTTCTATGAAAAACAACGGAATAAGAGGTCTAGTTGGCAGGCAAAGGGGAAGAATTCATCAAAGAAGAAAGGAGGTAAGAAAACCAAATATCCATCCTGTGAGAAGTGTGGTAAAATTCATCCTAGAGAATGTTTATCCATGTCTGGTAAGTGCTTTCGGTGTGGTAAGTCTAGTCATATTGCTCGTAACTGTAAGGAAGATGATAAAGCAGGAATTGAAAAGCCAACGGTAAGATGTTTTAAGTGTAATGAAATTGGTCATTATGCAAACGAGTGTCCAACGAAGAACTCAACTGGGGGAATGCAGCCAGACTACAAGAAGAAAGGGGTGGTAAAATCCTTTGAAAAAACTTCCACAGATGTTGGGCCATCGAATGATGTGGTATCAGCTCCAGGGAGCTCAGTATTTTTCGAAGATTGATTTGAGGTCGGGGTACCATCAGTTGAAAGTAAAAGAAGCAGACGTTCCGAAGACTGCGTTCCATACTAGATATGGCCATTATCAATTTGTAGTTATGCCTTTTGGGTTAAACAATGCACCTGCTGTATTCATGGACCTTATGAATAAAATTTTCCATAAGTTCTTGGATAAGTTTGTCTTTGTGTTTTGAGGAGGAATGAGTTGTTATGTGAGGCTCATAGTTCTCCGTTTTTAGTTCATCCTGGAAGTACTAAGATGTATAGAGATCTGCGAGAGTATTACTGGTGGGATGGAATGAAAAGAGATATTGCTGATTTTACTGTGAAGTGTTTGACATGTCAACAGGTTAAAGCAGAGTGGCAGTTACCGAAAGGGATGCTTCAGCCTTTACCAGTGCTAGAGTGGAAATGGGAGAATATATCCATGGACTTTGTTGTTTGATTACCGAAGACATCTCTAGGTAATAATTCAATATGGGTCATTGTTGATCGCTTGACCAAGTCTTCTCATTTCCTTTCTATACGAGATAATTTCTCTCTTGATCAAATTTCCCGTTTGTATCTTAAAGAGATAGTCAGGTTACATGGAGTTCCTCTCTCCATTGTATCGGATCGTGATCCCAGGTTTACTTCTAACTTTTGGAAAGGCCTTCAGAATTCGTTGGGTACTGAATTAAATTTTAGTATACCTTTTCATCCTCAATCAGATGGGCAGTCAGAACGAACAATTCAGACCTTGGAGGATATGCTACGAGCTTGTTCGATAGATTATTAGGGAAGTTGGGACCAACATTTTTCTTTGGTTGAGTTTTCTTATAATAACAGTTTTCATTCCAGTATACAGATGGCACCATTTGAGGCATTATATGGGAAGCGGTGTCGAACTCTAACTTTCTGGGATGAAGTGGGTGAAAGGAAGCTGATGGGACCATAATTGGTAGAAGAGATGGCAGAAAAAGTGCAGTTGATTCAGAAGCACATGAGAACATCTCAGAGTAGGCAGAAGAGTTATGCAGATAACCGGAGGAAGGATTTATCATTCTAGGTAGGTGAACATGTTTTTCTCAAGGTTTCTCCTTGGAAAAGTGTGATGAGATTTGGTAAGAAAGGAAAGCTGAGTCCAAGGTTTATTGGACCATATGAAATTCTGGAAAGAGTTGGATCAGTTACATACCGGGTGGCTTTACCTCCGAGTTTATCTCAGGTACACAATGTTTTTCATGTTTCAATGTTGAGGAAGTATATGCCAGATCCATCTCATTTTTTGAGCCTAGAGGTAGTTTAGCTGGAAGAGAACCTATCTTATGAAGAACAACCAGTCCAGATTCTTGACCACAGGGAGTAGGTGTTACGAAATAAGGTGATTCATCAGGTAAATGTTTTGTGGAAAAACCATGTGATTGAAGAGGCAACGTGGGAATCTGAAAATGCTATGAGGGATAAATACCCGCACTTATTTTGATAAGTGAATAAAATTACGAGGACACAATTCCCAAAAAGGGGGGAAGGATGTAACATCCCAGGTAAATAAAGAATAAAGAATTTTCATATTTATTAATATTTACGAATTAAATATTAATTTTAATTAAAAGGGGTTTCTACATTCGATAGCGTACTCGGTACGCAACGATGAGTTCTTTTGAAAACTTACGTTGCACCCAAGTAATAAAATAATATTATTTTAATTGTTAGTTAACGAGTAGCCGTTGTACTGGTGGGAATGGATAGAAATAAATAAAATATGATTATATATGTTTTTAAATGTTTTTACATTTACCCAATAAAAGATAAAGTCTTAAAATACGGAAAGAGTTCCATTTTAGGCATTTATACCCTAATTTTCACAAAAGGTCCACTTATCAACTTTTGACGGAGAACCGTCATTAAATATAGTTTTGATCGATCTTATAAATTCTATTGGACCAAATATAACTCTTCTTTAGAATCGGGACATCAATATTTACTTTGTGTAAATTTTTGGTACCTTTCTGATAAAGTTCATTTTTTTATGAATAGTGTAAAATGTTGTATTTTAATTCAAAACATCTTTTTAATCTAATTTATTTATACGATTAGATTATCTTTTTAATTGGTTTTAAAGTGAAATTAGAAAATATTTTTACCATTAAATCCAATAGTGGTCGTTGGAATTAATTTCACTTTGAAATCGGACTTAAACTAGTGTCAATATTTTGATACTTATTGTTCCATAAAAACACGCTATTTGCTCTGACAGCGGGAATTAATTATTAAATTAATTAATGTGACTTATATGTTTTGAATTTTTTAAAATAGACTTCATTTTTGAATTCGTAATATCAAATATAGCTTAGGGTGAATTTTTGGTAATTTTCTGAAAAACTTCTATTTTTGATGAATAGGGAAACCACTAAGTGGTACTTATAAAAACTGATTTTCCATTTAAATGAAATTTTGCCATCATTGTGTTTTGATTTTCAAAAATCCGACATAAATGGTTGTCATTAAGAAGTAAAATGTGGTTTAATGAGATTAAAATAATTTTTTTGTGAATAGTAACTTATTAAGTTGTTAATCGTGATTAGTGGTAATTAGTGTAGTTTAAGGTAAAAATAATGCTTTAATAAAATGAGATGAGCATGAAACATATCCTACCCTCATTGGTTGTGTCATGACCGACCAATACAATCCATGTGTCAACTTGGGGACCCCATGGAGACACTTTGGTTGGGAAATGACATAAATAACTTTTTATTTAATGTAAAAGTAAAAATGACACAAACATAATATGTTTTTCTAAAACAATTTTTAAATGGGGCTATTCAGGTCAGATTTTTGATTATAAATCGTCATTGGAAAGATAAAAAGATTTCCTACATCATATTATTTTTTTTATAATTTTTAGTCATTAAAAAAATTAAATTATTTGTGACATAATAATGATGCAGCGATGACATCATTATTTAACGATTTAAATAAAATGAAAAGATAATGTAAAATATATGAACTACACATGTCCAAAACTTATTGGATGGGTGTATTTCAAACCCTTATCACCATATCCACGAATTTTATCAATTTTGGACCTTTTAAAACCGAAACACATTTTCAAATAAAGTAATATTTCTTTACTTTCCAAAAGTGCCCCTCCTCTCCTCTTATAAAAGGCCCCCACCTCTACCACCTTACACACAGTCCTCAAGCCTTTGGCTCGGCCAACCCCTGCCCATTTACTCTCTCCACATCCCTCTACTAATCATAGAGGATTCCATTTGGGAAGAATCCTTTCAAAGGAAGCCTTTAGGCTCAAATCAAAAGGGAGTTACAATTTTAAAGGTAATTCATTCTCTCTTGTTCATTTGTATTATTTTGCTTCTCCAACCCTCTAAACTCTTTTTATTTACTTATTTTGTAATAACACCAGTATCTTCAATATACTAGGATGTTTTTATAAGATTTATTCGAGATAAAATCTCACAAAACTACATCAAATGGTTAAAGAACATACGGTTTCCGTGGATGGCGAAATTCTGCCTCCAAAAACGATGATTGTTCAATACTAATTTAACACCTTCAAAGGTGGCCATTATGATGTCACTATTTTTATATATGATATATAATATGTTTATTTTTTCTTTAAGCTTCTGTATTTTTCATTTTTGGCATACCTTTATGGTTTCCATTATCGGTAAACACGATATCTTCATTTAAGGAAATGCGGACTACCGCCCCCTCAAAGTGATGTGATTCGTTAATGCCATATGTGGGACGTGTAAAGGATGGATTTAAATTTATTATATATAATGTTATACTGGAATTATAATATACCTCTATATAATTATTATTTCTTTCCATTAATGTATGATATAGAAATGAAAGTAGCGTTCATGCATACGTACGGCTTACCGTCTCCATGAACGGTGCATTTCATTTCTTATCCCCAAATGTAATGTACTATTAAAAGTACATGTATATAATGGATATATATAATTAATGATATATCTAAATAATGAATATAATTCTGGAATTAAAATATACATACCTCTCATTTAGTTTTAATTCCATTAATATGACAAAGAAATGAAAGCAGCGTTCATGCGTACGTACGTCTTACCGTCTCCATGAATGGTGCATTTCATTTCATACCTCTAAATGATTATGTAATATTATAAATACATGTATATTCTGGATATATATGATACATATTATATCCAAATCAGGAATTTCATTCTGGATATAAATAATCTTTGACCACACAAACAACATGTAATTGTAAGAAGTCCACTTTCGACTTAAGAACCAAACATTGAAAAAACAAACATTATTAACGTAAATAGTTACATAATGTTTATAACATGGCAATAAGTGATATAAAATGAATAATGAACTTTAAAAAGGTTATTAATCAAGTTTAAATTAACTCAAGTTTATTATTCAGGACGTTAAAGAACGATCGAGTCAAGTCGGCCCCGAGGTTAGGGACTTCGTCTCAATATCCTTTCATTGAGGCATATTTCGTTTTATACACAACTTTCTTTTATACGGTGTATAAACCCCTTTTACTTTTACTTTTTTACAAAAGGAATATTTTTCTACGAAGCATTTTACAAAACGACAAAAAGGAATGTTTCTTTTATCGTACGCGACGACAACGACCTTTTCCGCCGCAGCGAGTATTATTTGGTCTTTGGATTCCTCAACAAGCCGTAATGTTTTTAGAATAAAATAAATACCATATACTCTTTTATGTATTTTGGTATTGAAAATGGTTTTGAAAAAGGAATCTATTATGTCTATATATTTATGATATATTTTGATTGAAATGTGGAAATGTTATCATTCCTTTATATTGGTTTTATGTTTTATGATTTTATATTGGTACTTGGACAATTTAACGGGTGGTTACGTTATAAACCATATGAAGGGTGGTGCCGTGAATACCAGGACGGGTGGTTACGTTATAACCTCCAATGCATTGGGTATGGAAGTCGGCCGTATGGCTATTCCATTATGTATGTATGCAAATTGGCCGTATGTCTATTCCATTAAGTGATATGTGTGGAAGTCGACCGTATGGTTATTCCACTTAAGTATGTTTATGTACCAAGTTACCTTTATATATGTTATGTGTTTCTTTTTATGGGTTTTATGGTAATCCTTTGGTTACAAAAAGGTAAGTAATGATACTTTATTCAGTGAAGAGTTTTTACTACTTCATGAAGGTGAATGTATTACTTTGATAGAGTATATATGGTTTACTTGATGTTTGAAAAACTAACAGTTTTCATTCTTTTTGTATCCCTTAATTAGCTTTTTATGCTCACCCCAAGTTTTTTTTGAAATGTTTTCACAGGACATAATGTGGAATAAGGTCAAGGATGGGATCAAGGGAATGTCATCCTATATAAAACATGGAACTAGACACATTTCTTTTTAAAAGTTTTTTTTATTATGGAAACTTAGTAGAAGTGACTACTTTGTAATCTTTTGAGATGCAATAGTTATGTTCTAATTCTTTAAAACTCTAAACCTGAAAAGATCCTCAACGTGAATTATTCATTTAATTCAATATTAAGTAATGTTTAAGGCCGGGGCCTTATAGTGACCAACTTCATTTCATTAGGTGGTGGTTTAATATGCACAAGAATGATAAGTTCATTACCCATTAGATGCAGTTGTGTGTATATATTGACCTAAAAAATAACATAACCACATCTCAATATATTTTGGATACTGGTGTTTTTATATAAGAAAGAAATAAGTCCAATGTAATGATTTTAATTATATATAGAACTAAATATCTTGGTGAAGGATGTTACATCTTATTCATGTCACTTCTTTTGGTTTGAATAAAAAATATTCCATGAATGGATTTATTTTCAATTTTAGGCTTCAAGGATGATGATAGGGTTTTTGAGGAGATATTTGGGAAGAATTTAGTATAGGTAATGATTCTTCAAATTTTTTATTCAATAAGGTTTTCCTTATGAATTTTTCATTCATTTATACTTGAGGTAGATTGTTAAGTCAATAAGATTTCCTTATAACATTAACATTCCTTATTGTTTTTAAAATCACAATCACCTTATCTCAAGGAAAATCACTTTTTACCCTGTGTTTTACTTACATAAGGAAAAATTTCATTCCCCATTGAAATTTATCGTTACCATGTTTTCATTATTTGTATAATTATTTTTTTGAGTGTAAAATTTGGATTGAAACCAAAACCTCGGAATCCTATAATTACACTGATATGAAGCATTATCTTTTAGGATCCGAATTCTCAAAATTCCGGTTAAGAACTCTTCTAAGATCTGACTCCAAATTCTGATTACGAATTTTGTATATGAACTCTTCTGTTTTCTGACTCAAAATTTTGAATACAAATTCTAGATACAAACACTCCTGATGTTCAAACTCCAAATTCCGAATACAAATTCTGGTTATCAATTTTATGAGTTCTGACTCTGAGTTATCTGAATTTAGACTCCGAACTCTTATCACTTCTGACTCCAAATTCTCATGAACTCTGACTCCAAACTTTGTAATTTCTAATTCTGAATTCTATTGAACCGAGATTCTGAATTTCCTATAAATTCAGACTCTAGAATTGTATAGAGTTTAGGTTTGGAATTCCAAGAAATCATAATCTGAATATCCTTTTATTATAGACTCCTAATTCAATTTTGGTTAGACTAAAAACATTCATATTTCCATACATTTCAAATATTGGATTTTATTTATGTAACCATATTTTTTCATACACTTGTTTTTTCATAAAATTATGTCATTCTTTCAGTTACAAACTGACCATTGTTTGAGTGAAACATGTACAGGTCCCTCCTAAATTCAAGGAAAAATATGACCGTTGGAGGAGGGAGTCGGCCGTTGAATCCATTCCTATAAATAGGAGTTCATTTGAAAAGTGTTCAACGACTGTGCTATGACTATATAGATTCATGTTGTATAAGTGATTTCTAGAGAGGCACTATCATTGCTTAGTGTGTTCTAAAAATCTGGTTCAGATTTTCTTTGTACGAATCCAATTATTGCAGAGGACAACCGAGGGCTTCCAGGGATAGGAAGATAGAGGTGTCGACTACCTTGAAGTTGAGGGCATCCTTACTGAGGAAGACAGAGGTTCCAACTACCTTGTAGTTGAGGGCTTACAAGGATAACAAAAAATACTTCGATCTTCATATCAAGTACATACCTTGGTGTGGGTAAGATAGTATTTCTTGAATGTATAAATCAAGGGACCTTTATCCAAGGTTGTTGGATACCCTTATCTTTGAGATAAAAGATTTATTACTTGTTACTTGTTTTGTTACAAGTTTTCCACTGCATTTATATTTTTGAGGAAAGTATAACTATCTTATACATCCTTATACTTGTACTCTGATTTAGTTAGATTTTATACGCTTTAAGGCAGATTCGTTATCATTGTAAACATTCATTACGTCTTATTTCTAGAATCAATTTTCTGTTATTACATTCTCAGAATCATATTTCTTAAATCAAGCAAGTGTGTAGACTGAGAGGTTTTGTGAATTACCTTGTTTAACCTTGTTAAACATAATCATCTTTAAAAGTTCCTAGAGAATTTTTAATGTATACATTTCACCCCCACCCTCTTTTATTTTGAGCATAATTAGATACTCCATACATTATATCGTTTATTTTTATCCTACATTTGGTATTATAGGGTATATCATACTCACATACCATCTCAACAATTGGTATCAAAGTATTTTGGTTCAATATGAAATAATCTCGAGATTATATTTAGAAGATAATTCATCTCATTCATTTCTCAGAATCAGTGTTTTGAACTCATAATGTTCAGATTCATTTTATCATAGAGATACTCTTGTTCTATATTTTCCTTTCATAGAAATATTATCTGTGTTTGATAAATATTTCTATTAACAATTTTGTATGGAATGATTATTCTATAAGATTATAGGAATCAATGTTGGTTCCATAGGCAATCTCAATCCAACTAGACCACCTACTTTTGATGGAAATGATTATGAGTATTGAAGATATCGTATGTAGACATTCATTATCAATACGGGTGTTGATAATTTTTTTATGCTTATTGGAGGATATAAAATCCCTGATAAAGATGTTAATACCTCCCCCAGTCAAGAAATGCATGAATATCAACTTAATTATAAGGTACGCAATACATTGCTTTGATCTATTCCTAGAAATATATATACCCAAATTTCATCTTGTGAAGTGTCAAATTGTATTTGGAAGAAACATGATGTTACAAACATTGGTACATCTAATTTCAGAGAGACAAGAAGATCCATTCTTAGAGCTAAATAACCTGGCTTTAACTTTCCTTATAGAGAACCCATATGTAAGGTGCAACAAAGGTTCATGACTATTGTGATTAGTGTTCAATCCTTGGGTGAGAAGGATTAGATGATTACGCTCTTATTGATAAGATCATAGATAGCATCCCAATGAGTGGGAATCCAGGAGGACTGCTATTGATTAAAATAGAAAGGTTACTCAGATTACTCTTAATGAGTTGTTTGGAACTCTTCTACAACATGAGACTAGAATGAAGAGAGATGCTGATAATGTAAAGAAGAAAAATGGGAATGGTAGTTCTTCTTTTACTACAACATCTAATCATATGAAATCTAAGACTCCTAAGAGAGTTACTAGATCCAAATATAAGAAGGTTGTTATTCAATACGAATCTAGTGGATGTGAATCATCAGAAAATGAATTATCAAATCTTGCTCGAAGGATGGACAAGATACCTGGACATAGGAACTTTCAAACCAGATACAGGAAGATAAAAAGGAAAGAAAAGAATGATTTATAAGTTACATGTTATTAGTGCAAGAGAGCTGGACATATAAGGCCTGATTGTCCTATGTTTAAGAGAAAAAAATAAAGTAAAATCATTCATAAAGAAATATAAAGAAGTATTACAAAGCTAAAGCTAAGAAAGTATTGAAAGCTAATGACACCTGGAGTGCTAGTGGTGGTGAGTCTTCATATGAATCTTCATAATATGAATCTTCTAGACAGAGGAATCTTGGCCTAATATCCATAATACCTATTGAAAATCATTATTTAATAGCTATGGTTCACAATGTTGAATCAATGACCAATGTTTCGTGAAATGAAAATTATAGTAATGATAAATATTATAACACTTTGGATAGAGAAACTTCTTCTAATGAAGATAATACTTTACCATCCTATGAAGAAGTTTCTAGGTTTTCCGAACTCCTTGATATTGTAAACTAAAAACTCATGAAAAACATGATACGAAAAAATCCATGAATACTATTCTTACTAAAGAAATATCACATCTTTCTAAATATCCTAATAAGTAAAATTTTTATTTCGAAATTATATCAAAAAATAAAGAGGATGTAAATTCAAAGAAGAATAATCTTTCTAAGGAGCTAGAAAATGTAATTTATATGAAAAATGGTTTCGAGCCTAACTCAAGTTCAAAATCAAATTTTTTAAAAGACAAGAACATGGTTATCAAACTCAAATCTGAAATATTTTCCTTGAGGATGTATTTTTCAAACATTATCATAGGTAAGGAAAATTTTGATAAAATTTATTCTCAAATCCAACCTCTATGGAATAGTTATAGTTTTGGTTAGACTAGTTCTAAAAAAAATTTCCGTAAAAATTTCTTTGTTCCTCAAAGTGATCCATTCTACACTATGTGTTAGTTTTGTGGAAACTGGGAAAAACAGTTGTTCCTTAAACAAAACCTAGTATTTAGGATTTCATAAATCCTATTTTTCATAAAATATGTTGGTGCCTAAAATTTAGATTTATGAGATTTCTGGATCCAAGAAAATTTGGATACCGAAAACATAACTTTTTCTTATTTTCAGGAAAATATAGAAAGTGCCAATAGCAATACTTGGTACATGGATATTTGATGTTCCTGTAATATGATTGGTAACAAGAACTATGATGAAAATATTATCAAGACCAAATGAGGAAATGTAACTTTCTGAGATAATTCTCAGGGAGAAATTATTGGTATAGGTAACATCGTTCTTCTTAGAAAAACATTGATTTAAAATATTTTATTCATTAAGGGTCTTAATCATAACCTCGTTAGCATAATCCAATTATGTAATGAAGGTTACCTTGTAAATTTTAGGAATGAAAAGTGGTTAGTACAAAATTCGTTGGAAGAGTTTATTCTTTCTACCCATAGTCAAGAGAATATCTACACACTAAACCTAGAAGACCTTAGGATCCATGATCTACCTTGCCTCAGTGCAATGGAAGATCATTATTGGTTATAGAATAGAAGGATAGGACACGATAACCTTAAGAACTTATTCAAAATTTCTACAAAAAGTATATTTAAGGATCTACCGAGGATTAGATTTTATTCTTCCAATGTTTGTGACCCATGTCAATATGGAAATCAGAATAAATGAAGTTTTAAATTAGTCCGTGAAGTCTCAACTACTGATGCATTATAGTTAGTGCATATGGATCCCTTTGTATCTACACAAATTGGAATAATTAGGGGAATGAATTATGTATTTGTCTTGGTTGGTGGTTACACTAGATTCATGTGGGTCTATTTTCTAACAAATAATTCTGATGATTTTTCTAATTTCAAAAGTTTTAGAGCCCAAGTAAATAACATGTAAAATATTCCATTGAAAACTATTCATAGTGATCATGGTGGAGAATTTCAAAACTTAGATTTTGAAACTTTTTGTTATATAAAAGGAATTACTCATAACTTCTCAACACCCTGAACACCTCAATAAAATGGTGTTGTTGGAAGAAGAACTAGAATTCTTCAAGAGATAACAAGAACCATGTCGAGTGAATATTCTTTAGCCAACCATTTTTTAGCTGAAGTTGTAAGTACTTATTGTTATACCATAAATCAAGTTTTTATTAGACATTTTCTTAATAAAACTCTTTATGAGTTATGGAATGGTAAAAAACCTAGACTTTCCTACTTTATGGTTTTTCATTTTAAGGTATTCATTATGAATACTATCAATTATGTACATAAATTCGCACCAAAATCTAATGAAGGAATTTTCCTAGGCTACTCTACAACTTCTAAGGATCACACTTTTTTCAATAAAATTACATATACTGTTGAAGAGACAGTACATGTCAAATTTAATGAAGCCGATCCCTTTGTTTTTAAACAACCCCAACCTACATCTTCGGATGGGTTTTCAAAATCTGATTATCAACCTTTGATAGAATATCTTTCTGATAAAAAAATGGCCAATAAGATACTTCTGAAACATTTACCCAGAATATTTCCTACCCTATGTTGATGAAAAAGTTTTACAAAATCCAAATCAGTCATTTATAAAGAATAATCCTAATGATAGAATCATTGGTGATGTGAATCAACCTATAAGGACAAGAAGTTCCTTAAGAAATGATGTAGAACATCTACCATTCCTTTCCAAATTATAAAAAAAGAACTGATGATTCATTGGGTGATGATGATTAGATTAAATCCATGTTAGATGAACTACATGAATTTGAAAGGAATAATGTCTAGACCTTGGTTAAAATACCTAAGGAAAATTCTGTTTTTGGAGTAAAATGGGTCTTCAGAAATTAGTTTGATGAAAATGGAATAATTATAAGAAATAAATCTATACTAGTTGTTAAAGGCTATAATCAACAGGAATTAACAGAATATGAAGAAACCTAAACATCAGTTTTTGGAATTGAATCTATTCATATTTCACTTTCCTTTGCTGCATTCTTAAATTTCAAACTTTTTCAAATGGATGTGAAATGTGTTTTCCTTAATGGTTATGTACAAGAGGAATATTTTTTGAACAACATTCATGTTTTGAAGATACAAAACATCTTGATCATGTTTTTAGACTTACCAAATCTTTATATGGCCTTAAACAAGCACCTAGAGCTTGGTATGACAAACTTAAATGATTTTTTCTGCAAAATAATTATGTTAAGGGAAATGACGATCGAAACAATTTTATAAATAAAGATTAGAGGGATGTTTTGATTTTTCAATTTATTATGATGAAATTACATTTGGTTCAACTCAGTAATCTTTAACTGATTCTGTTGTAGATCTAAGGAAATCTGAATTTGAAATGAGTATGATGGGTGAGTTAACATTTTTATTTTCTTTTAAAATCTCTCAGAAATCAGAAGGAATATATATATCCAAAAATAAGTATATTAATGATCTTCTTAAAAAGTATGGATATGAAAATACTTAGAGTATAAGTACTTTCATTGATACCTCAAACACACTTGATGTTGATGAAGATGGGAAACCAATAGATCAAACATCTTTTAGAGGTATGATAAGAAGTTTACATTACTTATAGCTAGTTTTCAAGACTTAATGTACTCAATATTCTTACATTCATGATTACAATCCAATCCTAAGGAATCTAATTTAAAGGGAGTGAATGTAATTTTTCTCTACTTAAGGAACCATGGATTTAGGACTATTTTATACTTCTGGAGTTGATTTTATTTTAAAATGTTTTATTGATGATGGAATTGGTGGATGTATAATAGATAGAAAGAGTACTTCCAGAACTTTTCATTTATTAGGATATTCATTAGTTTCTTTGTCATGCACGAAGCGACACTCAGTAGCACTTTCCACAGTTGAAGCTGAATATGTACCAGCTAGAATTTTTTGTGCTCAAGTGTTGTGGATGCAACACACACTCATAGACTATGGTATGACTTTCACCAAAACACAAATTTTGGGTGATAATACAAGTTCCATTTCCTTTAATAAAAACCCTACACATCACTCTAATGCAAAGCACATATATATTCGGCATCACTTTCATAGAGATCACACACAAAAAGGAAATATAATTATTCAATTTATCGGAATGCAATAACAACTTGTTATTTTCACAACATCATTATCCTCTGATTGATATGAATAGATTAAATAGATAATAGTAATGATAACCATAAGGTAATATTCTGTATTAATTTTCTATTGAACCAATCTACATACAGTAATTAACTCCTTTTCAGGGGGGGTACATTTGTCTGATAGTTTTTCAAATTTCTCGTTATGAAAAGTTTTCGTAGTTATTTTTTCAAACATTTCGTTGTAAAATAATCATAATCATTTTTCCTATTTTTTTCATAAAGAAGTTTTTCATATTTCTCGTAATGAACTTTTTTATTTTTTTTTTGTAATGAAATTTTTCATACATGAAATTTATCATAATGTAGTTTTTCATACTTGAAATTTTCGTAATGAATATTTTCGTACTTGAAATTATCGTAATGATGTTTTTCGTGCTTCAAATTTTCGTAATGATGTTTTTTGTACATGAAATTTTTGTAATGATGTTTTTCGTACATTAGATTTTTATAATGAAGATTTTTTCGATGAATATTTTCAAAATGAAGATCTACGTACTCATTTTTTTCGAACACAAGTTTTTTTCAAGAATGTAATGTTCTTGAAGAATAATTTTCCTCAATATGAATAATTCTCCTAACAATTCGAAAGGTATGATTCATTCTTGAGTTTTCATTATCACTGTTTACTTACTGGTAGTTTCATTTGTATTTTAAATTTCTCAAATTCTAGTTTCCTTAAATCCGAATGTTTTCTTTTAAAAAACGCAAAATATCGGATCCCAAAAATAGTCCTTGCAGCTATCTATTCAACCGTCAGATCTGATCTGAAGAATTCTCAGCCATTGGATTGAGATGAGAAGTCTTATTGTCACTTCAACACCTATAAATGGGGACCCCTGATTATTGTCCCACATCGTTTATCACGATTTTGCATGTTGAATCTCTTCCCCACATAAAAACCTGTTACATATTTCCAAATGTTTCTCAATTACAAATGTCTGGTGAAGTTCCTTCTCAATATATGTCTACTATCAAGACGATTGCAGAGTTGTAGATATACAGAGACCGGTTGGTACATTCGAACTTCTTCAACAAGTATGACTCTATTATTTCAACGAATATAAAGATTAATGGATGTGATATTGTATCCATATCAAAGCCAAGATCTCAAGTTGTAGTGTATCTGGATCTGCTGATATAAATTTATGAATCAATTTGTTTTTTCAAGGAAGATGGTAGAGAAAAATTTTCATAATGAGTTATGGAAAAACATATTCACTTTCATACACCAAGGTTTCTAGCTTTCTATGGATATCCTATGAAGTAGAGGCAGAATTTTGTTCCCACAAGCTGCCAGATGTTCAAGGGAGTTTTGTAAAAGTGAAGGCTATTGAATGTCTTGGAATTACATATGTCATGACCGCAAAGATCACTCACTTTCCTACCAACAATCGGATCCTTGAGTTATGGGTTCATATTTTTATCGTACCGAGAAAGGGTGCAAGGACACCTTAAATAAAAGTGATATGTATATCTTGGATTTCTAGGAAAATCTATGTAAGATCAACCTGATGAAGCATATTCTCCTTATGAAAGAGAATATCAAGAATCGTAATTTGAGAGCACATATAATCATGTATCCTTCCCTACTCTCCAAGTTGATTGTTCGGTGCCTTGAATATTTCAAGATCCTATGCATTTCCAAGATGATGTATTGAAATTTAATTATAATCAAAGATGGTACCCTCAAGAGGATGAAAGTTTGTTTTTCTAAGAAACTTGAGAATTCTACGATCTACCAGAGGATGAAGTAGAATCCATTCCAAAAAATGTAGAAGAGGTTGAACCGTCGAACAAGACTGGAAAGAAAAGAAAATTGAAGGATGTAGAAGCTGAAGGTGAAAACCCTAATGCTAAGGAAGATCAAACCGCACCACCAAAGCCCAAGAATTAGAAAGCCTATCCGGATGAGGTTGTATGCAAATTGAGAGTGGATAAGAAAAGCCGGAAGGAAAGAGAACCACAGTTTATTCTAGATCCTGCTGAGGCCAGGGCTTTAAAAGAGACGATTTATAAAGAGTAGGAAAAGAAAGCCAAAGAGAAGAAGATAAATAAGAAAGTGTCTCAGGCTGAAATTTTTCAATCCCTTCTATGGAATACTGAAATTCCATCCAAGAACATTCATGTATCAAGAAATTTCTTAGTAGAACCTTTACCTGAGACACTAGGTAAGAATATCATGACCCCAGAAAAAGAATTAGAGAAGTTTGTCGAAGAAAAGGAAGTTATATAATAATTTAAAGAAGATGAAAGTAGTGATGATACAGCTAATCTGATAATGAATGTTGAAGAATTTCATTAGAAGAATAGTGCTTCCAAAACATTATCAATCCAGAATTCTCAAATTGGATCTTCAAAACATTCTACCCCTGGAATTGATGGTATGGTTTAAAAGAATGTGAAAAAATTATCTAACGAAGAGAGTTATTATCATCACTTCATACACCATGAGGATATTGTGGTAGGAGCCGAGAAAGAAAAAATTGATGAAGATAAGATTGTTCATTTGTTTGAAAGTGAGCATGAGTCTCTAGATGAAGAAGCTATTTTGAGAATCATTAAGGGATAACTGGTTGTTGTTGATACACATACAAGATCTATTTTAAGAAATAAGGAAGATGGTGGATCTAATAAAAGGAATCTGGTTGAGCTAGAGGAATAACCACCACCATGAAAAGTGTTAGATTCAGATTCATCAACTTTAGGACATGATTTTGTCATTCAATCTCTGAATATGCTTGTTGACACCATTCCGATCTTTCGAACCATTTAATCGAGATATCATATTATCCAACATAGCATGAAATAGAAATCATATATTGAATCCATGGTGATCGATAGGTGCCTAATGATTGAGGCTGATCACAAGAACCTCCTTATCAACTATGAAGCCCAATGAAATTCTTGTCAGAAAATGGTCAGCTGGTCAAAGAATATAGTTTTAGATTTGAGAGAGCTTGGTGACTTTCAAGGTGATGATAAGGAAACTACGGATACACAAGACAAGAAAAATCAATGATCTCATAAATAGATTTGATATAAATCTGACTCTTGAGAGGAATACTCAGATTCAGGATTCCAAAGATCTAAATGGGAAGTTTAATTATGTTTTCCAAAGATTGAATACAGAAAGGGAACTCTTGACCAGGATTGGAGAGAAGTTAGTGAAGCAGGATGACCTACTGACGGTTCAGGTATAGACTATGAAGTCATAGGATGATAGGATCAATATCTTGGACAAACAAGAAGAGGAAAATCACAAGGGGCTAAAGAATCTGAAAACCATTTTAAAGAAATTGACACCCAAGGAAAAGGAAGGAAAATAGATGAATATGATCTTCTGATGTATTTTTTTCTTTCCTTGTACAAATTCATCCAATCATAATGAAATTGTGGCTGCTTTTTTTTGTTTGGATGTATGTACTAATATTTCATGTATTATATTTTTTCCATTTCCTCAAACTCTTTTTGATAATAACAAATGGGGAGAAGGAAAAATAATTATAAGTAAAGAAGAAAAATCCCTTAGGGGGAGTTTATCAAAGGGGTAGTTTTCATTACGAATATATCCATATTCAAGGTAAATGAAAAATCTCATTATGGATATCTAGAATATGATTATTGTTGTTACAAAACCTAAGGGGGAGTTAGATTTATTTACCATTGTCCATGTATAAAGGGAGATAAGATTTTTTTCAATGTCTATTTTTTTTAAGTCCATATATTTTTTATCATAAAGATGTTTGTGCTTTCCAAAAAGGTGGAGATTATTGAGTCAATAAGGTTTTACATTTGACTTTTCCATTCCATCATACTTTAGGGATATTGTTAAGACAATAAGGTTTCCTTATGACTTTACCATTCCTTCTTGTTTTGAAAATCACAAACACCTTATCTCAAGGAAAATATCTTTTTACCCTGTGCTTTACTTCTATAAGGAAAAATTTCTTCCCCCAAGGAAATTTATCCTTACCTTGTTTTCATTGTTCAAATCATATTTTTTCTAACTGTGAAATTTGGTTTGAAACCAAAACCTTGTAATCCTATAATTACCTAGATATGATGCTTTTTTTAGGATCTGAATTCATAGATTTCTGGTTACGAACTATTCTAAGTTATGACTCCGAATTATGATTACGAATTCTGGATACGAACTCCTTTGTGTTCTGACTCCGAATTTGGATTACAAATTCTAGATATGAACTCTCCTGAAGTTCCGACTCCAAATTCTGAATATGGATTCTGGTTACAAACTTCTCTGAGTTCTGACTATGAGTTCTCTGAATTCAGACTCCAAACTCTTATGAGTTCTAACTCCGAATTCTCATGAACTCTGGCTCTGAAAATTCTATGTTCTGGTTTCGAATTCTTTTGAATCCAGATTCCAAATTTCCTTGAAATTCAAACTCCGTAATTCTATATAGTTTAGGTTTTGAATTCCTAGAAATCAGAACCTGAATATCCTTATATTATACACTCCAAATTTGATTTTGTCTATACTCATAACTTTCATATTTCTTTACATTCCAAAAAATGGATTTTAGTTATGTAACCTTACTTTTTTCTTAGTCTTCTTTAGTTATAAACCGATGTAGTGCTTTCAGTTACTAACTAACCATTGTTTGAGTGACATGTGTTTAGGTTCCTTTGAAATTCAATTAAAAATATGACTGTTGGAAGATAGAGATGACCGTTGAAGTCGTGCCTATAAATAAGAGTTCATTTGAAAAGAGCTCAACGACTATTCAATGAATCCTGAGATTACATGTTGTTGAAGTGATTTCTAGAGAGATACTCTCATTGATTAGTATATACTAGACTTCTAGTTCAGATTTGGTTTGTGCAACTCCAATTGTTGCTGAGTACAATTGAGGGCTTCTAGGGATAGGAAGACAGAGGTGTCGACTACCTTGATGTTGAGGGCTTCCTTGCTGAGGAAGATAGAGGTGCTGACTACCTTGAAGTTGAGGGCTTGAGGGGATAGCAAGAAAAACTCTGATATTCATATCGGGGACTTACCCTGATGTGGGTAAGACATACTTTCTTGAAAGTTTAAATCAAGGGAACTTTATCCAAGGTTGTTGGATACCCTTCTCTTTCGGTTAAAAGATTTATTACTTGTCACTTGTTTTGTTACAAGTTTTCCACTTCATTTTTATTGTTTAGGAATGTATAACTATCTTATACTTCCTTATACTTGTAATCAGATTCAGTTAGATTCTATAAGCTTTAAGGAATAATCATCATCTTTGTAAACATTCATTAAGTTTCATTTCCAGAATCACTTTTTCAGAATTGCATTCTCAGAATCATATTTCCAAAATCAAGCAAGTGTGTAGACATAGAGGTTTTGTGAATTACCTTGTTTAACATTGTTAAACATAATCATCTTTAAAAGTTTTTAAGAATTTTTTAAGTATATAATTCACACCCTCTTGAATTTTGATCATCATTAGATACTCCATATAGTATCTCTTTTATTTTGATCCTACATTTGGTATTATAGAGTATATCATACTCAAATACCATCTCAACAGAGAGGTGTGAGGAAGGGGGATTAGTGATGGTATTTTTTAGGGGAGGGATGTGACATATATTTCATTTATAAAAAAAGGTTAACTATACCCACTTTTTTACCTATAAAGGAATCAATAAATAATTATAATAAATAACAGAATTTTTATGGAAGAAATATTTCCAAAATATGATTGTTTGAAAAGTGGATTGCCCATGTTTTCCTTTAATATTAATGTATCGTCCTTTGTTAAGTTTAATTTTACCTTAGTTTCTATAATTTATTTTTATCACATTCACTATTATTTTGGTCATAAATTATGTTCATATTATTATAATATAAACATTATTCTAATTAAAACATTGTATAAAGATTTTTTGAAATTTATGTCCCATAAGCAACAAAATTATGCTAAATGGTAAACCTGCATATATGGTGAGAAAGTGAGTTTTAAAAGTGAGAATCTTTACATGTTACTTAAACATTTATATATAAATTCAATATAAAAATGTCTCAATTGACCTAAATTGGATTAATAGATTTATAATTAAACTATACTGAATATAAAAGAACTATGAAATAAATTTAACTATTTAAATAAATTATTCAAAAATATGTTTTAAATTAAAATTCAGTATCTTTCATTATTCGTCCAAAAATGATGTTACTCAAAAAAAATCCAGAAAACTCACCCCAATTTAATTTTGAAAATATGAATTAAAAAATTGTTTTTAATTTATCATATTAAATATATAATTATGTCGACAATTAATTTTATTATTGTTCACAGAAGAAAATGAAAGTATTTTGTTTTAAGAAAATTGTATTTTAAAAAATAATAAGAAATTACTAAAAAATTTGGTCTTATTATTATCATCTTTTATTAAAATAAGATCATCATAAATTATATTTAAAAATTAGATATTATTTTTGATGTTACTATTTTAAAATGCTATGTTGCAGTTATCTCATTTTAATAATTATAATAATAAATTTTTTTGGTAGAAAATTAGGGTTGCATGTAACTTAATTCATATTGGTGTTTCTTGTAGAACAATGTCACCTTTTTTAAAAAATAAAAAACATTTGATTTAGTATATCATTAATTGAAAACAAAAAATAAAAATAATTTATTCAAAAAATAGTGATAAAAAACTAATGGCGTTATATTCTATCCCCTTTAAATTAATATAACCCTTTTAATTAATCATTCTGATACAATTAAATGGGGATATTTCTTTCTCATGATACCTTCAAGTTACCACACATCATCCTAAAATTGGCCATTTCTCTAGAAAGCATTGAACATGTTAGTGGTATTGATTTTTATAACATTATATGTATGGTCTGAAATTTCAACTTGTTTTTAATCGTAATAAATATCATGCTCTAGAGGTATTAACTCCGTGTTTAGTACATTTGAATGTTTAGGTATGTAGTTCCTCGTTATAGTTATATAGAACACATCTTAGACATGAGATAGATTTTTGGACGGTCAATGTGATAGGATACCTTCCTGATTTGATTAAATAATTAAACGGGGTTCATGTACCAAGGGATTAGTATTCTTTTATTACAGAACCTCATAACCTTTTTCCATGGAGAAATGAGAGAGATATCTTCTCACAAACTTCAAATTCACTTTCACACTTATGGTTATTAGATTAAATATTCTTCCAATATTGACCTACAGTGATATTATACTGAATGGTTATAACATTCTCTTCCATTTCTCCATCTCTCTCTGGTCCCAAAAGATTTATTTTTCAAACATAATCACAACATGATGGATAATTATATTTATTTCCATATAGGGATTCATAAAGAGCCATATTAATGATTTATTGGAATCTATTATTGTATGAAAACTCATCTATAGTATGTTTTGACCCTATCCACCTTTTAAATCGAATGAACAATATCTCAACATATCCTCCAGGGTGTGAATTTTTCTTTTCAACTGACCATCTATATGAGGATACTATGTGGTGCTGAAACTCAATTATATATCGTGTTCTTGATGATAAATTAAGAAAAACATTAAGGTGGACCACATATCCCAATCAGATATAATGGATAATATTACACCATCAAACCTTACCTATTTCTTAATGTATATCCTGACAACTTTATATAGAGAGAATTGTTCTATGATATCAATGATGTTAGTGAAATAGTAATGTCATTAACTACCTCTATATAGCATTAAACACTTTGAAGTTTTGGGGATTCCAATGAAAAAATATATTGTTATTTTCAACCATTTCCATTCTAGTATGGGTAGTGGATGGAACATCTCTTTATAATTTTTTATTTTTTTCCTTAATATTCATGCCTTCCATACATTGAGATAAAAACACCGTGATGACCAAATTAATGAAATCCTACCAGAATTATTACTTCAAATATCAATACTTATTCATACTTCTTGGATTAATAGATAATGGATAACTATGAGATTTATATAACTGATCCTTATTCAAATCTCATATAGAAGAAATACCGACATGGTTTCAAACCATTTTCATTTCATCATAATCACCTTAAAAAACATAAAGATTCCAATCATTTTTTCATCTCTACATCTTCTTATTGTGGAATTTTAATCTTCTATTGGATAGATGGTTTAACATTTAATTAAGTATGATATGATTTATCCCCATACATAAATAATTATACATCAATCCATTTTAAAACCATAAATATAGTATCATTTGTGATCCTTGTACTGGATAAGCGAATATGATCAGTTTGACGCAAATCATCGACAACCTTGTTTACTTTCCCGATGTTGTAATGTATTGAGTAGTCATAATCCTATATTGAATCTAACCATATTCTCTAGTTCATGATCAAATACTTCTATGAGAATATATATTTATGAAAGTTATTATTAGAATATGTATCACACTGTTATCCATAATTATTATAAGGCCCCAGCCATAAACCTTACTTAATCTTGAGTTATTACAAGATTACACATTGAGGATCTTTTCGGGTTTAGAGTTTTAGAGAATTAGGACATAACTATTACATATCAAAAGATTACAAAGTAGTTTCTTCTACTAAATTTCCATAAAATAAAAACTCTTAAAAAGAAACATGTATAGTTCCATGTTTTAGGTAGCATGACTTTCCCTTGATCCCATCCTTGACCCTATTCCACACTAAGTCCTGTGAAAAAGATTTCAAAAACTTGGGATGAGCATAAGAAGCTCAGTAAGGGATACACAAAGAATGAAAACAGTTAGTTTTTCAAAACAACAAGTAAACAATGAATATTTTATCAATGTATTACTTTTCACCTTTATGATGTATTAAATACTCTTCACTGAAAAAAAAGTATCATTAATTACCTTTTTGTAACCAAAAGAATTACCATTAAACCCATATAAAGAAAACATAACATATATAAAGGTAACTTGGGACATAAACATACTTAAGTGGAATAACCCTACGGTCGACTTCGACACATTTCACTTAATTGAATAGCCATACGGCCAATTTCCATACATACTTAATGGAATAGTCATACGGCCGACTTCCATAACCAATGCATTGGAGGTTATAACGTAACCACCCATCCTGGTATTCACAGCACCACCCATCATATGGTTTATAACGTAACCACCCGTTAAAATGTCCAAGTACCAATATAAAATCATATAAAATAAAACCAATATAAAGGAATGATAACATTTCCACATCACAATATATCATAATAGAATCCTTTATCAAAACCATTTTTAAAACCATTTAAAACATTTAATAAAGAGATTTTGAATCAAAGTGTCCCATACCACCTTGAAGCGTTAAATTTTAAACCATTAATATCCATATAATTAAATTCTTAAAACCATTTTGAAAACATGGATATTAATAAGAACAAATAATTAAAACATTTAAAATGACATTTTGGTTAAAGGGGTTTTACCAAAATTAGAGACACTTGAATACAATAATTGAGGAATAACATTTAGTCAGAAATTTATAATATAATGAGAATAAATGTATTCATGATATATTACTCCAAAGGACAGTATATACACCATATAAGAGTGAATTGGTTCATAACAACAATGAACCCTCAATAAAAATGTCAAATGTGATGAAATCCCTTATAAAGAAGGTATCCTTAAATTAAGGACAAATCAATCTCAAAAATATGTGTGACAAATATAAATACACCCAATATAAGTGGATATTAAGTGTAAAACAATAAAAGGTCATTCACACATATTCAATGGATGACATATTCAATGACTACATGTTGAACCCAAAGAAATCGAAATTGGGTTAAAAAGTTCCCTTGACAGCCTAACGACATCATATCAAAATGAGTTGATGAGAGATAAAAATTGTATCTAATCACATAGACATAAAATTTACATCAATAAGGATATATGAGAACATATCCCAACATAACAATATGTAAATTAAAAAACCCATCAAAAGAAGTCTTTTAAAAAAGAGGAGGGTGAAAGGTTCCCTTACCGACTTGGGTATCTTTCAAAACATACACCCCATGAAAGAAGGACAATAGATCATTGATTTAAATACTCATAAACGAAAGTATATTACACAAAGAGTATAATAATGGGAAGTACATACACCACTCAATGGAATTTGTGGCAAATGTAGCAGAAATCTCACGAGAATAAAAGTGAGATGAAAAATCCCTTACGAAAACTCGGCAGCCTAATGGCGCCACATAAACCTTCCGAATATGGATGGATGAGATCAAATAGGGTATCTAATAACATTAAAATAAAATTTAAAGCAATAGGAATATAAAATAACATCCCCCAACATTACAAAGAGGATCTTAAAAGAAGTGACATAAAGGAGAGTACCTAAAAAGAAAGAGAGAGGTTAGATCTCTTATGAAAGTTCGGCAGCCTAACGGCGCCACTAAAAACTTCCAAAATAGATTGATGAGAGGAAATAGGGTCTCTCATCATATTAAAATAATAAGTACAGTGGGATTAATATAAAATAACATCCCAATCATAATAAATATGATCTTAAAATGAATGACATAAAAGAGTGTACTTAAAAAGAAAGAGAGGAGTAGGATCTGTTACCTCGGGTCCGACTTGACTCGATCATTCTTTAATCTCCTGAATAATAAACTTGATTTAATTTATACTTCCTTAGGATCATTTTTCAAGATCATTATTCCTTTTATATCACTTATTTCCATGTTATAAACATTATGTAATCATTTAAGTTAATAATGTTTGTTTTGTCGATATTTGGTTCTTAAGTCGAAAGTTGACTTCTTACAATTACATGTTGTTCGTGTGGCCAAATTTTTATTATATCCATAATTGTATTCATGATGTAGATATCATATATGTCATATATATCCTGTACATTCATGCATTTATAACATTACATAATCATTTAGAGGTACGAAATGAAATGCACCGTTCATGGAGACGGTAAGCCGTACGTACGCATGAACGCTACTTTCATTTCTTTGTCATATTAATGGAATAAAAACTAAATGAGAGGTATGTATATTATAATTACAGAATTATATTCTTAATTTAGATTTATGATTCATCATATATATCCATTATATACATGTACTTATAATAGTACATTACATTTGGGGATAAGAAATAAAATGCACCATTCATGGAGACGGTAAGTCGTACGTACGCATGAACGCTACTTTCATTTCTATCTCATACTTTAATGGGAAGAAATAATAGTGATATAGAGGTATATAATAATTACAGTATAACATCATATATAATAACATTAAATCCATCCTTTATACGTCCCACACATGGCATTAAGGAATCACATCACTTTGAGGGGGCGGTAGTCCGCACTTCCTAAAATGAAGATATCGCGTATACCCATAATGGAAGCCATAAAGATAAGACACAAATGAAAAATACAGAAGCCTAAGTAAAACATAAACATATTATATATCATATATAAAAATAGTTATATCATAATGGCCACCTTTGAAGGTGTTAAATGAGTATTGAACAATCATCATTTCAGGAGGCAGAATTTTGCCATCCATGGAATTCGTATGTTCTTTAACCATTTGATGTAGTTGTCTGAGAGTGTAGCTCGAATAAATCTTATAACAACACCCTAGTATATTTAAGATACTGGTGTTGTTACAAAATAAATAAATAAAAAGATTTTAGGGGTTTGGAGAAGCAAAATAAAACAAATGAACATGAGAGAAGGAATTACCTTTAAAAGTGTAACTCCATTTGATTTGATCCTAAAGGCTTCCTTTGAAAGGATTATGCCCAAAGGGAATCCTCTAGGATGAGGAGAGGGATGTGGAGAGAGTAAATGGGCAGGGTTTTTCCTAGTTAAAGGCTTGAGGAGTGTGTGAAATGAGGTAGAGTTGGGGTCCTTTTATAAGAGGAGAGGAGGGGTACTTTTGGAATGTAAGAAATATTACTTTATTTGAAAATGTGTTTCGGTTTTAAAAGGTCCCACATTAATATAATTAGTGGATAAGGTGATAAGGGTTCGAAATACACCCATCCAATAAGTTTTGGACATGTGTAGTTCATAGATTTTACATTATCTTTCCATTTTATTTAAATCGTCAAATAATGATGTCATCACTGCATCATTACTATGTCCTATATAATTTAATTTATTTAATGTCTAAAAATTATAAAAAAAATACTATGATGTAGGAAATATTTTTATCTTTCTAATGACTTTTTATAATCAAAAATATGACTTGGATAACCCCACTTAAAAATTGTTTTAGTAAAACATATCATGTTTGTGTCATTTTTACTATTACATTAAATAAAAAGTTATTTATGTCATTTCCCAACCAAAGTGGATCCATGGGGTCCCCAAGTAGACCCATGGCTTGTCTCGGTCGTCCATTACACATAAAATTAAGTTAGGACATGTGTCAAGTTCATTTCATTTTATTAAAGCATTATTTTTACCTTAAACTACAATAATTACCCCTAATCGCGATTAAAAACATAATACGTTACTATTCACCAAAAAAATATTTTTTCCCATTGAACCACATTTTACTTCTTAATGACAACCATGTATGTCAGATTTTTAAAATTCAAAACACATAAGTGGTAAAATTTCATTTAAACGAAAAATCAGCTTTTATAAGTACCACTTAGTGGTTTCACTATTCATCAAAAATTGAAGTTTTTTAGAAAAATCCCAAAAATTCACCCTAAGATATATTTGATATTATGAATTCAAAAATGAAGTCTATTTTACAAAATTCAAAACATATAACTCACATTAATTAATTTAACAATTAATTCCCGCTGTTAGAGCAAATAGCGTGTTTTTATGAAACAATAAGTATCAAAAGATTGACACAAGTTTAAGTCCGATTTCAAAGTGAAATTAATTCCAACGACCACTATTGGGTTTAATGGTAAAAATATATTTCAATTTCACTTTAAAACCAATTAAAAAAATAATTTAATCATATAAATAAATTAGATTAAAAAGAGGTTTTGAATTAAAATACAACATTTTACACTATTCATTAAAAAAATGAACTTTATCGGAAAGATACCAAAAATTTACACAAAGTAAATTTTGATGTCCTGATTCTTAATAAGAGTTATATTTGGTCTAAAAGAATTTTTATGAGTGAACAAAACTATATTTAATGACAGTTCTCCATCAAAAGGTGATACGTGAACCTTTAGTGAAAATTAGGGTAAAAAAGCCTAAAATTTAATTCTTTCCGTATTTTAAGCCTTTATCACTTATTGGATATAAGTAAAAACATTTAAAAACATATATAATCATATTTTAGTTATTTCTATCCATTCCCGCCAATACAACGGCTACATGTTAACTGCCATTTAAAATAATATTTTTTTTATTATTAGAGTGCAACGTAAGATTTCCAAGAAACTCGTTGTTGCGTGTTGGGTACACCATCGAGCATAGCGTCCCCTTTAAAGTCATAATAATATTTTATTCAAAAATTTGGATAAATAAGAAAATGTTATATTCTTTATTTACCTGGGGTGTTACATCCTTCCCCCCTTTTGGGAATTCCGTCCTCGCAATTTTTAAAATTGAGCTTGGAAACATCCTTGAAAGTCCCAAATCGGAACAAAAGTTGGTAAAACAATCACTTTAAAATAGAAAAGATAAGTATAGAGGTCACCCGAGTTAACCCATACTAGTATTCCATGTAGAAAAACATGGACATGGAAGAAAAAGCAAAGGGTCACGTTCTTGAGGGAGAGTGATTGTAAAGATGTCTAGGAGAAAGTTAACAATGAGAAAATCACAAACATGTGATGGGTTAAACGGTATTCGATTCCCCAGTAGGAAAAGCTAATAGACAACGTTTTTGTTTTAAGATACTTTTTATTGAGGAATTTATTCATAAGGAAACATAATCACTTATCATGTTGACTTTCAACTTTTACTAGATTCCTTAATCAAACTCATATTTTCTCCAGAAGGCGAGTATTTAGGAAGACTTGTTCACATTAAAAGTACTATAATCAAATTTTAGAAAATAAACTAATCCACAAAAGAGAAATATATACCTCCCGTATCTTTAGACTTTAACCAAAACCAAAACCAAAAAGTCTAGTACAAGATCAGATAATCCAGAAAAGGATAACCCTTTATAAAAGAAAATCTATTCTTAACCTCCATGATTTTTCAAACAAAACCCAAAGATCAACGAGGACCATTAGATAAACAATTTGTCCATAAAATCCTTCAAAGTAATCCAAACTAAGATTGAAACCCAAATATTTTAAGTATTTAGTCACATAGTCTTCCATGTTAAATCGTAACATTTATATCCAAACAACATCAGTCGCTCCTAAGATCTCGAATTGAAAATTAATTATCCTAATCACATATCCTCCATGATAGGTTAATCATTTTAATAAATAACCCAAAATCAACTTACTCTTAATTCATAAAATCATATAACTAAAAATAATCAGTCAAACTAACCAGGGACTTCACGTAGTCTAGTGGTAGGCGATAAATACCAGTCGCACTTTGGTTGTGGGTTCGATTCCCGCATCTTTGTCCGAAGCGATGGGTGGTCACACGGTCTGCGTGTTGTCCTTTTTCCAAAACTATATAATTCTTAAAACATTCCCCAAAATGAGATAAAATCTTTTAAAATAATCATAACATATTTTAATCTCAAGTTTATCTCATTCCTTTAATTTTCCATCATATCATAGAGTAACCCATAATTACCTAAAAAGTAAGGATCATATAAACCCTAATGGTTACCTTAGTATTATTACCTGAATTTCCACATCGAGTTGGCCATCTCGTGCATGATGCATTAGGGAACTCACCAAGTTTGAAGTGGTTGATCATGACTCTTTGATAATTGGTTTGGAATAACTATGAGATTCCTCATTGAATCCCCCATCTCATCCAGTATCTTAATCAGAGAACCACCACAGTTTCCTTCAAACCCATTTTCACTTTGGTGCCTGCTAGATCCATCCATTTACTAAAACCAAAAAGGTCAGTGTGAGTATATCAACATAACCATCATGTACTAATGAGGAAGATAAACACTAATATATACTTACTCATTCACTTTATCTAAAACTAGGACTCTTTCTAAAATCCTAACCATTGTGGTACTGTCACTTATGCTTAGAGAATACCCTAACCTCTAAAGTTATCTAAACCGACCTCTGATACCAAATATAAGGTCCCAGCCTTATACCTTACTTAATCTCGAGTTATTACAAGATTACACATTGAGGATCTTTTCGGGTTTAGAGTTTTAGAAAATTAGGACATAACCATTACATCTCAAAAGATTACAAAGTAGTCGCTTCTACTAAATTTCCATAAAATAAAAACTCTTAAAAAGAAACATGTATAGTTCCATGTTTTAGGTAGCATGACTTTCCCTTGATCCAATCCTTGACCCTATTCCACGCTAAGTCCTGTGAAAAACATTTCAAAAACTTGGGATGAGCATAAGAAGCTCAGTAAGGGATACACAAAGAATGAAAACTGTTAGTTTTTCAAAACAACAAGTAAACCATGAATACTTTATCAATGTAATACTTTTCACCTTTATGAAGTAGTAAAAACTCTTCACTGAAAAAAAAGTATCATTACTTACCTTTTTGTAACCAAAGGATTACCAAAAAACCCATATAATGAACACATAACATATATAAAGGTAACTTGGGAAATAAACATACTTAAGTGGAATAACCATACGGTCAACTTCCACACATTTCACTTAATGGAATAGCCATACGGCCAATTTCTATACATACTTAATGGAATAGCCATACGGCCGAATTACATACCCAATGCATTGGAGGTTATAACGTAACCACCCGTCCTGGTATTCACGGCACCACCCGTCATATGGTTTATAACGTAACCACCCGTTAAAATGTCCAAGTACCAATATAAAATCATAAAACATAAAACCAATATAAAGGAATGATAACATTTCCACATCACAATATATCATAATTGAATCCTTTATCAAAACCATTTTCAAAACCATTTAAAACATTTAATAAAGAGATTTTGAATCAAAGTGTCTCATACCACCTTGATGCTTAAAATTTTAAACCATTAATATCCATATAAATAAATCCTTAAAACCATTTTGAAAACATGGATATTAATAAGAACAAATAATTAAAACATTTAAAATGACATTTTGGTTAAAGGGGTTTTACCAAAATTAGAGACACTTGAATACAATAATTGAGGAATAACATTTAGTCAGAACAATATAATATCATGAGAATAAATGTTTTCATGATATAATACTCCAATGTACAGTATATACACCATATAAGAGTGAATTGGTGCATAACAATAATGAACCCTCAATAAAAATGTCAAATGTGATGAAATCCCTTATAAAGAAGGTATCCTTAAATTAAGGACAAATCAATCTCAAAAATATGTGTGAAAAATATAAATACACCCAATATAAGTGGATATTAAGTGTAAAACAATAAAAGGCCATTCACACATATTCAATGGATGACATATTCAATGACTACATGTTGAACCCAAAGAAATCGAAATTGGGTTAAAAAGTTCCCTTGACAGCCTAACGGCATCACATCAAAATGAGTTGATGAGAGATAAAAAGTGTATCTCATCACATGGACATAAAATTTACATCAATAAGGATATATGAGAACATATCCCAACATAACAATATGTAAATTAAAAGACCCATCAAAAGAAGTCTTTTAAAAAAGAGGAGGGTGAAAGGTTCCCTTACCGACTTGGGTATCTTTCAAAACATACACCCCATGAAAGAATTACAATAGATCATTGATGTAAATACTCATAAACGAAATTATATTACACAAAGAGTAGAATAATTGTAAGTACATACACCACTCAATGGAATTTGTGGCAAATGTAGCAGAAATCTCACGATAATAAAAGTGAGATGAAAAATCCCTTACGAAAACTCGGCAGCCTAACGGCGCCACATAAAACTTTCGAATATGGATTGATGAGATCAAATAGGGTATCTCATCACATTAAAATAAAATTTAAAGCAATATTAATATAAAAGAACATCCCCCAACATTACAAAGAGGATCTTAAAATAAGTGACATAAAGGAGAGTACCTAAAAAGAAAGAGAGAGGTTAGATCTCTTACGAAAGTTCGGCAGCCTAACAGCGCCACTCAAAACTTCCAAAATGGATTGATGAGAGGAAATAGGTTCTCTCATCATATGAACATAATAATTACAGTGAGAGTAATATAAAATAACATCCCAATCATAAGAAAAATGATCTTAAAAGGAATGACATAAAAGAGTGTACTTAAAAAGAAAGAAAGGAGTATGATCCCTTACCTCGGGTCCGACTTGACTCGATCATTCTTTAATCTCCTGAATAATAAACTTGAGTTAATTTATACTTCCTTAAGAGACTTTTTCAAGATCATTATTCCTTTTATATCACTTATTTACATGTTGTAAACATTATGTAATCATTTATGTTAATAATGTTTGTTTTGTCGATATTTGGTTCTTAAGTCGAAAGTTGACTTCTTACAATTACATGTTGTTCGTGTGGCCAAATGTTTATTATATAAATAATTGTATTCATGATATAGATATCATATATTTCATATATATCCCGTACATTCATGCATTTATAACATTACATAATCATTTAGAGGTAAGAAATGAAATGCACCGTTTATGGGGACGGTAAGCCGTACGTACGCATGAACGCTACTTTCATTTCTTTGTCATATTAATGGAATTAAAACTAAATGAGAGTTATTTATATTTTAATTACAGAATTATATTCTTCATTTAGATGTATCATTGATCATATATATCCATTATATACATGTAATTATAATAGTACATTACATTTGGGGATAAGAAATGAAATGCACCGTTCATGGAAACGGTAAGCCGTACGTACGCATGGACGCTACTTTCATTTCTATCTCATACTTTAGTGGGAAGAAATAATAGTGATATAGAGGTATATAATAATTCCAATATAAAATCATATATAATAACATTAAATCCATCATTTATACGTCCCACGTATGGCATTAATGAATCACATCACTTTGAGGGGGCGGTAGTCCGCACTTCCTAAAATGAAGATATCGCGTATACCCATAATGGAAGCCATAAAGGTAAGACACAAATGAAAAATAAAAAAGCATAAGTAAAACATAAACATATTATATATCATATATAAAAATAGTGACATCATAATGGCCCCCTTTGAAGGTGTTAAATGAGTATTGAACAATCATCATTTCGGGAGGCAGAATTTTGCCATCCACGGAAACCGTATTTCTTTAACCATTTGATGTAGTTGTGTGAGAGTGTAGCTCGAATAAATCTTATAACAACATACTAGTATATTTAAGATACTGGTGTTTTTACAAAAGAAATAAATAAAATGATTTTAGGGGGTTGGAGAAGAAAAATAAAACAAATGAACATGAGAGAATGAATTACCTTTAAAAGTGTAACTCCATTTGATTTGAGCCTAAAGGCTTCCTTTGAAAGGCTTCTGCCCAAAGGGAATACTCTAAGATGAGTATAGGGATGTGTAGAGAGTAAATGGGCAGGTGTTGGCCGAGCCAAAGGCTTGAGGAGTGTGTGAAATGAGGTAGAGGTGGGGGCCTTTTATAAGAGGAGAGGAGGGGCACTTTTGGAATGTAAGAAATATTACCTTATTTGAAAATGTGTTTCGGTTTTAAATGGTCCCACATTGATATAATTCGTGGAAAAGGTGATAAGGGTTATAAATCCACCCATACAATAATTTTTGGAGATGTGTAGTTCATATATTTTACATTATCTTTCCATTTTATTTAAATCGTCAAATAATGATGTCATCACTGCATCATTATTATGTCATATATAATTTAATTTATTTAATGTCTAAAAATTATAAAACAAATACTATGATTTAGGAAATCTTTTTATCTTTACAATGAATATTTATAATCAAAAATATGACTTGTATAACCCCACTTAAAAATTGTTTTAGTAAAACATAACATGTTTGTGTCATTTTTACTTTTACATTAAATAAAAAGTTATTTATGTTATTTCCCAAAAAAAGTGGATCCATGGGGTCAACAAGTTGACCCATGGTTTTTCATGGTCGGCCATTACACATCCAATGATGTTAGGACATGTTTCAGGTTCATTTCATTTTATTAAAGCATTATTTTTACCTAAAACTAAACTAATTACCCCTAATCGCGATTAAAAACTTAATAAGTTACTATTCAACAAAAAATTATTTTTATCCCATTGAACCAAATTTTACTTCTTAATGACAACCATGTATGTCGGATTTTTGAAATTCAAAACACATAAGTGGTAAAATTTCATTTAAACGAAAAATCAGCTTTAATAAGTACCACTTAGTGGTTTCACTATTCATCAAAAATTGAAGTTTTTCAGAAAAATCCCAAAAATTCACCCTAAGCTATATTTGATATTCCGAATTAAAAAATGATGTCTATTTTACAAAATTCAAAAAATATAAGTCACATTAATTAATTTAATAATTAATTCCCGATGTTAGAGCAAATAGTGTGTTTTTTATGAAACAATAAGTATCAAAAGATTGACACATGTTTAAGTCTGATTTCAAAGTGAAATTAATTCCAACGACCAATATTGGATTTAATGGTAAAAATATATTCCAATTTCACTTTCAAACCAATTAAAAATATAATTTAATCATATAAATAAATTAGATTAAAAAGAGGGTTTGAATTAAAATACAACATTTTACACTATTCATTAATAAATGAACTTTATCGGAAAGATACCAAAAATTTACACAGAGTAAATTTTGATGTCCCGATTCTTAATAAGAGTTTTATTTGGTCCAAAAGAATGTCTAAGAGTGAACAAAACTATATTTAATGACATTTCGCCATCAAAAGGTGATAAGTGAACCTTTAGTGAAAATTAGTGTATAAAAGCCTAAAATTGAATTCTTTCCGTATTTTAAGCCTTTATCTCTTATTGGATAAAAGTAAAAACATTTAAAAACATATATAATCATATTTTAGTTATTTCTATCCATTCCCACTAATACAACGGCTACATGTTAACTGCCATTTAAAATAATATTTTTTTATTATTAGAGTGCAACGTAAGATTTCCAAGAAACTCGTTGTTGCGTGTTGGGTACACCATCGAGCATAGCGTCCCCTTTAAAGTCATATTAATATTTTATTCACAAATTTGGATAAATAAGAAAATGTCATATTCTTTATTTACCTGGGGTGTTACAATTATAATTCCTCTAGATCATTAATTCAAAAATTACAACTACAAACTCCAAATCATGCATTGGGTAATTTTTCTCAGTGATCTTCAACTTTTGAAAGGTATTAGTGGTAACCTTGTTATTATTCATAATAACACATCCAAATAACATCATTGACAAATCTATATAGATTTCTAACCCTTCTCTAATATTGGATAAGGTAAGAATAGGTGAGCTGATTAACATTCTCTTTTGTTTCTTGAAATATTCCTCACATACATCTGTCCAAAGGAACATGGAACACATTCAAGTTTTGTAGTCTAGAGGATGAGATAGTAATGAGAAATTATCCACAATCAATTAGTAATATCTAGATAACCGAGGAATACTACAGATTTCAGTAACCAAGGTGGTTCTAGGACAATATGAAATAGCATATGTCGTTGGATAACCTAATGTTATACAATTTATTGAGATTATGAGACACAATAATGAAACATTTTTTATCAAAAAATCTACCATTACAAATTTTTCAAATAGTTTCTCTTTCCACATTGTCTTTAGAACAATTATCAAGTGGTCTTTATGATTCTCCTTGATCTTTTAATAGATAATAATATCATCTATAAAGACTATGAAAAATTAATCAAGTTTATCTCTAAAGAATCTATTTATCAAATCAAATAAAGTATGATAGCATTAGTAATACCCAAAGGTGTCCCTATATATTCAGTATGTCCATTACATGTGTGAAATTTCAACTTGGTTATATCCTATTTCTTAAACATCAATTGATGATATCTAGAACAATGTTCTATCTTGGAAAAAAATTCGGCTTAATACAGTTGATCAAACAAGTCATAAATATGGGGAAGATGATACTTGATCTTGATTTTGACCATACTAAACATCTGACAATCAAGGAAGAGTCACATTGATCTAACACTATTTTCCAAAACGAGGACAAGAGCACCCCAAAGTGAAAAACCATTCTTAATGAATCCTTTATCACGTCATTCATGGATTTTCTTCTCAATTCCTATAACTCAATTTGGAAAATTAAATAGTGAGTCTCTGAACTTGGTATGGAACCATAAATGAGTTATATATAGAACTCAACATCTCATCTTGGGAGAATGGTTTGAAACTTGACTAGGAACGAATCCACAAATTCCTAAACAATAGGAATATCATCGATGTTGAGTTTTCCCTATCCGTGTGAGATTAAAACACATTATTAATGTGGATTAATCCATATTTACTAGATTTACTCTCCATAGTATGTTTATACTTGTCTTCATAGTGATAGGTGGTGATACACTGCTTTTAATTATCAAACATAATATCCCTTATAAGAGAATTGATGTGGTGGTTATTTAGTGAAATTAAATCCATTCCTATTATGACATCAAATTCAACCAAAGGATGAATGAAGATATATTAATGAATAAAATTCACAAGAACATCAAATTCAGATGACTCATAGACATGGGATGTAATCACCATACCGTTAGGGGGTTTCACTAGTAATTCCACATCTACTAATTTGGGAGAAATATTAATACCCTTATGAAATTTATTAGATATGAACGAGTGGGTAGATCTAGTTAAAAAAAAAATATTAGAATAACTAGAGAAGATTGTATGTTTACATTTAACCATTTATTTATGTCACCGCCCGACAATGATCACATGAGATTCCCCCACTTACCTTTGTTTAAGAGGTTGCTGACATCCATTATCATCCCCAACCCTTGGGTTTGGGGATTGGTTAGAATAATTCCCATCCCCCTAACACTTATATCACAAATGTGTGGAAGGTTCATTCGATGTGTATTTCCCTCTATTTAAATAATTGGAAAACTTCTTCCCATCAGTTCTATAATATAATACCTTACAGACTTTTCTTAGTCACATAAAACTCTTATTAGACATTATAATATTATCTCTTCCATTCCTCTTTCCACACATAGAGAATAATGAATGTACCATCATATTGTCTTCATATTTTTTATATTTTCTATTGAAGTCCATAATCCTTTTGTTATTAAAACCATGATATTGATATATAATTCAAATCTCTTATTCAATGTTTATTACATAACACATAATCTCATTGTAACTAATATATTATCTTATGAACTATGCCCTTTTGTGTCTAGGATATAATCCACTGAAGAATATATCAAATTACATTTCATTTAGAGGATAATTATAGAATTGTATGTAAAAAGTCTTATAAAATTAGCCATATAGGTACTGATGAATTCATCATCATTTTTTCGTCAAATCATGGAACTAATTTTCTATTATCATATGAAGAATAAAAGGAAATTACTTATGGAAGAATATGTTATTAAAGTCCTTCCAATACATGTATTCAATTTTATATTGATTAATCATATTATTTATTCGATTATACTATTCATTTGATTAAACTTTTAACCTATAAATAAAAAAATTACATTCTCATGATCTGAACACTTGAGAATTGATAATATCCTATCATTGGTACTGATACTATGTTCAGTAACAAGTGGTTCAGAAGACCCACTAAAGAAGGTGGGGATTTCCTCATAAAGGACTCAACATAACATTGCTGCTTCATTTCTTCTATTGGAAGATATACACGATTCATATCTTGAAAAAGCTATGCGAGCATAGCATTAAGGTTTTTCATTTCAATAATCATAGAATTATGATTATATTCTAAGAAAGCATGGAATTTTCCATCACAATCACCATTAATGTGGTTCCCGAGGGTTCCATCCATTGACAATAAGAAAAAAACATAGTGTAACATACATTTTTATAGTGAGTATAAAAACAATACTGGAAAACCACTAACATTATATCTAAATTATTGAACTATAATTAATATATGACTCATAATTTTATCCTTGGTAATTAATAATTGTATTATTTTTAAATCATTCATGATAGGTCAGGAAGTGTTTGTGAATTTCCAAAGAACATTCATTGGGAGTGTCAAACTAGGAGTGTAGAAAGGACCATTTTTGTATACTAGGTTATTCTCTAGTTAGTCTTGACACACCATCTCAGAGTTATTACACCAAGGTAAATATTTTTGAGATCCACATAGACATGTCATATAAAAAATTAGATGTATTTTAGGGAAACCACTCACTATATCCTTTATAAAAATTCCAAAAAAAATTTCTCTACATTTATTTATCCTCATACATATCCTTAAAAAAATCCTTCGATTTCTCACTAAGGTTGTTTCATCCCAATTTCCAGTGGATAACTAATCCTTTTTATGATACCAACTATATAAAACCTCACATTTTATACACTAATATTACATAAATTTTCATAATATTTAATAACCTACACAAAATAGATTTCGAAAGACTGTATTTGTCCAGTGTCGTTGGAAATATGGAAACATAAACACTGTTAATAATTCATGAACGTGATCATAAAATTAGAAGACCATACCCTACATATCAGCGGTCATAAATGTAAATTATGGAATATAGATTAGTATTTAATAATTCATGAATCGTAAGAGAATCAATAGAATTATCCATGAAATCATAACATAGGAATAAGACAGGGAATATTGTCATACAACTAAATATATAATATAATTCATTATAAGTGAAGGAACATTTATAGAACTTATCCGGGCAATTTATGCGGACTCTACCTATTTGGTGAGACACACCACCATCGCCATTAATATTCCGTCCATTATAAGGGATTGTGTTTCCCCATCATCCCATAATGGATTGAATATCCCATTCTTAAAATAGTGGATTGGGCTTACGAATCATCCATCTTCTTGGGGAATACTCCTACTGTGTGTAACACACCCCAATTCAAAATTGGTCCTTCCATTTTAAGGAATTAGGTTTCCCCATGTTCCCATAGTGGATCAATCCCATTCAATTGATTCTCATCATTATATCATGAGATATAAATCATTACACAATGTATTGGAGTGAGATATAGATCCCATCCATCAAATAATAATTCCATCCATGCGTGTGACAAAATATAATAAAAATTTCTTCTTATCATGGCCCATAAAAAAGGAAGGGGTTCATAAAAATTATATCAAAAACTATGAAATGAAATAGGTATCATAAACATATTAGAAAAAGATAACTTATATAAAAGAGATATGTTTCATAATAATCTCATAAAATTATAACCCGTGAAAAGAAGTGGGTTTCAAGAAAGTATAATAAACAACATTAAATTAAGAAGTATACCATTCAAGATAGTATTTGAATAGTATTATTGGATAATTTCAATAGGAAGGAATGATTCAAATCAATGTTTTTCTTTTTTTATGGAATGCCATTGTTAAATATCATTTAACAACATTTCATAATAAAAATATCCTTTCTTCATTATAAAATTATTTTAAAAAATTAAATCTTTTAGAAAACAATTTTTTTTGAAATCATACTCAATTAAAATATAAAGAAATCATGAAAATGTTTTGAAAACACATTGAAAACATATCAATAAATCATTAAAATGTTCTGAAAACCATTTCCTCAATAACAGTTTGATAACATATAAAGGATTCATTGATATCCGTTAAATAGTTTTTTACTCATTTATTCTTAAAAATTACATTAAAAGATCTCCTTAAAAAGTTATAATATATTTTAAAGCATGGTTTTTTATATTCATGGAATGTGTCTCCAAGAAAAAAAGTCGACAAAAAAATAGTTTACCGAATGGGTAACTATTGAATCATAAACCCTAAGAAAGATAGATCAACCATTGATATTTAAATACACATAAAAGTATGGTTAATAATCACAGAATATATTTACATTAATTATATACATCACACAAAATAATTTAGTAGTTAATAAAGATTCAATCTCAGAAAAATAAAAGTGATACAAAAATCCTCTTACATTATGTCCTGAATTTCATCAAAATCATAAAAAACATTTACATAATAAAAATATGTTTATTATACATATTATAAAACAATATTATTGTATCTAATAACATATATGGTTTTCTTATGACATTATATTTCCCTCTTATTAACAATTTCATGTTAACGAATCACTTTGGAAAATATGCTCTGGGATTTTTACATGTGTCTTAGTTTGTTATGTTTCAAGTAATCATACTTATATCATGACTTGAAAATGTATAACACTATAAAAATTTCATTTATATTCATTATATATATATTTTTAATATTATATGTAATATATAAATATGAAATTGAAGACACCGTTCATGGATATGGTGGGTCATACATACACATGAACAATGTTTTTATTTAATTATTGTATTAAATGAATGTATGTAAATGAAGTATATATATATATATATTAATTTTAGAATAATTATTATGTAAATAATATATATTATTTTTTCTATACCCATCCTTACTACATTTCATTTTGAGTATGAATGAATCCCATCATTTTTAGGAGGCAGTAGTCCACACATCCCCAAAACAAAATTATTGTAGTTACATAAAACGGAAAGCATAAAGGTATGTTCTATTTTAATATTACCACAGAATAAAAAATCATATAAATTAAAAAATCATATATTTATAGTTTTTAAATCATAATTCCCACCCATTTTAGGTGGTAAAGGATGAATAAACAACATCATTTCGTGAGGCTGCAGTTCATCACACTCAAAAATAGTAAGGTTTGTACCCATTAGATATGAGTGTCTGTAAGTGTGGTTTAAACACTAATAAAAAAAATATTAGATTATTTTGGATAAATTTGTTTTTATGTAAGTATGGAAGAAAGTAAATTTAATGAATTTAAATAGAAGTAAAATAAATGATCTTGAGGAACGATGTTACCTCATATTTAGGTAACATTATTTTGTTTTCATTAATGAAATTCATAGGAACGATTTATGAGAACATATTTGAATATAGGTTTCAGGGTGGGAATTTTTGGATCTATATGGTTAGATATTTTTCATCCAATGTGAAGTGAGAGGTGTGATGAAGGGGAATATGTGGTGGCCTTGTATAATGGAGGGAGGGGTTATAGATGGCATTTTGGAAAACATGTTATGTGTACCAATGATTTTTCTTAAAAAAATGTAATAAAAACAATTAACACTAAATAATGGGATATTTATCATTCAAACATGCCTAAAAAATTGGTTTTGGACAAGTGTATAGGTCATTTTTCCCTTATTTTAAGGATTACTCCATTGTAAATCATAATTTCACCTTAAGCGTTGTAAATAATTTTAATCACATTATCTAATATTTTATTGAATAAATAAGATGACCTTATTATACTATATATATTATACTTTTTAGAATCATGTGTAATTTTTTTTAGATCAATTAAGAAAAAAAGTTATGTTCAATTATAATCTAGCAGATGTGGAAAGAAAGGGAGTTTCAAATGTGAGAATGTTCAAATATTCATTAAGCATTTATATCAAATTCAACATAAAAATTATTACAGTGAGTTGAATTATATTAATAGATTTATAATTGATCAATATGAATATAAAATAAAAAATAATATAATTTAACTAGGTAAATAAATTATATGGAAAATCATTTTTAAATTAGAAATCAGTATTTTTCGTTATTCATCCCAAAATGATGTTTCTCAGTAAAATCTGGTAAATTCCCCTTCAAATATTTTTTATATCAAAAATTGAAAATAATTTTTTTTATCAAAATTAAAATTATAAAATGTATATAATTTATTTATATAGTATTCACATAAAAAAATAAAAATATTTTCTTTTAAGATAATAGTATTTTTAAACATATAATGTCTTTAGTTAAAATATAAATCTAATTTTCAATATTTTTTATTTCTGTAAAAATGTTATGTATATTATATTAAATTTATATATGAATATTTATATTACTAATTTTGACATCTATATTATAACTATAATTTTTATGTACTTATAATAATAAAATGTTATTTTATAGAAACTCAGTGTTTTGTGTAATGAAATCCAACTTATTATTGCATCTTGCAAAAGTAAAACATGTTGTACTGTATAAATAATTTGTTGAATTATTTTAGAATTTACTGAATGTAATAAATAAAATTTAATTTATTCAAAAAGGGTCACCAAAACTCTAGGTGATACAGCACACAGATTGTGGGGGATTTATAATATTACCATCTCATATGATTAAATATATTCTACAATGATATTTTGGTTTCAATGGGATAATAATAGTATTCCTTTGGGATGGATTAATTAATAGAAAATGTAGAATGATAATGAAAATGGGTATTAATTTTTTCACACATGGAGGGAATGGAACATCACAACCAATGATTTGGAATTCGAAGGAATACCTAATGAGATTATCATTTTATTTCTTTATTAGATATCCATTACGCATGGATTTAACATTGATCTTAGAGATTCCCATATTCTTCATAGATTTCTATCCCTGTGATATATGGAATTAATGAAAAAAAGTGTTTTCTGATATGACCTATAATGACCTAGGTTTAATCTATATTGTCATATATTAAAATGAAATAATCATGATTTAGACACCTAGTGAATTATTTTGTGGGATTACTTGAATACTTATTTTCATTATTTTAACACCACTATTTTGTTTTATTGTCCTAAATGTCTTGAACCAGTAAAAATCATGTTAAAGAATAATTTAACAGAATAAACAATTTCCTTTTTGATTATCGAAATGAAATAGGACCTGTAATGTAAAACATTGAGATTATTCCTAAACATATATCTCAAAATATAATTAAAAATATGATATTAGTAGAATTACTAGTGTAACCATTAAAAGAAAAATCAATCTTCCGCATATTTGAGTTGATGAATTCCATGGCGGAGAAACGATTTAGCTTCCCTCATATGTATAATGTAGAATTAAGCACTCAATAAAATGTATCAAAGGAATGAGAAGATATTTTTTTATGGAAAATAAGGGAATATAGTATGTAATTAGTTTTTTAAATTTAATACATATATGAAGGGAAATTATTTACATCCTAAATTATAATTTATAGTTCAATATATTGTATTCTGGTAACATGGTTATTATCAGAGTCTATACCTTTATCCATGTGATAATTGAAGCGAAAAGGATGGGCCTATGATATTTTAATCATTAATGTGGATCATGAATGATATTAAACACATATAATTTACAAAATAGTTTGGTATTTCATGATAATGTTTGTTGGAATGTTCCCAATGAAAATGTTATAATTTTTTCATAGTGTAATTTGAAGTAATTTTTAAGATTTAGATTCTCTATATCTATATAGATCCCTTTAAAATTACTAGAATAACAACCTTAAATTTTATATACCGAATTGAAATACTCATGTCTTATTGTATGAGTATTAATATGAACATATAATGAATGGTAATTCTATTATATTCTTCTCATTAATTATTCATGGGTGGAATTTATCTAGAATTGTTGGGGATAAAATCAACACCATAAATATTAATGTTTTTCATGATTGAATCGTTATATTTGTTAAAAGTATTATTAGTATTCTCCTAAATCATGAGAAATTTATTTAATTATAACTCATCATCTGTGATAAACTTATTTGAAAAACACTACATAGAATGAAATTGAATGAGTTAAATGAAATTAAAAAAACACAATGATCATCATGATAAGGGATTAATAATCCATAATTTTTCACAATGGTAAGAACCAATTTTTTTGTTAATATGAAATATGATCCAGTGCACATTTTTTGTAATTATCAACAACATAACATGATCACAATCATGAACAATTCTCTTCTAAAACATATTGACAAATTTTTTCAATTGATGTGAGAAATATATAATTCAATGATTGGCCTTCATTATTGATATCATTAATTGAGGTTAATGAGGATGATATAATAAATAAACCATTTCAAATGAAATTTTTTCAATTTGATATTATAGTAATTGCATTTTAACTTACCAAAACGACACATATATTAATTTGTATAATGAATTGTATTAAGATATTTCCTTGATCAGTTTGTGGCCTCAATTATTGATGATATCAATCTATGTTATAGGAGTATATATTCACATGAAATAATCCAAATATTGTTTAATGTCCTTGATGAATGAGATGATTTATACCATATTTATCATGTGTGATATCAGGCTATAAAATGTATCATTCATGTTTCATATAATAACATGTGACAATTTATTAGTGGATCCTTAAAAGAAAAATTTTATTGATCTCATTCCAATAGATAAAACAATAATTGAGATCCACAGTATTCTTAGATTGGATAGATAATACACTTAATATTTTATTGATCTGTCATAAAAATATAATCCTAGAACAATGTTGAAATGGAATTGATCAATATTCCTTTAGACTTATAAATGTGAGGAGACATTCAATACTATTAATATTTCTGGGTCTTCCCATGTGTGCATACACTACAATTGAATGGAAAATGATTTGAAATCTATACTGATGTATAGAATAAGGTACTTGTTTGAATCATCATTAACATTTACATATCATTATATTATGCATCATTTTAATTAAAAAATCATGAGAATGATTTTCCAACAAATGATTCGGAGTTAGTAGAAATAATTATTTAATTAAAAATATGGAATAATTATCTTAACAATAAAATATTTGATATATAATATGTTCATTGATTATTGATGTGTAAATTCAAAAAACAAACATATTAATATTTTTCACTGGATATAGAAGGAATTGATTAAATACATTGACTTGTCAATACACTACCACACAATATGGTGAACAATGTTGTTGATACTCTGACTTGAAATGAACATGATAGTTTATATGTCATAATATTAAAAGAGAAATAACATATTTTAAATTTTATAATATTGATCATGGAATCACAATTAAATGTAAAAAATCAATTTTTTCCCTATAAATGTTCAACCATGCTTTCATGTGATGATTAAGGAGGTGTTTAAGGAGGACATAAAATAATAAGATAAAGTGATAAATCTTATTTAGTTTAATGAAAACACAATGATATTTCAATATAATATTACCATTAAATGTTTTATTTTGTTCAAAACATTAATCCATATATAACATATAATATAAATGAAAAAATGATATATTTTTTTCAAATATAAATATTTAGGTACAGAAGTTAAATCATATTAATTAAATTAATTGGAATGAATAGGAGTGACGACCTTATAAAAAAAATTTAAAAATTTAAATAAATTTAATTTTAATATGAATGAAGATTAGTAATTTTATCTAAAATAACATATAAGACACATTCTTATTTAGAAAATTATTGTTTCTATACTTTTTCATTTTATGCAATATGAATTTATATTCCATGAAACTAGTGATTAATCAAAACAATTTATTGATATCATATATTGGTTTCCATTTATTTATTTTTTAATTTATATTAAATATGAAAAATGTAATCTAATATTTTAAACTATCATTTTATAAAAAAAATGATTTTAAATTATATTTTATAAATTTATTAAAATCAACAATTAATATGTTTTGTTAATCGAAATATGTTATATATAAAATAAATTTTTTATTTCTCAAATATAAATTCACATATTATTATTTTTTGTAATTGTCTTAGAGGGTTTATTTTTAGTCCATAATTATATGATTTATAAAATTTATAATTACCATGATTTTATCACTATATAATAACAAAATTGAGGAATTAAAACCCTTTTAACTAATCATATATGTATTTTAGGAACAAAATTAAAAAATAAATTAAATTCATTGAACATATAAAAGTATATGGAAATTTTTTATAACTATTTTAAATGTTACATTAAAACGAAAATGGATTAAATTAATTTCATTAAATCATGTATGTTTCTGGTGAAGGTTAGTTTTATTTTTCTATAGAAGCCTCATAACTTTTAAGAAATTCATTATAAATCTAATTGTGTGTTTAATTATATCAATCATTATAACTTTATCTTTTATATTAATTTTAAAACTTAAAATGTTATTTTTATAAAAAAAATTGTAAGTGATTACACGTGTTATTTTAAAATTATTTTATCATACATTTAAAATTTATATTGGAAACAGTCATTTTGAAATGTAAAATTATAATGATAATTTTTTTATTGTGTAAATATTAATTTTTTTTATTTAAGTTGATTACTAATTCCATAAATTAATTACCAAGGTAAATGTAAAAGTTGTAAATTGAGTTTAACCTACTAGAAAAGGCAAATATTTTTAAAAAAAATATCTATAAGTGAATGTTTGTTATTTTTATAAAACAATACACATTTTCCCAAACCCTATCCCAATTTTAAAATGTTTACCATTGAATATTTTTAGTGAATTATTGAAAAATATAAATGTGTTCCAAAAATTATAGTTTCATCTACTTTTATATGGTTATAAAGTTCAAAAAATAAAGACACAACATAACTTAAAATTCATCCCTGAATATCAAATATTTTTCATCTCCCAGGAAACCTTTCCACATGAAAAAATTCCCGTGGACACCCATAGATATCTTATGCCCTTCAGATTCATGTTTTCTTTCATGTAAAATGTATGTCACCAACATAAGTATTATCAAAAAAAATAGCTTTAATATAAATATTCATCAGTAAATTATATTTTATCCATACACATATAATTATATTATTATTATTAATACAATTTAATTTTACTACATTATGTTTATCCTAATTATTTACTCATATAACCCATCAATTTAAAAAACTAGTGTTCTTTCATTATGTGGAATACTAGTTCGAAGATGTTACATATTTTATCTTTCTTAAATTCAATAAAACGATGGATTTAATATTTATATAAATGTAGAAATATTATTTTAATGATATAATTAATTTTTTGGTATGAAAAATTAGAGAAAAACCTAATTATATAATGATCATATGATAATGGTTATTTTAATCATTAAACATATTTGTTCTAATATGACAATATTTATTGAAATTATATACTTTTTCATGAAATTTACATCTTAATATAATTCCTTATAATTATGACATATCAAACTAATATAGAAAAAACATAATCATTATGCTTCCCATATAATCATATTAGAACCAAAATACCTCATTAGCATTCATGAAATCATGAAATGTTTGTGTTTCTATCGAATAAACCACAAAATCAAACAATAATATGTAATTATTTTAGGGATTTATATTATAACGTATTTTTTAGTGTAATAATATATACAGACATAAATATTTGTTTCATGGGTTCTTTTGATATTATATATTTATTCTTCCCATTAATTAAGAAAAAAATATTCATTCGTTTAAATTCACGGACACATTATCATCATCAATTTCATTATCATTATATGTAAACATAATACAACATAAGGTATTAAAAAAGTATAAAATTTAGTTTCGAATCCATTAATGTTTCTTATATGATCAATTTATGATCATATTTGATATAATAAAAAACATGAACACCAATATTATGTTATTAGTACAAATAAATAAAAATATAAAATCTTGATATGAAAAATAAGAATAATTTGGGTAGACATTGATAATTTATGAAGGGTATGAATGAAAATTGATATGAGTAAGGTTCTTAATTAATTAATTAATGTATATATTGTTTGGTACATGTGGTTAATTTTCATTCATCTAATATAATAAAAAATTAATGTGTTTTCATCTTAATTTCCTTTTTTTTAGATTAGTACAATATTTATGGAAATATTTTAGTTTTCTAGTGTTATAAGCTAAAAATATGAGATATTTTTTAATTAGTAAAATTTAATTCATATTATATAATTTTTTTTATCACTCATTGTTTTTTATACAATTGGAACCGAAGGGGTAAGGGTTTTCATCTCATATACCATTCCATGATACATGATTTGTATTATGAAAAAAAATTCAATAATAGAATATATATATATATATATATATATTTCATTTGTTTTTTTTAATTAGAAGGCATTTTTATTCAAGGTATTAAATGTTAAAAGAATCTTTCTTAAGGTTTTTATCGTATTTTTACCCAAGCATTAATATATTTTATGATCTCAAAACCTATTCATTGAGACATGATACATGTTAATCACTACATTTCTTTTATATATAATACTCTCTACCTATAGATATGTTTCGAGGAAAATATTTTAATTTAATTGGATTTAATACCCAAACATTGTTCCCTTATATAAGTAGATAGTGAATTTTTTCCCCATTAGTATAGTTTTTTTGCGACTCATATCCCCTTATATGAGTCATATTTATTCCTGAAAATTTATATTTAATTATTGGGTTAAACCACCTTAATATTTTATGGCATTTTATAATCAAATTTGGGAAAAATTAATATAATGAATTTCTTATTAATCTTTTAAATTTTTTTTAAAAAAAAATATTTTCATAAATTAAAAATGATCCATTCATAATGAAATGTTTTGGATCTATATTTCATATAGGAAAAAATATTTAATTTTCAATGATATATTATTGGATCTTACACTAAAATTAAATATTCGAAAATATTTTTCCCTTCACCATTTCAAAAATAATTTTGGAAGTCACCTATAACATCCACATTTACGTCAATGTTAACAATATTTTATAAATGATATTTTTGGTTTTCAATTAAATTTTAAACGGGGTTTTAACTAAAAAATAATATGTTTTAGGAATAATATTTTGTTGTATATAAGTTATCATTTGCATGAAATTAACTCACAATACCAAAAAATCCAATTCATGATGCCTTTATGGGTGGTATCATTCAAGAATTGTTTTTTTAGGTTGTTTTTCATCAATGTCAACAAAATTCTTGGTTTCTATTTATTAAATATGTATATATTGTTTTGGAACCATTAATCTAATTATAATTAATGTATAATTAACATATTTCAAAAGTTTTTAATTATCATTATACACCTTGTTTTATAAAATATATAAATTTGTTTTTACCCATCTCAGATTGATGATATTCACTTAGATGGTTTGATATATAATTATCAGGAAATGATGTAGTGGTATTATATTTGTTTTTAATGAATGATAGATAATATTTTTTTTAGGTTAATGATTTATTTTTTTCATCAACCTTCTTCATCCATAAGTGTTTTGATAAGGTTATCAATTTTATTTACATGACAGAAAGTATTGGCATTTTTTATGTTTTTATTTCAGTATGGATGGATCTTTTAATGGTTTTCTATATATTTATTATTAAGTTTCTCTTATTTTTAATGAATTGGAATCAAATAAGAGATAGATGTCGACAATAATTATATATAAACATGATTCATCGACTTGTCTCAAGAGGAAAAATAGTTTGGAATTTTTGTGTATTCTACATTTCATTATGGGTATTGCATTGGGAAAAAACCTTGATAAAAGGATGTCTATACTATGGTCCCATTGAAAACTAACGTTTCATCAAATAATTACATGATATTTGGTTTTTAATGTCCATAATTATTCATTAAATTACTATTTTGTATGTATTATTTATATTTGTAAGGGATTAATATCTCAACAAAAAACATTGTCAGAAATATATTCTTAACAGTGTAAATGGGATTCCCCTTGGATTTTTAGTGTGTGTAGTGAATAGGGAACTGATATTTTTGTTTATGGGATTTATGTGTAATTGATCCTTTTTTATTCCATAATATTGGATTATATGGTTTTGTGTAGTGAGATATTGTGTGGAATGCGATCAGATAAAATGTTTCGTGCTTCTACCATTTTTGGAATAGTTATAGTATGGTGAGAAACTGTAGTAAGGAGATTTTTTTTCTCCAAGTGGATACATTGAGGGCGTTTTGGATATGGAGTGGTCTTCATGTGTTATTATTAATGTTTACGAAAATTTTGGGGTATCTGTTTCATGAATATAGTTTAGGATATAGAACCACTTCCCATTGTCGATTTCTGTGGCGTAACAATCTATATTATATCATGGTTAGTTTCCTGTTTTATCAGATATTTGGTTTGGAGATACCAATGATTCTCTAATTTGGTTTTCATTATATTTGATATGGTCAGGTACCTCCCTATAGTTCATAGTACTACCATTTTTAGTAAATTTTCAAGGTCAGGTTGTTGGATGTGTTATAGTATTATTATTATAAACTATTTATATAATACAAATGATAATTTAACCCCCCTCATTCTCCAAGCCATTATTTTGTTTCCTAGATTTCTATGTTAATTATATGGTGTTATTTTAGACTAATTTTAGTGGATTAAAAACCTAACCATCAAGGGATATACTTTGGTGGTTTTAGGTACATTCTCTTTTTATCGTCTCTCTTTTTTCCTTTAGTTATTCAACTAGAAAATGATGGGGGTTTTCATGTTGGATTGGTAAGGGAATTATATAGGACTATTTTCATAAGCCTAGTAAAGGTTTTATCATCTATTTTAGTATATGGAAGTATCTTTCCACTCATTATATCCTTCATTAGCTTTCATGAAACTACTTTTTTATTATGGGAAAATTTATTTATCACCTTGTTATATAATGGGGGATGAGTTAAATTTTTTTTATCTTTTTTAAGACAATACGAACAATCCAAATGAAGAGAATAAATTTAGATAATTAAAAATAAATCTAAATGTTTAATATTCACCTTATTTTTATATTTTAATGTTATATATATTTTTATTCTATAGGCTAAATGTCGTTCTAAAAATTATGGTTGTTGGGTATTTTTCTAAATTATTGTTGTTGAACTACATAACCCTTGCAGTGTTTTTATTTATTTTCAACAGGAATAAAATTTTAAAAAAAAATATTTTTTTATTTAAAAATAAAACATTAAAAATATGAGTTTTTTATAATTCCTTTTATTTAAATAAGTGAATGTGATGAGAATCCTAATGCCGAATCAGAATGAAAGATATGTGAATGTTGATGTGGAAGGATAATTGATGTGTTTTTGTGTGGTGTGGTAGTGATTTGATGTTTTTTTTTGTTGTGGTGATGTGTGGATGTTATTTTTGGCAGTGATTTGGGGCATTGATATGGGGTTGGGGATGAGATGAATTTTTTTTATAATATGTGGTGTATGTTATGGAAGTGGTGGTAATGTGTCTATATTGATATAGAGTTATATGAGGTTATAAAATAGTGGAAGTGTGGGTCCTTTTAGAATAATATTACTATCATTTGTTTTTATTTTGTGTGTTTTCATATTTTCCTTGATAGTAATGGAGTCAAATTTATATATTATTATTTGTAATGAAATCGGTTGAAATTTTCAATTAATGTTTGAATTAAAATGTAAGGTGTGTTAAAAAATATTTGATTCAGAATGTGAAATAAATGGGATTGTTTTGTTATAATTGGTGGGTAATGTGGAATTTGAAATTTATCTTAATGTGAAATGAAATGAATATGGGATGTGGTTGACGACTTGTTGTATGGATGTATGTAATTAGAGGTGGTCGTGAAAGTGGTATATGTCTTGAGGTTTTGTGGTGATGTTGTGATTTTTTTGTTTTACTTATTGTGAACACATTATAAGGGATTGATTATTGACATTTATGTATATTAATAATATATTCACTATTATTCATTAAAAAACCCAACCATGTTGAAATCTTAGTTCCAATAACAAAATATTTTTGGAAATTTTCTTTCAACATCCCAATGATGATGATGGATTCATATCTAGCCACCATTACCTTCTCTCCCTTGAACAAAAAATAACATTCACCTGATTTGATGTATTTAATTTAAATGGGATGTGTAGTGTATTTTTAAAAGATAGATAATGATGGAGTTTATGCATGATATGGGGATGGAATGACAATGTTGTACTTAATGATTATTATACTGGACTATTTCAGTTGTTGTGGCCGATGCAATTTGATGTGATGGAAATGGTGCCCTTAGAAGTGATGCGATTTGATAAGATATCATAGGTGTCTTTGGGTGAGAAGTGATGCGATGTGATTTCTTATATGTCACCATTGGTGATGTGATTAACTAGTTTTATTTTGAAAATGTTTATATATTCTTGATATGGGAGCAATAGGATATAGGATGTTGTGGCTGTGAGAGTAGAAAATACAGATGAAACCAGTGTGGGTTACCATTTTACAAATATACATCTGATTTTTTTAATTCACCTAGAAGTGATACTTGGTGATTTTCCCTGGTTACGATGGGATTGGTTATTTGATCTATTTTGTTTTTTTTTTGGAATTTTATACCTAATTCATTCGTACAATCTATTCACATTTTCATGATAAACATTGGGTTTGATCATACTTATTATACTTTTTCCCCCAAAATGTATATAAAAATATTTTTAGATATCTAGGAGGACTACATGGACCGTTCTATACATTTCTTTTTTGAACATTACAAATGATGTTCTGTTGAAACTATTTGACTTGTATTTTGATTATTTATATGGTTACATTTGTTTCTATTTTTTTTTAAATATTCAATATGGGAATGTTTTGGATTAATTTTTATATTTTATCATGGAGTTTAATGATTTTTTATATCCTATATCCCAAATATTAGATCTTATAGAGGGTAATTACTACCATGCGTGGGATTTTAATACCTTCGCTGCAAGTCACCAACTCAGTGCATACTATAGGTGTAACTTGAGTAGTCATTATCATTATTCAATTATTGTCACCCCAATAGGTGTACCTTTAGAGGGATTGGGTTTTGATGTAGTACCAATTGTCTTGGTTGAGGGATAATATAGAATTTAGAGATTGGTAAAGTTATAATAACATGTGTTGGTAAGGAAACCATGTTTTTAGCCATGGTTCGTAACATAGTACATTTTAGACATGATATGATAATAGATTTTATCCCCTATGATCTGATGCAAGGAATCAGATCCTACCAAATAGACAAGTGAGGTGGTTTAAAATGTGGGTTATAGAAGTAGGGGAACTACATGCATCATGATTTCTTCTCTTAAATTTTTGTATTAGTTGTTCTTTTAATGATTAAATTAATTAATTAAATTATATTGATATTATATAGTACCTGGATTATGAAAAAAAATTCCTATAAGTTAAAAAATTGTTATTGTTTAAATGTGCTTATGATGGTGGAGTTTTTGTAGGTTTACCCAATTGATCGCTAGGGGGTTAATATGGTTATGGAGGATTATCTACAATACATATCATTATGTGCCTTACAGTGGAAGTCTTTTGGGATGTCTGTAGAAACCTTTTATTATATAAATATATAGAGCTAGTTGGAGGTTCTCACGATCATTCATAGTTTTACATGGTCCCTAGTGGAGTACTAGGTTCCATTTGTAGTTAGGTAAATTTGAGGGGATACATTTTAGTAGTGGATGGTAGAACATAAATGATTTAATGGATGTATGTGTTTCTTGGGATGACATTTAGATGGAGTTGTGATAAATTTTCCATTATGTAACCATTATGATGTTGAATATGGATGAGATTATCTCTCTCCTATAGTATAGTATGTCTATGTAGGATCTAAGAATTAAGATTTATAATATTACTTAGTTTATCTCAAAAAAACATTCATTATGAGGAATCTTGATCATGCTATATCGAGGATGAAATCCACTATTTTATCCAGTATGAAGTTTCCCCCTTTACATTTCTAAAAAATTTGTTGGTTCAGGTCAAGGATGATCTGATTTTGAATTTTACCTAGTGTAGAGGATTTATATATTTTGGGATCAAATAGGTTTCTTTAGGAGTATAGTGTTTAGTGTAATTTCATCGACACTAAGGTATTTTGGGTATTTATTACTAGGGAGTTAACCTCAATATCTTCGTTTTAATAAATATGATCCACTGGTTTCATTGATTTTTCATGGAGTCAGGGTCGAATCACTTGGTCATTAAAATAAATGGAAATATTTTAAATTATTTCCATGAAGCTAATAGAGATTAGTACTATGGATGTGGTCCAGTTCAACATCATCATCAGGAGTAGCTTCCATTGAGAAAATTTCAGTACAATGGGAAGCTCGGTTTTACCCCTTCGAAGGGAGGTGAGGCAAGTATGTTTCAAATTCTAGATGCCACTATAACTTGGGAACATTGACTTGGGAATTTCAATAGAGGTATCTATATGAAGAGGGTATGAGGAAACGAGTGTGATAATTTTCATATGGTGGAGGCCGAAGCACCAGAAGGGCTCATGATTATTTGATATGGGATTAATTTGTACTCTGACCCTTATTATTCCATGTTCAAGTTAGGTGTATTGAATTTAATTTTTTCACCTACTCAAATTCATTATCTAGTAATCAGAATATAGAGGCTTCCCATTACCCTTGTGTTGATTAAACTAATTAAAGGCTATAAAGACAAGTTTTATGTATGCATGGGGTGTAGAATGATGGTGTGCATTATAAGGCCCCGGCCTTAAACCTTACCTAATTTGGAATTAAATGAATAATTCACATTGAGGATCTTTCCAGGTTTAGAGTTTTAGAGAATTAGAACATAACTATTACTTCTCAAAAGATTACAAAGTAGTCACTTCTACTAAGTTTCCATAATAAAAAAACTCTTAAAAAGAAATGTGTCTAGTTCCATGTTTTATATAGGATGACATTCCCTTGATCCCATCCTTGACCTTATTCCACATTAAGTCCTGTGAAAACATTTCAAAAAAACATGGGGTGGGCATAAAAAGCTCAGTATGGGTTATAAAAACATGGAAAGGAAACATGAGTTTATATATACATAATAATGAAGTCATACTTTACCCATAAAACGTAGGCACTTTAACATACTTCATAAAATCATGAATAAATCATAGAAATCATAAGACATAAAGGTAACTTGAGGCATTCATAAAATTCATACGTAGGGAGTAACCCTCTTGGTTACGTTTGGAATACCCATCACAGTATATTCCCTAAAATCTCTTCGGAGAAACCTTAACGTTTAACTCCTTCGCGTTACCCAATGCATTGGAGAGCTATAACGGGCTCACCCACCCTTAGTTTATCACGGAACCACCCGTCTTCATAATAATTCCCAAGAACCATAACATAATCATAGCACATAAAACATGCATAAACGAAACATAAAATTTCCACATTTAAATCAAGATATATAAATACAACACATTGTTATAAAAACATTATGAAAAACATTTTCAATACCAAAATAAAAGAAAAGTAAAACATGGTATTTATTTTTCTTTTAAAAAGAAGGTATGGCTTGTAGAGGAAGCCGAAACTCAAATAACGGTCACGACGGCGGAGAAGTCATTGTCGCCGCATACGTACGAAAAAAACATTCCCTTTTTTCATTTAGTAAACGCTTCGTATAAAAAAGTTTCCTTTTGAATAAACGTAAAAGTCAAAGGGGTTTATACACCGTATAAAAGAATGTTGTGTATAAAATAAAATATGCCTCAATGAAAGGAGATTGAGACGAAGTCCCATACATCGTAACTGAATTGACCTGACTGTTCTTTAATCTCCTGAATAATAAACCTAATCTCTACTTTCTTATGATCCTTTTTCAATTTCATTATTCCTTTTATACCATGTTATGAACATCATGTAATCATTTAAGTTAATAGTGTTCATTTTGTCGGTATTTGGTTCTTAAGTCAAAAATAGACTTCATACACGTACATGTTGTTAATTTGGTAAAAGGTTAATTATATCCAGAATGATATATACCATATATATTCATCATATACATGTATTTATAATATTACATCACATTTAGAGGTAAGAAATGAAATGCACCGTTCATGGAGATGGTAAGCCGTACGTACGCATGAACGCTACTTCCATTTCTATTTCGTATTTTCTAGAATGGAATCATAATGATATAATAGTATATTATAATTCCAGTATAATAACATATATAATATCATTAACTTTATCCTTTACACATACCACATATAGTATTAACGAATCAAATCACTTTCAGGGGGCGGTAGTCCGCACTTCCTAAAATGAAGATATCGTGTTTACCCATAATGGAAACCATAAAGGTATGCCCAAAATGAAAAAAACAGAAGCTTAAGGAAAACATAATCATATTATATATCATATATAAAAATAGTGACATCATAATGGCCACCTTTGAAGGTGTTAAATTAGTATTGAACAATCATTGTTTCGGGAGGTAGAATTTCGCCATCCACGGAAACCGTATGTTCTTTAACCATTTGATGTAGTTGTGTGAGAGTGTAGCTCAAATAAATCTTATAACAACATCCTAGTATATTGAAGATACTGGTGTTGTTACAAAAGAAGTAAATAAAAAGAGTTTAGTGGGTTGGAGAAGCAAAATAAAACAAATGAACATGAGAGAATGAATTACCTTTAAAAGTTTAACTCCTTTTCATTTGAGCCTAAAGGCTTACTTTAAAAGGATTCTGCCCAAAGGTAATCCTCTAGGATGAGGAGATGGATGTGGAGAGAGTAATTGGGCATGGTTTGGCCGAGCCAAAGGCTTGAGGAGTGTCTGTAATGAGGTAGAGGTGGGGGCCTTTTATAAGAGGAGAGGAGGGGCACTTTTGGAAAGTAAAGAAATATTACTTTATTTGAAAAAGTGTTTCGGTTTTAAAAGGACCCACATTAAAATAATTCGTGGATATGGTGATAAGGGTTCGAAATCCACTCATCCAATTGGTTTTGGACATGTGTAGTTCATATATTTTACATTATCTTTCCATTTTATTTAATTCGTCAAATAATGATGTCATCGCTGCATCATTATTATGTCATAAATAATTTAATTTATTTAATGTCTAAAAATTATAAAACAAATACTATAATGTAGGAAATATTTTTATCTTTCCAATGACTATTTATAATCAAAAATCTGATCTTTATAACCCCATGAATTTTTTTTTAAAACATATTATGTTTGTCTCATTTTTACTTTTACATTAAATAAAAAGTTATTTATGTCATTTCCCAACCAAAGTGTCTCCATGGGGTCCCCAAGTTTACCCATGGCTTGTCATGGTCGGACATGAAACAACCAATGAGGGTAGGACATTTTTCTAGGTCATTTTATATTATTAATGCATTATTTATACCTTAAACTGCCCTAATTACAACTAATCGTGATTAAAAACATAATAAGTTACTATTCACCAAAAAATTATTTTACTCTCATTGAACCACATTTTACTTCTTAATGACAACCATGTATGTCGGATTTTTGAAATTCAAAACACAATGATGGCAAAATTTGATTTAAACAGAAAATCAATTTTTATAAGTACCACTTAGTGGTTTCACTATTCATCAAAAATTGAAGTTTTTCAGAAAATTACAAAAAATTCACCCTAAGCAATATTTGATATTACGAATTCAAAAATGAAGTCTATTTTAAAAAATTCAAAAAATATAAGTCACATTAATTAATTTAATAATTAATTCCCGCTATCAGAGGAAATAGCGTGTTTTTATGGAACAATAAGTATCAAAAGATTGACACTAGTTTAAGTCCGATTTCAAAGTGAAATTAATTCCAACGACCACTATTGGATTTAATGGTGAAAATATTTTCTAATTTCACTTTGAAACCAATTAAGAAGATAATCTAATCATATAAATAAATTAGATTAAAAAGCTGTTTTGATGTAAAATGCAGTATTTTTCACTATTCATTTAAAAAATGAACATTGTCAGAAAAATACCAAAAATTCACACAAAGTAAATTTTGATGTCCCAATCATAAAGAATAAGTTTATTTTGACAAACATAGTTTATAAAATTGTCAAAAGATAAATTTAAAAAGGGATTTCCATCATAATATAGTAAAACAATCTTTTAAGAATATTAGTGTATTACATGCTTAAGATTGGATTTATTTTCATTTTAAGCCTCTAAAACACAATCTTAATCATTAATAGACATAGATAAAAATATCTATTATTCATTACTTACTTGGGATGTTACATTCATTCAACAATCATGTGTGGATATTATCTTATTGTATATGAAACTATATAATTTGATCCTCAATATTTAATGGTAGTATTCCATTTAGGTAATTATCAACATGTTATTAATAAGATTCATTTTCATTGTTATGGATTTTTGTTGTGATGTATTCATTAGAAGAAACGGTTTTGAGGTGGTAAGTAGACATTAATAACCCCCTATTTTATTAATGACCGAATTTTTATGGAATTAGTGGATGTTGGGATAGAGGATACTCATAGGGTTGACATATAGTTTAAATAGATTTCTATAGATGGTAGTGACACTACCACCTCACCATGATCTTCAGTTCATGATATACTAGAAACTTGGTAATACATAGATTTTGATGGATCCTTATTAGATGAAACCTTATATGTAGTTATAATAAAATATTCATGTAGAGAATCTAATAAAATTTGGTTTATCTCTCATAGGGTTTAATTGCAGGGTTCTCTAGGTTTGTCTTATAATAATTTGGATTATCGTATAAGGCTCTATATAGACTATTGGAGGTTGAATCATATAGAAATCAAGAATTTTTACCCTCTCGTATGGATCTACAATTATTTTAAACAGTTGGTAAAACAGAGTTTTTTTCAATGATTTTTCTATGGATTGCATATAATTGGCTAAAAGAAAACAATGATGAAGTCTCGAAGGCTACCTTCAGGTGAATGTATATTAAATTTTTGTTAGTGATGATGTATTTCAGTTTCACAAAAACACTTGTTTTGTTCATGGGGCTCTCCGTTTTAGTGTCCTATGAATTCCAAGACCAATTCATAGTCATTTTCATCAATGAAATTTTCATTAAGTTGATATCCAAGAAGGATCATGTTTTTTACATCTTGCAATTTTATGAAATATTTTTTTCATTTAATTTATATTTATTGATAGTTCATGTTCTCATAATAATGATTTTATTTGATAGCATGCATGGCACACAAAATATTGCATTATTAAACCATGAAATAATATTTTTATAACCTAGAAGTTATTTATTTATGTTTTAATAATTTTAACTAATATATGAACAATACATAAAACTTTCCATCTCAAGATAAATTTATTTATAACAACTTAATAAATGTTCAATCAATTTTTGTTAACGTGATTATATGCATAAAAGATATTTTTTTCTTAAATAGTAATTATAAAATAATATATTAAAAATAATTACATAGATTCTAGAGATTGTATTTGATATAATGAAGAATATTTTTTAATTCCTCATATCTGAAATAGATATTTGTGAAATTTTGGGATGTTTTAGAAAATGTTGATTTTATGTGAATAGTGAAGATGTATTGATTTTATTAAAAGTATCACATCATATCAATAAATTAATTGATATTAATTCCTAACTATTTATTAAATGATGGATTAACTATTTTTATATATTTAACCCACTAAATAACTTGAGAATAAACTTTATATTTTATTTAATCATAACTTAATGTATTTGTTTAATAATGGGTTTTTTCGAAAATGACTTGAAGGTGTATAATTATTCATGATATTAATTAATTAATATATAAAATAATTAGGAATATAATAAAATATATTTATACTATATATTTTAGTAATTTATAATTATTATTCATAAAACTAATATTATTAGAAATAGATCTAATATAAATCATCTTTTGAGTAAAAAATTCACTTCTTTAAAACCCTCTTTTTCATCGCATCTGTAGTTTTTTCAATTTAATTTTCTACAATTTCAAAAAATCATTCTGAAAAAATAATTATAAATTTTTAATCAATAACAAACAAACATTATCCTTATGAGTTTTATTAAATATTCTAGAAATATTAATTTTTGGATAAATAGTGAAAAATATTGTGTTTAAATTAAAAACAGCATTTTCTTTTCATTTAAATGAAATTATATAATATATTTTAGATTGTTTCTAATGTAAAACTTCTTATACTATATATCTATATATCCTATTTTGGTCATTATAATATATATAATATTAAAAATTTATTTAAAAAGTCTAAAACCAATTAATAATTTTCTGCTTGATAGCCCTATTTTTCTTCACTTCCACAAGATTAATTTTAAATTAAAACATTCCAATTATGTTAATATAATTCAAAAAACTGTATTAAATATTTTTAATAATAATAATATATCTTATATAATAATTTCAACTTATTTTACATAAATAATTACTTGTGAAAACATTAATAATATTTGCTGTGTTTATGTTAAAAATGGGTTTACATTGGTTGTTAAACTAAAATGATAAGGGTAAGTTAAAAAAACATCCCAAAAACTCATTATATTTAAATATATATACATTATAAACTTTATTATTGAGATTTCACATTATTATATCCTTGTGGAATGAAAATAACCTATGTGAAATTATTTCATTGAAAACTATTACACATTTTCAAATGACCTCACTTATAAAAGGAAAACACTTCTCCACTACTAATCACACAATAAAAAAATTATTTGGTAATAACTAATCATAATAACTTCCAAGTTCCCTCCTTATATCCTTCAGTCATTATATTGTATATAAATGCTATATAGGAAGGCTTTTATTCAAATAGTAAGGTAGATAGTTGAAAAATATGCAATGATCATCAATTAGATTTTTAGTTGAATTTCGTCCTCCACCTACCCAAATTATTATTAAATCACAATGATATAATCTAACATATATATGCCCAATAAATTTATGATAATCTAATTACCCATAACAATTTCTACTTCCATCAAATGTTTAATGAAATCATCATTTATGTGTTTGTTGGACTACCGCCTCATAAACAATCCAAATTGTTTTATCAAAAATACCTCACTAATATAGAAATAATTATATATTTTTTATAAATGAGAAAAATTATATTAATATTATTTTTGATTTATTATACAACACATATATTCATAGACATCAATTTTTAGTAATATAATGACTTCTCTCATGTATGTGAAGGACTATAACCTCGTGAAAGAAAAGTGATTCATTAAAAATTTACATGAAAGGTAATATGTATATTTTAATTAATATATGTTAAATATATGAAAATATAATTGTTTTATAATTATATGCTTTATTTTATAGTTCATTTTTTCTATCTATCAAGAAAATGGAAACACAATCCATTTGTACGTATTGATTACTGTCTTAATGGGTGATGTATTTAATTATATATATCTAAATATAATGGATTACTATAAATAAATAATTATTGAATATTAATTGTATTTTTATCATGATTCTAATTATGAATATTTAATAATCATTATAAAATTATGAGGACAAAAAATAGCAAATCCAAATATACATGATAATCAATGTAGTTATTTCATGAAATGTGAATTTAGAATATAGTGGTTAATAAACTGTTTATAATTTGATATATGTAAATTATATATGGTACTAGATATTTAATTATTTATAATTAATTTATTTCTAATAAACATAATGTTATTATACTTTAGTGTTGATTTTGAGTGAATGAATTTTAGACTTATGTAACAATATTTCCAATCTCTCTTTAATTTCAGAGAGACATATAAAAATTCATCGATAGTTTCTTTTATATATATTATATTATTACACTATGAAAATTAATATCACGTGTATCATAATTTTCATGAAATAAAATGTTTAATTTGATGAAATTATTTATTTATTCTAATAATTTAGATGAATAATAATGTAATGAAGGATTTTCATCATAATTTTTAATCTTCTGAGAAACAGTCCTTATTCACCTCATATTTCTTTTTATGTGGTGTATATATCTCCCAATAATGAATTCTATTATTAATATTCATAAAAATAATTTTGATTAAATATTTATTTTAAAATATGGTATTATTGGGGTTTATCATTCATGAATTACTAAAGTTGTAAGGTATTTTCGTCTCAATATTATTTCATTGAGACATATGTTATGTTATGAAACTATCATCATTTAAGAGGTGTATATATAAGAAATTTGACAAGTAGTATGATGAATTGATTTTTATTATTTATTTTTATGGTTCTTTAACTCATATTCCTTTATGGGTATTATATTTCGATGTTACTAATGTGGTAATGATTTAATGTTACAATCTCATCCTTATTCAGGATTGTATATGAATAATTTTCTATTGATAAAATTTAATGATTAATCTCCCAATATGCCATGAATTTTATTCTCATATGTTTATTTCCTGAAAATAAATTTTCTCCCATCATTTTCTTAAATTCATGTTCATAGGATATCCAAACTAATGTCTTTAAGATAATTCTATCATTCAATCAAAAAATCTTTTTATTCATAATCTATACATTGTAAAAGATGGTTTTTTTTTAAATTTATTAAATAGTTTATTAAATAATTTATTAAATAAATTTGTATCCATATTTAAAATATCTAATTTTTTTAACAAAACCATTTAATATTTTTCGAAAGAATACCATTTAGATTACAATGAAAATTATAAATTAATCATTATTTTGACATGTAAGGGGTGAATGGAAGTTTATGGTATCATGAAAATTATTTTATTTTGTGAATATTTATATGTAATCAAGGTTATTTTGAAATATATGGATTTTGATAATTTTATATGTTTTAAAAAGTGTATTCCAAATCGATAAGTATATTTTCATCATGAAATCATCAAATTTATTTTAATACTTCTTTTATAAATAATAATTTTTATTTTAAAATAAATTCCTATTCAATATTTTTAATTACACATAGTTTTAACTATATGTTTTAAAATAAATTTTATTTTCCTCATGAATCATTCCAAGAGATTTATCAATTAAAATTATTCTTCATATAATATGACACGCTTTGAGGTTAAATATTCTTTATTTGGGATCTGATCCAAATATATCTTTCTAATTCTTTATATTTTTGGTTTTTGTATCAGATGATGTGATGTTTATGAAACTAATTTCCCTTACATTTGTCATACCATGATATACATTTTATGTATAGCGTATATCTTTATAAGTTATTCTAGGAAAAAATAATGAAATGATTGTAAAACATGTATCATTACCACATGTTATGATATAATGAAATGTTTTTGAAACCCATTCCATTACATGGGTTATGATATGATTAATGTTTTAAAATCTATAGGAACAATTATATAATGTTTTTATTATGTATCATTTGGTACTAGTATCTCCCTCCAAGGCACTGAGTAATGATAAATATTATATTTTCTAAAAAGGTACATGAGTGGTTAATCCATGCCCATAAAACTATGTAAACTAGTGGTTATCTCATGATTGAAGACGGTACATGGGTGGTTAGCCCAATCCTAAAATTTTTTGAATTCCAGGGTTGGTATCCTTGACATATGAGTTTCAATAATTATGTATATGCCACAATAATATGTTTTTTTTTTCAATTTTATACTCTCATGACTAATTTTCTTTGTCTAAAATATGATTAAAGTCCCATAAACTAACAATAATTGTGCCATGAATCAATATTATAATCTTGTATATATAGGGTATGGTTTTCAAAATGAAATTCCCCTTTTCTCTTACCCTTATATTAATTTTAATCTTACATACCTTCCTGATTTACACTTACTAGGAATCTAAACGCACATGTATTATGTTTCATTTAACCAAGTAATGAATAATTTATTTAATTGTGGTATATTGTTAATAGTACTAAAGGGGGAGATAATTTTGTGAATCTTTGAAAATATTTTGTTAATAAATAATATTTTTTTACACCTATATATTTTGAGAATTTGGTTTCGAATAATTTTAATCATTTTGATATTTCATGCAATTATCAATATAGTCTTCCTAAATTAAAGCAATAAATTTTACATGCATCAAATGAAACACCTAGATAATCATTTAATAAAAAAGAAAATAATATCATCTTTCATTATACATAACTCTGAGAATATAATACATTACATGCAAGACTATCATTCCACCGTGGATTTCATAACATGCAAGACTGAGTTTTACTGAACAATAATATATTATTAAAAATGTTATTATTTAATATTATAATATATAACATCATTTTAAGTTGGTAAGAATGAATAGTATTTAATAACTTATGAAAATAAAATATTAAATTAATTTTTCACACATTAATTAGAAAAGAATATTAGAACCAACTAAATATAAACGGAATGATTTTATAAAAAATAAAATATTACAATAGAATTTTATCCTAATATATTAAATTAGTTACTATTTTTGTATTATATTAATTAAATATATATTTTATATTTACAATCATATATATTTTTTACATTCATTTAATAAATTAGTTACTATTTTTGAATTAAATATATATTTTATATTTCCAATCATATGATTTATTGAGTTCGGATTTAATACAAATGTTATCTGAAATGAGAAATATATAATTATTTTTTAGTTTAAATATTTAGTGATTTCCAAAAAATATGTTAAAAAATGACGATGATTTAAATAATTAATTTAATTGCAATGTGATATTCATAGAAAACACATTATTATAGGAATCATAAATCATAATTTATTTTTGATGTTTATATAATGACTACCAAATAAACAGATGATTGAATTTTTTAATGTAAATTTGATGTTATTTTAGGTATTATAGATTATTAATGATTTATGGAAAATTTGATTCTGTTAACATTGATGGATTGTAATTATTTATTTGATTTAAGAAATATATTAAATAATTTATGGTTTTATAAATGTTGAAAGGAATAATGGATGTTTTTATTGACGATTTACTGTAATTTAGTTTATTACTATGTTATAAAAGAATATATGATGAAGATATTCACATACCTATAAGGTGATAATCACAAGGTACATTATGATATACTAGGAAATAATGTATTTTTTTTGAAAATTTTTTATACCTTTATTATAAATTTTTGTATGGATTATAAGCTCACCATTTATAGAATGGTTTTATTTGAACAATTGATTATGTTTTTGAAATTAACACAATACATAACTATATAATTAATTGTCTAAATTACATAACCAATAATAATGGTTTTTAAAAATAGAATGAAGAAATTCCTTTTAATTATTTTTTGTATTTTTTATAGCATTAAAAAATATTGAAAAGAGTCTTAGAGTATGAGATGAAGAGTAAATTTATCACAGGACAACCAACTGATGAAATTGTGCCTATACAATAAAAATATATCATGTGAGTAGATTTTCAAATGTTTTCTACCTATATGGAAAAAGACTTCCCCAATAATATGATATGGATATTCAAAAAAATTTATGATATCAAGGATCTTTATTATGGATGTTTTTTATTACATTATATTTATTAACCTTCTATGGATCTCAGAATTTACTATGATCAGTGTTCTCTACCATTATGAATCATTATTTGGTTGTTGGTTTTCTATTATATATCCATGTTTTTACATCCCACATATGTTCTATTTTTTGGATAAATTTTATGTGTTATTCTAGATGACTTCCTCACATCCCATTATATTTTTCAATCGAACTTTTTAATAACACATATTATGCTGTTTTTTTTATGAACGAATTTTTAAAATTTAACCTTTGATGACTGAGAATAATTTCAAGGAATAAATTCTCTTTAAAATAGGTGTAATTTTCCATCCCTTGATTTTATGAATTTTTTTAGTGTACTTTGAATTTTTGGATAGTTTTATTTTCACGCAGAAGTGTGTTTTTTAAATCATGCATGGCACGTGGCATAAAGATTCAGTGAACCATGAAATAATGTTATTTTAACATATCCATTAAGTATGTGGTATGAATAGAATTAACTAAATTATGGAACATACATCTAAATAACCCAGTAAATAAAAATATATTTAAAATATTTAGAAAATAATCATTCATGTTTTAGTAATGTTATTATAATCATAATAAATAGGCTTTATTCAAAATGATTTTTATTGTTTTCTGTAGGAAATTATTTTTTATATTTTAACAAATATATATGATAAAATGAAATTCATTTTTGAAATAATTATATACAAATTAATTAGTGGATAATCATTTTTTAGAGGATATTGATTTTTTAGGGAATAGTGTAAAATAACCATTTCAAGAAAACTATTATTTTATTTTAATAAATTAATTAATCTAGATTCCAAAATTTTTTCTATTTAACAAAATTAATATTTATTTATATTGATTTCACTTAATTACTTTTGAATGAACAATAAATTGGAATTTATTATATATTTATCTTTTGGTCTAAAAAGGGATTTCTTGAAAACTATTTTGATGTGAACAATGCTCCTAAATTTTAATTATTTAAAATAATAAATATTGTGGAATGTTTTAAATTAAAATTATGGATTATATATATGTAATGTTTTAATGATATTCATTCAATGATTATTAATATACATAGAGTTAACATTATATCATCTTTTACTGTAAAAATAAAATTCTCCAAAAGCCATATCATTGATGTATTTGTGGGTTTTGTTTTAAATTTAATTTCAATGAAATTTTGGAATATTTTCTTAAAAAATACAATTATATGTTTAAGTAATCATTAAAAAAAAATTCATGATTTTTTTATAATTTTATTTTATGATTTATTTTTTTATGAGTAGTGAAATGACTGGATTTTAATTAAAAACTGCATTTTCTTGTGAATTATTTATACTAACATATTAAATTTTAAATATTTATTAAAACAAACACAGTAAAATTATTTTCTTATTTATCATATTTTGGTAATTTTGATATATTTGATATTGAATTTTTTATATACAAATTTTTTAAAGATTTGAACATTTTCTGCTTGAAAACCCGCTTTCTTATTGTATCTCCAGGATTAATTTTAAATTAAAAATTTCCAATTAATTGATTGAAATTATTCAATATATATTCCATATTTTAAATCATTATAATTTATATTATATAATAGTGTTACAATAATTTTTTACCTTAATTAATAATAAACATGGTAAATATTATTTACCATAGTAAAATTTAAAATGGTTTATCGGAGGGGGGTTAGACTAATGAGATATGGGTACAAAATAACACAAAAATATTTTAAACACAATTTGATGAAAGTATTGAGACATTATACCATCTATAAGTGATAATGGTCCATTAATTTGACCTTTTCAAATGAAAAGAAACATGATTATAATCCATTCTTTCATAAAATAACATGTGTGTCGATCACCACGCTTGTAAAAGGCCTCTAATTCACTTATCAGTCATAAAAAATACATCCTTATTACATCAAAAATACATTCCATGTACACTTTTAAATCTACCATGTCTCGTCCTATATGATCTAGTTTGGACTTGAATCTATCCATGGAATTCCTCAGGTGAAAACCAAAGGAGGAAACCTGAAGAAGATGTCATGTTTATCAATAAGTGATTATGTTTTATTTATTCATCCACCTATATAAATAAATTTCAAAACATTTTTATACATTAAAATTATTATATAAAATATACAAATTTTTTATTATGTTAATTGAATAAAAAAATATCAATAACTCCAAAAAATGAATTATGAAATCATTATTCTTCTGTACGATGGACAATGACATCCCAAACCAATTTAATTTTTTTCCTTTAATTGTCCTCAGTGTTGTTTATATTGATTTATTTATTTTTTTCATATGATATTTATGATGTTATTATGCTTCAATATTTATTATTTCATATAACATTATAGTCTATATTTTCTATAAATATGATAACGTCTCTCGAGTGTATAACGAACTACTACCTCATTAAGAAATGTGATTTGTTTACACATTAAATGGATGTTAATAATTATGGGGTTGAAAAAAATTATATATATATATATATATATAAATGAAAATCTAATTTTTAGTATTTTATTTAATTTTTTTTCATTTTATATGTCTTGAAAATAGAAACAATGTTCATATATACATACATCATAATGTCTCTATGGATGATGTATTTCATTTTTTATATCTGAATTTTTTGGTAAATATAAAAAAAAATTGAATATATATATGACATTTTATTATTTTAATGAATCATTAGATGATGGATCAATGACCAATTTATGTGAACTGAAAATGAAAAATAAAAAACATATATGAAAAACAAAGTTTTCATTTCTCGAAACAAACCTATAAAAGAAATGTTTATTAATGGTTAGTAAAAGGTAATTAGTTAATCATATATGTTATGGAATATAAATTTTTTTTTTGAAATATTTATAAATAACTTAACATTTTTCTATAGGATGACTTAACATGTATGAATGAAGTCTATATATTCTGTAATGAAATTTCTAGTGTCTCTATTATTTTTGGGAGACAAATGAAAATTCAACACATCATTATTTTTTGTGGTGTAACACTAAAACATTGAAATATTATATCAATAATATCCTAATTTTAATGATATTTATGTTTTAATTTTATATTAATATTTATTAAGTCTTATGATTAAAAATATTAGTAAACTTGTAAGGGATTTTCGATACACTTTTTACTTCTGTGATACACATGCCCTATTTACAACCAATTTATATAATTTGTCTTATATAATTTTCTTTAATGTATTTTATGATTTATATACATTAAATTATTTGGATTTAAATATCCATGTTTTCATCTCACATTCATGATGTTTATTGTTAAAAGGATAATAATGTGGTGAGGTATTTTAATCTCAATTTTACTTTCTGGACAAGTATGTTTGTTTATTAACAATCTTATTTTATGATTTGTATATGAAACCAGTTTCACAAGTAATATCATGAATTTATTTCTCCTCATGATATTTGTAGTTTCATTTATTGATATTCATTCATGGGTCTTATATTTCAATATTCTTATTGATGTAATAATTTTATTTCACATTCTTATCATCTATCATGATTGTTTATGAATATGATTGAATGATCATATATTATGACACATATCTCAATAAACTCATGAATTTATTTATCCCATAGATATTTCATAAAATAAATTATTTCCCTTCATTTTCCACTATTCATGTGCTCGTAAAACCTAACCAAATTAATAAAAATTGTCTATTTGGCTGAAAACCCTTATTCTCACTAAATTATTTTTTCAGAAATGTTTTCAAAAAATATTTTAACAGTTTTAAAATTATTTATTAAAAAATGTATCATTTTTTTATCTTTTTAAAAAAATGATTTTAATCTTCATTTTGTTTTCACAAACAATTCATGTTTTTGTGTAACAAAAATGTGAAATGAATCATTATATTAATGTGTATGAAATGAATAGATTTTTTATTCATTAAAGAACATTATTTTAATTGAGTCTCCATGTATAGTTTTTCATTATTACATTAAAAAAAGTTGATTTCAAAAAAAGGAATTTTTAAATAGATTTTTTCAATCAAGAAAGTATATTTTCACATTAAATAATTTAAATAAATTTTTACGAATCCATTTTAATTTTACATTTTTATATTCAAGGACAGTAGTTTCTAGTATATTTTATGATTTTTATTTTTAAATATTTTTCAATGATAAATAATTTTAAACTAGAATCATTCCATGTGATTATCCATAAAAAACATTCTCCATCAAAAATGAAAAGCATTGTGGTTACTTCTACTTTAATGGGGAAATAAACCATTTATACCATTCTATTTATTTTTCAAAATATTTTTCATTTATGATGATGTGATATTTGTGAATATTATTTCCCTTTAACATGTTTTAGGATGATATAAATATTTATGACACCCACATCTTTTCATGGGTTATGAAATAAAGAAATGATGAAATTTTTATTATCCCTTTACCTTTTCCCCAAGTTAGGATATGATGAAATGTTTATGGAACACATTTCATTTCATGGATTATGAAATTATTAATGTTTTGTAACCTTGTGAACTCTTAATTGATTATATTAATATGAGGGTTGGGAGATATATCTCCCTTCAATGTAGTTTTCAGTGATAAATATTCTATGATCCAAGAGAGTAACCAAGTGGTTATCCCACACTTCTGAAAAATGTAACACATGAGGTTATATCAATCAAGAATTAGGTAAAATAGTTGTTATCTAATACTAACAAGTTATAAATGTGATGGTGGGTATCCATGATATATGGTTTCCTATGATTATTTATATTCCCAAAATCCATGTTTTATGACAATGTTGTTCTCCCATGGATCATGTTCTTGGATTCACTTTTGATTCAAGACTCATGAACAATCATTTTTTATACCATGTCAAATGATCATTACCTTTGATATGTAGGGTATGGATTTTAAATGTTATGATAATGTTCACACACCCAATTGTTCATGATGTTATTACTTATCACCATTGATCATACATAATGATCATATGTGCTCATCGTTTCCTATATTTACATTCCCTATGCTATGATTATTGATTTTATTTGTGGGTTGTTGTGAATATTAACACAGGGGAAGGTCATTTTGAGAGATATTGATTATATTTAATTAATTATGAATAATTTATTCAAATATTCAAAAAGAAATTACCTATTACAATACTCATGATTGTGTTTATTTAAATAAATGAACATTCATCTTGATAGTTGTAATGTCCATATATGTGATTATTGGGTCACGATAATTTAAACCTGATAAGATATCACTTATACGATCATTGATTCAACTAGATACCTTGAATGATTTATAACTATAAATTCTTGAAATTATATGTTTATTTCATTAGAAATGTTGTATCCCAGAATGTTGTTCTTATGAACATTTCAATGATTCAGGTTTTTATTTCCTTGCCATAAACAAATACTTTTGTATGGGCTGATAACATTTTTGTTTATGTGAGATATTATTAGAGTCTCGTATATATTTTTTCATATATTTTATCAACTATTATTTCTTATACCAAGAATTAAAATGGATTTATCTGGATTAGTTAGTGTCATGCATTATGTGGATACCTTCGTGGAATATTGATCAGTGCTCCAATTTCATATAGAGGTGGGTTTTTGTGATATTTTTTGATAATTACCATTTATGATTAGTATGAATCATAATGTAAAATATGTTAGTGATCCTTTATGGATATAGTTATTTGTGTCCCTAAGAGAATACTTATTTCACTGTTGTTATAGTGATAACAACAGTAATGATTTTGGTGAATTTTTGGGTGAGGTTACATCATCAGGGATCAATTTGCGATTTCTACATATCATAAGATTTTGAGGTATGTCTTTTCTCATCATGGAAAAAATAATCATTTCTAATAGAAGAATAATTCTTTTCAATATTATGAGTTTAATATCTCCAAAAACTCAGAAAAGTAGAATTTTTTGGTCGAAGCATTAAGAGGGATGTCATAGGAGGATGTTGATTGAGATTTCATAGATTCATGGAAAACTTTGTTGGAGATATATTTGATGCTCATAGAGAAATTTTTTTTTATAGAAGGATTCATATTTTACATGAATGTGATGTGTCCTCTGATGGAGATAACGGTGGAGTATTGGTTAGGTGAATTAAAGTAAGATGGTATGTAATTTTTTTTGGCTATAATGATCTTTAAGAGACATGGATGATGGATACTCGAAAATCAATGTTTTTTCTAGGTGTGGTTCACATTGGGTGAAATGAAAGAGGGATATATTTATGAGTTTCATATATCACCATGGAATTTATACCAAGGATTATGAAATTTGTACTTTGTCTTAAGATTGTATATTTTGTGGACCATGATGAAATGGGTAGTAGAAGTGTTTTTGGATAAATGTTTTTTTACATTAGTAAAGGAAGATAACTTGGTTCCTTGAGGTTTATTGTATCTCTTAAATTATCCAAACTGGTATTGTGATGCAATCTGAATGGTTTTTATCATAGTGTCACCCCACGATCAGAAATAATTTCATATTAGTTGTGTAACCATGGATGGGGTAAGTAAATTTGCTAATATCCTTGTGATAAAGGAGTCATGTGGCATTTATGTTTTGGTTATGTGTTATGTAGATGATGTGGTTTTATTTCATTGAGTTACAATTTCTATTTTTATATATAAGTATTCTCATTTTACCATACACTATGGAGAGTATATAAACATTATTTTAGAACATAGTTTCACCACACCTCTCCATTACACCATATGATTTAATTGAAGAGTAACCAGTACATCTGAACTGTGGAGGATATGTGGTAGAAATGCATTATAGACTTTATCAGATACAAGGAAATTTACATTACATTTTATGTCTTTTCTTATAATAATGGATTACACTCACTTGTTGTTATGTGACCATTTTTTCATTGACTTATAGGATCATTCATTCTCCATTGAGAGATTCCAAATCTATGGATTCTTCAGTTCTCAGTTCTAATGTATTGAATATCATGTTAAAGAGCATTTAGGTTGTTCACATGATAATTTAACCAACATAGGGATATAAAATTTCATATTTTGACCTTACAATTAGGTCATTTGAGTTAGACATTAGTTACTATGTGTTCTTGGGATTTTGTACTCGGCATTGGTAGTGGAGTTTTAGACGAAGGTGCGTAGTATTGCCTTAGTTTTTTGGTCCCTTGGAGGTTATAATTCACGTTGTTGAGGTTTATTATTAGTTGGACATCACTCCATGAATAGACCAAACACATGAAAATATACATGTCTCCCAACTCTATCAGTATCACCATATTGACTCCCAGGTCATTGACTTGGGATAATTTGGTATCGTTGATAACCCAACAACCATTGATGGGATAGTGGAGGTCTAATATGATATATATAAGGATATTAATTGACATAAAATTATCATTTCTAATTTATTATTATGGAACCATGTCTTTTAGGAGAGTGTGAGGGATTGTGAGATGAAGATGTTGTCCCCATACCCATAGTTATTTTTAGTTTCGGTTATATTTCATTTCTTTATTGATGTGGTTTTTTGATTTTATTATATTATTAGATGTAATTTTACCTACTGTGACATGAATTAATGTATTTATCTTATAAATAAGGGGAATACTAATTCCTAATCCAAAACCCTCATACAATGAAATGTATTTATACTGTGCAGGTGTGTCATTTCATCACAAAGAGGATAATATATAGACATTTAAAATTGAATTCATTGTTCTTTGTGCTCATATAAGTGATGTGTGGTTGTTTTGGGGATCACTGGTTTCTGATTTTTAGAGGATTGTATGTTGGGGTTGATGGTACTGTGGATAAGTGGAGGCTTGAAAATAACATTAGCTGTTTTAGTTAGATTTGATTTTTGAAATGACCCTTGAGATGAATCTCATGGGATAGTTTATTAGACATTTACCCATATCAATTTAGTTTTTTATTTGATTCTTAATGGATATAATGGATTAATATGAATATTATGTGATATTTTGGACCCTTCAACATATTAATTTTATTGAATTATAGTGGATCTCGTGTATTTGGGAGGCCCCACTGAGTTTGGAGGTTATTTAGTGGAGATAGAGGAAAGCTTTCTTTCTATAGTTGTGTTGTGGTGTATAGAATATGGGTAAGGACATGAATTTATACATGAAAAATTCTAGTGTTAATGAAAAATAATTCAATTCAAAAAAATTAAATTTACATTTTGGTTTATAATATTATTGAATTTGGAAAAACTATTTCAAATTAAACCCATACATTTGAAGTGGACTGATCGTACCACGATTCACTGTTTCATTTTCACGCTTACACCGCTGTGCTAAACATATTTTGTATTAAAAATTATAAAAATATTATCAAATCATGATTCATGTTTGATTCAATAATTTTGTGTTTATCACTGTTAAATAGGGAAATGATACTTGTTTTGAAAATTACAATGTAGGTGGAGGTGATTTGGAGGGCCCATGATGAAGTCCTCGAAAAATGGGTCAAACTGCGCAGGATCCAAGAAGTTCAGTGGACTAAAATTCATACTGACACTAAACCGTGCATTCAAATGGGCTGCGATTTTGTGGTCGTATCCAAAACGCATTGGTCTACAACTTTCATTTACTAACCCAAGAGAAATTCGGTCATTAAGGGGCCCTACCGAACTGATCTATCCAAGCCACCGAATTTGGACCAAGTCAAATGCGGTGTTCTGTATTTTATTAATAACGTGAGCTTTAGTTGTCTAAACGTTTCCAAACATTCGTTGGAGACAGTCAAGCAGTAGGGATACAACTTTTCTATTTTCTCCAAAGCGATATAAGACTGTCTGAAGGCCTAAACGCTTCGTGCAAGTGGATTGATGAAATCTGTGTGCCCAAAACCACCTTCCACATTTCCTATAAAAGGGAACCTTGGGCTCCTCATTTGTAAGTTCGCCCAATGAGTGAAGTGATGGCAAGTTGGAGTCCCATAGGAGTCCCCTAATCAAATTGGAGGTTCTGGTGACCCCTATCCTCAGAGGGGGATCAACAATGAAGAAGGAGTTCAACCCGAGTTTCCTCCTCCTCCCGATGTCGAGCTAAAAGTTGGGTGTTCGTTGTGAGGGAGCTACACACATGTCAAGGGAGTTCCGATGCGTAAAATAGCTACTGGTTTGGAGTAATTTGGGTGTTTAAACATTTCATTCAATGTATCTTATTTTAGTTCAGATTTGAATGCTTTATTTGATACATGCGATTGTTATGCTCTTAATTTCTAGCTGATCGGTGTGAGGTTTTGAGTGCGTGACTTGTGTTGTTCTGATTGGACATCACAAGAATCCTTTTCATACCCATCATATTGAGATTTCAATGTGCTTTGGAAGCTCTTATTCCATGCATAAGTACTGGACCTTGACAATACGATTGTTACATCAAGGTTTGGTCCTTAAAGCACTGAAATAAAAGCTTAGGAATTAATCGGGATTCCAATTAATTCCAACCAAAGAATTACTCTAAACCTAAGATGAATCTCTATGAACAATGAACTTGATATGTGTGTAGTGAAATCACATCGAAACTTTTATCTCATATTTCTCAAAATCCACTTGGGCACTCATCCTTTAAGTTATTTCAACTAAGTCATTGTTTTAAACTATTTTCAAAACCACCCCCTCTCTTAGTCATTTTTATTAAAAATACACACTCTAAACCTACCAAATCTCCTTGAGAGATGACCTAGGGTTTAACCTAGACTATAAATAAACCTTAAAAATATAATCAATTTGACATGTCACGACAGCACGGTCAAATTTTGGCGACGTTTCCAGGGAGTTCTTTGGTTTTTTGTTCGTGTTTTTGATAAAAGTTTTGTAATTTTTGTGAATATTTGTTTGTTTTATCCTCTACCTTTGCATTTGTTTTTGTGTTATAATTTATTTATTGTGTAGGTTCTTTGTATGATGTGTTCTACTTCGGGAGACCTAAAAACTTTCGAACCCGAACCGGAGAGGATCCTACATCAACAAAACCGAGACATACAAGACCACACTTTGAAGGAGGAGACATCAAATCTTAAAAATATTCATGATCCTTCTTCTTCTGAAACCAAAGTTAAAATTGAACATAACTTGTATAACATGGCTGAAAATAATAGAACCCTAAAAGAACTAACCTCACCTGATGTTGATAATCAACCCACTTACATTCAATTACAAGGCGAGGCACCCAATTTTGATCTAAAATCTGGTTTAATTCATTTATTTCCATGATTTCATGGAATGCATGGAGAAGATCCACATAAGAATTTAAAAGAATTTCATACTGTGTGTTCAACATTAAAACCTGCTATTGTGGATGAAGAACAACTAAAACTTATGGTATTTTCATTTTCATTAGAAGAAACGGCTAAAGATTGGTTGTATTATGTTAATTCACCTATTAGGGGCTGGGCAGACATGAAACGCCTTTTTTTTGAATAATACTTCCCAGCCTCTCGAACTGCAACTATAAGGAAAGAAATATGTGGTATAATACAATCTCAAGGGGAAACACTTCATGAATATTGGGAACACTTTAAAAGGTTATGTTCAAGTTTCCCACACCACCAAATAAGTGATCAACTTTTAATTAAATATTTTTATGCAGGTTTGATTCGTATTGATCGAAATATGATTGATGCTGCTGAAGGTGGTGCATTGGTAGACAAGATCCCAATTGCTGCAAGAACCCTAATTGAGACCATGGCACAGAACACTCAACAATTCAATTCAAGGACCAGTGTACCCATTCGAGGTGTCCATGAGGTGCAAAGTACTGAATTCGAGAAGAAGGTGGACACAAAGTTCGAAGAGGTAAGTACCCTTATACGACAAATTTCCCTCTCCCAAGGGAAATATCAATCTCCTCCTCCCATCCATTGTGGAATCTGCTCTTCTGGAACCCACTTTTCTTACCAATGTCCTCAATTGAGAGAAACTTTTGAGAGTTGTGAGGCAATATTTCCAGGATGCCCCTTTAACCAACACATTAGGCAAGAACCATACTATCCATCCAAGCAAGGGTGGAAGGACAACCAAGCCTATAGGCAAGGTGGTTATTCAAACAAACCTCAATAACAATGGAACCAACAGGGTCAGAGTAGTCATCCACCACCACCTAGAAATCCTCAACCACCCCAATGGCCATTCCAAACACCCCCTCAAAAAACCGAGCCTAGCCTAGAAGATATGATGAAGAAAATGGCTACCAAAAATATCCAATTCCAACAAACCACCCAAGCAGCCATACAAGACCTAAAGACCCAAATAGGCCATCTTGCCAACTCGGTGGGGGAAATCCAAAGTCATGGTTTGGGTAAACTACCATCTCAACCAGTAGTAAACCACAGGGATAAAGTAAATGTTAGTGCCATCACCCTTAGGAGTGGGAGACAACTAAAAATCCAGATGACCCCTCCATTAGAGTCCTCCCATCAAAAAGAAAACCACTATCCCAGCTGCAGAAAATGGTCCAAGAGAAGAAAAACCTTTTCCTGAGAGAAGCCCTTCCAAGGAAAGACTATGGTTGTTGATGAGCCACCTATCACAACCATTCCGCTTCCATTTCCTCAAAGGGCTGCCCAACCTAGGAAACAAAAAGAAACTAAACTTGATAAAGAAATCTTGGAGACTTTCAAAAAAGTGCAGGTTAACATTCCATTGATTGATGCCGTCAAGAAAATTCCGAGATATGCAAAGTATCTGAAGGATATTTGTACACACCGAAGGAGGCTTCATGGTGATGATAAGGTGATCCTGGGGAGTAATGTTTCAGCATTGATAGAGCCATCACTTCCCACCAAGTGTAATGATCCTGGAACATTCTCGATTTTGTGCACCATAGGGGAGTATTCATTCTCCAATGCTATTATTGATTTTGGTGCTTCTATTAATGTGATGCCTCACTCTATTTACTCTTCATTGCAGTTCGGTGAACTGAATCGAACTGTTATTGTCATTCAGCTAGCAAATCGGAGTACATCACACCCCTCTGGTGTGCTAGAGGATGTTCTTGTGAGGGTGCAAAATTTACTTTTTCCTGCTGATTTTTACGTGCTTAAAATGGAAGATGATATGATGAATGGAAATGACCCAATTATATTGGGGAGACCTTTCTTGAAAACCGCCAAAACCATAATTAATGTCCATAATGGTACATTATCTATGTATTTTTGTGGTAATATTGTCCACTTCAATATCCTTGAGGCCATGAAGCACCCCTCAGAAGAACACTCCTCTCTCTCTGTCAATTCAATTGATGTTCTCCCTTACCTTGAAACAACTTATTTTCATTCCCCTGATCCCCTTTTTGATTTTTCTTCATTGATTGAAATGTTAGGTAATGAATCATGCATTGATTGTTGTAGCGGTCTAGTGAAATGTCATGCATGTTTGATAATTGATGATTTCATGAACACAGAGGATCACATGACCATCGATGATACTGCTAAGCTTGTAAAATCTCATTCCTCATCTGAGGATGTTACAATTGAGCAGTTAGATGAGATTAGTGACTTCTCACTATCACACACACTAAAGTCAATCCAAAATCCCCCATAATTGGAACTAAAACAACTACCTCAAGATTTAAAATACTCATATCTTGAGAATGGAAACAAGTTGCCCGTCATCATTGCTAGTTCAATCCCTCTTGAGCATGAATTGAGACTGCTTGATCTTTTGAGGAAGTATAAACAAGCTTTGGGATGGACACTTGCTTACATTCCTGGAATTATCCCATCAATTTGTACACATAATAATTTATTAAATGATGATGAAAAACGAGTGACGCAGTCAAACGTCGACTGAACCCAAACCTTCTTGATGTTGTTAAAAAAGAAGTTACAAAATTGTTGGATGCTAGAATCATATACCCTATCTCTGACAGCCAATGGGTCAGTCCCGTTCAAGTAGTTCCTAAAAAAACTGACCTTACTGTAGTTAAAAAATGAAAAAAATGAATTGGTTCCAACTCGTGTGTTGAATAGTTGGCGTGTCTATATAGACTATCGTCGACTAAACCAACACACTAGGAAGGACCATTTCCCATTTCCATTCATTGACCAGATGCTAGAGAGTCTATAAGGGATGTCCCATTACTATTTCCCTGATGGGTATTCTGGATACTTTCAGATTCATATTGCCCCTGAGGATCAGGAAAAGACAACCTTTACTTGCCCCTTTGGTACATTTGCTTATATAAGGATGCCATTTGGTCTTTGCAATGCTCCAGGTACTTTCCAACGATGTATGGTTAGTATTTTTTCGGATTACCTGGAGAATTGCATGGAGGTTTTTATGGATGATTTTACTGTTTATGGATCCTCTTTTGATGAATGTTTGAGTAGTCTTTCTTCTGTCCTACGTCACTGTATTGAAAGGAATCTTGTATTAAATTATGAGAAATGCCATTTCATGGTGCGACAAGGCATAGTCTTGGGACATGTAATTTCTGGGGAAGGTATCCAAGTGGAAAAATCAAAAGTAGATATCATTTCCTCCCTAGCATTCCCTAAAAATTTTCGGGATGTGCGGTCTTTCCTGGGTCATGCTGGATTTTATCGTCGTTTCATTCGTGACATTAGTAAAATTTCACTCCCCCTCTCTCGATTACTCCAAAAAGAAAAAGAATTTTATTTTGATAAAAAATGTGAGGAAGATTTCAATAAGTTAAAATGGAGTCTCACGTCACCCCCTGTAATCCAACCACCTCGGTGGGATTTACCATTTGATCTCATGTGTGATGCCTCTAACTATGCAGTTGGGGCAGTCTTGTCACAAAGGGTCGATCGAGCTCCACTTTTCATTGCCTATGCCTCACGTACTTTGGACCCTACCCATGCAAACTATAGCACAACTGAAAAATAATTTCTTTCCATTCTGTTTGCCTTGGATAAATTCAGGTCATACCTTTTAGGGTCCAAAGTCATTGTGTTCTCAGACCATGCAGCCCTCCGGTATCTCCTTAAGAAACCGGAAGCCAAACCATGTCTCATTCGCCGGATGCTCCTCCTTCAAGAATTTGATCTAGAAATTAGGGATAAAAAATGAGAAGAGAATGTGGTTGCTGACCATATCAGTAGGATTGTCCCATCCTCGGACATTGACTCATCCCCCTGTATTCCCATAAATGAATTGTTTCCTGATGAGCAATTGTACCGAGTGCAAGATGATATTCCTTGGTATGCTAAAATTGTAAATTATTTGGTAGCATCTTGCATTCCTGCTGATTTCACCAAAAACCAGGCCAACCGTATAAAACATGAGTCTCGTTGGTACATTTGGGATGACCCCTTCCTCTGGCGCACATGTAGTGATCAAGTTATTAGGCGTTGTGTTCCCGATAGTGAGTTTCAGTCTGTCCTTAGGTTCTTCAACACACTTGCTTGTGGGGGCCACTTTGGTCCCCAATGGACTGCTCGCAAGGTCTTAGATTCTGGTCTCTTTTGTCCCACATTATTTAGGGATGCCCATGAATTCTGTAAATCTTATTCTCGTTGTAAAAGAATAGGGAATGTCTCTAAAAGAAATGAGGTGCCTCAACAACCCTTCCTCTTCCATGACATTTTTTTGGGGCATTGACTTTATGGGACCATTCCCCAATTCATTTGGGAAACTTTACATTCCTTTGGCAGTGGATTATGTTTCAAAGTGGGTAGAGGCACGAGCCACGAGGACAGATGATTACAAGATAGTTGTGGAATTTTTGAGAACCCAAATATTCTGTAGGTTTGGATTACCTAGGTTTATCATCAGTGATCATGGTTCTCATTTCTACAACTGCACAATGCAATCTCTTCTGCACAGGTATGGGGTTGGGCATCGAGTGTCTACTGCTTATCACCCAGAAACAAATGGTCAAGCCAAAGTATCAAATAGAGAGGTAAAACAGATTCCTAAAAAAATGGTTTAGCCAAACAGAAAAGACTGGAGTCTTAGAATCGATGATTCATTATGGGCTTACCGTACTGCATTCAAAACTCTAATTGGCATGTCACCATATCGGCTAGTTTTTGGGAAGAGTTGTCATCTCCCTGTTGAGGTAGAGCACCGGGCCTACTGGGCTATTAAACAATGCTATTCTAATCTTTCTGGTGTAGGTATTCAAATGAAGTTGTAGATTCAGGAGTTGGAGGAAATGTGAAGAGATTCATATGAGAACTCTCGAATTTATAAGGAGAGAACCATGGATTCCCGTGACCGTCTCATCCTTCATCGTCAATTCCACATCGGGCAGAAGGTCCTCCTCAAAAATGCAAGTCTGAAGTTGCACCCTGGTAAGCTTCGTTCCCATTGGTTTGGACCTTGAATTGTTACTAATGTCTCTCCATTTGGTGTTGTCCATGTTCAAAATGAAGACACTAAGAAAACATTCACTGTCAATGGGCAGCGGCTGAAGAACTTCCATGAAGCCATTCCGGAGTCCCCAATGGTGGAACTCCATGTTCAAGAAGTGGTCTATGAATAACACTCACCAGGTTTTATCCTTCCTTCCTACAGTCTCTTTTATTACAGTGAGGACACTAGATTCTATAGGTGTGGGGGGTGGATATATTCATGGGTTAGCTAGGATCTTTCATTATGGTATTTTCTCCTTTTGTTTTATCTTTTTGGCCTTCTTAATGGTATTTTCATTTTTCCCCATCAACAATTTCGATGTTCCATGATTTGGCGGCCAGAATGTGGGGAAAGTAAAAATACCATAATGAAGGCTAAAACGAATAATTGTATGAATTTAACATCAGGGAGTTATTTTTAGTGAATTGGTTTTTTGTCAATGATATAAATGGTCATATCTATGTGAAACCTTTGAGATGAATGATGCCCATTGTGTGAGTAGTTTTTGGGAAAACTGTGTCACTAATATCTCCAAAAAAAATTGCACCAAACCACAAAGTGTGATTATTTCTTACTTAATATAAGCTAAATATATGTTGGGTTAATAGTTTTCAGCTTTAAATGATCTTTCCATACATTCATTCCTTATCCGATCTATTTCATTACTATACCATATTTTCCTATGCGTGTGTACCTAATGTCCGACTGTTGTACGCCCTCAAAAAAAATTGTTGTGTCTTGGGCTGGTCAAAAACAACTCCTCCTCAACCTTTGATCTTGTTATAACTATTACAATTAGTGTTGTGAGGAGATCAACCAAGGGTTGAGAGATGAGTGTGAGATTTGTTCCAATTGCAACTTCAAAAAAAAATTATAAATGAGGGGAGTGATTAAATGTTAAACATATGGGGATATCTAGGTCGGGAGCTTATGGTTTGACTTCTGGGAATGATTAAATTAGTGGGTCTTGAAATATGATTGCAAAGGATGTAGGACAGGTTCGTTGACAAAATCATTTAAGCTGAAAAATGTTAAAATAACATATATTTATTAGATAGTAAGTGGAAAGAATAGCATGGAATGGTTTTCACACACACACATGGAGTGTTAGTGTCATGGTTTACTTATGAATTCCTTTCTCAATTGGGTATCATGAATTTTTTTTAATTTCGCTATGATATGATTTATGATACAACTTTTTCTATTTTCACTAGGAAGAACTCCGTGGTGTGATTCGTGCATCGATAAATAAAATTTCGTCAAATGATAAATCTTCAGGATGTTAGAAATGTATTTATATATATGCATCAAAATATTTGGATATATGACTTTTCCCAGGAGTGCAAATGTTTAGGTGTGGGGGTGTGATCGTACCACGATTCACTGTTTCATTTTCACCCTTACATCGTTGTGCTAAACATATTTTGTATTAAAAATTATAAAAATATTATCAAATTGTGATTCATGTTTGATTCAATAATTTTGTGTTTATCACTGTTAAATAGGGCAATGATACTTGTTTTGAAAATTACAATGTTGGTGGAGGTGATTTGGAGGGCCCATGATGAAGTCCGTGAAAAATGGGCCAAACTGCCCAGAATCCAAGAAGTTCAGTGGACTAAAATTCATACTGACACTAAACCGTGCATTCAAATGGGCTGATATTTTGTGGGCTTATCCAAAACGCATTGGGATACAACTTTAATTTAATAATACAAGAGAAATTAGGCCATTAAGGGGCCCAACCGAACTGATCTGTCCAGGCCAGCGAATTTGGACCATGTCAAATGCGGTGTTCTGTTTTTTTTAATAACATTAGCTGTATTTGTCCAAACGGTTCCAAACATTCGGTGGAGACAGTGAAGAGGTAGGGATACAACCTTTCTATTTTCTCCGAAGCGAGATAAGACTGTCTGAAGGCCGACACGCGTCGTGAAACAGGATTGATGAAATCTATGTGCCCAAAACCACCTTCCACATTTCCTATAAAAGGGCACCTTGGGATCCTCATTTGTAAGTTAGGCCAAAGAGTGAAGTGCTGCCAATTTGGAGTCCCATTAGAGTCCCCTAATAAACATGGAGGCTCTGGAGGCCCCTATCCTTATAGTGGTATCAACAATGAAGAAGGAGTTCAACCCGAGCTTCATCCTCCTCCCGATGTCGAGCTAAAAGTTGAGTGTTCGTTGTGAGGGAGATACACACATGTCAAGGGAGTTCCGATGCATAAACTAGCTACTGGATTGGAGTAATTTGGGTGTTTAAACATTTCATTCCATGTATCTTATTTTAGTTCAGATTTGAATGCTTTATTTGATACATGCGAGTGTTATGCTCTTAATTTCTAGCCGATCGGTGTGAGGTTTTGAGTGCGTGACTTGTGTTGTTCTGATTGGACATCACAAGAATCCTTTTCATACCCACCTTATTGAGATTTAAATATGATTTGGAAGCTCTTATTCCATGCATAAGTACTGGGCCATGACAATACGATTGTTACATCAAGGTTTGGTCCTTAAAGCAATGAAAAAAAAGCTTAGGAATTAATCGGGATTCCAATTAATTCCAACCAAAGAATTACTCTAAAACTAATATGAATCTCTATGAACAATGAACTTGATATGTGTGTAGTTAAATCACATCGAAAATTTTATCTCAAATTTCTCAAAATCCGCTTGGGCACTCATCCTTTATGGTATTTCAACTAAGTCACTATTTTAAACTATTTTCAAAACCACCCCCTCTCTTAGTCATTTTTATTAAAAATACACACTCTAAACCTACCAACGCTCCTTGAGAGATGACCTAGGGTTTACCCTAGAATATAAATCAACCTTAAAAATATAATCAATTTGACATGTCACGATAGCACTGTCAAGGACACATAAACATTGTGTCCCTTTTTCCTATAAAAAAATTCGTTAAAATAATATACAATATCTTTTTATTAACGACTTTCACAATTTTATTTATACAATCATCATTATCCCTAACCTCTTTTAAACATTATGAAATTTTTTATTAATAATATATTTACCAAAAAATATATATGAGGAATTAAATATAAGGAAATAATCTATTAGGATATTAATACTTGTGAAATGATTGTTTTTCAAAATTAAACAGTGCACTCAAAATAAACATTTTCTAACACAGGATGACACATTATCATTCAAGATCCTTTCCAAAAACATTTCATGAAAATATTAGTGGAAAATTATACTCATAAATGTTTCTATGAAAAAATGATAATATCATGTAATAAAATTAAATAAGATATACTTCTCACACGTATGATAAATATAGACATTCCATTGATCATGAACTCATTAACTAACCTTGTGAAATCATTAAATTTATGTAAAAACACAAAAAGATTGTTATTACATATAAGTAACGTGGGGAATCAATTATCTTTAAAAATTAATAATAAGGTAAACCTAGGGATACCATATAATATAACCCTAATGGTTATCATAAAATAACCCTCACTATGATACATAGATGTAACTATCAAAGCTACACTAGGAATATCCATCATGGTCAACATCCAATATACAACATACAATGGAGGGATATAATGGTACAACATATTTATAGTTTATAATAGACCCAACCTTCATCATAATCAATTCCCATTAACCATAAAATATTTATACTACATGAATTCTTTCATCATATAAACATTCCTTAGAGAAACTAACTTATTTGAAAAGAATGTTGCACACATAAAAATGAAATTATATTCATTAAAAAAACCTCGCAGTCTTATAAAGGAACTTCCAAAATAGTATAGCCTCATGAAAATTGGAATATATCCTCATTTTGTATAAGATATAAAGAAAAATTATTTTTTGTTTTTTATAAAAATAAGCATTAAAAGGATTTTTAAATTAATATCCCATAAATAAAAAATAAGAAAGATTCATTTTTGTAATAATTTGAGAGAAATTAGAAAATTAAAATTCAAAAAAATTAATTTTCATATAAATACTTTCATAAAAATAATTTTAAATCATGTATAGAAAAGGAAAATATTTATCAAATAAATGTTTAAAACATTTAAATTTTTTTAGTTAAAGTGTCCCTTTTCCTGAGTTTGAGTCATCATGTACAATCACTTTCTTCATAAATAATACAAATATGATAATTTCCATATTAATTAAAACCCATTATTACATGAATTATTCCATTTATATCACCCATTTCTATGATATATTCAACATCATAATCATTTAATTTTATGTCATACATTTTAAAGATATGTGGTTTATATATCTAGCATGAATTCAGTCGGCCGATTATGGAAAATAAGGTCATTATTACATCACCATCAAAATAAATATCATAAAATAAATATCATTTGTAAAAAAAAATATAATTTTAAATATATAAATTAAATATTTTCATAAATATTGAACTATGTTTCTATCATGGAGACGATAGACCATACGCACACTAGAGTAACATTTTCATTTTTCAATGATCATTATGAAACAATGGAAATTATTATCTTAACATTATATATCTATAAAAATGGTATATATACCATGTTTCTTCTTTAAATTTAACTATATCTATCATCCATTTCATGTGGTGATGAAAAAAATCACATTGTTTGATAGCGGTTGTAGTCCACAAAACACCCAAACTATTTGATCATTTTTGGTAATTCGAATGGTATAAATTTAAATGGTATGTTATCAACTAAAAATTATAATTTTGTAATTAATTTATATATTATGTTTAGTTTCACCATTATATCTATCCTTGAGTGATGATGATGGAAAATTAATTGCATCGGTTCGCGAGCCAGTTGCCCACTTAAACATAGAAATGATGATTTTTTGCCCTTTATTGGAAAATGATGATGGATATGGGTCATTACAAAAACATAATAACAACTCAGTAAATGGAGGATACTTGGGTTATTTTTTCATAGTTTAAGATGTGTTTAAGAATGTTGAAGAATAAATAAAATAGAAAATATTTATTAAATACAATACTTCTTCTTTGGTCATTCTCCTACTATTAATGCCTTATGATCACTAATTATGGTGTTCTGCCTAATAAATAATACTCTATAGAAAATATGGATTCAAATAATTCATTTGGAAATTTATTTTCTTAAATAAGTTTTATTTGTGAAGAAATGAGTTGATGTACCATTTTATATGATATAAGAGGGGTACTATAGGAATTTCTAACAATATTATGTTAATATGTATTGATTTTTAATTACAAATGGATTATTATGAGTTATTTCGAATATCTGACTATCGGTTTTATTTCCAGGTTCCAATAAAATTTATAAAATATTTGACTGTGACTTAACCCATATAATTTAGTTTTAACCCATATTTTACCACATCAACTCTTACTATGACAACCTGGATTTTTACTCTTTTAGGGTTAATATAATATGTACAAAATGTCAACCAACCCATTAATGGATCATGGATGAAATTTTAATCCCTATTTAATAAATTTGAAAAATAAAATATTATTTATTTTTATATCATTTAATAAAATATTATTTATTTTAAAATATCAATAATATAAAATTGTAAAGCACTCATTTATTTTAATTTATGAAATAAAAATAAAATAATATAAATTGGAACAAAATACCTTAATATATCTATAATAGGAAAATTTCATCTATATAATTCATTTAATACATTAATTATATCATATTATCTTTATTTTAATATTATTAATAACACTTTTTTATATTTTCAATTAATTAGAGAATTATTTCATTTCTCTTGTGGAAGAATTTAAGTTTAATTAGTATACAATAAAAAATAAAAACAAATAACCATGTTAAATATTAATATATTTTATATGTAAATAGTATATATAGTGAAAATTATGTTCAATAAAACACCATATTTGAAATATTATTTTTATTAAAAAAAGTGACATTGTTTTACTTTTCCTTAAATAAAATATTAAAGAGGTAATTATCTAAATTAAGATGTCACAAATTGAAATATTACCATTCAAGAAATGATTATTGATAAATACAACTAATATAAAAAATTATGAATGTGTTCGGGTCATTTTCTTATCATTATAATTTTATTTTTACCCTTAACTACCTGATTTATTGTTTACTATAGTAATAAAAAATACTAATGTTCTTCTTTATATAGTCCAATAATAAAAGTGAGATATTTAATAAATTTTAACTCTTTAATGAGAACATGAAATTTTTCTTCATATTAAAAAAGTTAATATTAATTATTTAATGTAATTTTAAATTAAAAATAATTAAATGAAAAAAAATTAGAAAAATGAAATTTTAAACATAAAATGTTTTTTTCTAAATTCATGTATAAAATCAATTTGAGTAACAATAATTATATTTTTTAAAAAAATCAAAAATCAAACATTTTATTTTAAATCTATTCTAAAATATATTTTCAATTTTTAAATACTTAATATAAAAACACAATATTCAATATAAATTTGTATTTTTACTATTCATTAAAAATTAATCATTTCATAGAATTCTCCAAATCTCACCATTTTAATTATTTTGGTAAAATGATTTAAAAATGGTATTTATTTCACTAAATACAATTTCGTAATGTTCCCAAAATTAATTTTATTATTGACTAACAAATACAAAAAAAATCTTTAAGAAAGTGTATTAGAAGATTAAAATAAATTTACTAAAACTAATTACTTAATGTTATAAGTATTAATTAACACATTACTAACAAATATGAATGTTTTATATTTCAAAATAAATTTACTACTAATCCTTCCTTCCTATTTAATTGTTATCTTATAACCTATATATAATAATAATATTTAGTTGACTGTTTAATCTCCATGGTGCATATCTTATACACTATCAAACATAGTCTTTTTTTTTAAAAAACCATGATACTAATCTAATGACTTTGATTTTACGGATAATTTTTCATAAAATTTTTGGGAATATTACGAGTCCAGGAGCTAATATTACGTGACATTCTAAGGCCCAATGTTCATGGAACAGTTTGGGGAAAACTATTATGTTTCAATAGCCATAATTATTGATTTTTATGAAAAGTGAAATAAATTCTAAATGAGTTCCCGAATTAGAAATCTAAGGGAACATTTGCCTTCAAAGCAGTGGCATTAAACAAGGTACGACTTAGCTTTCGTGGTCTTGGGTATTATGGGGAAAACCCCAAAATTGTAAAACTTCATATTAAATAATTAAATAAAATCAATTTAATATTAATTCCTAATATCTCAAAAACAATAACTCAAATTGGAAATATGAGACCACTATTGAGTTTGTAAGTGGGTTTTTTCCTTAGGCATGGACTAAACATGGCTGTCACAAGCCATACGTGGAAGATAGTTTTTTGTCATAAAATTCGTTATATTATTTTGGAAAAAAATTATTTAACATTACATGATAACGCAATAGTGGTTACCCTTTTTAATAATACTTTTCACAAATAAATTTTTACCACTGTAACCCTTGACATTCCATATGGAAAGGAGTAGGTGTCTCTATTTATGACGATGATGGATCAGAGGTCGGAACTCAGATCAATCATCGACGAATCGATGAATGAAGCAATGTCGCTTCACACTTCGATAATGACCGATCCAAACCCTAAGGTAGGGAGTTTTTTTTAAAATTTATTATTTTCCCTGTTATTGGAGTTAAACAATGAAATCAGATCAACCAATGAACAAGTTGACTAATGGTTCACAAATTCATGTGGGATAGATTACTTGAGAGAATTATTTTGGGGATGATTTTTTATTATGGGTTGATTATCTTGATAGATCTTACAAAATGGATTGAGGTCAGATTGAAAAAATGTTCTCGGTTCATTCATTGAGTTCATATTTATTCATTTCTCTCCCAATTGTTCATCATGTTCCTCATGTTCATTGCAAGAATATGAACGAGAATTCATTGTACAAACATTCTAGGGCACAATAGTCTAAAATCAGGGGTCCAACATTGTGATGACCTAACAGAGGTGTGATGACGATGGTGGCAGTTGAATTGACATGTTTTGGGAGTAATCTCCCTTTTACCATTATTTAGAGGAATGTATCTCAACATTGATTTGAGCCCAGGACGATGGATAATTTTGCCAGAGGATCATAGAGGATCCTCTATTTTGAAAAATAAAGCAATAGAGGCTATCTAGTGGCCAATGGAAGGGTCCACCGGAGGTGATGTGAAGCGGTGACAACAAGATCATAGGGCTAGCCGGATGTGGAGGCCCAATGGGTTTTACGTGAAGGTTCCTATATTGAACAGAGCTCATGATAGTGTTTTGTGTGGGGGATCATGCATACCAAGCGGTCGGGCGGCCATGTGGTCTAGAGGGACATGGAAAAAATGGCCCATGATTAGTAGATAAAAACTAGTCGATACATAATGACCGAACTGGGTGATCCAAGTGACTCCGAAAGCCTATGGAACAAGACCCAATAATCCATTATGATAGGTCTAGTTGGCCCCATGGGTCAAGGCGGTCTGGTAATGACCGGGTCGGCAGGTCGGGTTGACCGATGGGTTGGGTCGGACCCAGACCACCCTAGACTAGACCCATTTATTTAAAACAACTATAACATTCAAACAAGATCTTTTTTTTGATAATCCATCTATATCGTTGAGACCCTTTTCGATGATGGGGTCATTTTTAGTTGACAATGATTATTTTTATTTGGACGTGAAAGGGTTAGGAAAATTTTCTTTTTCATTCTTATGAGGGTTTGATGTAGAATTCTTTTCCCCCCAAAGTTGGTGATACCATAGGTTGAGAGTTTACCCTTTTTATATTCAATTAAGGTTTTATACTGTATCCAATTCCTATCGTAGATGATGACCCATATTCTAATGTGAGTTGCCTCAACCTGGAGTCAACAATTGACAGAGATGGGCTGTGCATGTATCACACTAAGAGGCCCAGTTGGTCCACACGTCCCTTCATCATACCTTAGATAGCGTTTGTGGGTACGATGTGACCAATATTTACACATTCACCTATTCACTATGTAGGATGATTTTTTCAGTATTGTTAAGAGTCCCCCCTATGAGACCTAGGTAGGAGGACCCTTATTTGTGTGTCAAGATCATATTATTTCCTTTCTCCGTGACTAGACCAGACAAGCATACTTAATCTAGTTTTTAGTTGTTGTTGTTTTGTTGTGACTTGGTTACTATCTGACATGGGGGTTGTGAGACTTTTCAACACTATGTGCGCTATAATCACTCTGTATGTCACCGAAACTCCATGTGTTACCAACACTCTTAGTGTTACCAACACTCTCTGTGTAAACTACACATTCTGTGATACATATAATTCGTGTCTTAGAGAGAATAGATGTTTCAATTAATCTAAATAACATTTTGATAACCCAGTGTTCTCTAGGATAATTTAGATAGACCTGTTTTACATTATTATTATATGATTATCTCAAGTAGTGAGATCCCTAGGAATGAGAATGCTATAAGTGAAACTGTTTATCCATTAGTGAATGAGACCGTAATTCTTGGAATCCATAATGAGTCTACCTATGGTTTCCTATTAAATGTGTTTTGTACTTATTAATATTTTTAGCTAACTATATCCTTGTAGTGATTTTTCCTTTTTGGTCTTTTACATTGTCATTTGGGGTGTCCTACTGTGTATTTTTTTTACTCAACCATACATGAGCTTTCCCCTAACATGTTATTTCTTGTGAATAAGATCGAAATTTCGACTGAGTCCTTAGTGGACTGGGTCAAGGGGGTGCTTAGAGTGACCTAGAACATGGGGTGTGCTTTTGTGGCTTCACAAAGAGGTATTTGTACCTACCATTATGGTAGGTTTTTTTATACAGGAGTTCCATGAAATTGTATTTTATATTTTCCAATTTTGGGCCTATATTTTGGCCTTGTTTACATTCAGCATTCTATTGTCATATTGTATTTTGGAATCTTAGTGATATTACTATTTGTTTACATAGTGTTTTAAGTTTTGTTTTTTCTTGGAGATGTGTGTTAGGATAAATGTACACAGAAATATGCATCTTTTTTGTGAGTTATGCATACTTGGTGGTAGTAACATGACCTTGTCCTATTGGAGGTGAGCATGGAGTATTAAAGGTAGGGGCCCCTCTGTTATGGGTCATGATAGTGTGGAATCAGAGGAGGTTGGTTCTAACTTAAGGACCAAGGGTGTGTGAGTTTTGTTTTGGTGAAACATTGATAAATTTCTCGAGTGTGGATTTTAGGCAAGGGAGTCTAGTTTTGGTGATATGACCAATGTATCCATAAACCATGACTCTAAATTCATCATTCCAACGTGGTACATGAAAAAATAGTTATATGGGAACATTATGGTACCTTCATCATATAGGAATGTGTTCATCTTTCCATATTCTTCTTGGTTTTGCTCACCTGGTATACCCTATTGACCCTGGTACATCTAGTTTTACATCAAGATGCTTTAACATAGACAGCCAGCCAAGATTCTGCCCTGTTATCACAAGGATGATCCCCAGGGTAACGAGATATAGGTATAATGATTTTTAAGAAAGAAATCACCTTCTAGTGGTGTAATAACTATACGACCACCTGTAGAGTAGCACATGGTACCTACAATACAAGTAGATGAGATGAGTAGTTTGAGCACACTTCATGAGTCTTCAAAGATAGATACCCCATTGCTTTTGAGCCGTTCGAGACTCTTAGGTGGTTAGGGACTTTCATGAGGTGGTGACCATGATTTATATCCCATCCGGGCACCAACAGATCAGAAGGTGGTCCTGGAGGTGAGACATCTTTGTTGCTAGACAGGGTGTTTGTGTGGTTTAGATCACCAGATCATAGGATGAGTTGACACTTTCATGAATGGATCTTCAGAACTTTTTTCAGATAAGTATTTCTCACCATTGAAACAAAGGGATATGCGTCCCCAATAGCTTCTATAGCTCTGGATGAAGGACATGTTTGTATTTGAGTATTCATCGAGGCATACCGATCGTTCCCAGTACACAATGAATATGATACACAAATAGTGCATCAGAGCTCTGACCTTCGAACAATATGTGTTTATAGGGATATGATATAGCATGATACATATGTTTGTTCTGACATATTCTAGTGTGATAGGCCTATCCTTTGTCATTGAATGTCAACTTGGATGAGAAGATACAACCCATGACTCTCAGTAGTATGGAAGCATGGAAATAGTGTATGGGCCATCGAGGCAGAGATAGTGATAGAAACTTAGGGGTCTGCAGGGTGGTATACATGGAAGAGATTATATTAGAGAAGTAGTAGGTGGTGTACATTTATACATGTTACTAACAACACCCCCATGTGGTCACCACCAGTCTCATGTAGCTGGATGACAAGGGAGCAGACAACTGCATGCGGTTGAGGCGTATGACCCAACGGTACCTAGAATGATATGTGTTATTGTATATGTCTACTCTTAGATTTTTTTAATGACATAAATATGTTCTAATAATTATTTTCTTGTCTATAATATAGTTTGAAGGCATGAGTTTCCGATTTAACAATTTTCATGACCATTACATACAGAAATACCTATGGGAGGAGAATCAAAAATCACAATTGTGTTGCAGAATGATCTGACCCTTGAGATGATTGTTTCAATTGAATTCTCTTAGTGACACCATCCAGGCTTTACGATGTCATTTATTTTATGAATTAGTTATCAATAGTCCATTCTCAAATTTGCAGTTTCAGTAAAATTGTATGTTATGCCCGTAACAATTGAATAGTGTTTTCCTTGGTTGGAAAAAACTTAATACCAGATAGAACATGATAGACTCATTCATTGGAGGGTGAAACCGATCACTCTTGATTTGGATAGCCTTACACATAGATAATTATATGTTTGGAGTCTCTAGTTCCCAGTAGTAGTGGAATAATACCCATAAATCTTTCTATATGATGTTTCATGGATGAACATTCCACTAGGATATTGATTTCTGGGTTGGATTACACCAAAATTTGAAATTGATACAAGCATGAACATATTGCATGGTTGTCAAAGTGCGTTGTGAGCTGAGGGTACTATTTGAGGACATGTAGAGGGAAGGATTAATAAGACCTAGTGTTCAGATTTTTTTGTGGAATACCATCTATTTATCCATGTGATCGTGGAAGATGAGTATCCACTACCAAGAGATCTATGACCACTTCGATTAGTCTAATGGTGTGCAGTTGGTTTCGAAGATTGATGTTTGATCAAGAAATCACCAAAATTGAGTAAGAGATGAAGATATACTAAAAATGGAATCTAGATGACGCTTCAGTCACTATGGGTACTTTTTGATTCTATTAGATGTGATGAATACCCCAACAGTGTTCATGGGACTTAGAAATCGGATATTTCTGCCTTTACATGAAAGGGGAAAAATTTGGTTCATATGGGGAGGTTGTAGAATATTTTTGAGAAGTTGATATAGATTTCAAAGATCACCCCAGACATGAGATTCCCCAAGGATGGAGTCAAGTACGTAGTGTTACGCAATGCATCAAGGGCCAAACATGGTTGTTTCTAGATGTATAGACAGATGGTGATTGCCTCTGGTTCACACCTATTGAGATCACATGAGTTGAACTATGTTCCCCAGGATCATGAGATGACAACGGTAATATTCTCATGGATGATTTGGAGACACTACATGATGGGATAACATTTTATCACCTACACCGATTGTAAGTGTCTTAAATATTTCTTCTCTCAGAAGTACCTAAACACGAGAGATATGTGATGGATGGAGTTCCTCCAAGACTATGACTCTGAGATTGTCTATACTCTTAGGAAGTGGGATGAGGTGGTGGATTCTCTTAAATGGAGATACAGTTCATAGTTATTAAATAAGTTAATGATTTATTTGTCCTTATTACAGTTATCCCACATGGATAGTGATGTGGAATATTACCTCTAGTCAATAGTTGTTACCCCTATAATCTTACAGGGAGTCTGGGTGGCACAACATGGTGATACTGATAGTGAGACATTTTCTGCTCATATGTCCTTAGGGAAAACCCTTGAGGAATATTTGATAATTGGGGGTACATTTTTAGTTTCAAAGGACGAACAATAGTACTAGTGGAATTGTAGGTGGAGTTTTTAGGGAGTTTCATAAATTCACCTTTTTATAATAGGTGTGGTCGGTTCATGAATAAATTTGATTCCTAGAGTGGTGGGATGGATCAGGATATTTATGTGGCTTTCAAGATAGAATACAAGGATGAAAATAAGTTTGATTTTGGGGTTACCTCTTGATATGAAGGTTGATTGCTTGTTTGAATAAATTTATTGGTTTACCAACACACTGTGTCAATCCCCCAGTACATGAATGTGGTTTCTCTCTTCCATTCACATGGTTCCATGAAGGAAGTAGAAAATGAAATAAGTGAACTTTGTGATGGGTCTACCACCAACATGCAAGAGACATGATACAATCTTTGTGATCATTGTCTGACTCCCCATGTTGGACATTGCTTATCTTTTCAAAAGCAGAGTTTAACATTAAGTTTGTAATGCGTCTATGTATAAGAAGATAGTTTCTCTCCATAGAATCCCATTAATGATTTTTTCTAGTTAGTATTATCAATTTTCATCCTTTTCATGGACATCAAGGATCTGTAGTACACGATCATAAAAAGGGAAGTTGATTCCACTACTGCATGCCCAGTTGTAGAACGAGAATCTCTAGGAGATCACAATGGAGTGGGAGTCATAGTTTCATGCTCGGTACCCTCATCTATTTGGGAATCCATTGGTTTGGATTTTAGGAATGTAAATACATATGTTGGGGAGAATTTAATGACTCTAATGTTTCCGAAGTTATTTTTAGAAAATTTCATGGAATATTCGGAGACATGGTGCTTAGAAGGCGTGAGGTTCCAAGGCCTAGTGTTCTCAAAATGGTTCAATAAAAATGTTATGTTTTTAATAGAGAAAAAATTTTATTTTCTTCATAAGTGTAATAACATATAAACTAGTGCATGGATTAGATACCTGAGGTAGCTTTTGATCTCAATGTAGTGGCTTTACCCAAGGTGCAACATAACATTAGTCGGTGCAAGAATTCTATGGAAAAAATCAGAAATGGAATAACCTTAAAAAAAATTAAAAAAAAAATTATTTTAAAAATCCAAATAACACATAAATGGTAACTCATATCAGAAATTTGAGTCTACCATTGAGTTTGTAAGGGGGATTTTTCCTTATGTGAGGCCTTACCTTGGTCGTGGTAGGCCAGTTGTGAATGATAGTTCTTGGACGTGAAAATAATTAAAATATTTAACAAATATATTTTCTTTTATGTTAGATGAGGATTATGTGGTGGTTTCCTTTTTTAATATTTTTTTACAAATCTAGGGTTATCACCATAGCCCTGGAGTTTCCCTAAGGCATGGAGAAGGAGGCGCTCTAACCAGCGATGATGGTTCAGAGGTCTGAACTCAGATCAAGCATTGACGAATTGACAAACGAAGATAATGTGGATTCACACTTCAACAAAGACCAATCCATACCCCAATATAGTGAAATTTTTTTAAATTCATTAATTTCCATGTTCATGGATTTAAAAAATTAATGACAATAAAACCATGAATAGGTTGACCTGAATTTTCCTCATTACATTCCTGTATGCGTTATGACTTATGATAGGGAACTAGAGTGATCCTTTTTGGTTGAAGGTCACTTTGAAGAGTAGATACAGCTAGTGATTTTTAGCAGTGGGAATGTAGGGAAATAATGTATGGGCCACCAATGCAGAGATAGTGATAGGAATATATGGATTTTAGAGTGACATATATTGTAGGAGAGTTGGGAGAGCTGTATGAGGTGGTGTACATTTTGACAGTTTACCACCACCACACCCCCCAGTATTCCACACCAGGCTCAGGGAGCCTGATGAAATGCGATAGAAGATCCACACATGGTCAAGGCATATAACCCAAGTTCTCCATGATTGATAAGAGGTACTTTGTATTTACACTCTTATCTAATTTATTGATAGACACATTTTCTAATCATTCATTCCATATCAAGAATCTTGATCGTGGCATATATATTTTGGTCAAATTTTTGGCTTGTCCCTTAGCTCTTGAGATACATACTGGAGGAGACTCGACATTCACAGTACTGAAAATAGTCTGATCTGACCCTTGAAGTGATCATTTCTTTTATAACCTCTTTGTGACAGATTAAATGCCTTACAATGTCATTATTCTTATGGATTTTTTATTGTTAGTCCATGATCAAATTTACTTTTTTATGAAAGGGGTTTTGTATGTAAGAAAAAAATAGAATTTTATTTTACTTGATTTGCAATGAAGGAAACATAGGATGAATCGGATAGACTTACGCATTGAAGGGTGTATCTGATCACTCATGAGTAGTATATCATTTCCTTCATTGTAGTAGATGTTGTGAGTCTTCAGTTCCCATGATTAGTGGCATAGTACAAGGATGTATTTCTTGGAAATATTTCCAAGATTACCTTTCCATTGAGAGATTTATTTCTGTGTTGTTTTACACCACATTATGGAAATGATATCATCTCGTTCATATCAGATGGATTTCAAAGTTCATCTTAATTAGAGGGTTCATTTTGAGGACTTTATAAGAATTGTCTTAGTAAGACCCAATACTTGAGTTTTTATGTAGATTTCTTGGGAATTATCTATTTGACTATGCAGAATGAGTATCCAATACCAATGGATTGATGAACAATTCATATAATGGAAATGTGAATAGTGGTTCTAGAAGTTTGGCCTTCGATCAAGATATTTCCAGTTGTGATTATAGGATTAGGATATAATGATGATGGCTTAAAAATGCCTCTACAACCACATTTATTACGTCATGATGCCCTTTGACATGAAAAACTCCCCAACAGTGTTCATGTGACACATGGATCGAATCATTCAACCATGAATTAAAAGTGGTATCCTTTCATGTGGATAGAGTAGTGCTAGAATTCTATTGACCAGTTCAGACAGAGTTTGAAGAGTGCCCTGATCATGATATTTCTGCTTGTTAGAGTCGAGTACAAAGTGTTATGTGATGAATTGGGGACCAAACATGATTGAGTCCTGATACTGAGTAAAGAGGTGATTACATATTGTCTTATCCAGTTGAGACCACATGACTAGAACTATAAGACACATGATCTTTAGATGGAAATAGTAGTCTTTTTATTGAACATGTGGAGACTCTACATTATTGGTCATCTGTTTTTATCTACCCCTACCACATGATTCTCATTTGTATCTTCTACCATAAGGACTCGATCTTGAGATTTATGATATGGATATAGTTCATCATGGATTATGATTTTGACATATTATATACTCATGGTATGAGGGATGTGGTGGAAAGTCCTCTCACCATGAGATCCAGTTCATAGTTACTGAATGAGGCACAAGAGTACATTTACTTGTTAAAGTTATCCTTCAGAGATAGTGATGATGAATCATAGCTTCATTGGATGGTTGATACCTCTCCACTCTTATAGGGATTCGTGGTGGCATAACATGGTGATACATAGAGTGATAAATTACATGCTCAGATGTCTATAGGGAATAACCTTTATTAATATTAAAATTGTGGAGAGAATGTTGTTCTATTCAGAGGATATAAAATAGAACCGATAGCATTTTAGGTGGAGTTTTGAAGGAGTTTAATAAATTCTATTTTTTTACCTTGGTGTACCCAGTTCTCATGACAATAGTGGACACCACGAGTGGTAATATAAATCGGGATATTCATGTTGGTGTCGAGAAATAAAATGGGGATGAAGAAATGGGTTGATGTGGGGATTACATGTTGATATGAAAGTTGTCTGCCTATTTGAACCAATTTCTTGGTGTATCAAATCACCATGTCAAGACCCCTATGCATGAAAGGTGTTACAGTCTTTATTTTTGGGGCTTCAATAGAGGAAGTTGATAAGGATATTGGTATACATCATGATGGGTTTACCACATACATCTAGTAGAAATGATACCATATCGATGATCGTTGACCAACTCACCAAGTGAATCATTTCTTATTTTTTTGGAGCGGAGTTTAGTAAATAGTTTGTAATGAATCTACGTGTAGGAGATAGTTCAACACCATAGAATCACATAAATGATTTTTTATTGTTGGTAGGCTCATTTTTTTATCTAGGTCTTGGAGATCCTGGATCAATAAGAGAGGATCCTCTATGTGTAGTATATTTCTTTACTGTTTTCCTGGTGACAACAGAAGAATCTCTAGGAGAGGACATGGAAGTGGCAAGCTTAGATTCATGCTCTGTACCATAATATATTTCAGTATCTCTTAGCTTGGATTTTTAGGATGTAAAAAATAATTGTGGGTAGATAGTAATGACTTTGATTTCACTAATATTTTCATAAAATATATTTGTATATTTTGAGACCATGTGATGAGACGACATGCAATTCTGAGGCCCATTGTTTGCATAATTGTTTAGAGAAAAATGATATGTTTAATAGAGAGTTCAATCAATTTTCCTAAAAAGTGGAATAACATCTAAATAGGTGACATGATAATAAATATAAGTGAACCATTGAGCTCAGATCAGTGGATTTTCCCAAGTGGAAAATTAAATTTATTTGGAAAAGGTATTAAATGGAAGTCCTCGAAAATAGAACATTCTTAAATTAAATAATTAAATAAAATTATTTTATTATTAAAACCCCAATAAATAATAAAAAATAAAAAAGTCTGAAAATTTGACACCACTATTGAGTTTTTTAAGGGGTCATTTTCCATTGGTGAGGCCTAAACATGGCCAGCGTAGGTCATATGTGAATGATAGATTTTGGGAATTAACGTTATTAAAATATATAATAAAAATATTTCATTTAATGTTACATGATGACATAGTAGAGATTTTCCATTTTAACAAGGATTGATAGAAATCCATGGTTGTCACCATAACCCTGGTTTTCCTATAACAAAATCCAAAGGAGGATCTATCATTGGCAGAAAAGGATCAGAGGTCAGAACTCGTATCAATCATCGATGAATCGATAAATGTTTAAAAAATGTCTTCTACCTACATCAACCAAAAATCCAAAGCCTATGGTATGTTTTGTGTTTTAAATTACTTATTTTTTGTATTCATGGAGTTAAAAAATGAACGCAGTTCAATCCATGAAGAGTTCATCCCATGATTCACTCATTATAACGGGAGGGATAATTTTTGGGAATTATGATGGGGATGATTTTTATTATGGATTTTTATCTTGATCTTTTTTATAGAAGATATCAAGGCCTGAATGAAAAAATGGTTGATGTTCGTTCCTCATGTTTCTATTTGGAAATATCTCTCCTAATAGTTCTTCCCATTCTTCGTGGGATTATGAATTGGAATTCATTACAATTCTGTTTCTTGAGGCAATGATCCAAAATTATAGATCCAACATTGTGAAAACCTTGTGAAGGTGCGATAATGATATAGGTGGAATGACTTACATGTTTTAGGTGTAATCTCCCTTCGAGTATTTATTGAATAATGCATCACAATTATGATCTAAGCCAAGGGAGATGAAGAAGGTGACCCAAGGATCATGGTTTTTCCTCCATTTTTAAAAAATCGACCACCGAAGGCCACCTTTTGGCCCACATGAGCGGCCGCTAGCAACAGCCAGTAGGGGAAATTGTTGACGACCACCTAAGATTGTGGAGGCCGATGGAGGACTGCAAGCATGGCGTCTGACGGGGGAAAATTCATCCTATCTAAGTTCACTTGGGAGCCTGCGGTGGCGAGCCTACAGGTCTAGTATGATGTGGAGGTGATGCAAATTACTGGTACATGCAGTTGAGCAACATGTGTGGGAGGCGGTTGGCCACATAGTCAGGAGACCACGTGGACCAGGTGGGATGCTTATTGATCAGGTCACATCCAGTGGAGGAAAATTGGCCTGCATGTGTGAGCCAGGCCTGGTGATCAAGGTGGATTCAGCTGCCACACAGCCCATTCGGTCAAGTTTAGAAGCAACAACTTGCTGGTCTAGTTTGGAATTGGTCAGTTTGTTGGGTCAACCGGTGGGTCGGGTTAGACCCGAACCTAACCCCGATTGAAATATTCTCATTAAAATGATCATATTGTTTAAACAGGATGTCCTTATGATAAAATGTATGTTCCATTAGTACTCTAGAGATGATTTATTCCCTTTGATATGAATTTGAGGGAATTTGATTGAAATTTACGGTGTTGGGAGCATTTAATGTTTCTTTCCTATGAGGGTTCAAATCAGAATCTTATTATCGTCACAAAGGATGAAAAAGGTGGTTGATAGAATAACCTTTTTCATTCCATTGATGGTTTAATGCATTATATAATTTTGGGCATAGAGGATAACCCATGTTCTTCAATTTATTTGTCTAATCCTAGATTTGATAGTTGTCTCGATAGGATGTAAAATGTATCACACCGAGAGGCCGGGCTAGTCCTCACTTCTCTTCTTGGTACCATAGATATGGTTTCTGGACATGGTGTGACCAATGATTACATGGGAAACATTCCACCTCAGTGAGACCTGGGTGGGAGGACCCCTTATATGCTTATCAGGATCATATTCCATCCATTTTATGTGAATGGACCTGATGAGAATAATTTGAATATTTTTCAATGGTTGATGTTTAGATGTGAATAGGTGACTACATGAAGTGGGGGTGTCATGACATGTTGATACACTTCCTATTACTAACACTCCATGTGTTACTAACAGTCTGTTTGTTATGGAAACTCCTTGTTTTTCCCACCCTCTGTGAGTTTGTTGGCCCCAAAATTTGGCATGATGAAGCGGCCACAAGACGTCCCCATGTACTGCCTCGTGAAGCCCCTTGGCGGAGTCCCCCAGCACTGTGGCTGCCATGAATAAAATAAGGTGGGAGGCTCTCTGAATTAATTTGACGTTCGTGATCCCTCCATGAAGCAAAGGAGGCAGGATGCTCTGCAAATCCATTTGACATTCGCGAGCTTGCCGTGAATCCACCGAGCCCCTCTTCGTGTCGTGTGAGCTCTGCTTCGTGGCGCCTCTTGCCTATAAATATCAGGATCCCCCCAATCCCAAGGGACGAACAATTCGACCTTTCAACTTCCTAGCTCCCAAATCATGAAGCACCCTTTGTTCTACGAATCATGAACGATGTGTGGTACTTTTGCTCTGCGAAGTGCCTCCCCCTTGCCACATTTTAATCCCCTCCTCCAAGAGGGATGCCTTTCGCCAAGACCAACGGTATTCATGGAGGAAGGGGATCCCCAAGGGGACCCGGGTCATCACGAGGTGTTTATGCTTCGTGAAAGACCCCCCATGTACACATGATCCACATGCCAAGGCATAGTCACTATACTTCGCAAATCACATCGCTTCATGACTCTTTCCATCGTGAGGCGCTTGTGCTCCATGAGGCAGTGCTCGGCGGAGGCAAGTCCACTTCATGAAGTACCTCCCATATACACTTATGCCATCTGATAATGCTAAGACACCCCACATCATGAAGAACATCCCTTTAAAAATTCTTTCCGCCATGCTGTGTGGCAGAGCTTCACAAGTCCCATGCCTGTGAACCCCTTTGCTTTTAAATTCCTCTTTCTATGTGACCATTCAGTTCTGTATGATGTGATTTCAAAGTCCCTTGTACAACACTACCCGTTGTGTTGCTTCGTCTCATGATCCTTCATATAGGCACTCTAACGGCTATTACTTCTTTTCATAGCCACACTAACGTGGACCCATCTACAAATAGATCTACAACACCCCCCCCCCACAGTCTGCGCCTTGCTGATTCCTTCCCTCCCATAAAGAGCAGAGGGTACCAGTTATGTATGACCTAGGGGTGCGGAGCGAAACCTCCTCCTCCAAGAAGTTGTACGTTAAATAGCCAAGCATCTTCATCCTCAACACATGACGTTAAACTGTGTCCTGGCCCCGTGCCTAGAATGCAGGGTCCCCCCGCCTCAGACATTCTCCCTGCCAACTCATCTCCATGAGGATGGGATTACCCCTCATAAGAGATGATATCCTCCTTGTTGTAGTGGAATTTGTATGTGGGGAATGGCAGCCACATTGGTGTAAGCCCCTAGAATTTCTTCTAGGAGGCAGCACACCCGCTCATCCTCACTTCCTTGGTGCTATGTCCTATGGAGGGTATGATAAAGAATGGGCCCCTCCTCTCCTCCTGGGTGTCAAATCCCTCTCCCACTCTGTTTTGCTGCACACGAGCCTCCATCCTTGAGTAAGTCCCAATCATCCTCCCCCTGGGCCACTCCACACGTATTCCCCACTCCACATTCCAGAGATGCACCTTTTTGCGACATGATCTCTAGGTCTCTCATGCCTCTTGTTTCTCACACCAAGCATAAATCACATGGGATTAAAGTAAGCATAGACCATGGAATCCATTGGGTAGGCTAGTGTGTACGCCCCATACATCCATACCTGAACTACGAGGACATTAATCCATGTCAAGGTGTGGTACATAAGAAACCTCATGAGGTTCAATCCCACCTCCCGATCATTCCATCCCCATTATTGTCAGTTCACCCTCGTCCCGCATGACGTTAAAATATATAACCGAATGATGAGGGCACTGATCAATGTCAAGGAATGGTAAGTAGGAAGCCTCCATGAGGTTCAAACCCAACAACCATTAGTTCCAACCATCTCTGTGTCGGTGCAATGAGCCCCAAACCATCCCGAACTATGTGGTTTTGATCCATGCCAAGGGATGGTACGTAGGAAACCTAATGAGGTTCAAGCCCACCACCAATTGGTTGTTCCGACCCCCTTCAAGTCGGTTCACCAACACCTTGGGCAGCCTAGAGTGTAAGACCCACACCATCCTGAACTATGTGTTCTTTGATCCTTGTCATGGTGTTGTACGTAGGAAGCATCCTTGAGGTTCAATCCCATCATCCACGCATACCAAGGTCCTTATTCATGTCAGTTCACCTGAAACCTTTCAAACAATGTGGACTTTGATCCATGTCAAGGAATGGTACATAGAAAACCTCATGAGGTTCAAGACCAACACAAATCAAAGCCCTGGTCCATCATCACATTGGTTATCCGGCATCCATTCTGAAATACGTGATATTTGACCCTTGAAAAGTAAGGGTATGTAGGAAGCCTCACTGAGGTTCGATCCCACCACCCATTGGTCGCTCTGACCCCCTTCATGTTGGTTCTTCTACAAACCATCCCGAACTACGAGTATTTTGATCAATGTCAAGGCATGGTACGTAGAAAACCTCACGAGGTTCAATCCAAACAACCATTGGACCCCAGGTCCACCTTCAGTGGAAATCCGTTGTCACTCCAATCAGTGGTAAGCCACTGACATCCCCGTCTAGAGGTAATCCGTTGTGACCTCAATCATCAGTAAGCCGTTTTCACCCTCATTCAGCGGTAAGCCCTTGTCAACCTCATTCATCGGTAATCTGTCGTCAGATGAAATACGCAGACTTTGATAACCAGCCATAGTGATACGTAGGAAGCCTCCATGAGGCTCAAGCCCATCACTCATGTATTATCCTAACCTCTCCCTCGATCCTATGTTTCGTGGGAAGGTCATTCCCCAACCTAGAGGTTCCACTTCCTCGGGGTCCCATACATGTGTCCATTCTCACAGGTCGACTCCTCAGGTGTCCCATCATCCCACCAAACTACACGGACTTTGATTCCCTACAACATGGATATGTAGGAGGTCTCTTCGAGGATCAAGCCCATCACTGTCGCCGTCTTCTTGTAGGTTCCATCTCATTACCCCTCCACTTCATTCAACCCACCATCATTCATTTGGATTCTTACCCAAGCCACCACATCCTGGTAGGATCGTGCCAATTCATCTCCCCACCGCTCTATGCAGTGGTCGGGCAACAAACCATTCGTTAAACCTGACATCAGTGTTACCTCAAGAGGTTGCACCCATCTGATCCACTCTAGTCAGTGTTCATATTAGTCTGATCTATCCCCGCTGGACGTTAAACTCAAGGCAAACCCTATGTTATACATGGGAAGCTGAGGAAAACCTCAAAGACATGCCTCTAGCATAGGATTCCCCATATTTGACGTGGGATTCCTCGGGCTTCTCTGCCCTCGAGAAGCCTTATAATAAGGGGAAGAAAATTAGATGTGCTAGTGTACCAATGCTCAGACATTCCAGCGATGCCTCAACATGTCTACTTCCCCAACTGAAGGGTTCTGCCCTGACCTGACCCCTTGGAATATCCTGACCAAAGCAGTGTAATCAACCATCGTCCATGAAAACGTGGCATTGTGAAGAGTTTCATGAACTACGTCTTAATATATAAGGGAGACCTAGACTATGTGAAAAATTTTGAGAGGGAATCCACGGAATGAAGAACCGACATCCCATCATCCCATCTTGATTAAGGAGCAAACGTCCCCGTAAAGGGAACGTTTTCCTCCCTCCTTTGGAAAGTGGGAATGCGGTGTAACCGAACAGTGCTGACGTCCCTCGAACGTGAAGGACACGCACACCCCAATGAAAGCATCAGAAACAATAATTGTGAACCCATTGTGATTTTATTCTCCTTAATGTGGAGATTAGTAGCGCTCGAGACATCAGTAGAGTGATGTGTGACCGGATCCAGATATTCAGCATCGGGCCCTTCCATGCAAATAGCGGGCCTAGCGTGAAACTCACAAGATGTTGGGGCGGACAAAATGTTGGGCATCCTGGTCTGCGATGTTGTTAGCGTGGATTACTATTACCAGTCATGGAAGACGGAATGGCACTGGGGCACCAGGTGAAAATTTATTTTTCTTTCATTTCTAACGAGCAGATCTCCCTACTTTATGGAAACCAGTTGCTGCATTCGGAACCTGATCACCTCTAACCCACCGACACAGGGGTAGGGGTATTATCAATGTGGCCACCCCATGCAGTTTTTCCTCTTCTATGACAGCCTCGAATGTCGCGACTAATGGGATCCCACACCCCCTCTCCCCATCAAAAATTATCCAACATAGGGTAATCAATGACATTGTAAGTAGGTATGAGGCGGAGGGGGTCATCCTTACAAGGTACATGGCCCACCTAGATTTAGAGGCTTATGTGCCTCACCATCAATGCCGCCCCTCAGGGTCGTGCAGGGAGACACTGCTCCTCACTCAAACCTTCAATATTTTTGAGAGCCTCTCCCCTAATCGCCTCGACGACTCTATGCCCTATGCCGATGAGGTAGGGGATGTTCAAGCCAGCCCGACCAGAGTTACGTCCCAGGGATTCCCAGTGAGGGCCCCCACCAGGCCGCGCCATCGCCGCCACCTGGTTCACCGAGCTGAAGAGCAGGTAGACTACTTACCTGCAGTACCTGTACCGGCCTGGCTGACCCGACCTCGGCATTGGGCATTATTCAAGGAGGGTTTCCATCAAGGGGCGTCAACATCAGCGGCTACCATGCACCGAGCCACAACCAACGTGCATCATCAACCCCCTGCATACGCTGAGCCAGGGATGCTACACGCATAACCTGGATCGAGGCCCCAACCACCCCACAGGTAGGCTGGGTCGACTCTCCTAGTCACAGGCACAGGCAGTGACCACCATAGACTAACCCGCAACTATTCCACCCAGTAAAGTGGCCCTCCCAGTGCAACTACCATGGATGATGCAGACCTTTCCCGCTACCAGGCCCCGCTTGGAGGTATGCCCCATCCCACCTTTCACCTGAATGAGGGTCTTCCCCATGATAGAAACACCACATACGAGTTCCTCTCTCGTGTTCGTTATACTGGGTATGGAGCCATCCCCCTTGCCACTGATCGCTGGGTTTGGGACATTGTACATCCATTCACTCTATGATGTGAGGACCTACCTCACATCCCTGTATCAGCCAACGAAATTCCTCCAAGTCCTAGAAACCAGAGGGGAGGAGACAAACTCCACTTCACCAGCACCCAACACGGAGGTCCTAATCGTGTTCGGTCCAATCAGTATGGGGACATGCCCCACACTGACATCACCAAGGGAACTAGGCATCAATGTCCTAACAGTGCTCTTGTTAGTTCTAGCAGGGGTCCTACCCGCACCATCACCCGATATGGAGGTCCTCCTTGTGTCCCCTTTGACATCTGCCCTAGTGCTCCTCACACCCCGGCCCACTCAGGCCGAATTACTCCCCACCACTACACCAGTACGGCCGAAGGACCTCCTTGTGTTGTGAATCATCCCTTCCCCGAAGTGCCATAACAGGATAGGAAGGTGGGTCATCGCGGTAGCAATAAGAACACTGAAAAGCTTCATCCTATGATCAAACCAATATGATTCTTGGATTCTGAGGTAGAGTATGACTCCACGGTGGAATCCTCCCCTCGGTCCTCTGTGTCAATGATTGGGGAAGGAAAAAGGCGTATTAGCCTCAACATTTCGGAGTTTGAAGTCCACAAGATTTCTGCCTCTCTTTGTAGGTAAATCCATGAGGATAAAATTTTTGGAATCCCAAAGGTTCTGACTGTACAGTCGCCACCATCATCACTAGAAGCACCCTTTACCTCGACCAGAGATCATGGAGAGTTATTTTGCGGACTGATGGCTGTTGAGAAATAGTGTGACCTATCGCCAGAGACTACAAAACTGTGGCTGTCATCCTATCATATCGTGAAATTGTTGCCATGTCCCCACAATCCTCGAAGGATGGCCTAGAATTCGGCGGCCAGTCGGCTCATTCAACGGATTCTCTTCCGCCTAGTCTAATATCTCAATGGTCCACCTCAGTACCACTACCGGTTCCTCAGCTGCCTCCAGTTGATGATTGGGGAAACATGGGGCTAGAACCTGAATCTGAGCCCAGTAGCTTATGGTTGATTCTTGTGGTGGATCACTTCTCAGAGATGTTCTGGCTGATGTCATCGTTGAACTTATGTGCACCAGAATACCTCACCTCAGAGGAAGTGGAGAGCTTCTGTAAAACTCTATTCGTGACGCAATTCAATATAAATTTGTTATCAGGTGGTGTTCTCTAGAATCCATTTGAACTTTGAGAAAATTATCACGAAATGCCTTCCAGTCAATTTTTCTGCACTCCCTGTGGCCTAGTGCCCTGAGTCACCAGGTCTCCAGAGGACCCTCTAACAAATATGAGTTCAAAGTTTTAATGTACATTACAAAATTTTCAGGGAGGCTTCCACCCACGTGATGGGTCATTTTTGGGGGAAGTACGCTTCCCTCCTCTTCATTCGTATTCGACAACAGATCGAATCAATATGCGATATCGAGGACATGCCCCTAGGAAGGGTCACAGTTCACATGGTTGACGTCGTGGACAAGGTGGAAGAGCTGGAATTTCTTGATGGAGAATTATCCCATGAGGGTGTGCCACAACTGTTGGACCCACCATGACGGATTACCCATTTGTAAATGAACCTCCTAGGTCTCTATGCACCCACCGAGACATTGGTACTCAGCCAGAATGTTGGTAAGGGTAAAGAGCATGTTGGAGCTATCAAGCACTCTGACCCGTACACCTCAGTGCAGAAGAAGGAGGAAGTGACCAAGAAGGCCGCTTTGCACAAGAAAATTGCTGAGAAAAAGAGGTTGGTTGAAGAACACATGGCTGAACGTGCGATAGAATGATGACCCGACTATGGAGATCCTCGGTCAGGGCAGCAGAGGTAGGAACTACTTCCCCCCAGTGAGATGCCTCTGGGAAACCATGATCATACCAATCCTACTGAAAGGTCTGAAGCTGGAACACCCAGTAAGAGGGAAAGATATGTCTCACTGAACCCTCCCGAACGGTATAGCAATTAGAGGAATCTTCCTTGGGTTCCCCCATCTTACCCATAGTCCACTCCACCAGTCGCTCCACGAGCCGTTGAACCCATCTACCGTGTTGAAGAGGCCGACAAAAAACTCATGGTTAGGGATCCCCATCAAGACATGGACCACCACCTAGATGATACTATGGAGGCACTCATCTCCCACCTTGAGGCATTGGAAACTCGATAGGTGGTAGTCCCACCAGATGGAATGCCATATCCAGCATTGGTGGATGATATGCCTATGCCCCCGGATTTTAGGAATCCCACTTTATCACCCTTTAACAGAACAGGGTACCTGCAGCATCACCTGACCCACTTTTCCTCAAGGTGTGGCCCCATGATGGGGACTCCAGCATAGTAGAAAGCCACTAAGTAACGATGTATTGTGCAGACATTAGAAGGCCCTACATTTTTTCGGAATAGCCAGCTCCCCATTAGATCTATGACTTGTAGGGAGGATCTTCGCAAGAAATTCCTATACCAGTTCAGCTCCACCACGTGGAAGAACAGCATCACAGACCACATTAAGAGCAAACTATGTCCTGATGAAAGAGTCATGGACTTTATCGCCCGGTGGAAGGGACTCACATACTCCCTCGATATACAACTGACTTAGGATAAATTACTGATGATGTTCATTGGGAATGTAAAAATAGGATTGGTTCCTTCCTTGATCACTCAAAACATCCATAGAGGGTTCCGAGACTTCTCAGATAAGGCCCAACACCTCGAGGAAGCTCTCTAACAGGCTAGTTGGGCACATCCAATTCCCCCTATGATCCTAGCAAGTAGGGATCCCAGAGCCGAGCCTACCCCAATGGCCAAAATCGAATCCCCCAGGCAGATAGAATTGTTGCCAGTAGCACTGGATCTGCAAGCTCACAAGAGGCCCGCCACCACAGGCACAGCCTCCTGCCTAGCAGTGATCGCCTCAGAATCGGCAGGTTCCCCCACACAATGTGCCACCGCCGCCTAGGCAGGATAATCATGATCCTCCTCCTAAGCAGGATACTCTCACCCCTTGTCAGGGCCAGGCTCTCAGAACCCACTTCTCAGACAGAAGTAATCTTACCAACTCATTCAACGAGGTGAAGATCCCTAGTTATTTCAATAGCACATTGGAGTAAGGGATCGTGTGACTGCCTGAGTGTAGAAGGACGGAAGAGGTTAATCTCACTGATCACCCCGACTACTACCCTTATCAACGAATCATAGGGAACACCCTCAAATAGTGTTATGTTCTTAATGACTGGCTTCAAGACCAGATCGACAACAACATAGTCAGGTTGGGCTCAGCCCCGACACACGTAGCATGCGCCGTTATAAGACCGAACATAAGCAGTGGCAGTGAGGTGAGTGGAAACATATTTCCAAACGAGGAGCCTAAAAGAATGATGATTGGATGGTTTTTAAAGTACTATCTCAAACCCATGGTATCATTCGGGCATGCCTGAATCTGCCAGAGACATCAGAATCTACAGCCGCTACCTTTGCATCATCGTCTCAGCTGGCCCCTTCCAAGAAGAGAAATCATTGGCAACGCAAGGGGAAGCAATGTGCCCCACCTATGCCACCGTCGCCCCTCACTCTTGGAGACTTCATACCCCCTGAGATGAGGGTCCCTCCCAGAATTCTCCCAATGGTGGATGACTCTTCAAGTGACAGTCAGGGGTACACTTCGATTAATATCATGGAGTTGGTAAATCCCTATATGACTCTAGACGAAGGGGGATGCCATGAAATCCTTCCAAATGTCCCTAGCCAATGCCAACGTCGACTGAGTCGCAGAAATATGTGTCATCAATGAAAATTAGTTGGAACATTAATCTAGGTCGTTCATGCCACTAAGACTAGAAAGTAGGCCCAACGTAGAGCTCAGCATGCGCAACTTCCTCATCTCATGTCCTCTGATCTACCTCCACCGCCGTTTGTGATACTATATCAGGCAGAGCTACCTTGTCTATACCGCGGCCAGTCTCGCCCTGCTATAGGCCAATATCAGTTGTCCGGTCCTCATTTTACATCTACTCTTCGTGCCTCAACTAGTGAACAATGGGACATACCTAGCACTTTCCATCCACCATCCAGCCGGCAGGGCCCGTTGTGCCTCCAATTGCAGAGCGACCTCCTTTAAGGAGAGGTTCATTCCTGGCACAAAAGTATGATATCCTCAAACATCTTGCTAGAATTCATGTGAGGCTCTCTATCATTGAGGCTCTTCACCTGTCTTCAGACATGCATGAGGTGATCGCTGAGGCATTAAGGAGCCCCCTCTAATTTGAGACGGAGGTAGCAGCTGTAGAAGCCTTCCACACTGAGGCAATTGAGAATGCCAAATGGAAGATAGTTATCTTGTTCTCTGGTGAAGATGAACACCCTCCCATACAGGGTCACATTCATCCATTGTACATCGCTGGCCAGTTCAATGGCGTGGAATTCTGCCGATGTCTTGTTGACAAGGGTTCTGGGATTAACCTAATCCCGACATGGACACTGCTGATTCTAGGGTTGTCTGAGGATGATTTAACTCCCTCCAACATAAGAATCCAGGGATACAGTAGGACTAATCGGACACCATTCAACATGATATGTTTGAAGACCTAGTTCAGGGGCCTAGTTTCCAATATCGAATTCATGGTTGTCTCCCAGGACACCGTCTACAACGCATTGATGGGTAGGACATGGCTCCACCTTCATGAAGTGATCCCATCATCATATCACCAATCCCCCAAATACTCCCTTAATGGTCGATTAGGCATGGTTCAAAGAGATTTGTATCCTTTTTCCTTTTGTGAATCTCGCTCTCTGTATGCTGATTATTAAAAGAACAAGGATAAGCATATTCTATTAAGTGAGATTGATCCCACTGCGGTCACAACTGACCCATGGGTAGGTTTGGATGACACCTATGTCGTCCCAATCCATCGATTGGAGGCCACAACCCCCGACATGGGGCAATGATTTGTTTTCTCTAGTACAAAATGATGGAATATTCCAATTTCCATGTGATGGCATACAATCACCTCGTACTCCTACACAAACCAAGCTCAGTTGATTGGGGAAACTCTTACCCCTGTACGGTAACAAGACGTATGCCCCATGGCAATGGCAGTGAGTCATATATGTCTGTTATTCCATGATGGGATTGACTGACTCAATCTGATGTGCCACTATTGTTTTGAAAACATTAAGAGTGGACCCTTTGGTCGAGGACCTGATAGGAACAGTTCAACTGCCTTCATCACCAAGGTCTCAGGAGCACGTGAATCTCACGATATGTTGTCCCCTACCACCCGGGCTGGCACCAGCCTCCCATCGGGATTTTCATACCTAGGAGAAGCTTCCCCTACTGGGGGATCCCACTATAGTTGATGAGGAGTATTTTGATGATGCTCCCCCTTCCTTTTATGATGGTGTCGACGCCACAGTCGACGAGTTGGTATAGGTGAACCTCGGAAGCGAGGTGGACCTAAGGCTCACTTTGATCAGTGCCACCATGCCCCTAGAGGAGTAGCATCGGTATGAAGACTCCCTGAAAGAGCATCATGACATGTTTTCCTGGAGTTACAATGAGATTCTAGGACTAGATCCTCAGGTGGTTGTCCACTTCCTCGGTCTCCCGGTAAATCATTACTGGTCCAAACAACCTCCCAAAAAAATTCACCCTTCTCACGACACCATGGTCGAGGCTGAGGTTGAATAGCTCATCTGGGACAACATTATTAAGGAAGTCCAGTACCCAAAATGGATGGGCAACATTGTGCCAGTTAGAAAAAAGAATGAGTAGATCATAGTCTATATCGGCTTCTGCAATCTCAACCACCACTGTGCAAAGGATGATTCTCCCCTTCTAGTGATAGAATTGTTGATTGATGCTACGACCGGGTTCCAAGCCTTCTCCTTCATGGATGGGTATTCTGGGTACAACCCGATCCAGATGGCCCCTTAAGATGACGTGTCTACAAATTTCAAGGTTCTCCATGGTACTTTATGTTACCATGTTATGCCATTTGGCCTAAAAAATGCAGGTGCCCCAATCAACGGGCCATGCATCGCATATTCGCACCAATCATGGGAACATTTGTGGAATGATATGAGGATGATCTGGTGGTCAAATGTTTCCAGTGCCAGGACCATCTCAAGGACCTTGAGAAAGTGTTCGATTTCCAGCATTCTCACCACCTGAAGATGAACCCATTGAAGTGTTCCTTTAGGGTCAACTACGGGAAATTTTTTGGCTTTGTTGTCAGATACCGGGGCATCGAGATTGACCCAGAGAAGATCATGTCAATCAGCCAGATGCATCCCCCGATTAATATTCGAGAGCTTCGAGGTCTCTAAGGCCATGTAACCTATGTACGTTGTTTAATCGCGAACCTGGCTGGAAAGTGTAAACCATTTTCCCAGATCATGATGAATGGCACCGCTTATGATTGGAATGAGGAGTTCAATACCTCCTTCGATGAAATCACACAATATTTTCTCCACCCTCTGGTCTTGATGCCACCCGTCTCTGGGAAGCAGCTAATTCTCTATGTCACCGCCCCAGAATAGTCCCTTGGTGCCCTTGTCGCCCAAAAGAACAATGAGGGGATGGAGAACAGCCTCTACTACCTCACCTGCATTTACCTTGATACAGAGACTAGATACTCCACCGTCGAGAAAAGATGCCCTGCACTTTTATTTGTTGTGAAGAAACTGTGGCATTACCTTTAGCACCATGATGTACAACTGGTCTCTCGGGTAAACCCGCTGATGTACATCATGAGCCATCCCATGTTGAATTGCCGACTAGCACGGTGGGCGGTGATCCTCTAGCAGTTTGACATAAGGTTTTTCCACAAGAAGGCCATTAGGGAACAAGCATTGGCAGACTTTATAGCTTCCCATCTAGCTCATGACGACCAGTCCCTAGACCTCAATTTACCCTAGGAGGCAATCCTCTTGGTGGATCATGTTGTGCTATGTTGGCAGGTGCATTTATATGGTGCAGCCCGAAGCCCCACTGGTCGAAGGCAAAATGATACCAGGGTCAATAGGGTAGGCTTGGGTACTGTCTTCATTACCCCGAAATACGACATTTTTCCGTACTCATTCCTACTGTCGGAAGTCTACACCAATAATGAGGCAGAGTATAAATCCTTCATTACTGGCCATGAGCTGGCCCTCGAGAACTACGTGCCCCATTTTCATGTGAAAGGGGACTCTGATATAGTCATTAAGCAGGTCAATGACAACTATGTTGTTAGGAATCCATAACTTGTACCATTTTTGGAGTGCACTCTCCATCAAATGACCCAGTTTTCTTCACAGCAAGAAGTGGCTCACGTTCCACGATCTGAGAATGGTCATGCTGATTCCCTGGATGGCCTATCTGCATCACTTGCAGAGCCCAAGTAGGATGACCTGTTTATCCACGTAGCACATCGGAGGGTGGTTGCTCTTGTCTTACCAGATAATGGCGCAGCCCCTAGGTATGTCACCTGACTGCATTCACCTCCACATTAGGACCCCTGGGTCCCCAAGAGGCAGTGGTTGAAGTGATTCCTGACTGGAGGGCCCCTTTTGTCGAGTACCTCCAGAATGGTTACCTCCTAGCCGATCGGGTCAAGCACGAGCGAATCTCACACTGTGTATTACAGTTAACCCTCCAAGACGGTCCCATTCTTGAGTGGATCCTCTAAAAGCACGTGTTTGATGGTATTCTCTTCCATTGCATTCAAGGAGTCGAGATTCCACAAGTCATGTAGGAGGTTTATGGCGGTTCTTGTGGTGCCCACCAGGTTGGGTCGAAACTATCTCAGTAGATCAAGATATTGGGGTATTTTTGGCCCCCCATGATTCATTACTACATGGAGTTTCTAAAAAGTATCATGCATGTCAAGTTCATGCCAACTTCGTACATTGGCCACCAGAGCCCCTTCACACTACCAACTACTCATGGCCTATTTCAGTGTGTGGAATCAGTGTCATGGGACCGTATCCACCGGTGATAGCTCACTAGTACCGGTTCATCCTGACTGCTATGGATTTCTTCTCTAAGTGGGCAGAGGCAGTTCCACTCAAGGATGTCATGGCTCGATCCAATGTCGATTTTGTGAGCTCCCACATCATCTACCGATTTGTAGTCCTTCACGCCATGCTCACCGATAACGGCACAAACATCCGAGCAGCTATGTTGATGAAATTGTATCCCAAGTACAATATTCGTTCTATAAACACCTCCTTCTATCATGCACATGAAAATAGATAGATCATGGAATTCAACAAGACCCTCTCAAAAATTTAGCATAAAATTGTTGTCCAGAACATGAAATGATGGATGGACAATCTCCCCAACGCCCTCTAGGTTTATTGGATAATGAATCATAATTCTACCCAGGTTACCGCATATTTCCTATTGTACAGAACTGAGGTCGTACTTACCTTTGAGATTCAGCTGCCCTCGTTGTGCACAACATTCTATGTTCAGGAGGCATCAGATAATGTAGTTGAAATCCGTCTGGCTGAATTGGAAGCACTTGACTAGAATAGGATTTGCGCCATTTATAATATAGATAGGCGACCAGACATGATCACCAGAGCCTTCAACAAGAATGTTCTTCTCATATCCTTCTGACAAGGTGACCTAGTACTGGCCCACAGGACGCCAATGATACCCGGTAGGATGCCACCCAATATGGAGCCCAAATTGGAAGGACCTTACATCATTCACAAGGTTTAATCCAATGGCACATACTACTTAGTTACTATGGATGGTGAGAATATAACTCCTCCCCCCAATGCCATGTTCCTCCAGCAATATTTTTCCTGAGCCTCATGGTCCTGCACGACCTTAAACTGGGTGGTCCCGCATGACCCTAAACTGCACGACGGTCCCACATGACCATAAACCGTCTGGTCCTACACGACCTTAAACTGTGCATTGTCCCACATGACGTTAAACTGAATCTCCATAACTAAGTGATGCTGAATTCCCATCCTCATGGGATATATAGGAATTCATAGATGCCTCATATTGAGCCTAGCCCCCAAACTCTTCTCTTTGACTATCCCCCTTGGACATAGTTCTCTCGGAGGATCCTTAAATTATATGGTGTAGGCTTCCATAGCCCCACCCATACCAGGATTATAATTATTGCACCATGTTCCCACTCCACTTCTTCTTTTCTCTATCATCCTCATCGCAGGACATTAACCTACATGGACTTTACAAACTACATACGACTTGATTCCCATCCTTATGGGATACGTAAGAACACCCGAAAAATTCATCTATCGGCCTAGCCCAAATGCAAGAATCACACCCTTAGGTAAAAACATATGTTAAGGGTGAAAATTTTTTCCCCAATTCACATCGATCTAACCTCGATCCGGCCATACGTCCCGATCCCTGGAATCATTCGCCTCTTTTATAGATGGGTACAACTATGATTCACCAACTCCTTTTATTGGGATTCCACCATATTCCACATTCAAAAGGGCCCCCGAATGGTATAGAAGCTTGGACTATGGGCTCTTTTACTACTTCTGGCCCACACCCTCTAGGATGTTGAGCAACAAGACGATACAAGTACCACGTTGTGAATATGGGCAGCGGTCGATGCTCATTTGTTTCTCCCATTTCATGTCACTATAGGAATATTGTGTTTAGAACATGGTCCCCAGATGTCTTGCGACCATTGAACCACCCCAAGATCTCCCAAACAATGATTGTAGTGGCTCATTCTTCCCCATTGTATCTCTAAGAGACAAACTCCGTTCATGAAAAACCAGGTTTTAGTACCCCATATGACAGGGAGAGTCGAGACTGGCTTTTTGTTTCCCACACTGAGCATTTCTCACATGGGCTTAAGATCTGTGATGAGGTGGTAACTATACAAGAGGGCATATGGCCTTCCATCCATGGCCCAGCCTCAGGCCCCTTGGACGTTTCGTACCCGAACCAAGTTCTCTCTTATGGGATTGTACGGTGTGGTATTGAATTATTTCCTCATTCACATCGGGTAACTCATCGTGTCATACATATCCTAGGAGGAGACACCTTATCCTCTCTTTCATCCTCACTGCAAGACGTTATTCTGAAAACTGGTCAGGCCTTCCTGACAAAGGCCCATCCTGAGGCCCCTTGGCATTCTCGGCCCCTATTCCAAGTTCTTAGCCAGAGTGTACGGTGTGTTGTGGGATTATGTACTCATTCACGTCGGGTTATTTGTTGTTCCCTACACCATTGTTGTTTGGGGTATCTTCCTCCTCTCTTTCATCCTCACTGCAAGACGTTAAACTACAAACTGGTCGGGCCTCCCGGACCGAGGTCCAGCCTCATGCCCCATGGCCTTCTCAGGCCCTATCCCAAGTTCTTACCCAGAGAGTACATTGTGATATGGAATTATTTCCAGATTCACATCGAGTTACTCTCTATGTCGTAAACCCCCTCATCAGTGCATCTTACCATTGTGCACCATCAAGAACTATGTATGGCTTGATTCTAATCCTCATTGGATAAGTAGGACCACCCGAATGTCTAGACACTGGGTCCAGCCCCATCTATCAGAAATCTTCCTTTCACCTTGGACCTGTGGCCTACCCTTTTCCCCGAAGGGGGGTATATGGTGTGGTGTGAGATTATGTCTTCACTCACGTCTGGTTTGTAATGACCAAACCACGTACCTCTACATCATAGGAGATCTCTATCACCTACTCAATAGTTATCCATTCAAATCAGTTGCTCTTAAGTTGAGAACCCTCATAGACCCTCTTTGGGGATTAACCAATCTGTCTAATGGGTACTCTGTTTTAATACATGGAATGTTGTGTTCTATACGTACATGCTTCCACCCATTTCCCAGGCTTCATGTTCGCCTTCATTAGGTCTTCCTACAGCTATCACATCGAAAGGGACCCCCCAAAAGGCATGGATGCTCGACCCAAGGGCCCTCCTACCATCAAGGGACAACTTCCTTGAGGGTTTTGAACAAAGAACTTATACAAGTCCTTCGTTGCGAATACGGTCAGTGGTTGATTATCTTTTATTACTCCCATTTTAGGTAACACGATAGGGATACTACGTTTCCACCATGGTCAACAATTTTCCTCAATCATCATGCCAAACTCATTAAGCCCAAGATATCTGTTACATGATTCACATCCTTCTCCACCTCATCATGTCAAAGTAAACCTACAACACTCTTGAAACTGTTCCTTTGTGTGCATCTTCACGTTAGGGGAACAATGCCGGGGTATGTTATTCATTGAGGGCTCCACACCGATTTTCCTTTGATGGGAATTCCAGGTATTATAATAAAGGTCATCCTCCTCTATTTCCCGCATTGAGTTTAACTCACGTGGGCTTAGGGATCGGGTCAAGGTCTCTGTTTACTTGGAATATTTCCATACCATCTATGGTCCGAGCTCTAAGGCCATAAACTAAGATCTCCTCAGAACTACGTATGGCTTGATTCCCATAATCATGGGATACATAGGAATGCCCAGACCTCTTGTCTTTGGGTCGAGTTTTAGTCCTGATAATTTCACTTTTCTGTCCTGCTATCTGGACTTCGAATACGGGACCACGTGGCATGGAATGGGATTGCCTCCTCATTCACGCCGAGTTTTCAATAGTCGCACAATGCGCACCCCTTTCTAAGAATTAGCCATCATGTTTCATGTCCTGCATGTCATTAAATTGTATGTTGTCCAGCACCACATTAAAATGCACCATCGAGAACTATGTGTGGCTTCATTACCATCCTAATGGGATACTTAGGACCACCTGTACGTATCATTTTGGGGTCCATCTCTTCTTGGAGATATTTTCTCTAGACCCTTTCACTCTCACCCCTATTTGGGCCCCCTTGGCCTGAGGATCCCCTCTCGTAATTGCGTACAGTGTAATGTGGGATCATTTCCCCATTTGCGTCAGGTATGTTTTATTGCATTGTACACATTCTCCACCTAGAATCTTCTCTACCACAACTATGCCGCATGAAATTAAAATGCATGCATGTTCCTATCACCTGACCCTAAACTGTGACAATATCATCCTGGACACATGACGAAAAACGACACTGCATTGTGATGAACTCATCATAGAGGACATCATGTTGGGTATTGGGCTCACTCCATACCATTTGTCAATGCCTACTACGGCCTGATTATTGAGGCGATGCCAGGGCTTGCTACCCTAAGACTGTCTCCTCACAAAAGAAAATACAGATACATTAAATAAACAACAAGATTTATCAAATACTGCTTCTCTGAGTGTGAGGACCATGCCCGCACACCCCTTTTTTCCTAGCATGGGTACCCTACCATTCCACCTCAAGAACTACATGCATCTTGATACCCATCCTCATGCTGTACATAGGAACGCCTGTGCACTTTGCCTCAGGCCTAGCTCAACTCTAATTTTTGGTCCCTCAACTTAAAACCTCTCTGAGGAACATGTTACGGTCGGAATCCCAGATTCCCATTCACATCAGGTATTTATAGTTACCCCTCACATGCCTCCTGTGATTCCTACCATCTATGGTCCGAGTTATACAACCCTATACTATGATCTCTCCATGAGAAGGGACTTGATTCACTCTATTTAACATGTCTCGTTGTTGTATTCAGATGTGTTTTTACAAATAGCCATAAGTGTGGGATTTTCATGGGGACATTCCCATCATTCCACAACCAAGCTTCGTGAGCTCGCTATTTGGATCCTCATCCTCTTACATATCCGAAGGGACTCCCTACCAGCCTAGTCCTATGCCGCCTCGGCTCACCTACCATCATGGCCCAATGCCCCTAAGGATTTCAAAAAACATTTTGAACAGGTCCCATGTTTCGAACATGGTCAACAGTCGACTCCCATTTGTCTATCCCCATTCCAGGCTAACACGATGTGGATTATGAATTTTTTCCATGGACAACAGCTATACTCCATCGTCACTCTTTCATCATTGTGGTCCATATTTCAGGCTTCATGACTCACACATTTCCACATCCTCATGTTCAAGTGGAATTTTGACATACTCATATCTACCTCTTCATGCATCTAAGTGCGCTACATAGAGGTGTTAGAGTCATTGGGCTAGTATTCACCGAGCATCCCTTCGCCCTAACATATTCCTTCCTATGTCAGGAAATTCCCCCATTACTTCTTGTTTCCCACATCGATCATGACTCATGTGGGCTTAGTAGTTTTGGTAGGATGTGCATTCTCACAACCAGGCTTCTTGTCGTCCCATAAGACATTAAACTGTGCTTCTTGAAAAACGTACAGCTCTATTCCCATCCATACGTGATATGTAGAGACACCCCGGTATTTTTCCCAGGGTCCAGCCCCATGAATCATAAATCATGTTCTTTCACATTTCTGTCCCCCTGGACGGACCCCTTGTGGGGAACCGTACAACTGTATCTCTTCCCTGAACAAGTTCGGTATGCCCCAAGATGACATTGGGAAGTGACAACTCCATCTCCAGAGAGGACCTTTCTAAAAGAATGAATGGTCCATGATCAAGCCGATGCACCATCTAGTGTGCGTCCACCACGATGGCATAATATCAATTATTTTGTTCGAACGAACCATCACTCCACCCTTCATGCTTTGCGTGCTCTTTATTCAGAACCTCATCCTTATTCATGTCTAATGGAACCCCCTAACAGTATGGATGCTCGGCCTATGTCTCCCCTACTATCCTGGGTCAACGTTCACGAAGACAAATGGATGGAATTTTGAGTCAGGCCATGTGTTTCTAACATGGTCAGTGGATCGCCCTGATAATTCATCCCCATTTCAAGCTAACATGACAAGGATACTGTGTTTCAAACATGGTCAATTGTTATCCTTCATTGTCATGACACCCCTATTGTGTTCCAGATTTTGGGTATCACGATTCACACCTTCCACTTCCCTATGTTCAGACTAATATTAACTCCCATGGTGTTACCCCACTCGTGCAATAAAGCATACCAGAAGAATGGTTCGTTGATTGTTCTGAGGTCCTAATCCTCCGATCGATCATCTCCCTTGTCATTCCAGAAGATCCGAATTGGTTACCTAACCCCATGATTCCAGAAACATGGTCGACGCATTATGTTCAGATGAAATAACATGGTGACACCCCTTGTTTCTCACATTGGGCTCGACCCACGTGAGCTTAGGGACTGACCACTGGACATTTCACGAATATAACAGATGCGTATAAATCCAACCTCAATAATGAAACTCATGTATGTTATGGAATCAAATAAATCAAAACATGAATGTACGTTTAAAGGGTTTGTAATCATTACAGTACCCGGGGGTCTCTGTCTCCTAGGGATGGGTTGACCCCGTCAAAAGAGAGTTGCAGTTCCACCACCCTCTGACTTGTGGCGCCCTGAATTTGCTGTCGCCGGCTCAACTCCCGATCCTACTCAATAGTGATGGGGTGAAATTCATCAGCCTCAGTTTGGGACCGCTCTACGTCAGCCTGAATAACGGTCATTTCTTCAGAATCTTTCATTATACACTCTTCTGCCTCTTCCAGCTGGGCCTTCAATCGCATGGTCATCTCTTACTGTGCATTAAGAGTGGCTGAGTGCTCACTCAACTTTATCTGTAGCCATTGGATCTCATTTTTAGCCACGTGAACCTTCTTGATATTCATCTCCTTCATCCGCTGCCAGCCCATGTTGAGGCTACAATCATACTCTCGGATCTTTTCCGCCGTAAGATCTCGGATGAGCAGGTGAAGGCGTTGGGCATCTTCTCCCCCAGTACATAGTTTGTGCAGCCGCGAGCAAAGTCTATCCATCTCGTCAAGCCGAAATGACTGGGGGTATTTTTGATAAAGTGCATTATCAGATTCCTTGATTGGTGATAGACCATCTCGTTGTCCTCTTCATCAGAGGCTATCTCTTCCAAGTCTGTGCGGTTGGAAGGCTCATATGTGTGGTATTTCCTTAAGAAATGTTCAACGAGATCTTCATCTGAAATCGGATAATGTGTGGTGGGACATGGGATGACTGGTCGATCCCCATTGTCGGAACCCACCTCAAGAACCTTGGGCATGACCCCAGTGGCAGTCTCACCAATGATAGGGAGAATTGAAGCTCGGGTGGACTAGGTATCTATCTCCACAATTATTGGCATGCCCCTGGGAGGTGCGCCACCATAAATCCTGACCAACCTCGCTGTAGTGGCCCATGCTAGTCGAAGAAATGTATGTAATAGATATGGTCATGGATGATATCTGGAACGATCAACGTGTGGCTGTAATGAGCTATGTAGAGAGGACATACAGAGATCAAACTTCTGGGTCCGCTCCTAAGTTTATGTTGATAGGACCCCGACGCATGGCCCTCTGTATACTGTCAGAAGGTCTGGAGATTCTATTGGAGCCACCTCGGGTTTCCTAGCCCTTCTAGTCACATAACTGGACGTGGCCACAGGTGCGGGTTCTGAGGGTCATACATCTGCAACCATCGAGGGGTGAGAATGAGGACTATGCACAAGGTCGTCCAGAATGGTTCAGATGTTGGTATGAAGTCCATAAAGACTTGAGAGCAGAACCTGAGGAAAGAAACATGGAATGTTACCTCAAGAGCCTCCGTGAAATCGTTGAGACTCGAGTCTTGAACACCGACTTTGCCTTCCTCGAACGGGCTCCCTCCACCGGCCTCATCCCCCTAAGAGTATTCGTCTGATTCTTTCATTACGGGGAAGCACTCTCTCAACTCAGCAGCCAACAACTATGGGGGAACCGTCTGATCCTGCAATACCCTCACTCGGTCTGTCATTAGATGTGGGGTACCCCTGGAATGCACAAATTCCTCCATATCATATACATATTGCTCCACCTCTACTAGGGATACTGCAAAACCGGCCCGGATAGGGCCTATACCCTGTAAATCCATTTGAAGACGGTTCAAGTGTTTCCACATCTCGGTCGGGCCAAGGAATTACCTGTTGACATCCAAAATGTCCCAGGACTCTAGGAAAATGAAATTCTATTGCATGTTGATATGGAGAATCCATTTCCCCAGTTCCTGAGTAAATATCTTGCAGAATCCCCTTGGGGGACTCCCCTCCGGATGGCTCTGTTCTCTTGGGACCACCGGATCTGCAGCCGTTGTCAGATCCGCCACCACTGCCTCCCCCTCAACTGGTGCGGGTGTCACCACTAAAGCATCCCCGCCACTATGGGATGCCCTTGTTGCCTTCCGACCCTATATTCGAGATAGGGAAGTCCTGCCATCACCAGCTAGAATAGTGACTACTTTAGCATTTCCCCCAGATATGCGGCCTCCCAGCTTATGGTGTACTCCTTCACCTGTCCAAAGGCGGGAGTAGGAAGAGGAAATTCATTTCTCATTTTCACATCTTCCTGTATGAATATGAGCCACAATTTCTTTATCACACATGGGTGTTCCTCGTGGAACACCTCCCAGTAGGCTCGTGGAGTCATTCATTTTACGCATTGGAATTACCTTGCAAACCAGTGTGAGGTGTACGACTCACAGAGAGTCTCACAGTCCACCCATTCCACCAAAACTCCACCTCTAAAGGCCAGGATATAGGTCGGATGCTCTTACATTCTCTGACCATCATCGGTGAATGCCCCCGTCTGCAACATAAATGGATGAAAATTAAACTCTTCCACCTTCCATACCCGGTATAACACCAACAGTACAGACAATTTGGCTGGAAAGTTCCCAATAGAGTTCAGAATGGATGGGTGGAAGTTTGACCCTGGAGGTGAGATGGGGTTCAGATACTCATAAACCCCCCTAATGTGCAATGTGATCCACCCATATAGATGATGGATGGGCTCACATATCCTCTGCGACCTCTTCCCATATCTAACATGCCATATCATCTTGTACAATTTGGCGAGCATCAAAATCCCCAGATTGACCCGCCCTCCTGTGGCCAGCATGGATTCCATGATAAATGTGCTAGGCTGCACCCCCATGTTGGTATCCCTAACTGGTAGGATCCAACCATAGATGAGGGCCGTGATAAAGGCCAGAAATCTTACTATCAGCTGATATTTAATATTGACACTGAAACCCCTGGTCTTCCACTGGCTGTTCTCAAAGAGACACCAATACGAGTGATCCTTGACCCATTGATCCCCCTTTGGGAAATTATGAGGCCTCGCGGGAAATTGTTGATCCACTGGGAAGTTGATGAACTACATGAACCACCGCATAATGTGGATGTCTCTTACTACTTCTTTGTCTTCCTAAAGCACCCACCCCTTCAGTGCCATCGCTAGCCACAGAATCTGCTTCAGATCCTCCCACACACTCATGATGGGGAGGAACTCATTGTATATAACCCCCAATATCGGGACCCCTGAAATCAGATGAACAACCCACATACTGATTCCGACCTCCCCATGGTGCAGGTGAAATGTGTTGATCCTAGACGAACATCTTCTCAACAGCTCTAGAAATAGATGTTTTGGCTGATATATGTGGAATTGGGAGGCCCACACTGCCTCATAAAGACCCACTCACTTCAGCTTGGCTCTAAACTCCTCACATGAGGCCCATACCCATTAGGCCCATACCAAATCATCTGTGAAGTTGCTGCCCTAGCGCAGGTCCCACTCCTCGGAGCACCCATTGTTCGGATCCCCCATGGCTGCCTTCAGTATTGTATGGTATAGAGGAGGAGACTTTTGTAGCTGCAATTCCTTCCCATCGATGTTTTTCAGGTGGTTGTATAGGAAGAAAAAAATGATGGGTGTGAAGTCCTCTTCGCGGCCCACATCTAGTTAGTCCCTACTTGCCTCAGGAATGAAGACGTCATCCCTCATCCTGATGACATACAAGCGCAACCTCATGCACAATGGATAGTTCTTCTGGATCTCCTATAATAGCTCCATCAATGAATTATGGTCTCAGTTGTTATGAAACAACTCTCCAAGACCCATACAATTTTCTATCTCATCCCTCCGGGCAGCGTCTGCAACCACCCCCTGGGCAGCTTCTTGGATGGCCATTCGGTTTTGGAAGTTGGACGTTTCCTTGGCAGGTTTGCGAGGATCATTCCCAAAGTGATTTCATGAAGTCTTTTCACGAAGACGGTTCACAGAAGCACTACCTCAACGTTCAAATCCGGATCGCGGATTGCAAATGCGAAGTCGAAGACTCGCTGTGTGCTGTGAAGACCCGATTCGTGGAGATCACTCGCGGAGTATGCAGAGCTTCGTGAACCGAGAGCGCAAGAAGACAAGATCGCGGATAAGGGAAACGACAAAAGAGATGGATGTACCCTATTTATAGCAGACAACCTTCAAAGCATCCCGTCACATCCATCCCATGCGGAGCTTCGCGGCGCACCCGGACTGGGGGGGCATGTCCGCCTTCTGCACCCTCTTCGCGAGTTAGCACCACGTACAACGAAGGATTTTTCTGATTTCCCTCAGAAGCTGACCCTACATCCCTCTATGGCTCCAAGTCTAAGGGGGACATTTTTTTGCACAAAAATTTGGAACTAAGAAGTAGAAAAAAGATGGCCCCATGGACTACCTCGTGAATCCCCTTTGTGGAGTCCCCCAGCCCTGGGCCACCGCAAAACAAAGAAGGTGGGAGGCTTTGAGAGCGCATTTTATGTTCGTGATTCCGCCATGAAGTGAAGGAGGCATGACGCTCCACGAACCCATTTGACGTTCGTGAGCTCTCCTTGATGCCACCGAGACCCTCTTCATGCTGCGGGAGCATTGTTCCGCGGAGCCTCTTGTATTTAAATACTAGGCTCCCCCCGAGCCCAAGGTACAGACAATCTGTCCTTTCAACTTCCTAGATCCCAAATCGTGAAGCACCCTTTGCTCTACGAATCATGAGCTACCTGAGGTACTTTTTCTCTGTGAAGTGCCTCCCCCTTGCCTCTTTTTAATCCCCTCTTATGAGAGGGATGCCTTTCACGATGCCCAAGTGCTTTCGTGGAGAAAGGGGATCTCCAAGGGGACCCAGGTCATTGCAAAACGTTTATGCTTTGTGAAACACCCCTCATGTACACATGATTCACATGCCAAGGCAGGGTCACTGTACATCATAATGCACATCGCTTCATGACACTTTTCTTCGCGAGTCGGTTATGCTCCGTGAGGCAGTGCTCTATGGATGCCTTTACACTTTGTGAAGCCCCTCCCATATAGAGCTCTGCACCATGCTAAGGATAATACTAGGACATCCCACTTCGTTAAGCACACCCCTTATCCCATGCGGAGTGGCAGAGCTTCACAAGGCCGCTGCCTGTGAACCCCTTTACTTTGCAATTCCTCTTTCTGTGCGACCCTCCAGGTCTGCACGATGTGATTCCAACGTCTCTTAGACAACACCTCATGTTGTGTTGCATCACCTCATGATCCTTCGTATAGGCACACTAACAGTTATTGCTTATTCACATAGCTAAACTAATGTGGACCCCTCAATGGATAGCTCCACAATACCCCATAGTCATGACCTTGCTGATTCATTCCCTCCAACATAGACCAGAGGGTACCAGTTATGTAAGTCCTAGGGGTGCGTAGAAAACCCACCTCGTTCGAGCTGTAGGACGTTAAACTATCAAGTGCCATCATCCTCAACACATGAAGTTGAACTGTGACCTGGCCCCGTGCCTCGCACGTAGGTTCCCCCACCTCGTACATTCTCCATGCCCACTCGTCTCCAAGGGGATGGGATCACCCCTCACCGGGGATGATATCCTGCTTGTTGGAGAGGCATTTGTTCGCAGGGAAGGGAATCCACCATGGTGTAAGCCTCTGGACATTATTCTAGGAGGTAGGACCCCTGCTCCTCCTCACTTCCTCGGTGCTAAGGCCAGCAGAGGGCATGATAGAGAACAAGACCGTCCTCTATTCCTGGGTTCCAAATCCCTCTCCCGCTTCATTTTGTTGCACCTAGGATTCCATCCTGGAGTAAGTCTCAATCTTCCTCTCCATGGGCCACTCCACGCATAAGCCCCACTCCACTTTCAACGGACACACCTTTCGCAATGTGATAGCCAGGTCTCTACTGCATCTTGTTTCTCACACGGAGCATGACTCACATGGTCCTAGAGTATGCATCAACCATGGCATCCATCAGGCATCCTAGAGAGTAAGCCCCACACATCCATACCTGAACCATGAGGACTTTGATCCATTTCAAGGAATGGTATGTAGGAAAACTCACATGGTTCATGCCAACCACCTAGTCATTCCGACCCCATTCAAGTCAGTTATCCCTCGTCCTACATGACGTTAAACTGTTTACCCGAACTATGAGGACTTTGATCCATGTCTAGCTATGGTACGTAAGAAACCTCCACGAGGTTCAATACCAACAACCATTGGCTACAACCATCTCAGTGTCGGTGCACCAAGCCCCAAACCATCCCAAACATTTAGGACTTTGATCCATGTCAATGAATGGTATGTAAGAAACCTCACGAGGATCAATACCACCACCCATTGGTCGTTCCAACCACCTTTACATCTGTTCAGCAACACCTTGGGAAGACTAGAGTGTAAGACCCACACCATCGTGAACTATGTGGTCTTTGATCCATGTCATGGTGTGGTACGTAGGAATCCTCCCTGAGGTTCATGCCCATCATCCACCTGGACCAAGGTCCTTATTCATGTCGGTTAACCAGCACCCTCCCAAACAACGAGGGCATTGATTCATGTCAAGGAATGGTACATAGAAAACCTCACGAGGTTCAAGACCAACACCCATTGGACCCTTGGTCCATCTTCACGTCAGTTCTCTGACATCCATTATGAACTATGTGGTCTTTGATCCCTGCCAAGGAAGGGTACGTAGGAAGCCTCCTTGAATTTCGAGCCCACAACCCATTGGTCGCTCCAACCCCCTTCATGTCGGTTCTCCGACACACCATCCTGAACTATGAGGTCTTTGATACATTTCAAGGCATGGTACATAGGAAACCTCACGAGGTTCATTCCCAATAACCAATGAACCCCTGGTCATCCTTCAGTAGTATGTTGTTGTCACTCCTTTCAGCAGTAAGCAACTGATAGCCACGTCCAGTGATAAGACGTTGTGACTTTAATCAGTGGTAAGCCATTGTCAACCTCAATTAGTGGTATGTCTTTGTCAACTTCATTCAGCGGTAATCCGTCGTCATATGAACTATGCAGACATTGATTCCCTGCAATGGGGATACATTGGAAGCCTCCATGAGGCTCAAGCCCATCACTCATGTCTTATCCTAACCTCTCCCTCGAGCCTATGTGCCTCGGGAAGGTCATGGCCCAATCCAGAGGTTCCACTTCCTCTGGGTCCCATACATGTGTCCATTCTCACGGGTCGCCTCCTCAAGTGTTCCATAATCCCACAGAACTATGTGGACATTGATTCTCTGCCACGAGTATATTTTCCAGGACTCATCAACGCTCAACGCCATCACTACCGTCATCTTCATGATGTTCCCATCTAATTCCCCATATACTTCAATCAACCCTCCATCATCCATCCTGATTCTTACCCAGGCCTCCAAATCCTGGTAGGATCGTTCCAATTCATCTCCCCACTGCTCCAAACAGTGGTCGGGAAACGAACCATTTGTTAGACCCGACATCAGTGTTCCCTCAAGAGGTTACACCCATCTGATCCACTCTAGTCAGTGTTCTGATCACTCTGATCCATCCCCGCTGGATGTCAAACTCACGACATACCCTATGTTAAACATGGGAAGCTAAGGAAAATCCTCCAAGACATGCATATGGCATAGTATTACCCACATTTGATATGGGATGTCTCAGGCATCTGTGCCATTGAGAATCACTATAATAACGGGATGAAAATTAGACGCACTAGTGTTCCAGCACCCGGACACACCAGCGATGCCTCAATGTGACTACGCCCCCAACTGATGGTTGCTGCCCTGACCAAACCCCATGGAATGTCCTGACAGAAGTACTGTAATTATCTAGTGTCCATGAAAACATTGCACTGGGATGAGTTTCATGAACTACGTATTAATCTATAAGAGATACTTGGACTAGGTGATGAATTTCAAGGAGGAATCCACGGAAGGATGAACCGAAATCCCATCCTCTCGTTTATATCAAGGAGAAAACGTCCCTGAATAGGGAGCAGATGCTACCCGCCTTTGAAAAGAGGGAATGCAGGGCAACAAAACAGCACTGATGTATCCCGAACGTGACTGACACACGCGCCCCTGCGAAAGCGTTAGAAATAGTGTTACTGACGCTCCGTGTGTTATAGAAAATCCATGTCATAGGGAGACAAGATATTTATAGGAATGTATTTAACATGACAAGACCATATTGTTCTTTTGTATACTTTTGGTAAACATTTTCTACGTGATTATTAATATATTATCACAAGGAGTTAGATCACAAAGAATGAGAATGCTATGATCGCAACCATGTAGCTGGAAACGTACGAGGCCATGAGTATTTGAATCCTTTACGATAAAACCTCGATGTTCTCATTATATGCGTTTTTTCATATACATGTGTTGAGCTAACTATATCGTCTTAGTAATGTTTCAATTTTGTTCTTTTACTTGGTTTTTTGTGTGTCCTAATGTGTATTGTTTTTATCTCCCTGTTAGCGATTTCCCCATACATATCGTTTCTTGTAAAGATGATCAACATTTTCACATATTCATTGGTGGTTCAAGACTAAGTGGTTCTTAGTGTGACCTGACAGATGCAGTGTGCTTCTACAGCTACAGAAATTTGTTTCTGTAAATACCATTTAGGTATGATTTTCTAAATAGGAGCTCTAGGGGAGTGTACTTTTACTTTTCCTTTTTTATTGGTCCCTTATTCTGGCCCTATTTACATTCCGTTTTCTGCATTCATAAATTTTTTTAGTAATTTTGTGATATTCCTATTTGTTTACTTGGTATTTTCAGTTCTTATTTTTTTGTGGAGATGTGTATGTGTGTATAGGTACATAGGAAAATGACTCCCATTTTTGGATATTCCTACTCAATGTTAATCTCTATCCCCTGGACTATGGGAGGTGGGACTAGGGTAGTCAAAACATTGGCCCCTTTCCAATGGATTATGAAAACTAAATTTGACCACCCTAATTTTTAAATTGTGTCCTCAGGTTATTTAATTTGTGATTTGTAACTATGGTTTGACATTTTAAAATACCTTTTCTGAAATCCCACATCAGAAAAGGTATTAAAAAACATAAACTTCAAAATAATAGGATGTACGAAGGTCATATAGAATAACACATAACAATAATTCCATGTAGGATAACATGATCGTCAATGTGAAAATCTAACACACAATAAATTATATATGGTGATAGAAAACATTTTCATGAAAAAGTGAACAACCAATGCCCCATAAATCTGTGATGGGTTAAGAGGTCATTGATTTGTTAGTAAGAAAATTAAAAAATTATATTTTTTAAAAAACAATTTTATTGAGTTGAGAAATTTTATTTCATATTATTTTAAGAACATAAGGAAATTAACTTACTAGACATCAATAATTTCATAATTTAACTAACATCCACTATAAAATCATCTTCTTATCCAATAAATGAATAATATAGATAAGTTTTTCTTATATGAAGGTTTAGAATCATTGTTTATGTCTTAAAAATTCAAAAAAAGATAAAAATATATTACAACTATTAATACAAATTAATTGAATCCAAACATTTATGTCAATATATGATAATTCTACAAATTGATTAAACCTTAAAATAATGAAAGTATACTTTTAATCTCTAAATGATAGAAGTAAAACGCAAATTTCAACATAAATCAATTTGTAATTAAACATAATATTCCATTAGAATATTTTAAACAAATGCTAAAACCCAAAAAAGGACATAACCACATAGTCCGAAAATATATTATTACAGTTTTTCTCCAAAAACACATTGATTACTCATAATGTAACATATTGTATGGTATATACCCAAATCATGTAATCCCCAAGATATACAAATCATGAGGAAGAAATAAAAGTATAATTAAACATTTATTATTACAATAAATACTCATAATATTCTTTATACATTATTATTATAATGCTTCACAAAATTATAATGATCTTATTGAAAATAATAGTAATTAATTAATCACTAACTACATTTTTAATCCCATGTAATTTTATAAGATAATACATAGGTGCCCAAAATTAAATTATTCATTATCCATCAAATCATTTAACTAAATTATAAATTATTAATTATTGGTAATTTTCATAGGCCAATGGTTAGCAATTCAACATTTTCATCCTTTTGTTCTTGGTTAAAACATGTTGGACTTGCTGGAGGTGATGGGTAGTCACATGATCTTCAGCTAGACCTTTCCTAGAACTATTTAATACTTATAAAATTACCATTAATATTATAAAATCATAAAATTAACTTAATATATTCATCTATAATGAAATTTTTTAACCATAATGGTTATCTTATAATTTCTATTTTTTTCAACCTGAAAAGTAATAAGAATTATTTATCTAAAAATAATAACAGTATCCAAAAATATAATTAGTCTCTTAAACATTCTATAATCTACATCCTTGTGAGATATTTCTAAGGCTACTATCTTATAATAAACCATAAAGTTGTAAAGTCATGAAAATATATATAACTAATAAAAAAAATTACACATGTAATTATCCTAATCGACAATGTTTTATAAATTGTTATCTGATACCAACTGTAACGACATGGATTTAAACATCACAAATTTTAGTGTTTTTAAATTAGAATTGAATTAGAAAAAATTCAAATTATGGTTTGTTTTATATTTTTATTGAATTATGAAAGTCATAAAAATTAATCCTAGACATTGTAAGTGGATACTTCTACATAGTATCATATTTTTTCATTAAAAAAAGGTCTTTAAATTAAAAAAATTTACTTTCACTTTATATCATCACAATTTTATTATTTCCATCATTATATTCACTGCACTCCCTTAAACCCAGTTAAGAAATAACAATTTAATGAGAACAAAGACAGTAGTAAGGGACCTAAAAATAAAGAAATAAATTATATGTCCATATATAATTATAATTTTTTTTTAAAAAAAATTGCACATTTGAATCAGAATAAAAATTTTCTTACACAAGAAATGACCCTTACTACTGAATGTATTCCACAACAGAATTGTAATAATGTTAAAGGAAAAATGATACACATATAGGATTCAATTAAAATATGATAACCAGTTTATGTTTTTTTTCATTATGTTGTACTTTTCACCCATAAGAGGTAACATAGACATTTAATTGAGCATAAACTCATTAACAAACAACATTTATACATGAAATTTAATTAACTTCATTGTAAGAATAATATATAATATAGGTAAATTGGGGGATCATTTTCATATCAATCCTACTTATGATATTACCCTCATAGTTACCATCTGATGTAACCCTCCTACCTACCGTAAGATAAACCACATGTTTATAGATAGATTGAACCATCATTAGTAAACTTGAAATAACCATCATAATCAACTTCTATCTTACCCAATGCACTAGAGGGAATTCAGTGACCCACCCATATTTGGTTTCAAATAGAACCACCTATAATCCAAAAAATTACTATCAGCGATAACATAATCATAAAACATGATTCTTTTCATCATAAAAACATTCCTTTATGATAATATAATATTTAAAACGACATTTATGTACATAGAAAGAAATTATTTTTAGAAAATAACCATGTAATGTTGTAATGGCTGAATAAAACCATTATGGCGTTATGAAATCTAGAAAATATAGTCATTCTATAAAGTTAAAAAGAAACAATCATTTTTACTTTCTAAAAAACAAGCATTATAATGGGGATTTAATATTAATGTACCGTTCATAAAACATTAAAATTTTCATTTTAATAATATAGAAAAATCTAAAAATATGATTTTAAAAACATTTATTTATCATTATATATATTTATAAAAATCGTATTTCAAATCTAGAAATGAAAGAGAAATATACAAAAATATATAAAACATTTAAAATGTTGTTTTTTGGTTAAATATTTCTTTAGATTGGGCATGACTCATCACATACTGTATTTATCATCACAAATAAAAATAATAATTTATATCTTCATGAAACACTTTTCTTATGTTTATCATTAACTTTATATCACTCATTTCTATGTAATATAAATTGTTTTAATAATTTATGTTCAGGTTGGACATTTTGATGATATTCTCTTCATAGGTCAAATAAGACTTTAGTCTTTCAATTATAGTAAAAGGGGACATAGTTAAATAAACAACAAAATAATTATCTTGACATAAATATAATTTTCATACATCAATTATACATTTATTGCCTTTCATTAAATATGATTATGATAAATTAAATATTTTGCAAACATGGTGATGGTATTCCATACCAACACATGGGTAACATTTCAAATTAACAACAATATTTTTTGATAGAGAGTAGGTATTATTTTAACAATATATAATTTACATAATATAATATGTATATGTTTTTTTAATTTAAATATACATATATATATATATATCATACATTTGAAGTGGTGATGAAAAATTAATCACATCGCTTCATGGAGGTAGTAGTCCATATATACGAATGAGAAAAGTTTTGATTTTTATGTGTGTGGAATGGAAATAATTTAAGTGATAGATTATCTATTAAGAATTATACAAGAGTAATTAATATTTTATAAAATCATGAATTCAATCATTATAACCAATCTTTAGTGAAGGTGATGGAAAACTTGAAGCACAAGTTCACGAGGGGGGTAGTATGTCAAACACAATGACGAAAATTTTTTGTTCCCCATATATATAAAAATAGATAGATGCGGGTCATTCAATGTATATAAAAACATCTCAATATATTGAGGATAATATAGTTATTATTTTATTAATAGTTATGATGTTTTCAAGTAGCTGTATGAACAAAACATAACTACTTTATTATGAACAACACCCCTTATATAGAAAATATCTTTTAGTTAAAAAATAATTAGAAATAGGGTTTGATTTTTCCTAAATTAATACCTATATAATGTGTTTATGGATTTACATAAACTATTTCATAGGTATGTTCCAATCCAAAATTATTTTTAGGTGTTAATAAATTTGACTATGAGGTCCCCTTTTATAGGTTATTAGAGGGGTGCTCTCGTAAAATTTTCAAACATTTAAATTAGTATAAAATCATTTTCAATTCAAAATGTACCCAAAGTGAGTTATTTCAATGATATTATGTGTATGTATCTTAATTAACATCGAAAATAAAATGTATATTTATTTTATATATTTTAACCCTTATTGTTTAGTTTTAACCCATGTTTAACAACATTAACTCATACTTTAATAAAATGGTTTTTTACACAATAATGGTTAATATAGTTACTATAAAATTTCTAAAGTCCCACAAATTTAGAAGGGATTAAATTTAAAACAATATACTAATCAATTTTATGAATATAATAATTCATTAATTTTATATAATTTAATAAAATATTATTTATTTTAAAATATTAATAATGTCATTTTGGAAACTATAAATTCTTCATCATTAAAAAAATTTAATAAAATAATACAAAAAAGAACTCAATCATTTAATAATTTCCTAAAAAGTCAGAGATGTCTTGAAAATTATTTTATTAAATTTTTTATTTAATATTTTATTTATTTTATTTTTTTAATATTATTTTTTCAATTTCCCATTAATTAAATAATTACTTTATCATGGTTTTGAAAAAATTTAAGAAAATTATTTACCACAAAAATATAAAATAAACTTCCATGTTGATATTTCATCTGTTATATTTTAATATATTATCTATAGATTAATAAATCATTTGATAAAACAATATTATAAATATTATAAACTTTAAAAACATGAATGTGACATTTTTTTACTTTTATTTTAATTGAATATCACAAATGAAATAATCTATTCCAAGGGTAAATAAATGTTTATAAAATAAAAAATTGAATTTCTATGTATGAATATTAATCATACCATAAAATTTGGGTATGTTATAGGACTATTTTATAGTTGTTATCATTTTTACTATTAATTTCCATATTAACACTTTACCATTGTCACAAAAATTTATAACGTTATAATCCATATTGTTCAAAAATAAAAGAGAACAAAATATAATTTTATCCCACAAATTAAAAATTGAATCCATTTTTTCCAATTCTAACAAATAAATTTTATCATTTAATTTAAATCTAAATCTGAAAAATGAAACGAAAAACACTTTTTAAAAAATATGTCCTTTTAAGAAAAATATTTTTTATAAAACATTCATGAAAAATATCTATTTCAATACCATTATTATATTATTCTAAATATGAAGTACTAAATTACATGTAAAATGTCTAAAATATAATTCTAAATTGTAAATACATCAATAGAAAATTAAATCTTCAATAGAATTCATTATTTTTTATGATTAATTAAAAAAATCATTTTTATTCCATTATCCAAATATCACCATTAATTTTTTTTCTAAGTTCATAATTTCCTTTTATTTTATTTAATTTATATCAAAAAATTTCAATTAACTAATTATAATATTCATTTACAAAATAATTTCAAATTATTCCGGATGAATGTGTATTTGAAGAATAATATGAATTTAATAAAATTAAGTAAATAATTTTCTCGAAATTAATTAATAAATTTCTAATGAGTAGGACTATTTTATAATTTATAATTCAGTCAATGTAATTCATTCTCTCTAATTTAACAGCTAGTTTATAACTATCACAAAATTACAATATTTAGTTATTTTTTAATCTATGTGTTGCGTAACTTATACACAATCGAACACATTGTTTCTTTTTAAAAAAATCTAGATGTTAGAATAAATTTTTTCCATAAGGAGATCTTTTATGTATTAGAGTAGTCCGTTGAGGCATAGTTGGATCTCATAAGATTTTGGTTCTACTACCAATTTAAGCATATATGAGGCATAAAGAGAGACTGTGGTATCGAGATGGGTTGTTATCCAAGTGGTTGAAATGTAGGGGTGTTAGTTGTGTCTATGAGTACTCTTGTGAGTTATATTGTTTCATCAAATTTTAGAGTATTTGTGACATGGTATTGAATATGGAATAACACACATTCCTTTTATGGGGTTCTACGATGTAGTGGTTATGGTTGTGCCATGGTATCGTCCCTATAGTATCAGATCTACGGTGTATAGATTAACATATTTTTTAGAGTTACAATTGAATATCAAAGTCGTGGAGTGGTCATTTCCATTACTCTATAGTGCCACCATTTGTTTTCCAATTCTACAGTGTTGTGTTGTGGGATCCACCACTATCTTATGTTTTCTGACTGGGTATAAAATCCAAAATACACTAAACCCCACTCAATCACCTAACCATTCTCTCATTTCATGGTTGGCCAAAGTGAATCAATTTATGGTTTTCCATTCCCAAATTTTTTGATTTTAACCTCATACAATGGGCATTGATCTATGATGGTTTTAGGTAAGTTTATTTCTATCATTCTCCCTTTTTTATTTTAATAATTCACATGTACAATGATATCATTAAGGAATTCATGGTGTTGGTGTTTTACTATAAAGTAAATAACCATTTTGATACTTTCTAGGATGGTGAGGTTTTATCCTTTTTTAAGGCTCCGAAAGGTAGCCTTCTTCTCAATCAACCCTCCAACAGTTTTTTCAAATCCTTATTTGATATAAGGGATCCGTTGTTTCTCATATTATTTTTTCATATTAAATGACTTTCTCTCCTATTATATTTGGGAATATAGTATTCTATATAATAAATATGATAGTCAAGTGGTTTAATTTAATTTTTTGGAATATGGAAATAATTTCATGGGTTATAGCATCGATACTATCGATATTGTGATTGTACGAGCTTAATGTCTTTTTCAAAACTATGGCCCCTTTGTACATTGTTTATTCTATGGTTGTTGTGTCTATATATCCCGTGTTCTATGGTTGTTTGATATAACCTTGAATGAAACTGGATATGAATCTATTTTCACCTAAAAAATTGTATTTGTATAGAAATTATGGATTGTGTAAAAAATCCATTGTCATAAAAAGTTATTGTTTTGATAATCCCCATTATATATATATATATAATGATATTAGTCGGGCGATATGGAATGTTTTGTGATATGCGGTTTTGTTGTGTGATTATGATGTATTTTTATGTTGTTTGTTGGTGATTCATGGGTTTTATGTGGGGTCTAGATGTGGTTTTGTGTTGTGGGGTTGAACCTAATTATTTGTGGATATAGTATGATGAAAAAGTGAAGTGGTTGAAATAATTATATTGTGATGAGGAGGTGATTGTGTTTTCGAAATAGTGGTTGTGTGGGGATTTATGGAATGATAAATATGGGTGATTGTTGAGATTTGGAAGGTTTTTCATTCTTCCCCAGTAGTAATGGAATCCAATTATAAAATGAATAATTTGAATAGAATGGGATAAAATTGTTAAAATTTATTCGAAATATAATGGGGGATAAGGTTAAATTTGTTTTATTCTTAATTTAAAATAAATAGGATGGTCTGTTGAAATTTCTGGGTAATCTAAAGTATATTTATTGGATTAACATGAAAATAATGTAATATCACTTGTGAAAAATGCACTGGTTTGTGCCATTGTGCATTTATTGTTGGGAGTGAATGTGTTTGATATTGGAAGGTTTGGTGGTATTGTTTGGAGTTGGATATTTTCCATGTTGTGAACCCATAAGTGGGGTTTTTTGTCTATATAAATGTATATATAATCTATATTCTCAGATATTTATATACGAACCTCTCTCATATCTTCCTCTTTATGCCAAAAGAAAATGTTGTCTGTTTTTCTATTCTAACACACTAGTGTTGAGGATGGATGGATTCCTATAAACACATATATCCTCTATCTTCAAGGCGATGTTTTCGTGCATATGATCTGATGTTCCAACGTATGATTACTCTATGTTGATATTAATTTAGTTTTACTATGGCGGGGTTATTTCAATGATATGTTGATGGAACAAGGTTGATACACCTCATCTTCATTACACCTGCTACTGTAGTTATGGATTTGGATGTGATTTGATGTTATGGAATAGGTCCCTTTAGGTGATTTGTTATGTGATGATACAACCTAGGTGTCTCCAGTTGAGATGTGATGGGATTTGATCAACTAGTTCTCTATCAGTGATATGTGATATGCTAAACATTATCTGTTTGTGTATGGTTACTAATTAAATATATGAGAGTTCTAAGACATATAAAATTGGTGTTTGAGAGAGTCAAATCATTTAGAAAATAGTGTGGGGTACTATTTTATCGAAATTCTTATAATAATTCTACTAAAATTGGATTCATTATATAGTGAAAATTCCATGTTGAGAACGATATTGGTTATTTAATCCATTCATGTTCTGTTGGTTCTATAGTATTATCATTGGTGTGTTAGAATTCTATTTCTTTTTTTTATTCAGATACAGTGGGTATAATCACATGGAATATACTTGTATTCTCACTGTATGTATTTAAATTTCCATTCATGCTAACAGTTGGACATTATGGATGACACGTGAAATTTTATTTATAGAAATTAGAGACAATATTGTTTCAATACTACATGATTTTTCTTTTGGGTATTTATTGAGAAACTATTATATATTTTCTCTTTATAAATACATTTTAGTATGGTTTCTATTTTCTTTTTATATATTTTCATTGTGTTTATTTTCATTGATATCATATGTCATGATCATATGTTTTTATAGTATCTAATTTTTTTTATTGGTGTGGTTTTTATACTCCCCATGCTACTCACAAACACAGGTCCTAATGGAGTCATTTTGTGGGGATCATAATCATTATTCAGTTATTGTCAGCACATGATGGGTACCTTTTTTGGTAGGGGTCTGGAATGAGTGGTATTATGGGGATAAGTTGGGGGATAGGATGGAGTTTAGAGATGGAAAATATTATAATTGAAAAGGTTGGTAGGGTAACAGTGTTAGTTGATAATGGTTCATGTCAGTGTCCAGGGAAAACTGTCTATGATATGGGATTTTAGGGACCCACTATAATCCAATTCAAGGTCATTGATCCTAAAAAATGACCATGTGAGGTGGAATGAGATGTAGGGTAGGGACCTAAGGGAGGTAAATGGATCATGATTTATTATTATATTCTAATTGTTTGTTTATTTTGTGATGTTATAATTAATTAAATGAATGTAAATGAAATTTCATAGTACCTAGATTATGAAATTATTTTTTCCATTGATATATGGATATTAATCTTTGTCTGCATGTAGTTTAGGAAGTGGTGGTTTAGTTAGATTTCTTAGATGATCACTAAAGGGTTGACTCACATTATGAGAAATTCTAATGGTAGATAACATTATGAGAGTATATATAGAAGATATTGGGGTTTTATGAAGGAATTCACTCTGATATAGAGAAAAAGAACTAGCTAAGGGATATTTAGATAAACATCAATTTGTTTCATGCTGAAGTGGAGTACTATGTTCTTTTTGAGGTTATTTATATAAGAGAGGATTCACATCAGTGGTGGATTCACTATATTTATGACAGAAATGAGGATGATGATTCATTGGTTAACATTCAAATGTCATCCCTATTAGAGTACCTTTTTTGAACATGTAGGAAGGCAAGAGTTAGGTGATTCTCTCTCATTAGTAGCATGGTATGTATTTTCTAGAGCTAGGAATCATATTTTAGGATCTTATTTATTTTACATAGATATTTTTCTTAATTATGAGTCCTGAGTGTGGAATCTCATAGAGGGGCTCTATATTTCTATCCATCATTCATTTAAAACCATTATATAGGAAACATGTTTGGATGTTAATAAGAAGTTTGTGATGATTGATCTTATTCACTCACGTGTATTTTTATTATGAGATGGGTTCCTACCTGATTTCTCATGGAGAAGTGTTTTCAATGGAATATACTAGGAACCTGGGGCATAAAGACTCTTACATTAAGGGAATCAACCTAAAAGGTTTCCTTCAATGGATTTTGGGTCTGTTAGATTTTTTGATTTTCATGGTGGACATGATCTAGTATTTTATTTATGTTGGAGTCATCGAATTGTCTATAATTATTTCAATGTGTATCATCAAGAATAGTATGGTGGAGGGGGTATGGTTCAACATTATCCTGAGTAAAAAAATATAGTGCAGACATCTTAGCATATTCAATAGTATTTTTACCAATTGAGGGGATATGGGTAGGTGGAAGTTCCCATTATTATGTTCTTAATCCCCATGGGAGTTTTAAATGATCATGGAATTGGAGGTGTCCATCAAAGATAAGAAAATTATAAAGGAGGAGTCAATATCATGAAATGTAGGTGGATGAACCATTAGAATTTGATATTGTTAGAGGAATTATAAGTTTCCTATATAACTTTATTTTCTCCATGTTCGATTTAAGAGATTGATACACTATTATATAGCCTCTAAAGTCTATGCACTGGGATTGGGAATAGCGATGATTCACATTCCCTTAGTCATGCTTGTGTTACATAAAGTCCAGACCATATTTTTTGGTGTGTGAAGGGAGTTTAGTTTGATCATGGGTTCACATAATCCATTAGGGGATGTTTTCATAATATTTATAAAATGTTATGAAGTTATCATTTACATTTAATGGTTGTATTCTATGACTTATTTTATGGACTACCTTTGAAGAAGAGTTACATTCATTATTTTTGGATGGTTTTCATTTTTTTGTTAGTTTGGTTTATTAGGTGGGATGTAGTTGTGTGGATCCCCTTCTATCTATGATATTCAAGTGGTATGTTAAATCATTTAATGAATTTATGGGGGAGACTACGATTGTTTTCATGGATTTTTTGGATGTTTTTCAATAGGATGATGTGATGATACCACATTGATGTGACATTGATATTGTGATGGACATGTGTAACAGTGCTTCTCTGATTTTTACACCTCCTGGTCTGATAGAACCTTCAGCCTATCATGATTGATGATTTAGATGAATGATCTAATGTGTAAAGGTTTCATTCAGACATTTTTTCGTCACAGGTTACTGTAGTTTTGTTATCGATGAAACAATATGGTAGTCAAATGATGTCTATAGACTACCAAATGTTGAATATACTAAAGATCATGAATTTTTATACTATATAACGGAACTAAAATCTTTTGAACCATATTCTATGACCAATTTGGTCTTATAATATTGATATATGATGTATATATAACCATTTTTGGGTGATGTAGGTTGATGTTATGAAAGATAACTTCAAATGTAAGAAAAAGGCACTTAGAATTTGTGGTTATGTCATTTGGTGTCATGAATGAACAATTTGTGTTCATGAGGATCATGAACTCACTTTTCCATGAATTATAATACTAATTCATAGTCATGTTCATCTGTGAAATATTGATCAACACAATGCTAGAGTATGAACATGTCATTCAACTAAGAGATGTATTTTAATTTCTTCAATTACAATTACAATATGTTATTTTATACAAGGTTATTTTATGGAAACAATGGGTGAATTTTCACATGAATTTTGTGTCCCTTCATTTTGTGGCTATGGACCTATCAAATATAAAGGTAGTTTTTTCATGGCAGTCACAAATTAATATGGAATATTTTTCACTATTCCATGGTAAGGATTTCTATTAGATGAGGATCATATCCAATATAATTAGCTTCAAGGTCCCATTGACATCCTGGAGAATTAAGTACATGGATTTTATAAGGGCTGGTCAATTTCAAAAAATGATTTCAACTAGATGGGGTGATTGATTGGTTCTACAGTGATCTAATTAGGTGAGTATGGGATAACATTTGACGTGTTTTGTGTTGATAACTATCTTGGATTTGGATTATTTTTAACCTAATATAATGAAATGATATCTTATGGGTCTATATAGTATTTTCACCATGAGTGTAAATATGAAACCCATGATCTTGAACTACTAGAAATTGTGTTTGCACTAATGTTTTTGTGACATAAACTCATCATGGAGTGATTTGGGGCCATCACAGATCGCATGTATTTGAGTAATTTATTTTTACATCATGATCTAAATATACAGAAATATTGGTGGATGATGTCTCAGTAGGATTATGAATTTCTAATATCCAACAACTAAGGATGGGAAAAAGCTGATGTTGATGATTTGAGTAAGAACTCAAAGAACGATATTATTTGACTGTCTATATACTCTTAGAAACTAATGGAGTTGTTATAATTCCTATACATATAAACAAGGGTGGCTGATAGAGGATGATTATTATTTTAGATTATAGTGTACTCCCATTTGACTGGGAATGTAGAGGATTCCTAGTGGGGGTATGAAGAGGAAGTGTTGATGTATAATTGTGTATTCTATTTTCAATATCTGAATGGATTATCATCTAATGGTCAAAACCATATATTGTTTCATGGGTGTTTGTTTGTTCATTGGGTGTTTTGTGAGGGAATCCTTTTTTGTTTAATACCTCACATATAGCTATACACCAAAGGGTATCAATGATGTACCATGGAGTGACAGAGAATATAAAATTTATGTGCATAAAATGGGCCACGTAAGAGTTTTTAGATTAGTGTTTGGTTTTCCAACTAGTGAAGGAATGACACCAAGTTATTATATCTTTATTACAGTCCTTGTATATTATCTAGTGGAAGTGGGATTAAATATAAATGATCATCATCGTAATTTTACTTCATGATGAGGGAGGATGTGATAATATCTGGGTAGTCATTGATCATTTGAAAAAAAACATCAAATGTCATTGATATCAAGTAGTTGGGCATAATATTTGTTTTGTGAATGTGGTATGTTGATGATGTTGTTTATCTACAGGGAGTTATAAGTTCCATTATCTCATATTGGGATTATATTTTTACCTCATGAGTCTGGATATGATTTAGTCATTATTTTGTAACTCAGTTGTGCATGAGAACTACTTTTACACTTAAAACGATTGGTAGGAAGACCAGACCATCCAAAGACATAGGGATATTTTTTTGTCTTGTGTATCTGACTTCTCATAATATTTCCATAATAACAAGGAATTTTTTGAGTTTTATTATAAAAATTTCTACCATTAGACTATGTTAATAAACCAATTTGAGGGTTTTTTTAGGAATCAATTTCATTATTTGTTTTGGGAAAGATAGTTATGTGGTAGAGAGATATTTGGGGGATGTTATGAGGGGATGTTGTTGTGTTTGAGTTCTGATGATATACATTAATGTTATCCCATGTGATAGGTATTTGGACCATTTTTACTTCTTTCCCTTCCATGGTGTTTTTAATTTTTGAGTTCATGAACTATTTGAGAGGTATTTGATATAATGGTATCGATCATCTAACCAATTGAATTTTTATAATTATGGTGGAGGGGGCTTCTAGTGGACGTAGAAAGTTTTTTATTGGATAATTAGTAGAGATCGATATGTGGTTTCAGTTGAGAAATGTACTAGAGAGCATAGTATATTTCTCCCTGTAAGGAGAGCCACAATAGTTTAGTGTAGAAAGATGTTGAATAAGGGTATCTTCGATGAGGAATATAGTCATACTACCAATTTTTAATAGAACTGGTGCGGTGAAATATTGAGGTGTGGGGATGTGTTTCCGCCCATGTGTCTATAGTGTAAGGGTGATGGGTAGAAATTTTAGATCCTAAGATGAGTTTTTATGGATCTACTAATTTTTTCATATATGTTCAATGGATTTGTGTTGTTTTGTATCCCTCTTTTGAGTGGTGGGGTCTATGACATAGTGATATTAGCTGCATCATGGTACCTTCCTAATTTTATTAGATATTTAGCATTGAGATAATCAGGATTCTTATAGCATGTTTTGACCAACCATATTGTGGATTAATCCTTCCTTTTTCCCCATAGTGCTCCCTTTTTTGAAATTCTATGTTGTGGTGCTTTTGTCTGCATCATGGTCATATGTTTTTAGAAATGGCATAAAAACCAGTAGCACCTCCAACCACATTATTATCAAAACCAATCTCAAATTTCAGGGACAACCCAGCTGTTCTCCTTTGCAGAATTTTAGTCCCCTATTAGAGGCATTAATCCTCATCCTCAATGGATTTATCCATGGACATTTTATGTATTTTATCTTCCTATATTATCAAGGTTTTATACCAGTTCATGACTTATATAATTGTGTATTCATGGGATAATTTTTTTCAGTGTTTCTGGGTAAATTGATAACATGGGATAATGCATTATTTTCTGATAATGGTTTTATCATTCATTATGGTTCTTAGTGGATGTCTTCCTCTCATTCTAACCATCTACATTGTTTATAAATCCTTATTTCAGAAAATGGATCCTCTGATTCTCATATAGTGGTATCATTTTTGATGGGTTATTATCTTTTTATCTGTGGGAATATAGTATTCAATGGCATAATTAAGAATATAAATTAGTTAATTGAAATTTAAGGGAAAGGGGAATCAATCATATATTTTACATCTTTGGATACTATTAATTTTGTGATTGTATGTGGTTAATTCTTAGATAAAAAATCGAGTTCGTTGGAGGCTATGTTTACATTGTGGTTTTTGTGATTATAGAACCATTATTTTCTAGTTTTTTGATATCATCTCTAATGAAACTTGATAAGAATTTATATTAATTTCACAATGTTTAGTCACCTGAAAATTATTAATTTTTCAAGAATTATCCTTTAATTAAATATATGATAGTGATGAGAGGCCACATTATAAATCTAATAAATAATATGTGAATGATGGTGTGGAATGAATTTTGGTGAGTGGTTGAGTTTTGTGGTTGTGATATGTGGGTTTCTGGTGTGGTAGGGATGTGTTGTTGTGATTTGTGTGTGGAAGAGATAATATATGAAGAGTATTCTTTTTAGATGTATGGAGTGGTTGTAATGTGGCTTCCGTGTACGAACTAGAGTTTTGAGCCTATAAGACTTTGAACATTTCTTTATGTTATTCCAGAGCAGGGTGTTCAGATGGTGTGTGATTCCGAGCCCCGGTGTGGCTGAAAATTAATTGCAACTACATTCACATTGAAAACACCAAATAAATAGAATAACTCTGAAACGGTTGATCATATGGGAAACCTGAGGGCATCTTTGAGTCCGGAGTGTGCCATTTACCCTTAGAGGGGTGTAACATTCACGGGGGCGACCCTTCTATGGAAAAATCCACCAGTGGTGTTTTCTTAATTTGGCGGCCTTGGGAGTGAAATTTAGCACTTCTAAACGAAGGCTCATATTAAAATTCCAAGACCTCTATTGTGCTCATAATTTTGTTTTTACCCTATAGGCGCCTTATGCTCGACCCCGTCGAGAGTCCATGTATGGGCCTACTGGTGGGTGTTTTAAAACTTAATTAAATTTTAAATAAGTTTTCATTTTAAACACACCAGACTCACCCTATTCTCCCCCTTATTTTTTCCATTGTGAGAGTTCTTCCCAACAAGGGAGAACCTCCTTCAAGATTCTCTCTCCCTCTCCAAGGAGGGTGGCGGCTCCGGTGGATCATTGGTGAAGCGTCGGTCTACTCCCAGCAAGGTAGGATCGTGCGTTTCTTTTTTTTATTCCTGTATCTTCATGAATTAAAACATTAGCGTTGAAATGCCATTTAATTTTTTAGAGAATGAAATTGATGTGTAGGGTTCGATCCGAGCTTTCCGGTGCTCTTTTTAGATCATAATTTCGAGCATCGGGGTGTCTGGGGTGGCCCCAGGATATTTTCCAGCCATTTCCCTTGGTTTCTGGTGGTTCTAGGGAGGTCAGATGGGCGGCAGCAGCAATGCGAGTTGTTCTAGGTGGTGGCGCCCCTAGTGGTGGTGGTGGTCCCCCGGCAACAGTGGCCCATCACAGCTCCCAGGCGGTGTCGGCGGGCTCCCAGGAAGCACGATGAGCGTCTATGGTGGAACTCACCAGTTCGTGGTGCGATGGGGGTCGCAGCACGTGATCTCGTGCGAAGACCGAGACACGTCTTCAGTGGGTCTTTGCACGAGACAATGACTGGCCATGAGGGCAGATCAGCGGGTTTGGAGTGGGGGTCACCGACTGGCTTGCGTGCCGGCGCCCATCGGATGGCGCGAACACATCTGGAGTCCATTTAAGGCGACATTAGCGGTATTGTGACCCTGGAGTCAAGAAAAAGTGGTCAAAGGTGGTTTCAGACATTGACGCTGGAGTTGAGGCATGGAATCCATTGGTCGTATTTTATACTGTGAGCAGCATTTTGCAACTTTTTCATCATATGTCCGTTCGGGACGAATGATTAGTCATTTTGAAGTGTTTTTCCGAGAGCATATCAATGGTGCAGTTCACTCGACCTTATTCGGGACTGAGGTTTGGGACCAAAGAGACACCGTATGGGCGTAAAGTGGTGTTGAATAACTTTCTCGTTTGAAGTTCATTTCCATAAATTAAGTAGTCTATCTCAAAAGTTTTTTCACGAGGATTGCAATGGTGTTATTGGTTTGGGCACGTGGTGAATCTTTCGATATCTCATTAAATGTTGAAACCTAAAAGGTCATTGTTCAGAGGTTCCTTTGATGCAATCTGATCCAACACATGGACACGATGTTTGCGACACCCAGAGATGGTTCCAGCAGTGCAGAGTTATCGGACTGGTTCAGGGTTTACCCTCTAGTGGGGCTGGGCTATGTGTTACCCACCAGCGTATCAGAGTTCGCCCTCCAGTGAGGATGTGTAGTGGGTTACCCATTGACCTTAGGTTTTACCCTCCAATGGGGCTGGGCAATGGGTTACCTAGTGATTTTGTGGTTTACCCTCCAGTATGGCTGGGTAGTGGGTCACCCGATGACCTTTTTGGGGTTTACACTCCAGTTGGGCTAGGCAATGGGTTACATGAGATTTCTTTCAGAATCATCCATTTCTATGAGGCTAGTGAGTGACTTTTATCCTTGATTTCAAGAGAGGGACCCTGGGTTGTACATTTTAGAAATGAGGGATCATTGATGTGCGGGACTATTGGGCATCAATGACGACTACCCTTAGAACTGTTGGTGACTTATCCTGGGAAGAGCATGGAGATGGAGATCCCCTTATGTAATCTTTCGGGTTTCTAGATGAGAATATATATATAAACTCTACATTTGTTCCCACTTCTTGGGGTCAGTTACTATCCCTCTAGGAGGGGTGAACACACATGGGGTCTAACACATGCTATCCCTGTTCAGTTCCTCTTGGTTGGGACAAGTCTACTTCCTTCCATTGTTAGTTTGAGCTACACTATCTCTATTGTACTTATACACTATTATTTGTTCTGTCTGCTGCTCACTGTTTTAATACATACATTGTTGCTCCCTCGATCTTTTTGTGCATCTTAGTGAGTATATTTATAATCACTCCTGATTGGGATTTTCCCTCACTTGGTGTGCCCTTGCAGATGACATATAGGTTGATAGAGACTATGGAGGTGCGTAGAGGATACGTGAGCTTGGACTGCATTCAGTGGTTGTAGTAGGACATTCAGGTGTGAGACTCACCAGTTGTTTACATTTGTTTACCTGTTACCGGTTTTTGGCACCTTTTGGGTTGGGCGCATGTTTTTTACTCTTCTTTTCTGTTCAGTATTTGGTTAGTACTTTTAAACACATTACATTTCTTTATTTAGATGTTGATCAATGGTCGTGGTTGGGTTATAGTTATTGGTCCTTTAGTTTTCATTTTACTTTGCACTTCTACATTGAGTGGGATGTGTGTGTGTGTACATGTACTTAGGAAAAGGCCTCCCCAAGATTTTTATTCCTTCGGTTCTTGTCGCCAGCCCCGGGCCTATGGAGGCGTGCATGGGGTAGTTACGGCTCATGACCGGTAGGTTCGGTTCGTGACTATGTGGTATCAGAGGTGGTTCATTCCATGGGGTCTTTTTTAGACGTCGCTAAAAAGGAATTGGTTGGGATTTAGGATAATAATGTCGACATGTCTCCAGAGTGGTTCTCGGGCCCAAGAGTCCAGTGATGGTACGGGCGGCCGACGTTTCCATTCACAAGGACCCTGATAACCCGCTTGTTGACTCGGCACGCTGAGACATTTTTTCCATGGAACTTTGGAACATGCATCCGGTAGTATTGAGTCTTTGACTATCCTTGTTGAGTCATCTCCCCATTTTGATTACTTATATATATATATATACGCTCATCTGATCGCGGTAATCCTTGACAACATTCAGGATGCCCCATGACAGCAGCCCGCCAGGTTACCATATCCAGTTCGTGACGACGATCTGGTGAGCGACATGATGTCAATTCAGGGACCCTCACATGATCTTCTTCCACCCAGTGCTTCAAGAGTATCCCCTGCACCTGGAGAGCAGTAGTTAGTACCAGCAGCACAGACCGAGGTTGAGCGCAGGCGAAGTGCGCTCCGAGACTTCCAGCAGTAGTGGTCGTAGATGTTCTGCGGGGACCTAGTTCCCCAGGTAACGGAAGATTATAAAGAGTTCATGGACTAACTTTTCAGGCTGGTATAGACACCAGCAGACCAGATGGTGGACCAAGATACTAGCCATTTCCTCGGGATGGTTGGGCATTGGTGGGGGTTCGTTATGCAGACCCACGACGAGTTGTCTCTCACATGGGATAGCTTCCAGCAGCTCTTCTGGGAGGAGTACTCCCCCTCCTATTTATGATCTATTTATATTCAATAGATTCTATTGATGATGTAGGGGGGATGACCATGGCGTAGTACTCTATCTAGTTTAACAATCTAACATGCTACTCACAGGATATGATCTGCGATATTTACTTCCGGGCACGGAATATTGAGTAGGGTCTTCATAGGGAGATCCATGCTACTGTATTACCCCTGTGCATCCCTACCTATGCTGGGGTGCTAGATTAGGTGCTCGTGATAGAGATATTCTTAGCTGAGGGGAACCATTTGGCAGGGCCTAGCAGTGGCCACTTTAGAAGAGAGTGTTCAGTGATAGGTAGGCAGCAGAGAGCAGAGCCTCGGTCAAGGAGGCTCTTCCGTGAGCAGAGATAGGGCAAGGGTCATACACTGTAGTGGCACCATAGAGCACCGAGGTAGGCAGGAGAGAGTTGGTTCGATGCATGTGACGGACTAGGTCACCTAGCATGGGACTACCTGACCAGGCGTACCGAGAAGTCGTGGCAGGCTGTAGGCGCAACGCAGCGGCAAAGGCAGTGCTGTGACTAGGGATCTCCCATGGGAGGACATGGTGGTCCTCAGGGTGGAGGTGAAGGTATAGAGGCATGAACTGGAGGACTGGGATGGCGTTTCAAGTCCCTTCCACCACCTCCACTGAGGGGCCCATGCCAGGATCTGGGAGCCGGTGGTAGGGGATGCATGCAGCTTCAGGCTATGGGTGTTCGTGACCCCCGAGCACATGAGATGGTCCGAGGAACACTTTTTGGTTGCTCTACATTGGCTTTGGTACTAGTATACACAACCCCTAGACACTCCTTTATATCACTACATTTGGTACGGGAGTTGGAGCTTCCATTAGAGGTGCTGACAGATGCACTTATCCTCTAGGTTCCTATGAGAAGTGCCTCGTTGGTGACCTTTATTTGAAGATAGTGTGACATGTCCTTTGGAGGAGGGAGTCTCATGTGGGACCTACTCATCATCATGATGGAACCTTTGGATATCATCCTGTGCATGGATTGGATTTTTATGGTTCACACCCAGATCGACTATCGTCACAGGTGATTCAGAGGCCTGTTTACGGATGGGACGAGGTTCACTGTCCTTGGACAATGAGACCTCATGGTAGAGAAGATGGGTACTCTGAGTAGGAGACCATGACCTTATTATCACTAGTTGGCGAGAATGGCTCTCTGAGCAGCAGATGCTACAGGAACCTGGATCCCTACCATTGTAGAGGACTATAAGGACTTGTCTCTCAAGGATGTCCGAGGACTACCTCTGTGGTGAGAGAATGAGTTCTGCATTGATTTGTAGTCAGGTACTACCCTGATATCATGTGAAACATATAGGATGTCACCCACAGAGCTTCATGAGCTACGACTTCAACTGTATCACCTTCATGAGAAGGGATTCACCAGGCTCAATGTTTCCCCCTGGGCATCTCCAATTCTGATTGTGAAAAAGGCAGATGTGAGTCTGCGGATTTGTGTGGATTATCGTCGCATGAATCAGGCCACGATAAAGAAAAAGTACACTTTTCCGAGGATCAACGACCTCTTCAACCAGTTGAGAGGTGCTAAGTGCTTCTCTAAGATTTATCTTAGATCCAGCTACCACCAGTTGCGGGTTCGTGAGGATGAAATCCCGAAGTTGTCATTCCATTGTCGATATGGGAATTTTGAGTTTCCTGTGATGCCCTTCGGCATGATGAATGCCCCAGCCATTTTCATGGAATTGATGATCTCGATCTTCCAGCTGTATATGTACCAGTTTCTGGATTCCATTATTGATGACATACTCATATACTCTGCGATGGAAGAGGAGCACACAAAGCATTTGCTGATGGTCCTAGACATAATTTGAGAGCACCAGCTATATGGGAAGCTCTCAAAGTGCCAGTTCTAGATTCATGAGGTTCACTATTTGAGGCTTGTCATTACGGATCATGGATTGGCCATAGATCCCACAAAGGGAGATGCATTTCTTTCTTGGGAGCCACCCAATAATGAGTCAGAGGTGTAGAGCTTCCTTGGTTTGGTAGGGTACTACCGGAGGTTTGTGGAATATTTCTCCAGGATTACAGCCCCTTTGAACGTGTTAATGTGGAAGGGATGACCGTTCACCCAGACTGATCAGTGATAGAGGGCCTTCGAGGAGTTGAGATATAGGCAGACTAGTGCTCCAGTGATGAGGCTACTAGAGGAGGGCGTTGAGCTTATGGTGTACTGCAATGATTCAAGAGCTGGGATCAGGTCCATGTTGATACAGCAGTGGGCAGTGATTACATCTGATTCAAGGAAGTTGTGGCCCCATGAGTAGAATTATGCAACTCACGATTTGGCGCTGGTAGTAGTGGTCTTCTCCTTGAGGTTATGTAGACACTACCTTCTGGGTGAGCATTTTGGGGTCTACTCAGACCACCAGAGCCTCAAGTACATCTTCACTCAGAGAGATTTTAATATGAGGCAGAGGCGCTGAATGAAGATTCCAAAGGAATACTATTTTGAGATAGTATACACTCTAGGGAAGGTCAACATAGTAGAAAATTCCCTTAGCAGGATGTCCAAGGCTCATTTAGTGCGGGAAGCTTCAGAGTAGTTGGATTTCCTAAGGCTGACCTTGGTGGAGAAGGAGGGTATGGATTTTATAATATCGATGGTGCTGACTTCTTCACTCCTTGAGCGTGTGAGAGAGTCTCAGCTGTGGGATGTTGACAGTGAGGTACTGCATGATCAGATATCCACAGGCGACGCACCAGATGGGTATTATGAAGGAGGGAATCACGAGATCCTGTTCCAGGGGTGAACTGTAGTACCATAGGAGATGTAGGACAAGGTGAAGCGGCATTTCCACACATCACCCTTGGATGTACATCCTGGTTTGGGGAAAATGTATATAGATCTTCAGTGGAAGTTTTGGTGTTCTGGCATAAAGCGGAGCGTAGCTGAGTTTTTTTCTCGGTGTCTTACCTTTCAGTAGGTAAAGGTAGAGCATTAGGTCCTGTAAATGTTGTTGCAGCCCCATGATATCCAAGAGAGGATGTGGGATGGAATATATATGGATTTTATCATAGGGCTCCCATGCATAGAGAAAGGCCATTACTCCATTTTTGTGATAGTGGATAGACTCACAATGTAGGTGGACATCCTTTCTATTAGGGATCAGAGCTCGATGGAGAGTGTAGGATATCTGTATGTTTGGGAGAGCGTCCTCCTTCATGGAGTACCCTCGATGATCATCTCCGACCGTGACGTGTGGTTTACATCACGATTGTGGTGAGGCCTACAGGAGGCATTCGGGACTCACCTGTGGATGAGTACAGCTTTTCACCCCCAGACGAACGGGAAGACCGAGCGCACTATACCGGTGTTAGAGGAAATGCTTAGGGCATGTGTGTGGTATACTTTGTCCTGAGCTCGGAGGATCACCTACCCTTCGTGGAGTATGCGTACAACAATAGTTACCACTTTAATATCATCATGGAACCTTTTGAGGCCCTCTATGGGAGACCCTGTGTATAAGGCCCCAGCCTTAAACCTTACTTAATCTTGAGTTATTACAAGATTACACATTGAGGATCTTTTCGGGTTTAGAGTTTTAGAGAATTAGATCATAAAACTTGCATTACATTCCACATATAAACAAAGTGGTTACATAAATATAGTATTCTTCATTCCCATCAATGGAAACACATTTTAAATAAAACATGGATTAATTCTTGACACATCCTTGACTCTATCATCTTATCATGTACCTTTCCCTTGACCTGTGAAAAACATTTCAAAAACTTGGGATGAGCATAAAAACTCAGTATGGGTTATAAAAAAAACATGGAAAGGAAACATGAGTTTATATATACATAAGAATGAAATCATACTTTACCCATAAAACATAGGCACTTTAACATACCTCATAAAATCATGAATAAATCATAGAAATCATAAGACATAAAGGTAACTTGAGACATTCATAACATTCTTACGTAGGGAGTAACCCTCTTGGTTACGTTTGGAATACCCATCACGGTATATTCCCTAAAATGTCTTCGGAGAAACCTTAACGTTTCACTCCTTCGCGTTACCCAATGCATTGGAGAGCTATAACGGGCTCACCCGCCCTTAGTTTATCACGGAACCACCCGTCTTCATAATAATGCCCAAGAACCATAACATAATCATATCACATAAAACATGCATAAAGGAAACATAAAATTTCCACATTTCAATCACGAGATATCAATACAACACATTGATATAAAAACATTATGAAAACCATTTTCAATACCAAAATAAAAGAAAAGTAAAACATGGTATTTATTTTTCTTTTAAAAAGAAGGTATGGCTTGTAGAGGAAGCTGAAACTCAAATAATAGTCACGACGGCGGAGAAGTCATTGCTTCGTATAAAAAATATTCCATTCGAAGAAACGTAAAAGTCAAAGGGGTTTATACACCGTATAAAAGAAATTTGTGTATAAAATAAAATATGCCTCAATGAAAGGAGATTGAGACGAAGTCCCATACCTCGTATCCGACTTGACTCGACCGTTCTTTAATCTCCTGAATAATAAACTTGAGTTAATCTCTACTTGATTATGAATTTTTTTCAAGTTCATTATTCCTTTTATACCATGTCATGAACATCATGTAATCAGTTAAGTTAATAATGTTCATTTTGTCAGTATTTGGTTCTTAAGTCAAAAATAGACTTCTTACACTTACATGTTGTTAATTTGGTCAAAGGTTCATTATATCCAGAATGGTATTCATGATGTAGATATCATATATGTCATATATATCCAGTACATACATTCATTTATAATATTACATAATTTAGAGGTAAGAAATGAAATGCACTGTTCATGGAGACGGTAAGCCGTACATACGCATGAACGCTACTTCCATTTCTATTTCATATTTTTTGGAATGGAATCATAATGATATAAGAGTATATTATAATTCCAGTATAATAACATATATAATATCATTAACTTTATCCTTTACACATCCCACATATGGTATTAACGAATCAAATCACTTTTAGGGGGCGGTAGTCCGCACTTCCTAAAATGAAGATATCGTGTTTACCCATAATGGAAACCATAAAGGTATGGCCAAAATGAAAAAAAACAGAAGCTTAAGGAAAACATAAACATATTATATATCATATATAAAAATAGTGACATCATAATGGCCACCTTTGAAGGTGTTAAATGAGTGTTGAACAATCATCGTTTCGGGAGGCAGAATTTCGCCATCCACGGAAACCGTATGTTCTTTAACCATTTGATGTGGTTGTGTGAGAGTGTATCTCAAATAAATCTTATAACAACATCCTAGTATATTGAAGATACTATTTTTGTTACAAAATAAGTAAATAAAAAGAGTTTAGGGGGTTGTAGAAGCAAAATAAAACGAATGAACATGAGAGAACGAATTACCTTAAAAAGTGTAACTCCTTTTTATTTGAGCCTAAAGGCTTTCATTGAAAGGATTATGCCCAAAGGGAATCCTCTAGGATGAGGATAGGGATGTGTAGAGAGAAAATGGGCAGGGGTTGGCCGAGCCAAAGGCTTGAAGAGTGTGTGAAATGAGGTAGAGGTGGGGGCCTTTTATAAGAGGAGAGGAGGGGCACTTTTAGAAAGTAAAGAAATATTACTTTATTTGAAACTGTGTTTCGGTTTCAAAAGGTCCCACATTGATATAATTCGTGGATAAGGTGATAAGGGTTCAAAATACACTCATCCAATTGGATTTGGCCATGTTTAGTTCATAGATGTTACATTATCTTTACATTTTATTTAAATCGTCAAATAATGATGTCATCACTGCATCATTATTATGTCATAAATAATTTAATTTATTTAATGTCTAAAAATTAAAAAAAAAATACTATGATATCGTAAATCTTTTTATCTTTCAAATGACTATTTATAATCATAATTTGGACTTGTATAACCCCACTTAATAATTGTTTTCGTAAAACATATTATGTTTGTGTCATTTTCACTTTAACATTAAATAAAAAGTAATTTATGTCATTTCCCAACGAAAGTGGATCCATGTGGTCCCCAAGTTGACCCATGGAATGTCATGGTCGTCCATGACACAACCAATGAGGTTGGGACATGTGTCTAGGTCATTTCATATTATTAAAGCCTTATTTAGACCCTAAACTACCCTAATTACCACTAATCGCGATTAAGAACTTAATAAGTTACTATTCACCAAAAAATTATTTTAATCTCATTGAACCACATTTTACTTCTTAATGACAACCATGTATGTCGGATTTTCAAAATTCAATACACATTAGTGGAAAACTTTCATTTAACTGAAAAATATGTTTTATTGATTACCACTTAGTGGTTTCACTATTCATCAAAAATTGAAGTTTTTCAGAAAATTTCCAAAAATTCACCCTAAGATATATTTGATATTCCGAATTCAAAAATGAAGTCCATTTTACAGAATTCAAATCATATAAGTCACATTAATTAATTCAATAATTAATTCCTACTGCCAGAGCAAATAGCGTGTTTTTACAAAACAATAAGTATCAAAATATTGACACCAGTTTAAGTCTAATTTCAAAGTGAAATTGATTCCAATGACCACCATTGTATAAAATGCTAAATATATATTCATATTACACATTAAGACCAATTGAAAAGATAATATAATCATATAAATAAATTAGATTAAAAAGCAGTTTTGATGTAAAATGCAGTATTTTTCACTATTCATTAAAAAAGGAACATTGTCAGAAAAATACCAAAAATGAACACAAGGTAAATTTTGATGTCCCAATAATAAAGAATAAGTTTATTTGGAAAAACATAGCTTATAAAATTGTCAAAATATAGATTCAAAAATGGTTTTCCATCAAAAGGCACTAAAACAATCTTTTAAGAATATTAGTGTATTTCATGCATAAGATTGTATTTATTTTCATTTTAAACCTCTATAACACTATCTTAATCATTATTAGACATAGATAAAAATATATATTATTCATTACTTACTTGGGATGTTACATCCTTCCCCTCTTTAGAAAATTGCGTCCCCGCAATTTATTTACTTATCGAATAAATGGGGGTACTTATCCCTCATTGCATTTTCTGATTCCCATGTTGCCTCTTCAATCATGTGGTTTTTTCACAAAACCTTTACCTAGTGAATCACCTTATTCTGTAACACTTGCTCCCTGTGGTCAAGAATCTGTACCGGTTGTTCCTCATAAGATAGGTTCTCTTCCAGCTGAACTACCTCTGGACTCAAAACATGAGATGGATCTGGCATATACTTTCTCAACATCGAAACGTGAAAAACATTGTGTACCTGAGATAAACTCGGAGGTAAAGACACTTGGTATGCAACTGATCCAACTCTCTCCAGAATTTCGTATGGTCCAATGAACATTGGACTCAACTTTCCTTTCTTACCAAATCTCATCACACTTTTCCAAGGAGAAACCTTGAGAAAAACATGATCACCTACCTCGAAATATAGATCCTTCCTCCGGTTATCCGCATAACTCTTCTGCCTACTCTGAGCTGTTCTCATGTGTTTCTGAATCAGCTGAACTTTTTCTGCCATCTCTTCTACCAATTCTGGTCCCATCAACTTCCTTTCGCCCACTTCATCCCTAAAAGCTGGAGTTCGACATCGCTTCCCATATAATGCTTGAAATGGTGCCATCTGTATACTGGAATGAAAACTGTTATTATATGAAAACTCAACCAAAGAAAGATGTTGGTCCCAACTTCCCTGATAATCCATAGAACAAGCTCGTAGCATATCCTCCAATGTCTGAATTGTTCGTTCTGACTGCCCATCTGATTGAGGATGAAAAGCTGTACTAAAATTTAATTCAGTACCCAACGACTTCTGAAGGCCTTTCCAAAAGTTAGAAGTAAACTTGGGATCACGATCCGATACAATGGAGAGAGGAACTCCATGTAACCTGACTATCTCTTTAAGATACAAACGGGAAAGTTGATCAAGAGAGAAAGTATCTCGTATAGCAAGGAAATGAGCAGATTTGGTCAAGCGATCAACAATAACCCAGATTGCATTATTACCTCCAGATGTCTTCAGTAATCCGACAACAAAGTCCATGGATATATTCTACCATTTCCACTCTGGCACTGGTAAAGGCTGAAGCATCCCTTTCGGTAACTGCCGCTCTGCTTTAACCTGTTGACATGTCAAACACTTCACAGTAAAATCAGCAATATCTCTATTCATTCCATCCCACCAGAAATACTCCTGCAGATCTCTATACATCTTAGTACTGCCCGGATGAACTGAAAACGGAGAACTATGAGCTTCACATAACAACTCTCTCTTCAACTGTGAATCACAAGGCACACACAATCTCTTCCCAAATCTCAAAACACAATCATTATCAATGTTGAATTCAGGCAACATACCTTTCTGAACCAGCTCTTCCCTTTTCCGCAACTCACTGTCTTTCTTCTGTGCTTTCTTGATTCTATCTGATAGAGATGATCTCACTGATACCTGAAACAAAAAAGAAGGACTTCCTGCACCAACAACTTCTATGCCAATGTTCATCAAATCGTTAACCAAAGGATCACGTTCCAACCGCAACATTGTTAATGAATCATTACTTTTTCGACTCAAAGCATCAGCCACTTTATATGCTTTTCCCGGATGGTAATGAATTGTACAATCATAATCCTTGATTAATTCCTGCCATCTCCTCTGTCTCATGTTTAACTCTTTCTGAGTGAATATATACTTTAAACTTTTTTGATCGGTATATATTTCACACTTTACTCCATACAAATGATGCCTCCAAATTTTTAAAGCAAAAACAACAGCAGCTAATTCCAAATCATGTGTAGGGTAATTTACCTCATGAGTTTTCAACTGTCGTGAAGAATAAGCAATTACCTGATCATTCTGCATTAGGACGCAACCAAGTCCTTTCAATGAAGCATCACTGTATATAACAAACTCACCATTCCTGGAAGGTAGTGCCAAAACTGGAGCATTCACCAATCTTCGTTTCAATTCCTGAAAACAATCATCACATTCTTTTGTCCAGATAAACTTAACACCCTTCCGAGTTAGCTTAGTCATTGGACTAGATAACCGTGAAAAATTTCAAACAAACTTTCGGTAATAGCCCGCCAAACCAAGGAAGCTACGAATCTCAGTTACATTTGTGGGTCTTGGCCATTCTTCCACAACATTTGTTTTTGCAGGATCAACAGTTATTCCATCTTTAGAAACAATGTGACCAAGGAAAGAAATTTGTTGCAACCAAAACTCACACTTGCTGAATTTCCCATACAGTTTCTTTTCTTTTAAGGTTTGCAAGATAACCCTTAAATGTTTTTCATGCTCCTCTTTACTTTTAGAAAACACAAAAATATCATCAATGAAAACCACCACAAACTTATCCAAGAACTCATGGAAAATTCTATTCATTAAGTCCATGAATACAGCAGGTGCATTGGTTAGCCCAAAAGGCATTACTACAAATTCATAATGGCCATATCTCGTACGGAACGCGGTCTTCGGAATATCTGCCTCCTTTACCTTCAGCTGATGGTACCCCGATCTCAGGTCAATATTTGAAAAAAACTGAGTTCCCTGGAGCTGATCAAACAAATCATCGATATGAGGCAAAGGATATTTGTTCTTAACAGTGATATTATTCAAGGCTCTATAATCAATGCAAAGTCTCATAGAACCATCTTTCTTTTTAACAAATAAAACAGGAGCACCCCATGGTGATGTTCTAGGTCTAATGAAACCTTTCTCTAATAAATCTTGCAATTGCTCCTTCAACTCTAAAAGTTCAATTTGTGCCATTCGATAAGGGGGTTTTGAAATTGGCTTAGCATCAAGAACTAAGTCAACAGTAAACTCAACTTCCCGATCTGGTATTATTCCAGGCAACTCATCAGGAAAAACATCAGGATACTCATTTACCACTGGCACATCATTAATCTGAACAGTTCCTTTATTTTCAACGATGTGTGCAAGGTAACATTCATTTCCATCTTTTACAAGTTTCTCGGCCTCTTGATATGTTATCAAAATTAAGGGTTCATTCTTGTAAACAAAATGAAAGTCTTTCTGAAAAGAAACTTCTTTAGCTCTACAGTCAATCTTAGCATGGTAAATAGAGAGCCAATCCATACCCAGGATAACATCAAACTCTACTAGAGGTAGAACAATAAGGTTTTCAAGTAGGTTCTTTCCACAGATAAGGATAGGAAGATTCTTATAAATTTTTTTTGCCTCGACATTTCCCCCAGGTGTTTTTACCAAAAGTTCGGGAGTCATTTCTTGAGATGGTATTCCCATTTTACTAGAATAGGTTTCAGAGATGAAAGAATGTGTAGACCCCGAATCAAACAACACACTGGCATAATCTGAAAAAACAAACAAAGTACCTGATACAACTTCATTTGATGGACCGACATCTGCTGAAGTAGTTGCAAAGGATTTCATCACCCCTTTCTGTTGTAGTCTAACTGCTTCCCATCACTCAAGCTCCTTGTCGGACACTCATTTGCATAGTGACCCATCTCATTGCACTTATAACATTTCACTAACTGTAAGTCAAATTTGTTCTTACCTTCACCTTGATCCTTTTCAGTGCAATCACGAGCCTTATGTCCCATCTTACCACATCGGTAGCACTTTCCAGAATTCAGAAGACATTCCCCAGCATGCCTTTTTCCGCATTTATCACAAACTGGAAACTTAGTTCCCTTACAATCAGACTTTTTTGAAGAATTCTTACCTTTCTCCTGCCACCTCGGTCTCTTCTTCTGCTGGTTGTTATAGAAAACTTGGTCATCGGCAAACTCTATTTCCACCTTCTCAGCACATCGAACAAGCTTTTCATAACTTTTAAACTCACGAGAAGCTAATGCCCTTCGATACATTGGCTTTAATCCTGAGTAGAAACGATTGATTTTACTATCAAGGTCCCGGATAAAATTTGGAGCATACCTTGCCAATCGAGTGGACCTTTCTTCATAGGCAGCCACTGAGTCTTCCTCTTGCCTCAATTCCAAGAATTTCTTTTCCATCCTAAGTCGAACAGCCTTAGGAAAATACTTCTCAAGAAACATACCTTTGAATTCATCCCAGTCAAGTGCATCAATCTCATCGGCATCCCTGATATTTTTAACCATAGACCACCACTGATCTACTTCACCCTCCAAACGGTAAATAGCAAGACTAAACTTTTGATTGTTTGAACACCCCATGACATCAAAAATCTTCTCCAGTGCTTTAATCCACCCTTCAGCTAGCACATGGTCAGATGATCCTCTGAATGATGGGGGATGTTGCCTCATGAAATGTTCCACCACTGACATGTTCCTCTGCGGTTGTTCTGGCTGATCTCGTGCATGGATACCACCACCATTTATCGCTTGAGTCAACTGTGCCATTACTGCAACAAACTGTTCAGTTCCAATTCCGACCATTTCTGGATGCTGATTCGGAAGGTTATTTCCTTCTGTATGCCTTCCTAGCACTGCTTCCCTGTTTCCTCTGCGGAAAACCATTCTGAACAAACATGTCTTAGATGAAGTAACATGGTAATCTTTAAATGCTATTTCATTTCAAAAAAATATTTTTGGATAATCATTTAATAGAATTCTAACTCCTAAAATTATCTAAACCGACCATTGATACCAACTATAAGTCCCCAGCCTTAAACCTTACTTAATCTTGAGTTATTACAAGATTACACATTGATGATCTTTTCGGGTTTAGAGTTTTAGAGAATTAGATCATAAAACTTTCTTTACATTCCACATATAAACAAAGTGGTTACATAAAGATAGTATTCTTCATTCCCATCAATGGAAACACATTTAAAATAAAACATGGATTAATTCTTGACACATCCTTGACTCTATCATCTTATCATTTACCTTTCCCTTGACCTGTGAAAAACATTTCAAAAACTTGGGATGAGCATAAAAACTCAGTATGGGTTATAAAAAAAACATGGAAAGGAAACATGAGTTCATATATACATAAGAATGAAATCAGACATTACCCATAAAACTTAGGCACTTTAACATACCTCATAAAATCATGAATAAATCATAGAAATCATAAGACATAAAGGTAACTTGAGGCATTCATAACATTCTTACGTAGGGAGTAACCCTCTTGGTTACGTTTGGAATACCCATCACAGTATATTCCCTAAAATCTCTTCGGAGAAACCTTAACGTTTCACTCCTTCGCGTTACCCAATGCATTGGAGAGCTATAACGGGCTCACCTGCCCTTAGTTTATTACAGAACCACCCGTCTTCATAATAATGCCCAAGAACCATAACATAATCATATCACATAAAACATGCATAAAGGAAACATAAAATTTCCACATTTCAATCACTATATATCAATAAAAAACATTGATATAAAAACATTATGAAAACCATTTTCAATACCAAAATAAAAGAAAAGTAAAACATGGTATTTATTTTTCTTTTAAAAAGAAGGTATGGCTTGTAGAGGAAGCCGAAACTCAAATAACGGTCACGACGGCGGAGAAGTCTTTGCTTCGTATAAGAAAGATTCCTTTCGAATAAACGTAAAAGTCAAAGGGGCTTATACACTGTATAAAAGAAAGTTGTGTATAATATAAAATATGCCTCAATGAAAGGAGATTGAGACGAAGTCCCATACCTCGTATCCGACTTGACTCGACCGTTCTTTAATCTCTTGAATAATAAACTTGAGTTAATCTCTACTTGATTATGAATCCTTTTCAAGTTCATTATTCCTTTTATACCAAGTTATGAACATCATGTAATCAGTTAAGTTAATAATGTTCATTTTGTCGGTATTTGGTTCTTAAGTCAAAAATAGACTTCTTACACTTACATGTTGTTAATTTGGTCAAAGGTTCATTATATCCAGAATGGTATTCATGATGTAGATATCATATATGTCATATATATCCAGTAAATACACGCATTTATAATATTACATAATTTAGAGGTAAGAAATGAAATGCACCGTTCATGGAGACGGTAAGCCGTACGTACGCATGAACACTACTTCCATTTCTATTTCATATTTTATGGAATGGAATCATAATGATATAAGAGTATATTATAATTCCAGTATAATAACATATATAATATCATTAACTTTATCCTTTACACATCCCACATATGGTATTAACGAATCAAATCACTTTTAGGGGGCGGTAGTCCGCACTTCCTAAAATGAAGATATCGTGTTTACCCATAATGGAAACCATAAAGGTATGCCCAAAATGAAAAAAAAACAGAAGCTTAAGGAAAACATAAACATATTATATATCATATATAAAAATAGTGACATCATAATGGCCACCTTTGAAGGTGTTAAATGAGTGTTGAACAATCATCGTTTCGGGAAGCAGAATTTCGCCATCCACGGAAACCGTATGTTCTTTAACCATTTGATGTAGTTGTGTGAGAGTGTAGCTCAAATAAATCATATAACAACATCCTAGTATATAGAAGATACTGGTGTTGTTACAAAAGAAGTAAATAAAAAGAGTTTAGGGGGTTGGAGAAGCAAAATAAAACAAATGAACATGACAGAACGAATTACCTTAAAAAGTGTGACTCCTTTTGATTTGAGCCTAAAGGCTTCCTTTGAAAGGATTCTGCCCAAAGGAAATCCTCTAGGATGAGGATATGGATGTGGAGAGAGCAAATGGGCAGGGTTGGGCCGAGCCAAAGGTTTTAAGAGTGTGTGAAATGAGGTAGAGGTGCGGGCCTTTTATAAGAGGAGAGGAGGGGCACTTTTGGAAAGTAAAGAAATATTACTTTATTTGAAACTGTGTTTCGGTTTCAAAAGGTCCCAAATTGATATAATTCGTGGATAAGGTGATAAGGGTTCGAAATCCACTCATCTAATTGGTTTTGGCCATGTGTAGTTCATAGATTTTACATTATATTTACATTTTATTTAAATCGACAAATAATGATGTCATCACTGCATCATTATTATGTCATAAATAATTTAATTTATTTAATGTCTAAAAATTATAAAAAAACTACTATGATATAGGAAATATTTTTATCTTTCCAATGACTATTTATAATCAAAATGTGGACTTGTATAACCCCAATTAATAATTTTTTTCGTAAAACATATTATGTTTGTGTCTTTTTCACTTTAACATTAAATAAAAAGTAATTTATGTCATTTCCCAACGAAAGTGGATCCATGGGGTCCCCAAGTTGACCCATGGCATGTCATGGTCTGCCATGACACAACCAATGAGGTTGGGACATGTGTCTAGGTCATTTCATATTATTAAATCCTTATTCAGACCTTAAACTACCCTAATTACCACTAATCGCGATTAAGAACTTAATAAGTTACTATTCACCAAAAAATTATTTTAATCTCATTGAACCACATTTTACTTCTTAATTAAAACCATGTATGTCGGATTTTCAAAATTCAATACACATTAGTGGTAATCTTTCATTTAACTGAAAAATCAGTTTTTTTTATTACCACTTAGTGGTTTCACTATTCATCAAAAATTGAAGTTTTTCAGAAAATTACCAAAAATTCACCCTAAGCTATATTTGATATTCCGAATTCAAAAATGAAGTCCATTTTACAGAATTCAAATCATATAAGTCACATTAATTAATTCAATAATTAATTCCTACTGCCAGAGCAAATAGCGTGTTTTTACAAAACAATAAGTATCAAAATATTGACACCAGTTTAAGTCTAATTTCAAAGTGAAATTGATTCCAAAGACCACCATTTTATAAACTGGTAAATATATATTCATATTACACATTAAGACCAATTCAAAAGATAATATAATCATATAAATAAATTAGATTAAAAAGCAATTTTGATGTAAAATGCAGTATTTTTCACTATTCATTAAAAAATGAACATTGTCAGAAAAATACCAAAAATGCACACAAGGTAAATTTTGATGTCCCAATAATAAAGAATAAGTTTATTTTGACAAAAATATCTTATAAAATTGTCAAAATATAGATTCAAAAATGGTTTTCCATCAAAAGGCACTAAAACAATCTTTTAAGAATATTAGTGTATTCCATGCATAAGATTGTATTTATTTTCATTTTAAGCCTCTATAACACTATCTTAATCATTAATAGACATAGATAAAAATATCTATTATTCATTACATACTTGGGATGTTACACAGTGGGTCACCATTGTGCTAGACAGAGTTTGGGGAGACCTCCATCATGGGCCAAGAGTTGGTGCAGGCGACAACCGAGAAGTTGCAGGTCATTCTTGAGCAGATGAGGACGGCTCAGAGCAGAACAAATTCCTACTTAGATCGTCTTCGCTAGCCATTAGAGATCGAGTAGGGGGGGGCATGTATTTTTTAATCACTCTCTATGGTGTGGGACATGGAGGATTGGCCGGGGAGGCAAGCTGTCCCCAAGGATCATCGGGCTCGTTGAGGTCGTTCGTAGGGTCGGTGAAGGGGCCTAGCATCTTGCTCTACCCCCACACCTGGATAGGGTGCATGATGTAGAGACCCAAAGCCTGACGTACATGGATATTGCATTACATTTGCAGAATACTTAATACATAACAAAAACAGATACACAAGGACCGTAATAGTTTAGTGTTTTTGGAAACATGGAACATAATCTTCTAATCGTGGTGAAAGATCTTCCAATTTTTTTCCTTACCTAATACCATTATTTTGATCCTGGGGGAAAATAAAACATAAAAATGGTGATATCAAATGCTCGTTAAGTGTAAGCATGGATAAAATAATACATACCATATACATTTTTACATAGAAACACGAACATAATGTTTAAACATCAAAATCTTGAGCAACGACATAAAACATGGAAGTACATAAGGCATAGATCATAATGGAACATAAACCATGATAAAATAGCCTAGGAATAAAAAATGTAATTGTGGAATCCATTAAGAACATGTAATGATTTCCATAGTATCCAAGGCATTGCTGCCAAGACCATCTTAGTGGACAAAGTCCCATTCGGAATCGAGTTCACTCCTCGTTTCAGTCCTGTAACACTGAACCGGATTAACTTACCATTCCAGCCATGTCTATATCAAGAGATATAAAATATTTACCCAATGCATTGGAGGGAGATATAGGTCCCACCCATCTCATAATGAAATCATTCTTACTTGTTCCACAACATAAACATAAATCATTCATCATAACCCAAAGAATAAAAATGGGTTTCATAAACATCATCACATCATAACATAATCCATATAAAAAAAATGGATATCATTTCATCATAAGAAAAGTAAAACCATGTAAATCCTAGATACATTATACTTGAAACATACACATATGAACTAATGTCATCTTATATGGAAAACGGTTTTGATAAAGCACTTGAAATGAATTCTTGAGGAAAATATCCTTTCCTCTTGAAAATCATTTTCTTTTCACAAAATTCCATGGAATTTTAAAAGAAAGTGATTTTTTTGTAAATAGTAATGAAATATTATGGTGGAATCTTAATGAAAATAAGGCTTTATAAAACCTTAAAAATACTTTCATGCCGTATAAGTTAAAAAAACATTCTTCTCGTACTTTTGTTGAGATGTAAAAAAGTACCTTGTAATGTAATCAAAAGAAATATTCCTTACATACCATGTAGTAAAAGTAAAAAATGGTTAAAAAGTACTTTAAACATACATGAAAAAACTTTTATAAGACATGGACATGGATGATAGAATTAACCCCAGTAAATACTTACGAATAAGAAATCTCGGATAAAAATGAGATTTGCAAAATTATCCCTTACCATAGGTCCGATATGCTTCGTATGTATCCGAATATCCTGTATAATGATTTAAATAATGTCATTTACTTATTACAGAATCATATTCATTGTTATGATATCATATATGTTTCACTTATGACTTTATATTACCCGTTCTTTTGTAAATTCCATGTTAAAGCAGAATTTTGGGTAAAATCATTTTATTTATCGTATGTGTTTTGACTTGTAGTTCTTGAAATTATTACTTATATCCTGATTTACATAATTCCAGAATGTAAAAAATGATTTATATATAATATATATTCATCATATACATATATATTATAGATCGATAAAAGGAATGAAATACACCATTCATGGAGACGGTAGTCCGTACGTACGCTTGAACGCTGTTTTCGTTTCCCTTTTGAATTGAATGAAATTAAGTAAATGACATTCATATACATATATATATATATACATAAATTCAGTATCATTATTATGTCATATATTTCATTATAATTCATTATATATACATTATAATCATTCATGAATGGTTAACATGGAGAGTGAATCTCATCGCGTCGTGGAGACGGTAGTCCGTACGTACGAACGAGTGATGATATCATTCCCAAGATCGTGGAATTGTATTAAAGTGTATGTATAATATTAAAGAATCAATATCACTTTATAATAATCATATATATTCATTACTTTCACCATTATACCCATCCATGTAAGCTGGTGGTGGAAACGAGATTACACCACGGCGTGGAGACGGTATTCCGTACGTATGCATGTGCGGTGATTTCGTTTTCCGTAGGATGGATAGATGGTGAAATATGGTTGTTTCATACTTATAATAACATATCAGTATATTATTGATACTTATGTTATCACCTCATAATGAAACAATTAAAAATGAAGAAGTGGAAGAAGAAATAAAGTTGAAAGAATCAGTAACAGACATTACCTCTTCATTGAAGTGCCTCTTTGAGACCTCCTCTTAGGGTACTAAAATTTGCCTTTGAAAAAGACCAGGACCTCTAGGATGTTTCTAGGGAAGTTGAGAAGACGATTTGTCAGGGTTTGTCTGAGATTGAAGGCTCAAAGTGGTGTGAGGAAGAGAGAGAGGAGGTGCCCTTGTATAAGGGAGGAGACGGGCACCTTTGGAATAACAAAAAATATTATTTTATTATAAAGTCAAATTCGGATTTTTAATATCTCCAAATTGACATATATCTAATATAAGGTGGGGATGGGTATAAAGAATCTCATACAATAGAATTTAGACAAGTTTAGGTCATTATATTAACCTTATCTTTTAGTTTTAACTATTAGTTAATTAGATTGACATTTACCATGTCACTTTGTATTTTTAAATTATATAGTTAATAAACACACCATATACATCCAAGAGACCCCCAAGTGGTCCATCAATGATACACCTATCATGATATTAGTATCTTGGCCAAACTATTGATTTTTAGGATTATAATTACAATTAATAATATAATATTTGTTTTAAAAACTATTTTATGTCAATTTTGACACTATTTGGTAATTGATTTTTGTGAAACTCATAACAGAATGATTAGTTCAAAAAAATTTAATTAAATCAATACTAGCATGTCATATTAACATATAAAATTATTTTAATTCATAAAAAGTCTAAAAGTAAATTTATTGGGTTATTTATAACATCAATTATGTCAATATTTCATTAATAAGATAATTACTGCATCATCATTGTATCATAAATAAATTAAATTATTTTAAGACCAAAAATTACAACTGAAATAAAATTATGTTGTAAATAATTTTATCTTTCTAATGAATATTTATAGTCGAATTTATCTTATGTATAACCCTATATTGAAAATGATTTAGTTATTAAACTTTGATTTTAACTATTTTAACCCCTCTTTAAGTAAATTGATAATAATTGTCCTAATCTAATGCAAATGGGCCTAAATGATCATATTTTATTCCTAAGATTGTTTTTGGTCAAATTACACTTATCCAATAGAATTAGGACATCTGTTAGGGTAATAATAATATCATTTTTACCCTTAATTAAACTATTTACTTTTAACCGTGATAAAAAATGTAAAAAGTTACTATTCACCAAAAAAGATTTCATCTCATTAAACCACATTATAGTCATTGATATTAACCGTGTCTCTCATATTTTCGAAATTCCACTCAAATAAGTGGTAATATTATGTTTTATGAAAGATTCAGTTTCTTTAACAACCACTTTGTCATTTCATTATTCATCAAAAAATGAAAGTTTCCAGAAAAATACAAAAAATTATACTTAAGATATATTTGATATTATGAATTCAAAAATTATGTATATTTTACCAAATTAAGTTCATATCAGTTACATTAACTAATTTAAAAATTAATTCCAGTCATCAAAACAAATAGCGTGTTTTTAAGAGATAATAACTATCAAAAGATTGACACTTGTTTATGTCTGGTTTAAATGTGAAATTACATCCAATGAACAACATTGTATTAACTTGTAAAAATATATTCTAAATATACTTTTTAACAAATAAAATTATTAATTTATCACTATTAATTATTTTGATTAAAAAAGTTGTTTTTAATTAAAATTTATTAATTTTCACTATTCATCATAATATGATAGTTATCCGAAAAGTATCAAAATTTCACCCTAAGCTAATTTCTATATTCCAAATCCATAAATGATGTCCATTTTTAAAGATAAAATTGATAAAATCTCAAAAAGTGGGTATTACTATTCATAATGGGTAGTTCATAATAATATTATAATAATATCTCATTTAGTGAAACTCGGTATTGCGTACTACACACACTATCGACTAAGGTCGCGATTGCATTTACTACAAGGCAAGTAAGGGATGCGTGTTGTGCAAGATACTTTTGGTGTAGCGTACAACACAAGACATTAATTAAAAATAATACTTTTCATAAAATCTCGGGGTGTTACATTATACCCCCCTTAAAATGAATATCGCCGTCAAAATTCGTCGGGGCTATAAATGGTTTACTACTCGAAAATTTATTTAATAGAAACCCACATCGTAAAAAGGAATACCAATACTTGGCTTTAAAATCAAATGTCTGAAATGTAACGGTTACCCAAATTAACTCATCACTGGCTTTCCACGTAGGAAAACATATGTGAAAATATGGAATGGAAGAAAAATCTAACAATCAAGTTCTGATGGAGAGTGGTAGAGAACATGGCTATGAAAAAGACATCAATCAAAAAGCCATAAATTTGTGATGATCTAAGGTACCATCTGATTCATCGGATATAAGAGCACTAGGACAATATTTTTGGTTTTCAAGATCATTTCCATAAAGTTGATGAAATTGGAATTAGAAGAAATACTTTCATGATTTTGGTATAGTCTCACCATTGGTCGTTCTATGGACAATTTCCACTTCATCTCTTAAAGAAATGAAGTTGAATTTGTCATCTATGATGTGTTAGCAGATCATGTGATTGAATGATGGGTCATTGCATCTGTCTCAAACAAAAGGTTAGAAAAGTTATCAAAAAATACATAAGTCCATCTATAGTGAGATTAATAATATATGTTTCCTAAAATGGACATACACTTCATATATCATACTTTTTAATATAATAAAATTAGTTTCTACTAAACAGGGACTTCCTGTAGGCCAGTGGTAGGCGATAAAGGCCAGTCACACTTCGGTTGTGGGTTCGATTCGCACAGCCTTGTCCGACACGATGGGCTGTCGCCCGTCCTGCAGGTTGTCATTTTTCTAAAACAACATTACTATAAAATCCCATCAGCAATATCAAAAAAAGATATATCCTTAAACAATACTAACATATGACCAAAATAATCCATTCTAATATTTAGGCTTATCTAAAATATTTCAATCCAAGATCATAGTATAAATAAAACGATTCTTTGAAATGTCATCAACCAAGCATGTGAATACTATCATTTATCCCACATATATCTTTTTGGTCACATTCCAATAATGGGAATACCCTAATCATGCATTCTCTTGAAAAGATGAATACCCATTAAACCTTAGTGAAAAAATGAAAGATACCAAAATTAAAAAATTCTATATTCTCAAACCATGATATAACCTTCTCTTTATATCAGTCATGAGCTCATGAATACTGTCAATCATTTAATTTTCTCCTTATCCCTTCAATATGCGCATATCACCTTCTTTCCAAAAATATCTCAATCACTTTCCATGGTTACAGGTACCATAAAAGTATTGAAAAACACAATATACCAATACATAAATATTCCAATATTCCACGATACTATATACACAATTATTTTGGAATCCAATTATATACACAATTAATCATTCCACCACATCATTGTCATATTCAACATCGCCAATAGTGATCGCATGTGACATCCCATTGTCCTTTTCCTTAAGTGCTTGCTCGTGTCGATCATCACTAACCCTTGTATTAGGGAATTTATTAGCATAATGCCCCATTTCCTTGCACTTGAATCATTGAAGTTTTGGTGGTGCGTTCTCTGAAGTCTTCTCTTTATTCACATCATTAGAAACCCTTTTTCCATTACTTCGACACTCAGCTGCTCGATGACCTTCTTTTCCACACTTAAAAAATTTTCTATTCCCTTTAAGACAATCTCCACCATATATATTTCCACACTTTGAGCATAAGGAAACATTCATCTTCCTTTCACCATTATTAGGGGATTTCTCCTTGAACTCCATCTTTTGTTTCTGGTCAAAACCATGAGATGGATATGTAACACCAACTTCCATTTCTACCTTAATAGAACAGCGCACAATTTCATCATAGCTACTAAAGTCACTTATAGCTAATGCCCTTAGAAGATTTGGTTTTAAGACACTGAAGAATCGATCAACTTTACTTTCAGGTTGGATGATAAAGCCATATGCATACCTTGCAAGCCATGTAGAATTTTCTTCGTATATATCAATAGATTCATCATCCTTTTTCTTTAGTTCAAGAAACTCCTTCTCCATATTTGTACAAAGAATACGAGGGAAGTACTTATTGAAAAATAAGTTCTTGAACTCGTCCCATTCCATGGACTCAATTTAATCTCTTGGCCTCATATTCTTGATACGATTCCACCATTGATCAGCTTCACCTTCAAAACGATTTACTGCTAAGATAAATTTATCATGTTCAGAACATTGAAGAACCTAAAATATCTTTTCAGTGGTACTGATCCATTGTTCAGCGACAAGTGGATCAGAAGACCCTCTAAAAGAAGGTGGACGTTTCCTCATGAAGGATTCAATAGAATACTGTTCCCTTATCTACTCATTTGGAAGTCCAGAATGATTCATAGCCTGTTTAAGTATAGCAATAATATTTTGCACTCCATCTCCCATAACATTTGATTGTTCAGGAGGACAATCATTGCATTGTCCATTGCATTGATCAACACAGTTCTTTCGGGTTCATCCATCGTCCAAAACCCAAAAAGAATATTGTGAGAGGCAAAAATCATACTAGAGAAAACAACATAATAAAGGGGGAGTACCTTAAATATCTACCATCTAAGGTTTAATTCTAAGATCATTAGCACAATTCCATGACTATAACCTATACTTATACTTAACCTTAAGGACATCCCTAGACATACCATAGAAATATCTCTAGGGATCTCACTAAAGTTCTCATATCCTAGTTTCCAAAGGTTGACTAAACCTTTCCTCTGATACCAACAATAGAGACCCGAAGCCTGATGTACATGGACATTACATTACTTTTGAGGAATACTTAATACATAACTAAAATAGACAAACAAGGACCGTAATAGTTTAGTGTCTTTGGAAACATGGAATGTAATCATCTAATCATGCTGAAAGATCTTCAACATCTCCCATAAAGATCTTCCAATTTTTGTTTCCTTACCTAAAACCATTCTTTTGATTCTGGGGGAAAATAAAACATAAAAATGGTGAGCTCAAATGATCAGTAAGGGTAAGAAAGGATAAAATAAAACATACCATAAACATTTGAACTTAGAAACATGAACAAAATGTTTAAACATCAAAATCTTGAGCAATGACATAAAACATGGAAGTACATAAGGCATAGATCATAATGGAACATAAACCATGATAAAATAGCATGGGAATAAAACATGTATTTATCTCATCCATTAAGAACATGTAATGATTTCCATAGTATCCAAGGCATTGCTGCCAAGACCATCTTAGTGGATAAAGTCTCATTCTGAATCGAGTTCACTCCTCGTTTCAGTCCTGTAACACTGAACCAGATTAACTTACCTTTCATGCCATGTCTATCTCATGAGATATAAAATCTTTACCCAATGAATTGGAGGGAGATATAGGTACCACCAATCTCATAATGAAATCATTCTTACTTTTTCCACAACATAAACATAAATCATTCATCATAACCCAAAGAATAAAAATGGGTTTCCTAAACATCATCCCATCATAACATAATCCATATAAAACAAATGGATATCATTTCATCATAAGAATAGTGAAACCATGTAAATAATATAGACATTATACTTGAAACATAAACATATGAAATAATGTCATCTTTGATGGAAAATGGTTTTGATAAAGCACTTGAAATGAATTCTTGACGAAAATATACTTTCTTCTTGAAAATCATTTTCTTTTCACAAAATGCAATGCAATTTTAAAAGAAAGAGATTTTTTTGTAAATATTCATGAAATATTTTGGAGGAATCTTCATGAAAATAAGTCTTTATAACACCGTAAAAATACTTTCATGCCGTATATGTTAAAAAAACATTCTTCTCATACTTTTTCCGGAAAATTAAAAAAGTACCTCGTAACGTAAACAAAAGAAATATTCCTTACATACCATGTAGTAAAAGTCAAAATGCGTAAAAAGGAATATAAACATACATGAAAACACTTTTATAAAACATGGACATGGATGATAGAAATAACCCCAGTAAATACTTACGAATAAGAAATCTTGGATAAAAATGAGATTTGCAAAATTATCTCTTACCATAGGTCCAATATGCTTCGTACGTATCTGAACCTCCTGTATAATGATTTAAATAATTTCATTGAATTATTACGGAATCATATCCATTGTTATGATATCATATATTTTTCACTTATGACTTTATATTACCCTTTCTTTTGTAAATTCAATGTTTACACAGTGTTTTGGGTAAAATCATTTTATTTATTGTATGTGTTTCAACTTGTCGTTCTTGATATTATAACTTATATCCTGATTTACATAATTCCATAATGTAAAACATGATTTATATATAATATATATTCATCATATACATATATATTATAGATAGATAAAAGGAATGTAATACATCGTTCATGGAGACGGTAGGCCATACGTACGCATGAACGCCGTTTTCGTTTCCCTTTTGAATTGAATGAAATTAAGTAAATGACATACATATCCAGTATCATTGTTATGTCATATATTTCATTATATTCATTATATATACTTTATAATCATTCATGAATGGTTAACATGGATAGTGAATCTCATCGCGTTGTGGAGGTGGTTGTCTGTATGTACGCACGAGTGATGATATCATTCCCAAGAGCATGGAATTGTATTAAAGTGTATGTATAATATTACAGAATCAATATCACCTTAAAATAATCATATATATTCATTACTTTCACCATTATACCCTTCTATGTAAGGTGGTGGTGGAAATTAGATTAAACCACGACGTGGAGATGGTATTCTGTACGTACGCACGCACGGTGATTTCGTTTGTCATAGGATGGATAGATGGCGAAATATGGTTGTTTCATACTTATAATATCATATCATTATATTATTGATACTTATTTTATTACCTCATAATGAAACAACTAAAAATAATAAGTGGAAGAAGAAATAAAGTTGAAAGAATCGGTAACAGGCATTACCTCTTCATTGAAGTGCCTCTTTGAGACCTCTTCTTAGGGTACCAAAATTGGTCTTTGAAGAAGACCAGGACCTCTAGTATGTTTCTAGGTAAGTTGAGAAGTGAATTTGGCAAGGGTTTGCTGAGCTTGAAGGCTCAAAGTGGTGTGAGGAATAGAGGGTGGAGGTTCCCTTTTATAAGGGAGGAGAGGGGCACCTTTGGAATAACTAAAAATATTATTTTATTATAAAGTAAATTTCGGTTTTTAATAGCTTTAAATTGATATATATAGAATCTAAGGTGGGTATGGGTATAAATCCTCTCATACAATATAATTTAGACATGTTTAGGTCATTATATTAACCATATCATTTAGTTTTAACTCTTAGTTAATTAGATTGACATTTACCATGTCACTTTGTATTTTTTTATATATAGTTAATAAACATACCATATAAATCCAAGAAACCCCCATGTGGTCCATTAATAATATACCTATCATGATATATGTTTCTTGGACGAACCTTAGATTTTTAAGAATATAATAACAATTAATAATATAATAATTTTTTTAAAAACTATTTTATGTCAATTTTGACACTATTTTGTAATTGATTTTTGTGAAACTCATAACATAATGATTATATCGAAAACATTTTTTTAATTAAATAATAACATTTCATATTAACATATAATATTATTTTAATTCATAAAAAGTCTCAAATTACATTTATTTCGGTATTTATAACATCAATTATGTCAATATTTCATTAATAATATAATTACTGCATCATCATTGTGTCATAAATAAATTAAATTATTTTAAGTCTAAAAATTACATATAAAATAGCATTATTTTGGAAATCGTTTTATATTCCTAATGAATATTTATAGTCTAATTTATCTTATGTATAACTCAATATTAAACATAATTTAGTTATTAAACATTGATTTTAATTAATTTAACCCTTCTTTAAGTAAATTGAAAATAAATGTCCTAATCTAATCCAAGTGGGCCTAAATGGTCATATTTTCTTCCTAAGGTTGTTTTTGGTCGAATTACAAATATCCAATAGAATTAGTACATGTGTTAGTGTAATAATAATATCATTTTTACCCATAATTACCCTATTTACTTTTAACGGTGGTAAAAAAAAGTAAAAAGTTACTATTCATCAAAAATTATTTTCATATCATTGAACCACATTTTAGTCCTTGATATTAACGGTGTTTCTCAGGTTTTTGAAATTCCACTCACATAAGTGGTAAAATTATGTTTTATGAAAGATTCATTTTTTTATAACAACCGCTTAGTGGTTTCACTATTAATCAAAAAATGAAAGTTTCCAGAAAAATTCCAAAAATTAGGCCTAAGCTATATTTGATATTATGAATTAAAAAATGATGTGTATTTTACAAAATTCAAAAAATATCAGTTACATTAAATTATTTAAATATTAATTCTCGTCGTCAAAACAAATAGTGTGTTTTTAAGAGATAATAACAATCAAAATATTGACACGTGTTTATGTCTGGTTTAAATGTGAAATTACATCCAATGAAGAACATTGTATTAAATTGTAAAAATATATTCTAAATATACTTTAAATCCAATAAAATTAAAAATTTATCACTATAAATTATTTCGATTAAAAAAGATGTTTTTAATTATAATTTAGTAATTTTTACTATTCATCAGAATATGAAAGTTATCCGAAAAGTATGAAAATTTCACCCTAAGCTAATTTTGATATTTAGAATCCAAAAATGAAGTCCATTTTGAATGTTAAAATTTATAAAATTTCAAAAAGTGGGTATTACTATTCATAACGGCTAGTTCATAATAATATTATAATAATATCTCATTTAGTGAAACTCTGTATTGTGTACTACACACACTATCGAGGAAGGTCATGATTGCGTGTAAACCAAGGCAAGTCAGGGATGCGTGTTGTGCAAGCTCCTTTTGGTGTAGCGTAAAACACAAGACATTAATTAAAAAAGAATACTTTTCATAAAATCTCGGGGTGTTACACATGATGTCTTCCATGTGTCGTAGTTGAGGAAATACATGCACGACCCCACACACGTTATCAATAGGGGAGACATGGACATCAAGGATGGAGCCACCTTTTCGGAGCACCCAGTGTCAATTGAGGACCGACAAGAGAGGACGTTGCGTGGATGGACAATTCCTTTGGTATTGTGTTGTGGCAGCACAGGAGAGTGAAGGAGAGCACCTGGGAATGTGAGAGTCAGATGCAGGCTCAGTATCCCGACTTGTTTTTGTAGTTTTGTGTTTTGGGGACAAAAAAACATGAAGGAGGGAATGATGTAAGAACTCGGGTTTTCAGCCTGTAAGACTTTGAATTTTTTTGATGTTGTTCTAGAGCTGGGCGTTCAGACGGCGTGTGATTTCGAGCCCCGGTGTGGCTGGAATTAAATTTTTAGTGCATTCACAGTGGACATGAAAAAAAATAATTACTCCAAAAAGGTTGCTCAGATGGGAAAACCGAGGGCACAGTTGAGTCTAGTGCGTGCCGTTTACCCTAGGAGGGGTGTAACCTTCGCAGGCATAACCCTTCTGTGGAAAACGCCACTAGGGATGTTTTCGTAATTTGGCGGCCCCAAGCGTGAACTTTACAACTTCAGAACAATGGATCGGATGAAAATTCCAATACTACCATTACTCTTAGAACGTGGTTTTTACCCTAGAGGAGGCTTAACATCGACCCCTTCGAGAGTCCTGGTACGGGCCTACTGGTGGGTGTTTTATAAAATATTTAAATTTTAATAAAGATTTTTAATTAAACACACCACCCCCAACCTCTTATCCCACTTGTTTTTCTCCTTGGCGCAAGTTCTTTCTAAAAATGGAGAACCTCCTTCAAGCTTTACTCTACCTCTCCTAGGTGGGTGGTGGCTCCGGCGGATCATTGGTGAAGCGTCGGGCAACCCCAATGAGGTAGGATCGTGCGTTTTCATTTTTTTACTCCTGAATCTTCATGAAATCAAATATTTTGGTTGAAACGACTTTTAATTGTCGAGAAAATGCCCTCTATGGTTAGGGTTAGATCCAATATTTCCAACTCTCTTTTCAGATCTAAATTTCTAGTGCTAGGGCGTCCGGGGTGGCCCTGGGAAGTTTTCTAGACATTTTCCTTGGTTTCCAGCAGTTCCAGGGTGGTCCAGTGGGAAACAGTGGTGGCACAGGGTATTCCAGGTGGTGGTATCAGTGACCAGGTGGCGGCAGCACAACGCAACTCCCCAGCGGCGGCAGTCGGCTACCAAGTGGGCTCCTAGGTGGCGCGGTGGGCATTGATGGCAGAGGTCACTGCTGCGGGGTGCGACGGGGGTCACAAACCGCGACCCCGTGTAGAGACCGAGACCCGACTTTGGTGGGTCTCCACGTAAGACAACATCCAGCCATGAGGTCCAGTCGGTGGGTGTGGAATGGGGGTCACCGGCGGGGCCGTGCAGATGATCTATGGTCCACGTCGGCCTAGGCTGGTTGGACCGACTGAACCTGACCGGTCCATCCCAAAGGGGTTCGCCCCCCCCCCCCCCTGATGTCTTCGGGAACCTATAACATCCACTACAGGTGTCCATTTTGTATGTTTTCTATGACACTGGAATCCTTGTCTTGAGACGGACATTTTGGGATGGTCTTGGTGATTTTCAATTCCCGAGATGGGGGCTCGGTGGCACAACACAACGTTAACTTTTATTTAGAGCCTCACCAGGATTCTTCCTTTAGATGGTGTGAACACATCCAAAGTTTGTTTAAAGCGCCATATATGGTGTTATGACCCTATCATCGAGAGGAAGTTATCCATGGTGGTTTCGGATGTTGAATCTGGATTTGATGTGTGGGCCCCACGGGCCATCTTTTCTGTTGTAAGCAGCGTTTTGCGACTTTTTCATTGTACATCCATTCATGGTGAATGAGTAGTCTTTTTGGCTTGTTTTTTCAAGATCATCGCAATGCCACAGTTTTCCCGACCTCTTTCGGGATCGAGTTGTGGTCCCCACGAGACGCTGTATGGGCATAAAGTGGTGTTTAATAAGTTTTTTGTCGGGAGTTTGTTTCCAGTGAGTACGTAGTCTATCTCACATGCTTTTCTATGAGGATTGCAATGGTGTAATTTATTTGGGCATGTGGGTCCTCATTAGAGATATAATTAAATGAGGAAACATGAAAGTGAGTTGGTCGGAGGTTCCTTTGATGCACTCTGACTCAACCCACGTCAGCGATGTTAGAGACACCCATAGATGTTTCTGGAAGTGCAGAGTTATCAAACTGGTTCAGGGTTTACCCTCCAGTGGGGATGGGCAGTGGGTTACCCACCAGCGTATCAGGGTTTACCCTCCAGCGAGGCTGGGAAGTGGGTTTCCCTTTTACCTTAGGTTTTACCCTCCATCGGGGCTGGGCAGTGGGTTACCCATTGATTTTGGGGTTTACCCTCCATTAGGGTTGGGCAGTGGATCACCCGACGAACTTTTGGGGGTTTACCCTCAAGTTGGGATGGGCGGTGGGTTACCCAAGAATTTATTTTAGATTCATCCCTTTCTATGAGGATATTCAATGAATTTTATCCATGATTACTGGAGCGGGACCCTTGGTTATACGGTTTGGTGATGATGTAGCTTTTACGTGCAGGATAGTTGGGCATCAGTGATGGCTACCCTTAGAACTGTTGGCGTCTTATCCAGGGTTGATCTTAGAGATGGAGATCCCCTTACGCACTCATTCGGGTTTCTTGTGGATCATATATATATATATACACCCTACTTTTGTTCCCACTTCTTGGGTTTAGTTACTCCCCCTCTAGGAGGGGCGAAGACACACGGGGTATTCCATGTGCCTTCCATGTCTAGCTCCTCTTGGTTGGGATGAGTCTACATCCTTTCTTTGTTTGGTTGAGCTGAACTCTCTCTATTGTATGCATACAATGTTCTTTTTTTGTCTACTACTCATCATTTTAGTGCCTTGTTTTTACTCCCTCGAGATTTCAAGGAATCATACTAAGTATCTTTATACTCACCCCTGCTAGGTCTTTTCCCGCACTTGGTGTTCCCATGTAGAAAACAGACAGGTTGATCGAGACTGTGGAGGAGTGTGGAGGATACTGGATCTTGGACAATGTTTAGTGGTTGTAGTAGGAATTTCAGGTGTGAGACTCACAAGTTGTTTACTTTTATTTACTTATTGTCGGGTTGTGGCACTTTTTGGGTTGGACACGTGTTCTTCCCTTTTCTTTTTAATTCAGTATCTTGTCATTACTTTTCAGCACTCTACTTTTCTTTATTTAGAGGTTGATGCATGACTGTGGTAGGGATATAGTTGTTTCTCCTTTGGTTTTATTTTTTACTCTGCACTTCTTTATTTAGTGGGATGTGTGTGTGAAATAGTATATAGGCAAATGCCTCCTTGATATTGTCACTCCTTTGGCACTTGTTGCCAGACCCTGGCCTATGGAGGCGGGCTTGGGGAAGTTGCAGCTCGAGACTGGTAGGGTCGGGTCGTGAAATTCTGTAATAATGTGGTTGATGTGGATTTATAACTATAGTATTGTGGTATATGATTTCAGGAAAATATTTTTGGGTTCATGATATAGAATTTTATTCTAGTTTCCTAGGTTTTAATGGAATAAAATTTGGAAATCATGATTTCAAATAGCATGTGTTTAAATGTTTATTGAATGTTATAAATAAAATGGTAGGTGTGGATAAATGTGGTTTTGGATTATTTTGAAACAAATGGCATGGTTAAATGAAATTAAATTGTAATGGGGAATTTATAAATTGGAATAACATGAATGGAATGTAATTTGTCTTGTGTAATTTGGATTTTTATATGGTGATTGTAATTTTGAGGTGGCGGCCAAAGTGGAATATGTTGGCAGGATTTCTAGTAATGTAGTGAGTGGGTTTTTTACTTGAATTTAACACAATTATGTGGTTTTTGTGGATATATATATATATATATATATATATATTATATTCCATAATATTTTGATACACACACCACCAGTTTCATGAAAATTTTGATGGAATCCATTGTTTTGCTAGTTATTTTTCCAACATTCCAAAGGTGATGTTGGATGAATGAATACTGGATTTTCCCTAGTCAATCATCGTGGTTATATTGAGGTGCATGAATTGTGATATCTATATTTCTAAATTACATTGTGGTGATGTTTAATGAGACATATTCTATTGGAGGATATATATTGTTGGAGGAGAGCATGAGTTTTATGTAGATCATGTACATCATACACTACTGTTTGGGTTATGGTTGTGAATGTGATGTGATGTAATGGCCCACATGTCTTTGTGAATGATGTGATCTGATGAGGTATAACATGTTTCATTTGGAGTTTTTTGATGTGATTTCATGGACTAGGATTCTACTCATGAGTTGAGATGTGTTGTGATGTTATGAAACTTCTGTGTTTGCGTAGGGTTATTTTAGCGTTGATATTGGAGTACTGGGATATAAAAAATTGGAGTTTGGGAGTGGATTTTTGTAATTCATTTCATGTGGGGTACAATTTTTCTGATATGATTATGATTAAATTATTATAAAATGATGTGTAACATGGTGAGCGTTTTGTGGGGTGGATGATATTAGTTATTTGATTTTTTTTGGTGTAATTGGTTCTACTATAAAATAATTATTACATTAGTATCCCTGTTTCACATGTTAACAAGAGCCTTTTTATCTGATTGAATATACATGTATGACAACCATACATATATAAACTAGTATTCATATTTCTAGTAGTAATTCATATATGATTCATGAAATTTCATGATCAAACCTTGAACCTATTATTGATTCACTGCTACCAGGATATTCTATTGGGTATTTATTTAGTGACATGTTTATATGTTTACTATATACATACATTTTGTGATTATTTTGGTTTAATTTTTATATTATTCCATGTAGTTGGTTCATCAGTGATATACTACATCTCAGTCCTATGTTGTTATAGATGGTATTTCATTCCATATATGAGATATTTATACCCTCATTGCTAGTCTCCAACTCGGTGAATACGGGAGGAAAGAGGTGGGGGTCATAATCTATCTTCCATCTTTTTCATCACATGATGGGATCCTTTGGAGGTTTGGTGATATAAAAATATACATTTCTCATTAATTTTCTAGGATATAAAAAATTCCCAAATTTATTTTTACTAGGTATTTTTATATATATTCCATCCATACAGTTTATTCCATGTTTATTATGTGATTGCTTTAGTTATAAGTTTTCGTTAATAATAATTTTAGCTCACGCCTTCTTATGTTTCAATTTCACCTAGTTATGAAGAAAATTATTACATGTTTTATGTTTTTTATGTTCAAATGTGTGGACGAATTTGTGGGGAACAGTGAGGCCATTTCATTAATTGAAAATTTCAATATATAATGAAAAAAGTTACTATTTTATACAAACAACATGGATTTTATCATTTTATATTTTGTCTCATTTTTCAAAATCTATAAACGAAAAGTGATCCATCAGGTATAATAGATTGAATATTTATTATTCGTTTTTTAATTATAGTTGGTTTTATCCATGATCATGGTTTCAAATCATTTTTGTAATGTATGTTTATTTGAGCATTAGATTCGGGGGTGTTAGTACTATGAGTCACTACTAGTATAAATGTAATGGTATCGATAACATAGAAGATTAGGATGTTTGTGGACGTTATTCTAATAGTTAATATGGTAGGGTCGATAATAAGTTAATCATTATAAAAAACACTTTGGGATAAGTATATGACATAAGGTTAAGGTATCGAAATATATTTTAATCCGGGATTTTGGATAAGAAAACATCATTCAGATTCCTATGAGTATTTTTCAGTAATGGATTATATCATTATTATTTCATATGTATAAATTATATTATTTATTTCCTGAAATGAATTATGTTCTATAGAGTGAAAATAAATCTGGGTGAATAATAGATGCACCTATAGATAATCACCCCAAAAAGTTTAGTTATGCATTAAAATTTTCATCTGTTTGATTTTTGATCAATTTGAATATTTCTGAACACCTATAGATACAATCATTGTGGATATTATTTGGGTATTCATATTAATTTTAAAATCCATTATAAGTTAATTTACAATAATTATAACTAATTATTTTAGATAATCTATTAGAAAAATGATCATAGATAACCATTGGTTTAACAGAGAGAGTGATTTGATGAAATGAAATTACCATATGTTAAAAACAAAGGATTCATATGGGAATACATATTTGGATTCATGTGTTCATATTAATATTTTGTATATTATCAAAAAAAATTGGTTGTAGTATTTTGTTAAAATATGTTTGGTAATAGATATTTATGGAGGTATATAATTCGAAGTTACTATTTCATATAACCAAATACATTAGTATCCAAAAATGATTATGAAAATTACTATATTCTAGTTGTGATAGAAAAGGAGAGTTTTATAGTCTTACCAATGCAAGTGATAAAAATATTATATTAAACATATATATATATATATGTGTATGTTTATTGTATAATTTATCTTTAATAATAATATTGTTATATATTCTAAATGTTTTTAGGATGATGTGGATCATAAAAGGTTTGTTATTCAATAGTATTTTTAAAATTAATAAGAAATATATTAAATGATATCAATAACAATGAAATTTATTTTATATTATGGTTATTTTTTTTAAAATATCTATTGTATCACACATTATTTTGGCATGGATAACTCATATCTATATTATGACCATGATGTTTAGATAAAAAAGGAAAGTTTAATTTTGATAATGTATGTTAGATAGTAATGTGTAACCATTTGATAGAAAATTGATTCATGGTATTTTTTTGATTCTAATATCATTTTTGGGATTATGATATATATTTACTAGCGTGTGACATTTTAAAATAATGGTAAATGATAATAATGGTTTATGGATAATGTTAACTTTTATTTGAATTTATAATCACATAATGTTTTAATATGATGGATAATGAAATGGGTTTTTAATGAAATGTTATTGAGAGTACATGATATGTGTATATAGATAACATAGTATATGATTTTTTGGAATGGATTGTGTTCCTTGAGAAATGATTTGATGGATTTTCATGGAATATATTTATATGATTATGGGGTTTCTAATATGTTATGAAATATCATAGAAATTTGGGATCTCAATTTTAAGGATTAAGTTAATATTTAAGAGATAACCCAATTCAATGTTACCTTTATTGAATAAAAAACGATCTATATGATTGATATAAGTTGAAAAGAGTATGATACGTGTGATTTGAATGAATTATAAGCTCACATAATTGTTTTATTTAGTGATATGTCATAAGGATAAATTTTTTATTTTAATTTATGATAATTATATTATAATATTCAGGTGCCATGATAACTATTTATGATTTATTAATGGATCAATCTAGAAGGAACCATGAGTGTGAGGGATATTTTAGAGATTACCTTGATGAACAACCAATTGGAATTAGAGTTCGAAGGACAGAACATATGATCATATAAAACTATATATAATGAAATATGATTATAAATATGACCATAGTCAAACTCTTAAATATAAAAAGGACGAGGAAGATGGAATCTTATAAAATATCAAGGGATGATGATGACGTAGAAAAAAAGATCTAATTTCATATATATAAATGACATGGGATGAAACATGGGGGAATTAAAATTAATGGATGATTATATACAAAAACTGGGGATTTAAATGTCATAAAACTAATATGAGTACAGAACATAGATAATAAATAATAATTGATTACATAAATTGAAAAATAGTAGGTCGTTAAGTGACTAAATTTCCTAATCAAATGGTGAATGAGAGAGATAGTCATTAATAACCAAAAGAACAAGGAAATCCTATGTAACTACTACTAATGAATTAGTTAATTACTTTTAACTCAAGATTATCTGGAGTCTTAGGTAATATATGTTCTAATGAACTACTAGATATTGAATTATAAAGCTTTAAAGAGGTATGATTATCGTATAAATAATTTTTAGAATTATTGATATGATATTTTTTATGGATCAAGATCAAAATAAAATAATATTATTCTATATGAAAATATCGATGGGATGAATCTATTTATAAATTTCTTATATTTATTTTTCATATATATATATATATATATATCATCCCACGTCCTAAAAAAACTCCTGGATCGTATTGACATATATTGTTAATTAAGATTTCCTTATAGAAATTACTATGATATTTTGTGTCAAATTACAAATATTTAACATATTTAAGTAGCAAGAAATTGATTTTTGGACTAAAATTAAACATTTTAATATATTATTTGGGCATTGAAAAACTAATTACAATCATTTTTATAATTAATAATATTATTATGTAATATTAAAATGGTTTTTTGACCAATCATATAAAACAAATATTATCATGAAGATGATCAATTTTCAATTTCCATGGAAGTTTAATACCATTTACTAAAGTCATTATAAATCATTTATTTCATTAAAATTAATAACCATGATAATCTTATCATATATATAAATTTAAAACATACAAATGATATTATTCTAAATTTTTTTTCACATGATTAGGTTTATTTGTATTAAAATAATCTTCTTAAATATTTTTAAATAAATTGAAAATGACAATTTCAAATTTTGAAATTAGAATTATCATATTAGGAAAATGGTTCAATGTTAAACTTTTTCATTGAATTTTATGACTATGATTCTAAATTAATTACAAAGGTAAATGTAAAATATGTAAAATCAATTTTTTCTAGAAACAAATACATAAAATTTTCAAAAACCACAAAGGAAATAAATTTTTGTACTTTTTATTTACCAATACATGTGTTCCCTACCTTTTTAACACTTTTTATCCATTGACCATTGAATAGTGTGATGGAATTTTTGAAAAATGTAAATACCTTCAGAAAACAATCCATTTTCGAATCTTATTAATTGTAAACATATTCAACACTTCATAGAAAAACTTACCATCGAATTAATCCTTGAAAATATACCAATTTAATAATTATATAATGAAATATAAAAAATAATCACCTTGTCACTCACTATTATCTAAATCCCTTCATATTCCAGGGGCAGTCAAGGAAAATAAATGTCCCTGATGTGAGTATTATCAACAACATAGTTTTATTATATATTTCATTATTTAAAAAATTTTATAGTGAAAATAATTTCATTATATTATTATAATTTATATACTAAAATAAATATTAATATATGTTATTGTAATTATTTATTCATATACACCATCTATTAAAAACCCAAAAAATTGTGAGTGCGTTTTGCGGACAAAAACCACCAAAACATAATATATTTCATATTATATCACTACCATAAATATTATTATATAAGTATTGTATTATTTTATTAATATGATATATATGATATCATTAATATTATGGTATGAAAAAAAAGTTAATCTATAAATTATCTAATCAATAAACAATGATTATTACTTTAATTATATAAAATAAGTGAGATAAGTGGAGAATATTTTATTTAAATTATATAATTTTATCATGCGAATTAATTATTATTTTAATAAAATATAATAATTATATATCACAAAAATAATCACTAAATAATATCATTTTTCATCTATAATAATGTTATTACAACAAAACAACTTCTTAATCATTCATTATATCATTTAAAGTTCATGTATGAGTCGGTTTGAAAACCTTATTGAACGATAATATGAATTTATTTCAAGGAAAAATATTAGAACATATTTACCAATTTATTATGATATAAATACAAAAATAATTATTATTTATAGATATCTTATCTTAAAATTTAACACATTAATTAAGAAAACACATTTTTTCCATTAAGAATCACGAAAACAGGATCGTCGTAGGTGCTCGTAAAAAAATAACATGAAATGAAAATATAATACTATAAAATATTATACAAAAACTATTATAGTATATTATATAATATATATATTAATTATTTTAAATATGAATAAACACGAGAACCACTACTATGAAACTAGTATAAATTATCAAAACTATAGACACCAAATATTGAAAATTATAAGAATTCATGTAGAGACATACTATTTATGAAGAGTATGAATGAAAACCAAAATGTGTAAAAAAATTAATTATCTTATTAATATTTTTATATTCTTAATATAGGATGTTAATGTATGACCATGAAGTCATTTACAATTGTATGGGTTATCATATCAATCTCCCTTCATTGAGATAAGTAATGTATTTAGACACTTATTTCAGTTATTGTGCTTTATATAATTTAAATTTTATATATTTTATCATTAATCCATTTTATTTATTTTAATAGTAATATTAATTTTATATTTTAATCCTCAATATTTTCTCCAATGAAATTTACTTAAATGGTAATGGGTATTCTCCTGAAATTTATTTCATTGAGACGTGTTTTGTATTATCCAAATAATTTCCATCATGTGTTATGCATATCCTACCATTATGATATTTTATATACATAATTACATTATTAATTTTATTTTGTGCTCAATAAAAACAATACCATTCAAGGTTTTTTTAATAAATTGTTACTCAATTTATAATATTTTTATCGGTCTCAAATCTGATTCATTATGACTTGTTAAATGTTATGAATAATGTTTCCTTTATATGGTGCCATCACTTCCATTGTATATATTTTTGTTAACAAATAATGTTTTATATTGAACATTATTCCTCAATGACTATAGTATCCAGCCATCATTGTTTATGGTATTTTAGGATAATCCCTGGAAAATAAAGATTTAATAAAAATAAAAATTTTATTACCCTTTTTACACTGTTTTTTCAATTAACGTAATTTCAAAAACTAAAAATTACAGTTTCATAATCATATGATTTAGATTCAAATATGACATAGAAAATATTATTTGTTTTCAATTATCCTTTAGGATATATTAATATAAAATTAGAGGGTTTCAATGAGTTTCACTTCACTAATTTAAATATAATTTTTTAAGTGATCCATAACATCGACTTTTCTGTCAAAGTAAGTTTTTTGAATACATCGTACATTTTTACTTCCATTTCATTTTCAATTTTAGAAAGTGTTTTTCTTAATAGGGATAAATTTTAAATAATTATAATATATTTTTTATATGTTAAAATTTTTGTCAGATAAAGTATTGATACCAAACAGTTCCATTTAGGGCCCATATTGGGTTGTATTCTCTAAGAACTCTTTTGTGAGGATGTTTTTTATCTATGTCAATATCTTTTAAGGATTAATTTTTTTTTATTTTGGATGTATTATTCTGAATCGATTCAACTATTTACCATTTATTTATAATGGTTTTATTTTTCATTTATTGACTTAATCATATCCTTATTTTTCTATTTGGGGTGAACATCAAATTTTACCCAACATCGATTCGAGGATATTCACCTAGATATTATGACATTTTATTAATATAGGGAAAATTATTAGAATTATATATATTTTTAGTCACTTAAATATTATTTTTTGATCTTCACTATGTGTTGAATGACCAACCAACATCTTTTTATATAATGGGTTTAACCAAGCTAGCTCTTTTATTTACAGGTGAAACAATATTGGATGTTTTTTTGTTGTTATGTCAATTTGAATGATTATTGGAATTTGTAATTATAAAATTTTGATTCTTGTTCCCTTACGGATAATGGATTGGACATAAAAAATTGATGTTTGGGGCCTAACATCATATAGTTGTCTGATAAAACTATATGTCTCATAAGATAAAACAGGTTGTGGTTTTACACTTATAATAATAAGATGATTTATTAGTATAAATCCATTACATAACAACATATTGACAATAATATCTATGATATGTAATGCATTGTTGAACTAGGAGATTATAGAAGGTTTTCTATGACAATAAATATAAATTCAATTAATATGATATTAATATTATCAATATCCATATTTATTTTCATTATTATGGATATAAAATATTGTGAATTTCGAAATTATAATTGTTTCATGCTGTTGACATATTTCTTCAATAATCTATTTCCATGTTTATTTAATTATTGCTTCATTTATATGTTTCCCTCACTAAAATTTTGATCTCACCCATTATTTTTCACTTTTTACATAAGATATTGTGAAAATTAATTCATATGATGTACTTATAAGGATTACATGTGTGAAATAATTTTGTGCAAAATGATGAGGATTTTTTATAAAATATGATGTTTCATATATAATGGTAATTTTACCCATTTGATATAAAAAAAGGTTTTTGATAGTTTATATTGGAACTAGGTTATCAAAAGAACTGAACATGCAATGATCCTTTCGATATAATAGATGAAATATTCATTATTTTTTTTATAATTACTCATGGTTATATTATATATTTTAAATCTAGTATCAAAGAATGTATGTAATGTATGTTTCTATGAGAATATGATCTGGTAGCCTGGGGTTGGGGCATCATTCAACAAAGGTTATGACGGAATGATAAGTGTCTAGAACCATGTATATATCATTCCAATACATGAAATGAATAATGATATATTAGATAAATCCCATATCTTATCCATAAATATTCATAATATTTGTATGGAGATGAATACAGATTTAAAATACTACTTATTGTAATTTGACATGAAAAAGGATATAGAATAGTTTTCATCTCAATGTCTGTTATATGAGTAATTTGAGGCTGATTGATATAATACCATGTCGATGTTAAAAATTTTACACATACCCCAATGGAAATGGGAAAACATTACCTTGGATTTCAATATAAGAATCCAAACAAACATGTAAATGGAAACATTCTATTTGGGTTTTATTCAATCACCATATGATGTCACCACATTTCATTATCAATAAATAATATTTTTTTCTCTATAATATTTCAATGATATAAACTAATGATGTGGTAGGAATTCATTGAGTAACTCCTTCTTCTATATCTAATCAAAATCGAATGTTTACCCAGATGATATAGAAATATCATTTATAATATTGGAATATGATATTAAACATTAGAAAATAATATCATCCAAATATAAATAGTAAAAATTAAATTACCCTTCAAACCCTACATGATATGTTGATATTCTCATATATGAATTAAAATGATGTTTTGAATCAAAACCATTATATGGTAGAATATTCTTATAATAGTAGCTTTAACACAATTATTGATATGGATACATGTGAAAACCTAAATAGAGGAAAAAATCAGAAACCCAACACAAAAAAATGAAGAAAAATAAAAAAAACTATTCATACCTAGGCTAGCTAAGAAAATGGTACATAAGGTGAGAGCTATTCAGGAGCACACAAATGCAGCTTAGAGTCAACAAATGATTTTAAATTACATTATTTGTTGATATTTGGATTTTGAAGATGGTGAGAAGGTATTATAAATAATTTCTGAAGGGAAGAATCATATAAGTAGTATAAATATTATTTTAATGCCTCATGTTTTTTATAAGGATTATATTTTTTATAGAATACGATATACGCAACAAAGAACACAAAAGACATTAAATTTTTTAAAATGACCACTTCAACAGTACTATTATATTTATTGATTTGTGTATTATTAAATAATTTATTATATATATATAGTTTATAATTATATTGTTAAATTATGAAACCAATTAATAAATCACCTTTTGGTAATGTATTTGGTTTCTTGAAAAACATTTTTTATTTTTTTTAGTGAAACAATATTATAATAATTTTATAGAAAATTTAGAAATTTTTTTTGATAAAATGGACCCATTTTTGGAATCATAATATTAAAATTAAATTAAGGGTTTTTTTGGAATGAAAATATATTTTTTGGTTTTTAATGATAATGAACATTTCAATGTAAAATTACAATTTCAATTGTTAAATTAATTAATATAAAATCATAACTGTAATTTTAATTTGATTTTAAGATAAAAAAATAATTATTTATTTATATTTAATTATATTAATTAAATATAAATCATCTTTATACCATATTTTAGTGTAATATTATTATTTGGATTAAAAATCCATTTTTATGAAAATAGATATAAAATGAATAATGCTTTATATTATAATTAATTAAAATGATCCCCAATGATAACTTATTTAAATGAGATTTTTATTATTATTATTATATATATATATATATTAAATTACATTAATGTAATTTATATTACTATTTATTGAGTCAAATAGAAATTATCTTTTCCCTAAAAAAACCTTTTTTGAAAAACATCATTCCATCGTGATATTGAGTTTTATATCAAATTAAATTCCACCACAACTAATTAATTTTGATAAAATAGATTCAATATTTTAACTAATCATAATAATTATTTATTAATAAGGCCATCATAGTTTATCGGCAACATGAATAGTAAATTTAGTTCAATTTCATTTCCATGGTAAAAGAAAAATCGTTTAACTAAGGGTAAAAAAAATTCAACACACAATAAAACAAAAGTAACCCAAATAGTATGAATATTTAAATTTTTTTTAATTAAAGTAATTATTATATTTAATTTTTATTTTTTTCACATTATAATGTATTGAGTAATCCGTTTGATAAAAATTATATTTCAATACTATAAAAGATGACATTTATTTGTGAGTAATATTAAATATTAATTAAGAAGTTACATGTTATAAATTAACATATTATTGAATTCAATTATATTTTAGGAAAATATTATTATTAATTTTTTTTTGAAAAATGTAAATGATAATATTGTTTTCAAAATGTCTAATGTAATTTTTATATTGGTTTAAAGAAATTTGTAGAAAAAAACGCAATATTTATCAATAAATTTCTTTTATGTTTTAAAATTGAAAATTCACATATTTAGATGATTATTTGGAAATAATTGATTTAATTTTTCAAATCATTGAATTAAAATTATCCAATGGGGAATGTTTCATAATTTTTTAAGATTTCCAAATTTTTGGGTAGGAATAAAATACTGTATAAATATACGCTATGTGTAATGAAGTCATAATGACCAAAAATTTATGTAATAAATACTATAAAAGGGTTCCAAGACCAAATAAATTTCTACCCTTTAAAATTATTTTATTTTAACATTATATGATTAAATTTAAAAATATTTCATGAATCCACCAAAACATATATTATTTTTTATAGTTTTAAAATAATTTATTTTTAAACATGACAAGCCTCTATATTAGAAAGGGTAATATTTTTAAACTTTTATAACATTGACTTATAATATAATAAAAAACCCTATTTGATAGAAACCATGGGATATTATGGTTTTTGGTTTATTTATTTTATTATATATAGCCCATAGCCTACGTTTGAGAAATAATAATGAAATCCCCTCTCATTTACTGTATAAACCCAACCAATATCTTTTGTCTCCTCACCAAAAAATAAAAGAACACATACATACTATGCTATGCATTCTCTATAATCCTCCCTCAGTTCCCCATAGCTCCCATGAAGCTCCCTCCATGCTTTTGGAATCACCCTTACAAGGTAAGGAATTTATCTCTACTTATTTCCATTCAAGCACATTTTTTGTAATTAGCCTTTTTAATTTCAAATAGTTATGTAATAATGTATTTATAATGATCCCTATAATATCCAATTTGTTCTAAAATTATTTATTACAATTTATTAGTTCTAATTATATAATTTACCAATGCTAGTACCATACTGAAGATTTTTAATGTCCCACCCACTCTCCTTTTTATTCAAAAACCTATTTCATGGTTTTCATCTTCTTTTAAATTTGAATACATCAGGTCATATTCTCAAATATATCTCTTACATTCAATTTAATTTATAAATTATATCTTTCCCCTTTCACTCTAATTAATCTATACCATTATAATTTATTACAATGTTTACCATGCCAAATTTTAAAAAGGATCTTCTTCAACTTCTCTTTATTCAAGAATATTCATTATCTCATGTCCTTATTCACCAATTACTATAGTTGGTATCTATTTTTATAGATATTACATAAAACAATTATTATTTATATATGTTGATATACCCCCTTTAACTCAATTAAATGTCTCTTTAAAATAGTTATCTATACATGTTTTGCTGCAAAAATTACATCGTAATTTTCCATGCCAAAAAATATTGTAGTGGATACCAATTACCATTTCCTATCAAGGGTGTTGAGTTTTATGAATTTGTAATTATTTTATTGGGTACAATCATATATTTAATCCACATTCATTGAACATGTAACATATTTTTATGAAAAATTATTCCATATTGTATGATATAAGTAAAACACTTCTGCATGTGAATAAAATTAAGGTTATGGGTTAGCCTTGAATTTTATAGCACGACAATGAATTACGTAATGTTTCTATCACATAATACATAATTAAATGGATTAGGTAGTGAATAGAATCCATTATCTGAATTTTTCCGTCATTATTTATTTACAGTTTTCCTCGACGTACGATTATGATTCCTTATTTTAGGTTTCTTCCACAATTCAATTTCCCATAATTTAATCAAGTTATATCAATCCTCGTTCATCAGTTTTATGACTCTCAACCCTATTATGTCTCATTGATATTACTATTTTCTATAATGTAACCATTTATTCATGTTATTCCATGTTAATTCCATTAGTATGCTTTATATCTCACCCATTTCTTATGTATGTCCCCAGGTTATCCCATGAAATTTGATGTATGAAGGAATTAAATGATCATGTTAACGATATTTTCAATAATGGATATGTATTCCATGTTTTATGTTGTTATATAATGTACCTAATTACTAATAGAATTATACTTCTCAATATTCTTGGTTTTATTTTGTGGAATATTATGTGATAAATCATAAATTAATGTGTAATAAACAGAATGTTTTCACATTTTTTATCAAATGAAATGGTTAGTAATTTTTTTGATTAGGATTATATGGCTAGAACGAAATAACTATGGAAAAGGCTGAACATAAGGATATATCCCTAAATTTTAGAGACGTGTACAGTATGTGTTTTCTATGGAAATACATCCCTTAATGGATATTACTAGTGAATGTGGCTCTAGAATAGAAGTAGCTAGGATATAACCTGAAAACACCACCCTGTGGGATACTTGATCGAGAACTGGTTCACAAAAATGTTCCCTGCGACACATCTAGTTTGACTCTCCCAAGATATATTATTTATTAATTGAAAACCACATTATGAACCATTGTCAATGGAATAATAATTCCCTAAATTTTATATGTTAGTAAATAGATAATAGATAACATAGATATAAGCCTATGATTTCACAATTTATGAAAATAAATTTCATTTATAAGTTATCCCTTCATCTCTAAGACCTTTAACTATCACCACATTCATAGATCCTACTACCATATCCAGATTACCCTACATAGATGTTATCTATGATGTCTATTAATTCATTTATGGAGTTTATACTGTTATGATTTATTCCTAGGTGTTCACGACATTCTTTTATGATGTTGGATCATTCAATGGTGTCCCACATTAGCAAGAGACGACCATCCAATCACATATTAAACATATTTATCTTTTATTTATTGATGTTAAATGAACAGGAGATAGTAGGGATTTATGAATCAAATAATTTTTTGGTTCAAATCCTGACAAATGAATAACTTTTCCTATCATAGAGAAATGATCTACATGTTATTTTGGGTTCTAGTTTTCCCCACATTCAGTGGGCATTTTACTTTTACTTTAAGTGAGAGCCTGGCATTATGGATATGAATATCTCTCTTCTGAGACAACCTATGCCATTTAGAAATATGAAGATTAATAATTTTACTGTTAATATGGTGGTCCTTTACCTCTTCATGGATCATCATACTCGATCTGTTTATAATACACTTTCTTCTTGGATATGTGTTGAAGTCAAAATTTTCATGTAACTGATAGATTCTAAAGGATTTTTAGATAAACGGGAGCTATGGTGGTTTGAAAATAATTTATATGAATTATGGGACACATTTTGTTCATCTTTTATTCATCTTGGACATGAAGAACGCAGATACATGAAAGGAACAATTAAATATTTTCAGGTGGACTTTATACCTGATACCATGGGGGTAGTTCAACATTTATAGGGTATATGTGTGATTGGAATGAACTTCATTACTGGTGTAACAATAGGAGTAGACAATGAGGTAGAATATCTAGGTATTAGTGAGATAATTCATTAATTGGTCAACCAGAATGTGGTTAGAGTAATGCATTATGATCCAAATATTGTAGACATATATGAGTGTTCGAGGGATGATTTGGGAGAAATTATTTTGAGGATTTTGGGGATGATGGAGTATTTTTTGAAACAAACAACATTAATTCTTACACCTCCCCATATACAGAGGTTGTGTACAAGCTGGTGCTTCTTCTTAGGTTATAGAGTATTATGAAGTGGGTCAAACCCGCTGAAACTAGGAGTTTGTAGTGCATGGAGAATCTGATGTTCGGGGGGATATTTTGAATTCGGTTCTTAGGTCAATTACAATAAGGGATATATATTCTATTGAATGAGTTAATCAATTTTAAGGGATTGAAATTTAGGAGAAGACAAAAGAACAATGTGATTCAGAAAAACAGTAACATCTCAATGTGGAGAAAATAGAATATAGGAAACTTACCGATGACAAGAGTGATTTCTTTTTCATCATGATATATCATAGAGGAATGACATAATAGAGGAATACCATACCCACGAAGGAAGAATCTATATAAACGAAACTGAGACACTAGATGATATATCTTTATGAAAGGTATGAAATCATAGGTGGTGAAAGATTAATCCTATTTTCCCAAACAAATGGTGACTAGATCCATACAATAGATCCACCTCTTGGAATTTGATTGATATTTATATAATAATGGAAAGGAATGTCCTCTAATCATACACTGTGGGGAAAATGTTTTGGAAGAGTCTATATAATTTATGCCCCCCAAGAATATGCAAACATCATAGTTGAGATATTTAGTCCAGTGGAATTTAATTATTACATGATGTTGTAGTTGAACAATAAATTAATCTTTTTTACAAGAGGATTTATGGAAATGAAAATAAATATGTAATATATTATTTAGGCATGGGATATGATGGTTTATATCCCCTATGACCTAATGAAATAGGAACTAGGGACAACGGTTAATACGCATCATTGGATTATATAGGTATATGGCATCTATGTGAATAATTATAAAATTTAATGATTTCCTTATATCTTATGGTATATGATGATTTTAGTTTATTGTATATGATGATTTTAGATGTGTCCATTTTTTGATAAATCCCACATAACCATAAAAAGTGTATTTGAAAATGAAAATATTCATCTCAGAATTCGAATTATAATTCCTATTTAGTATATTAATGAAATTATCATCATCATAAAATTTTTTATTATAAAAGGAACTATACACAAAGACAATAATTTCATGTAAAGCGGAACCAGATGAAACACATAAACATACAATTAGGGTTCTATAAAGTGATGAAGCCAAAGGTAATCACCTCTAACTATATTGAAATGCTCATTTGGAAGTAAACTCTCATTAAGATAGAAGGTCATACCACCCTCTTGTCCTATTATAGAGGAGAGACAGTATTTCACCTTGTTTCCTTCTCCCCAAATTTCTAGGACAACCATTTAGTAGAAATTTAACCTCTAACAACTATAGAAATAACATTATGGATATAAAAATAATGAAACTTCTATGTAATTTTCTAATGAGTATTTTTTTTATTGAATCTAAATATATGTTTAATTTAATTAAAAATCAATAAAATTGATTTAGTTTTTTAAGGGGTGATGCCATGACCCAAAACGACCTAAGAACAATAATTATTAATTGAATGATTATAAGATTCTAAAGTAGGTTATTGTTAACGCTCCTTTCTATCAGAGAGTACAACAAATGAAAAAGGGGAATACCTTAAGCACAAAGAGATTTATCCTTTTAAATTGGCCTATAAATACCCCTTGTGGGCCCCCTATTTCGAGGGCGAAACATCCAAAAGTCATATTTAAGCTCTCGGCACCATGGTCTCTACTTGTAGTCTTCTGAACACTTCTACGATAATTTATTACCTTGAATGGAAGATTTAACGAGGGGTAATAAGGCCTAAGTGTTGAAATTCATCATCACTTGTGTTCCTAAGTGTCCAACCCTTATGGGAAATGAATACACTTGCACACCACCTTATCCTTTCAACAGAACTTGTGTGCCACACTTTTGGAAGCCTTTACGGATAATACTATGGGCTTGAACCAAGTCTCTCCCATGTTTTGTCTTATTGTTTAACCGTCGCCCAAGTACACACATGTCGCACAAGAATACTTGCACGACCAGGACTTGCACGCCCAAGTAGGACTTGCACGCCTGCCTCTATTTGGGTGCCCCTCCTACCTATTCAACCATTTTCTTAAAATTCACCTTTCCTCTTCAAGATTTGGCCTTCAAAACCCTATTCAAATCCATTTTAGGCATGATTACGTTGTTGGATTCCTTATCGGAAAGTAATTTTGGTGAACATCTCCCAAAACCTCTTGATTTACATATCTTTATGTCAGTAAGGTTAGATATTTTATTCATTCAACCTCATCTTTTAAGATGAGAAGATCTTTAACCTAGGCCTCGATTTCCGGAGTAATCCCCCATCACTTGTTCCTTAATCTGGGCCTCGTTTTCAGAAGTAAGCCCCAGTCATAATTTCCCTTAACATACGGTTCATTCCCAAGAGTAATCCCTAAATTAAAAATCTCCTTAATTTTGGTATCCTCCTTAGGATTAAGCCCCAATTTCCAAAATTTGGGCATCCCCTTTTGATGTAAGCCCCAAGTTCCCAAATCTGGGCCTCTTTCTTAGGAGTAAGCCCCAGCCATAATTTCGATTGATTTGGGATTTCTTCTCAGGAATAAAACATAATCATTAATCCCCTCTTATTTGGGAATCCTTCTGAGGAGTAATCCCTAAGTAAAGTATCCAAATCTCCATAAAGCACATATACCATTATGAACCTTGTTCCCGGATTTCTTCCATGAAGTAAATCCCAATCCTCATCTATATTGGGCAGTCATACATACATAATCCCAACATCATTCCTTATGAATGCTTCTTTCGTGGAACAATTGTCAGGGTTTACTAATACCTCTTGTTTCTCACACTAAGAATGACTCACATGACCTTATAGGGTAAACGTAATTATGAAATATATCTTTGGGCTATTAATCATGAATAAACCTCATACATCTTCATTCCAACTACGTGGGTTCTGATTCCTTTTCTAATAAGAATACATAGGTAGCCCATCTGAGGGTACAATACCAATTCTGAAATAATCCATGTCCTTCTGAAAGATAATAAACGTAAAGTGCCTCATTGGGTGGCTCTAAAACTACTATGGTTATCATAATGACCAAGATATTTCTATATAATATGATTAAGGATACCATTGACTAAGAATCTCTACTAAAATTGGATGATTTTCTATCGTTGAAGAACCAAAAATACATATAAAAGATTCTATAAATCTCATACATATCAATCATTGATTGTCAGATCTAAAGGAAAGCACCTTTTAGTACCTGGTAAATTAATAAGGATTCACGAACATAACTGAAATCTATAAGAGAGTCCGAGAGTAGACAATAATTACCCCTAAAAAGGTTTTATGAGTCTGACCTCCCATCATCTCGACCAATCAAAATTCTTAAGCCTCATTGGTCCACAACTAATGAGAACCTACCTTTAGAAAATAGGTCCAAATGGATATAGAATCATTGGATGTTTCCGGTTATATGAATAAACCCATTAGAAACCGATTTTAATGTGTAAACCTTAAACTAAAAAGGTCATCCCCATTTCCAGAATAAACAAAAATGGTGAACCCGGTGTGAATCCTTAACCATGTTAAATGATGTTTTAATTATTTGTTAGGCCCCTATTTAACTCAATGTGATGGAAAAAAAAGAAATCAAAAACATTTTTGCTCATCCAAAAGATTTAGTGACTAAATTTATCTTTCTTATGTGTGTTATATCAAATAGGAACTCTTTTCCAAGATCTCGCTAGGTTTTAGAAATGGGTTCTCTAAAGTTCACACATGTGAATGCCTCTACTGCTACTCCTGCTGGATTCTCATCCGCTATGAGGATGACATCACCTAATCAGTGTCTTCAATGTTATGTCTCAAATGAAAATTATAAGGAATACTATCAACACGGTACCATTCTGACTCTGGAGGCTGTTAGACAAGCCCTCAAAGTAAATAATTCACCCTGGTTGTCCGGACTGTGAAGACCAGTGATCAAAAAGTAGGTGGTTCCAGCCACTGTATCCAACTGTTTCGGGTTGTTATCCCCAGAACTCAATCACTAGTCCCTCCCATATATTGGGGAGGTGAATGATAAGGTCACTCAAGGATTTAATTCAAAGAGACAAGAGTCCTTCCCGAGGTCTCCCATTAACAATCACTTCTAGACTCATGCTGCAGTGCACCCTCAACATGATGAGGGTATCACCGTTAGGTGTTCGGCTCAGGTTCCTCAGACCCATGTCCACAAGGATAAGCACCAGAGGTGAAATCTGGCCAACAGGGAGAAGGATTTTACTTCTTCCCCCTCCGGAGAAGTCCATCAATCCAACTTGATGGCTAACACAAAGTGGGAATATACACACATTCGTCCTGATGTTACTGGCCAGCAGAATCTTCTTGCTGTAACACACCAATCCCACAAGGAAATTCCTATGGAGTATTATGGATTGGCATATACACATGTTTATAACTCATCAGCTAGTCAACAGGACCGTTTGACTACAACCAAAGAAGCTCGCCAATCTAATATGGAGGCAACTGATAGGCAGGGACATACACCTGTTTACAATCAACAATTCTATCATCATTCTCATCTTCTAGTATTGAAAGAAATTAATCAACCATAATTGATGAAGAATACATAGTAGGCACATACACCTGCCAATGTTCATCAGGATAACCAACAGTCTCATTTGGTATCACCCAGAGAAGTCTGTTGAAAAGCACCAATAACAAATTTGGAGCAGACTCAACTCTCGCCCGTATGCATAAGTACTACTCTAGACACGAAATTGAAGTATATTCCCATTCCGGAAGCTGAAGTCACCATGCACATTTTGACGATGGTGAAAGAGCAGAAGACAATCCCTGCCCATATTCAGGATGCCTAAAAGAATATTATAACAACTTCAGTAGCATCATAGGTAATGAAATACATATTTGTCCCTACCAGTGGTGTTACTCATCAACATATCACTCTAGAATAGATAAACACCTCTGTCCCAGTCCAAGAGGGTTTTTGGGCATACTCCCCCATGTCATACGAGCAATCAAGTCAGGCACCTACACCCAATTTTAATGGAGATAATTAGCCTAACCTGACCATTTCTCCACAGATGGCATATACACCTACCCATAATAACCACTATCATAAAAAAGTGGATTCCCATGTTAGTAAGAAGAAATCTAAGAAAAATACTCATCTAGAACAGTCAATAAATCATGATCTATTCTGTAATAAGGCCTTGCTCGATGTTGGAGTTCTTGAATCCCTCAGACAATTATTTGTTGCAACTCAGGATTCTACTCTCTCATTTCCCAATAGTGGGAACAATAATTCCGAAGGTCTCCATCAGACACATCCTCATGAAGTCTTTCTTCATGATAGTTCAGTCGATCTCAATGTATCATCTACAGATTAGAGCCACGATAACCCTTTGCATGGCCAGAAGATCAAAGAGAAAAAGGTTCCATATTTTGCTATAACCCACCATGATGGTCCTCCCCATGATGATGAATTTAGTTGTGAAAGTCCTATCCATAGTAGAAATTCACATTTCCTGTAAAATTCTTCAAAGGAAAATGCAGTAATGAGAAACCACTCTTATCTTGAGGCACTTGAAAATGTGAAGCTAGTCATGTATGATGCTTTACCGTTAGGAGGTGAAATAATTTCTCAAATAGAAGATAGTCCGCGGTGTAGGTCATTCTCTGAACCACCCTTGGTTCATTCATCTTCTAATTTGATATATTAATTCTCTTCCAATCTTGTTGAATCTGATGAAGCAACAAGTAAGCATCAGTTCTGGTCTAATCATGTAGAATAATCTTCATCGAATGATAAGGAATAAGTTATGAATATGAGAAAACAACTGGAGAAAGGTGATGTAGTTGTCATGTTCTGGCCTTTGGCTGAATCTCAGTGTGATATTCTAGAAATGTTGATGGATGATTGTATTCACGTTATTCACCTCAACATGTGGAAAACACTTTTTCATTTGAAAAAAATATTATCTTATGACGAATATGAAAATCATGTCATGATAATAAAAGGGTTACTACACCAAATTGATCTGCATCTCTCTCATATTCCTAATATCCAATGGTTGAGAAGTAATAGAGAGCCCTTTAGTGTTCATGACTTGGCGCACTAAAAGGTTTGTGCTAGTGAATTTCCAATTCCCCATCTGGTATTCATATCAGTGGATGAGGTGTTCACTGAGAAATGCATTTCACTGTACTCTCCAATCAACAACGCCCGCCAAAAATGGTCTCATGCAATGTCATTTCCAATGGTCGGCCATATCAAATTGGTTTTGTTTGTAATCAAAGACTTTATCAGGAACAGTCCAAAACTAGTTCATCCTAAATTCATGCATACAAAGAAAAAGTTGTCTAATAACTATTACATCATGAAAATCTGAATATCGAATAAGATTCTCGTTTAGAGAATGCGAATCATCAAGTGATATAAGTATAAAAAATCATGCAATGATCATTTGAGCCAGGTGATTTAACTGGATGTTGGATGTTGCATCCATCCAATTTTTGGACTATAGTCTACAAAATCAGGAGAGATTTTAAGAAAGTCTCAGATGTAGAAGCTCAAGAATAACCCCAGCTTTCCAGAATGGGGAATCATTTAACCCAACCCTCAGTATCAACAAATAGGTTTTGAAAAGTTGAGCAGGAATAGCATGAACAACCCCAGTCCACCAGACTAGGGACTTTTTCAAATCTTCAATCTCTTCCTCAGTGAAACTCAGTCTTCTATCAATTATGGAAGAAGCCTCAAGAGGAATGGAGAGATGAATTATTAGAAGATTCCCTCTGAATTACAGTTCATGAGGAAGTTCCTGAGGGTTCATCTCAACAAAAGGAAATGTCCCATCAAGTACATCAAAGAAGACAACATCACTAAAATGACGATAGAAGGGATGCAATGTGTTATGCATCAATAAATTTCATCAATTCCATTGTTACTGATCCTCCAGAACATGAGGCTCACTTAGAGGGATCAGATGAAGACGTTCCTACTCAAGAGACTGTACACATAGCGGTAAATGAAGAAGGCTTGCATACACAAAATAAAAGGCTTACCCAGACTCTAGGTATTCCATCAAATAACCAAATTCCCCCTCTCTGAAAGTCGTCCAGCAAGGGGAATGGAATGAATTAGGTTACATTCCACCCTTCCTATGGATAAGGCCAATCACTCTCTCTCGACAAAAGATTCACACAACAAGAATATGAAATTAAGGTGTTAAGGAGGTTGAATGCAGAACTACATCAAGGTAGTCTTCCTCCAATGTATGCTGGAGTCATTTAATGAAGATAATTTGTTGCAGCTACTGAGATGGATAATGAATATCCTCCTTAACCAGTACACCCTCATAGGTCTAATCCTATGGATCATGCGCAACAACAATCAGTAGTTCTACCATCAGTTGCAGTACAAGTCACCACACCTTTCCAAGCTCTAGTTATTACACCTGCTCAAGTCCAATCCCAACCAGATGTTTCTTAAAAGATAATAACTACCATTGAGTCATTATTAGCTCGGCTGGAAACTATGGAGGGAAAACATACACAAATTCAACCAGAAAAGAGGGCTTACCCTGAATGGGTGGATACAAATCCACCCCCATCAAATTTTTCAAGTACCATATTCCCAATTTTTAATGGTTCGGGAGACCCAAAAAAAACATAACATATTTTGTTACAAATTGTGATCCTATGACGGGAAATCCTCAACAACAAGAAGTAGTTATGCTTAGGTATTTTGTACAGTCATTACAAGGGTCTTCCTGTGTCTGGTATAAAAGCTTGCAATCCTAGTCATTTACCGGGTGGGAAGATCTCCGCCAATGATTCCTTATTCAATTCATCTAAACTTTGCCGAGACAATAGTTTTTTATCGTAAAAATTGTAAGAAAAGGATGAATGAAAGAGTTTTGGATTTCATTTCTCATTGGAAGGGGTTATCATATTCATTAAGCTTAGCACTCCCTCAGGAATAATTGTTGCCAATCTGTCTGGAAAATTTATGTGATGAAATACGCACACCGTTGATCCCCGTGAAATACATAGGAGAGTTTCGAGACCATACATAGATCTCTTAGCAGATTGAAGAATCTCTTACAAAGACTAAGGATAAATCTCATGTAATTCCACCGGCTTCAGGAAGGAGAATGGGTAATGTAGATATGGCTACAGTCAAACTTATAAAAGCTCATGTACCTGCTTCCATTTCATGACCTTCATCTTATCAAACTGCTCCACCTCCTGAGAATCACCAATAGAGGTCGTTTCATCAAAATGATCAATGATATCAATGACATAAACAATTTGTAGAGTTAAAGAACAAGTTTTATTCTTTTTGAAATGAAAAATTTTCCAGATTTCATCATTTCGGCTCTGGAAAATAATTTGGTTCAGTTTCCAAGGCCTAAAAAGACAAACAATGAAGGAGGTGAAGACATTTTCAATTATTTCACATTTCATCAGATGTTGGGGAATCCCATTCAAATTTGTTTTGTCTTAAAATACCTCCTAAATATGATGGGGTACTGAGGAAAAGTCAAACTGAAAGGTTCTTCTACCTAGGTAGCATGTGTTACTGCTACAGATCCAGAGGAAGAAGGCGAGTAACATGAAGTAAGAAACAAAATTGTGCAGAAATATGATGATTGGATGGTCAGGAAAACGATCAACTGAACTCATTCCATTTTATGAATGCAGTTGAAGAATCCAATTGCGTCTTCTGCTATGAATGCCACAGTAAAATCCCCTTTATTAGAAGGAAAATTCTCATATTAGAGGCATAATTAGAAGAAAGAAGAGCAGTCAAAATAAGATGAGATTGTATCAATGCCCATGTTGTCTTTGACTTTGGCAGATTTTATGCCATCTACTTCAAAGCCACAGGCACCACCCCCACAAAACAACAAAGCCTAAACTGGCAATTCTGGAAGAATCTTCATCAAATGAACAACTGATCATTGGTTTTGTTAACATGATTAACTTAATATATCCTTATTCCATTCACAGTTTCGATCTTGATGATACTGAGTTCCTTATATCAAACAGAGGAATTAGAGGAAGATATAGAGGTCTAGGATATAGATAAAGAGGTGTATACTCTAGAAGACACTATTTCAATCCTACCCCTTCTAGAACTGTTTATGCAGCAGAAAATCGTGGAAAATCCCTTCAGTGGGCTCAACAAGAACAAGAAATTTCTTCTACACATGGCAGATTCAATGCTGGCATAGTTATTTTGGATGATCTTTTAGAAGTAACACCTTCATCCTCTCAAAAAATAAATAGATGTAGTTGATCTAATATTCCAAATCCAGAAGTATTTCGAACTCCCACCCTGATACAAGATGCATCTACTTCCAAATCATCAACTTCTATGGAAACTATGAAACCACATGTTCCTATTGGAAAACGTAGAACTTTAGACCAAAAGTATGATGTATTGAAAATTTTATCCCAAGTACCGACCGTGTTATCAATTCTGGATGCCTTGAATCTATCAAAGGATATTTAGGAAGCACTCATTAAGGCTTTTTCAAGTCCTCATGAATTTGAAACTGAAATTACTGTGGGTGAAGTCTTCCATTTAGAGAATAATCCTACAGAATTTAATGCAGTGATATCTTTTACAGATTAAGAGGAATATGATGGTGTGCCTAGACATATTAGACCTCTGTGTTTATCTAGAAAGGTCAATGATATAGACATCAGACGATTTTTCACTGATAATGGTTTAGGAGTCAACCTCATCAATATTAGTAGACTTCTTCGATTAGGCCTCAACGAATCTGATTTATCACCTTCTACTTTGATGTTGAAAGGATATGATAAAAATGAACAAGAACCTCTGGGTGAGATCACACTCAGAACTCAGTTTGGGATCTTGTATCCAATTCATATTTCATGGTTGTTCATCATGACACAACTTTCAACATTTTTCATGGATGACCTTGTCTACATCAACATGTGGCTATACCATCATCATACCATAAATGTCTCAAATAATGTTTCAATGGTCAAATTGGGACATTGTATTGTGATAAAGCCCCATTCAACAGATATGAATCTCAATACATTGAGGCATTATTCTATCACATTTAGGGAAAGGTGGTATCAATAGCAAAGGAGGTTACCAAAATTAATGCTCTATATGGTTTGTAAAAGATTCCAGTAAACCCATTCATACATTTGAGTACATATTATGTGTTTCCTATCAGTCAAATTGACAGGATAGACCCAAATCCAAATAATCTTATGGAAGGTTCAATAGTGTCAATTGCAGTAATCAAGACAGAGATCATAGGAGAAACTAGTGATTCACCAAGCAATGATGAAAGCCCAAATAGAGATGTGTTCATTTCATCCGCTGAAATCTAGCAATTCTATACTTTATCAACCAGGCCAGAAGAAGTTATAGTAATGTCAGAGATGAACAATGATGTCGATTCTCAATCCTTCATCTCCTCTTTATTACCCAAGGAAGACCATTCATCATCAATAGGGTCAGAAATGGTAGCCTCTTCTTCACGATGTTCTAATTTTATCATCTCTCTTGATCATGGAAATTATGCTTCATCATCTACTATGCAAGTAGAAACAGAAGAAATAAAATGTGTTGAAGAAGAAGGGGAAGATCTCAGAGATGCTCCTCCAGAATTTGAAGAGGGTATCTCTACCACTGTGGTTGAACTCAGAGAAATAAATCTGGGTACAAAAGAAGATCCACGCCCAAATTTATTTAGTGCGGCCATGTCTCATGAAGAGAAAGAAATGTATATTTAAATTTTAAAGAAAAATTGAGATATATTTTCTTGGAACTATACTGAAATGTCAGGGCTTGATCCCTATGTTTCTACTCATCATTTGGGTTTTCCAAAAGAACATTGAGGATTCATGCAAGCCACAAGAAGAACACACCCAACTTATGCTTCCAAAATTGAAGCTGAGGTGGATAAGCTTATCAAATCTAACTTCGTCAGATAAGTTCAATATCCCAAATGGCTGATTAATATTGTCCCTATGAAACAGATGAATGGAAAAAATAGAATTTACATTGATTTTAGAGATATTAACCAGCATTGTCCCTAGGATGATTTTCCCATTCCGATCATAGAACTCTTAATTAATGCAACAAATGGCTATTAAGAACTTTCCTTCATGGATGGATATTCTGGGTATAATCAAATCTGAATGGCTCCAAATGATGATGAATCTACAGCATTCAGAGCCCCTCAGAGTGTGTTTTTCTATCGGGTAATTCTGTTTGTCCTGAAGAATGCAGGCGTAACATATAAACGTACCGTGCACCATATCTTCAATAACATTTTATGGAAATTTGTTGAATGTTATGTGGATTATTTGGTGGTTAAATCCAGACAATGTTCTAATCAGTTGGCTGATTTGGAAATCATATTCCATAAACATCGACAACACAATTTGAAGGTGAACCCTTTGAAATGTGCTTTGGGGTAACCTCGAGAATATTTCTCATCATTGTTGTATGCCATCGTGGTATTGAAGTCGATCCTGAGAAGAAAAAATCAATCCATGGAATGTCACCTCCTCAAAATTTGAAGGAATTGAGAGGACTTCATGGACATTTGGCCTATGTTCGGCATTTCATCGCCAATCTGGCAGGCAATTGTTTACCATTCACCAAATTGATGAAGAAGGGAGTCACATACCAGTGGACTGAAGAATGTCAAGAGGAATTCAATATTATCACGAAATATCTCTTGAGTTCACCAGTCTTAATTCCACCAGTTGAAGGAAGACCACTTTTTCTATATGTGACAGCTTTAGAGTGATAACTGGGTGACTTCCTTGCCCAAAATAATGATGTTGTGAATGAAGAAAGCATTTACTATCTCAGTTGTACTGTTCTTGAAGAAGAAACCCGATATTCAATAATTGAATAGTGCTGCCTAGAATTAATCATTGCAGTTCAGAAATTGAGACACTACCTAAATCATCATGAGGTCGAATTGGTATCTCACAATAACCTGCTCAAATTCATACTTAGTCGTCCAATGCTTACAAGATGTTTGGAAAGGTGGGAAGTTATTTTGCAGCAATTTTATATCCAATATGTGTCTCAAACGCCAATAAAGGGACATGCTCTAGCTGTTTTCCTTACTGAACACCCTTCAATAGAAGATTTATCATTAGATATTGAACTTCCTGATGAGGAAGTCTTCTCTATTCAAGATAATATTCAAACCTGGGAAATGTACTTTGATGGTGATTCTAGAAGTCAAACAGGGATGAAAATGGAAGATCATAAATTCAACAAAGTTGGGTTAGGAATTGTGCTTATTTCCCCATAAAATGAAGTGATACCGTATTGCATCTTATTTTTGGAAGGCAGTACAAAAAATGTAGCAGAATATCAAGCTCCTATTGCAGGATTGGAGTTGTCACTTCTGGCACAAGTGAATCACTTAAAAGTGAAATGTGATTCTGACCTGGTAATAAAACAAGTCAATGGGGATTATGCCATCAAAAAAGAAGATTTAATGTCTTTGTATGATTATGTCAGAGCATTAATGGATGAATTACCTTCGGAACCGACATTTTTTTTATGTCCCGCGATCACAAAATTTGCAACCTGATGCATTGGCTAATGTAGCCACAGCTCTAGAAGATCCAAATCGGGACGAAACAATCATTAGTATTTCCCACCGTCATACATATTCAACTTATGTTCAAATAAGAACAGAGGAAATCTATGAAATTAATCCCATTTTTGAACCATATGGTCATATTACATGATCGATGACACCTATCAGGGAATACCTTCAAAATGGAAGACTCTCACCTAATAAAGCTGGGAAAGAACAAGTCCGGTGATGTGTGGTCAATTTTACTTTTTATGATAGCCCATATCACCTTGATTAAATTCACTACAAAAGATGTTTTGATGGAATTTTCCTCAAATTCATTGATGGTGAAGAGACAATGGCTATCATGAAAAAGTACATGCATGAGTCTGTGGTGCCCACCAGTCTGGACATAGACTGTCTGATCAAATTCGAAGACATGGATACTTCTAGCCTTCAATGATAGAAGATTTTGTTAACTTCACTAAGAAGTTTCATTCTTTCCATGTATGTGCCAACTTCATTCATCATCCCTCAGATTTTCTACATACAGCTAGATACTCATGGTCATTTTCCATATGGGGAATGGATGTAGTAAGACATTACCCTTCAGCTACATCCAAGCAGTCTAATTATATTCATACAACTACTGACATCTTTTCCAAATGGGAAGAGGAAATAACTCTCAAAGAAGATATTTCTAAAAGAATTTTTAGCTACATCAATTATAACATCATTACCAGATTTGTTGTCCCTCATACCATATTGACAGATAATGGCACCAACGTCTATTCATCCGAGGTAAGGAAGTTTTATCAAGAATACAACATCAAATCCAATCATTCACCTCAGTATCATGTAGAGGCCAATGGGATAATAGAAGCCTTTAAAAAAACTCGTTCAATAATACTGCAAAAGATGGTGGATAAAGATAATAAGTCATAGCCTGATAGTCTTTTTCATGCTTTATGGGCTTATCGGACCCCCACCTGCACTGCTCTGCGGTCAACTCCATATTCATTGGTATATGGAACAGAAGTAGTATTTCCCATTGTGGTTCAATTACCTTCACTCCGAATATCCATTTTTGATCAGTCATCTACATTTGAACAATATCAAAAGTGATTTCCGGAATTGGAATGATTAGATAAAAAAATATTATGCACCCTGCACCATATTGAGATTTATCAGAATCGAATAGCATGGGATTTCAACAACAACATTTTTCTTCATTAATTCATTCAAGGTGAATTGGTATTGGTTATCAGAACTCCAATGATTCCTGGGAGGAAACCTCCCAAGCTTGATCTAAAGTGGGAAGGACCTTATTCAATACATAACGTATATTCCAATGGAGCTTATTCTTTAATCTCAATGGATGGAGAAGTCATTACAACTCCTACCAAGGCAAGATTATAAAATAAGTATTTTTCGTAACACAAATAACACACGTCCTAGATACAAGATACTAAACTATATAGTACCCTTTCATCCAATAGGACATAAAACTGTGTTGTCCTTACTACATGACATTAAAACTTCATAGTCCCCCATTCGTCCAACATGACATTAAACTGTGTTGTCCTAGCTGCATAACACTAAACTGTGAAACACTGGTCCATGCATATGACTTTAAACAATTTTAGTCATTACTGCAAGACTTTAAAATGCACAGTCCCCTATTTTGTCCTTACTACATGAAATTAAATTGTGCAGTCCCCTCCATTGTCCAATATTACATTAAACTGTGTCCAGTCCCTTATATGTCCTACATGACATTAAACTATGCATCGTTAGAGTTGTTGCTACCTCTTTTTTCTCACACTGGGTATTACTCACGTGAAATTAGTGTAAACATCAACCATAAAACCTTATTTGGGCCACTAACCATGAGTAAGTCCCAACACCATCTTCGGGTTGTCCTCAAGTACCACTTGATCACCAATTCATTTTTAATCGGACTACGTGGACTTTGATGCTTGCCTTCTAGGCTGGGTACGTGGGAAACCTCATGATGATCAAGCCCAAAACCAATCTCTTAACATTGGTTCACCTCGGTCTCATACGATGTTGATCCGTGAAGCAGCCCAAAACCAATCTCTTCACATTGGTTCACCTTCATCCCACATGACATTAAACTGTGTACGTCCCTTTTGTCCCTACTACATGACACTAAACTGTGTAGCACCATTGTCCTTTCTATATGACGTTAAACTATATAGTCCCCCATTGTCACTCGCATGAGAGGGAATCATCATTGACATTGATCTCCAATCATGTCATATTTCAAAGACTACATGCATACATGGTAATGCTCGAACCTTTAATATTGGGTCAAACCATCATTGCAATAAAGTCCCCTTTCACACTTCACTTTTACAAACCAAATATGTACAAAGGATATTTTAAGAACTATGTGTGGCTTGATTCCCATCATTATAGGATACGTAGTAACGTTTAAGAATCCCTCGAATCTAGCCCCATGTTTTTGGGACTAACCCCAAAATTCCACTTTCAGTCCCTTGGCTGAAATGTACCCTTGTGAAAACATGAATGTGATATGAAAACCCTGGTCTTCATTCACATCAGGTTTATAAAACATACAATGTGTCTCCTTAATTATGGTCTGACCTCTATAACCCTAAACTATGATATCCTACACTCTCGTCCCACATGACGTTAAAGTGTATTTCAAGAACTATATATGGCTTGATCACCATCATTTTGGGATACGAATTGAAGTCCAGCCCCACAATTAAGGACCCATCCACAACATGATTATGGTTAGTATTGGTCTGTGTATCTCTACATGCATTGGAAAATTCCCATTTTGAAGTGTCATACTATTAAACATATATAATTCGAGATCTCCAAATCCATTTTCATGACTACGGGTTACAAAATGTCTGATCCCTGTGAATTATTTTTCCTGACAATGCAGCATGTTCCCTTAGGAGGCCGTGCATATGTAGTCTACATAATGGACATGTCAGCCAAAAGATGATATTATTTGGCTATGTAGTCAATTCCCTTAAGTGGCCCTATATAATTCATCCCTCTAACAGGTTTTTCAAATAATGGTATCTTCATTCATGGGAGGAAAAAATTTTTTGTCCTTATTTGTATTAATGAAAATATCTAGGTATTTGTAAAAAATAGCCATCCTTAACATATTTGTACCATACTCATTTTCATGATCTAAAAATATTTAAGTCTATGGTTTATACTTCCCTTCCCTAGGTTTGGGCCAGACCTTCATAGGAGTGAACTTCATCCAATTCCGTGACAATCTTGATTGGGAATATCCTCTCCATATTCAAGTACCTCACTCCATACAACAGACTCTATTATTTGGAAAATTTGAATCTCCATAATCTTTCAATGGATTTTTAGCACTAGAAATGTAATGTTTCTGAGAGTTCTTCTTCCTGCCTATTCAGCACATGCCCTTGGGCGGCCTTGTATAAGTAGTATATATAATAGGAATGTTAGCCAAAAGATTCTATGATTTGACTATGCATCCAATTCCCTTATGTGGCCTTGCATAATTCAACCCCATAACGGGTTTGTTAAATAGTGGTAACATCAATTTTAGTTAACACTTCCTCTAATGCCTTTTAGCACATTTTTCATATCATTTCTCAGATTCAAAATTTCTTAAGTCATAGTTTACATGTTTTCCCCCATAATTAAATGTGGGGATAAGTTTTTAGATATATTATCAAGTAATTGATACAATTTTAATTTATTCGGTCAAAGTTATTCGTCCATAAACATTAGCCTTTTTATGTATGGCTTGCATGACCTTAAACTACCCATAAAAGACAAAGGAACTATGAACAAAATCCATGTCCAAGCTCATTAACCATACATTTTGTATGATTTAGGTAATATTGAGAAATAAAAAAATTCAATGTTTGTAGGGTTATTTTTATAATCCTATAAAAATAAAACTATGCTTACTAGGCCCATTGGAATAGGTAAAAAAGTTAAGAAGGTAGTAAAAGAATGCAGGAACAAATGATTGAAGATGAAAGTGTTTTTTATTGATACACAATAGTTAGAAGGACGTCCACATATTGGAGTATCTTCACTTTTTCAAGAATTACACGAGGCATTCAATATAACTCTTCATTTGATTTACAACATCCCGAGATTCATGAAATGCCACTTGATGTTCATTCACTCAACCAGCTTCACTCTTTTCATCCAGATGGAGTGCTTTCTTGGCATCTTCGATAGCTTTCATACCATTTGTTTAAACTCCTTACAATGAATTGTTAATTTGGTCATGTTCCCCAGTAACAACATCTAACTGTTTCTGAAGGTGAATTTGCTGGAAAACCTTATCCTTGATCTTATGGTTCATCTCCATCAACTTGGCAGCATGATCAGCCTCAACTAAGGACATTGTAGCCTCAAATTTGATAATATTGTTCAACATCCTTTCTCTGTTCATGTCTTGATGGGACCTCTGCTCCTGCTCCCATCTTAAAATGACTTTTTTCACTGCTGTATGGATCTCTTGATCTCTGAAAACCCCAAGTCCCAACATGATGATCAAGGATGACATTCACGGGATATTCGAAGACAACTCTTAAAGAGGTACATGAGATATTATCTTCCATATATTCTTCCATGTCTTGCAACATGATAATTGGAGCACCTTTTGTACCTCTGGGTCTGATTCAGCATCACTATCACGTGGGGAATACAGTCTGGGATTAATGCACTTAGAGAAGTGACCATTTCTACTCCTCCCCACTGACCCTTGTTACCTCACTTTTTATTCCCCTTGGGGTAGAGGATGAGGATTCACCTCCAGATCTAGCCACTGAAATTGATGTCCCAGCATAATTAATTGAATTTTTTTGTTAGTTTCAATGGATATATAAATTTTATTATGTTTTCTTGAAAATAACATACATCCACAAATATTATTATCTCTAACCCAATGGTAGACCAACGGCATGAGAAGGCTCTACCCTGTCTCTCCTATCTTCAACAGGATTTTTAGGATAGGTTTCAGGAAGATCTACCGGGTTAAGATCCACTTGAGATAGTGTCTCCGCAATAGAAGGGTTCTATATACCCCCTTCAGACATTGGAAGTTTAGCAGCTTGCTTAAATGGAACTGAACATTTCAACCAATCATGGTCAGAGAAGTAATAAGAAATTTTTTAACAGGATGAAGGATAACACTCAAGTTCAAAATCGTCTAAATTACATGTTAATTTAACATGATCTAAAACGTCTTCAAAATATGTTCCATGTTTCATCATTTCATTCAGTGATATCTCAAATTCTGTGTTAGTCTCACCATTGGAAGAATTAGATGTGTCTTCATGGAGACCCTCATCTTGCAGCCTCTGACCCAGACAGTTTCTTCCGGAAAAATTACAGCATCAGTATCAGTGGCCGCCAAATGTTCTGGTGCAGGTGTTGAACCTAAATTATAACATAATGGAATTCAGTTGATGTTTTTTTTCAACGTTTTATGAAGTATTGTTAATTTACCAGAATTACACTCTTCTCTTCTTGAAGCAGCAGTAGGAGAAATACTGGGAACAGACACTATCTCTTATTTCGGAGCAGCAAAGTCAGCATGAATTTGAGACTATTCACCAGTAACTTTCGTCATCCTCAGAGGAGGGCCAGTCCTCTGCCTCAAGGGGAAATTGAAGAAGCCCCTTCAATACCATGAAATATGAGAAAAAATTTCATGAGTTAAGATTCATGATTATCCAAAGGACTTACCACTACTGATGAAGCTTTTAGCTGTGGAATTATTCCATTGATGTCTTCGCTTATTTGGATATTTGGGTGTGTTGACATCATCATCTCCAAATATAGGTATTGGAGAGTGAAAATCCATTTATAACTCTGCATTCATGTCTTTTTGGCCTTGAGATACCTCACCCAGCTCACGATGAGAATCAGTAGCACTAATGGAAATACCAATAGGGTTATACAGTGGTGAAGGAACCTCAACAGTTCCTTTCATTGTAAGCTGCAGGATGAGGAAAGTACTTTCCTAGAGTAACAAAGCATTAACTGAAATCATGTTGCAATGAAAATTAGGAATGATACATACATCTTCTGGATCCACGTAATCATACCACTCCTCATCTATGGAAGCACCAGTCACCATAGTGAATCCATGATCCATTATTTCATTCACCCTCTTGGTGATAGGGATAGAATCATCAGTGCCATATATGAGCATCTCAAGATCTCTGATGTAATCACACACATCATCAGGGTTATCCTCAAAATGGATATCTATAGAATCCCGAATATTCTATACTCTAGGGATGTGTAGCCCTTCGTATAAGTCCAGCTGGGCGGTTTTTGAATCGCAATATAAACTCCGCCATGTCTAGACAACCATTGGTTATAGATATTCAGTATGTGTATTAGAAGGATATGAGGAGTGTCCTACAATCTTTGACTTCAACTTCTTCCCATCTTCTGCAATTACAAAAAAAAGGATAATAAAATAAAATTTGTCTCTCTATAAAGTAATGGTTATTAAATTACATCAATGATATAACTCATTAGGAGTCGATGGAGTAGGTATCTTAATTTTGGTTGTAGGATTATATCTGGCTTGAGGCCGCTTTGACACATGTCGTGCCTCGTCTTCCCCATCCTGAGAATCTGGCGAGTTAGCCCTGGGTGAGGAACCTGGTGAATCAGCTCAGAATGTGGAAGAGTGACCTTACAGATGAAGGGTTTCTTTCTCAACAGTTCTCTTCTTTTTCTGCACTTGAGGGACGGGGTGATTGAGTACCCCTTCATGGTTTAATTCTACCCAGTTCTCGGCATACCATATAGTCATGTGACTCGCTACTCCTGCAACTGGTAGATCAAACACTACCACGGTCATCTACTTAGCAGTCAGCAACCATATTTTTCAGGAAAATATCGGATTCTTCTTCGACATGAAATGAACAGGAGGGGAAACATCAATCTACTAAAGACAATTGAATTGGTGTGAAAATATGTATGATGTATAGGCCTCACATATAATCTATCCATCAATCCTGGTGGCCAATACACCATCTCTACAAGCCAGCACGTATGACCTCAATTCCATGCTAGTTTTTCGATCATCAACAAATTACCATGTTGGCGGGTTTCCATAAGGAATGAAATGGAATTCCTTGAACATGCTCAGCCTCACCTTCATATCACAAGATTTGAGGGATAACTTAAAAATTCTAGAAAATGCCAGCACTGATGGCCTGAATGAACTCCAGGAACCAATACTCTGCTCTGTACAACATATGTCCTGAAATGAATAGTGATACATCCCCAAAAAACTTGGAATGGTCCCAATATTATCAAATTAGAATTACCTATATAAACATGGAGTAAGCTCCTCTGAATCTTTTCCAAAATTGGGGTGGCCAACCCCACCATTTTCCGCTCAGCCAACATTGCTACAACAACGAAGGTCCCTGGTCTGACACCTCCATTCAAATCCCTGACTGGTAGAAGATAAACACTGAGCCACAAGGCTAAGAAGCCTACTAGATGGTTCTTTTTTGGGACTCTCTGATCCAATTTTTACCCCCACTTTTCAAATTCACATGCTTCCAGGGTCACCCAGAATGTTCCAAAAGAACCCCTCTTATTTGTTCTTGGGTAGGTAGTAAGAATAGTATAGGTGACCCCTTCTCTTTATTCTTAGTAAGAAACATATCCATCCAATCCTATGGATGAATTTCATTTCTAGAATGAGTTTTGGAGGGCTTTAAATTCTATATCTTATATAAAATTTTCAATAATTCCTAAGCCAAAGCCGGAGTATTCTCTGAATCATTCCAAGTCATCTTTGGAGAGATAATTCATCATACATATCCTCTAAAATTGGAGCCCCCGAGATCTTGTAGATATCCCACAAACTGATGCCTACTTCTCTATGAGTCAGATGGAAAGAATTGGTTTCTGGGCTCTAGTGGATGATTAGATCTGGCACAAAGTCATCATTCCTATAGACATTTGTCTTCCCAGCCGAGTCGACTTCATGTATTATAGCTCTTTTCAGATCCTCGACAAAATCTACACATGTTTGTGTCACCCAATATGTCCACATCCAAGTTGGATTCACACATCCTCTAGGACAAATGTCCCAACTCCACTTCTACCCTTTGGTTTGATCCATCTAAGAATTTCAGAAGGTTGAGGGATAACAATGTGGTTTCAGCTCCGGATTGTGAGGTTTTAGATCTGTGGTACAAGGGCTATGATTCATTATAAACGCCTTCTCAATTGTTCCAACATTTACAAATGTTCCTCCAACCAAGAAATTTGCTGAAAAAAATTTGGTGTAAGTTTGAAACCAAGAATGCGGAGATAGTTCTTTGGATCTGGAATGTTGACTCCTTGTAGATGACCATGGCCATACAGAGGCATGTAAATGCTCTGTGGGAAATTATGATGATACTTCTTCAATTACTTGGAAAAATCAGGGAGAGTGTTGTCTCATATATTATAGTAATCAAGGCCAAAGACGTTCATCATGTCTTCAATCTTCTTGTTAGCCATCTCATCAGTCATTCCAATTCTTATGGGAGTCATTGAATCTTAACAAAGGTCGAATAATTAAATCTTAAGTAAGTTGATTTTTCATAAAATTTTTGATCAAATTAAAAAAAAATATCTAAGGCGTTAAGGCATGCAAGTACCATATTGGTGCGCAATTCTAATTCTTCTGTGCAAGTATGGGCGCGTAGGTATCACCGTGCAAGTCTAAATACCTCTGTAGAAGCATTACACAATGAAAAAAATGAACCGTGGATAGCAGCACCTGCACGAAAGAGCGAAATCCAGGATATTTGTGCGTTGAGAGATAAAAAGCGTTCAAAGCACGGTGGATTGTGCGAAGTGGTGCTGAATATTTATTGGCAAGCTTGTACCCCAGTGTGTCGAAGCCTACGTTGTTCGCACCTATGAACTGCTACCTGCGCGCTAAAACCTGCACTCCCAAAAAGTCCCTGGTTATCACCATTACCTAAGAGTCAAATCCTCCTTCTTTTTTTGGATCCTACTCTGAGGGGGGGATATTGTTGATGCTCCTTTCCATCATAGAGTCTATAGAATTAAGAGGGTGAATACCTTAATCACAAAGAGATTTATCCTTTTAAGACCATTGGAAATTTACAAAGGAATGAACAAGGATTTCTTTATGTATGGGTCATGAAAATTTCACTAAGGTCATGCAAGTATACATGTGTGCCACATATTAGCCACGCAGGTGAATTACACGCCCTATTCTATTTTCACCCAAGGTCCCCAATGGCTTATAAATACCCCTTGTGGTCCCCCCAATTCAAGGACGAAAAATCCCAAAGTCTGATTTAAGATCTATGTGCCCTAGTCTCTACATGAAGTCCTCTGAACACTTCTATGGTAATTTCTTACATAGAATGGAAGATCTAAAGAGGGGGAATAAGGCCTATGCGTTGAAATTCATCAACTCTTGCATGCCTAATTGTCTAAACCTTAAGGGAAATGAAGAAAGATGCCAACCACCTAATCCCTTCAAAAGAACTTGCGCACTAACGTTTTCGAAGCCTTTAGGGATAATAATAAGGGCATAAGCCATGTATCACCAATGTATTACCTTATGGGTTAACCGTCTCCCAAGTACACACGTGTCGTGCAACTATAGTTGTGTGACCAGGACTTTCGTTCCCAAACAGGACTTGCGCGCCTGCCACTTTTTGGGTGCCCCTCATACCTATTCAACCCTTTTCTTCAAATCATCCTTTCCTCATCAAGATTTAGCCTTCAAAAACCTCTCCAAATCCATTTTTGGCATGGTTCTTTTGTTGGCTTCATTATCTGTAAGGAATTTTGTGGAACATCTCCCAAAACCTTTTGATTTACATACCTTTATGTCACTAAGGTTAGATATTTCATTCATTAAACATAATCCTTTAAGATGAGAAGATCATTAACCCGGGCCTTCTTTTCAAGAGTAACCCCCAGTCAAAAGGTCCCTAATCCGGGCATCCTTTTCTGGAGTAATCCCCAGTCATAATTTCCCTTAACCAAGGCCTTCTTCTCAAGAGTAAGCACTAAATTACAAATCTACTTATTTTGGGTATCCTAATTTGGAGTTAGCCCCAAGTTCCCAAATCTGGGTATCCTCTTTAGGAGTAATCCCCAAGTTCCCAAATATGGGCTTCCTTCTAAGGATTAAGCCCCAGTCCTAATTTATTTTGATTTAGTCTTCCTTATTAGGAATAAAATCAAATAAAAAATCTCCTCTAAATTGGCTATCCTTCTCAGGAGTAAGTCCGATGTTATGTATCCAAATCTCCATAAAGCACATATACCTTTATGGACCTTGGTCCCGGGTTTCTTACCTGAAGTAAATCCCATTCCTCAACTATCTTGGGTAGTCCTACATACATAATCCCCACATCATTCGTTATGATTTCATCTTTGGTGGCACTATCTTCAGGTTTTACTAATACATCTTGTATCTCACACCGAGCAAGACTCACATGAGAATATAGTGTAAAATTAATTATGACATCTTTCGTTGAACCATTAATCATGCATAAACCTCATACTTCTTCATTCGAACTATGTGGGTTCTGACACCTTTTCTAACAATGGTACATAGGTTGCCCATCTGCGGGTATGATCCCAATTCTTAAATAATCCATGTCGTTCTGAATGACAGTAACCTTCAAGTTCCCCACTGAGTGGCTTTAAAACTAGTATGGATATTATAATGACCAAGAGATTCGAATATAATGTGTTGAAGGATACCATTGACTAAGAATATCTAATAAATATGGATGAATCTCTATTGATGAAGAACCTAAAATACATATAAAAGATTCTATAAATCTCATACATATCAATCATTGATTGTCAGATATAATGGAAAGTTCATTTTCATACTTGGTAAGTTAATAAGGATTCACGAACATAACTCAAATCTATAAGAGAGTCCTGGCGTAGACAATAATTCCCCCAAAAAGGTGTTCTGAGTCTGACCTCCCATCCTCTCGACCAATGTAAATTATTAAGCCTCCTCGGTCTACAAAAAATGAGCACATACCTTTGGAAAGTAGGTCCAAATGGATATAAAATCATTGTATGTATCCGGTTCTATGAATAAACCTGTTAGAAACCTATTGGAATGTTTGAACCTTATACAAACAATGTCATCCCCATTTCCAGATGAAACATGGGTCATATTACAATCTCTTTCGTAAAGGGAATGAAGAACAACTTGGAGGTCTTTGAACAAGGAAATGTCTAGATTAAATCCCAAGTTTTCAGATCAATCACCATAAATGTTTCATTCTCGATAAACATTTGTGATGATATATTTATGATCGATAAGAAAATGGGAGCATTCCATCCAATGGTAGTGATTTGGAAAGAATGATGTTTTATGTCATCCCAAAGTGCACGTATTATTGTCATTAAGTCACATTTAATCAAAATGTTTTTCCAACCAATGAGCTTTCCAACGGAAATGGGATGATTAAAACTCATCATCTACAATTCAAGGGTGGTGTAAATTCCACATTTACCCATGAAACAACCAAGAATATGACTGAGGTGATTCATGAAGACAACACCACACCCTGCTGGTCTCCGGTTCCCCTTGGAGGTGACATAAAAATTGATTTGGACCCATCCAAAGAGTGGTACTCTGTAAAACACCTCCAGAGTGTAGTGTGCTTCAGAAAAACTGACGTTAATAAGTAGGTGCTTCATGATACCAAAGTAATGTTTGGTTTTGTGGAAATGTTCCTTTTGAATCAAGGAAGGTTTATGTATAGAAATAAGAATCTACATCCAGCCCTCATTTTGATTTATTGAGTAATTGTTATGAATAATACCATTCCAATCATACTAGATCACATGGTGGAGCTCAGTAACTATAGCAAGGAAGAGGTTTCTAATTTTATGAGAGCCTTCCATTTATGAACATTTCATTAGTTGAGTTTTGACAGAATCAATATTCAACCTTCTATAGAAAAAATGAATAAAATTTAGTTCCAACGAATAGTATTAGAAGAAAAAGTATGGAATATGTGGTTATCATATTCACTGTGTTGATTACATATTTTACACTTATAGTGGAAATGGATTCCAAAATATTGGAGAAAAATATCATTGGGAACCCTATTGTGAGAAAGACGCTAGATGAGGTTGAATATCAATGGTATTATCCAAGGTCTGTTGAAATGTTTTATCCAGCTAAAATTACTCTCAGAGTTACAAAAATAATGATTGTATAAATTTTTAGAGTTAGGCATACCACTTTGAGTTTGTTCCCAAATTAACAAATCATTAGTGTAATAGAAAGAGATGTTATGAATGATGTTTATAATATTACCAGGGTGTTGATATTTTTGAGAGTTTAAAATATATCTAACAGAGATGTTGGTGTTTTTAAGAGTTTGATCAAGTGGTATCATGGAAATTAAAGGCATTCCAGAATAGTTATACAATAATGATTTCATGTAGGATTCTATAGAGACCATCAATCTTGAGTTATTCATAATATTGGTGAAGGAGTATTTGAGGGGTGGCCATATTGTAGAGTTAATGAAATTCAAATTTCTTGTTTTATGTTTTTCAAGATATCTATTTTGAGGAAGCTAATAGCTTCAAAATTATTGTTTAAAAGGTTCCATGTGAGTCTTTCTTGAAGGGATTCATTAATGTAATTTATATTTTAATACCAATAACAACATTTTCAATGGGCTTGTAACATGTTGACTAAGGATCTGTCACAATTTTTCTTTATAGAATACTACAAGTCTAGATGAAATTTGTTATACCGGTGTTCATTTTTTTATAAGACCAACATGCCATTTTAAGAACATCATGAAGTAAACCATCTTGGATCTAATAGTGGATTTAACAAGGCAAGTCCTACCATTAATCGAGATATATTTTACATTCATAGATGATGGCTGATTTAGAACATGGTAAACAATAGTCGCAAAGTGACAAGACTTGGGTCTGCCCCAAAAGAAGGTGACACCATGATATGTGAAAGGGATAATACCGTCTTTCATCCCTAGTTCACTGATAATTTTACATTTTTTGTGTGGAGGAATGTTCTTTCCAAAAAATATTCAACATTTCTTCCAACTAATGGTTTGGCGAGAAACCTCATCATAATGCGGCATAGAATTTTTTAAGTTTAGAATGTTTCTTATTTCACCTTGAATGAAATATGTGATGTCATCCGAATAGAAAGATGATTAGGAGAATTCAAATTCCTAAATACATGGATGGGTTTTAACATATTCTAGACCACCAAAGTGTTTATCAGTCAACTATGGTAGTCTTATACTAACGAGTAGAGAATGGAATATTGAGGGTCACCTAGCTTGAGACCATTGGTGCATTTAAAATAGCCTTTCGGGGAGCCATTTTTCAAAATGGAGATAGTTGCAGATCTGATGAGAGTTTGGATTATAGTGATAAAAGTGGTGCTAAAATAAAAATCATGAAGGGCTTCAAAGATAAAACTCCAATAAAAGGTTTCCAAACATTTTAGATTTCAATTTTAATAGATATTTTCCACCGGTATTATTTTTATTCATGTTAATAACATGCTTTGAGGCAAGACATATGTCGTCATGAATTGATATTTATTTTATAAAACCATAGTATTTCTATGAGACAATTGTTTTTGTGAGAGTGGAATATCTGTCTGCAATGATTTCGGTGGTGATTTTATAAATAGGACATATAAGGGAAATGGTTCAAAATAGATAAATCTCCTAGGGATTATCCACTTCTGGGATCATGTTGAGAAACTATGAATTAATTTCATGATGAATCACCCCAGTGGAAAAAATTATTTTACAAGAATAAAGACATCTATATGAATCACATCCCAATAATGTCTGAATGAACCATTATTGCAACCATTAGGTACTGGAGCACTATCTTGATTTAGACTAAAGACAATTTCCTTGATTTCATGATCTACTGGTTTGATTAAAAGGAATTATTTTTCATCATTAAGAAGGTGGTATTTTTTGATATCTGGACCATTGAAAGTGGTTTCATAGTTAGAGACTATTTGATGAGTGATGACATATTCATTGTCAATGAGATTATCTCTATTCATTAGAAAGGATAACAGTCTGTAGGCCTTCCTGAATCTTTTAAGAGTGTTAAAAAATATAGTATTTATGTCACCTTCTGTTAACCATTTATCGATAAATGCATGGTTTCTCATATTTTATATAACAATGATCAAGGATTTGAGCTTGACCGCAAGGTTTATTTCTTGAGTATGATGAGTGTATGGTTCAGAGATGGTTTTTTTGTTTTTATTATAATTGAGATCTTCTTATAGAAGCATGATGTCATTTTACCTTGATTAGATTTAGAGATTTTCCACGTTTTTAGAGTTGGTTTGAGATGTTTTAATTTTATGTTATATTCAAAAGAATAATTTTTATAAGAAATTGATGACCTGTTGTTTTTAATGATATGAGTGCACTCATATCCAAATAACCACACATTTTTAATTTTGAAAGGGAAATGGGGTTTCATGTTATTGGTGGAGACATTCACCCTCATGGGGTGATTATTAGTGTTCAACCTGGGAAGGGTGGTACTAGAAATAGTGTCCCATTTATCTAAATAAGGGACATTCATGAAGGCTCTATCACACTTAGAGGAAACTAATTTATTGTACTGTATTATATTCCGAGTGTATTTCACACAAGTGAGATTAATTTCAATGAGATAATTTTCATTGATTGAGGCATTAAATAATGTCATGGTAGAAGCCAGAGAAGGTCTAATTTTCCATCTTGAGGTTAGAATGGAATTAATGACACTAATAATAAACTAGGGTGCATTAATGATAGTGACAAGATATGAGAGAACATTCTAAAGCATTCAACATTCTTGGAATCTATTCACAGAAAAAACAAATGAGCAGAAAAAAGGTATTCCATCTATATTAATGCTTCTAAAAAATATGGGCAGAGATATTGAAAAAAGTAGTATTCTGCAATGAAGAGTGTGAAAAAATCCATAAAAATTTGGCATTGAGGTTGTTATTGATTTCACTAGAAAACCCATATTTAAGTTGACATAAATGATAGTTTTTAGAGGAAAAAGTAATTTTTGGCTCAATAATAGGAAATAACAAAGGATGAAGGTTGTTAACCAATCTCTTGAAAACAATTAGCGTGTCAGAGTTAGTAATACCCTAACAGTTACATAAAAAGTTCTTCATTTAAACCTATGTTTGGAGTTAGAACTCCCCCTTTTCATTTTTCTAGAACCGTTATTTCTATTAGGCATTATAAACTTATTATTAGTGGCATGTTCTTGTTAATGGTTTGATATACTATGGTTCCTCTATGTAGGTTCATTTAATGGTTCACACATACATGATTCAGTGGAAATCTCAGGAAAAAAAACAAATATTTGTTATTGTGGTTCAAAATCAAAATTCAATTTTTCATGGAGTAGTCATTACTATCTATATATATATAAGTGGGTGTACTTAGATACTTTGAAGTGTCTGCATTCTTCTATTTGAGAATGTCCATATCATAGGGATAACACTGCATCTGGTTGAAGGAGTCATTCACTACCTACATAAACATTGGGTCATGTATCGAAGGTGTTCTACCCAATTGAACAGATTCTGTGTCGACCTGAACATCTTTAGGATCTATGTTTAGTATTCCAAATTCGGTAGTAGTTCTAATTGGATGAATTTGAGCAGAGTGGAAGAAATGAATTCATTATCTTTAATTTTAGTTTCATTATTTATCTCTAGAGTAGTATCATTGTGAGATAAGATTGGAATGTTGTTCTTATACATAACATTTATCTTAAGATAATTTTTCCACAGGGTCATAAAACTAGTTCCATCAATACTGTCAACATATTGATTCACATCAAAAAGAAATTTTCCCCAGTGGATGTTGTGGTACCTGAGTCCTTTCTCTTTTCCACCCACGTCATCTCAATGGGTTGCATCTCCTTGGTAGATCCAGTGATTTCATACATTCGCAAAGTATCCTCTACCGAGGGTGTATTTCCCTTCAATAAATTAACAGATTCCACATTGTTGGAAATATTTTCTATCACCTTAGAGAAAGTGGATTGTGAAATCGGGTTAGTCATAGGTTTCCTAGTGGAGTCCAGAGATTTATAGAAAATATAAAATATATTTTGAGCATGGGGAAGATAGATTATGTCATCTATTTTGATTCTTGTTTCAGTCCTTATCCCTAATGTATTATTCTAATTTAATATGTGGGGGTCTAGGATCTGTCCAATAAACATTTCCCAGATGTACTCATCGACAATTTTTACATAAAAATCACTAGAGAAATCACAGTTATGAAGGGTTGCATTTTATGTGATGTATTCATCGCATTTAATTTGTTTAGGGGCTTTATCCATCTTTCCCAATGTATGATCAACATCATGGATGATAATAGAACTTTGAGTCTAATCATATTGACAAGTATTAGAGTCTTACTTCTCATTGGATATAATTATAGTGTTTAAAACTACCTTTTATATATTATCTTATAGGCCTTAATTGTTAATGTAGATGTCTTCATCTTCAGCAAAATCTACCCAATTTATTCATGAGGTATCCCCAATGTGAGTTAAGCTGTGTGGTTGTTTCACTCAGATTTCTGATTTCTTATTGGGGGTTTAGGTATATCCATCATGGGATCATTTTCTTTTCTATTTGTCATTATTTTGTTCCAATAATTATCAATTAGTTGAATTACATGTTTTCTAATCACCCTTATATTATAAATTTTATGACCAATGATCTTGAAAATATCCCAAAAGGGATGTTTCCTCTCATACTCAATTGTAATTTAAGTTTTGTAGGCTATGGAACTGAAATTAATGGTTTTGGGAAGCCTTGAATCTATGTTAATTTCAATCATAACTCTAGAAAAAAGGACTATGTCATAATTTAAGGTTCTTTGATCTATTTTGAGTGGAGATCCAATGTAACATCCTTACCCCATAATCGCAGAGTCAGTGCATTATTATGTATCATTGGCATGATCACAAAAGATCAAGTCTTGAAAGACCGATTAATTTAGAATCCTTGGAAGTACTATATACATTCATAAGGATTACATTAAATCCTAAAATGGAAAACTAAAAAAATGTTGTTTCCATGGACTACACTGAGATCCCATAGACTATCCCTACAGGTCAGTCATACTATAGTTCTTCACATCTTGAGAAAAACAAAACAAAGAAAGGGGTGAGATAAAATGCTTAGTAAGTATAACAATATAGAGGAATCATTCATAAATAACCATAACCATTTAAGGAAATGTGTAAAACTAAAAAAATACTTTTTAACATAAACATCATCATATTATAGAAAATGTAAATCAAAATAATGCAATTTACTTATTCATATGGATATTATACTAGTCGAATAATCACACGCAATACCAATATCCACATTCATAATGATGGTATGCATAATTCCAGACATTCATAACCACATAGTCAAGGCCTTGTTCCAAGACTAAAAATAAGATTTTGTCAAGTACTTGTGCTAAAACACTAGTTTGTCTCATGAGACATACCGATGCATCGAGGAGCTATAACGGGATCCACCCGCCACTTAAAAAGTATAATGCATTCCTCATATGAAAAGGTTTAAACAAATCATAATCATTCGTATTAAAACTGGCATATGAAATGTCAATACTCTATCTATAAACCATGAATGGTATTAAATAACACATCCACAGTCAAACATATCAGAAAACTTTCAATACAATATTTAAGTTTTTTATCATAATAAATCAACATCAAATAAATATAAATTCCATCCAAGTATGTTTACATAAATGAAATCAAATACTTTTTAGAGAAATAACTCTTTTTATTTTGAAATCATTTAAAAGTAACATGATTATAAAAGAAAAAATTTATGTTTTAAAATATTCTTATATTCTTGTAATAAAAGCTTCAATGTTGTTATAATGACATAATATAGCCGCACTAGTCGTATATGTTAAAAAAATTATCACATTAATCTAATCGAAATGGTCATAAGGTACCTTGTTAGAAAAACGACAGAATGATTCCATTAAAACTATTTTATAAAAAGTCAAACAAGGGTATAAATGACTTTAACCCATTGTATAGTAAATGGTAAAAATGTTTTTGAATACATTTTTATGAAACATGAATATGGATGATAAAGATTCCCCAGTATGTACTTATGTAAAGACTACCTTGGATAATAAAGAGATTGTGAAATTATGTAGGAACCCAGGTTTTTGGAACGAGTCAAAATCCCGACCCTATTTGAATTTTGACTTTCTTCTGAGAAAAATAGGAAAATTGTACAATTACCGGTTAAACTTTTGAAGTTAGGGAGGTCGTGCGAGTGCCCATGGTTGGAAAACAGTCTCAACAAACTTTGCGGACAAACCGTGCGAAGTATCTGGGTGAGATAGTGGGCTCCACACAGGAGGTGCATAGTTAGCCAAACAATTCTAGTTGGTCATGCGTAGTTCATGGGTGAGGAAGTGGAAACCGCATGGTTAGCGCACAGTTTTCTAAACCGTGCGGGTTAACCGTGTGACAACTTAAAATTAGGTTTTTTAAGTTCCGGACCACCTGACAATTCCCATTCTTCTCTTTTTCTTCCTTCCACTCGGGGCTATGTAGAGAGAGCCGGTCGGACCTTCATATCCCTCCCGTATCTTCGTTCAAACTCTATTTCGAACATCATTTTATGCGTTATAATCCCCTCGGCAAGGTCTTGATTCCACTAGAGCCTTTTTCCTTGATTTTTGTTCTAGAACGTGTTTTTGGGGTTTGAGCGGTTTTGATTCTTTTGAAGATCTACTGAATTTTAGGCCAAATTGGATGCTGTTATCAGGGGAGTAGCAGCATACTAGTACGAGGTAGGTGGTACATATATTCATTCATGTTTTCATGGAAATTTTTGTGGCACATCCTATGGAGCGTTTTAGGGTATTTTGAGAGACACTCTAATTTATCTACTATTGCATCTTATGTTTTTTATTACAACTATGGGACACCATTGGGTATGCCCATTGTCCTGTCTTGATTGAGCACGGACGGATGAGAGGTCATTGCTCACATGGGGAATTTTGGTTGTTGGTTCCAAAATGATAATACTTGAAATTTATTGGTTTTAACTTTTAGGTTTAGTTATTTATACCTTGATATGAATTGTTAGAGACCTTAGAAACATCAGTGCTGGTATGGGGAAACACTTGCATAGTGAAATTCATTTGTTTAGATGGTTTTTCCTGTTATGTGTTCTGTTGAAATGTGATTATATATGTGATGTGTGATTTTTGATATGATGGAACCTTCGGTTTGAGATGGGCATGCCCGAGTTAGATGGGTGGTTTTCACCACAGGATTGGGAGACATGGACATCGGCATGAGGCAGTACGAATGTCAAGATTGGATTGTACTGAGGATACATGGGTGGTTTTAACCCTGGGATTGGGAAACATGGATGTCGACTTGAGGCAGGATTATTTTCAGGTTGGGCATGGCCCGGGTTACATGGATGGAAACACCATCCGAATTGAGCGGCATGGTCGTAGGGACACGAGGTATAAGATGTGTGGTGACTTAGGTACTATTTTGGTGATTGTCGCTCACCAAGAACTTTGAGTAGTTTTAACACATAGGTACTCCTTGATGAGGTGGTTTTGACCACTCGTGTTGGTATAGGCCCCTGTAGATGCGGTTAAGGTACTTTGGTTGGGGGTGCATACCGTAGGAAGCCACGTGGAAGGTGAGGATCCTCTAGGGGATAACATTGATAATATTGGGTTGGGTGATGAGGCTCTCCATGATTTGTGGATGGATATCATCGTCCCTCTAGTTACTTGATACGAGGGCAGCTATCGTTGTCCCTCCAGTTATTTATTTGATGACGAAAATCTATGTTTCTCCGAGTTACTTCTTGGGTGTGACTTCGGGATGTCGGTACATAAGGAATGAGGTGTCAGGAGGCACAAGGTTCCGGGTAACTATTTTTGGGCGTGCCTTTGAGACATCGGTACTTGATACACATGGTGTTAGGGGTCACATGGTGTCGGGTTATACGACAGAGATTTTTGTATTGCCTGAAGCAGGTGACACTCCATGGTGGCCTCTGAGCAATAGCGGAGCTGATGTTTTCTTATTCATCATACTATTTATTGTTATTCTTATAAATTAATTCATACATAAACACTTATATTAGGTACGCACCGTTGGTTGGTATCCTAATTAGATTTGTCTCACACCCTGAACGAGCACTTCAGGACACATGTATACTTTATGGATTTAAGTGTAGGAAAGTGGCCATCTTCAAGAGATGGGCTGTGTTATTTGTTTCATGGAGACGGTATGGACGTCAGGGACTTACCTAGAGAAAGTTGCCATGTTTTTTTCTTTTATTTATCAGTGTGGTTACTTGTTATAGCTACTGTTGGTTAGCCATGGGCACCCCTTTTTATGTTCAGATAGGTAAGACCTGCTTTGGATGCATGTTTTATTTTTCCTTAGTAGTCACATGTGTTCAGCATGTTGTTGTATTTATTTCCACTATAGTTGTTATATTTATTACTTCCGCTGTTTATTGATATTGAATGTGCTTCGCTCTGCGGGTCTCGTTCGAGTCTGCTATGTCTTTTATTCCTCTAAATATTTACTATTATACTTGGATTAGTACAATTATTATTATCCTCTGAGAGGGTATAGCCTCCCCACTATACCAATCAGACCCTCGCTACTAGTCGACAACCTTTGGTGTTTAGGGGGTGTGCCTTGGGTGGTAACAACTGACCCGTTAAGCACAGTTCAGGTCCAGGTCGTTAAAAAGTGGTATCATAATGGTTGTTGATAGGGATTTAGTAGTAGTGTCTTGTAGACTACTAATGAGTTAGAGACATCTATTTTTATTTCTGTTGGTTTTACTATTTGGGATATGGTAGACTAGAGATAGGTTGTTACTAGGACTAGGTTTCTAGCTTGTTCCTGGGAGCCTGTAGCCCCAGGTACGAGGGATGAACCAAGATTCCATGGGTGGAAATTGTTGTTTGCTTTTTCTCAGATTACAATTCATATGATTTCTACCTCGGTGGCTCACTTGGTGCGTGATTTTATTGATTTTGATATGTAACCCATGACCCTGTGCGGTAAGGGAAGATTGGATTGTGGACCAATATTGAGAGGCATGTTTTCTTGGATTCTAATAGACACATATAAGGGTATTTAAATTTCATAATCTCATGTATGCATTGTGAAGTGATAATGCAATGTGAATAGAAATGAATTTCCATGCTTTGAATGCTCTGAAATATGAATTGGTGAAATTATTGATACAATTTCATGTTTATTGCAATGTGTTATGCCATGATTTGTATATTTGTAGAATTTCATGTGTCAGGGAATTTGGGTCTAGCTCGTGTATGAGCAGGCAGGTAATATCAGTTGAGGTGATTTTGATCACAAGGATTGGGGGACTCGGTCATTGGTTTCAGGCAACGTTAGTTTTCAAGATGGGCATGGACCAAGGTACTTTTTTTACTTGGCTCTGTTAAGGGCAAGTATGGAGGCCATAAGGCTGGGATGCCATGAGGCATGGGTTACAGTGGGAGAGAGTAAGGGTAGTAGTTATGCACTACCTCTTACTACTTTCTTATTTGCGTTGAATATATATAGTTATATATATATGTGATATCTAACCATTTATGGTATTCAGTGGGTTCCTCCTACACGTCTAGATGGAGCGTCAGACGTGTGAGGATACAGTGCCGATGGTGCAGGATTAGGTTCAGGAATCAGTACAGGCAGAGCACGATCCATAGATACAGGCTTAGGGACAGGATCAGGTTCAGGATCCAGTTCAAGCAGGATAGCAGCCGGGTTTGGCAGCATTCGGGCCATGGATCGACGAGCAGCACCATACTGGCCTAGTACATGTCTTGCAGGGGATCAACAGAGGCGTGCATGGTAGAGATCCATCTCTGGCGTACCTAATTTGAATGTTCCAGTCGTAACACCCAATGCTTTTTCAGGGTGAGGGTAGTCCACAGGCGGCCGAGAACTCTATAGAGAGTATGCACATGATCTTCGAGCAGCTCGAGATGCCTCTAGGGCGGAAGGTAAAGTTGGTGACGTACATGCTGAGAGGACTGAAAAAGTTTTGGTTGGATGTGATGGTTCAGGATCGTAGGCATGAAGGAGCTGGCATGAAAGGACATTGATGATATATTCTCTAATCACATATATCCAGAGACACTGAGGGGAGAGAGAGCTCACTAGTTCTCGAGCCTTCAGCAGGGAGACATGTCCGTCATGGACTATGCAGTTACATTCCCCAAGTTTTCTCACATTGCACCTGGTATGGTAAGAAATGATGCGGCTATGGTGACACATTTATAGGATGGCTTATGACACACCATTCGGGACGAGGTGAATATTTTGAGGATGGTTTCCTTTTTGGAGGAGGTGAATCAGATGCTCATAGCAGAGGGAAACTAGAGGGGTAGTCCTAAGGTTTGCCGAGCGACAGCTTCGGGTGACAGTTTGGACAGTGGGATGCGAGGATGAGATGAGTTATAGTAGGGCAGTCAATCCAAGGACCTAGATAGAAAACATTGAAGCATTTCTGTAGTGGTTTACTTCCAATTTGGAAAGTCAGTCCATGTTATGACTCAATGCAATAGGCCTCCAATGGACTGCCAGACATGTGGACAGATCGAGAATCTAGAGTGGTTTTGCAGGCAGCCTTTCTAGACAGCTGGCAGATAGGGATCAGGACAGACGGTGGCATCTGGAGTTGGTTCAGGTTCATTACCAGGATAGGGTAGCTAAGGTTCAAATTCACGTGGCAGATGTGACAAAGACAGTGGGATCCAGCTGAGGGGTCAGTGGCCAGTGGCTGGAGCAGCACCACAGGTAGGTCATGCATCAGGCAGTCATACTTCAAGCCAGGTGCATGCCATGGAGCTGCAATAGGCTGAGCAGGTTTGTGAGCCGACGATAGTTAGAGGTATAACATGGGTGTGGTCGTGATTTCCTCATTCTCTTTTGGAATGACCTGTAGAGGTGTGTCTGTTTTGGGTGCACCTGATGGACAAGACATATGTGGATTGACAATATGTTGGTTAGTGGGATTTTCACCATATCAGGTGAGTGATATATTTTATATATGTATATTTATGAGGATCCATGGGAATCAGGGCATGGAGTATGTGAGTTACATGAGGGGCCATGGGCATCGGGGCATCGAGGATGCGGGTTACTTGAGGTGCCATGGGCATCAGGGCATCGAGGATTCAGGTTATGTGAGGTGATAGGCACTAGGTTTGTTTTGATCATAAACAGGATGCATGACCCCATGGAGGTGGACACCGATATGGTACGTGATGCGTTTGTCTGTCTAAAATGACACGAGATCTCCAATGGGGGGCACGGGTGACGATGCGTCATGGGAGGTCCTTGAGTCCGAAACACAGGTCTGTGAACCTTTGTTTTGAGTTTTTTCAGGTTGAGACCAAGTTTGGTGATTCCTATGGTGGGGACCCCCATGATAAATTCATTCAGAACCATGTGATCGTGAATGTTCAGGATTCTTTGTTCAGGATGGTATGTTCGATGTCGTCCCTGGTTTTTTTTTTGACTGCTTGGGGACAAGCTATTTTAAGGTAGGATGATTTTAAGAACCTGATTTTTTAGAATGGGTAAAATCTTGACCCTGTTTGAATATTCACTCTCTTCTGAGAAATCTAGAGAAATTGGACAATTCTAAGATAAACATTTGAAGTTGGGGAGGTCGTGTAGGTGAGCACGGTTAGTGCCTGGTCTGAATAAACCGTGAAGACAAACTGTGTGAAGTATCTAGGTGAGACAGTGGGCTCTGCACGGGCGGTTCATGGTTGGAAAAACAGTGCGGGATGGTCATGCGATGTTCCTAGGTGATGCAGTGGCAACCACAATGTTGGAAGATGGTTTTCTAAACTATGTGGGTTAACCGTACGACCACTTAAAATTAGAGTTTTTATGTTCCAGGCCACTAGGGAATTCCCATTCTCCACTTTTTCTTCCTTCAAATTTGGGCTACGTGGGGAGAGCTGGCCGGACATTCAAATCCCTCTAGGATCTTCGTCCATACTCTGTTTTTAACATACTTTGATGCCTTAGAACCCCCTCAGTAAGTAATTGATTCCTATGGTGCTGTTTTTCTTGATTTCTATTCATGAACGAGTTGTTGTGGTTTGTGTGGTTTTGATTATTTTGTAGATCTACCGTGTTTTGGGACAAATTAGAGGTTGTTATCGGAGGATTAGCATCATACTAGTACAAGGTAGGTGGTCCATATCTTCTTTCGTGTTGTCGTGGACATTTGTGTGGAGCATCCTATAATACGTTTTAGGATATTTTGAGAAAGACCCTTATTTATCTTATATTGCATCTTATGTTGTTTATGACACCGATGGGACCCCTTTGGGTATGCCCTTTGTCCTGTATTGATCGTGCAGGGTCAGGAGAGAGGTCGTTGATCACATGGGGCTTTTTGGTCAGTGGTTTAAAAAGGATAATAATTGAAATGTATAGGTTTAATGTATTTGGTTTAGTTATTTGAACCTTGATATATATTGTTGGAGACCATAGAAACTTTAGTGCTAGTGTGGGGAATCACTTGCCTAGTCAAATTCATCTGTTTAGATTGTTTTTCCGGTTATGTGTTCTGTTAAAATGCGATTATATATGTGATGTAGGATTTTTCATATGTTGGAACCTTCGGGTTGTGATGGGCATGCCCGAGTTACATGGGTGGTTTTGACCACAGGATTCGGAGACATGGACGTCAGCATGAGGCATTACGGATTTCAGGTTGGTATTGGCCCGAGGATACTTTGGGTGGTTTTAACCCTGGGATTGGGAATCATGGATGTCGACTTGAGGCAGGATGATTGTCAGGTTGGGCAAGGCCTAGGTTAGATGGATGGAAACACCATCCGAATTGAGCGACATGGTCACAGGGACACGAGGTTTAAGATGTGTTGCAACTTAGGTACTATTTTGGTGATTGTCGCTCACCAAGAGCTTTGAGTATTGTGAACAGATAGGTACTCCTTGATGAGGTGGTTTTGAGCACGCGTGTAGGTATAGTCCCCTGTAGATGCGGTTTAGGTACTTTGACTGGGGGTGCATACCGTAGGAAGACACGTGAAAGGTGAGGATCCTCTAGGGGATAACATTGAGAATATCTGGTTGGGGCTGAGGCTCGCCATGATTTGTGGATGGATATCATCATCCCTCTGGTTACTTGATATGAGGGAAGCTATCGTTGTCCCTCCAGTTATTTATTTGATGAAAGAAATCGATGTTTCTCTGGGTTACTTCTTGGGCGTGCCTTCGGGATGTCGGTACTTGAGGAATGAGGTTTCAGGAGGCACAAGGTGCATGGTCACTATTTTTGGGCATGCCTTCGGGACATCGGTACTTGATACATGTGGTGTCAGGGGGCACATGGTGTCGGGTTATAAGAAAGAGATTTCGGTATTGGCCGAAGCAGGTGACACTCCATGGTGGCCTCTGAGAAATATTGGAGCTGGTATTTTCTTGTGCATCATACTGTTTATTAATCTTCTAGTAAATTTATGCCTAATCAAACACTTATATTACATACGCATTGTTGGTTGGTATCCTAATTATATTTTCCTCACACCCTTAACGGGCCCTTCGGGACACGTGCAGACTTTATGGATTAATGTGCAGGAAAGAGGCCATCTTCAGGAGTTGGGTTGTGTTATTTGTTTAATGGAGACGATATGGACCTTGGGGTCATACCTAGATAGAGTTACACTGGTTTTCTTTCTTTTATGTATCAGCGTGGTTACTTGTTTTAGCAACTGTTGGTTATCCATGTGCATCCCTTTTTATGTTTAGGTATGCAAGACCTGCTTTGGATGCATGATTTATTTTTCATTAGTAGTTACATGTGTTCAACATGTGGTTGTATTTATTTCCGCTGCAGTTGTTATATGTATTGCTTCCACTGTTTATTGAGATTGAATGTGCTTTCGCTCTGCGGGTCTGGTTCAAGTCTGCTGAGTCTTTTATTCCGGTACATATTTACTGTTATACATGGATTAGTACAATTATTATTATCCTCTGAGAGGGTATAGCCTCTCCACTATATCTTTCAGACCCTCGCTACTAGTCGTAAGCCTTTGGCGTTTAGGGAGGTGTGCCTGGGGTTGTAACACCTGACCCTTTTAGCATTGTTCGGGTGGCTGTTTGGGTCCGGGTCGTTACAAAGTGGTATAATAAGGGTTGTTGATAGAGATTTAGTAGCAGTGTCTTGTAGAATACTAATGAGTTAGAGACTTCTATTTTTATTTCTGTTGGATTTACTATTTGGGATATGGTATACTGGAGATAGGTTGTTACTAGGATTGGGTTTCTAGCTTGTGCCTGGGAGCCTACAGCCCTAGGTACGAGGGATGAACCAAGTTTCCATGGGTGGGAATTGTTGTTTTCTTTTTCTCAGATTACAATTCATATGATTTCTACCTTGGTGGCTCACTTGGTGCGTGATGTTATTGATTTTGATATGTAACCCATGACCCTATGCGGTAAGGGAAGATTGGATTGTGGCCCAATATTGAGAGGCATGTTTTCTTGGATTCTAATAGACACATATAAGGGTATTTCAATTTCATAATCTCATGTATGCATTGTGAAGTGATAATGCAATGTGAATAGAAATGAATTTCCATGCTTTGCATGCTCTGAAATATGAATTGGTGAAATTCTTGATAGAATTTCATGTTTATTGCAATGTGTTATGCCATGATTTGTATATTTGTATAATTTCATGTGTCAGGGAATTTGGGTCTAGCTCGTGTATGAGCAGGCAGGTAATATCAGTTGAGGTGATTTTGATCACACGGATTGGGGGACTCGGTCATTGGTTTCAGGCAACGTTAGTTTTCAATATGGGCATGGACCAAGGTACTTTTTTTACTTGGCTCTGTTAAGGGCAAGTATGGAGGCCATAAGGCTGGGATGCCATGAGGCATGGGTTACAGTGGGAGAGAGTAAGGGTAGTAGTTATGCACTACCTCTTACTACTTTCTTATTTGCGTTGAATATATATAGTTATATATATATATATGTGATATCTAACCATTTATGGTATTCAGTGGGTTCCTCCTACACGTCTAGAAGGAGCGTCAGTCGTGTGAGGATACAATGCCGATGGTGCAAGATTAGGTTCAGGAATCAGTACAGGCAGAGCATGATCCATAGATACAGGCTTAGGGACAGGATCAGGTTCAGGATCCAGTTCAAGCAGGATAGCAGCCGGGTTTGGCAGCATTCGGGCCATGGATCGACGAGCAGCACCATACTGGCCTAGTACATGTCTTGCAGGGGATCAACAGAGGCGTGCATGGTAGAGATCCATCTATGGCGCACCTAATTTGAATGTTCCAGTCGTAACACCCAATGCTTTTTCAGGGTGAGGGTAGTCCACAGGCGTCCGAGAACTCTATAGAGAGTATGCACATGATCTTCGAGCAGCTCGACATGCCTCTAGGGCAGAAGGTAAAGTTGGTGACGTACATGCTGAGAGGACTGAAAAAGTTTTGGTTGGATGTGATGGTTCAGGATCGTAGGCATGATGGAGCTGGCATGAAAGGACATTGATGATATATTCTCTAAGCACATATATCCAGAGACACTGAGGGGAGAGAGATCTCACTAGTTCTCGAGCCTTCAGCAGGGAGACATGTCCGTCATGGACTATGCAGTTACTTTCCCCAAGTTTTCTCACATTGCACCTGGTATGGTAAGAAATGACGCGGCTATGGTGACACATTTATAGGATGGCTTATGACACACCATTCGGGTCGAGGTGAATATTTTGAGGATGGTTTCCTTTTTGGAGGAGGTGAATCAGATGCTCATAGCAGAGGGAAACTAGAGGGGTAGTCCTAAGGTTTGCCGAGCGACAGCTTCGGGTGACAGTTTGGATAGTGGGATGCGAGGATGAGATGAGTTATAGTAGGGAAGTCAATCCAAGGACCTAGATAGAAAACATCGAAGCATTTCTGTAGTGGTTTTCTTCCAATGTGGAAAGTCATTCCGTGTTATGACTCAATGCAATAGGCCTCCAATGGACTGCCAGACATGTGGACAGATCAAGAATCTAGAGTGGTTTTGCAGGCAGCCTTTCTAGACAGCTGGCAGATAGGGATCAGGACAGACGGTGGCATCTGGAGTTGGTTCAGGTTCATTACCAGGATAGGGTAGCTAAGGTTCAAATTCACGTGGCAGATGTGACAAAGACAGTGGGATCCAGCTGAGGGGTCAGTGGCCAGTGGCTAGAGCAGCACCGCAGGTAGGTCATGCATCAGGCAGTCATACTTCAAGCCAGGTGCATGCCATAGAGCTGCAATAGGCTGATCAGGTTTGTGAGCCGACGATAGTTAGAGGTATAACATGGGTGTGGTCGTGATTTCCTCATTCTCTTTTGGCATGACCTATAGAGGTGTGTCTGTTTTGGGTGCACCTGATGGACAAGACATATGTGGATTGACAATATGTTGGTCAGTGGGATTTGCGCCATATCAGGTGAGTGATATATTTTATATATGTATATTTATGAGGATCCATGGGAATCAGGGCATGGAGGATGTGAGTTACATGAGGGGCCATGGGCATCGGGGCATCAAGGATGCGGGTTACATGAGGTGCCATGGGCATCAGGGCATCGAGGATTCAGGTTATGTGAGGTGATAGGCACCAGGTTTGTTTTGATCATAAACAGGATGCATGACCTCATGGAGGTGGACACCGATATGGTACGTGATGCGTTTGTGGGTCTAAAATGAAACGGGATCTCCAATGGGGGGCACGGGTGACGATGCGTCATGGGAGGTCCTTGAGTCCGAAACACAGGTCTGCGAACCTTTGTTTTGAGTTTTTTCAGGTTGAGACCAAGTTTGGTGATTCCTATAGTGGGGACCCCCATGATAAATTCATTCAGAACCATGTGATCGTGAATGTTCAGGATTCTATGTTCAGGATGGTATGTTCGATGCCGTCCCTGGTTTTTTTGACAGCTTGGGGACAAGCTATTTTAAGGTAGGATGATTTTAAGAACCTGAGTTTTTAGAATGGGTCAAAATCTTGACCCTGTTTGAATATTCACTCTCTTCTGAGAAATCTAGAGAAATTGGGCAATTCTAAGATAAACATTTGAAGTTGGGGAGGTCGTGTAGGTGTGCACGGTTAGTGCCTGGTCTGAATAAACCGTGAAGACAAACTGTGTGAAGTATCTAGGTGAGACAGTGGGCTCTGCACGGGTGGTGCATGGTTGGAAAAACAGTTCGGGATGGTCATGCGATGTTCCTAGGTGATGTAGTGACAACCACAATGTTGGCAGATGGTTTTCTAAACTATGTGGGTTAACCGTACGACCACTTAAAATTAGAGTTTTTATGTTCCAGGCCACCAGGGAATTCCCATTCTCCACTTTTTCTTCCTTCAAATTTGGGCTACGTGGGGAGAGCTGGCCGGACATTCAAATCCCTCTGGATCTTCGTCCATACTCTGTTTTTAACATACTTTGATGCCTTAGAACCCCCTCAGTAAGTAATTGATTCCTATGGTGCTGTTTTTCTTGATTTCTATTCATGAACGAGTTGTTGGGGTTTGTGTGGTTTTGATTATTTTGTAGATCTACCATGTTTTGGGACAAATTAGAGGTTGTTATCGGAGGAGTAGCATCATACTAGTACAAGGTAGGTGTTCCATATCTTCTTTCGGGTTGTCGTGGACATTTGTGTGGAGCATCCTATGGCACGTTTTATGATATTTTGAGAAAGACCCTAATTTATCTTATATTGCATCTTATGTTGTTTATGACACCGATGGGACCCCTTTGGGTATGCCCTTTGTCCTGTATTGATAGTGCAGGGTCAGGCGAGAGGTCGTTGATCACATGGGGATTTTTGGTCAGTGGTTTAAAAAGGATAATAATTGAAATGTATAGGTTTAAAGTATTTGGTTTAGTTATTTGAACCTTGATATATATTGTTGGATACCATAGAAACTTTAGTGCTGGTGTGGGGAATCACTTGCCTAGTCAAATTCATCTGTTTAGATTGTTTTTCCGGTTATGTGTTCTGTTAAAATGCGATTATATATGTGATGTAGGATTTTTCATATGTTGGAACCTTCGGGTTGTGATGGGCATGCCCAAGTTACATGGGTGGTTTTGACCACAGGATTGGGAGACATGGACGTCAGCATGAGGCAGTACGGATTTCAGGTTGGTATTGGCCCGAGGATACTTTCGGTGGTTTTAACCCTGGGATTGGGAATCATGGATGTCGACTTGAGGCAGGATGATTGTCAGGTTGGGCAAGGCCTGGGTTAGATGGATGGAAACACCATCCGAATTGAGCGACATGGTCACAGGGACACGAGGTTTAAGATGTGTGGCAACTTATGTACTATTTTGGTGATTGTCGCTCACCAAGAGCTTTGAGTAGTGTGAACACATAGGTACTCATTGATGAGGTGGTTTTGATCATGCGTGTAGGTATAGTCCCCTGTAGATGCGGTTTAGGTACTTTGACTGGGGGTGCATACCGTAGGAAGACACATGGAAGGTGAGGAGCCTCTAGGGGATAACATTGAGAATATCTGGTTGGGGCTGAGGCTCGCCATGATTTGTGGATGGATATCATCATCCCTCTGGTTACTTGATATGAGGGCAGCTATCGTTGTCCCTCCAGTTATTTATTTGATGAAAGAAATCGATGTTTCTCTGGGTTACTTCTTGGGCGTGCCTTCGGGATGTCGGTACTTGAGGAATGAGGTTTCAGGAGGCACAAGGTGCAGGGTCACTATTTTTGGGCATGCATCCGGGACATCGGTACTTGATACATGTGTTTTCAGGGGGAACATGGTGTCGGGTTATAAGAAAGAGATTTCGTTATTGGCCGAAGCAGGTGACACTCCATGGTGGCCTCTGAGAAATATTGGAGCTGGTATTTTCTTGTGCATCATACTGTTTATTAATCTTCTAGTAAATTTATGCCTAATCAAACACTTATATTACATACGCATTGTTGGTTGGTATCCTAATTATATTTTCCTCACACCCTGAACGGGCCCTTCGGGACACGTGCAGACTTTATGGATTTATGTGCAGGAAAGAGGCCATCTTCAGGAGTTGGGTTGTGTTATTTGTTTAATGGAGACGATATGGACCTTGGGGTCATACCTAGATAGAGTTACACTGGTTTTCTTTCTTTTATATATCAGCGTGGTTACTTGTTTTAGCTACTATTGGTTATCCATGTGCATCCCTTTTTAAGTTCAGGTATGCAAGACCTGCTTTGGATGCATGATTTATTTTTCATTAGTAGTTACATGTGTTCAACATGTGGTTGTATTTATTTCCACTGCAGTTGTTATATATATTGCTTCCACTGTTTATTGAGATTGAATGTGCTTTCGCTCTGCGGGTCTGGTTCAAGTCTGCTGAGTCTTTTATTCCTGTACATATTTACTGTTATACATGGATTAGTACAATTATTATTATCCTCTGAGAGGGTATAGCCTCTCCACTATATCTATCAGACCCTCGCTACTAGTCGGAAGCCTTTGGCGTTTAGGGAGGTGTGCCTGGGGTGGTAACACCTGACCCGTTTAGCATTGTTCGGGTGGCTATTTGGGTCCGGGTCGTTACAAAGTGGTATAATAAGGGTTGTTGATAGAGATTTAGTAGCAGTGTCTTGTAGAATACTAATGAGTTAGAGACTTCTGTTTTGATTTCTGTTGGATTTACTATTTGGGATATGGTATACTGGAGATAGGTTGTTACTAGGACTGGGTTTCTATCTTGTTCTTGGGATCCTGCAGCCGCATGCATGAGGGATGGGCCAAGTTTCCATGGGTGGGAATTTTTGTTTGGTTTTTCTGAGATTATAGTTCATATGATTTCCACCTCGGTGGCTCACTTGGTGCGTGATGTTATTGATTTTTATATGTAACCCACGACCTTGTTTGGTAAGGGAAAATTGGATCTTGGCTCGATATGGAGAGGCTTGTTTTCTTGGATTTTGATAGACACATTTAAGGTTATTTCAATTTTATAATTGCATGTATGCTTTGTGAAGTGATAATTCCATGTGAAAAGAAATGAATTTTCATGCTTTGTATGCTCTGAAATGTGAATTGGTGAAATTACTGATACAATTGCGTATTTATTGCAATGTGTTATGCCATGATTTTTATATTTTTATAATTGCATGTGATAGGGAATTTGAGTCTATCTCTTGTATGAGCAGGAAGGTACTATCAGTTGAGGTGATTTTGATCACCAGGATTGGGTGAATCAGTCATTGGTTTAAGGCAATGTTAGTTTTGAAGATGGGCATGGCCCAAGTTACATTTTTTACTTGGCTCTGTTAAGGGCGAGTAAGGAGGCAATATGGCCGAGATGCCGTGAGGCATGGGTTGCAGTGGGAGAGAGTAAGGGTAGTAGTTATGAACTACCTTTTACTACTTTCTTATCTTCGTTGAATATATATATATATATATATATCCATATATATATATGGGATATCTGACCATTTATAGTATTCAGTGGGTTCCTCCTACGCATCAAGATGGAGTGTCAGACATGTGAGGATACAGTGCCGCTGGTGCAGGATTATGTTCAGGATTTAGTACAGGCAGATCACGAGCCATAGGTACAGGCATAGGGATAGGATCAGGTTTAGGATCCAGTGTAATCAGGATAATAGCCGGGTTTGGCAGTGTTCGGGCCATGGATCAACGAGCAGCTCCGAGCTGGCCTGGTACATGTCTTGCATGGGATCGACAGAGGCGTGTATGGTAGAGATCCATCTTTGGTGTACCAAATGTAAAAGTTCTTATCAAAACACCCAACGCTTTTTTTTTATGGTGAGGGTGGTCCACAGGCGGCTGAGAACTCTATAGAGAGTATGCACATGATCTTCGAGCAGCTCGAGATGCCTCTAGGGTGGAGGGTAAAGTTGGCGACGTACATGCTGAGTGGACTGGTAAAGCGTTGGTTGGATGTGATGCTTCAGGATCATAGGCATGAAGGGGCTGGCATGAAAGGACTTCGAGGATATGTTCTTTGAGCACTTATATCCAGAGAAACTGAGGGGAGAGAGAGCTCAATAGTTCTTCTAGGTGAATTTTTTGAGGTTGGGTTCCTTTTTGGAGGAGGTGAATCAGACGCTCATAACAGAGGGAAAATAGACGGATATTCTTAAGGTTATCCGAGCGACAGCTTCTGGTGACGGTCTGGATATTAGGAAGCGAGGATGATATGAGTTATATTAGTGAAGTCAAGACAAGGACCCAGATAGAAAACCTTTTAGTAGTTCTAAAGTGGTTTTTTTCCAATGTGGATAGCCAGGTCGTGTTCGGACTCAATGCGATAGGTGTCCAATGGAGTGCCATGCATGTGGATAGATCGAGAATCTAGAGTGGTTTTGCAGGTAGCCTTTCTAGATAGCTAGCAGGCAGGGACCAAGACAGACGGCGGCATCTGGAGTTGGTTCAGGGTCGGTACCAGGATAGGGTAGTTGAGGTTCAACTGCACATGGTGGATGTGTCAAAGACAGTGGGATCCAACTGAGGGGTTAGTGGCTGGTGGCTAGATTAGCACTGAAGGGAGGTCATGCATCAGGCAGTCATACTTCAATCCAGGTGAATTCCTTAGAGCTGCAATAGGATGAGAATGTTTGTGGGATGATGATAGTTAAAGGTATACCATGGGTGTGATCGTGATTCCCTCATTCTCTTTTGGCATGACCTGTAGAGGTGTGTCTGTTTTGGGTGCACGTGATGCACAAGACCTATGTGGATTGACAATATGTTGGTCAGTGGTATTGGTTCTATATCAGGTTGGTGATATTTTTTATATATGTATATGTATGAGGTTTCATGGTAATCAAGGAATTGAGGATGCGAGTTACATGAGGTGCCATGGGCATCAGGGCATCAAGGATGCGGGTTACTTGAGGTGCCATGGGTAGCGGGGCATCGAGGATGCGGGTTACTTGAGGTTCTAGGCACCGGGTTTGTTTTGACCATCGATGGGATGCATGACCTCATGGAGGTGGACACCCATATGGTGAGAGATGTGTTTGGGTGTCTAAAATGACACGAGATCTCCAATGAGGGGCACAGGTGACGATGCGTCATGGGAGGCCCTTGAGTCTGGAACATAGGTCTGCAAACCTTCGTTCTGAGTTTTTTCGGGTTGAGACCATGTTAGGTGATTCCTATGGTGGGGACCCCCATGATAAATTCATCCAGAACCATGTGATCATGAATGTTCGGGTTTCTTTGTTCAGGATGCTATGTTCGGTTCCATCCAGGGGTTTTTTTGATAGCTTGGGGACGAACTATGTTAAGGTGGGATGATTTTAAGAACCTAGGTTTTTAGAACGGGTCAAAATCCTGACCCTATTTGAATTTTGACTCCCTTCTGAGAAATATAGAGAAATTGAACAAACCTAGGATAAATATATGAAGTTGGGGAGGTCGTGAAGGTGCGCACAGTTAGTGCACGGTCTGAATAAACCATGAAGACAAACTGTGCGAAGAATCTGGGTGAGACAGTGGGATCCACACGGGTGGTGCATGGTTGGACAAATAGTGCGGGATCGTCGTGCGATGTTCCTGGGTGAGGCAGTGGCAACCACAATGCTGGCGTACAGTTTGCTAAACTATGTGGGTTAACCATATGACCACTTAAAATTAGAGTTTTTATGTTCCAGGCCACCCGGGAATTCCCATTCTCCTCTATTTCTTCCTTCAAATCAGGGCTACGCGAGGAGAGCCATCCGGACCTTCAAATCCCTCTTGGATCTTCGTCCAAACCCTGTTTTTAACAACATTTGATGCGTTGGAACCCCCTCAGTGAGGCATTGATTCCTTTGGTGAGGTTTTTCTTTATTTCTGTTCTTGAATGAGTTGTTGGGGTCTGTGTGGTTTTGATTCTTTTGTAGATCTACTTCTTTTTGGGACAAATTAGAGGTTGTTATCGAAGGAGTAACATCATACTAGTACGAGGTAGGTGGTGCATATCTTCTATCGTGTTGTCATGGACATTTCTGTGGTGCATCCTATGGCACGTTTTAGTGTATTTTGAGAGAGACCCTAATTTATCTTCTATTGCATCTTATATTGTTTATGACACCGATGGGAACCCTTTGGGTATGCCCTTTGTCATGTATTGATTGTGTCGGGTCGGGTGAGAGTCCGTTGCTCACATGGGGCTTTTTGGCCGGTTGTGGAAAAATGATAATACATGAAATGTACTGGTTTAAACTATTTAGTTTAGTTATTTGAACCTTGATATAAATTTTTTGAGACCTTAAAAACTTCAGTGCTGGTGTGGGGCATCACTTGCCTAGTGAAATTCATCTTTTTAGATGGCTTTTCCTGTTATGTGTTCTGTTAAAATGCGATTATATATGTGATGTGTGATTTTTCAAATGATAGAAACTTCAGGATGTGATGGGCATGACCCGAGTTACATTGGTGGTTTTGACCATGGTATTGGGCATCATTGACGTCATCTTGATCAAGTACGACTGTTAGTTTGGGCTTGGACTGAGGTAACTTTGTGTGTTTTAACAACGATATTGGGCATCATGGACGTCAACATGTGACAGGATGACTGTCACGTTGGGCAGGGCCCGGGTTACATGGATGGAAAGGCCATTAGAATTGAGAGGCATGGTCATAGGGACTTGAGGTATTAGATGTGTGGTTGCTTAGGTACTATTTTGGTGATTACCACTCACCCGGAACATTGTGTAGTGTGCACACATAGATACTCCCTGATGAGGTGGTTTTGACCACTCATGTGGGTAGAGGCCCCCATAGATGCGATTTTGGTACATTGGTTGGGGGTGCTTTCCGTAGGAAGCCACGTTGGAGGTGAGGAGCCTCTAGGGGATAGCATTGAGGCAATTGGGTTGGGGGATGAGGCTCAGCGTGATTTGAGGGAGGATATTGTCATCCCTACGATTAGATGATTTGAGGGCAGGTATCATTGTCCCTTCGGATATTTATTTGAGGACAGGACTCACTGTTCCTCCGGGTTACTTCTTGGGCATGCCTTCGAGACGTCGGTACTTGAGGCATGAGGTGTCAGGAAGCACAAGCTGCCTAGTCACTATTCTTGGGTGTGCCTTCGAGACGTCGGTACTTGAGACACACAGTGTAAGGGGGAACATGGTTCCTGGATATACGACAGAGATTCTGGCATTGGAAAAAGTAGGTGACAGTCCATTGTGGTCGCTGAGCACCAATAGAGTTTGTGTTTACTTGTGCATCGTACTGTTTACTGTTCTTCTTATAAATGCATTCATTCTTAAACACTTATATTAGGTACGTACCATTGGGTGATATCCTTTTGAGATTTGTCTCACACCCTACAGGGGCCCTTCAGGACGCGTGCAGACTTTATAGATTTACATGCAGGAATGTGGCTAGCTTTAGAATTTGGGTTGTGTTAGTTGTTGCATGGAGATGTTATGGACCTTGGGGTGTTACCTAGCTAAAGTTACCCTATTTTGTTTTATTTTCTATATTAGCATGTTTAATTATTTTAGCTACTGTTGGTTATCCATGGGTGCCCCTTTTATATTCAGATATGTAAGACCTACTGAAATAAAATTTTTATTTTTCAGTAGTAGTTACATGTGTTCAGCATGCTATTTTATTTATTTATACTTTGTTATTATATTTATTGCTTCTTCTGTTTATTGAGATTGAATGTGCTTCCACTCTACGGGTTTGGTTCGAGTCTATTGAGTCTTTTAATCCGCTGCATCATTACTGTTATACTTGGACCAGTAACATTATTATAATCCTCTGAGAGGATATTTCCTCCCCACTATACCGATCAGACCCTCACTGCTAGTCGCAAGACTTTGGCATTCGGGGAGGTGCACATAAGGTGGTAACACCCAACCCGTTGAGCACTGTTCGGGTGGATGTTCGTGTCCAGGTTGTTACAAATTAAACCTTAACTTGTAGTTTTCCTTGGTCAAGGGTAGGTTAACCTCCTATATAATGGTGAAATAATTGTTATTAAATTGTACAAAAAACATATACATTAATATTATATCATATATGATCTTTTAATATTCCTTTGTTAATAATATTTTAGTATTATCGTCGTTTCGGGTGTTAACTGATTCCGTTTCTTTTATATGATTTGTTACATAAGTAATGATTGTTATTGATAGGATGTATCTTATTCATATTCATAATGGTATTATGTCTTTAAAAATTATTTTTAATCATCTAATGAAATTTATAATGGAATGGATACGATGGGGAATGAATCTCATTGCGTTCCTGGAGACGGTAATCTTTACGTTCACATGAGCGACAATATCATTTTCTTGATTTTAAGATAATATATAATTGGATATGATATCATATATAAAGAATCATTATCATGTTATATTAGTGATTTAAATCAATTATACATCATTATTATACCCATTCAAATAATAATTTATTGAATAACAACAAGACAACGATGTGGAGACGGTAAGCCGTACGTACGGACATATGGTGACATATCATTCAAAGGATAGATAGAATAAGGAATATGGTTGTCCAATAATTATAAAAAATTACAATATATAGATGGTTCTATATTTATTGTTTTAGAATGGGAACAACAAAAAAATAGGTAGTGGAAGAAGATAGGAACTTGAATGAGGTGATGAAATATTTTTCTTTCTTTGGGTTCTTCCTTTTGATTTGATAGAAATGTCTCCTTAGGATGGATTTATGTATAACATAAGGCCTCTAGGATGAAGGGAGGATAGTTGGTAGGGTATTTGGGTAGGGGTTGACCGATCCAAATGGATTTGAAATGGGAATTTGATGGAAGGGGAAGTGCCTTTTTATAAGAGGGGTGAAGGGCACCATAGGATAAGCTAGAAATATTATTTTATAATAAAATAATTTTCGGTTTATAATGGATAAAAAATTAATTATTTAGAGGATAAGATGGGTATGGGTCACAAGACACTCTACCAATTGGTTTTAGATAGGTTTGGGTCACTATATTAACTTTATCTTTTAGATTTAACTCTTGGTTAAATAATTTGACATTTACCATGTCTCTTGGTATTTTTATAATATATGGTTAATAAACATACTATAAACATCAAAGAGAACCTCAATTGGTTCTTTAATGGAATATATAATATTATTTCAGACTTTTGACCGAACCTTAGTTGTTTTGGAATAGAATATCAATAAAAAATATAATATATGTTTTACAAACTATTTTATGTCAATTTTGACACTATTTGGCCTTTTGTTTTTTCTATAATCATAATAGAATTATAACATCAAAAAAAATTAATCTAAACAACCCTAACATGTAATATTATCCTATAAAATTAGTGTAATTCATAAAAAGTCTCAATTTACATTTATTTGGATTTTAATAATATCAATTATTTTAATATATCAATAATTAGGTAATTACTGCACCCTCATTGATTCATAAATTAATTAAATTATATAATGTCTAAAAAATACAAATAAAATACCACTATGTAGTAAATATTGTTATATTTATAATGAATATTTATATTCTAATTTATCATATGTGTATGCTTATATTAAAAAAAATTTAATTATTAAACATTGATTTTAACACTTTTAACTCTTCTTTGAATTAAACAATAATAAATGTCCCAATCTAATCCAAGTGGTCCTAAAGGATCATATTTTAAGACTGAGGTTGTTTTTGGTCTAATAAAACTTATCCAATAGAATTAGGAAATGAGTTTGGGTAATAATAATATGATTTTTACCCTTAATTACTATATTTACGTTTAATTATGGTAAATAAAAGTAAAAAGTTACTATTCACCAAAATTTATTTTCATCTTATTTAACCAAATTATCCTTACTGATATCAACCATGTCTCTCAGATTTTTGAAATTCAACTCACTGTAGCAGTAAAATTATGTTTTATGTAAATTTGCAAATACTCCTAGGAGGTGGGTAAATGAGGGTAAACAGTTCAACACAAATTTTATATATCTAAAATTATTATAAACCGACTCCAATGATTTACATTGAACCTATGGAGGTATTACGTATTTATTTTGACCTAAAATTAATTTAAATAAAATTAATAGTTATTTCAATAAAAAATTTGGTATTAAACTATAACTGAGTGTTTTTCACTATTCATCAATAAATTGAATGTTTATAGAAAAATACCAAAAATTCACCCAAACATAATTTAGATATTACAAATCCAAAAATGAAGTCTATTTTGCGAGATAAAATTTATAAATTCACAATAGGGGGTATTACTAATCATAACTGCTAGTTTTATTGGTTGTAGTGTGTTAGAACTCGAAGTTGTGTACAACACATGCTATTGTATTATTCATAAAGAAGTGTACCATGAAATCTTGGGGTGTTACATTCTCCCCCCTTCAAATAATTTTTTCCACAATATTTCTAGAATATTACTGCACAAAATGACTCAGGAGGTTCTTCATCAAAAGTTCCTTGGGTTCGCATGTTGGCTCTTCCATCTTATGGTTTCTCCCTAGAACTTTTACCAGAAGGGTCTTCCAGTTTCTTAGCACTTGTTATCTTGTGTCAAGAATCTTGGAAGGCTCATCACAATAAGAAAGATCAGGTTCCAGTTCTAATTTATCATAGGTGAGTTCACGCATTGGGTCAGACATGTATTATCTCAACAGTGATACGTGGAACACACCATGATCTTTAGAGAGACATAGCGTCATTTCCAAACAGTAAGTTACATCCCCAGTTCGTTCCAGAATTTATAAAGGCCCGATGTACCTGGGACTCAATTTAACCTTCTTACCAAAACATATAACACCCTTTCACGGAGATACCTTCATGAAAACATAATATCCTACCTGAAATTACTATTCATTCCTTTGGATGTCGGTATTGCACTTCTGCCTACATTGAGCTGCTTTGATGTGGTTTTGAATTACCTTCACCAATTTCATCATTTCCTCCACAAGCACTCGGCCTACGTGTTTTTATTCACCAACATCATCCCAACATGTTGGTGTGCTACATCTTTTTCTGAATAACACTTCATATTGTGGCATCTGAATACCTGAATGGATGCTATTGTTATAGGAAAATTATACCATAGGTTAATATTTATCCAACATACCTTCATAGTCATGTCCTAATGATCTAAACATATCTTCTATGGTTAGTATAGTCTGTTCGGATTGTCCATCAGTTTGGGGGTTGTATGCAGTGCTCAAATGATGTTTTGTATCTCGGATTTCTGAAAACATTTCCAGAATCTTGATGTAAAACGGGTTTCACGATCAGAAACAATCGATAGTTATACTCCATGAAGTCTTAATACTTCATTAATATATAGTCTTTCTAAACATTCAAGTGGTAAATCTTCTCATATAGCAAGAAAATGTGCTGACATGGAAAGATGATCAACAATGAACCATATTGCATCATTTCTTCTATGAGTCTTTGTTTTCCCCATGAAAAATTCCATCGTGATATCATTCAAATTCAACTCAGGTATGGGAAGAGGTTTCATGACTCTTCTGGGATATTTCCTTCCAGCTTTCACTTGTTGAAAAAAAAAATCTTAACACAAAATTATCAATATCTCACTTCATGTTGTCCCACTAAAAATGTACCTTCAAATCTCTATACATCTTAGTGCTACCAGGGTTTATAGATAAATTGGAACTATTAGAATCATCCAACAATTTCCTTTTTAATTCAGGTATATCGGGAACACAAAGTCTCTTCCCAAATTTCAAAATTCCATCTTCATACACAAAGTCACTCAATCTCTCATCATTCACAGCTTTAATATTCTTTTGAAACACTTCATTATCGGTCTGAGAACTATTTATCCTCTCTAGTAAATATGGTTTGGCAACCCTTTGAAAAATTATTTATGTTTCAACTTCCATGGTTATTACCATATCCATATTTACTAGATCCACAAAAATAGGATCCATTTCAACTCTCACCTTGTTCAAAACTCTATGATATTTTCTGAACAAAGCATCTGAAGTATTATTTTCTTCTCCGGGTGGTAGTGTATCGTGAAATCATAATCCTTTAGTTGTTCAAGCCATCTCCTTTTCCTCATGTTGAGTTCATTCTGTGAGAAAATATACTACAAATTCTTGTGATCAATATATATCTCACATTTTTCACTATAGAGATAATGTCTTCATATCTCCAATGAAAATATTACTGCTGCTAACTCCATATTGGGAGTAGTATTGTTTTGATAATGAATTTTTAGTTATCGTGATGTATAGGAAATAACCCTATCATTCTACAAAAGGACACAACCAAGTCCTTTCATTGATTCATCACTGTAAATAACAAACCCATAATTCCCCACTGGTAGAGTCAATATAAGATCATTGACAAATCTTATCTTGATTTATTCAAAAAATTCTTCACATTATTTTGTTCAAACAAATTTCACCCCTTTACGTGTGAGAATCGTTAATGGGTGAGCCAATCAGGCAAAATTTTGGACGAAATTCCAATAATAACCTGTTAAACCAACAAAACTGTGTACCTCAGTTATACTCGTCAGTGCTGGCCATTATTGGATTTCTCTTATCTTAGAAGGATCAACGGAGATTCCATCCATAGAGATGATATGACCAATAAAAGAAATCTCTTAAATCCAGCATTCAAACTTTCTAAACATCCCATATAATTCATGTCTTCTAAGAGTCTGCAATAAAATGCGCATATGATTTCATGATCTTCGTAGATTTTAGAGTATACCAAGATATCATCAACAAATACCACTACAAAGTCATCAAGATATTCCTTGAAAACTCTATTAATTATATCGATGATGGCATAGGATGCATTAGTCAATCCAAAATGCATTACTATAAACTCATAATGCATGTACCTGGTTCAAAATTCTGTTTTCAGAATGCATTCTTTCTTCACAAACAATTGGTGATATCCAAATCGAAGGTCAATCCTTGAAAATTATTGATCTCCATGACGGTGGTCAAATAAATCATTATGTGGGGTAAGAGATACCTGTTCTTTATTGTTATATCATTGATCTCCATGTAGTCAATGCACCACCTCATAGATCCATCTTTATTCTTAACAAAAAGGAAAGGGGCTCCCCATGGTGAAACACTAGAGCGAATAAATCTTTTATTACTCAATTCCTCTAGTTGTATCCTTAGTTCCACAAATTCTACAGTGGCCATTCAATAAGGGCTCTTTGATATGGTCTTTGACCTATGAATTAAATAAATGGAAATCTCAATTTCTTGTTATGGAGGATGTCGAGGTAAATCCTTTGAAAACACATTAACATATTCATTCACAATAGGTACATCCTCTATTTGAACATTACATTCCTCACCCACAGTTATTTCATTCTATTCCTTACAAATAATTGAATTTAGTTGAGATACTAGGGGTGGACCTAGATAATAATTAGGTGGTGACGTTTCATCTCTAAAGATAAGGTACTTGTTATCCTCATAAAAAATTCTAAAATTCTTCTTCTTACAATAAATATTCACATCATGGTCCAAAATCCAATCCATAATAAGGATTATATCAAATTCCATCATGGGTATGACAATGAGATCAGAAGATAAAGAACATTTATATGCTCTAATGGGGAAAACTTCAAATAAATTTATTTCAATGATACTTACCTTAAGAGTTTTTACTGAAAAATACCTTGTTAAATCAAATTTGAAATATAAAATTTTCCTAGAAAACCAGGAATATATGAAAAAGTGAGATAATCCAGAATCAAATAAATAATTTTCTAAACATCAGGAAACCATTAAATTACATGACACTTCATATTTCAGAGTTTCAACCTCAGTAGTAGTGATATCATAATCTTGGGCTTGATCCTTTGGTAATTCTTGAGGTAACATCTGTTAATTCTTAGGACATTTATTCACATATTACCCTATTCTCTAGAATTGTATAATTCAATATCAACAGCCTCTTTCTTCCCCTTGCAATCACATGCTTGGTGGAATGTTTCACCACACTTGTAACAGACTCACATTCCCTTCATGAAAGTACCAGGGTGCTTCTTCCCACATTTTATTAAGGATGGATATTCAACATTTCCCTTCTTCCCCTTATTTCCATTTCTATATTGTTCAACATATATCATCTTCTATTTCTTTTCTTTAAATTCATAAGACTTAGAGAATTATTTTTCTTTCTTGATAGCACATGAGCAAATATCTTCGTACAATGAGAAGGATTTTGAGACAAATGCTTTACGGAGAAATGGCTTTAACCCATCAAAGAAATGATCAATCTTACTTCTTGGATAATTAATATAATCTACATCATGCCTCGCTAACCCTATAAATTTAGCTTAATACTTTTCAACATTTTCATCATCCTTTTTCCTTAGACTCAGAAATTTTCATTCCATATCCGCTGGATTGTCATGAGGAATGTATTTTTCTAAGACAATTTCTTTATACTGCCTCCATTCTATATTTTATACTTCATCATCTTTCTTTGTGTTTTGAATCAATGACAACCATTGATCTGCATATCCTGTGTGGTGGTAAACTACCATGACAACTTCTTCCATTTCAATACTTCCCAAGGCATGGAATATTTTTTCTAAGGAATGTATCCATTGATCAGGTACTACTGGAGGTGTACCAACATTGAATGTGGGTAGTTGTTTACTCATGAAGTGATCTAACATTGATCCTCCACACTGTGGATCTGGGTGCTCCAAACATGTAAGGTTATTATTCATAACCTGAGTGAGTTCTCCCAGTATGGTGATTATATGATCAACACCAGTTGCATCACCAACTCCACTATAATTATCTTGAGTAGGAGGTCAATCCAAACATGGATTGTTTGCATTGATATGGTTTCCATTCCTTACACTAGGTTCCATTTCTAAAAAATGGAAAATACTAATTCAGTTTATGAATCGATATACATAAATACAAACTTGTAAAACACTTAACATAAATTGAACAGTTTATGGATATAATCCATAATCATAAAAATGATTTTTTGGGGATGTATATACTCCTAAATCATTCATAATGGGATTTAAAGAAAATGAGAATTATCTTAAGCCTATCCCATGGGACTTTCGTAACCAATAGTGCAGAAAGGACCGTTGTCTTGCACTGGTTCACATTCGAGTCTAGCTCAATGAGGGTTTTTCAGGTTTTACCCATAGGTACATCTTTGACAGAGTTGCCTCTACTTTCTCTTATCCAGACAAAGATGTATTTCTTGGAAAACTCACAAAAGATCTACAATACCAAAATTCTATAAAGTTATTCTATACTAATTCTCAAAGACTATCTGAGGGCTACGTGCTCTAATACATGTTTATTTAAAACTAGTTTCCATATTTTGTACTAAACGTCCTCTGATACCAATTGAACACCTTGACCCCAAAAGCCTAGAGTCAGTGCATTATTATGTATCATTGGCATTATCACAAAATATCTAGTCTCAAAAGTCTGATTAGTTTATTAGAATTTGATGTACTAGATACATTATAAGGTTTACATTACAGCATAAATTTGAAAACTACAAAAACATTGTTTCCATGGAAAACTCTAACATCCCATAGAATATACATGTAGGTCAATAATAATATACCTCTTCACATCCTGGAAAAAATGAAGCATAGAAAGGGGTGATCTCAAATTCTCAGTAAGGATACCAATATAGCAGAAAGTTTCATAATTAAGGAAAAACATTTAAGGAAAGTTTAAAACTAAAAAAAGAATTTTCAACATAAAATTCATCATAATATGGAAAATATGATTCAAAATAATTCAGTTTATATTCTCACGTGGATATTCTACTAGTCGAATAATCACATTCAATATCAATATCCACTTTCATAATGATGGAATGCATAATTCTAGACATTCATAACCACAAATTCAAAGCCTTGTGTTAAGACACTAGTTTTTCTCATGAGACCTACTGATGCATCGAGGAGTTATAGTGGGCTCCACCCATCACTTAATATGTCCAATGCATTCCTCATATGTAATGTTATAAACATAACATAAACATTTTTATTAAAAATATCATCAGAAATGTAAATACTTTATCCATAAACCATGAATGGTATGAAATAACACATCCATAGTCAATCATATCACAAATCCTTAAATACAATATGGATGTTTTGTATCATAATAAATCAACTTCAAACAAACATAAAATCCATCAAAGGATGTTGATATATATGAACACAATACCTTTTTAGAGAAATATCTCTTTCTATTTTGAAATCATTTAAATGTCACGTAATTTTAAAAAAAACATTTATATTTTAAAATATTATTATAAGCTTGTAAGACAATATTCGACATTTTTATAATGTCTTAATATAGCCACACCCTCCATATAAGTTAAAAAAGAATTCTTACCATAATTTTTTCGAAAAGGTCATAAGTTACCTTGTTTGGAAAATGACGGAATGATTCCCTTCAACCCATTTTTTAAAAAGTCAAACAAGGTTATAAATGACTTTAAACCATAATATAGTAAATAGTAAAAATGTTTTGGAATGGATTTTTAAGAAACATGTATGTGGATGATAAATATGTCACTGTATATACATTCGTAAAAACAACCTCGGATAATAATGAGATTGTGAAATTAACCGTTAACATGTAATTTTCCTTTGTTGAGCATAGGTTAACCTCCCATATAATGTTGAAATAATTTTGATTAAATTATACATGAATAATATATATTAATATGATATCATATATGATCTTTTAATATTGCATTGTTAATAAAATTTTAGTATTATCGTCGTTTCAGGTGTCAACTGATTTTTTTCCTTTATATGATATGTTACGTAAGTAATGTTTTTTATGGATAGGATGTATCTTATTCATATTCCAAATGATATTAAATCTTTAAAAAATATTTTTAATCATCTATTGAAAATTATTCTTGAATGGATATGATGGAGAATGAATCTCATCACGTTCGTGGAGACGGTAATCTGTACGTACACGGGAGTGACAATATAATTCTTTTGATATTAAAAAAATATATAATATGATGGTATATCATATATAAAAAATAAATATCATTTTATAATTATTATTTATATCAATTATACATCACTATTATACCCATCCATATAATAATATGTTGAATAACAACTACACCGCGACGGGGAGACGGTAAGCCGTGCGTACACACGTGTGGTGACATGTCATTCAAAGGATGGATAGAATAATGAATATGGATATATAATATTTATAATAACATCATAGTTTATATAAGATACTGGAGTTATTATTTTATAAAGGAAACAAAAAAGAAAGTGGATGTAGAAGAAGAAAGTAACATCAAAGAAGTGATGAAATATTTACCTCTTCTTAAGGTTCTTCCTTTTGATATGATAAAAAGGGATCCTTACGTTAGCTTCATGACTAAAGGAATGTCTCTAGGATAAATGGAGGACTGTTGAGACGGCATTTTAGTACGGGTTGGGCATGAAAAAGTCTTTGAAGATGTGAATTTGGGGGAAGGGGGAGTGCCTTTTTATATGAGGGGTGAGGGGAACCATAAAGAAATCTAGAAATATTATTATATAATAAAATCATTTTCGGTTTATAATAGCTCAAAAATAAATTATTGAATGTATAAGTTGGGTATGGGTTGAAAACCAGTCCACCAATAGGTTTTATATAGGCTTGAATCACTATATTAACTTTATCGTTTAGATGTAACTCTTAGTTAAATAGTTTGACATTTACCATGTCTCTTTGTATTTTTATATTATATATTTAATAAACATACTATAAACTTCCAAGAGAACCTAAAATGGTTCATTAATGACATATATAATGTTATTAATGACCTTTTGCTGGACCTTTAATTTTTAGAAACAGAATATCAAAAAATAATATTATATTTGTTTTAAAAACTATTTTATGACAATTTTGACACTATTTGGTATTTTGTTTTTTTCTAAATTCATAATAGCATTATTACATAGAAAAAAATTCTTTTGACAAACCCTAACATGAAATATTAACCAAAAAAAATATTTGAATTCAAAAAATATCTCAAATTACATTTATCTAGATATTTATAATATCAATTATTTTAATATTTCATTAATTATGTACTTACTACAACATCATTGTGTCATAAATAAATTAAATTACATAATTTATAAAAAATATAAATAAAATACCATTATGTAACAAATATTCTAATATTTATAATGAGTTTATATAGTCTAATTTATCTTATGTTTATCCCTATATTATAAACTTTTTAGTTATTAAACTTTGAATTTCACACTTTTTGATCTTCTTTGAATTAAATAATAATAAAAGTCCTAATGTAATCCAAGTGGACCTAAAAGATCATATTTTAATCCAAAGTTTGTTTTGGTGGTATTAGATTTATCCAATAGAATTATGACATCTGTAAGAGTAATAAAAATATCATTTTTACCCTTAATTACCCTATTTACTTTTAAACTTGGTAAATAAAAGTAAAAGTTACTATTCAAAAAAAAATTATTTTCTTCTTATTGAACCACATTTTACTTTCTAATATTAACCATGTCTCTTGTTTTTTTGAAATTAAAATCATAGAATTGGTAAAATTAAGTTTTATGTAAATTTTCAAATGATCCCAGGAGGTGGTTAAAAGACAGTAAAATGTTCAATTAAATTTTTATTGATTTAAATTATTATAAACTGACTCCGAGGAATTACATTTAACTTATATAGGTTTTATGTATCTATTTTGACCTAAAATTAATTTATATAAAATAAATAATTATTTAAATAAAATTTTTTTTAAACTATAACTCGGTGTTCTTCACTATTGATAAAAATTTGAATGTTTTCAAAAAAATACTAAAAATTCACCCTAAGATAATTTTGATATTCCAAATACAAAAATGAAGTCAATTTTGAATGATAAAAATTATAAAATTTCAAAAATGGGGTATTACTATTCTTAATGGCTAGTTTGATAGGTTGTGTTGTGTTAGAACATGAAGTTGCGTACAACACACGCTATTGTATTATTCAAAGAGAAGCGTACCGTGGAAGCGTGGAGTGTTACATCTAATATTGCAAACAATATCATTCAGAATTTTTAAATCACAAAATGAACAATAGTTTCCATGATGTTTGATCCAACTTGTGTCATATTAGTGATGTATATGGGTATTTATTTCTATTGTAATCCATGTTAATCCATTGGAATTAATAGTGGAATTTTTAAGATTTATGTACTGTGTTTTATTCCTTTTCTATATTATCATACTTTAATCTAACAATTTTATATTTAGTAAAGATATAAGGAATACGATTTTATTTTTTGTTATATCAGGTACATCATTAGAATGTTTTTCAACTTCTTTATGAATTAGAAAAAAACTCATCTTGATTTCTCATTCATTGTAGAAAAGATGAGAATGAAGCAAAAATCCATTGAAGGATGAAATTATTCTAATATTCAATGTATATTTCAATTTCATCACACTGTAGATATTAATGGTATGCCAAAATTCTTGGAAAATAATCTTAAAACAAAAATTATGTCATATTATTGTCACTGACGATGATTTTAATGTTTTTCCTATCAGAGACTTATGGTTTAGTTTTCATTAACATTAATTTAAAAATGTTCTTTATAACACTCTACATGTTATATGATATTAGTGTTCCCATCTATGTCTATGTTTTCACTCCCACTAAGTTTCTTCTACATGTTATCTTAGTCAAGTGATGACCTTCATGCATCCCTTTCTCTCATTTCAAGTGGATGTTTTATTAACCATTTTTAGTATATGGGTTTATAGTATGGTTATTTTCATGTATTGCATACTCAGTTCAATAATTAATTTTGGGGAAACAAATAATTATAGTGGGAATAATTTAACAACAATATTTTTTTATAAATAAAAATCATTGTTTGATAGCATATGTGATAGTCAACACTGAACCTATAAAATAATAATTTTGTAAATATGACTATTTTAATAATACAATTAAATTTTTATATATGAGTAGGTTTGACTAACCTAAGTCATATATATATTTATATATTATTAGTAACTAATTAATGAATTTTTTTTTATTATTGAAAATATGTTTTCATCAAAAATGATTTTTATACTATTTTAAGAAAATATTATATAATATAATTATTATATATTATATTTAGAAAATATATTGGATAAATAGATCACTAATTTTTGTATCATCTTATCTTAATAAACTTATTGGTGAAATGTTATATATTCTAGAAAAAATTTATTTATCTATGAATTGTGAAAAATATAGTTTGTATATATAATTTATATTTTTAAATAAAAAAATTACATATAAATTTAAAATGATTTATAAATTCTATTAAATGGTAACATAAGACTTATATAATTATATTTATTTCAATTAGTAACATATAAACCATTCTTATACAAAATTGTAGTATAAGTTTATTTGTTTATTTAAAAAATCATTTTTAAACTATTGAAAAATGCATATTGTTTATCCATTATAATTAATTTAAATAATACCTAATTAGAAATTTTTTAAATTTAGTTTTTATATCATATATCTGTCATCATTATATAATTAATATTACCAGTTTTAGAGTAAAATACATCTCTTTCGTGGAAAATAGAAACATATTAAAAAAAGTATTTATATATTGTTTGCGAGCATTATTTTATATAAAATTCATCCACCTATATTAATTGATTTTAATAATATTTATATAGTATTTTAAATGATAATAATTTGTATTAGGTAACAAGGTAGCTACATTTTTTTATAATATGAATAGTTACTGATATAAATATTAATTACAAAAATAATAGGATAATATGATTATTAAGAGAAAAATAATTTAACAAAGACTAGAAATAAGGTAAATATAAGAGTATCAATATTTATATATAATTTTAATTTAATTAATGATTATATTCATTCATTATTTTTATTAATTTTTAAATTATTGTATAATCAGTTTGAGAGAAAATATATTTTGATATGATATAACAAAAATTTAATTTTTTTAATAATATGATATTAAAATTGATAAATTATTGTTTTGAATTATTTAATTTTAGAAAAAAATATTATTATTTTTAAAATACTATTCATTAATTAATTTTTTTTAATTTATATTATTATATAATTTTTATGATTTTAAATATAATTTCTATAGTTGTTCAGAAATTATTATTATAAAAAACCATACATTTCTAAATAAATGTAAATGTGACTTTAAATTTTCATTTTTAAATATTTAGAAAATTATATTGAAAAAATATAATTTGTTATTGGAATCACAGAATAAAATTTATCCAATGATTAAATTTTCATAATTTATTGAGACACTGATATATTTTGGTAAAAAGAAAATCAGATATAAATACATGGTGTGCATTATGACATCATAATGAGCATAATGCAATGTAATAAAAAATAGAAAACAAATCCTTGGTAAAATATATGTTGACCATTTAAAATATTCGATTTTTGTGAATATTTTATAAAATATATGATACTTTTATGAATATCTCTAAACCTATATTATATTTTATTATTTTTAAATCATTTCTTTATAAAAATGGCCTACATCGACATCAGAAAGGATGATGTTTAAAAAAATTCGACCATTTTCATTATAAAATTAGTAATATCAATCAAATTTTTAAGAAAGGATTGTAAACCTCTATGGGTTGATTTTTATTATTTTAGTTAATTTATTATATAGAACCAAAATCCTATGTTTAAGAAATTATATTGTACTCACAAATCTTTTCCTACATAAACCCACCACGATCCCCCTTATCATCACTCCAAAACCATGGATCATTTATATAATATTCCCTCTCATCTCTATATCCATCCCAATGTTTCCCCAAGCTCCCAAGAAGAACTTTTTAGGATTTTGGAATCACACTCTCACGCTAAGGGATTTCTATCCTTATTCCCATTCAAGAGCCTTATCTGTAATTATCCATTTGAATCTTAATTTTTTATGTTAGAATTTATTTAAAATGTTCCATATAATATAAAATTTATTCACTACCAACGATATAACATTTATTTCATCTCATTATTCAACTTTCAAAACATATTACTATGTACAATATTAATAAGGATCTCCCACTCTTCTTTTTATTCAAGCACATATTTTATCTTATTCCACTTAATTTCCATTTATGCATGTTGAGAAATGTCTTTCAATACCCCCATTTTCCCATTTTATTGATAAGTGATTATTTATTGCGTAAATTATCAATAATTACTCCCATGAACATTTATATACACATGTTACCATCGAAAATTTAGTAGGGGATTCTCTTATTCTTCTCCTTATTCAAGAGTCTTCACTATCTTATGCTTTTATTCACCAATCACTATTGTTGGGATATGTTTTTGATATCCTACATACTTCCCTTATGATTTCAAAAGGATGAGGTATACCTTTCAGTCTCATAAATCCCTCACATGAATAGTTATGTTCCCCTGTTAGGTTGTTGAAATTTCACCATTATTTTCCATTCCAAACCGTTGTGTAGTGAATAGTTGTACCCATTTCATATCAAGGGTTTTCAACATTACACACTTATAATTATTTGATTGGGGTATATATTGTTTATTTTAAAAAATCATTGATTATGAAATAAATTAATATGATAAATCATTCCATGATAAATAGTCGATGTCGCACAAAAATTCATGTGAATGAAATGAGAGTGATGGGTGAACTTCTAATTATATAGTGCTCCAATGAATTGGTAAATGTTTTAGTCTCATAACATATAAAATTATTGGTTAGGAAATGAACCTAACAAATCACTATACATTCCCATCATTATGTATTCATAATCAACCTTATCCTTTGTTTATGATGCCTCGTTTTATGGTTTTCCCACATTTCCATGTTTCTTTTCTGTTATCAAGCTATATCATGCATCTTTGTTCATGTTTAAGATTTTTACCCCTATTATTTCTCATTGGTATTACAAGTTTCTAACATATAAAACATTTATAATGTAATTTAAGTTTTATAACCTTTCATGGAATTATATCTCAACCCATTATTATATATGTCCCTAGGTTATCCCATGTCTTTATGTATAATGGAATAATATGATCATGTTTATGATGTTTTTAATAATTGAATTGTATTCCCTATTTCATGTTTCTATGTAATTTACCTAATTAAAAAAAACAGGACTTATCAATCATAGTTTTTGTATATAGTTTAATCTTATATAATAATTCATTAATTAATGTGTAATAAATAGCAGGGTTTTCATAATGAGAATGATATGATCAGATATATCAACCCCATAGAAATTTCTGATCGTATCTTGTGGGTTTTTATCAGATATTTCTTGCATTGAACATCTCTCAACAACATGATTTGTTCCACATATATATTTTGATGAATTATAAAATTATTATTCACATTATAGTTATAAAAATACATAGAAGTAGAACATGATGTTTTATAAGGATAATAACCATTTGATATTGTTGAGCATCAAAATAATGTGTTACGGAACAAGACAATTCAACTAGTTTACTGTTTTTTGAAGAATCATAAATTCAAGGATAATACATAGGAAATTAATGGTATGATGAGAGAGAATTATCTATTTTAATTTATATCATACATATAGAATTTTTATGCTGAAAATCATTTGATGTTGGATTATAATTTAATACCCCCATATATTGGTATTTAATTTTTTTAAAGAAACATGAGGGATTTTATAACATGTTTTAAACATAACTCTGATTCTAAATGAACTTCGATATTATATACTATTATATAGTTCCATTGTAATGGTGTATATATATATCATTTACCATAGTATAAATGTATTTATAGATTTTAATTCATAATAAATAAGTACTCAGGCTTTAATTAAATCAATTTACGCTTTAAAATGGATGATTTTAGGAAAGCATTTCATTTCATTATTAGGTATTATTTAAAAATAATATATAACATTTATGTAAATTTTTAAGAAATAAATAACATTTTTAATGAATAATATTAAAAATATGTTCACTTGATGTTTTGGTATTTTTCTAAAATTATTCATTTTTATGTAAATAGTGAAAAGTAAGGATTTTTATTAAACTCAATTATTTTTATTAAATAATATAATTTAAGAGTATTATTGTGTTTTTATATGATCCCAATTTATACGTTTTATTTCTTAGTCATAAATTATATAATTAATTATATAATAATTATTTTATTTTTTAATTTTCGACTATGATCATTTTTTGGATTAAAAATGAATTTTTATAAAATCAATGTTACATCAAGATTTTTGGTTTGTTTTTAAACTTAATTGTAATAATTTTACAAATATATTTTTTTAAACAAGATGATATTTCTAATTAAAATTTAATTTTTTTATTTAATAAATTTTTAGTTTTTTCAATTATTAATGGTAAAGAAATTAAAAATTATACAATATAGCACATGTTAAAAAAGAATAACATGTGGATAATTTAACAAGATATTTTTTAAAATTACCTAAAAACATATGTAAATATATTTATATGTATAAATATTAATACTATATCTTCCTACCTATGAAATTAGTTTTTTTGGAGCCACATATGTTTTTTATGATGCTAATAATTTTTAATATTTTGAAAAATTCCATCTCTTTCCTCTCCATCCCTTTTAAAAGGAAATCACATATAGTCTCTTCCTCTAACATCATGAGAATTATATATCATCAAATACCTACCAAAAAATATCCTTAAAATTATTCCACATTCTCCAAAGTAAAAATATAATCCTAATAACATAATTTTAATGATTAATGTGTATGCCGAAGGATGCTGTCAAAAAAAGTAGTATGTTCTTAACATAGTTTTTTATTTTTATTTATTATTACGTCTCATTAAATTATATTATAAACATGATTGTAACATCCTAAGCATCCACGTTACACTTCTCTTTTAATAATACAGTAGTGTGTGTTGTTTAAAACATCGAGTTCTAACACACACCACAACCAATCAAACTTGCCATTATGAATAGTAATACCCACTTTTTACAATTTTAGTAATTTTATCATTCAAAATTGACTTCATTTTTAGATTTGGAATATCTAAATTTTCCTATGGTAAATTATTGTTAATTTTCTAAAATGTTCAATTTTTAATGAATAGTGAAAAAACACTGAGTTATAGTTTAAAACAAAACTTTTTATTTTATTTATTTTAGTTCAAAATATATACATAATACCTATATAAGTTTAATGTAATCCATTGGAGTTAGTTTATAATAATTTTAGATATAAAAAAATTATTTAACTTTTCACCATCTTTTACCATCTTCTAAGAGAATTTGCAAATTCACATAAAACATAATTTTACCGCTTCTCTTAGTGGAATTTCACAAATCTGAGAGACATAATTAATATGAATGAGTAAAATTTTGTTCAATAAGATAGAAATAGTTTTTTGTGAATAGTATCTTTTTACATTTATTTACCACGGTTAAAAGTAAATAGGGTAATTAAGGGTAAAAATGATATTATTATTACCCTAACACATGTACTAATTCTATTGGCAATGAATAATTAGACCAAAAACAACCTTTGGAATAAAATATGAACCTCTTTGGTCAACTTGGATTATATTATGACATTTATTATTATTTAATTCAATGAAGTGTTAAAAGAGTAAAAATGAATGTTTAATAAATAAAACATTTTTAATATATTGTTATAAATAAGAAAAATTAGATTATAAACAATAATTAAAAATATAAAATGATTTCCAACATAAATGTATTTTATTTACAATTTTTAGACCTTAAATAATTTAATTTATTTATGACACAATGGTGATGCAGTAATTAACTAATTAATGAAATATTAAAATAATTGATATTATAAATATAAAAAAATGTAATTTGAGACTTTTTATGAATTAAAATAATTTAATAGGTTAATATATCATATTAGGGTCCGTTATATTAATTTTTTTTTCTAATTAATAATGTTGTTACAAATTTAGTAAAAACAAAATACCAAATAGTGTCAAAAATGACATGAAAGAGTTTTTAAAACAAATATTATATTATTAATTCATATTCTATTCGAAAAAAATCTAAGGTTCGGCCAAAGGACGTATATAATGATATGGGTAACATTAATGAACCAATTGGGATTCTCTTGGAAGTATATATTATGTTTATTAACCATGTAATATAATCATACAAAGAGACATGGTAAATGTCAAACTATTTAACTAAGAGTTAAATATAAATGATAAGGTTAATATAGTGACCAACACCTGTATAAAATCTATTTGATGAAAGTATTTATACCCATCCTCACCTTAGCTTCTATATAAGTCACATTGGATTCATTTTAAACCGAATATAAATTTATTATAAAAAATTATTTTATGTTTTTCCTAAGGTTCCCCTCATCCCTCTTATAAAAGGGCACTCCCCCTTCTCTCAAATTCATACCTTCAAAGCCTTTTGGATCAGAAAACCCCTGCCCAAATATTTTCTCAAATTCCCTAAATTCAACCTAGTGGCCTTAGTTTGATCATAAATCCAACATAAGGAGCCTTTTTTAACAAATCAAAAGGATGAACCCGAAGAAGAGGTAATGTTTTCACCACCCTCTTTCAAGTTCCTTTCTTCTTATACTTATTCATTCATTATTATTTCCATTATAAAACAATAAATCCAGTATCTTCTATATGCTGTGATGTTATTATAAATATGGTATGACTATATTCATTATTATATACATCCTTTGAATGAAAAGTCACCATACATGCGTACGTACGGCTTACAGTCTCCATGTCGTGGTATAATTGTTATTCAAAACATTATTATTTGATGGGTATGATAATGATGTGTAATTGATGTAAATAATAAATATAAAATTATAATAATTCTGTATATATGATATAACATCCATTTATATACGATTTTAATATCAAAATAATGATATTGTCGCTCGTGCGTACGTATGGACTACCGCCTCCACAAACACGATGAGATTCATTCCTCATCATATCTATTCAAGACTAATTTTCTTTTGATGATTAAAAATAATGTTTAATGACTTTATATAATTCTGGATACGAATAAGATACAACTATCTATAACAAACATTTATTATGTAACAAAACATATTAATGAAAATGAGTAAGTTAACACCCGAAACGACGATAATAATAAGATATTATTAACAATGCAATGTTAAAAGATCATATATGATATCATATTAATGTATACGATTCTTGTATAATTTAATTAAAATTATTTAACCATTATAAAGGAGGTTAACCTACCCACGACCAAGGAAATGTACATGTTAATGGTTTATTTCATAGTCTCTTCATTATCAGAGGTTGTTTATACATAATTATCTACTGGGACCTCTTTATCATCCACATCCATGTTTCTTAAAAATTTATTTCAAATCATTCTTAATATTTTACAAACTATTGGTTAAATTCATTTATAACCTTGTTGACTTTTTATAGGATTTTAATAAAGGAATCTTTCTATCATTTTCCAGACAAGGTCCTTTTTAACCTTTTCAACAGAATTAAGGTAAGAATGTATTTTTTAACTTATACGGCCAGTGTGGCTATTGTATGCCATTAAAAAATAATTTAAATCTTCCCTTACAAGATTATAAGATTATTTTCAAAGTAAATGTTTAATTTTATAATTATTTAACTTTTAAATGATTTAAAAAAAGGGATATTTCTCTTAAATAGTTTTGATTTCATCTATGTCAACATCCTTTAATGGATTTTAAGCTTATTTGAAGTTTATTTTTTATGATACAAAACTTACATATTGTATTGATAGTTTTGTGATATGTTTTACTGTGGATGTGTTATTTTTATACCATTCATGGTTTATGGATAAAGTATTAACATTTCATATGCTATTTTTGATACGAATGTTTAATTTATGTTTAAACCTATTCATATGAGTAATGCATTGGACTTAATAAGTGATGGGTGGAGTCCGCTATAGCTAAAAGATGCATTAGTAGGTCTCAATGAGAAAAACTAGTTTCTTGGCACATGTTCTTGAAAACTTTTATTTGTATTCTTGGAACAAGGCCCTGACTATGTGGTTATGATAGTCTAGCATTATGCATTCCACCATTATGAAAGTGGTTATTGATATTGCATGTGATTATTCGATTAGTAGAATATCCATGTGAATAAGTAAATGGAATTATTTCATTTTATTTCTGTCATATTATGCTAAAGTTAATGTTTAATAGGATTTTGTTTTAGTTATGCATTGCCTTAAATGTTAATGCCTATTTATGAAAGTTCCTGCTATATTGTTATCCTTACTGTGCATCTGAGCTCACCCCTTCTATGTTTTATTTTTCCCTGGATGTGAATAGTATTTTATGAATGACTTGCAGAGATAGTATAAGGGGATATGAGTGTGGAGACAAGATGATGTTGTAGTTTTCACTTTATGATGTAATGTAACCTTTATGAATGTATCTAGTGATTCCAAGGCTACTAAAGTAATCGGTCATTCAAGACATGATCTTTTGTGATCATGACAATGTTATGTAATAATGCACCGACCCTGGGTAACTAGGTTCAGGGAGTTACAATGATGATATAACAATATCATAATATATAATATAATTAGATTTCATTATTATTTTTGAGAACTTTAATTATATCAGTTTTCATCAAATGGTAAACAAAATCATCATATGTGAATATGTGTGGACAACTACCACAAAAACCAACGTGTTCTGTTTTTCATCACCATTATCATCGATAGATAATATGAATAATTTATTACTTATATATGATATTTAGGAAGTAATTATGGTTTATAAATTATAATATCTTATCCATTATCAATCCATACCATCCATGGGAAAAATGATAACATCTTTCATGCTTGCAAGTTAACTACTGCCACCACAATCAGATGTGAATCATTTTTCATTTATATTAGAAATTGATGGAGATAAAAATATATTTATATTATATTTATTATTTTATGAAAAATAAATTTTCAATAAATTATAATTAGTATTTCATTTTCATTCTTTTCATCAACTACAATGTGGAAATATAACCTGTGTATACGTACATACTACCATCTCCACAACATGAGATAATTTAGTTTTCATCACACATATACATATATATGTATACGATGAATAAATAATATTAGTTTTTCATGATAAGGAATTTAAATATGAATAAACAATTATAATGCTAAAATTACCAGTACCATCAAATCAAAACATTCATCTTAAATGATATGGGTTTTACAAAATTGATCACTATACTGAAGAAATCGTCAATTAAAAGATCATTGGAAATTTTCAAGTATTTTTAGATTGTAAATTATTTATTCATATAGTAAAACAATATATATAATAGATATATATTTATTATACATTATATTTTAATTTATATAATGTAATAAAAGGCTTGAGGCAAGGTATAAATGTTATAATATAATTTCTTTTCATGATTTCTTCGAGTAAATATTAATTAATGCCAATTATTTAAATATAAAAATATAAAACACGTATATATTATTATATTATGATTATTAATATATTATATATGTAATAGTACCATTTTCTTCTCTTTATAACTTAAAATGTTGGAGAAACATTTCTTTTGTGAATAGATTATAATATTTCCCATTTGGATGACTAAATTTTTCTTCCAAGACATTCATATTGAAAATTTCTTTATAAATTAACTTACTTAGACTTAAATTGTTTATGTATATTTTCTATAATATTTAATTTATATAAAAAAATTGAAATTCATAATTTTAATAAAATTATTTCTGAACAAGTCATTACATATTTTTTATAACAGTGTGAATAAAATAATATCTTCCAACATATATAGTACTGATGGATTTCTCCATCTTCATAACCATTATTTATTATGTACATTCCTCTAAAAAAATTTCCTTGAATACTTTTAGTGAATTTTTTTTTCGTGACATTCAATGAATCTTAACCAAAACAATTTATCAATTCCGGATTTTTTTTCTCTCATATTTTGAATGAAATTCTCAAATGTGCCATTGATGATATTTTTCTTCTATGATACTGAAATTTAGTTATTTTAATTCATAATTAGATATATGATATTATGATACAATGAAATTATTATCTCTATAAGTCTTGTGATTATGATGATTAACATATGATTCTATGAAACCCATTTAATTTCAAAATATTAATTAATTTTTGAAGACACCGCTATGAAACTGATTTCTTATCCATGGGTTACGCTATTATGAAATGATGAATTTTTTTGAAAAAAATTTCTTTTTCATGGGTCATGATATGGTGATATTATGAAGGTAATATAATATTCTAACACACATATATATGGTTTTCATTAAGTGATGGGTGGGCCAAGAATTATATATCAAACCAATGCATTTGGTAACGATTGACCTTTGTCCTAATCATGTTTTCTATCACTCTCCCCCAGAACTTGACCCTTTGTTTTTCATCCATATCCATGTTTTCCTCCATGGAATCCTAGTATGGGTTAACTCGGGTGACCTTTGTACTTCCCTTTCTTTCCTTTAATGTAATAGTGTTACTGACTCCTTTTCTGATGTGGGACTTTCAATGAAATTTCAAAAATCAATTTTTAAAATTGTGAGGGTGCAATTTCATAAGGGGGGGAAGATTGTAACGACCCGAAATTTTAAATAAATCTTGTTTCCTAATTATGTGGGTTATTTTATTTTATTTTATTTTTATACACAACAAAAATGATTCATTTGATAACATGAGTATAATTAAAATGAGGCCGTTGGGTTTTGACTATTATATGTCCATTGGTCAATATGAGCGCTGGAAACTAAACGTTTTGATTATTGTCTCTAAATACAAGTAATCTTGGCTAATTAATATAGAAAGAAGATTCGATGGCCTCACCGAGTCATCTTGGACCGATTGAAGCCCATCTAACAGAACTTGGGAATGAGGTAGCACCACTGGGCTTTGCTCTGGACCAAACCCAAGCGGAACATCATCGTGTGAAGCTAGAACGGGATCGCCATCGCTATAAGTTCAAACTGATAGAAATTAATACTCGTGTGATGTTAGCCGAGCCTCCCTCAGATTCTCTCACCTTATCCCACCTTACACATAGGTCCTATGTTGGTGTGATAAGGGGCTATGTAAGGAGATCATAACTACCTTGTGTAATCCTTTGTTTTAAATAAAAATTGGGATTTCTTCTCATGATGTTGTTTATGACTTTTCAAATGTCCGGATAAATATAGTATGCATATTTTTGGTGAATTTTAGAGAAAGTATATTTCCAAAAATGTTTAGGTAAACCTTAAATAATTAAAAATGTGTAATGATTTTCAAAAAATGTTCTTCTACAATTATGTTCAGTACGAAATTTAGAGTCTAATAAGATCAACTTAATTTTTTATGAATATTAAATTATGTATAGGGATTTTATGCTTAGGATTAGTAATATGACCAAATGGATTAGTAATCTCACTTAAAGAAATTATTAATATAATCTAGACACCTTGATTAAGTAACGTGATTCAATAAAATGGTTAAATAACGGTTTCATAAATTATTATTCAAGTATTAGTTTTTAATGTAAATAGTGTTTTTAATTAAAATCTAAATTAAAAATATTTAGAAAAATATTTTTATAAAATGGTTCTCGTTTTTGAACTCAGAGCATCGATATTATGTGAAGGTAAATTTGGGGTTTTTTTATGGGAAAAATGAATTTTAAGTGAATAGTGTATTTATTTAAAAAATAAATTAAAAATATTTTGAAAATTATTTTTATAAAATGGAGTTCATTTTGGAAATAAGAGAATTGATATTTGGTTAAGGTGAAATTTTGGGATTTTTCTGAGAAAGTTGAATTTTCAGTGAATAGTAAAAATTCAGTTTTAGGGTTTCTGTATGTTTAATGCCATCATAACTGTGTCATGACGATGTCATGAGATATTTTATGTGTTGGGAGACCAAAGGTGATGAATTATTGTATTGGGGGCCCCATGTCTCCTAACTTCATGGTAAATATTTTGGGAGAGCACATGGTTTTGAGAAACCCGCTTATGAGGTGTCCCTTGGCCATTAATGCCTTGTCCCCTCACTTTACCTATAAATACCAGGCAATTATCTCATACTTTGGAGTCCAAAATCATTTTCAACAAAGTTCCAGTCTCCTTACCTTCCAAGGAGTCCTCAAAAGGTTCCCCAATCCCTCAAGTTCCAAACCATTGACTTTTAAGAGTTACGTTTTAAGGTAAGGGATCTAACCTCTCTCTTTATTTTCAAGTAATCTCTTTTATGTCATTTCATTTATGCTCCATGATCTTAAGTTAGAGGATGTTCTTTTATATTCATCATACTTCCCTTTTCATGTTCATATGATGAGAGACCCCCTCTTACTCTCATCATTCCGTTTTATGAATCTTTATGTGGCGTCGTTATGCTGCCGAATTTTTAAGAGATTCTTTCACCATTCTCATTTTTTAAAGTTCTACTTTAATGTCAAGTCTTTCAAGTTCCTTTTTATTATTTTTAGGTGTGAAATATATATCTATCATACTTAACTTTTATGTTCATATGATGATAGACCATATTTGATCTCGTCAAATCAATTTTTTTAAGTTTAAGTGACGTCGTTAGGCTGCCGAATTTTTAAGTGATTCTTTCACCCTTCTCATTCATTTCAAAGTTCTACTTCCATGTCAAGTATTTCATGTTCCTTTTTAATTATGTTGGGGTATTATATCTATATCTATCATACTAAACTCTAATGTTCACATGATTAGACACCGTATTTTATCTTTTCAAATCATTTTTGTTGAAGTTTATGTAACGTCGTTAGGATGCCGAACTTTCATAAGAGAAATTTAATTTTGTCTTCCTTTGATGTTTTTCATTTCAAATGGTATGTCCTTAAAATTTCATTACAATGTTCATATATCCATCTTATTTTGTCCCTATTCTGTTTTATGGGTCATTTATGAATGTTTTACCCATGTCCCCTCTCTTTTCAATGTTTTCTAAAAACCCGAAACATAATAGTTATGCTGCTGCATTTTTGTCTCAAAATGCCTCTGTTTTTCTAAAGTTCTCTTATTTTATTAAGTAAATATTCAAATCTCTTATTTCTATAGGGGTATTCACATATATATAAAAATTTTCTCTTTTAAATTCTGGTATTTACATACATGAGACCCGCTCTCCCCTTCTGTGGGTTTAAAGTGACGTAAAGATCATGTCTTTAAAGAAGATTTTTTCTAAAAACGTTATGATTATGAAATGAAACCCATTTATTTTATGCTATATGGGTTATTTATGAAATTTTTTATGATGATATATGTGTCTCACATGATAATAAAGGAAAATTTAAGGGTGCAACCTGATAGCGCTCCAATGCGTTGGGTAATTATGTTACCACTAGAGATTATAATTTTCATGATATCTTGGTGAATAACCTTGGTAATTTTCAAATGACACCTTGGGGATGGACCTTGGTGATATGTTCATGATTTTCTATGTTAAATGATGTAGCCACATATTAAAGTTATGAAAAATTTTATTTTTATTATGATCTTTCACATGATTTTTTTCTCATGCCTTAACGTTCTTTTTCATGACATAGTTGATGTATCTCAAGTTCACATGTTAAATGTTTCTCTTGTTTCCCTTACTGGTCCTTCTACTCACCCTTTATTTTTATGTATGTCCCCAGGTTATGAGATGCAGTAATGAACCTATGATGAACTTATGGATAAGCCTTTAAAGTGTTTGAGAATAATGTTTCATGTTGTTTTAATGTTTTATGTTCCTGGTTTCCAAGACACTAAACCTTAAAGATCCTCAGTTTTGTAAAATGTAATGAATGTTTATGTGATAAAATGGAGGGATTCTATAGTCGGTATCAAAGGATTGTTTAGTTATTTGTGGAAATTAGGATATGAAAAATTTAGGAAGAAGCCTATAGATAAGTATATATAAAGGAAATATTCCTGGTATTTTTGTGAGTATTGAGTATTGCGTTTCCAAGAAAATATATCCCTATCTGGATACGAGTAGGTAGAGGTGGTTCTGGAACAGATTTACATAGGGGTGAAACCCGAAAACACTGCTTAGAGCTAGAATCAAACAGAAACTGGTACACAACAACAGGCCTTGCTGCACTCTTGGTTATGACACTTCCGGGGGATATGCTTTTGTAAATTCCTAATCTTAGTATGAACCATTGTTAAAGGACCAAAATAAAATAAAATAATGATTCGCATAAGAATATATGTTCATGGAGAACCTAGATGGGAACCTAGGAGGTCACAAGTTAGGGTATACTATTCTTCTACATGTTATCCTTATATGCTTTAAGTTCTTTTCATGATTATTGGCTAATTATTTAAGCCCCTAATTATACTTTCTCTTCTTAGTTAATGGTGGGAAATGGGAGAACATGTCCCAACAACCAATGTGATAGGAAATGCGATGATCTCCGTATTAATATGACAGTGATGATTAGGGGATTAAAAGATGATTATTATTTTGGAAGACTTTCACTATTTTGGGGAACCTATATGATCGAGGTAAATAGATTACTACAGTATTTTCATTGAGGAGTAAGGTAGACTTATATTTTGAAGAATCGATGAATTTAAGGTGATCTTATAGTAATTTAGGTAACTTATGGGAATGATTAACCTATCTTGGGTAAAATATGTTTAGGATAGTTACTTTTGTTATAAGATGTTAGTAGTGGTTGATGTTGTTTGGAGATAAACAATGAAGATTATTTTGGAAGACAATGTTATCAAATCCTTCTTGTATTTGGGTTTCAATCTCAGTTTGGTTTATTTTGAGGAATTTTAAGGATTGTTATTTATGGAACGGTCTATGATGAACTTTGAGTAGTACCATGGATCTTTGAAGATTTAAACTAGTTTCCATTCCTACGGGATTCTTTCTTTTTGAATATTTTTTTTACCTTAACCTTTCTATTTTTGGGATAATGTTTAACGATAGAAGAAATAGATAGTGAATCTTTTGTGTATTATGTGATTCTCTAGAAGATGATTCTTGTATTTTGATGAGACCATGTAGTTTTGAATGCTCATCATATGGAGAAATGATATGTTTTTGTATAAACTTATTAAAGAATGAAACTCTACATTAAGGAAGGTATATTTCGTTATATTTTTGTTCTATGTAGTAAATTAATTCCTCAAAATTATGAAAAGAAACGTAAAACAAAAATGTTGTCAGTTTACGTTTCCTACTAGGTAAGCAAAGTCCATTTACACACATCATAAGTTTGGGATTTTCACGTGGTCAACTTTCTCCTAATCATGTTTTCTATCACTCTCCCCCAGAACTTGACCCTTTGTTTTTCATCCATATCCATGTTTTCCTCCATGGAATCCTAGTATGGGTTAACTCGGGTGACCTTTGTACTTCCCTTTCTTTCCTTTAAAGTAATAGTGTTACTGACTCCTTTTCTGATGTGTGACTTTCAATGAAATTTCAAAAACCAATTTTTAAAATTGTGAGGGCACAATTTCATAAGGGGGGTAGATTGTAACGACCCGAAATTTTAAATAAATCTTGTTTCCTAATTATGTGGGTTATTTTATTTTATTTTATTTTTATACACAACAAAAATGATTCATTTTATAACATGAGTATAATTAAAATGAGGCCGTTGGGTTTTGACTATTATATGTCCATTGGTCAATATGAGCGCTGGAAACTAAATGTTTTGATTATTGTCTCTAAATACAAGTAATCTTGGTAAATTTATATAGAAAAAAGATTCGATGGCCTCACCGAGTCATCTTGGACCGATTAAAGCCCATCTAACAGAACTTGGGAATGAGGTAGCACCACTGGGCTTTGCTCTAGACCAAACCCAAGCGGAACATCATCGTGTAAAGCTAGAACGGGATCACCATCGCTATAAGTTCAAACTGATAGAAATTACTACTCGTGCGATGTTAGCCGAGCCTCCATCGGATTCTCTCACCTTAGCCCACCTTACACTTAGGTCCTATGTTGGTGTGATAAGGGGCTATGTAAGGAGACCATAACTACCTTGTGTAATCCTTTTTTTAAATAAAAATTCGGATTTCTTCTCGTGATGTTGTTTATGACTTTTCAAATGTCCGGATAAATATAGTATGCATATTTTTGGTAACTTTTAGAGAAAGTATATTTCCAAAAATGTTTAGGTAAACCTTAAATAATTAAAAATGTGTAATGATTTTCAAAAAATGTTCTTCTACAATTATGTTCAGTACGAAATTTAGAGTCTAATAAGATCAACTTTATTTTTTATGAATATTAAATTATGAATAGGGATTTTATGCTTAGGATTAGTAATATGACCAAATGGATTAGTAATCTCACTTAAAAAAATTATTAATATAATATAGACACCTTGATTAAGTAACGTGATTCAATAAAATGGTTAAATAACGGTTTCATAAATTATTATTCAAGTATTAGTTTTTTTGGTGAATAGTGTTTTTAATTAAAAACTAAATTAAAAATATTTAGAAAATTGTTTTCATAAAATGTTTTTCGTTTTTGAATTCAGAGCATCTATATTATGTGAAGGTAAATTTGGGGGTTTTTTATGGGAAAAATGAATTTTCAGTGAATAGTGTATTTATTTAAAAAATAACTTAAAAATATTTTGAAAATTATTTTTATAAAATGGAGTTCATTTTTTAAATAAGAGAATTGATATTTGGTTAAGGTGAAATTTTGGGATTTTTCTGAGAAAGTTGAATTTTCAGTGAATAGTAAAAATTCAGTTTTAGGTTTTCTGTATGTTTAATAACATCATAACTGTGTCATGACGATGTCATGAGATATTTTATGGGTTGGGCGACCAAAGGTGATGAATTACTGTATTGGGGGCCCCATGTCTCCTAACTTCATGGTAAATATTTTGGGAGAGCACATGGTTTTGAGAAACCCACTTATGAGGTGTCCCATGGCCATTAATGCCTTGTCCCCTCACTATCCCTATAAATACCATGCCATTATCTCATAATTTGGAATCCAAAATCATTGTCAACAATGTTCCAGTCTCCTTACCTCCCAAGGAGTCCTCCCAAGGTGCCCCAATCTCTGAAGGTCCAAACCATTGACTTTTAAGAGTTACATTTTATGGTAAAGGATCTGACCTCTCTCTTTCTTTTCAAGTAATCTCTTTTATGTCATTTCTTTTATAAACCATGATCTTAAGTTAGAGGATGTTCTTTTATATTCATATTACTTCCCTTTTCATGTTCATATGATGAGAGACCCCTTCTTACTCTCATCATTCCGTTTTATGAATCTTTATGTGGCGTCGTTAGGCTGCCGAATTTTTAAGAGATTCATTCACCTTTCTCAATTTTTAAAGTTCTACTTTCATGTCAAGTCTTTCAAGTTCCTTTTTATAATGTTGAGGTGTGAACTCTATATCTATCATACTTAACTTTTATGTTCATATTATGAGAGATCATATTTGATCTCGTCAAATCATTTTTTTTGAAGTTTAAGTGACGTCGTTAGGCTGCCGAATTTTTAAGTGATTCTTTCACCCTTCTCATTCTTTTCAAAGTTCTACTTCCATGTCAAGTCTTCCAATCTCCTTTTTAATTTTTTTGGGGTATGAAATCTATATCTATCATACTTAACTCTAATGTTCACATTATGAGACACCGTATTTTATCTTTTCAAATCATTTTTTTGATGTTTATGTAACGTCGTTAGGCTGCCGAACATTCATAAGAGAAATTAAATTTTGTCTTCCTTCCATGTTTTTCATTTCAAATGGTATGTCCTTCAAATTTCATTACCATGTTCATATATCCATCTTATTTTGTACCTATTCTGTTTTATGGGTCATTTATGAATGTTTGACCCATGTCCCCTCTCTTTTCAATGTTTTCTAAAAATCCGAAACATATCCGTTATGCTGCAGAATTTTTGTCTCAAAATGCCTATCTCTTTTTCTAATGTTCTCTTATTTTATTAAGTGAATAATAAAAGCTCTTATTTCTAAAGGGGTATTCACATATATACAAAAATTTTCTCTTTTACATTCTGGTATTTACATACATGAGACCCACTCTCCCCTTCTGTGGGTTTAAAGTGACGTAAAGATCATGTCTTTAAAGAATATTTTTTCTAAAAGCATTATGATTATGAAATGAAACCCATTTATTTTATTCTATATGGGTTATTTATGAAATTTTTGATGATTATATATGTGTCTCACATGATAATAAAGGAAAATATAAGGGTGCAACCTGATAGCGCTCCAATGCATTGAGTAATGATGTTACCACTAGAGATTATAATTTTCATGATATCTTGGTGAATAACCTTGGTAATTTTCAAATGACACCTTGGGGATGGACCTTGGTGATATGTTCATGATTTTTTATGTTAAATGATGTAGCCACATATTAAAGTTATGAAAAATTTTATTTTTATTATGATGTTCCGCATGATTTTTTTCTCATGCCTTAACGTTCTTTTTCATGACATAGTTGATGTATTTCAAGTTCACATGTTAAATGTTTCTCTTGTTTCCCTTACTGGTCCTTCTACTCACCCTTTATTTTGATGTATGTCCCTAGGTTATGAGATGCAGTAATGAACCTATGATGAACTTATGGATAATCCATTCAAGTGTTTGAGAATAATTTTTCATGTTGTTGTCATGTTTTATTTTCCTGGTTTCCAAGACAATAAACCTTAAAGATCCTCGGTTTTGTAAAATGTAATGAAAGTTTATGTGATAAAAAGGAGGGATGCTATAGTTGGTATCAAAGGATTGGTTAGTTATTTGTGGAAATTAGGATATGAAAAATTTAGGAAGAAGCCTATAGATAAGTTTATATAAAGGAAATATTCCTGGTATTTTTGTGAGTATTGAGTAATGCGTTTCCTCGAAAATATATCTGTATCTGGATAAGAGCAGGTAGAGGTGGATCTGGAACAGATTTACATAGGGGTAAAACCCGAAAACACTGCTTAGAGCTAGAATTAAACATAAACTGGTACACGACAATAGGCCTTTCTTCACTCTTGGTAATGACACTTTCGGGGGATATGCTTTTGTAAATTCCTAAGCTTAGTATGAACCATTGTTAAAGGAACAAAGATAAAATAAAATAAATATTCGCATAAGAATATATGGTCATGGATAACCTAGATGGGAACCTAGGGGATCACAAGTTAGGGTATACTATTCTTCTACATGTTATCCTTATATGATTTAAGTTCCTTTTCATGATTATTGGCTAAGTATTTAAGCCCCTAATTATACTTTCACTTCTTAGTTAATGGTGGGAAATGGAAGAACATGTCCCAACAAACAATGTGATAGGAAATGAGATGATTGCTATATTAATATGACAGAGATGATTAGGGGATTAAAAGATGATTATTATTTTGGAAGGCGTTCACTATTTTGGGGACCCTATATGATCGAAGTAAATAGATTAATACGGTATATTCATTGAGGAGTATGTTGAATAATATTTTGTAGAATAGATGAATTTACGGTGGACTTATAGTAATTTAGGTTACTTATGGGAATGATTAACCTATCTTGGGTAAAATATGTTTAGGTTAGTGAATTTTGTTATAAGATGTTAGGAGTGGTTGATGTTGTTTGGAGATGAACAATGAAGATTATTTTGGAAGACTATGTTATCAAATCCTTCTTGTATTTGGGTTTCAATCTTAGTTTGGTTTATTTTGAGGAATATTATGGATCATTATTTATGGAATGGTCTATGATGAACTTTGAGTAGTACCATGGAACATTGAAGATTTAAAAGTAGTTTCCATTACTATGGGATTCTTTCTTTTTGAAGAGTTGTTTTACCTTAACCTTTCTATTTTTGGGATAATGTTTAAAGATATAAGAAATAGATGGTTAATATTTTGTGTATTTTGTGATTATCTAGAAGATGATTCTTGTGTTTTGATGAGACCATGTAGTTTTGAATGCTCATCGTATGGAGAAAAGATTAGTTTTTGTATAATATTATTAAAGGATAAAACTCTACATGAAGGTAGGTATATTTTGTTATATTTTTGTTCTATGTTGTAAATGAAATCCTCAAAATTATGAAAAGAAACGTAAAACAAAAATGTTGTTAGTTTACATTTCCAACTAGGTGATCAAAGACCATTTACACACATCATAAGTTTGGTATTTTATCGTGGTCAACATTCTCCTAATCATGTTTTATATCACTCTCCCCCAGAACTTGACCCTTTGTTTTTCTTCAATATCCATGTTTTCCTCCATGGAATCCTAGTATGGGTTAACTCGGGTGACCTTTGTACTTCCCTTTCTTTACTTTAAAGTAATATTGTTACTGACTCCTTTTATGATGTGGGACTTTCAATGAAATTTCAAAAACCAATTTTAAAAATTGTGAGGATGCAATTTCTTAAGGGGGAAGATTGTAACGACCTGAAATTTTGAATAAATCTTGTTTCCTAATTCTGTGGGTTATTTTATTTTATTTTATTTTTATACACATTGAAAATGTTTCATTTGATAACATGTGTATAATTAAAATGAGACCATTGAGTTTTGACTATTATATGTCCATTGGTCAATATGAGCACTGGAAACTAAACGTTTTGATTATTGTCTCTAAATACAAGTAATCTTGGTTAATTAATATAGACAGAAGATTCGATGGCATCACCCAGTAGTCTTGGACCAATCGAAGCCCATCTAAGAGAACTTGGGAACGTGGTAGCACCACTAGGATTTTCTATGGACAAAACCCAAGCTGGACGTCATCGTGTGAAGCTAGAAAGGGATCTCCTTCATGAGAAGTTCAAACTGATAGAAATTACTACTCGTGTGATGTTGGTCGAGCCTCCCTCAGATTCTCTCACCTTAGCACACCTTACACTTAGGTCCTATGCTGCTGTGATAAGGGGCTATATAAGGAGACTGTAACTGCCTTGTGTAATCCTTTGTTTTAAATAAAAATTGGGATTTCTTCTTATTATGATGTTTATGACTTTTTAAATGTCCGGATAAATATAGTGTGCATATTTTTGCTAAATTTTAGAGAAAGGATCTTTTAAAAAAAATTATGTAAACCTTAAATAATTAAAAATGTGAAATGATTTTCAAAAAATTGACTTGTAAAATTATGTTTAGTACTAAATTTAGAGTCTAATAAGATCAACATAATTTTTGATGAATAGTAAATTATGAATAGTGATTTATGATTAGGATTAGTAATGTGACCAAATGGATTAGTAATCTCACTTAAATAAAGTATTGATATAATCTAGGCACCTTGATTAAGTAACGTGATTCAATAAAATGGTTAAATAACGGTTTCATAAATTATTATTCAAGTATTAGTTTTTTTTGGGTGAATAGTCTTTTTAATTAAAAACTTAAATAAAAATATTTAGAAATTTATTTTTATAAAATGGAATTCATTTTTGAACCCAGAGCATCGATATTATGTTAAGGTAAATTTTGGGGTTTTTTCTGAAATAAATGAATTTTCGGAGAATAGTGTATTTATTAAAAAAATAAACTAATTTTTTTTAACATTATTTTTTTAAAATGGTGTTCATTTTTGAAATCAGATATTTGATATTTGGTTGAGGTGAAATTTTGCGATTTTTCTGAGAAAGTTGAATTTTCAGTGAATAGTAAAAATATAGTTTCAGGGTTTCGGTATGTTTAATGACATCATAACTATGTCATGATGATTTCATTAGATATTTTATGGGTTGGACGACCAACGGTGAAGAAATATTGTATTTGGGGCCCCATGTGGACTAACATCATGGGAAATATCTTGGGAGAGCACATGGTTTTGAGAAACCCACTTATGAGGTGTCCCTTGGCCATTAATGTCTTGTCCCCTCATAGTCCCTATAAATACCAAGCCATTATCTCATCTTTTGGACTCCAAAAACATTCTCAACGAAGTTATGGTCTCCTTACCTCCCCTGGAGTCCTCCCAAGGTGCCCCCAATCCCTCAAGGTCCAAACCATTGAGTTTTAAGAGTTACATTTTATGGTAAGGGATCCGACCTCTCTCTTTCTTTTCAAGTAATCTATTTTATGTCATTTCTTTTATGCTCCATGATCATATGTTGGAGGATGTTTTTTTATATTCCTCTTACTTCCATTTTCATGTTCATATGATGAGAGACCCCCTCTTACTCTCAGTATTTCGTTTTATGAATGTTTATGTGGTGCTGTTAGGCTGCCGAATTTTTAAGGGATTCTTTCACCTTTCTCATTTTTCAAAGTTCTACTTTCATGTCAAGTCATCCAAGTTCCTTTTTATTATGTTGGGGTATGATCTCTGTGTCTATCATACTGAAATTTTATGTTCATATGCTGAGAGACCCTATTTGATCTCATCAAATAATTTTTGTTGATGTTTAAGTGACGCCATTAGGCGGCCGAATTTTTAAGGGATTCTTTCACCCTTCTAATTCTTTTCAAAGTTCTACTTCCATGTCAAGTCTTTCAAGATCATTTTTAATTATGTTTGGGTATGATATCTATATATATCATACTTAACTCTTATGTTCACATGATGACAGACCCTATTTTATCTTTTCAAATCATTTTTGTTGAAGTTTAAGTAACGTCGTTAGGCTGCCGAACTTTCATAAGAGAAATCTAATTTTTGTCTTCCTTCCATGTTTTTCATTTCAAATTGTATATCCTTCAAATTTCATTACCATGTTCATATATCCTACTTATTCTGCCCCTCTACTATTTTATTGGTCATTTATGAATGTTTGACCCATGTCCCCTCTCTTTTCAATGTTTTCTAAAAACATGAAACATAGCCGTTATGCTGCAGAATTTTCGTCTCAAAATTCCTATCTCGTTTTCTAAGGTTCATTTATTTTATTAAGTGAATACTCAAAGCTCTTATTTCTACAGGGGTATTCACATATATATCAAAATTTTCTATTTTAAATTCTGGGATTTATATACATGAGACCAGCTCTCCCCTTCCGTGGGTTTAATGTGATGTAAAGATCATGTCAATAAAGCAGTTTTCTTCTAAAAACGTTATGATTATGAAATGAAACCCATTTATTTTATGATATATGGGTTATTTATGAAATTTTTGATGATGATATATGTGTGTCACATGATAATAAAGTCAAATTTAGGTGTGAGCCCTGATAGCGCTCCAATGCATTGGGTAATGATGTAACCACTAGAGATTACAATTTTCTCGATATCTTGGTGAATAACCTTGGTAATTTTCAAATGACACCTTGGGGATGGACATTGGTGATATGTTCATGATTGTCTATGTTAAAAGATGTATCCACATCTTAAATTTATGAAAAATTTTATTTTTATTATGATATGACACATGATTTATTTCCCATGCCTTACAGATCTTTTTCATGACATAGTTGATATATCTCAAGTTTACATGTTAAATGTTTCTCTTGTTTCCCTTACTAGGCCTTCTACTCAACCTTTATTTTGATGTATGTCCCCAGGTTATGAGATGCAGTAATGAACCTAGGAAGAACATAAGGAGAAGCCTTTCAAGTGTTTGAGAAGAATGTTTTATGTTGTTTTCATGTTTTAAGTTTCTGGTTTCCAAGACACTAAACCTTAAAGATCCTCGATTTTGTAAAATGTAATGAATGTTTATGTGATAAAAAGGCAGGATGCTATAAGTATGAATCTGTTTGTATCGGTAACTATACTTATCAGTATACTTGTATATCGGTAGCTTTTCTATATCAGTTGACTTGAATACTGGTAGACTTATACATACATGTACCTCTATAATGAACCAGACCAAGAGTCTGTTTTTCTGTAAGAGTAGCTATGTGCATACCAGTGGACTTATTCATATCAGTGGACTTGCACTTATCTGCTCAATGCAACACATAACACTTTTCTGTTCTATTCAACACATATCAAACTGTGTTTGAATTATTTCAAAGAACATATAATCATAGATAAACCTTGATTTATTTATTTCAGTGATTATTTTAATATTTTTCAACATAATATAACCTATATAAGTTGGATTATAAACACATATTAAAGCATGATTGGGATTATCAAAACATATTGAATAATAATTGAGATTTTCAGAATAGTTTTGTTCAACAATCACCCCCTTTTCAATAATCACAACTTATGCTATTATAATCCCAAAATAATCAGTAATGTATTAGTATAAAATACAATGGGTCTTAGTTCTCAGTGTGAGTAATGACATTTTCAAATGTGATTATTTAAAAAGTATTAGAGGATATAGAATTAAATCCAATTGTATCAGGGATAATAATAAATATTATAAACACAGTGTATAAGAATTATAACAAAAATGTATCAGAGGGAACCATATAAAACAAATGTATTATGCTCATAAAATATTTATCCATATCAGTTCTCCATATCAGTTTTCAGTTCTCCCCTTTTGTATTATTTATCCCCCTCTGTGATTAGTAAAAAGAATGGAAGAATGGAGAGAGAAGAATCAGAATGTAAGAGATAGTGAAAACATAGATATATTACATTTGACAAAAATACATAGAAAACCCAGATTGAAAAAATACTGGTGATTCCTATCAAAGGTTTGAGCTACAAATAAATCCACCTCCGGAATGTACACTTTGGATTTTCCTTTTGGATCCGAGGTAGACTCAGACTGTGTGGATGCAGGTGGAGGCTTAGAAACACCTGAAATTATGAGAGGAGGCTGAGCTATAGAATCTATTCCTGACCAGTACTGTGGAGCAATCTCAGTGATCATAGAAGTAAGGTTGCGGATGGCTTCATTTGGGGGCATCTGAGTAGGAGAAGAAATAGAGGCAGAGGTAGGTAAAGCTGGAAGTACTATCACTAGTCAAGCATCAACATTCAAGAAGGGAAATAAGATATTTCTGAAATCCATAATGATTCCTCCTCCACTTTCCATGGTAGAAATGAAATCATCCTTGTTTTCCATAAATTTGTACAAAGATGGAGTTAACTCCCTATGATTTTTGACTTGTTCTCTGAAGGGTAGATTGACTAGTGGTAGATTTATGATCACTAACATAAGGTTGAAATGATTGTTGAGCTAATTCATGGTGTAGACCCTTTGTAAGTATTAATCTACCCTGTCTATCACTTCATTCTAAGAAGCATAAGTCTCTCTCATATAATCATGGACAATCTTTATTATATCTCTAGTGGTAGACACCACTTGGGTCATGGAAGATGAGTCTACAGAGCTACTGGTTGAAGTTGAATCAAGCTCATCCTTCATAAAATATTTAATCTGATCCAATTCTATTGAAGGTATCGAAGCTAGATAACCAATAGAAAAAGTCACAGCTTCCTTGATGATCTTAGTTATCCCACTAATAATATTGTTCACTATAGAATCTCGGGTGATAACATGCTTTTTTATGGAATGCATAAACTCCTCAAAAACTAAGACCATTTGGCTGACTAAACTCTTTACATAAGCCAAATCCTTGTCTGGTTGAGATTTAGAACTCATATAGCATTCTAGAGAGACAAGTGATTTCTTTAGAATATCAACATCCTCTAAAAAGATAGAAATCTGATTCTGGAAATTTATGATTTCATCCACGATCTCTGCCACGATGTTTGACACATTACAACCAAGAGAGAGTTCAAAAGTCTTTTCCATATTTCTCATCTCTTCAATAATGAAACTCTTTAACTCGTAAACAGAATCACTCAAGAACTCTTTCATCTCGCCCTTAAAAGATTCTAAGTCATCCCTGGTGACTATATTAGGAGCCACAAAAAGATGTGATATTTTACACACAATACTGACCACCGAGTCAGTCATAACTGATTGAATGGATGACACTAATGATTCATCCAATTTTCTTATATCTTCCACAAAATATGTCTTATGATCAGACTACAACTAATCCATATCAGCTTTTCTTACCTAATCATCAGGTTACAACTCAGACTGAATATCATAATTAACTTATGGTAGTTTGATGGATGTCTCATTGTCCGAATCTGTGTAATACAATCCAAAAACTACAAATACTTGGTCTTCTTCCCAGTCTTCAATTCCAACAGCCACTGAAACACTGCCAAATCTAGTTGGATGCTCCCCCTCAACTGGTGTATTCTATTGTACAGTAATATCACCCTCAGTCACTCAGTATTTGTCAGAATAATCTTGCACAACCATATCCTTTCCTCCTATAGTAGGAGGTTCCTCAGCAATAAGAGTAGGTCTATTAACTCCAATAATAACATCCTCTAAAGGCATAGCAGAACTTAAAATCAAAGGACTCACACTCAAGGTGGTAGAAGAAGATACTTCAGTTTCAGATTCTCTTTCTGCTTCCTCATTCTTCGGGGTAGCCTCTTCCTGATCTGATCTATACTCGTCTTACTCATCCAGAGGTATCTCCTCATTCCTTAAACCCAAAATACTTTCTATACTAGGTAGGTTCAAAGAAGCACTTACCTTTTCTTGTGATAAAATTTCCAGAGTTGGGAGAGGAGGCAAGTCTGGATCTCCTGAATCTTCTATAGATGAATCATCCTCTTTTGAATCATCACTATACTGTGGCTCTAATTCATCAGGTCCTAGACCTGTATCCCTCACATCATAATGCCTAAAAAGATGATCCACAGGATTAAACTTATCATATAACTTCTTATCATCAGTAACCCACTCTCATTTCCATGGATTCCAGCTTATCTTCAGGTACTTACACACTGTGCTTGTGATACAAAAGTTGTTTCTTACCACCACAGTCTCACCCTGAGACTCAGGTACTCCATTTACATTAATCATAATTGAAATCAACTTGGAAAATAATAAAACATTGGACTTTGATTCTGGTATGGTCATATCCTCCATTTGAATCATTAGCAGCCTGCACAGATTCACCTTTACACCATTTTTCAAGAGATGTAACAGATAGATAGCATGATATCTCAGATTCTCAAAGTCCCCTCTTCTTAGGCATAGCTCATGTTGAGAAAATTTGAACAATAATCTGTATTCTACATCCATTTCAGCATCCACTACCTTTCTCTTTTTTCCAATCCCAGTGTGATCCTCTAGGGAAGTCTCATAATCAAATATGTCACTTTCAGGTTGTATTTTCTTTGATTAATATCCAAAAACTCCTTCATGTGGTACTCTCAGGTGCTCTTCCCACTCAATAGATGAAAACGCTATTTTCTATCCATTTACCCATGAAACCATTCTATTTTCCTCATCTGATTTTTCAAAACTCAAAAAATCATAGAACTATTTTACTAGAATCATATAGTAGGGGCCATTATTTATCAAGAAACATTCTACCAATTTCTGATCTTCCATCACTTTAAGATCTAACGATTGACTAGAAAACAACCTCTCCAAGCATAGCTCTTTCTCGATTAAATTATCACTATTTTTTAAATGCAGGTTTATTGGATGTTTTCTCAACCTTGTTATACTAACACTTCTACTTGCTTCATGCCCTGTCTTATGCTTCTACGCATTCATCTCATCAATTTCAACTCTAATAGTCGGAAGTTTTGTTTTTTCCATTTCTGGATTGAATAGGTTAGGGTTCTTGTGAGATTCATGGATTCAAGGAGTTGGGTTTGAGAGAGAAGTGTTCGGTAGATTGAGATGAAACTAACACATAGTATTATCATATAGGAATCATAAAATAAATAAATAAAATATAATAAGTAAAGTAAAAATGATACAGATTCTGGCGGCTGATGACAAATGTTTGAAATAGCGCAACCTATCTGTATGGTATACCAGTGAGAATTCGTAACAGTGAGGTCCAATATCAATGATGTTCATACCGGTGAGTTATATCAGTAAGGTTTTATACAATAAAATTATTCATACCTAACATCAAGTTTGATACAATTTAACCTCTCATAATTCAAAGGCTTTGTGAATATATCAGCTAATTGACGTTCAGGGCCAACGAATTCAAGTGTAATTATCACCTTTTTGATAATGATCCCTCAAAAAGTGATGTATAACATCAATATGATTTGTCCTATCATGAGATACTAAAATATTGGAAATATTAATTGCACTTGTATTGTCACACATTATATAGACATGTTTGAATTTATTTTCATAGTCTATTAAAGTGTGTTTCATCCACAGAATGTTAGCACAACAACTACCTGAAACTATGTATTCAGCTACGGCAGTAGATAATGCTACAGAATTCTGTTTCATACTACACCATGATACAAGTGACTTGAATAAAATTTGACATTTCCTAGAGGTGCTTTTTCTATCTAAATTGCATCTGAAAAAATCAGCATCAGAATAACTCAACAAATCAAATGATTATCCTTTTGGATAAAATAGTCTTATGTTGGGAGTATATTTATGATATTTAAAAATCCTCTTCACAATAGTTAAATGAGATTCTTTTTGATTTTCTTGAAATCAAGAACACATACATACACTGAAGATAATGTCAGTTCTGCTAGCTGTAAGATAGAATAGACTCCCTATCATATCTCTGTACTTGTTTTGATCCACTAGTTCTCCAGCTTCATCACCATCCAACTTACAAGTGGTACTCATAGATGTGTCACTGCCTTTACTACCATCCAAGGAAAAAAATTAAAAGAACTTTAATATGTTTACTATGATTGAAAACAATTACATTTTTATTTTGAAAGATATGATATCCAAGGAAAAATTTGAGTTCTCCCGTTAAACTCATTTCAAACTCATTCTGCATCATGTTTGAAAAATCAGTACATAACGAATTTTTTGAAGATCCAAAAATAATATCATCCACATAAATTTGTTCTATAAAAAAATATTTGGAAATGATTTTAATAAAAAGAGTACGGTCAGATATCCCTTTGGTAAAGCCTTTTGAAAAAATAAAAGAGGTGAGCCTATCATTGCATTCCCTTGGAGCATGTTTTAAACCATATAATGCTTTAGAAAGTTTAAAAACACGATTTGAAAAGTGGAGATTGATAAAACCAGGGGGTTGTTCAACAAACACATCCTCCACTATATACCCATTTCGAAAATAACTTTTAACATCCATTTGATAATGTTTAAAATTCAGATGAGCTGCATATGCAAGTAGTATTCTAATGGATTCTAATTTATCTACAGGTGAAAAGATCCCTTAATATTATATTTCTTCTTCTTGACTATATCCTTGTGCAACTAACCTAACCTTATTTCTAACAATATTTTCAGACTCGTCATCTTTGTTCATAAACACCCAATTATTTCCAATTGTCAAATTGTCCTTAGGACATTCCAATAACTCCCATAATTTGTTTATTTCAAACTTATTTAATTCTTCTTGCATATACATTACCCAAAAATCATCATTGATAGTATCATTATCGTTTTTGGGTTCAAGCTGTGAAAAAAATCTTGATGATCAACCAGGTTTCTTAGTGAAGCTCTTGTTTGTTCTCCTCTATTTAAATCACCAACAACAACATCTAGAGGATGATTAATAAGAGTCCAAATGCCTCTAGATAGGGTTGAGCCAGATTCCTCATTGTTGTCTGTTGGTTCAGACTCAATAGGTGCAGATTCTAGAAAGATCCCAGAACTGGATACTTTTACAGGGGATTCACTATCGTTATCATTAAGGTTCAGAATTGACATATCTTCGTCAAGATGTATAAGAGTGTTTTTAGGCTCATGTGGATCAGTCTCATTGAATTTTACATGAACTGACTCTTCCACACATTTTGTTTCCTTATTGAACACTCTATAGACTTTACATGAGATAGAATAACCTAAGAAAATTCCTTCATCACTTTTGGGAGAAAATCATTCAAGATTATCATTATTATTAAGAATTAAGACTTTGCTACCAAAAACTCTTAAGTAATTAAACTTAGGCATCCTATTGTTCCAAATATCATAAAGGGTCTTCTTTCAAACAGGTCTGATAAAAACTCTATTGATGATATAAAAAGATGTATTTACAGCTTCATCCCAGAAATATATTGGTAAGTCATACTCATTGAGCATTGTTTTTGCAATTTCTTGAAGGGTCTTATTTCTTCTTTCTACAACTCCATTTTGTTGAGGTGTCCTAAGGGCAGTAATGTTTTGACTATATCCATTTTGTGAGAAGTAAGATTCAAACTCATCGTTTTCAAACTCATGACCATGGTCACATCTTGGGGTCTTAATCCAAATTCCACTATGATTTTCTACAGACTTGGAATATTTGATAAAATAAGAACAAGCTTCACTTCTGTGATCTAGAAAGTATACCAAAGTATACCTAGAAAATTCATCTACAAGAACATAAACATATTTCTTACTGTTTAAACATGAAACTATTTATGGTCTAAACAAATCCATGTGAACCAAGACAGGGATTACACACATTGTCAAATGAGAAATCTAATTTAGGTAAGTATCTAATTAAACTTTTCTAAGATAATTTACTAAGTTAGTGCACATTTTAGTGTCCTAACATTCTATGCCACAAAAAAGACTGTTTATGAAAAGCATTTAATCGTGAAACATTTAGTTTGGCAAAGGAATTTAGATCAACAGCATATACATTCTCATTTCTACAGGCAATGAAAACTAAATCAATTCATTAATTAAAAATATGACTTGCATCATTTTTAAACATAATATTAAAGCCATGATCACATAACTGAGTAATGCTAAGTAAATTGTATTTTAATCCATCAACAAAAAGTACTTTAGAAATTAATATTGTATTAGGGTTACCAATCTAGCCTAAGCCAATGATTTTTCATTTTGCATTGTCACCAAAGGTTACATACCCCCCATCAACGTTAATTAGACTCCTGAATCAAGAATATTATCATGTCATTTGTCTTGATCATCCACTATCCATGTACTATAAGGTATTACATGAACTCATCAAACAACTTCCCTGTAAAATAGATTAAACATGCAGTGATTTTGGTACCCAGATCTTCTTGGATCCATAGAGGTTAGCAAGTAAAACATTGGGAACCCAAATTTTCTTTACAGGTTTTTTAAAATCAGACAACATATTTTGAGACATAAATACTTTGTTTGGTCCTTTAGAAAATTGGTTCTCAAAATATGGTCTGGAACTAGAATTAGCAGTGAACTTTCCATGTTTTGTAACGAATTTGGTTATTCTAATTTGTCTCTGTCTGGTATAATATCTTAGAACAGTTGTATACTATGGAGGAATATGTTTTCCTAGAATCTGTGTCAAGTATTACATACCACCCGTATAATTATCATGATCCATTCTAAATTTTTCATTAGATAATTTTAACTCTGTATTTTCCTTTAGAAGCTTAGCAAAATTTTCTTTTTCTATATCTAGATTTAAATAGAAATTTTCATTCAAAGCATGATGCCTTTTTAATGACATATATTTATCCTTGAGTTATTTATAAGTTTATTAAATAATTTCGTAATATTAAAATAATTTTTCATTAGTCATATCTTCTTCATTATGAGAGTTACTTTTATAATAAGAATTATGTAGAGGGGTCTTAATTGTTACCTCAGATGTCTCTGTTATAAAGCATTGATTTGCATGATTGTTATGTTCTGAGTCTGAAGCATCATATCCACTTAATGTATCATATGAAGCACTCCAAGTGGATTTCATAGCTTTTTTATAACCTTTTACCTTATCCTCATATTTTCTTTTGAATTTCAACTTGGGGCAGTTTGATTTCACCTGGCCTTTTCGTTTACATTCATAACACACTCTTTCACTTGTATTCTCATTCCACTAATTGTCTTTCTTCCATTGTCATTTATGATCATACATTCATTTTATGTTTGACTTACTAGAGAATTTATTCTTTTGGTAGAACCTATTGAATCTTCTGGAAAGTTCTGTCATCTTCTCATCACTGTCCGAATTTCACTCTTCACTTGTAGAACTGTCTACAAGTACTTGAACTTTTTTTTTGTCTTTGATTTTTGAGGCAGAATTCTTGAATGCTACTGACTTCTTTCGTCGTTATTCTTATATTTCTTGATTCACCTTAACTCTTATTCATTCATTATTATCTTTCCAATTAGCTCTTTTTTTGGTATCTTAATGATGTCACGTGATTCTTGGATTGATACATAAGTGCCTCTCCATCTGTCAGGTATGCATCTAAGAAACCCCATGATTTGGTCTTTTTTGTCCACTGGTTTCCCATGCAGATTCATGGTGTTCACTATTTCATTGAACCTGAGATACATTTCAACGATAGGTTTATCGGGCTTCATCTTAAAATTATCATATTTAATAGTATAGGTATTTAATATCATTTCTTTAACATTGGTTGTTCCTTCATGAGAAACAACCAAAGTATCCCAAATGTCATAATCATTCATGTAGGTAGATATTCTATTGAATTATTCATCACCCAAACCATAGTATAGGGCATTCATTACATTACCATTATTATTATAAGTGGTTTCAGTCAATTGAGACAATGTATCCCTAGCAGTAGCAGGTAATACATGTTTTTCTTCAATTGTGTCCCATATTTATGGTCCTAAGCATTCAATATAAATTTTCATTTTCATTTTCAACAGAACATAATTATTTCCATTAAAAAATGGGGCCTATTAGTAGTAGAACCCTACAGAAAGTTAAAAGGATAAAGAACTGAAAAAATAGATATAAAAAAATTGAGATCATTAAGATACAACTAAAATCACACTTGGAAATAAATTAAAATGCATGAAAAATAGTCTGATGGTTTGAATAAAGATCCTCCCTCTGATACCAAATGTTGGTCAGAGTGGATACTCAAGAGGGGGTGAATTGAGTTCCAATTAAAAATTTCTGTTAAAAATATTTCTATTAAATACACCCAATTAAAAACTATGTTATACTGTAGGGAATTCTTAAAGCTGTAAGTGTTGGATTAGGTTCTAAAAAGACTGATTAGGTCTTAGATAATTTAATCAGAAGATTTAATTAGATTTTGAAACTATCCTACTGATTTAAAATAGTTGAAAACACTTGCCAGATTAACTATCAAGTAACAATAAAATAATTTTATATCTCAAAGTAATTAGCTGCAGAATATTCAATATGGATTAAAACCAAAATAAGTAATCATAGACGTTTTAAACAAGAGGTTCAGTCTCATTGCATGAATTAGTCCTCTCAAAATAGTTTTTATAAATTGTGATCCACACCCTGGATCGGGGTTAACAACAGTGCCTGGATTTTCGAGGTCCTCATACCTCTACCATAATTATTCATGGGAAAATAAATTACAACAGCTCACTAGCTGTCCAGGTCACACTTGACCTCTACCACTATCCACAGTGAAAAACAAGAGAATTAAAGAAGTTTTATGTGAGGATTTAGAAATCCTCCAATTTGGAAAAGGAGATAGTGTGTGTCTAAAATAAAGGGCACACACATTGCTCAATATGTAAATAAATGAAACACAATAGATCTATATAGATGTAGTCAAGTTTAGAGTGATATATGTATTTTGAGTGAAGCTCTGGACACCTTATATTGTCTTAGATGAAACTTTGAGTCCTTCTATGGGCTTTTAATAAAAATAGAGTGTTGTTTGGATCCATGACTTTTAGGTTCCGCCTGATCAGCTTGAGCGCATGAATAGCTCATTGTTGTTCTTCACTCCTTGATAACCATGATCATCTTGTGTTCTTTTCTTATAAGAATGGATTTCTATGTACAATATTCTTCAATTATACAGGTGAATGGATGTCTCTTATATTTATTGGGTATATGCACTTCTATATGTTCTTTTTTGTTTTTCGCTACCTTTATTGGTAGTTTGAGGTTCCCTTTTATACACAATCATCTTCAGTCAATAGTAATGATTTACTTTTTATAGGTATGAGGTATGATTATGGAAATGCCAAAAATATTCATTAATGAAATGAAATTATATCAAAAGAATCAAATATGTCCGTTTCCAAATAAACAAATAGATATAGAGTTTAGAGATATGATGATTGGTTTCCATCGGTAGTTGTTACTCCTCGTAACAGTATCCCGCTTCAATCAGTCGCTCTATGTAGCGGTAGGTCTCTATGTAGCGATGAGCTCCTATCGGTAGCTCTCCGTATCAGTGGATTCCTTCTATCGATGGTTGTTACTCTGTGTAATAGTAGCTCTATGTATCAGTTATTACTTCTATCAGTAGCGTTTTTCTATAGGTAGCTTGCTTGTACTAGTAGCTACTTCTATCGTTCTGTCTGTACCGGTGGAATTTGTATCAGTAGCTCTGTATCGGTATCCAATTGTCTTTATGTGTGTTGGTAGGTCTGCTCGTATCAGTAGTCATGATCTATCAGTGACATTTTCTTATCAGTGACCTTTGTTTGTCTATAGCTCGCCTTGTCTATCAGTAACTCACTTGTACCAGTATGAATCTGTTTGTATCGGTAACTATACTTATCAGTATACATTCATATTGGTAGCTTGTATGTATCATTAGAGATGCATACTGGTAGAATTATATATACTAGTTGCTCTGTTCTATAGCTGACCAAGTGTCTGTTTGTCTGTAAGAGTAGCTATGTGCATACCGGTGGACTTATGCATATCAGTGGACTTACACTTATCTATTCAATGAAACACATAAAACTTATCTGTTCTATGCAATACATATCATATTGAGTTATAATTATTTCAAAGAACATATAAACATAGAGAAACATTGATTAATATATTTCAATGATTATTTTGATATTTTCCAACATAATTTAACATATAGTTATATATAGGATTATAAACACATATTAAACCATGATTGGGATTATCAAAACCTATTGAAACATAATTGAGATTATCAAAACAGGTGAGGTCAATAGAATCATATTTATTCGTTATATTAAATTTTAAAACCATTCACATGTGGATCTAATGAAAATTATTTTACATCACTCCATGGAGGATGTAGTTCGTACATACACATGATAATGATTTTATTTTCCATTGAATGAAAGAAAATAAAGGTGAATAAAAATATTTTATTTTAGAAACATTATAATTTAATAAGTATAATATATATTTATATATATTCATTCAAAACTACCATATTACTATCCTTGTATTTCAGAAATGAAAATTTATCACATCTATTCGTAAATGTTGTTGTCCCAACATCTGCACGAGTGACATTCTCATTTCTCATAGGATTTAAGGTGGAATAATTTTTTTGTAAAAATATGTTAATAAATTATAGTATATTAATTATATATATTTATTCATGTTAGTATAGATATAAAATATTTATAATATATTAAAGGATAAATAAACTTGAGATAGATCGATGAAGTCAATAACATCTTCTTTGGGAATCCTCCTTTATATTGAAAATTAAGTCATAAAATGTTCATATTTTATGTAACTAGAGATAAAATAGATTGTTAGTATATGATGGTAGTTAGTTATATTTTATATTTTATATGGGTTGAAATCTTGTAATTTCAAAAAAAATTATAATATAATAATGTTATATTCAAGTGAAATGGAACCAGTAAAACCAAACATCAAGGATAAGATAATTTTGAACAAAAATACCTTAAAATCACATTATCCGTGTTTAGATATATATTATCCCTTGTCTATAAAATTTTATCAACTATTAATCCATTAAACTCTTTACAAGATAAAAAATTATTACAATAAAAACTATTCATTATGAGAAAAATTGATATTTAATTTTTTTCAAAATTTAAACCTCAGAGATCCAAATATTAAAATAATTTAAAAATAATAAATATGTATAAGAGGTAGAAGTTAATTTTAATATAAACATAGTAGATAAAATAAACCCTATATTTTGAAAAATTAAATTTTCACCAAAATAATGAATTTATTCTAATTCCATGCATAGTAACAAAGAATAATGATTTTTAAATATTTACATTAAAATTATATATCTCTTTAGTGAATTATTTTTATTAAGGATCATAAATTTAATTTATTATAGGAAAGTAAATCACGCACATGAAAATAGTTTTTCAAAAAACATCCCATTTTACCATAAAATGATAGTATTTACATTTATATCTTATTGATAATCAAGGAATTAATATTCTAAATTATTAAAGAATACTTTTTATTACGTACCATTCTATGAATTTATAATTAAGTAAAATATTTATGATGAAGACATTACTCAAAATAATAATATTTTAAAAATATTCTATATGATTATTAATATTTATAATGTGATGTACGTGTTATTTTTAAAAAGTTAGATTTCATTACAGTAACATATAATTTACATAAAACTATAATTTATACATACTATTAACATATGTTTTGGGTTGTGTAATTTCATAATAAATGAAAAAAAATTATTTATAAAAAATAAATGTATTCTAAAATCATGGGTTGTCACCATGATAGTATACACCCTATATGTATTAAATTACAAAAATTGGTTTAATTAGTATTATAAGGATAAAAATAGTGTCACCTCAAGTTTGTGAAATATATATATAAATATATATTAAATTTTAGAGATAATTTTATCTCACATGGAGAGTTTATACCATGTACTTGAATAATTGTCATCATGTACTAAAAACATTTAAATTAAAATTAATAGATATAATTTATTTGAAATTACATTGGATGAGAATCTAAATGTCAAATTGGAATGATTATTATGCTTGAGAATGTTTAAATTATTTTTTCTGATAGTTTTTAATTTGAATTATTTTATTACAATATAAATGAATTTAAATAAAACATATAATGTTTAATGTGTAATATTTTCATGTTTTGAATGATTATGAGATGGAATGATCTGTGTGTGTATGGGGTTTTTGTTTAATTTAACTATTTATAACGTGGTTTATTCCTAGTAAACTATTCCTAAAATTAAATTTAAAATGTTTTGTAGATCCCTTTTAGATCTATTCTATATGGCATGTATTTCCAGGGATAATTTTATATAACCCTAGACCTATGTTCCCCCCGCAACCTCATGTGTGTAATCTTATATAATGGATTGTACTCCTAATGAGACGATATTTTTTTGGACGTAAGCTAAGGATAATCCAACCAAGGTGATAAATAACTTAATAAAGGATATATATAACTCAATATAGGTATTTTATTAGGGACTTGATTCCTATGGGATAAATGATGGATTTTATTCCTCTTGATAAACAAACCAATATATAAAATCTCATGAGAATCACACTTATTTTTTTCATTTTAATTTTATTTATTTATTTATGTTATGAATGTAAATTTAATTATTTAAAATAAATCTCATAAATTAAGTGTAATAAAAATCATGATAGATGAAATGAAATAATTTTATTATAGATAAATTTTTTTACCATCCATTTTTAATAAATTATATAAAATACACATAATATTAAAAATCATTTTAAGAATAAAATAATTAAAATTTCAATATAAATTAAAAAACCATCAAAACAATATTTCTTCATACATCTCATTATTGTCCATAAGTTAAAATAAAACCATAGATTAAATTTTTATGTTATCCTCTACCAATATACATTTATTTATATGGAATTAAACTCAAATGATTAAGGAATTGTGTGTTAATGTAGTTAGCAAGACCACCCACCTATGTACCATTGAATAATTTGATATCCCATCTATCTAGGTTGTGAAATGAGTAATATATTTCATTTTAACAATAATATAAATGTAATTGGATATTCATAATCCCGTATTGATTAACATAGGTATTTTATAAAATTTTGTGATACTAATAAAATTAGATTATTACATCAGCACTGGTAATTAAGGAAATGTATTAAAAAATTATTTTATTTTTTGAATAATATTGAATGAAAAATCAATTGAATACTAAAATTTTTCTGTAATAATGAAATTGTCTCTAATATTAAAAACATTCACTAGTGGAACATTTATTTTTACACTATACAACAAAGGGAGTTTTTTACTATGGGCAAGAATCCATTATTAAGGAATATCCAACTCTATTAGCGGGAAAATGTGAAATTGTTGCCTATCGAAGATATAACGAGTATGGATCTTATTTTTCATGTTATCTAAAATTTTTAGAGAGGTTTTGATTATATATATATATATATATATATTTATAATATGTGATAAATTAACCATTTATTATGTGAAATTGAGAATGAAAGGGAAAAGATAAATGAACTGTCATGAAAATATACACGTGTAAACTTGAAGAAGAATATATAGTTAGTGATATTTTAATCCATACGATGAATAAAATTAGTAAATTGGCATGTTAATGTTTCTATATTGAATATATTTCATTCATTTTTATCACATTATATTCTTTACAAACAAGATTCACCTTATTCCTTATGAATTACATAATGAACAATATAGAGAAGATTCTCAAAACTATTTTAACAACAGTTAACATCTAAAAATTAATTGTTGTGATGATGGATCATCACTCAGTATACTTGAATAAAATAAAATAAAAGGACAAATGTCACGTGAAAATTTTAAATTAAATTGATACATTAACAAATCCTTCAATGAAACCAAATATTATGAAGGAAGGAAATTGAAAAAAATTGGCCTTGGATAACATGTCCCTTAACCCAAACTACTATTCTATAAGACTCAAAGCACATTCCCGATCACAATAAGATAATGAAAATATTTAGGGTATTAAAAAACAAATTTTTATAATGTTCACCCTTGAATTCCCAATAATCATAAGATGAACTTCACTAAAGGAATCCAATATGATTATCATATTCATTAGACAAAAATACCTTGAAATAAATATTCTAAAATAAGAACCCACCCAAAAAATAATAATGATAATGACAAACATACAACTCCAAAAAAGACATTACCTAACAAATGTAAACATCGTTATATACTATTTTAAGTTCCTATCAGGAATCTAAAGTAATTATTATAGGATAATGATAATAAAATATTATTTCCCAAACATATCTAATGATACCTGCAAATATACATCCTCACCATGTTACTCCATGTAACTATTTGGAATAAATATCCACCAAATTCCAGTGTACTGTGATGAAATAAAAAAATGTAAAATAAAACAGATTTTACAACATATAACTTGATGACTATATGTTAAATATAGTGATTATGTAATTTGTGATCCAATACTTAGATATATTCCACCATTAATCTAACCCATTACTTTTATAAGGGAAACCCAATTTTTTTAATTGAAAAATATTATAAAACCACATTAATTATATTTCATGTATTTAAAATTGAATAAAACAAAATTTTTTATTTATCAAACACCATCCATTTAAAAAAATTATTACTCCGAATTCATCAAAATCACATTTAAAAAATTAGACAATGAAAAATCGTGAAATTATTTTTGGAAGATATTTACTTTCAAACCCGGTAGTTTTCAAATAACCCCTATAAAATATAACATGAAGTGAATATATGAGCACGATAGAGGCAGAGAAGGATAAACCTGAAAAAAATATCAAAATAAAAATAATATGTAAATACTAATAATAAATAGAAATCAATTCAATGTAACATAAAATCTCAACCATAATTTAATAATTTCATATAATTTATAAATACTATGATAAATTATTTTTTCCACATATCAAGTAACCCATGAATGAAACATGATACATAATTATTATCATGGGCCATAACCTTTAATATTAATGAGATAATACATATATGTGTAACTATGGAATATATAATTGACCAGTTTTATAGTTATATAACATCCATCCTAAATCTTTCTTAAATAGCCTCATAAAGAAATGCCTATAAAAAAGGCATAAACTCAGCTCATGGATACTCTCTAGTATATAATATCAATATAATGGTACACCCCTTTACTTTCCTTTTCGTTATCCATGGGTATCCTGAAATTATTTATTGTTGGTGTCTAAAAATGTTTCATGCCATAATTACTCAACAATATAATTTCCTAAGGGAGCACATAAAAAATGCACTCCCACCTCACACACCCATTTAATAAATATATCCTTCCCATTAACATTATCATTAATACAAATTCATTTTTTATTTTAATATACAGAAACCTAACTAACTAATATTTAATGGTCTTAAATAATGGAATAAATTATATCCTACAAAATAAATTTATATAGGGTGATAAATGGGACTTAATTTTTATGATATTAACTATACACATTAAATAACATTTTGATAAATTCCATGAATAATATATAAAATAAAATAAACACATAAATGATATAAAATTTATATAATAAAAAAATAATGTCAATAATTTGTTTTGACAAACTAATATCACCCTTAAAAACATGGAAAATTAACTCATCTTGAAATAACCCATTTTATTAATCATTTATGGTATAAAAATCCTAATGTATGCCCTCTATATTTGATAAAACCTTTAATTTAACTTTTTTAAAAGTAAATTGACTGTCTCCTTATGCATATAATGAAAAAAAAAATGAATTATAAAATTTCAATCATTTTAAAAAATGGATATTAGTGGATCATAATGGGGATCCTTGATGATGAAATTTTATATAACTTATGTTATATATTTTATCAAAGAAAACAATTTATTAGATCCATGAATCTAATGAAATATAAAATGAAATAAAGTTTACATAAAAAAACTCAACAAATTGAATCATTTAACCTTAAATGAATAAGATAAGATTATATGGAAGTGGGAATATCATAATACCTAAAATAAAACACATATATTCATAAAACCATATGAACGAGGTTTGGTGACCATAGTAGTTACAATTAGAGAAGAGGGTATAAATGTTTATGAAACATCGATAATAAGTTAGAATAATAGTGAAGAGAGCCACACATTATTATTTTAGTCAGAAACCACTACTTAATTACTAATATTATTCCATTAGATAAGAGGTTAGGTAGGGTGTTTCCTTCTGAAGGGATCATGTTTGTCATGTCCTATTTAGAGAAAAAATGAAGGAGTAAAAAATTAAAAACAACATTGAATGAAAACAATATCTATTTTCAAGAAACATTCATAGTTTAGATACCATGTTTTATAACCCATATTGATATAATTTGACAAAAACTATATTTGACCTATATAAGATTATATACTCTCACTTCCTAGTATAAATAACATTTTCAAAATAGTGTGGCTAGGAAATGGTTATGATTACTCATATATTTAACCAAAATATCAATAAGCTCAATTAAATACATAATTTAATTAATATATACACATTTAAGTGACATTGGGATGTCAAAATTTTTCCCTTATAAAATATATTCCCCTATAATGACCTAGAAAAACATAAAAAATATAAATAAATTATTACCTAATATAAAAAATTATTATGTTTTTCTCACTAATTATTAGTTGAGTAATTCAAAAATATTATTGTCCATATCCAAGAATAAAATGTCCATCCAAATATGAAATTTATCTATTCAAAACATATGATAAAAGTGTACAAAATCACTACTATATATGTAATGTAAAAAATATAGATTAGACCAATTATGAAAGAGAGTGAAGGAAATAATCCATCCACATTTTCAAATTTAATTTTTAAAATAACTATATTATAGAATTCCAATGTAAATTCTAAACATCATGTCAAAAGAGTTAATCCTAATGAAATAGTGAATTCTAATTTGTACAAGGTAAAATGTTAATAAACTCAATAATAAATCCCTACTAAAATGATTTGAGAATAACAAATCTACTATAATATTGATTTAACATAGTTTCACTCAATAGAAAACTAATACATACTAATGGAATCCATAAAATTTGAATTATCTTTATTGGTCTATAATGGATAAGAAAGATGTCATTATTCTAATGTTACTCTTATATCATAATTATCTATCATAATATAGGAGAAAAAATAAATTATGAACTTTGTAAGATGTTATCAAACAAAATTATGTATCAATATTATATCCTGAAATAAATATAAGACAAAAAAAGTGTCCAAAAAGTTAAAGACATTAAGGTTATAACACTTTTAATTATTATAGGAAAAAATAAGGGGTTACCCATATGATATGAATCATTACAAAAAATTGAATAAAATTACTCCAGTTTTCTTATATACTATTTGAATTCTTGTTAATCAGTAATGAGAATCATAATATGATACTCCTATATTTGGATAGTATGTAATTAATCTTCCACCCTCAAAATTATATATTATAGTTCATCAGATGATGACTAATGTAGCCAATTTAGAATTAGGCATTTTCATCATTTCATTCATATAGATTGGAATTTCTATGTTACACACAATGAATTATTTCCAAATTTATCTCTTCTATCTATGTAAGTGTTAATTAAATATAAATATTGAATAGATTCACCACTACCCTTCTTTATTAGATATATTTTCTCTAAATTTTTCCACATTATAATTCCCTGTCTAACACAAAATAGTATTAAAGTATTACATTATGAATTTTATGTCGCAAAAATTTAATAAATATTGATAGAGTTATTGAACTCATACATACACTTAGTAAGTATAAATTAGAACACAAATAGATTGGGGTCTAGGTGAATGAATTATTTAATGAATTGAGCCCTAATTGAATCATTTTCGACTAGAACATGGGAGAATAAATCTAGTCCGGTGAATCATTTATAAGGGTACATTTTTATATGACCACTATGGTTGATACACGTTAATTTTACTACCTTTTATACATTCACATCCTTATGAGAATTCCACTAGACTAATGAAGTCTTGAAATACTCCCAATAAATTCATTAAAGATGTTGGGAAAGAATAATATTATTCTTTTACTCTTGTCCTGATCCATAACACACTATAGTAACATCATTCACACTATAGGTTTTATGAGTCCACAAATGATTGACTTTTTTTTTTAAATCCATACCCACTCTATATATACATAAGGGCATTTATAACTACAAAAAAATTAGGATGATGATTTAGTAGCTCACATGAATGATCTATGATCTGATTAAATCATGGCCATTGATCTCTATTTTGGTTATGGATAGAGTTACTATACATGATGCCTATATATTGGTTATTATTATCACGTCTCTATATGGTTATTCCAAAGGAATTACCATAGAGAGTGGATATATTTTCTAGAATCCATGTTCTAATGAAGAAAATAAAAAAATTTCAAGTATAATATAATTCATTTCCATAAATCAAGTAAATAATATCATCAATTATATAAATAAAGGTCATGAAACATTTTTCAATGAATTAAATTATAATATTAAAAAACCATATGATACATGTCCCAAAATCAACTATAATTAAATCCAGTTCATGAAAATTAAATATAAATCAAATTATATTTTTAATTGTAAAAAATCTTATAATACTTTTTTATTTAAGAACACAAAATTAAGTTATAAAAAATAAATTTTATCAATATTAAATTTTAACTATTTTATGAAATTCCATGTTATAATTTTGTCATATATACATTGAAATCTCCATTTTTAGCTTGAAAACCCCTAGAAATCAATTCTTGGAAAATTAACACTACCCCAAAAAAATATCTTCCAAATGTTTTTTAATAAAATTATAAAAATATCTATAATAAAAGTCCAAAACCCAAAATCCTTTTCTTTCTGAAAAACCAAAACACCCAATCATGAAATATTATACAATCTCAAAAAATACAATTCATAACTCATAAATCATGCTGAATTAATCATATAAAATAAATAATAACTGTGATAAATATTTGAAATTTAAAAAGAGAGAAATGAAAAATGATTTAATAGTTTTACCACTATGTATTGTTTGACCAAATGATATTTTAGACATAAACTAATCATGTGAGTACTATTGTGCCGTACCTAGAATATACTGCATGGCTTGTGTATGGTTTCACATAATTTTTGTCCCTAGATTTCATCCAATTTTCACTTTATAATTAAAAATTTAACAAGAATATATCATAAGATCTATCTAAATCTCATGGGATTAAAAAAATATAATATAGTAAAATAATAATCAATTATGATACTAAAATTGAAAACCTGACATCCAATCAACCATGGTACATTGAGGCTAATCTTATGGAATTCTTATTTAGAAACTCATGAAACCTGATTATCAAATAAAAACACATATTTTTATTACATTTTAAGGGTATTAAATATTCATTTTTGATCTTATGGGCCTGATTTTGTGGATTTTAATTTTGAACATCCATTCTCATAATTTGTGCACTTCATACCTAATATGCACCAATTTAGGCCCAATGATTCATCTGATTTAAAAAATAATAATTATCCATATGTAAATTTGATATTTTCGTACATGGATATAAACATATATATGAACATTTTTCATTTAGTGATTAATGGAGTATTCATAAAGGATGATGGGGATATTTGGCGATTAAAGGAAAAAATTCTAGAGAAGGCAGATTGGATATCATCCTACTGATGGGAATGTGGGGCCCACAATACAGACACAATGAAACCCAACTATAATGTGGGGATATAATATATATATAGTAACAAATACCTATTCTGGAGCTAGTGCTAATTTGTCCAAAATGGTAGTGATTAAGGCGGCCCAAGTAGAAGTTTAATTCTGGGACAGATTATACGGCCCAGAAAAATAGTCCACTATTTATATCATCTCTCTCGAACGACTTATTTGTTTTGTCTGAAATTTTACATTATGTTAGGGAAAATCTGTGGATTCATTTAGGTCTTCTATTCCCAACTAAAATTCGGCTTCTAGAAAGTCCTTTCGGCGCCTCATTCTGGTGGATGCAAGCTGGATGCAACATCGGGGAAGAAGTGGAAAAGTCTCTCAACATTAATGTTCCACACACCATTCCCCAACACAATTAATTAAAGGCCCATGAGATGTTGGGGACTCGACCAAGGAATCATATTATCTTATTTAAGGCATTAGTGGTGGAGGATTTAGGGATCTTTGGGGCTTTACTTTCATTGTAATGTTGTTATGACAAATTTCTTTTGTAACATTCTTCTTTTGCATGTAAGTTGTTTGAATCACCATAGTTTTTAATAAAAGTTCTTATTATGCACTTTTTATGTTCTTCTCCTTTTCACATTGATACGGTTTTCCCAAGGTGTGATCATTTTCACACTGGCACTTGTGAATTTATTCACACAATGGTGGAGTGAAAGTTTCATTGTTTTATTTTTCATCTCCAGTCCCACTTCTCTAAGTCGACATCCCGCTTCCAATTATTGAATTTCATAAATGGAGGTCTAACCCCTTATGGTATTGTCCTAGGGATTTTCATGGGGATGATTGGATGTTATTTTATGAACTTAAATTCTATAATCATTTCATTATTTTAATATTTCCATTTGATGATTTATTTTGTTCTTCTTCATTTCCATCATTAACAATGACACATTTGGAGTGATAGTACGATACAATTCCGTGAAGTGATCATTAAATTGATCCTCTAAGTGAATTTGTGTTTATCTTTATAATTTTGTAGGTATTAAATTGGTGAAATATGTTGAGGAATTATATCATTTTGTGGACACGTCTTGAATTATTGAAACGAACGTTATAATAAAATAAATACATCCAATCTAACCCTAGTAACAACTTATGATCAAATCATATGCATTAATTGTTTTAGACAAAATAATTGTATGTTTCTTTATTTTGTTATTTAAATTAATTCGCTAGTTATTCAAATCAATTAAACCTGAATAGTTGGCTACTTCATATCCAACTCTTTCCAAAATCAGAGTGTCAATAGGTTCCTTTTTCGGTTCCTGTGGATTCAACCCCTACATGTACTTCAACGAACACATACTTGTGGGGTAAATTTGGGCGCAACCAAAACCTAACACTCAAGATCTAATTTTCATATATGTATAATACCTTTACTCAACAAAAATAGTGTTTTGTTAAAAAAATTTAATGAATGATCTCTAGTAAACACCACATATTACATGAATTACTCTCTCATAGGTCCCAAAGAACATTATTGATCAATATGACCTAGAGACATGCACCCAAGTTTTAAAAACACAATAATTGGGATTATATTCAATACATAAATTTTAAAAATGATAAAATATACATCCTCTATGAATCGGGAATAATAATCTCATATATGTTTTAACTGTATAAATAAAAATATTAATTTTTATATTAGAACTAACAAAACAATTCATAATTATAATAAAAAAAAATAAATTATTGAAAATAAATTACAATGAAATAATAATCCACGTTATACATGATTTAAAATCGGTAATATGAAACAAAAAAAATTGAATTATTATGTTGATAATTAACAATTTATCCTTATCTAAACAAATATCCCATGAAATTAACCATGATATAACCACCTGACTGTATGTCAACACTAAGAGTCAATATCCACCAGATTTTAAAATTGAGTATTGTAATCCTAAGTTGAAAAAAACAGTTAATCATGTATAAAACATGAATAATAAATACCCACAAATATTATAATTTTGGTTTCTATCTGATGTAATGAACCCCCTCATTCAGTACCCCACCCTGAGCTAGAAGTGAAGATGTGGGTGACACCCAAAACTCACCTCTAACGCCCCTCATGGGTGATAAATTATACAAGGGTATATAAATCCACAAAATAGACTCCATTAACCGTAGTATAACATAATTTATGATAAATGTCTACCTATAATAATGATATCATAATTAAACAATCAATCAGAATACATGAAATTTTGAAAATTTCAGGGAAAAAAGAAAATCTTAGAAGCACACTTATGTAGCAGACACACACACATGTATTATATAAATTTGGACACTTTTTATCAATATATTCCATTAATTATTTTAAAATAATTTTATACTTTATTTACCCATCTTTTTTTCTTTGGGGAGTTATAGTTCTCTTGGAGGTACCCTATGTGTTAATTAGGGATTAAGAGAAGTTTTGGGAGGCTTGGGAGGAACATAAAGTGTGTAGAGTATCAACATAGATTTCCATATGTTGGAATATTGTTGTCTAGTGATATCTGTTCATTCTAGGCCACATTTTATAGATCACTATGTAACCATGTTTATGTTATGTTTTTGGTGTTTTGGGGTGGGGTTGTTGAGAACAAGTAAACCCTAAATTCCCATTCTTCCCATTTAGAGAGGTGTGGTAGTGGAATTTTTAACTGAGGATCTAGGAAGATATATATGGATAAATAAATCCATGGTCATGACCTAATTGTAATTTCTATTGGGATTCCCCATCTTAATATATAGTGAGGGATAAAACCCCATTATATGTGTATCATAGCGTACTTTTCCTATAGAATGGAAAAAAATGTTGATTATGGTCATCCCCATCCATTTCTGGATAAAAAATGGATATATCCACAATATTTAGTTTCCCATTTCGAGTCATGTTCGATTTTTTATAAGGACATATTTACAACTATTTACATATATCTATTAAGTGTTTTTAATCATTTGCTTCCCCTAATTTCGACCAAATCCCCATCCACACTTGTATTGTTCATTCATCACCATCTTTTGTTTTGTTTTTCCACCATTAATGGTGGAAACAAGAACTTTTTACTATCATATAATGATGATGTTATGGATATCCTTTTATTTCATTTCCTTTTGATTTCATTCATATACTAGTGGTCTCAAACAATTTGTTTCTTTTAGACCATATATTGTGGATTCATTTAATTATTTGTTTCCAACATGTTATTTTATCACAATTATAGTTCAAAATACAATGAGGAATGACTTAGAAGTGTTTGGGTCTTGTTCAGAGCCCATAGGCTATCTTTGGGTGAAAATTTGTGGCCCATAATAATTTATATTTTGAGTTCTATAGTCTATATGGTATGAATGAGCCAAGTGGGGAATAATGAGGCTTTGTAAAGGGGTTCATGGGATATACACTGTTTTACCAAAATGTGCACATATATAACATTCTTAATTCCCTTTATGCAGAGGTGTTTGTGTTTCACACTTGGTTTGGAAAACCCATGTGGGAAAACCTAGGACCCCTTAAAAATAAGAGAAATCACTATTTTTTCAGGTCCATGTTAATGTCTCCACCCTCTATATACTCTCCCAAATCATGTAGCACCACTTTAAAACTTGAGATCTCTTCCACGACCTTTCCCAAGAGGTTTTCAGATAGATTCTCTATTTATACTTTTCGTTTCACATTGCCAAATGCATTGGATAGATATCAATATGCACTTTGATCCCATTAATTCCTTCTTTCATTTATATTAACATGTGAAATTCAGAATTGATGTGAGATAATATTCCTTATCATTAAAATATTTTTTAATTAATATCTCCCATTCAATTTTGATTTAGTGGTCATTAATAAGAATGAATAGTACTACCCAAATAAGTTGGGTTATATAATAATATATACCAAAAGTGATGCTTTTTTGTATCATTTAATGTCATATTGTATGAGGAATTTTCTATAAATTTCCATAAAAATTAGATTTTATTTATTTAATTTATCATCATTGTTAAATTACATCTTCAAAACATTATTTATTGCATTAGGATTCCCACCACAATAAGTACCACACCCTTTCATTGTGACCCTTAAATTCCTTTCACTTTATGGATGTTAATGTTTCCAAACCACCTTCTATGTGGTGTTTTTAATATGTACTTAAATGGATTTGTGAAATTAATTATAATTTGATTGTTATAACAATATAACATGAATATATTATAAGACATGGATTATGATATTGAATAAATGGGATACCAATTGATTGAAAAACATATAATAGAAAAAATTGATGAATAAAGTGATAATATTATTTGATGTGATCCTTGATCATGGTGTCCTTTATTAATTTTCATACTTTGTCATAGAGTACCTAATTATTCATTATACTTTGTTATGAAATCATTAATTAATTGTGATTTTTAGGTATTACGTCTCTTTTGATTATTGTTACTCTGTCACAGAATCTCTTATTAATCGTGAGACTAAGGCATTGAATCCCTTAAGATTTATGATACTTGAGAATGGTGACCCATAATTCTTATGATAATCTATTATGGTTTCCCATACGACCCTATCATACTTTTATATCGATGCATGGATTCTTGAGTTAGGGTTTTTTCATTTCTATTATTATGTTTGTATATATATATATATATTAACATATATGTTACATCAGAAAAAGTTCAAATAAATACATACAAAAAATATAAATATAAATATATATGTATACTCATATATATATATATGGATACATGTTTTCAGAGGTATCACATCTTATGATAAAGTAGATAGTATTAACGTTGTGTCTTTTAGGGACCAGAGATGACTCATTTACTATTTTTGTTGTTATATCAAGCCACTACCATTTTATATGATCTAGATGGATCATACTAAACACTCCTGGTGGTGTCATACTGAGTATATCTCACACCCAATAAGGACCACTCATTGGAATCTGATCATACTCCATAGTTGTAGGTAGGGATAAGAGAAATGGGTTTTCTCTAAATGGTTGATTTGCAATACTAGGATGTAGTATAGGATAAGTGGAATAATCATATCCTCTCAATGCTTTTGGGTATATATTTTTGTTATTTTTTTATTTTCTAAATACTTTGTTTATGTATACTTTTACACTTCCTAGTATTCCAATTTTATTTCTAGCATATTTACATGACATCATTTTTTATACCATATGGGTTTTATTTCATTGAATTTATTATATCAAGAAGAAATTTTATTCTATATATCATTTATTATTGTGTTTAAAAATATTTATTACCTTATATAATAATATGATATACTTTCATAATGAGATTACAGAATCCCATCACAGCTAGTCGACATCTATTTGTATATGTGGATGTGTGCTTGAGGCTATGTGGCCAACCGTGTTTGGTTTATTATGAGTCAACCATGTCTAATATGTCACAAAGTGGTATCATATGGTTCATTTATCCATTATGTATTAGTATTTTTTGTTATTATATAGGAAAATATAAATTCCTAGGAATTTGGTAATGATTTTTTACCAGTATTAGCTAACCCATGTATAGGGAAAATCCCAGTAACATAGGAAGGGAACTCATGTTTTGGATTTTTCCTTTTTTAGTTGTATTTATTTCACAATCAGTTAAAGCACATGATTTATGGAATTAGTTTTTTTAGTATTCTAAATGTCTATAACACATAACCTATAATTGAAGGGGTGTCATTTCATGCACCATTGTATGCAGATAATGATTCACATGTCATGCATAATCAATTCTATATTTATGTTTTTAAGTACACTCCCTACCACATATTACTATTTCCCTAACTATTATATTTTTAAATGTGTTATATTTTATTTTGTGGATAGAATAATTTTATTAATCAATGTGTCAAAATTAACTTAAAACAATTTTCCTTTACATCATGATGGTGTCATTTCAATAAACAAAATATTCCATGTTTGATCCATTGAATATTGGTCACATGGGATACAATGTTACTTGATTGGATTACATGAATATTGATTTCAATATAAGAATAATTTAATAATGAAATGTGGTAAGGATGATTAATCTAATTGAATCATTTTAGATGGCCTTCTTCATTTAGATAATTAATAAAAAATCTATTTCATTATTAGAAGATCTTCTAATTGCAACTTATAAAGCTTATGAATTTATAACATAAGAATGGAGACACATCTAATTAGACCTAGATTCATATATATTAATATATATATATATGTGTGTGTGATAACATAAATAGAGTAAAATTATTAAACAAAATTTTTCCGGTTAAATCAATCTTCCAATTATAAGATAAAATTTTCTAATCTCTATTACATGCAATTGAATCCTATATACTTAAACACCTGACAAGAAATAATTAACTAGAACATGAACATTCATTGATAGTGGGTAGTAGGAATAATGTATTATTATTATTCATGGTCCTACATTTCATCCAGACTGGGAATTATGAATATCCAAAGGGTTGTTACTCAAATATAGGAATTTGTGAACTAGTCTTATTCATATGTCTATGACCTATATCGTTATCAAATTATTTTTTTCTTGTTTTGGGATAATATAAATTTATTCCCCCACGACATCCTTGAGTCGTGATCCAAGAGGGTGATGATGAATATGCTCTATAAGTGGTGGTCCCTAGGCCACCAGTATTACCACATTTGGTTCCATATTTGGAACCACATGTTAATTCGGTTATGGGCATCAAGGATTAGTTCTGATATTGATTACTATGATTTATTCAGTCCATACAGTAAGCATTTTGACCTGACCTCACTATGCATGCATTAATGTACGAATTCCAATAGTAGCATCCAATAAATTTTTCAGTTGATGGTGGCCTCAAGTATTCAGATTATAAGTTATATACCATTATATCTATATTTGAACTTTTAAATAATACAATAAAGGAGAGGGTCAAGATTGTGACTTATATACATTTAAATTCTATCAGGAAATGGTGCAACATGATTACCATGAAATATATCCATCCAGATATGGTCTGGGGGGGATATCCCGAAGATATTCTACTATAAATTCATTCAATATAAATTGAGATAAGAATACTATATGGATTTTATTCAAATGAAACATGTATTTATTTCTATATTATTGTATTCATCTCATATCCTCAATAATTTTATATTCGCATCGACACATGATAGTGAATATTTGAAAATAATGATATGTTTTGATGATGGGATTATATACATTATCTAGGGTGAATGTATTCAAGCTTACCACTATTTGGAGATAGTAAATTGGGTCGTCATTTTTGTGAAATCCCCTAAGAGAATATGATAGTATATGATAGGATAGTTTGATACTACGAAAGGGACATGGTTTTTCAAAGAATGGAAAATATTTCTTTGGGTCTATATACAAGGATACAAAAGTCCATATGGACATTGTTGTAACTTATTTTTTGTGTCACTAGTTTTGGAATTAATGGAATAAGAATCTGATGTTTCTAAAGGAACCCACTGAGTGTCAAGGAAGTGGATTGTTAGAGAATCTTTGTTGTTATTATAGGACAATCCCTTCTATTCCTTATTGGGGAGGATTTGTACCAGCTATGCATTTGGGATTAGGATTAGTGTATCATCTCTATGAAGATATATAGAGTAATACAAGACGATTAGTCTGAGGATTTTTTCATGGATTAGGTATCCATGGTTCCGAAATATAACTCTAATTGGGTGGTCCTGTATAGTGATGTTAGGTTTCACCTTAGATTCACGGATCATACTGTTTACATGTAGTGTGGCATATTCCTTAAGGGAAGATTCGAGGGCCTTCTAATGTCCTAGTACTATTTTAGTACATTCTTATTTAATTTTTACTTTGTTCAAAATAGGTTCCTTAAATTACTTCATATCAAAGGAAATTATGTAATGTGTATACATAGATATAGATTACTTTTCTATCATAATGGAGCTTGAAGCACCTTTGGGGATCTAGTCTAATAGAATATGCTTATGTAAGTAATATCCCCTTGGAATAGATGGTTATATTATCATACAGATCCACATTCTCTTTATGATGATGGGATTATACATCATAATTAGTATTTAATGGTTATTACACTATCAAACTCAATACGATTGTTACCAAAAGAGGGTTTCATTCACATGACCTAATAGTTGTACCTATATCCACAAGGGTGAATGGAATGTCCAAATGATTGGAGATGGACTGGAGCGTCATGGGCTAGAAAATGTGACATCCCATATTTTTATTCTATTTATGAATGCTTTATGAATTTGATATATTTATTCCCTCTTATAGTGATTATCTTAAATGATATCATCCATAATGTTTTTATTGCATTTGGTGGAGGTCACTATTGAGATAGTTTAGGAGAAAATCAAAGACTATTCAACATTAATTGAAGACACCAAATGAGATCTCCAAAAATCAATAAGAAATCATAGGATATGGAATCTAAATGAGTTATATAACCCATTATTTATCATGGGGTTGACCTATTAATTTCACTAATAACGAGGATGGTAACCTTGGGATTTTTTGGAGTACTGGAGGTTGAATCACCTTACATTGAAGAACATATATCATTTTCCTCATTTAGACATCATCCTAGACCAGATCTAGGGAGATCAAGTTTTCTAGAGTGTTGTAATGAGTTTAGGGTATTAATAGGTGTTTTTTAGACCATCAGACCTTCCATATACATTATTTGATAGTATAAATGGATTGTATGGGAATTTATTCATTTCGTTCTATCATGTGAATGTGCCAACCGTATTCATAGACCTAATGATTTGAGTTTCCTACCTGTATATGGATTTATTTGTTTTATTACTTAATGGAAAAATCATGGTGTATTTGTCAAATTGATATGGCCATTTCAAACAGGTTGATATTATACTGAATATATAGATAGTGTACCAATTTTATTATATTCTCCCTAAATACCTCATTTGGATCTACACGGTTCACTTCCTAGATAATTACACCTAAAAATAATGAAAACTTTTCACCCACATACGGTGAGTGTTTTACAAACATAGAGTTTACCAAGATTTTCGTTGATATATGTGTTTTATGGGGCTATATATATACTAAATTCATTTTATTCTGGGATTTACACACCTATCAATGCCTAGTATAGTCCTAGGTAAAAAAGTAGTTATGTTTTTATAATCTAAAACATGTGAAATAAATTTCAATGATTGAATGGACGCTTGAATTCAATACCAGTTCATGTTCTTATGGATCTTGGTAAAAGCTATTTGGTTTTATTGAAGTGTTAGGAATTTATCTAGGATACATTATGAAGTAAAGTGATTGGGTATTTGAATATAGGTCTCAGTAGTTGAGTGAAACTGATCATAATTAGATGAATCATAATTTTTAATTAGTATTTGGTGTTCATGACAGGATTTGTTTGAGGAATAACTTTCTAGTAGAGTTTTTTGTGGTGTACAAAATCCCAAAAATCCTTAGGTGAATATTTTAACTTAATGATATGAATATTAGTCAATGAATGTTTTTTCAATATAGAAATTCAATTTAATTTGGTCTTTCATATATTCATGGTAAAGGGACATCATTTTTTTCATCTCTAATTCATAACACTAAGACACAAGAAATTCAATATGCCATTATTTAGTGGATGTTCATGTCAAAATTTTTTAATATGCACTTATAGGTGATGAATCATCGAGGAGATTCTATTAGTGTCTCTTTATGAGTGACTGCTTCACTTATGGAGAGAGTGATGATTATTTTTCTCTCTGAACTCAAGGGCTTAGTCCTATATCAGAGCCTTATAGGTGAGTACCCACCACTTGGATGAGTTATAGACAGAGATGATTTCATACACATTGGTGGACCTATCTAGGTTCCTTCTATAATTTAAGTGGAAATTATGTTAGAATATAAAAAATATTCTTGGGAATTTCATCCATGTGTTTCCAATATGTTCTATAACTTACAGTACTAGTATTGGTGGTTGGTGTCGAAAAGGGAGATAACAAGTTTCATTACCCAGTGTTCCACATGTCAGTAGGTATAGGCAAAACACCAGTGACTATTTGAACCTCTATAACCGTTTCCATTACCTATTGAAAATGGTATGATGTAGCCATGGATATTGTGATAGATTTAATGAGACCCCCTTAAGGCAGTGACGAAGTGTGGGTGATCACATATAGATTAAAAATGGTCACTCACCTCCAAGATATAAGGTATAACTTTTTAGTGGAAAATATATGATGGATATATATTTGATAGATCATATTCATTCATAGAGTTCCACAAACTATAATAAAACATAGTGATTCTCAAATCACATCAAAGATCTGGAAGGGGTTATAGAAATGTTTTTGTATATTGGTACTAAAATGAAAATCGAATCACCGACAAACTTACGGTAAATAAACTTGTATGAATATTTTATTATATTATATTTTAGGTGAATGTGTACTTAATATTTAAATATCCTTGGAAGAGGAATCTTCCTATTTAATAATTTTTTTTATCATAACTTCTTTCAGGAAGCCATAGATATGTATCCTTTTGAGGACATCTGTTCAAGGTTCTGTTGTTCACCGTTGTTATCATTTCTTGTAGGTGAGGAAGTCTTACTGGGTACTCATATCATTCAAGAAATTATGGATTATTAATAGATTTCTAAAAAACATATTTATATATCTTATTCAAGGAAGATTTTTTATAGCTATGATTTCTGCTATCCTATGGAGTTTGAGCTGTTATATTTGGTCTTAATGTTTGATTCTCCTTTGTTGGATAATTATAGATTTCAAGATAGTGAAATCTATCTCCTCATTACCTTGGGACTTTCACAATTTTAGAGATAGTCTGCATGATAGACTATAAATTTTAGTTACTTCATAGGTATTAGTAATTTCATGATGTATTCCTTGTATCTCATCTTTATCATTACGATTGATACACATCTCAAATTATTTAAACTGATAAGGTTGAGACAGTTTTTTATGATTCTTATGATTTGGACCCAATTTGTAATGTTTAATGGGACATGAAGGCTATCCATGGTAGGTTAGACCCATTTTTATGTGTGATATGGTAGCATATCCATGTGCAAGAATAGGCATATGAGTGAGAGGTCAATGTATGTGCTCAATTTCTAGAGCTATTCTCTTGTGAAACTCAACCTTGCATGGAGGGGAATCATGGTATGTGTTGTATTAATAGGGTGATATTGTAAGATCCATATTTTCTCAACAATTAGGGATTCTTTAAATTTACCTTCAATATTTTTTTTGTCAATGTATGTTTGTAATAGAATGGGGAGTGGTTCAAGAGCGTTGTGGGCATTTTTGGGTCCTAGAAACTTGTATATTGGAGAAAAATGGTGATTGAATTTTTTTTGGAAACCATGTTCTTAATTATGTGTGGTGTTATGGGTAAACCACGTGGCAGGTTGGAGAGGTGAATATAAGTATTATTTAGTATTCCCAAACCATTCTCTTATCTAACACTCTTAGTTTCATTTAAGAAATGTATTCACATGGTTAACACATAATGAACACAAACTAAACATAAAAACGACGCACCATATAGGAAATATTGAAATTCAAATTTCCCCTCCTATATTTTACATTTTAACCCTCCATTTAATATCCCAAATTGTACATCACTTCCTAGGATCTTTACATCCATCCAATGGCCATCCGAGCAAGGATTTGAGCTATCTTCTCCATATAGAATCCATTTCATCCACCATTCAATAAATTTTATATATAATACTAAGCATGTAGATCCTATCGATTCAATAATTAATTTATTATACCATATGTAATTTTAAATTGGTTTAATATTATATATTATATTTTAAGTTCATTCTTATTATTCATCAGTTTCTCCAATTCTAGACCGAGTTAAATGTTAAAAAATGGAAAACAAGTGTACTACCGATCTACGATTGGTTGTCCAATACTCTTCCACTAATCATGAGTTTTTTATGTCATTATTCAACATTATACACTCGATGATTTTTTTCATTCCCATTAATATAAAAATTTTATTCTTAAACAATATAACCTTATTAGAGTAACTTCTGTACACCCTTAATTATTATCATATGTTTTCCACTATGACAAGATACATAATATTGGTGATCAATTATTAAATTATATTTTCATCATGGATGTTAATGATGAAAAACTACGTTATATGTGGACTTGGTTTCAAGTAAATTGAACGTATTTGTGTAATTAAATGGATTATGAGTGGTATGTCCATGTAATGTAAAACTTATAAGAGAATAGACTATGGCCCGGATTAAATTTTTTGTTTATTGGTTAGAAAACATATCGGGGAATAAATAAATGCACAATAGTCTGTTATTATTACAGACAATCCTTTGGCATGATTACCCTTATTAATTATGATACACTATCATGGTGTAACTTGTAATTCATGATACTCAATCATGACATACCTTATTAATTATTGTGAACATGCATGTGTCCCTTATGAATTTGTATACATGGGTATGAAATCCCTAAATAGTTATGATACATTATCATGAAATCCTTTATTACTCATGATACTCGTGCATAGAGTCAATTAATACAATATGATACACTAATGGCTATGCATGGATTCCTGAGTTACATCTCAGATCCTAGAAAGTATTATATATATATATATATGATAATATGTATAGAGTTCATATACACAGACACATATATCTATATACATATATATATGTATATATATGGAGACATTTGTTTAAAGGTATCTTGACTCATTCCAATGATGGTGTAGTTATACTTGTGTCATTTCGGAACAAGTGGTGACTCATTTATAATCTCAATTGCTATATCTTCAAAACCACAATTTAAATTCACAATATGGATAATACATGACATTGTCTTTGGTGGGATACTTTATTTATCTCCCAAAACGTTCGGGCTACATATTTATTTCAAAAAGTCTTATTAGTTTCAAGTAGGGACAATGTAAATGGTCTTGCTATAGATTCATGGTTGGCTATAATATAATGGATTATATGATAGGAGGACCAAGATGATTCTTAGGATTATATGTGGGATAACTTAATTCATTTTTTATATTTTATACATAATTTTTTGTATGTATGCAACTCTAATTAAATGTATTCCCAAATTTATAATGGCATATAAACATTGGATAATTTTTTTATATGATGTTTTTTCTGATCTTGACTATTTATTATATCTAGATGACATGTTCATCTTCATTTGATTTAATAATTTTTTTTGTTAATTTATATTATCATATAAATTTTTTCAACAATTTTATTAAGAGTGTATAGTCTCCCCATTATGCCATAAAACACCTACACTACAAGTCTATAGAATACAGTGAATGAAGAGGTTCCCCTGAGGCTATATGCATAACCAAATTCAATTTATTATTAGTGAATTGTGTATAGCATGTTATATTCAATGTTTATTTATGTTGTAAATTTTTTCAAAACCATACGCTATTATTTTCCATAAAAACTCTATTGGTTATTTAAGGGGATACCATAAGGGTTACATGAATGTATGTGAAGAACTATCAGTAGGGTTGGGTTTTTCTAGGACTCGCTCTAAAATCCTGTTTATATTCATATAAAATATTTCAACATTTATCTAAATTATTTATGGTGATAAACGAATTGAGTATCAGTTTAAAATTCCCCTGAAAAGCTACATGTATTTATATAAACTATTAGGTTAGAATGACTTTTGAATACTCCATGGAATTATATTTCTAATATTATTTTAGAATACACTGAAAAAACTCATTGAATTATTATTTCCCACTTTTAGTCACACTTATTAGAGGCATCAACCAATTTCTAAAATAGTTATGTTCATCCCCTCATATCAGTTTACAACCTGATAAAATTCTTGTGTTTGTTTTATTTTTTATTAACAATTTCATGAAATATAAACCAATATTATAAATGAATTATAAATATTTAGTGATGGACTATTTATTTATACTCAGACATTTATCGAGCCATTTTTTAGTACCTTAGAAGAATTCATGGTTGTAAAAAAGATAATTCAAATATTCTTATAATTGATGCTTTCATTTTTAGCTGGTATGGATCATGAGAGTTGGGAATAGTCTGGGACTCATGAATATTTTTTTTATAGATTTTGTTTTCTTATATTTTTTAAATTTTGGATAGTTTTTTATGAAATTATGATATTATATAGAACTTATTTTATATAGAATGGGTTATGTTCATTTATTATCACATTACGTGATGCTCGTTTACTACAAGATTTGGATGATTGTGATTTATTTTATTTCCACTAAAATTACACAATAACATGAGGTTATATCCACCCAAAATTAGTACCATAGATCATAATGGCTAGTATGAATCCACTGGAATATGTGGAGGCATGCATGAAGCCATGTGGCACCACTGCTCAGTACACTGATTTTTAGTCATTGTTAGGGGTATTCTACGATGTGGAATTTGTGACCTTTGTTTTTTTATTCCAATTTGGGTAGCTAAAAATGAGATATCAAATTTATATATCTTGTTATAGAACTCATTTATATGATTATCTTAACCATGTATGATAAATATCCTTTTTTCTCGGTATGGGATTGGTGTTCTAGTTTCCTTTTTTAATGATACCTTTAGTCAGCATGATTAATGTACATGATAATTGGAATTTATAATTTATGGAATTTAATCTATTGGATAGATTGGAATTAGTTATTATATATATTAATTATATCTTCCCGTTAATAATCACTTTGCATCTTCATGATTTATTGTGATTGGGTACTTGGATACAATACTAGGGCAAATTACATAATCTTTCTGCATCAAATTATATGGTGTTTTACCAAATAACTAGAATGTATGATATTATTTAGGTGATTCATTATTGGTATAAAATATAAATTATACTGGTGTTTCATGGTTATATAATGTAATTTTTTCCATAAAATATCGACTACAAAATACACACTAAATTTCCAAAAATAACTTGTAATCAATATTATATTTTTCTTTTCCTCGATTATGAAAACACTAGTTTATTTAAAAATATATTTTTTAATTTTGATCCTATATTTACAATCCATAAAATCCATTAATGTTATGTTAAACTCACTTATGTGTAGATGGATCTCATGATTTTTCTCAAGTGATAATATTCTTATTATATGAGAAGTAGGGAATAGTATGATTTTATGCATGTTATCGATTTTTCCAAAAATGATTATATGAAGACATACTATGGTAATTGTTTCTATGTATTTTTTTAATTGATGAAACATTTCTCCATACTATCATATGGTTGAGTTGCATGAGGGTGGTAAGTATTATTATTTTGTGCTAGTTTAGACATATCCTTCTGTACCATGAGGTATAGATACAAATGTTCTTCTCTATGGAATATTTTTATGTATTGTGATGTTGACTGAGAGAGGATCTCCTAGAGATTTTTCTTTGATATTTTATCTTATTATAGAGTTCCATTTTCAAAATATACCTATATTCTCTATGAAGTTTCGTCACAAAATGAATGAAATTTGGGAAGAGTATATGTAGATTCTTTTGGAGAATCTAGATACACCAACTAAAGGGTGGTGAAACCCTATATATATATATATGTGTGTGTGTGTGTGTGTGTGTTATTTATGATCATAAAAAATTATAATGGTATGTCTTTACTTTGATATATTAGTATGTGGGGATAAATTGAAAAGAATTTGAAACCATGTTCTTGGAAGACTTCTTTCTCAATACACTATGTCCTAAAAAGGATAGGGAGTTCCTGCTTCATGAGTACTGATGGATGTTTATAATGAATTATTATGATAATATTATAGATTTTTAGTGGTTTATTTAAATTATTAATGGTAATGAGTTGATGATAGAGAGAAATTTTTTAGGAAACCTCATTCATGACATACAAGTAATGTTGAATATTTTTTTCCTAATAATTGTTTTAGAGGAATTGAATTAGGTACTCATATCTGAGAAGATCCATTGTGAAGCTTGAGGTTCTAGGAATTTTTAATTAATGAAAATGATATTTAATGGTTTTTATAATGGTAGGAAGCATTGTTTGGATCCGTCCTGCCATCATATCAGTAGAAAGGATCATCATTTTGATAATTTGAACCTTTTTGAAGACGAATCACTGTAGTTCCATCAGTACAGTACAATGAACCACTATAATACTTATCCTGATCAGAAACTATTAAGGTGTAATTTTATTTTTTTGATGGGGTATCTATTGAGATCCAATAAGAGTACTCAGTATATTACTATTCACATGAGAGATTAATAGAGTAGTATTTGGGTGTGGGATCAATTATGTTGTGGAAGGTGGGATGCTATAGTTTTCAAGTTATCCAGGATAGGGTGACAGGTGTTGTGTTGATGCCCAGGGTAGTAGTCATGGACATAAATTTAATGTAAAATCTTTAAATCATCCATTCATCCTAGCCATATTGATCAAAAACTAGAACTTCGATAGTATGAGGTATGATTCGGGTGTCCCATATGTTAGAATATTAATTTCTATTCATAGATTTTTAATATTCATTATAAAAACATTGTTTATGTCTTATTAAATAAATATAACATATTTATGGATTGATTCCCATTTATACACCCATAAAGAAATTACATGAGGGCATTCCCCAATTTAATCAATGGGCCCAAGTGGTTCATGGTGATTGATTACAATAACATCATTTTGAATTATAGATTTTAAAAATCTATTTAGTAATCATAATGGATTTTTTTGTACTATACCTATCACCAATAGAATATTACCACCAAATATTTCATGTCATATCCAATGTGGTTGGTAGTGACAATTATGCTAGATATCGGGATATTCAAGTGGTTCATGATGGACCTAATCATCGATAACTATTTGGTGATTCAACCTATGTCTCAATTAATGTAGTAAAGGATTGTAAAATATGGTAGTAAATCCATCATCATATAGTTTATCCCTTCAGGGTTGTCTTTCCTGATGATTTCTCTACCCAATAGAGAAATAAAGTTTACTATTGAGCTCTTATCAGGAGTAGAGGTAGTTTCTATTTGATTTTATATAATATATTATGATTATCTCTGATATCATAATGATTATTTAGAGAAAAAAACTCCAAGTTATTATTTTGGTCGAGCATAACTCCGTACGATTCTAATATCTTTTTTTCTATGAAGGCATATGTTTTTGTGAGTATAGGCATCGACTATCAAAAATTAAATCAAATACCGATTAAAACCTAATATTAAAATTCTCATATTAAATATTTATCTAATGGTCTAAGAGGATCCCATGTATTCTATAAGATTTATTTGATATCAGTTTTTTAATATTTGAGGATGAAAATGTTAGACATTCCACATACTATCTCTAGGAGTAGGTATAGCCTAGAAATGTAGTTAGTGATGCTAGTCAACCTATAAAACATACTAATAATATTTATGGAATTGATTAATTAGGTTTTCCACCTATATCTTAATACCTTCATGGTAATGTTCAGTGGTGATATTCTAATGTACATTATTTTGAGGTTGGAGCACACAAGAACTCTAGATATTGTTTTCGAGACACATGGAGAGAATTATATTTATGCCATGTTCTCTATTTATTAATTTTTTGTTAATAACGTCTACTTATTATCACATTTTGTGTCTGAATCTAGATTATTCATAAAACCCTTAAAATTCTTAGTAACTATTTCTATGAGAATCCTAATATCAATTTTTACATAAAATTCATAGTGTGTGTATGTTGTTATTACTTGTTATTTTTTGTTGACTTCTCTTATATGGGATCATAAATAATGAGAATGACTAAAAATAGAGTATAGTTTTTCTAATATTATCCTTGGGATAATTCTTTTATGGAGATGAAGTATATAGTAAATATTATCCTAATTCTCACCTTACCTATGCTTGGTAAATAGTACAACGTGTTATATGAAGCATCAATGGTTGGACATAGATTAGTCTTGATATAGGGAGGTTTTGAAAAAAAAAAGATCACGAGAGCTAGGGAACATTAGTTGAATGGTCATATATATGAAACAGAGATGGTATTAATAGTACAATAATTTATTTGATGGATGAATTTCTTATTGGGGGAGAGGTTTATTATTAATATATACCATAAGAGACTAAAAATAGATATTTGTATTATGAAATAAACATTCAACAAAAAATTTATGTGAGTACCTCAAGTATGTTGGTTTTTCTATGGAATACACATATGATAATGGATATATAGTAAAAGATGTGCTGAGATGGATGAAAAATAATTAGATTATCCATTATTACAATAGATTTTGGAAACTGATGGCCCTCTTTGATGAGATTATTTTTTATATTCAAGAGTAATAGGATCAAGAGAATGTTAAGCACTAATATGTTTCTCAATTTCTTTTAATAAAAATTAAGAGGAAAAAACTATTATATCTAGAGTTTTTATCCCTATGGAATAATATATGTAGTTGAGAGCCACCACTGCACTAGACATTTGATGACGATATGATAATTTAAATCCATTTTCATTATTCATATTTCACATATTTTTCAGGAATATATGATATAACGACCCAAAAATTCATTAATGGAAATCCCTATTGATCTAATTAAATGTCTCATCTTGTAAAATGTTTATATAAAATGTCATCTTCTTTGGTTCTGTGTTTTTGGATTTTAAAATAATTTTAATAATTTTGACAGTTTGAAATATTGTCATTGAATAGTGATCACATTATTAGTATTAATATAGGGCTTTAACAAATCCAATTTACTCAAGCAAAGGAAGAGATGACCTCATATTGTAGATGTGCCCCATACAAAGCCCATTTTCACAAGCTCAGAATGGAAGGGAAATCATTGGTATTTTCTCTTGACCAAGCACAATCCAATGTTGAATATGTTATGCTCGAGTTGGACTGCCTACGAGTGAAGTGGATGTTGATAGATATTACCACCCGAGCAATGTTATCAGATCCACCCCCCAGAGTCTATCACCATCACACACCTTACTCTTCGGTCTTATGTGGGTATTATTAGGGGTTATGTAAAAAGAATTTATCAATACGACTATGTAAATTATTTTTGTATATCATAATGAACATACTTTCATTTTATTTTTGTTACCTTGTAAGTAGTTTTTAAAACACAAATAGTTTTTTTAGTTAACGTTCAACTATGAAATCTATTTTGAGGAATTAATTGATTTTTGAATTAAATAATATTTTAATAAAATATTATTATTATCATTAAATTAATTTGTATTATATATAAATGATCAGATAGATTTGTCAATGAAATTGTAATTTTTATTCTGGTTTGATGGACATTTTTTGACAAAACCCATTAATTTTTGATAAATACATGTTGTGATTTTAAAAGTGAAAATCAACATATTTAGAAAATAATTTAGATAAAATTAATATTATTTCTAGAATCAGTAAATTGATATTATCCAATGGTTAATTTTTCATAATTTTATGAGACAGTCAAATTTTTGGGTAAAAATTTACTACCATTTAAATATAAGATGTGTTTTATGACATCATAATGATCCAATAGTGATGAAATAAAATACTATAAACTTTATTTTCGGCCAATATATGTTTTAACTTTAAAATAATGTTATTTTGGGTTTGTTTCATTTATTTTATAATGATTTAGTGGACCCTTCAAAACATATTAAACATTTTTTCTTTTAAAATTATTTTCCTTGGGAGTGTGACCCACATACACATAAGGAACCCCATTATTTTAAGAATTTTGTACTTTGGCCATATAAAATATTATATTATACTTATATTTTCTAAAATCCATGGGAAAAAACCATGGGCTGGTTTGTGGTTTGGATTAGTTTAATGTGAGGTGCCCCAAACCTAAAAAAATAAAGAATTCCCTCTCCTTTCCTATATAAACCCATCCAAGATCCCACTTCCTTTTCACTCAAAGCCTTTTATGATCATCCAACCTCTGTCCTCCTCTCTATAGATTCCTTCCAAGGCAACCCTAGCTCCCCATAATCCTCTCTCAAGTATCTCTCAAGCCTTTGAAAGAACACTTCCATGAAAGTGTTTTCTATCTTTTCTCATTTTTGTCCAATATTATTTAAATTATTATTACCTTCTAATTTTAATTATAAATGTTGGTGGATGGATTATATACTCCCCCACAATTCCCTATTTATGTTTGACTGATGGTAGATCCATTTCTCACTAATTAAATGCTCCCATGTACACCCATTACAATGCCTAAATTCTGAAAGGAATTTCATTCTCCTCATTTACATTGAATTAATTATTTTGTATCATGAAACTAAATTACATTAAATTTGTTGGGTCATGTATCTATATGTCCCCCTTACATTCTATGTCATGTAAATATGATGAGACACCCCTTTCTCTCTCATTAACCTTTTTTATGACTTCTTATGTCACGTTGTTATGCTGCTGAAATTGAACTGCACTTTCCCACGCCAAAGTCATTGTGTAGTGAACACCATACCCATTTCTTTATAAAGGGTATTCACCTTTAAGAACATTTACTTATTGTTTAAATATTTTCATGTATTTATTCCACTGTATTTTTTCATGGAATAAAAGATTATGTTTACTGAATCATTGTTTTATGATCCATGTGGCACACTTGTGAATGGAATGAAATGTTTAAGAAGGGCGTGCCCTTATAGCACTCCAATGAATTGGGTAAAGTATAGTATCATGATATGATTTGCGAAATGGTTTTTTACTCATTATAATTCAAGGAAAATTAGGTTTTAATAGTTCTTTATCTGTAATGAGGGTTTACACATGCTCTATGTGCAATGAGCCGTGGCTCATTCTAATTCCATGTTAAGTCTTGTTGCCACATTTCCTTATTATGATTATCATACTTTATCACGCCTATATGTTTATGTTTCTCTTGTGATCAAATATGTCTATTGTCTAACATTTATTTCATTATTCAAGTTATTCCATGTTTATTACCTTATTGGGATTTATAGCTCACCCTTTTCTAATGAATGTCCTCAGGTTATCCTATGCAATGATAAAAATGAGAGAATGTTGTGGTCATGTAAATATTTTTTTCAATGAATATGTTGTATTTCATGTTTTATGTTGTTTATTAATGACCATTAGCCCCAAAGACTCTATAACTCTCAATATTCCATGTTGTATCAAGGGAAAATTTTATGTTATAAATCGTGTTTAAGTGTGTAATAAAAAGCAGTGTTGTCATAGTTGGTATCAGATAATAGGTTTAGATATTTTTGGGATTAGGATTAAAAAACCATAGTAAAGCCTTAGAGACAAGACAAAGAATAATAAAAACATCCCTCTGTTTTGGTGAGTATTGATTAATTGGTTTATCAAGAAAATACATCCATGTGTGGATACGAGAAGGTAGAGGTGGCTCTGGCACAGATGTATCGTAGGGTTAAATCCCAAAAACAACGCTTTGAGCTTGACTCGAACGGGAACTGGTCCAAAAAAGTGGTCCTTAATGCGCTTTTTGTTATGACACTCCAAGGGGATATTCTTTGGTAAATTCACAAGCTTATTATGATCCATTAAGAAGGGACGGAAAAAATTCCCAAAGAATATATGTTAGAAAGTAGATCATGGATAACATATAATGAAGCCAATAGATTAATATGTTAAAGAAATAAAAGTTATTTATAAATCATCAGTTTGGTCCTTGTATTACCCTTTATGTGTTACCCCTAACACTACTTTTATTCCAGCCAATGGCTGGTAATAGGAGGACTCGGGTTAATAGCTAATGTGAAGATCCATGTGATTACTGTTCTAATGATATTCCCAATACAATGGGAGCTGAAATCACAAACATTGTCACACTTATCTCTCAGCTAACTCATTCTTTGAAAAGAAACAAGGGTCCTGCGGAATGTTCAACCCCCCCTAAAAATGAACATGTCTCTATCAGGAGCTTCATAATAGAAAGGACTCCTACTTTTAATGGATCATCCAATCCCTCAATCACTGAACAATGGATCAAATCCATTGTAAAGATCTTCTCGATCCATCAATGTTCAGAACAAGAGAAGGATCTCATGGCTACTTATCATTTGGAGGGTGAAGCTGATCACTTATCGAAGTTGATCAAAAATATGAATCCTAAGGTGGATATCGAGGCTTTTGAATGGAAGGATTTCCAGAAGATGTTTTTCGATAAATATTTTCGACGCACCATCCGTCTTATGATGGAAAGGGACTTCTTTTACCTAATGAAAAAAGACAAAAAATATATTGGAGTGTACGAGGAAAACCTCACAAGGCTTGCAAGATACACTTCTAGATTTGTCATCAACCTTGAATGCAAGGTTTACCGCTTCTTTGGTGGTCTGAAACCTAGCCTCTGGAAAGGACTGGTGATCTGTGAATTTGACAGGTATGATGAAATTGTCTGATGTTCCCTCAAGGTCAAAATCGAGGTCGGAGAATATTAGGGGTATCAGGGGAATAAGAAACATAAGTTTCACATCAATTTTGGGGGTCTGATGGATAAATCCCACGGTACTAAAAAGATCTAGCACCCCACTTTCCAAAGGTGTGGAAAGAATCACCATGGAATTTTCCTGAAGAGTTTGAGAAAATGCAATAGCTGTGGAAGAGAAGGGCACCTGTCTAATAACTGTCGGCAAGGACGACCAGCAGCTGCAATAGAGATAGGAATACTCTGTTTGAACATGAAATTGTGGTTCATTGGTACACCTACCTAGAAACATGGAATCTTGCAAATCAATTCCCTATGCCACGGGTTTTGGAGGCAACCAACATCCTCCAAGGCATCAAGGGCAAGATTTTCCCATCAGTACTATCGAAGTGAACCCCGACAATGAAGTGGTGATAGGTACACTAATTATTCATATAAGAATAGTGAAAATACTTTATTATTTACTTCTACACATTCATATATATCTCAAATGTTTAGCAGAACAATCCCTGCACCACCACAAATCCTGGAAGTGAAAATGTAAGTGAGTACGAAAAATGGGGAAATCATTGCATCCCATGAATATAACTCATCCCCTATCATAATATGTGGATTAATCTTCCCAGGGAATCTTGAATTACTCCCTCTAGTATAATTTTATGTGATTCTTGTCATGGATTGGATTTCCTTATATAGAGTGAACATAAATTGTCGGGAGAGGGAAATCACACTCCATGTGGAGAATCGACCCCTGGTTCTTTACAAGTGAAAAGATGAGGATGAATCTTATTTAGATCCATCATATAAAGTGTGGATATTACTACCCTATGATCACCTGTATGTGGATCAGATGATTTATTCCATGGAAGAAACCATCCTTGAAGGCATGCCTATTGTGTGGGAATTCGCTGAAGTGTTTCTCGGGGAATTTCCTAGTCTTACTCCTAGAAGAGATGTTGAATTCCAAATTGATCATATACCTCGGATGTTTCTAACAACCAAGACCCCATATAGAATGGCTATTTAAGAGCTTGAGAAGCTAAAGAAACAGCTACAGAAGAATCTTGATAAAGGGTTTTCTTGCCCAAGTTCTTTACCAGGGGGGCACCAGTCCTCTTTGTCAAGAAGAAGGACGGGTCAATGTGACTTTGCATCGATTATCGTGAGCTCAAAAAAATTATGATAAAGAACAAGTATCCTTTACCACAAATTGATAAATTTTTTTATTAGCTGGTTGGATCAGTATTTTTTTTCAAGGTGGATTTCAGTCTGGATATTATCTTGTAATAGTGAAGAAGGAAGATATCCCCAAGACTGCTTTTCGTAAAACATACATGCACTATGAATTAATAATAATGCCATTAGGACACATTAATGCACCATAGATCATCATGGACTTGATGAATAGAGTATTTTGAGATTATATCAACAAATTTTTGGTAGTATTTATTGATGATATTATGATATACTCCAAAACCAAGGAGGATCACGAGGAGAATCTAAGAACTGTACTAGAGACCTTACGGAAGGAGAATATCTAGGCAATGTACACCAAGTGTGAGTTCTGGTTGAAGGAGGTCTCATTATTGGGAAATATCATCACAATAAATGGGATATATTTGGATCCCTCCAAAATATATGTAATTGATGGATGGTCGAGGCAAACATCGGTAACAGATATCCATAAATTCATGGGGTTAGATGGATATTATCGATGACTTATTTGAAATTTCTCATGATTTCCCAACCCTCTTACCAAGCTAACTTAGTAGGGAGTAACGTTTTTTAGAGTGATAAATGCAATGAAAGAATCAAGTAGTTGAAAATGAAGCTTATCACTATGCATGTTCTCACTTTACCCACAAGTGGATATCTTTTTGTGGTATTCAGTGATGCTTCAAATATGGGCCTAGGATGTGTGTTGATGAAAAATGACATAGTCATTGCTGATGCTTCAAGGAAATTTAATGTTCATGAATAGAACTATCGAACACATTACCATTAGTTTTGATACATTGATCTTCACATCGAAAATTAGGTGACATTATTTCTTTGGGAATAACTGTGAAATACATATGAACCAAAAATTCCTCAAATATATATTCACATAGAAAGAGTTGAACATGCGCCAACAGAGATGGTTAGAGTTGATCAACGACTATGGCTGCTCAATCCATTACCACCATAGGAAATCGAACAAGGTGACAAATTCCCTAAGTAGAAAGGACCCCAAAATTATATCATTGATGTGAATTAAGAAGGATCCAATCTTCTTAGATTTGATGAAGATGGACATGTGAATCATAAAGAAGGGAAAATCCTTAATCCATTCAGAAAATATTTCTCAACCATCACGTTTGGAATGGATAAAAGATACCCAAAATGATGATGTGGGAATTTAAGAAAAACTGGAAGCTATCGAAATATTAAAATTCTCAAAGATTAATGTTAATGAAGAATGAATAGTGAGATTTGGGAAAATACTATGTGATCCATCATGTTCGGAGCAGAAGAATGAACTTTTAGATGATGCACATAGTTCAAATTTTTTTATTCACCTAAAAAACACAAATATTTATCATGATGTCCGAGAGCATTATTGGTGGGATGATATGATGAAGGAGATTGTTGAATATACATTATAGTTCCTGGTGTGTTTGCAAGTGAAGGAAGAGAGGCAGAAGTCTAAGGGGATGATGCAACCATTTCCCATATCAGAATGGAAATGGGAGAACATAACCATGTAATTTTTCACCAGACTTCCCATGACATACAATTGAAACAATGCAATCTGGGTTGTTGTGGATCATCTTACAAAGTATGCACACTTAATTACTATTCATGAGGATTTTTCATTGTGTCAACTAGCACAGATATATATTAGGGAAGTAGTAAGGCTGTATGGAGTTCCACTATCTATTGTGTCTAATCGAGATCCAAGATTCAGAACTATGTTTCAGAAGAGTCTTCAATATGCTCTGAACACTGAATAGAACTTCAGTATGACCTACCATCCTCAAACTGATGGCCAATCTGAGCGGACTATCCAAACACATGAAGACATGTTGAGAGAATTCTCAATGTACATTAAAGGAGTATGGGATCAGAATATTCCTCTGGTTGAGTTCTCTTATAATAACAGTTTCCACTCAAGATTCCAAATGGAACCTTATGAAGCACTGTATAGGAATAGTTGAAGAACACCGAAAAGTTGGGATGATGTTAGTGATCGTATGCTACATGGACCAGAAAAGGTCGAAAAAATTATGGAGAAACTGAAAATCATTGAGCAGCATTTCAAGGTAGCCCGTAGTCGACATAAGAGTTATGCATATTACCGACAATGATACCTAGAGATTAATGGTTGAGACCTGGTATTTATGTGAAAATCACCATGGAAGAAGGTCATGTGGTTTGTAAAGAAAGGGAAGATAAGTCCAAGGTACATTGGACCCTTTGAGATTCTTGATCGTGTCGGGGCTGTGGCATATCGACTAGAACTTCCACCTACCATGTCCCAAGTAACTGATGTCTTTCATTTATCCCTCTTAAGGAAGTGCATACCATGCCCTTCAAATGTAATTTCTTCATAGGTAGTAAAACTAGAGGATGCTATTTCTTATGAGGATCAACCAGTGAAGATCGTAGATCGTAGAGAAAAAGTTCAACAAAATAAAACAATGACCCTCATAAACGTGTTGTGGGGAAACCACAAGTTTGAAGAAGCGATGTGGGAATTAGAGAAAATTATAAAGCAGAGTTACCCAAATCAATGTTAGTGTGGGAAAAAGAAATTTAGAGCGCGAAATTTCTTAACGGGGAAAGATTGTAACGACCCAAACATTCATTAATCGAAATCCCTGCTGATCTAATTAAATGCCACTTTATGTAAAATGTTTAAATAAAATTTCATCTTTTATGGTTTTGTGTTTTTTGATTTTAAAATACTATTAAGATTTTTGACCATTTCTAATATATCCATTGAATTGTGATGACATGAATAGTATAAATATAGGTCTTTAATAAATCCAATTTACTCAGACCAAGGAAGTGATGACCTCATCTAGTAGACCTGTCTTATATGAATCCCATTTGTTGGAGCTCAGAAACGAGGTGGCATCATTTGGATTCTCTATTAACCAATCTTAATCCAATATTGAATATTTTAAACTCGAATGGGACCGCCTATGAGTGAAGTGAAAGTTGATAGAGATTACCACCCAAACAATTTATCCGAGCCACCTGAAGAGTCTGTCACCAACGCACATCTTACTCTTCGGTCTTCTGTGGGTGTTATAAGGTGTTATGTAACAAGACCATAACACTATGTTTATGTACATTATTATTGTATATAATAATGAACATACATTCATTTTATTATTGTTACCTAGTAAATAGTATTTAAAGCACAAATAGTATTTTTAGTTAATGTTAAACTATGAAATATATTTTGATGAATTAATTGAATTTTTATTAAAAAAATATTTCAATAAAGTATTATTATTATTATTAAATCAATTTTCATCAAATATAAATGATCGTATAATTTTATGAATGCAATGGCAATTTTTATTAATGTCTGAAATCCATTTTTGTCAAACCCCGTGAATTTTCAATAAATTCCAGTTTTTATTTTAAAAGTGAAAATTAACATATTTAGAAAAATATTTATATAAAATGAATGTTATTTCTAGAATCAGGACATTGAAATTATTCAATGGTGAATTTTTCATAATTTTCTGAGATAGTCAAATTTTTTGGTAAAATTTTATTACCGTTTTAATATATATTGTGTTTTATAACATCATAATGACCCAATAGTGATGTAATAAAATAATATAAACCTTATCATCGGCCAATATATGTTTTACCATTATAATAATGTGATTTTTGGTTTTTTTATTCATTTTACAATGCTTTAGTGGACCCTTCAAACTTATTAAACATTATGACTTTTTAAATTGTTTTCCTTGGGAGTGTGACTCGCCTCCTCATAAGCAACGCTATTATTTTAAGAAGTTACGATTTTTTCCTTCTAAAATACTTTTTCCACTTCCCATTGAAAAAAAAATTTGTCAAAAACCATGGGTTGTTTTATGTTTTGGATTAGTTTAATGTGAGGTGTCCCAAACCTAAATAATAAAACATTCCTTCACCTTTCTTATATAAACCCACACAAACTCCAACATCCTCTTCAATAAAAGCCTTTGGTGTTCATCCCACCTCTGCCCTCATCTCTCTAGAGTCCTTCCAAGGTGCCCCAAGATCCCATGAAGCCCCTCTCATGCATCACTCAAGCCTTTGGATGCACACTTCAAAGTAAGGGGTTTTCTTCCTTTTCTCATTTCTGTCCAACATTATTTAAATTGTTAGGCCCCTTTAATTTAAATTATAAATGTTGGGGTAATGTTTCTCACCTCTCCAATACAACTCTGTTTCTGTTCGAATGATGTTAGACCCCTTTCACTCTCATTAAATTCCTCTCGTGTACACACGTTACTATGCCAAAATTCCAAATGAAATTTCTCTATCCTCATTTACGTTCAAGCAATTATTTTATATCATGAATCTAAATTCCATTACATTAGTTGGGACATTTATCTATATGACCCACTTACATTCCATGTCCTGTAAATATTTTGAGACCTCCCTTTCTCTCTCATCAACCATTTTTATGAGTTCTTATGTCATGTCGTTATGCTCCCAAAATTGCACCGCGCTTTTCCAAGGCAAAGTCATTGTGTAGTGAATACCATGCCCATTTCTCAATTATGGGTATTCATCTTTATGCACATTTATTTATTTTTTAAATAGATTCATCTTTTTATTCATCATTCATTTATCGTGGAATAAAATATTATGTTGAATGCTTCAATGTTTTATGATCAATGTGGAACACTTATGCAAAAAATTAAATGTTTAAGACGGGTGCATCCTTATAGCACTCCAATGCATTGGGTAAAGTATATCATAATGATATGTCAAGTGAAATGGGTTTCTAATAATTATAATTCATGTACAATGAGGGTTTAAGCATTTTTCATGTGCAATGAGGGTTTACTCATGCTCCATGTGCAATGAACCATGGCTCATGCTAATTCCATGTTAAGTGTTGTTGGCACATTTCCATGTTATGATTATCATGATTTTTCTAGCCTCTTTGTTTATGGTTCTCTTGTGCTCCATTAATATGCCTATTTTCTAAAATGTATTGTATTCCCCAGGTTATTCCATGTGTATTCCCTTACTGTGTTTTATAACTCACCCTTTTCTTATGCATGTTCTCAAGTCATCCTATGCAATGCTATGTACAAGGGAATTTTGTGGTCATGTAAATGAAGTTTTCAATAAAGATGTTGTAGTTCATGTTTTATGTTGTTATATTATTAACCCGATCCCCAAAGACACTAGAACTGCTGATCATCCTTGTTCTATCAAGTGAAAATTTTATGTGATAAATCAGGTTTAACTTAGTAATAAAAAGTAGGGTTGTGTTATGTGGGGGATTCATAAGATTTGGATTGTGTAGTACACATAGTTTTCACAAATATATATTAGGTTTTGTGATGGTAGTATGGGTGGATGAGTACTAATAAAGATGTTAGTAGTTTTTCCATTCTGTATTCCACCAATTATTATGTAAAGGCAAAGAACCAATAACAGGTTTTTCTTCTACATTCATTACTTATTCATGAATATAAATTAAATAAAATAAATATTTATTTCATAATAGAATTATTGTCGAAACCCAGTAGATTCAATGAGGTATGGGTGATCGTAAGTTGAATAATGAATGTGGTTAATTTTATACCAAATTTGGAGACCTTTTTGTTGATGAGTTTCTTTTGGAGATAGTGTGTATCCACAGTATTCATCATTTTATCATTTTGGATATAGATTTCAGTTTTAAATCACATTAATGGAAATAAATTGGAAAATATATGGGTTTTAGGGTTCACCTAAGAACCACCTATAATCCATATAAATTGAATAAATCTAGGTGTTCTATTCAAATAAAAGAGGAAATACTTAGATAAAACATCCTCGAAATTTTTCATTCCTAGGATTACCACATAGATTTAATATTGTTCACCAACAATTACAGTTATCCAAAACCTATTTATATTTTATATTATGTGTATGTGTTTAGTATTCCATTCTACCCAACTCTGTGATTTTGAGAGGTAGGGGAGTCAATGATGATTGGGTATACTATTTTGTTGGAAATACTAGATGATATAGAGTTGATCTGGATAGGGATAAAATCCCCCTACAGTAGGTTGTAGATGTCTGAATACTGTAGATTCTAAACACTTGATTATGAATTTGGTTACCATGTATGAATATGGGTATCATCCGAGTAGGGGGATTATCATGTATATAGGTATGTGAAAATTGGGTACTAGGTATATAAAGTTCTTTTAGATTTGGAAGATAATCATTCCAATGTAATATTTTTTGGGTCTTCCATAATGTTTTAATTCTATGTATGATGTATTAAATGTGTCCCAAAATTCAAAATACAATCTTGTTATATTTTACATAGCCGACATAAATGATTTCATCCTTGAGGAGGAATCTTCATTTGATGGGTGTTCCATTTTTACAGTGGATCATAGTGAGAATAATATATAGTGAAAGATAGTTTCAATAGTGTGTGAGTAAAATAGAATAAATTTCATATCTATGAGGATAGTTTGGAGTGAGAGTCAGATATATTACCAAAATATCTAGTTTTTTTTAATGAAGAGGTTCAATGATGTTCAGGAAAACAGCTGAGGGATGAATGTTTTTATGGTCATGATGTGGTAAAACCCTATAATCTTTTTAGGGTATGATCCCATTAATTTTATTTCAAGACATGTGTTATTTTCATCGATAACATTTATTTGAAATGGTATTGTAGATTAGGATAATTCCCAAAGTCATTTAAGGTGTTGATGGGGTTTTAAAGATGGGTTGGGAGGCTTATGAGGTTCACATAGTTCTTAGAGGCTGATCATGAATTCTTGTACAATACAGTGTCCATAGTTTATCAATGTATTTTGAGAATGGGTATTGTTTTCATGACCATGGTGTGATCCATGGTATAGTGTGTTTCCTAGGGATTAGGGTTGTTTTTCATGAGAAATTGGTGAACCAAAACACCAATGGATGAGAATTAGGCGTAGTGGCTTTTTTCCTGACAAAGCAACCAGGGAGTCATATGGGATTTAGATTTTTTGTTGTCACATCCTGATGAGTATTTCTTATATGAAGCCACAATTTTTCAAAAAGGGAGGGAAAAATTCCCAACCTAGAAATTTCACCAAGATATAGGAGTCCACATCGAGGATAGTCTTCATTTTTTTTCTCCCAAGACAATAGAGAGCTCCATGTTGTAGAGGTTTTCATGTTGAGGTATATAGTTACTTTTTAAAATTTTATTTTACCTATAATATCCATATGTTTATTAATAGGTTTTTTAATCTTTGTCATCCCATGACCACAACCAAAACAACCTCAACACATTCCATCATCATCCCTCAAATAGATTTGTTGCGTGTTCCATCGATTCAAGGAATAATCTGACACTATTTTTTGCGACATTGATCTTATTTTTGGTTATCCTAAATTTAATTTATTTTTTGGTATCTTTTTTATTCTATTCCTATCAATTAACTTCTGTCATTTTTCTATTGTTTTGGATATTCAATTTGTTTTTATCTTCTACTGTTTGACCTTGATTAATGAGCTAAAGATGAATGATTGGAAAACTATGACTATAAATCATGTTATCTTAAAACTACCACTTAAAGGAATTTTTTTTAGATCAATGATGTGAAGAGTTTCTGAAAACTAATAATATTTATCTAAAATATATATAGTTTTTCTATAGTCATAATTCATGAAATTGAACTTCTCCAGGGATTGTGAGTAATCCATTGGTTAGTGTAGACAAAAATTTGGTTGTACCTAATGAAGTGATATTAATTTTTTTTAAAAATGAGTTATTTAAGATGGATTCCCTAGGGGTTCCATGGATTTATGTGAATAACTCTGTATGGGAATTGAGGATAGTTAGGACACACTCTATGATTTAGTGCACTTCATTATTAAGTATTCCCTTAAATTAAAAGACATGATAAATATATTGACAATAGATATAGACTGACTTGGGAACACCCTTTGGATTCACATTGACTATTGATTTGTACTACCTTTGAAAACATAATTGGATTCAGATAAAATATGGAATTGGAATTTATATTACACAGTTAATGAATCATTATATTGGGTAACATTATATTATTTCATGGATATGATCATTGGGATAATATGATCCTCAATGTGTTAATATAATTAGATCCATATGGCACTATTAGACAAAAGAAAGGCCAACCAAACATTTCACGCTAGAAACAAATGTTAAAAATATATTTTATATTTATATGATTCATTTTATTTTTCAATTAAACACATAATATATACTCAAATTTGATATTCATTGTACATTGTTGTTTGAGGCATACTTATTTTTAATAAATCCATACTTGAGTCATCGTGTAGAACCCGAGTACAAATCATGTTTTCTTCATAGGGAATGTGAAAGTGGAATGTGGATGGTATATGGATTATTATATAGTTTTAAATATGATATGTATGATTGTTTTAGGTTTTAGTAAATAATTTAGAGTGATTCAGTTATATTGTAATTTTTTTTTATTTTTTGATAATTTTTTTGATGGATTAAGATTATATAGAACTCAATTTCACATAACATAGTTTTTATTCATTTATTAAATATTTTTATTAGGGTTTTTAGTTATTTTTATTGATCTTTCTGATTTCTATAATTTTCATAACCATTTCTCTCTAATATGAGGGGACCGTCTCCCCACTGTACCACTATATACTCTTAACTCTAGTCCATAGCCTCTAGTGTAGGAATAGACATTATCGTGGTCACATGGAGCTAATGGATAAGACACTACATAGATTTCTATAGTTAGGGTCCATCACAAGAATATCATAAAAATCACTTCAATCTAGAATGGATATGATAGATTAGCATCCATCTCCATTTGACAAGAAAAATGGTTCATATATGTGTGTGTGTGTGTGTGTGTGTGAGTGGTTGAGGAAAAAATTATTCTTTTTTTCATCTTCCCGAAACAACTCATATAAATTTAAATGAATCATATTAAATCATAATGAGTGAATATATTTAAAAAAACTCACCATATAAATATATAAACTATATTTCTAACCATATAAACGTTCACTAACAATGTAATAAATAGAATTAATTTTAAAATTTAATAAAACAATATACAATATAATAGTACCCAGCTACAACTTTCCCAAAAAATAGGTCTCACAACCCCCCCCCCCCCCACAAAATACATCCATGATCTCCCATTATATTTACAAATCGTACTACAAATCTTTGTAAACATATCATATTCACATCATCTCATCGTGTACTCTAGGTAACTTATTAATGCTAAATCATCATCACATCCCAAAAATTGTAAAATGTGATCCATTACATCCCTATATAAATATGTACTATACGTCAATACAATTATAATTATTCATAATTATTCATGACATACAATGATGAATCATATCCTTAACCTACCAAAGAATACATATAATGGAATCAAATAACTATGATCCACCACAAATACTATGAGATCATATACTATGACAACATTCAAAAACATCCCAGATACTTCAACATAAATAGTTTACTTCTATAAGATATATTGTATTCGATGTGTAGTAATCCATCAATATATATGATAGCCACGATGTTGAGAATAGACCTTGAACCTAAGGCCAAATATGGACAATAACTACCATACTTAAAATTGTGGTGGATTTCAAGAAATAATAAAACATAATGATATATATACTAGAACACCATTCTATTGGAAAATAATAACTATGTACTCGACCTACAGCTAACATCCCACATTAAAGCCTAGTTTAAACTAAGAATATCTAAACATATAATATTACAAGAAAAAAAGATTCAAATTTCATCATCAATCATTTATTTATATATTCATATATTAATAATTTTATTAAACATCATCATCAATTATTTTATATCCTTAAAAATCAATATTGATTTTATATTCAATATTTAAATTCCATGTTTCACATCCCTACAAAAATAAATATATTTAGTGTAATTTATTTTTCCATATTAATGATACATTACAACCATTAACACACATTCCCATTAATTCATTGATAATTCATGAACATTCTATCTAATAGGTATACTATGAATCGTCCAAAAACAATATTAAATAAGAAATATAACAAATGGAAATGAGCATCCCTTGCCAAGATAAATATAAGAATTAAGACAAAAAAACATGAAAAGACATCTCCCCACACATTTAAACCATAAAAAATCACAATTATTTATAAATAGTAAAGTACAACTCATAACATAAAATGATTATCCCAATATCATCCTCTTTCTTCCATGTTCAAAAGAGAGGTTAAATATAACGTCCATAGATAAATCATTTGATCCGACTAGATTACAGACTAATTAAAATCAAGGTCACAACCATCAAAATTATTATAAATTGAATAAAATAATAATTTTATCTCAATAATTTAAAGGGAAACCCGCACACATATCATGGGAGAAGACATGTTAATAACATCAATAATGTGAATAGAAAAACCCAAAAAAATATTTCTTGAAAAAACATCCTTCATTATTCATTGGCATTAATGAATTCATTATGAGAAGGATTAATCATGTGAATTAATATAATTAATGTCATAATGTAGTTATAATCATCTAATAAACTCACATGAAGAAACACAATCATGTTGTATGGTTTTATAAATGAATGATAAACTCATTTCATGTTCCATATTCATTATTCACCACATCATACCAACGTTATATATTTCAACCAATTTTAGCATGTCAATTATGCAAGATTGAAAATTTTAATAGTAACACCAAATGAAAATATTTAGATAATACCATGAGTTGACTATCATGGTTAAATAAGTTATATTATTTATAAAATCCCCACTGTCCTCTTCATGTTTCTTATTTTCATAGTTCTAATTAATTAATTTCATTTTAGTTAATACAATTTACAAACTAAATTTAGAAAATATATTTTTAATCTCACATAAAAAAATTAAACACATAGAGGTTAGTAATCCCATACCACTCTATGAATCCCCTAATAACTATCCAAAAATATTGAATTAATAGGCATAGATCCCATAAATCATTAATTTGTGAATGAACTAAGCATTAATAAGGAACACATTCCACGAGGAATACTCCATCATCATCAAGAAGAATCCCACATAACTGAACATTCATATCACATAAATATGGACTGATAGAGACTAAAATACGAATAAAGTATATAAATCTCACCTCAGATCATAATTGGTCGATATTTTAAAGCTAATGGATAAAAATAATAATAAAATATATCTAGAGTATCTTACGGAGAACCTATGATCGCTTATTGGTTAATGAAATGGTGTAGAAATAAGAGTAATTCATATATAATTTTTAATTTATACTAGTAATATTTTTTTATAATACTATGGTGTAGTAGGGGTTCCCATTTCACAAGAGAACCAAGACAAGGTACCATCTAGAAATCCTGATGATATTCCACCTCTTATCACCCCGATTTAAAGAACCATCAAACCTAGAATGGTTAAACCTGAGTCATGGTGGTTGTTAAGATATTAAATTATATCATAATAGTCCCAAAAACGAGAATATTAGGAATGCACCCCCCATCAGCATGTTGATGTTGTGACCACATATAGTAATGACACCTAAATTGAGAAAACATCGATAACCAACGACTTTGAGAATTGGTGAACAACTAGATCACTATTTCATAAGGATACCTAAAATGGAATACAAATATAACTATTCATATGGGGATTAATTATTTATTATCCATTGCTAAACCTCAAATTACATTCAGGTAAATTTAACCAAACAACCCAAAACTACACCACACCATAATCGAATCCACCATACCGGAATTTATCCTCCATAGGCAAAATCCACGTTCTATTATCACCTCCCCACCTCAATCCTCTCATCAACATCTAAAATTACCAAAAAAACAATAGAAGGACCCATTAAAGTCAATTCACCTAAATTTTGAACATCTTAAATGATTCTCCTCGTCGTGCTCAAAAACCATACCAAAAATGAATTAATGGGAATGTCCAAGGAAAAAAACTCCCTGAAATTTCGTCTCAACGATTTATATATTAAAGAAACAGAACCAACACACCATAAATGATGATAAAATAATTGGAAAAATACTTTTCTCAGTAAGTAAATCTTTGTTATATATATGAACAAGTCTAAATCAATCAATTAACATATCAACAAAATAATAATGCATCAATGACTAAAATTCCCATGAACGATAAGGAGTTACCTTAATAAAACATGGTCATCAATTTCATGCTCAATAGGGATACTCCTAAGATTACGATGGGGATTTAAATGACTATGATCTAACTTTATCTTCTCATGTATTACTATTACAATCTCTTCCATTTTCTTTACAAATTCCAGTTCTAGAATCACTAACCCCCCAATCATAGTTCAACAAAAAAGATATTATAATTATACATCATGTTGATCTTTGAATGGGGAGATACTAATTTTGGAGTGATTCTTTTTTAACAATAAAAATACACTATGGTTATGTGCCTCTCCCAAAACATCCAAAATAGGGATCAAATATGTGTAACCTATATTCCAATGTTAAGATTTCATTCATTGTTTAACAATCCCTCTATGAATGAAATGAGTTTTTAAATAATACTTGTGAACTAAATGAATATCAATTACTAAACATAATAAAGATGTAAAATATGAATCATTATCATGGAGGATTATCTTTCCAACACCAAAAGTATGAAAATTACCACCATGTCCTAGCATGAAAAATCATCCACAATGCTCAACTACTTAATCATTTTTATGTCAGCTTAAATTTTATGGCAGTCAAAAATTTCGAAAACAATATCTTATGAACCCTTATATCATGGTAAATAAGTGTAGGAATCCTTAGATATTTTCTCCCACTTATACTATGGAATATTCAGTAGATGAGGAAACCCACTAGGAAACCTTTGGTAATCCTTTTCCTTCTTATGTACCAAAATCCAATGAAAGAAATATATAACTAATATCTTCATTCTAGGTCAAAAAAATTAACACATTAGGGAATGATAAATATTTTCTACCCCAGGATACAGTGCTAAGGGTGAGATATGGAACTCGTAAATATCATTTCCATGAATAAATGAAGGAAAAATGATCCTTCCTAAGAAGAACACCCGTTTCTATCCATCCCTATAAAATCCCTTAGGGGAATCACAAAAAACAACTCGATCTCACCAAACATTCACATTGGAATCCAATAACTGAGACTCCCACCAAATAATTCAAAAATGAAAACATCAATGTTAATTTATAGAGATACCATTTAACATCAAATTCATTCATATGAAGTTGTTCCACTATAAAATCATGCATAACTCTATGGGTATCACTAAATTAACTATAATCATCACTATATGACATTATTATCAATGAGACAGAAAAAAAATCCCTTGCCATGTTTATAAGAAATCTAAAAATTCACAATCTTGTAATAATATCACCATCTGATATTGTCACGTGATCAAATCATGTTTTGAAAAAATTAACCATAGAAACTTGATATCTATGAAGACCATAAATATCTCACTAATGATTTAGTGACAAGTCATATTCATAGAAAACACTATTATTGAAAGATGGAGATCATCCACAACATAGTAACAGTTAGAAGTCTCTATCTTCCAACACATGTTAGAGATAAAACCTTTCTCACGAATCAAAATGCAACCCAAGCAATGATTAGTATTGGTGTAACAAAACCCAATCACAACACATTAATCTGGTAAAAGTGGAACATTGTTAGTGAATATGATCTCAAAAAAACACCAAAAAATCATGGCACTAGTAAAGAAAAAAAAATTTATCCTTCTTTAAAATGAGTTTTAGGGGATTTTTGATCTAAGAGATATTGGGCATAAGCCTCATATAATACACTATAATACACGAGAAATAAAATACCACTACAATATTCTTTGAGGATACCTAATAAAAAACTACCTCAGTGTATGAAGGTTCTGAGACTAGTACATACTGAAACATAACATGTACCATGAAATGGACATCATTGGTCTTTAAATAACATGTTGATTCCTTATGAATCCTTTGATGATGCAAAATAATCACAAAAAATAACACAAATTATCTATATTCAAATACACTTACATATAGCACATGAGGATTTAAATAACGATAACAACCAAAACCTATTTGAAGAACACATAGATCATATAATTCATTAGTCCCATAAAAATTGAAAGGGTTATCAAAGAACCAAAAAACATCACCATGGACACATAATTCCCATAATAACACCTAATGGTGGTCATTAAAACATACTCACCCTTCAACAACATCTGATGATACCAACAATTAAAAAAATATTCGTGAAAATGTTATCTACATTTACAAATTATATTAGAACATAAATTCATGGAATTAGGTAATAATTATTCATTATGTTCTTCAACCAAAGTTAATTAATTAAAAATAATAGGTTTAAATCTTTTTTCATTGAAAATAGAGACAAAACATTATCCAGAAAAAATAATTCAAATTAAACCACACTATAAAAAATCATAAATAGGAATCTATATATCGTAAACATACCTAAGGTTACATCTTATAAATATACATTGATATTATAGAGACACTAGGCTACAACAAAATCCTGAACATGATATCACATCAAAGGGGTAGGTTTATAACCTCATAATGGAATACATTTGGTTACTCATCAGTATACATTGAAAACAATACTAGTTGAACAAATATTGAATTCAATATTATATCCACTCTAAAAAACACAAGGAAAAAAATGAATATTTCTATCCAAGGATATTTCTCTATACTAAACAAAACATGTTAACTTTTAGCATCAATGTATCTATATATCTATGTAATGAAATAAAAAATTAAATCATCTAAATATATCGAGTCTAAACTGAGGCTGATGTCTTATTTATATATTCAAAAATATAGAAAATATAACAATGTTCGATTGTATAATAGCATCATTACATAATATCAAAAAAACGTCAAAGAGGACAAATTAACCTCTCATTGCTGTAGTCACCGATAAGGGAACTCTATTTGTCTTCATATGAAGTACTATAGAATAGGTTATGGTGGGTACAATGAAGGAGTTTCTATATCCCATGTCAACAAAATCATAAAATAGGTAGAATATAAATAGATAATACCTTAGATGATATTTGGAACACAAAACAATTGTAACTAAAATGTAGGCATCTAACGATGTCTGGATTGTAACACCCAAAGATTTCATAGTGTGTTATTTCTTCAAAATAATTCAATAACTTTTACTACACACAACACCGAGGTCAAGCGCACCATGACTTACCAAAAAAGCCGTTCAAAAAAGGCTATGAATAGTATTAATTAAATTTTAAACTTTATATAATCCCTATAATTTTATAATCCATATTATGAGTTTCTTAGACATAATGTAAGAACAAATTCATTTTTAGTATTGCACTTTTACCAAATTTTAATAGTGAAAACCTTTTTAAATCCAATATTTTAAAATTTTATATATTCAATTTGACTAAATAAATTTACTTTTTAGAATGGGAACATCAAAGAAATTTTATAATTAAACATCCCAAGCTTCCACGGTACATTTCCCTTTGAATAATGCAATGGAATGCATTGTACGCAACTTCGAGATTCTAACACACCACAACCAATCAAACTAGCCGTTATGAAATAATAATACCTACCTTTTAAATTATTTGAAATTTTATGTCTCAAAATGGAATTATTTTTTTGATTCGGACTATCAAATTTATCCTAAGTTGAAATTTTGGTACTTTTCGGATAACTTTCATATTTTGATGAATAGTGAAAATTACTAAATTTTAATTAAAAACAAGTTTTTTAATAAAAATAATTAATAGTGATAAATTATGAATTTGAGTGGTTTTAAAGAATATTTAGAATATATTTTTACCATTTAATACAATTTTGGTCATTGGGCATAATTTCGCAATTAAATCCGAACATAAACAAGAATCAATCTTTTGATAGTTATTATATCTTAAAAACACGCTTTTTGTTTTGACAGTGGGAATTAATTTTAAATTAATTTCTTCCACATCTGTGTTTTGAATTTGGAAAAATGGATTCCAAATTTGGAATCAGGATGTTCAAATTGTGTAAATAGTTAACTTTTATTTTTAGACATTTTGAATAATTACTTCGGTAAATATTTTATTTACCATGGTTAAAGGGTAAATCCGGAAAATAAGGGTTAAAAATATATATTATAATAATACAAAATTACCCTAAAACATGTGATAACCTTATTGGTTGATACATGTTCGACCATGGGAATCATTAGGTCAATTTTGGGACCCCATGGTGCCACTTGTAAGTGATAGGGACAATTTATTTTAATTAAGTTAAAATGAATACAAAAATTACACAAGCATATATCATTTAGACAAACAATTATTACATAGGGTAATATATGTTGTAATTTCGACTATAAATATTCCTTAGAAAGATAAAAATATTTCCTACATAATTATATTTTATTTATAATTTTTATATATTAAAAAATTTAATTTATTTATGACACAATGATGATGCATTAATTACCATAATAGTAAAAAATTAAACTAATTGATATTATAAATACCAAAATAAATATAATTTGAAACTTTTAATGAATTAAAATAATTTAATAGGATAATATGAAATATTATAATTGATATAATTGTCTTTTTTAGAAGCAATCATTCTGTTATTATTTTTACAAAAATCAACTATTGAATAGTCTCAAAATTGACATAAAAGAGTTTTTCAAACAAATATTATATTATGAATTGATATTAAATTCGTAAAAATCTAAGGTTAGGCAAAGAGACTTATATCATGATAGTTGTATCATTAATGGACCACTTGGGTGTCACTTTGATGTATATAGTATGTTTATTAACTATATAATATAAAAATACAAAGTGACATGGTAAAAGTCAAACTAATTAACTTTGAGTTAAAACTAAAAGATAAGGTTAATATAGTAACCCAAACCTGTCTAAATTCTATTTGTTGAATGTTTTTAGCCCTATCACTGCCTAACCTTCGATGATTCAACTTTGGGGCCATTAGAAACCAAATATGAATTTATTATAAATTAATATTTCTAGCTTTTCCAATGGTGCCCTCACCCCTCTTATAAAAGGGCACTCCCCCTTCTCATTACGTCACACCTTCAAAGCCTTTTGGATAGGCCAAAATCTACCCAAATAATCTCTCAACATCCCTTACTACAACATATAGCCCTTAGTTTGATCATAAAGTAACTTAAGGAGCCCTTTTTATCAAATCAAAAGGAAGAACCCAAAGAAGAGGTAATGTTTTCACCACCCTTTTTCAAATTCATTTCTTCTTCCACTTATTCTTTCTTTGTTATTACCATTATAAAATAATAACTCCAGTATATTATATATACTGTGATGTTATTATAATTATGGTTTAACCATATTCTGTATTCTATCCACCCTTTGAACAATATGCCACCATACGTGCGTACGTACGGCTTACCGTCTCCACGTCGTGGTGTAATTGTTATTCAATATATTATTATTTGGATGGGTATAATAATGATTTTTAACTCATGTAAATAATTATTATAACATGATAATGATTCTATATATATGATATACTATCCAATTATATATTATTTTAATATAACAATAATGATATTGTCGCTCGTGCGTACGTACGGACTACCGTCTCCACGAACGTGATGAGAATCATTCTCCATCGTTTCCATTCATGTATAATTATCATTTGATTATTTAAAAATAATGTTTAAGGACTTGATATCATTCTGGATATGAATAAGTTAAAAAACTATCCATGACAAACATGGCTTACTTAACAAAACATATAAAAGAAAATGAGTAAGTTAACACCTGAAAAGACGATAATACTAAGATATTATTAACAAAGCAATGTTAAAAGATCATATATGAGATAATATTAATATATATGATTCTTGTATAATTTAATAACAATTATTTTACCATTATAAAGGAGGTTAACCTACCCCAACCAAGGAAAAGTACAAGGTAAGGGTTTATTTCACAATCTGTTCATTATCCGAGGTTGTTTAAACGTAATAATCTACTGGGATTTCATTATCATCCACATCCATGTTTCTTCGAAATGTATTTCAAAACATTTTTACTATTTACAAAGAATATGGGTTAAAGTCATTTATACCCTTATGTGTTTTTAAGGGAATATTTCTGTCGTTTTACAAACAAGGCACTTTTTACCTTTCGACAAATTTTAGGTAAGAATGTTTTTTTAACTTATACGGAGGGTGAGACTATTTACTATCATTATAAAATCGTCGAAGCTTCCCTTTCAAGCTTATAAGAATATTTTCAATGTAAATGTTTTATTTTATAATGATATGACTCTTAAATGATTTCAAAATATAAAGAGATATTTCTCTAAAAATAGTTTTGATTTCATCTATGTCAACATCCTTTGATGGATTTTATGCTTATTTGTAGTTGATTTATTATGAAAAAAAACTTCTATATTGTATTTAAGGTTATTTGATATGTTTGACTGTGGATGTGTTATTTTTATACCATTCATAGTTTATGGATGATGTATTTACATTTCGTATTCTAGTTTTAATACGAATGTTTATGTTATGTTTAAACCTTTTCATATGGGAATGCATTGGACACAATATGTGACGGGTCGAGCCCGCTATAGCTTTTAGATGAATTGGATAGTCTAATGAGACAAACTAGTGTATTGGTAATAGGACATGACAAAATCTTATTTGTAGTCTTTGCACGAGGCCTTGGCTATGTGGTTATGATGGTCTGGCATTATGCATTCCATCATTATGAAAGTGGTTATTGATATTGCAAGTGATTAGCGATTAGTAGAATATCCATGTGAATATGTAAATGGAATTACTTAATATTATTTTTTTCATACTATGTTTAAGTTCAAGTTTAAAAGGCTTTTGTTTTAGTTATACATTTCCTTAAATGTTTATTCTTATTTATGAAAGTTTTCCGCTATATTGTTATCCTTACTGGGCATTTGAGCTATCCCCTTTTCTATGTTTTATTTTTCCTAGGATGTGAAGAAGTAAATTATGAATGACCTGCATGGATATTATGAAGGGATAATAGTGTGGACTATGGAGACAATATGTTGTTGTAGTAGTTTTTCACATTATGATGTAGTGTAAAATTTTACGAATATATCTAGTGTTTTCAAGGCTACTAAACCAATCGGTCTTTCGAGATTTGATCTTTATTGTGATCAAGCCAATGTTATGTAATAATGCACCGACTCTGGGTAACTGGGGTCGGGGCGTTACAGTTGGTATCAGATGAAGTTTAGTACAAACCTTGGAATGTAGATTTAGATAAACTCTGATTAGAGCATGTAGACCTAAGATGATCTTTGAGGATTAGTATAGAAGAACTTCCTAAAATTTTGGTATTGTAGTGATTCTGTGCGTTTTCCGAGAAATACATCCATGTCTGGATACGAGCAGGTATAGGCGGCTCTAGAACAGATGTACCTAGGGGTAAAACCTGAAAACACCGCTTTGAGCTAGACTCGAATGGGAACTGGTGCACGATAACGGGCCTTGCTGTACTCTTGGTTATGACACTCCCGGGGGATATGCTTAGGATAATTCTCATTTTCTTTACAGACCATTATTATGGGTTTATGAGTATATATTTCTTCAAAGGAGACATTTTTATGATTATGGATTATATCTATAAACTATTTAATTTATGTTATGTGTTTTACAAGTCTGGGATTTGGTATTGTTATTCATAAACTAATCTAGTGTATTCCATTGTTTAGAAATGGCACCCAGTAGAAGGAATGATAACTCCAGCAATGCACATGATCCAAAGACAAATAAGGATCATATCTTTCATGGTCATAAGCCATAATTTATAATAGAAATAGTCTCCCATGTATTATCATCATATGAAGAAATAATATCATGTGTTGATAAGATAAGTAAAGAATTTACTGAGTCCTACGGCTTTGAAGGGAAATAAGAGAAGAAAAGGATGGAAGAGAGAATGATGGATAAAGGGAAGAGGGAAAAGAATAATTTTCCCATATGTGATAAATGTTGGAAGAAACATCCTAGAACTTGCCTGAAAGGAATGGGAGTTTGTTATAATTGTGGAGAAAAAGGACACAAAGTACGTGACTGCAAGGGTAATAAAATGGTTTCAAATGTACAATGCTTCATTTGCAAGGAGTTTGGACACTACACGAACCTATGTCCCAGTCATCAGACTATGCCTCAAATGATGATATTGGATAATAATGAAGTTATGATTCTACCACAGATGAAGAGGAATGATTAGAGTTCTTATGTTGATTATTTCATTTGAGTGTTGTATCAACAATGTACTTGTTATAATAATTATGGAGTATATACGGATTGTACTGCAATACTATTTCAATAAGGACTTGAGATTGTGTTGAATAAAGAAAAGTGACTCAATATCAGGTTAAATATTTGGAAAATATATGGTTGAGAGAAAGATAAACCATAATATGGTTCTGTTACCAAGGTAGTGATTTTAGAATAATACATGATTGATTTGGATAAATTATATTGGATATTCTTGACTACCTTGAAACTAATTAATTATTTTTATATTCCATCATTGTTGGGGTTTACAACATTTTTGGATTGAAAGAGTATATCTATTATTCTATAAGGAAAAAAGGATCGTGAATGTAATCAATAAGGTTTTACGGTATTTCAAGATGTTGCAGTGTTTTAAAAGAATACACGATGAAGGTGATCACATGTTATTACGTGAAAAAAGGAATCTTCATTGTGATTACCTTCCTTATAAATTTTGGACTAAATTATTTTGGATAGTTCTAGTTTGGATTATTTTGATTTCCATAAAAGGTCATCCCGGAGGTCGGGCGGCAACCCGTCGCATCCGGCAAGGCCGCGAGACTTAAAACCACAACCGAAGGGCGACAAGGGTGTTTCACCTACCACTGACACAGGTGATGTCCTGGTTTGAATAATGTTTTTTTTAATGATTCTTCTAGACGAATTATTAATTCATTTTTTTAACCCTATACAAATAGGATAAATAGAATATTATTTTTACGTTCTATTATCTTTTAGAGTGAAAGGTGAGTTTGTGGTAGAACTTAGTTAAAGGATGAGACTCTACTTTTCAAGTATATATTTTTCTTCTTATCTTATTCAATGAAGAAATTAGTTCTTATTCTTTAGTGAAGGGATCTTAAAATAAAAAAAAATGTTTTATCCTAATACCATATGGTTTTCTGAACCGATGGTTTTTTAAATCATCATAGATTGATGAATTTAAGGCCCTCAATTTTACATTTGTTTGTGATTGATGACCTTACTCACAACCTGTAAATATTTACGTTTTTTCTAAAATTATATGTCTCTATTTGCCACCAATGTTCTCCGAAAAGAGATCATAATTTGGTGGTGACCCTTTCATTTCTCTTTTCCTCTTATTAAGACTAAATTTTATCAACCCAATTTTTGATGTGGGTTTTCCCACAAAGATATTTTCTATATTCAACCTTTTATTTTCGAAGAAAAATTTCAAATTACGAGGACTCAATTTATTGATGGAGGGGAGAATGTAACACCCCAAGATTTCATAGTGTGTTATTTTTTCAAAATAATTCAATAAATTGCACTACACGCAACACTGAGTTCAAGCGCACCATGACTTACCAAACAAGCCCTTCAAAAGAGGTTATGAATATTAATAACTAACTTTTAATCTTTATATAATCCCTATAATTTTATAATCCATTTTATGAGTTTCTTAGACATAATGTTAGAAGAAATTCATTTTTAGTATTGCACTTTTACCAACTTTTAATAGTGAAAACCTTTATAAATCCAATATTTTAAACTTTCATTTATTCAAATTGACTCAATACATTTACTTTTTAGTATGGGAATATGAAAATAAAATTACAGTTAAACATCCCAAGCTTCCACGGTACGTTTCCCTTTGAATATTGCAATGGCGTGCATTGTACGCAACTTCGAGATTCTAACACACCATAACCAATCAAACTAGCCGTTATGAATAGTAATACCTACCATATAAAATTTTAGAAATTTTATCTCTTAAAATGGACTTCATTTTTGGTTTCTAAGTATCAAATTTATCCTATGATGAAATTTTTGTACTTTTCGGATAACTTTCATATTTTGATGAATAGTGAAAATTACTAAATTTTAATTAAAAACAACTTTTTTAATCAAAATTATTAATAGTGATAAATTATGAATTTTAGTGTTTTTAAATAATATTTAGAATATATTTTTACCATTTAATAAAATTTTGGTCATTGGAAATAATTTCACAATTAAATCGAACATAAACAAGTATCAATCTTTTGATAGTTATTATATCTCAAAAACACGCTTTTTGTTTTGACAGCAGAAATTAATTTTAAATTAATTTCTGCCACTTATGTGTTTTGAATTTGGAAAAATGGATTCCATATTTGGAATCACGATGTTAAAATTGTGTAAATTGGTAACTTTTATTTTTAGACATTTTGAATAATTACTTCGGTAAATATTTTATTTACCATGGTTAAAGGGTAAATCTGGTAAATAATGGTTAAAAAAATATATTATAGTAATAAAAAATTACCCTAAAACGTGTGATAAACTTATTGGTTGATACATGTTCGACCATGGGCATCTTTGGGTCAATTTTGGGACCCCATGGTGCCACTTGTAAGTGATAGAGACACTTTATTTTAATTAAGTTAAAATGAATACAAAAATGACACAAGCATATATCTTTTAGATAAACAATTTTTACATAGGGTTATATGGGTTGGATTTTCGACTATAAATATTTATTAGAAAGATAAAGAGATTTAATACATAATGATAGTTTATTTATAAATTTTAGATATTATATAACTTAATTTATTTATGACACAATGATGATGCAGTAATTACCATAATAGTGAAAAATTACAATAATTGATAATATAAATACCAAAATAAATATTATTTTAGACTTTTAATGAATTAAACTAATTTTATACTATAATATGACATACTAGGATTGAGGTAATTGAATTTTTTTGAAGCAAACTTTCTGTTATTAGTTTTTAAAAAATCAACTATTGAATAGTCTCAAAATTGACATAAAAGAGTTTTTAAAACAAATATTATATTATTAATTGATATTAAATTCCTAAAAATCTAAGGATTGGCCAAGATACTTATATCATGATAATTTTATCATTAATGGACCACTTTGGAGTATCTTGGATGTATATATATGTTTATTAACTATATAATATTAAAATACAAAGTGACATGGTAAATGTCAAACTAATTAACTAAGAGTTAAAAATAAAAGATAAGGTTAATATAGTAACCCAAACCTGTCTAAATTCTATTGGTTTAATGGTTTTATACCTATACCCACCTTAACCTATGATTAATCAACTTTTGAGCCATTAGAAACAAAATATGAAATTATTATAAATTAATATTTTTAGCTTTTCCAAAGGTTCCCCTCACCCCTCTTATAAAAGGGCACTCACCCTTCTCATTACTTCACACATTCAAAGCCTTTTGGTTCGGCCAAAATCTTACCATATACTCCCTCAACTTACCTCACTAAAACATAGATGCCTTAGTTTGATTGTAAATCCATCTTAAATATCCTTTTTGATCAAATCAAAAGGTAGAACCCGAAGAAGTGGTAATGTTTTTTCACCGCCCTTTTTCAAATTCATTTCTTCTTCCACTTTTTCTATCATTTTTAATACCATTATAAAATAATAACTCCAGTATCATATATATACTGTGATGTTATTATAAATATGGTACAACCATATTCAGTATTCTGTCCACCCTTTGAATAACATGTCACAATTCGTGCGTACGTACAACTTACCGTCTCCACATCGTGGTGTAATTGTTATTCAATATATTATTATTTGGATGGGTATAATAATGATGTGAAACTAATGTAAATAATAAATATAACATGATAATGATTCTGTATATATGATGTACTATCCAATTATATATTATTTTAATATCAAAAGAATGATATTGTCGCTTGTACGTACGTACGGACTACCGTCTCCACGAACGCGATGAGATTCACTCTCCATCATATCCATTCAAGTATAATTATCATTTTATGATTTAAAAATAATGTTTAAGGACGTCATATCATTCTGGATATGAATATGATACAACCTATACATGAAAAACATGGCTTATGTAACAAAGCATATAAAATAAAACGAGTAAGTTAACACCCGAAATGATGATAATAATAAGATATTATTAACAAAGCAATGTTAAAAGATCATATATGAGATAATATTAATATATATGATTCATGTATAATTTAATAACAATTATTTCACCATTATAAAAGATGTTAACCTACCCCAACCATGGAAAAGTACAAGCTAAGGGTTTATTTCACAATCTCTTCATTATCTGAGGTTGTTTATACGTAATAATCTACTGGGATTTCTTTATCCTCCACATCCATGATTCTTCGAAATGTACTTCAAAATATTTTTACTATTTAAAAAGAATATGGGTTGAAGTCATTTATACCCTTAATTGTTTTTAAAGGAATCTTTCCGTCGTTTTCTAAACAAGGAACTTTTTACCTTTCGACAAATTTAAGGTAAAAATGTTTTTTTAACTTATACGGCTAGTGAGGCTATTTACCGCCATTATAAAATCGTCAAAGCTTACCATAAAATATTATGAGAATATTTTCGATGAAAATGTTATATTTTATAACTATATAACTCTTAAATTATTTCAAAATATAATGATATATTTCTCTAAAAAGAGTTTTGATTTCATCTATGTCAACATCCTTTGATGGATTTTACGCTTATTTGAAGTTGATTTATTATGAAAAAAAACTTCTATATTGTATTGATGGTTTTGTGATATGTTTGACTGTGGATGTTTTATTATACCAATCATAGTTTATGGTTGAATTATTTTCATTTCGTATCCTATTTTTAATACGAATGTTTATGTTATGTTTAAACCTTTTCATATGGGAATGCATTGGACTTAATATGTGACGGGTGGAGCCCGCTATAGCTCCTCGATGAATCGGTAGGTCTCACGAGACAAACAAGTGTCTTGGAACAATTCCTTGAAAAAATCTTATTTTTAGACTTGGCACGAGGCCTTGGCTATGTGGTTATGATAGTCTGGCATTATGCGTTCCATCATTAAGAAAGTGGTTATTGATATTTAATGTGATTATTCAATTAGTAGAATATCCATGTGAATATGTAAATGGCATTATTTCATTTTAATTTTTCCATACTATGTTGAAGTTCAAGTTTAAAAGTCTTTTGTTTTAGTTATACATTGCCTTAAATGTTTATTCTTATTTATGAAAGTTTTCGCTATATTTTTATCCTTACTGGGCATTTGAGCTCACCCCTTTTATATGTTTTATTTTTCCCAGGATGTGAAGAAGTAAATTATGAATGACTTGTAGGGATATTATGAGGGGATAATAGTGTGGACAATGGAGACAATATGTTGTTGTAGTTGTTTTTCACTTTATGATGTAATGTAAAACTTTATGAATATATCTAGTGTTTCCAAGGCTACTAAACCAATCGGTCTTTCGAGATTTGATCTCTCTTGTGATCATTCCAATGCTATGTAATAATTCACCAACTCTAGGTAACTGGGGTCGGAGCGTTACATATATCAATAATCCTAATTTTACTAATAGTGAAAAAATCAATGGGTAGTATTTTATTATTAATCAAAACAATGGTAGGCATAAAAATGTTCTCATTTGGAATTTTTGTATACTCTATGATGATAATAAAAAATATATCCTTGCTTCTATTGCCTCAAAGGATGTTTTTGCAATTACTGAGCATATGTTATATGTAATGACCCAATTTTTTTTAATGAAATCTAATTTTGTATTAATATTTTATATAATAAAATGAAATCCCAACATAATGAATTACTATGTTCTATTTTATCATTAAATATATGTTTGTAACATATGAGAAACATAATTTTTGGTGAATATTAAACTACCCAAATGAATAGTAACATAAACTTAGGAATAGTCATATAACCTAATAAATACTAACCATTACTATTATGGTATATAAATAATATTGAAGTAAAATTATGATATACCAATAGCTGGGAATAAGAAAATAAACATTATAAAATATGCATTTTTAAGTAAATTATCATTTTAATTAAATATTAAATTAATCATATTTATAAAATTATTTCTGAAAATTGGATTTCAATTGTGTATTATAGATATAAAAAATGGACACAGTGTATTTTTTGGGTTTTTCTAAAATACTTGAATTTTTAATGAATAGTAAAATCTAAAAAATCATAGTAAATGCTAAAACATGAATTTCTGCATCATTCATGAGTCTTGGATAATGTAAATTACCATTGGTTCAAACAAAAATCCATTTATTACTATTAATTTTCATGAAATAATCAATTTCTCTTGACTTATGGATAAATAATAAACTAGTGATTATAATATTATGAAAACCCTCCTCTCATCCACTATAACCAACTTCCATCCTTCATATCTTCAATCCTCTAAAGCCTTTTTCCATATCAATATTATGTCAAAATAACCTACCAAAATCCATACCCACGCCAAAAAACCCCTACTATCTTCAAAATACCAAATATTCTCATCTTAAGAGGATCACAAATGAGTTAACAAGAAGAGGTAAATTCCTCTTTTGAATTATTTTATTGCTTTTATGTTCTTTTATTTTCTTGTTTATTTCCTCAACACCCTTCACCAAAATTGTAGGATAACTCTAGTAAAATAATTATTATATAATTTTATTATTATGATTTGAAATTTCATTATCTTCTCTCCTTTCCCCATCATTTTTTGAAAGAAATGAAAACAATGTTCGACATGTGTAAATTTAACACATTCAAGGAAAACAGTTTATCAATTTATATTATCATATTTAATCTGGGAAATGAAACCATTTATTTTATGGTTGAAATATATTATTATATTTGTAATTTATCCTAGATATGGTTATTTAATCATTTTGTACAAATTCTATTATGTAATAAATAAAAACATTTTCGTTTTAATCCAAACCCACCGATTAACCCAAACGATTGTCACTAAGGTTTTATATAGTATTTAATCTTAAATACCAAAAACCAAATCAATTATTATGAAAATTTTATTTCCTTTATTTTCACTAAGAATATACATCATAAATTCTGGATACACACATTCATTATACGTGTTTATTCAAACCTTAACCAATCAATAAAAACCTAGCAAAAAAACAGACATGAACAATGAAATTGAATTTTATAACCAATCAAAAAGGTCAGGAATGAACTAAAAATGATATAATAAATAAATGAATTATAGAAGATTTTATGGAATTATTAAATAATATACCTATTTTTGTTATTCATGTCATTAATAACAAGTGTAGATAACCGTCAAGAATAAGGTAATGGATCCTTTCCATTTCACTTTTATTCAGGATTGTACATTCTACTATGACATTTTATGTGTAACTCATTGAGATGGGGTCTTATTATAAACCTCCCCCATTCTATCCTCATGATGTATAAAATAAGAAAAATATTTTTTTATCATTAATCTCTCTTTTGTATGCATAATACCATACCAATAATCCTTCAGGAATTATACCCAAACTTCCTTTATTCCATTTGGTTTCTCTATCTTTATTTTTACCCAAATGATGAAGTTTTAATTTTATGTAAAAATTTCAATACAATTTATATGCTTCAAAATCATGTTTCAATATCCATCCGTCTTTATATTATTGGGATACACTTGCTTTTAAGTTATTCACTCCATGATACTACGCGATAATCTATTCTGTTTTAAGGTAACTTCCCAAATTTTTAACACAATAACAATTTCAATATATCCTCTATTTTAAGAAACCATTGTGTTTATAAAATTAGGATTTTTATTAAAAAACCATATTTGTTCAATTATGATTCTATATAAAATATTTTCCTATTTTCTATATTAAAATCTATATTTTTTTTCAAACTGCAACAAAATGTTTTATTGATAAAATTTCTCTAATACATTTCCTACATGTTGGCACGTATATTTGAAATTACTTTTCTAGGATAAAGTGATAAATCCTAGTTTATGGACTGATAAATAAGCATGATTATTGATGTGTTTATGATTTAGAATTATAGAATTATTTTATAAATATCCTGAAATATATAATTATTGTTCAGTATATGTTTTTCATTATGGAGTTTAAAAAATACATTCAATTGGGTCCAATAACCATAAAAAGTGATTTAATTGAACTTTTTTACATTATGAACCAACATGTATGTTTTAATTACTTTATTTAATGGACACATTCACAATATACCCATTGGTAATGCTTTATATCACCATTGCGATACCCAATTCGATCCATGGGTAACCCTTATGTTTATGTAATATGAAATATGTTTAATTGTTTATGTGAAAAACATATTCATGATATGTAGGATGGGTGTGACCATATAGAACTCTAATGCATTGGGTAAATATATGCCTCATGAGATGCTATGCTCAACGGTCTGTCTGGTTAGCCATGGCTTGTGCCACTATGGGAAACATGATTGATGGCTAGCCTTAACCTGTACTAATATGGGAAATGGGATTGGTGGTTAGACATGACTCCTACTAAATTCATTTTTTGTGTTTGTTCCACATTTATATGATTCCATGATTATATGATCCCATGTTTATTTGTTACGATTCCATATGTACCGTGATTTTTATATAATTATCTCATTCCTCCAAATTCATATGCTTAAGCATTATTCATATGTTATTTCCCATAAGGTGATTTTTTTCTCATCCCTTTGTTCATATGTTCCCCAGGGTACCCTATGCATATGTAAGGTATCAAAGAACGTTAGGAGCGCTTTAATGATATTAAATAAAGACGTTTTTAGCCCCATGTTATATGTTTTATGTACCTAGACTTCAAAGACTCTAGAAATCATGATTTGTGGCTTGTACATTGATGTATAATTATATGTAAAATCATGTAATGTTATATGTAAAAGTATATGGTAACTATATTTATAATTATTGGTTGGTTTAGTTATTTTTGTTGATTAGTAATAGAGCAATTTAGTGAAAACCATAATGTTGAGATGAAGTATAAGAAAACACACCTAATATTTAGTAAGTATAGAATAAGTGGTTTACCAAGAAAATATATCTTTTTCTAGATACATATAGGTAAATGTGGATCTGGTACAGATGTACCAAGGAGTGAAAACTCAAACAATGATTTTCGGGTTTGAATCAGGGTATCCTGGTACACAAAATCGGGTCGTTCAAGACTCCTGGTATTGATACATATAAGGTATATGATTTGGTAAAATCATGAGAATAGTATAAAACAATATTATGGGAATAAGAAAAATCCCATAATAATATAAGATAATAATAGATCGAGGATAACCTATATTTAACCATAAGTAATCACAATTTATTATATAATTCTCCTTTAAAAGTTTATCCTTTTATGTTCGAAATTTTTTCATGTTCAATAACTGTGTATTAAATCCCACTAATTGTATGTTCTTTTACAAAATTAATGGCTTAAAATAGAATAACACAATATAACAACTACTGTGATATGCAGTGTGAATATTTCCATCATGATATGCCTAATATAATGGGAGCGAGTGCTCAAAACTTTATTACAATAATTTCATAGCTAGATCATGTTATGAATACTAACATTAATCATGTGTAACTATCTACTCCTCCAAGGAAATAACATGTTTTTTAGAGTCCTTCATGCAGCAATGGAATCCCATGATTAACAATTCTTCTCATCCCTACCTTGCATAATAGTGGATTAACTCTATTGAAAATATATTCATCGCCCTCCAGTGCTTAGAAGAAGAGAAAGTATTACTGGCGGTATATCATATTAATGATGAAGGAGTTATAAGATTTTGGTCACGAATATGTATACCAACTGATTTAGAAATAAAGAAGGATACATTTAATGTTTCGCATAGCTCGATATTATCTACTCACCTATGGAGCACAAAGATGTATTGAGATCTCTGAGAAAAAGTTTTGTATACTATATGAAAAAGTATATTGATGAGTATAAATCAAAGTTCATGGTATGTCATCGTTAGAAGGATGAGAGGAAAATTTCTAAGGGGATGATTAAAACACTAATCATACCAACATGAATGTGGGATAACATTACCTTGGAATTTGTCACATGACTTCCAAGGATATCCAGAGGAAACAATTCTATATTATTGTGGATCATCTTACAAAGACATATCACATTATCCTAATTTGAGAGGACTTCTTGATTGATAAAATTTCATGTATATATATTAAAGGGGCGGCAAAGCTACATAGATTTCCACAGTCTATGGTACCATATCGTGATCCAATATTCACCTCGATGTTCTGGAATAGTCTCCAATATGCTCATGGAAATAATCCTCAGTATGACCTATCATCCTCAAACTGATGGCCAATCTGAGCAGACTATTAAGACACTGGAAGACATTTTGAGAGCATGTTCTATGGAATTTAATTGAGGATGGGATCATCATCTTCCACTGGTTGAATTATCCTATAAAATGGTTTTCACTCAAGAATCCAAATGTCACTATATGTTTCCCTTTATGGGAAAAGGTGTTGAACACAAGAGTGTTGGGATGATGTTGGTGAGCGTAAGTTTCTGGGACCTGAAATTGTCAAGTAAATGGTGAAGAAGTTGAAAACCATTCAGCAACATATCAAGGTATCCCAAAGTCGACAGAATAGTTATGCAGATAGTTGTCGATGAGAAATTGAGTTCAATGTTGAAGACATCGTATTTCTAGGCACATCTCCATGGAATACGGTCATGAGGCTTGGAAATAAAGGGATGTTAAGTCACAGGTACCTTGGCCCCTTCGATATTTTTGATTATGTTCTGGTGCGGCCAACCGAATAACACTTCCACATACCATGTATAATGTACATGATGTTATTCATGTATCCCTGTTATGAAAGTACAAACATATCCCTTCACATGTACACTCTTAAAAGGTGTTACATTTGGAGGATGATGTTTCCTATGAAGAGAATCCATTGAAGATCTTGGGTCATAGAGATAATGTTATATGTAACAAGATTACTCACCTGGTCAAGGTACTATGGATAAAATATAAGTATGAAGAGGAAAATGGGAACTGGAGGAGGAAATGGAGGATAAGTACCCACACTAGTTTATGCCCTAGTATGTAAAACAAAATTTTGGGGGAGAAATTTCTTAAGGGGGGAAGAATTAAGAACCCAATGTTTCATAAATGGAAAATTATTTCTTATATATATTTAATATAATCACATAAAATCACAACATAATGAATTACTATGTTCTATGTGATCTTTAGAAATATTATTTCACTTATGTGTTTCGAATTTCGAAAATCTAACATACATAGTTGCGATCAGTTATTTTTCTAGAGTTCGATAAGAAATATGTAATTTATGTTGAATAGTAACCAACCCATATGAATAGTAACATACCCTTACGAATAGAGATATACCCTAATGAATATTAACATTACTTATGATAGTTTATGAATAATAATCAAGTAAAAGTATGATATACCTATATATTGGAATAAGAAAAGAAATATTTTAAAATATATATTTTTTAAATAATGTTTCATTTTAATTAAATATTAAATTAATATTTTTTTTAAAATTTTTTGTTGAATTTTTTTTTTCTTTTCTAGATTCTAAATGTAAAAAAGTGCTTTAGGTTAATTTTTTGAATTTTTCTAAAATACTCGAATTTTTTATGAACAGAAAAATATGATAAAATATAATAAATGCTAAAACATGAATTTTTTCATCATACATGAGTTGTGGATGATGTAATTGACCATTGGTTCAAACTTACATGCATTTATTACTATTATAGGTCAAGTAATACTCACTATTTCTTTGTCTTGTGGAAATATAATAAACTAATGATTACATTTTTATGAAAAAAATCCTCTCATCCACTATAAATAGAACCCATTCTTACCGCTTCTCTTCACTCCTCTCATGACTTATACATTGCCAATATTCTTCCCAAATCACATACCACACTCCTTCCCCACGTCCAACCACCGCTAGTCTCTTCATAATACCAAATCCTCTCCTCTAAAGAGGCTCTCAAAGGAGTTAAACTCGAGAGGTAAGTTAATCTTTAACATTCATTTATTTCTTTTATGTTCTTTTCATTTTTTTTCTTTAAACACCTCCCTTCACCCAAATGGTATGATAACTCCAGTAACATATAAATAATTTAATTCTATTATTCTAATGTGATAATTCATTATCTTCTCTCTTTTCCTCATCCTTTATTTTAATGAAATGAATACACCATTGGAGATGTGTTAATTTTGCACATTCAAGGATGACAGTTTGTCTATTTCTATTATAATCATTAATTATGGTCATGAAACCATTTGTGTTAAGGTTGAACTAGATTATTATATATGTTATATATCCTGGATAAGGATTTGTAATACTTCTGTAAAATTGTATTATATTATAAATAAGAACATGTTTGTTGTAATCAAAACCGACCGAATAAAAAAATGGTTGTCACTAAGGTTTTATATAATAATTAATCATCAACCAAAATAACCAAATAACATATTATAAACATGTAATCTACTATATTTTATATAATAAAATACAACTCTAATTCATGAAAAGCACTTTCATTATAAGTGTTTATCCAAACATTAACCGTTCATTAAAAACCATGAAAGAAAATGGACCTGATCAATGAAATTGATCCATATAACCATTGAAAAATGTATTTAATGAAATAAATATGTTATAAAAAATAATTAAATATATAATAGGTTCTGGAATTATTAATTAAAAAAGATAATTTTTTTATTAGGGTCATTAATAACAGGTGAAAATAACCACCATACATAAGGTAAGGGATACTTTCCATTTGAATTTTATTCAAGATTGTCTTCTATGTTATGCTCTTTTATGTGTAATTACTTGTGATGGGGTATAATTAAGAACCTCCCCATATTTTCCATGCAATTTATAGAAGATAAGAAATCACTTTCTCTATAATTATGTCTTATTAAGTATACCTGATACCATATCGATAGTCCATAAAGAATTCTACCCGAACCACATTTATTCATTCAGGTTACTCTATTGTTCTTTTTACCCAAATGAAGTTGTATTTTAATTTTATTTAGAACTTCAAAATAATATTTATTTGCTTCAAACTCATGTTATAAGATCCATCCCTCGTTATCATTATAGGATATTCATTTTTTAAGTAATTCATTCCCCAATACTTCTATAAAAGAAATCTGGTTTTAAGGGGACATCACAATTTTTTTACCCAATTTAAATTGCATTCAATCCTCTATTTTAGACATCCATTGTTTTTATAAAATTAGAAATTTTTTTATGAAAACTTTCTTGGTTCAATTCTATGTTTATATAAAATATTTTCCACTTTTCTATTTTAAAATTTATGTAGTATTTTCCTTAAAACTGATCAAAAATGTTTTAATGATAAAATTTATCAAACACATTTTCTACATGTTTTCACATATATTTAAAACTACATGAAATTATATATTCCTATTTAACGTTTTGAACCTCCATGTATGTTCTCATTCACATCTATCAGGCACACTTTCATGATATTCCCATTAGTTATTCTTTATGTCTTGATTGTGGTACCAAATTATTTCTATGGGTAACCCTTATGTTTATGTCAGAAGAATTATGTATGATTATTTATATGGAAAATATATTAATAAAATGTAATATGGGTTCTCCCAGATAGAACTCCAATGTATTGTGTAATGTTACATTTTATTATATGTTATATCCAATAGTTTTAACGGTTTTCCTTACCTTGTGGTACTATGTGAAACAGGATTGGTGGATAGCCTTGATCTATACTAATATGGGAAATGAGATTGGAGGTTATCCTTGACTCATACTAAATACATGTTTTATGTTTCTGCCCCATTTCTATGATTCCATGTTTATATGATCCTATGTTTGTTTTTTATGATTCCAAATGTACCATATTTTTTAAATCATTATTTCATGCCTCCTAACTCATGTGAATAATATTTATTTTTATGTTCATTCCAATAATGGGAGATTTATCTCATCCCTTTGTTCATATATTCCCCAGGGTACCATATGTAGATGTAAGGGATCAAATAAAGTTAGGATCTTTTTATGGATATTAAATAATGAATTGTTTTTTATCCCTATGTTCTATGTTTTATGTTCATAGTCTTCAATGATGATAGACTTCAAAATTCATGGCATGTACTCTGATGTATAATTACGTTTAAAATTATTTTATTTTATATGTATTATTATAGGGTCTATATTTTTGGTATTAGATGATGGTTTTGTTATGTTTTCAGGTTAGGAATATCTAACATTAGTAATAACATTATGGATGAGAAGAAGTATAAGAAAAAAACCTACAATTTGGTAAGTATTGATTAAGTGGTTTATCATGAAAATATATCTTCATCTAGATAAAAATTGGAAGAGGTTTCTCTGGAACAAATATACCTAGGAGTGAAAACTCTGGCAAAGAGTTTCTGGCTTGAAGCAGGGGAACACGACAACAGGCCATGCTTCACTCTTGGTATTGACACACCTGGGGTATATGCTTTGGTAAATACATGATCATAGTAAAAACAATTATTAAGGGAATAAAAAACCTAGAAAAATATATGATAAGAAATAGATCAAAGATAACCATATTTAAACCCATGGAATAAAAGTTTGTATATACATATATTTTACATGTTTATCCTTTTAAGGTCAATAGTTTCTTTTTAATATTCATTAACTAAGTATTCAATCCCTCTAGTTGTATGTTATTTTTCTAATTAAATTCCAGGAAATATAAGAACACATTCCAAAAACCAATGTGATAGGCAATGTGAAGATTTTCTTAATGATATGCCTAATAAGACAGGAGAAGGTGCCCAAAAATTCATGATAGTACTTGCTCAGTCAGCTGAAGTTATGAATAATAACATGAATTATGTGGAATTACCTCCTCCTAAAAGTAATGTGCATGTTTTCATATAATATTTCATGTGTAAATGTCCTACCATGTTTAGCAGATCTTCTAATCCCCTCCTCACAGAAAAGTGTATTAACTCCATTGAAAAGATATTCTCCGTCCTCTAGTGCTTGGAAGAAAAGAATGTTGTCGTGGAAGTTTATCATTTTTATGAGGAAGGAGTTATAAGATTTGGTTTATGATTATGTGTACCATCTGATCAAGATATAATGAAGGATCTTTTGAATGACACACATACCTTAACCTTCTCTATTCACCCAAGGAGTACAATGATGTATTGAGATCTTGGAGAAAACATTTGGTGGGACTACATGAAAATGGAGATTGCTGAGTATACATCAAAGTGCCGATTATGTCAACATGTGAAGGCTAAGAGGAAAATGATAAGGTGACTTGGAAACCACTACCCATAATAACATGTAAGTGGGATAACATTACCATGGACTTTGTCACTGGAATTCTAATGATATCCAGAGGAATCAATGATATATGGGTTATTGTGGATCGTCATAAAAAGGAATCTCACTTTATCATGATTTGAAAAGAATTCTCATAGCATCAACTTTGTCGGATATATATATATAAGATGTGGTATGTATGAATGGAGTGACACTTTCTATTTCTTCCGATCGTGATCTGAGATTCACCTTGATGTTCTAAAAATTTCTTTGACATGCTCTAAGAACTGAACTGTATATCATTATGACCTATCATGCTCAAACTGATGTCCAATCTAAGCAGACTATTCAGACACTAAAAATGATGATATTGGAACACCCCATGATTTCATAGTATGTTATTTTTATTAAATTAAATAGAATGTGCTACACACAACACCGAGTTCGAGCACACCAAGACTTACCAAACCAGTCATTAAAAAATAGTTAGAAATAATATTAATTAGATTTTAAAATTTATATACTCTATATAACATAACTTATGTATTATGTGTTTCTTAGACATATTATAAGAACAAATTCAATTTTTCATATAAAATTAATATATTTTTTAAAAAATTAAATTTTACCACATTTTAATGGAGAACCCTTTTTAAATCCAATATTTAAACCTTTTACATATTATATTTGACAAAATAAAATTCATCTTTAGAATCAGGACACCAAAATTTACATTGGATTAATTTTTGGTATTTTTCTAATAATATTCATTTAATTTGAATAGTAAGAAATTCTGTATTTTAATTCAAAACTGCCTTTTAATATAACATATTAATAAATTAAGACTATTTTTAAAATTTGTTTAGAAGTGTAATTATATTTTATTTTTACACTTTAATAAAATGTTTGTCATTTGAATTAATTACACTTTGAAATTATACGTAAACAAGTGTCAATCTTTTGATAGTTATTGTTTCTTAAAAACATGTTATTTATTTTGACAATGGGAATTAATTTTAAATTAATTACTCTAATATCTATGTTTTTATTTTTTTAAAATAGGAATCATTTTTGAATTCATAATATCTATTATATCTCAACCTGATTTTTTGGTATTTTTCTGAAAAATATCAATTTTTGATGAATAGTGAAACCACTAAGTAGTAGATAAAAATTCAACATTATCATTTAAATGAAATTATACCACATTTGTGAATTGAATTTAAAAAATCAAACATTCTTGATTTCTATTAGTAAGTAAAAAGTGGTTCAATAAGATTAAAATATTTTTTTACGAATTGTAATGTTTTTCTTTTATTTACCAAAATTTAAGGTAAATATGGTCATTTAAGGTAAAAAAAATTATAATAATACAAAATTACATTAACAATTGTTCTAGCAATATTTTATGAGTCATAGATAACCATGTTCATCCTTGGGTCTATTTTGGGACCCCATGGAGGCACTTATGAATGATAATGATACTTTATTTCAATTAACATAATTTAAAGGCAAAAATGACACAAATATTATCTTTTAGTAAATACATTTTTACATGGGGTTATATAAGTCATACTTTCTACTATAAATATTCATTGGAAATATAAAGGAATTTAATAGATTGTTTAATTTTTTTTTATAATTTTTAGACATCAAATAAAATAAATTTTATATGACACAATAATGATGTAGTATATACCTCATAAATAAATGATTAAAATAAATAATATTATTAATATTAAAACAATATCAAAAACCTTTACAATACATATTTCATGATTTTATATCATCCTTTAGTCATATTATATTATAATTTATTTAGTTTTGGACCGTTATAAACCAAATATCACTATTTAATAAAATAATATTTCCACACTTTCCTAAAGAGCCCCTCCTCATCCTTATAAAAGGACACATCTTTTAACCCATTCCACACACCTATCAAGCCCCATATATCCTCCAAGACCTACCCAAATAAGCTCTTTAGATCCCTCTATTACACTTATAAGCATTAACTTAGGTAGAATACACTTCATGAAGCCCTTTTGGTTCAAACCAAATGAAGTTACACAAATTAAAGGTAACGATTTATCTTTAATTCTTTTGTTTTAATTTAATTTATTTTACTTCTCCAACCCCATAAACTCTATTTATTATTTTATATTATAACAAAACAAGTATCTAAAATATAATAAGATGTTGTTATCATAAGGATTCGAATTAAAATTTCACACACATCCATATAATGGGTGAAGAACTTACTGTTTATATGGTTGGAAAACTAAGGCCTCACGAAATGATGATTGTTCGATTAATCCTACCTCCTCTCATGGTGTCCATTGAGATGTAACTATATTTATATATGATATACCATATTTTTTTGTTTTATTTTTTCTTATTATGTATTTTCCATTTATATTATACCTTTATGGTTTCAATTATGTGTAAAACACAATAATTTCATTTGAGAAAGTACGGACTACAGACCCCTCAATGTGTTATGAATCGTTAATGACGTATGTGAGACATATAATGTATGTCGTTAATGATATTACATATGATATTATACTGGAATTATTATATACCTATGTATCATTATGTTTTAATTCCATTAAAATACAAAATTGAAATGAAAGTAGCCTTTATGCGATCGTACAGCTTATCATCTCCATGAACAGTGCATTTCATTTCCTATCTTCAAATGTTATGTACTATTATAAATAAATATATATACAGGATATATAATATATATATGATATATAAATCATTTATATCATTATGGAGAAAATGTACCATTGACCACATGGAAGAATTGTAATTATAAGAAGTTCATTTTCGAAACATGTTCTGAACATCGATAAAATATCCAATATGAACTCAAATAATTAACTAGTTTTTATAAATAGGTAATAAGTGATATAAAAGGAATAAAAAAAATTACAAATTTTCATAATCAATTAGAAATTTTCTTCTAATTATTATTCAGGAAGAACAAGGAACATACAAGACAAGTCAGACTTGAGGTAATGGGTTTCTTATCTCACTTTTAATTCCGTGAGATTTCCATTGTTTGCCACATATTTTTTAAATATGGTGTATTTTGTACAGCCATTTGATATATATTATCATGATTCTATATATATTAATGGAATTATGCGATTCATTTTGTGTTTATTAAGTTTTGGTCATACGACTCAATTGATTACAATGAAGTAATGGGTGTTCGTCTCACTTTTTATTCATGAGAGATTCATGCTATATTGGTAAATATTTCCTTTTGTATGGTTTATTTACAGGCCATGGTTGTATTCTTGTTGTAATATAATTTAATTTATGGGTATTTATATTTTCATTGTTTGATCATTCTTTCATGGGGTGTATGTTTCATAAGTTAACAAATCGGTAAGGGAATTTCAAATGTCAATTTCCACTCATTGGGCTTTATGAATACTTTATTGATTATTTTTCTCCATGATTATGTGTGTAATCACTACTTATAATTTATTTAGTAATTTACACTAACCATTATGTGGATATACTTTTGATACACATAATCCCCTTATTTATAATTTCTCAAGATATTGATATGAACTTTATAGGAGTAATCTTAACTAAATTTTCATTCATTCAGTTAAACATCCATGTCATTAGTTGTGTTTTAACAATAATATGTTTGAATATCCCATGATATATATAAACTAAATATCCAATCATATTTAGTGTCTTTAATTTTTTAACACATAATAATCTCATTGATTTATCTTTTACCTAAGGATATAGTCTTTATAGTGGACTTTATCTCAATATACATTCCATTGTGACTTATTTGTTGTTATACACCAATTAACTTTTATATGGTGTATATAATCTACTTTGACATATTATATCATGAATCCATTTATTATCATGTAATTATATGGTTTTTATTACCTCAATTATTTGAATAAAAGTGTCTCTCTTTTGGTTAATAACCCTATTAATTATCATTTAAATGTTTTAATGATTTATTCTTTTAAATAATTATCATTAATATATATGTTTTAAAAATTGTATTAAGGATTAATTTATATTAAAATTAATGTTTTAAAATTAAAATTTACTCTAAAATATTCCAAGTGGTATGGGAATCTTGGATTCCAAAAGATATTTTTAAAATACTTCTTGAAAAATATTGTGACTTTTAAATGTTTTCGAGATAAAAGGGGATATTTCTCCGAAATATTTATGATGATTATTATAATATATCTTAATATCATTCATTATTATCGATTGAGGTTAATATATTATAACACAATATAACATATTTTATTGATAGTTTTTTGATATATTTGATTGTATATGTGATATTTTATACCACTCATGGTTTATGGATAAAGTATTGACATTTCATATGCTAGTTTTAATACGAATGTTTATGTTATGTTTCCACATTTTCATATGGGGAATGCACTAGACATAGTAATAGTTGGAGCCCACTATATCTCTTTGATGAATCGGTAGGTCTCATGAGACAATTAGTCGTGGAATTGGCTAATGCCTTTCCCAATGTTTTATATATAGTTTTGGACGAGCCCTTCATAATTTATAGACATCTTGGATGAGGCCTTGATTAAATGTTTCAGAATGTATAGCATTATGGATTACATCATTATGAGATTACATATTTATATTTCATGTGGTTATTTGGCTAGTAGAATACCAATGACTATGTTTTATTATGTCATTATTTACTCAACTCATATTCCTACCATAAAGTTTTCATGTTTACTATTCGTTAAGGAATGTGATTTCAATTATTCAAAATTATTAATGTTTATGTAATATTTTGTTGTATTTATTACTCTTACTGAGCATCTGAGCTCACCCCTTTCTCATGTTTTGTTTTCCCAGAATATGAAGAAGTTAGTTATGAGTGACTTTCAAGAACAATCTTGGAATCTTGGATGTTTCTAATTGAATAAATTAGTGTTGTTTTAATTCTCAAGTTGTAATTTTGAACTTAAGAATGCATATTTTTTCCATGACTACTAAACTAATCGGTCTTTCAGGACATGATTCCTTTTATTGATTCCAATGTATTAAAATAGTGCACTGGCTCCTCGATTCTGAGGTCGGGGCATTACAGAGAGAATGTTCTATGTAATTCAAAGGAGGATTGGACCAACATCTTCCACATATTTAATTATTCTATAAAAATATATTCCACTTGAGCATCCAAATGGAACCATATGAATCCATTTATACGAAATAGTGTAGAACACTAGTGTGTTGTGATGAATTTGGTGAGCATAATCTTCAATGACTAGAAATGGTCGAAGAAATTGTGGAGAAGTTGATAACCATTCAACATTATATTAAGGATGCCCATAGTCGAAAAAAGAGTTACCAAAACAATATTCGACGAGACGTTGAGTTAAATGTTGGAGGCATGATATTTCTATGCATATCTCAATGGATGAAGTTCATGATGTTTGGAAAGAAAGGGAATTTATGTCCTAGGTACATCATCCCCTTCGAGATTCTTGATCGTGTCGGAGTTATGGCCTATCGACTATCACTTCCACATTCCTTTTCTAAAGTACATGATGCCTTTAATGTATCTCTCTTAAGGAAGTACATACTAAACCTTTCACTTGTACTCTCTATAATGGTGGAATGGTTGTAGGATGAGCTTTTCTATGATGAGTATCCAGTGAAGATCTTGGATCAAAGAGATAAAGTTCTATGTAGAAATACTACTCACCAAGTCAAGGTACGACGGAGAAATCATAAGTACGAATAAGGAACAATGGAACTGGAGGAATAAAGGATGGGAAAGTACATGCACCTATTTATGACATAGTATGTAAAACCAAATTTCAAGGGAGAATTTTCTTTAAGGGGGAGTAATTTAATGACCCGATGTTTTATAAATGGAAATTGATTTCTTATGAATATTTTCTATAATCACATGCAATAATAAAATAATGAATTAATAAGTTATATGTGACCATAAACCATAATTGTTTCACATATGTGTTTTGAATATCGAAAATTTGACATAAACGGTTGCGATCAGTATGTTTTTTTGGTGTCCGATAAGAAAGTTGCAATTTTTTTTGAATAGTAACATAACCTTAGGAATAGTATTATGACCTTGTGAATATTGACATAACATAAGGAATATTAACCTTACTTATCATATAATATATAAATATTCAAGTAAAAGTATGATAACCCTATATATGTGAATAAGAAAACTAACTTTTCGAAATCATTATTTCTTTTAGTATGTTATAATTTTAATTAAATATTAAATTAATCATATTTAGAAATTTATTTTTGAAAAATGGATTTCATTTTTTTATTCTACATGTAAAAAATAGTTAGGTTCAATTTTTGGGATTTCTCTAAAATACTTGATTTTTTGATGAGTAGTAAAATCAGATAGAACACAATAAATGACAAAACCAAAAAATTTTGCATCATGTTTGAGTCATAGATTATTTAAATGAAAATTGTTTTGAACTCACATTCATTTATTACTATTCTAGGCCATGTAATACTCACTATTTCATGTATTATTGAAAAATAATTTACAAATGATTATAATATTATGAAAACCCTCTTCTCCTCCACTATAAATATCAACCATCCTTACCTCTTATCTGCACTCCTCTCAAGCCTTGTGCCATTCCAATATTCATCCCAAATAACCTCCCAAGATCCTTCCCCATGTCCAAATTCCCCTAGTATCTCCATAATACCAAATCCCATACACTTAAGAGGCCCTCAATGGTGTTAAACTCGAGAGGTAAATTCCTCGTTATAATTATTTTATTTCTTATAAGTTATTTTTTTTCTTGTTTCTCTCCACACATCCCTTCACCCAAATGGTTTGATAACATCAGTAAAATAAATATAATAGAATTATATTATGCTAATGAGATAATTAATTATTTTTTCTACTTTTCCCATCATTTATTTGAATGAAATGAAAAAATAGTTTGAGATGTGTTAATTTTTCACATTCAAGGACAATAGTTTTTCAATTTCTATTATCATCATTAATAATTTTCATGAAACCATTTGTTTTATGGATGAACCATATTATTTTATATTTAATAAATCCTATTATTGGTTTTGTAATCTTTTTTTACATATTTTATAATGTTATAAATCATAACATGTTCGATGTAATCAAAATCCCCCGATTAACAAAAACGGTTGTCACTAATGTTTTATATAATAATTAACCTTCACTAAAAATATCCAAATGAAATATTATAACCATGTAATATCCTGGATATTAACTAATAACCAAACACATCAATTGTGGGAAACCACTTTCATTATACACGTTAATACGAAAATTAACTGATCATTTAAAAGAAAGTAAGAAAATAGACCCGAACAATGATGTTTACCCTTATAACCATTCAAAAAGGTGTTGAATGAACTATAATAGGTTATAAAAAATAAATTAAGTATTTAAGAAGTACTGTAATTATTAATTAATAATCCTAATTTTTATAATCAGTTCATTAATAACATGTGGAGGTAACCACCAGACATAAGGTAAGAGATCCTCTCCATTTCACTTTTATTCAAGATTTTCCTCTATGTTATGCCATTTTGTTCGCAATTCCTAGTGATGATGTATGATTAATAACCTACCCATACATTCCTCATGATTTAAAAATCATGAGAAATCACTTTCTATATATTTAATCCCACTTAAGAATACCAAATAACATGCTTATAATTTGTAACGCATTATACCTAAACCACCTTTATTCCTTCGGGTTGCCCTATCTTTCTTTTTACCCAAATGATGTTGTCATTTAAATTTATATAAAAATTATAAATAATGTTTATTTTCTTCGAACACGTGTTTCAATATATATCCCTCATTATCCTTCATGGATATACATTTTTTAATGTACTTCTTTCCTTGATACATCAAGATAAGAAATCTTGTTTTAAGGGAACTTCTGATTTTTTTACCCAATTTCATGTGCACTAATTCCTATGTTTTATGAAACCATGGTCATTTTTAATTTTTTATTATTATGAAAACCTTATTGGTTCATATATGTTTTTATATAAATCATTGACCACTTTTCTATTTTAAAATCTCTATAGTATTTTCTTTTAAACTGCCGAAAATATGATTTAATGCTAAAATTTCACAAACATGGTTCCTACATGTTGTCACATATATTTGAAATAACATGCCATGGTATTTTCAGATTTTACCATTTTTAACCTCCATGTATTTTCTTATTCCTTTCATTAATATACACTTTCATGATACGCTCATTGGTCACAAATTATGTCATGATTTTGGTACCCAACATGTTACAGGGGTATCCCTTATATTTAGGTTAGATGAATTCTGTATGATTATTTATGTGGAAAATATTTTAATGAAATTAAATATGTGTTCACACAGATAGTGATCTAGTGAATTGGGTAAAGTTAAGTCTCGTGAGGAGTTATGTGAAATGGTCATTGCGGTTAGCCTTGGCTTGTGATACTATGGGAAACAGGATTGGCGGTTAGCCTTGACTCATACTACTATGGGAAAAAAGATTGGATGTTAACCTAGAATCATACTAAAGAACTTTTTTATGTTTCTACCTCATATTTATGATTCCATGTTTTTATAATCCCATGCTTATTTTTACTGATTTCATATGTACCATGATTTTTATACCATTATGTCATGCATCTTAACTAATTTGCTTAAGCATTATTCATATGTTCATTCCCTTACTATGATTTGTAGCTCATCCCTTTATTCATATGTTACACAGGGTACCCTACGAAGATGTAATGACTCAAATGAATATTTTGGCTCTAAATGGATATTAAATAAATAAATGTTTTTTCTAAATGTTTTATGTTTTATGTAACTAGTCTTCAAAGACAATAGACTTCACGATCCATGCCTAGTACTATTATGTATAACTATGTTTAAAATCATATAATGTTATATGTATAAGTATAGGGTCGCTATATTTTACCTCCATCCACACAATGAATTACATTAAAAGTCGACCACTTATACGTTTAGTGCTTGAAACCTCTATATGAATGGAAAACCATGTTGGACCACACTAATGACATAAAATAAATTACATTTATGGTGAAAAATATGACGAATATTGGAATTGGATCCTTTCTACATAAAACATTCATGGAATTTGAAATTTAAAGCCACTAGTATTAAATATTTTCAATGTGGAGTACAAAATATTTTCCTCTATTGATGATTAAATTGTATGTTGAATCCTCTTGATTTCCTCTATATTTTCAGGAAAATCAATATACATTACCAATGTGAATAGGATGACATAGTATAATATCATTTAATGTAAATCCTCCTCAAAATTATTTAGTATAGACTCTTCATTATGAAGATGTTTTAAATCATAATGTAATTGGTTTTTATAACGAACATCATACTCTTATAAAATGGAAATCCCTTAGTGGATTGTAATAATATCATACGGATATTTCACTTTCATAGTTAATGAGTTAAATTTAATATAAAATATTTCTAAAAAATTATCTCAAAAAATATTTTAATTCTTATGATATTTATGGAACAAAAAACCAATTGATTAAAACCAAAAGTCATTAAACTAATGGTTTATCAAATATTTTTCTCTCTCTAACCATTGATTGTTATGATAGAAATATCTGAAACCTCTAACCAAGCCTTGGTATGTTACTATAAAATAAATCCCTTATACTTTGGTAGCCACTGGCTCTAAACCTCTTGATGTTTCTTCATTTAAATTTTTTTTATTATAAAATTATAGTGATTTACTATAACATACTACTAGAAATCACTACAGTAAACCTGAATTAGAAATTTACATTGAAGATAAATTAAATTATGGAGAATTTTTGGGACTCTATAAATATTTAATATGGAAGAATTAGTGATAATTTGTTAATATGAATCATAATTTACATCATCTAACAATGTAAAAATCACGTGTATACCATCATGACGAATGATATTCACTTAGGTCTCTAACATTCAAGAACCATCACATCATGTAACATTTCTATTAAATATATTTGATTGTAGTAGATTATAGGGGGGGATAAAGTCCTCATATGTACTAACTTGTCACCTTTATATAAAACACATGCTATATTCAATTAATATTTTCCCCTACCAACCCAGGTGATCCATGCCATTTAAAATCTCTAAAAAACATATGATCTCTAAAACTAGATCTAAAATCACTCATTCATGACCCCCCATGACTACCCTTTTTTGATAGGTAGTGAAGATTAGATTGATCCTCGGGTAGTACCTCAAAGATCTAGGATTTGGTGACTAGTATTGAGGGTATGGAAATTCATGAAATTGGATAATGTTTCCTCTATATATCAAAGTAAATAATAAATATGAACCACTAAAAATTATAGAATGAATAATAATCAAATATCAATAAATATGATTTAATATAATGACGAAATAAACCCAGACCTGGCACACGAGTTGGTGGTGAACAAAAATACGAAGTGCTCTTGAATATCCACTGCAAGATAGTAAATACTAACTTGATCACTGTCCAAATTATGATGACCAAGAATTTATTTATTATATATTTGGGGTGAGGATGCAATTATTCTGTATTGGATCCCCCCCTAAAATAGCTATTTTAGATGATAAAAATGTATGAAAATCCCAATTAAAAAATAGTGAAATAAACTCATCACAAAATTAGTATAATATATTTCCAACCTCACCAAGGCTTGTTCAATATGTAATTTATTATAATAAATAACCTAGAAATGAAATATAAATATAATAGTGGTACCCCACTACCACATCCACACTATACCATTTTCCACAACCCAAATAATATATTCCATTGTTCTCCTATCCCCCTTTTAAATTATTATTTTGTATTTATTAAAAAATATCATAATCACATCATAATATCATATACCCATTGATACTCATCACATCTATATCATAATCACGTCCCCATATGTAAAAATAAAGATCCATCATGGCTTGATGTAAAGGTGGACTATACCTTAATAAATTTCAGCCCATGCGGAATTACACATGTAATTAATGTTTTTCAAATAATATTATGCCACCATCACCCTCACATATAATTATGAAATAACTAAGTAACATTATATACTATATGATAATATTCCCTAAAATTGTATTCCACTATAAAATTGATAAGTCTAAAAACACAGTCTTGGTAATGAGAGGAGAGAGGGATAGGGGTGTATTTATCCATCCTTATCTATGATGATAATAATAATGGTAATACACCCGAAACATAATGAAAAATATGACATTCAGATTCCCAAAAAAACACTGGTAGTGGAATATATGAAATAAAAAACAAAATGATCTATATGAAACAAAAAAATTATGAGTGAAACATCCTACCCATAAATCAACATACAGATAACATCCAACAAGTTAACCCGGCTACCATTTCTATGTACTATAAATCTATTTCTATAAGAAAAAAACAATAAAATTTATTCATCATCCATTTATTTATTAATTTATTAATATCCCTTTCCTCTATAATACCCCATCATAAAATTTTATTTAACCATAACAATCTATTGTTCATTTGTATTCAAAAATTCAATTTAGGATATAAAATCCATTCTCAAAATCAATTAACAAAACAAATTCATTGCTTCCTATTAATGAATCATTACCATCATTAACACCTATTTCCATTCATTTTTTTAAATTCATTACCATTAAATTTTCTAGGGAATTATAGAACTCAACCATGAAATATCAAAGGATAAAGATACCCATGGGAAATATTATTATTTATGCTAGAAAAAACTTATCAATGAATTGAACAACTATTACAATGGATAACTCCATATCTATGACCACCATAATACTCCAAGTTCACCTAAATCCCAATGTAAAAAATGGGCTTCAATTCCACCAAAAAATAAACTTATGGATTATATGAAATAACAAAAAATAACAATCTATATAGAATAAATATATTATAGGGGAAACATCCTACCCTCAATAGAACTATAGATATATTCAGACTTGTGAACTTCTCAGCCATTGTTAAGGAAAATAAATATATTTCTGAAAGGAAAATAATAATAATATTTAATCATGAATCATTCATTTAGTAATTAATAAAATTTACATTCCCTCTATTATACAACAACATCAATTTTCTTTAACCATCAAAATACGGGGTTCTCTTGTTTTCTAGAATTAAATTTTTCATTTCAAATATATTCGGAAAACATTTATTAAATCCAATTAATGAATCCATTGCATCATTAACAACAATGACCATCAATTATTTGAAAATTAATTGCCATTCCTCATTCAAGGATAGTTTATGAATCGACCAAAACAATATCCATGGATCAGAATATATTAATGGAACATTATTGTTGTATTAAGAAAAGTCATAATATAAACACAAACAACCAGGAAAAGGGGTAATCCATGATCTCAACATTTTCCAAAAAACCTAACTTTGAAACTAACTGGTAAAAAAATATATGTCAACCTATGCTAACTATTTCAAAAAAACCACCTCAATACATTCCAATAATAGATTTGAAATAATCCATCTTTCACCCATTCATCTTACACTACATTTTTCATAATCTACTAAATGAAATCACACAATCAAAACACATAATATGCATTGAATTCAATCATATTTTAAATATAACATATTTAAGGGGAATCTATGTTTACGTCATGAAATAAAATTACTTAATAGCCATATGAACATGATTTCAACAATCCAAGACACTTATTTTTATAAAAATATATTTTCCATTAACATTTTAAAATAACTAATTCATTATGAATAGGATTCAACATATTTTAACAAATAACAAATATCTGATAAATTATAATAATTTAATAAACATATATGTAAAACAACATTCATGTTGTGGCGTTGTATGAAATAATGATAAAATCAGTTCTTGTTCCACATTTTTATTTCAATTAATATTATTGAAATTATGTTTTACCAAATTTTATAATATTAATACTGATAAATGACAATAAAAATAACATCAATTATAAGTTACAATATCTAGAAAATTTCATATTGAAACCATCATTGTTAAATCATAAAACAATATCATATGTGACCACACCACATATTGGAAAATTTATTATATTCATAGGTTTAGTTTGTTAACCTCATTATGTTCAATAATGACCATTCACTCATCGATGGTAAATCATGATAAAGCCAAATTGATATATAAAATATTCCTAAGTCCTAATTCCTACTCCTCTATAGAAATATTTCAATGAATGGATGGATGTATATCCCCTAAATCACTATTCCTATCTGTAAACAAAGAATCCATCTAATATAATTCTACACTGAATACTCCATTAAAAGCAATATAGGAAAAAAGATTGAACTAATATATCATGAAAAGAAGTAATGAGAGATTATAATCCAATATGTAAAAAAGGAAACTCTATTATTATATCAACTGCTCAATCTCTAAAATTCAAGAGCTAAATCCATGAAATAGGCTTAAATTGTTTTGATGTAAAACCATTTATCTCCTATGTTTTGGGTAAAAAGCGGTGAAATAAGAATAGTTAGCAGATAATTATACATTTATGTAGTTTTTAATTTCTTTATAACATCATGGCATGGTAGGGGTGTCGATTTTGTGATGAGTACTTGTCAGTTCTACCTCTAAAAATAATGAGGTGAAACCCCCTTGTTATATCCCCTTATAAAACATGGTTATACTATTTTTAAATAAAAATCAGATAAGGATTTTGTAAAGCCACGACACCATTTTATATTTTTCCTAGAAAATTATAGATCTATAGAACATATCCCACCCCAGGATCTATTTCACAACAGAGACACCAAAATACAGTGCTCTAAATAACAATGAAACGTCCAAAACCCTCCACTCTGGAATATATGATATATCTCAAGCACTATGGAGTTGGGGTACCCAAATGGTATAACTGTAGAATTGGTCACCCATCAGATTTATTCCATTAAGACCATAACCACACTCTGAAGACCAACTATAGAAATTAAACCAATCTTCACTAAATAATACCAAGGGAAAACACAATGAATCACATTGTAAAATACACCCTCTAGATAATATTCTACAACCATAAACACCTCCCGTCCAACAAGCTCCCTCTAATACCTCAAATACATGGGAAACAAAATGGAATAGACCAAAAATTAATGGAAAAATAAATTATATATCTTACCAAAAATTATCATCATTAATATTGAAAACTATTAGAACGAAGTAAATTAATATAATGTTTAATAAAATACATCATATAAGATACCTCTGAAGGATGGATCCATAGAGGAAACACAACTGATTCTATATATGATTTGATAATATAAACAAAAAATAGTATGCATCCTCTTAAGGGTGTATTCATAAGTGAACCATAACCTACAATGTATAAGAAAATATAATATAATCACACAATATTAAATATTTAATACAATAAATGTGGATATGAATATCATCCTAAAAAAATTAATAAGAAGGGTAATAAATATTTAGTGTTCCTCTATGACCTATTTCCAATGTATGTTTTGTAAGGCCCTAGTAGTGTTTTTTCATTTGATTCCAATAATATAAATATATAGAATATTGGATATTATAATGGAAGTGAAATGGTAGAATGGTTTGTGTATAAAAATTTGGATATATATTAATAGAAGAGTATGATCAGACATAAGTTACAGTCATAAAATTTGATGATACAACTTGGATCACTATATGAACTTACCAATATGATTAATTCTAAAGATATGAGTTGATATTTGAAGGAGAAAAGTCACATGAATTGTTTCCCATTATAGAATATAGATCTTCTCCTAATATAGCTCAATGAACAAAGGATAATCAAATGCATAATTTCTCAAAAAATGTAAAATAGTAATATGATGAAGTTATAAGAATTAATTATTATACTGATCCAATTTTTTTAAAAGATCGTATAATCCCCTTGGATGGTTCTCATATTACTGTATTTTTATTCTTTGGCTTTGGGATCCAGTTAAAGCCTTGGTTCCTATTTTTTTCAATGTGTCATTGTAATGGGTTTCTCCTTTGCCCAGTCTTCAAAACGACATTGATCAGATTGAAAACTGAACTAACCTTCAGATTGATCATTGGATTGACTGTCAACTGCACCATCAGATGATTCATTGATTTAAAAGATATTTAATTATACGATGATGATGAATGATAAAAATTTTATCAAGTTTGTGGATTTCAATCACACTATTAAAAATTTAGAATAAATATTCATGAATATTAACCTATGTTTCTGATTTTTAAAGTGAAGAGTGGGTGAAACATATTCATCAGATAATGATTTTCAATCAAACTCATAATATATGTCTGATAAAATGCTTGAGAAGTGGTATCTTGTTGAGAATTTAATTGAAAATATGAGACGTTTTTTGTCACTAATAATGAGTATTAACTAAACTAGAGTCTTTAGTAGTTTCATCATTTTAGTAAACCATTTTAAATTAACTCCAGTAATCAAAGTGAGAAAGCATTCCACTATTATTATTATCATGTTGTTTAGTAAAAAAAGTTTTAAATTATTTCAATTGTGTAATGATTAATCATAAAATAATTGACATAAAGACATAGGATGAATGAATTACATTGGTCATTGAGATACATAATAACCATTGTAATCATTTTTGTTAAAAAATTATAACTGTAGATTGAGTATTATTCATGCAGGTTAACAGGGTGTGGCAGACCTGAGTTTACCAGATTTTCCTTTCATGACTAAAAATTTTGAATATGAAAAGATTTTTAAAGATTAAAAAACTTTTTATAAGACATAAGAATAGTTTATAATAGTTTAATTAATATTATATGAAGCTCACATAATTGTAAAATTCTAAGATATAACATATTTTGAGAGAGAGAGAAAAACTTTTTTGTTCCCCACCATTTCTATTCTAAAAATTTTATAAATAGATGTAAATAGTAAATTATTAAAATTATAATATTCATGTGTGTAGAAATATAATTTCATGACATTTTTGTTATAGGTTTATATCTCAACAAAAATTATCTTTTATGTTGATGATGAGAATATTATTGAGAGATTCATTGGGTGATTGGAATTTCATGAAAGTCTTGTCGAATAGAGTTTCATAGAACATAGATCAATCAGACCGAGCTCCATAGACTAAACAATTTGGGTGATGCCAATTGATTATCTAAATATTTGATGCAAGAAGTGTAGAATCAGAACTAGAAGTAGACAAATTAGACAAAGACCATCACATTGAGGTTATTAGATTTACGCTCAACGTGGTAACTTTTCGTAAGTACGTTTTCAAGATATTTATTCATTGATGTTATCATTAACCGTATTTAGATTTTATAAATATGTGGATGATGTTTCAAGACCCAAAAAATCATAAAATATCTATTAAACTTCATCACTATTATACACTAGTGATTTTGATATTGCTTACTTGTAAATGAAGTGAAAAGCATTCTGAAGTGAAACATAAGATATGAAGAAGGAATCCTATATCTATAGAGTATTAGGAGTTACTTAGTAGGCTTGTTTGCAAAATTTTATTACCAGTTGGGAAGAAATAACACACAAAAAGGATTGTTGGGTGTATTACCAACAATAGTAGAAAGCATGATAGTTGGTTTGTACACCTATTTTTTTCTAGTACCATTGTATTTTAGAATTATGTTAGTAATGGAACCCATGTTAGTTGAGGTAACCAACATGTATAAGAGTATATCATCATATCAAACCATTTAAATATTATGTTATTCCTTTTCATTATATATTTTCATATGAAAGGTAAGGGTGATGTTTATATGTGAGTGGATCATAGCACTGACATGTTTTCAGAGGATAATAATTTTTTATTATGATTTTATAAAAATATTATATAATATAAAAATTTATCATTGATTAACTCATCCCCCTTAGTGATATCGGTCTATTTAGTATGTTATATTGGTATCAGAGAATATTACCAATGAATAATAATATTTTCAGACTCGATAAATAAATTTCTATTACAAATAAGAGGGACCCTATTTTTTATGGAAAAAAATATTATAGTTACCTGAATATGATTCTACCTTATTTTCTTTATACTAGTCTTAAAGATATATATGTAAGAAAAACATGATTTTCTCCCTTCAATGAATTTGATATGATAGTTATTTATAAGGGATGTTTAGAAGATGTGGTAAAGGCATCAAATTCCATGTTGGTAGATCAATGATAATATATTTTTATAAGTATTATATGGTTTCCAATAACTTTTATAATCTATAAATATTTTAGAAATACCTATTAAAGAAATGAAAATGTTAAAGAATACCCATAACAAAGTTGTAGAAGTATATTTGATGATATTATAAGGGATGATGAGGACTCTGTTGATGATTACTTTAAAATAGTAAATGAGGATTTGAGAAACATAAGAGATTTGGGGAGAATCTAGAAGACACTAATATTGTAACAAAATAGACGAGAAACATTCCAGATCAATTCGATGGAAATTTTTAAAAAATAAATGATAAAGAATATATATACGTGAATGAACTATAGAATTTTCCATGAAAATATGAAATGATAAATCTCTTGTTTTCATGAAAATTGTGGAGAAATATATTTCTTCCAAATCCCTATTAAAGGGAAAAAATAAATATAGAAAATTTATAGAATAATTTGGTAATTCATAAGAAGTGGAAGGGGTAGAATATTTAAGCATAATTGTTTCTATCCATTATTATAAATTCAACTTGGAAAATTTGAAGGGAAAATTGAAAAATTATATTGAATGATATAATTAATAAGGGAATAAATTTTTTTAAAAAAATATTCCTATGATGAAATTGAAGAGAATGTGTCTTAAAATATTATAAGAAATATCATAAACAAAACTAAACCAAACTTAAATAAAAATTTAATCATTAAATAAGAATATAAATTATATATGTTAATGAGGGAAGGATGATTCCTCATCCGTTGATGAATCTTATAATAAAGTAAACATCCATTATAAAGGTAGAAATATTAATATTTCATCAATTAGTGATGTTGATTGTGATGAGAGGATAAAAATAATGTGTATTTTTAGAAAAAAAAATTATTAAAATCACTTCAGTATAACAATCAACTAAAGAAATAAAGAATAAAATAAATGAAATAGGATAAATGTATAACATTAGAGAATTGTTATTGAATCAAAAATGATGAAATAAAACAAAACATGATTATAATTGAAAAAAATATTCATGTTCTTGAATGAAAAATAAGCTGTTAAAAAGAATACTAAATTATCAATTACAACCTCTACATGATTGATAATATACAATTTGGTGAAATAAAAAAAATATAAGGTTAAATATAGGTGAATTAGAGAGTATGGAAAATGTACCAAAAGATTATTTTTCTATAAAAGAAGAAAATTTGTTAAAAACACAATCAGTGAATCTTATAATGCAATATGATATAATAAAAATGAAAGAAGAACTCACCATAGAAGTTGATCATAAATTTGAATCTTCTAATGATTGATAAAATAATGGTTTACATAATTTAGTTCTGTCTATTCCTAACCAATCACAATGTACATACATTCCAACAAAATGTCTGTGTAGAGAAATAGAAATTTTTAAAAATAATAATATACTAAGAAATAGCCATATTATATAAGAAAGTACAACCTTTATAAATTTGGGCCATGAATTTTGATGAAACAAAAAAATCATTATTTTGATCGGTTTTATTATCAGGCTGATTGAATATGATTTATAGGTCACTATTAGTGTTGTGTAATTTTCAAACACAAATCTTATTGATGTTTCTACAACATGTCTCTATTAGGAAACATGTATGATTGTAGTTGGAATTTTATGTGCACATAATGTCTAATTTAGAAAATAAATTGGTATAAAAAGAAAAAAAATGTATAAAGAAGAAGAATGTTGATGCTTTAACAATGAAAAATGGAAAAATATTAAAAAATTTAGTACATTATAAAACGTTAGAAAATTAGAAATTATTATAAATTAAATAAACATTTTTTATTTATTATTCAAGATCATGTGGTCATGGAAAACAATTAGAATAAAAAATTAAAATTAAGATGATTTAGTTAGGAAGAAAAATTATTCTGATGATGTGAAATAATTTAATAAATAATCATCAAAATAGTATGGTTTAAAAATTAGGAAAATGTTCAAAGGATATATGAAATAAAGGTATGTCACTAAATTTTGATCGGATATTATTCCAACCCAAGAAGAAAACATGAAGATGTTATTATAATGTCATTGTAACAATGTTGTTTTGAAAGTTGAAAAATAAGTTAATAATTCAATAGAAGATTCTATAGATGAGAATATGTATACTAATAATCTAATAACTCTAATATATGTATGAAACCAATTCCTATTAATAATCCATGAAAAATAAGAATAATTCAAGAGTTATAGAAGATTGTCAGTCAAAATGTTTCTTCTATGAATATAGTAAGGTTCCTCCTTATTCACAATATATGTGATTATTTTTACTCCTTTTCATTGAATTGTTTGAGTTAATGATAGGATGTTGGGTGAAGGATGTATATGATTTTACAATGAATAATTTTAATCATGAAATTTAACAACCATAGTGATAAATGGGGTTCCGTCCTTGAGAGGGTGAAAATTTAAAGCTGATGTTTGTGTCTCTTACAATTATTACTAAAGAAAGTAATAATGATATAATACAATTAATTTTGGGAAAATTATTGTCTAACAGTCAAAAATTTCTAATAATTATATTTAGATGTGTGTAGGTTTTTATCTTAACGTATTCTTCTCCAATTTACCTAGATATGAGAATTTTAAAAGGAACATATATAAAATTATTACATGAAAATTGTGTTATGGAAAACATTGATCAAATTATCTATCCAATATTGTTCTATGTAACACTTTCTCCCCGGTAGACAATGAGATATTTTGTAATACACTTTATAAAGAAAGAAAATTATACCTTATTTAACCATATTTAAATTTTTAAGATTTATATGTGGACCATTTAAATTTTATTTCCAATACGAGGGAGACGATAAAAATGAAAAAAATTAACACATAAAAAAATATTTGAGAAAAAATATGGGAATATATATTGATAATTAATATCTATAATGTTTTTTGGGCATTCAAAATAATAAAAGTAGAGATTATAAGGAATATGTTGTTTTTTTATTATCTTTTTGTCAATAACTTCACGCTGTATGATTTTGGAAGATGTAATTAAGATGTAGTAGTGAAATGGTTTTTGGATAAACCTTATCGTCACAGATTTCGAGACAAGGATTCCTAGACACATTATATAGAACATATGTTATTAACATAAAATATAATATTGCTTTCATAAATAAATAATGATTAGGATATCATGTCAAAGTCTCTTGACATTAGCTTATGTTTGATGTGGGGTAGATAAATTCTTGTTTTCTAATTTTTTAACAGTGAAGTGCTCCACACATAGCTCATCATTCTATAGAGCATGAGATGAATAATTTTTGTGATTATTGGAAAAAGTAATTCACTACTATATGAAGAATATCCATGCTTAGAATTCATATTTACCATAATATTGATCATCATATTGACTATCATTTTCATCATTAGATGAATCATCACTTTAATAGTGAAAATATTCATTAATAATAAATAATAAAATAAATTAAATAAAACATTTTAATTTAATTAACTCTAATAAACATCAAAATAAGAGTTATATACAATGAACTAGAGTTTTTTATTGTCAATGTTAATATTTTATATCACTGGTTTATTGGATAACTATATCCACTCAAACTCTTCTGATAAATCTGAAAAAATGAAAGAAAATGTCATTATTATTAAGAATGTAATTGATAATGAGGTAAGTGTTGTTTTTATTCTAAATTGGATGTAGGAAACTAATGTCTTTATTAGTTTCAACAATCTATTCAACCATTTAAAATTTTCAAAAATATTTTATGTGAGCAATCATTTTTATTTTCATTGGGTTAAGAGAAAATGTTTTAAATTCATTAAATTTTTCTAATATTCATCAAAATAGATCTGACACATACACATTGGATGACCATTTGAAACTGATCCATTAGATATATAAAATCCATGAGACATATTTTTCTATCCTATTGTGAGATGATGATTGAGAATGTTTTCTATGGGTTAAAAGGAATTAATATCTTATTAGTTTTCTAGATTTTATTTTCCACGACAGTGTTTTATAATTTGGTAATTTTTTTTATTAAAATATAATTTTTGAAAATTCAACATAATATTTGAGAAGGGTTATATTGTTCCATGATGAAGGTCAACTAAATGTGACATTCTGATATAAGAAAATATGAGTTAGGGGGAGAAATTCAATTTCACGCATATTATATGATCGTATTTCTATAAACTAATGTACATAGTAGATTAATTATATGAAAATGATCTTGTGGGCAAATAGATGATGCCATAAAATATTTTTCATAGGTTGATATCCCAACCTAAATGTGTATTCATATTTCTATTGAGAACATCAATGAATGATTTATCAGATATAGAAACTATCATAAAATTCCTATGAGACTGAGTTTCATCGGATGTATTTTCATCAGATGATGTTCCATCAGATAGAGCTTAGAGAACTTATGATCTTCCAAATGGATTTCTAGTTTTTGATTTAGGAATCGAAGAATCAAATACTGGAAAAGAAAAATCAAATAGATACTATTGGACAGATGTTATTAGATTGAGGTAGAACAAACTATCTTATCCTATGTATGATTTTTAGAAAAATAATTCTACAAATTTTTAAATTTTAAATATTTATATTTTATAAATATTCAGGGGGTGTTTCAAGATAAAAAAATTCATAAGTCAGTTATTGATTTTTTACAGTATACATGTGATATTGATCTTGGATACATCTGAAGGAAGTAATGAATTTTCTGATGTGGGTGGTAAAAGAGGAATAATGAATCATGTAGTAGGTGGGTATAACTAGATACTAGGAGGCTTTTTTAATGGTGTATAACCAACCGCATCATAAAATTTGACCATTGGGTTGTTGAACATTTTTTTATTCATTCCATCATATTTTTGAAAGAAGATATTTAATAAATCGAGGTTGGTGGGAACTATCCAACATCGTATGAATAATGTCATTATACTAAACCTATTAAATATTATGAGATTATTTATTATTATATTGGTTTAAAAAATGTGAGGTATATATTTATATTTAAGAGGATCATTCCTCAAACATGTTTTCAAAGGTTATCAAATTAATCTTAAGTAAAATTTATAAAAAATTATTATAATAAAAAAAATCACTCATTAACCCACCCCTTTTGATCATTATCCATTTGGCATATTCACATTCATGTAAACCACTATCCTCTAGTGATAAAGAACTAATTGAAAATAAATCCCATGGAAACATCTTCTCATGATGTTTTAAAATCAAAATATGTTCAAACATGATGGTCACAACATCATTAACATCCAGATATCCCCAACCATTGATATAGGAATCATAATAATGATACCAACAATGATAAAGCATATGGATGATGTGGATGATTTAATTAATGGTGTTCATATTTTGGGGGATTTAAAACTGATTCACAACCACTCAAGTGAAGGAAAACACCACAAAAGTTCCAACAAAATTAAATATGTTTACTCTGATAACATAAACACTTTTTATCATGATAAAAAGAAAAATTCATGAATAAATGATCTCTTTTTCAAATATCAAGAGACCATTTAATACTATTAGAATGGAATATATTAATGATATTTGTCACCTTCATCTCCCCACAAATCACCAAAAAAGTATCTCTTAATCTATGAAATAATTTTTGTTTATGAATCAAGACTCCACAACCTCAGTCCATATAATTGAGATCTATATGTTCGAAAATAAAAAAATTTATTATGAGTTTATACCATAGGGGGTGATATCTAATACTATTTCATAATCATTTAAATGCCCATCGCTCACTCATCACCCTCTAATATCTAGAACCTAAGCATACAAAATTTATTCCAAAGTATAGATGGGTCACTCTATCTATCGATAAGATGGTGGATGAAATTATCTTATAAAGAGTAACTTTCTTCCAATAGAATTAATGAAACCACTATATACATAGGATATAATATAAGACAATAATTATAGATGATTGTATTTGGATCACTGTGAGGCCTAAAAATTACCTCTAAACACTTATTAATTAAAACACCTCTTGTGATGTACATTTTAACCACTATAAAGTGTGATAAAATTTTCAAGAATTTTAAAGTTACCCATTTATTATAACATCGACAATGTTATTAGGGTAAATCAGTAATGAAATAATTCGATATTCCCAATATCTTGGACTGGGGAAGTTTTAATGGTTGAATAAACCCACCTGGATCACGACCCACTCCATTTACCTTATAATTGAAAAAAATAGAGAGACATAAACTATTAAAACAAAAACTATATCCCAGACAATAAAAACAATTCAATAACTGTATAATAAATCAGGGATATAATAGACAAAATATCTATGAGTGAACTATCAAATTCATGAACAACCACTAAATAAATCACCAAATGAATAAAAATACCCACTAGAATAAAAGAAAATGTTCATCATTCTTTAACCATCCCCAAGGGGGTCACCATAGTTAACTCTCTAATGAACCACGCATGACGTACATGGACATAATTCTTTTAAAGAATATATAAATACATGACACAAACAGACTCCCAAATATTGTATTAGTTTAGTGTCTTTAGAAAAATGGAACATAATATTCTAACTTGATGAAATATGTTCAACATCTCCCATATGATCTTCACCTCTTGTTTTCCTACCTAAAACCTTTCTTCATATTCATGGGAAAACAAAACATAAAAAGGTTGAGGTCAAATTAACAGTAATGGTAAACATGGAGAACATAAAACAAACCATACTCATTTAAAGGAGAAAACTTGAACCTAAAGTTTAAACATAAAAATCATGAGTTATGAAATAAATCATAGCAGTACATAAGGAATAGATCACAAAATTTCATTATACATGATAAAATAGCATGGGAATAAAATAAGAAATTATGGAAAACTGATAAGCACGTAATATTATTTCAATAGTATCCATGGAATTGCTGCCAACACCATTATAGTGGACACCGAACATTACTTAACTGTGTTTACTTTCTATTCCAGCCATGTATTACTGAATCAGATTTATTTTTCATTCCATTCATGTCAATCTCGTGAGATATAAATTATTACCCAATGAATTTGAGGGGGATAATGGTCCCAACCATCTCATAATGAAATCATTCTCACATGACCCACAAAAACATAAATCATTCATCATAGAATAACCCATATAATAAATGGGCTTCTTAAACAACATTCCATCAAAACGTATCCATATCAGATATATGGACTGTATAAAAACAATTCCATTATAAAAAAATAATATTAAAGTCATAAGATGAATAGATACAGAACCCTATATCATCTTAGATGGAAAATTATTTTGATAAAACACTTGAACTTATTTTCAGAGGAAAATATCCTTTATTTTTCAAAAACATTTTCTTTTCTCAAAAATTCGTTCAATTTAAAAAAATTATTTTAAAATACACTACTGAAAATATATAAGATGATTCATGGAAACAAGGAATTAAGAAGATATAAAAACTCATTCATGACATATAAGTTAAAAAAACATTCTCCTTATACTTTTTCTAGTCTAAAAGCACCTCATATGATAAACCAAAGAAATATTACTTCCATACAATGTAGTAAAAGTCAAAAAGGGGTGAAAATCACTATAAATATACATATATGAATATTAAAATATTTATTATAATACTTTTAGAAAACATGGACATGGATGATAACATATATCCCTAATAAAAACTTATGAATAAACAATCTTAGAAAAAAAAAGAGATTGGAAATGTTATCCCCTACCACAGTTCTGATTTCTCCCATATATGGATGAAACTTATATATAATGGGTTTAATCATATTATTAACTTTTAAAAGAACCATAATAAAATTTATTGTATCACATATGTTTTATTTTTGACTTTATATTACCCTTCAATTTGTCAATTTCATGTAAAAGCATGGTTTTGGGAAAGAATCATTTTATTCATCGTACGTGTTTGGTCTTGTTATTCAAGATATTATTATGAAGATTAAGATTTAATTAATTAAAGATTTTAAAAAATTATTTATATATCATATATATTCATTATATAAATATATATAATAGATAGATATATGAAATGGAAAACATTGTTCATGGATACGGTATGTCTTACGTATGCATGAACTCTATTTTCGTTTAATTATTGAATTAAATGGAAGTAAGTAAATGAAAAAAATATATACATAAATAAAATAGAATTATTATTTCATATATTTCATGAATATTTATCATATATACATTATAACCATTCTTGAATGCTTAACGTGGAGAATAAATCTCATCCCATCATGGAGATGATAAGCCATACGTACAGATGAGCGACGATATCGTTCCCATAATTTTTGAATGGTATTCAAGTGGATGGTGTATAATATATCAGAATTAAATTAATTTTATAATAATAATATATAGTTATTATTTACACTATTATACATATCCATGTATGGTGGGGGTGAAAAACAGATTACACCACGTCGAGGAGATGCTATGTCATGCATATGCAAGAGTGGTGATTTTGCTTTTTATAGGATGGATAGAAGGTGAAATATGGTTTTTTCATATTTATAATGACATATAATTAGATGATTTATATTTATTTTATTACTCTATAATGAATCTACTAATTATGAGGATGTAGAAGATGAATGAAATTTGAAAGAATCGGTAGTAGATACTACCTCTTCCTCGATGTTCCTCAATTAAATTTCTTCATAGGGAACTAGAGTTGAACTTTTAAGAAGACCAACACCACTATAATGTATCAATAAAATATGATTAGTGAAATGGGAATGGTTTTTCTATCATGGAAGGCTCAAAATGGATTTAAGAGAAGGGGGAGGATCTTCCCTTTTATAATAGATGAGATGGGATGTTTAAAAAACTTTCAAAATAATAATTTATTATAAATTCAATATCGATTAATAATTGTCTATGGAATATTTTATTCATAGATAAGATAATTTTTTCTCGAATAACCATTATCCAATAATTTGTATACACATTTGTAATATTGTTTGTATCCTTATCTTTTTGGTTTAACCCTTATTTTACCCTTCTTAATCTTTTTGTGATATCATGTTATTTACACATTGTGGGTTAATGTAATTACCATATCATGTAAAATGACACAAAAAATATTTATCACATATTTGGACATATATGAACCATTTTTATGAATCTTAATTATTTTGGATTTTATTATTACTTAATAAACTATTTAATGTTTTAAGATATGAATTATGTCAATTTGGGATAATATTAATGCTCTAATTTTCTAAAAATTTATAATAACTTATTGGTTAGAACCAAAGGAATTAAATCATCCCGTATATGTCAATGTAATCCATAATATTTGTGGATGGAATAAAAATATATAAATTAAATTTATTTTAATATTTAAAAATTCATTTATTTGTGTCTTTCATAAATGAGATAATCACTACATCATAATTTTTTCATAAAAAAATATATTTATATAATATCTAAAAATTACAAATATAATACCATGATGTTTTAAATCGCTTTATCTTTATAATTATTATTTACACACATATAAAACAGTTATATAACATGATACTAAAATCGATTTAGTAATTGATATATGTTTATATTATAATTATCTTTATATTAAATTAATTCTTATAAAATGTCATTTTGACTTCCAATGGAAGAAAAGGGGTCCCCAAATCGACCCAAGGATGGCAATGGTTTTAAATCACTCATAAAATTGGATTGGGACATGTGTTATGGTAATTTAATATGATTATAATATTATTTTTTTACCCTTATTTACCAGATTTACCCTTTAACCATTGTAAATAAAATAATTAGTCAAGTTGCTATTCAAAATTTCCAAAAAAGAAAATGTACCTATGTAAAAAATTTGAACATTATAATTTAAAATATGGAATCAATTTTTCCAAATACAAATCATAGAATTTTTTTTCATTAATTTAAAAAAACTCATGTTGTCGAAACCAAAAAATGGGGTTTTAGGAAGTAATAATTATCAAAATATTGACATGTATTTTTTTCAATATAAAAATTAAATTACTTAAAATGAAAAAAATAGATTAAATGATATATTTATAATACAATTAAACTTTTAAACAGATTGAAAATATAGTCCAACTTTATAAATAAATTTGATGAAAAGAGAGTTTTGAAATAAAATGCAGTATTTTACAGTATTCATTAAAATATGAATTTTATAAGAAAATTATGAGAAAAACAATTTAGGTCCAAATTCTAAATAATATTTTTATTTTGATAAATTTATCATATAAAAGTGTCAAAACGAGATTTAAAAAGGATGTTCCATTGAAAGGTGGTAAAAAAGCTTTTTTTTAAAAATACATCTTCTATTTGAAAATTTGATTTTGTTCTCATATCATGTTTTCGGAAATGATTAATATTAACGATAATGTTATATAAAATTCTAAAAATTATTAATAATTTTCATAATGTCTAGTTTATATCCCATTAAATACTAATATTTTATTTATATATTTGTTTAGTGAAACTCAGTATTGCGTACAACACAAACAATCGAGGAAGGTCTCTTTTGCATGTAATGAAATCCATGTCAGTGTTGGGTATTGTGAAATATTCCTTTAGTGTTGATTATAACATAATCCAAAATAATTTTATTTATACATTGATCAAAATATATACTCAGCGTTGCGTGAAATGATTTCTATCAAAATAACATGAAATTGTGTGTAACACAAATCAAGAATAGTGTTGTATATTCTACAGGCTAATATGGTGTAGCATATAGCACAAGATAATATTGGGGTAGCGTAGAACACAATACATAAAATAAATTTAAAAATATCTCTCCTAAAATCTTGGTGTTTTACATTCCTCCCCCCTTAAAATGAATGTATCCCTCAAAATTCATCGGGGATATAAATGGATTACTTCATGAAATCTTCATTAATTCAAAGATACATCAAAAATAGGAATACTAAAACTTAATTTTAAAAAGGATAATTATAAACACGACGGTTACCCTAATTAACACATCACTGGGCTTCCATATATGATAACATAGGTGTAAAGAGAACACATGGATATGGTAGAGAAATCTAACCATCATATTCTGACAGATATTGATAGAGAATAAGCTCTGTAGATTGTTAACTAGCAGAAATCCATAAATCTGTGATGATTTAAGAGAACATCAGATTTATTTGATAAGATGGTATGATGATAACATTTTTCTTTTTCAAGATCATATTCCTAATGTTGATGAATTTTTCATGAGAATAAATTCATAATTGATTTCTGTACAATCTCACTGTTGATTGTTCCCGGATCAATTTACACATCATCTTTTTTTAATGAAATGATATTTAATTTTTTATTCTTGAATTGTTAAATGTTAATGCAGAAGAATGATAGGTGATTCTATTTATTTTTAATAAAAAGTTAGAACGTGTTATCAGATATGAAAAATTCCACCAATAGTAGGACAATACATTAATCTAACAGTCATAAAATGGAAAACAAATTCTACTATATATAAATGGATAACATTACAATCCTTACAAATACTAAAAACATAACACTATTGAAAGATGTGAATTAAATTAACATAATATTTATCTTCACATCTCATAAGGTAGTTCATTAGCGTCACTTGTGAATACCATAATCATGTATTCCCATGAATTACTATAGAACCTTAAGGAAAACAATCATTATATAAAAATTATCTCCTTCCAAACACTAGAAATACCTAAAATTATACATACTGCAACCATAATATCAGTTTGTCCTTGTATCATCCATGAGGTCATTAATAATATCAACCATCTCATTATCTCCTTATCCCTTCATTATGTGGATATCATGTTTATTCCAAAAATATTTAAATCACATTTCATGGTTACCAGTACCATATAATTATGGAAAACAACAATAAAACAATATATATATATTCCAATACTCCATAATTCTATAAAATAGATTCAACAACACTATTTGGGAATCCCATTACAAAAACTCATAATCATCCAACCACTTCATTGGAATTCTCTTTTTCACCAATAGTGATCACTTGTTATTTGAATTTTTCTTCGGACTTAAGAGGATGTTGGCATTAATAATCATTCATAACCCTAGGATTAAGGAATTGGTTAACATAAGGACCCATTTCATTTCACTTGTAACCGTGATTGGTGGAAGGTTCACTATATGGGGAATTATATTTATTCATTTTACATCGGTACTAAAATTCTAGATGACATTCTTTCCCACACTAAAAGCATTTATCAGTCCCCTTAATACAATTTCCTCCTTGTTTCCATCCACACTTTGAGCATAAATGATAACTTATCTTTTTTTGTCTATAATATTAATAGTTTCTTGTGAATTCCATCCTTACTTTCATATCATAACCATGAGTCAAATGAGAAATTAAAATCACACATTTTATAAGAAGAATACAAGGAATGTACATACTGAAATAATAATTTCTTGAACTCATCACAATCCATGATGTCAATTTTATCTTCTTTCCTTGTATTCTTGATAATGTTTCACCACAGATTTGATTTACATTCCTTGAAATATGTGCTCATATTAAAAATATTACATTGTGAACAACAGAGAATAAAAAATATCCTTTCAATAGTAAAAATCCATTTCTATACAACTAGTGGATCTGTCTTTCCACTAAAATACGGTGGATTTTCCTTAAGAAATATTGAAGAGAACATTGTTCCCACCTTTGGTCATTTGGGAGCCTATCTGGATTGGTGATGCTAGATACAATATTATTTATTAAATATCCCATATAATTTGAATTTTCAGGAGGACAATCATTTCATTTCTCATTTCATCTAGCATCAACATGGTTCCTTTGGGTTCCAGCCATTTTCCAAAACCCAAAATGAATAGTGTGAGAGGAAAAAATCATACTAGGAAAACAATATATTCAAGGGGAAGTACTTTCAATTTCTAACATATTAGGTCTACTCCTAGGATATTCATTGTCAATATCATAATTATATTATTGTATCCTATTGTTATACCTAACCTTAGGTACATCCCTAGGAATACCATATAAATATCTATAGGTATCACACAAAACTTTTCCCATTATAGTTTCCAATAGATGACAAAACCTTCATTCTGATGCCAACTCTAATGAACCAATCATGATGTACAAGGATATTACATTTATTTTTTGGAATACATAAATAAATTACACAAATATATAACTAAATAATGTATTAGTTTAGTGTCTTTGGAAACATGTAACATAATCACTTAACATGGTGGAAGATATTCACTATCTCACATAATGTTCATCCCATTTTTTTCCTACCTAAAACCATTATATATATACTTGGGAAAATAAAAAATAAAAAGTGTGATCTCAAATTCTCATTATGGGTACACATTGAGAACATAAAACAAATCATTTGATTTTAAACATTAAAATATGAACATAAAGTTTAGAAATAAAAATCTTGAGCTATTAAATAAATCTAGGAAGTATGTATGGAATAGATAAAAAAGAAACATTAACCCTAATAGAATATAATTTTTATAAACCGTGTAATTTTGTAAAACTAGTAATAACATAATATCACTTCCATAGTTTCTAAGGCATTTCTTCCATCACCATCATAGTGGACAAAATCCATTACTGAACTAGGTTTACATGTCCTTCGAGCCATGTATTAAGGAACTTGATTTAATTTCCATTCCATTGATGGATATATCATGATATTAAAATATTTAACCAATTCATTGGAGGGTGATATATTTCCAACCTATCTCATAATTAAATCATTCTTACATGTTACATAAATATATAAATCATTCATCATAGCATAACCAATGAAATAAAATGGGATTCATAAACATCATTCCATCATAACATCATATATATAAGGTAAATGGACTTCATAAAAATAATTCCATCATAAACACAATGAAATAAAATTAATTATAAGAATATAAACACAACCCTATGTCAATATATATGGAAAATAGTTTTGATAAAACACTTGAACATACTTCTTGAGGAATATATCCATCTTGTTTAAAAAACATTTCCATTTCTCAAAATATTGTGAAATTTTAAATGAAAATAATGTAGTTGCAAATAATGTTGTAAAAATTTAGAGGAAGATTAATAGAAAATAAGGAGTTATAATAATGTAAACACTAATTTATTCCAGATAAGTTAAAAAAGACTATCCTCGAACTTTTTCCTATTAAACATCACATTATATTATATAAAAATAATGATTCAATCCATACCACAATGTATAATTAAAAATTAGTATAAATGACTTTAAATATACATTTAAGAATATAAAACATTTTATAAAAACATTTTTAGAAAATATGGACATGGATGATAAAATATATCCCTAGTAAATACTTACGAATAAAGAATCTCAGATAAAAATGAGATTGGCAGTGTCATCCATTATCTTAGGTTCAATTTTATCCACATGTTTCTGAAACTCCAGTATAGTGGGATTAAAAAAATTATTAACTATAACAGAACCATAATATTATTCATGACGTCAAATATGTTTTAATTATGTCTTTATGTTACCCATTCATTTGAAAATTTCATGTTAAGAAAAAGTTTTCGGTAATAATCGTTTTATTTATTTAGGTCGTCGGACCTGTTATTCTTCATATTATTAAATAGATCATGATTTTAATACATAATGAAAATAAAAAATGATTTATATATCATATATATTCATTATATTAATATATATATATATATATTACAGATAAATGAAATGGAAAACACCATTCATGGAGACACTAGGTCGTACGTACGCTTGAACGCTGTTTTCATTTCCTTAATAAATTGAATTGAAATAAGTAAATGAAACATATATATATATATAGTATCATTATTAGGTCATTTATTTCATAATTATTTATTATATATACATTATAATAATTTGGGAATTCGTAACGTGGAGAATAAATCACATCACATCATGGAGATGGTAAGCCGTACGTACGCAAGAGCGAAGATATCATCCAAATAATTATTGAATAATATTGAATTGGATGGTGTATAATATCTCAAAATTAGAATAAATTTATAATAATTATATATACTGATTATCTCCACAATTATACCCATACAAGTATGGTGGTGGTAAAAAAACATATTACACCACAACATGGAGATGGTAATACATATGTATGCACATGCAGTGATTTTTTTAGTAGGATGGATAGAAGGTGAAATAGGGTTGTTTCATATTTATAATATCATATAATTATCTGAGTGATACTTTAGTTATTATATTATAATGAAACAAATAATTAAGAGGAAATAGAAGAAGAATGAAATTTGAACAAATTTGTAGAGGAGATTACCTCTTCCTCGACGTGCCTCATTTAAATTTCCTATTAGGGAAATATAGTTGGTATTTTGAGACTAAAAGAACTACTATAATGTAACTAGAGATGTTTAGAAGATAAGTGGGAAGGGGTTGTCTGAGTGTGAGTTCTCAAAATGGAGTGAAGTGGAGTGGGAGGAGGCGTCTTTTTATAATAGATGAGATGTGAACTTTAGTAAACTCTCAAAATATTAATTTATTATAAATTCAATTTCTATTTTAAATGCTAAAAATATTATTTAATTAAAATATAAGATGATTTTAGTTTGAATACTCATCCTATAATTAATTTTATACATGTTTTTAATATTTTTTTATCATTAATTTTATTGGTCTAACACTTATTTTTCCCATTTTAATAATATTGTCATATCATGTTGTTTACACATTTGGGAATAATGTAAATATCATATCATGTCTAAAAAACCCAAAAAATATTCTTCATGACATATTTGGACTTATATTAACAATTTGGAAGAATATTATATTCTTAATAATTTAATGTCATTTAATTAAATATTTTATGTTTGAAGTTATGAATAATGTAAATTTTGGGTAATATTTATACTTGACTTTTTTAAAAATTAATAAAAAGATTATTCCTTAAAAAAAGGAATTAATGAATCTCTAATATCTCAATGTATTCCAAAAAATTCATGGATCCCATCCAAATAATCATATTAAATTTATTTTAATATTTATATATTCATTAGTTTGAATCTTTCTTTATTGAGGTAATCACTACATCATAATTGCCTCATAAATAAATATATTTATATAATGTAAAAAAATTATAAGTAAAATACCGTGATAGAGTAATGATTTTTATCTTTCTAAATACTATTTTTGGATATAGTGATCTGGTATATAACCTTATATTAAATTTTTTTAGTAAAAGATATATGTTTATGTTATAATTATCATTACTTTTTTATTAACTGTTATATAATGTCATTTCCACATCCGTGTGAATCAATGGAGTCCCAAAAATAAAATGTACATATTTAAAAAATTTGAATCTTTTGATTCCTAATATGGAATCAATTTTTTCCTAATTCTAAACACAGATGTTTCAGTAATTTAATTAAAATTATGTTTGGTTGTCAAAACTAAAAAGTGGAATTTTATGAAATAATAAATGTCAAAATATTCACATGTATTTGTGTCAAATTTAAAAGTGAAATTACTTAAAATGGGAAAAATTTTATTAAATGATAAAAATACATCCCAATTACAATTTAAACCCAATTAAAAATATAAATAGACTATATGAATAAATTTTATGAAAAGGTATTTTTGAATTACAATGTAGTATTTTTCAGTAATCATTAAGATATTATTTTTATCAGAAAAATACCAAATATTCACGAAAAGAAATTTTTTATTTCTCGATTATAAAGAATGTGTTTATTTTGTGAAATTTAACTTATAAAAGTGTAGAAAAATCTAGATTTTAATTGGGTACTCCATCAAAAAGAGGTAAAGCTTCATTTTGTGAAAAGTACTTTTATACGAAAAAATGATTTTGTTCTTATATCAAGATCTAGAAAATGTGGAAGATAAATGATAATGTTATAGAAATTTAAAAATGTGGTTATTAATATTCATAATGTCTAGTTTATAACCCATTAAATAATAATATATTAATAATATATCTTTGTTTAATAAAACATAGTATTGCGTACAACACAAGCTATCAAGGAAGGTCACTCTTATGTGTAAGTAAAGACAAGTCATTGTTCCAGAAGTGAAAGCTTAATTTCATGTTTCATATAACATAATCCAATCTTAGTTTATTTATACATTGAACAAAATATACACTCATTTTTGGATTAAATGTATTCAATCAAAAGAACATGAAATTTTTTATAACACAATACAGGAATAGTGTTGCATATATTGCATGCTAATATGATGTTTCTTATAGTGAAGTATTATCTTTGTGTAGCATAAAAAACAAGACATAAAATAAATTTAAAAATTATATCTCATAAAATAGCAGTGTATGAAAAAATTTTTCCCTCTAAAAATCAATAATATAATCCAACAAAGGAACACCACAACAAGTTACAGGAATCAAGACAATATAATCAACTAATAGAGACCCCATTTACAAAAAATTATCCTCTATCAAGGTGTATCGCTATATACTCACCCATCATTCTGCAGGAATCTGTAGACACACACAAATAATTACCACAATTAATCATGTTTAATGCATCATAAAAAACATTTTATTTCCCAAATTTATTGGAAATAATAATTAAATAATTCTCATAGTGTTCTAACCACTTCCATTTTATAAATCTCAGTGTACTTTGGGAAGAGATAGACCTCAGAATCATGGTATCTTTGAACACCACAACGATATCACTAATATTGTGATTCCCCCACAACATTGGATAATACACAACAAGAACAACTTAAAAACAGGGGAATAATATTACTCCATATTAGGTCATAATTTTATTAACCCATAAGAGAAAAAAACTCAAGTTCATAATAGTACTACCCATCCGCTGATACAAATCATTATAACAAACCTAAAACGCAACCCCATCCTTTGGTAAGGAATGGAAAACTTCACTAACCAACATATCCATATAATAATAAATGGAAGAAAAAAAATTCCACTATATAAAAAATCATGATCCTTCTAAGTTATCGCTTCTAGATGAGTAGCTGACTTAGAGAATTAAGTTATAAAATTCTTGTAATATACATAATGACCCTAAAAACTCTGAAACATTGTGACATTCATGGGGGGTTAACCCAGAAACAACCACCCTAAAATTATAATGATACATAGATAAATTATATTGATACACATTATATCCCATTAAAGTTCCCTAAAGAGTCTAATAATTCACACAAATAGTGATTCCTATAGATCTAATTATCACACCTGGGTTTTTAAGTTTTACTTTATTTTAGTTCGGTTCGAGTTCTTTGTCGTTTTATCAGGAGCTAAGTGTTATGGGATTGAAATTTGTGGAATTATTTATCTTTTATTCTTGTTCAATAATTCACCCCAAGGATTCCCATATGTCCCCATTTAATATTTTTTAAAATTGGAATATTTGTGTGGACAGAACATGCCACACAATTTTTACACATGATTTACTAAACCATTCAACCAAACCATGAAGAAGTTTCCAGGTTATATTTTTTTTGTTTTCCCATGTTTTACCATCCATTATTAACCATGGTTTTCCCATTTCTCCAACCATTCGAGCCTCACAACCATTGAAGGCTCCCAAACTCCCTCAAGCCTCCTTGGAACCAAATTTTAATAGGGTTTTTTTTCTGGTGGAACATAAATATTCCTCAAGTAAGTGATTCCCAGTCTTGTTTATTTCATTCATATTAGGTTTTCATACCTTAATGTGGAAGCTCCACTTCTCCAGTAACGTTGGATTCATACCGAGGGTTTTATATTTTGTTTATTGGTCCCATCTTCTATATTTGGGATTGTATTCACTCCGTTGTGGTGCTGCAGTTGTGTGGTTCAACTTTCGCACAATTATTTTGGGGTTTTCGCATATAAGGTAGGTGTTTATGCTTATAAACATTTTTTTATAAATTTATATTTATTATTTAATATGTGTATTATGATTTCCATAAATTTTGTGAATTGTGAAAAACTTATCTGGTAGCATTGATTGATCATTTAATTTTAATAATTCATTTTGGAATGAAATTGTATGTTTTCATGTGTTTTAGATGTTGTATACTTGGGGTTGTTTTTTGATTCATTAAATGGTTATATGAAATGTTTTTAGGGTAGAAATATCTACATTTGTGTTGAATTGATGTTCATTTGGCCATGAAAGAAGGGTTTTAAAGGTATTTTGGTGTGTAAAACCATGTGTTACTAATTTGAATTGTTTTATAAATTTTTTTGAATGGATTATTGAGTTACGCAAGTTGTGAAAAGGAATAGTTTTACTGTTTTTTTTGTGTGTTTCATTGGTGGTGTATTTATGTGCAAATAGTATTTTTAACAAGGGGAACATGATTGCGAAACAATAAGGAAAAATCGGGTATCAAGGTATGTGGACTTTTACTATTATGCTAGTGATCCAAAGTGGTATCATCCCTGTATCACATAGCATGTTTTACGAGGACAAAATTAGCTAAACATTGATGATGTTAGAGACAAATATGATATTGAGGTGTCCCCTCTTAGTGTCTCGTGCATGTGATGGATACTGATTATTATGGCTTTAAATAAAGATAAGATGTACCTAGGGACCACAACTAGCTAGTGCATAGGCATGTTACCTTGAATAGAGCTCATCGAATATATTGTACATACCATCGGCATTAGGTCTGATTAGATGTAAATTTTAGTATGACATATATTTTCTTTAAAGATCATCATCTCATAATATTTATTCATTAAAAAAATCTTTTTAAGTTGAATCCTTTAAAAAAATTTACTATAATTTATTATTTATAAGATCTACAAGCATTATTGCTATTAAAATTTTTATCACATGAAATTTTTTTGGGTGGTATCCTATTGGGGTTAATCTCATAGACTAAATAACACATTGTGTGTATAGAGACATGGTAATGTTTGTTGGTGGTTTAGGAAATGCTTTAGAATCAGTGCTTCTAGTTACTAGTGTTACTTCATTATGTGGGGTCTTGGAGATCACTTGAGGATGATTCCACCATTCCATGAGGTTGTTCTAGGGTTTTTATTGTTGGAATTCTTCCATCATGGTAGTCTTTTGGATTTTTATAAACTTAGGTATTTATGTTATGATTTTTTACAGGCTTGTTTGGAGTAAATTGTCAGATTCGTTTTATTAGGAATTGATCATCGTTTTATGATTATATATTTAGGTAAATCATTCCCAACCCATGTTCATGTTTCTTTTGAATTTGTTCCATCCCATGGGGGTTGGGAATACCATTATGACCTTGTGCAGGACGACTTGGGAGATCGGTTCAGGGATGACCTAGATTGTTTCATGAAAAATTGGTATCATTGGAGGTTAAATCATTTAGGGTAATGTTATTTTGGGAATGATTATAGGTATACTGAAGCTAGGATTTTCAAAACATGATGTTCTACTTATGAGTGTTTTTCTAGGCCAATACACATTATGGCGGAAAATGAGTTACTAGGGGATGTCAGGTTCTATCAAATTTGTTAGTCCTTGTGGTTTCTTGTTGTTTGGGAAGTGAAATATTAGTTGGGTCAATAATACCAGTTATATTGATTGGCTGGGAAAGCCCTGTGGAGCTAGAGATATGGTCCTATAACACTCACCATGATGGTGGCGTAACTGGGGTATAACCGCCACACATATGTCCATGCCACACATAATCATTTGTTTCCCATGGTGTGTTGTTTTGGGTCATATGTGATTCTAAAAATTGTGTTGAAAAATTTTATTTATGGAATTGTGAAGAGCTAAGTTTAAAGTGGTGAGGGCTTTGTTATGGAATGTGGAAAATGGATTTTCATATCTTATATTTAGGAAGGATTATAAATGTGGGTTTTTGTAAAATGATTTTTGGTGTGAAAAGAAAATGGTTTAATGGGGTTGAATTTATATAACCTAGATAAGAAGTTTATTGAAATAATTTTTTTTGTAAAAATAGAATTATGTTTTGAATAGTGTTTTGGAATTCATTTTAAACAAAAAGAAATGAGTTTCCAGTCAAATGATTTTTTCTGAAATGATGTTTTTGGAATAATTTAAAATGTTTTTAAGTAGATGGATTGGTTTCATGGTGATTCATTTTTATTGTTAATTTTTATTTGGATGTTGGTGTTATTTAGATATATATTTCGAGTTTATGGGTGTTTTTCCATAGAGTAGGGTCAGTTTACGGTTTGGGAAAACCATGCAGCTTGCTCTAGGTAACTGATTAAGCATTGGTATTCTTTTATTTTAGGGTGTGAGGCATCTGCAAAGTTAGTCAGACCATGTTTAATGAATTCAGGAAGCCACTACCTTGGGATAGAAGCATGTAACATAGTGGGAACATGATTTTAAAAATCGTTTTAGTCAAACTACATAGGTATCGATGTTTATAAGTAAGGGGAACTTATTTGGCGCATGATTTTTTTAACTTTGCAGCATAATCATGCATAGTTATTTTTTAAATTTTTTTTGAAAACTTGGGGTTTAGGTAAAATGGTTTTTTAGAGATGGTATTTTGTTTTGGAATTGTTCTAAATGTAAAGAGTGAGATTTCATGAAATTATTTTTAGAGAAAATTTTATGTTTTGGAAATCAGTGTTTGGGTCTTGGGTTTTATTCCCTTTTGGGATTGTTGTTTTTAAATGTTATGTGTTCGAGAACCCCTCTTGTGTGAATTATATTTTGGGTTTTTCTTTCATCAGTGAGTTGGGATAATGTTTTGGTATGTGTTATTTTTTGAGAAATGTATTGGGAAGACTATGTGGAGGTTCCCTTCATTTGATCGGTTCTGATATGTGGTACATTTTGGCAAAAGGTGTATAATAGTTGGGTCCATGGGTTTTCTTTTTTTCTAGGATACACCACCATAAAAAGTTAATGCACTATTAATGTGTTGCCCAATGTGAATCACCATTGGAAGATAATTTAATTGATCAATATACAGACATGCTTCTAGAGCTTTGGAGATTATGTCCACGCCTATTATTTTTAAGTTATGTAGATTCTCTTGTACAAGGAATGTAGTTGTGGAAGGTTTAAATAGGACTTATACTCTTAAGTTTTCTATGTCATAAAAGGATATGTTTAAAACTATTGTGTCTATAGGTTCTATCTTGAAGTAGCGAAGGGTAATTCAAGTTAAAAAAGTTAAAGCAGACTAGGTTTGTTGGACTAGTCTATAGTTTTAATGGTCTTTGGGTATTTCATTGGATTCTCATAAGAAAAGAATTAATGATAGGCCATCGGTGTGTCAAATCTGGTCTCTTTAGGTTCTTATGGTTTCTTGTGGAAATATCATACTACATGGGACTCTAATAAAGTTCATACTCATTTTATTTTCTTTACATATTTCTAGGGTCATGTTAGGTTACATTTTGTTACGTTTTGTCTGACTTTAAGTGAAATTATGGTCATTTGGGATGATTTTGAGGGCTTCTCCATAAACTAATAAATGTCATTTATTTGAATTCCTAAAATTATCTATCCTAAATGTAGGTGTCTTCCTTGTTTCTTTGAAAGGGAATGTGGTTTGCAGGATGTGTCATGTTCTGTTGATGTTGTTGGACCATGGTGTAGGTGCTAGTGGCATCATATGAAGAATATCTATTTAGGTGTTTTAGTGGCTGACTATGATGTAGGAGATGCTTTAATCATCTAATCTCTAGTCGTAGGTCCCGTAGTAAAGTTGGTAGATAGTCAGAAAAACCCCATGGGTGTAAAGGATCTTGGTTTCACATCGGTCCCTAGTGTGGGAGGTGGATATAGTTTGAGGTTTCTATTTTATGGATTCATTTCACATGGTCCTATATGGTGGAAAAGGGCATGTAGACCCTATTCCTATGAATTTTAATCTGTGTCAGTGTAAATGTCCCTCCAGTATTTTATGAATCACTGTTGGTTTTGTTTTCTCAGTTGGAATCTTTTGGGGATGAAAATTCCCTTTAGAGTGGTGAAATATATAGTGTCTCTGTTGTTTTTTATTTTTTTGATCGTGCCTATTGTGGTGGGAGAATATGTTTTGAGGAGAGCATTAAAGTTCTCCCATGTTGGGTTTCCTTTGTAGGCTTGTGTTAGTGGGTTAAAATGGTTGGTTCCTGGGATGGGGAGACACGTGATGGGTATCATGTAATTTCTTTTGGAATGGGTCTAATTTTAGTCTACCCCTTATGGTGGGGATTTCAATTGGGCCTCTCCCTGTTGGTTTTCATGTTCAATATTGATGGTATGTTTGTTTTTAAGGTGGGATTCTGCTCATGATTCCCAATTAAAGTAACTCAGTTCTATCCATGGTGTTGGATGGGTGGTATGTAGTCTCATTCGTAGATATCTAACCACTAACATCTTCATTGGGTAAATGTTGGGATTGGAGGGTAACCAACAATTTAGTTCAATTAAAGTAGTGGTGACCTTGTTTGAACTCATTGTTTGTTATACGTAAATTACTTGAGCTTCATTGGGTGGTGTTTAAGGCATTTTAACCTGGGATGTGGTTTCATAATATTTTCACTTTTCATGAAAGTGAAGTGAATCTCGGTTGGTGATAGTATGATTTCACTTGTTTGTTCAACTAGAGGTGTTTTTTATTTTGGGGGCTGGTGACCCCTAGTGGGGGAGTCCATCATGGTCTCTCGATTTACAATATATACTTTTTCTATACTGGTTGTGTTCTTGTTACCCTTTGTTTTATTGTTCAATTGGAACCCCCCATAGAATTTGGATATTTTATTGGGTTTGGTTTTATATCAGGACATGTTGAGGATTTTCAGGGATAGAATGTGTTATGGTTGGGAGAATTGTAACACCCATGTTTTTTTCCGTTACTTCATTCTAGTTTGTGTCGAGTTCATGGTCATTTTTTCAGGATCCGAGTGTGATATGTTTTAAATTTTGGGGTATTATTTCTTTTGTATTATTAGTTTATTTTCCCAACAGTTTCCCCCTAATTTCCTGATAAATTTTGATGAAAATGGGTATGTTTTTTGTGGATATAAGAAGCTGCATGGTTTGGCTGCACTGTTAACTAAACCATGCATCTAAACCATGAACAAGTTTCTAGGTCATAAAAAATGTTTTTTGTCATGTTCTTCCTTTTCAGATTAACCCTAGTATGGCCATTTCTCCCTCCATTAATTCCTTACAGCCATAAAAGGCTCCCATGCTCCCACAAGCCACCTTGGGACCCAATTTTATAGGGGTGTTTGGTGGTGGAATATCAAGATTCTTTACATAAGTGATTCCCCCAGTTGTTTCAGTCATTATCCTTAGGGTTTATTCCATATTTCTTGACGTTACACTTATCCAATAGAAAGGGATTAATTCCTATGGTTTATTTTTGGTTCCCTAGTCCAATCTTCTAGATTTTGGTTTGTTTTAAATCCCTTGTGGTTTGGTAGTGGTGAATTTGATGTTTCACACAACAATATGGGGTTTTGGTCATATAATGAAGTTTTTTATGGATGTGATTATTGGATTAATTTATCATATTTTTAAACTTTTTATGATTTTTTCTTCCTTTGTTTGTTCTGGAAAAAATCATCTTCAGTATATTTGATTGAGAATTTAATTTTTAAGTTACATCTTGGCATGGAAATGGGTGTTTTCATGTATTTTATATGTTTTATCATTTGGGGTTATTCTATGATCCCTGAATGATTTTTTAAATGTTTTTTGGCTTAAAAATATGTTTGGGTGAGGTATTTATGTACATTTGGACATGAAAGATCAGTTTTAATTGGAATTTTGTGTGAAAAACCATGGGTTACCACATGAAATTGTTTTAGAAATGTTATGAATGTTTTATTGAGTTAAAAAATGTGTGAAGAGGCATGTAATGTAAATTTTAGACTATTATTTTAAAAAGTGGTGTCTTTTTAAGAAAATGTTATTTTTGACATGTGGATCTTGATTGATCACAAAGAGGGAAAACCCGAGTATCTATTTGTACGGACTAGGACTTGTCTGTTGGTGATCTAGAGTGGAATCATCCATGTTTCACATAGAAAGTCTAACACTGACAACAATAACTAAATTTTGATGTTGATGGAGACCACTAGGCCATTGGGGTATCCCCTCTATATGGCTCATACATGAAAATAATAATCATTATCGTTTCTTTTACAGTGAGATAAAATGTATATATACCCCACAAATAGCTAGCTCCTATGGATGTTCCCATGATTAGTTCTCATCGAATATGTTATACTTACCATTGGAATATGGTGTGATCAGTTATAAATTTAAGTATCTTATATATTTTCATTAATTGTGTTCATTTATTAATGTTTATTCCCCAAAATGTTTCATTTGTAGTTCCATTCTTTAAAAATTATTACTATAATTTCTTGTTTATAAGGCGTGAATGCATTCATATTCTTAAAATTTTTATGACATAGAATATTTTTGGGTGTAATTCTATTGGTATTTGTCTCACAACCTACATACACCATTGGGTGTAAGTATACTTGATAAAGGTTTTTCCATGTCTAGGTAATTCATTTCGAACTAATAGTTCAGGTTACTAGGTGTCTTTCTTGATGCAGTATCATCGTGATTTATTGAAGTTGACGCCCCATTTCCATGAGGTGGTTCTTGTTCTATTCTTTTTGGATTTATTCTATTGTGGTAGTATTTTTTCTTTATATAAACCTATGTATTTCTTTTTGGATATTTAGTATAGTACTGTTTGGATTAATTTTGAAATTCATTTTATTAGCCTTTGTTTGATATTTTATGATTATATATTCTGGTAATTCATTACAAACCTTTATTCATGAAACTCAGGCACTTGTTTCATCCCACTACGATCTTGAAAGCCCTTAGGTCCTTGTAATTGACTTACTCAGGTGACCGGTTTGGGGTCGACATTGGTTGTTTAGGGACACTAAGGATGTCTATGAATCCCCAAACTAGCTTAAATATTCATTGTATGATCTTTCTATATCTCAAAATAGAGAAGGATTTCATCGATGAAAACCAAAATTGGATGACCCAAAAATTCAAAGAACATAGAATTAATCACTCCCATGAATACAATATGGGAGTTAATACACCTAAAACATCTCCAAAAACTCATAATTCCCATAATGATACCTCTATACAGTCTTAGAAATATCTTCACCTGTTACCCACATTTTCTGATACTTGAAAAAAATTGATCGTCAATAATAAACTCGATCTTTTTATCTAATCAAGAAAATATTAAATCAATATATGTGAAAAAATGTTCTATATTTCAACTTTACTGATGAAATGATAATGGATGAATGATTAAATGCATCAATTTTTCTTACTCACAAAATAAAGTAATGAACCCCAAGGAGAAACAATATGAAAAAATAGGATATACCTATATAAAATCATAAATAAAAATCTATAGATATAAAAATATATTATTTATATTATATTAGCATATCAGTGTTAGAGAGGCAATAATCTACAACTTTATACTGAACATAATCACACAAATTGTGAATAGGGTCACAACATATGCTGGGATGGAATCAACATACTATTCAATAATCTGAGGATCCCCCCATCCCTGGGATGAAGTTACACAAAACTCAATATTAGCATATCAATCAATGAAGAAAGGGCATCAAAATTCCTCAAAACTATCTGGAGAACACTCTTTCCAATAAATCAATCTTGATCAAAATCAACATTATTGAATATAACATTATTACTAAGGAAACAAATAGACTACATCAAATATATCTAGTCATGTTGAGGATGATGCCATATGATTCTACAAAAAATTCTATGCTTCTTCTCTAAGAGTGATTATTCCATACAATCAACTCACTATATGTATAAACAACATGTAATCTAAAGGAATCTCTAAAAATCATAATTATTTAAAATGTAACATGATTCATATCCAGTTATACATAGATATATCAGATAGTGGATAGTTAAATTATGGATTTCATATATCAAGATGAATAATAATTAAAAAACATGGTATAAAATAAATAAGTATTACTATATGAGACATATGCCTCACATAGAATTAGAATGTCAAGTGCAAGAATATATCTCCATCTGAATCCATGGCCTCTCTTGACCTGATGGAGACGACATTTAAAAATTTTCATTACTTGTTGTCCCAAATGGAAATGTATATAATGGGGCTTCCCTTTTCTAACCATTATTCCAATCTAATGATCTTAAAGTGGAACTCCAAGTTGTATTAACTACCATAGAATAAACTAATAAAAATGTTAATACTAAAGTGGGACAATATCCCCATGCTAACAGTAAAATATGGTCTATAATAGAAGATTAAAAATCCCATGACATATATATAAAAATAAAACCATGACCGACCTCCTGGAGGGTTAATGAGTGTTGTTAGATTCGATGAAATGAGATAAGTAAGGCTTCATCCAACACACTATTATCTAAAATATATTTTTTATAGGAAACTAAGATCCCAATGAAATAGTTTTTCTATTAAAATATTCCAAATAACTCCCCACCTATGAATATTTTGTAATATCTAGCATATTATCAATGAAATATACCACCTCCAACACCATAATAAAATTATGAAAAGTTACCATGGTGAACTGACACAATATAATTAGTTGAAAAGTATCTATTAAATGACTCAAACTAGTGTCATCCTCTTGAAAAAGTTATAGAGGATAATGCAAAGGATAATTATATATAATACCAAATACCGAAATTGTAAAACTCCACCATTTGATAGTAATAATCTCATACCATGAATTTGATATCATGGTCAACGAATGAAACTCATCATTAAACTGATCATTGAATTTATCCCACGAGACCAGTAACTCTAATGATCAATATGGATGAAGATGAAACACTATTAAGCAGCTTCATACAATATACTAATATTCAATAGAATCTAGTGCACCCTCTAAAAATGGGTCAAGATGAAGGACATCTCATTGTCCTGAAACTAATATACGGTCTCCAGATTTGAAATGGATCCATTAGATTCCTACAGTCTCTATCATTGATTCTCTCAAAGTATCATCCTATATTAATATTTATTATCTTCATAAATTATATAGAAATATTCTAGCCTATCCTATAACACACCATGAGTTTAAACCATATAAGTAAATCGACCAAGATACATATATTAATAATAAAAAAATTAGGGACTCCATAAAAACAAAATATAGAATACAAAAGATTAATAAATTAATACTTTTCACAATTCCAATCTATTACCCCAGTCAACAAAATATGTAGATATTTATGATGCATGGTCCTCAGAATGGTATATACAATATAATCAACATCACATCAATTACTACTATTAGTAATCTTGTAGTCCTCACATAAAATTACAATGTGCCCAAAACCTTTTTTCCTTCTCGAACTCCTTTACTATAATAAAAATATAAGATCAACTAATTTTATTGACCCATAGAACCAAGAAATATTCATGAGGTCTTAACAATAATCACCATCTAATCACACATCGTGAATATAATTCAAATCTTTCATGAACACACCCACTTCAATTGGTACCCATCATAGGTGGTAAATGAAGATGGGAGTGACCTTTGAATACATCCTCTATAAGGTAATAATTGTAAACATGATCCATGTGTATATAAATTCATAATATTATAACCATTTCAATAATGAAAATTTTAGCTCCAAATGGACTATATAAGAATCAAAAAAACAAATCCCAATACATGAAATGACAAAGAATTCCCAAATTATTAATATATGATTAATATGACTATGAAAGGGCCATGGATATTAGAAACTCCTGTCTAACCACTTCAATATAGAATCAACCATCTCGATCATATAAAAAATCCAATATAAATGAAAAATTGTTCATATATATTGTAGAATTTATAAATGTATAATTATTAAGAACCTAGACACAACCTATCATTTAAATGTGAAAGAATCACACAAATCATGGTGAATAAATTAAAAATGAAACTCACCACTGAAATAGGTAATCTAAATTTTCTACTAATCAATGCTCCCTCACCAAGTGACACCTAGAATTATGTAAAATAAAAATTAAAAAATGTATACATGAATGGTTCCCCAGCTTCTACATATATTTTTAACTATTTACCCTACCAAATAAAATATTTCATAATTCTCTCACCCCTTAGTAAATCATAATATACATCGATGAAAACATATGAGAGCCACACCATCTCCTCCAACACCTTTGGAAACTCATCACAACTATATCAATATCAAATCCCAATTTGTATAAACTAGGAGCTTTCACAATCCACGGTAAATATTTAATGTACCTCAAGCCATTATATCCCTTTAATAATTACATATATCATGCACATATATGAAATAAACCAAATCCTCAATAGATTGTCTATAAATATATTACATAATTGAGATCAAATACATCCTATATAGGAAAATATATTATAATAATAAACAACCCCATTTCTAATATATATATATATATTCTATGTTTGAAAGAAACATATTGATATTTTATGTAGCCATCCAACTATTTAAATGATAATATTGATATTTGGAGTACACTTGAAGCCCAAGTCCAAAAACAAGCATCTTCTACCACAACAGAACCATTTGGGGAGTATAAAAAATAAATAAACATATTGATCTATATATCACACACAGATTATAGTCGTATGTAACATAGTTGGTCTTGGGGTATAGTTGGAATCCACCATTAAATATAAAATTTTACTTTTAAGGACATGGACAACTATTCTATAGGTACACAATTATTAATTTTATTCATCGTTCATGCATTTAGTAATTCATCATTTACAATTCAATTTAATAAAAATACTCAAATGTTCTAGTTTAACCATCTTTTTAACCATCAAATGAAAAAAATAATTTTTTATTAAATTTTTTTTTCCATTATTTATATCCATTATCGAAATAATTTATTCAATCCATCTCATGGTTTAAAATTAGTGAATCATTACCAATGTCAAAACCAATTCCCATCAATTATTTGATAATTTATTATAAATATATATTCCAAGCCATTCCATTTCTCAACCAAAACCAATAGAAAGGAGTAAATATACAAAAAGGAAATGAGTATTTCATTCGTAAAAAAACTAAACATTGTAAAAATAGTTAATCATGAAATCCCTAATGTAAACTCCTTCCATGTGACCAAATATCACAACAAACTGAAAAACATGCAAGGATAGTTCACAAAATTTGTTAACATCCCCAAGACCTACCATTCTATGCCATTATTATAAAAAATGATAAATATATCATCCTTATCCATAATTATCTATTCCATCCAGGTCTCACATCAATTCAAATCTTGTTTTATATCCACCATATGAATATACCTTAAAATGACTCATATTTACTGAATAAAAAAAATCATAGGGAGACTATTGTCATATCATATAAGGAAATATGATAAAAGACATAATTCTAATCTCATAAATACCTCAAACAATTATTTATACCAAAAAATATATAAATTTTAAAAATTCATGAAATAATAATGATAAATATCAATATAAGAAAACTAATAAATAGTAGAAAAAATATTTCAATGTCAACCAGTGAGATTATAGAAAAACACTTTCTCATTGAGAAGTTTTATAGTGGAATGATAAATTTATTCAAGCAACTTATTCATTATTCAATTTTTATTACTATATTTATGTTCTCTGAAAACATTATTCATGTCGACTATTCTAATTTAAAATATTAAAAAAAATGAAAATAATAATATCTACAAAATATCATGAGGAAAATATCATGGTTAGACCATACAATATTTTTCATGCAATCAAGACACCCCCTTTAATATTTATTATATTCATAGATTTTATTATTTTTCTTCATTAAGTTAAATTATTTTCCATTAACTAACAGAAGATAAATCATTATAAGAAACATTTGATAAATAAAATAAGGAGAATTATTGAGTCACCTACTCAGATATGAATATTGTAATGTTCTGTGAATATGAATTGATAAATGGTTATAGATAACCAAAATCCTCATTCCTACCAGTAACACATAATTCGTTAAGATATTAATCCACTATGAATCCTCCATTAATTATTCAGGAGAATGATTTAAAACTCTCTTACCATAACATTTTCATAAGGAAAATGAGAGAGGAAACAAAGTTGAAGATAGGGTAAATACCCCAAAAATATCTGCAAATAAATCTCTTGATGATTGGGACTAAAAACAAGAAATTTGGATCAAATGAATCCAAAGGATAACCTTTGATACCATAGTGTTTGATGGAGGATGTGTAAAAAAATTATACATAAGAGGGATAAAAAAAATTTTGTTATATTTTTTAGTAAACACCATAGTGCAATAGTGGTGTTCATGCCTTAATTGGTTGATGTTAACCATCCTTTGGTACTAATGATGAAAATATTCTTCATATAATACAATTTAAATACTATAGATCCCAAAATATGATAAACCATGTGTAATGTTATGTTGAAGTTGATATCTCTTGCTAATATGTTAATGAAAATAGGAAATCCCAAAAATTATTATTCTTGAGATCTATGGTATATCCAAAAAACACATCATTACAACCCGAAATTGGGTGAAATACCAAAACAATTAACCCAAGCCTCTAAAAAATAATTCCAAACCACATAGTAGGGGTACCAAATATACAGAAATCAATAATCCTATCATTTGGGGGATCCATGTATGATGAACATGGAAACTCCATGAAATAAAATTAAAGAAATTAATCCAAACACCCTAAAACTTCACCACACCACAAAAGAACTAACCATGTTGAGTAGTTTTAATTATAGATGAAATTCATAGTCTAGCAAGATATAGTCCATACCATCCAATCATTAACAACTCGATTAACCAAAAAACACCTAGAAGATGATCAATATGGACTACATCAATACAAAAGATACCTCTAAAATTATTATCTTTCTCATGAATCAAAAACAAACATGGGAATGAATGGAATATAAAGTATATTGAAAGATACCCTGTGAGATACCTTTCAAGGATCTCGCCTTTAAAGAATCACAATAATCATTCCTACTGAAAGGGAAAATAATCACACAACATCATCCTTTTTATAAATTATTCATTGTAATATATATCATCCTATCCAAAGAAATCAACATGAAACTCGAGATACATACAATTAATTAGTGACTCTTGTTATAACATAAATTCATCCAAACCACCTCAACATCATATAAAACATACCACTATAATAAAAACCCTATAAAACACATTCTCCTATAGGACATAACCATTCATGGCTCATTATTTGGAGGTCACATCATCCCTAAAAATTATACAGCCAAAATCATAGATAGAGGAATCATTAGGAAGATTCTTGTAAATACGAGATATATAGAAGAAATCATAAACATGCTTCATATATTGGGGGAATATTGAAAATATTTTTAATATCATAATTCTTTTGTGATGAATTTTTTGTTAATGATCTTGTAATTGATGAATCACATTATTACAATATTTATTATTAAATTATAATTTCTTGGATGGTCATTGGTGTTCCATAAATTTAAATGAAAATTTTATGGATTTTATAATCCAACTATGTGCTTTAAATGATGGACAACATTGTAATGTTGACAGTTTGAAAAAAAATATATTATGATTTTGGGTTATGAAAAATAATATTATTAGAATATATATTTATATTTTTCAAAAAAATATTTAATGTAGTTGATGCTCTAAAAACGTTTTATACACTACATGGATATAGGTCACATTTTATATATTTTGAAGGATGTGGATATAAATGGCCATAATTTTTGAACTGGTCATATTTCTAAAGGAAATGGGTCAATGGTGTTTCGAGAATCAATATTTTCATAAAAAAGTGAAGAATTAATTTATGATGACAAAGAAAATATTTATTTACTTGAAGAGTTACACATAGGATGTGGAAGTAATTATAAGATGAAAAAATATAATTTCTCAAGAGGGGATTTATGGATTCTTATATTCTGTAAATAGATTACTTTTTAGTGGGGATTTATTGAAAAATTGGGATAGATTATCCAAAAGTACTACATAAGGTAAATCTTACACATCATGAAGCTAGGTTAACAATATTTGTGAACTATCATTGTTGGATATCCAGGGTGGCAGAGAGGGTTTATTATACCCATTGGGAGAACATGGTGTGCATGAAGAAGTTTTGATTAAGGTGCATGGTTGAAGGAATTAGGGGATAATGCAATGGTGCGGGGTGACCCATATGTGCTTGTATGCATACATGTATTTTGATTCTAAAAGAAATTCCCAAAATATATGGGGGAATTATATATTCTTATTTAGTGGTGTTTGGATAATCTAATATTTGATGGGTGCTACTAAAGTGTGAGTGTTGTTCTCCCATCATTTAACTGTAATTCTACAAACACATCCATCAGATTATATTGATCTATATTTCTAATCATATCATACCCCAACATTAGCGTCCCTAAATCCCAATATTGACTCTATTAGGTATTTATAGTCTATGAAAATCTCCATCATCGACAATCATTTGACTAAAATATCAATATTGAATAAATGAATTCGTGAGATGATAATGATGAAATATATTGCATGGATTATTTTTTCAAGAAATATTTTATTTGAAATATGGTGCTTCTTTAGAATAATTAATTAATGTGTTAATAATTTGAGGCAGTTTGGGAGCATGAAATTTTGGATATCATTTTCATTCATGAACATGAATGCTTCATCCTAAAATATGAAGCTGTTCACATATAATTAGATGTCCCATGTTTCTTAGCATCAGTAAATTCTATTTATGGAAACAAAAATGTGTGAGACATGTTTTTAAGAGTTGAGGTATTTAGCAATTGAAAATCAATTATTTACACAGAATTATTTCTTTAACATTAATTTGGTGAAAACACAATTAAGAGGTAGTAAAACTAAACTAAAAATTCAGAGGTACCTGAGTGAAAATCCACTTATAATACCATAATAGATAGCATTTAAAATTCGGAAATCTTCATATATGTAAATAATAGTGATTAACAATTGAGGTTCTATGATCTTATCAACTATTTGAAGGATAAGTTCAATATATTCCTTTATGTGGGAAAATCCAGCATGTTTTGTTCTCATCATGAAAATTGGTAATGTGAACCACCTTGGTCCTAATTATTAGGAGGGTTGATTTTATTCATACCCTTTTAGGTGAAGTCCATTAATGTTTCTTCAAATTTCTATACTTGGTTTGATAATAATATCATATTAAATTATGGTCACTATTTTAGTGATGAACTGAACCCCAAACTTTCTTGTGTAAATAATGAGAATTAAGACATGACATATCCCTTTCATTCATGAAGAAGGTAGGGTTGTTCAATGTTTGGTTTATGAAATTGATTAGATCCCATGTTCGTTGTTAACATGATGGAAAATAATAATAACACGTGAATTATTTCACTTAAAAATAAATTAAATTATTCAAACATACAGTTTCACATCATGGAATTTATATAGAAATAAAATAGTTATGAAACTAAAAAATAAATTTTTAATTAATATAAAATAGTTACATAAAGGAATAAAAGAAACATGATGCATGAGGTAAAAAATGTAGGTTAACAACCAAAATATTTGATTGATGCGACATTAATATAATTGAATTATATAATATATGTTACAATTATACTACATATGTTGAACCAAGAATAAAATAATATATATAAAAAATAAAAAATATTTTTATTGTGTGTTGAAGACTGAGAAACTAAATCTATAAAATCTATTATGTGTTAAGGATGTTAGTTAGGATAAGAATCAATGGAAAAATTGATATCTACAATCAACTATTGTGGTAAATAGAGAATTTTGAGATTTTTAGTCCAATACATATTCACATTACTCTAATTGTAGGGGAAAATAGGTAGCATAATTGATTACTACATATCTAAGACAACCCATTGATTTCTTTATTCAAGAAACCCCCTGTGATTGTTTCAATTTTGTTAAGATGATCATAACTATTGTAATCATTTGATGAATATATCTATTACACTACCTATCACTTCAGAATGGATTGGTATATTTCTTGTAATCTTGTACTTTAATGATAAACCATCCATTATACATGTTAGGAACTAAATGGTTCATAAGAATTCCCTTTCCATTATTTTATTTTATAATAATAAATATTTAGTGTGAATAGATAATAATAAACCCCATACCCTGAGGATTTATTTATATACAATAGTGTAAAACATTTTTAAAAATCATGATTTTAATTATTTTTCTATTTTTTGGTGCATTATTTTCATCCATATGTTAATAGGATAAGAGTACCACTTGAAAGATTAGTCAAAGTTGTATTAAAAAGTGATAATTTCATTGATTATCAATTTCTATATACATTTCAAGAGAAAGAGGATTCCATTGAGGTATTTAAATAAATATTCAAATCAATTTAGAAGAAAACATAAGGAAACTAGTTTTATCATGAATTATTAACATGAATTAAAAAAATATAATATCATTGATCTTTACCCCTTGATATAGGAAAAATATAAAATGAATGATAACGAAGTCAATTTGATCAAAAAATTATTTGAATATAGTCTGAAGTTAACTGATGGTGGGATACTCTAAAATGAAATTTCACGAACATGGACTCAAACTAGAAAATATTGAAAATGATCATCCCGAGATGTTACAAGATGTTATATGAAGTTATTTTTAATTCAATATCAGTATCCAATAAAATATTCAATAATGGATCTAATCCTAGATGAACTCTATATGGTGGAATTAATAGTTAATGATCTAATAATTTTAAGTCTCGTGAATTCTCTAAGAAAAAGATACCATACAGCTTAAATAGTAATATGTATTCAAATTCAAGTATAATAAAATTTTAGGTTCATATTTTAAAATAGTAAAAAAATTGATAATGTAAAATTATGAAGGGAACACCACGATATTTTATTGAATAATGAAAAATAATTTTCTAAGTAAAATAATACCTTTCACTGAATTAAATATAACCTAAATAAAATGAATTTTAATCAGGAAAGACTATTGGAAAAAATAAAAGATTCAGATTTGTTGGATATTATTGGTGTTGTGATGGATTTAGAATATTAGAATCTAATTCTTGGTATAAAAATTCAATATCATAAAATATAGAAAAGTTAAATTAAGGGGTTGTAATGTATTCATTTATAAAATTCAATAGGTGAATGTAAATAATGTTGCAATTATAAATAGATTTTCTTGATTAAATAAATTATATGGTATTTTCATTGGAAGTTGTCATAGTAAAGAGGAAAGAATGTATATATCATTCAGGAATGAAACTAAAACCATTCTTAATAAGATAATGAAATTATTGAAAATGATGAAATGTTTCCCATGTAAATATCACTAAATATAATTTTATATAAAAATATAAAAATATCGTGAAGGGTGTTACATTAAAATGAAAAAGATACTTCTTTGGTTAATGAAGAGGTAAAAACATGGAAAATATTAAGTAGGACATTTACATAATATAAAATATAGTTAGTCTTAAGTAAAATAATTGGAAACCAATTAACGTGAAAAATTAATGGGCTGAAATTATAAGGGGTACACATGAAAATCCATATTGTACCACGAAGAACATTGTGAATATAAACAATGTTATACATTTAATCTAGCCACCTATTTTGGAATAATAAAATAGCACAATTAAATCATGGTGGAATCTAGTTTCGTATGGAATGAACAATATTTCATATAAATAAATCAAATACCATGAGGGTTTTTAGAAAATTATTACCAAATAATATTACAACTAAATTGTGGATGGTTTAAAGGTGATAGAAATAACTTTGATGACATATAGTTTATAACTCAATGTTAAGATGATATGTAGAAAATGAATCAGAAATGACCTAGTGGTGAATTTTCCTTGATGGCTAGTGTGAAATTGAAAATTGCACACAATGCGGAAATAACATATTTTTATGATAACATTCTACCCAAAGCATCCAATAAATAATAAAATTATATCATGAAGAGTTCACACTCACTTGGAGGATAAAATAAATGAATTTCATGGTTGAAAAACTATTTTATGTATTTATTCGTTCATTTAAACTAAAATGTCATATAACTTATTCCAATTTACATTTTTTTTTCTCAATACATACTACGAAATAATGGTCATTTAAATATTCCTAGGTAAATATAATATTTGGATTATATTTATTTAACTAAAATATGGAATATTCATTCAATGATTAATCAAATTCACCACCGTTGTTTTTTTATCATCTTTTTTCTGAATTATAATTAGTTGCAAAATATTAAAGATATAACATGATAATGTTTATTAATATTCCATAGTTTATCAAAAATAATTTAAATTACCATATTTTATGAAGTAAGAATAATTATAATCCACATTATTTGGCATTGAAAAATAAAAAACTAGTGAACATTTTTATAATGATCATGTGATTTTGGGGATTTATTGAGGGTTAGTATCTAAAGATGTTCCAAAACCATTATATATCAATTAAAACTTATATCTCTACAAGGAACATGTCTAAGAACTCATTGATGATTTACATGATAATATACTCATTAAAATATTATCTACATTGAAATCAAATATGATATCACGTGGGAGAATTAAAATGAGTCAACAAAATGAGAAAAATAATCTTAATGATGTTATATTATTGAATTCATGAAAATTACATGCCTCTTATTATGAAATGTTTATTATCACTATGTTGAGTGGCATGAATGAATTTTAAATTAAATTTATCATGAGAATTTTTTTACATGAGGTATCAGATTATTTCACCACGAATTATATCACTTTGTATAAAACAATTAATGTCATATCAGAATCAATTTAATAGTCTCTTAGGGAAGAAAAAAGTTATCAATATTAGTTAGTATGATATTTTTGGTTGATAATGGATATTATTGATGCCTAAATTAAAACTACTAATTTTCCACATTATGTTAGCCCAACTAAACATAGAGTGAAGTAATTGATGACACATTATATAAAAATGAAATGATACTGTCTTCTCTCATCTGGATTGTATTTATTTTCAATAAATGTTGGGATGAAAATTAAAGATTTGATAGAATAAATAAAGTGATCAAATTGAAAAAAAAATTCTTCATTAATATTGACATCAAATACAAAGGGGGTGGATTGGTGATACTACATTATTTTGGGTTTGAATTTGTTTTCAGTTAGTTATTATGTAATGATTCAATTGATGTTAATATCTATTACTAGATAATATTTTATTATAACAAAATTGGTGTTAAAAATTATATTTTTTGAAGATTAAATTTAACTTCGTAATATACTAAGTTAATTTTTTTGAGGATTACTTTTTGAAACTCATGGTTTTTTTAAAGAATATTTGATTCATTTTTGGTACATCTAAAGAATATTCTTTTAGGATCTCTTTAGATGTGGAAATATTATGTGTATATGTTATAGATTTAATGAAGTTCCAACCATGATAATTTGAAAGGTCACACGTCGAATTTTAATATTTAGGGGATTTAAATGTTTACTATTGTTGAAGATATAATATTATCTCAAGGATATGTTCCAATGGTGTTTAGGGAAATCATGTTCTCATCAAAGACAATTGAATTAATTTGTGAATAAATAGAAAATATTATTTCCCAGAATAATTATCCTTTTTATGGAATTAGTATAATGATATTGAAAAATATAATTTTCTATTTTGGAAATAAAAGAGCCAAATATTTGATACATATAATATTTTTTAAGAAGCTATTTATTAGAAAATGTAGTTGTCATTTCATTACTAAATTATATTGTGTAATCCCACAGGTGTGGGAGGCTTCTAAACCACAAGGGAGAACCTACACAATTATATAGCCAAGGAATAATTGTTTTTTAAAAACACCCATATAGATCAAATGGGGCACATTTAGATCATGTAAGCAATGTTAATGGGATAAATCCCCGTGTACCGTGCATTTTTGTGGCATAACAAGTGGGGACATGCGAGTGTAAGGGTTTTTTGTTTCAAAACACAATGATATGTTGAGAGGCTGATAAAATATAGAGTATTATTCAATGGAGTTTTTATGGTTTTTTTGTAATTAATGGTATCCCACAATGTGGTTACCATTCACTCATCAAGAAAAGGGTGCCCATATAATGTAGTCATATGATCAGACTCATCTAATCCACTGATCATATCATGAACTATTACCGAAATTGTGGAAATCCTAGCTCAAATTCATGAGTATTTTCCAGGCCAATACATCACCAATCTTCTATGATAAGGAGAAAAATAGTTAAAGAGAAAATAAATTAATTATAAGGATGAAAATTATTAAATATGTTATATTTAATGTTCATCATTTATTCATGGATCATTAAGAACAATAAATCTTCTACCTAATGAAAATGATGATTTATTGATCATTACTAATATTGTGGGATAATGATATAATTCATTTAATCTTACTACATAAATGTGGGTTCCTCGTTGAGAAAAAATAATTTGATACCAGGTAAAAATATTGACCATGTTTTAGGCACCTCACAATTTGAATTTTGGAAAGTAATGATGCATGAAGTATTTTAAATGATTAGATATTTTAGAATTCAAAATATTTTGCTGAAAAGACATATTTTTTGAATTTTTATGTCAATGAACACAAATGGTAGTGTTGTTGAATATATTTAATAAATTCTCAGTTACCTGAGATGAGAACCATAACTAAAACCTTTAGACCCCACACATTTCATTGTCAAAAAATAACATCGATGAAGAATCGTAAAGGAGAAGTGAGGTTCTTCATGCCAATAAGTTACATTTAGAATATATATAATGTACTGTTATTTGTATGAAGGAATTCCATGTATTTTATTCACACATTAGAAAAGGATCACAAAATGCTCCTCGGTCAGGAAAAATAAGATGATCTAGTTTATTTATATGCTTTTAGGTTAATCCCATCCATGTCACCATGAATCTATTTACATGAAAAATAATGAAAATCATGCATTATTTATATCATCTTTTGTGCAATGAACTAATACAAAAAACATCATTTATCATGAGGAAGGACAAGAAACCCACAAAAAATAACATTAATTCATGAACGATCGATGGTTGTTATGTTATTGTTTTGAATAATGGAGTATATCATATGTACTTTTTTTCAAAATGGATAATAATAATAATCTGTAGACTAGTACAATTAAAAAAAGAAATATTAATAATATATATTATAACAAATCATAAAATATATAATGAAATAAATAATGGTGATGTAACACTATATGTTTTTATATAGAAGAGAATAATTTCAATAAAGAATAAAATAAAAATGTTGCACAAAATAACTAATGAATGGTAACCATAAAAAATTTCCATGGAGTGAATATAACATACATTCATAAAATAATGGATGTAAAAATTAAACTAAATTCATGAATAAAAAATAAAAGAAATTATGTTATACCATTACAATTATTTATATCTTTTTTTGAAGACTATGAAGGTGAAACTACAAAATTATATTCTATTTTGAGTATCTATGGTATATAATGAATCAGTAAACAAGTTTCTATCTATTATTTATCATTTAGTTCGAAGAATAAATCTATGATTTATAGTCCACTATATTATTATAACTATGAATAAATGAATATACGAGGGATCCTAATTTATTACTAAATATCTAAGATATCTCATTCTTTTTATATTCTAGGAATCCCATATGATTTCAAATATTTATTGAAGCAATTTAGAATTATTGTTTTCTATTAAATATGTAATTTATTACTCTATAGATCACTTCTAGAGGTACATAGTGAAATCCTATATCCTTGTTCTTCAAATATAAATCATTCATTATTCCCACTCAATGCTAGTAGTAAAAATTCAATTCCATTAACTTTCATGTGTTTCTTTTATAATATTAGTGAAGAAGTTTTCATATGGGATAATAACCATCATACACTATGAATGTAGTAATCTATACGATAGGCAGTCTCATAAAAAACATGGTGTACTATTTTATATATCATTTCATGTGTATTTTATCTAATCATATGTGAAAAGGATAATAGAACCATACGATAAATAAGTAATAGAGCTATAAAATGATATATATGGGTTTAAAGGATAAACAGTCATCCCATAATAATTTACCCCCACACCCACCATAGGGTGGTTATCACAAAGTGATCCAAATACATATATAAACATTCCAACATGTTCCAATACCACAAATGGTATAAAATACTAGGGACAAATATTAAACACATGAATGAATCTAAAATACCCAAGATAAGGAGATACCTTAAAGAACACATAATATCCATCCTGAAACCTTAGTGGCCTCTTACAATGATCAATAAAAAATTTTAATGATCCTGAGAAACCATTACATACAAGAAATCACTATCAACTTCACTATTATGATAGGTATGAATTCTCATATGAGATTCACTGCCTAGACAACCATGTTCGAACACAATGTAAATCAATATGGATTACTATACAATTATTTTAATGCGCCCATTGAAATGGAGGAGTGATAATTTTTATTATATAAAAATCAAGAAAAAAAGAATGTAGCGATTTCAAGATCCTCAAAAATATATAACACATGTGTATAACATATCTTAAAAGTCCTAGATATTTCTATACATTTTAAAATATTATTATGGTTGAAATGTTTTTCTAACGAATATCTTAGTTTCTGAATTTTTCTAGAGGCCTCTATATACTCGATTGGTAAAATGGATATCACAGTCATTGATAATCATTTATAAAACCCCATTCAGCCTCATAATCTACTTTAAAAAATTCCTTAATAAATACTCGACCATGAGAAAAACCTTAATTAATACATAGTGAGCTGATATCATTGGATGGAATACAACAACAAAAATATTATTATATGAACCATATCCTCTAGCTATACTAGTGATGAAATCTAGAGAGCCAGCATCCCACATCAACTAGGGAACATCCATCGTCTCAAGAAACAAACCTAGAATAAGATCTTCTTCCTTTACCTTATGGAATAGTAGACACAAAGACACAGAATCTACAACTCATTTCATCATTTAATATCAGAAATACAAAACATTATAGGATAGGTACATATATTCTAAATTAGTATAAACATCTATTGGTAAACATTAAAACTCCAAGTCAACAACCTCATGTATCACTGATGAAACAAACTGATACCCTTGGAATAACACCATATGTTGATAGTCCATAAACATCCATCATGGTAATCACTATAAAACACATGATCCCACCAAACATCTACCTCAAAGAATATGATAATTGACTCCTCCACCCCTTGAACTATATAAAACTACACATTCATATAGTATAGCCACCTACTATCATAGAATCATCTCATATCTAGGTACATCATGTAAAACAACTCCATCAATTGTTACGAAACAATAGGATCAAATAAAATATCAACACGTGACTTCATATTCAACACATCAACAACAAATAATTAATTAACTTAGAATATCGATAATTACCATAATAGAATCTAAGAATTATTGAACCCACATCCACTATCACAATTTCGAATTATGTCAGGAATATATATAACATCGAATATTCTGATCGTTTATGACCAGTATAGGATCACAAATGACGTAACACAGCAAAAATTTTAGAGAAATAAAAAATTTAGAAAGATATATTTTGTGGGTAGTGTTTTTATAATCAAGTGATTGTAAATACCATGTCCTATATAAGGTAATATATATATATATATATATTCTATTAGAACACAACCAAATCTAATGGAAAATGAGTCACAATTAACCCAAATCACAACACCTTCATTTTTTAATAAAAATATAATCATTAACCATCTTCTTCTTCAAATAAAAAGTTGTATACATTCATTATATAGTCTATAAAAAATCACCATCCTTCATAGAAAATGATATTAAATGAGTCATTATCAAACAGGTTTTAGATACAATACTTAGTTAATATCTTATGAGACTCTAGAAACTCTATATCATAATAACATTAATGGGGGATACTGAAGAAGAAACCTCCTCAATCTTTGATATATATATGAATACTCCATATAAAATAATAAAAAATCACCTGAAATTGACCTCATTATTGCAATTTTCAAAATTTAATGTTTTTCTAAATAGTTTATTATTTTGAATAATCCCCAATATAGCTCATACGTTCCTTGAATTCTCTTCCTCCAACTCAAATTACACAATAATGTAAACAACGAACACCACTATGAACTCTTCCTAAAATCATTAGAACAGAAAATTTATCAGTCCCATGAATAGAGAATGGGATTTTATGACAATAAATAGAATTTCAAAAAACAAAAATTGACTCTAATGAAACCAAAAGTTATTCAATGTAATATCAACACCCTTTATCGATATCTGATAACATTCCAACTATAAATCAATATTTAAGAACAAGATAACTATATTAAACAGTTAAATATATCATCAAACTATGGAAGGGAATATTTTTCTTCACCATTACCTAATTATGTAATAATAACCTATGTATAAACCCAAGCATCCACTTCGTTATTTGAAAACTGAGTCGGAATACCCCAAAGTTGAAACAGTTGGTCAAATAAATCCTCTCTATAAATGATTAAAAAATATGACTCCCACAACACCAAAGGTTACATCAAATAAAAATACATTAATATTAAAGAGAAAATAATATGTATCTATATCCCAAATATAATCTCCCATTATTGGGGTTGGGTCACATATTGGGTACTCTTCAATATCCTTGGGGAAGGCCCTCAAGGGGACCTATACAAAACTTATATTCATCCTGACCATCTTAGAAAGTAGGAACAAAACATACAAATGGACCATTATAGGATATCAATTTCTAATAAAGAAAGTTTACTCGGACTCAAAATCAATTAACATAACAACTCTCTTGATGAATTCAATAGTAGAATAGTATATCAAATATATGTTAATTATAATGTCATGTGGATGTATTCACAAAAAAATACATATCATAAAGAGTGATATTTCCACAGTATTATTTTATAATTTTTTAAAACATAAAATAATATAACTTGAACTCTAACTGGAGTAGTTATTGATGAAGGAATTATAAACTGCTCATCTTCATGTCTATGTGCATGGACTAGGGTTTGTGAAATAAAGGTGTCCATTAAAACCTATTTAATCAATGAATACTCCCAGATAGAATTATATTAGATAAAACCTTAAATAGTGTCCAATTTTCTTAATGTTTGATGTTTAAGCATGTGAATATAACCAAATTGGTCTCTACAAAATATTTGGATATGATTGTAAAATCCTCTATGTTTTTCAATACATGTTCTCCATGTGGTTGATAAGAATATTGGTGGTTTATTTTTCCTATAATGGTTCCCCTGTGTTAATCATTACCTTGATCTCCCAAACACTTCCACTACCGTGGAAGATACTACTAAAATGGTTGTTCTTGTATTATATTTATTGATCCACCTTTACATCCATGAAATATAAAATAATAGATTTTCATAAGGGCTTGACCATTGTTGAATATGAAAACCACACATTCCATTATAGAAGGTTACTGAGAACTAAATGTACTAGAATAATTGGATGAAAAATGATTAAATATACTCAGATTAGTATAAAACAACTATTGAATTGAATTCCAAAAACTAATAACATGTGTTTTACTTTATTTAGAGTCATGAGGACTACAATTCTATAAATAATGAGTCCTATAGAAAATAATCTCAACGACCTATACATTCTCAATTACCATATTTTACATTTGAAATGGGAAAAAAATGACATCATGCTAGCTCTCTATATACACATGCTCTACAAATTGATACTTCTTAGCCTTATCACCTAGAAGAGAGTCAGAATCATTTCTCATTACATTCTTATATTGAATATTGAAATCACACACGTCTTTACACCCATAGTAGAGACTAATAATATCTTACCAACATTCCACATTCCTAGTTAATGAGAAAACTCTATTTGAAACTAATCACATGTTTTCTTCGTGGAAATGGATAACTCACCATAATCTTAGATGAACAAATAACGCCATTATGGATACTAACTTCAAATGAAATATAGTGATCCCTTCAAGAACAGATCATCCTGAATGAACTTTACAAATCCAAGAACAATTCCTTAATCTCCACATCAAAAAATCATCACCTATACTTATGTAGGACCATGAAAAATTTTGTTAGAAAAATCATATTATTAGAATAATCAACATCTTGTTCAATGTTTCAATAATCTTTTAGTGTATCTGAATTTTAATTATTATAAAAAATGAAATAAGGATATCAATAAAGGTTTATAACTAAAATATTAAAATTTCACTGATAGTCACTAAAACTAGTATATGAAATAAATAATATTATTTAATTGTGATACATACTAATTCCAAACATCTATCAAATTTAAACATGGGTTTAAATGATAATGATTTATTATACTCTAAATGAAACATCACCCCACATAGTATGTTCAATAAACATAATTTGGTTTCTCTTAATCCTAAGGGGAACTAAAATATCATACCGTAGAATGTCTCTATTTATTAAATTAGGTCTTATGTTCACATTATAAGGTTTCTCTCTATACACATTCAATCCTCATCAATTTATATATTCAACCAACATCCTAAATATTAACTTGGATATGATTCCTCTCCATCATGTCCCCCTACTACACTTTAAGGTTCTATATTGGGATGAGTGTAACCCTACAAATCACCTCTTATAGTATATGGGTTGGATACTAGAATCAAGTATATATTAAGAACATAAAATAATATCTATTACCAATAATATGTCAAAGTAAATGATAAAAAGTAACTAATATTAATTATAGAATAAATAAAAACGCTATCACAAAATCTAAAATTTCATAATATGTAAAAAACATTAAAATTACAAGAACACACCTAGGTGGTGACAAAAAACTCCAAATCATCCACTACGAGTTATTAAAATCCATCACGATCATCGACTAGTTCAAAAACCTCAAAATTTATATATATACGGTTGAGAATAAAAGAATATTTGGTCTTATCATCCTCAAAACATTTCATATAAATATGGTAGAATAAAACTAAATTCGTATAAAAAGGATAAATTAACATGAAACCAAATCAAGTAAACAATATTTTCAACCCCACAAAAGGATCAGTAATAATGTAACACATAGAATTAACTAACATAGTAAAGAAAAACATGTACAAGAAGTGTATCACATTTAAAATTTAATACAAAACTAGTCTCTTTAACCCTAACAATTTACTTCTTATTGGCATAATTCCCTCCATAAATAATAATTTGTATCTATGAAACAATTCACCATCACATTATCCCTCCGTACACTATATTCAACCCTTTAAAATATCATCATCGTCATCACATACCAATATTTGTAAATCGGCATCCATCACAACTTTATATAAATTTAAACTATAACTAAATCCATTAAATGAAATTAATAATTACAAATTTAATATTATTATATTTTAAACTCATTTTTTCATTGACCACACATACAAAAAAAAAATCCAATACAACTCATATGAGCATGTCTGTTATTATGGTATACCAACAGGGTCTACATATGTCTATATAAATAGTTTATATCTTGATGATTTTGAGGGGATGGGAGTGAAGTAATATATTTATATCTATGAAAACCTAAAGTTCAAAAAAAACTCAAAATCAAAGTCTCTAGTTTTTTGTTTTTGGATGTTTTATTTACATTTCATCAGAAATATTTTTCAAGCATGAGATGATCAAACACAAATCTTATCTAGTGGATATTTCCTACAGAGTTGTTTCAAAGTCATTAGGAAAAATATTTCTTGACTAAAAAATTATTTTCAAAATATTTTTTTGGATTCAGTGCCTATGGACAATGTTTTTTTGGGAAGAGTCTTCAATGATAATATTTATACCAATAGATGGGTCGATTCTAGAAGTAGATGACAGTTTTACCTTATGCGGGTACCCACATCCTAGGACATGGTTACCCTTGAATGCATAAAGTAAAAATTCCTATTAACTTATGAAGAAATATTATTAAAAATATATAGGCATTGACTATTTTTTATTGACTGACTATTTTCTCTTTACATGGGAGATAAAACTGGATACTAGTAGTATCCCATGTTAATAAATGGTTGAATATTGAGATAGGAGGTCGTGAAATCATATTTACTATAAAACTTTCTCCATAAATACGTATTAACACATCATTGAGGTGACTAATCTAAAAACTATATGTACAATTCATATTTTTTATGTAATGTTTTTGAGACTTACATGGGGATCCAGTTTGTGATGGTTTTGTATTCACTTATATCTCTTGAAAAGATAGATATTTGTATTGTTCTTTTGTGGATGTTGGAATTTTACTAACCCATGTTAAATAAATTTTTCAAATAATTTTTTCTATTTTTTTGTCAAGTGGAATCATGTAGTTTTACATCAATTGATTATGTTTGTTATTCTATTCATTTTTATAGTATAGGTAAGTTGGGAGTTGGAGATTATATTTATAACATTATCTCTAATAATATTTTTCAGTAGTTTTTCTCCACATTCTAAAGATAAATAGTATACTAATTCATCCATTTATTGTTTTCTCACCAAGCCTATCTATTGGATACTATTAATTTTATTAACATTTTAATGGGTTCCATCATTCCCAAAAATATTTATCAATGGGATTTCATGTTGGTGTGTTGATTGGGTCTACATTATTCAAAACAATTACTTGAAATTATTCCATTAATTTGTTCTATAGTAGTTTTTTACTATTTTCCTAATAATGAATTAAATTCAATGAAAATTTAATATTTATATATTCTATGTAATTAAAATTTCTTATTATAGAATGAAATGACGATATATTATAGCATTGAAGGATATTAATGAACTTTTTTATAGAATATATCATGGATCAATGAATGATATGGAATAGATTTGGTTTGAAAGGAAGTCTTTATTGATAATATTGATGTATCTTGTGATAAATGTTTTATTCAATATTAGGGTTAAGAATCTTCTATTGGGGTTTTGAAAGAATTTAATTGAATTTTTTAAGATCTAAAAAATCTCAAAAATGTGTTAATGTTAAAAATCTTGATGAACTTGTGGAATTCAAAATAAAGGTTTTCTACCAATATTTGGAATGAGTCGTATATGATCTGAGGGAAGATTGAATATGTGAAGTTCACATTTAAAGATAAATTTTGGGATTTGGATTTTCATTCCTCTCTTACAAAGAGATTTGTTGTCATCATGATTGTGGTGATAAAACCCATTGGGAAGAAAAATATTTTATTTTATTTTTTGACAATCAAAACGTGATATTCATTGAGTATTTGATATTTAATGATGTTTATAGTTCATCAATAAATGATTTGAATGTAATTTTATTGGGATGAAATGTTTCTTCTATAGAAATTTAGAAGAATGAATCTTCATTGGATAAGTCTCAGAGAAGAAATTGAAGTAATTCAATTCGGTTAAGCCCTATGTAATAGATTTTTAGAAAAATGGGGTACATCAAGATTGATTGAAGTAACCCGTCAAAATAATCAACCAAAATATAGAGTAACATGGTCAGTATAATTGATGAATTGTTCACCATGATACTATATATACTAATTCTAGATGAGTAATGGTTTATTAACATAGAGGAATTATTTCATTTAACTGGTAATCATTGGTGCATTGATTATGTTGTACTAGGATGATTTGGAAGATTTCCTCTGGTAGATGATGGATATTTTGAAATATTTGGGAATTATTATGTGATTATTCAACGGAAATTTAATAGTATCATGAAAAAGAAGATGGTTGATACATTCCATGTATCCGGAAGGACCTCATATCAGTGGGATAATGTAATATTGAAGCTTCAAGAATATATATTTCTAAGGGTTTCTAGAATATCAGTAGGGTTACATAGTGATTTCTCAAGGAGTAAAAAATCGTATGTTTTACCTTAATGGATAAAGTCACGATTTTGTAACAATAAGAATGACATAATTGAACGGGTTGAAAAAATGGCACTATAGATTTGTTCCTCATAGTAAGAAAATTCTTAATGTTCTATAAGTGAATTGAAGATATAATCATGATCATAATGACTATTAATTATGCAAGTTACATGGGTTAGTAAAATATAATATGGGTTCCATCAACATGGATGGAATAATGATATGGAGTGAAAATTTTTATGTTGTTTATTCCTATGTTTAGGGTCCATATTTTGTCACATTTATAGAAGATCAATTTACATTAAGACATTCAATAATTATTTCTGTTATATTGTTTTGAAATACTTCCTGTAGAATAAATATTTTTTAGGAATTTATTTAGTTGAATGATATGTTGGATAATGGAATTTAAATACTTTTAAAAAAATATCCAAGGAAAAAGGGCATGGAATACACTAGACGTAGGTACCATATCTTCAATAAGTATAAGGGAATCAAGAATGAGAGAAATGTTCATTGGAATCCCAAAACACATAATAGAAGAGGGAATGATTCATAACATAATAGTTAAATCTCAGATTGTATGCTATAATCAGCAATGATTGATTGAATTTGGGCATAATTCATGAATAAAATATTATACAATTGTGAATAAGGAATTGTGTTCAATTCTAAAATAATAAATTCTTAAGAATATTTGGTCTAAAAAGAGGTCGTACTTCAACTATACAAATATCATTGGAAATAATCATATATTATCATATCTATGCAAATTATATAGAATAGTTTGAGGGAAAATAAAAAGTTTATTTCCTTTTCAAATATGATGATGGGAAATTATGTTTTCTCATTTGGTATGATGAAAATAAAAAATCCATCTATAATCAATATATTGTTTGCAATATAGAAAATCTTTTCAATGATTATAACATGGATGATATTGAAGTTTATGATAGTTAAAATGTATATGTTCACAGTGATTTAGTGGATTTTTTTTTAAAATATTATTATATAATGTTTAGTAAAACATCAAAGCCAAAAAATATAATAGTCAGGGAACCTGAAATAGTAATATCATATAAATTGTTGATATATTTCGAATTATCATAATGAAAAGTTATAGACATAGAACAATCAGATAGACCAATATAGAATTTATTACTATCTTATATAGAGGTTCATGAGGATGAACCTGAAGTTTCTTTTGAATATTTACTAATATTTTGGATCATATTCAATGTTTTGGGTTAGATATAAACTGAATTATTCAAAAGACATATGGGAACTAGATAGTCTTGAATAGCATACTACTCTCGGAGTCTCTAAATGGTGGGACTCATCCATGTAAGTGGAAATGAATTACATAAATTCCAGAAGTACATGGTAGTTAGTTGATCTACCAAATGTATTGAGGGATCTATAAAAAATGATATTTTATTTTTATTGGGGATGATAATGGAATTAAGAGATAAAATTAAATGTCAGTGGTGAGTGTTTTTCAAGAAAATATGAATTTTAAATTTCATAAATTTTATAAAATGTATCTGAACATAAAAATATTTGGACCATTCTCATCATTTTTTCTTCTAATGATAAACACTAATAGTATAAGGACGTAAGGAGATTTTGTATTCATCAATAATAATATGATGATTCTCCAATTATTTAACAAAAGGGTTATAATATTCATCAATCAATTGATTTTGTTTGTCAGTTGAAATGAAGACTTGGTTGCATGATGAAATATTTAAGCTACTATTATAAGATGTTTGACCCATTCATGTTTGAATAATGATAAACATTATATGATTCCAAAAAAACTAAAAAATAGAAATGTTAATATATAACATGTATCATTCTATTTTTCTATTTGGGTGATATATTGATTGATATTTCGGATTTATAGTAGATTGAATTAGTGAAGAGGAAGCTATAAAGAAGGTTCAAGATGATGAATCCTTGGAAGCAAATATCTTGAGGATGATAATTTAAATTAATATGAAATATTGATAATGGGTTTTAAATAAAAGTTAATCATCATTAATGTAAAAAAACATTCTAAATGATTATTGGTACGCCTTCCAGAAACTGACTCATTGGAAACTGTAATCTTTTCAAAAATCAAGAACCATAAATAGATTCATATGTTTTTTACATTGATAAAGTTATTTGTGTTTTATATTTATGTTGTTTTATGTATAAACTAGTTTTTACTAGGGGAAATATTTATTTTGTATTGTCATTTTTATCCTTTTAATATCAAACATTAGATGGATAAATTGGGAACCAGACAAATTTATCTCATAATAATTTAAAGGATAAAATGATTTATATTTATATTTTTTGTAATATGATTAGTTGAAAGTATTTGTAGATTTTTATTTATCGGTACACTTGTAATTAAAAAAATGATTCATGGTTTGTATTTACTTATTGAGGAACATCTAGAAATTGGATATCATGGTTGTAACAAGTGATACATTAATATAAAATAGAAGTAGAGTGAATTGTGAGAAAAAAAATTATAGCAATAATTGACATTGTTAAAGAACATACTGGATGATCTCCTAAAGGGATAAAACCAGGGAGTGTCATTATATGACTGTTAGAGATACATTTATCATGGTCCCAAACTTCTATTCATGTAATAGGTAAACACATGGCCTAAAATATTATTTCATAAGAATTATACTAAAGAAAAATGTTTTATACCTTCACAATACCTCTAGGGGAAAATTATGATTGGTGTGCTTACAAAGGAAATAGTTCATGTTGGATTATGAAAAAATAGGGCATTGGTAGGACTAGGCTGATCATAAAGAACATTGGAAATTGTATGCAATAGAAAAATGATGAGTTTAGGTGAATAAAAGAAGAAATATTTTGAAAAATGAAATCAATTTCCATTTCACCGAATGTCTGGATAGTGGATATGGTTTTAATGTCTTATATGATATTGTCTTATATAAATAGATGGTAATATTTAGATAGGAACTAACATATTTTTCCTACATTGGTGTTTTGGATTGTTTGGGGAGAAGGATTTTTACCAAGTAGAGCATCCATCAGATAGAGTTTAATGATCACTATGTAATAAAATTTTGGTGTTTTCGGAAGTATTATTGATGATATAATATAAATCATTATATATATATATATATATTCTTATTTTTTCACTAGATATACATATATGTGTAACCTCATGTATATGATATTCCACCATTACGTGTGTATAGGAAACTTAAATAGATCCTTATTAAACAATAGGATTATATATACACGTGTATTTTTTTTCTTACTTAATGCATGTTTGAAGTTGTGATGGATGAAAAAACGAGGTATCTATAGATTTTTTTGTCAATGGAAGGTTAAACAGAAAAATTAGAGTTTTGTGTTGAATGGTTTACAAGAAAAATACCTTAATAAATAGGTATTTTCCATTATCTAATACGATAGATCTTACTACAGTATTATTGGTGCATGTTTTGACAAAACATGTCTAATAATAAAAAAAGATAGGATATAGGTGAGTGTTTACTAATCCCTTTTATCTCATGAAATGAATGATGTTTTCAATGTTCTCTCATGGATCTTAGACCTTGTTCAAACCATAATAAATATATTTTTCTTATTCCTTTTGGCTACTATTATGTGAATTCAAGTCAATTATTTTATTTGTTTGGGGATTGTATTGTCCTATTCCATATTTTGATGCACATAACTCCAGTATTAGAGATTAAAAAAAAATTCACATAAAACTATGGCCATCTTCAAATATAACTGTTACACCCTGATATTTTATTAATCTTTTTTAGAATAAATTTATATATTTGAAAACTTTTGTTACAAACAAAAATTTGTATAAAAAAAATTTACTATTAAAAAATTATTATTATATATTATAACCCAATTTTTGGATAGGTGGCTAGGGGTAGTACTAACTAAATTATGAAATTTTATGCCTCACACACTTAAAAAATTTGTTTTTATTTTTTATCCAGCAATTATAAATTAAACTAAAAATAATTCTAAAATAATGATATATTTTATTAAAATATTTTTTATGTGTGAAATGATTTTTTATCATAATAATTTATATTTATCACAATATATGGACTTGTTTCAAAGAAATTTATATATCATATACTCATTTAAATTTTTTGAACATTCATCTAATAGGCATGAGATATCAATAACTATTTTTATACTCAAAAAGATTATTCTTTTAAAATGTGGAATTTGTCACGCAAGGAAAACATAAATAAATATTAATGTATCCTAGATATTGCAACTCAAATTTATAACATAATATACGTAAATTTAATCTGGATTATTAAATTTTGAAAATAGGTCCTTTTTAATTTTTTTTAAATTGAATAGTAACCGTAGCTAAATTTATCATGTCGATAAAGGGTAAAACAGGTAAATATAAGGTAAATCTAAGTAATAAGGAAATAATTATACATATTAATTCTTATTGTATGAATAAAATTAGACTATTGTACCATCAGATAGAAATCTATTAGTTTATTGGAATCATTTCAATAAACATTTCATGTATATTATTTAATACCGATAATGTTAGAAAGATTCACTTTCTTAGTTTTAAATGTTATTTACGTATTCACCAAGAGAAAAACAATAGTTATCAATTAATATTGATTTTAATTTTATTATTATTTAAATTAATTTTATGATATAAATTTATTTTTAATGTTTATTAATTATATAATGACATTAATTACACACTCAACCCAGATACAGTTAATCTCAAATTAATAAAAAATATAAATTTTTTTTAAATTAAAAAAGTGATATAATTTCTGTATGTTAATGTTTTACATGATTTTTATAGAGCAATATAACATAAATTTTCTATTTTAAATAAATTTATTTTGAATTATATCTTTTTTCTTTGTATATTTTAATTAAACATAAATGAAGGCTGTCAAAATTCATTATAGTGATATTTTATCATAATAATAGTGTATTAATTACATAAAAATCATAAAAATATTAAAATATGAAATATAGGATAATTTAAGGTGGAAGAGATTAATCACTAACCAATTATATTTCATTTGTAATAATTTATATTTAGTATGACATTATTAAAATTTAGATATTTTAGAAATTCCAAGTGTTTCATATCCCTTCCTTATAAATGAACACCCTTCTAAATTTTCAAGACAGAACTTTAAGATACATGTATCATATATTCCTATAAAAATTCACAACTATAAATCCTTATCTATATTTTTAATTTTTTTTCTCTCACCAAAATACCAACCATATTTCTCTTTTGAAATGATCTTAAGGAGGTATCCCGAAATAGAGGTAATTGTCTTACCAAACCTATTTATATTTTATTCCTTCTTATATTACCATTAAATATATGGTATTTATTATAAAATAATACATATATTATCCTAAAAACGATGAGATTAAATGATTATTATAAATATACCATTTTAAACCTTCATTCAATTAAATGGTAAGTGTTTTTATGATGCATGTGTACGTACAACTCAATCTCTCCACATAGTGGTACAATTAATTTTCCATCAGAATTTTCATGGATTATAATTTTGATGGGTTCAATGTTTATATATGATATTTATGACATAATTATAAATTTATAATAAAATACTAATTCTAAATTCTCACCTTCGAAACTGATGAACAATGGTTATGTCCCTCGTCCATATGTGTAGACTACAAAATCCATGATATCATGTGATGTGTTTTTTATTTATATTATTCATGTAAGTTAATGAGGATGAATATGGTTAATATATAATATTTATATGGTATATTAATGTATCTATAATGGTGAATTATTATTCACAATTATTTTGTTCTATCCATTGAAAAATTAAAACACCATTCATGTGTACATAAAACCTACACTCTCCAGAAAAGGATTAATTCATTCTTAATATCTACCATTATGGATGACACTAAATATAGGTTTATAATTAATATTTATTATATTATAATAATTGATGTTATTATTTTATATAATTATAAACAATATAAATATATTATAGAGTTGTTTAGGAATCTTTTGAAGCAACTGGAAGTGAACATGAGATGTTTTTGTCTCCCATTTAGTTTTGTGGGACACAAGCCATAAGCAACTAATTTTTATTTTGTGTTGTTCTTATAATTACCTAAATGTATTTTATAATTTATCTTATTAAAATTATGTTAATTTATATGCCCATATATTTTTAGTTCAATCATGGGACATGTGATTTTAATGTTACCAAATTGGTATGGGTTTTATGTTGTAATCTAATTCTTTATCATGATTGTTTATGATTACATTTTTGATGATAATGTCTTATGATATATCTATCACTACAAATTCTTTGGTATTATCTACAAAATAAAATTTTGTCATTTCATTTTACATACCTTATTTTCTTAAGAGACCTATTTTATGTTTTAGGAATAATCAAATTTATTTCTCTCTTTGTCCAAAAAACCATTTTCATCCATATATATGTTTTATAAAAATTTAATATATAGTGTTTTTAATATTCACCTATGATCATTCATAGTCATTTTTAACCATGTTTTAATTTTTAAAACATGTCACAAAATCAAAATTATATTTTTTTATGAATGTGGATATTAATTTTGTTTTACAAATTTATAAAAAGAATGTTTTATTTTAACTTATATGGAATAAAAAGAAATTTCAACCATCATAACCACTAAATTCTTTGAAACATAATTTAATTGTTTTTGGAATTATTTTAAAATAATATGTTTTTTATAATATTTTGGAAATTTATTTATTTTAATTAATTTATATAAAAATTGAAATGTTATTTAAACAAAAATGAGTAATAAGATATAATTCCAAATTATTGATTCAAATAAGATGAAATAATTTTATGTTGATCATGACTTACAAGGGTTATGATCAAATGATAGAATCCATAATAATTATATAGATGGTATATATTTATGATGAAATTTTTTTTATGAAATCAATTTTTCTTCCATTAAATGTGATAAGATGAAATGTTTATCAACCTCATTTCTTTTCATGCATTCTGATATTTTGAAATTTTTATGATCTTATAGAACACCTATATTTGATTTTAATTATGTTAATAATGGTAAAAATATATCATACCAATTTTTTGGTATTGGCTAATGTTTTTTATTCTTAAAAGGTACTTGGGTGGTTATCCCAAGCCCAAAATATGGTACAATAGAGGTTATCCCAAGATCAAAGCCAGTACAGGGGTTGTTAACTGATGCCTAACATGTTATGAATATAGTAGTGGGTAGCATCAGAATAAGGTATTATATTAATATGTGTATTAAAAAATACCATGATTTTTTCCAATGTTATGATATTATTGATTATCTTATAATCATACATTATGATTCTTCTCTTAATTGATTCCATGATTTATTCCATGACTCAAAATTATGATCAACGATATATATGGGATGTGTTTCAAGTGATAAAATAATGATCTAATAATCTTATTATCCGGTTATTCTTATGTGATCATATAAATATGTGTTTTTACATTAAATAATAATTATAATTCCCCATTTATTATGAAAACTTTTCGAATGTTTTGAATAAAGGTATTATATATGGTATCTCTAAGAATGATTATAGTTATAACGGACTATGTGGAAAATGATTTAGTTCACAAATAGAAATTTTTTTACATATCCATGTTCCTCATAGTGTTTGAAATATAAGATCCTCACATGTATTGATATGTTATGTAATGAATATTCATCTATTAAAATGTTATAACATTGTATGAAAAGTTTGGTTCTCTATAGTTGCTACCCAAACATTCTTTAGTTAACCACTAGATACCAGGATGAGATAAATTTAATAATAACCCCAGGGATAAAAATATGTATAATATAAATTACTATTGTGTTTGTAAAAATCACCATTGACCTTTGATAAACAAGTTTTTACATTGAATTAAAATAAGATCTCACAATTTAGACATCCTGTAAATCATTTTTATCAAATATTTGGTTTCACTATATTATTAATGATGATCAAACAATATTTATTGATTTTAATATATTTTTGGATCATAGATGAATAATATTAATGAAATACACAATTGAAATTTGAATTATATTCCACCATAGAAACAAAATATTATGAGATATGGAAAGTAAAACATTATTTTTATGCTTAAAAAATTTTATTAATTTATGAATAATTCTTTGTTTCCAAACAAGGAAATTTGAGAACAACATTCTATTGAGTTATTCATAGGAAAACATAAAAATTAATTTATAGGGTACAAATATCCACTAATTAATTTTTCATTAATCAATACAATTGAAATGATATTTTCAATTCTCTAATGTTTAGATCATGAAAATTTTATTTTTGGTTTTTATAATTTGGTGGGAGAAGTAGATCAATGGTCAAATCTTTTCCAAAACATATGGGAACAAGATAGGCTAGAAAACATGGATTGTTATAAATTTATTGTATTATTTCTCAATATTATCATTCATCATATTCATTTAAGAAAAATAAATAAGTAATTCCATGAGATAAATACGATATATGATGAATGTGCTGGTACATATGAGGACAATTTTACAAAAAAATAGAGGTTTTTTTTCTAACATTATCATCCAACCTAAAATAAAGGTTGATTGATTATTTATTCTCTAAAAAACAAGTTGTTGAAATGATTTTTCCAAAAGTGATTTCATTAGCTATGATGAAATCATTTTATATGCTATCAAGGTAGAAATGGAGAATGGTGTTACACATAATTATCATAGTTCAGATAAGAAAAGAATGATTAAATTCATTTGAAATTCTAAAAACCCTATAGATAAGAATACCATACATCATTTATACTCAAATTGTGTGAGGAAACATATAATAAATAATTATAAGTGGGTAAATATATGATTTATGTTTTGAAAGTAATAACATTTGGTGAATGTATATTGATGTGATGTGAATAAGTAATATAATTATACAAATAAATAGAAATATTAAGATATTATTTAACCCACAATCTAGTGAACCAAATTCCATGATTATAGGAATTATGATTAAGGGAGGCAATTTTATGTTTAATCAATATGATCATTTTTAGTAACATCTTATTCAGAAAGGGAAATATTAGGATATCATAATTATTGATAATGGTTTTCATGATGATGTGGTGAGTGAAACAATTAGCATATATGTACAACAGAAAATGTCGTATTTGATTGTGGAAAAACAAGATAATTTATTTCTATATAATTCATTATGGGTATTATATTTCCACCAAAATTATTCGATTTTTAATTATACGTTAAAAATATATAGACTAATGTACAAACATCACATATTCTAGATACTTGAGAATATAATTCACTTTCCTTCATTAACAAAGATCATATAGATTTTTTTAGAGAGTTCGGTGATATCACTAACATAACAATATAATATGATACAAGAATCTCAATATACATTTTTTTCCAAAATTTTAATCATCTAAAATAAATAATTATTTCATTTTTTTAAAATATTCCAAAATTTTAACTTCACTTCATCCAGTATTATATCCATCGATAAAACATAGTGAATTTTTTTAAAATAATGGATTATAACAAAAGTATCAATATGGGACCTAAAATAGATAAATTTTATATTCTATTGAAAATCATGAACACCCATTATATGAATAACTTTTCCTGATTTATTTTTTTTAAATGAAATAAAGCCCTTTTAAATGATGACACACTAACATTTTCTCTCAATGAAAACCATTAAAATCATTAAGAATAAATACACATTTTTGGAAACATGGAGAATAACAATCAATATCCATTTTAAATCATTGAGGAAAATAACTGGTACCCAGTAAAAGCTATAGGGTAGACCCTTTTGTATCTCCCTCATTGATCCCTCAAAAATGTACATTAAAAAATTCATTATAGTGATATCTAAGAATATCCACCGTGTAAGCTATGATGGGATCACATGGATCTATTTTATAACATGAAATTTTTAAGCTATATCAAGTTCACAAGTGATATATAATGAGGATCAACACTTTATATAAGTTGTATCAAGCTGAACAACTTCAGAAATAATTATTATGTACTATATAAATTTTTTTATGATTACCCAATTTTTCAAAAAAAAACTTGGGGAAACCATTTTAATAAATTATAAAAAACATTTAGATATAAAAATAAATTTTTTACTTAAGCAAGCATTTTCAAAACCATATCATCCAAAAAACATGGAAGGAGTTTTTATTTGAAGAATACATGAAAACATATAAAAGAATGTAATTACTAAATTATGGAAATGCTGATAAAAAAAGTTCATGTCAATATATATGATAAAATAGAAAATTACTTTTCCCTCTTTTAATGAATACCATTTGTTATTTTAAAATAATAATTTTCGAAAACCATTGAAATGGGTGAATGAAAATCAATTAATAAAATTTAAAACTACACTCCTAATAAGTAAATAAAATTCATTGAAAATAAACCATGAAAAAAAATAAAGTAATATTAAAATAATTGAGGTTTTAGGATTGAGTGTGATTTAATTCTTTCGGTTTATGTTTAATATACATTTTTCTTTTCTAACATTGTTAAAAAAGGGTTGAAAAGGGATCATTATTAGATGATTATTAAAATAAATGAACTTACCTTGAGTCAAACCAATCCTATGGATTGATTTTATTTATCTGTAAAAAAATATGTTAATTTCATACTTTCTTAAAAATATTTTCAATTTTAAGATTCCCTTATTTATTTAAATATCAAGATATATACAATTACTTAACTAATTAAATACATATCGGGGAATTTTGATGATATTCGACTACTATTTTAGAAATGAATTTAGTCAGTTACCTCTGGTAAAAGAGGATATTATTATACCATCAATAGACTAATAATAATTTCAAAAGTGTAATTTTTTAAAAATAAATTATACTTATAAATCCAACCGTTAAATATGTTTATTTAAAATTAAATATATCACATTCATTGAGGCGGTTGGTGGAATGTATGTATAAGTAACGTTTCTATTTAAAAAAATCCATTGTGGAATGTATGTTAGAATTATTTTATATTTAAATAATGATAATTATATGATATATATAATATTATATTTAAAAATATCCTTATATATATGATCTGTTAGTTCCAATGATGAAAAATTAACCACATTGCTTCATAGAGGTGGTAGTCTACACGTGCACATGAATGGTGATATCATTTTTCGATAAATGTATAGGTAAAAGGATAAATGATATATTTTATTTTCATAGTGATGAATATATAATTAATATAATATATAAATATTAATTCCCCCATTATAATAAATCTATGAGTGATGGTGACAGAAAAAAATTATATTAGTTTGTATGGTGGTAGCCCACCATAAACATGAATGGTGGTTTTATTTCCCATTTGATGGAAGTGGAGATGGATATGTGTTTTCATATTAAAATAACGACACCAAATTATATGAAATATATTTTTTTATTTTATATTCATCAATTAGAATATTTAATGTATGTGGAAGAAGAGATAAAAATAGGGAACCGATATTAAAAATTACAATTCTTCTTCGGACAACCACTTTTCCTTTACACGTAAACACCATTATGTTTAGTGTTCTACCCGATATAAGGCCTCTAGAATGTGGGTATGTATTTTGTGAAGGTTTTTATTCCAATAATGTAAAAAATGAAAATTATTTTGAATTGAGAATTACTAGAAAGAGTATGTACCCTTATATAAAATAGGGGAGGGGCACTCTCATAATTTAAAAAAATATTGAATTAATATAATTTAATTTTGATTTCCAAAAGACTAAATAATTTTTTTCAAATAAAAGATTAGTATGGACAGAAATACAAAAATAAAATAAAATTTTAACTTATTTAGGTAATATTTTAACCTATATCATTGTTTTGAAATCCATAGCAACCCATTTCAAACATACCATAACAACAAGGATTTTTATTATTTCATGGTAAATATAGTTAATATTAATGGAAAAAAGGTGCATAAATGGACCATGGATGATATTATGAATAATATAATAATAAAATTTCTAAATTTATATTTATTAGAAATTTATAACCTTTTAATTTAATATTATTTTATAAAATATATCATTAATGTTAATTTTTAGAAATATTAATTATATTGATTTTAATTACCGAAACAAATAAAGTAAAATTACAACAAAATATTTTATTATATATATATCAGGTCATGTCAGTCTTTAAAATTCAAGTATTGTATTGATTAATTAGGTATTAGATTATTATGGATAAAACTGACTCATAAAATAAAATTATGTCAAATGTTAGGGCATTTTTATTGTCCTTATCATTTTATTTTTATCTTTAATTATGTAATTGGCCATTTTCTATGGAAACAATAACTACTAAGGTTAATATTAATATTAAACAAAAATAAAAGGGGCGTATTTAACAAATATGGATTCATTGATTCAAAATATAAAATCCATAATTATAAATTCAAAACACATAATTAGATGAATTTATTTTGAAATTAATCATGAAAACGTGATAAAAATGGTTTTCCAAAAAACAACCTTTTAAAATATAAAATATAATTAAATAGATATGAATTATAAAATCCACTAAAACAACAATAATTAGAATATTTTATGTCATATTTTAGTAAAACAATTTAAAACCATTATGAAATAAAACATTTCATTGTAAATGTATAGAAATAAAATATAAATTTCAATTAGAATGTATTTTTCTCTATTCATTAAAAAATAAATACTATTGAAAAATAATTTAAATTAATCCTATGAAAATTTTAAAATGATTCATTTAGAAATTTAATTCATATTTTCAAATATAAATTATAAACTTTATAGAAATGAATTTTAATATTCACTACAAAAATATAGAAAGTAAAATTATAAAAATCATTATTGAGGTCTAAAATTAATTTACATAAAAAATTACGTATTTAAAAATAATTATCTATTACATAATAAATTATTAGGAAAATTATATATATTTTATAATTAGGTTAGTACTATTAATTTATTCTAGTCTAATGGCTAGTTTATAATGATCACACTTAAATAAAAATAATTTATTTTTCGTTTAAGATCGATGTTGTTTGTCATATACTATATAGACCAAAATATTTTCTTTTGAAAAATATTATGATATTACATTCTACCACTTTATAAAATTTTATCAACATTGGTTTAATTTTGGATCAGTAACTATGGTTTGGATTCTCTAAATGGTATTTTAAAAACCAACATCTGAAATATTGTCAATCTGAAATTCTCTTGAAAAGTGGTAAATAGAAGTATGAAGGTGATCTAGAACATAAAATATTAGGTCTTAAAGTATGATAAAATAATTAAGAAGTAAAACAATTCATATATTAGAAAAAACATAACTCCCAAGGAATGATAAATATTTATATAGAATATTGTCAAAATAATGTTCACCATCACAAAATAATAAATTTGAGATGGGTATAAAAGGACATTGAATTTTTATAAGAAAAGTACCAAGATAGAATTTATTTCAATATAATATTCCTAGAGTTGATGAATTCATGTTTCAATTATTCTAAAATCATATGGAAATACACTAACATTGCAAATAGAGTCCTATACATCAATATATTTTTACCACATTCCCATATTTTTATCCAAATTATTATTATTCAAGATACATTGTTCATGCCGGATGTAGTTGAATCAACTTCTAATGGACCAAAAAATCTATATAATGTCAACAATATATTTTTATAATATTTATAAATCAAACAAAACCAAATGTTAGGACAAGTTAATATAATTCCCATGTTGAATAAACCATCATACAAAAATATAACTTAAAATTTCAAATTTAACAATATTATCCCTAGTAAAGCATAGTTCATTCAATATATAATGATGCATGAAATTTATCAAAAATATATTAAAATATATTGAAAACCAAAAATAAAAAGTATTTGATCACAATACCTTCCAATACTAATTCAAAATTAATTCTCAAATAACATTAATCACACTAAAAGTCTCATTAAAAAAATTAAATATCCTGATAATATAATATATTATATATAAAAATAATATTCACAGATAACATTTTTCTACATAAAACCACATTAAAATAATATATTCCTCTGAAATATATTTCAACTGTTATTCTTAAGAAAAATATAATGATATTGGTTTACCTTAGTCATATAATGCTCTAAAAATTTATAGTGACCTTCATTAAAAATAATTATAATCACTTGATCACTAAACAAATATCCAATTTCATGGTTAGATATAAGGAAAAAATTGTTAAAAAATTATCATAAACATTATTTATTGGTTTATTTAAACAAATAAAAATTTCCATCGAACAAGGAAATTACGTAGGCTACTGGTTGTTGATTTAACCATGACACCCTTTAGTTCTGGGTTTAGACACCGTGGCCATTCCAAATTCACAGAGTTCTTTCCTAACTTATGTGTTATAATTTTTCTGAAATATTATCATTATAACATTCCTATATATGTGAGAAACAGAATCCAAAATAACTTTAATATATTCAACATTAAATAAATTTTTTTAACATCACAGATGATATAATAACTTTCATTTTTCGTCACAAAAAAATAATAAACCATAATTACATCAAAACCAACGATCATATAAGCCCTAATGAATATAAATAACTTTAAACATTTGTCCTAAAAATTAAATTTAGATTCATCATAAATTAACTTTCCACAACAAAATATTTATTTTATTATATTCCACAAACATCAATCAAAACTCAATAAATGTTTTCTAAAGAATTATCATCATCAAAATAATGTTAATTCTATGAAACTTATGGTTTATAGAAATCGACCATAACTATTGAATCCTTTATATGTAGAATCCATAATCATTTATATTTATATATAATCTATTATCCATGATTTTAAATAGTATTCCATAATATTTTATTACTAAAAAATTATATGAATCATTTTCATTAATTTTAAAATGTAAAAACATAAACCAAATAATCATATATTCCTTTTATATGTCATTTTGATTTACCTCATCTTTAATAGTAATGAAAATTAGATTTTTTAAACATTTATATTTATGGACATAGTGATCCCACTACAAGGCATTCCCACAAGGAAATATATTTTCATAAAGGTATTTCTCTACATATTTAAAACATTCAATTATTACCTATGTGAATACATCATTCCTCATCATTGATTTTTTGAACGCTTCTTTTTTAATTGGATTATTATTTCTTTTTTATTTCATTTACTACATATATAATATTTTTTTGATCCTTTAAACAATTTTATTTGGTGATTCATATCACAATTTTTGTCATTAAATAGTTTACCTATATAATCATTATCACGAGAACGTCAAGGGGGATTCCTTTCACTCATATAATTAGGATACTCACAAAGTATCAAATTATTAATAATTACTCAGGGTATTTGTTTAGGAATAACGACAATCGTTCTCATTATATCTCCCATTCCATTTTATTTTTCATTCAGAATACCACATATTTCATTTGAATCCACTATTAATTTGTTTACTTCAAGATCAATCAATTTGAAAAAAACTACTGCTATAATATAAAATAAATCATAATATACAATCGTATAATAATGATGAAAATTAATAAAACTTTGTTCATGCTATCTCAAAATCATTAATTTTATCTAAAATTATTATGATTCTCTATAATATAATAAACATTGTTGTTTTATATGACTTGAATCTTCTTCTCAAATGACATACTTACCTATAATATTTTCTATACCATTATTTGAAAAAATAAGTATGGACTCATCCTCAAATATTACATATTTTACTAACGTTGAATTATAATTCCTATAAAATTATTCCCAAATGAACCTTTAGAGTTTTAACATTTTATAGTTAGGCCGGAACTCTTACATGACAATCAAATATATTACAATGATATCATTTATACACAATGTTCATTTTTTTACAATATTTAACATTTTTTTAAAAACATGATTTATTTTTATGAAAAATGATAACAACATTCAACATGAATTCTTCATTTCATTTAACCATCAATAAATTTTATGAAAAAAATTGAAAAAATTTCTATTGAGAAAAAAATTATTTATGGGACATTAATGGAAGAAACATGTCTATATAGTGAAAACATGAATCCCTGGGTAAGTTTACCTTTATCTCAATGAACATTTTCAAAGTGAAATAATTATCACTCACATGGAAAATGAAATCAAATATTTTCTCAATGAAGACCATTAATCTCCAATGAATAAAAGAAAAATTCCCTTTTGAAAACATTTAGAATCACATTCATAACCTTTTTTATACCAATATCTGAAATAACTAAATCCTATTTATATTTATTGAATAATCCATTCTGAAAAACCTTCCTTATTTCATAAAATGACAAGGTAAATCAACAAATTCATTGGAGATTTATCTGGGCATACACTTCATATAAGATATAATGTGAACATATAGTTCTATCTATGACAACATAATGTAAAATATATATTATGCTCACCATTGACCAATAATGGTGATCAATCCTACGTATATGCTGCAAATGGCTCACCTCGTCACACATAATGATCATGCACTATATAAAAAAACTAATAATTTCATTTTTCCAGAAAACCACCTTTTAAAAAATCATTTACCCCCATATGAAAAAATCCATTAGATATCAAGATACCCATTTTTTAAAATCATTCTCAATAAAAAATATCCTAAAAATGGAAATAGGGGATTCCTTTGAAGAAAACATGGAATCTAATAAAATAATAAAAATACGAAATAACATTTAGGGAAGAGAAAACATTTTTTACACTTTATATGGTAAAATATAAATCTCATTTTTTCCTTTTATAATGAAATTTATACAATCTCTAAAAAATCCAATTTTAAAACCACTGAGATTATGTCATAAAAATTCATTTATTAAAATCTAATAAACAACCACATAATAAATTAACCATTTTTATTGAAAATAACATCAGAAATATATATTTGAATGTCCAAGTCAATTTGGAATTTTGTTAGTCAGAAATTATGTTATGTAATTTATTTTAATAATACAATTCTAATGTGTTTTGTAAGAATAGTCTGAAGGGGAAATTAAATAGATGTTTTTTAAATGATAGTCCTTTACACTAAGTCTGATATTCCTCATTTGTTATTTATCATAAAAAATAACAGGAATATTTAAATTTAATACATTATTTGAAATTTTTTTAATTTTATTATTCCATTATTTCATTTAATACCAAGTTCTATAAAATTACATAATAAATAAATACATGTTGGGAATTTTGAAGATATCTATTTATAATGTCAGAAATGGAATAACTATATTGAATATGGGAAAATTAGTCATTATTAAACCATATCTAGAATAATTATCATATAATAATTATATTTTTTATTAATAAATTGAACTATTTAATCCTAAAAATAAATATGGTTATGTAAAATGAACTATATTGCAATCATAGAGATGTTTGGTCAGGAGAACACAGAAGTATCATTTCCATTTTTTAATGATTAGTAGGGAATGAAGTAATTTAATATTTTACATTTATATAAGGTGAAAAATATAATGAATATAATATTAAATATTTTACTATACTTATATATATATAATCAATGTGATGTGGTGATGAAAAATGAATCACATCTCTTTGTGGAGGAGGTAGGCCACATGTACCCATGAATGACATTATAAATTTCTAGTAAATGGAATTTTAAGAAAATAAATGAAATTGAATCTTATTTTAATGACAATACATTCCTTAATATCCTATAAAATTATTAATTTTATCATTGTAAAACATCTATTAGAGATGGAGATGGAAAGAAAATTAAATATGTTCTTGAGGTGAGGTCTAACATACACACAAATTATGGTCTTGTTTCCCAAGTGATGGATGTTGAAATATATATTTCTATTTAAATTAATCAAACAATACAAATTTATGTTGAATATAAATATTTATTATATATTCATGTTTATAGAATATTTAAAGGATCTATAAATGGAAATGCAATAGAAAAAAATTTAAAAACTAAACCACCTCTTAAAAAAACCACATATTCCTTACACCTTAAGACCACTATGTTTGTAGTTATGACCAATATAATTCCACCATATTGCGAGGAGTTATTTTATGAAATTACTTTTGTGGATATTGGCCAAAACTAAAGTTATATATAGTGTTATATAATGCGATGAATATGTGCCCTATATAAGAGAGGGGAAAGGCACTATTGGATGTTTAAAAAATATAAAATTAATTTAATATACTTTTCAATTTAAAAAAACGAATTAAAAGGAATATAGGATTATTGTTGGTCTTAATAGTAAAATAATAATAATATTTATGAATATTTCGGTAAAATTTCTACCATTATCATTTTGTTTTAACAACTAGTTAACTCCTTTCACATATACCATGCCAATAACAATTTTATGAATTTTTGGGTTAATATAGTTAATATTAGTGTAAAAAAGTCCCATAAATGGAAAATGGAAGACATTATAAAATTTATGATATTAAAATGGTCTAAATAATAATTTTATAGATTATATATCACTTAACAAAAAGTTGTTTATTATAATATATCATTGATGTCAAATTAGAAAGATTCATTATATATAATCTAATAATGTCAAGGCAATAAGTAAAATACAAACCAAATACTTCAGTATACCCCAAATATGTATTGGTAATCAGGAGAATTATTGAATAATATTAAGTATCTCCAATTTTATTTATTTTAATATTTTTATTATCATTTATTTTATTATTTAAATAAAATAATAATTAATATGTTAGTATTGTGTAAATTTGGAAGTTCATTATTTATTCACTAAATATTAAGAATAAATTTTTACAATGAATTTAAATCATTTATATTTTAAAAAATAAAATTAATAGAGATTCTATTAAAATTTTATTAATAATCATATATTTAAAAAACAATAGTGTGATACTTTTTATATTTTTTTCAATTAAAATATAATAAAAATCAAAATTCTCCTCCAAATGGTAAATAAATTTAATATACCCTCATATTTTATTATTATGTATGAAATTTACTCATCAAATAACATTTATTCTAGTTTTAGGGTCATTCTATTGTCCTTATGTTTTTTAACATTAATTCCATATTTACACTTTACCGTGATAACAAAAATTACTAATGTCGCAATTCATATTGAACAATAAAAGGGTCCAATATTTGAAATATCAACCAATATAGATAATATTTTTCAAATTTAAGAATTAAAATTTAAAATTTAAATTTAATATTAAATCAACAAAACACATAGAAATTTTTTTTTCGAAAAGAATACTTTTAAATATTTAATTTTTTTACTAATTTAATGATTATGATCTATTTTTAAAAAAATAATTTGACTAATTTGATTTAAAATTTACTAATTGAATTTTAAAACCAATAGAACTATAATTTTTCTTTTTAATAAATTGTAAATAAAATTCATTTTTCAAAAAGATTGCATATTTTTCAATATTCAATAAAATAAATTTTTCTAAATAATCCTATAAAATAAATCTTCATGTAATTTGGACATGATTAATTGAAATTTTATATTTCTTTTGTAAAATTAATTTTAAAAAATTTCTTGGAATTATTTATAATATTAACTTATAAAATGATTGAAAATCAATTTATAAAGAATTTTTTTTAAAAAAATAAAATTAATTTACTAAAATTAATTTTATTATTACCAAATAAAAAATTTATACATTTTAAATTCCATATAAAATTATATATATTTCATAACTCCTTTAATACAATTCATTCCTTCCAGTTTAATGACTGTTTTATAATGGTCACACTTAAATAATTGTAATTAATTATTTGATTAAGTTCAGTGTTTCTTATCATATATGTTATAGAACATTATCATTATTTTTTATGAATAATATGATATTACAGAAAACCATAGTTGTAATATTATCAGCTATTATTTCTATAATTATACTTCTATATTTTTTATAAATAATTGGATATTATAAAAAATCATAATTGAAAAATTATTAAATATGATTTCTACAATTATTCTTCATTTGATGTTATTTTGGAATGTGATTCCTGATAAAAAGTTATCATCTAAGTGGTTGAGTTCGATGTTATTTTTAGAACAGATTACCATTCATTACATAAATCCAACATTAAATCCCAATCATGGGAAGACAAGTTTAATATTTTAAATAAAACTATGACCATTTATTAGGGTTATAATAAATAAGAAATTACGATGGAAATCAAAACCATGGAATGAGTCTTGATCCAAATAAAAATGGTCATTTATCTCATATGGTTAGGGAGAATCTCAACACCGATGATATTCCTATGGTACATGAGTCTGTCAATTTCTTTTTTGGGAGATATTCTTAATCATCAACAAAATTTTAAAGTTGTGTTTTGAATAGAACTCAACCATTTTTCTACTCCGATTCAAAATAATCCATATATAATGACCCCAATTGAGTGGAAGGAATTGAAATAGAAACTCCAAGATAATCAAGAAATGGGATTCATTCAAGAATGTATGTCACTATGGTGTTCACTGATTCATTTTTTTATGAAGGATGATATGTCAATGTGACTATTCATTTATTATTGAGAACATAAAATAATAACTATGAGGATGAAATTTCCCCTAGCTTGTATTGATGACTTCTTTGCTCAAATATGTCATGTTGAGATATCATCACTTTACTGTCAATAAAGCGGATATACCAAAAACTGTATTATGAAAAAGGTAGGGAAAATATTAATATATAGTGATTCCTTTTAGTCATACTAATTCCACTGGTATCTTAATGGATTTCATTAATAAAGTACATAGAGAAAACTTTGATCAATATTTAGTAATCTATATAGACAATATTCTTATACAATAATATAGAATGGGTGAATATGAAGATCACCAGTGGATTATAATTAAGCTCATAATGATAGAGAAGCAAACTGAAAAAACATTAAAATGTCTAAATATTAGCTAAAACACATTCACTTGTTTATTAATATAATCGCATGTGAGGTTATATCTATTGTTCCTTCAATGATATAATATATAAATCATTGGACCCTAAAATAAATAGTTTCAAAAAACCATAGTTTCATTTGTATTAAAAAAAATTAATAGTATATGACCAATTTATTATAACTCTCTAATCCAGATACCATATAATATCTTATGGGAGTGAAGTAATATAGGATAGCTGATTGTGAGGAATAATTCAATGAACAAATAAGAAGGTTAGTCGATACACTTTTATATATATTACACTGAATTATATATGGGGTTTTAAAATATATTGATGCATTGAAGAATGTATTGTGATGTTAACTCATGAAATGTGATATGGTTTTAACTTATACATCTAGAATATTTAAAGTTCCAGAAAATAATTACCAAAATAATGAATTCAATCTAACCATGGTTATTTTTTCATTAATGATATGGATGAATTATAATTATAGAAAAATGTGTCATATACCCAAAATATCAGGGCATATCCGTTTTTATTAATAAAGGGATAAGGGGGACAACAAGGTGAAAGATGCGGACTTACAAGCACACATGCCATCATACCCAAGGTGAGCCAATGAAACGAAGAACATAATATTAAAATTCACATTTTTAGGGAGTTTCATAGTCCCCATCCCAGTCAAGATCATAATCAAGGGGGCCATGAGACCTGGTGACCATAGATGGCTTCAGGTATGAGAAATCCTTTCTCGGTCTCGATTTCTAAGGAGTAGCAGGTTGGTCATCATCCTCAATAACAATTATCCCTTTGGGAAAGACCCAAATGAAAGTTAGTTTTTTGGGGGAGTCATCCTCTATATCACCCCACATTCCATGAATGCCTTGCATTTCCATTAACCTAGGAATTTCCATTTCGGTCTTAGAAATCGTCACGCCATCACTCGATGTTTGTTTCTTCACATACATAGGGCTCAAGCCTATATTGAGTTCATGCAGTGTAGTGTTGCACTCCTCTATTTGATGCATCAAAAAATTGGGCTCCAAATCCTTGTCCACTTGGGGATCTCGTACAATTTTCACATCATCCTACATTTTTGAAGAATTAGCTGGTTGCTTCCTCACCTTCTTCCTACAAGAAGTCTCATGATGCCATTTTGATGAGATAAAAGTGTATAATAGATTTTTACAACACAACTCTTTGACAATTCTGGTAACTTGATAGTTAGGATAGAAGTCAGGAAGTCTCTCATAATCCACCTACAGAGATATATTATCTTCTAAGGTAGACAAGAATATATTATGAATTAGTCATGTATTTAGATCAACTTCCACCAGATCCCTTGCATAGTGGCCAAATTTCACAGCCTCGGTGGTCATGTCCATTTTAATTGGAACACCACCTAGAGGAAATGTAAAAAAAGAATGATAGGATGCCATAAGATCCAATAAAGGTCAATAATTTTAATCCAGACCTGAAACCTTCTATTTTTTAATAGATAAATGGTTTGAATGAAAATTCCATTCTTGAATACATACCATACATGTCTTCAGAGATATTGATCTGAACCCCCAACCTCTCAGATTGAGATCCTCTGATGGAAAAATTAAATCAAAAAATACATGTCCTATAGATATACATCTCCAATCATAAAACACACAGGAGTAGGTTAGTTTCCATACTAAATCATCATTCCTCAAAAATTTTCCTCCACATGGAAGAACAAGACCGGCAATAATTGAATTCTCACAGATCTTAAATCTGTCAATAATAGCCTCCCTATTGGAAACAATGCGGGAAGTGTCACCATTACTAATAATACATTCAGAAATATTATCACGCACAAATGTGAAATGCCTTCTATCAGAATTCCTTCCAATTCCTCCAGGACCCCTAATGGATTTACCTGCATCCATCAATTTACCTGATGAATGCATGGTATCCATCATGACCATCTCCGCCTTTTCTACTGCAAGTCAAGACAACCCATCAATAGGGAAACTCAATGCCACTTTTCTCTTCAATGCTGAGTCCATGGGGTGATTTTCATTCACCCGCCCCTCTGCAAGTCGAGATAACTCTCAATCCAAAAGCACATTTCATTGCGAAACAGACCCCTTCAAATTAGGTTCTGCCGCCTCGGAACCCTTCACCACCACAGGTGGCCGGAAGTCAGATGTGTACACCATCGATTTATGCACGACATACGATCCCTCTAAATATGTGTTGACTCCCACAAGAATGTCAAACTCATCAACCAAAATGGAGATATGTTTCTTATCATTCGACACTAAGCCTAGAGAAACCCGTAGGTCACCCAGAGCCTCACGAGAGACCACCAGAATCAGATTTGGTAAAGATGTAATGATCTCCATCGCAGCAGCTACAAAAATCTTAGAACTGGAATTTAGAAGAGCGATATGAGCCGCCCATGGAGACATCAGGATATCTACACCACTGAGCAGGGTGGAACCAGGAAAATGATGAAGAGCCATCTCTGAGGAAACCTAGATCTGTAGAAGACCAAAATCAATATGAGGGGAGGATCTCCAGACCCATACCATCGTCTCAATGTAGAAATATATACCTTCAATAAATGAGTTATATATATAATGAAAAAATTATAATGTTTATATTTTCTCAAATAGAGCTCAATATGTTGCAATTAATATATTTATCATAGATTGCATATTTTTAAGGCTTAATTCATTACCTCCCTAGGAATGAAAATAAGGTTGTAAAATATTTGAGTTAAATGATCATTATAGATTATCTAATATAAGGATACAAAATGATGAAATATTAATATAGTTTCAGAGGATTAAGGAAAAAAAAATTAATAATGGGGAAAATAATATATAAATTGAATGAGTGTTCAAAAACCTATCCATGAATGGATTAATATCTCATTGACGAAAAATGTAAAGGAATAGAATATGTTGAGAATGTTTTAGAGTTAATACATTATTTTGGTGGAGTAAAAATATTATAATACCTTGTTTTGTACCCTCCATGCTGGTATTGAATATGGAGATGTTGGATGAATCTCATATTTCTACATTACCAATTAATCAATGAGACATAATGAGGATTAAATATTTGAAAGAGTATTTTTGGTGGGAAAGTGTAAAGAGGGACATTGAAGAGTTCTTATCATGGTTCATAGGCTTTCATCATGATAATAATGAGATTCAAAATTCTAATGTGATGTTACACCCATAACCCATACTTAAATGTAAATAGGTAAACATCTCCCTAGATTTTGTGATTGGAATCCCCAAAATGAATAAAGGGATCGTTTCCATATGGTTTTTTGTCTGCATCATTTCAAATTCAGCACACATCATTTACATTAGTGAATATCCAAATATGGATCAAATTTCTAATATATATATAAGGAACTGGTAAGGCTTCATTGGCTATTTCATTCCATTTTATGTGATTAGGATCTGCAATTTTCCTTGATGTTTTATTGAAGTAATCATACAGCTCTGAAAACACAATTGAGTTTTAGTATAGTGTGTCATTAATAGATAGAGGTATAAACTAATATAACTATTTAAACACTTTATTATGTTCTTATAGATTTATCTATGGAAATCAATAATAGATAATATTATCACCTTCCTTTGGGGAGTTTTCATAAAACAATATATTTCACTACATCATTTAAATTGATCATAATAAATCCCTCTATTGTTAAAAGTTTAGAACTATACTTTGTTTTAAATAATATGGAGAAATAAAGCTATAGGATAATTTAAAAGAGGATGAAATGGATAAGAAGGTTAGATCTTTTCAATAGTATAAAAGGAAACATAGAGTCGGTAAAAGAGTTATGATTAAAATTATCATAATGATTTGGAGTTTGAAGATGGTGAAAATATTTTCATAAGAATATCTCCCTTGAATAGGATTATGATATATTGAATGAAGGAATATTAATCACTAGGTATATTTTCCCCTTTGAAAACATTGATTGTCTTTAGATGAGAGTTTAATTATTTCCATTTAAACTAAATCCCTATGAAGTACATTATGTGTTCCCAGTTCTTCTACTAGGGAAAAACATATCTGATCCTTAAAATTTACTGATCTTAGAGTTCATATCATAAGGGTATGATCACCCTTATGAAGAATAGAATGTAGACTTTTTGAATCAGAGAGAGTGTCTTCTAACAAATACCAATCATCGGTAAATGTTTTTTTAGGGAGACAACCAATTCAGGGAAGGAATGTGGGACCACTGGATAAACTGAAATACAGATATTTTATATATTTTCACAGTGATTAATTTTGAGTAAGAAATAAAATTTTATTGGGGTACATTATAACACCTTGAGGTTTTATGAAATTTTATTATTCAAATAGATTAATTTCTTTGATTACATGCATTGTATGCGACAACAAGTATAAAAAATCATTGATATACTATTAGAATATTATTATAAAATTATATCATACAACCATTAAATTTGAGGGTGTGAATAGGTTTGAAAAAAATGAAAAAAAGTTTACTTAAATTTTATAATATTAATTATTTGGTTATTATTTAATTTAAATAAAAATATAATACATTTGGAAACAATGGTGATCATTTTCTAAAAAAATAATGAGATATAATTTTATCATTTTAAATTAAATATGTCAATATGGATTAATTAATTTAATGAACTTTATACATAATATATTATGTAATATTTATTATATGTTCATCAAAAAGGCACGAGATAAAAATAAACCCTGTTTAATGTTTAAAAACATTATTCTTATGAAAAGATGTTTTTTTCGCATAATGTGAAATTATGATACAATTAATTTAATCCACATATAGTAATTGAATTTGAAAAAATAATTACACACATAGAAATATGATGTTCAAATTTAGTAAATAGGTTCAATTTATTTATTTTTTTCATTGTGAATAGAAACGTGGTAACAATTAACACCTCAAGAAATTGGTAAATATGACTAACCTACGATAAAACATAGTTATTACGTTAAAATTTTTCAAATTTTTCATATAATATGAATTTAATTATACCATTAGCTCCTTTTTAAGAAAGTAAAATTTTTAATGGAAACATGTGCATAAAAATGAGATTAAAAATATTTCAAACAAAGAAAGATACAACATGTAACTTTGTTAGTATAAATATAAATATATATATATATATATATTCACAATGAGATAATAACAATTTATTAATGAATATTGAAATTATTTTTTTGATTTAAGAAATTTTATATCATGATAGAAATTTATTTCTAATTTTTAGTAATAATATATGGACCATTAATTGATATAAAACATTGATCCCATCTTTCCCCATTTAGAAAATATTAAAAATGATTATAAAAATTTAAAAGTAATATATCTTGATCGGTTTATTCTATATCAATAATTTTTATATGTATATTTAATATTAGGGTTCAGTTAAATAATTATATTCTAATTATGTAATATTTTATTTTTGATTTCTGTCATATTAAATTAATAGTTTAATAATTTACATTATTGATATTTCATAAAAATAACAATTAATTTAGTTAAATAAATATCATAAAAATATAAAAATGGGAAAATGGGACAACATATGGACTAAAATTCCATCATATTTCTTTTTATAATCCATTTAAAATTATTTCTATTGAGAATTATTTTAGTATATTTTAATCTTTTAAAAATAATTAAATGTGTCATCTCCATCCCTTATAAAATGACATGCCTTATTGAAGTTATTCACAACACATTGAGACACATTTATCAAATAATACCAAGAATAATTTCCCTCCAAAGTGAATTTTCCATGTTTTTTATTTTTTTTATCCCCAAAATACTAACCTATATTTCATTAAAACAGACCTAAATGTGGTCTCTCGAATGAGTGGTTTTTTCCAAACCTTACTATTTCAATTTATTTACTCTTCTACCTCATATAAATCTATGATGTTTATCATTAAATAATAAATCCAGTATCCTATACATGATGAAAAATTATTATGATCACTAACCAACCCTTATGAACCATATTCCCATCAAATATAAGGTGAAATTATTTCAAATGTATATGTACAATTCACTGTCACCAAGTGGCAATGCAATTCATTTTCCATACTGATATTTCATTGATGGTTATTATGAAGAATTTATTGTTTATTTATGATATTTATGAATAATTTATTCTTATTCAAAAATAATATCATATGATCCATAATACCATTCAAAATAATGCAAAATGATATCATAAATCGTGCATACATGTGGGCATCCACCTCCAGGTATAGAGTTTATTCATTTTTTCATTTATATTTTATGTGGATGGTAAGATTGGTGAATATGGTGAATATATTTTATTTATGTGGTATAATTGTAATTTTTAAATATTAATTATTATTTAGTAATATTTTGTTCCATCCTTCAAAAAATGAAAATAGTGGTCATGTGTATGAATGACGTACCTCTCCCTGAATTGTGAAATTAATTTTATATCTCTACCATTATGGATGACTCTAAATATATATTTATAGTGAATATATAATAAATAATAATATTTTATTTAATTATTTTTTAAATTATAATAAATTAAAATTTATTATATAAGTGGTTATAACCATTTCCAAGAAAGTGGAAGATAAGGTGACAAATTTTTGTCTCACATTTATTTTGGTGATACACATCCTTATATGTGAATTTTTCATTAGAGTGGTTTATATAATGCATATTAATGTATTATATTATGGTCAATATGTAAATTATGTGAATTAAAATATCCCTAAGAATATATTTCTTTCATTGGTCTTGTAATTCAAAATTTACAAAATTCATAAGGGTTTTATGTAACAATCTCATTTTTTCAAAAATATTTATGATTAAGTTTCAAAAGATGATATATTTTGATTTACCTCTTATTGAACATATTAATTTCTTAATATTTTGATTATTTATTAAGAAATATATATTTCTCCATTAATAATCCTTATTATAACCATTCACAAGAAAAAGAATATTATTAAAAGGAAATATTCATTATATCATTCTTCAGTCAAGAAATAATTTTTTTATATCCATTATTTCTAAAAAAATAAATATGCTACTTTTATATTCTCGTATAATTTTTAAAATTATTTTTTACACATGTTTTAGTTTTTTAAAAAAATTCAAAAACAATCCTCGGTATGTTTTCCAAATGAATAAATTTGGCATATTTTTACAAAATCATAAAAGGAATGTATCCATTTGACCTTTACAGTAGGAATGGAGTTTTCTAGTGTCAAGATCATGCAATGATTTGATGATCCCATTATAATTTTATGAGGTTATTTTTAAATAAAATGTTTTAAGTAATATTTTTTAATTTTATATATTTTAAAAAACCTCTTTCAAAATAGATGGGATATTTTCATCAAGAAATGATTCAAGTGATCTTTCCAAATAATTTTCAATCTATGATGACATCCTTTAATGTTGCATTATCCATAATAGGGTTATAATCCAATGATACCATAATTATTAATTATTTGGATATATTATTATTCTTATTATATTTTTATAAAACATGTTACAATTCATTGGATTTTGAAATGATAAATGATTATGAAACCCACATCATTTTCGGGTTATAATAAGATGAATATGTTATGATATTTTGGAAAACATTTGTATTATATTTATTATGTGACATATAGCACCAATATCTCCAACCAAATCATTTGGTAATGATTACTTATTAATGACCTCAAAGGTTACATAGGAGGTTAACCCAGACACATAATGGTGTACAAGTGGTTATCCCAACCCTGAGGATTGTAAATGGGTGGTTAATCCATGAATAACATATTTGAATGTATTGGTCGGTATCCTTAACATTAAATTTTATAGTTTATGGTGTATACCACAATTCCATTTCCAATTAAAATGTTATGATCTCAATGATCATGTTATTTTAAACCCATATTATTCATTTCATATAAACAAGTATGAGTTATTACATTAATTGATATTATGATTTATGATATGAAATGTATTTTAATTGATAAAATAATTTTTTTCAAACCAATTTTCTCATTTTATGCTTATGTAAATATATATATCTCCCTTACTGGTCATTAGAGACCAATTATTTTTATGTTTCTATTTCCTAGGATATAATGATAGGTATAATATACTATATTTATTAGAAAGGAGATTGTCATGTAGAACTATGTGGGAGAATATTTAGCTCACTTATGACCAATATTTTTGCAATCTTGTATTCCAATGTGACTTTACCTATATGATTATAGATTGGATCATAATATTATGTAATTAATATTAATCTCTTCATATATCATATCTATATATGAAAACTATGTCTCACTATAGGAACAACAATATTTATATATCACATCTCTCTCTAAATCTCCCAACCATGTTAGGTTTAACAATAATTCATAGAAGGGATCATTCAATCTAAATAATTTACATGGAGGAGAACCACATTTTCATCACCATAAATTCAAGGGGTGATCAATGACATATCATTGGAGAAAATGTTTTCCTTATAACAAAGTATGTCCCATAATTTCCTCAAAAACCATTATTTCTAGTAAAAATGATATTTCCATTACATCCTTAAAATAATTAATTCAATATGAGTAGGTTTTATTATAATAAATATAACAACTGGGCATTGTTGTTGTGGTAGACACCATAACATAATGTTGTTATCGGGTCTTGGACCACCAGGTACCACTAGTTTTCCCAGAGACACATGGTCCCCTCCCTAGGCCCAGCAATATGCCGGATTGGGTCATCTGACTAATGATTGTAGCCACTGGCCAACACAAGTTCCTTATAGGGTGATTTTCCATCACTCACACACTCCCTAGGATACTTCCCAAAAGTTATACCATCGTAACAAATACTACATGAAAACCATGATTAACTATGTATTTATAATTATTTAGGCTCCCATATATAAAGGTGAACCTTATTGATATTAGTCATATCATTTAGTCGTTTAACCCGTTATCATTCCGGGAGTTACATCCATCTCTCCACCCAATAGTTCACAATGTACTTGTTGTGGAACCTAAATCTCAACAAAGTTAGTCCCACCACACATAAGGTTGGGTTCCTCATCCAATACTAATGTAACACCCCAATCATTCATGGTACGTTCCCCTTTGAATAATGCAATAGCTTGCATTGTACGCTATTGGAGTTTTAACACACCACAACCAATCAATCTAGCCGTTAGGAATGGTAATACCACTTCTTTAAATTTTATAAATTTTATCATTCAAAATGGACTTCAATTTTGTATTCTGAATATCAATTTTATCTTAGGGTGAATTTTTGGTATTTTTCTGAAAACATTCAATTTTTGATGAATAGTGGAAAAACACTATGTTATTGGTTAAACCAGACATTTTATTTAAATAATTAGTTATATTATTTTAATTTATTTTAGTAAAAAATATATACATAATAACTATATATGGTCAATGAAATTCATTGAAATCATTTTATAATAGTAATTTATATAAAAAAATTATCGATGTTTTTACCGTCTTTAACCCTCCTCCTTAGATCATTTTCAAATTCGCCTAAAACATAATCTTACTACTTCTATGAGTGGAATTTAAGAAATATTAAAGACACAGTTTACATCAGTCAAAATATGCATTTCAATAATATTAAAATAATTTTTTGTGAATAGTATCTTTTTTACTTTTGTTTACCGCGATTAAAAGTGAATAGGGTAATTAAGGGTAAACATGATATCATTATTAACCTAACACAAGTCCTAATTATATTGGATAGTTTTTGGATTCCTTTTGACTATCTAATATATCATGTATTTCATACATCCATGTATACATATTTTCCTATTATGTAGACACATTAAATAAATTATCATCTGTAAAGACCTGAAAAATTCAAGGGAATTTTTTTCTTAATTTTCTTTGGGATGTTACAAGAACACAGTTTATGACGGCACCTGATTCTGAGGCCCGGTGTGACCGGAATTTTTTTTCGATGTTTAGCTCAGGTACGTTAAGTGAACGAACTAGCGGGTTTTTATAACTTTTGAACCGGCGCTCGGAATCAAATTCTGAGGGCACCGACGGAATCGCAGCGCCGAAAATTTCTTAGAAACACCTTTTCTGGAGTTGTGTTTGCTCGGGTGTGGTTTTTAATATTTGGGGTTAATTTAAGAAATAAACTAAAAGTGGCACAACCGGTTTTTATTTTTATTTTTCTTAACTAAAGTTATGTGGATGTTGTGGGACCCAAAATATCCAACCCTCATTGTAGGATATTTGTGAGGTGGGGCCCACACGAGCCCCAACGTTTCTTTTCTTCTATGTAACGCACCTGCACCCTTTTTTTTAATGAAGTCAACTCATGTGTTTATTCTAGTTGAGAAATGCCTCATTAATGTTACAGTTTAAGCATTGCAATTAATTCTCTCTTGAAGTTATTCCTCCACGACGAAGAACGCGAAGAACGCGAAAAACGCGAAAAACGTGAAGAACGCGAAGAACGCCGGATCCTCAGAGATCGACGGCGCGACGTGACCCCACCCCCCCCCCCCCCCCTTCCACGACACCCTCTTCCGTGACGTGCTTTTCTGCGAAGAACCCTCGCCCGATGATGCTTGAGGTAGGGGTTTTGATTCTATCGTTCCCGTGCGGTTTCAGGTCGTTCGGAGCATGTTTGCTCCGAATTGGACCGCCGCACGCCGTTTTGGTGTTTTATGGCGCCGGAAACGTGTTTCTGACCGCCACAATCACACGGAACCTCCGAATGAGGTGCCGTCAGGCCGACCATTTCACAATTCACGCCCCGGATGTTGTCGTACGGTTTCGTGGCATTCGGAGGTCGTTCGGGTGGTTTTGACCCCCAACGCGTCATTTCAGCGCGGGCCGCGCTGCTGAAAAGGACACAATCGGATGTGACGCGCACACCGCACGTCCGATGGAAGTGTGGCCTCCTCCTGCATCTCAGTAATAATATTTCTATCATTCCCGTGCGGTTTCAGGTCGTTCGGAGCACGTTTGCTCCGAATTGGACCACTGCACGCCGTTTTGGTGTTTTATGGCGCCGAAAACGCGTTTCCGACCGCCGTGGTCACACGGCACCTCCGAATGAGGTTATGTCTAGCCGAACATTTCACAATTCATTCCCCGGATGTTTTCGTATGGTTTCGTGGCATTCGGAAGTCGTTCGGGTGGTTTTGACCCCCCAACGCGCCATTTCAGCGCGCGCCGCGCTGCTGAAAAGGACACAATCAGACGTGTCGCGCGCACCGCACGTCCGATGGACGTGAGGCCTCCCCCTGCATATCAAAATAATATTTCTATTGTTCCCGTGCGTTTTCAGGTCGTTCGGAGCAAGTTTGCTCCGAATTGGACCGCCGCACGCCGTTTTGGTGTTTTATGGCGCCGGAAACGCGTTTCCCGCCTCTGCGGTCAAAAGGCACCTCCGAATGAGGTGCTGTCTGGCTGACCATTTCACAATTCACGCCCCGGATGTTTTCGTACGGTTTCGTGCCATTCAGAGGTCGTTTGGGTGGTTTTGACCCCCCAACGCGCAATTTCAGCGCGCGCCACGCTGCTGAAAAGGACACAATCGGACGTGCCGCGCGCACCGCACGTCCGATGGACGTGCGGACTCATCCTGCATCTCAGGAATACTATTTCTATCGTTCCCGTGCGGTTTCAGGTCGTTCGGAGCACGTATTCTCCGAATTGGACCGCCGCACGCCGTTTTGGTGTTTTATGGCGATGGAAACGCGTTTCAGGCCACCGCGGTCAAACAGCACCTCCGAATGAGGTTCTGTCTAGCCGACCATTTCACAATTCATGCCCCGGATGTTGTCGTACGGTTTCGTGGCATTCGGAGGTCGTTCGGGTGGTTTTGACCCCCCAACGCGCCATTTCAGCGCGCGCCGCGCTGCTGAAAAGGACACAATCGGACATGCCATGCGCACCGCAAGTCCGCTGGACATGCTGCCTCCTCCTGCATCTCAGGAATAAGATTTCTATCGTTCTCGTGCGATTTCAGGTCTTTCGGAGCACGTTTGCTCCGAATGGGACCGCCGCACGCCGTTTTGGTGTTTAATGGCGCCTGAAACGCGTTTCTGGCCACCGCAGTTACACGGAACCTCCAAATGAGGTGCCGTCTGGCCGACCATTACAAAATTTACGCCCCGGATGTTTTCGTACGGTTTCGTGGCATTCGGAGGTCGTTCGGGTGGTTTTGACCCCCCAACGTGCCATTTCAGTGCGCGCTGTGCTGCTGAAAAGGACACAATCGGACGTGCCGCACGCACCGCACGTCCGATGGATGTGCGGCCTCCTCCTGCATCCCAGGAATAATATTTCTGTCGTTCTCGTGCGGTTTCCGGTCGTTTGGAGCACGTTTGCTCCGAATTGGACCGCCGCACGCCGTTTTGGTGTTTTATGGCGCTGGAAACACGTTTACGGCCGCTGCGGTTACACTGCACCTCCGAATGAGGTCCCGTCTGGCCGAACATTTCACAATTCATGTCTCGGATGTTGTCGTACGGTTTCGTGGAATTCGGAGGTCGTTCGGGTGGTTTTGAACCCCAACGCGCCATTTCAGCGCGCGCCGCACTGCTGAAAAGGACACAATCGGACGTTCCGCGCGCACCGCACGTCTGATGGACGTGCGGCCTCCTCCTGCATCTCAGGAATAATATTTCTATCGTTCCCGTGCGGTTTCAGGTCGTTCGGAAAACGTTTGCTCCGAATTGGACCGCCACACGCCGTTTTGGTGTTTTGTGGCGCCGGAAACGCGTTTACGGCCGCCGCGGTCACACGGCACCTCCGAATGAGGTGCCGTCTAGCCGAGAATTTCACAATTCACGCCCCGGATGTTGTCGTACGGTTTTGTGGCATTCGGAGGTCATTCGGGTGGTTTTGACCCCCCAAAGCGCCATTTCAGCGCGCGCCGCACTGCTGAAAAGGACACAATCGGGCGTGCCGCGCGCACCGCACGTCCGATGGACGTGCAGCCTACTCTTACATCTCAGGAATAATATTTCTATCGTTCCCGTGCGGTTTCAGGTCATTCGGAGCACGTTTGCTCCGAATTGGACCGCCGCACGCCGTTTTGGTGTTTTATGACGCCAGAAACGAGTTTCCGGCCGCCGCGGTCACACGGCACCTCTGAATTAGGTTCCGTCTGGCCGACCATTTCACAATTCATGCCCCAGATGTTGTCGTACGGTTTCGTGGCATTCGGAGGTCGTTCGGGTTGTTTTGACCCCCCAACGCGTCATTTCAGTGCGCGCCGCGCTGCTAAAAAGGACACAATCAGACGTGCCGCGCGCACCGCACGTCCGATGGACGTGCGGCCTCCTCCTGCATCTCAGGAATAATATTTCTATCATTTCCGTGCGATTTCAGGTCGTTCGGAGCACGTTTGCTCCGAATTGAACCGTCGCACGCCGATTTGGTGTTTTATGGCGCCGGAAACGTGTTTCCGGCCGCCGCGGTCACACGACACCTCCGAATGAGGTTCCATCTGGCCGACCATTTCACAATTCACGCCCCGGATGTTTTCGTACGGTTTCGTGGCATTCGGAGGTTGTTCGGGTGGTTTTGACCCCCCAACGCGCCATTTCAGCGCGCGCCGTGCTGCTGAAAAGGACACAATCGGACGTGTCGCGCGCACCGCACGTCCGATGGACGTGCGGCCTCCTCCTGCATCTCAGGAATAATATTTCTATCATTCCCGTGCGGTTTCAGGTCGTTCGGAGCACGTTTTCTCCGAATTGGACCGCCGCACGACGTTTTGGTGTTTTATGGCGCTCGAAACGCGTATACGGCCTCCGCGGTCACATGGCACATCCGAATGAGGTGCCGTCTGGCCGACCATTTCACAATTCACGCCCCGAATGTTTTCGTACGGTTTCGTGGCATTCGGATGTCGTTCGTGTGGTTTTGACCCCCCAACGCGCCATTTCAGCGTGCGCCGCGCTGCTGAAAAGGACACAATCGGACGTGCGGGGGTGGAGGGGGGCTGTACGGGGGTGGCGGGGGGCTGTACGGGGGAGCGGGGGGCTGTACGGGGGTGGCGGGGGGCAGTACGGGGGTGTGGGGGGTTGTACGGGGGTGCAGGGGGGCTGTACGGGGGTGCGGGGGGCTGTACGGGGGTGCGGGGGGGCTGTACGGGGGTGGTGGGGGCAGTACGGGGGCCAGTACGGGGGTGCGGGGGGTTGTACAGGGGTGCGGGGGGGGGGGGGGGGGGGCTGTACGGGGGTGCGGGGGGGGGGGGGGGGTTGTACGGGGGTGCGGGGGCTGTACAGGGGTGGAGGGGGGCAGTACGGGGGTGCGGGGGGCTGTACGGGGGTGCGGGGGGTTGTACGGGTGTGCGGGGGGCTGTACGGGGGTGCGGGGGGGGGGGGGCTATACGGGGGTACGGGGGGCTGTACGGGGGGGGGGGGGGGGCTGTACGGGGGTGCGGGGGGCTGTACGGGGGTGCGGGGGGGTGTACGGGGGTGCAGGGGGGCTGTATGGGGGGTGCGAGGGGCTGTACGGGGGTGGGGGGGGGGCTGTACGGGGGTGCGGGGGGTTGTACGGGGGTGCGGGGGGGGGGGGGGGGGGGCTGTACGGGGGTGCAAAGGCCATCCCATTGATTAAAAAAGTGAAAAATAAAAGTGATAACATCTAATTAATACATATTTCTTTTATCGATACCATACAGAAATTTATAAAAAATATATTGGATAATACATAATCTATAATATCAGATTTATTGATCTGTTGAAATTAGTTCGACTTTTTCAAATGTAGAATCATTCAAGATTATCTGATCAAAAACTCAATATGTGTATAAAATATTTAAAATACCACCATGGATGGTAATAATGCATTACTTAAATAAATAAATACAGTACATCAATGTCAACCCTACCAGTAAAAACAAAAAACAAATCTCGTGAATATATGGTGCGTCACGCGTTGTCATCACCGATACCTCCTTCTGGTGGGCCAGGTGCCTACAACAAATAAAAATTATAAATATTTTAATAACAAAAATAATTTAAATTAAATAAATAAATACAGTATATACCTACGTCTTATGATCCCCTGTACCATCAGCTTGACGCACATACTCCCGCAGTGCTCTAACCTCAGCTGTTGATTGCGCATTTGTCTCCTCGGAAGCGCGCAGCCGTGCCTCAAAATCTGACATCTGCTATGTCATATGAGCAACAGCAGGACCGAAAACCACAGCGCGTGACACTACAGAACGAGGAATCCCTGCTCCATAGGTCAAACTATAGCCATGCCCATCCCGAGAAATAATGCCATGAAAGATCTCATCCCGTCGCATGGGAATCTGTCGCTGGTCCTCTGGCAGATGTTCTAACTCAGCTTCAAATTGAGACAGTGAAATATTTAAATATACATAAATATATATATGTTAATATATAGATTCATGTAATTATTGGTAAGTACAGACACTTACTATCAATGTTGCAACCTCTGGATCATTGCGATCACGAGTCCTTATCCACACCGACATTTTATCAGTTGCTGCACCTTGCCCTCGCAACTGTATATTAAAAGAATATAAACACAAAACCATATTAATTAATAAATTAAAAAATGAATAATATATACCTCATGTCGGATCTGAGACACGTGACGAGTCCCGAGCCTGTGAGCTGGTCCCTGTAACGCTCGATTCTCCGAATGGCGTGTTAACACCTCCTACATTCAATTCATTCAAATTTCAAACAAATCACATATTCTTGAAAATATATATACAGCTAAATAATTAATATACAAACCGCAACAACCTTAGTAGACCAATATGCAACCAAGTCATGCCACTGAGCCGGGAGGACACCTCTCGGGGCTTTTTCCAAAATGCAAGGGCACCCACATTTGGTACCCAGTGGTCCCTCTTCACTTTGCCTTTATAATCTTACCACATCTTAAGGCATTTTCTCATACACACGGGCCGAAAATATTCAGGGCATACTTTCAAATTTTGCTATAAAGAAAATAATCAAACATATTAGTATTCTTTATAAATATAAAATAAAGTAAAATTATTTTCTTACCTGAACCTCCCTCCATAGACGATCTAATGTGTCCTGAGGGATAGAAGCCCAATCACGCGTGGTCAATGGAAATCGATGTGGGTCACGTATGATATGACCCAGCTGACGAATAAATGCCGGGGAATTCGGTCCCAAGGGATGAAATACCTCATCAAATGAAACATCTATCGTCGTGTCGGAATTCCATGATAATATGCCACGACCAGGGCCTCTCCTGCGAGAGGAAGAAGCAGCCGAGTCTGATCCTGTTGAAAACAATTTTATATATAAATTGACAAATGTTATATATATATATATATATATATGTGTCAATTACATAAAAAATATAGACAATGACATTCAAACATACCTCGACCCTGAGACGTAGATGCCTCAGATGGATGATGTGGATCTTCTGCCTCTTCCCCTGACATGTCTGTAGTCATAGAAAATATCAGTAATGAGTCCAAAGTGTTTAAAAGATAAATTGTATTGTTCTTAATAAATCAAACTTGTACAACTGTTAATCAAACAAAAAATGGATTGAATAATTAGTTGTGAATGAATTTTAAAAAATCAAAAAGTTAATCAACCTAAATATTTATGACTGAATTAACTTACAAAAGTGAGGATTAAGACTTATAAGGATATATAAAATGATTAGATAATTTATGATATCCTAGGACATTCTACTGAATTGCGGGAAAACAATTATACCTTTCATTAAGCATGTAAATCGACTGTTTCTCCTTCAACAGCCGCTCTGACCCAATAAATATCTTCTTCATGTTGAACTACGGTATGTTGATCAAGTTGTTGGTAAACAAACGGAACAGTCTCGGGTTCATCTTCTTCAAATAAAAACACTCCTCGCTGAGAAATTTTGACAACAACTTGCCAACTTGGATCTGAAGGCAAAGAAATGAATAATACTTGTTCCACTTGTGATGTCAAAATGAAAGTTTCATTCTCAACTCGTTCATTATTTCTGTATAACATATAGTTAAAATTCACCAATGAAAACTGATATTGATCGACTTTACATCCACGCACTGGATCAACCCAATTACACTTTAACAATATGTACTTCAAACCGTGTGTGTATAAAACTTCAATGATGTCTATCAATTGACCATAGTAATAACCAGAATCAACAAAGGGACAACCGATGCCACTGTTTTGTGTTGCTCATTTGTCGTCAACATCTTTAATGCGAAATCGAAAACCATTAGCATCAATAGCTTTATAACGACGAGCCGTTATAGATGGACCCTCATCCAGTTGGATAAATACTTCAGGTAGCGTGGTGTCACCTAACTCCCTCAGCTTACGAACCTACATAATTTATAAAAATCAATACTGATATATGCAGAAAGAATTAGTTTAATACTTCACTCATAATGAAAATCAATTTATACATACATAATCCTTGAACCAATCATGAAATGCCGCATAATGAGATTGTTGAATTTGCAACTCAGTCGCACGATGCATCTCTTCTTTTATCTCATTAATGTGTTTCCTGAAAATGATTACGCGATGCTTAAAAGATCAACTTATGCAAACAAAACATGTAAAAGTTATACAAGCACATTGATAAGATAATTACTACATTAATGGTGCAACTGATGGAGTATTGAACAAGATATATCGATGTGCTTGTATCCACTCTATGTTGTCCATATCAAATGTGGTTCCTTCTACAACTGGACCATCATGAATCTGAGAGGGCTTATCTAATTTTGTTTCAACATCTGTAAGATATTCTACACAAAAGGTAGTACACTCATCCATCAAATAACCATTGGCTATTGATGCCTCTGGACGAGCACTGTTGCGTACAAATCTTTTCAATGTACTCAAATACCGTTCAATAGGATACATCCACCTGAATTGCACTGGACCAGCAGCCATTACTTCATCAGTTAGGTGCACTGTCAAGTGGACCATAACATCAAAACATGAGGGGGGGAATATTTTCTAAAAGTGACAAAGCGTAAGTACATTTCGGTCCTGCAAACTATTTAAATCACTCATTCGTTGATTTCTTAAACAAAGTTGTCTAAAAAAATTACTCATATCAATCAAGGGATGAACAACATTGGGGGATAAACAATCACAAATTGCGATTGGAATCAACTGCTGAAGTAATATGTGATTGTCATGACTTTTCAACCCTTGCAACGTCTTGCTCGTTAGATTCACACACTTTGAAATATTAGAAGAGTAACCATCAGGCACCTTGACCATCTTCAAAATGGAAAGAAATGTCTCTTTCTCCTCTGTAGTCATCGAATACTGTGCAGCAGGCATATATGCCTTGTTTCCCTTAGCTAACTGTAAATGCAACTGTTTCCTTAAACCCATTTCTTCCAAATCACGGCATGCATTAACATGGTCCTTTGACTTTCCACTGACACCTAAAATGGTCCAAAATATGTTATCACAAACATTTTTTTCAATGTGCATGACATCCAAATTATTCCTCAACATGTTAGTTTTCCAATACGGAAGACTATAAAAAATACTTTTCTTTTTCCAATTGTGACTGCGCTGCCTACCCGCAGCACGAATATTACGTACTGGAGGAGCCACCAAATCCTGAATTTCATATACCGTGCAGATGTTTTCTTCCTCAATTTGCGATAACATTTCGACTCCTGTCATGATCTTTGGTGTTGGGCTGAACTCTCTAGAACCATCAAATGCCACTCTGTCCTTTCTGAACCTGTGCTGGGGAGGGAGAAAACGCCTGTGACCCATGTATGCCCATTTTTTGGAATGTTTAAGCCATACAGATTTTTTACTTTTATTGCAACAAGGGAATGAAAATTCCCCTTTCGTATTCCATCCTGATAAATTTGCATAAGCTAGGAAGTCATTGATTGTCCACAATAAAGCAGCATGCAGTTTGAACATTTCATTCGTTTCACAGTCATAAGTCATCACACCATCGCCCCAAAATTCATTCAACTCATCAATCAATGGCTGAAGGTAAACATCAATCTTATCCCCCGGACTTTTAGGTCCATCAATAAGTGTGGAAAGTAATATAAATTGTTGCTTCATACAAATCCACGGAGGAAGATTATATGGAACCAACACCACAGGCCATGTGCTATGAGTTTCACCAACCATAGACTTGAATGGATTGAAACCATCTGCTGCCAATCCCAATCGAACATTACGAACATCTTTAGCAATGTTGGGATGTCTCTTATCAAAATCCTTCCATGCATGAGAGTCTGCCGGGTGGGTTAACATGTCACTTTCATGAACTCTTTCTGCATGCCATCTCATTAAATTAGAAACTTTAGATGACATATAAAATCTTTTCAACCTCGGTTTAAGGGGAAAGTAACACATTTTCTTTACGTCAATCGGTTTCCCCTGTATCGCAATCTGATTTTGATGAGTCTTATTTACCCTATTCTCTTTCCACCTGGAAGCGCCACAAACCGTACAAATATCCAAATGAGCAGTTTCATTTCAAAACAACATATAGTTGTTTGCACATGCATCTATAGTCTCATATGTAAAACCTAAGTTCTCTGTCAACTTACGAGCATAGTAATACGACTCAGGAATGTTAGCGTCGACAGGAAGAACTTTTTTCAATAAAACCAAAAGCATGTCGAATGATGTGTCTGACCAATTATTCAAAGTCTTCAGATGCAACAACTCCATGATAAACAACAGTTTATTGTAAGAAGTACATCCAGGATATAATTCTGTTTTCGCATCATCCAGTACTTCATAAAACCTCCTCGAATCACGATCTTCACTAGAGTGAAGATTTATCTCACCGGTCTCAAGATTATGGATGTCAATGCCATCAGGATCAAACCCACATACCATTTCAGTAAGCATTTCATGCATTGGATCAGTCATCCTTGCATCGACATCCATCTGAGCTGCATCTGTATTTTGACAACGAACATATTCCTCTCCATGACGAGTCCAACTCTTATAATTTTTCAGAAATCCATTAAAGAAAAGGTGCTCCCTCACAGTATCTCGTGTGAATTGATATCTGTTAGCACATTTTCTACATGGACAACTAATATAGTCACTTTCAAATCCTCTCGTGAAGTCAATAAACTGCATAATGCCATTGAAATATTCTCTAGACGTTTGATTTGGAAGATCAATCCAACTCTTATCCATAATAATATCTGTATAACAAACATTTACACAATACTTATTACATTTACATTTTTCAAATCAACTATATTCAAAATAAATATTAACCATTTTTTTATGAACCATTGATAAAATAATAATGTAACTGAAAGCTCATGTTACCTGATTGAGCTACAAACCTGAAACGGAGGGGAGCCGAAGGCGGTGCTGCGAGGGAGAGGAGGCAGTGAAGGGGATCCGGAGCCAAAGGCGGTGTGGCAAGGGAGGGGACGGGCGGCGGCGGCGGGGGGGAGATGGAGGAGAGGAGGCGGTGAGGGGACGGGGGACGGGCAGCGAGGGGGGGGGGGGTGTCCGGGGTCGGGGGGGGGGGCTGTCCGAGGTGCGGGGAGGGGTGTCCGGGGTGTCGGGGGCCTGTCAGGGGTGCGGGCAGGGGTGTTCGGGGTGCGGGGGTGTCTGAGGTGCGGGGGGGGGGGGGGCTGTCTGGGGTGCAGGGGGGCTGTCGGGGGTGCGGGGTGGGGTGTCCGGGGTGCAGGGGGCCTGTCCGGGGTGCGGGGGGGGGGGGGGGGGGGGGGGGGGGCTGTCCGGGTTTGGAGGGGGGTGTCCGAGTGCAGGGGGGGGGCTGTCCGGGGTGCGGGGAGGCGTCTGGGGTGCGGGGGCGGTCCGGAGTGCGTGGGGGGGGGGTGTCCAGGGTGCGGGGAGGCGTCCGGGGTGCGGGGGGCGGTCCGGAGTGCGCGGCGGGGGCTGTCCGGGGTGCGGGTGCCGTCCGGGGTGGGGGGGGAGGGCCGAGAGGCCGGAAGGGGGCAGCCGGAGGCCGGAGGGCGGCGGCCGGAGGCCTGAGGGCGGCGGCCGGAGGCCCGAGGGCGGAGGGCGGCGGCCGGAGGGCAGGCGGCGAGGGAGGGCGGACGGTAGGGGAGGGCGGGCAGCGGGGGAGGCCGGGCGGCCGGGGAGGCCGGGCGGCGGGGGAGGCCGGGCGGCGGGGGAGGCTGGGCAGCGGGGGAGGGGAGGGCGGCGAGGGAGGGCAGCGAGGGAGGGAGGGGGTTAAGGCGGCGATTGGGAGATCGGGGTCGAGGGGGGGGGGGGGCGCAGAAGCCCCCCGTTTTTTTTATGTAGGTTAGCGACCGCCATTGGCGGTCGCTATTGGTTAGCTATAGCGACCGCCAATGGCGGTCGCCCGAGTCTGGGGGGCTTCAATGCCCCCTTTTCTAGTAGTGTTCATTTGATGTATCAGCCCTTCGGCTCATGGAGTGGACCCTCCCGAACGAATATGTTGTGTGTCGGAACCCTGGATATGGATGCGAATGCGACGACGATGAGGACTGTATAGAAATCCTCCGTGGATTTGACGACGACGACTACAGCACTCAACGATCCTACGTGGATCAGTGCTACCGTTCCTATGTGGGTCAGATACTGCGTGGGTCAGCGCTCAGCGGTCCTGTGTCGGCCAGCGCCTATAGATCCGGTGTGGGTCATTACGAGGGTTAGTTACCTATCGATCCTGTGTGGGTCAGATCCTATTTGGGTCATTGTGGGGGTTAGTTACCTATTGATCCTCTGTGGGTTAGATCCTTTGTTGGTCATTGTGGGGGTTAGTACCTATCGATCCTTTGTGGGTCCGACGGCTTAGATGAATCAGTGGCTATATCTGATCATCTCTATCATCATATGAAAAAGTATACCTGAGTGAGCTGAATCTTGACATGCTTTTCTATGTGGATTACGTTATTCTATCCTTTGTGGGTTGGGTTGTGGTTTCCTATGTGGACTGGGTTATACTCGGGCACAGACATTTGAGCGAACTGGAATTGATGACTTAGGTATTTTTATTGGAATATACCTAAGCCGTGTCAGATGTTATTTCATGATTGTATCTTTCCTTTGTGGATTATCCTTTGTGGATTCTGGGAGACCTTAGGGGGTCTCAGGGTCCCTACTGATTAGATTATACTCACCCCTGCACGGTCTATGCCGGCACTACGTTGTGTTGGTTGCAGATGACGGACATCGATGATCGTGGTTGAGGATTGTGGAGCAGGTCGGTACCTGGAGGTGGACCACTGGGCGGGACGTACTCGGAGCGGACGGCTGGACCCGAGGAGCTGTGGAGACCATCTGTACCCACACTTCAGGTGGGAATTCCAGTGGATGGCTCAAGGCTGCGGCTTTACTTTCAGTTGTTGTTTTCCCTTTCCAGTTGTACTTTAATTTCAGTTTGGGTTTGTATTCTGGCCCACTTACTTTTCCGCACTTACTGTTGTACCTCATTTTTACTTAGTGTTTACCACTTCCTTCTTGCTCTTTGGTGTTTGTTTACTTTACAAAGGAAATGTCTTCCATTTTTACTAGGAATTACACCTTGGTGCTAGTCGCCAGCCCCTGGCCTATGGAAGGCGGGCTTGGGGTACTCACGGAACGAGACCCGAGGATGGGTCGTGACAAATTGGTATCAGAGGAGTTCAGTTCTACCGAAGAACTCAGGACTCTGATCTTTTTCTATGTGATGCAATAGTGCTAAGAGTATTAAGTGTGGTTATCAGTCCAGGGAGTCCAGTGTTGGTGCGGCGGCCGACGTATCCGTACACCTGGACCCTGACTTTTGATTTCGGACTTAATGCATGAAAACATTGATTGCATGTGTGTACCATGTTTTCTTTGTGATTACATTGTGTCAGCTCACCAGTTATACTGTTTGACTGTGGTGCAACTGTTTCTTTTCAGGATGGCCCCACGATGGTAGCCATCTAGGGCTATGAGAGTGGTATATGAAAACATCACACCGAGCGACGAGTCCTCGGTATAGGGCCATCTTACAGTAGAGGCACCGGCGGTACCTCTACCCGCCGAGCCACCGATGCTACCAGCCCCAACCGCTGAGGATGCATATTTCCTTAGTGCACTGCACGAGTTTCAGTGCCAGCGACCGCCCAGGTTCCGCAGGGAGACAGACCCCTAGCTAGCCGAGGATTGGCTAGAGGTAGTTGTATGAGTTTTTAGGTTATTGAGGACACCAGTAGAACTCATGATGATCATCGCAGCGATCCTACTACACGCGGTAGCAGGCAGATGGTGGAGCATGATGATCTAGGTGCAGGATGAGAAATCTATTCCCTGGATAGACTTTGAGAGCCTCTTCTTCTCGAAATTCGTCCCAGCCACCCACCTTGCGGTGCGCATCCAAGAGATTCTTCAGCTGCGGTAGGGAAGTTTGACGGTCGCCCAGTACTCAGCGAGATTTACAGATCTCTCTCACTACTCAACAGACATGGTACGAGACCCATTCTTCCAGGACAGGACCTTTGGTCATGGATTGAAGCATGAGATCAGGGCATCGATGATCTCCATCAGCATTCTGACTCAGGCAGGGGTACTGGAGAGAGCCCTTCTAATCAAGAGATTCCATGCTGATCCTGTATCAACAGTGAGACCTACCATAGGGTGGCACGTAGCAGAGTCTTTTGCAGTTGGCAGTTGACGGGTGACTCATGGGTCCAGGAAGACTAGACCCTCAGGTAGACGACCTCAGGACATTGGCTCAGTGGTGAGGGGAACACAGCGCGGAGCCAGTCTTTCGAGAGGCAGACAGTGCTACGCATGAGGCGGGCAGGTCCACATGGCTCGTGACTACCCGACCCTCCGTGAAGAGGATTAGTATATGGTTGAATGGCCACCCAGGCAGAGGCAGAGTGTTGACCATGGTAGTCCGCAGAGGGCAGGTCTCAGTGGAGTGCTAGGGACGTCTCTACGTTCTGGAGATTGTATGGTTTCACGGAGTTACATCATCTATCGTCTCCGTTCGAGATGCACGCTTTACTTCCTGGCTTTGGAAGGGGTTGCAGGAGGCGTTCGGGACGCAGCTACGTCTGAGCACCGCCTTTCACCTCAGACGGATGGTCAGACGGAGAGGACCATTCAGACTCTCGAGGACATGCTCCGTGCATGTGTCCTCGACTTTGGTCGCAGCTGGGAGGACCACCTACCCTTGGTGGAGTTCGAGTACAACAATAGCTACCACTCAACCATCGGGATGGCACTATATGAGGCGTTGTACGACCAACCTTGCAGATCACCGATGTGCTGGAAAAACCCCGGGGAGTCCGCACTTGTAGGACTGGAGATGGTCCAGGCCACGACGAAGAAGGTCCAGGTCATCGAGGAGTGGATGAGGATAGCTCAGAGCCGGCAGAAGTCTTATGCTGACAGGAGGTGGAGGCCACTAGAGTTCGAGGATGGAGACCACGTCTTCTTGCGGGTCTCACCACGATGTGGATTATGGAGATTTGGCCGAGGCGGCAAGTTGTCTCCATGCTTCATCGGACCATTCTAGGTCCTCAACAGGATTGGAGAGGTGGATTATTGCCTGGCTCTACCACCTCAGTTGCACCGGGTGCACGACGTCTTCCATGTATCTCAGCTGAGGAGGTACGTGCACGACCCAATGCATATCATTGACCATGGGGAGATGGACATTGATGATGGGGCATCTTTTTCGGAGGTCCCAGTGGAGATTGAGGATCGATAGGAGCGGGTCCTACGTGGACGGTTGATTCCTCTAGTGCGCATCAGATGGCAGCATGGGAACCTATAGTAGAGCACATGGGAGCGGGAGGCTCAGATTCATGCTCAGTACCCACATTTGTTTCCCTAGTTCATGATGTATCTTTATGGGGACGTAAAGCCCGGAGGTGGGAGTGATGCAAAGACCCGAAAAATTCCTTGAAGTTTTCTTCTTAATTTTCTTTTGGATTTTACAAGAACGTAGTTTCTAACGGCACCTGATTCCGAGGCCCGGTGTGCCTGGAATCTCTTTCCTAAGTATAGCTCGAGTACGTTCAGTGAACGAACGAGCTGGTTTTTCTAACATTTGAACCGGTGATCAGAATAAAATTCTGAGGGCACCGATGGAATCACAGCACCGAAAATTGCTTAGAAACCCCTTTTTCGGAGTTGCGTTTGCTCGGGTGTGCTTTTTAATTTTTGGTGTTAAGTTAAGAAATAAAATAAAAGTGGCGCAACTGGTTTTTATTTATTTTTCTTAACTAAAGTTAAGTGGATGTTGTGGGACCCACAATATCCTACCCACATGGTAGGATATTTGTGATGTGGGGCCACACGAGCCCCACCGTTTCTTTTCTTCTAAGTAACGCACCCACACACCGTTTTTTTAATGAAGTCAACTCATGTGTTTATTCTGCTTAAGAAACGCCTCATTATTGTGGCAGTTTAAGAGTTTCAATTAATTCTCTTAACTGTTTCTTTCGTATTTGAATTTCAAAATGCAAGACTTGTGAATTAAAAATAAGACAACTCGTATTTTTTTTAGAATGGTGGTGTTGAGAGGCTAGGGATAATTCTCAGGCTCTTGAAGTTCTTCCTCCTCAACGAAGAATGTGAAGAACGCGAGGAACACCAGATCCTTGGAGATCGACGGAGCAACGTGACGTCCCCCCTTCTGCGACGCCTTCTTCCATGATGTGCTTTTCCGTGACGAACCCTCGTTCGACGACGCTTGAGGTAGGGTTTTTGATTCAATTACATCTTTGTGATTTATACCCATGGAGTATGTTTATATATTTGTCTGAAGACTTTTAAAACCGCTAACGTGGTGGGTGCGGACCAACGAACAAGTCTGAACCCACCGTCCCTTCGTTCTTTGTGTGAGGATCGGCGAGCGATGATGATGCAGGACGCATGGGGTTTGTGAGGTCTTCTCAATGAAGAACCGGTCCCGGGAGGGCCGTTGGCGAAGACGGAAGGCAAATCCGACCACCGGAGCTCGTCCGGTGATCCGTGGAGCAACCCGCCGGCGCGCCTCACCGGCATGGCGACGCCTGCGGCAGGAGGCGGTAGCCGGCACCGGCCGACCGCCAGGAGACGGCGGCGCCCGACCCGCCACCAGGGAGAGCCGCTGCGGCTGATACCACAGAGGCATGCCAGCAGTCCCCCGACCGCGCGGGACTGGAAGAGGCGGGACGTGGCAACCGGCCGAGTCCGTTGGCAAGAGTCAGCCCCCACGCAGGGATGCGATTTCATCCAGGGGCTGGTCCCCCCACCCCTGCGCGGCCTAGGGGCCAGCGCCAGCGTGCCGAGCCGCGCCCAAGCGGGCCAGACCCAGACACGGGTCTGGTCTCCCCAGTTCAAGCCGACCCAAGGGGTATCGGGCCGGGTCGGACCGGGCCCGAACCCCCTAATACCGAACCTCTTTCTGTCTGTTGCTCATAACGTGAGATAAGACCCTTCAATCGATGCACCGTCAATTGCGTAGCGATCCTTGGATTGATACGGTCGTTTTGGTATATTGCACTCAGGGTTTCGGAGAAATTTGGGTTCGGCCGGGTTGGTTCGTACACGAAACCAACCAGGCCCTCGGAGCAGAAATGCTTATAACTTGAGCTCCAAACGTCCGATTGATGTGCCATAAACTTTTTGGATTCCTCTAAGTGAGATGAACCTTTTGGATTACTCCGCTCGAGGTTTGGACGCAGTTGGAGTATGGTCAGGTTGGTTTTAACATAAAAAACCAACCGGGCCCCTGGGATGAAAAAGCCAATAACTCTCACACCGGGCGTCCGATTGATGCGCCGTCTGTGACGTTGAGTTCCTGTTGACAATACAGAACTTTTGGATACACAACTTCGGACTATGTGTATGTTGATGTATCAGCCCTTCGGCTCGTGGAGCGGACCCTCTTGAACGAACTTGCTGTGTGCGGGAACCCTAGAGCTGACTGCGAATGTGACGACGATGACGACTGTATAGAAATCTTCTGTGGATTCGACGATGACGACTACAACACTAAGCGATCCTACGTGGATCAGTGCTACCGATCTTGTGTGGGTTATATCCTATATGGGTCAGTGCTCAGCAGTCCTGTGTGGGCCAGCGCCTACAAATCCTATGTGGGTTTGATCCTGTGTGGGTCATTACGGGGGTTAGTTACCTATTGATCCTGTGTGGGTCAGATCCTGTGTGAGTCATTGCGGGGGTTAGTTACCTATCGATCCTATGTGGGTCAGATCCTTTGTGGGTAATTTTGGGGGTTAGTACCTATCGATCCTTTATGGGTCCGACGGATTAGATGAATCAGTGGCTATATATGATCATCTCTATCATCATACGAAGAAGTATACCTATGTGAGATGAATCTTGACTTGCTTTCCTATGTGGATTACGTTATGCTATACTGTCTGGGTTTGGTTGTGGATTCCTGTGTGGACTGGGTTGTACTCATGCTCTGACGTTGGAGAAAACTCAAATTGATGACTTAGGTATATGTATGGGCATATACCTAAGCAGTGTCGGATGTTACTTTGTGATTGTATCTTTCCATTGTGGATTATCCTTTGAGGATTCTGGGAGACCGTCGAGGGTCTCGGGGTCCCTACTTAGTAGATTATACTCACCCATTCACAGGCTATGCCCGCACTACGTTGTGTTGGTTACAAATGACAGACAACATTGATCGTGGTTGAGGCTTGCGGAGCAGGTCGGTACCTGGAGGTGGACCACGGGACTGGACGTACTCGGAGCGGACGGCTAGACCCGAGGGGCTATGGAGGCTATCTGTACCCACCCTTCAGGTGGGAATTCCATGGGATGGCTCGTTTCAGCAGCTTTATTTTCAGTTGCTGTATTCCCTTTCCAGTTGTACTTTACTTTCAGTTTGAGTTTGTATTCTGGCCCACTTACATTTCCGCACTATCTGTTGTACCCATTTTTTACATAGTGTTTACAACTGCTTTCTTTCTCTTTGGTGTTTGTTTACTTAAAAAATTCAATGCCTTCCATTTTTACCGGGAATTATTCCTTGGTGCTAGTCGCCAGCCCCAGGCCTATGGACGGCGGGCTTGGGGTAGTCGCGGCATGGGCCCCGAGGATGGGTCGTGACATCATCAAATAATAATTATTGTTATTATTTTCTTCAAATATGTATTATTCATATCTTCTTCTACTATAGTGGGATTCTGGTTCAATTCCAGTTGTGAATTCTTCTGATGTTCCATCTGTTTACTTATATTTCTTCCTCTATTTATATGTTGTTATATTTATCCATTATTTGATACTATTGAAATGAGAAATAGTCTCTCAAGGACACACTCTAGACCCGTACTACTAGTCAGAAACCTCAGGCATTCATGAAGATGCACTTGAGGCTATAAAACCAACTGGGATCAGGGCACCTCTAATTAGAATATGGGTACAGTATATCACACATATAATGAGTATCCTAATAAAAATGTTAACAATGAAATATATCTATCTTTCATCACAATAATTATACCTATATAACGACATGACCAACCACATTCATTAAATTTTAAAAATAATGAAACCTATTAACCCACATGTAGAATTTTCTATATCATTATGTAAGCATAAGGGGCTTTTTTATTTTACTTCTATTCAATTCCGAGTGTGACTAAAGATCTCAGGACATAACCCATTTTTCATTATTTTATAATTTCTAAAATATATCTACAACTACTTCAACTCCAAATCAAACATATTATAAAATTTCAAACTAACACAAATAACTTCTAGTGGTACTCTTGTTGAAAAAAAATCTATTCAAAACATGTGGATAAAAAATTATACACCAATAGATTTTATTTCCAATCATAACTTATTTATCCTCGTGTATCTATGATTAGTCAAATATCTGATATCCCTTAACATTTGGCATGCACCATTGACCAATGTATAGTTGATATAATCCCAAGAAACGTTCCCTCGGTTTTTATTTTTGGTTGATATTCACTTCACTATCCCCACTTCTATTTGTTAAAACACTTTACCAGTATCTAACTATATTTGAAATGACATCATGTCCACGATTACTTTACATGATTCATTCTTCCCTATAGTATTTCTCCCACGTTAATAATATTATTTAAAGGGTCTTATGTTATAATTTTAATCCTATATAAGGATTCCTAAAATTACCAATACCCTCTCTATAATTAAAATATATTTTAAAATTTTTCAAGGCCTAATCGATAAAATGATCATTATAAAATCCGAACATTATAAATTACTAAAATATTATATATATATGTATATATATATATATTAATTGAACCTATATTTTACATTTCTTATATGGTGGATAGTATGTCTCTATGCTTTAGATACACAGATGGGATAGATTACGAAAATAATAAACAATTTCCAATGAAATAAATATATACAATAGGAGAAGGGAGATTCTAACCATCCATGGTCTGAGGGAATAGGTTTAACTCACATGATCAACATGTTCTTCTAGAACAGAAGTGTATCAAATGTTATAGTGAGGATATATTCAAATATATATATGTTTCGGAAAAATGATATTTTCAATATTATATCTATATTTTCACTTATAAAATAGTTTAGAATCTCAATATTCTTTGATTGATATTGTTGAACATAATTATCAGTTAATTAAATTTCACTCTTATTGTCGCATAGATTTCTCATTTCATGTAGTACCATTATAATATGATATCACAACTACTACATCATCTATAGGAAGAGTGTATAATAATTTATATCCATAATATATTTTTCCTCTAATGCACACAATGATACTGATTATGGTTTCTTACTTATCCAACAAACATTGTTTCTTCTCACAAATAATGACCTAAAACATTTTTATTTTAAATCCACAAAATCACTATAAAAGTCATAATTTTAATATTCTATCAATATAAAATCACTTATGTCATTTTAATTTTTTCCTTAATCAAAAGGTCTTTAAAAATACCATATTATTATATTTTATTTTATGATATTTTAAATCATTATATACCCCTAGAATCATCCTACCAAGCATCTTGAAATGAATATATTATGACTGGATATTATAGAATTTGGTAAACTTCCAATAAATTATCTATAATATAATAAGACTAATCATTCATTGTATTAATAACTTTTATGTTTTGTTCCCACAACTATAAGATTTCAATCAAGTTTTCATTATGTGATACCCATGAATGAGTCAAACATTAATAATGGAGGATAAATTATTTGTTAACATAAATAATATCCATTCAATTTGATTTAATCTCTATGAATTATTATGTTTTATATCCAAAGATTTTATTAATATCACCCCAAAAAATTCATAAATGTAAACTTGAATGTAGTGAACAATGAATTTTACAAGGATTATCACCAATAAGGGAATATTCTCCATGATATTCTTAGAATTTTCAAGTCATATATTTTCTTATATGATCAATGAAAACTTTTAACGATATGTATAGGGGTTTACCATTACACAAGTGTTCAACTCATATAAAAGTCTCCTAAAATGGAATATATGGATTGCATCTATTATTAATGTTTTTATTTTCTTCAAATCCACCCAAATAAGAAAATTCATTATTCATATAGACCTCACACTATAGAATTTCATTATCCATAACTGGGTTCTTCTAGAACATCATATTCTAAATAATTTAACTCCTCAATCTCTTTCTTTTATATGCATTATATTTTAATGAATGTCTCTATGACTATCCATAATACTATTCACTCAAAAATATCTAAAAAAACAACATTTCCCAAAAATTTTCCCCGAATTATATTTATAAACATTCACAGATAAATTTTTGGACCACATAGACTGGGAATTGAAATTCCCACTCACTTAAAGTCACAGGTTACCAATAGTGAGTATCTTCTGAAAATATCAAAGTTTTAAATTAATAATGTCTTATAAAATAGTTGTATTTAACAATATTCAACTCTATCACATATTATACCTTGAATCGTGATATTTCCTTTGTGATTCATTAAGACATATCATCAAATTTAGTATCATCACATTAGATGTTTCCTAATAATGAAAATGGAAATTGAATCAGAAACATCCATAGAATGTGCTTCTATTGAATGTAAGTTTTCTTATTCCTCTACTTCATTTGGACTGAGCCTATTAAAGATTTCTATACATTGAATAAATGTGATTTAAATTATTTAAATCTATTTTCCACGCATAAATGCTCGATTCATTGTTCATGATTTTTCATGAAACATCTTTTTATCATCCATAAATTATCATGATTTATATTATTCCACATTGTGTTGAAATCATATATTCAATTGTACCTCATATTCTAAAGTTGTCATCACTAACATTTAATTTTCTTTTAACTAATAAACAATGTCAACAATCAAAATATCTTTAGTCACTATTAGTATTCCTCTAATGTGATGTTCTTTTATTGATTGAATAGTACCAAATCATCTTAATAATTTTTAAGATCATCATCTAGTGAACTTCCTACTCTTCCATACCTTCATGAACATATGATGAAATAAAATCCCTGAAGACTCTGTTCATTTGATTCTCCATATTTACATACCAAATCAAAAAAATAATTTCATATAATGTTGAAATTGAATACAAAAACATCATAATCATAGGGTGTCTTCAATAAGTGAAATTGGTGTGGTTCACTTCAGGGAAAATGGCCTTTCGTAGCAGGTTATTTGCGATGGGCATAGATCACATCACAAATAGTCTATCAAAAATATTTGTGCAGTAGGGAACATATCCTGTCACAAATAATATGTTATTTGTGAAGGGATAAGAGGTTCCGTCGCAAAATGTTTTGCATGGTTTTTTGGCCAAACCGCTGGAAGGGTATTTGCGACAGGGAGTTCTTCCCCGTCGCAAATACACAATGACAGTAAATAATATTTGCGATGTGGACATGCCCCTATCGCAAATATTGTGTCAGCAGGTTACTATTTATGACGAGACCCATCACAAATACCCTTTTAACCATCGACATTAATAAATGTGATCGATGTATTTTGACGAGTCCCTTCGCAAATAGTACCTTTTTAAATAATCAACCATATAAATACACCCCATTTATTTTATCATTCATCCTCTCAATTTCTACTTTCCCTCTCTCTCTCATATCAAATTTTATAGTTAAATTTTCTCTGCGTTAATTTTTTTATAAACAAGTTTTGAAGTCATCTACACTTATCACATATCGTATTTAAATGTATTTATGTTTTATTTACTTTAATATTTAATTCATTTTTTATATTAATTTTAATTAGTGTTAATTAGTTGTTATTAAATTATATTTATATTCCTTTGTCATAAGTAATTATTTATAATAATAAATTGGAATTATTAATACTATTTATTAGTAATTAGTACTAATTTAGAATTATAAATGATAATTAGTTATGAATATAAATAAGTAGCTGTAATTAGTAATTAGTAGCAGTAATGTGTAGTAATTAATTGTAATTAATGATTATTATTAATAATTAGACGTAATTAGTAATAATTAGTGGTAAATAGAAATAATTAGGATAATTAGTAATAATTAGTAATAAATACTAAAAATTAGTAATAAATAAGAAATATTAGTAATTAATATTTATAATTAGTTATAAATACTAATAATTAGTAATAAATACTAATAAATAGAAATAAATACAAATAATTAGTAATAAATACTAATAATTAGTAATAATTACTAATAATTAGTAATAAAAACTAAAATTTATTAATAATTACTAATAATAAGTATTAATAAATAATAAACACTAATAATTAGTAATAATTAGTAATAAATAGTAATAATAAGTAATAAATTTTAAATATTATTAATAAATTAGTAATAAATAGTAAAAAATTGTACTAATTAGTAATAAATGGTAATAATTAGAAATAATTACTAATAATTAGTAATAAATAGTAATAATTAATAATAAATAGTAATAATTAGTAATAATTAGTAACAATTAGTAATAAATAGTAATAATTAGTAATAAATAAGAATAAATAGTCACCAAAAGTAATAATTAGTAATAATTTGTAATAATTAGTAATTCATAGTAATAATTAGTAATAAATAGAATGAAATAGTTATAAATAGTAATAAATAATAACAAATAATAATAACTATTAGCAAATAGTAATATATAGTAATAAATATTAATAATTTGAAATAAATAGTAATATTTAGTAATAATTATTAATAATTAGTAAAACAATAGTAAAACAAATAAAAAATTGTAAAAATTAGTAAAAATTAGTCATAATTTGTAATAATTAGTAATAAATAATATAAATAGTTATAACTAGTAATAAATAGTAATATTTAGTAATTAATAGTAATTAGTAGTAATAGACAGTAATAGATAGTAGTAAATAGTAATAAATAAGAATAAATATGAATAAATAGTTATAATTAATAATTAATAGGAATAAATATGAATAAATAGAAAAAAATATGAATAAATAGCAATGAATTGAAATAAATAGCAATAAATATTATTAAATAAAAATAAATAGCAATAATTTGAAATAATTTACAATAATTGGCAATGAAAAGCAATAATTAACATTAATTATCAATAATTAGCAATAAATAGAAATAATTATTAATAATTAGCAATAAATAACAATAATTATTAATAATTAGCACCGAATAGAAATAAATAGCAATAATTACCAATAAATCGAAATAATTACAAATAATTGCTAATAATTGGGATTATTTAGGAATAATTAGAAATAATTTTGAATAATTAGAAATAATAGCAACAATTTGTAATAATTACTAAAATTAGAAATAATTTGTAATAATTTTCAATTATTAAGAATAATTTGGAGTAATTGGTATAATTAGTAATAATTTGTAATAATTTGTAATAATTAGAAATAATTGTAATAAATTATAGTAAATTGTAAGATCATAGATCAAATGTTTTGTGGAGTCATGACACTCCTTTTTCTCGATGACACTTCTCTTTTTCAACTCTCAGTAGCTCAAGAAATTATTAAAAATATACTTCTACATATGCATATCAAATATCGTTTGCACAAGTTTGGATATGCATTTTTAAAACCACATTTTTCATAATGTTTTGAGGTTGTGATAGTTGCATGAAGATGATTCGCCGAATAAAAGGGGGCTCATTTGTCTGAAGGCTCATTTACTTTAATATTACTCACACTGAAATTACAACGATGAATTCGGTTGCAGGTATGATTATGCATTCTCGTATGCATCAGAATGCATATTCGTACCTCTAAGGGGACTCTTCATTGTGATTTTACTGTGAGAGAGTTTCAAGTAAATGAACCATCGGATAAAAGAGTACCTTCAAATCCAGTTGAAATTGTTTTGCCCATAATTAGTGTTAATTAGTAAGAAGTAGATGTTATTGCATATCTTTTATTTTTTGGATAGTGTTATTCTTATTTGAAATTATTCAAAAATAGTAATGATTTTAAATTTTTTTGTAGAAAAATTTGGAACAAGGATTCCGAAAACAATCAGTATTAAATGATTATTCTTGGGTAAATCAGTACATAAATCCAGGCAGTTCTGGTTTAATTCATGTATATATTGATGGAATTGAATATTTCTTATCATTTGCATCATCAAAACCAGAAATTTTTTTAGAAGGAAAATTTATGTGTCCTTGTTAAAAATGATCTTTGAGAATAGTAGACACATTTTAAAATGTTAGGGGATATCACTATTGTTTTGGATTTCAACTAGATTATAGTTTTTGGTATCAACATAGTGAACAATTTTTTAGATAAGATACTAAAAATTATCTTCTAGATCTATCACTGTTTCAAAATTTAGGACATGATGTTACATGTCTATTTATTCTAGAAACTGAAACTCAGGATGATATCTTTCAAACTCCTAAGTTTGAATGATATGAATTTTATGAGTTATTGAGGTCTGTTTAAGATTAATTATATCCTTGTTGCAAGATAATCAAATTAGAACATGTTGCAAAATTTATGGATATTAAATTAGATAATTGAATGTCAAAACAACTATTTTGACAAGATATTTTCTATAGTTAAATAACTGTTACCTGAAAGATATTTATTACAGAAAATTACTATGAGAGAAAGAAAATGGTTCGTAATATGGGCCTTACATATCAGAATATTCATGAAAGTGAAAATTATTACATCTTATATTCTTGTGAAAATGAGTCATTGGGTAGTTTTTCTACATGTTGACATTTGTGGTAGAATGAAACTTAATCATGGTAGTCTATATTGATTCTAATAAAATATTTGAGATATATCCCACATAAACCCAGGTTGCAATGTTTATTTATGTCTCAAAACATAGGGACAATGATTTTATAACACAAAACCATGATTTCAACTGGTAAAAGCCAGAATCACCATTTGATGGTAATTCATGGAAATATTTTGACTGAATGAATCTATTGTTTTCTTTAGAATCCTAGATCATGTGATTGGGTCTTTCTACTAACATTTTATCTCCATTAGGTTCTTATGGTAGTCAGTATTCATATTGAAATGTCTTTATAACTCCATACAATTTTCATCCATTGATGTTGATGAATGGCCCTTATATCCTTTTGACCTTATTAATCTAAGGAATTCCAAAAAAGAATATGGATGTTTATTTGAAACCATTGAATGATGAGTGAAAATTATTATGGAGTAATTGTGTTAGTAAATATGATGTTTATGAAAAACAGAAACTTCATACTAAAAGCTTCATTGATGTGGACAATTAGTTACTTCCTGGTATATGGAATGTTATCTGACTGGAGACACATGGTCTAAAATCAAATCCTTACAATTTTAAAGAAAAAAAATCATTTATTCTCATCAATAGAAAAAACATTTCTATTTTGACTATCATTTTAGATTCCTTCCAACTGATCATCATTTTCATGGGAACAAATCTCACTTTATAAAATGCACAACTGAAAGTGACAGACATAGAAAAATGACCTTTGGTAAATAGTTAAAATCAGTTTTATTTTCATTATCTACCATTACATATGGACCAAGAATAAAACAAAAGAAAATTCATGGCTTTGGGAAAGAACACAATTGGATAAAATGGAGCATTTTTTAGGATCTGTAATACTTGTTTTATTTTTTTGTCCTCCACATGTTTGATGTCATGCATATAATGAATAACTATTTTGAGAATTTATTTCATAATGTGTTGGATATACCAGGTATGAAAAAAGATAATATAAAGGAACGATTATATCTTTCACATATTTACAGGAAACCAGAACATGAACTATTTGAGAATGTTATATCATAGGGTTTAATGAAGCTAAAAGTAGCTTATAAACTGTCCAAAGAGTGTCTCTTATTATTTTCTCAATGGATTGTAGATTTGAGTTTTACAGATGGCTATACATCTAATTTTTCCAAATGTTTTATGAATGGTCATTTTACCAGATTAAAAACTCATAATGGTCATGTTATAATGGAAAGAATTATGCTGATTGGATTCAATGGGCTTTTGAATTCAATGATTTGGGATTCTATTAAAGACACATCATATTTTTTCCTAGTCATTTTTGAAATGAAAACAGACTATGATTCCCTAAGAAAATTGGAAGAAGATGTTTTCGAAATTATATGTAATCTGGAAAATTACATTCTGCCTGCTTTCATTGACTCAATGAAACATTTTATATTAAATTTTCCACATGAAGAAAAGTTTTGAGGTCCAGTACTGTTTTGATGGATGTATCCATTCGAGATATGCATGCATAAATTAATGAAAAAACTACTTAACAAAGCATCAGTTGAATGATCAATTGTTGAAGCTTATTTTTAAGAGGAAATTTCTTTTTTTCTGTTCTCATTATTCTGAATCGGAATATCACTCAAAACACAACTACATCGGATAGAATGAGGGGAATCTTGAAGTTGAAATTTACAATAAATTATCAGTTTTAATCAACAATATGTTGGATTCAGTGGAGTTCATGAATGATTTCTTTCAGATGATGAACATCACATATCTCAAAAATATGTTCTACTCTACTCTGAAGATATTAAATCATTTTTACTATGAGTGATTCTATCACTTTTTCTATAATTTCTGTTATAATATGTAAAATTATATTATTTTTAGGTTATATTATAGTCATATCATTAAATATATTCAACAAAAAACAGTAGTTTCTCTTAAATAACACCAACATAAAGAATTATCAAAGGGTTCATAAACCGGTAACATAAATTATTGATGGTTTAAAATATCAATTAATTTTATAATTTATTATACTATTAAATTTTTTATAAATGTTATGTGAATCATCATGTTGATTAAATTGATAAGAGAATATGTATATATAGTAACCCACCATACAAAATGATTAATTATTATATTGCATATGTGGTGAATGGTTTATGATTTAATACATGTGCGTAAGGCAAGTAGAAAAACAATGAGCATTGGAGTTTGAATGAGATGATCACATCTTAGATATTCTGAAGGTGATTTTTATTGCATGATGGATGAAATTATTGAACTGTGTTATCTAGGACAAAATTACATAACAATGTTTTAATGTTGGCATTTGGATACTGAGAGAGGTTTGTGTGTTCATCTGAATCATGGAATCATTGATATTTAATATAAAATACATCTTGTAGTATATGAAAATTTTTTACTGGATCAACAAGAACATATAATTTATTTTGTAATGTACTGTTCAACTTCAAGAGACCTAATAGATTGGAGGAGCATAAAAAATGAAAACATGGAAAAATAAATTTACTCAAAGTGAATGTGGTTCTACTGAATAGTATGGAATTAAAATTTTTCAAGAGACTACTCAAAATATAGCTTTTCTACAAAAATCCATGACTATCGATAATGAAACCCCACAGTTAAGGGTTAATGGTGATGATAATACTAATGATGTTATAAATGAATTTGAAATGGAAAGAGATGATGAAGTTGAATATCAAATGGATATTAATGATGCCAATGAGGAATATAAAGAGAATGACATCATCAGATATGAAGATGATGATGAAGTTTAACATTGACACAATTAAATGGTGGTTATAATTATAACTAATATATATATATATAATTTTAATTTTCAACTATTTGCTAACAATAATCATTTTTTGTTTCAGATGGATGATGATCTATTTCATTAGATGTAGGAGGCTGATCTACCTTTACATGAGAAGGTTCTGGGATCATCTAACCCACATCCTACCTGTGGTTTAGGGGATACGTGGAGGGGGTGTAGTCCTGCATGATAGATGATTCCTCACCCTATCCCCAAGCAACGTCCACGTCTTGGCATCGTTCCTCGCACGCAGAGATATGATAAACTATGTATATTATTTAGATTTTGTTAATTTATTTATATACTAATTGATTGACTATTTATTATGTTTTCATAGTTTTGGGAATATAGCTATTGGACAGGGGATCGCTATTTGAGAAATTATTTATCTTAGCCATGTATCTAACGAGAACATATTCCCATTGATGTGTAAGTCATCATGTTCAATCATTTAATAGTTTGTAAAAAAATCATATTTATTTTATATTTTATTTCATTAATAACAAGATATTAAAAATTATTTATATGGTTTATGGTATCCCATCAATGATATCATTGATGATTCTATCCACAGGCCTGAGAGATTTCTTTATGTGACTGTTTTCGTCAGTTTTTTCACAATTTGGGAAGGAATACCATGCAAAAAGCAGGAGTGGACATATTTGATGAGTCATGTAAATCCCACTAACAATAGTACATTTAATCTCACATTTGAGATGGATTATGATCACACTAGTCAAGTGGTGGATTTCATAGGTGATCTTCATTGGGCCGATATAACATGGGGAGAAAGGAGATGACACATCATGTGGGTATTCATACATTCAGTATGCTTATGGATCATCTAGTATGTACTTTCTGTAAATAATTTATATAAATTTAAATATAAAAAGTATATTTTACAATCATATAGGAATTCAACCAGTCCGATCTTATAAAGTACAATGTTTATCGTCAGATGTACAGTGACCCAAAAACTAGAGTGATTAGAGTTGATCACCATCATCAGATTGTGTTCAGTATTATTTTTTCAGTTTTCAAATAAACTGCATATACTATTTTCATTATTTTAATTTCAAATTGGAACTGAAGCAGGCATATGAGGCCGCAACCACTCAAACACAGGTAGAGAGTCATGAAGAGTCAGCTGATCAGACTTGTGCCCACCATTGGGTTCAGGCTGCATTGTTGTAGGAAAGCTAGTATTTCTTTGAGAAGGGCCGAGTAGTTGGTATGAGCACTCAGTTGTCTCCTAGGACATATTATGGTACTACTGAGATGTCGTCAACCAGCTCAAGAGGAGCTTGTATAGAGGAATCATCTTCTTTCTCATAATATCACGAGCATCTGCAAGATCAAAGTGAGCTTATAGAGAGTTTGTATATGTTTCAGGAAGTGATGAGTTAGCTGCAGCCGCAGTAGTAGTACGAGGAGGACAGGTGTTGATGGCAGCAGCTGCATTATGAGTAGATGGAGCACATGCGCCATCTGACTAGTTGTTTAAGTATGGAGTTTCCTCCAACATATCATCCAACTCATCCACCTCGCCGAGAAGACTATCCCCTCTTGTGACTTTTTTTAATGATAAAAATATTTGAATTCAATGTTTATCATAATATAAACTATGTACTATTTATGTTTTTAATATTTTTGTGAATATTGCATAATATAATTGTTTTTTTCCTATTTTTATTATTTTAATAATTTTTAATTTTATATTTTTATTATAATGTTTAATGAATTTTCATTTCAATAATAATAATAATATTTCTTAATTTTTTTTAATTTTTTTGCGAATATTTAGAAATTTAATATTTTTTTAAATAATATTAATATTGTTTTTTCAAATATATTATCAATCATAATGAAATTATTATTTCAATAGTATTAGATTATTATTTATATTATAATAATATTTTTTTACTTATTAATATTAGAATTATTATTATATAATATAATATTATTTATATTAATAAAATAAGTATTATTATTATTTTCTGATATTAATTTATCATAATTTTATTGAAAAAATTTTTTTATTAAGTATTTGTGACGGGACCTTTCGCGATTGGAACCAATCATAAATAGTTTATATATTTTTTAAATAAGTATTTGCGATGAGAAAACTAACCCCTCACAAATACTTATTTTCAATAGACCCATTGAAACATGTTATATATATATATAATCTATATAATTAGTGATGTATTTGTGAAGACCACTCACAAAAAATAATATTTGAGACGTCATTTTCATCAATGGATTATTTGTGATGGGACCCCATAGAAAATACCTCAAATTTTTGTAGTTATTGATAACACAACACTTTATCATTCCTCAACACTTCTCCATTACATAAAATCAAATTCATTTCTATTTGATAAGGATCTTGATATCATATTTCTATAGAAATCATTTTTTAGAAAACATCACATCTCATTGAAATTAAATTTTTGTCCATGTGATTTTGATGTATAATCCCACAATTGATACTATTTTTTTCTTTTTTCTCTAACATCATTATATAAATGTCACCCTCATATCTAATTAGTGATATAAAATATTATATATCTCCATTTATAATAAAAATTTACTTATCCAACCCGTTGACAACTTAATCCAAGATAGAGTGGGGGACAAATCACATAACTTCCAGAAAACAATATAAACATAGATATAATTAAAATATCAAGAATTTAATGTTTTATTAAAATATGATATAATTTGGCCTCTATGGATGTAACTTTATCTTTAACAAAACAAAATTTGATATTAATATTTTTTAATCTAGATGATGGAATTGAATTTTTTTAAGAGGTAAATTCCATTTTGACTATCAACGACAATTTATAAAATAATTTCAATAATAATAATCAATGTAAATGATGAAATATATACACCTAATTTGACGTCATTCATTAGTCGTTGTAATGAATTTTTATTACATTTTTACTCTATGTTAATGTGCTCTGTTTCATTCCATTCTTGATAGCACAATTATCTCCTCAAAATAACATTCATTTATTAAATGAATTATGTTCATCCAAATCACCTGACAAATATGCATTTTTGAACATGATAAATTTTATATTGTCAATTCCTTGATACTGAAATACCTATATTAATGTTTTTTATATCTCGAAATACATTTATTGTCCATGAGTTGTGAATCTTTATATTTTCTTGATATCCGGTACACAATGTGAAATTATGTAAAATATATGGTGGAGAATCAATTAGATATGGTTAAATTAGGAATAACTTCCACATTACTAATAGATTGATATTTTTACCATATTTATTTGTTCTCAATATTACTCAAATAAAGATATAGGTATAAACATCCTTATAATTGTTCATGTAAATCTTCTTCAATATCTCATTGGTATACTTTTCCATTAAAAGGATGTTGTTACATCTATTTGGTAAAACCAATACCCATAGTAATAAATTCATATTTCCATGAATTTTTATTTAAATATACTCTATCATTTTCTCTAATAAATCATTATATGAAAGGTTATTATAATAAAAAATGTTATTTATTCAAAATAAAATATCACTATCTCATTTGTGGAACTTTTTTCCTTTACATATTAGATTATATCAAATTATCCTTTAAAAAAATTATTTTTTAATAACATATCATGTTTAGAGTACCATAAATGAGGGTCCATCATCAACCCATATAAATAATTCTATAGTATACACACCACACAACCAACCTAATTATGAATGAATCCATCTATTTCTTCATTACGACCATCTTCATTAGATTCACTACTCATTAATGTCTAATGTGAATTATTTGGATAATCATTGTTTATCGGATGTGAATTTTTTTTATGGTCTCATTTCATGTAATATGAAAAAAAATCCATTAAATAAACTCCTTCCACTTGAAAATATCCCTTATAGACTATCATTACATTATTTCATGAAAATCTTCTATTCTCTTTGATATTATTTTTGATCACTCATTTACTTCTAGTGATAATCATTTCTTTTGGTCGTGTGAAAAGTTCCTTTTAAAAATTCTTACAAACATTCACTAAAGGTTTCATTTATATTGTTTAAAAACTCCTTATGATTAATTTCATTTGATAATGGCTAAGGTTAATCCTTAGGGACATGTTCCAATTTTTAATCCTTCCTAAAATATAATTTTTTTTGAAAATATACCATTATAACATTTGATGGTATTAACAAATTTAAGTTATTTTTTGTTGACACAAATTTTAATGTTTTACTTATAGTAGAACCATTTTTCACTAGATTGGTCTAAAAATAATTTATCAATATTAAACATTAAAATTACTTTATCGTCAGCAGTTCTTGTTGAATACTCACTAAAACATGTATTTCATCATTGTATTTGACATTCTATTCCTACATTTTTAAACATATTTTCAATCTATTTTACAAGAAATTATTCTAAAACATTATATTGTATTTTATTCCCCTATTTATTCTTCCTTTGCATCAGTATCCTAGGAAAATTACTTCTTCAACCGTTTCAGTAAATTTTACATTGTTTTTATTTTTTTATCTTCCATAGACATGGACTTCTAAAAACTTTAATATATATCACCATTATTTACTTATACTATAGATAATATGGGTATATTCTAAAAATTTATCATTTTTTATATATCTTCTTTCCAAAAAGAACATGTGTTGCTTATAATCAGCAAAAATTGTCAATCAAATTTCAGTCATGTGTATCTCATTCCTCTATATTAATCACTTTTTATAAGGGGTATATGGAGTTCTATATTTCGTTTTTAAATTTATTGATATATAGGATAGAAATTAGTTACATTTAAACTTATTTCCATTATCTATCATTATATTCTTGATATGTTCACCAATTTGTTTTGACCATTCCTTCATTAAAATAAAGACATTTCCATAACATGGAATTTTTATTTTAAAAATATATCACTCATCATTCATGTGAAGAAATCAATATATATTATAAAATATAAATCACATATTTTTTATTGATTCATTGTAGGTCAATATAAGTAAAATTTATATGTTTATGAGGTTTGGGGGATTGCGTTTATACATAGTTATGTCCCACTTTAGTCATGATACCTTTCTAATAAGATTTATAGAAAAGGGTTTATTATAAATTAGGTAGTGGTAAATACCACTCCCCTTCTTCCATTATGTTTTTCTCATGTTATATTACCCTAGATGAACATGAATTATATGACTCATTTGATTTCAATATTTAAAAAATATGTATTTGGAGTTTCATTATCTCAAATTTGAAATATATTTCCTTCAATTATATGTCCTTCGTAAATAGTTATTCCATTATTTAGGAATAGGATGATAAAATAGTTTCTCTAAAACATCAATTAATTTTAATAATTATACATATTCAAGACACTATGTATGTTATGTTTATGTATATTATGAAATTGTACATCCTTAAATATGATTATTTAAATTTCTATGATTTTTGTACCATATCAAATAACATTTATAGAACTATCATTTCCAATACTAACAACTCATCTTTTGTATTAAATTATGTATTCAATATTTTACCCCCATAAAAAATTGAGAGGAGATATAAAAATTATTAATCCATGGTTTATCATTCCAAATATAATTGAAGGTGAATTGAAAAAGAATGTATTTTTCATTTATCTTTCATTTTCACTTATAATTTTCAGTTTTAGTGTTTGTAGAAAATACTTGATTTTTTTGTAATCAATCATATTCTTAGAGACCATTATGACCACATATTACATTGTATTCTTCAATTAAAATAAAATAATATCATATTGAAGAGTGCAGAACATATGTATCCTTCTAATATGAGATATATCCTCCTATCTTATGATTGCTAATTACCATTAATTTGGAGTTCCAATGTCTTATCTCGTGCCTTATTCATTGTAGAAACATGTTGTCCCAATATTTATATGAATTTTTACCAAAATATCGACAACAAAAAATTTTTTCATTAATCCTCCATCATCCAGATTAATTGATATTTTTGTTGTAGAAAATTCCTGGTGGTTTTTTATATATTACTTCTCTCTAATTGTGAGATAAAGGATCTTGGTTTTTGAAATTATTTCATCTTCTAATCATTTAATGGATAGAATTACACTATTCTTATTGATCCATACTCTTACTTTTTCAGTTCGAGAACCAAAATTATTAGTTGAAGTAAATTTATCGTCATTTTTATTAAGAATAGATTTTACCTTTTTTCTCAAAAAACTATCTCAATAGCTTTGAATATTTTATATTTATCTTCTATTAACTTATTCAAATCATCTCATAACATATTTAGTGTTTTTTCATATTCATGAAATTTATATTATGTATTTATTAGTTCATCAATCTTGAAGCTAAAATAAAACCTTTATCTTTCTAGAAAAATTCATATAAATCTACCTCTAATAAGAGGTTAATTATTTCCTCAATGCATGAATTATCATATTTGAGAATTTATTCTTTACATTAAATCATATCTTATTTTATCATTTTCATTAGGCGGGGTTCCTTCTTATGTTTATTATTTTACACAATTTGAGATTCATTTTCTATTTTTTTCTTCTGTTCCAGGAATTTAGCATATCCTATTTCATCTTCTTAGTTTTATGACTTCACATGTTAGGATGGTCCATGAAGTTCATGAAATTACCTATAAATACATAATTATATGATTCAACTTCTGATGATTCTAGTTCATCTTCGTATCTAGGAAAACTCATTATCTTTATTAGGTAAAATTACTTTGTTACTTATATTAACATTCTACTATCCTATATATCCTTATTTCACTTCATCATCCATGTATTTTTATATTTTTTATCTCATTTCCATTATTTAATTTTCATCTTGTAAAAATTAAAAGTGAATCTCCTAACCCTAAAATACCAAAAACATGATAATATAACCATACCTTTATCCTTGAAGAAATAATGGAAAAAGTGAAAAACATTCCTCTATTAGTCATTGAAATTTTTATATTTATATTTTAATTCCTCAATGAATTTAACTATTTGTAAATTTAATTTCACTTTCCCCATGTATTCAAAAACCATTTGTTTCTTTAGTTGTTTTCTCAAATTCATGAGAATAATTTATTTCATATTCTATGAGATTATTTCTATGTTCATCACCAATAAAATAAATTATGACCTCTATAGTTTACATTTTTTAATAAATTCATTTATAATATTTGTTATTGTTTTTTCTAATAATTTAGTTTGACATAGTTTCTTCAAAACACTTAATTTTATACAATTTTTTTAAATTATTTTAAATAATCATATATATTGTCCCCTTTATCCATGTTTAATAACCGAAACTAACATCTAAATATTTGAATATTTGATTCCCTAACATTTTCATTACCTTCAGTGATACATTTCATCTTCTCTCATGTTTCCTTAGCTGATTGATGATTCTTTACATTGGTGAAAATATGTCTTATAAATACATAATGATTGAATTTTATTCCTTATAATAAACATAAATTTTTCCTATAAATATAATAGTCAATGACGAATCCTTTATATTTATGTAAAAATATACTCTAGTAATGTACATCACTTAAATTCCACGAGAACCAGGACTGGGTATAATACTATATTTCTATCCATTCATGTTTCTTACCATGAATGGTATGGATATGTTCGTTATTTACATAATTTAGTATATATACATTCAACAAATAAATCCAACAAATTGAACCCGTACAGATACTAATTTGGACACAATAGTATTGGTGAACCACTAAGAAAAGGGGAAGCTGAATCATTTGTTCCTTTTTAAAATGACATTTCACATTATATAAACCATTTTGATTTATTATGGTCACAATATTATCTTGAGATTATTATAAATCATCAAACATGTAATAAATTTTACAAAAACCTAATGAAAAAATATTTTTACAATTTTCTCCAAGGAGAGATCAAGTAATCCTTTTACAGATCATATTTTTGGAGTCATGGCTTTTCTAGTTTGATCGACCAAAAATTACAATTGAATGAAAAGTGATGATCCTTTACCAAAAATTTTATACCAAAAAAATTATCTTGATAAAAAACATATTATCTCCCATAATGTTTTTTTGGTATATCCTCAAATCCCTCAATATACAAATTAATATTCAACTCAGAGACTTCTTCCTCAACTATTTTATCATTCGAAACATTTTTTTAGAATCAAAATTTATAAAAATTAAATTCCTCACGATCTTTTTTAGTATACAGCTATTTTTAAAATAAATGTATGGAATTATATCAAAAAAATTCACTAATATAGATCATCATCAACAATATTTATCAAAACAATATTCCACCATTATATAACCAAACATACTCCAATGTATATGGGACACACATGTGTTATACTATCATAATCCCACTCACTTAATGTCACCATTCAATATCCGTTGATGAATTCGAAATATTTCACTATTTTTATTTGGTCAAATCCTCCACATGAATAATCATCAATATTATTCAAATATATTATGGATCTCAGTTTGAATTGTGATCATTATTTCATTAATCATGTACATTGACTATTTATATTAGCATCATCACATTGGTCATAAATTCACAATGTTTAACTAAAGTTATTTAGAAAAATATAGCAAATATATATCATGTGACTAAACTTTTTGATTTTCATAAACATTACTTTTACTCACCCCCCCCCCCCCCGCCCCTATGTAATTTTTTATGAGAGGAAATATGATTTTTATTCTGATATTTATGTGAACATTTCTTCATTATTTATTAAATGTTTTCACTTTTCCAAGATCAGTTTTTTAATTAATTATTTATAGAGATTTTTACTCTTTCTTTCACTGACATAATAGAATTAGACTCTAGAATCAACCATCATTATTATCTATTCTACATGAATGGTTCATTAATCTTCACTACCAAAATTAGTATTCATATTTTAAAAAGTGATGTTCTATCATTTATCGAAAATTATACTATCAGCTTACTACATTTCTAGATCTCCCATATATATGAATTTTACCCTTTCATGAATCCATGATCATTCAGGGAACTAATAAAACTTAAATACATAGTTCTTCTAGTTTAAAAACATACAATAAAACTGAAAAAATTATTCCAACTAGTCTTAAAAAAATAAATCACCATTACAATCGAAGGGGACATTGAAATTACTATATTTTGATCTTATTTTATAATTCTCCTATATATATTTCATTGAGATAATATTTTTATTTTATTTATCAACATATAGCCTAATAAAATAAATTAACCCTATAAGAATAATTTGATTATATTTTAAATGAATTACATTTATATACCTGTAAATGGTATTATATTGTCATCCACTAAATAATATATCATCAATGTTACCCATAACCCTGAAATGTTCCTAATTTTTAATTTTATCATAGTGAATGTGCTCATTCCATCCTATTTTGATATTTTATTTTATCATATATGAGTCAAGACATTTAATCTTATAACGTGGTGCCTACATTTGGTAATATACCGCCGTTTTAGTCAATACACCTTCAAATTACCATTTATAATAATAAATACAACTTTTTGATAAATATAGTCATATTCATTCAAAAATCCATTATAAATTTATGTCTTACCGTCAATTTAATACATTATAAACTTCCTTTGAGAATCCTCTATAAGTAAAAGTATTCTTGATTATATCATGACCACTAGAGTGAATGTTTAATCAATATGAACTCCAATATCATATTCATATCCACATAAAACCATCCACAATGTATTTCAAACCCCACTTCCATCCCCATAAATCTTTTTTATGAATATCCTCTTTTTATCAGTTTAATTACTGGATTTAGTTATATCCACAAAATCCTAGGATTGGTACATGTCACTTTCATCTTATTCTCCATTGAGGGGTTTCACCCATAATTCCTTCATTTTCTTTATTCAACAAAAAATTATTTACTTCCTCTAATAATATATAATTATGATCAATTATCTATAATATATGATTTTGAATTAGATTATATTTATATAAAATAATATTTTTAAAATGAACTCCACTTCTAATACTCTGTGTTTTGGTCATAGGTTAACTACATTCTTCACCTCTCTCAATATAAGATTCATCTTCTAGTGGGTTTTTATATACTCTTGAATTTAAATTTTTTTTTACTTCTTCATAATTATCCTACACTAGGATACAGTTTCTAGAATTTTATTTAGTTTCCTACTCAATAACTTTTTCATCACAACATTCAAATTTTTGTTGATCCATTCATGAGAAATTTATTGCCATTAATATTTTTATGTATCCTAATGATAAATCTTCATCAATTATTTTAACATACATTCCCAATATTAACTCTATATCCAATATAAAAAATTTTCCTTCAAATATGATAACAATTTTAATGGGTGTCTTCCTACCACGCCACATATCATATAGTATCATCTCATCTCAAATACTAAGTAGAACTCGACTATTAGTGTACATGGACACTTATAACTCTTCCCTAAAATAGATGTGCTAGGATCCACTTTCAATCAATAATGTTTTTTATATGCTATTAATGAAGTAAATATTATTTTTCTAGAATCTATTCAGTTGAGGATTCAAAACTATTGAAACTGATTTCTTTATAACTTGATTCTATTGATAATTTTCAACATCAGGGAATGTATATTTTGTTCAATATTTGGAAAAAATAAAACTAATTCTTATTCTAGTATCATATTCCAATATTCTTCACAATATTTTTGATCCATTCTAATAATTCATTCTTTTAGTAAATACACATAACACAATATTTCATACATTAGTCATCCAAAATTTTAATGGAAATACCCTCGTTATAAGTTCCATATTAGAATATTGGAAAACATACATAGGTGTAGCCCATTTTCATCAAAACCAAATCTATTTTTATCATTCAAGGATAATGATGTCTCAATATCATTTTCCTTAAGAATGATATAATTTCCCATTAAACTCTTTAGTAAAATAATATAAACAACATTTTTGAATCATGATAGATTCTACATGATCTAGTAATTAATATGTCCATTTATCAAGGGATATAAGTTATTATCCTATTATATAGTATATAAGAAATCACATTCTTTGTTTTACACCTGATGTAGATTTTTATTTTTCTCCATTCCTTTATTATTCCATTTCAATATTTTCCATTGATTCTGGGGCCTTTTAATTAAATATAAATTTAACTCATTACTCACATACTTGAATAAAACTTATAAAATTATGTAAAATTCTATAAACATAGATAAAATCAATGATCATCAATTCATCACCATCTAGGTTAATATTTCTACCCCATTATTACTTTAGATATTCTTATATTTGAATCTAGATAATTCGTTAAAATTTTCCTTAAACAATATATAAAAAATTCATGTTACCTTCAATGTGGAATGACCACACACATTTTTATATGCACTTACTACAATTATTTGTATCATAAAAATATAACTGATCAATTTTATAATTTAATTTCATGTCATTATTTTACCATTTCCATGAAATTACACAATGAGTTGAAAACTATGTTAGTCTTTTTCCATTTTATTCATCATAATAGAACATATCATATTATTCTTCTTAAAGGTGATGAATTCTATTTATAAATGAAATTTATTTGTATTACATTTCTTCCACTCTACATAGTATTATATAAGAAATAATCCCCTTATTTTCCAATAATTGACATATTTTTATCAAATTTTAGAACATTGAAAATAATATAAATATAATGACTTTTTATTTTGATATTAGATTTTTGTTTTGATTCCCCTATACATGAAACAATTTTCTTATCTTCTTAATAAAGATTTAATTTCACTATAGTAAAAAATTATATGGCATAAATAGCCATATAACTAGCACTTCTACATTATAATATTTATTTTCCTCTATCTAAAAATATCATTCTTTTTTATAAATTCTTTATTGTGGATATATTATTCATGGTTCAAAACATTATACATTCATCTATTAGTCATTTATTTTTATATTTATTATTTTATATTATTATTTCCACCCTTATATTCAGTATAAATTTTACCCACACAATTAGTTCATTAAGAATTGATTACTTAGTCAAACTTTCATGTTCCACATTCATCCCTTTCCTTTAATACAACACCCTAAAACATCAGGAAATTTTTATCCCATGATATATCAGTTTTTTATTCAATTTAGGATTATTTTTTAATGTTATAACCTCATCATTGAGAATTTTAGTCTTATATGATTTATCCTTGATCTAAATATTAAGATAATTAATGATCTATGTATATTAATTATTCTTTTACATGTAGTTAATTTCTTCTTCAAGTTTCACTTTATCATTATTATTTTCATCCTCTAATTCATCCACACTTCAATTTTTAGTTCATGTTAATCAATAAAACATTAGTTTTTTTTTATAAATTTACTATTTTTTATATTGTAATTTATTTTTTTATCAAGATTCTCAATAAGTACTTCCAAAATCCACTTTGACATAAATATATCTTTTTGAATCAGCATCCACATCAACCTAAACTATATATTTCATCTATATGACCATCATTGTGTCATATATAATTGATATAATGTTTCAACACCTAACCATGGATATTCTTCAATATCATCATCACTTTTTATACATGAAAATCTCTTAAAAACATATATTCTCTTACATTTACTTAGAAAAATTCATTCTAGGGATAATTCATTATTTTTTAATAAAAACTTCTAATCCTTTTCCTTATCTCATTTAATTTCACAATAAGTAATTTTCCCAACCGTGAAACAAAACAATTTAGAGATAGTTTATAATCAATACTTCTTTTTACTCTATTAAAAATTATTTCCCTAAGTGATAAGAAATTATATTTTATATATTCTCTAATTTCATCCAAATGAATTTTTTGATTCAATAATACTATGAAATAAATTTATTTGTACGATTGTTATGAATATATTTTTTTTCACTAAAATTCCAATTGTGAACTTTTTTTTCTGGGTCACAAAGTGATAAATTTTCAATATTTAATTATATATATACTAAAATATTTTTATTTTTAATTAGTGGTAATCTCAAAATAATTTTATTTTCTATATATAAAACCATAATCCCATAACAACGTCCATGAATTGAACTGAGAACATAAATCATAAGTTTTGGAAGTGAAATAATATTTTCACGTAAACCTATATGAAGGTCATAAAATACATTTTAAGGAACATGAAACCTTGCCTCATTAAATTTTCTATCAACCTCATTAATATTTAAAATATTTTCTCAGATACATATAGATTATGAAATAGTCAACACATTCATGTAAAACGAATTTTAAAATTCTTATAATAGTGAAATATGTGCCTTTCGATCATCATTCATTAATTTATTTTCATCTTAAATAATAGTTATTCCCGGGGAATCACTTACATGAATTACATTAACTTTTAATAATTGAACATCAAACATATAATATGATAAATTAAATATCCCTATATTCTTCCATACATGAAAATTAAAGAATACTAATTGAAGTCATCCATTTTAATTTAGAATATTATCAATTAACAACTTCATCTAATGGATTATCTATGTAATAAAATATCGTTGATAACAATTTTTGAATCATTTCATCCCATTATATACCCATAGAAAAGAGAATTAGGGTTTATAAAAATTTTACATATTTATTATATTCAATGGTATCTTTTCTTCATGCTGGAAAAGAAACCATGAATCATTCACACAAAAAATAATCCTATAAAAAATAAAACAACAAGAATGGATATATATGTTCTTAAATGGTTCACCAATGTTGAAATATATCCATGGACTGAATTTCAACATTGGTTTAATATGCCAATTATTCCCTTTAACACTTGTTTTTATTAATAAATATAACAATTTCTTTAACAATTAAAATTACATGCCCACTTCATCTATTATAATCACTGATTTTCAAGAGGCATATAAAAGGTAATGATGGAATGAAAGTCAAATTCACAAGATATACCTAAAAGGTGTATCAAAAAACAACAATCTATGTTCCCTATTATGTTTTGTTCACTTCATGTTCATTAATTATATAAAATAATATTCTTCACACCAAATCCTAATCTTTAATATAATTGAATCTAATTACAGATAATTTTATAATATATTATATTCAATGAAATCCATTGCTGGTAGAATCTCTACTTTTTCATAATGATATTTAATTTACATCTATAATATGAATATTGATTTCATCTATTTAAAATTTTATAATATAATTTGTAAATTTTGATATTAAAATTTATAATTCAGTATTCAATGAACTTAAAACATTATTTTTTTTTCAAATCTAACCATTAGATCATCTATATTTTTATCTCTACAAATGAGATTAAAAATGGGAATTTAATTAATATTAGAAAAATATCAATCAGATCTGGGAATCAATATTCAATCAATATATTAAAATTTTATAGAATCTAATGTTAATTGGTTGATTACATATGTCAAAACACGACTGATTAGTTATTTTTTACTAGTTATCTATGACTTCTATATTAGTCCTTGAATGATATAGTGTTTCATGGTGTTAAATTATTTTTAATTATAAAATAGACTAAACCATAACTTTTATGGAATACATTTGTTTTTAATGATAAATATATCATGACATGTTACCCTCTATCATTAAATACAATTATATATTCACATATTGACTAGATTTTTGTTTCATAAATAACCTAAAGTATAATATTCATGACTCCATCATTCTAATATCTATATAGTCACATAGTAGTTTTATATATCATATAACTAGTGGAGAGAAATTATTAATATCATTTTTTATAAAATTCAATGTCATTTTATAATTGATATTGAACTGAGGGACATTGTTTTTTTTATGTTTCTACATTGTTTTCATAAAATCGACCTTGAAATCCTTTTTATAGGGTGCAAAATAAAGGGACTTCAATGTTAGTTATTCATAAAATAGAATTGGAATTCGTTCATGAGAATATTTTTATGTCTCTTTTTCATAAAAAATATTTCAATAGAATTTCATGTTGAATTTATATATGAGATTTTTTAAAACAAAATTTCTAAATTTATCCAACATCCATGTGGACATTAAATATTGGTTTTGTTAGAAACCATATTGAAAATTTTGAAATTTTCTTTTTGAAATGATAAAAAGTACATAATCTCAAACAAAAAGGAACAAACTACAAAACCAAATGTAGAAAAGTACATTAGATATAGAAAATGACCAAAACACATATTGAGAACATTTATAACCATTTTAACATATAGATACCAAAATGAAACTAAATTTCAAAATTAATCATACATTGAAAATATTTTTAAAATTAATTTTGAAGGATTTTCAATTCTTTGGTTGAATACATTGTAGTATAACAAAAAGAATGCAAAATTATGTGTATTACAATAAACAAAATATTTTTTAAAATTACAAGTTTTATAATAAAACTAAAATTTTCAAATGATGTTAATGGTTTGTTCATGATTAATTAAAAAATGAAACATAATCCATAATAACCACATTAAATACGAAATTTTTTATTATTAAAATAATTTTATTAAACAATATTTAGAAAATAAAATATATGAGACGTAAAAAATTCAAATATTCATAGAATTATATGTTATGTAACATCCCATGTAAATATAGAATATGAATTTTTGATATTTATGAATTTTATAATTAAATATTAATTTTACTTTTAAAGGGTTTCTATGTTCAATAGCGTACCTGATATGCAACAACAGGTTTCTTTGAAATCTTACGTTGCACACTTATAATATATTATTATTTTAAATGATATTTATATCATAGCCATTGTATTGGCAGGAATTAACGATACTACCTACAATATTATTATACATGTTTGTTAAATGTATTTACATTTATCCAATTAAAGTTAGAGGCTTAAAATGTGAATGAATCTAATTTTAAGCCTAATTTACATTAAAAGGCCGATTTATCGCCTTTTAATGGAAAAAACGTTTTAAATATAGTTTTTTAACATTAATACATTCTATATTACCAAAAAAATCTTTCATTAAAATGATGATATCAAAATTTACTTTGTGTAAATTTTTGGATTTTTTAGGATAAAGTTCATTATTTAATGAATAGTGAAAAATATTGCATTTTAATTCCAAAGTGCCTTTTAATATAATTTATTTATATGGTTAGATTATATTTTAAATTGGTTTTAAAGTGAAATTAAAATATATTTTTATCATTTAATCTAATGTTGGTCATTGGAATTAATTTTACTTTTAAATTGGACAAAAACAAGTATCATTTTTTTATAATTATTGTTTCATAAAAACATGCTATTTGTTTTGATAACAGGAATTATTTTTCAAATTAATAAATTCCACTTCTATGTTTGAATTTGGAAAAATATATATAATTTTTTAATTTGGAATTTCAAATATATCTTTGGCTGAAATTTTGGTATTTTTCTGAAAAGCTTCAATTTTTTATGAATTTTGAAACCACTTAGTGGTAGTTAAAAAAATGACTTTATCACTTACATGAAATTTTACCACTTCCTTGAATTGAATTTAGAAAATATTACATACATGGTTGTTATCAAGAAGTAAATTGTGGTTCAATAAGATGAAAATATATTTGGGTGAATAGTAACTGTTGACTTTTATTTACCGTGGTTAAAAGAAAAATAAGGTAATTCAATGTAAAAAGAATATTATAATAATTCCAAATTACCTTAACACTTTTTGAAACCATATTTTTTTGAGTCATGTATGATAATGGGAATATTTGGGTCAATTTTGGGACCCCATGGAGCCACTTGGTAGTGATAATGACAATTGAGATTAATTATATTAAAGTAAAGACACAAATGACAAAAGAAAATATATTTTAGTAAATTAATGTTTATATGGTGTTATATAAGTCATATATTCGACTATGAATATTCTTTAGAAAGAGAAAATTATTTCCAACATGATAGTATTTTTTAATAATTTTTAGACATTAGATAAGTTATATTACTTATGACACAATATTGAAGTCATGTTACCTCATTAAAAATCATTTAAATAAATTAGATTATAATGATTAAAATATTATCAAGACCCTATCCAATTCATATTGTATGATTTTATTTCGACCTTGAGTCATATTATCTTTGACTATAATTATTTTTGGACCATTAGAATCTGATTATAAATATATAATAAAATACTATTTTCACAAATTCTTAAAGATCCCCTCCTCTCCCTTATAAAAGTAGACAACTTATAACCAAATACACAAACCATTAAAGAATTTTGGCTCATCCAAAATCTTCCCAATTAACATCATATATCCCTATCTTCTTTCTGGAAGCCTTACCATAGGCAGATGGCACTTCAAGAGGTCCTTTGGTTAAAACCAAAAGGAGTTACCCAAATTAAAGGTAATAAATTCTCTTAATTTGATTCTTTTATTTTACATCTCCAACCCCTAAACTCTTTCATTCATTTCTTTGTAACAACCCCAATATCTTAAATATACTAGGATGTTGTTATGAGAAGTATTATAACTTCACATACACACACCTCCATCTATTTGAGGAAGAACATAATGTTTCTGTGGATAGAAAAATAATGCCTCAAGAAACCATGATTGTTCAAATATATCCAACCTCCTCTCATTGTGGAAATTATGATGGAACACTATGATTTATATTATGTTTATGTTTTCTTTATTCTTCTTTATTTTCCATTTATAGCATTTCTTTATGGTTTCCATAGTGGGTAAATACGATAATCTCATTTGAGGACGCGTGAACTACCGCCTCCTCAAAGTGATGTGACTCGTTAATGCCTTATGTGGGATGTATAAATGATAAAGTTAATTTTGTTATATATGATATTATACTATAATTATAATATAACTATGTATAATTATGTTTTAATTCCAATAAAATAAAAAATATAAATGAAATTAGCGTTCATGCATACATACGGCTTACCGTCTCCATGAACGTTGCATTTCATTTCTTACCTCTAAATGTTATGTACAAGTTTTAATAAATTTATATAATGGATATATATGATATATATGATATCTAAATAATTAATATAATTCTTTATATAATGAAACTTTGACCACATGAACAACATTTAATTATAAGAAGTCCATTTTTGACTCAAGTACCAAATATCGACAAAACGAACATTATTAACTTAAATGATTACATAATGTTTATAACATTTAAATAAGTGATATAAAAGGAATAATAAACTTGAAAAAAGTTCTTAATCATGTATAAATTAACTTTAGTTTATTATTTAGGAGATTAAAGAATGATCAAGTCATGTCAGACACGAGGTAAGGGATTTCTTATCTCACTTTTAATTCCGTGAGATTTCGATTGTTCGCCACTTACTCATTGCATGTGGTGCAATGTATACTTCAATATATATATATTATGATGATTATCATTATATTCATGGTATTATTTGATTCATTTTGTGGTCATTAACTTTGGGTCATATGACTTTATTTTATTACAATGAAGTAAGAATTTTTCATCACACTTTTTATTCCCGTGAGATTCATGCAATAATTTCCACTATTTCCTTTTGTGTGGGGTATGTAATTCCCATGAATTTACTATTTGTGTAATATAATTTAATTTATGAGTATTTAAATCTTCATTTTATTGTCCTTATTTATCTGGAGTATGTTTTTTATGTTACCAAATCGGTAAGGGAACCTTTCACCCTACTCTGTTTAAAAGACTTCTTTTATTATATCTTTTAATTTACATATTATTATGTTGGGATATATTATTTTGTATCCCCATTGAGTTAAACATTATTTACAAGTGATGATATACCTTTTTTATCTTATTATGTCATTTTATGAAATTTAAAGTGACGTCGTTAGGCTGTCAAATATTTACAAGGGAACTTATTAACCATATTTTAATTCTTTGGGTTCAACATGTACTTATTGAATATGCACTCCAATGAATATGTGTGAATGACATCTTATTTTTTTACACTTAATATCCAATTAAATTGGGTGTATTTATATTTATCAGACATATATATGTGATTTTTTTATCCTTAATTTAATGACTCCGTCTTTATATGGGATTTCAGCTAAATTTATATTTCCATTGAGACATCATTGTTGTTATGCACCAATTCACCCTTATATGGTGTATATAATGTACTTTCACATATTATATCATTAATCCCATTATTATCTTTATATTATAATGTTATTATTAAATTTTATTCCTTAATTATATTTATTCATGTGTCTCTTTTTTTGTAAAAAATCACTTTAACTAAAAGCTTCAAATAGGTAAGGGACACTTTGATTCAAAAATATTTTTTTAAGAGGTTTTGAAAATGATTTGATAAAACATTGTTTATTTAAATATCTTGATTTGATATATTAGAATGTGGAAATGATATATTTCCTTTACACATGTGTCATATGTTATGATTATGTTATGTTTATTGCACATTGTTTACATATAAGGGTGGTTCCGTGATAAACTTAGTTCGGGTGAGCCAGAGATAGCTCTCCAATGCATTGGGTAATGTGATGGAGGTAAACGTGATGTTTCTCAAAAGAGATTTATGGAATATACAGTGATGGGTATTCTAATTGTAACTCCCTATGTAGATGTTATAGTTATAATTTATGTTTGATACGGGTTCTATAAGTAAACATTATGATTTATGATTTCGGTGTGTTATTCATAAATATTATGATTTCATAAGGTATGGTATGATTGAAAAGTATGGTTTCATGGATTTTTATTGATTTTTGGGATAATGTTTTCCTTCCTTATTTTAAAACCCTTTCTGATATTATTATGCTCATCCCATGTTTTTGAAATGCTTTCCACATTACTTAAAGATGAATAGGTTCAAGGATGGGATCATGGAAAAGTCATGTTGTCTAAAACATGGAATTAGAAATGTGTCTTTTCAAGAGTTTTTATTTCACGAAAAAATGGATACTGAGTAGTAGTGTCTACTTGTAATATTCAAGATGTTATGTAATAGTTATGGCCTAATTCTCTAAAACTCTAAAACTGAAAATATCCCTAATGTGAATTATTAATTTAATTCATGATTATGAAATGTTTATAGTCGAGACCTTGTAGTTGGTATTAGAGGTCAGTTTAAAAAACATTAGAGGTTAGGGAATTCTTTAAGCATAGGTGACAGTACAAAAATGGTTAGGATTTCAGAAAGAGTTTTAGTTTTTTTAGATAAAGTGAATGAGTTTTAGATAACATTAATAAGTGTATATTAGTTTTTACCCTCTTCATAAGATATTATATGATGATTTTACTAATATACTCACTCTGACCATTTTGGTTTCAGTAAATGGCAAGATCTAGCTGGCACCACAGTAAAAGTGGATGTGAAGAAAACTGTGACAGTTTTCTGAAAGAGAAACTACATGATATAGGAGCTGTAATGAGAACACATGTGGTTATTCTCAACCAACTATCTGGAGTTATTATTGACTACATGAACCTTAGTGATCTTTATAAGGAATCATATATTCATGAAAAAAAATCCCTACAAATGTTTAGGTAATAATCATAAAGTTAGGTGTGTTCAAAAACCTATGTGTCAAAGATGTGGAAAGAAACACCTAGGAAAATGTTTCAAAGTTACAGAAAGATGCTATAGATGTGAAAATTATGGCCATAAAGCAAGAAACTGCCATGGAAAAAGGAAGCATCTAGTTGACTCTAGGAATGGTAATGTGTTGAGTCAAAATTCCTCTTTTGACTTCTATGTGTTGTTTTGGAAAACACAAATGTCTTGTTAATCCTACTAAACATGTCTATCGTATCGTACTGACTATGCGTATCGTACTGACCATAATGATCGTACTGATCAGGCTAATCGTACTGACCAGGCTAATCGTACTGATCATACTGATCGTACTGACTATGATGATTTTACAGAACATGCTGACCGTACTGACTATGCCAATCGTACAATACTGATCGTACTGAATATGGAAATTGAATTGACTCAGCTTCTCATATCTTTTATTACATACTTGTTTTGGTACTTTTTCAAAAACACATGCTTCATTTAAATCGTACTCTTGATTATCTTATTCATACATCCTGTTATAACCAATACGATGTCGTTGAGTTAGTTACAAACTAATCAAAACGATGTCGTGCTTTATGTTTCAATATGACCGTTATGATGCCAGGTGTCCAATTCCCTCCGAGTTTTTCAGAGAAATATCACCGTTGGTAGAGATGTGACCACTGGAATCCAAGGCCTATATATAGGAGGTCATTTTAAGCTGAGAACACATTGAATAGACAACTGAGAACAAGCATGATACAACTGTGATACTTTGTTCTAGAGAGAGATGATGTGACTTCTCTCATGCCTTGAGATTTGTGCGTCCGATCATCGTATCGAGGGTTGCCGGGGATAGGCAGACAGACGAACCGATCATTGTATTGAGGGCTACTAGGGATAGACAGACAAACGAACCGATCATCATATCGAGGGCTGCAGGGGATAGGCAGACAGACGAACCGATCATCGTATTGAGGGCTGCCAGGGATAGGCAGACAGACAAACCGATCATCGTATCGAGGGATCACCAAGGAGTTGGTGAGAAAGAGCTTTTATCCTAGGTGAAAGGATAACCCTTATCATTGGGTCAAAAGAATTGTAATACTTTTACATTTCCACTGTTACTTGTATTAGAAAGGAATTTTTATTGTTTCTTTTCTTCTTTACATATTCAATTGTAATTGTTTCAATTACAATCATTCTATTACATATTGTATTGATTGATTCTATACGCTTTATGGTAGAATCATTCATCCTTATATTACTCTGATTATTGTGTTCGTCTTGAATACAATTTTGTTACATTACATTAGTATTACAAAACATCATACCATTTTATATTCAATACATTTGTGGGTGTTTGTATTTGTATTTGTTTAAGATCATTTTAACTAATCTCTTAGTTGCTAAAACTCAATGGTTTTTAAACCTACAAATTCACACCCCTCTTATATTGTTCCATCTAATTGACATACATATATACATATTCGATCCAACAATTGGTATCAGAGCAAGGTTTTCCACTTATTTACTAAGCTTTATTACTATCTTAACTACTTAATACACTAACTTGTGGAGTGGAAAAGTTTTTGTTGTATTAAATGGCAGGAATGAATATTGGGTCAATAGACAATCTGAATCCTTCTAGACCACCTATCATTGATGGGAATGATTATGAGTACTGGAGAGATCGTATGAAGACGTTCGTTATCAATACTGGCGTAGAAAATTTTATTATGCTTACTGGAGGTTACGAAATTCCTGACAAAGAAGTTAGTACTTTTACTAACCAAGAGAAGCAAGAATATCAACTGAATTACAAGGTACACAATACTTTATTATTCTCTATGACCAGGAATATATATAGTCAGATATCTTCATGTGAAGCAGCCAATTGTATTTGGAAGTAGTTGGAAGTCACTCACTTTGGAACATCCCTGGTTATAGAAACAAGGAGAGCAATGCTTCATGCAGAGTATCATGGTTTTATTTTTCCTTATGGAGAGCCAGTATGTAAAGCGAAACAAAGGTTTATGACAATTGTCAATAGCTTACAATCCATGGGTGAAAAAGGTCTTGATGATGAAGCTCTTGTTGATAAGATTATAGATATAATTCCAAATGAATGGGAGACAAAAAGGACAGCTATTGATGAAAATAGAAATGTTTCCCAGATTACTCTTGATGAACTCTTTGGAACTCTTCTACAGCACGAGACAAGAATGAAGAGAGATTCTGATTTCAACAAGAAGAAGAATGGGAATGGAAGTGTAGCCTTTTATTCTAAAGCTAAAATACCTGAAAGGATTACAAGGTGTAAAGCCAAGAAAGTTTTTATATCTAATTCAAGTTATTGTAATCTTTCGGATAATTAGTTATCCAATCTTGCATGAAGAATGAACAAGATTCTGGGAAAGAAATACTTTCAATATATATTCAAAAAGAAATATAGGAAAGATAAGAATGATTCAGAGGTAACTTGTTATGAATGTATGAAATCAGGACATATATGGCCTGATTGTCCTTTACTGAAGAGGAAAGATAAAAATGATAAACACTCTCAAAGAAACAAGAAAATGTTTTATAAGACAAAGAAAGTCTTAAAGGAAAATGATACGTGGAGTGAAAGTGGTAGTGATTCTTCAGATGATTATTTAGAATATGAGTCCTCAGGACAGAGGGATATTGGACTTCTATCTAGACTACTAATTGAAGATCAATGTCTCATGGCTAAGGTACACAATGTTGAAGCTATTATGAATGTCTCTTTGAATGCAAATTATACTGATAATATATATTATGAATCTTCAAATGATGAATCTTCATCATTATAAGATGATACATTACCTTCTTTTGAAGAAGTATCTAGATTTGCTAAATTACTTGACAATGAAAATTCTAAACTCAAGAAAAAGCTTGAGAAAGAAAATTCTAGATTTTCAATCTTGAATAAAGAATCATCGGTTCATTCTAAAGATCTTGATGTGAAAATATCAGATATTGAAAGTATTTTAAAAACCCTTGAGAAATTAAAATCTGCTAAGGATAAACGTTCTAAGGATCTTGAATATGTAATTTCAAAGAAATGTATATTAGTGCCTATCTCTAGTTCAAATTCAAATGTTTTGGAAAATAAGATTTTTGTTTTAAAACTAAATTCAGAGATTTTATCCTTGAAGAAATGATTGTCAAACTTTACTCATGGAAAGGAAAACTTTGACATGATGTATTCTCAAAATAGACCTTTGGGAAATCATTATGGTCTTGGTTATACTTATTCCAAACCTGTTTTTAGTAATAACTATTCTGTTCCTCAAAAAACCTCTTTTTGTACTAAGTGCCACTGTGGTGGACACTAGAGAAGAGATTGTTCTCTTAATAGAACTCAATCCTTAGGATTTCATAAATCTCATTTTGGAAAACAAATGTGGATTCCTAAAATTCATTTATCTAACCCTTCAGGATCCAAACAAGTTTGGATTCTGAAAAACTAATTGTTTCTTCTTTAGGAAAATGAGAAGTGTACCAATAAGAACATTTGGTACATTGATAGTGGTTGTTCTCGACACATGACTGGAAACAAAGATCTCTTTGAAAAGGTTATCGAAACAAAATGTGGAAAAGTTACCTTCAGAGATAATGCTCAAGGAAATATTGTTGGTATAGGTAAAATCGTTTTTCTTGGAAAAGTTCTTATTTCAAGTGTTTTGTTTGTTAAAGGTCTTAGGCACAATCTCATCAGCATAAGTCAATTATGTGATGAAGTTTACCTTGTGAGTACTAGAAATGATAAGTGTTTAGTTCACAATTCCAAGGATGAGTTCATTCTATCTTCCCATAGGCAAGAGAATGTTTACACTATTAAATTAGATGACCTTAGGGACCAAAACATACCCTACTTAAGTGAAATAAAAGAAAAATCATGGCTATGAAGTAGGAGACTAGGACACTGTAATCTGAGAATCCTTAGTAAACATTCCAAGAGAAGACTTGTGAAAGGACTACCGGATCTTAGATATGATTCTTCAAAAGTCTGTGATCCTTGTCAATTTGGAAAGCAACATAAAACTAGCTTTAAATCAATTAATGAAGTTTCAACTTCTAATGCATTACAGCTAGTGCATTTGGATCTTTTTGGTCCTACAAAAACTAGAATCATTGGAGGAAAATACTATGTATTTGTTTTAGTTGATGACTTTACTAGATTTACATGGGTCTATTTTCTCATAAAGAAATCTGAAGCCTTTTCGTATTTCGAAAATTTTAGAGCCCAAGTTAAAAATGAGAAAACCTACCATTGATAACTATTCATAGTGATCATGGTGGTGAATTTCAAAATTCATATTTTGAAACTTTTTGTAGTAAGAAAGGTATTACTCACATTTTATTTGCTTCGAGAAATCCTCAGCAAAATGGTTTTGTTGAAAGAAGAAATCGTATTCTTCAGGAAATGACTCGAACCATGTTGAGTGAATACTCAATTGCTAAGAACTTTTGGGCTGAAGCTGTTAGTACTGCCTGTTATACTATAAATCGTGTTTTATCTAGACCATTTCTTAATAAAACACCCTATGAGTTATGGTCTGGCTGAAAACCTAAAGTTTCATACTTCAAAGTTTTGGGATGAAAAGTATTCAGTCTGAATACAAAAGATAATCTACACAAATTTGCACAAAAATCTGATGAAGGAATATTTCTAGGTTACTCCCCAACTTCTAAGGCTTATAGTGTTTTCAATAAAAACACATGTACTGTTGAGGAAACAGTGCTAAAAATGTTTATCAACCGTTATTAGAAGATCACTCGGATAATGAAAATGTTCAAGAAAGTGTTCCTGAAACATTTACCACAGAATATTTTCTACCATATGTTGATGAACAGATTTTACAAAACCCAAATCAATTGTTTCTTAGGAATCATCCCAGTGATAACATCATTGGTGATGTAAATCAACCTGTAAGGACCAAAAATTTCTTAAGAAATGAAATAGAACATCTTGCTTTTCGTTCCCAATTTGATCCTAAAAGTCCAAGTGAGGCCTTAGGTGATGTTGATTGGATCAAAGAAATGCAAGATGAACTAAATGAATTTAAAAGGAATCAAATCTGGACTTTTGTTGATAGACCCAATGAAACAACTGTAATTGGTGTAAAATGGGTTTTCAGAAACTAATTTGATGAAAATGGAATCATTTTAAGAAATAAAGCAAGCCTTGTTGCTAAAGGCTATAATCAACAAGAGGGAATAGACTATGAAGAAACATATGCTCCTGTAGTTATACTTGAATCTATTCATATTCTGTTAGCCTTCACAGCATATTTCAATTTCAAACTATTTCAAATGGATGTAAAATGTGCTTTTCTAAATGGTTTTGTTCAAGAAGAAGTTTTTTTCAAACAACCTCCTGGTTTTCAAGCCCCAAAACATCCTGATCATGTTTTTAAACTTACCAAGGCTCTATATGGTCTTAAGAAAGACCTTAGAGCATGGTATGATAGACTTATATGATTTCATTTAAAAATAATTATATAAAAGCTACATCAGGTCCAACCCTTTTTATAAAAATGGAAAATAAAAATGTTTTGATTGTTCAAATCTATGTTGATGACATCATATTTGGATCAACTCAAAAATATTTAACTGATTCTTTTGCAAATTTAATGAAATATGAGTTTGAAATGAGTATGATGGGGGAGTTAACATTCTTTTTAGGTTTTAAAATTTCTCAAAAACCAGAAGGAACATATATATCTCAACATAAGTATATTAAAGACTTACTCAAAAAGTATGGATATGACAAAACTAAAAGTATTAGCACTCCAATTGGTACCTCGAATACTCTTGATCTTGATGAAACTGGGAAACCAGTAGATCAAACAATACTTAGAGGTATGATATGAAGTTTGTTATACTTGACTCCTAGTCGACCCGACTTAATGTTTTCCGTATGCTTATGTGTGAGATACCAATCTAATCCAAAAGAGTCTCATTTAAAAGCTGTAAAGAGAATATTTCGGTATTTAAAAGGCACTATGGATTTAAGTCTTTTTTATTCTTCTGGGAATGATTTTGTCTTAAAAAGTTTTTTAGATGCAGACTTTGTTGGTTATAGAATGGATAGAAAAAGTATACCTGGAACATTTCATTTCTTAGGAGATTCTCTGGTTTCTTTGTCCTGCAAGAAACAACACTCAGTAGCATTATCCACTGCTGAAGCTGAATATGTAGTATCTGGAAGTCGTTGTGCTCAAGTATTGTGGATGAAATACACACTCACTAAATATGGTTTGAGTTTCTCCAAAACTCATATTCTTTGTGATAATACCAGTTCCATAGCTCTTAGTAAGAACCCAACACACCACTCTCATGCAAAACACAAAGATTTTAGGCACCACTTTCTTAGGGATCACAGACAGAAAGGAGACATTATTTTTCAATTTATCGGAACGCAAGAACAACTTGCTGAAATTTTTACAAAACCATTACCTTCCGATAGATTTGATTTTATAAAACAGAATCTAGGAATGATTACATTAAAATAATCATTCATATCCACTTCAAGTTTTAAAATTCTCATATCATTAAATAACTCCTTCTGAAAGGGGGAGGACATATTTCTTTCTATTTTTTTATCTTATGATCTTTAATTGTTTACTCTCTTGGTATTTGTATTTACTTTACTGTTTATCGTATGGAAAGTTTTATCATATCATTTACTTTTCTGTTTATCATATCGACCGATGATGGTAATGAATTTCTTTTCCATCGTATCGACCGATGATGGTAAGGATTTTCTTTTCCATCGTATCAACCGATCATGGTAATTATTTTCTTTTCCATCATATCAACTGATCATGGTAATGATTTTCTTTTCCATCGTATCAACCGTTCATTGTAATGATTTTATTTTCCTTCGTATCAACCGATCATGGTAATGATTTTCTTTTCCATTGTATCAACCGATCATGGTAATGATTTTCTTTTCCATCGTATCAACCAATCATGGTAATGATTTTCTTTTCCATCATATCAACCAATCATGGTAATGATTTTCTTTTCCATCGTACCTACCGATCATGGTAATGAATTTCTTTTCCATCATATCAACTGACAACCGATCATGGTAATGATTTTGTTTTCCATTGTATTGTCCGTTCATGGTAACAAGATTGTTTTCCATCGTATTGTCAGTTCATGGTAACGAGATTGTTTTCCATCATATTGTCAATTCATGGTAACTAGATTCTTTTCCTTCAGCTTGTCAGTTCATGGTAACAACTTTGTTTTCCATCGGTATGATGATTGATAGTATTCCTTTACATTGTGCATTTGTGTTTTCTTTTGAACTTTACTAGAACCAACAATAACCTTAAATTCTCCAGCATGTACTTTCCATTTTTTTCATTCGTTTTTAATCCTAACCATTGATATGTTTTCCTCTAATCTTGACCATAGAAGATCAACGGTCATCCCTTTATCGCCTATAAATAGCCCCCCCCCCCTCCCCAAACCCACATCGTTTTTTTTTCGGATTTATGTCAATGCTCTGCCTCATTGTTTTAAGTCATCGTATGATCTTTCATCTGCAGCATCCCTATGTCTCAGTCTTCTTCCAACACTCCTTCTGATATGTCTTCAAATGATTTCTCAGAAAAATAACTTTTAAGGGAAAGGTTAGTCTCCCGAAAATTTTATGATTCATACGATTCTACTATCAAGAGGATTATCTTGTTTCAAGGATGGGAGCATTTGTGTGTTGAAAATCCTGTTTCTCAATACCTGGTTATCTTTGATGAAGTCTGTCAGTTCTATAGAACCGTATCTTTTGACAAGAATATGACTTTCAATTTTGCTGTGTATGATAGAAAGTTATCTATGTCTGTGAAACAAGCGGCTCATTTTCTGAATTTACCAACAGATAGGGATTATTTCTGTGCATCTCATAAACTACCAGAGGAAGTCGGTACATTTAATAGAGAATTTGCTGAAAAGAAATTGTTTGTTATAAATGAAGAGAAGAGAAAAGTGGCTCATCTTTCTCCGGGCAACCAGTTTTTGACTCTATGGAATCAAGGTTTTCTTATCCCAAGAAGAGGGGATAGAGAAACTCTGAATGTATCTGATATCTTCATGTTGTACTATCTTGTCAACATGAGAAAATTGAATCTCATGGGGTATGTTTTCGAAATAATTAAGAATGTGAAGTCAGGGGAAATCAATTCTCAATTGATTATGTATCCAGCCATTCTTAAAAAGTTTATTCTTGAGAGTATGGAGTTTTGCAACATCCCTTTCAAAGGATCCCTGATATATATTAAACCTTCCTGGATTAGAAAAAGTACTATGAAGAATTTGAATGTTTGTTTTGATCAGAATTCAAAACTTTTTGTCCGAGATGTAGAAGCTGAATCAGCTCAGAATCAATTGGAACCTATGCCAGCTAGAGACATTCAATATACTGGTATTACTCAAAAGTCTGATCCTCAAACCAGTTCAAAGCCTAAGAACGAAGCCAAAGTACAGTAAGGAGGTTGTAGCCAAATGGAGAAAGGATAAGGAACTAGGAAAGGATGGTGATCCAATGTTTGTTCCTGATCCAGCTGAGGCTTTTTTTGAAAGAATAAGGGTTGAAGATTCCCATAAAGCTGAAAAGAAAAAGAAAATTGTGTTGAAAAGAAAGGCTCAAGACTTTGATATCTAGAAAGTCATGAAAATGGTTGAGGATGCTAGTGCTAAACTGAAGGAAGAAGTGCATCAAGAACCCATCGTATAGATTCTTCCTGAGAAAGAAAACGGAAAACAAATGATGCAAGAGATAGAAGAAGTGGAAGAGGAGGAAGGAGATTTTCTTTTATAATTCCTTCAATGTTCGAAGAAAAGTAGGGAGGAATCGGTTCAAAAGCTGAGTGAAGGTGTTCAAGAAGTCCCTCATACCGATCAAGCACGAACTCCAGATAGAATTTCATCCCAAGAAAAACAAGGTGTTGAATCCTCTCACACTGATAATGTTGTTGTCATTAGTGACAAAGTGTAAGAAGAAAGAAAGCAGAAAGAAAAAGAAAAAGGAAATCAGCCATTTATTGACTCAAGCTGATTGAATGAACTAGCTTCGTATGATGAAGATACTAATTCAGAACATACAATCTCTCTCAAGAAGAGTGATTATATTGTCCATGTTTTGATAAGGGTTGAGAAGACCATTCCATATTTCCCTAGGCTGGAAGGTAAGATTGATTTTATCACTGACAATCAAAAGAAGAAGTTTGGCTCTGTAAAAGAATTAAGAAATAATGTTTATCAGTTGAAGCCGATTTTAAAGTTCTTTCAGAAAGTTTGGTTTCACATAAGAAGGCCTGCAACAAGATGGCCAAGTGGTCGTACAAAATAGAGAGCTCAATCAATGATCGTGAGATAGAAATTGAAGGTATAAGAAGGTTGTCAAATGAGCTTGCAATTTCTTTCAATAAGCTTGATAGAGAAACGGTTGGAAAATTAAATCTTTTATCTTCCCAAACAAGCCGATGTTCCTTCAGTAAAAGCCTTACAGGGGAGAATGAATGCTTTTCAATCTGAATTCATGAAGGTTTCATCTTTCATGGATGAAGTGGTTTTGTTGAAGAAACAAAATTCAGTGTTATCCAAAGATAACAAGAATTTGCAAGATAGAATTGATTCTCTTGAAGAATTAATAAGAGTTCAAGAAGAGACAATCAGAAATCAGGATCAACACTTTGCGGATCAAAAAGACCTTCCCAGGTCTCAAGGTGATGCTATTTCTGAAGAGAAGAAGGAGATATAAAAGATGAAGGCAGTTCCTCATGAGTTGATCAAAAAGGATAAGGAAAGAGAAAACAAGTGACTTGTATTTCTTCTCTTGTTTTGTGTTATTTGTTATCGTAACGAAATTTCTTTTATCCATTTTCTTGTGTTTATTTTCTAACTCCTTCATAAAATTCATGATTATTCTATTCTTTTTGTAAATCACAAAGGGGGAGAATGTTTACAAAGGGAGAGAATGTTTTATAAAGGGGTAAAATGCTTTACAACACTCTTAAGGAAAATCTACGAATAAAATCCTTAGGAAAGTCCATACCTAAGGGGGAGTTAGGTGTATTCAATTTCTTATTGAGATGAGTTTCCAATAACTCGGGGGGAGATAAGTATTTCTTTTAGTTTTTATTTTGTGATTTGTGATTTCTAAAAAGGGGGATATTGTTGAGTCAAAAGTCCTCTTTTGACTTCTATGTTTTTTTTGGAAAACACAAATGTATTGTTAATCCTACTAACCTTGTCTATTGTATCGTACTGACTATGCGTATCATACTAACCATAATGATCGTACTCATCAAGCTGATCGTACTGACCAGGCTAATCGTTCTGATCATACTGATCGTACTGACTATGTTGATCATACTGAACATGTTGATTGTACTGACCATGCCAATCGTACAATGCTGATCGTACTGAATATCGAAATTGCATTGACTCATCTTCTCATATCTTTTATTACATACTTGTTTTGGTACGTTGTCAAAAACACATGCTTCATTTAAATCGTACTCTTGATTATCTTATTCATACATCATGTTCTAACCAATACGATGTCGTTGAGTTAGTTACAAACTAATCAAAACGATGTAATGCTTTCTGTTTCAATATGAACGTTATGATGCCAGGTGTCCAAGTCCCTCCGAGTTTTTCAGAGAAATATGACCGTTAGAGGAGATGTGACCATTGGAAATTGAGGCCTATATATAGGAGGTCATTTGAAGTTGAGAACACATTGAATAGACTACTAAGAACAATCATGATACAACTGTGATACTTTGTTCTAGAGAGAGATGTTGTGACTTCTCTCATGCCTTGAGCTTTGTGCGTCCGATCATCGTATTGAGGGCTACCGGAGATAGGCAGATAGACGAACCGATCATCGTATCGAGGGACGCTGGGGATAGGCAGACAGACGAACCGATCATTGTATCGAGGGATCCCGGGGATAGGCAGACAGACAAACCGATCATCGTATCGAGGGCTCACCAAGGTGTTGGTGAGACAGACCTTTTATCCTAGGTGAAAGGATAACCCTTCTCTTTGGGTCAAAAGAATTGTAATAATTTTACATTTCCACTGTTACATGTATTATAAAGGAATTTTTATTGTTTCCTTTCTTCTTTACATATTCAATTGTAATTGTTTCAATTACAATAATTCTATTACATATTGTGTTGATTTATTCTATACACTTTATGGTAGAATCATTCATCCTTATATTACTCTGATTATTGTGTTCATCTTGAATACAATTGTGGTACATTACATTAGTATTACAATACATCATACTGTTTTATATTCAATACATTTGTGGGTGTCTGTATTTGTGTTAGTTTAAGATTATTTAAACTAATCTCTTAGTTTCTAAAACTCAAAGGTTTTTAAACCTACAATTCACCCCCCCTCTTGTATTGTTCTATCTAATAGACATACATATATACATATTCGATCCAACAGAAAGAAGTCGTTTCTGGTGGATCAATTGACTGTTTTAAATGTGGGGTGCATGGTCATTATGCAAACACTTGTCCTAAGAAGATGTTTTGGGAATGGGATCACCAGGATCATAGAAATATTAGTTTACCAATACCTAATTCCATTGTGATTGAGGATGAAGAAACTGACAATGGCCAATGAAAGATATGAATTATTTCTTAACATATGTTTTCCTATTATTGAAATCATATGATATGATTCATGATTTTGTTTGTAGGAAATAATTATTTCAAAATATGTTGGAAATGAAGGGTTAATAGATCATGAAGAATGTTGAATGAGTAAGAAGTGAAGCTATATAGGATTCAAGAGTTATGGTAGAATATAGGATGGTGAAATGCTTAAAATTATTAAGGATATTCTGGTGATGGGATTATATTAGATGACTTTTTATTGTATGTTTAACCCTAATGTTTGATATGTGAAAATTTTATTAATGGAATAATTATCTTCTCTTTTGGGGATATAGTTATAAAAAACCATTTCGGTTTATATGATCCTTGAATTTGAGGCAATTACTGATTAATACATTTTGGGATGAAAAATGAAAGTTATTAGATAACCTTTGTGGATAAAATATGTTATGGTTATTTTGGATTTATTTATATATTTTTGGGAATGTTATAAAATTATGTAGTTTTTGAAAAGGGACAAAACAAAAACAGTGTGAAAACCCGTCACATCGGACGAAGCTGTGGGAATCAAGCCCACAACCAAAGTGCGACTGGTATTTATCACCTACCACAGGACTACATGATGTCCCTGGTTAGTATAACTAATTATTTTTAGTTAGATGATCTTATGAAAGATGAATATTTTGATTTTGGGTTATCTATGGAAATGATTAACCTATCTTGGAGGATATGTAATTAGGTTAATTACTTTTTAGTATGAGAAGTTAAATGTAACTGATGTTATTTGGAGATAAATGTTAATATTTTCCTTAGAAGACTGTGTGATTAAATCCTTATGAGATTTGTGTTTCAATATTAGTTTGGATTACTTTGATGAATTTTAAGGATAACTGTTTATTTAATTGTATTTCTTGAACATTGGGTTCTTTTTGTTGAATTTTAGAGATTAAGAGTAGTATTTATTTTTATAAAAGATTATACTTTTGGTGAATATCTGATCCTGTACTAAAAATATTGGTTTTAGTTGATGTCTAAATATCAGGGAAATGGTTAGTTCTCCTTTTTTGGATTATGTGATTCTCTAAAAGATGATTCTTGTGCTTTTGATGTGACCAAGTATTTTTGAATGCTCATTGTTTAGATAAATGATTAGTTTTGGTAGAAAGTTATTAAAAGATTAAACTCTACGTGAATGTAATTATATTTAATTATTTTTTTTTCTATGTAGAATATTTATTCGTCAAAATTATGAAAAGAAACTTAAAACCAGAATGTTGTTGGTTTACATTTCCTACCGGGTAATCATAGACCGTTTACACACATCATAAGTTTGTGATTTTCTTATGGTTAACTTTCTCTTAATCATGTTTCCTATCACTCTCTATTAGAACATGACCCTTTGTTTTCTCCTCCATATCCATGTTTTCATGGAATCTTAGTATGGGTTAACTCGAGTGTTCGTTGTACTTCTCTATCTTTATTTTAAAGTGATATATTTTCTAACTCTTTTTTCCGATATGTGACATTCAATAATGTTTCCAAGCCCAAATTTTAAAATTACAATGACGGAATTCCCAAAAGGGGACTGGATGTAAAATCCCTGGTAAAAAAAGAATATGAATTTTTCATATTTATTAATTTTGGAATTAAATATTAATTTTACTTTAAAAGGGTTTCTATATTTGATTGCGTACCCGATACACAACAACAGGTTTCTTTGAAATCTTACGTTGCACATTAATAATATATAATAATTTTGAATAGTATTTATCTCCTAGTCGTTGTATTGGAGGGAATGAACAAAACATAATACAATATGATTATAAATGTTTCTTAAATCTATTTACATTTATCCAATAAAAGTTAAATGCATAAAATGTGAATGAATCTGATTTTAAGCATAATTTACATTAAAAGGCCGATTTATCACCTTTTAATAGAGAACCCTTTTTAAATGTTGTTTTTATCACTTTAATACATTCTATATGTCTATATAAAATCCATCTTTAGAATGGGGATATCATAATATACTTTGTTTAAATTTTTTGAATTTTTCTGATAAAGTTTGTTTTTTAATGAATAGTGAAATATATTGTATTTTAATTCACAAGTTCCTTTTAATATAATTTATTTATATGGTTAGATTATCATTTTAATTGGTTTTAAAGAAAAATTAAATTAAATTTTTTCCATTTAGTTCAGTGTTGGTCATTAGAATTAATTTAACCTTGAAATTGGACATAAATAAGTATCAATCTTTTGATAGTTATTGTTTATTAAAAACACGCTATTTGTTTTGATAATGGAAATAAATTTTAAAATTAATTAATTCCATTTCTATTTTTTGAATTTGGAAAAATAGACATCATTTTTTAATTCATAATTTCAAATATATCTTCTGCTGAATTTTTTGTATTGTTTTAAAAAACTTCAAATATTGATGAATAGTGAAACCACTTAGTGGTAGTTGAAAAACTGATTTTTTTCATTTAAATGAAATTTTACCACTACTGTGAACTGAATTTCAAAAATCCGATATACATGGTTTTTATCATGAAGTTAAATGCGGTTCAATAAGATTAAAATAATTTTGGGTGAATAGTAACATTTGACCTTTATTTATAGCGGTTAAAGCTAAATAAGGTAATTCAAGGTAAAAAGAATATTATAATAATTCCAAATTATCTTAACACTTGTACAAACCTTATTGGTTGAGTCATTTACAACCATGGGAATCTTTGGGATGATTTTGTAACCCCATTGAGCTACATGGGAGTGATAATGTCTAATGAGAATAATTAAATTAATGTAAAGACAAAAATGTCAAAAGAAAATATATTTTAGTAAATTAATTTTTATATGTTGTTATATAAGTCATATACTCGACTATAAATATTATTTAGAAATATGAAAATCTTTCCTACATGATAGTATTTTTTTATAATTTTTAGACATCAGAGAAGTTAAATTATTTATGACACAATAATGATGCAGTGTTTACCTCGTTAATAAATCATTTAAATAAATATGATTATAATGATTAAAATATTATCCAAAACCTTTCCAATTCCTATTAGATGATTTTATTTTGACCTTGAGTAATAGTATCTTCGACTATAATGATTTTTGGACCATTATAAACTGAATATCAATATATAATAAAATAATGTCTTCATACTTTCCTAAAGAGCCCCTCCTCCACCTTATAAAAGGAGAACACTTATATCCAATTCCACACACCTATCAAGCCTTTTGGCCCATCCAAACTCTGCGAAATTGAGCTCCCAACATCCCTCTCCACTTCCTAGATTATTTACCTTAGGCATAAGGCACTTCAAAAAGTCCTTTGGTTCAACCAAATGGGGTTACCAAAATTAAAGGTAACAATTTCTCTTAATTTGTTTTATTTTATTTTACTTATCGATCCCCAAAACACTTTTATTCCAATCTATTGTAACAACACCAGTATCCTCAATATACAAGGATGTTTTTATGAGATTTATTTGAACTACACTTACACATACCTCTATCTAATGGATGAAGAACATAATATTTATGTGGATGGAAAACTAACGCCTCACGCAACGATGATTGTTCAAATATCTCCAACCACCTCTCATGGTTGCATTTATGATGGAACTATATGATATATATTATGATTATGTTTTCTTTATGATTTTGTATTTTCCATTTATTTCAGGCTTTTATGGTTTCCATAGTGGGTAAATACGATAATCTCATTTGAGGAAGCGCAGACTACCACCCCCTCAAAGTGATGTGACTCGTTAATGCGTAATGTGAGATGTATAAAGGATAGATTTAATGATGTTATTTATTATATTACACTGGAATTATAATATAACTTTGTATAATTATGTTTTAATTCCATTAAAATAAGAAATATAAATGAAAGTAGCGTTAATGCGTACGTACGACTTACCATCTCCATGAACGGTGCATTTCATTTATTACATCTAAATGTTATGTACTATTATAAATACTTGTATATACTGGATATATATTATATATATTATATATAAATCATGAATATAATTCTGCATATAATGAACCATTTACCACATGAACAACATGTAATTATAAGGAGTCCATTTTGGACTCAAGTACCAAATATCGACAAAACAAACATTATAAACATAAATGACTACATAATATTTATAACATGGTAATAAGTGATATAAAAGGAATAATAAACATGAAAAATTTTCTTATGAAAGTATAAATTAACTTTAGTTTATTATTCAGGAGATTAAAGAACGATCAACTCAAGTCGGACATGAGGTAAGAGATTTCTTATCTCACTTTTAATTCTGTGAGATTTCCATTACTCACCACTTATTTATTGCATGTGGTGTAATGTTAACTACCATTGATATATATTAAGATTATTATCTGTTTATTAATGTTATTATGTGATTCATTTTCTGGTCATTAACTTTGGGTCATACGACTCGATTTGATTACAATGAAGTAAAAGTTTTTCATCTCACTTTGTATTCCCGTGAGATTCATGTTATATTTGCAACTATTTACTAATGTGTGGTGTACGTACTACACATGTTTTTACTCTCTCTGTAATATTATTTCATTTATTATTATTTACATCATCATTGTATGATACTTATTCATGTGGCGTATGTTTTTTACGTTACCAAATCGGTAAGGGAACCTTTCACCCTCCTCTATATAAAAAACTTCTTTGATTATGTCTTTTAATTTATATCTTATTATGTTGGGATATGTTCATTTATATCTTCATTGATGTAATATTTATGTCCAAGTGATGATATACCCTTTTTATCTTATCAAATCATTATCCGACTTTTTATGTGACGTCGTTAGGCCGTCATATATTTACAAGGGAACTTCTTAACCCAATTTCAATTTTCTGGGTTCAACTTGTACATATTGGATATGTCATCAAATGAATACGTTTGAATGACCTCTTATTGTTTTACACATTATACCCACTTATATTGAGAATATTTATATTTCTCACAAAAAATTATGTGATTGATTTGTCCTTAATTTAATGATACCATCTTTATAAGTGATTTCATCTCAATTTATATTTCCATTGAGAATTCATTGTTGTTATGCACCAATTCACTCTTATATGGTGTATATACTGTACTTTTACATATTATATCATGAATCCATTTATTCTCATGATATTATAAAGTTATTATTAAATTTTATTTCTCAATTATTTGCATTCAAGTGTCTCTATTTTTGTTAAAATACTCTTTAACTAAAATATCATTTTAAATGATTTAAAGTTTTATTATTATAAATATTTTTAATTAATGTCCATGTTTTCAAAATGGGTTTTATAATTTATTTATATGGACATAAATCTTTTCAAATCATAATTCACTTAAAATATTCAATGTGGTATGGGACACTTTGATTCAAAAATCTCTTATTAAAAGGTTTTGAAAATGATTTGATAAAACATTGTTTATTTCAAAATCTTGATTTGATATATTGGAATGTGAAAATGTTTTAATTACTTTATACATGTGTCATATGTTATTATTATGTTATGATTATTCGACATTATTTACATATATGTGTGGTTCCGTGATAAACCTAGGGTGGGTGAGCCCGAGATAGCTCTCCATTGCATTGAGTAACATGACAAAGGTAAATGTGATGTTTCTCCTAAGAGATTTAGGGAATATACTGTGATGGGTATTCTAAGTGTAACTCCCTACGTAGCTGTGATAGCTAAAATTTATGATTGATATGGGTGCCATAAGTAACCATTATGATTTAGGATTTATGTGTGTTATTCATAAATCTTATGATTTCATAAGGAATGTTATGATTGAAAAGTATGGTTTTATGGATTTGTATTTATTGTTGGGCTAATGTTTTCCTTCCATATTTTATAACCCTTATTGATCTTTTTTTGCTCATCCCATGTTTTTGAAATGTTTTCTACATGACTTAACGATTAAAATTTTTAAGGATGGGATCAAGGAAAAGTCATGTTGTCTAAAACATGGAACTAGACATGTGTCTTTTTAAGAGTTTTTATTTTCTGAAAATATGTATACTGAGGAGTAGAGTCTACTTGTAATATTCAAGTTGTTATAGAATAGTTTTGGCCTAATTATCTAAAATTATAAACCTGAAAAGATCCCCAATGTGAATTATTCATTTAAATCATGATTACGAAATGTTTAAGGTCGGGTCCTTACATTTTATCTACCTCATCATCCATAGAATCAATTTTTTCATGTTTTTTTATTGGATTGATGTACCTATTGATCAAAATCCAAGAGTTATTGTAATTTAAAATATTAATATTTCATAATGATTTAAAATGAAAAAATTAATAATAAATTACCAAAGGTATGGTATATTGCTAAATTCATTTAAAACATTCAAAATTTTATTCAAACACCACCTAATAAATACAATAACAAATATTATTTATATGATTTTTGAAAAAATATGTCCAACTTCCATTTTCCGATAAATATATCATATTATGAGTTAAAAATAATATAATGAATATTGTTTCATAATTATATAATTGTTCCCACCCATAATGAAATGAAAAAAACTATGATATCATTTTATTTTGATTCTTTCATAAAAAAACTCAATTATGGATTTTTTGGATCAAATATTTAAAATCATTTGAAATCTATTATTTTTCAATAAAATGATACAAAAAAGTGATATCATATTGGAAGAAAAAACTATGGAGATACGTTATTATAAAATAAATTTCTTAATTCAATATAAAATATAATAATTAAACTAAAATAAATTATTAATTGAAGTTTACATATATATAAAATAGTTGGAACATTGACAAACTATGTCGATCCTGTTTTGAAGCATTTATGATGTTATTTGTAAAAATATTTTACTTATAATTTATTCAAAAAATATCATAAATCGTTGGAAAAGTGTAATAATTATTAAATAAAGAAAAAATATGTGATAAATGTTTACCCAATAATCATCTTATGTCATATCCAAGGTTAATAGAACCCATAATTTTAATTTCCCTTTTAGTGAATACTTTGATATGAGATACTGTCACGACCCCCTCCCACAAAAGATGCCCCTCCTAAGGTGGCAATGGCGAACGGGAGATAATGACCCCTGAGTCACGCCACTAGTAGGCCACAGGGTGTCGACTAGCACCAAGGGTATGAGTTTTTCAAAAATATGGGAGGCATTACCATCATTATTTTTTTAATGATCGGGAAATAGGACAAGTCAACCACCAAAAGGGAAAAAGAGAAAGTGTATATAAATAAACCCAAACCAAGCACACATGCATGATTATACAAATTTTATAACAAGGTACAAGTACAAGAAATCTCAATGTACAATACCAAAAAGGAAAAAAGTACAAAAAACTGCAGCAACTCCAACTGTCTGACTAGTAGGGTCCTGCACGGCCCTGGTAGTCCTCTTGGAAACATGAAAGTAAACGTAGGGTGAGCATACAAGTATACTCTGTAGCGAAACCTAAATCTCTCGTGCATAAGTGGGGAGACATCCTAATGTCCCGGGAGAAAAACAGAAGAATCCTAGCAAGGAATTCTATCCACCCAACATCACCAGCCACACTCACCAAAAAAACAAGCACAACAGGTAGTAGTATATAAGAAACAAGAGTATTGGGTACCCCACACCATTTCACTTTATTTAGCTTCTCTTCCTAATGATGAATGTCCTGACGCAGCCACACTCTCCCCGCCCGCACACACCTGGGCCTCACAACCACGTATCCCACCCGCACACACCTGGGCCTCACAACCACGTATCCCTCCCGCAAACACCTGGGCCTCACAACCATGTATCCCACCCTCCCACACCTGGGCCCCATAACCACGTATCCCGCATGCAGACACCTGGGCCTCACAACCATGTATCCCACCCGTACAAACCTAGGCCTCATCCCGAAGATTCTTGGGAAACAGTAGAACCTTCCCGAAGAGTCTTGGGCTATAACCACCCCAATGATAACCTACCCGAAGAGTCTTATGTGTATGGTCTCCTCAAGCCATCACAGCCTAGGGGATAAGGAGCAGGAAGGAGCTAGTAACTAAGGGAAAAACACCCTCTCCAATAAAATGGGAGTGTTCGGCTCTAAGTGCTCAACATGGGTGGGGTGTGATAAAACATAAAAGATACAGATATATATATATATATACCAAACACACATCCCAACCAATGTCTTCTAAACAGAGAAACTGAGCGCGTGCCTCATCACTGCTACCACGAAGCATGCATACAACAACAACCCCCACCACATTTAGGTTTTCACGTTTCAGCATAAATAGTTTATTTGTTCCTTAAATACAGGGAAACTATCCACAAGCAACCACACCAAACGTTCATAAAACATATCCCTGCCATCCTCAAATCAAGTTAGGAAAACACAAGCAACACAACCAAGCCTTTCATATCAAACAACCAACCTCATTTACTATTATTCCCATTCCACAAACATTACCCACCATTCATTAACTCTTCCACATTTTATTTACAAATCACAGCCCATAACCCATTCACATTAAAACCCAACCCTGCAGCCCCACTACCAACCGCCATAACCACAACTGCACCAAAACCCCTACATCAATATCTCTTTAATACCATTTATCGCAGCCCTGGTGCCCATTACCAACACAACATTCACACCAACACACAACCAAGTCCACCGCAATCCCGCTACTCACCCTATCCACAACAACCCACAAAACACCCCCATCGCGTTCTACATAACCAAGCCAACACCCACATGTTCATTATTCCATTTTGTTTAACCGGGGTGATCACACAAGGGTTCTAGATTTTAAATATCCAACATTACAAGATTAACCAATTTCCGTAGTCCACAAGGGTTCCATCCATAAGAAAATCCAGAAGGAGAGGGAAACATTTAATTGCATAAGCATAGGCCCCCAACGACCATTATTTTCAGTAGGTAGAAGCTCATTCAATTCAAAACATAATATCATAGGATATAATGTAACAACAATCACAACTTCCCATCCCTGTTATATAAGCCAGTTATTATCTTCATTAAACTGGTTCAAAAGTGTTTCACGTAAATAAGAGAACACCCACCCCGCATGATGCACAAAGTAAAGAGATGAAGGTATGATCCCCACCTCAACAGGTTCTTGATTACAATGCTCCTTCAGATCAACCTTAGAAGTCGTCTGTCGGCGTTTGTCACTTTTGTTCGGTCCCAGCAAAACATCCTCAGGTGGAAGTATGCGAGAAAAGACCAAAGGAAAGTCAACAGATCCAATCTCGGAAGCTCCGTCTCGTCGTTACGATCCCGTGGCCGCTGACGGATCGTAAATCGGAGCTTGGAAGAAAAAGTTATGGTAGGAAGAGCCTTCGAGTCTCTTGGGAGTGCTCTGGACAGAGGAGAGGGTAGGAGAGGTGTGAGTTGAAAGGAGGAGGGGACCCCTCCTTTTATAGGCATGAAAAGAAAAATTACACGGCGTGTACTCGGTTCTTTCACACGGTATCCACGCGGCTTCCAACACGGTTCCGTAGCCGTTGACTGGTCAACACACGGTTTGAGGGTAACACATACTCAGGGAAGGACTACACGACGTGTAGTTTAGACACACGGCGTGTACTCATTCATTGCACACGGCAAGGACACGACTCCAACACGGCACACATCCATTTACTGGTAATGCGTACGTGGGGAGGGATTACACGGTGTGTAGAACTGGACACATGGCATGCACCCATTATTCCACACAGCAGGGACACGGTCTGCAACACGGGGTATACCCGTTAAGGGGGTACACGGTGTGTTCTCAAACCACACGGCATGTAGTTTCAAAATTCTAGAAAGTGTGGAAAAGTCAATTTTACCCTCCGGAACACTTCTTTCCCTTCTATTTGACAATGGAATGGGCTGGAGAGGTCCGAGCCATTACATCAGATACCTCTTAAAACATTCTCGTCCCCGATAATTCAAAAACCAACCCAGAGGAAACCCAACTAGATACCCCATAGGGTTATCGTTATAACAGGAACCCAGCCAACAACCCTAATCATATGTGTTAGGAATTCCTTCTCCTATGTCGAGATATTATCCGCTTTAGGCGGCACTAACTCACCTACATGGGTTTAATCGCATCCTCATTAATGCGTCTTGATTAAGAATTGGGAATTCCCACTTTCATACATTAGGATTTTTCAACTCGCACTAACCCCAACACCACAAAACCAACACACTGCCCAAACACGTGGGTTTGGGAAATTCCATCACCTATGTCGAGATATTATCCACTTTAGCAGCACTGACTTGCCCACACGGGTTCAATCGCATCCGCGTTAATGCGTCTTGATTAAGGGTCATGTTTTTCCCATTCCCACACATCCGGACATGTTACACATTACCAGGGAACAATGAAACAAAAGGTCTCAAAACTGACAAGCCAAGAATTCCATATATCAAAGGTACAAAGTACAACATCAACACAAGCTCATTAGAACAAGGGAAAAAACAAGTCAAAAAAACTCCAGGTACTGAGCGTGCATCTGGGTCTCCTGCTCCAAAGTTCTCTCCTTGAGGCCTCCATGCCTCCAAAACACACGAACCAAGGGAATGGTTCATCCACGGAGCACCTTTTCTTTATGATCTTTGATTCCGACTGGTAGTTCCTCAATGTTCGCGTCGTCTCCCATATCTAACTCTCCCTAGTCAATAACGTGGGAGTCATCGTGTAAGTACCAATGAAGCTGGGAGACATGGAACACATCATGAACCTTCCCCAACATAGGTGGTAGGGATAGCTGATATGCCACCTCGCCGACATGCCTCAACACCTCAAAAGGTCCGATGAACCTGGGTGAGAGCTTGCTTCCCTTCCCAAACCTCCGCTGCCCCCGTTGAGAGGAAACCTTCAAGAACACATGATCCCCCATCTCAAACTCTAAGGGCCTCCTTCGTCGATCAGCATAAGACTTCTGTCGGTCCTGAGCCGCTTTCATCCTCTCACGTACAAGCTGGACTTTCTCTGTGGTGCTCTACACTACCTCTGGCCCAAGTGCACCTGTCACACCAACCTCTACCCAGCAAATGGGTGAACGACATGACCTTCCATACAAAGCCTGAAACAGTGCCATGCCAATAATACAGTGAAAGTTGTTGTTGTAGGCAAACTATACTAAAGTAATGTGTCATACCCATGATTCTCCGAAATCCAGAACGCATGCTCGCAGCATGTCCTCCAACAACTGGATAGTCCGCTCTATCTGCCCATCGGTCTGGGGGTGGAAAGCAGTGTTAAGGCGTAGCTGGGTGATAAAAGCATGTTGTAGCCCCCTACAGACTCTTGAGGTAAACCGAGTATCCCAATCTGAGATGATAGTCCCTGTAACTCCATGCAAACGCACCACCTCGTCTACGTACCACTGTGTTATGGTACTCACCGGGCCCGACTCCTTGATTGCTATGAAGTGAGATGATTTCATCAGACGATCCACCACTACCCAGATAGCATCATAACCACCCTGACCTCTGGGTAGTCCTGTGACGAAGTCCATCGAGATTTCATCCCACTTCCACTCGGGGACATATAAAGGATGCAACAAACCAATGGGAACACAGTGTTCAGCCTTCACCTGCTGACACACTAGGAATTTAGCCACAAACTCTGCCACTTCTTGTTTCACCCTGGGCCACCAAAACTGTTCCCTCAGGCATCAGTACATTTTTGAAACTCCTGGATGTACCACCAAGGCTGAACTATGGAAATCACGGAGAACTCCCTCACACATCACTTCCAGAACAAACAACATTCCATTGAAAAGCATCTGATGTCGGCTGTCCTCTGACCATCCTTCTGTGGCGTTCCCCTGATCGACATGATCCTGCATCACTTCCGCCTCGGAGTCCCCCCACTGGGACTCTTCCACCAACTACAACAAGTAGGACTGCACTGTCATCTGAAACAAAATGCCTTTAACACCTTCTACCCTGGCATCCTAGTGCAAGGCATCCAACTCTCCCATCACCTTCCAAGCATCATCAGATTCTCGAACCACTTCCTGATGCGACGTCCTGCTTAGGGCATCGGCCACAATGTTTCCCGTACCGTCAGTGTAAGAGATCTCAAAGTTATAATCTTGGAGAAACTCGACCCATCTCCGCCATCGCAAGTTCAGGTCACGCTGGGAGAAGATATAACGCATGCTCTTGGGATCTGAGAACACCAGAAAGTGATCCCCAAAGAGGTAATATCTCCAAAAATTCAGTGCGAACACTACTGATGCAAGCTACAGGTCATGGGTGGCATAGTTACGCTCGTGAGGGCGCAACTGCCTAGACCCATAACAAATCACTCCCTTCTTCTACATCAGCACGCACCCTAAACCAAGGACAGAAGCATCACAGAACACTTCATTCAACAACCCCTCTTATGGAAACCTGAGTACATGAGCACTGACCAACTTCTCCTTCAGGTAGTCAACAGATTTTTGGCACTGCTCGCTCCATAAGAAGACCTGGTTCTTCCTCATCAAAGCTGTTAATGGAGAAGCAACTCGAGAGAATTCTGAAATGAACCTCTGATAGTAACCTGATAACCCCAGGAAACTACGACCTTCTGCCATGATCTTGGGTTCTACCCAAGAAACAACTGCCTCCACCTTCGACGAGTCCACTGACACTCCATGCTGAGACACCACGTGCCCAAGGAAGTGTACTTCTTGTGTCAAGAACTTACACTTCAACAATTTCCCATAAAGCTGGTGGTGTTCAAGGAATTCCAAGACTTCCCTGAGATGATCAATGTGCTCCTCCTCTGATCTTGAGTAGATCAGGATGTCGTTGATAAACACAACAACAAACCGGTCCAGAAACTCTCGGAAGACAAAGTTCATGAGTCCCATGAACACAGCCGGTGCATTCGTAACTCCAAACGGAATCACTACAAACTCGAAGTTCCCATACCTGCACCTGAAATCCGTCTTCGAGATGTCACTGTCCTTCACCCTCAGCTGATGATATCCCAATCGCAAATCAATCTTAGAGTACCCACCTGCTCACCTCAGCTGGTCGAAGAGATCATCTATCCTTGGAAGGGGGTAGCGGTTCTTGACCGTTACCTGGTTCAACCTTCGATAGTCTATACATAGCCTGAGACCACCATCTGCCTTCTTCACGAACAAAACTAGAGCACCCCATGGCGACACGCTGGGTCAAACAAAACCCTTCTCCATCAGATCGTCAATCTAAATATGCAACTCCCGCAACTACCAATGTGACATCCGTTAAGGGGCCATCGAAATCGGACGGGCACCAGGCTGTAAGTCTATCACAAACTCAACGTCACATCCAGGGGGTAGAGTTACAACCTCCTTAGGAAAAAAATCGAGGAAATCCACAACAACCTTTGGGAAATCCATCATCTCTGTATCAGTTGGAACCACTGATAACCCGCCCAACAAGGAAAGGAGAGGCTCCACACGTCGGCTTCCCGCCTGATAGCTCCTCTCGCCAACAAAAGATAAGCGCTGCCCATCCACGTCGGAGAACATGACACTTCTTCGGAAGCAGTCGATAATGGAACTAACAGAAAACAACCTGTCTGTAACAACCCATGCTTCTACGGTACGCTTCTCTTTGAATAATGTGATAGCGTTTGTTGTAAGCAACACCGAGTTTTAACACACCATAACTAATCAAACTAGCTGTTATGAATAGTAATACCTACATTTTGAAATTATATATATTATATATTTCAAAATGGACTTTTTTTTGGATTCGCAATATCGAATTTAGAATAAGGTGAAATTTTGGTACTTTTTGAATAACTTTAATATTTTGATGAATATTGAAAATTACTAAATTTTAATTAAAAACAACTTTTAAAATCAAAAAAATTAATAGTGATAAATTATGAATTTGAGTGGTTTTAAAGTATATTTAGAATATATTTTTACCATTTAATACAAATTTGGTCATTGGACATAATTTCGCAATTAAACCGAACATAATAAAGTATCAATCTTTTGATAGTTATTATATCATAAAAACACGCTTTTTGTTTTGACAGCGGGAATTAATTTTAAATTAATTTCTGCCACTTCTGTGTTTTGAATTTGAAAAAATGGATTCCATATTTGGAATCATGATTTTCAAATTTTGTAAATAGGTAACATTTATTTTTAGATATTTTGAATAATTACTCTGGTAAATATTTTATTTACCATGGTTAAAGGGTAAATCCGGTAAATAAGGGTTAAAAAAATAATATTATAATAATAAAAAATTACCCTAAAACGTGTCCTAACCTTATTGGTTGATACATGTTCGACCATAGCCATCATTGGGTGATTTTGGGACCCCATGGTGCTACTTGTAAGTTATAGGGACACTTTATTTTAATTAAGTTAAAATGAATACAAAATTGACACAAGCATATATCTTTTAAAAAAACAATTTTTACATAGGGATATATATGTTGGATTTTCGACTATAAATATTCATTAGAAATATAATAATCTTTAATAAATAATGATAATTTATTTCTAATTTTTATACATTTAATAATTTAATTTATTTATGACACAATTATGATGCAGTAATTACCATAATAGTGAAAAATTAAAATAATTGATATTATAAATACTAAAATAAATATAATTTGAGACTTTTAATGAATTAAACTAATTTTATAGGATAATATGACATATTATTATTTATTTAATTAACTTTTTTCGAAGCAATCATTCTGTTATGATTTTTACAAAAATCAGCTATTGAATAGTCTCAAAATTGACATAAAAGAGTTTTTAAAACAAATATTATATTATTAATTGATATTAAATTCCTAAAAATATAAGGATTGGCCAAGAGACTTATATCATGATATACGTATCATTAATGGACCACTTGGAGGTCTCTTGGTTGTATATAGTATTTTTATTAACTATATAATATAAATATACAAAGTGACATGGTAAATGTCACATTAATTAACAAAGAGTTAAAACTAAAAGATAAGGTTAATATAGTAACCCAATCCTGTCTAAATTCTATTGGTTGAATTTTTTTCGACATATCCCCACCTTAATATTTGAATAATCAAATTTTGAGCCATTATTAACCGAATATTAATTTATTATAAAACAATATTTCTAGCTTTTCCAAAGGTTCCCCTCACCCCTCTTATAAAAGGGAACTCTTCCTTCTCATTTCATCACACCTTCAACGCCTTTTGGATCGGCCAAACTCTGCCCAGATACTCTCCCAACTTCTCTCAATACATCCTAGAGGCCTAAGTTTGATCAGAAAGACAGCCTATGGAGCTCTTTTGATCAAATCAAAAGGAAGAACCCGAAGAAGAGGTAATGATTTCACCACCCTTTTCCAAGTTCCTTTCTTCTTCCACTTCTATTGTCTTTGTTATTACCATTCTAAAATAATAAATCTAGTATCATATATATACTGTTATTTTATTATAAATATTGTACAACTATATTCAGTATTCTATCCATCTTTTGATTAACAGGTCACCATACGTGCGTACGTACGTCTTACCGTCTCCACGTCGTGGTGTAATTGTTATTCAATAAATTATTATTTGGATGGGTATAATAATGATGGGTAACTCATGTAAATAATAAATATAACATGATAATGATTTTGTATATATGTTATATCATCCATTTATATATTATTTTAATATCAAAAGAATGATATTGTCGCTCGTGCGTACGTACGGACTACCGTCTCCACGAACGCGATGAGATTCATTCTCCATCATATCCATTCAAGTATAGTTCTCATTTGATGATTAATAATAGTATATAAGGACTTGATATCATTTTGGATATGATTAATATACAACCTATCCTTTACAAACATGGCTTACGTAACAAAACATATAAAAGAAAATGAATAAGGTAACACCCGAAACAACGATAATACTAAGATATTATTAACAAAGAAATGTTAAAACATCATATATGATATCATATTGATGTATATTATTCTTGTATAATTAAATAACAATTATTTAACCATTATATAGGAGGTTAACCTACCCCAAACAATGAAAATTACAAGGTAAGGGTTATTTCACAATCTCTTCATTATCCGAGGTTGTTTATACGTAATAATCTACTCGGATCTCTTTATCATCCACATCCATGTTTCTTAAAAAAGTATTTCAAAATATTTTTACTATTTAAAAGAATATGGGTTAAAGTCATTTATACCATTGTTTGACTTGTTATAAGAATTTTATAAAGGAATTTTTCGTCGTTTTTTAAACAAGGTGCTTTTTAACCATTTCGATAGAATTAAGGTAAGAATGTTTTTTTAACTTATACGGCGGGTGCGGTTATTTTCTGCCGTTATAAAATCATTGAAGCATCCCTTAAAATATTATAAGAATATTTTCAAAGAAAATGTTTTATTTTGTAAATATATGACTCTTAAATGATTTGAAAATAGAAAGAGATATTTCTCTAAAAAAAGTTTTGATTTCATCTATTTCAACATCCTTTGACGGACATTACGCTTATTTGAAGTTGATTTATTATGATACAAAACTTCTATATTGTATTGAAGGTTTTGTTATATGTTTGACTGTGAATGTGCTATTTTTATACCATTCATATTTTATTTTGAAAGTATTGACATTTCGTATGCTAGTTTTAATACGAATGATTATGTTATGTTTAAATCTTTTCATATGGGAATGCATTGGACATAATATGTGACGGGTGGAGCCCGCTATAGCTCCTCGATTCATTGGTAGGTCTCGTGAGACAAACTATTTTCTTGGCACAAGGCCTTGAAAAAATCTTATTTGTAGTCTTGGCACGAGTCCTTGGCTATGTGGTTATGACAGTCTGGAAATATGCATTCTATCATTATGAAAGTGGTTATTGATATTGCATGTGATTATTCGATTAGTAGAATATCCATGGGAACAAGTAAATGGAATTATTTCATTTTATTTTTTCCATACTATGTTAAAGTTAATGTTTAAAAGGATTTTGTTTTAGTTATACATTGCCATAAATGTTTATTCTTATTTATGAATGTTTTCGCTATATTGTTATCCTTACTGGGCAATTGATCTCACCCCTTTTCTATGTTTTATTTTTCCCAGGATGTGAAGAAGTAAATTATAATTGACCTCTAGAGATATTATGAGGGGATAATAGTGTGGACTATGGAGACAATATGTTGTTGTATTAGTTTTTCACATTATGATGTAATGTAAAACATTATGAATATATCTAGTGTTTCTGAGGCTACTAAATCAATCGGTCTTTCGAGATTTGATCTTTCTGGTGATCATTCCAATGTAATGTAATAATGTACTGACACTGGGTAACTGGGGTCTGGGTGTTACAATTGGTATCATAGGATGTTTATTACAAACCTTGGAATCTATATTTAGATAAACTTTGATTAGAGAACGTAGACCTAAGATGATCTTTGAGGATTAGTATAGAAGAACTTACTAGAATTTTGGTATTGTAGAGATTTTGTGAGTTTTCCGAGCAATACATCCCTGTCTGGATACGAGATGGTAGAGGCGGCTCTGGCACAGATGTACCGAGGGGTAAAACCCGAAGACACCGCTTTGAGCTAGACTCGAACGAGAACTGGTGCACGACAATGGGCCTTGCTGCACTCCTGGTTACGACACTCATGGGGGATATGCTTAGGATAAATATCATTTTCTTTACAAATAATTATGACGGGTTTATGAGTATATACATCCTCAAAGAAAACATTTTTATGATTATGGATTATATCCATAAATAGTTCAATTTATGTTAAGTGTTTTATAAGTATGGAATTATGTATTTTGAATCATAAACTGATCTAGTTTATACCATTGTTTAAAAATGGCACCTAGTGGATGAAATGGAAACCATATCAATGCATGCCCTCCATGTAGGGATTTCCCTCCTACGCAAGATAATTATAGTGGAGCTGGTGATGCAATTGGTGCTATTTAGCTAATCACCATACTGGGACAACTCACTCAGGTTATGAATAATAACCTTACCCTTATGGAGAACCCTGATCCACAGCATGGAGGATCAATTTTAGATCAATTCATGAGCCACAACCACCAATGTTCAATGGGAGTAAAAATCCCTTAGTAGCTGAGCAATGGATATTTTCCCTAGAGAAAATATTTCAGGCTTTGGGGAGTAGTGAAAGGGAAAAAGTTATCATGGTTGTTTACTGACTCACTGGAGATGCTGATCAATGGTGGTCATTGATTCAAAATATGATGGAATATGATGAAGTATCAAATATGGAATGGAGGGAGTTCAAAGATTTGTTTTTAGAAAAAAACATTCCTCGTGACCATCGAGCATATATGGAAATTCAATTTCTGAGTTTGAGACAAAAGGAGGATGAGAATGACACAAAGTATGAGGCTAAGATTACATGGTTAGCAAGGTATGCAAGAGATTATATACGTAACCCATGAAGTATGACTGATCGTTTCTTTGATGGGTTAAAACCAGTTCTCCGTGGATCATTAGTATCACAATCCTTCTCTTCGTACGAAGACATTGTCTCATGTGCTATCAAGACCGAAAAGGAATTCTCTAAGTTCTATGACTTTAAAGAAAATCAAGAGAAGAAGAGACCTGCTGATCAATCTGGGAATGGAAATAAGGGGAAGAAGGGAAAGGCTGAATATCCATCTTGTGGTAAATGTGGTAAGAATCACCCCGGTACTTTCTTGAAGGGAACAGAAGTCTCTTACAAGTGTGGTGAAAAAGGCCACCAAGCTCGTGATTGCAAAGGGGAGAAGGAATGTACCAATGTTCAGTGCTACAATTGCATGGAGATGGGGCATTATACAAATGAATGTCTTAAGCATCAGGAGAACTTACCTCAGAAAAGGCCATGGGATCAAGGCTAAGCTTATGCTATCAATACTGCTGAGGTAGAAGCTTCAAAAGACGTGGTGGCAGGTAATTTAATGGTTTTCATCAAATTTAGCAAATGAATTATTTGATTCTGGATCATCGCATTGTTTCATATCTTCCCAGTTTTTTAAGAAAATTAGATATTTCCAATTTGATTTAACAAGGGAGTTGTCAATTAATACTCTTAAGGGAAGTATTATTGCAACAATTTTTTGTGAATCTGTCCCCATTAGAGCACATAAATGTTCTTTATCTGCTGATCTCATCATCATAACTATGATTGAGTTTGATATAATCCTCGGTATGGACTGGCTTTCAGACTATGATGCGAATATTTATTGTAAGAAGAAAGAGGTTACGATTCTTGATGATGATGATAAGGAACACCTTATCTTTAGAGCAGAATCATCACCACCTAATTCTTATCTAGATCCACCCCCAGTAGCTCAACTAAATTTAATTATTGGGGAGGAAGAGAATGAAATTACTATGGGTGAGGAATGGAATGTTCAAATAGAGGATGTACCTGTTGTGAAAGAATATGTAGATGTATTTCTGGAAGATTTACCTAGACATCCTTCAGAATGAGAAGTTGAGTTTTCCATGGATTTAATTCCTGGATCAAGGCCTATATCGAAGACCCCTTATAGAATGGCCACTATAGAATTAGTTTAACTAAAGAAACAAATAGAGTAATTGAGTAATAAGGTATTTATTCGCCCTATTGTTTCTCCATGCGGAGCCCCTGTTCTTTTTGTTAAAAAGAAAGATGGATCTATTATGTTATGTATCGACTACAGGGAGATCAATGCTATTACAATAAAGAGCAAGTATCCCCTACCTCGCATTGATGATTTATTTGACCAACTGCATGGAGCTCAATACTTTTCAAAGATTGACTTTCGATCTGGATACCATCAGTTTTGTGTGAAGAAGGAAGACATTCCGAAGACAGCATTTTGATCTAGGTACGGGCATTACGAGTTTACTGTAATGCCTTTTGGATTGACTAATTCACCCTCTGTATTCATGGATATGATGAATAGAGTTTTCAATGAGTATCTCGATGTATTTTTGGTGGTATTTATTGATGATATCATGGTATACTCCAAAATCTATGAAGATCATGAAAATCACTTGCGCATTATCCTGAAGACTCTGAGAAGACATGAATTATATGGGAAGTTTAGCAAGTGTTAAATCTGGCTTCAAGAGATATCTTTTCTTGGCCATATTGTCTCTAAAGATGGAATCTATGTTGATCCTTCTAAGACCAAGGCAATCCAAGAATCGCCAGCACCTACGAATATAACTAAGGTACGTAGTTTTATTTGTTTAGCAGGTTATTATCGACGTTTCGTCCAGAATTTTTCCCGATTGGATAACCCATTAATGAAGCTCACACGTAAAGGGGTTAAATTTTTTTGGATAAAAAAGTGTGAAGAATGTTTTGAAGAACTGAAGAGATGACCACTCAATGCTCCTATATTGACTCTACCATTGGGGAATGATGGGTTCATTATTTATAGTGATGCATCGAAGAAAGGACTTGGTTGTGTCCATATGCAGAATGATAGTTTTATTGCCTATGCATCATGATAGTTGAAAATTCATGAAAAAAACTATACTACTCATGATCTTGAGTTAGCAGCTTTGATCTTTGCTTTGAAGATATGGAGGAACTACCTCTATGGTAAAAAATGTGAGATTTATACTGATCAGAAGAGTTTGAAGTATATTTTCTCACAAAAAGAACTCAACATGAGGCAAAGGAGATGACTTGAATTACTCAATGATTATGATTATAAGATACACTACCACCTGGGGAAAGAAAATAAGGTGGTAGTTTCTTTGAGAAGAAAAGTCCATGGTGTTTTGAACGTGATGAGAATTGAAAGGGATCCAATTTTCATAGATCTAGTGAAGATGGATATGTTAATAACAAGGGAAGGTGAAACATCAATTTTTTTTCAAATGGTTTCCAAACCATATTTACTAGAAAGGATTAAGAGTTGTCAAACTGATGATGGAGAATTTCAAAAGAAGATTAAAGATGTGAATGATGGGAGATTGAGTGATTTTGTGTCTGAAGATGGAATTTTGAAATTCAGGAAGAGGCTTTGTGTTCCCGATGTACCTGATATAAAAACGGAATTGCTAGATGATGCTCATAGTTCCAATTTCTGTATACACCCTGGGAGCACCACAATGTATAGAGATTTGAAGGAACATTTTTTGTGGGACAACATAAAGAGGGAGATTGCTAATTTTGTGTCAAGATGTATGGTTTGTCAATAAGTGAAGCTGGATGGCAACAACCTGGTGGAGTATTGCAACCTCTTCCCATACCTGAGTGGAAATGGGATAATATTACGATGGACATTGTCATGGGACTACCATAGACTCCAATAAGGAACGATGAAATATGGGTTATTGTTGATCGTCTTACCATGTCAGCATATTTTCTTGCTATAAGAGAATATCTACCACTGGAACGTCTAGAAAAACAATATATTAATGATGATGTGAGACTTCATAGAGTACCCCTATGGATTGTTTATGATCGTGATCCCCGTTTTACTTCATGATTCTGGAAGAGTCTTCAGAAATCCTCGGATACTGAACTTCATTTGAGCACTGCCTACCACCCTCAGACAGACGGACAATCAGAGTGGCCTATTCAAACCTTAGAAGACATGCTGAGATATTGTTCACCTGACTTCCAGGGTATGTGGGATCAATATTTAACCTTTGTAGAATTTTTTTATAATAATAGCTTCCATTCAAGTATTCAAGTGGCACCATATGAAGCGTTATACGGAAAGAGATGTCACACACCAACCTGTTGGGATGACGTTGGTGAAAGAAAATTTGTAGGTCCAGAACTGGTGGAGGAAAAGATGGAAAAGGTGAAGGTAATCCAAAATCAAATCAAAGCTGCTCAACGTAAGCAAAAGAGCTATGCCGATAATCGAAGGAAGGATTTGGAATTTCAAGTCGGTGATAATGTTTCCCTGAAGATATCTCAATGGAAGGGAGTCATACGTTTTCGTATGAAAGGTAAATTGAGTCCCAGGTACATCGGACCTTTCGAAATTCTAGAACGAATTGGGGTTGTAGCTTACCGATTGGCAATGCCGCCAAGTCTCTCCAAAGTTCACGATGTGTTCCACGTATCTCTATTGAGGAAATACATGCCTGACCCAACGCATGTACTCACCTATAAAGAATTAGAACTGGAACCCGGTCTGTCTTATTGTGAAGAGCCCGTCAGAATTCATGATACGAGAGAACAAGTTCTGAGAAACCGGATGACGCGTCTGGTAAAAGTTTTGTGGAGAAACCATAAGATGGAAGAGGCGACGTGGGAACCCAAGGAACTTATGATGAAGAACCACCCGAGTCTTTTCATGCAGTAGTATTCTGGAAATTTTGAGGAAGATATTTTTTGAAGGAGGGGAGAATGTAACACCCCAAGCTTCTACGGTACGCTTCTCTTTAAATAATGTGATAGCATGTGTTGTACGCAACACTGAGTTATAACACACCATAACTAATCAAACTAGCTGTTATGAATAGTAATACCTACTTTTTGAAATTATATATATATTATATTTTAAAATGGACTTCATTTTTTGATTATGAATATTGAATTTAGCCTAAGGTGAAATTTTGGTACTTTTTAGATAACTTTAATATTTTGATGAATAGTGAAAATTACTAAATTTTATTTAAAAACAACTTTTTTAATCAAAATAATTAATAGTGACAAATTATGAATTTTAGTGGTTTTAAAGAATATTTAGAACATATTTTTATGATTTAATACAATGTTTCTCATTGGACATAATTTCACAATTAAACCGAACATAAACAAGTATCAATATTTTGATAGTGATTATATCTTAAAAACACGCTTTTTGTTTTGACAGCGGGAATTAATTTTAAATTATTTTCTTCCACTTCTATGTTTTGAATTTGGAAAAATGGATTCCATATTTGGAATCAGGATGTTCAAATTTTTTAAATAGGTAACTTTTATTTTTAGACATTTTGAATAATTACTTCGGTAAATATTTTATTTACCATGGTTAAAGTGTAATGCCAGTAAATAAGAGTTAATCAAAATAATATTATAATAATTAAAAATTACACTAAAACGTGTTCTAACCTTATTGGTTGATATATGTTCGACCATAGGCATCTTTGGGTCGATTTTGGGACCCCATGGTGCCACTTGTAAGTGACAGGGACACTATTTTAATTAGGTTAAAATGAATACAAAAATGACACAAGCATATATCTATTAGAAAACAAATTTATACATAGGGTTAGATATGTTTTATTTTCAAATATAAATATTAATTAGAAAGCTAAAAATATATCCTACATATTTATAATTTATTTATAATTTTTAGACCTTAAAAAATGTAATTTATTTATGACACAATGATGATGCAATAATTACCATAATAGTAAAAAATTAAAATAATTGATATTATAAATACCAAAATAAATATAATTTGAGGCTTTTAATGAATTACACTAATTTTATAAGATAATATTTCATATTATTATTGATTTAATTGACTTTGTTCTATGAAATATTTCTGTTATGATTTTTACAAAAATCAACTATTGAATAGTCTCAAAATTGACATAAAAGAGTTTTTAAAACAAATATTATATTATTAATTGATATTAAATTCCTAAAACTCTACGGTTCGGAAAAGAGACATATATCATGAAATTTGTATCATTAATGGACTACCTGGGGTCTCTTGGATGTATATAGTATGTTTATTAACTATATAATATAAAAATATAAAGTGACATGGTAAATGTCAAACTAATTAACTAAGACTTAAAACTAAAAGACAAGGTTAATATAGTAACCCAAACCTGTATAAACTATATTGGATGAATGTTTTTCAACCTATCCCCACCTTAACCTTTGAATAATCAATTTTGGAGCCATTAGAAACTGAATATGAATTTATTATAAAATAATATTAATAGATTTTCCAAAGGTGCCCCACACCCCTATTATAAAAGGGAACTCTTCCTTCTAAGTTCTTCACACCTTAAAAGCATTTTGGTTCGGCCAAACTATGACCAAATACTCTCCCAACATACCTCAATACATCCTATAGGCCTTAGTTTGATCATAAAGCATTCTTAAGGAGCCCTTTTGATCAAATAAAAAGGAAGAACCCGAAGAAGAGGTAATGATTTCACCACCCTTTTCCAAGTTCCTTTCGTCTTCCACTTATTCCGTCTTTGTTATTACCATTCTAAAATAATAACTCTAGTATCTTATATATATTTTGATGTTATTATCAATATGGTACTACCATATTCAGTATTCTATCCATCCTTTGAATAACATGTCACCATACGTGCATACGTACGGCTTACCATCTCCACGTCGTGGTGTAATTGTTATTCAATAAATTATTATTTGGATGGATATAATAATGATTTTTAACTCATGTAAATAATAAATATAACATGATAATGATTCTATATATATGTTATACCATCCATTTATATATTATTTTAATATCAAAAGAATGATATTGTCGCTCGTGTGTACATACGGACTACCGTCTCCACGAACGTGATGAGATTCATTCTACATCGTATCTATTAAAGTATAATTCTTATTTGATGATTAATAATAGTATCTAAGGAATTGATATCATTCTGGATATGATTATGATACAACTTATCCGTTATAAACATGTCTTACGTAACAAAACATATAAAAGAAAATGAGTAGTTGACACCCGAAACAACGATAATACTAAGATATTATTAACAAAGCAATGTTAAAAGATCATATATGATATCATATTAATGTATATGATTCTTTTATAATTTAATAACAATAATTTCATCATTATAAAGGTGGTTAACCTACCCCAACCAAGGAAAAGTACAAGGTAAGGGTTATTTCACAGTCTCATCATTATCCGAGGTTGTTTATACGTAATAATCTACTGGGATCTCTTTATCATCCATATCCATGTTTCTTAAAAATGCATTTAAAAAAGTTTTTACTATTTAAAATAATATGGGTTAAAGTCATTTATACCCTTTCTTGACTTTTTATATGAATATTATAAAGGAATCATTCCGTTGTTTTTCAAACAAGGTGCTTTTTAACCATTTCGACATAAATAAAGTAAGAATGTTTTTTAACTTATACAGCGGGTGCGGTTATTTTCTGCCATTATAAAATCGTCGAATCTTCCATTAAAAGCTTATAAGAACATTTTCAAAGAAAATGTTTTATTTTATAAATATATGACTCTTAAATTATTTCAAAATAGAATGAGAAATTTCTCTAAAAAGAGTTTTGATTTGATCTATGTCAACATCCGTTGATGGATTTTATGCTTATTTGATGTTGATTTTTTATGATACAAAACTTCTACATTGTATGGAAGATTTTGTGATATGTTTGACTGTGGATGTGCTATTTTTATACCATTCATCGTTTATGTTGAATGTATTGACATTTCGTATGCTAGTTTTAATACAGATGTTTATGTTATGTTTAAACCTTTTCATATGGGAATGCATTGGATATAGTTAGTGACAGGTGGATCCTGCTATAGCTCCTCGATGCATATGTAGGTCTCGTGAAAAAAACTAGTGTCTTGGCACAAGGCCTTTACAAAATCTTATTTGTAGTCTTGCTCTGAGGCCTTGACTATGTGGTTATGACAGTCTGGCAATATGCATTCCATCATTAAGAAAGTGGTTATTGATATTGCATGTGATTATTCGATTAGTAGAATATCCATGTGAATAAGTAAATGTCATTATTTCATTTTATTTTTTCCATAATGTGGTAATTTTCAAGTTTAAAAGGATTTTGTTGTAGTTATTTTTTTCCATAAATGATAAATCTTATTTATGAATGTTTCTGCTATATTGTTATCCTGACTGGGCATTTGAGCTCACCCCTTTTATATGTTTTAATTTTCCCAGGATGTGAAGAAGTAAATTATGAATGACCTGTAGGGATATTATGAGGGGATAATAGTGTGAACTATGGAGACAATATGTTGTTTTAGTAGTTTTCACCTTATAATGTAATGTAAAACATTATGAATATATATAGTGTTTCCAAAGCTACTAAACTAATCGGTCTTTCGAGATTTGATCTTTCTTGTGATCATACCAATGTTATGTAATAAGGCACTGAATCTGGGTAACTAGGGTCGGGGTGTTACACAGTCGATGCCTATGATGACATCGTATGGCTACATCTGTGACAGAAGAAGGTCCCCACTGGATCGATGTGGTCGCAACATCAGCCCACATCCCCGACAAACACAAGATACGCTGGTCTGGCCTCCAACTGGTGCACTCAGTACCAGTGGTGCGGAAAGTCTCTCTACGTCTAGTCCTAAAGCATGGGCTAGACTAGGTGCAACAAAATTGTGCGAGGCTCCCGAATCGAACAAATCAGAAACAATAGTGCTGAACAAACAAATCGTACCATGTACCACCTCTGGTCCCGCTGGAGCTTCCAACTCTCCCGCGTGCAACTGTCCACGCCCAGATCCTCTAACTCTCTAATGTCATACACCTCCCCGACCACGCCCTGTTCGAGGTCCCTGAGGAGCACCCTGAGGTCGGCCTCCTCCCTCAAGGTCTTCCCTCGGAGGGGCATGGTCCTGCTGTTGCTAGATGGGCCTCATCCGGCAACTGGTGCTGCTGAGGTGGGCGCTGAACCTGTCCACCTCCACCGTACTAAGCTCGGGTCAGGCACCGACTCTGAACGTTCCCAAAACCTCGACAAGAAAAAAACCTCGGTCCTAGGATCGTGAAAAAGGGACGAGGACCTGAAGATCTGAACTGGAACTGATGGTGCCTGCTCCCCACTGGCTTGAACCTGGAAGGTCCCGTCGCAGGAGACCTGCTGCTGACTGCCTTACCCTTCGACAAACCTGGCTGGATCCCCTCTCAGTGTGGACCTCCCAGCTAGAGCATCGTCTCTACAACCTCTGCCTTCTTCTGTATTGCCAAGTACATCGGAAGGGTGAAGGGGGTGACAACATACTGGAGTGAAGGACGAAGCGCCTCCTCCAAACATCTCGCCCGAGACTCCTCATCCGGAAAGCGATCCAGAGAAAATCATAGGTGATCTTTGAACTTGATCCCCATCTCTCGTACCGTCATACTACCCTTACGAATGGAGAGTAACTCCTTCTTCTTCTCCGCCTTGATCATGGAAGAAAGGAATTCCTCTCGGAATTTCTTCTCAAAGTCATCCCATGGAACCTCTGCCTCTATCCTCGCTCCGAGGTAGAGCGTCCACCACTGTCGCACCGCACCTCTCAGCTGACTGACTGCTAGGGTAACCCTGTACTCCCTCGGAGCACGGATCAAGGTAAAAGTGATACCTAGATCCTCAAGCTACCCCTCCATCTCTGTATCCTAAGTACTACCCTCATACTTCTTGAGGTTATGCCGCTGGAAAGAACGAAGAGTCTTCTTCCACTGGTTATCTTCCTAATCTCAGTCAATCCTCAGCTGATCGACCGCCTGAATCTGTTGGCCCTCGAATGTCTGAGCCACCAGGGGAAGACATCTAGGTGCCATAGCTGTACGGTAAACATGGTTCGCCTAAGCCCAAGTAGTGAGGAAAAACTCAAGGTTTCATTTTATCATTTTAATCCAATTTCATTCCCAGAACACCCAAATCAAGTAAAACACAATCATGATGATGCATGCACCTTCCCTAGGGTCTCTACCCTGCAATCAATGTAGTCTCTAATGGTAGTTGGGTAGGCTCATAGTCCTTGCATCGTATCATGGGGGGCCCTAAAATCCCGTGTCCTAGCCGGTCTTCCCTGGCCTATGTCATGCACCAAGATTAACTAACACTATTGCCCTACCATCCCATGCAATCCTCACTGTGCCTAACTCCAGACTTCATCCTATCTTTCAACCTCCTCTAAAACCATTTTTTCACAACCCCCTCCCACCAATGATGCCCCTCCTGAGCTGGCAATGGAGAAAGGGAGATAATGACCCCCGAGTCCCGCCTCGAGTAGGCCCCGGGGTGGCGACTAGCACCAAGTGTATGAGTTTTTTCACAAATATGGGAGGCATTACCCTTTTTATTTTTTTTAAAGATCAGGAAATAGGACAAGTCAACCAAAAAATGGAAAAAAAATAACAAGTGTATAGAAATAAACCCAAACCAAGCACACATGGATGTTTAAACAAATTTTATATCAAGGTACAAGTACAAGAAAGCTAAAAGTACAATACCAAAATGAAACGAGTACAAAAAACTGCAGCAACTCCAACTGTCTGACTAGTAGGGTCCCGCACGGCCCTTGTATTCCTCATGGAAACCTGAAAGTAAACGTAGGATGAGCATACAAGTACACTCAGAAGGGAAACCTAAAGCTCTCGTGCACAAGTGGGGAGACATCCTAATGTCCTGGGAGAACAACAGAAGAAACCAAGCATGAAATTCTATCCACCCATCCTCACCAGCCACACTCACCAAAAACACAAGCACAACAGGTAGTAGTATATAAGAAACAAGATTATTGGGAACCCCGCACCATTTCACTTTAGTTAGCTGCTCTTCTTAATGACGAACGTCCTGACGCTGCCACACTATCCCCACCCTCACACACCTGGGCCTCATAACCATGTATCCCGCCTGCACACACATGGGCCTCACAACTACGTATCCCGCCCGCACTCACCTGGGCCTCACAACCACGTATCCCACCCACACACACCTGAGCCTCACAACCATGTATCCCGCCGGCACACACATGGGCCTCACAACCATGTATCCCGCCCGCACACACCTGGGCCACATCCTGAAGATTCTTAGGAAACAATAGAACCTGCCCGAAGAGTCTTGGGCTATAACCACCCCAATCAAAACCTAACATAAGAGTATTAGTTGTAAGTTCACCTCAAGACATCACAGCCTAGGTGATAAGGAGCAGGAAGGAGCTAGTAACTAAGGGAAAAACACCCTCTCCCATAAAATTGGAGTGTTTGACACTAAGTTCTCAACATGGGCGACGTGCGATAAAACAAATAAGATATAGATATATATATACCAAACACACAGCCCAACCTATGGATTCTAAACAGAAAAACTGAGCACGTTCCTCGACACTACTACCACGAAGCATGCATACAACAACAACCCCACCCCATTTAGGTTTTCACGTTTCAGTAGAAATAGTTTATTTTTTCCTTAACTACTGGGCAACTATCCACAACCAACCACACCAAACATTTATAAAACATTTCCCTGCCATCCACAAATCAAGTTGGGAAACCACAAGTAACACAACCAAGCCCTTATTATCAAACAACCAACCTCATTTACTATTATTCCCATTCCACAAACATTCCCCACCATTCATCAACTCTTCCACATTTTATTTATTAATCACAACCCATAACCCGTTCACATTAAAACCCAACCCTGCAGCCCCACTACCAACCGCCATAACCACAACTGCACCAAAAACCCTACATCAATATCTCTTTAATACCATTAATTGCAGCCCCGCTGCACATTACCAACACAACATTAACACCAACCCACAACCAAGTCAACCGAAATCCCGCTACTCACCCTATCCACATCAACCCACAAAACACCCCCATCACGTGCTATGTAACCAATCCAACACCCACATGTTCATTATTCCATTTTGTTTAACCGGGGTGATCACAAAAGGGTTACAGATTTTAAACAGCCAACTTTACATGATTAACCAGTTTCCACAGTCCACAAGGTTTCCATCCATACTAAAATCCAGAAGGTGAGGGAAATATTTAATTGCATATGAAAAGGCCCCCAACGTCCATGATTTTTTGTAGGTAGAAGCTCATTCAATTCATAACACGATATCATGGGATATAAAGTAACAGCAATCACAACATCCCATCCCTGTTATATAAGCCAATTATTATCTTCATTAAACCGGTTCAAATGTGTTTCACGTAAACAAGAGAACACACACACCTCAAGATGCACAATGTAGAGAGACGAAGGTAAGATTCCCACCTCAACAGGTTCTTGATTGCAACGCTCCTCCGGATCAACCTTAGTAGACGTCTGTCGGCATTCGTCACTTCTATGAGGTCCTGGAAAAACCTCCTCGGGTGGAAGTCAGAAAGAAAAGGCTGAAAGAAAGTCAACGGATCCATGCTTGGAAGCTCTTCCTCATCTTTACGATCCCGTGGCCACTGACGGATCGTAAATCAGAGCTCAGATGAAGAAGTTATGGTAGGAAGAGCCTTCGAGTCTCTAGGGAGAGCTCTGCACAGAGAAGAGGGGAGGAGAGGTGTGAGTTGAAAGGAGGAGGGGACCCCTCCTTTTATAGGCGTGAAAAGAAAAATTACATGGCGTGTATTTTATGGTACACAATGTGTGTACTCGGTTCATTCACACGGTCTCCACGCGGCTTCCCACACGGTTTCGTGGCTGTTGACTGGTCAACACATGGTTTGAGGGTAACGCATACGCGGGGAAGGACTACACGGCGTGTAGTTTGGACACACGATGTGTACTCATTCACTACACACGGCAAGGACACGGCTCCAACACGGTACACGACCGTTGACTGGTAACCCGTACGTGAGGAGGGACTACACGGCGTGTAGAACTAGACACACGGCGTGCACCCATTATTCCACACAGCAAGGACACGGTCTGCAACACTGGGTATACCTGGGAAGAGGGTACACGGTGTGTACTTAAACCACATGGCGTGTACTTTCAAAATTATGGAAAGTGTGGAAAAGTCCATTTTACCCTCCATAAGACTTCATGACCTTCTTTTTGACAAAGGAATGGGCCGGAGAGGTCCGGGCCATTACAGATTCTCTGGTAGAAGGTAAGTGAAATAACATATTATCATTAATTATATAATAAATAAAAAATAAAAAATAAAAACCAATGCATACATAATTTGTCACCTGAGACCAAAATATTTGATACCCATTGTAAAAAATTGTCAATAATCTATCCCATTATGGACACCTCCTTAATAGGCATCAACAATACAATATTTTGATAAATAATATAATGTACCACTACTCTTACCTAACAAGACGACATAAGATTAATATTTACATAAACCCCATATGATTTACAATTCATTATTCTATAATTTGTACTTCGAGATCTCCATGATAAAACTCCTAGAACTCGATCAGGATTGAATGAGAAGGTGGCTGGTGGAGATTAGATGTCTGTGCAAGTTATATCTCTCTCATCACTTATAAAATAATAGATGATATATATGATTTAATGTTATTATCTATTGACTCATTCGTGTTTCATAGCACATGCTTCAATGAATCTATCTCCTCCATATATTTGGACCCCATCTAAGTCACACTAGGGTTATATATGAGTATATTGTTAAATTTGACACCCACCTTATACACTACGATGTTTATTGCATCTTAAATAAATTTTTAGGATTGGGCTTGCTCGTGTCCTAAACTTTACAGATTATTATTCCAATTAGGTGTTCCAATTTAAATAATTAAATTGTTAGAATATACATCTTTCTCTAACGGATTAAGGATTATTGTTTTATTTCTCTTGAAGGGAATCATGATGTAATATTCCAAAATGGTATATTTTTATGCTGAATTTACTAAGTAGTAAAATTTATGAAAAATAATAATTAATTAATTACAACCTTACTGGTTACTTTTTTACTAGATCAGTTATGCACTGTCCCTTTTTTGATTCTCACCCTTTTCTCTGTTTTGGTAATGAGTGGATGGAGATGGGGGTTGAATGGAATCTCTTCAGAGCCTCTTGATTAATTATCTCTTAATTAACTATTTTATAGAAATATATTTTTAAATAATAAATGATATCATAATTCTAATAATGAATGATGTTATAAATTATTAGATATTTTCCCTTGGTGGTTTTTTGGAGAACTTTTTAATAATTAATTTACATAAGAGATTTGATAATAAAAATTAATTACAAAATTTAAATGGATAGAAAAAATATCACAAAAACCCATCCTACCTAATAGATATAAACATATTCCCTAAATCTCTATTTAAAAACACTATCTTAAGCCATGGAACCTTATCCTTTTTACTCTCCCAAATATAATTTGAAGTTAACATTGACTAAAATAATCTCCAAAATGTTTTCTGAAAGGATAAAAACGTTTTTAAATTCTTCTTCTCACTATAAAGTGATATTTCATTTGAAATTTAATAAATAATATATTAAAAACTTTTTAATATTAATATCATTATAAAACAAGGGAAATTAATTTTATAAATTTTATAGTGAAGGACTCCAATAAATGATTTATCAAGGATTATTCATCACACCTCTACTTAGGGTATAAAACACTTATCCTATAATGACTCTATATAGTTAGGTATGTCCTAAACCATGTAGAATTTTGGGTGGTTTGGAGGTCATTATAATCATATTTAATTATCACCCTTTTCTCACCAAATGTGAGTGAATGTTTAGTTTGAAGTGTAATCCCACACAAACCATCGTTATATATTTTTGTCCCTTGATAATAAAATAATATTTAAATAATTTTAGTATATATAAGTCAAATTTAATAAAATAATTTAATTTATATAGATATATATTTCATAGAAAAAATGATTATACCACAGTTTTCCTACCTTAGTGTTTGTCATTTTGAAGGATGGGATTTCTCTAAAAAATAGTATTTATAACTATATTTGATTAAATTTTAACAACAAGATTAAATAAAAAAAATTATTTTCATAATATGCAACAATAAAATCTTAAAATTGAAAAAATTGAAAAAAAGCTAATTAAATAAAAAACAACAATGATAAAATATTTATAAATAAAAAAAATTATGAATGACATAGTTACAACCAAAATCCTATTAAAATAAAAAAATTGTAATCATATAAAACTATATCATTAATAAAATTTCAAAAAACTATATAATTGGTAATAAAATGTATTTTAAAAAATGATTAGATGAATTCAATTGTTAACTAATAAATAATTTTTATATCTTATAAATTAATAAATAAATAAAAATTCAAAATTTGGATGTATGTTGATCATGAATGTTGTTAAACACACATAATGGTGGATGAATGTGGAAAAACATTACAATGTTTAAAAGAAATATATAATAACATATAAAAATATACAATTTTAACAGTGATTTTTTAAACAAAAAATATATATCTTATAAACAATATAAATATGGATAAAAATTTATAATAAAAAAATTAAAACAAATCATTATAATGAAAAAAATAAATTATATAAGAATAAAAATTGAAGAAAAAACAACTTACAAAATTTAGTGGCCAGTAATGCAATATAGATTATAAATATTTAGTGGTTTTTTTTATAACCATTCAACATGGTCATTTAATATAATATAGAATATGTATTTATTATAGTAATTTTTATCCTTCTGAAGTCATGCAGTATATAATGAACCCCCACATAAATCCATAAAATAACCATCATCTTCAAAATAAAAATTAATTTTTATCCATTAAAAATTGATACTCCACTTTTAATTTGATGGATCAAAAACTTAAGGTATTTTCATTTCATGTGTCTATATTAAAAATTCATCCTCGTTAACATTAGTTATTTTCAAATATATGAATTTAAATTCCCAATCATCAGGTTTCACACAACTATTTCTATCATCCCAGTAAAACAAAAATAATATTACACAAAATTTGGTGCAATGAATATCACATATATCCTCAAGTCGTATAAAATATTTCATTGATGTTGAAGTTTTATTTTTATCTTTTACATTAACAAAATTTAGTGATTCAAGAGTGACCACTTCCCTACTATTTTGAACAATACTCCTACAATCCTGACTTTTTGTGTAAAATTTAATAATTAATAATAAAAGTAGAATATGTGATCACATTAATAGATTTTCCTTCTTCCAACAATTTCAATGTTTTTGATATAGATGAATCTATGTTGACATTATCTTTAGGCTGTGAAACACTTTTATTGTTGTCCTCAATAATCAAAAACATTTCATTTATTTTTGGATATGATACCTTTAATACAAATTGATTTGACGAAATATATGGTTGAACATCATATGTGTCATTAAAAATGTTAAACTATGCCTACATCATATTATTCAATTTAATTAACATCACTATTTGTCTATAAATATCTCTACCACCACTATCATTAATCAAATATAATGACATTGGACGAAAAATATGCTCCACATAAAATACATAATCAGTATAGAAATCATTATACTATTTCGATGCATATTATTGAAAAATAGTTTCCTCTAGTTGATGAGTATTTTTAAAATATCCATCAAAATTTTCATAAATCATTTAAAAGGATTCATCCAATATAAATATCCATGCCAATATATTATTATCTCAGCTAAAAAATGAATCAACATATTAACCATTATATCCAAAAATGTTAGTGAGAAATAAATTTATCATTGACAATGTATGAGTGTAGATTCATTCTCTAATGAATCTATATAATTTTGATCAACAACACTTATAAAAATGGATTCGAAATAAACATTAACTAATGATAATCCATATGATAAGTGTTAGAAATATATCATACAATGCAACTAATATTAGGATAATAATCAAAACTAGAAAGTCATGAGATTTAAAAAAATTAATTTTAATTATTTCAGTGAAACTAAAATTTTCACATTTAAGGAACATACACTGGGTACTTAAATTACCAAAAACACATTGACAAAAATTTAATATACCTCTTTTCCATAATATGTGAATACATGGAGGAAAATATGTCATATTTTTATTGTAGTGTTTGATAATTCTAATCGTAATCCTATGGATATCTACTATAATTTAAAATGAAATCCATTTTTTCATTCCTTTTATCTCTATAAAATATCCAATCATACTATCACTTATGTTTTTCTCTTCCTGATCAACATCAATGTAGAGTTTTACTTATAAAATCTCCAATAAGGTTGTTCAGATGATATAAAATGATTCTTCTAGATATTTTTTTTCATGATCAGACTATCCTCTATGTTTTTGTGTGGGTTTTTGAAAAAAAAAAATATGTTTCTATATTAAATTTTTTAACAAAATATGCTTGAAAATATGCAGTAGGGCTACCACCTTTGATGCGAAATCTATTTTTTTCTTTTTTTCATATTTACTTTTTTATTTTATATATATAACAAAACAGTTCTGCATAATGTATCTGGAATTTAATATCCCAAAGTATTTCCACTAATATAGACTTGATTATAACATAAACCCTCACATAGGGCTACCTTTTATAAGAGGTCTTCCCTGGAAATCATTCTATATTTTCAATGTGGGATTCGACTTCTCCCATTCCAATGCATATCATTCTGTATTTCCGTTATGGGATTTAGAAATGATTCTAGTATGTGGTTTTTAAATAATATTAAATATAAAATATAAAACCAATATAAATGAAACACAATACATTGATTAATCATATAATAAATAGTTGAAAGTAAATTTTTTTTTTCAAATTCTCATGAAAAATAATTTATAAGTTTTCAAGGCCACATACATAAAACATAAAAAATTCAAGCACGTGATGTTGAAAGCCTTTAAAATATAACCAATATGACCAATCTAAATTAAAACTAAAACATCGAATAAAAATATTACAAATAGTCAAATTAATAAATAATTTTTTAAATACATTTGATGAAAAAAATTTATAATATATAAAAAACCCCAACATGAATCATAAAGATGAATCAAGAATGTGAAATTGAAATCCTATAAAATATAAGCTACAAAACCGATATTAATAAATTTAATGCTTGGGTTATAAATATAAGAAATATGTGAAAATAAAAAGAATTCGTAAAAAATGTTGATGAAAAATTATTTATAAGTTTTCAAAACCACGTACTTGAAACATAAAAAGGTTTTGATTGTTTGGCATTGAAAGGCTATAAAGTATATTCTATAATATGAATATAGATGAATCATAAAACATGGATTGAACTTATAATAAATAATTTTTAATTAATTAGTTATTTAGTAATATAATTTTATATTATATAATTATTAATTATATAATTATTTATTAGTTAATTAGTGATATAATTACTAATTACTAATTATTAATTATATAATTAATTAGATTATTAAAAATATCATCATTAATTATATAATATTTAATTAGTAATATTTTGATTAATTATATAATTATAAATTATATAATAGTTAATTAGTAAATTACTAATATAATTATAAATTATATAATAGTTAATTAGTTTTTTAGTAATATAATTTTTAATTATAATTATTATTTATAATAATTAATAGTTAATTATATAATAATTAATTAGTTAATTAATAATATATTTTTTAAATAATTAATAATTAATTCGATACATAGTAATATAATTTTTAAATATTAATTATATAATTATTAAATAAATAATAACTAATCAATTAAATAATAATATAATAATAAATTAGTAAATTAGTAATAAAATTATTATTGATTAAATAATTAAATAGATAATTTTTAATATAATTATTAATTAGACAATAATTCTTTAGTTAATAAGTTATATAATTATTAATAATAATTATTCACTATAATTATTAATTATGAATTACTAAATATTAATTATTAATTATATATTAATTATTTCTTTCAATAGTAATATAATTTTTAATTATATATTAATTAATTAGTTAATCTGTAATATAAATATTAATTATAAATATTAAATAATAAATATAATTATAAATTATAAATTATATAATAATTAAATATTTAATTTTTAATATATTTATTAATTATATTTATTAAATATTTAATATATAATAGTAAATTAATTAATTAATAATATAGTAAATAAAAAAAATTAATAATTAAAAAAATACTAATAATTAAATAATTAATATTTATATTACTAATTAACTAATAAATTTTTATATAAATAATAATTATATTACCAATTAAATAATTTATTATTATATATTTAATAATTTATAATTTATAATTAATAGTCATAATGAATAACTATGAATAGTAATTATATTACTACTTATCTAAATAATAGTTATATAATTAATATTTATGTTGCTTATAAACTAATTAATGAATATATATATAATGATTATATTACAAATTAACTATTTATTTAATATATATTTAATAATTATATTACTAATTAAGTAATTAATAATTACATAATTACAAATTATATTTCTAATTAAGTATTATATAATTAATAATTATATTACTAATTTGTTAATTAATAATATAATTAATTATTATTAATTAGTAATTATTTAACTAATTAAAAATTTATTTATTAAAAATTAATTATTATATAATTAATAATTATTTTACTAATTAACTAATTATTTATTAACTATTTATAATATATTAAATCCATGTTTTATGATTAATTTATATTTTCCTTATAGATTGTATTTTAGTATTTCAAAGCCACATACAAGAAACATTTTTATGTTTTGAGTAGGTGCTTTGGAAAGATAGAAATTATTTTTCATCAACATTTTTTATGAAATTCATTTTATTTTCTAGAATTTATTATATTGCAAATCCATGTTTTAATTTTACATTATATTGGCCTTATAGTTTATATTTAATAGGAATGTAAAGAAACATACTTGAAAGATTTTTATATTTCATATTGGTGGTTTTGAAAGCATATAAGATACTCTTCATCAATATTTTTATGAAATTATTCTTATTTTCACCTATTTATTATATATTTAATCCATGTTTTAATTTTCATTTATATTGGTCATATAATTAATAGTTTATATTCTTTCAAAGTCAAATTATCAAAACAGTTTCAACTTTCAAGTAGGTGGCCTTCAAATATTATAAATTATTTTTCCTCCAAATTTGTTATGAAAATATTGTCATACTAGAATAGAACACACCATGTAGATATTGCATTGACCCAAAAAATAATTATAAAAAAAATAGTAAAAGTACGTAAGGAGATTGGAGGTTCTATGTAAAAGTGAGAAACACACCACCTGCACAATATACAGAGAACAAAATCATCCACTGCCACCCCTCCCACAAAACACACCTCAACCCCATAATTGTCTACCCCATTTCTATTGTCTATGGGACTTCAGCCATGAGCAGCATCCATTTTAACCAGTTGATCAACAACAATAATGTGTTGATCATCATCTTGTTTTTCCACCAGAACAGGATGACAAATGTCAACCTCATTCACACCATTAACGATGATTCATTCCTATACAATTTGTGGTTCTTAAATTTTTTCTAATGGATTATTTTATATAGTCTTTCCAAGCCACGTAATTGAAACATATGTAAATCCCACATCAGAAATACATAATGTTCTTTGTAGGAAAGGGAGAATCTGAATCCCACATCGGAAATGCAGAATGATTTCCAGTGCAAGCCCTCTTATAAAAGGGAACCCTATGCGAGGGTTTCTATAAAAAGCCAAACTACTGTAATGGTAGTATTTTTGGATATTAAATTGAAGATAAATTCTAATGAAAATGTTTGTTATATATATATATATAGAAAACCAAAAAACGAAAAATTATTAAAATTATAAATAAACAAAAATATTAATTTTTATTTATGATTTTTCTTGAAAGGTGGTAGCCCTGTTGCCTCCTTTCAATAATATTTTTAAAAAAATAACCTGGAAATAAAAAAAATTCAAAAACACATTAAAAACACAAATATCCTCTCTTCTGAAATGTGAAATCAATACTTTTTACTGTGTCATTGTTTTATTCTTAGCAACTTTTATTAGTCCCCTCATTTCTCTCTTTCATGTTAACTAATCACATATCATTTGATTACATAATAAATTTTGAGAGAGATAGAATAGTGATTTCTAAAAAAATTATAAAATCATTCGATATTTTTTTAAATGGTTTCAATTCCTAAATCCCAAATTAATTATTTATATGATACTAAAAACATTTAAAAATATATATAGACTAGTAATTTTTATACATTGAACCATATAATGAAAACATTAAATTATTGATAATGATTTGATCATAACAATTAAGTATACATAATGATCAAAAAATATAATTGAAAAAGTTAAATACATATAATTAAAAATTTGTAAATATATATCATTTAAAAATGATAAAATATCTAAAAACATAATTATCTAAAAATTTTATCTAAAAATAAATATATAGTGAAAATAAAGACAATTAAAAAAAATATAAAAATATAAAAAAAATTAAATAAATAAAAATGAAATATATTGAAAAACCATTACTAATAATAAATTAATGAAAATATTAGTAAAATTTTAAAGATAAATTTTAGTAGATAATAAAATGAAATTAAACCAAAGATTCGATGAATCAAATTTATAACAAAAAGTTAATTAATTTATCTTCAACGAATTAGAAAATAAAAAATTTAGATGTAAATAGAAGAAAATATAACCCCATATCAAACCAACTCAGTTGAATTTCGCAGAAACAAGGTGAAGGATGAAATATTGAAGGAAACTAATTTGAAAATGAAGTGAAAATACAATATAAAAACATAAAACGATGTAGCAGTTTGATCAATATAGATCAAGTATAATTAAATATGTATTAAGTATGGCTGATGAGTAGAAATAATATGACATTATGAGTAAAATTAACAATAGGACACGATCAATATTCATCAATGACTCTTAGGTTCCATAGGGTTTTGTCATCGACCGAGAGTATGGGTTTCAATCAAAAATAAAATGAGGGTTTACGAGTACTGATATTTTATTTAAAATTTTTTAAGAAATTTTTGTAAAATAAAAAACATTAACCATAATTTTAAAAACCAATAATGTTTTTTTATAAAATATATCTAAATAAATTTTCAAAATTACTTTTAATTTCAATATTGTAAAAAAGTGATGTTAAATTCACCTAAATCAGTTTATTTTTATTTACAAAACTGAAGTTAAAACCCCAATACTGAATCATTTATTTATACTCGTGTTGTATAACCCCTGAATCATAGCATGAATAAAATTATAAACATATAAATACTGAAATAAAACTAACCTTATTTTTAAAATGTTTATAGTATAATGAATTGACTAAAAGAGTTCTACAATTTTTAAAAATTAAAACACATGGTTACCCTTCCATAATGTTTTCCTTATCATTATGTTTGAGTAAGGAACATTTCTATTTTTCAACATCTACTCTATTCATGATGTGAACCATTATCTTAGATAGTTTCTAAATCAAAAATCATCCAAAATAATAAGAATATATCTCCAACCACCACAACTCATCTTAATTAATAATATGACTAATCAATCATAATCAAAAGTATTATAATAGAAATTTAATAAGAAAAATCCCACTATAACCTGTGGATTCGACATCCTTGTATTTCCTTCCATCCCTCCATACAATATATTATCTGCTTTGAATTACTTTGTAGTGATTGTTTTTCTATATATGGACCATTTAGAATTATTGGAAATTGACTCTTAAATGCAGATAGTTCCCCATATGTTATTTATATGAGATGATGGAACTCCCCCTAACCCCATATATAATTGGGATCTTGTATCATGGTTTGACCTATTACATTACAAAGTAAATTATTCCAGTTAGATACGATTTTTGTTAAACCAATTTCATTAACGTTATGGAGATTTGGCCTCTTATATCCAAAATATCCCCATGATCTTTAGACAAGTGGTTTGACGATTCCTTTATGATATACATCTAGCTAACAAGTCATTTCATCCTTCTATTAATTATATTATCTTTACTATGTGTCTTTATCACATCTTGTTTTCATAGGGGATCATTGCCCATCACATGAAAAGGCCTCTTATACCGAGGTAGTACTATATAGTATTTATATAATCGCATTGAAGTCCCCCTCATACCATATGTGAATCAAGATATATAATCACAAAATTACCTATTAGGGTCTTCACATGATCCCTAGTAGTCATAAATGAGGGATGTTAAACCCATGGAATGATCATTATGGTATACTATCCTTTGTATGAAATAATATTTTTCTTATGTTGTTTTAATTTCTTATCTCCAACATGGGATGTCATAATGATAGACACAACAATATGAATTTGACATATATTAAGTGTCATTGGATATCAAAATCCACGGATGTGTAAATTGGCCCTTTAATTTTTTATTATTATTAATGTTTGTGTTTAGTCCTATATAATAATTAATTAAAAAATAATTATGATGAAATTTTCTCATGGAGAGGCAGGATAAATTAGGTACATTATTATTGATAAAATTTTTTATAAATAAGTCATCAAATTATTTATCCCTTTGCTGTTAATAAATTATTATATCTATTTTCCTCTAACTGATATTGAACTAATAGATAAAATTCATTCCATGTATGTTCATCGGTGAGTTCAATTTATGTAACTGACGAATGATAAATAAAATTTATACATTGTAGGAAGACATATGAAACCTTCTTTAAATGATATAGAGCCAAAGGGATTACATTATATCGCTAAAATTTTTCTCCATGATGTTGTCATTGTGGCATAAATATATCTATCTATTAGAGTATTTGTGTGTTTTTGGAAACATAGTGTAGAGTTTTGAAATTTTTTATTTATTCTTCTCAGAATGTGCCTTCAGGGTCACACATTATGTGTATCTATGATCTTAGATAAATTAAATTTTAATTAAGTAGTAAGATTAAATATTATCCTGATGTAGTGATTTAGTATGTATTTATGTATAGTTGATCATATAAACATAATAAATTTCTATATTATGTTTTGAAATATATATCGAAAAGGAATATTATATTATAATTTATTTTTGAATCGGGAATAGAATTTTTTTATCTTTTGTTTATTATTCTCAATGTAATAAATAATTAAATATTTATTCAACAGTTTTTTTAATTGATTAATATAAATATTTATTTAGTTACATGAATATTATAAATATATATGTTTTCACTAATATATTGAATGTGATACATATTTACTTTTTAATTTAATAATATAATGAAATTCATTAACTAAAAAAAATTATTATTTAAATTTTATTCAATGTTGAGGATAATTTATTGGTTGGGTTGAAAGGCTAAAGGAAATGATATTTATTTTTAACAAAATTTAATAAAATTTAATTTATTTATTTAACCAGTTATTATAAAATATTTTATTGTTATCAAATGTCCTGAAATTTAGTCATATTATTATTCATATAGTTATTTAACATGAGGTTTTTCTTAGAATAAAAAATTGATAATGGGCCTCAAATAATTCAAAAAACATAAATATATAATACAATTTTGGTAATTTTAATGTTTGTTTTAATTGTTATTTATAATGAATTCCACAAAAATAATTCTATCATGATCGATAGAATATCTCAAGATCTCTCTCAATCCTTATAGAGTAATCATACCACCCCCCCTCACACAAACAAGAAAAAAATTATAATTATTTCTAAATGAAAATATTATTTTCCTTCACTAATATAGCGTTATGTAAGGTTATTCATTCATCTAAATTGATATAGATAATACCAATGGAAATGGTTATTGATTCATTGATCATGTGTTGAAAATAATTGAGGAATTATATTTCATATACTCCACCAAAATGTCAAAAAAATGAGTATAAATTTAATTGATAAAAAGAAGAATAATTTGTCATGATAACGTAATTTTTAATTTAAATAAAATATGAATTTATTGTGAAAAATATCCCCTCTTGAAAAATCAAGGGGGTAAATTGATCTTTTTTACAAATTTATCTATTAAAAATGATGAAATCATTATTTAGAATCAAATTTTTGTCTTTGGATACACCCAAAATGCATTAAAAATTAACCTATGAATGTTATAAAATTTCAAATATTTCTATTAGGGCTTGTCTTTCTATTTAATAGGATTATGTTTTTAGTGTTTAATTAATATTAATTTTTAATTTATTTTATTATTATAATTCTATAAAGTATCATACCAAATTTCTATTAAAGAAATTATATTTATTTGAATGTTAATTTTCATATAAATAGTGAATGAATTTGAGAAATTTAATTTCACATTAAGTCTCTGGATAACAAAATTAGATAAGGGTTACAATTTGTGGATTTTTCGTTAAAATAGTAAAATATAATTCATAATGGTGGAATATTATATATATTACATCATATAGGTTTTAATTAATAAAAACATCCAATGTAGTTATTTTTAACTAATTTGGATACTAAATGCTATGTTCATTAATTATGGTAGATAATATGATACAATGGGGAGAAGAGATGTTGAGATAATGGAAAAATAAAATATGAAATCCTTTATTTCATGGTATTCCACTCACCACACCTATAAATATTTACCCATGCTCTCATTTATCCTCAAAAGCATGAAATTATCTCATCATATCACTTTCATGTGTATTATTTCATTCATATATCTTATATATTTAATATTTTTGTGGGTTATAAGGGTTGGATCTATAATCCGTAATTCAAGGGAAGTTGTGGTTTATAATCCTGCCTATACATTTTGTATTTTCAATTATTTTTTCTTAATATTATTTTGAGTATCACATATAATGAGGATTTAATTTTTTATTCATGTATTTATAAGATCATCGATCCATTATTAAACATATATTACAAAAATAAATATAGTATTACCCATTCCATATGTCGTTTCAATGATAATGTAAGACCCTTTTTTGTTATTTTTAATTCACATTTACATTTACATTTTAGTATTATTTTAAATTATATTACTATTATTCCATTATTTTTGTGATTTAATTTCACATGTTAATTTTATAATATCCATTTCATTTACTAAGTGATTTATCTGATATTACACTTCATTCAAAAACCATTTGAATGTTTTAATTCTCCCATTAGGAAAAAATTCAATAGTGTCTCATGATAAAAAAATACCAAAAATATTACATTTTATTTGTTATAGTATATTTATTATTTCTAAGAGGGGACGTTTTCTATATGTTGTTACACTTAATATATCAAAGTGTTTACTAGGTCCAATGTAGATAAAACATGATTTATAACATGTCTTCCATTTCCATCATAGCATGTCGTCCTAAAGTTTTTCCCATTAAGAAATTTTGTTTCCCAAATGAGTATCCAATATATTTTATTATATATTACTAAATATATAAGTTATTTCTATATAAATTAATTTTTCTCATAGAATTACAAATACACATATTCAATATTAAAAACTTATTTATATTCTTAATCTTAATATGTATTCAATATCTGTAATTCCATAACATTCACTTAATAATGTTACATATTTTATTGTTTTTAATACATGATTATTCATAACATGTTATAAGTTATTTTTCATAGATAAATTTATTAATTCACTAATTGGAGAAATATGTTGACAATTCTACATTATTATTTATTAATGATGATAACATATTGCAAGGAAATCCTTATTGAGAAATTTTACTGACTTTTTTAAGCTGTTAATTCAATTCCATTATAACATGTAAACCATATTATCATTTACTATATGATAGAATTAATTGGAATATTAAATGGTGGGTGGGGCATACAATTATAGAACCTCTTATTTTACTAGTTGTTATAATAAAACAACTAAGATAAAGAAATTAGGGAATCCTTACCATTTATGTAATATGTCTTTGAACAAGGAATCAATTTTATTTTTTAATGTATATTATTTTTCATTAACATAATTTCCATTATTATGAGAATAATTAATATTATTCATTTAATTTATAATATATTTATACATATATAGATTACGTTATGTTTTTTTATTCCTTGGTAATACATCATTTGTTTATTTATTACAACTATAATATATATTCCATTATTATAAAATGTTAGCATCCATATTCTACTATCCCAAATAGAGTTTTTAATATCACATGTTTCATATATTTCAAATTTTCTCATGTAATATAGTGGAATATTTCGGATTGTTAGCTCCATTGATATTATAAAATCATTAAAACAAGAACTCAATAGATGTAATATTTCACTGTATAATATAATGTTTTTGTATCTAGTCATTTAGGGACTATAGATCCTTGATCATCATTATAAGTAATGTTTTATACATTAATATCTTATAATATTACTAATTAATATACTTCATTTGATAGAAAAGGGGATAAATTAGAATAAATTGAATCAACTGATGAATGGACCAAAGGCCTTCAATTTAAATTAATTTTTGATAAACCCAATTTTAAGGGATGTAGAGGAAACCATGTCTGGACTATAGGCTTCATGACATTACAGGACCTGAAGGACTTAGTTGAATTCTTTTAAGAATATGAATACTTGAAACTACCCCTCCATCATGTCTATATTAAGATCATCTCTCCACTTTTTTCATGGCTATTCATCTTGTTGTCCAGTACAGGGATCCACAGGCTTGGTACCGATGAGAATTTCTATACACTCTCATTCTTACAAATCTTATACCTCTTCTTTAGTGATTGTTCTATCTCTGAATCCTCATCTGGAGTATGTTCCTTGTTTAATCTGCCTGATTTTTTATGTCTTCACATCATATGGCCCAAAGGAATTCAGTTGGACCGACGACCTCGAGGTGGACTAAAGGCCTCAAGGTGGCTCAAAATTCTAACTGACCCGATGTCTTGGGTGGCCTGATTGCATTAAGGTCTTATAAACAAAATTGGTGTCATGAAGGTGAATAGTATTGTCTACTATAGTAGTGAATAATACGTTCTATAATAACTACTACAGGACCTTCTAAAAAACTACTATAGTAACCCAAAAATATGCCTCCACCTAGATTTAATCCTCTGTCTCATGGATGTACATGAATATTCCACCCTGAATGGGTTGATTTTCATGTTCATAATTGGGTGAAATCCTTATAATTTTGGAATATGTGGGGATTGTATATATTATTAGGAAAATTGATTAATTTTTTGTAGTAAATTAATATTAATATTATAGAGAATTTTTACCATTCTAGGAAGAATAAAAATGACATAAAAAATTAAATTGGTTTCCCCTCAATGAAGTCCAAATTATTTATATTGCTTTACGATCAAACAATACCGATTTTTTAGTGGGTCAACAAATCCAATGGTGTAAATTGACAATAAATGACTAGTGGGACTTTTTGAATGGTATTTAGTTATTGAAATAAGAAAAGTGTTACAATCATTAGATATTGTTTAATGGATTATTTTTATTGATTGTTTTCACTAATTTCAAATAAAAAGATGTTAGAGTATATATAAAATATAGATTATTATTTATTTCATGTAATTTTTCTAAAAAAATATGATCCTACTATAAAATGAGATTAGTTTGAATATAAAATTCATGATTTTTTTACATAAATAAGGAGATATTATTTATGATTATAATTGTATTTCACAATTTTATCATGTTATTATATTGATTTTCTAATGAAATTAAAAATGAATATTGACTTCATCATTAATTGTCTAAATAATATTTCATAAATATTGTTAGTCTCTCAAAAAAGATCAACATAAAAATATATAGTTATAAGTAATTTCAAATATATTAATAGGGTTTCTAAATAAAATATTATATATTAAAATCTAGATAAGAAAATGGTGGTTGACTTTATTTTGTAATAACCCATCGGAATGGAAAAAAGAGAAAACAATGGAGTGCATTCCTTAATTTTTTTTATGGTTTTCCAGATTATTCATAGTGTTATTTTCATTTATAGTAATTTTTTAATATTTTTTTAATATTAAAACTTTTCAAAATATAATTTTAATATTGAAAATAAATTTGTTTAATGTCACTCATTAAATCTATAAATTGAATTTTGAATTATTTGGCAGTGAATCGTTGAATTTTACATTTTTAATTATATACAAAAAATGGTTATGAATAAAAAATAGATGTTCATTAAATATTTTTCAAATCCAAATTTTGGGGTCAATATATTATTTTACGAAAAAACAACCTCAATTGGGTACCTCAATATTACATAACCCAGCCAACATAGTCTTTTACCAACACATGATAACGATTCAAGAAAATCTTAATTTCACTATCAATATCAAAACATAATCAAGATATCATCATTTCATTTTAGATTACCTTGATTGAATGTAAGTTATATTAGAGCTTTATGTTATATCTATGGAGTCTTTTTGTAATCCAATGATTCCACATATATTTCACTATATTGATACGTCTTCACCTATATAATTTTTTTTCCAAATTACAGAAACTAAATGTACAATATCATATCATCAGAGAAGAAGTATATATTTCATCATCTATAACATGGACTTTTGGAAGCCAATATAGGATAATTCTTGGACTCAAAGAAGACTAATAAAATAACACATTATATGAACTGAAGGGAATTCCCTCCATGTCATGACAATATATTTCTATGAGTTTTAAATGTCTTGTAACTGAGACAATATTTCTATGTTAATGTATTCTACTTCACTTTTTGTGGAAATGTTGATTGTAACATAAACCAAGTCACATACCCAAAATAAATTTTCACCCAAATATAGTTTTATCCAACAATGAATGATATTGTAACCGTTTAGGCTATAGGAAACCAATTTCATACTATGTTCCCAACCTAATTAAATGTCAGGACACAACTCACATTTCATGGTAACGAATGTGTAATTAGGGATCCAGCATTATATAATTATTCTATTCATGGTGTGAGGTTTTATAAGAGTTCATGAAATTCTCATTGTAACACCCCAGGTAAATAAAGAATATGACATTTTCATATTTATCCATATTTGTGAGTAAAATATTAATATGACTTTAAAGGGGACGCTATGCTCGATGGCATACCCAACACGCAACAACTAGTTTCTCGGGAATCTTACGTTGCACTCTAATAATAAAATAATATTATTTTAAATGGAAGTTAACATGTAGCCGTTGTATTAGAGGTAATGGATAGAAATAACTAAAATATGATTATATATGTTTTTAAATGTTTTTACATTTATCCAATAAAAGGGAAAGGCTTAAAATACGGAAAAAATTCAATTTTAGGCGTATATGCCCTAATTTTCACTAAAGGTTCACTTATCTCCTTTTGATGGAGAACCATCATTAAATATAGTTTTGTTCACTCTCATACATTCTATTGGACCAAATAAAACTCTTCTTTAGAATCGGGGAATCAAAATTTATTTTGTGTAAATTTTTGGTACCTTTCTGATAAAGTTCATTTTTTCTAATGAATAGTGTAAAATGTTGTGTTTTAATTCAAAACCACTTTTTAATCTAATTTATTTATATGATTAGATAATATTTTGAATTGGTTATAATGTGAAATTAGAAAATATTTTTATCATTAAATCCAATAGTGGTCATTGGAATTAATTTCACTTTGAAATCAGACTTAAACTAGTGTCAATCTTTTGATACTTATTGTCTTATAAAAACATGCTATTTGCTTTGATAGCGGGAATTAATTATTCTAACTTATATGTTTTGAATTTTGTAAAATAGACTTCATTCTTTAATTCGGAATATCAAATATAGCTTATGGTGAATTTTTGGGATTTTTCTGAAAAACTTCAATTTTTGATGAATAGTGAAACTACTAAGTGGTACTTATAAAAACTGATTTTTCCGTTTAAATTAAATTTTTCCATCTTTGTGTTTTGAATTTCAAAAATCCGACATACATGGTTGTCATTAAGAAGTAAAATGTGGTTCAATGGGATAAAAATAATTATTTGGTGAATAGTAACTTATTAAGTTTTTAATCGCGATTAGTGGTAATTAATGTAGTTTAAGGTAAAAATAATGCTTTAATAATATAAGATGAGCTTTACACATGTCCTAAACTCATTGGTTGTGTCATGGACGACCAGGAAAAGCCATGGGTCAACTTGGGGACCCCATGGAGCCACTTTGGTTGGGAAATGACATAAATAACTTTTTATTTAATGTAAAAGTGAAAATGACACAAACATAATATGTTTTACGAAAACAATTTTTACATGGGGTTATAAAGATCAGATTTTTGATTATAAATTATCATTGGAAAGATAAAAGGATTTCCTACATCATAGTAATTTTTTTAATAATTTTTAGCCACTAAATAAATTAAATTATTTATGACATCATAATGATGCAGCGATGACAACATTACTTAACGATTAAAATAAAATGGAAAGATAATGTAAAATCTATGAACTACACATGTCCAAAACTTATTGAATGGGTGGATTTCGAACCCTTAACACCTTAGCCAAGAATTATATCAATGTGGGACCTTTTAAAACCGAAACACATTTTCAAATAAAGTAATATTTCTTACTTTCCAAAAGTGCCCCTCCTCTCCTCTTATAGAAGGCCCCCACCTCTACCTCATTTCACACACTCCTCAAGCCTTTTGCTCGAACAAACCCTTCCCATTTACTCTCTCCGCATCTCTCTCTTCATCCTAGATGATTCACTTTGGGCAGAATCCTTTCAAAGGAAGCCTTTAGGCTCAAATCAAAAGGAGTTACACTTTTAAAGGTAATTCATTCCCTCATGTTCATTTGTATTATTTTGCTTCTCCAACCCCGTAACTCTTTTTATATACTTATTTTGTAACAAGACCAGTATTCTAAATATACTAGGATGTTTTTATAAGATTGATTCGAGCTACACTCTCACACAACTACATAAAATGGTTAAAGAACATACGGTTTCCGTGGATGGCAAAATTCTGTCTCCCGAAACGATGATTGTTCAATACTCATTTAACTCCTTCATAGGTGGCCATGATGATGTCACTATTTTTATATATGATATATAATATGTTTATTTTTTACATATGCTTCTGTATTTTTCATTTGTGTCTTACCTTTATGGCATCCATTATGGGTATACGCGATATCTTCATTTTAGGAAGTGCGGACTACCGCCCCCTCAAAGTGATTTGACTCGTTAAATACCATATGTGGGACATATAAAGGATGGAACTATGTTATTATATATGATATTATACTGGAATTATAATATAACTTTATATAATTATTATTCCATTCTATAAAATATGAAATAGAAATGAAAGTAGCGTTCATGCGTACGTACAGCTTACTGTCTCCATGAACGGTGCATTTCATTTCTTACATCTAAATGATTATGTAACGTTATAAATTCATGAATGTACTGGATATATATTAAATATATGATATCTACATCATGAATACAATTCTGGATATAATAAACATTTGGCCACACGAACAACATGTAATTTTAAGAAGTCCACCTTCGACATACGAACCAAATATCGGCAAAACAAATATTATTAACTTAATGATTACATAATGTTTATAACATGGAAATAAGTGATATAAAAAGAATAATAAGCTTGAAAAAAGTTCTTAATAAAGTAAAAATTAACTCAAGTTTATTATCCAGGATGTTAAAGAACGATCGATTCAAGTCGGACCCGAGGTAAGGGATCCTACTCCTCTCTTTCTTTTTAAGTACACACTTTTATGTCATTCCTTTTAATGCTCATATTTCTTGTTATTGGGATGATATTTTATATTAAACTTACTGTAATTTTTATGTTCATGTGATGAGAGAGCCTATTCTATCTCATCAATCCATTTTGGAAGTTTTGAGTGGCGTCGTTAGGCTGCCGAACTTTAGTAAGAGATCTAACCTCTCTCTTTCTTTTTAAGTACTCTCCTTTATGTCACTTCTTTTAAGCTCCTCTTTGTAATGTTGGGGGATGTTCTTTTATATTTCTCTTTCTGTACATTTTATTGTAATGTGATGAGATACCCTATTTTATCTCATCAATCCATATTCGGATGTTTTATGTGGCGTCGTTAGGCTGCCGAGTTTTCGTAAGGGATTTTTCATCTCACTTTTATTCCCGTGAGATTTATGCTACATTTGCCACAAATTCCATTGAGTGGTGTATGTACTGTCCATTATTCTACACTTTGTGTAATATACTTTCTTTTATGAGTATTTACATCAATGATCTATTTTCCTTCTTTCATGGGGTGTATGTTTTGAAAGATACCCAAGTCGGTAAGGGAACCTTTCAACCTCCTCTTTTTTAAAAGACTTCTTTTGTTGGGTCTTTTAATTTACATATTGTTATGTTGGGATATGTTCTCATATATCCTTATTGATGTAAATTTTATGTCCAAGTGATGAGATACACTTTTTATCTCTCATCAACTCATTTTGATGTGTTGTCGTTAGGTTGTCAAGGGATCTTTTTAACCCAATTTCGATTTCTGTGGGTTCAACATGTAGTCATTGAATATGTCATCCATTGAATATGTGTGAATGACCTTTTATTGTTTTACACTTAATATCCAATTATATTGGGTGTATTTATATTTGTCACACATATTTTTGAGATTTATTTGTCCTTAATTTAAGGATACCTTCTTTATAAGGGATTTCATCACATTTGACATTTCTATTGAGGATTCATTGTTGTTATGCACCAATTAACTCTTATATGGTGTATATACTGTCCTTTGGAGTATTATATCATGAATCCATTTATTCTCATGATATTATAAAGTTATGACTAAATGTTATTCCTCAATTATTGTATTCAAGTGTCTCTAATTTTGGTAAAACCCCTTTAACCAAAATGTCATTTTAAATGTTTTAATTATTTGTTCTTATTAATATCCATGTTTTCAAAATGGTTTTAAGGATTTATTTATATGGATATTAATGGTTTAAAATTTTAAGCATCAAGGTGGTATGGGACACTTTGATTCAAAAATCACTTTATTAAATGTTTTAAAAGGTTTTGAAAATGGTTTTGATAAAGGATTCTATTATGATATATTGTGATGTGGAAATGTTATCATTCTTTTATATTAGTTTTATGTTTTATGATTTTATATTGGTACTTGGACATTTTAATGGGTGGTTACGTTATAAAACATATGACGGGTGGTGCCGTGAATACCAGGACGGGTGGTTACGTTATAACCTCCAATGCATTGGGTATGGAAGTCGGCCGTATGGCTATTCCATTAAGTATGTATGGAAATTGGCCGTATGGCTATTCCATTAAGTGATATGTGTGGAAGTCGACCGTATGGTTATTCCACTTAAGTATGTTTATGTCCCAAGTTACCTTTATATATGTTATGTGTTCTTTATATGGGTTTTATGGTAATACTTTGGTTACAAAAAGGTAAGTAATGATATTTTATTCAGTGAAGAGTTTTTACTAATTCATGAAGGTGAAAAGTATTACATTGATAATGTATTCATGGTTTACTTGTTGTTTTGAAAAACTAACAGCTTTCATTCTTTGTGTATCCCTTACTGAGTTTTTATGCTCATCCCATGTTTTTGAAATTTTTTTGACAGGACATAGCGTGGAATAGGGTAAAGGATGGGATCAAGAGAAAGTCATGCTACCTAAAACATAGAACTATACATGTTTCTTTTTAAGAGTTTTTATTTTATGGAAATTTCGTAGAAACGACTACTTTGTAATCTTTTGAGATGTAATAGTTATGTCCTAATTCTCTAAAACTCTAAACCTGAAAAGATCCTCAATGTGAATTACTCATTTAATTCAATATTAAGTAAGGTTTAAGGCTGGGGCCTTATAGTTGGTATCAAAGGTCGGTTTAGATAAATTTAGAGGTTAGGGTATTCGTTAAGCATAAGTGACATTACCATAATGGTTAGGATTTCAGAAAGAGTCCTAGTTTTAGATAAAGTGAATGAGTAAGTATATCTTAGTGTTTATCTTACTCATTAGTACATGATGGTTTTGTTGATATACTCACACTGACCTTTTTTGGTTTTAGTAAATGACTGGATCTAGCATGCACCAAAGTGACAATGGGTTTGAAGGAAACTGTTGTAGAGACTGGATGAGATGGGGGATTCAATGAGGAATCTCATGGTTGTTCTAAACCAACTATCAAGGAGTCATGATGAACCACTTCAACCTTGGTGATTTCTCTAATGAATCATGTATGAGATGACCAATCAATGTGGAAGTTCAGGTAATAATTAAAAAGGTAACCATTGGGGTTTATATGATACTTACATTTTAGGTAATTATGGGTAACTCTATGATATGATGGAAAATGAAAGGAATGAGATAAACTTGAGGTTAAAATATGTTATGATCATCTTTGAATATTTTATCTCATTTTGGGGAATGTTTTAAGAATTATATAGTTTTGGAAAAAGGACAACACGCAGACCGTGTGACTACCCGTCGCGTCGGACAAAGCCGCGGGAATCGAACCCACAACCAAAGTGCGACTGGTATTTATCGCCTACCACTGGACTACGTGAAGTCCCTGGTTAGTTTGACTGATTCTTTTTAGTTATATGATTTTATGAATTAAGAGTAAGTTGATTTTGGGTTATTTATGAAAATGAATAACCTATCATGGAGGATATGTGATTAGGATAATTACTTTTCAATGCGAGGCTTTAGGAGCGACTGATGTTGTTTGGAGATAAATGTTACGATTTAACTTGGAAGACTATGTGACTAAATCCTTAAAATATTTGGGTTTCAATATTAGTTTGGTTTACTATGAAGGATTTTATGGACAAATTGTTTATCGGATGGTCCTCGCTGAACATTGGGTTTTGTTGGAAAATTTTTGGAGATTAAGAATAGATTTTCTTTTTATAAAGGGTTATCATTTTTTGGATTATCTGACATTGTAATAGCCTTTTTGGTTTTGGTTTTGGTTAAATTCTAAAGACATGGGAAGTATATAGTTATCTTTTGTGGATTAGGTGATTCTCTAGAAGTTGATTATATTACTCTTAATGTGAACAAGTCTCCCTAAATACTCATCTTTTGGAAAAAATATGAGTTTGATTAAGGAATATAGTAAAAGTTGAAAGTCAATATGATAAGTGATTATGTTTCCTTATGAATAAATTACTCAATAAAAAGTATCTTAAAACAAAAATGTTGTCTATTAACTTTTCCTACTGGGGAATCGAACACCGTTTAACCCATCAGAAGTTTGTGATTTTCTTATTGTTAACTTTATCCTAAACATGTTTTCTATCACTCTCCATCAGAACATGACCCTATGTTTTCTCCTCCATGTCCATATTTTCATACTTGGAATCCTAGTATGGGTTAACTCGGGTGACCTTTGTAATTATCTTTATTTATTTTAAAGTGATTGTTTTACCGACTCATGTTCCGATGTGGGACATTCAAGGATGTTTCCATGTGCAATTTTAAAATTGCGAGGACGCAATTCCCAAAAGGGGGGAAGGATGTAACACCCCAGGTAAATGAATAATATGAAATTTTCATATTTATCCATATTTGTGAGTAAAATATTAATATGACTTTAAAGGGGACACTATGCTCGATGGCGTACCCAACACGCAACAACGAGTTTCTCGAGAATCTTACATTGCACTCTAATAATAAAATAATATTATTTTAAATGGCAGTTAACATGTAGCCGTTGTATTTTCTGTAATGAATAGAAATAACTAAAATATGATTATATATGTTTTTAAATGTTTTTACATTTATCCAATAAAAGACAAAGGCTTAAAATACGGAAAGAATTAAATTTTAGGCGTATATGCCCGAGTATTCACTAAAGGTTCACTTATCGCCTTTTGATGGCGAACCGTCATTAAATATAGTTTTGTTCACTCTTATACATTCTATTGGACCAAATAAAACTCTTCTTTAGAATCGGGGCATCAAAATTTACTTTGTGTAAATTTTTGGTACCTTTCTGATAAAGTTCATTTTTTTAATGAATAGTGTAAAATGTTGTGTTTTAATTCAAAAACTCTTTTTAATCTAATTTATTTATATGATTAGATAATATTTTGAATTTGTTTTAAAGTGAAATTATAAAATATTTTTACCATTAAATCCAATAGTGGTCGTTGGAATTAATTTCACTTTGAAATCAGACATAAACTAGTGTCAATCTTTTGATACTTATTGTTTTATAAAAACACGCTATTTGCTTTGACAGAGGGATAATTAATTATTCTGACTTATATGTTTTGAATTTTTTAAAATAGACTTCATTTTTGATTTCGGAATATCAAATATAGCTTAAGGTGAATTTTTGGGATTTTTCTGAAAAACTTCAATTTTTGATGAATAGTGAAACCACTAAGTGGTACTTATAAAAACTGATTTTTCTGTTTAAATGAAATTTCGCCATCTTTGTGTTTTCGATTTCAAAAATCCTACATATATGGTTGTCATTAATAAGTAAAATGTGGTTCAATGGGATAAAAATAATTTTTTGGTGAATAGTAACTTATTAAGTTTTTAATCGCGATTAGTGGTAATTAGTGTAGTTTAAGGTAAAAATAATGCTTTAATAAAATAAGATGAGCTTGACACATGTCCTACCCTCATTGGTTGTGTCATGGCTGACCAAGACAAGCCATGGGTCAACTTGGGGTCCCCATGGAGCCACTTTGGTTGGGAAATGACATAAATAACTTTTTATTTAATGTAAAAGTGAAAATGACACAAACATAATATTTTTTACAAAAACAATTTTTACATGGGGTTTTAAAGATCAGATTTTTTATTATAAATAGTCATTGGAAATAAAACAAGATTTCCTACATCATAGTATTTTTTTATAATTTTTAGACACTAAATAAATTAAATTATTTATGACATCATAATGATGCAGTGATGATGTCATTATTTAACGATTAAAATAAAATGAAAAGATAATGTAAAATCTATGAACTACACATGTCCAAAACTTATTGGATGGGTGGATTTCAAACCCTTAACACCTTATCCACGAATTATATCAATGTGGGACCTTTTAAAACCGAAACACATTTTCAAATAAAGTAATATTTCTTACTTTCCAAAAGTGCCCCTCCTCTCCTCTTATAAAAGGCCCCCACCTCTACCTCATTTCACACACTCCTCAAGCCTTTGGCTCGGCCAACCCCTGCCCATTTACTCTCTCCACATCCATCTCCTCATCCTAGAGGATTCCCTTTGGGCATAATCCTTTCAAAGGAAGCCTTTAGGCTCAAATCAAAAGGAGTTACACTTTTAAAGGTAATTCATTCCCTCATGTTCATTTGTTTTATTTCGCTTCTCCAACCCCTAAACTCATTTTATTTACTTCTTTTGTAACAACACCAGTATACTAAATATACTAGGATGTTGTTATAATATTTATTCGAGCTACACTGTCACCCAACTACATCAAATGGTTAAAGAACATACGGTTTCCATGGATGGCGAAATCCTGCCTCCCGAAACGATGATTGTTCAATACTCATTTAACACCTTCAAAGGTGGCCATTATGATGTCACTATTTTTATATATGATATATAATATGTTTATGTTTTACTTATGCTTCTGTATTTTTCATTTGTGTCTTACCTTTATGGCATCCATTATGGGTATACACGATATCTTCATTTTAGGAAGTGCGGACTACCGCCCCCTCAAAGTGATTTGATTCGTTAAATACCATATGTGGGACGTATAAAGGATGGAACTATGTTGTTATATATGATATTATACTGGAATTATAATATACCTTTATATAATTATTATTTCATTCTATAAAATATGAAATAGAAATGAAAGTAGTGTACATGCGTACGTACGGCTTACCGTCTCCATGAACGGTTTATTTCATTTCTTACCTCTAGATGATTATGTAACGTTATAAATTCATGAATTTACTGGATATATATGAAATATATGATATCTACATCATGAATACAATTCTTGATATAATAAACATTTGGCCACAAGAACAACATGTAATTGTAAGAATTCATCTTTCGACTTAGGAACCAAATATCGCCAAAACAAATATTATTAACTTAATGATTACATAATGTTTATAAAATGGAAATAATTGATATAAAAGGAATAATAAGCTTGAAAAAGGTTCTTAATAAAGTATAAATTAACTCAAGTTTATTATCCAGGACGTTGAATAACGATCGAGTCAAGTCGGACCCGAGGTAAGGGATCCAACTCCTCTCTTTCTTTTTAAGTACACACTTTTATGTCATTCCTTTTAAAGATCATCTTTCGTGTTATTGGGATGATATTTTATATTACACTTACTCTAATTTTTATTTTCATGTGATGAGAGACCCTATTCTCTCTCATCAATCCATTTTGGATGTTTTGAGTGGCGCCGTTAGGCTGCCGAAATTTAGTAAGAGATCTAACCTCTCGCTTTCTTTTTAAGTACTCTCCTTTATGTCAGTTATTTTAAGCTCCTATTTGTAATGTTGGGGGATGTTATTTTATATTCCTCTTGCATTAGATTTTATTGTAATGTTATGAGATACTATATATTATCTCATCAATCCATATTTGGAAGTTTTATGTGGCGCCGTTAGGCTGCCGAGTTTTCGTAAGGGATTTTTCATCTCACTTTTATTCCCGTGAGATTTATGCTAAATTTGCCACAAATTCCATTGAGTGGTGTATGTACTTCCCATTATTCTACTCTTTGTGTAATATACTTTCGTTTATGATTATTTACATCAATGATCTATTGTCCTTCTTTCATGGGGTGTATGTTTTGAATGATACCCAAGTCGGTAAGGGAACCTTTCACCCTCCTCTTTTTTAAAAGACTTCTTTTGTTGGGTCTTTTAATTTACATATTGTTATGTTGGGAAATGTTCTCATATATCCATATTGATGTAAATTTTATGTCCAAGTGATGAGATACACTTTTTATCTCTCATCAACTCATTTTGATGTGATGTCGTTAGGCTGTCAAGGGAACATTTTAACCCAATTTCGATTTCTTTGGGTTCAACATGTAGTCATTGAATATGTCATCCATTAAATATGTGTGAATGACCTTTTATTGTTTTACACTTAATATCCACTTATATTGGGTGTATTTATATTTGTCAAACATATTTTTGAGACTGATTTGTCCTTAATTTAAGGATACCTTCTTTATAAGGGATTTCATCACATTTAACATATCTATTGAGGATTCATTGTTGTTATGCACCAATTCACTCTTATATGGTGTATATACTGTCCTTTGGAGTATTATATCATGAATCCATTTATTCTCATGATATTATAAAGTTCTGACTAAATGTTATTCCTTAATTATTGTATTCAACCGTCTCTAATTTTGGTAAAACCCCTTTATCCAAAATGTCATTTTAAATGTTTTAATTATTTGTTCTTATTAATATCCATGTTTTCAAAATGGTTTTAAGGATTTATTTATATGGACATTAATGGTTTAATATTTTAATCTTCAAGGTGGTATGTGACACTTTGATTCAAAAATCTCTTTATTAAATTTTTTAAATGGTTTTGAAAATGGTTTTGATAAAGGATTCTATTATGATATGTTGTGATGTGGAAATGTTATCATTCTTTTATATTAGTTTTATGTTTTATGATTTTATATTAGTACTTGGACAATTTAATTGGTGGTTACGTTATAAACCATATGACGGGCGGTGCCGTGAATACCAGGACGGGTGGTTACGTTATAACCTCCAATTCATTGGGTATGGAAGTCGGTCGTATGGATATTCCATTAAGTATATATGGAAATTGGCCGTATGGCTATTCCATTAAGTGATATGTGTGGAAGTCGACCGTATGGTTATTCCACTTAAGAATGTTTATGTCCCAAGTTACCTTTATATATGTTATGTGTTCTTTATATGGGTTTTATGGTAATCTTTTGGTTACAAAATGGTAAGTAATGATATTTTATTCAGTGAAGAGTTTTTACTACTTCATGAAGTTGAAAAGTATTACATTGATAAGGTATTCATGGTTTACTTGTTGTTTTGAAAAACTAACAGCTTTCATTCTTTGTGTATCCCTTACTGAGTTTTTATGCTCATCCCAAGTTTTTGAAATGTTTTTCACCGGACTTAGCGTGGAATAGGGTAAAGGATGGGATCAAGGGAAAGTCATGCTACCTAAAACATGGAACTATACATGTTTCTTTTTAAGAGTTTTTATTTTATGGAAATTTAGTAGAAGCGACTACTTTGTAATCTTTTGAGATGTAATAGTTATGTCCTAATTATCTAAAACTCTAAACCTGAAAAGATACTCAATGTGAATTACTCATTTAATTCAATATTAAGTAAGGTTTATGTATGGGGCCTTATACTCATGCAGCCCCAAATCACTAGAAAAAACATTATATGATTATATAAGAATGTAGGTACAAATATTATAAACTATTGGTTATTTATCAATGGATATTCGAAAAAAATTCAAAATATTTTTACAACCAATGGAATCCTCATAAAAACATTCAATCCAAATCACGGAATGTAATAACCAGTTAGATACATGGTTGTAGATATTAGGGAGAGATATTATATGACATGTTGAAAAGATATTGAATCATAATCATAGATAATTTTAGTTTTTATCATGTATAATGATATCATTACAAATTTTCACATAGAACTATTGTATAAATACAAAGTGTATACAAAGAGGATATCCCATGTATATAAGAAAGAGTTTGGAATTTAGAAAATGGAGATGAGACCTATGATCTTTGATATATGTTCCTTAAGGGAAGCTAGTGTAGAATACACATTACACAGTATTCCTATTACTCATTTTTTTTAATTTTCACATTAATATTTCATTGTTCCAAATATATATTATTTAATAATACATTATTATTTGTGCAATTTTCATATTAATAAGTCTATTTATAGAAATAACCTTCACATACATCAGTTATTTAAGATCAATCCATGGTCTGTCAATTTAAAATACCATTAAGAGTCATAACATTTGATAATATATTCATTGAACTATGACCATTAATATTAGTATGTTCAAGGATATGATAATATACATTTTACATAGACAAACGAAGTGATGGCCTTAACTAATAGCCTCACAACCTATGAAGCCTATTTATTATAGAATATGATTGATATAATATCACTTGTATATTAATATAACTGTTCATAATATGATATTTAATAACTACGTCATTAGTATATCCTTTCACAATAGATATTCACGATTATTGATATCATGGACCAAACCATATATGGTGAACCAGCCCATGAAAATCCCACTATCAATAACCTTATCCTTAGGGTACTGACTGGCATAATGAATGGAAATGCATCTAAAAAAATATTATGAATTTTAATATGCTTAATAATATAATGATAATATTTATCCAATTATTATTACATGAAAATGATTAAATGATAAGATTTATGAAATTGGATTTCAATGCATCGAATCCCAAATTGTATTTAGGGAAATATATTTTTTCAATCAAGACACATTTTTTAAGGAATTAATGAATTTTTACATTAATTATATATTAATATATATTTTTATTAAATAATATTGATTCGATATTCTTTTATATATAATTTAAAAATGTCAATATTAAATTTTATAAGTCTTATAAAACATTAATTATCAAAAACCAGTACATTTCTATAAATGTCTATTTTAAAATTAAAACTATTAATTCAAAAAATTAGATTTATTTGGATAAAATAAATATTATTTCTAAAATAATAACGTCAAAATTATCCATTGGTGAATATTTCATAATTTTTAATGGCAGTAGATCATTTTTTTAAAATGAAATTACATATATATATATGTGCAGTGCATCCTGAAAGAATAATGATACAAATGCGATGAATCATATTATATCGATATTATACATGACCAAATTAATATTTCCCCTTTAAAATATTTATTTGTTATTTTATTAGTTTAATAAATCCTTCATGATTCTGCCAAAATATATATTATACTGTATGCTTTCAAAAACATTTATTTATCATCATGACCAACTTCAACACCACCAAGGATATTTTTTTATTAATATAGATTCTTATGCTTTTATAATAATAAAAAACATAAAATTTGGATGAAACCACTAGAAATATGAAGGTATGACATGTCGATTTTATTACATTATCAAATAGAGTCCAAAAACTATGTTTTTGAAATAATAAAAAAATATTTCTATTGTTTACTATATAATTGCAGAAAAAATTCCTTTTCACTTAAATAAAAAAACTCTATAGTTGAAATTACTCAATACATACCGCTATATATCCCTCCCAATGTGTTCACAAGCTCTCAAGAAGAACCTCCCAAGATTTTGAAAGTCCAATTAAAAGGAAAATAATTATTTCCTTCTCCTTACAGTTACAGAAGATCCACTAAATTATGGATTTTGTTTTTCATTTTTTAAAGTTATGAAATATTACCACACACCCCTCTCATTATTTTTTTGATTTCTTAGTTATGATAGACCCATTTCTCTCTCATTAATCCACCCCATCAATCATTATGTATCGTTGGTATGTTTCCAAAATATAGTCATTTTTTCATTCCAAACATTTTTATTGTTAATAACCATCACCATTATCACTCTTGGGTTTTCACCTAGATATACATCTCAATAATTTATTGGGTATTTCCATGTATGTAACCCATACCCATTTGTTTTTTATTAAATGTTACTGAATTTCTCCTGATGATAAATGATCTATGAGGAACACATGAGCATGTACATATTATGATTAGTGTTCCTAGATAACACTTTAATGAATATGGTAGTGTGTTAGTATCATGAGAATTCATATACAGTATTAGAGTATAAAATTAATCTATTATGGGACTTTATCCACTATGTATGTTGTCTTGAAGACTATCCTTGAAATATGATTATGACAATATATATGTTATCGCCACATTCGCATATCACCTTTATGCTTCACGTTACATAGTTCTACATTATTCAATATGTTAATCTAACACCTATTATATTAAATTATATTCATATTATATCACATTTACTTATCTATCATTCTTCTTGATTTTTTATTCTCTTTATGGTCTTTGTAGCTCACCCTTTTTATGCAATTTCCAAGGATATCCCATGAATTTTTTGAAGAACGATGGAATTTTAGGAGCATCATAAAGAAGTTTTTTTAAAATTATGGTATCCACATTACAAGTTGATGTTCTACATACCAAGTTTCTAAAATAAAAAAGGATCCATGAACTTATGGGATTCATTACTGTTTTCCTTTTTATTATAATTCATTAAATAATGTGTAATAAAATGTTGGTTTCTATAGTTAGTATCAAATGAAAATCTAATTATTTTTGGAATTGGGATTATAAAAAACTAGAATAATATTTAGAGATAATACGAATCATAAGAAAACATCCATATAATTTGGTAAAGTATTGATTAAGTGGATCCCACAAAACTATATCCATCTCTAGAAACAATACGTGGATACGGCTCTACCATGGATGTACATATGGTCAACTACCCTCATAATGGGGAATTGAGTTAGACTTAATCATTATCTAGATCATAACAATGGGCCTTGGTTCAAACATGTTTTGAAAATTCTATTGGATTTAATTTAGTAAATCCACAATATACTTACAAACCATTATTAAGGAATGAAAAATTTCCTATAAGATATTGTGTTAAAAATAGAACATTTCTCACATATATTGGAACTTATATATTCATACGTTAAATAGTAAATGTCATTTATCACTTTTCCATTTAATTTTGATGGTTTCCCATATAGGTTTTTAACTGATTACAAATAAATATTCACACTTTTTATTTTATTCTATTCAATGGCTAATAATAAGAATAAATGAGTCAAAAACCAATTTATTGATCAATATAATGACAAACCTAATGAAATAACCACTGCGGAGGGAGTATGATTTATAATATTCATGAGAATATATTCTAAATTGAATCAAGGATTGATATGAATCATCAATCGGGAGGAATTACCAAATCCCCATAAGAAATAGAATGTTGTAATTTATACCATTAGGTGATAAGGAGTATGCCTTTCAATGGATCTTATGGTCCATTAATGATGGAATAATATATCAACTCCCTTAACGAGATTGTATTCGTGATTCAATTCTATATGTAAGAAAATAAATAACTATTTTTTATCATATAGATGGAGAAATTGATCAATGGTTGACATTGATCAAAAAGAAATCTTGATGAAGATATCAAGTATATGAAGTGGATTGAATTCCATAAAATTCTTTTTGATATGTATTTTCCTATCACTCATTAAAAAAAACTATTTAGGGAAATACATAGCCACAATAAAAGTGAGGTTGAATACATCATCGAATTTTAGGAATAATATAAAATACATTCATGATATATTTCTATCATTTAAATTATACCCAAAAATATATTTTTCCACTAATTTTTTAGTATGAAACCAATTCTATGAAAATAAATAGAAATTTAGAACATTGACAGTTGTGGGGAGATTATCTGATGTGCCATCAATATTGAAATATAAATTAGTGAATATCAAGGTTATCATGAGGAAATGAATTTGAAAACAAAGTTTCAATCTGGTGGTACGATGGATAAATCCAATGGTGTAATGAATTCCTAGAATCCCACTTATATAACTTAATTGAGAAAGAATCCAAAAAACATCCTAAAGGGGATGTGGAAATGAATTATCTTTGTGAAAAAAGATAACCAAGCTAGAGATTTTTGAAACAAGAAAAACACAATTTTTATGGAATAAAATAATTTTTTACTCAACACTCATCCTATAGTATAGTTTTTTAATTTCAAGGGCCATGGGAAGGGGGAAAGACAAATTTAGTTGAAAGTTTTATAAATTCATGAACAAAAAAAGTCCCTTTCCATAATAATAATATTATAAAATATGATTTAGGCTTCTACGATCATACAAATATTTTTATTAAATTCTTATGAGAGTTTTATTATACATAAGTCATTTTTAACTAAAATATGATACATTAAAATAGTTTGAATACCAATATAATCCATCTAATTATATTTAAAAAATAAATTGTTGGAGGATCCCATTGGGGGTAAGAACATATTGAATGTTTAAATTGGTTGTCATAAACCGTACGAGAAAATTAAAATTCATAATGGTATGGTCTTGTTTGGTACATTATTTTATTTTTGATTCATTTAATTTGAATTATCATATCCTAATGTGTTTTATGTTTTAGTTATATTTAGAAATTTTTATGTCATTAAAAAACATCATCATAGTCAAGGCTTATAATGTATTTTGAATCAAATGTATTTCATTTGTTACCCCCTACAATTAGTTATCATTATAAGAAAATTGTACACTTTATTGGAATTATGAAATTGAAAACCAAGAACTATAAACATCTATCTTCATTGGATATATACTGATAATAGCCTCTAAAATAATATAATAATTAAATGGCCATATCCCATCCACATAAACAGATTTATATATTTCTCTTATAAATTATTTTAATGATGAAAATCGAGGAAACACATAAATTGTTATCAAGATCCTTTCACACCCTCAAATATTCATAAATACCATTAATGAAAAAATAAAAAATTAAATAAAATTATTATAAAGTATCTAATGAATTAGTCCCATGGATATTTTTATCATGTTTTTTAAATCAAATGACATCACCAAATACTCATAACGATCATATTTATAGCATAAGGCCTTTATTAAAGTATCTTCCCCATAGATCCTTAATTTATGACATAAATATCAATATAAAGATTTTAAAAATATATTACCCACCTAAATATATTAAAATTATCATCAATCATAAATAATGGGTAATAATATTTCATTATCTCATAATTTCACTAAATGTAATTAATGCTTAACAACACGTCATTATCTACCTTCATATGGAAGAAAACTAGATTACCCAAGGTTATAACTTTGGATGAATGAAAACCTTCTATAGTTGATTATCAATTAGGCCTCTCAAATCATGAAACTCAATAATAAATATAAAATGTTATGTTAAATTATTTTTTTCGGAATCTTGGAATAAGTAAAATTAAACATTATCTATAATCATAATGCTAAACACTTGAATCTGTGGAATTTTTTTGGGAAAATAACAATTAAAAAGGAATACCCTACACTATTTCCCCAAAATAATCTAAAAATAAACATTTAAATTGACATGAAGTATATCAAAAATATATTTGATGAAAATTTTGTAAAATACATATTCTTTTATAAAGGTCAATATATCTCCTTTATGATTTAGAATATAATTCTATGTTAATTTCAATATACACACATATAAAATACAATTAAATTAAATTATTCCATCATATGAAATATTTATAGAAAAATAAGACATCAAAATAAGAAACCATGAACTATTGAAATAAAATAATTTGGAAAACCATCTATGAATCAGTAAAATTTCCAAATATACATAATCAAATTTAGTGGACATGAATAAATCTCAAAATATAGATTCAACCCTAAATCATGGGTTAAAATAATGATTTTTTGGGGAGTATTTTTTTTATATTTCCGAAAGATTGTTATAGATTAAAATAATTTTTTTATATCTAAACCCCTGAGCATAGTTATCTCTACCTCAGTCAATTTCTAATAATCAAATGCTTTTCTATTTAAGAGATGTTATATAAATTTTCATAGTCATGATCAAATTGTTATCCTTCATGGTATACCAAAAATATACTATTAAAACTAAAAAAATATAATTGTCACTATTGACCCACAAATATATTAATGGTAAGGTAGGTATAGTGAATTAATATGTTATCACTGATGGAACTACTTTTTTCAAGGTAACCGATGACACTACAACCATTATAGTGGTTGTAAATGTGGATTTTAATGAGGAATGTAAAACTAAAAAAAGGATTTTCAACTATCAAAAAACATTTTTACCTCATATTTCCTAGAATGGAAGGTCAAATATATTATTAATGAATCATCCAACCACATGAGAAGTAGGATATTTTCAAGATGTAACCAAATGTTCATAAACTTCCATAACGTGAAAATATATATTATTTCCACCATTGATTCATATGGTTGGGGTGAAACAATGAATTCTACAATGAAATCATGATTTCGACAATTAACATGGCTATAGTCAAAAAATATTATCTCCCATCCAAATGTGAATTGATTAAGGATAGAAATTTCTCAAAAACACTTGTAGAATTCTCACATTATCATAGGAACAATGTCTCATAACATACATCTATATCAAAATCCTAAATAATGAAACAAGAAAAATATTTTACCATCAACTGAACATTAATATATATATATCAAAAAAATAACGCACTAGAACTATGATGTTTTCTTTGTACTGCCTAATGTCACAAATCATTTAATGCATGGTCAAAAAATCTTATTGACCCTCATCTCTGGAGATTGTTAATTTTAACATGCTATAGAATTATTCCAGCATTAGGGTCTACCATATCATATGATCTTCCTGATATTCATGAAAACTATTTTTACATTTTAGTGTGCCACTATATAATAATCTCATTCCTATCTAATCTTAATTCTCCACTGGTATCTTGAAAAAAAAGTGTTATCTCAAAATCCTTTAACCAGAAATAATTATCTTAATTGGATGTTGTTCTATCACAAATCAAAAATGTTGGAAGATGATTTTTGTAAAATAAAATCTAATGTTGTATTTTTTGATGGGGCTACATGTTGTACCTTCTATAAAATAGTTGAGGGTATTACTTTTACCACCCTTTTAGTAGCTCTCTAACAACACACAAGTGACCAAACTAAATTTACTCACAACATATTTGAGGAAAATAATCCAAAAAACAGTGAAATTTATTAATTGAATCTTTCTGTCCATTAATACATATAGTGTGTATTATTATCATATCATCGTAGAGTAAAAAGATCATACCATATAGGAAACTATGTGATGTATTTCCCAAAATAATAATCATGATGCATAAGTAGTTAATTTTTATATAAATTATTCATAAATAATACGATTCCTTGTAAATAATCATAGAAATACTCTATGTTGTAGTTTACTTCCATGAATTATTTTATGTAATAGAATCAATAATAATAGAGTAATATTAAATTTATGTAATAATCACATTCTATTACTCTAAATGTCACTCTGATTATCACTACTATATGACTCTGACACAACATATCACAAAAAATATTCTTCCCTAGTTTAAATAAAAATATTGGTGTTCGAGGGAAATATAAAACTAAATAACCTACATAACTAAATCTGAACTTTAAAAAATCATGAACATTTATGTTTTAAATCCATGATAATTTAGATGATGGATGGAATATTTTTACATGTTTAGTCATCCCACACACCCCATGTATATTATTATTTTACATTCCCAGTTATTATTTTTTAAAAAATTTATTTATGTTCCTCCTATTAGTTTATAAATTTATAATTATTTTATTTTATAGAAATATTTTCAATGAATTTAATATCCATAGTCCTATATATTTATATAACAAAAGTTAATTACTTTTAATTGGATATAGTGAATTGATTTATATTTATAGTTGATATTAATTTATATAATTTTTTTAACATGTATAGACTTCATTTGTTGGATCGATACAGATCATGTATCAAATAGTCAAATAAATTATAATTTATTATGTTATATAAAATAATGATATCATTACAAACAATTTTTTATGGATTATAAATTATATATATTTATATTCATTATAATAGATTTATTAAAACCCAAAATAACTCTATCATAAAATCACTTCCCCAAGCCATGCCAACATTTTTTAGAAAACAAGCTATTTGGATATAGAAGGTTTCATAAAAAATATTCACCCATTTAGGATGTATTGAGTGATATTAATTAATAAAGAAACTAAATTACCTATTTTACATATCTAGAAAATTGAATAAATGTCTCACCAAAAACATGGTTGCAATAGAACAATGACTAGTGGCTATTATCAAGGGTATAACCACAGATATATAAGATGAATTTACCTCATTATACATAAAACATTTTAAAAATATTTAAATACATAACCAAATAGAATAAATGGAAAAATATGAGGGTATTTCATAGTTTATTATTAATAAATGAGAATAAGTTTTTTATATATAAGATGACAAGTATTTATTCTAGCTCTTTCTTCCTTACTCTCGTGATCTCTGATTTCCTTGCATCTAAACATATACAATTATTAATGTGTTTTATAAGGAGAGATATTTATAATTAATTATATGTGTTATATATATATATAAGTATAATAATTTTTTCAATCAAATTGGATGTATATGAATTGAAAATGGGACTGATGTTAATAATATGTCCATAGAATATGATGATCGTGTAATAAATTTTTTCAAATTTAATACAATACAAAAAATAATACTTTTTTAATTATATATATAATTATTCATTTTAATTGTTCTACTGGAATATCTCCAACTTAACTAGGAAAATTATTCAATTATGGAATTTTTCGATGTTATAAATTTTTTATGAAAAATGGATAGAAGGTGTGTCATGAACCAAAAAAATAAGTAACTTTTTAGAGGCCAATTTCGGGCTATTATAGGTACTATAAGGGGTTATAGATCCCAACATGTTGGAATGAGTTCTGAAAAATAAAGGAAGCACCACACGAGAATGATTTCCAATATAAAAATTACTTAAATTTGTAGAGGAAATTAAATAAAATTTTGTCATAAACCATATCTACGTCGAAAATCCAAGCCACATTAAATATTGGGAAATTAAATAACCAATATAATATATAATCATTAAAAACATACACAAATAATCCCACTCCTTCCCCTAACTCAATCCCCTACAAAGAAAACTATCGATTCCTCATGTGCCCTCCTAACCTCCAAAATATATGGGTACCCATTGTCCATATAATGAAATAAAAAGGGATAAATGGTGTAAATTTCAAAATAAAAATAAAAATAAAACAACTATCATACCTAAAAAACTATCCCTTATGACTCAAGGTCACTCTCCATCAATAAAAGAACTCAAATAAATCTTATTGAAAGGAAGAACTGAAAGTAAAATTTATATATATATATAGTAATAAAAATAAAAATTCATGGTATGAAACAACATAATTTCTATACGATTACCCTTTAAATTAAGATCCATTATAAAAATATTTTGAGGATAGTTTTATTTAAAATAATGTTTTGGTTTTTTTGAAAAACAATATAGCATAAAATTGTATTATTAGTTTCTAAAATAGTTTAAATTCTTCCCCAACACAAAAAATTTAGAGAACCAGAGGTCATAAATAAAATTGATATTTAATACTAATAAATATAAAAATTTGAAACATAAATCAAACATCATGGTGGAGCTAAAAGTATGTAACTCCATATGATTGAAATATGATATCAGTATTTAAAGAGAACATAATTTAAATTATTTTATACTAGAATAATAAAAAATATATAAAAAAATATCAATAATGAACCATATGAAAATGAATAAATGTTAGAAATAAAAATGAAATATACATTTGGAATTAAGGTCACGAAATTCTCAGATCCTCATACTCTTGTTGACTGAACCATATATATAATTATTCTCATGCATGAGCTATAAAAAATCCTATAAAGCGTCATTAGGTTTAGATATGGCTGTAGCATAATCCAATATAGAGGGTAGTCTAAATCCCAAATACCTAAAATTATTATACTTTTCCTAGTCATCCAACCTAAATATTGGTGGTTCCTATATTGCATGATCATTAACGAAATGCACATGGTGGTGGAATAGAAAAACTGAAGCTCAATCACAAAGCAATGAAAAGAAAACATACATTATAAAATAACCTCCCTACACTACCAATGAGGGGCCCTATTCTTAAAATCATTACATAGTAGAAAAATAAAATATTCATATAACACCATGATACATTATGAATTTTTTCATTTATATATATTTAACATATTCAATATCTTATGAGACATGCAACAATGAGTTTATCAAAATTGTGATACACTATTTAAAATATTATATAATTTAATGTTATCACATGGAAAATAAATTGTAATGTATGAAGAAAATTATATATTTTAGGAGTTAAGTTCAATTTCTATACTCTGTATAAATTATTTTTATTTAATAACTTATTTTCTTAGTAATGTCATTTTTTTTGAAAAAAAAATTCTTTCTTGAAAGTTAAAATTTTAATACGTTCTATGAGAAAATATTATAAATAATTTTTATAAATTTTAGAAAATAAATTTGATAAAAAGGAAATAATTTTTGATTCCAAATTTTCAAAATTAGTATTGGGGGAAATTTTGGTATTATTATGAAATGATATCTTTTTAGTGAATAATTGAAAATACTAACTTTTATAATACAATCAATTTATTTTCCAGTAAAGTATCATTATGATTTAAATTTGATAACAAAGTAACATAATTAATATTTATTTATAGATAATATATCTATCTTCACATGAATCATCGATATTAATTTTTAATTATAAGTACATTTTAGGTCAAAAAACATATTTTTATCCAAAACTTATTTTTCTTAATGTTGTATGAATTTAAATTAAATGAAATCTATAAAAATTATTTATTTTAAATACTTAAAAATGGATCATATATTTATAATTACATTGTTAAATTTGGTAAACATGACACATTGATTTCCAATCGATATGTATTGTATCTATGGTAAAAATTATCATCACAGTAAAGGGTAAATCTGGTTAATCATCATTAAAATTAAGTGATAAGGCTATAATTATTCATATTAATTATTATTTAATGAATATAATTATAAGCTTATATCCTATGGTTTCAAATTGTGCTATTTAATGGACATTTTTCAATGAAAATATATTCAAAATTATTTAAACCAAAGAGTTACTAAATTTCCATCTATTAGTTTTAAATGTTATCTATGTATCAAATGGAGAAAATAATTAGTTATGAAATAATATTAATATCTATTTTTAATGAATTTATATTTATTAGATTAATTTATTTATGATTTTTATGATGTAAATAATTACATCAATTACATACACATCATTGATATTGTAATTATTCAATTAATAGAAAAAAAATAAATGGTAATAGAAATAATAAAAGTAATATAATTATAGAACATTTTTTTTATCCAATAATTTCATATATTAACATGAAATATTGGGGATGTATTAAATTGTTATTATTTTAATTTATGGTGTTATTATGATGTTATTAATGTCAATGTAATGAATTGGGTCAAAATTAATAATAATGATATTTTATTGAAATAATAATTTAAAAAATATTTTAGAAAACAAGAAAATATTAAATTTTGACAATGTGGATAAGATATGTTATAATATCTTTTCCCTTATAAATTTATGATTCAATAGATAAATTATTTATAAAATGTTTTCATTTTGTGAGGGAAAAATATGTTACCACATTTAATGATAAAATATGTTAATTAAGGGGTTGAGAAAAAATTAAATGGTTTAAAATAGCATGTAAATCTATCCAATTTTTATTATTTCATTATTTTTAAACCATATAGTTCCTTAGGATCAAATTCTAAAACTGTATATGTATTTATGTCTATAATAACCTTATTATATTTTATTTATCGAACAAATCCAAAATGTTCCCCTCGATGCAATTATAAATGTAAACAACCTCCCTAACTTTTTTAAACATATTATAGGATTCTATATCAACCATACTCTACCAATTCATCTTCTCAACATACATATTCACATTCTTTCTAGTCTTCAAGAATACCTACCCTTGATCACATTAAATGAGATCTTACGGAGTTGTTTTGAAGGAGAGGTAATCACTCAGACCAATCACGTTCTTTTTATAATCTCATTTACCTCCTCTAAATATATGTCAGTTTTAATAAAATAATAACATATTTATCATAAAATTTATTTAATTTTTTTTATTAAAATTAAAACACCATTATGCATTTTCTTTTCATTCAAATAATAATTGAATGTATCCCTCTAGTGTATGTATGGATTATGGTCCCCATGTAAAAAAAACTATAAGTTATTCATCACCAACATTTATTTATGGGTAGTATGATGGGTTCAGTGTTTATATAGGATCTTTATGAACAATTATAATTCTGGATTGACAATATCATGATCACCATCTTAACATCTAGTACTTTGGAAAATTATAGTGTCACTCGTGCATATGTATGAACTATCATCTACAAAATGCGATGTGATTATTTCATCATTTATATTTCAAATATATGGTAATAAAAAGTAATTATATGAACATATATATGAGTGTGTGTGTGTGCTATTATAATGATTCTAGAAATGTAAATTATTATTTACCATTCTTTTCTTCCATTAATTGAAAAATGGAAACACTTTTTGTGCCTTGGTATTGCAGATTATCTCCACAAATGGTGTAATTAATTTTTCTTCTATATATTTTTATGAATTGTTATAAATATGTAAAAAATGAATATAATTTATGTTTATATCGTGGTTAATAAATAAGGACTAGGATTTTTGAACTGAAACATGCATGGAAAATAACGTAGTTATCACTAAGAAGAGTGATATTAAAAACACAATATTAATTAACCAGTGATAATATGTAATACTTAAAATATTAATGGAATGATAAATATGTTATTATGGAATAAATTTATAATAAATCCATATTTATTACATAGTATGTATTATCAATATTAAATAAAGGTGATACTTACAATAATTTGTATTTCCCAATATCATCTTTATATTGTATAGTTTATGTTTACTTATCCACTATGTAATATATATATTCAATGTCTAAATTTAATAAAAAATGATTTAATTTTTTTTACTATTTTAATTAAAAAATTCAAATAATTTTTATACATATTTAATTTTTCTAAAATATTTTTAAATGATTAATTTTTCTATTTTCTATATGACGAACCTTGTGAATTTTATGAAAAAATTATTTATGTAATGTGTCATTAAATTAAATGGAAAGAGAAAATTATTCTCTATTTACAAATCTTATGTACTTTTTAAATTCTTCGAAGTTTTATGTGTTTATTTTAAAACAATTTCTATAATATGTGTAGTTTTTTAAAATAAATATGTGATTTTAAATTATAGAAGTTATTTTCATCATTAATTATTTCTAGTGAAATTTAAAAATAGTTTTTTCATATAATAAGTACTCTTTTGGTGTAAAAAATACATTAATAGTGATGTTATTTAGGGTTACTGAATGTAATATTTCTTTTGATGGTTTATGTTTGTATTGAAATGATGAAATTTTTTTGAAACCCATCTCATATCATCAGTTCTTATATGATTAATTTTTTATAAACCAAGTGATGTAACATGTGTGGTGTTGTTTATTTGATGGGTGGGACCAATATCTCCCTCCAATGCATTGCTTACATTTTTATATCTCATAAAATATATTTGTTGAACATATAAAATTTCTTGTTTTTCTATAATAATCTAGAAGATTTTATTTCTATGTTTTGGGAAACATGTTGATTTGCTTGATATATTATAGGAATAAAGTCAATGTGCGTGATTCATTTTGGGAAATAAGTGTTAATAGATGATCTAATTTTCTAGTTATTTTATACTGACATAAGGAATGGTTTATATACTTCTGATGATGCCACACAAATTTTTAACATGAACTTATGGTTCATGATATACTTATAATTAATTATAATTCTTATTATTCAAGCCTTTTGAAATTTGAATGATTCCATCAATAACAATTTTTTATGATCATTTTCATATTGGGTATGAACATTTTATATTCTAGTCATGATATCATTCCCTTATTTCTATATTGTGATTTAATGTGATCATTATTTGATATCTACAATATTTACCCTTAGTGGAAATATTATTTAACATCTTTATTATGTACCCTTTACCTGGGTTATAATCAATTCTTTTAGTAAGGTATTCTTATAAAGAGTACTATATGGGATTCACATTATAGGATATGTAAAAGATCATTCATAAAATAAAAAAAATTATGTATAGCATCAAAACACTATAAACCATTATAGTTCCAGCGTGGATTGATTTTCTATATATTTAATATTTATCTAAACAGTTTTAGTATTTGTTCATTGAATATTAGGCTATTAAATTTGGTATGATAGCATTTTTTAGTCATTATTAAGAGATTTGGGATAGAAAAAAATTGATTAAAACCCTAGTGTTAAGTCAAATTATAGGATAACATCCAAAAGTTTAGGTAATAAGAGATTATTTTTCATTACAAGAAATTAAATCCAGGCCTGGATACTACATGTAGATGTTCCTCTAGAACAGTTTTCCCAATGGGTAATAACCCAAAAAATGGAATATTATTCTAGACTTAATCTTCACTTGGTAGTAGAAAATGGTCCTTGTTGTACACCTGGTTGGAGACTCCTAGGCAGATATTCTATGGGATAATTCATATGTTATTTATTAAACATGATAATGGATTTGAATAGATGGTAATCATGGAGGAACTAGGTTAATCCTATGGATCCATATTATTAGTTGTACATTTCAGGATTTAGATAACCTATTAAGGATTATTCTGTTTCACACTATGATTATGGTTTCTGACACTATGATTTAGGTTTTAGATAGTGGTTATAACTAAGAGGATTCATGTTATTGGTCATATTTAATTTGATAATATAATTATATTACACCTAAGAAACCAAATAAAATTGGAAATAGAAGGATAAAGCTTACTATTATTCTAAATTTTCAATATAATAATGTGATAAAAATATAAAAAAGGTAACTATTCTAAGACACCTAAAAAGTGGAAAAGGGAGTCATATGATAACAACAGAGGAAAGAAAGGTAAAATTTCCTCATGTTATTAATGTGTAGACAAGAATATATGAGAATAATTGTAAAAAGAAAGAATATATTTAGGTTGTGGAAAATAAGTGCACAGAAAAATTAATTATTTTGGTAAATTCAATTTTTCAGTTAACACATTTTATGTGAATAATGGTTTCAATATGGTATCATTAAAGGGTGAATTTTTTATATGCAGATTATATGAGAATTATTAAAATCTATGTCATAGGGGGAAATATAAATAAAAATATCATCAAGTTTTTTTGGGAAATGTATGTTATATTGATGAAGAAAATACTATGAATTAAATATGAATGAGAATAAATATTAGGGAAAAAGATGAAGAAAATTTTATAATGTTTTTTAAGGATGTGAGACGATGAAAATTATTATGAATTTAGATTTTAGAATTATTTTTTAAATGTTTTTTAAAAATAATATTCTTTTTTATAAAAATATTAAAGATTCAATGGGGTTTTCCTCAATTAATTTCTATTGCGATATTTAAATTATATGTTGAATGGTACCTATAGTGACATAAAGTGATTTAGCATCAATATTATCTTTTTGGAAAACACATAATTGATGTAAAAGTATCCCTTATTATGTTAACAAGGTAGAGATTAAAATTTTATGTATAGATAAAGAGAATATTGAAACTGGTGGGATAGTATTTGCAACCTTGAAATTGGTAATTGATTTGATTAAAATTTGATTTTATTAATCTTTTATAATATTTATTTCATTTAGTATTTAAGTAATATATTCAATATTATGTTATTTCATTTAAGGAAAAAAGAAAACCAATTTTTTTTTAGTCATGTCTGTTTTGATAAATGTTTTATTGTAAATTAGGTTATTAACATGTTTCCCTAGAATATATGTGTATGGTGTTCACATTGGAATTATTTATTATAATAAGATACATTTTGGGATTAATGTTATATTTATATTGAAATCATATGGACTTTCATTATAATTTTTTGGCCTTAAATTTGGGCAGACATATTTTTAGTATTTTATGATTTACTTCATATGGATTTTACAAATTTAATCACATATATATATTAATGATATTTTAGAAATAAAATAATCTATCTATGCTATATCACATTTTCAGACCATTATAAATTTTGTTAATATCTGGACATTAGAGGAAAATATTTTCATCCATTTGGTGTTTATTTGATCCCTTTAATTTTATCTTTGTGCTTGAGGAATGAAAAAAGTACACATAAAAATTCATTCTCAGGACGAGAAGGTGATGTGGTAATGGAAATTGATTTATGTTTTAAATTTCACTTATTAAAAAAGTATATTTTCTTATGTTAATATTCTATATGGTTAATTATTTCATTAATTATAGTAAAAGGATCATCAGATAAAAAAATATTTTCTTATATCCTTCAATTTCTATGAATTGATGGTCTTTTCCAGATGTGTGGTATATTTTTTTGTCATTGTAAACATTGTCATTTTCATTCATATTATTTTTATTAATCATCTATGTAAATTAAATTTATTCCATCTCCATATCATCACTTATAACTAATTTCATACTATTTGGAAATGTAGTTTGTCTAATCTATGATGACCTATGTACTTCCCATTCACTGTCTTTAAGAGGAATTTTTACCAGCCCTTGTTATGATATAAGTTCCAAAAATCATGTTTCAAAATAAAAATGAAATGATTACCCCAAAAAAATTGTGAGGATTCGATTTGTAAGAGGGGGGGATAAAAAACCACCGTGATATATTATAAAATTTTTATTCCAAAAAAATTACTTATTCGAAATCATGCATGAAATCTATATACATTTTTAAAGGAACCATGGTATACTATTTGAATTATTATTATTATTCAATGTATATTTTTTGGGTAGGATGATTATTAACTACATTATGATTAATTTAAAAATACCATACTATATATAAATTATTAGTAATTAATCACTCAATTTTTCAGATACTCATGTTATTCTTTAAAAAGATGTACACTTACAAATTGAAGTTTTATTACATTTTATGAGAAAATAATATAGAAAAATTCAATTTTTTGATTATATATATTATATAATTAAATTAATATGTTAAGTAGAAATATCAAAATTTTCTTCTCTTGAAATGTTTTTATTTTTCTAGAAAAATTTATTTTTCGATGAGTAGTGAAAATAAATATTTTTATAAAATTGTCAATTTAGTTTCATATCAATATATATATTATTATTTCAATTTGATATAAAAGAAAAAAATTATTCTTTAATTTTATATATTCTATTTAACTTCACTTTAATTATCATTATTCATGATTTTTTTATAAGTACACTTTTGGGTATACAGAAATATTTTTTAATAAAAAACATTTTCATTATATTTAAAATATTTATATTAAAATTAATTTCTAAATATTCTATAAATTATATCTTGAAAAAATGGATGAAATAGTTATAATAATTTGGTTAACATGTGGTAAATATTATACTTTTTTATTTGTTCAATATTAATAGTAACTATGGTAAACTATATGGCCTTGACAAAGGGTAAATGAGGTTATTATAGGTTAATACCATGTGTTAAGTCTATAATTATTTATCCTCATTCATTTTGGATAATTTAAATTACACAAATTTTACCTCTGTTTTTAAATTACATTATTCAATGGACAACAATCAGTGAATATAACAAAAATATTTTTGAAACAAAAGGCTGTTAAAAAATGTCACTCTTTGAATTTTAGTTATAATTTATCTGTAAACATATTGAAAAATATTATTTTTGAATAAATAATAATATTCATTATTTTTCTAATGAAAATTTATTCTTTGTGGGAACATATTTATAATTTTTATTATTTAAAAAATTAACTTAAATACTAACCCAATGCTGATGTGGTAATTTAACAATCAATGGAAAAAATCAAATAAATGATTTTAAAAATAATATAAGAATTATAAGTTTATATAATTAGTTTTATAAATGAATTTTAAAGAATAAAATTATAGGTTTTTTTTCATCTTAAATTAAAATTTTATAATTTTATATGATCTTGTTATGTTATTGAAGTATATGTAATGAATTGTTTAAATATTTAAAATAATAATAATTAATGAAAATATTAATTTATAAAATTATTTTAAAAAATATTATATAAGGAAAAAAATTAAAATATATGTTCATAAATAACATCTTGTATCCATTAATGATATATTATTTACATTATATATAAAATTTGAACATTTTAAGAGTGAAAAATATATTACCACGGTCAATGTAAAAAGGGTTACTTATAGGGTCGAACTAAGAGGAAAGGATTTAAATAGATCATAACCCAGTAATAATTTTATTTGTTGATTATATTTAAAAAATATTATATGTTAGTTTTGAATTATTTATAATTTTGTTATTATTTGTCTATAGAATAGTCTTAATATATTTTATTTTTTTATGAAATTCCAAAATTTCCCCTCACTTTGATGATAAAAGGATGGCTCCTCCCACACATATTTACGCCACTAAGGGCCTTAAAGATAGACCATAAAACATCTTTTACTCTTAAAAACATCCCTATAGTCTTCCTAGAGATTATGGATTTTAAATTATCAATCCTAGATTTCATTATAGGAGATCTAAATTTTTCAGTTCGAAGAAGAGAGAATCACTCTAACTGTTCACTTTCTTTGTCTACTGTTGTTTAACTCCTATAATATTTTTTAATATAATAAAATATTACATTATGTATCATAAATATTCTTATGTTTTATTTTGATTATTAAAAAATAATTATAAACCTGCTTTCCAATAAAACAATACGTTGATGTATCGCTTGTGTGTATATATGGTTTACCATCCCCATATAAGCTTAAAATTAATTTTTCATAACCATATTTTATGGAAGGGTATTAAGATGGTTTTAATGTTTATAAATGTTATTTAATACATAATTAAAATTCTTCAATGATAATATCATGTCTCCAAAATTACCATCTTATCTTTTGGGATGTGATAATGTCGCTCGTTCATATAAAAGGACTACCATCTCGATGATGTGATGTGATGAATTTTCAATTATAGTTCACATGGATGGAAATAATGATGTATTATATAATAATTATTTTTAATGGTTAATTATAAACTACCTTTCTCTTATTCTATCAGTTGAAAAATTGACACATCATTCATTAATATGTACGACCTACCGTCCCCATAAATAGAGTATGTCATTTTTATATCCACATATTTTATGAATGATTATATATTGACTATATATGTTGAGTATATATTAATTTTTTATCATGATTACTTTTTTTACATGATGGTACAATGATTAATATATAATAAACAGGGCTTCTGATACAAAACATGCGTGGAAAACATAACAATTATTACCCATAATAGTGATTTTAAATTCATATTATAAATAAAATAGTGATAAGATGTTATAAACAAATAAAAAATTGGTATATATATATATAGTTATGGAATACATAATATTAAATTCTTTTTTATTATATGGGTATTTTTTATATTAACAAGAAAAATAACAACTTGTTGTAAATGTTTATTTAAACACATCATCGTTATTATGGATTATTTATTTTAAATTATCTAATAAGGATAATTTCTACACCATTTAAATATTTTATAAAACAATTTCCATTTTTTTTAAATATTTCTATATTTTTTTAAAATTAATTCAAATACATGATTATCTATTTAAGAATTTTTTTTTGAGTATATTCACATTTTATTTTCTAGATGAGATTCTTTGTGAATTTTTAAAAAACAATATGGAACAAATTTTTTGAAATTATATAATTTTATTTGAATTTTTATCCATCATGATGATTAAATTATTTGAAGCTTCTTGTATATGTTTAAAATTTTATTTTCAAAAAATATTATTTATTTAGTGGTGCATTGTTCTTTAAAATGGGAGTTGATTTTAAAATAGATATAGTATATTCCTCGTAAATTAATCCAAATTAGCATTCAAAAATAGTTTTCATCTAAGGTGGAATATTTTGATGATACTTTAATTTTAATGGGTATATAAATCAATGGGAACATACTTATTCTCTCATTGGATGGTTTATATTTATTATGAAATAAATAAATTTTAATGAAACCCAATTTTTTAATTGGTTCTAATATGATGAATGGTTTATGATACTATTACAAAAATATGGTTTGGTTTTCTTTATGTGATTTTTGAGACCTTTATATCCCTCCAATTTATTGCGTAACTTATTATATCTCATGATATGTTTATGAGAAAAAATTGAATTTTCTTGATCTGTTATGGGAAACTAGTTAATGTGATTGATCCATTAAGGGTAACATATTGATGTTTTTTATATGTTATGGGAAACTAATAAATGTTCTTAATCTATTTTGGGAAATAGGTTTTGATTTCATATCATTATTAAATGATAGTTAATCATGAAATATGAAATGGACTATGTATCTATGATTTTTTCAAAAACAAATATGACATAATCATATGGTTTATGATTGAGTTATGATGAATTATCATTCCTTTGATTCATATATTTTGAAATGATCATGTTTAATTCGATACCTCTTGTTTATGATATTTTTAATATTGTGTACCAACATTGTATGGTTTTGTTTATATTGTGTTTCCTTATAGTTATCTTAGGATTTTATATGATCATCAATTGGTTTCTCTCAGGTCTGCCATTACTGAGCATCTCAGGTCACAATTTTCTCATGATTCCCTTCCTTGGGTAATAATGAATATTTAGGTCTGATATTCACGTTATTAGTACTATGTGGGAAGATCCTTATTTAATATCTTTAAGATATTTAATAAAATAAAAATATTGAATAACAACTATTTAATGACACTAAATCATTATTGTTCTTAAATATGTTGTATTATTATGTACTGAATATTAATCTTATAAGATGTGATATTTTATATAAAATAATGAGATATTATAATCCTTGTTCAAAAAATAATATAAATGTGTTGGAATTCCATTAAAGTACATATCATTTATTTAAATTCAATAAAGGGTTTCAACCAGACCGATATATTGTGTGAATTTTTATATTCATATGAAAGAAAATATGTATATATATATCATGGTATTTTAATAAGTATTCCATAAATGGTTACCAATAAATTTAATTAGGGGTCTTAAAATAGATTTTTTTAACATGATGTTTATGACAATATATGTTGAAAAACAATTATATTTATATATAAAATTATATAAATTAACATATAAACATGTAAATTTTTTAAATTGGAGATATATATATATATGTATGTATTTGTATATATTAATATCTATTATAAATCATAAGGATTTAGGAATTTGTTCTAAAACATGTATTTTAAAAATTTATTAAATAAATATTTTTAATCAAATTATATGATTAGATGGATTCTTTTAAATAAAATTGATAAATTAGATGCACGATAATGGAATCCCTGACAAATATGTCACCTAGTTTACATAGATAATGTATGTTTTGAATTTCAGTATGATTTTAATAAAGGGTATTCACATTGGTAGTGAAAGTTTGTTTTGCGATGAATTATGTGTTCCTTTAATTATTTTGTGATGGATCATTCGATTCTTTATTATAACTCTACTTTGTATTTTGGTAATTGGAATTTCACACGGGAAATCACATACATAGGCGGGTTAACTAGGAAATGTACTCAAGTTAGAGGTAGAGAGTACTTGGACTACAATCCAAACAAGGATAATGCTACCATATTAACTAAACTCTAATGATAATTATATAGATAAGTAATTTATCATGAATGGAAATTTTTATGTATGTGATTCAATCAATAGAGTAAGATGATCCTAGTATGACCAAATGTTAAATTTTTGGGGTTTCCTATTGAGGATTATGTATTTTACACCCTCTTATATTGTTCCATGTTGAAATTTTCTTTTATATTGTTTTTTTTTCATTTTTACAAAAATATATATCACATTCTCGTTACATATCTATATGATGTTTTAATCCCCTACAGTTTTATACTATATACACCATTATGATGTTTGATTCAATTTTTCCCTTTATTACATTTACTACAATTCATTTATCATTATAATGATGACATATGGTTCTCCCCTTTAATGGTTATTTGAATTACCATCTCAATTGTTCTATAAATAAATTATATAAAGATATTTTAGATTATTCTTATATAATATTCAGTCCCCTATTTTGAATTAAAATATTATTAAACTATATTGATAATGAATCATTCATTAAACTATCATAATGTTTAAATTCATGTGGTCACCTTCAATAAAAAATTATTCTCCTAGCCACACATGGAGATATATATATATATATTTATTTATATATATTAGTTTTGAGTTTATTTCTTGATTTCTATCTGTGTGATTGATGTTCAGTTTTGGATGCAGAGTGGTAGTAGGTTATATGAGAAAGTTTTTCTAGTATGTTAGTAGTGTTATATTTAGTTTCTTTTCTCACATCAGACATATCAGCCTTTTAACTGATTTATAATGATATAGAGTTGAAATATCTGTGGGGGGATATGAGGTATATAGAGGTAGTTGTTGTTTTCTTATATAAGAGGGTGTTACATGATACAGGGGGATTTATAGTTTAATTTTATTTTTCATTCAATATATTCTTAGTTTTTTATTTATTTATCTATATTTTAATTCTAAAGGATTTACAATTTAGAATAATTTCAGGACAAAATATTATTTAATTTTCAGTAAATGTATAAGAAGTATTTCTTGGCGAAATCATTTTCAACTGGTGCTTCCTAGTTGTCTAGGAAATTTTACCAGCATGTTGGGATCAGGAATTCCCATTGGGCTGTATTGAGGGCCATCTCGGGCATCCGATATAGGGATGAGTTATGTTTTTTCCTGAATAATTAAATGTATTTGGTGATTTAAATGAAAAAATATTTTATTGATTATATCATGTTAGTAAAATAATATAGGATTGTCTATTTAATTTTAAAGAATTTTAAATAGTGGTTGATAATGAACTTATGGATTTTATAAAAATGTATCATATATTAAAAAAATTATAAATATTTCATTTTATATATTTATATGAAATATAAAAGATTTTTTGCAGTAAGAAAACAATATAACATGATAGATTGCAATGGATGCAATGAAAAACATTTCAAATATCTACACTCTCTTATAAATGATATGATTTCAAATAACAATGAAATATCGTATCAACAAATAAATCTATGAAAATATTATATTTCATTGGTATAAGCTATGTAAAAATTGACGGTTTCGCTAATGACTTCATATTATATTGAAAATGAAAACAAATATGTATAGAAATGTAATTTTTATTATGCATATTAGTATAAGAAAAATAATCTGTGTTTTAAGAAAAATTATTCATTAAAATTATTCATACATTTTAATTATTGTATAAAAATTTAAATAAAAAATTTTATATGATATTTAATGATGATAAATTATTTCAAATTGGTAAACTCAATCCACCAATAAATTCAATATTTTTGAATAAAAATATAAATGTGTATCTAAATTTTTTTAATGATTTGTAAAATATTTTTCGACTGTTATCTACATATAGAATTATTCTCCCTAAGGTAAAAATAAACACCGTAAAAAATTGTTCATTATATTGTTAAATTTTTATTTACCATCATATTTATGAAAAATATACAATTGTATCATATTGGTGTTGCTTATATCAGAAATGAAGTGAAAAGTTAATAACATTGATGAATATATGGATCCAATAGTTGAATATTTTGAAATTGTTATGGGGTAAATATTTTATGTTGTATGATTTTCGCATCAAATATGAATTCATGTTTAGATCCATGATGTTTGATAAATATATCTACTTTTCTAATTATCATAATTTTAAATGATATATCATTATAGGATGTTTGTATTTATTTTTGAATGAAGAATTTAAACACTAAATTTCCTAGGGGGGTCTGAAATGACGGTCATGACTACCTTATGTCTTGAACGATGATGCAGTTGGGATATGATTTACTTAATACCCAATCCAACTCCACGTATTATGATTTCTAAGTGGAATTCATTGAGATTATTATTGTTTCCTACTTTTTACGACACACCATGACTATTATTCAAACATAAAATCAAATAAGATATGGTCGAGGGTCAATGAATCATTTTTAGCACACAACCACTCAGTTTTTTATTTTATGTTTATTCTCATTATACATTCATTATAATTAATTAATACACATATTATAATTTAGAACATAATTTTAAGGGCACATTGGTGGTGTCTTATTGTGTCTTGTACTCACACCATACTCAAATATTTCAATACAGTTATAGATTTCATTTAGGTTTCTGCTAAAGGAATATACCATGTGGTGGAAAGCTATAAAAAGGATCATAGAGATAGTAGAAAACCATGAATAACTATAGATGACACCTCCAATGTTTTGTATTTATTTTTTGTCATAATCCTATTACAATGGATGGGCGTACTACATTGGTAGTTGTATTATTTATATGAAATGTATTCCATTTCTTAGTATTTCACATTTTTATTATGATCAGTTCTTATATTATGTATTTTTAATTTTTAATCATATTATATGGTACTGATTTTGTAGTCTCTCAAATTTTCGACTCAGAACTGCCCTGTTAGTCGGAAGCCTATTTTGTATAGGGAGGCGGGCATAGGTCATGTGGGATTTGCGTTTGGACATGGTGTCTTAGGTTAGGATATTATTGAAATAATATGGATTAATCTATTGAATGTTGAATTGAATAGCTATTTTATATGGATAACATGGGGCTTCTAAAATTTCATCATGACGGTTGCATCAATGGTGAGGGAATTTAAAAAAGAGTTGTAATTTCAATACATATCAATTATTAGGAATATGATTACACATTATTTAAAAATGTAACTAACATATAGTATAATTTTTGAAATCTGAAACAAATAATGGATGATTTTTATGTATCAAATTCATATAACCAATATTTTAATATTTTTATTCGAGACTATATATATGTAGTTTTATATAATTCATAAAATATTATTTAAAAAAAATAGTTATCCAATGGAATATTTTTATATGTATTACCTCATAATGGATACATAATTGATGGTTATATATTATGTTTGATTGAACTATATGAATATTGTGTTGAAAAAATTAGTGGACTCACAATTTCTTGTTGTGAAATTTATGTACCTAGTATCAAGAATTGAAATCCTTTTTACAATAATATGTTTTACTTTAGGATCACAAACAGAATATGATACATGTAAAATATGATATTTCATGAGTCAATAATATATATATATATATATATGGGTAAATAATATGATTACTATAACATTTAATTTATTGTGATTTATAATATTTAATTTTAGTATGAAAGAGTAAAATAAAAATATATTTATAATATCATCATGGTTGGAAAATATATGTTATACACATGATATTATAAATGTAAATTTTTTTATTTTTATTTTAGATGAAAAACATCTATATAACCTTATATCAATTATATTTAGGATTATCACTTCTGTTAGAAGTCAAAAACATTTCATACTAGATGTAACTATTTTATTTCATACATATTAGAGGCAATCAGATATATGGATTTAGGATTATTGATTGAGTGAAAAACAAGTCATCCATTTAATAAAAAAATAATATAAAATACACATTTCCTATCACTATGATTATATATATATAATATTCTTTTTATCTTAATAATCTATTTTTAGTATAATTTTTTATTATAATTAATTTTATAAAATATATTGAATACAATTTATACAAAAATCATTCTGTTACTCACATAGAAGAATTACTTTTCATTGATTACAAATGGGAAGAAAAAATAATGCATGGTCATAAGTAAGAAAAACTAAATCACTATCACATGAAAATATTGAAAATTAATAAATTATTTAATATCAAATAATTAACCATAACAAATAAATATTGATATTTTTTATTGCTTTCATAGTTAGAATGAATGTTTTAATCATCCAAGATACTTTTAATAAATTCAAATATGTAATAAATTAAATCAGTTAGATGTATATTTTGATATAATATTCTTAAAAGTCATATTTTATTCATTTTAGATCAAGTGATTAAATGAAGCTTTATATGTTTATATTTATATAAGAATACAATATAAATAATTTTGTTTCGAATATATCTATAAATGAAAATAAAAATTTCATAACAATTATTTTAATTAAATACATGATAGATTTAAATGAAATACATACTCCTCACACAGCATTAATTTATAATTTTTTCATATCCTGTGTAACATGGGATTCATTAATTGATAAATTTGATGAATATGGTGTTGACTAAAAATATTATTTCAATAATTTTATCCCTTGGTTTTGGACATCACAAAAACTCTTTAGTAATACATTACAAACCGTTATATGTCCTAATTCTATGAATCTTCTTATAGAAAAGTTATTTTTCCAAATGTATAAATATATATTTATCCAGTGGAATCAAATTTTAATTGGATACTAATATATTATAAGGAAGATTAGATTCCTAATAAGATAAATTTCTATTATATTTTTAAACTAAATATATAAAAAATTTCATTAAGAGATGTTATACATTGACTATAGTTAAAAAAATCAGATGGTTTCAGAAAAGATCACTAGATAAACCACCCAAAATATTCATTTAAATAAAATTGATTTATTTATGTATACAATGTTTATTCAATGAGATGAAATCTGAAGTAACTATAATGGTGTATAATCCTGGATACCGTATAATAAAGTAGTTATATAGAACATTCCTATTTAAGTATGATTTTTTAAAATATGTTGATACAGAATCCAATGAATGTGTAATTTTTCTATTGGTGGTATTCATATAAATCAGTGAAGAATTCGAGGAGAAGAAAAAAAATTCATCACTTAAACTCTAATGGTTTCTATGATTTTTTTTAAATATTGTTATTTTTAGTAATATATTCTTTGTAAATATTTAGAGAATTTTTAAATATGCTAACCACTTTATGAGGATCTTTTTAATTTCCTTGATTTTTTAATGTTTATTTTTATTTTGGTGATCAGTTGTGATAAAGGGATTCCATAGATAGAATGATATAATTTTTCTAATATAAATTATTGTGGGTTCCTGTGGCTAGGGAAATAAAAATTTTCTCAACTTTTTTAGAATAGATTAATTATATAAGAGGTGCATAACACTATAGTTATTTTAAAACGATTGATACCAAATTTTTGGGTTGTTAAATTCCTAAATGATAAATTTTAAAGCATTGATTATTTTTTAAAATTAAATATTAGTTTTCATTAGTTATTTTATGATGTTTTATATAATTTGTAATTAAATATTTCTATGTTACATGTTCATGTGTTTACAAGATGTTGTATGTTATAACATTATCTCTAACTCTAATTTTATAACGTATTAGAACAATTTTGATTAATTAATTCTATTTATTAGAGATAGTTTTGTGTAAATAACCATCATAAAGATGTTATAAAAATTATTAGACATATCTTATAAAATTCAATTCAGCCAATTTTTTAGTGTTTCTAAATATATTTTTGATAATACATTTTGTATCATAGGAGGACAGACAACATTTTATAGTTTCAATTTTTATAAAACATTACATTTAATATCATTTGATATATATTTTTTAAATTATTTTTTAAATATTGTTATTTAGAGATAATATATTTTTCTATTTCTAAAGATAGAATTACTAAATTTGTAATATTAGAAAATATAAATATGAGAATATCACAAATGTCTAATGTTAATAACTATGAGGATTATAGATATTGGATAAATATATTCACAATAAATATTGGAGTACACAATTTTTTTCACGTATAAAATATTCTCATGTTTATAAGAAATTATTAAAATATGGAAAAAAAGATTCAACTATTTATGAAGATAATAAATCAAAATATCAAATTAATTAAAGAGTAAAATATTCATTAATATGTTTTACGATTACATATATAAATTTAAAAATTTATTTTTTAAAATAATCTAAAAGTATATTAAATAAATGAGGTTACTGACTTTTGAACAATCAAGGTTATCGAAACCAGAAGAGCTATGTTAAGAGTAGTTTATCAAGCCTTCAAATTTTTACCAAGAGAGTCTTACAAATGGAGCCATATGAGATTTATCACAATTCTGATAGGTTTACATTTATTTTGGGAAAATGATCTAATAGAATAATTTTTTGTATAAAATATTATTTAAATAATGCCTATTGATTGGGAATCCAAGAGAAAAACTCTTAATGATACTAAAAAAATAATATTCTTGAAATATTATGGTATAATTAGTTCTATTATACAATGTGTTTGTAAACAACAAATAAATATTAAACAAGATAAATTGGAAAGTTTGATTAGCATTTTCTTCAACATCATATGTTGATAAAAATATATAAATCGGATGAGAAGATCACTATGTATTTGAAAGAAAAGAAAGTTAAAGCTGAGAAAGAAAGAAGTTCATCAGAAAAAAGTGAAAATGAACAAGCTAATCTTGTTAAGTGGATGAAAAATAAAATTTTAAATTAATATTTCTGAAATAATTATAATGTGAATTCTATGAAAATAAGTGAGAAGAAATAATGTTTAAAAATGATATGATATGAATATAATAAAATAGTATAAATCATATAGGATTGTACAAGAAATAAAATAAAGTATAAAAATGTTATAATTTATAATAAATCTGAAAATATATAGGAATAAATTGATTAAAATCCTCATAAAATTGGATTTCCATTGCTGGAGTATATTCTATAGGGAATTCGTCAAGTGGATTTTCTAAAAATTAAGATGTCATGGATTTTTACATCATGATAATAGAAAATTGTCAATGCTTCATTAAAAAGATAGCTTCTGTGTCACATACCAATCATGCATTAATAAAAGATCTTGATTCTGAAGGTGGTGGAAATTCTAGTTCTTATGAAAAATGAAAATAAAATTATTATAATGAATAATTTTCCTTATATTATTTTAAATAAATTCATAGATTTTCATCATTTATATTAAAAATTTATAAATCATATAAATAATATTAATGTCCTAATGTATATCATTCCAAATAATGTTATATGACTTAAAAAAATTCCCATGAGTATACTAATTTTATTAATTAATTGTATTATAAATATAAATCTTCATCTACTAATGAGCAAAATTATTCATATTATAGAGTAAATTTTGAAATTTTTATTCTAAATAAGTTGCAATATTAATTTACTTGCCAATAAATTATTTTTTTAATAATGGCTTACAAATTTGACAACATTTATGTATTTATGGTATTGGTTTCACAAAACCAAAACCTCATTTCCAAAGTAATTGTTTCCAAAAAGTAAACTTTTGTTACTAAACTTAAAAGTGGTGGACATTGAAAAAATCATTTTGAATCAAATTATTATAAATAATATTGATTTAATAATGCTCTATTTTATAAATAGATATAACTTATCAACACAAATGGGTATGATGTATGAGGACTCCTAGAATCCTATTTTTCAACAATGTTGTACCCAAGTAAGTTTGGGTTCTTAAAATCAATATTTTTCTATTTTTATGAAAAAATGTTATAATAGAGAATGAAATGGTATATGGATATTGTTTATCCCATAATATTAATACAAATAAGAAATTTTTCTATAATACTTAAATGTTGAAATTGTCGAAAAGAAACATTTGATGATACTTCTTATAGAGAAATTTGTTGAATATGTAATATTATCCTTCTTGGAAAACCTATAATTTTAATTTTTTATAGGTATTCATTTTATAGTCATAATACCCTATTTTCATTGGGATCACACACAAAAAATAGATATTATTTTATAATTCAATGGAACATAATGATAACCTGAGGATGTTTTAAAAACCCCCAAATCATGACAGATTTTAATAATCAAATAGTAGAATGGAATTATTAACAAAACAATTTCATTCATATATAATTATTATTTATATTTTAATTGCAGAATAGATCCTTTAAAATTGGGAGAATATTTTTTATTTTATTAAAAAAATATTTGTATTGTCTTTTTATTTTCCATAAACATTTTATTTCAGACAAAATAATTATAAATAAATTCTACAGGTGATATTTCATAAATTTTGTTTGATCATTATTTTTAATAAAAAAATATTTATATAGAATTAATTCTTAAAACCCCTCTAGAAAACGTTTTTTAGAAATACAAAAATTAAAAATAACTAGACACAATTTCATGATAATGTTTATAATTTTATTCCCTAAATGATAATTTATATATCACAACTTATACTATCAATATTTATAATAATTTTTTTTTCTATAAAGATTATATTATTCTTAATATTTTTTCTATTATATAAATTCATTTGAAATAATTTCCTTCTGATAAAATAGATGTTTTTATTTATTTTAATATTATTTTAATTTTTTTCAGTTACTTATAATGTTTGTAATAACTATAGATCCAAAATAGGGTTTTATACTCGATATTTAATTCTATATACGTCGAATCTCCTCCATTCACGATCATATATAAATGAGTGTTGGTCACCACTAATTAATTTTCCATGGGTTTCAATTAACATCTCTCACAACATAGTTTCCACTCTGTCTGATTGTTTTTAGTTAGTTTGATAATTCTTCTTCTTATGATCAGTTAAGATGGCTTCATCAAGAAATTTCTTGAGTAATGAGGTTATAAAATAAAGGCTAATAGAATGATTTTGGACTAAGTAATATTATCAATTGCTAAAATAGATTCTTATAATTCATTTTTTGGAAAACGTTTCTGCTTAGAAATACTACTTTTCCCATCATTATCCAGAATATATTAGTTAATTCAACTCAATAGTTCAATTTAAATAAGTGGATAATATTAATGTTTTCATTTTTTCACTATTTAATGATTCTATTATGTTTAATTTTGTTCCATGTTGCTGAATAAAACATTCTTCTATATATTGGTGAATAAATTTTTTTACACATAATTTATCTTTGATGTTGGATTGTTTTGAGAATTCTAATGTAGGAACATCATTTTTTCCATCTTATAATAAATTATGAAATGTCAACCACCTTTCTCCTGATATTTGTTTCATGGATATATAGATATATAACTATCATATCCTAATGAAAGGTATATAATTATACTCTTTAATTTCAGAATATATATATGTTTTCAATTTTTTCTATAACATTAGAATTTTAAATGTAAAAAAACATTTTACCTACACTAACGCTTTCAATAGAAGAACCACAAAGATAAATATTTAATTATGTCCATGTTTGGTAAATAAATTCTATCTAAATTTCGTGAAATTATAGATGATTATAAATGGTTGTAATCTATTAACGTTGAATGGTTATGTCATTAGTAATAAAATAATCATAACGTTGTATCTTATGTTTTTTTTTCTCCTGATTTTTTTTGAAAAAATAGGAAGAGGTGAATTTAAATTAAAAATTGAAAAGTTGAAATAGAATGTTCAAGAAAAAATAAAATATGGAAAACAATCGCAACCTTGTCGTAGAAAAAGATAAATAAATATATTAGATGACACTTTTCTAGCTCTTTTGATGAAAAAATAGCCACTGAATCCAACTGATCCATGTTTTTTGAATAGATTAGTGTGAGGAATTTCATTCAAATAAAAATGTTATAAAAATATTTTTGAAGATGATAATAATAATAAACATGAAAAAATTGATATATATTAAATAGCTAAATAGTTCTTAAAAGGTGATGATAAAATACATGAAGATCATCATTTTACAATATCGGTAAAACATCATTCAGTTTATCCTCTGCATACTTTATAACCTATTGACTCCCAGTCAATTCCACTAGAATAAAAATATGTTCAATAATAAAACATTACACAATCTGTTATGAAATAAAAAATAAAGGTAATCCTTGTTGAAATGTATTAATCTGAATAATATGATTCTGTTCTTAATGTTTTTATGAAGTATGTAAAAGTTAAGGTACTAAGAGAAGAAAAAAATAAATAAGATTTTGGAAAATCTTTGGAAGTAGAAATAATGAATTTTATAAAGCATGTTCTTTTATATTTCATCTTTGTATCACAAATATGTATAACTTTGATATTCATTCAAAAATGAAGAATATCCACTTATAGAATTATTTGATGAAAATTCTATTGAAGAGATGGAATAATTCAGTGATTCTAAACCAACTCTTCTATCTATACCAGATGTCTTATAAAATTAAACCTAGCTAACCTCTTGAATAATTTAAAATGAAATTGAAATGATGTAGAACTGAATTTATAGAGGTTTGAAATAGCAAAAATATTCTATTTTTTTCAACCCTGTTATTGAGTAATGAATTTTAATTATAAAAGGGAGAATTGATTTTTTAGAATGTTATAATTCATTGAAACATTTTACATAAAACTATATTCAAAAGGATTTTGATTTAAAAAATTAAAAAGATAAATAAAAATAAAAAAATATAAGTTTGATACAACTAATTTGAATATTAAAAAATTCAAAAAGATGATTGATGTTATTAGATGAGAAAATATTTGTGATTATAAGTGTATTTAAATCAGTATCATAGATTTAAAGGTATTTGAGTTCTAATTTTAATAAGAAAAAAATATATATTAGTAGTATTAAATCAATTTATATAACCTAAGATTATGAATTTCAATATTACAGGAAGACTATTAAGATACCAAATGAAAAATTATCTATGATGAATAATGAAAACATTTAGTTTTATTTTTTTATAGAATAAATATTGATGCTCAATAAAGATGACATAAAGATTCCAATTGATGATCATGTTTTTTTGATTTCAAAATCATATTTTTATGATTATATGAAATATCATGAAGATGTAAATAAAATTAATTGTATTTGGAATATACTCTAAATGAATTTAAAACATTTTAAACACTTGAAAAATTTATTGTAATATTTAATTTTTTTAAATTCATGATTACAGAGAATGATCTTCCATTCATGCTATGGAAGTATGTTTTATATAATTTAATTAGATTTATATATTTTAATATTTCCATATGGATGAATGCTTATTAGAAAAATTATAAATTTATTTCATAGATTTTATTTCCCCTAACATTTCAGGTTTAATTTCAACATTCCCACATTCTATTTCAAACTCACAATGGGCGCGAAATGTTAGAAACCCAAATATTTCATTTAAATGTTCTATACAATGATTATATATGAAATTATGAGATGTAATGAATGAATAAAATATAGATATAGTTGAAAAAAGTGAATATTATAATTGAAATTGGTATAAGACTTTTTAATGTTTATGGACATTAGTTTTTCTCATTAAATGTTATTGTTTATGCTTTCCCAAAAGGGGAATATTGTTGAGTGAAATTTTTTCATTCAAAACATTCAATACATAGTTTCGAAAATAAAAAACAGAAATTATTAATAATTTATTATTCATTATACTTTACTTGTTATAAGGATATTCTTGTTAGAAATTCATTTCTCTTAGAGGAGACATATATTATTATCAAACAAAATCTATTTAATTTGATGCACCTATATCAAAAAATGATTATATTTGTTATTTTGATGAATATTTTTAAAATTAAATGAAATATACGTTAAGAAATATATATATATATATATATAAATTTTTTTACCAATACCTCCATGAAAAAATATATTTTTCTATTTCTAAAGATAGAATTACTAAATTTGTAATATTAGAAAATATAAATATGAGAATATCACAAATGTCTAATGTTAATAACTATGAGGATTATAGATATTGGATAAATATATTCACAATAAATATTGGAGTACACAATTTTTTTCACGTATAAAATATTCTCATGTTTATAAGAAATTATTAAAATATGGAAAAAAAGATTCAACTATTTATGAAGATAATAAATCAAAATATCAAATTAATTAAAGAGTAAAATATTCATTAATATGTTTTACGATTACATATATAAATTTAAAAATTTATTTTTTAAAATAATCTAAAAGTATATTAAATAAATGAGGTTACTGACTTTTGAACAATCAAGGTTATCGAAACCAGAAGAGCTATGTTAAGAGTAGTTTATCAAGCCTTCAAATTTTTACCAAGAGAGTCTTACAAATGGAGCCATATGAGATTTATCACAATTCTGATAGGTTTACATTTATTTTGGGAAAATGATCTAATAGAATAATTTTTTGTATAAAATATTATTTAAATAATGCCTATTGATTGGGAATCCAAGAGAAAAACTCTTAATGATACTAAAAAAATAATATTCTTGAAATATTATGGTATAATTAGTTCTATTATACAATGTGATTGTAAACAATAAATAAATATTAAACAAGAGAAATAGGAAAGTTCGATTAGAATTTTCTTCAACATCATATGTTGATAAAAATATATAAATCGGATGAGAAGATCACTATGTATTTGAAAGAAAAGAAAGTTAAAGCTGAGAAAGAAAGAAGTTCATCAGAAAAAAGTGAAAATGAACAAGCTAATCTTGTTAAGTGGATGAAAAATAAAATTTTAAATTAATATTTCTGAAATAATTATAATGCGAATTCTATGAAAATAAGTGAGAAGAAATAATGTTTAAAAATGATATGATATGAATATAATAAAATAGTATAAATCATATAGGATTGTACAAGAAATAAAATAAAGTATAAAAATGTTATAATTTATAATAAATCTGAAAATATATAGGAATAAATTGATTAAAATCCTCATAAAATTGGATTTCCATTGCTGGAGTATATTCTATATGGAATTCATCAAGTGGATTTTCTAAAAATTAAGATGTCATGGATTTTTACATCATGATAATAGAAAATTGTCAATACTTCATTAAAAAGATAGCTTCTGTGTCACATACCAATCATGCATTAATAAAAGATCTTGATTCTGAAGGTGGTGGAAATTCTAGTTCTTATGAAAAATGAAAATAAAATTATTATAATGAATAATTTTCCTTATATTATTTTAAATAAATTCATAGATTTTCATCATTTATATTAAAAATTTATAAATCATATAAATAATATTAATGTCCTAATGTATATCATTCCAAATAATGTTATATGACTTAAAAAAATTCCCATGAGTATACTAATTTTATTAATTAATTGTATTATAAATATAAATCTTCATCTACTAATGAGAAAAATTATTCAGATTATAGAGTAAATTTTGAAATTTTTATTCTAAATAAGTTGCAATATTAATTTACTTGCCAATAAATTATTTTTTTAATAATGGCTTACAAATTTGACAACATTTATGTATTTATGGTATTGGTTTCACAAAACCAAAACCTCATTTCCAAAGTAATTGTTTCCAAAAAGTAAACTTTTGTTACTAAACTTAAAAGTGGTGGACATTGAAAAAATCATTTTGAATCAAATTATTATAAATAATATTGAATTAATAATGCTTTATTTTATAAATAGATATAACTTATCAACACAAATGGGTATGATGTATGAGGACTCCTAGAATCCTATTTTTCAACAATGTTGTACCCAAGTAAGTTTGGGTTCTTAAAATCAATATTTTTCTATTTTTATGAAAAAATGTTATAATAGAGAATGAAATGGTATATGGATATTGTTTATCCCATAATATTAATACAAATAAGAAATTTTTCTATAATACTAAAATGTTGAAATTGTCGAAAAGAAACATTTGATGATACTTCTTATAGAGAAATTTGTTGAATATGTAATATTATCCTTCTTGGAAAACCTATAATTTTAATTTTTTATAGGTATTGATTTTATAGTCATAATACCCTATTTTCATTGGGATCACACACAAAAAATAGATATTATTTTATAATTCAATGGAACATAATGATAACCTGAGGATGTTTTAAAAACCCCCAAATCATGACAGATTTTAATAATCAAATAGTAGAATGGAATTATTAACAAAAAAATTTCATTCATATATAATTATTATTTATATTTTAATTGCAGAATAGATCCTTTAAAATTGGGAGAATATTTTTTATTTTATTAAAAAAATATTTGTATTGTGTTTTTATTTTCCATAAACATTTTATTTCAGACAAAATAATTATAAATAAATTCTACAGGTGATATTTCATAAATTTTGTTTGATCATTATTTTTAATAAATAAATATTTATATAGAATTAATTCTTAAAACCCCTCTAGAAAACGTTTTTTAGAAATACAAAAATTAAAAATAACTAGACACAATTTCATGATAATGTTTATAATTTTATTCCCTAAATGATAATTTATATATCACAACTTATACTATCAATATTTATAATAATTTTTTTTTCTATAAAGATTATATTATTCTTAATGTTTTTTCTATTATATAAATTCATTTGAAATAATTTCCTTCTGATAAAATAGATGTTTTTGTTTATTTTAATATTATTTTAATTTTTTTCAGTTACTTATAATGTTTGTAATAACTATAGATCCAAAATAGGGTTTTATACTCGATATTTAATTCTATATACGTCGAATCTCCTCCATTCACGATCATATATAAATGAGTGTTGGTCACCACTAATTAATTTTCCATGGGTTTCAATTAACATCTCTCACAACATAGTTTCCACTCTGTCTGATTGTTTTTAGTTAGTTTGATAATTCTTCTTCTTATGATCAGTTAAGATGGCTTCATCAAGAAATTTCTTGAGTAATGAGGTTATAAAATAAAGGCTAATAGAATGATTTTGGACTAAGTAATATTATCAATTGCTAAAATAGATTCTTATAATTCATTTTTTGGAAAACGTTTCTGCTTAGAAATACTACTTTTCCCATCATTATCCAGAATATATTAGTTAATTCAACTCAATAGTTCAATTTAAATAAGTGGATAATATTAATGTTTTCATTTTTTCACTATTTAATGATTCTATTATGTTTAATTTTGTTCCATGTTGCTGAATAAAACATTCTTCTATATATTGGTGAATAAATTTTTTTACACATAATTTATCTTTGATGTTGGATTGTTTTGAGAATTCTAATGTAGGAACATCATTTTTTCCATCTTATAATAAATTATGAAATGTCAACCACCTTTCTCCTGATATTTGTTTCATGGATATATAGATATATAACTATCATATCCTAATGAAAGGTATATAATTATACTCTTTAATTTCAGAATATATATATGTTTTCAATTTTTTCTATAACATTAGAATTTTAAATGTAAAAAAACATTTTACCTACACTAACGCTTTCAATAGAAGAACCACAAAGATAAATATTTAATTATGTCCATGTTTGGTAAATAAATTCTATCTAAATTTCGTGAAATTATAGATGATTATAAATGGTTGTAATCTATTAACGTTGAATGGTTATGTCATTAGTAATAAAATAATCATAACGTTGTAGCTTATGTTTTTTTTTTCTCCTGATTTTTTTTGAAAAAATAGGAAGAGGTGAATTTAAATTAAAAATTGAGAAGTTGAAATAGAATGTTCAAGAAAAAATAAAATATGGCAAACAATCGCAACCTTGTCATAGAAAAAGTTAAATAAATATATTAGATGACACTTTTCTAGCTCTTTTGATGAAAAAATAGCCACTGAATCCAACTGATCCATGTTTTTTGAATAGATTAGTGTGAGGAATTTCATTCAAATAAAAATGTTATAAAAATATTTTTGAAGATGATAATAATAATAAACATGAAAAAATTGATATATATTAAATAGCTAAATAGTTCTTAAAAGGTGATGATAAAATACATGAAGATCATCATTTTACAATATCGGTAAAACATCATTCAGTTTATCCTCTGCATACTTTATAACCTATTGACTCCCAGTCAATTCCACTAGAATAAAAATATGTTCAATAATAAAACATTACACAATCTGTTATGAAATAAAAAATAAAGGTAATCCTTGTTGAAATGTATTAATCTGAATAATATGATTCTGTTCTTAATGTTTTTATGAAGTATGTAAAAGTTAAGGTACTAAGAGAAGAAAAAAATAAATAGGATTTTGGAAAATCTTTGGAAGTAGAAATAATGAATTTTATAAAGCATGTTCTTTTATATTTCATCTTTGTATCACAAATATGTATAACTTTGATATTCATTCAAAAATGAAGAATATCCACTTATAGAATTATTTGATGAAAATTCTATTGAAGAGATGGAATAATTCAGTGATTCTAAACCAACTCCTCTATCTATACCAGATGTCTTATAAAATTAAACCTAGCTAACCTCTTGAATAATTTAAAATGAAATTGAAATGATGTAGAACTGAATTTATAGAGGTTTGAAATAGCAAAAATATTCTATTTTTTTCAACCCTGTTATTGAGTAATGAATTTTAATTATAAAAGGGAGAATTGATTTTTTAGAATGTTATAATTCATTGAAACATTTTACATAAAACTATATTCAAAAGGATTTTGATTTAAAAAATTAAAAAGATAAATAAAAATAATAAAATATAAGTTTGATACAACTAATTTGAATATTAAAAAATTCAAAAAGATGATTGATGTTATTAGATGAGAAAATATTTGTGATTATAAGTGTATTTAAATCAGTATCATAGATTTAAAGGTATTTGAGTTCTAATTTTAATATGAAAAAAATATATATTAGTAGTATTAAATCAATTTATATAACCTAAGATTATGAATTTCAATATTACAGGAAGACTATTAAGATACCAAATGAAAAATTATCTATGATGAATAATGAAAACATTTAGTTTTATTTTTTTATAGAATAAATATTGATGCTCAATAAAGATGACATAAAGATTCCAATTGATGATCATGTTTTTTTGATTTCAAAATCATATTTTTATGATTATATGAAATATCATGAAGATGTAAATAAAATTAATTGTATTTGGAATATACTCTAAATGAATTTAAAACATTTTAAACACTTGAAAAATTTATTGTAATATTTAATTTTTTTAAATTCATGATTACAGAGAATGATCTTCCATTCATGCTATGGAAGTATGTTTTATATAATTTAATTAGATTTATATATTTTAATATTTCCATATGGATGAATGCTTATTAGAAAAATTATAAATTTATTTCATAGATTTTATTTCCCCTATCATTTCAGGTTTAATTTCAACATTCCCACATTCTATTTCAAACTCACAATGGGCGCGAAATGTTAGAAACCCAAATATTTCATTTAAATGTTCTATACAATGATTATATATGAAATTATGAGATGTAATGAATGAATAAAATATAGATATAGTTGAAAAAAGTGAATATTTTAATTGAAATTGGTATAAGACTTTTTAATGTTTATGGACATTAGTTTTTCTCATTAAATGTTATTGTTTATGCTTTCCCAAAAGGGGAATATTGTTGAGTGAAATTTTTTCATTCAAAACATTCAATACATAGTTTCGAAAATAAAAAACATAAATTATTAATAATTTATTATTCATTATACTTTCCTTGTTATAAGGATATTCTTGTTAGAAATTCATTTCTCTTAGAAGAGACATATATTATTATCAAACAAAATCTATTTAATTTGATGCACCTATATCAAAAAATGATTATATTTGTTATTTTGATGAATATTTTTATAATTAAATGAAATATACGTTAAGAAATATATATATATATATATATGAATTTATACCAATTCCTCCATGAAAAAATATATCATATAGAGTTACACATGATCTTCAGACAAACCATTATAATTTTTTTTGAGGAATTCCATTTTACCATATAAAAAATTGTTATTCTATCATATGAAATATAATGAAATTATAGTGTTGTATATGAATTATAAACATCATATGGAGCATCTAAAAAACTATCCACATGAAGGAAGAGTTTTTCTAAATCAATTGTATCCAAATCCAAAGAATAAAAAATATATCCATTTGAGAAATGCATATTTAATGGAGAAACATTTGTGGAAAATAAATCTTTTTCATCTCTAATGATATTTGAGTTTTTGAGATGTTTTTACATCATGGTATGTTGATTGATAACATAATTTTAATTAATTAGATAGTTTTTACTTTGGAATCTACTTTGTGAGGTTATTTTTAAATTCATAGAGATCTCCTGTTTTTGTAAAAAAATTTCTAAATTGTTTTTATTAGAAACTTACATGGATAGAAACACATAGTTTGTCTAATCATATTGATTGAAAGTTCTCAAGGATGAAAAAATATAGTTCTCTATATCTTTGTACATATTCCTTACTTTAATAAAGAATCCATACCTTCATATTTTGGTTAAAACTATATATACATGATCTAGGGGTCACACACTTCTGTATAGATAATTTATATGGTGTAGATCATTATATAAAACATATATAATTTTACCTTTCCAGTTTTATAAAGGTCCATATTAATTATATTTAAATGTTTATATTTTTATAATTCTTGTTCTTAAGGATGTTTTTATGTTATAGACATTTACATAACTCTGATTTTATAATACATTAGAAAGACATTTTTTATGGTTACTTTCATTTATCAGATAGAGGTCTGTCTGATTATCCTACAAAAGGAGGTGATGAATATTAATATATTTATGTGATAAACTAACATTAACCCCACCTCTCATTATTTTTGTATTACTACATACTCATACAGTCATATAGATGTATTTATGATAAATTTTATGTAATTACAATTTATATTAAAAGATGTGTTTCATGTAGTAAATTTTAAATATTATATTAAAAAAACGGAGGAGTTTGAGAAATAAGAATTCTGTAGTAAAGACATCAAAATTAGTTTGTAAAAGATGGATGGGGTAGGTTTCACTTGAGAAAACATTTATGTATACATTATATTTATTAAAAAAATTTAGTGTTATAATAAAACTAATGGTTAGTGGAACCTTATTGGTAATTAGATAAATCAATCTGAGTCTACCAATACTTTAATAGAAACATATTTAGTGTGTGAGGAGGCTTGGGATGATAATATAGAGTAATCTATAGTTGAAGACATGGAAAATGTATGATATAAATACATATATATGTTAAAATATATATTTATTATTATAATTATATATTTTTAAACATAATAATTTATACTTTGTTTTTATATATCTTATTAAGAAAAAATATGAATCTACTTTGTTTGAAAAAACAAGACTACATTAGGTCGTAATGCATCATAAAAAATAGTATATACTTGTTATAGGACTATGTTATGGTGTATAAACATGAGGGTTATTTGATAATGAATGAGGAGGAACATATTATAATAAATAATTGAAAAATTTAATTTAAAATGATATGATGTCATAAAAAACATAAAAAAATTATTGTATAAACCAAATAAAAATTTTATGAAGAAAAACGAGTTTTTCATGAATCAAAAATAGTTGGTTCACAAATAACAATATCTAGATTAGTAAAAATGGAGTTCAAAGTGTTTTTTTCCATTTATATGCCCAGCCTACCCAAGGTGATCATTTTGTTTGAGATATTATCTCATATAAATTAAATAAAAGCATTCATTATTTACATAGAATAAATTATTTTATGGTGAAATTAATTGAACCTAATTTATATAGACACTCATGAACTATATAATTTCAAGAATTATCTGGTAAAATAATATATTTAATAGAATATTTAATACACCATTACTAGTAGATCACATGTGTTTTGGGATTCATAGTGTTTATTGTTGGATCGAATAGTAGATATATATGTCTATTAGATGGAACAATACAAGAGGGGGGTGAATTGTAGGTTTAAAAACCATTGAGTTTTTGCAACAAAGAGAATAGTTTAAATGATCTTAAACTAATACAAATATAAACACCCACAATTGTATTGAATATAAAAGGTATGATGTATTGTAATACTAATGTGAAGTAAAACAATTGTATTCAAAATGAACACAATAATCAGAGTAATAAAAATATGAATGATTCTACCTTAAAGCGTATAGAACCAATCAATACAATATGTAATAGAATGATTGTAATTGAAACAATTTCAATTGAATATGTAAAGAAGAAAGGAAACAATACAAATCCCTTTCTAATACAAGTAACAGCGGAAATGTAAAAGTATTACAATTCTTTTTAACCCAAAGAGAAGGGTTATCCTTTCACCTAGGATAAAAGGTCTGTCTCACCAACACCTTGGTGAGCCCTCGATACGATGATTGGCACGTCTGTCTGCCTATCCCCGGCAGCCCTCGATACGATGATCGGCACGTCTGTCTGCCTATCCCCGGCAGCCCTCGATACGATGATCGGCACGTCTGTCTTCCTATCCCCGGCAGCCCTCGATTTTGCAGGTAATCGGCACCTCTGTCTTTCAATTACTTGAAAGCCCTCGATACGATGATCGGACACACAAAGCTGATGAGAGAAGTCACAGTGTCTCTCTCTAGAATCATCGTAGTTCACAGTGACTCTTCATTCGTTCTCTTCGTTCATCGTTGTTCTCTCAGCTTCAAATGACCTCCTATTTATAGGCCTCGGGTTCCAACGGTCATATTGCCTCCAACGGTCATATTGAAACAGAAAGCACGACATCGCTTTGATTAGTTTGTAACTAACTCAACGACATCGTTTTGTTAGGACAAGAGATATATAGAAATGTAAAACATGAGTACGATTCATATGCAGAGAGATTTTTTGACAAAGTACCAAAAAAAATAGTGATCATCTGAATAGCAGAGTCAGTATGATACGATTGACAGAGTCAGTACGATACGATTGACAGAGTCAATACGATACGATTGACAGAGTCAGTACGATACGTTTGACAGAGTCAGTACGATACGATTTGGTCGGTACGATCAACATCGTACGATACGATAAACATGATAAAAGACAATTGTAATTTACAAACACATGATAGAATACATTTGTGATTTCCAAAACATGATATAGAAGTCAAAAGAAGACTTTCGACTTAACAATCTCCCCCTTTTTGGAAAGCACAACCCACAAAATAAATGTGACAATAAAAACTTATCTCCCCCTGAGTTTTTGAAAACTATTCTGAATAAGAAATTGAATACAACTAACTCCCCCTTAGGTATGGACTTTCCTAAGGATTGTATTCGTAGATTTTCCTTAAGAGCATTGTAAAGCATTCTCCCCCTTTATAAAACATTCTTCCCTTTGTAAACATTCTCCCCCTTTGTGATTTACAAAAAGAGAGTAATCTTGAATTGACTGAAAGAGTTAGCAATACAAGACAAAAAATAAAAGAAAAGGATCATAAGAGTTATTACAAAACAAAGACAAGTTCCAAAAGAAACAAATACAACAATCATTTGTTTTCTCTTTCCTTCTCCTTCTTTATAAGCTCATGAAGCACAAATTTCATCTTCTTGATCTCCTTCTTGTCTTCAGAAATTGATTCACCCTGAGTTTTGAGAAGCTCTTGTTGATCCGCAAAAATCTGATCTTGATTTCTGATAGTCTCCTCCTTGACTCTGATTACCTCTTCAAGGGTATCAATTCTGTTTTGCAGAGTCTTGTTATCCTTGGACAACACAGAGTTTTGATTCTTCAGTAAAACCATTTCATCTTTGAAAGATGAAACCTTCGAGAATTCAGATTGGAAAACATTCATCCTCTCTTGCAAATCTTTCACAGAAGGAACATCGGCTCTTTGAGAAGACAAAAGGTTCATCCTTTCAACCGTTTCTCTATCAAGCTTGTTGAAAGCAATTGCTAGATCATTTGATAACCTCCTTATATCTTCAATAGTTATTTCATGATCATTGATTGAGCTCTCTGTTTTGTAGGACCACTTGGTCATCTTATTGAAAGCCTTCTTATGAGCAACCGAGCTTTCTGAAAGAACTTTCAAATCGGCTTCTACAGATAAAACTTTCTTCCTCAATTATTTTACAGAGCCAAACTTCTTCCTTTGATTTTCAGTAATAAAATCAATCTTCCCTTCCAGCCTCGGGAAATAAGGAATGGTTTTCTCCATCCTTCTCAAAACATGAACAATGTAATCACTCTTCTTGAGAGAGATTGTATGCTCTGAATCGGTATCTTCATCGTACGATGCTAGTTCATACGATCCTCTTGAATCAACAACTGGCTGTTTCCCTTTCGCTTTTTCTTTCTGCTTTCTTTTTTCTTCCACTTTGTCACTAATGACAATTACTTTATCAAAATGATAAGATTGAGCACCTTGCTTTTCTTGAGATGACATTCTGTCTGGAGATTGTGCTTGATCGGCATGAGGAGTTTGTTGAACACCTTCACTCAGCTTTTGAACCGATTCCTCTCTACTTTTCTTTGAACTTTGAATAAATTCTAAAAGAAAGTCTCCTTCTTCTTCCACTTCTTCTATCACTTGTTTTTATTTTTCTTTCTCAGAAAGATTCTGTACGATGGGCTCTTGGTGCACTTCTTCAGTTATTTGAGCACTAGCATCTTCAACTGCTTTCAAGACTTTGGAGACATCAAAGTCCTGGGCCTTCCTTTTCAAAAGAACCTTCTTTTTCTTTTCAGCCTGAAGGGTTTCTTCTACCCTTACTCGTTCTGCAAAAGCCTTAGCAGGGTCAAGACTGAACTTCAGATCACCTTCTTTTCTTTTTTCTTTATCCTTTCTCCATTTTGCTACAACCTCATTACTGTATCTTGGCTTCTTCTTTGGCTTCGAACTGGTTTGCGGATCAGACTTTTGAGTAACACCGGTGGATTGAATGTCCTTGGCTGGCATAGGTGCCGATTGATTCTGAGCCAATTCAGCTTCTACATATCTGACAAAAAGTTTTGAATTTGAATCAAAACAAACATTCAGCCTTTTCATCGTACTCTTATTAATCCATGATGGCCTCAAATCCATGGGTTTTCCATTCAAAGGAATGTTACAAAACATCATACTTTCAAAAATGACCTTCGTAAGAATGGCTGGATACATTATCATCTGGGACTTAATCCCTCCTGTCTTGACATTCTTGATGGTTTCAAAAATGTACCCCATGAGATTCACTTTTCTCATGTTTACAAGATAGTCGAGCATGAAAATATTAGAAACCTTAAGAGTTTCTCTATCCCCTTTCCTTGGAATAAGAAAACCTTGCATCCATAAGGTGACAAAACAATTGTCCGGTGAAAGATGAGACACTTTCCTCTTTTCCTCATTAATAAGAAACAAAGACTTTTCAGCATTTTCTCTATTGAACGTACCAACTTCTTCTGGTAGTTTGTGAGATGGACAAAAAGAATCTCCTTCTATAGAAACATTCAGGAAATGTGTGGCTTGTTTCACAGACATAGATAATTTTCTATCGTACACAGCGAAGTTTATAGTCATATCTTTGTCGAAAGAAACGGTTTTGTAAAACTGACAAACTTCATCAAAAAGAACTGGATCTTGAATATCAGGCTTTTCCACATAGAGATGTTCCCATCCTTGAAACAAAATGATCCTCTTGATTGTAGAATCGTACGTATCGAAAAAGTCTCGGGATACTAACCTTTCTCTGTTAAAGTCTTTCTCTGTAAAAGTCTTTGAAGACATTTCGGCAGGAGTATTAGTAGAGGATTGAGACATAAAGGTTCTTCTGATGAGAAGATCGTACGATTGTTTATAGCCGGTGGAGCAGAGCTTCGCCTCAATTCCTGAAAAAGCAATGTGGGTTTGGGGAGGGGAGGGGGGTATTTATAGGCGATAAAGAGATGACCGTTGATCTTCTACGGTCGAAAAAGGGTGACCGTTGATATTCTACGGTCAAGATTAGATAAAACCAGATCAATGGTTAGGATTAAAACAAAGGAAGAAAATTTATAAAAAAATGAAAAAGATACCTGTCGGAGAACATAAGGTGATTGTTGGTTTTGGTAAGTATATAAAAAAATCGTAAGGAGAAAAAAAATATGATGCCGATGAAAAACAAAGTCATTACTATGATCGGACCGTACGATGGAAAATAATTTTGTTACTATGAGCTGACAATACGATGGAAAACAATCTCAATACCATCATTGGTCGATACAAAAAGGATTGAATGATACGATGGAAAAGAATTTCAATACTATCATCGATCGATTCAAACAAAATTGAATGATACGATGGAAAAGAATTTCAATACTATCATCGGTCGATACAAAAATATTGAATGATACGATGGAAAAGAAATTCAATACCATCATCGGTCGATACAATACCAAGATTGATTGGTACGATGGAAAAGAAATTCAATACCATCATCGGTCGATACAATACCAAGATTGATTGGTACGATGGAAAAGAAATTCAATACCATCATCGGTCGATAGTAAATGATACTATAAAACTGTCAATATGATAAACAGAAAACTAAAATTCTCAATACGATAAACAGAAAAACAAAAAAATTGTCAATACGATAAACAGAAAAACTAAAATCTTCAATACGATAAACAGAAAACAAAAATTGTCAATACGATAAACAGAAAAACAAAAAAATTGTCAATACGATAAACAGAAAAACTAAAATTTTCAATACGATAAAAAGAAAACAAAAATTGTCAATACGATAAACAGAAAACAAAAATCCAAAGAGTAAATAGTTAAAGAACATAAGATAAAATAAACATAAAGACAGAAAGAAATGTCCTCCCCCTTTCTACGAGGAGTTTTTTTACTATTAAGAGAGATGTAGAACAGGAAGTTGATATGAATGATTATTTTAATGTAATCATTCCTAGCTTCTGTTTTATAAATTCAAATCTATCATAAGGTAAATGTTTTGTAAAAATGTCAGCAAGTTGTTCTTGCGTTCCGATGAATTGTAAAATAATATCTCCTTTCTGTGTGTGATCCCTAAGAAAGTGATGCCTAACGTCTATGTGTTTTGCACGAGAGTGATGTGCTGGGTTTTTACTAAGAGCTATGGCACTTGTATTATCACAAAGAATTTGAGTTTTAGAAAAACTCAAACCATAGTCAGTGAGTATGTGCTGCATCCACAATACTTGAGCACAGAAACTTCCAGCTGCTACATATTCAGCTTCAGCAGTGGAGAGTGCTACCGAGTGTTGTTTCTTGCAGGACCAAGAAACCAAAGAGTCTCCTAAGAAATGACATGTTCCAGATGTACTTTTTCTATCCATTCTACAACCACCAAAGTCAGCATCTAAAAAGCTTTTTAAAACAAAGTCATTTCCAGAAGAGTAGAAAAGACCTAAATCTATAGTGTCTGTTAAATACCGAAAGATTCTCTTTACGGCTTTTAAGTGAGACTCTTTTGGATTAGATTGATATCTTGCACATAAGCACACAGAAAACATCAAGTCGGGTCGACTAGCTGTCAAGTATAGGAAACTCCCTATCATACCTCTAAAAATTGTTTGATCTACTGGTTTCCCAGTTTCATCAAGATCAAGAGTATTTGAGGTACCAATTGGGGTGCTAATACTTTTAGTTTTGTCAAATCCATACTTTTTGAGTAAGTCGTTAATATACTTATGTTGAGATATATAAGTACCTTCTGGTTTTTGAGAAATTTTAAAACCTAGAAAGAATGTTAACTCACCCATTATACTCATTTCAAACTCAGATTTCATTAAGTTTTCAAAAGAATCGGTTAAAGATTTCTGAGTTGATCCAAATATGATGTCATCAACATAGATTTGAACAATAAAAACATTTTTGTTTTCCATTTTGATAAAAAGAGTTGGATCTTCTGTACCTTTTGTATAATTGTTTTGTAAAAGAAATCTTGTAAGTCTATCACACCATGCTCTAGGGGCTTGTTTAAGACCATATAGAGCCTTGGTAAGTTTAAAAACATGATCAGGATGTTTTGGGTCTTGAAAACAAGGAGGTTGTTCGACAAAAACTTCTTCTTGAACAAAACCATTTAGAAAAGAACATTTTACATCCATTTGAAATAGTTTGAAATTGAAATAAGCTGCGAAGGGTAATAGAATACGAATATATTCAAGTCTAGCTACAGGAGCATATGTTGCTTCATAGTCTATTCCCTCTTGTTGATTATATCCTTTAGCAACAAGTCTTGCTTTATTTCTTACAATGATTCCATTTTCATCACACTTGTTTCTGAAAACCCATTTACACCAATCACAGTTGTTTCTTTAGGTCTTTCAACTAAAGTCCAGACTTGATTCCTTTCAAATTCATTTAGTTCATCCTGCATTGCTTTGATCCAATCATCATCGCCTAAGGCCTCACTTGGACTTTTAGGTTCAAATTGGGAAAGAAAAGAAAGATGTTCTATTTCATTTCATAAGGAATTTCTGGTCCTTACAGGTTTATTTATATCACCAATGATGTTATCACTGGGATGATTCCTAAGAATCAATTGATTTGGGTTTTGTAAAACATGTTCATCAACATATGGTAGAAAGTCTTCTGTGGTAAATGTTTCAGGAATACTTACTTGAACATTTTCCTTATCAGAATGGTCTTCTAATAAAGGTTGATAAACAATTTTGGAAAACACATCCGAGGATGTAGGATTGGATTGGTTAAAAACAAAAGGGTTAGTTTCATCGAATTTTACATGTACTGTTTCTTCAACAGTACAAGTGTTTTTATTGAAAACTCTATAAGCCTTAGAAGTTGTAGAATAGCCTACAAAGATTCCTTCATCAGATTTTGGTGAAAATTTGTGAAGATTGTCTTTTGTATTCAGAATGAATACTTTGCATCCAAAAACTTTGAAGTATGAAACTTTAGGTTTTCGGCCAGTCCATAACTCATAAGGAGTTTTATTAAGAAATGGTCTCGTTAAAACACGATTTATAGTATAACAGGTAGTACTAACAGCTTCAGCCCAAAAGTTCTTAGCAATTGAGTATTCACTCAACATGGTTCGAGTCATTTCCTGAAGAATACGATTTCTTCTTTCAACAACACCATTTTGCTGAGGAGTTCTTGGAGCTGAGAAATTGTGAGTAATACCTTTCTTACTACAAAAAGTTTCAAAATCTGAGTTTTGAAATTCACCACCATGATCACTATGAATAGTTATCAATATTAGCTTTTTCTCATTTTTAACCTGGGCTCTAAAAGTTTTGATATAGGAAAAGGCTTCAGATTTCATTGTGAGAAAGTAGACCCATGTAAATCTAGTAAAGTCATCAACTAAAACAAATACATAGTATTTTCCTCCAATGCTTCCGGATTGTGAAGGACCAAACAGATCCATATGCACAAGCTGTAATGCATTAGAAGTTGAAACTTCATTAATTGGTTTAAAGCTAGTTTTATGTTGCTTTCCAAATTGATAAGGATCACAGACTTTTGAAGAATCATATCTAAGATCCGGTAGCCCTTTTACAAGTCCTTTCTTTGAGAGTTTTCTTAGGTTTCTCAAATTTAAGTGTCCTAGTCTCCTATGCCATAGCCATGATTGGTCTTCTATTACACTTAAACAAGGTATGTTTTGGTTCCTAAGGTCTTCTAAGTTAATAGTGTAAACATTCTCTTGCCTATGAGCAGATAGAATGAATTCATCCTTGGAATTGTGAACTAGACACTTATCATTTCTAAAATTCACAAGGTAACCTTCATCACATAATTGACTTATGATGATGAGATTGTGCCTAAGACCTTTAACAAACAAAACTTTTGAAATAAGAACTTTTCCAAGAAAAACGATATTACCTATACCAGCAATCTTTCCTTGAGCATTATCTCCGAAGGTAACTTTTCCACCTTTTGTTTTGATAACCTTTTCAAAGAAATCTTTGTTTCCAGTCATATGTCGAGAACAACCACTATCCATGTACCAAATGTTCTTATTGATACACTTCTCGTTTTTCTGAATGAGAAACAATTAGATTTTTGGAATCCAAACTTGTTTGGATCCAGAAGGGTTAGATAAAAGAATTTTAGGAATCCACATTTGTTTTGGAAAATGAGCTTTATGAAATCCTAAGGATTGAGTTTTATTAAGAGAACAATCTCTTCTCCAATGTCCACCACATTGACACTTGGAACAGAAAATGGTTTTTTGAGGAACAAAATAGTTATTACTAAAAACAGGTTTGGAATAAGTATAACCAAGACCAGAACGATTTCTCAACGGTCTAATTTGAGAATACATCCTATCAAAGTTTTCTTTTCCATGAGTAAAGTTTGACAAACACATTTTCAAGGATAAAATTTCTGACTTTAGTTTCAAAACCAAATTCTTGTTTTCTAAAACATTTGAATTAGAACTAGAGTTAGACTCTAAAATGTTTTTCTTTGAAATTTCAGTTTCAAGAACCTTAGAAAGATTATCCTTATCAGATTTGACTTTCTCAAGGGTTTTCAAAATACTTTTAAAATCAGAAGTTTTCCCATCAAGATCTTTATAATGATCTGATACTTCTTTAGTCAAAATAGAAATTCTAGAATTTTCCTTTTCAAATATCTTTTTGAGTTTAGAATTTTCATTTTCAAGTAACATAGAAAATCTAGAAACTTCTTCAAAAGAAGGTAATGTATCATCTTCTGATGATGAGGGTTCATCATTTGAAGATTCATAATATCTATTATCAACATAATTTGCATTTAAAGAGACATTTGTAACAGCTTCAGCATTATGTACCTTAGCCATGAGACAATGATCTTCAATTGGTAGTCTGGCAAGAAGTCCAATATTTCTTTGTCCTGATGTCTCATATTCTGAAGAATCATCTGAGGAATCACTACCACTTGCACTCCACGTATCATTTGCTTTGAAGACTTTCTTTGTCTTATAAAACCTTTTCTTGTTTCTTTCAGAGTGTTTCTCTTTTCTATCTTTCCTCTTCAGTAAAGGACAATCAGGCCTTATATGTCCTGCTTTCTTGCATTCATAACAAGTTACCTCTGAATCATTCCTATCTTTCCTGTCTTTCTTTTTGAATCTATATTGAAAATCTTTCTTTCCCACAATCTTGTTCATCCTCCGAGCAAGATTGGCTAACTCATTGTCTGAAAGATTACAATCACTTGAATCAGATACAACAACTTTCTTGGATTTAGACCTTGTAACCCTTTCAGGTGTTTTAGCTTTAGATGCAAAGGCTACACTTCCATTCCCATTCTTCTTCTTATCAGCATCTCTCTTCATTCTTGTCTCATGCTGTAGAAGAGTTCCAAAGAGTTCATCAAGAGTAATCTGGGAAACTTTTCTATTTTCATCAATAGCTATCCTTTTCGACTCCCATTCATTTGGCATAATATCTATAATCTTATCAACAAGAGCTTCATCATCAAGTCCTTTTTCTCCCATAGATTGTAAGATGTTGAAAATTGTCATAAACCTTTGTTGCACTTTACATACTGGCTCTCCATAAGGAAAAACAAATCCATGATACTCTGCTCGAAGCATTGCTCTCCTTGTTTCTATAACCTTGGATGTACCAAAATGAGTGACTTCTAATTTCTTCCAAATACAGTTGGCTGCTTCACATGAAGATATCTTACTATATATATTCCTGGTCATAGAGCATAATAAAGTATTGCGTACCTTGTAATTCAGTTGATATTCTTGCTTCTCTTGGTTGGTGAAAGTGCTAACTTCTTTGTCAGGAATTTTGTAACCCCCAGTAAGCATAATAAAATTGTCTACACCAGTATTGATGACGAAAGTCTTCATACGATCTCTCCAATACTCATAATCATTCCCATCAAAGATTGGTGGTCTAGAAGGATTCATATTATCTATTGATCCGATATTCATTCCTGCCATCTAATATAACAAAAACAACTTTTCCACTCCACACGTTAGTGTAGTAAGTATTCAAGATAGTAATAAGAAATAAAGCTAGTAATACAAATCAGTGGAAACCTCCTCTGATACCAATTGTTGGATCGAATAGTAGATATATATGTCTATTAGATGGAACAATACAAGAGGGGGGGGGGGTGAATTGTAGGTTTAAAAACCTTTGAGTTTTTGCAACAAAGAGAATAGTTTAAATGATCTTAAACTAATACAAATATAAACACCCACAATTTTATTGAATATAAAAGGTATGATGTATTGTAATACTAATGTGAAGTAAAACAATTGTATTCAAAATGAACACAATAATCAGAGTAATACAAGTATGAATGATTCTACCTTAAAGCGTATAGAACCAATCAATACAATATGTAATAGAATGATTGTAATTGAAACAATTACAATTGAATATGTAAAGAAGAAAGGAAACAATACAAATCCCTTTCTAATACAAGTAACATCAGAAATGTAAAAGTATTACAATTCTTTTTAACCCAAAGAGAAGGGTTATCCTTTCACCTAGGATAAAAGGTCTGTCTCACCAACACCTTGGTGAGCCCTCGATACGATGATCGGCATGTCTGTCTGCCTATCCCCGGCGGCCCTCGATACGATGATCGGCACGTCTGTCTGCCTATCCCCGGCAGCCCTCGATACGATGATCCGCACGTCTGTCTGCCTATCCCCGGCAGCCCTCGATTTTGCAGGTAATAGGAACCTCTGTCTTTCAATTACTTGAAAGCCCTCGATACGATGATCGGACGCACAAAGCTGATGAGAGAAGTCACAGTGTCTCTCTCTAGAATCTTCGTAGTTCACAGAGTCTCTTCATTCGTTCTCTTCGTTCATCGTTGTTCTCTCAGCTTCAAATGACCTCCTATTTATAGGCCTCGGGTTCCAACGGTCATATTGCCTCCAACTGTCATATTGAAACAGAAAGCACGACATCGTTTTGATTAGTTTGTAACTAACTCAACGACATCGTTTTGTTAGGACAAGAGATATATAGAAATGTAAAACATGAGTACAATTCATATGCAGAGAGAGTTTTTGACAAAGTACCAAAACAAATAGTGATCATCTGAATAGCAGATTCAGTACGATACGATTGACAGAGTCAGTACGATACGATTGACAGAGTCAATACGATACGATTGACAGAGTCAGTACGATACGTTTGACAGAGTCAGTACGATACGATTTGGTCGGTACGATCAACATCGTACGATACGATAAACATGATAAAAGACAATTGTAATTTACAAACATATGATAGAATACATTTGTGATTTCCAAAACATGATATAGAAGTCAAAAGAAGACTTTTGACTTAACATTTATGATGCAAGTGTTGGTAAGTCAAATCGTATTAATGATATTGATATTCAAATTTCTAAACAACATATTAAAACATTAAAATGATGAGAGGTCAATATTTTATATACTAATCATTGGAAGGAGTTATTTTGTTTACAAATTAAATTATTTTTAATATATTTTATGCTAATCAAAAATTGTTTTCATCTACTATATTAAATAATATAAGGGAAAATTAAGAATTAGTTCATGGTAATCAATGGGATCTGTTATAAGATCATAAAACTGGCATGTGGACCCATGTTTTCTCCTCTACAAGCATTTCATATATAATGATTTCAGAAGTAATTTTATAAACATATTTTAAATTCATTAATACATATGATTTTATATTTTGAGAATAAAAATATGAAAAAATTATATTTTATTACGTGACATTCATGACTAAAAAAACTCTAAAACATATTGTGTTATAGGCCAACATCAGAATTTTTATTTTTAGTATTTTTTCATAATTAATATTTCTAGTAATTAATGTAGATATTTAATATATAAGGATATTAATTTTATTTTAAATATTTATGTAAACATTGGCATGTCATAACCAATGTTCATCATGTTTTTGAATTTGTAAATCCACATCATTATTATATAGAAGAAGGAAATATAGATCCATGAATAATTATAATTAAAATAAATAATTTTCCAAATTGCATCCTAAAAAATAAATAGTTTGAAGGTCATTTTTTGTAGCATCAATGAAATAGTGTAACATTATAATTTCATTACTGTTATGTTAAATGATTCAAAAATATGATATACTGATTAATTTTGATAAAACAAATCGAGGATCACTACATTTTATGTTAGATTAATTTTGACAATTTTATTACATGTTATTTTGATAAAATGATGGGAAATTTCAAAAATATACCCCACATTACATTCAATTTTAATTTTAAAAAAATTCTATTATTATAATATAAATATATAATTGAAATTATTTTTCATATAATATGAATTACTTTTCAAGTATTATTTGATATTTTTGTGATTATATATTGAATGGTATGGGGTTGAAAGAAAATATACACAAAAAATAAACCAATTATTTATGATGATTAGAAATTTTATCAATTGTATAAAATAATAGTTCAATGTTAATTCATTGATAAGTAGAGTTTTTCTATAATTTTAAATTTTTTCATAGTGTTAAAAACATAAAATTATATCATTAATGGATACTATATTTAAAATTTTATAAAGAATCACATAACCAATATAATAAATTAATACCATTTAATTTTATCTATTGTAGTTAAATAAATTTTAATATAATCCTTTTTATAAATATAATGTTTTCAATGTCAATATTTATATATTTTTCAAACTATATATATACTGGTAAATACATATTGTCGTGAAATTATAGGTTACGTTGTGTCAAATTTTTGAAATACATATTACAATGTTATTTTACTAACAGTTATTTATTTAATTTTATTATGTAAATTTTATCATATAAGAATTAACTTGAACTCATCACAGTGCATATTTTATTATGTATTATCATGAGGTTTTACTTAAATTTTATGTCGTATTTATGTTAAAAATTGGTACCAGCTTTTAAATATTGAGAAAAGTATGTTGGATTGTCTGAAGACTAATTGAAAATGTGTTTTGATTCATCTTTGAACCATATGAATGAACCTCCCAACATTATGGCATGTAATGTGGAAAAACTCAATAAATTGTATTTTATACATTATGTGTTATATATGTTAATAAATAAGCATCACAACCTCAAAAATGAGAAAATATGCTGAATTTTTCATGAAAATCAAGGAAAATTATTATTTATTAATTTGTACAAATATGAAATATATACACCTCATTTTGACATGTGATGTTTTTCTATTGATTAAAAATTCATATTTTCATATTTAATTGTCATATTTTAGTTAAACATGTTCATGATGTGATGAAAATAGAGAAAATGAATATATATGATTATAAAACTCTTAGAAAATTATAGTTGAATAGTTTTTATTGTGTACCAATAAATTACAGTAAAAATATGGCCCATGTGTGGTATGAAGTAGAGAGAGTGAGTTTTTCAATTTTGAATTTATATTTTTATATCAAAACATATTTCTCCCTCTCAAAACTGAGAAAATGTGCTTTGGTTTTCTTGAAAATATAAAAAAATCGTTATTAATTTATTTTTAACCTATATAAATTAACTATACATCATTTTGAGATATGGTGGTATAAAAATAACGTATATTTGATTTCTATTTTTGGGATTATTAATTAAAAATGTGCATCATATGATTTAAACAGATTAAAAAATATAATTTTTTTTAAAACAGAAGAAAAATATTCATGGATTATTTAATTCAATGTAGTATAAAATGAAACAACATTTTCATTTGTGGTTCGGTAAGAATTTCTAGAAGTGTGTGTATTAAATTTAAAAGTATTATTTCTATTAAAAACATACATGACATGGTAAAAAAACAAAAAAAATATTATAATTTTCTTGAAAATAAATTATCCTAATTTAATTAGTGATATATAATCAATAACCATATATTATATATATATTGGTATGGTATGGAAGGAAAAAAGTCCTTATTTTTTAAAGTGATATTTTTGGTTAAAACATACATCAAATAGTAAAAATGATTATAAGATATTGGACTATCATGAAAAAATTGGAAAATTATTAACATCTAGAATAAAAAAATTACTGTTATGTGCATTGTTTAACAATGTCATAGAAGTTACTTTTTTAATTTAACTATTTTGAGAGCTAATTATATACATCAGATGATCCAAACTATTTAAATTTTAGAAGTTTTTCATGAGTGTTTATAAAAATTATCATATATTCATTTGTAACATGTATAAATGAAACACATATTATAATGACATAGGGTGTGTTTATAATGTTTTATAATGTATATTCTCATCCTAGAAAAGTTATTTTAGTTAAAAATGTATTTCATAACATCCAAATTGTGAAATAGATGTATAAGTGTCATGAATAAATCAGAATTTGATTAATGAATTATTTATGAAATATAATAATAATAAAGGTATCATTCTAACAAGTGATGTGATCAAAATGTTTGATAGAGACTATTTAAAATATTAAAATAGATATTTTTTTTTTCAAAATATGCTTTAGATGCACAAAACCAATTAAAAGAGAATAAAATATCACTTAAATAATGAATCTTTATGTTCAATTCATTTTTAAAAAAAATATGATTTATCTATGTATCATTCTTATACATGATGTTGGCTTGAATGAACTAAATATAATTTTTCTTTTTTAATTAGTTTAAAATTTTGTAACTGTAATTAATAAAACAAAATGTATTTATTTTTAGGTATACAATATTTTTTATTCAATTACAGTTACATTTATTTATATTAATGATAATTTAATGATTTTTATGATTAATTCACAATAATTTTTTCAAGTGATATCTTGTGTAAGTGTTTTATCTACAACTTATGAAAGAGAAACTAATAATTTTAACATAAAATATTATTTTTAAATAATGAATTATTTATAATTCTCACTCTATGCATTCTGGTATACAATTACTAATTTGAACAGTGGTATTTTATTATTGTGATTTTTTATTTTATTGGGTTACTACAGTATTGAAAAGTGGTTTTAGTAGTCCATGGGGGGATGTCACAATTCTAAAATATTATTATGAAAGTGACCACATTTTAATTGAAATTTCAATGTTGAAAAGGATCTACCATTTTTATATTTATATAAATACTAGCATATTTATAACTATGGAAATCCTTTTCAATTTCTAACAAAATGTTTTTAATATTTTAGAGTGATATGAATAGTTGAATTAACCATTCATTTGTTATGGGATATAAATGTCATTATTATAACTACAAATGTAAAAAAAAATAAAAAATTTTAAAATAGTTGATTGCATAATCATTTAATATGTTATCAATTATGACTGTTCTAACGATTTTTGGATGATGAAGATACAAACTAATTCTTTTAGAATTAAAAATAAGTGGAATCAAAGTAAATTTTATTGAGATAACACCTCACTTGATGAACTGTTATCCAATTGTATTGATATTGTCTCACATGGGATGCCTCACCTGAATCATGTATCATTGTGATGTCTAGATGATTCATATTAATTTAAAGTGCATTTTCTAATTCTAAATGATATTTGATTTTTTTATTTGTGTCACATTCTCAAAATGAATAAATATTCATGTATTGTGGTGAAACACTAGTAAAATGATCAATAATTAATTTTTACCCATAGGACTAGAATGAACATAATTCCAATAAATGGTGTAGTTATAATGAATTAAAATTAATTTTTATATTATGAGATATTGTTTAGTTAATAACAGATGTTACACATTCAAGAATGAAGAAAATATTCATGACTCGTGGTGATGTATTATGATGACGTTAATCATTTGGATTGTAAAATTTAGAAACTAAAATAAAAATAATTCTAAATTTTTTTTTGAATTTTTTTTTTAATAAAAATTAAAATTTTAAAGTGAAATTTCTATTAATAATAAATTTAACAAGACCCAATATGTGAAAAATATATTATATTATCATGAATCTCTTAGAAAATAATCATAAATTACTTTGTGACATGTAAGAATGAATTACATATTTTTCTAATGCATGATGTGGTGGAAATGAAAGAAAGTGTATGTTTTCTCTTTAAGGTTATATTTCAGTTCAATATATACTTCACACACTCAATTATAAAAAATAAATAATAAAATGTAGTGAAATTATATTTCAATTTTTCATGTTTTATTTTTATCTAATTGGAATGAATGGCATGAAATTTAAACTCATAATCATTTTCAAATGACCTAAAGTACATTTTTTCATATGAAAAAATATTATATTTATTAATTTGTATTATTAAAACACATATTTAAATTATTAAATATATTTAAATTTTTATTAAATTAATAATAAATCTATTTTATTTCTAAAAGATAACTTTAATAATTTTTCACAGAAAAACTATTTCAATATTTCGATATGTATTTTATATATAAATGAATTTTTAACCATTAAAGATAGTTTTAATTTAAATAATTATTGATAAATAATGAAATATATTCACTATTTTTCATTCTGTATATTCTTTTTTGTGTTCTACTAATTCTAAATTCCATTCTCATTTATTTTGTTTTCTTTGTTTTTTTCTAGTATTGAACTAAAAAATTGTTGTAGCACTCTACATAAATATGTTTTAGTGTTGATCAAGTGTAAATAAATATATATATTCATGGGATCTTATTTATTTTTCTATTGAACCTTCCAAATTTAATTTATCCCACTAACCAAACATAATGGAAACAAAGAACCAAAACACCCCAATTAGAATGAAAACAGATTAATAATGTGTCTATAATATAAAGGACAATCCACTACTAAGTTGTTTCACTAAAACACACACATATAAACTAGACAGAAATTTTTTGAAGAAAAGTTTAGAATTAAATATTAGAAATAATAAAGACAATTATATTTAATGGTTTTGTATAAATTCATACTCTATAATAGAGGTACTATACTACTGTTATTAAAGAATACGAAGGTGATTATAAGCTATGAATCAAATTCAATATATGGGTACAAATTTCCGCACACTAATATTTAATGTAGAACCTATTTTGTGAATGAGATTCACTATATTTAGATATTTATAGGGATAATTCCCCTTGGATCGGATCACACTAAGAGTATCTTCACATGGTTAGAGGTATCCACCACCTTAACACCTCCATCTAGTAAAAAATGGGTGAATTTAGAAACATTGTGAGTTTACCCCTACGTACCATTTTTTTAACCGTTATATATACCTCTTTAATTCCAATTGCACTTATGTACCTTCAAATGTGAAAATTATATATCCTCATTGTCCACGGATATGCATATATTTTCTATATCTACACTTCCATATCCCAAACTCTTTATTTTAATTTGATTGTAATTCTTCTGGTATATCTACACCCAGAATTATAGAATTTATCACTATGATTATACCCTCTTCATCATAGTTTTGAAATTATATTTATGAATTATCTTCTTATATAATTTTACATTTTCTAAAAAACGGTTTTCACACAAGAAGACACAACATTTCCAGAACTAAGAAATGATATTCCCTTAGTTTATTTTTGGAATACATCGTACTTTTTAGAGTTTGTGTATAATCTCACATTCTTTCAAGTTGAAAATTCTAGATGAAATTTTAATATCCATTTAATGGAAAAATTAAATTATGTATCTGGATTAATAATTGGATTATGAGAGTTTTAATTATTAAAATAAAATTTTTTAGAATGGTAATTATTATTGAGAGGTGTCCTGCATGTTAAAATGAACAATGGAAGATTCAGGTAACGTTTCAATAAGTTTTCATATGTGTTTACAGTTAAAAATTTTATGTTCATAGAATCAGAGAAATTGTGTGAACACCTGATGATCAAAGGTTTTTTAGTACAACATTAACTGTACATGGTAGATTTTAATGGTTAGATCATAGAATGGGATAAACCTTGTATAGAAATATGAGAAACAATTTGAGGTTTGGGAGAAACATAGACATGAAGTATGAACTTAATAAGGTATTATAAAATCTATGTACCTTGCTATAGAGGGGTCCAATGGGGAGTTTCATAGTTGGTTCTTTGTTTGGCCAACCCTATATAAAAACCACATATGTTGGTTTTCCATATAAATTTCCCACATCACCACTTTTTCATGTTTTGGAAAATAATTTGACCAAATCAGGAGGATTCCAAAAATATCATTAAAATGGGTATTTTATAAAAAAACCCATTGTTTATTTTATGTCACATCACCTCCATTGACCCAGATTTGGTGAATATAAACTATTTTTGTTCCTAACACATTTCTCCTCTTCCAATAACATGATTTAATATTCATTCATGAATATTATACAATAGTTTGGGGTGATATTTGACCACTAATGGCTTCCTTTCAACTTATTCTTACTACTCTATAGTTTTAAAATTCTCCGATTAGTGTTTTTTGACGATTCCAATAATGTATGGGGGAATAATATATTTACCTTATAGATTTTATTGGATTTTGTAGTGGAGATAGTTAGAAGAATTTCGCACATCATTGTGTTGTGTTTCAATAACGTATGTATTCAAAGAAAATTTTTATATGTTTTATGGAATGAATTAATTTTTTTAATTATTATAATCGTATATCGTCAGAGGTATTTTCCATTAAATGTTTTTTGGGGTCCATTGTAGAATACCTGTGGTCATAATGTGGAGTTTTGATAAGAGCTGATCATCTAGTGATCATTTTAGCATTATAATGAGTTGGGGTTTAATTAACTGATTAATTATAATTTTTATATATATTTTTCTTGGTGTGATATTAGATAATGGGTGGTTGAGATGATCTCCTTAAGACCTCAATGATTTTGAGTGATGCATAGTCATGCCTGGGTAGGGCCACCAATAATTGGAAATATAATGGAAATATATATTGGTTATCTATATTTTCGAAGATCTTTTCACATATTCTTTAAAATTTAATTTACATGTTTATGTGTTATTTTATTAAAATTTCATGTTTGGTGTGTTTGTTACCTTGGTTTAATTGATTGTTTTGTGTATTTAAATTGATATATTAGGATTTCAAAGGATCCGACCAAAACTATTGGTGTCTATTAGACTGAACATATGACGGCCCATGGGGTGTCCCATTCTATTGTAATATATATGAGGGGATATAAAAGGGGAAATTGAGTGGGTTATAATCATGACAAAGTTACTATCATTATTTGAGTTCATTAAAAAGTTAAAGGATAATTGGTAGGACTTGGAAATAAATGTTTTATAATACATTGAATATATGAATTGAAATGTATATTGTGTTAATCCCTATTGTGATTCCTATGAGACCAAAAAATGTATATAACCATGATGCTTTAGTTTTTGATAAATTTTGTGTTTAAATGGGGGATAGCTATGTCATGATGTGGATATTTCTTAAATGTGAGTTTTTAACCTCCCATAGATTTTAAAAAGGGGGTATTAAAATAATTTCATATTTTTTTTCAAATGTGTCCACAGATCCACCTTTAATAAAAATGCCTTAATTATTCTTATAAATTATTTACAAGTGAAAAAAATAATTTCCCTTTCGTGGCTATTAAATAGGATGATCACTTTTCTTGGGTCATTTTGAAATGTCTAAAATAGATTTATAAGCATCACTTTTTTCTAATGGAGTGTATGAATGATGTATTGTTTTGTAAAAAGGTCATGGAAGTCTGAGCCTTAATTTGGTGTTAAATTCAGTCTTGAAATTAGTAAATGATAATTTTTTAAAAAGGGTTCCTCATGATTTATGTAATACATAGTAAGGTCAAGATGTTGACCCATATAATTTTGAAAAATGATGAAATTGTTTGGGTGTCCAATTAATTCCACATGCCAGGAATGTAAAATTTATGGGTCAGGTGTTGGGCTAACACCCCTGGAACATATTGTATAATATAATGATTAGGTTCAGACTAAATATTAATAAACTAATAGTATTGTTTATAGATATTGTTACAGACTACGGATCATGGGACATTGTTATACCATATGGAAATGGATTGTGGATAGATTCTCTGCACTAATTGTTTAAGGTGTTGGACTGATTCCTCAAGAACTATATTTCAAATATATGAGTAGGTGTTGGACTTATTCATCATTAAATAATATTTAAATGTATTATTATATGATAAATTAATGATGGGTGAACTATGGTTATGATATATGGTCCAAGATTCATGACTTGGAATTTCACATATGAGGATTCATGAAAAGATTTGTTGTTTTATGATTTAATATGTCAGATGATGGATGAATGAAAACATTATTTTATATTACGTTTCACCCTATGTTTTATTACTCATGAAACAATCTTTTGGAGATTTAGGTTTTGAGTACAGGGTGTCTCTTTAGAACCCGAGGTTCAATGGGGTACAAAATGAGATGTTTTTACCTTCATGTAAATCCTTTTCAATAATTTATATTAATTCTAATATTTACATACAAATATTTCTTCTCTACTATTATTAATATTATAAACTATTGGTGGTTTCTTATGTAGTTGTATTATCCTTGCTCAAGCATCCCCTTCACATGGGTACCCAAGTATCTCTCACATGTTATTGCGTGCATGGGTTTGTGTTGAGGCCTAGATAATTTTTTCTTAATTAGGAATGATGGATAAATGATATCTAGATAAAATATGATATTTAGCTCAAATATATTGAAGGGAAATATTTATAGTTATTTATAATTAAATGTTACATTACTAGCCAAGGGTCTGTTGGTTATATATATGGAATGGATACATGGACTTTACTTCATTTTATTTGTTATTAACTCATGATTATATTTATAAACATCCATTTCTAATTTAATTTAATTTGTGATATTATATATTTCTATATAATCTTATTCATATCATCGGTATATGATAATTTTTTAATTTAAAAATGATTTTTTATTACAATTATGTGTTATAGTCACCGCACTGTAATAACCTAAACCCCACTTCTAGTGAGAAGCCTCTATTGTCTAAGGAGGGGTGTTGTGGTCAGGTGAAAAAAATGACTAGTGAACTAGTTTAGTGAAATATATTATGGGTTGTTATAATGTAGTATCAAATAACTACATTCTTATTTTACTATATGGGATTTGGTGTACTAGATATATAGGAATGTTTCAGAACCTGGGATGATAATTTGTTGGTTCATCATAAACACATGTACTAGTTTGAATTCAATGTTACCAATTTTAAGATTGTTGTTTTGATTTGTTATGTTACAATTATATATTATTTTCACAATGGGGAATACAAATGTGTTTTTTATTGTGGTTTCATATGGAATTATGGATCTTATCATGTTGGGAAGAGTATTATGATTTTTTATCACTCTTGTTGTAATGCCCCGACCCTAGTTACCCATAGTCGGTGCATTATTTCATAACATTGTCATGATTAGAAAGAGTCATGTCCCCGTGAAATAGGTATCATAAAATGAATATGTAAATACACATAAATTAAAGTTTATTACACAAATAATACTTTTATGGGAAGTACATACACCATGCAAAAGGTAATAGTGTCAATATGTCACGAACCTCCCAGGAATATGTAGTGAGATGAAAACCCCTTACCTTGCACTTTCCTTTGGTTGAGGTTACGCTTAACCTCCTACATGAAGAATATAGTATGTTATTAAATTATACTAGAACCATATTAATATTTATTATATCATAAATTATTCATTTATGACTTTATACTACCCATTTAATAATAATTTCCATGTTAAATTAATATTTTGGGTAATAATCGCTTTCTTTATCGTCTGTGTTTTAACTTGTTAATCTTGATTTTATCACTTATACCAAGATTAAAATACGTACAGAATATAAATCATGATTTATATATCATATATATTTAGAATAAAAATATGTATAATATACATATATATGAAATGAAAAACACCCTTTATGGAGATGGTAGTCCGTACGTACGTATAAACGTTGTTTCCATATTCATAACGTGTTAAACAGATCTAAGTGAATAAGATATATGTATGTACATATATATAAATTTATATAAATATATATATCTCCAGTTACATTATTATGTCATATATTACATACTTATTAGTAATATATATATTTTTATGATTGTCGATGAATGGTGAACGTGGAAATGAATCTCATCGCATCGTGGAGACGGTAATCCGTACATACGCATGAGTGAAAATATCATTTCATTAAATGTGTGGAATTGGATGGGATATTAATTTTACAGAGACATTAGCAGGTTATTTTCATTATTTATATACATATTACTCATCATTATATCCATCCAAATAACAGGGTTTTGAATAACAAATTACACCACGGCGTGGAGACGGTATGCCGTACGTACGCACGCATGCTAACATTATCATTGATAAGATGGATAGAATAATGAATATTTTTTTTCATATTTATAATAACATTAAATTATATATTTCATACTGAAGTTATTATTTTAGAATGGAAATAACAAATAATGAAAATGTGGAAGAAGAAAGGAACTTGAAAGCTGGGGGTGAAATTATTACCTCTTCTTCGAGCTCTTCCTTTTGATTTGATCAATGGGGCTCTTTAAGATGGATTTATGAATAAATAAATGCATATAATATGAATATATGATAGTTGGGAGTATATTTGGGAAGAGGTTGGCCGAGCCAAATGACATTGTTGGTGTGATATTAAGAGGACGTGAAGTTCCCTTTTATAAGAGGGGTGAGGCGCACCTTAGGAAATGCTAGAAATATTATTTTATAATAAAATCATTTCTATTTCTAATGGGACCAAAATAGATTATTTAATGGATAAGGTGAGGATGGGTCAAAATCCACTCAACCAATAGGTTTAAGACAGGTTTGGGTCACTATATTATCATCAGATTTTAGATTTAACTATTACTTAAATAGTTTGACATTTACCTTTGTATTTTTAAATTGTATGGTTAATAAACATACTATATACATCTAATAGAACCACAATTGGTTCATTAATGTCATATATATTATTATATAAGTCTTTCAGCCTATCCATAAATTTTAATGACCATTATATCAATTTATAATATAGATATTTCTAAAAACAATTTTATGTCAATTTTGACACTATTTGGTATTATTTTTTTGATAAAATAATAACAGAATGATTATTTCAAAAAATACATTGAAACAATCTGAACATGTCATATTCACCTAGAAAATCTGTGGATGTCATAAAAACATTGAAATTATATTTATTTTAATATTTATAATACCATTTATTTGACTCTTTCATTAATAAGGTAATTACTGCATCATCATTGTGTCCTTAATAAATTTAAATATATAATCTATAAAAATTACAAATAAAATAAAATTATGTTGGATATCATTTTATCTTTCTAATGAATATTTATAGTAGAATTTAACTTATGTATAACCCTATATTAAAAATGGTTTTGCTATTAAACATTGATTTTAACTCTTTTAACTCTCCTTTAAATAAAATAATAATAAATGTCTTAATCTAATCCAAGTGGACCTAAATGATAATATTTTATTCGTACGGTTTATTTTGGTGGAGATACAATTGTCCAATAGAATTGTGACATCTGTTAGGGTAATATTAATATCATTTTTACCCTTAATTACCCTATTTACTTTTAACCGTGGTAAATAGAATTAAAAAGTTTCTATTCACCAAAAATTAGTTTTTATCTTATTGAACCACATTTAAATCCTTGGTTTTTACAGTGTCTCTTGGATTTTTTAATTTCCACTCACATAAGCGGTAAAATTATGTTTTATGTGAATTTGAAAATTCTCCAAAGAGGTGGGTAAAAGACGGTGAAAATTTCAATAAATATTTTATATATCTAAAACAATTATAAACTGACTCAATAGGATTAAATTGAAATTATATAGATATTATGTATCTATTTTGACATAAAATAAAAAAATAAATAATTATGTAAATAAAAATTCGGTTTTAAACTATAACTTAGTGTTTTTCACTATTCTTCAAAAATTAGAATTTTTCTGAAAAATACCAAAAATTTACCTTAAGATAATTTTGATATTCAGAATCCAATAATGAATTATACTTTACCAATTTCAAAACAAATAAGTTGCATTTACTAATTGAAAATTAATTCCCGCTGTCAAAACCAAAAGGCGTATTTTTAAGAAATAATAACTATCAAATGTTTGACACTTCTTCATGTCCAATTTCAATGTGAAATTATTTACAACGACCATCATTGGTTTAAATGGTAAAAATATAATCTATTTATACTTCCAAAGCATTAAAATTTATAATTTAACAATATAAATTATTTTGATTAAAAAGGTTGTTTTCTGTAAAAATATAGTATTTTTTACTATTCACCCTAACATGAAAGTTATCAGAAAAACACCAAAACATTATTGAAACCAAATTCTTATGTCCCAATTCTGAAGAAATTGTTTATTTTGTCAAATTTAATATATAAAAGTTTCAAATATTGGATTTAAAAAGGCTTCACCATTAAAAGGCGGTAAAATTGCATTTTTTAAAAAATACATCTTCTATCTGAAAAAATGTATTTTTTCTTACATTATGTCTAACAAACTCATTATATGGATTCTAAAATTATATGGAATAAATAAATTTCAAAATTCAGTTAATACTATTCATAACCGCTTTTGAATGTCTAGTTTGGTAAGTCATGGTGCACGAGAACATGATGTTGCGTGTAGTGCAAGTTATTGAATTACTTTGAAGAAAAAACGTACTATGAAATCTTGGGGTCTTACATTATTCTCTCATTCCATAAATTTCATCCTTGCAATTTGAAATTTTTTTCAAAAATAAAAAGTTTAAAATAGGAAATACCTTTGGGAAAAACCACATTAGAAATTAGGTTATAAAATTTAGTCTTAATAAGAGGAAAAGGGGAATGAAAAATTCCCCACCAAATTATGATATCAATTATGAGAACATTGGTGAAAATTAGAGACACATAATTGGCGGGAAAACGTAAATATTTACCGGGAGTGATTGAGGTCATCAATAAAAACATGTTTAAAATTGAGGGCCTTAAATTCATCAATCTATGATGATTTAAAATATCATCAGTTCAACAAAACATATGGAATTATGGCAACACATTTTTGGTTTTAATATCCCTTCACTAAAGTATAAGAATTAATTTCCTCATAGAATAATAGAAGATGAAAAATATATACATGACAATTAGAGTCCCATCCGTTAACTAATTTCTACCACAAACTCTTCCTTCACTCTAAAAGATAATAAAACATAAAAATAATATTCTATTTATCCCATACATATAGGGTTCAAAAAAATGAATTTATAATTCATCTACTAGAATGTTTTTTAAATAAAACTACATTATTCAATCGAGGACATCACGTGGGCCAGTGGTAGGTGACACACCCTTGTCTCACTTCAGTTGTGGGTTCATGTCTCATGGCCTTGTCAGACGTGACGGGTTGCCGCCTGACCTCCGGGTTGTCCTTTTTATGGAAATCCAAAAATAACATTAACAATAGTATCCAATTTCATACATAAACCATTCCAACCTTTAGAATTATCCAAAATACTTATATCCAAACTCTCAGTCCAAAGTTTATAAGGATGTTAAACATAATTATGATCCTTTTTTTCCATGTTATAACATGTGAACTCCTTCATCGTGTATTATTTTACAACACTGCAACATCCTGAGTTACCAAAATCAACTATCTCTTATTCCAAAATCACTAATTCATTATCATAACCATATTAAGGATTACCTTTCCATCAACCATTTATTTTTTTTTTAAAAAGTAGCTTACTATTATGTCAATTTTCTCAGAACCATATAATCTCAAATACTCAATAAAATAGTACTGCAGTACATTCCTTATTTATATCTATATTCATGCAACCTGTATACTGTTTATACAACACTCAAATGAAATAATTCTATAATAAAAATATAAGAACACTAGTCATTCTTTTTCGTCTAAGGTAGTATCATAACATTATTATTATCCAATAACATCATCTGTGGTATACTCTTATGAATGAGACATTAATTCGCGTAGTGTCTCAATGCCTAAAAGATGAAGCATTTTACATTTGAAAACTTTTTCTAACTCATTCAATAACATACCTGGTTTCCTTTTTCTCCGCAATAATAACAAACTAACATTCCCTTCTATCATTTACCTAGGTGACTCATTCCACATTTATCACATACTGGAAAATACTTCTTTCCCTTATTCCCTTTATCCATCTTTCTTTATACCATCCTTTTCTTCTCTGGCTTCCCTTCAAAGACATAGGATTCAGAGAATTATTTACTTATCTTATTGACACATGATACAGTTTATTCATATGTTGAGAATACATGGTAGACTATTTTACTTCTAAATTTCGGCTTAATAATATGAAGGATATGATCATTCTTACTATTTGGATCATATGTATTGCTAGAGTTCACATTCCTTCCTTTGGGAGCATTTTCTATACAATGGAATACACTAGGTAACTTTATGAATTGCAATGAATAATTCAAAAATTGTAAAATACCTAACATATCTTCAACATTTTAGGGATATAATCCAAAAAATATATTTTCTTTGAGGAGATATATACTCGTAAATACTAAATAATTATTTTTAAAAAAAATGAGAATTATCCAAAGCATATCCACAGGGAGTGTCATAACCAATAGTGTAGCAAGGCCCGTTTTCGTGCACCAGTTCCCGTTTGAGTCTATCTCAAATTCGTGTTTTAAGGTTTTACACCTAGGTTCATCTATGCCAGTGTCGCATCTACCTGCTCGTATCCAGACATGGATGTATTGCATTGAAAACTCACAAAATCACTACATTACCAAAATTCTAGGAAGTTTGTCTATACTAATCATCAACGTCTATCTAAGGGAAATGTGCTCTAATGAGAGTTAATATAAATCTAGTTTTCAATTTTATTGATAAACTTCATCTGATACCAACTGTAACGCCCCGACCGCAGTTACCCAGAGTCGGTGCATTATTACATATCATCGGCATGATTACAAGGAATCATGTCCCAAAGGACTGATCAGTTTAGTAGTCTTGGTAAATAAATTACACACATTAACATTACATTACAATTTGAAACATAAAACACAGCATAGACAGTTCTTTCAGAATTCCATTTTTTACTATAGATAAACCCTGCATACAATCATAATACACTTCTTCGAATACTGGTAAAATAAAACTTATGAAAGGGGTGAGCTCAGATGCCCAGTAAGGGTAAATAATTTATAGGAAGATATAAAAATTTAAGGCACGGTTTGTAATAAAAAATCCTTTTAAACATAAAAATTAACATAATATGGTAAAAATAAATGAAAAATTACCATATAAACATGCACATGGATATTCTACTCGTCGAATAATCACATGTAATAACTAATTTCATAATTATGGAATGCCTAATACCGGACATCATTACCACATAGTCAAGGCCTCATTCTAAGACTATAAAATTTATTTTTCAAGGCCTTATAGCAAGATACTAGTTTGTCTCATGAGACCTACCAATGCATCGATGAGTTATAGAGGGCTCCACCCGTCACATACTAAGTCTACTGCATTCCCCATATGAATAGTTGAAACCTAACATAAACATTCGTATTAAAATTAGAATACGAAATGTCAATACATTAACCGTAAAACATGAATGCTATAAAATTAGAAAATACACAGTAAAAAATATCACAACTCATTCAACACAACATGGAATATTGTATTATAATAAATCAGCCTCAATCAAAAATAATATCCAGTAAAGGATGCTGACATAGTTAAAAATGATGAGTAAAAAATTTTGAGAGACATATCATTTTTGGTAAAATCATTTAAAAGTCACAAATTTAAAAATGAAGTAATTTAAAAGAGATTTTTAAATCAATGTGTCCCATACCACTTTGAAACTTTTGAAAAGAATTATCATTTCAAAAATATTCATGTCCATATAAATAAATATATAAAATAATTTTGAAAAAATGGGAATTAATTAATAAGATTTAGAAAGATAAAACTTTAAAACATTTAAAATTATGATCTAGATAAAGTGTACCTTTCATAAATCTTTAAAATATTCATTTTGAAATCATTTTTATAAAAAATGGTAATGGATGATAAAAATTTCCCAGTAAATACTTACCCATAAACAATCTCTGATAATAATGAGATTGAGGAATTAACCCTTACCAATTTAGTAACATACGAAACATACACCCCATGAAAGAGGTATCATAAAATGAATATGTAAATACACATAAATTAAATTTTATTACACAAAGAATACAATTATGGGAAATAAATACACCACATAAAAGGTAATAGTGGCCATATGTCACGAACCTCACGGGAATAAGGAGTGAGATGAAAACCCCTTACCTTGCACTTTCCTTTGGTCGAGGGTACGTTTAACCTCTTGTATGAAGACTATAGTATGTTATTAAATTAAAATAGAACCATATTAGTATTTATTATTTCATAAATTATTCATTTATTAATTTATACTACCCATTTAATAATAATTTCTATGTTAAATTTAAATTTCTGTTAATAATCACTTTCTTTATCGTACATGGTTTAACTTGATACTCGTGATTGTATCATTTAGAACAAGATTTAAATACTTCCAGAATATAAAAAATTATTTATATATCATATATATTTATAATATAAATATTTATAAAAGAAATATATTTGAAATGAAAAACACTGTTTATGGAGACGGTAGTCCGTACATACGCATAAACATTGTTTCCATCTTCATATCATGTTGAACAGAACTAAGTGAATCAGATATATTTATGTACATATACATAAATATATATATTAATATATATATATCACCAATAGCATTATTATGTCATATATTACATACTTATTAGTAATATATTTTTTTTTATAATTGTCGATTAATGGTGAACGTGGAAATGAATCTCATCGCGTCGTGGAGAGGGTAATCTGTTTGTATGCACGAACGACAATATCATTTCCTTAAACGTGTGGAATTGGATGGTATATTAATTTTTCAGAGACATTAGAATGTTATTTTCATTATTTATATACATATTACTTATTATTATATCCATCTAAATAACATGGTGTTGAATCACAAATTACTCCATGGCGTGGAGACGGTAAGCCGTACGCACACACGCATGGTGACATTATCATTCATAAAATGGATAGAATAATGAATATAGTTTTTACATATTTATAATAACTTCAAATTATATATAAGATAATGGAGATATTTTTTTTAGAATGTAAATAACAAAGAAATAAAAACTGGAAAATGAAAGGATCTGGAAAGAGATGGTGGTGAAATTATTACCACTTCCTCAAGCTATTCCTTTTGATTTGATCAATAGGGCTCATTAATTTGGAACTCATCGTAAATAAATTCCTCTAGGATAAATTTAGGATAGTTGGGAAGATATTTGGGTAGATTTGGGCCGAGTAAAATGGCTTTGGAGGTGTGAAATTAAGATAAGGGGAAGTGCCCTTTTATAAGAGCGGTGAGGGGCACCTTAAGAAAAGCTAGAAATATTATTTTATAATAAAATCATTTTCGGTTTCTAAAGGATCAAAATCAGATTATTTAAAGGATAAGGTGGGTATGGGTCGAAAACAACTCAACCAATAGGTTTAAGATAGGTTTGGGGCACTATATTAACCTTAGCTTTTAGATTTAACTCTTAGTTAATAATTTTACATTTACCATGTCTCATTGTATTTTTATAGTATATGGTTAATAAAAAAACTATATTCTTCTAATAGAACCACAATTGGTTCATTAATTTCATATATATTATTATATAAAGACTATTATATCAATTAATAATATAATTTTTTTTAATTACTATTTTATGTCAATTTCAACACTATTTGGTATTTGATTTTTTGTTAAAATAATAAAAGCATGATTACTTCAATAAAAATACAATTAAACAATCCTAGCATGTCATAGTAAACTAGAAAATTTTTGGACGTCATAAATACATTTAAATTATATTTATTTTAATATTTATAATACCATTTAATTGATTCATTCATTAATAAGGTAATTACTGCCTCATCATTGTGTCCTTAATAAATTTAATTATTTCATCTATAAAAATTATAAATAAAATACCATTAAGTTGGAATGCTTTTTATATTTATAATTAATATTTATAGTCTAATTTATCTTATTTATAACCCTACATTAAAAATGGTTTAGTTAATAAACATTGATTTTAACTCTTTTAACTCTAATTTAAATAAAATAATAATAAATTTCTTAATCTAATCCAAGTGGACCTAAATGATAATATATTATTCCTACGGTTTCTTTTGGTCCATATACACTTTTCCAATATAATTAGGACATGTGTTAGGGTAATGTTAATATCATTTTTACCCTTAATTTCCCAATTTTACTTATAAACGTGGTAAATAAAAGTTAAAAGTTATTATTCACCAAAAATTGTATTTATCTTATTAGTCCACATTTTACTCTTTGATATTAACTGTCTCTCTCAGATTTTTGAAATTCCACTCACAGAAGCGGTAAAATTAAGTTTTATGTGAATTTGCAAATTATCCTAGGTGGTGTGTAAAAGCCGGTGAAAAGCTAATTAAAATTTTTATATATCTAAAATTACTATTAACTGACTCCAATGAATTACATTTACTTTATATAGTTATTATGTATCTATTTTGACATAAAATAAAAATAAAATAAATAATTATTTTCATAAACGTTCAGTTTTAAACTATAACTCAGTGTTTTTCAGTATTCGTCAAAAATTAAATGTTTTTAGAAAATACTAAAAAATTACCCTAAGCTATTTTTGATAATCCGAATTCAATAATGAAGTCTATTTTTTAAAATTCAAACAATAGAAGTTTCATTTATTAATTTAAAATTAATTCCCGCTATCAAAACCAAAAGGCGTATTTTTAAGAAATAAGAACTATCAAACGTTTAACACTTGTTTATGTACAATTTCAATGTGAAATTACTGACAATGACCATCATTTAATTAAATGGTAAAAATATAATCTATTTAAACTCCCAAACCATTAAAATTTATAATTTAACACTATAAATTATTTTGATTCAAATGGTTGTTTTCATTTAAAATATAGTATTTTTTACAATTCTTCCAAATATTAAAGTAATCAGAATTACACAAAAACTATATTGAAACAAAATTATTACCTCTCGATTCTAAAGAAGAATTTAATTTTGTCAAATTGAATATATAAATGTTTCACATATTGGATTTAAAAAAATTTCACCATTAAAAGGCGGTAAAATTGATTTTTTTTAAAAATAATACTTTTATCTGAAAAATATGTATTTGTTCTTAGATTATGTCTAAGAAACTCATAATACGGATTCTAAAATTATTAGTATTATATAAAGTTCAATATTCAGTTAATACCATTCATAACCTCTATGGAACGACTACTTTATTATGTCATGGTACGCTTGAACTTGGTGTTGCGTGTAGTAAATGTTATTGAATTACTTTGAAGAAATAACATACTATGAAATCTTGGGGTGTTACACCTGTCTTGTAGATGAAAGTGGTTGCTTGTTTATCATGGTAGGATCATAGAATATACATTTAATTCTCCTTATTTATTGTGATTTTACAGATGACCATGACTCAATTATTTAATGTGTCAATAACTACTCATGAGGTTCATTTTTTACATTAGTACATAGTGGGGATTCTAATCAACCAGGACAATGCCTATATGGATATACATCTTTTTTTAGGTGTTGTGGATCTATTGTGAGACACTCAATGACTGGGATGATGCTATGGTCCTTTTTCACAGTTGGCATAGTGATCCTCGAAGGTCGACACAATGTGTGTGTGTGTGTGTGGTCATCGGAGCCCTTTTTGGTGTTTTTATTTTGGGAATGGTTATGTGGTATATTCCTTTATGTTGTGGTATAATTTTCAAATTATCAGATAGGATTGGATCCTTGGTTTTGGTATTTTTGTATTATTTTTATAAGAGAGACACTAGAGGTGGTTTTTTCACATCCTTATTACAAGTGATGTTTGGAATGGATCATATTTTACACCCCCATGATTTTCATCCGCTTTTGATATGACATAGATATAGGTGATTGGGCCTAGTTATCAACAGTGAGATGTTGCTTTTTTGGGTGGGGGAGAGATCCTAGTTACCTATTTTTACGTGGCATTGGTCTTTGTAGTCGGTGCCTTGTGGCTTTTAACGGTGACCTTTCATAGTGTTCAACTGTGGTGTTTGTGTGTTGGCTTGTGTGATGCACTAGTGGGTATTTGAGAACTTTTGAAAATGATGAATGATGTTTTCATCCATTTCTGGGAATATTCCTCATTGGATTCCATTTTTTAGATAATGGTCACTCGTGTTATGGTACTTCATCCTTTTGGTTTGTTTTAAGAGGGGATTGCTCATTAATGGGATTATCCTAGGAAATGGTTCTATAGATAGGATGTGGTTGATGGTATGAGATAGATCAGAAGCATGAGAGGTTTTTAAGGGTATTTATTTCATGGCATGAATGATAAATTTTGGTGGAGGCTATACCATTGTTGTTAAACTGATATGCTTTTTGTGTTAATCACATGATGATGTCTGGATATATTAAGATTAAAATCCAATTGAGTGATGATTATTAGATGTAACTTGTGATTTCAATAGGAAAAACTAGTTTCCTTTAGTTTTGTATTTATAGAAATGGACTATGTGTAAATGATCTTAGGATAAATTTTTAATTGTTCATAGAAAATAAGTTTTTGTTTATTTGGTTATGGTCTTAGTAAATCTCCCTTTGTTTTTTGAAAGAATCATAGGTGCCCATCAATTGGTGATATAGGAATATGGGATAAACATGGCCAGAATATAGGGCCAGTGAGATGAGGATTTTTATTTTGAGACATATTAGAGATAGAATAATGTTTTGTGGTTGGGGTACATAGTATTGTGTAATGGACATGTTTGTATGGGATCATAGAGGAATAGGATGGTTGTGGAACAAAATTTCATTTATCATGTGAATTTGAAACTGTTGGAGTGTATGCCCGATGTGATATAGTTATGCAGGGAGTCATGTTATGGATGTAAACTGATGGGGGTTTGATGAGGTTAATTTTGGGAAGGTAATCATAGGGACATTGGATGATTTTATAGAGGAATTCATAAAAATATAAATATGGGATCTTAGTTTAAAGATGATCATGCCAAATATCTTTTTATCTTCTGTACTATGCTGAGAGAGTATTAGAAAAATACCTTCCAATCTTAATAATGTTTTGGGATTGGTAAAAGTCCCCTTGTGAATTTGTCTAGCGAATATATTTATGTGATGTAATATGGTTGGTTGTGCACACCTGGTATTCTATGAATATGGTCATTGTCATGAATTTGAAATTGGATAATTTGATAAGTACTTTTCTCAAAATACCTATATATCTAATAGTTATCAATAAATTTTCCACTCTTATGAGAGTGAGATGGACACATATAATTCATTAGTTCAATAGTGAGTGGGGTTTAGGCCATGATTTGTATCGATTCATGAGTGTTATTATGATGAAAAAATATTATAATGGGGGGTTATGTGTAAGTTATGGAGGTGTGACCCTCATGATGAATGGGTTATAGGTCTGTTGTACTAAAAATTGGTCTCTCATGGTGGAATGGTGATTCAGTTGGGGAACTATTGATGTGAACAATTAAATTAAGTAATGAATATCTACATGAAATTGTTTGTGCTGAAATATCAAGTAAATAATTGGATTATCCGTTCAGTTAGTTACCTAAAGTAATCTAATGTTGTATTGTCTGCAGTATATTAGTGGTGTCATAGTTGATAAGGATAGTTTTGGGTTACTGGAGAATCTGACTATGGAATCATAGTGGAAGTCATGTATTGAATCTTCTAGGAATGATTGGGTGATTATGAAATATCTCAGAGCATAGAGACATTGTGAATAACTAAGATGATGATTTACTAGTAGTTGGACATAGGTTGGCCTGAGATAGTCTGAATAGATTTATTATTTTTATCAAATACGATATGTATTGAATCACACATGATGTGTGGTTTTTGAAAATGGTAAATGTATTTTTGAAACTAAATTAGGATTTTTTTCAAATGACATGTTCCATGATTTTTATGGAAATTTGTTTTATGTCCACTCAAGTAGGTTTTTATAATGAGGATGTGACAATGTTTTTTAGTATTCTCTTTGGTCTTGAGTGAGAACTATTAGGAATTGTGTGAAGCCCTTTTTGGGTAATTGTTTTAGGCTCCTTCAGTCTATTCTGATGGTGTAGGTTCCTAGTATTAAAATTTATAGGTTATATGTTATTTCATTAGGTGGAGATCACCATATATTTGAACTATGATCGAGAGATCCCAAAAAAAAATTCTCCATTGGATGTGGTCGATTAAGAGGTCTATGTGTGATTTTTTTGACGATGAGTATTGTCTTGGGTTGTGTTCTATTGACATCCTTGAGTAGGAGGTTATGCTTTGGTAATGCTTTAGTAATTTATAAAATCAATGAATTCATCGACTATAACTAATGACTGACATAGGTTGTGTAGTGTGAATTTATAAACACGATGACTTATGATGCACAATATTTATTATTGTAGGGACGATGTAAGATCACACATCATTATGATTTTAATATTATATAATTAATTTCAATATTCCATTATGGGATGGTTTATATTTTATTCATGGATCCAAATATATTTTCAAGAGTGTTAATTCTTCAAAGTAATGTTTTGAGATGCGCAATGAATCCCAATATGTAATGAGAATGTTCTAATGAGCTTACAAATCATTTGATTTTGGATATTTTTATATATTTTACTAGGTTTATGGTTATTGTTTCATATTTTATTAGAATCCTTGTAATACCTTGATGATAAGATGGATTCCAATTCAATTTAAACTTATCTCAGTGTAGATATTAAATTGGAACTGGGTTATAGGAAAATAAGTCAGTAAATAGGAGAAATCTTCAGAGGTGTGGGAGATTATAAGATTAGGAACATTGTTGGCATTATTTTATTTGAAAAACTATACACCATTGTGATGTTGGTTATACTAAATGTTTACATTTTCTATTCACAATTTGTCCAACTGTGTGCTAAACTATGTTGGTGGTATATCCATGGAAAGTGAAAACTGCAAGATTGGTGCACAATTTAAAAAACCATACATCTTCCCATAATGTAATTAAATTGTGATTTTACCAAAATACCCCCTAGGTTATTTATACGAATCCAACCCATTTCTCCCCCTTCTATTGTAACGCCCCGACCCCAGCTACCCAGAGTCGGTGCATTACTTCGTAACATTGGCATGATCACAAAAGATCAAGTCTCGAATGACCGATTAGTTTAGTGGCCTTGGAAACACTAGATATATTCATAAATGTTACATTACATCATAAAGTGAAAAACTAATAACAAATTCTTCATAGTGCACACTCATATCCTCTTCTGACTATCCCTGCAGGTCATTCATAAAATACTTCTTCACATCCTGGAAAATATTAAAACATTGAAAGGGGTGAGCTCCGATGCTCAGTAAGGATAACAATATTGCGGAAGCTTTCATAAATAAACATAAACATTTAAGGCAATGTATAACTAAAACAAATGCATTTTAAACTTGAACATCAACATAATATGGAAAAAGTAAAATGAGATAAAGCCATTTACTTCTTCACATGGATATTCTACTGGTCGAATAATCACATGCAATATCAATAACCACTTTCATAATGATGGAATCCATAATGGCAGACTATCATAACCACATAGTCAAGGCCTCGTGCCAGGACCACAAATAAGATTTTTTCAAGGCCTCATGCTAATACACTAGTTTGTCTCAAGAGACATGCCGATGCATCGAGGAGCTATAGCGGGCACCACCCGTCACTTATTAAGTCCAATGCATTCCTCATATGAATAGGTTTAAACATATCATACACCATAACATAATCGTATCACATGAATCATGCATAAATGAAACATAACATTTCCACATTTTAATCAAAAGATTTCAATACAACACATTGATATAAAAAAATGCTTTCAATACCATTTTCAATACCAAAATAAAATAAAGTTAAAACTTTGTATTTATTTTTCATTAAAAAAGTGATGGCTTGTAGAGGAATCCGAAACTCAAATAATGGTCATGGCGGCGGATAAGTCGTTGTCGCCGCATATGTACGGAATGAAAAACATTACCTTTTTTTCGTTTAGTAAAACGCTTCGTATAAAAAGATTCCTTTTGAATAAACTTAAAAGTCATAGGGGTTTATACACCGTATAAAAGAAAGTTGTGTATAAAACCAAATATACCTCAATGAAAGGAGATTGAGACGAAGTCCTTAAAAAGATAAAAAATAAAATATATCTATTATGTGTATTCACTATAGGTACACATAAAGCAATTAAAAATACAAAATAGGACATAATAACATCATGACATAATTTGAAAGTAGGAGATTAACCCAAATAATGAAAATTGTGTTAAGAAGGTCCCTTACCTCGTGTCTGACTTGACTCAACCATTCTTTAACCTCCTGAATAATAAACTAGAGTTAATATATACCTTATTAAGAACCATTTTAAATTTCAGTATCCTTATTATATCACTTATTACAATGATATTAACATTATGTAATTATTTAAGTTAATAACGGTCGTTTTGTCGATCTTTGGTACTTGAGTCAACAATGAACTTCTTATAATTACAAGTTGTTTATGTGGTATAATATCCATTGTCTCCAGAATTATATTAATGATTTAGATTTCAAATATATCTTATATATCCAGTATATACATTCATTTATAATATTACGTAACATTTAGAGGTAAGAAATGAAATGCACCGTTCATGGAGACGGTAAGCCGTACGTACGCATGAACGCTACTTTCATTTCAATTTCATATTTAATGGAATGAAATCATAATGATATAAATGTATAATATAATTCCAGTATAATATAGTGTATAATACCATTTACTCCATCCTTTATACATCCCACATATGGCACTAACGATTCAAATCACTTTGAGGGGGCGGTAGTCCGCACTTCCTAAAATGAAATTATCGCGTTTTACCCATAATAGAAATCATAATGTATGACATAAATGAGAAATACAGAAGCATAAGTAAAACATAAAAATATTATATATCATATATAAAAATAGTGACATCTTAATGGCCACCATTTAAGGTGTTATATGAGTGTTGAACAATCATCATTTCGTGAGGCAGAAATTCGCCATCCACAGAAACTGTATGTTCATTAACCATTAGATGTAGGTGTGTGTAAGTGTTGCTCGATTCCTTCTTATAACAACATCCTAGTATATTCAGGATACTGGTTTTTTTACAAAAGAAATGAATAAAAAGAGTTTAGGGGGTTGGAGAAGAAAAATAAAACAAAACAACATTAGAGAAGACATGACCTCAAAATCGGGTAACTCTTTTTGATTTGATCCAAAGGCTTCCTTGGGAAGAGTTCTTCCCAAAGTGAGGCTTCTAGGAGTAAGAGGGGGATGTTGGGAGAGTATTTGGGCAGAGTTTGGCCGAACCAAAAGGCTTGAAAGTGTGAATAAGGTGGTAGAGGTGGGGGCCTTTTATAAGAGGAGAGGAGGGGCTCTTTTGGAAAGATTGAAATGTTACATTATTATACAATGATTTTAGGATTCTAAAGGTCTCACACTTATATAATTCGTTTCTAAGGTGATAAGGGTTCGAAATATACCCATCCAATAGTCTTTGGAAAAGTGTAAGCCTTGGAATTTACAATATCTTTTCATTTTATTAAAATCATTAAATAATGAGGTCATCGCTGCATCATAATGATGTTATAAATAATTTAATTTATATAATGTCTAAAAATTATTAAAAAAATACTATGATATAGGAAATCTTTTTATATTTCTAATGAATATTTATAGTTAAAATTTGGACTTGTGTAACCCCACTTAAAAATTGTTTTAGTAAAACAACTCATGTTTGTATCAATTCAATTTTAACATAAAATAAATATATATTAATGTCATTTTCCAACTAAAGTGGCTCCATGGGGTCCCCAAGATGACCCATGGGTTGTCTTGGTCGGCCATGACTCATCAAATAGGATTAGGACAAGTGTCAAGCTCATCTCATATTATTAAAACATTATTTTTACCTTAAACTACACTAATTACCTCTAATTGCGATTAAGAACATAAAAGATACTATTCACCAAAAAATTATTTTGATCTCATTGAACCACATTTTACTTCTTAATGACAACCATGTATGTCGTATTTTTGAAAATCAAATCACATAAGTGGTAATATTTCATTTAAACAAAAAATCAGTTATTTAACTACCACTTAGTGGTTTCACTATTCATCAAAAAATTGAAGTTTTTCAGAACAATGCCAAAATTTCACCCTAAGATATAATTGATATTCCAAATTCAAAAATGATGTCTATTTTAAAAATTTCCAAAAATATAAGTTGCATTAATTAATTTTATAATTAATTCCCGCTGTTACAACAAATAGCGTGTTTTTAAGAAACAATTTATATCAAAAGATTGGCAATTGTTTATATCCAATTTCAATGTTAAATTAATTCTAATGACCACCTTTGGATAAAATCGTAAAAATATATTCTAATTATACTTTAAAACCACTAAATAGTATAATTTATCACTATAAATTATTTTGATTAAAAAAGTTGTTTTAAAGTAATTTTCACTATTCATAAAAATTGGAAGTTCTCAGAAAATTACAAAAAATTCAACTTTGGATAATTTCGATATTACGAATAAAAAAATGAAGTCCATTTTGAAATATAAAATTTATATAATTTTAAAAGGTGGTTATTACTATTCATAATAGCTACTTTGATTAGTCGCGGTGTTTTAGAACTCGAAGTTGCGTACAATGCAAGCTATTGCATTATTGAATGAGAAGCGTATCGTGGAAGCTAGGGGTGTTAGATTATCCCCTCCTTCAATAAATTGCGTCCTCGCAATTTGAATTTTTTTTTTTGAAAATAAAAGGTTGAAAAGAGAAAATACCTTTGAGGAAAACCCATATCAGAAATATGGTTAATAAATATATAACATTATAAGAAAGCAAGATAAGTACAAAGGTCACCCGATATAGCCCATTCTAGGATTCTATGAAAATATGGATATGGAGGAGAAACAAACCATCATGATCTGATGAAGATTTATAGAAAACAGGATTAGGAGAAAGTTTAACTACATGAAAATCACAAACTTGTGATTGGTTAAACGGCCATTGAATCCCCAGTTGGAAAAGTTAACCGAAACCATTTTTGTTTTAAGTTACCTTTTATAATGTTGAGGAATTTATTTAGGAGATTTACTAAGAACGTAAGGGAATATACATACTTGTTATGTATACTTTCATTCATTAATAAATTTTTACCACAAACCCAACTTTTACTCCAAATGGTAACGGAACTCAAAAATATTCTATTTATCCTAATTGTATAAGGTTCCAAATGTTAAGACATGCCATTTAGATTAGTAAAATTATTTTGTAATAACCAGGGACTTCCTGTAGGCTAGTGGTAGGAAATAAAGGCATGTCGCACTATGATTGTGGGTTCGATTCCTACAGCTTTGTCCGACGCGACGGGTTATGCCCCACCCTGCAGGTTGTCCTTTTCCTAAAACTATAGTATCATAATATTCCAAAAAATCTTCATAAATTTTTTAACCTTAAACATTACTATCCAAAGATCAACTTAATCCACTCCAACCTTTATAATTATCCAATATACCTCTGTCCAGACTTTCTCTAAAAGGTCTCTTAATTCCAAAATCAATTTATCAGATTCCCCAAACAAAGTAAATTTTCTCTTATTGTCACATACTAAAAATATAATTACCTTCATCATATTAAAACCTTACTGAAATCAACAAGTACTGCAGTACAATACTTATATATATATATATATCACATTATTCTAATAACCAGAATATAATCCATGAGTCGAAAAGAACTAATACATTAGTTATTCTGCTTCAACTGTAGTAATAGCATAAGATTGTCCTTGATCCCTTGGCCTTTTCTGAGGTAAGTTTCCCTGACGCTTAGGACATTAATTTGCATAATGACCCATTTCTCTACAATTGTAGCATTAAACTTTGATATCCTCTTTCTTTCCCTTGCAATCACGAGCCTGGTGACCCTTTTCTCCACATTTATAACAAACTCCAATTCCTTTTAGGCAAGTACCAGGGTGATTCTTCCCACAATTATCACATAATGGAAAATCCTTCTTTCCCTTTTTCCCTCTATCTGTCTCTTGTTCCACCGTTCTCTTCTTCTCTTACTTTAATTTGTTGTCATAAGACTTAGAGAATTCCTTTTCTGTCTTGATAGCACATGAGACAATATCTTCGTATGTTGAGAAAGATTGTGATACTAAAGCTCGACGGAGAAATTGTTTTAACCCATCAAAGAAACGATCAATCTTACTCTTTGGGTTATGTATATAATCGGCAGCATGCCTCGCTAACCTTGAAAAGTAAGCGTCATACTTTGCGACATTCTCATCCTCCTTCTGCCTCAGACTCAGAAATTGCCTTTCCATATCTGCTCGATGGTCACGAGGAAAGTATTTTTCTAAGAAAATATCTTCGAACTCCCTCCATTCCATATTCAATACGTCATCATCTTCCTTTGTGTTTTGAATCAGCGACCACCACTGATCGGCATCTCCAGTGAGGCGGTAAACTGCCATGACAACCTTCTCCCTTTCAATACTACCTAAGGCATGTAATATTTTCTCTAAGAAATTTATCCATTGCTCAGCTACTATAGGATTTGTACTCCCATTGAAGGTTGGTGGTTGTTGCCTCATGAAACGGTCTAGCATTGATCCTCCACGTTGTGGATCAGGGTGCTCCATACGAGTAAGGTTATTATTCATAACCTGTGTGAGTTGTCCCAGTACGGTGAGAAGCAGATCAGCACCAGTTGTATCACTAGCTCCACCATAATTATCTTAAGTAGGAGGGCAATCCCTACACGGAGTGCATGCATTGATACGGTTTCCATTCCTTCCACTAGGAGCCATTTCAAAACAATGGCATAAACTAGAATAGTTTATGAATTAAAATACATAATTCCATACTTGTAAAACACTTAACATAAATTGAACTAATTATGGATATAATCCATAATTATAAAAAAAATTCATTGAGGAAGTATATACTCATAACCCTTCATAGTGGTTTGTAAAGAAAATGGGAATTATCCTAAGAATATCCCCCGGGAGTGTCGTAACCAAGAGTGCAGCAAGGCCCGTTGTCGTGCACCAGTTCCCGTTCGATTCTAGCTCAAAGCGGTGTTTTCGGGTTTTACCCCTAGGTACATCTGTGCCAGAGCCGCCTCTACCTGTTCGTATCTAGACAGGGATGTATTTCTCGGAAAACTCACAAAATCTCTACAATAATAAAATTCTAGGAAGTTATTCTTTACTAATCCTCAAAGTATATCTTTGGGCTATGTGCTCTAATCAGATTTTATCTAAATCTAGCTTCCAAGGTTAGTACTAAACTGCCTCTGATACCAACTATAATGCCCCGACCCCAGCTACCTAGAGTCGGTGCATTACTTCGTAACATTGGCATGACCACAAAAGATCAAGTCTCAAAAGACCTTTTAGTTTAGTGGCCTTGGAAACACTAGATACATTCATAAATGTTACATTACATCATAAAGTAAAAAAACTAATAAAAAAGTCTTAATGGTCCACACTCATATCCTCTTATGACTATCCCTGAAGGTCATACATAAAATAATTCTTCACATCCTGGAAAATATTAAAACATTGAAAGGGGTGAGCTCAGATGCTCAGTAAGGATATCAATATTGCGGAAGCTTTCATAAATAAACATAAACATTTAAGGCAATGTATAACTAAAACAAAAGCATTTTAAACTTGAACATCAACATAATATGGCAAAAGTAAAATGAGATAAAGCCATTTACTTATTCACATGGATATTCTACTGGTCGAATAATCACATGCAATATCAATAACCACTTTCATAATGATGGAATGCATAATGCCAGACTATCATAACCACGTAGTCAAGGCCTCGTGCCAAGACCACAAATAAGATTTTTTCAAGGCATCGTGCCAAGACACTAGTTTGTCTCATGAGACCTGCCGATGCATCGAGGAGCTATAGTGGGCTCCACCCATCACTTATTAAGTCCAATGCATTCCTCATATGAATAGGTTTAATCATATCATAAACCATAACATAATCGTATCACATGAATCATGCATAAATGAATCATAACATTTCCACATTTCAATCACAAGATTTCAATACAACACATTGATATAAAAAAATGCTTTCAATACAATTTTCAATACCAAAATAAAATAAAGTTAAAACATTGTTTTTATTTTTCATTAAAAAAAGTGATGGCTTGTAGAGGAAGCCGAAACTCAAATAATGGTCATGGCGGCGGAGAAGTCGTTGTCGCCGCATATGTACAGAAATAAAAACATTCCCTTTTTTCCGTTTAGTAAAACGCTTCGTATAAAAAGATTCCTTTTGAATAAACTTAAAAGTTAAAGGGTTTTATACACTGTATAAAAGAAAGTTGTGTATAAAACCAAATATGCCTCAATGAAAGGAGATTGAGACGAAGTCCTTTAAAAGATCAAAAATAAAAAAGATCTATTATGTGTATTCACTATAGGTACACATAAAAAAAGTAAAAAATACAAAATATGACATAATAACATCATGACATAATTTGAAAGTAGTAGATTAACCCATAGAATGGAAATTGGGTTAAGAAGTTCCCTTACCTCTTGTCTGACTTGACTCAACCGTTCTTTAACCTCCTGAATAATAAACTAGAGATAATATATACCTTATTAATAACCATTTTCAATTTCATTATCCTTATTATATCACTTATTACTATGATATGAACATTATGTAATTATTTAAGTTAATAACGGTCGTTTTGTCGATCTTTGGTACTTGAGTCAACAATAAACTTCTTATAATTACAAGTTGTTTATGTGGTAGAATATCCATTTTCTCCAGAATTATATTCATGATTTAGATGTAATATATATCTTATATATCTATTATATACATTCATTTATAATATTACGTAACATTTAGAGGTAAGAAATGAAATGCACCGTTCATGGAGACGGTAAGCCGTACGTACGCATGAACGCTACTTTCATTTCAATTTCATATTTAATGGAACGAAATCATAATTATATAAATGTATAATATAATTCCAGTATAATATAGTGTATAATACCATTTACTCCATCCTTTATACATCCCACATATGGCATTAACGATTCAAATCACTTTGAGGGGGCGGTAGTCCGCACTTCCTAAAATAAAATTATCGCATTTTACCCATAATGGAAATCATAAAGTATGACATAAATGAGAAATACAGAAGAATAAGTAAAACATAAAAATATTATATATCATATATAAAAATATTGACATCTTAATGGCCACCTTTGAAGGTGTTATATGAGTGTTGAACAATCATCGTTTCGTGAGGCAGAAATTCGCCATCCACAGAAACCGTATGTTCTTTAACCATTAGATGTTGGTGTGTGTAAGTGTAGCTCTAATCCATATTATAACAACATCCTAGTATATTTAGGATACTGTTGTTGTTACAAAAGAAATATATAAAAAGAATTTAGGGGGTTGGAGAAGAAAAATAAAACAAAACAACATTAGAGAAGACATTACCTCAAAATCGGGTAACTCTTTTTGATTTGAGCCAAAAGATTCCTTGGGAAGAGTTATGACAAATGTGAGGCTTCTAGGAGTAATAGGGGGAAGTTGGGAGAGTATTTGGGCAGAGGTTGGCCGAACCAAAAGGCTTGAAAGCATGAATAAGGTTGCAGAGGTGGGGGCCTTTTATTAGAGGAGAGGGGGGCTCTTTTGGAAAGATTGAAATGTTACATTATTATACAATGATTTTAGGATTATAAAGGTCCCAAACATATATAATTTGTGGCTAAGGTGATAAGGGTTCGAAATATACCCATCCAATAGTATTTGTACAAGTTTAAGCCTTGGATTTTACAATATCTTTTCATTTTATTAAAATCGTCAAATAATGAGGTCATCGCTGCATCATAATGATGTTATAAATAATTTAATTTATTTTATTTCTAAAAATTATAAAAAAAATACTATTATGTAGGAAATATTTTTAGCTTTTTAATGAATATTTATAGTCAAAATTTGTACTTGTGTAACCCCACTTAAAAATTGTTTTAGTAAAACAACTCATGTTTGTATCAATTTAATTTTAACATTAAATAAATATATATTAATGACATTTTCCAACTAAAGTGGCTCCATGGGGTCCCCAAGTTGACCCATGAGTTGTCTTGGTCGGCCATGACTCATCCAATAGGAGTAGAACAAGTGTCAAGCTCATCTCATATTATTAAAACATTATTTTTACCTTAAACTACACTAATTACCTCTAATCGCGACTAAGAACTTAAAAGTTACTATTCACCAAAAAATTATTTTGATCTAATTGAACCACATTTTACTTCTTAATGACAACCATGTATGTCGGATTTTTGAAAATCAAATCACAGAAGTGGTAATATTTCATTTAAACAAAAAATCAGTTATTTAACTACCACTTAGTGGTTTCACTATTCATCAAAAAATTGATGTTTTTCAGAACAATGCCAAAATTTCACCCTAAGCTATAATTGATATTCCGAATTCAAAAATGATGTCTATTTAACAAAATTCCAAACATATAAGTTGCATTAATTAATTTTATAATTAATTCCCGCTGTTACACCAAATAGCGTGTTTTTAAGAAACAATTTATATCAAAAGATTGGCAATTGTTTATGTCCAATTTCAATGTTAAATTAATTCTAATGACCACATTTGGATAAAATGGTAAAAATATATTCTAATTATACTTTAAAACCACTAAATAGTATAATTTATCACTATAAATTATTTTGATTAAAAAAGTTGTTTTTAAGTAATTTTCACTATTCATAAAAATTGGAAGTTCTCAGAAAATTACAAAAAATTCAACTTTGGATAATTTCGATATTACGAATACAAAAATGAAGTCCATTTTGAAATATAAAATTTCTATAATTTTAAAAAGTGGTTATTACTATTCATAACGGCTACTTTGATTAGTCGCGGTGTTTTAGAACTCGAAGTTGCGTAGAGTGCAAGCTATTGCATTATTGAGTGAGAAGCGTATCGTGGAAGCTCGGGGTGTTACATCTAGTGTTCCTGAACCAAGGGTGTTCCAAACCCCTTACAACTCTTCCATTCCCTTGATTTGGAGTATGTTCATTAAGATTTATCATAATTTTTAGGTATTATTCATCCTCCTATACCATCGTTTCCTTTTCTATTTAATCCTCTCGAATTTTAGAATACCCTGGTTTGGGTTTTAGAGATGATTCCACTAGATGATGGTATAATCATCCATTAATATATGGTATTTTGGTTGTCTATTATACAAGAGAACCCAAGTCAACTTTTGTACATTTTTATGTGGTTTATCATTAGTATATGATTCCATTGTGAATTTAATTATATTTTTTATACTAATTATTTAATGTTATAATGGTTTATCCACTAATGTATTTTCCTGAATATATTGTTCAGAGATCATAGAAGACCCCTTTGGTTGTTTCCTAGAGTTTCATTAAGATATATGTAGTCGATGAGTTTCATGGAATTATATTGTGTTGGGGATTAATAAATAAATTAATTATAATTATTATAATAAAATAATTTGGGTTTTTTATGTGAGGATATATATTGAATGGTTGATATGATATTCTCTGGATGTAAACAATTTTGAACAAGACTTTTAAGGGTGTATGTAAGGCCACTAGACATTGGAAATTGTATAGATGTATTTGTTGATGAGGTAGTTTTTCCAAGATCAGTACCCATAGTTTTGTAAATTCCACTTACATGGGTATCAGTTCTATTACTGAAATTCACCATGTGGTGTGTTTTTTCATTAGTTAATGTTATTGGTTTTTGGGATTTAATTTTATACCTTAGGCTTTCCATGAATCGCTCCCAATATTTGGGGGTTTATGAGACCAAAGCTACAGCTTCCCATGGGGTTCCAATTTCTATGGAAATGGATAATTGGGGTCTCAATAGGGTAAATGTAACACCCCAAGATTTCATAGTGTGTTATTTCTTCAAAATAATTCAATAACTTGCACTACACGCAACACTGAGTTCAATTGCACCATGACTTACCAAAAAAAAAGCCATTAAAAGAGGTCATGAATAGTAGTAACTAAATTTTAAACATTATATAATCCTTATAATTTTAGAATCCATATTATGATTTTCTTAGTCATAATGCAAGAACAGATTCATTTTCAGTATTGCACTTTTATCAACTTTTGATAGTGAAACCTTTTTAAATACAATATTTTAAACTTTTTGACTAAATGGAGACATCAAAAAAATTTAAAATGAAACATCCCAAGCTTCCACGGTACGCGTTCCTTTGAATAAAACAGTAGCGTGTGTTGTACGCAACTTCGAGTTCTAACACACCGTAACCAATCAAACTAGCTGTTATGAATAGTAATACCTACTTTTTGAAGTTATATATATTTTATATTTTAAAATGGACTTCATTTTTGGATTCGGAATATCAAATTTAGCCTAAAGTGAAATTTTGGTATTTTTCGGATAACTTTCATATTTTGATGAATAGTGAAAATTACTAAATTTTAATTAAAAACAACTTTTTTAATCAAAATAATTAATAGTAATAAATTATGAATTTGAGTGGTTTTAAAGTATATTTAGAATATATTTTTACTATTTAATATAATGTTGGTCATTGTACATAATTTTACAATTAAACCAAACATAAACAAGTGTCAATCTTTTGAAAGTTATTACCTCTTAAAAACACGCTTTTTGTTTTGACAGCGGGAATTAATTTTAAATTAATTTCTGCCACTTCTGTGTTTTGAATTTAGAAAAATAGATTCCATATTTGGAATCAGGATGTCCAAATTGTGTAAATAGGTAACATTTATTTTTAGACATTTTGAATAATTACTGTGGTAAATATTTTATTTACCATGGTTAAGGGTAAATCCGGTAAATAAGGGTTAAAAAAATAATATTATAATAATACAAAATTAACCTAAAACGTGTCCTAACCTTATTGGTGGACACATACCCGACCATGAGCATCCTTGGGTCAATTTGGGGACCCCTTTGATCCACTTGTATGTGGTAGGGACACTTTATATTAATAAAGTTAAAATAAAAATAAAAATGGCATAAGCTTACATCTTTTAGAAGAACAATTTTTACATAGGGTTATACATGTTGGATTTTCGATTATAAATATTCATTAGAAAGATAAAAAGATTTCCTACATAATGATATTTTATTTATAATTTTTAGACATCAAATAATTTAAATTATTAATGACACAATAATGATGCAATGTTTACCTCATTAATAAATCATTTAAATAAATAAGATTATAATGATTAAAATATTATCTAAAACCTGTCCAATTCTTATTGGTTGATGTTATTTAGAATATTAGTCATCTTAACATCGACCTCAATGATTTTTGGACCATTATAAACCGAATATAATTATATTATAAAGTAATACTTTCACTCTTTCCTAAAGAGCCCCTCTTCTCCCTTATAAAAGGAGACCACTTCTACTCATTCCTCACACCTCTCAAGCCACTTGGCTCATCCAAACTCTGCCCAACTAAGCTCCCCACATCCCTCTACTCCTCCTTGAAGCTTCCCCTTAGGCAGAAAGCATTTCAAGAAGTCCTTTGGTTCCAACCAAAGTGAGTTACCTAAATTAAAGGTAACGATTTCTCTTAAATTATTTTCATTTATTTTGCTTCTCCAACCCCCAAACTATTTTTATTTACTTTCTTTTGTAACAACACCAGTATCCTCAATATACTAGGATGTTGTTATAAGAAGGATTCAAACTACACATACACACAACTCCATCTAATGGATGATGAACATAATGTTTCTGTGGATGGCAAACTAACGCCTCACGAAACGATGATTGTTCAAATACATCTTACCGCCTCTCATGGTGGCCATTATGATGGCACTGTAATTAAATATGATGTTAATGATATATATTTTATATATAAGCTTCTGTAATTCCATTTTATTTCATACCATTATTCGTTTCATGTTGTATATACATAAGATAATTTCATTTGAGGAAGTGCGGACTACCGCCCCCTTAAAATGATATGACTCGTTCATACCACACATGGAACGTATAAAGGATGGTGTTAATGAACTTAAGTAACATATATAAAATATTATATTATACTGGAATAGTAATATACCTATGTATCATTTGTATTCGATTCTTTTAAAATAAAAATTAAATGGAAGTAGCGTTCGTGCGTACGTACGGACTACCGTCTCCACGAACGCGATGAGATTCATTTTCTATCGTATCCATTCAAGTATAATTATCATTTGATGATTTAAAAATGATGTTTAAGGACTTGATACCATTCTGGATTTGAATAATATACAACTTATCCTTTACAAACATGTCTTACGTAACAAAACATACAAAAGCAAACAAGTAAGTTCACACCCGAAACAGCGATAATACTAAGATATTATTATCAAATCAATATTAAAAGATCATATATGATATCATATTAATGTATATGATTATTGTATAATTTAGTAACAATTATTTCACTATTATACAGGAGGTTAACCTACCCCAACCAAGGAAAAGTACAAGGTAAGGTATTTTTCTTATCTCACATTCAATTCCGTGAGATTTCCATTATTCGCTACTAAATTATTGAAAGTGGTGTATTGTGTACTGGCATTTGATATATATTATCATATTCATGTTATTATGTAAATAATTTGGTGGTTATTAACTTTTGGCCATACGACTCAGTTGATTAACGTGGTAAGGGATTTTCTTATCTCACTTTCAATTCCGTGAGATTTCCATTGTTCGCCACTAAATTATTGAAAGTGGTGTATTGTGTACTGCCATTTGATATATATTATCATGATTCTATTTATATTCATGTTATTCTGTAAATCATTTGGTGGTTATTAACTTTTGGCCATACGACTCAGTTGATTAACGTGGTAAGGGGTTTTCATCTCACTCCTTATTCTCATGAGATTCATGCCATATTGCCACCATTACCTTTTGTGTGGTGTATGTACTGCCCATAATTATATTCTTTGTGTAATACACTCTAATTTATGTGTACTTACATATTCATTGTATGATACCTCTTTCATGGGTTGTATGTTTCATAAGTTACCAAACTGGTAAGGGTTATTTCACAATCTCTTCATTATCCGAGGTTGCTTATACGTAATAATCTACTGGGATCTCGTTATCATCCACATCCATGTTTCTTCAAAATGTATTTCAAAACACATTTAATATTTAAAAGAATATGGGTTAAAGTCATTTATACCCTTGTTTGACTTTTTATAAGAGGTTTATAAGGGAATCTTTCCATCGTTTTCCAAACAAGGTGCTTTTTAACCTTTTCGACAGAATTAAGATAAGAATGTTTTTTTAACTTATACGGCGGGTGCGGTTATTTTCCGCCGTTATAAAATCGTCAAAGCTTCCCTTAAAAGCTTATAAGATTATTTTCAAAGAAAATGTTTGATTTTATATGGATCTTAAATGATTTCAAAATAAAAGGAGATATTTCTTTAAAAAGAATTTTGATTTCATCTATGTCAACATCCTTTGATGGGTTTTAAGATTATTTGAAGTTGATTTATTATGATACAAAACTTCTATATTGTTTTGAAGGTTTTGTGATATGTTTGACTGTGGATGTGCTATTTTTGTACCATTCATAGTTTATGGTGAAAGTATTGACATTTCGTATGCTAGTTCCAATAAGAATGCTTATTTCAATCTTTACTTCATATGAATGTGTTGGACAAGTATGTTCCAGGTTGGGGACTGGTTAAAGTAAGCCCTCCAGGTTGGGGACTGGTAAAAGTAAGCCCTCCAGGTTGGGGACTGGTAAAAGTAAGCCCTCCAGGTTAGGGACTGGTAAAAGTAAGCCCTCCGGGTTGGTGTCCGGTTATTAGAGGCACTCCGGGTTGGGTTCCGGTTACAGTTAGCCCCAAGGTCTTGGGACGAGGCCTTGAAAAGTAATTAAAGTTTAGCATTATGAATTCCAACATTATGAAAGTGGTTATTCATTTTTGCATGTGATTATTCGATTAGTAGAATATCCATGTGAATAAGTAAATGGCATTATTTCATTTTATTTATGCCATACCATGTTGAAAGTTCATATTTAAAAGGCTTTTGTTTTAGTTATACATTGCCTTAAATGTTTATTCTTATTTATGAAAGTTTCCGCTATATTGTTATCCTTACTGGGCATTTGAGCTCACCCCTTTTCTATGTTTTATTTTTCCCAGGATGTGAAGAAGTAAGTTATGAATGACCTGCAGTGATTTTATGAGGGGTTAATAGTGTTGATTGTGGAAACATTATGTTGTTGTAGTAGTTTTTCATTTTATGATGTAATGTAAAACTTATGAATATATCTAGTGTTTCCAAGGCTACTAAACCAATCGGTCTTTCGAGATTTGATCTTTCTTGTGATCATGCCAATGTTATGTAATAATGCACCGACTCTGGGCAGCTGGGGTCGGGGCGTTACAGTTGGTATCAGAGGAAGTTTAGTACAAACCTTGGAAGCTAGATTTAGATAAACTCTGATTAGAGCACGTAGACCTAAGATGAACTTTGAGGATTAGTATAGAAGAACTTCCTATAATTTTGGTATTGTAGAGATTTTGTGAGTTTTCCGAGCAATACATCCCTGTCTGGATACGAGCAGGTAGAGGTGGCTCTGGCACAGATGTAGCTAGGGGTAAAACCCGAAAACACCGCTTTGAGCTAGACTCGAACGGGAACTGGTGCACGACAACGGGCCTTGCTGCACTCTTGGTTACGACACTCCCGGGGGATATGCTTAGGATAACTCTCATTTTCTTTACAAATCTTTATGAAGGGTTTATGAGTATATACTTCCTCAAAGAAAACATTCTTATGATTATGGATTATATCCATAAATAGTTCAATTTATGTTAGGTGTTTTATAAGTATGGGATTATGTATTTTGATTCATAAATTGATCTAGTTTATGCCATTGTTTAGAAATGGCACCCAGTAGAAGGAATGAGAACTCCAGAAATGCACATGATCCAAAGAGAAGGAAGGATCATATCTTTCATGGTCTTAAGCTAGAATTTATAAGAGAAATAGTCTCCCATGTATTATCATCATATGAAGAAATAATATCATGTATTGATAAGATAAGTAAAGACTTTACTGAGTCCTATGGATTTGAAGGGAAGCAAGAGAAGAAAAGGATAGAAGAGAGAAATATGGATAAAGGGATGAGGGAAAAGAATAATTTTCCCATATGTGGTAACTGTGGAAAGAAACACCCTGGAACTTGCCTGAAAGGAATGGGTGTTTGTTATAAGTGTGGAGGAAAAGGGCACAAAGTACGTGACTGCAAGGGTAAGAAAATGGTTTCAAATGTACAATGCTTCATTTGCAAGGAGTTTGGACACTATGCGAACCTATGTCCCAGTCATCAGAATATGCCTCAAATGATGTTATCGGATAATAATCAAGTTATGATAATACCACAGATGAAGAGGAATGATTAGAGTTCTTATGTTGATTATGTCAATTGAGTGTTGTATCAACAATGTACTTGTTACAATAATCATGGAGTATATAAGGATTGTACTGCAGTACTATTTCATTAAGGACTTGAGATTGTGTGGAACAAAGGAAAGTGACTCCATAGCAGGATAAATTTTTGGAAAATATATGGTTGAGAGAATGATAAATCATAATATAGTTCTGATACTGAGGTAGTGATTTTGGAATAATATGTGATTGTTTTGGATAAATTATATTGGATATTCTTGACTACCCTGGAACTGATTAATGATTTGTATATTCCATCATTGTTGGGGGTTTAAAACATTTTTTGGATTAATGAAGTATATCCAGCTTTCTATATGGAATAAGGGAGCATGAATGTAATCAATAAGGAATATGGTAATTCAGGATGTTTCGGTGTATTAAAAGAATACATGATGAAGGTATTCATATGCTATTACGGGGTAAAAAGGTTCTACATTATGTTTACCTCACTTATAAATGTTGGACTGTGAGTTTGGATAGAAGTATTTTGGATAGTTCTAGTTTGGATTATTTTGGATTGCCATAAAAGGACAACCCGGAGGTCGGGCGGCAACCCGTCGCGTCCGGCAAGGCTGCGAGACTTGAACCCGCAACCGAAGGACGACAAGGGTGTATCACCTACCACTTTCCCACGAAATGTCCTGGATTAAATAATGTAGTTTTTTTTAAAAAGATCTGGTAGATGAATTATAAATTCGTTTATTTTGGAACCCTACATGAATAGTATAAATAGAATTTTTTTTTATGACTGAAAGATGAGTTTGTGGTTGAAATTTATTAATGGATAAAACTCTAATTATAAAGTAAGTATATCTCCTTATGATCTTAGCCAATCTCATAAATAAATTCTTCAACATTAAGAAAAGCAACTTAGAACAAAAATGTTTTCCTAGATGGTACCTTAAATCATCACTAATTTATGGCTTTGGGATTGTTGGCCTTTTCATAGCCATGTTCTCTACCACTATCCATCAGATAATTGATGGTTAGATTTCTCTTCCATATCCATATTTTCCTACATGGAACCCTAGTATGTGTTATTTTCGGTAATCTTCATACTTTCCACTCTTTATTTTAAATAGAGGCCTCATTAATTCATTTTTCGATGTGGGATTTCAACTAAGATATTTTGAAACGTCAAAAATGTGTTATCCTAATACCCTATGTTTTGTTGAACCGATGGTATTTCAAATCATCATAGATTGATGAATTTAAGGACCTCAATTATACACTTGTTTGTGATTGATGACCTCAATCACTACCTATAAATATTTACGTTTTTCCTCCAATTATATGTCTCTAATTGCCACCAATGTTATCCTAATCGAGATCATAATTTGGTGGTGACTCTTTCATTTCTATTTTCCTCATATTAAGACTAAATTTTAGTAACCTAATATCCGATGTGGGTTTTACCACAAAGATATTTTCTATTTTCAACCTTTTATTTTCGAAAAACAATTTCAAATTGCGAGGACGCAATTTATTGAAGGAGGGGAGAATGTAACACCCCAAGATTTCATAGTGTGTTATTTCTTCAAAATAATTCAATAACTTGCACTACACGCAACACTGAGTTCAATTGCACCATGACTTACCAAAAAAAAAGCCATTAAAAGAGGTCATGAATAGTAGTAACTAAATTTTAAACATTATATAATCCTTATAATTTTAGAATCCATATTATGATTTTCTTAGTCATAATGCAAGAACAGATTCATTTTCAGTATTGCACTTTTATCAACTTTTGATAGTGAAACCTTTTTAAATACAATATTTTAAACTTTTTGACTAAATGGAGACATCAAAAAAATTTAAAATGAAACATCCCAAGCTTCCACGGTACGCGTTCCTTTGAATAAAACAGTAGCGTGTGTTGTACGCAACTTCGAGTTCTAACACACCGTAACCAATCAAACTAGCTGTTATGAATAGTAATACCTACTTTTTGAAGTTATATATATTTTATATTTTAAAATGGACTTCATTTTTGGATTCGGAATATCAAATTTAGCCTAAAGTGAAATTTTCGGTATTTTTCGGATAACTTTCATATTTTGATGAATAGTGAAAATTACTAAATTTTAATTAAAAACAACTTTTTTAATCAAAATAATTAATAGTAATAAATTATGAATTTGAGTGGTTTTAAAGTATATTTAGAATATATTTTTACTATTTAATATAATGTTGGTCATTGTACATAATTTTACAATTAAACCAAACATAAACAAGTGTCAATCTTTTGATAGTTATTACCTCTTAAAAACACGCTTTTTGTTTTGACAGCGGGAATTAATTTTAAATTAATTTCTGCCACTTCTGTGTTTTGAATTTAGAAAAATAGATTCCATATTTGGAATCAGGATGTCCAAATTGTGTAAATAGGTAACATTTATTTTTAGACATTTTGAATAATTACTGTGGTAAATATTTTATTTACCATGGTTAAGGGTAAATCCGGTAAATAAGGGTTAATAAAATAATATTATAATAATACAAAATTAACCTAAAACGTGTCCTAACCTTATTGGTGGACACATACCCGACCATGAGCATCCTTGGGTCAATTTGGGGACCCCTTTGATCCACTTTTATGTGGTAGGGACACTTTATATTAATAAAGTTAAAATAAAAATAAAAATGGCATAAGCTTACATCTTTTAGAAGAACAATTTTTACATAGGGTTATACATGTTGGATTTTCGATTATAAATATTCATTAGAAAGATAAAAGAATTTCCTACATAATGATATTTTATTTATAATTTTTAGACATCATATAATTTAAATTATTAATGACACAATAATGATGCAATGTTTACCTCATTAATAAATCATTTAAATAAATAAGATTATAATGATTAAAATATTATCTAAAACCTGTCCAATTCTTATTGGTTGATGTTATTTAGAATATTAGTCATCGTATCTTCGACCGCAATGATTTTTGGACCATTATAAACCGAATATAATTATATTATAAAGTAATACTTTCACTCTTTCCTAAAGAGCCCCTCTTCTCCCTTATAAAAGGAGACCACTTCTACTCATTCCTCACACCTCTCAAGCCACTTGGCTCGTCCAAACTCTGACCAACTAAGCTCCCCACATCCCTCTCCTCCTCCGTGAAGCTTCCCCTTAGGCAGAAAGCATTTCAAGAAGTCCTTTGGTTCCAACCAAAGTGAGTTACCTAAATTAAAGGTAACGATTTCTCTTAAATTATTTTCATTTATTTTGCTTCTCCAACCCCCAAACTCTTTTTATTTCCTTTCTTTTGTAACAACACCAGTATCCTCAATATACTAGGATGTTGTTATAAGAAGGATTCAAACTACACATACACACAACTCCATCTAATGGATGATGAACATAATGTTTCTGTGGATGGAAAACTAACGCCTCACGAAACGATGATTGTTCAAATACATCTTACCGCCTCTCATGTTGGAAATTATGATGGCACTGTAATTAAATATGATGTTAATGATATATATTTTATATATAAGCTTCTGTAATTCCATTTTATTTCATACCATTATTCGTTTCATGTTGTATATACATACGATAATTTCATTTGAGGAAGTGCGGACTACCGCCCCCTTAAAATGATATGACTCGTTCATACCACACATGGAACGTATAAAGGATGGTGTTAATGAACATAAGTAACATATATAAAATATTATATTATACTGGAATTGTAATATACCTATGTATCATTTGTATTCGATTCTTTTAAAATAAAAATTAAATGGAAGTAGCGTTCGTGCGTACGTACGGACTACCGTCTCCACGAACGTGATGAGATTCATTTTCCATCGTATCCATTCAAGTATAATTATCATTTGATGATTTAAAAATGATGTTTAAGGACTTGATACAATTCTGTATTTGAATAATATACAACTTATCCTTTAAAAACATGTCTTACGTAACAAAACATACAAAAGAAAACAAGTAAGTTCACACCCAAAACAGCGATAATACTAAGATATTATTATCAAATCAATATTAAAAGATCATATATGATATCATATTAATGTATATGATTATTGTATAATTTAGTAACAATTATTTCACTATTATACAGGAGGTTAACCTACCCCAACCAAGGAAAAGTACAAGGTAAGGGATTTTTCTTATCTCACATTCAATTCCGTGAGATTTCCATTATTCGCTACTAAATTATTGAAAGTGGTGTATTGTGTACTGGCATTTGATATATATTATCATATTCATGTTATTCTGTAAATAATTTGGTGGTTATTAACTTTTGGCCATACGACTCAGTTGATTAACGTGGTAAGGGATTTTCTTATCTCACTTTCAATTCCGTGAGATTTCCATTGTTCGCCACTAAATTATTGAAAGTGGTGTATTGTGTACTGCCATTTGATATATATTATAATGATTCTATTTATATTCATGTTATTCTGTAAATCATTTGGTGGTTATTAACTTTTGGCCATACGACTCAGTTGATTAACGTGGTAAGGGGTTTTCATCTCACTCCTTATTCTCATGAGATTCATGCCATATTGCCACCATTACCTTTTGTGTGGTGTATGTACTGCCCATAATTATATTCTTTGTGTAATACACTCTAATTTATGTGTACTTACATATTCATTGTATGATACCTCTTTCATGGGTTGTATTTTTCATAAGTTACCAAACTGGTAAGGGTTATTTCACAATCTCTTCATTATCTGAGGTTGCTTATACGTAATAATCTACTGGGATCTCGTTATCATCCACATCCATGTTTCTTCAAAATGTATTTCAAAACATTTTTAATATTTAAAATAATATTGGTTAAAGTCATTTATACCCTTGTTTGACTTTTTATAAGAGGTTTATAAGGGAATCTTTCCGTCGTTTTCCAAACAAGGTGCTTTTTAAACTTTTCGACAGAATTAAGATAAGAATGTTTTTTTTAACTTATACGGCGGGTGCGGTTATTTTCCGCCGTTATAAAATCGTCAAAGCTTCCCTCAAAAGCATATAAGATTATTTTCAAAGAAAATGTTTGATTTTATATGGATCTTAAATGATTTCAAAATAAAAGGAGATATTTCTTTAAAAAGAATTTTGATTTCATCTATGTCAACATCCTTTGATGGGTTTTAAGATTATTTGAAGTTGATTTATTATGATACAAAACTTCTATATTGTTTTGAAGGTTTTGTGATATGTTTGACTGTGGATGTGCTATTTTTATACCATTCATAGTTTATGGTGAAAGTATTGACATTTCGTATGCTAGTTCCAATAAGAATGTTTATTTCAATCTTTACTTCATATGAATGTGTTGGACAAGTATGTTCCAGGTTGGGGACTGGTTAAAGTAAGCCCTCCAGGTTGGGGACTGGTAAAAGTAAGCCCTCCAGGTTGGGGACTGGTAAAAGTAAGCCCTCCAGGTTAGGGACTGGTAAAAGTAAGCCCTCCGGGTTGGTGTCCGGTTATTAGAGGCACTCCGGGTTGGTGTCCGGTTATTAGAGGCACTCCGGGTTGGGTTCCGGTTACAGTTAGCCCCAAGGTCTTGGGACGAGGCCTTGAAAAGTAATTAAAGTTTAGCATTATGCATTCCAACATTATGAAAGTGGTTATTCATTTTTGCATGTGATTATTCGATTAGTAGAATATCCATGTGAATAAGTAAATGGCATTATTTCATTTTATTTATGCCATACCATGTTGAAAGTTCATATTTAAAAGGCTTTTGTTTTAGTTATACATTGCCTTAAATGTTTATTCTTATTTATGAAAGTTTCCGCTATATTGTTATCCTTACTGGGCATTTGAGCTCACCCCTTTTCTATGTTTTATTTTTCCCAGGATGTGAAGAAGTAAGTTATGAATGACCTGCATGGATTTTATGAGGGGTTAATAGTGTGGATTGTGGAAACATTATGTTGTTGTAGTAGTTTTTCATTTTATGATGTAATGTAAAACTTATGAATATATCTAGTGTTTCCAAGGCTACTAAACCAATCGGTCTTTCGAGATTTGATCTTTCTTGTGATCATGCCAATGTTATGTAATAATGCACCGACTCTGGGCAGCTGGGGTCGGGGCGTTACAGTAAAGTTAGTGGGATTTGATCTTAACCAAGGAAAAATTATTTCTTGACATGATGTATTTGTTATGGGATACATGGTGGGTCATGAGGTTAAATATTTTATAATACATTAAAATGATGAACTGAAATGTTTTGAATGTTATGACCTTGTGAAATACCTATTATTCCTTGAGATAGTTTTAACTATGTCTTGTTTTTTGACATTATTTTGAGTTTAAATAGTATATAACTATGTTTTAAATAGGATTTTGTTTTCATGTGAGGTGTTTATATCCAAGTTATATTAAAGGGGGGGTTAATGTTATTTTAAATTGTTTCTTTAGAATGTGTTTGTGGATCACAATTTAGATAAATGGTATTAATGATTTTTTTAAATGATTTTATATTAACAAAGGAATTGGAAATGTTTAGTTGTTAATGAGTGTAATCATGTTTTAAGGGTGGTTTATATATATTTAAATTGGATGTGTAAGATCCATAATTTCACCACATAATGTGGGAATTTGTTTTTCATTGAAAAATTGATTGAGAGCCTAACCATGTTTTGGTATTAAAGTTCACATTGACCATGGTAAATAATAATGGTATCAAAAATGGTTCATTTTGGTTTTTAGAATTCTTTGTAAGGTTAGGATATTAACACAATGTATTTGGATAAATATTTAATTGTTTTTATTTAATACTATTTCACTAGATAAATATAGTAAACATTATATTTCAGGTTATACTCTAATGTTCCATGAACATGTAGTATATTTTATAGATCAAGTGTTTGATTGGGGAACTGGAATCTAATAGTATACTATCTAGTTTAGGTTCAAGACTGGGGTACTAGTCATGCTAGTATAGCAGATGGAAAATTATTTTTGAACTAACACTCTTCATCTATGGTCTGAGCATTTATAATGATTCCCTAGAATCTACTATCTAAATGTATGAGTAGGTGTTGAACTATTGCGCTATGAACTATTTATTAAATTTTACAAGTAGGTGTGGTAATAGGTCTTTGGGTGCTATTTGTTATGAATGGTCTAAGATTTCATAGTTGGTAGAACACATATAAGGTTTTTATAACTGATTTCATGGTTTATGATTTCTGTGGCTAGATGATTGATGAAAGACCACTTTATTTTAATTTATGTTTAACCCTATGTGTCATTTCTCGGGCAACTGACCTATAAAAATTCAATATTGTTTAATTCATTTATCCTTAAAATTGGATTTTTTAATGGGTTACTAAATAATTTTGTTTTCTTTTCTATAACCCCTTTTTGTTCATTTTATTTATTCAATTTTTTACCTACATTCATTTTTTCACATATTCATATTTGATTTAGACAATGTTAGTGGACACGTATTGAGTTATACTCACAACCTAGACATGCCTATATTGCACCTGGGTACCTGATAATATCAAGCATGTTTTTTTAATTATGGGTGTGGGCTTAGCCCAAGGATCAGTTTTCCATAGTTAGAAATAAAAAATCGATATTATTAGGATTCTTGATTAAATTTCTCTCAATGATAATGAGGTTATATTTTTTTAATTTTTTATTGGTTAGGTTATATAACTTGAACAGGTAGCGATTTGTTATATATATTTCATGGTTGTTAAGGTCTTATATCATTTCAATTTGTATTCACAAATGTTTATACATATTGGATTCTCCTTCCTTATTATTTGGGGTATTGATATTATTTATTCTTATAGATTGTGATTATTATTATTGTTATATAATACTTGGTTTCTTTTATCCAAATTATTCACATTTATATAGGGGTATATTATCACCGTGATACTACTCTACGAACCCATATTAGTTGGAAGGCACTATCTTATGGGGAGGAATTCATGGGGTCGTGTGGGGAACCATCTTGGGGTGTAGGATTATGTGATTTTAAACCATGATGTTATAGTGAGGAAATGAGTCTCTTAATTGTGAGAAGTGGCCTTTCAATAATCTTATGGATTTAATTACCATAATTGTGTATCTAAATTTCATTTTTGTGGAACATTATCTATATAATGGTTTTTGAATGTAACCAACAGTTCATTGTTTCAGTCTCATGATTGATTCTGATGTTGGATCATTTATTTTAATTATGGTTGACATTGTTCCTAATATGAGTATAGTTTTTCCTGTTATTTTTTTTTATTCTGAATGAATTTAACGTATTATTATTTTCATTTTAAGATTTGAGAGATAAGGAAGGATGGAGGAAGAGAAGTAATGATATAGATTCCATACATTCACATCTGATAGTCATGCCCACTATGATTTATATTGTGGGCTGATTCCACATATGAATATACTATTTCATGGGTAGGGGATATATATATAGGTCTAGTGGGTGGGTGGGATGTGTTGTGGGTGTGCACTGATGGTTAAATTTCATATGTATCTAAAAGGAAATACCCATTGTATGTTTCTTTTTTTCTATTGATTTTTAGTTTTTACATTTTCTCATAAATTCCTTCATTTTTTTAATTCATCTTTGAACCCCAATTACACAGTGTACTAAACATGGGTGCACCGGGAGTGATTTCTAAAATTATATAGTAACATCCATAGTTATTCATGGAGGTTCAATACAATCATGGATTGTGTTTTTTTTTGGGACTAGCGCAAGTAGATACTTTGTGTGTGGAAGCTCATGAGGAGGATATTATGCATGGGAATTAGGTTGTATAATTTGGATGCATAAATATCATGGCTAATTTTAACGCACTATTTTGATGAATATGAATAGATTGTAACATGTAGGTACTAGATCACATAGATATTCATAATTATAAGTCTTGAAAAAATGTATTGCACCTAGGCTGTGGTTTCATGGGTTTTGGGTGCTTGGAATACATAGTAAATGAGTGAGATGATTAGTCCTCAGTAAAAAATCGAATGTAAATTTAATTATAGGGTAATTTAATCTATAGATAATGATATATTGATCATGTATTAGGGAATAAATCATGGTTTCATTTACTAGCAATCAATTCATAATGATTTTTCAATTTTATTATTTTTATTTTATTTTTTACTTTGTTTTTTTATCAAGATAGTAGATGATGTCACAATAATTGATGATGGTATCTCACGACTAAATGTAGCGTATAAAGGGTTATTAAATATTTTAATCCGAACTGGGTGAAGAACATGTCGAAGATAGAATCATGAAATTCCAAAAAGGGTATAACTGCAATGGGATAATACATAGTGGACCATGGAATAGGTATACAGGGTAGAAGAGAAACATAATATAATGAAGGAAATATAGCAAAAACATCACCCTTATATCAAAATATGAAATAAATCAAGGATTCAATACCTCTTACTCAAGGATCATGAGAAGAAAATAGAAAAAACACATAAACATATGAGAATAATAAGATATTTTTATAATATGGAAAAAAGTTGATTTAAAATGACATATGGCCCAAAATTTACAAAATACACCCCCCATATATTAAAAGACAAATATAGCATTTAAAATTACATATTATTTGGGATAAATTTTAAATTAAAATAACTATATACCCCTTATATTACACTGGTTTTTTCTAATACATATTGGTTTCAATTTCTATATAATTTCATTATATAAATATTGACTATATATATGACTCTGGTGTTGTAACGCCCCGACCCCAGTTACCCAGAGTCGATGCGTTATTACATAACATTGGCATGATCACAAAAAAGATCAAATCTCGAAAGACCGATTGGTTTAGTAGCCTTGGAAACACTAGATATATTCATAAAGTTTTACGTTACATCATAAGGTGAAAAACTACTACAACAATATATTGTCTACATAGTCCACACTATTATCCCTTCATAATATCCCTGCAGGTCATTCATAATTTACATCTTTACATCCTGAGAAAAATAAAACATAGAAAAGGGTTGAGCTCAAATTCCTAGTAAGGATAACAATATAGAAAAAACCTTCATAAATAAGAATAAACATTTAAGGAAATATATAACTAACACAAAATCCATTTAAACTTGAACTTCAACATTGTATGGAAAAAATAAAATGAAATAATTCCATTTACTTATTCAAATGGATATTCTACTAATCGAATAATCACATGAAATATCAATATCCACTTTCATAATGATGGAATGCATAATGCCAGACTATCATAACCACATATCCAAGGCATCATGCCAAGATTACAAATAAGATTTTGTCAACGCTTTTTTCCAAGACACTAGTTTCTCTCATGAGACCTACCGATGCATCTAGGAGCTATATCGGGCTCCACCTGTCACATATTAAGTCCAATGCATTCCCATATGAAAAGGTTTAAACATAACAAAAACAATCGTATTAAAAATAGCATACGAAATGTAAATAATTCATTTATAAACCATGAATGGTATAAAAATAACACATCCATAGTCAAACATATCACAAAACCTTCAACACAATATAGAAGTTTTGTATCATAATAAATCAACTTCAAATAAGTGTAAATTCCATCAAAGGATGTTGACATAGATGAAATCAAAACTCTTTTATGAGAAATATCTCTTTATATTTTGAAATCATTTAAGAGTCATATATTTTTAAAATAAAACAATTTCATTGAAAATATTCTTATTAGCTTGTAATGGAAGCTTCAACGGAAAATAGTCGCACCCGCCGTATAAGTTAAAAAACATTCTTACCTTAACTTTGTCGAAAAGGATAAAAAGCCCCTTGTTTGGAAAACGATGGAAAGATTCCTTTATAATCCTATTATAAAAAGTCAAACAATGGTATAAATTACTTTAACCCATATTCTATTAAATATTAAAATTATTTTGAAATACATTTTTAAGAAACATTGATGTGGATGATAAAGAAGTCCCAATAGATTATTACGTATAAACAACCTCGGATAATGAAGAGATTGCGAAATAAACCCTTACCTTGTACATTTACGTGGTTGGTGGTAGGTTAACCTCCTACATAATGGTGAAATAATTGTTATTGAATTATACATGAATCATATACATTAATATGATATCATATATGATGTTTTAACATTTATTTGTTAATAATATCTTAGTATTATCGTTGTTCTAGGTGTTAACTTACTCATTCTCTTTTATATGTTTTGTTACGTAAGCCGTGTTTGTCCTAGATAGGTTGTATCTTAATCATATACAGAATGATATCAAGTACTTAGATACTATTATTAATCATCAAATGAGAATTATACTTGAATGGATACGATGGAGAATGAATCTCATCGCGTTCGTGGAGACGGTAGTCCGTACGTACGCATGAGCGACAATATCATTATTTTGATATTAAAATAATATATAATTGGATGTTATATCATATATACAGTATAATTATTATGTTACATTTATTATTTACATGAATTACACATCATTATTATACCCATCCAAATAATAATTTATTGAATAACAATTACACCACGACGTGGAGACGGTAAGCCGTACGTACGCACGTATGGTGACATATTATTCAAAGGATGGACAGAATACTGAATATTATTGTACCATATTTATAATAACATCACAGTATATATAAGATACAGGAGTTATTATTTTATAATGGTAATAACAAAGAAAGAATAAGTGGAAGAATAAAGGAACTCGAAAAAGGGTGGTGAAATCATTACCTCTTCTTTGGGTTCTTACTTTTGATATGATCAAAAGGGCTCTTACGTTGGATTTCTGACTAAATTAAGGCCTCTAGGATGAATTTAGGGATCTTGAGAGATTATTTGGATAGAGGTTGGCCGATCCAAAAGGCTTTTATGGTGTGAGTTATTGATAAGGGAGAGTGCCCTTTTATAAGAGGGGTGAGGGGAACCTTTGGAAAAGCTAGAAATATTATTTTATAATAAATTCATATTCGGTTTCTAATGGCTCCAAAGTGGATTATTTAAATTTAAAGGTGGTTATAGGTCTAAAATCACTCAAACAATAAAATGTAGACAGGTTTGGGGCATTATACTAACCTTATCTTTAAGTATTAACTCTTAGTTAATTAGTGTCACTTTTACAATGTCTCTTTGTATATTTATATTATATGGTTAATAAACATAATATATACATCCAAAATACCCCCAAGTTGTCCATTAATGATACACCTAACATGATATAAGTCTCTTGGCCAAATGTTTTTTTTTCGGAATTTAATATCAACTAATAAAATAATATTTGTTTAAAAAACTCTTTTTTGTCAATTTTGACACTATTCAATAATTGATTTTTGTAAATATCATAACAGGATGATTACTTCAAAAAATGTTAATTAAACCATTGATAACATGTCATATTAACCTAGGAAATTATTTTATATCATAAAAAGTCTCAAATTTTATTTATTTGGGTAACTACAATATCAATCATTTTAATTTTTCACTACTATTGTAATTACTGCATCACTATTGTGTCATATATAAATTAAAATATATAATGTCTAAAAATTATAAATAAACTACCATTATCTATGAAATAGTTTTATCTTTCTAATTAATATTTATAGTTGAAAATATAACATATATAACCTTATGTAAAAATTTGTTTTCAAAAAGATATATGCTTGTGTCATTTTTGTATTCATTTTAACTTAATTAAAATAAAGTGTCCCTATCACTTATAATTGGAACCATGGGGTCCCACAATCGACCCAAATATGTGCATGGTCGAACATGTATCAACCAATAAGGTTATGACACATTTTAGGGTAATTTTTTATTGTTATAATATTATTTTTTAACCCTTATTTACCGGATTTACCCTTTAACCATGGTAAATAAAATATTTACCGAAATAATTATTCAAAATATCTAAAAATAAAAGTTAACTATTTACACAATTTGAACATCCTAACTTCAAATATGGAATCCATTTTTACAAATTCAAAACACAGAAGTGGCAGAAATTAATTTAAAATTAATTCTCGTTGTCAAAATAAAAAGTGTGTTTTTAAGATATAATAACTATCAAAAGATTGATACTTGTTTATGTTCGGTTTAATTGTGAAATTATGTCCAATGAACAAAATTTTATTAAATGGTAAAAATATATTCTATATATACTTTAAAACCACTCAAATTAATAATTTATCACTATTAATTATTTTTATTAAAAAAGTTTTTTTAATTAAAAATTAGTAATTTTCACTATTCATCAAAATATTAAAGTTATCCAAAAAGTACCAAAATTTCACCTTAGGCTAAATTTGAATCTCTGAATCCAAAAATGAAGTCCATTTTGAGAGATAAAATTTCAAAAAGTAGGTATTACTATTCATAAGGGCTAGTTTGATCGTTTGTGGTGTGTGTTAGAACTCGATGTTGCGTACAACACACGCTATTGCATTATTCAAAAAGAAACGTACTGTAGAAGCTTGGGGTGTTACATTCTCCCCTCCTTCAAATAATTTTTTCCTCAAAATTTATATAATACTACTGCATGAAAAGACTCGGGTGGTTCTTCGTCATATGTTCCTCGGTTTCCCACGTTTCCTCTTCCATCTTATGGTTTCTTCACAATACTTTTACCAGACTCGTCGTCGAGTTTCTCAGTACTTGTTCCCTCATATCAAGAATCTTGACGGGCTCTTCGCAATAAGAGAGATCGGGTTCCAGTTCTAATTCCTCATATGTGAGTACATGCATTGGTTCATGCATGTATTTCCTCAATAGAGATACGTGAAACACATCGTGAAATTTGGAGAGACTTGGTGGCATTGCCAATCGGTAAGCAACAGCCCAAATTTGTTCTAGAATTTCAAAAGGTCCGATGTACCTGGGACTCATTTTACCTTTTTTACCAAAACGTATGACTCCCTTATATGGAGATACCTTTAGGAAAACATGATCACCGACTTGAAATTCCAAATCCTTCCTTCGATTATCGGCATAGCTCTTCTGACTACTTTGAGCTCCTTTGATGTCATTCTGGATTACCTTCCCATTTTCCATTGTTTCCTCTGCCAGTTATGGACCTACAATTTTTCTTTCACTAACGTCATCCCAACAGGTTGGTGAGCGACATCTCTTTCCATATAACGCTTCATATGGTGCCATCTGAATACTCGAATTGAAGCTATTGTTATATGAAAATTCTACCAGAGGAAAATATTGATCCCACATACCCTAAAAGTCAAGTGAGCAGGATCTCAACATGTATTCTAAAGTTTGAAAAGTTCGTTCTGATTGTCCATCTATATGAGGGTGGTAGGCAGTGGTCAAATGAAGTTCAGTATCCCGAGATTTCTGAGGACTCTTCCAAAATCTTGAAGTAAAACGAGGATCACGATCAGAAACAATCGATTAGGGTACTTCATAAAGTCTCACAAATTCATTAATATATAGTCTTGATAGAAGTTCTAGTGGTATATCTTCTCTTATTGCAAGAAAATGTGCTGACTTGGTAAGATGATCAATAATGACACATATTGAATCGTTCCTTCTAGGAGTCTTTGGTAGCCCCATGAAAAATTCCATCGTAATATTGTCCTATTTCCACTCTGTTATGGGAAGAGGTTGCATGATTCCATCATGTACTTTCCTTCCAGCTTTCACTTGTTGAAAAACCATATATCTTTACACAATATTTGCAATCTCACTCTTCATGTTGTCCCACCAAAAATATTCCTTCAAATCTTAATACATTTGGTGCTTCCAGAGTGTATAGATTAATTGGAACTATGAGAATCATGCAGAAATTCCCTTTTTAGATCAGGTATATCGGGAACACAAAGTCTCTTCCCGAATTTCAAAATTCCATCTTCATACACAAAGTCTCTCAATCTCCCATCATCCATAGCATTAATCTTCTTTTTAAATTCCTCATCATCGGTTTGAGAACTCTTAATCATTTCTAGGAAAGATGGTTTGGCAATCATTTGAAAAATCATTGATGTTTCAACTTCCCTGGTTATTCCCATGTCCTTCTTCACTAGATCCCTGAGAATTGGGTCCCTTTCAATTCTCATATTGTTCAAAACTCCATGGTCTTTTCTTCACAAAGCATCTGCCACCTTGTTTGCCTTCCTCGGGCGGTAGTGTATTGTACAATCATAATCCATGAGTAATTCAGGCCATCTCCTTTTCCTCATGTTGAGTTATTTTTGTGAGAAAATATACTTTAAACTCTTGTGATCAGTATAAATTTCACATTTTTCACCATAGAGGTAGTGCCTCCATATCTTCAAAGAAAATATCAGAGCTGCTAACTCGAGATCATGAGTAGGATAGTATTCTTCATGAATTTTCAACTGTCGTGATGCATAGGCAATAACTCTATCATTCTGCATAAGGACACAACCAAGTACTTTCTTCGATGCATCACTATAAATAACAAACCCATCATTACCTGATGGTAGAGTCAATATAGGATCATTGAATAATATTCTATTCTGTTCTTAGAAAAATTCCCCACACTATTTTGTCCAAACAAATTTAACCTCTTTGCATGTGAGCTTCATTAATGGGTTATCCAATCGGGAAAAATTCTGGACGAAATGTCGATAATAACCTGCTAAACCAATAAAACTGCGTACCTCAGTTATAATCGTAGGTGATAGCCATTCGTGGATTGCCTTGGTCTTAAAGGATCAAAAGAGTTTCCATCTTTAGAGAAAATATGGCCAAGAAAATAAATCTCCAGAAGCCAAAATTCACACTTGCTAAACTTCCAATATAATTCATGTCTTCTCAGAGTCTTCAGGATAATGCGCAAGTTATTTTCATGATCTTCGTATCTTTTGGAGTATACCAATATATTATCAATAAATACCACCACAATTTAATAGAGATACTCATTGAAAACTCTATTCATAAGATCCATGAATACAGAGGGTTCATTAGTCAATCCAAAATGCATTACAGTAATCTCGTAATGCCCATACCTGGTTTGAAATGATGTCTTCAGAATGTCTTCCTTCTTCACACACAACTGATGGTATCCAGATCAAAGTTCAATATTTGAAAAGTATTGAGCTCCATGCAGTTGGTCAAATAAATCATCAATGCGAGGTAGGGGAGACTTGTTCTTTGTTGTTATAACATTGATCTCCCTATAGTTGATACATAACCTCATAGATCCATCTTTCTTTTTAACCAAAAGAACAGGGGCACCCATGTAGAAACACTAGGGCGAATAAATCCCTTATTACTCAATTCCTCTAGTTTTTTCTTTTGTTCAACTAATTCTATAGTGTCCATTCTATGAGGGGTATTTGATATTGGCCTTGATCCATGAATTAAATAAATGGAAAACTCAACTTCTCATTCTGGAGGTTGTCCAGGTAAATCTTCCGGAAATACATCTACATATTCTTTCACAATAGCTACATCCTTTATTTGAACATTCCATTCCTCACCCACAGTCATTTCATTCTCTTCCTCCCCAATAATTGAATTTAGTTGAGCTATTGGGGGTGGAAGTAGATATGAATTAGGTGGTGGCGATTCTGCTCTAAAGATAAGGTGTTCCTTATCATCATCATCAAAAATCATAACCTCCTTCTTCAAACAATAAATATTCACATCATAGTCCGAAATCCAATCCATACTAAGGATTATATCAAACTCAATCATAGGTATGACAATGAGATCAGTAGATAAAGAACATTTATGTGCTCTAATGGGGACTGATTCACAAAACTTTGTTGCAATGATACTTCTCTTAAGAGTTTTAACTGAAAACTCCCTTGTTAAATCAAATTGGAAATAACTAATTTTCTTATCAAACTGGGAAGATATGGAACAATGCGATGATCCAGAATCAAATAATGAATTTTCTAAACTTGAGGAAACCATTAAATTACCTGCCACTACATCTTTTGGAGCTTCTACCGCAGCAGTAGTGATAGAAAAAGCTTGGACTTGATCCCTTGGCCTTTTCTAAGGTACATTCCCCTGACAATTAGGAAATTCATTTTCATAATGTCCTATCTCCCTGCAATTGTAGAACTGAACATTGGTAGCTTCCTTTTTCCCACAGCAATCGCAAACTTGGTGGCCTTTTTTACAACACTTGTAACAGATATCCATTCCCTTTAGACAAGTACCGGGGTGTTTCTTCCCACATTTACCACAGGATGGATATTCAACCTTTCCCTTCTTCCCCTTATTTATATTTCTAGATTTTTCAGCATATCTCTTTTTCTCTTGCTTTGCTTTAAATTCATAAGACATAGAGAATTCATTTTTGGTCTTGATAGCACATGAGACAATGTCTTCGTACGATGAAAAGGATTCTGAGACTAATGCTCGAAGGAGAAATTGTTTTAACCCATCAAAGAAACGATAAATCTTACTTTTGGGGTTACATATATAATCTCTAGATTACCATGCTAACCTTGTAATGTAAGCCTCATACTTTGTGACATTCTCATCATCCTTTTGTCTCAGTCTCAAAAATTGCCTTTCCATATCTGCTCGGTGGTCGCGATGAATGTATTTTTCTAAAAACATATCTTTGAACTCCCACAATTCCATATTTGATACTACATCATCTTCCTTCATGTTTTGAATTAATGACCACCATTGATTAGAATCTCCAATGAGGTGGTAAACTACCATGATAACTTTTTCCCTTTCACTACTCCCCAAATCCTGAAATATTTTCTCTAGGGAATTTATCCATTGCTCAGCTACTAAGGTATTTGTACTCCCATTGAACGTTGGTGTTTGTGTCCTCATGAATCGATATAACATTGATCCTCCACGCTACGGATCAGGGTGCTCCATACGGGTAAGGTTATTATTCATAACCCGAGTGAGTTGTCCCTGTATGGTGATTAGCTGATCGGCACCAGTTGCATCACCAGATCCACTATAATTATCTTGAGCAGGAGGGAAATCCCTACATGGAGTGCGTGCATTGATACGGTTTCCATTTCTTCCACTAGGATCCATTTCTAAATAATGGCATAAAATAGATCAGTTTATGAATAAAAATACATAATTTCATACTTATAAAACACTTAACATAAATTGAACTATTTATGGATATAATCCATAATCATAAAAATGTTTTCTTTGAGGAAGTACATACTCATAAACCCTTCATAATTATTTTTAATGAAAATGAGAATTATCCTAAGCATATCCCCCGGGAGTGTCATAACCAGGAGTGCAGCAAGGCCCATTGTCGTGCACCGGTTCCCGTTCGAGTCTAGCTCAAAGCGGTGTTTTCGGGTTTTACCCCTAGGTACATCTGTGCCAGAGCCGCCTCTACCTGCTCGTATCCAAGCAGAGATGTATCGATCAGAAAACTCACAAAATCTCTACAATACAAAAATTATAGGAAGTTCTTCTATAATAATCCTAAAATTCCATCTTAAATCTATGTTCTCTAACTGTATTTTATCTAAATCTAGCATCCAAGGTTTGTACTAAACTTCCTCTGATACCAACAGTAACGCCCTGACCCTAGTTACCCATAGTTGGTGCATTATTACATAACATTTTCATAATCACAAAAAATATCAAATCTCGAAAGACCGATCCGTTTAGTAGACTTGGAAACACTAGATATATTCATATTGATTTACATTACATGATAAGGTGAAAAACTACTACAAAAACATATTGTCTCCATAGTCCACACCATTATCCCCACATAATATCCCTAAAGGTCATTCATAATTTACTTCTTCACATCCCGGGAAAAATAAAACATAGAATAGGGGTGAGCTCAAATTCCCAGTAAGGATAAAAATATAGTGTAAACTTTTATAAATAAGAATAAAAATTTAAGGCAATGTATAACTAAAACAAAATCCTTTTAAACATGAACTTCAACATAGTATGGAAAAAATAAAATGAAATAATGCCATTTACTTATTCACATGGATATTCTACTAATCGAATAATCAAATGTAATATCAATATCCACATTCATAATGACGGAATGCATAATGTGAAACTATCATAACCACATAGCCAAGGCCTCATGCCAAGAATACAAATAAGATTTTGTCAAGGCCTTGTACCAAGACACTAGTCTGTCTCATGAGACCTACCGATGCATCGAGGAGCTGTAGCGGGCTCCACCCATCACATATTATGTCCAATGCATTCACATATGAAAAGTTTTAAACATAACATAAACATTTTTATTAAAAATAACATACGAAATTTAAATAATTCATCGATAAACAATGAATGGTATAAAAATAACACATCCATAGTCAATCATATGACAAAACCATTAATAAAATATAGATGTTTTGTATCATAATAAATCAACTGCAAATAAGTGTAAATTCCATCAAAGGATGTTGACATAGATGAAATAAAAACTCTTTTAAGAAAAATATCTCCTTATATATTGAAATCATTTTAGAGTCATATATTTATAAAATAAAACATTTTCTATGAAAATATTCTTATAATATTTTAAGGGAAGCTTCGACGGAAAATAGCCTCACCCGCCATATAAGTTAAAAAAGCATTCTTACCTTAATTTTTTCGAAAAGGTTAAAAAGCCCCTTGTTTGGAAAACGGTGGAAAGATTCCTTTATAAACCTCTTATAAAAAGTCAAACAATGTTATAAATGACTTTAAACCATATTCTAGTAAATATTAAAAAAAATTGAAATACATTTTTCAGAAACATGAATGTGGATGACAAAGAAGTCCCAATAGATTATTAAGTATAAACAACCTTGGATAATGATGAGATTGTGAAATAAACCCTTACCTTGTACTTTTCCTTGGTTGGGGGTAGGTTAGACACCTGTATAATGGTGAAATAATTGTTATTAAATTATTCAAGAATTATATACATTAATATGATATCATATAATATCTTTTAACATTGATTTGTTAATAATATCAAAGTATTATCATTATTTTGGGTGTTAACTTACTCATTTCCTTTTATATGTTTTGTTACGTAAGTTGTGTTTTTCATGGATAGATTGTATCTTAATCATATCCAGAATGATATAAAGTACTTAGATACTATTATTAATCATCAAATGAGAATTACACTCGAATGGATACGATGGAGAATGAATCTCATCGCGTTCATGGAGACGGTAGTCCGTACGTACGCACGAGCGACAATATCATTATTTTGATAATAAAATAACATATAATTGGATGGTATATCATATATACGGAATCATTATCATGTTAAATTTATTATTTACATGAATTACACATCATTATTATACCCATCTAAATAATAATTTATTGAATAACAATTACACCACGACGTGGAGACGGTAAGGCGTACGTACACACGTATGCTGACTGGTTATTCAAAGGATGGATATAATACTGAACATGATTGTACCATATTTATAATAACATCAAAATATATATAAGATATTGGATTTATTATTTTAGAATGGTAATAACAAATAAAGAATAAGTGGAAGAAGAAAGGAATTTGAAAAAGGGTGGTAAAATCATTACCTCTTCTTTTGGTTCTTCCTTTTGATTTGATCAAAAGGGCTCTTAGGTTGGCTTTCTGACTAATGTAAGTCTTCTAGGATGAAGTGAGGGAAGTTTACAGAGTATTTGGGTAGAGTTTGGCTGAACTAAAAGGCTTTTACGGTGTGAGTTAATGAGAAGGTAGAGTGCCCTTTTATAAGAGGGGTGAGGGGCACCTTTGGAAAAGCTAGAAATATTATTTTATAATAAATTAAAATTCGATTTCTAATGTCTCAAAAGAGGATTATTTGAATGTTATGGTGGGGATAGGTCTAAAACCACTCAACCATTAGAATTTAGACAGTTTTGGTTCATTATACTAACCTTATCTTTAAGTATTATCTCTTAGTTAATTAGTTTCACTTTTACAATGTCTCTTTGTATTTTTATATTATATGGTTAATAAACATACTATATACAACAAAACGACCCCCAAGTGGTCCATTAATGATACACCTATCATGATATAAGTCTCTTGGCCGATCCTTATATTTTTAGGAATTTAATATCAATTAATAATATAATATTTGTTTAAAAAACTCTTTTATGTCAATTTTGACACTATTCAATAATTGATTTTTTTAAAAATTATAACAGAATGATTACTTCGAATAAAAATAAATTAAATAATTCCTAACATGAAATATTAACCTAGAAAATTATTGTAATTCATAAAAAGTCTCAAATTATATTTATTTGGGTATCTAAAATATCAAACCTTTTAATTTTTCACTATTATGTTAATTACTGCATCACCATTTTGTTATATATAAATTAACTTATATAATGTATAAAAATTCAAAATAAAATACCATTATGTGCGAAATATATTTATCTTTCTAATGATTATTTATAATCGAAAATCGAACATATATAACCCTAGGTAAAAATTGTTTTTCTAAAAGAAATATTGTTGTGTCATTTTTGTATTCATTTGAACTTAATTAAAATAAAGTGTCCCTGTCACTAACAAGTGGCACCATGGGGTCCCAAAATCGACCCAAAGATTCCAATGGTCGAAACGGTATCAACCAATAAAGTTAGGACACGTTTTATGGTAATTTGTTATTATTATAATATTATTTTGTAACCCTTATTTACCGGATTTACCCTTTAACCATGCTAAATAAAATATTTACCTAAGTAATTATTTAAAATGTCTAAAAATAAAATTTAACTATATAAAAAATTTTAAAATCCTGATTCCAAATATGGAATACATTTTTCCAAATTCAAAACACAGAATTGGTAGATGTTAATTTAAAATTAATTCCCGCTGTCAAAAAAAAAGCGTGTTTTTAAGATATAATAACTATCAAAAGATTGATATTGTTTATGTTCGGTTTAATTGTGAAATTATGTCCAATGACCACCATTGTATTAAATGGTAAAAATATATTCTAAATATACTTCAATACCACTCAAATTCATAATTTATCACTATTAATTATTTTGATGAAAAAAGTTGTTTTTAATTAAAATTTAGTAATTTTCACTATTCATCAAAATATTAAAGTTATCAAAAAGTACCAAAAATATCACCCTAGGCTAAATTCAATACTCCGAATCCAAAAATGAAGTCCATTTTAAGAGATAAAATTTCAAAAAGTAGGTATTACTATTCATAATGGCTAGTTTGATTGGTTGGGGTGTGTGTTAGAACGCGATGTTGCGTACAACACACAATATTACATTATTCAAAGAGAAATGTACCGTAGAAGTTTGGTGTATTACAGGTGTGTACAATGAGGGTTGGTATTTAAGGTTATTTTGAATTCTTTCTGTAATTTTTTTATTATCTTAATAAATAAATATGTATATAGACTAACTGGTGATGTAGGATCAACATGGACTAAAACTTCACCCCAAGGATTTTATATTCCTTATGTTTTTTTTAATAATAATTTATTATCCATCATAAAACATGGGGTAGATTAAGAAAAAATAAATTTTTTTCATAGATCTACAAAATTTCTTCCAACATTATTTTATTATTCATTGGTGTGATTATAGGGGGTTTTCCCAAAATTGATTCACACATCCTTACATTCATATTTATCATTATAGAGAGTTTTTTTCCAAGAAGTCATCAACAAAATATGAGATTGATAATGTAAATGTAACATATGACTTAAACCTTTATAAAATAAAATTATAGCCCATATTATCATGAATAAACCCAATGAAAAATTTTTTGGACTTAAAAATATTAAATTCCATAGGGTTTCTCCTACTTTGGTGGATGTCCCTTTAGTGGTGCTGAATAGTGTACATTATTCCCATAAAATTTTGGTTATTATTTTATTATTACATTCATAGGTAGTGGTAATTAATTGAATCCAATGTATTACATTTTCCCTAAAAAATGATGGAATGTATTCAGTGGAGAGTTTTAAGGTGGATCTATTGAATTAATTGTGCACATATATGGGGTGGATTTATGGGAACATCATATATGTTTTTCATGGAAAAAGGGGGAGAAAGTGTGTGTGTGGGTGTGTGTGTGAGATCATTAATATATGTATATTGACATTCTTTTCATTTTTTTAGGAGGAACTATTTTTTTTAATATGTGTGACTCATTGAAACATTATGGTTTAATTATTTTCAAATAAATTTAGTATCTTCGAATGCTTGTGAAATATAAAAACATGAGTTTAATTGAATAGTAATATATTAAACATTTATAGCCAAGATTTTAAATTCCAGGGTATGAATAAGACTCTCTAGAATTACTAAATTTTAATATTATTGAAAATTGTATATATATTTATTATTTATCAATTGATTATAAATAATAACAATAATCATTTAAAAGTAAATGAAATATTTCAATAATCAACTATTTTTAGGTGTTTAATGTGATCCTATCTTAAAAAATTAAATTATAATGTACTTGTTAATGATTTTAAGTATATATATATATGTGCTTTCTATAAATGTTTCATCATTCATCTAATATTTTTTCTAAGAATTATATAAGACTAAATCATGTTATATGACAAAATTAAATTTCTTATAAAATTTTATACATCAGGTTTTGTGAACATTATTGAATTTTTTTTTACCAAAATGAGAAAAAATATTTTCATAACTGAAACACATTTTTTATTTCATATTTGAAAAAATAGCTTATAGTCAACATCTTTTAATTTTATAAAAAGATTAATTTTTCACTGAATTGTGAAAATATAGAGTTTTATTATAAAATTATTTTTTTTGAAGAATTTAAAATTTTCAATTTTTTAATGAAATAAAAATAAAATTAGAAGTAGTAAAATTATATTATAGTTATTACAGTTTATCTCATTTTAATTAATTATATACTGAATTTTTATATTAAGAAATTTTATACCTAAGATATCTATTTCATTGAGAACCCATATTTCTATAATGCTCGGGGGTATTATTCTAAATTATATACCTTTTAATATAATAATTAAAATTGGTAAAATCAAATCAATATTTTTAATCATAATTATTGATTTTATTTAATTTTTTTATCTTAATTTTTATAATACTGAATGGTAAAATACTAAAAATTTATTGTTGTGGTCAATCTAACAATTGGTTTATCGAGGGTTAAACAAAATTATAAGGGAATTTTGTCCCATTAAAAATTTATAAATACAATATAATGGCCATTATTATACATTATCCTACCCCAAAATAGAATAAAATTCCATTTTACAACAAGTTTTCTAGGGAAAAGAATTATTATTTGTTATTCTTTTGGGAAATTTCAATTGCGGTCACCACCACAATTATATAGGAACATCCACCCCCTCTGTTATAAACAAATCAAGAGATTTTGGATTTGAAAATTCCTCTTCAAATTAAATATTTTAAATAAATCTCCATTACCTAGAATCCAAGTTTAATTATATTTTCATCATAGGAAGGCAGTAGGTATAAACGTACAAGCATTCTCTGAAGAAGAGGTACAGTTCTTGACATTGTGTTTTCATTTTATTTCATCATATACATAATTAAAATATTATAAAATAATTATGAATTAACTAAAAAAATCCAATTACATATAATAAGACATTATTCAGTTAATTTAATGACCTCTGTCAATTTTCATTTTCATCAAATTAGAGTGGAACTCATCGATTGTGTGTACGGTGGACTACCACATCATGAATTGATGTGATTCATTTTACATAACCACATCTAACATATGGATATAGTGATTTATTTAATAAATTTATATTATATTTATGATATTATTATACTTATGTGATTCTAATATCATTTATACCTTCTTATATTCCAAAATTTTGGAGAATGATAATGTATCAGATGCATACATGTAGACTACCACCTCCATTAAGCGATGTGATTCGTCTCTAATTTCCAAATAAAATGGATGGTAATAATAATTGATTTGATGATTATTATATATATATATATTACATAATAATTATTCAATAAAATTAAATTGGTATTTATATTTCTTTCATTCTATCCCTAGAAAAATGAAAACCTCAGTCATGCAAATATCCGACCAGCCATCTCAATGAACGGTGTACCCCATTTACCATTATATAACATTTTTGGATGAATTTAAAATCATATATAATTAATATATAAGATATTTATATCATGAATATAATTATTTAGATTATGTAAAAATGGTAAATATATAAGGACCAAAACTATCGAACCAAAACATACATGAAGAGTGAAGTATGTTTTACCCACAATAATGATTTTAACATGTAATTATTAATAAATTGTTTATAAAATAATATAAGTAGATAATATAATCTATGATATAAATTTGAATTATTTTTAAATATATTTATAATAGTTAAATCTTAATTATATTTAGGTTCTACCATGTATAAACTATGTCAGACATGAGGTAAGGGTTTATTTCCCAATCTCATAATTATATAATAATTATTATGTTTATGTCTCTATTGGGGAAAATATATGATATTGACTTGTAAAATCCAATATATTTTCTTCTCCTATATTATGTTATGAAAATAAAATTTTTATACCTTCATTTTTCATTATATATGTATTAATGAGACTAAAACTATTCTATTTTGGAAAATAGAATTTTATTTTCTATTTAGCCAATAATGTTTTTCTTCCATATATATATTTTCCCTACAATATTATTAATAATATTTAAATTATTTTCTCTGATGATATTTTAAATAATTTTATACCCATTTTTTAATTAATGGTTTAAAATTAATCTTCTGGACTTTTTCCCAGTGATGTAATTTTGAAATTTCTATAGTAACATGAAATGAAATTTTTTAACTTATATTACATGAATGTAATTTTATGTTATCAAGACCACACATTACATAAATTATTCATTAACATGTTTTAATGGATCCAACCAATGAAAAAATCCACTATGTTATTTTATAAATATCTTGTTCTTTATTAACTTATTTCAAAATGAAAAGTGTATTTTCTTTAATAAACATCCACTAATATTTTTAAAGTATAATCATATGTGTCTAAATTCAATGTTAAATATTATTCATTAATATGGATTTTGTTTTTTGATACCATTAACCATATTAATCTAGATGGTTTATGATAATTTTATTATATTTGGTAAATTATTTACATTTTTCATGAATGTTTTTCAATATAAATGTTTACATTAATTATGTTTCAATAATTTCATATGAAAAATGTATTGGAATTTATAAGTAACATTTGGGGTTACCTATATCCCCATGAATAATTGGAGTAATAATGAGAAAAATTATTTTTTGGATGTTTTATGGTGAATTAACCATTTGTGGATGATTTTCAGGAATGATTCCTAGATTATATATTTTTTCTATTTGACAATATTCATTAAATTATTATGAAATTAATTATTGATATCCATGTGATTATTTGATTATTTATGATATACATTGATATGTTTCAATGTCATATAATTATTTATATGGAAATAATTTATTATTGATTATTACTGCTATATTATTCTTCATGCTCAAGTTATTGATTAAATGAAATGTGTTTTCAGTTATTCACCATTAAATTTTTATTATGGATTATATAATCATGAATTATTTTGTTGTATGTACCCTTACCAATAATATATGATATCCCCATTATTATGTTTCATTTAGCTAGGATCTGAGGAATGGAATTATTTTTTATATTTATGGATATTATTAGCAGAATAATGGTGTTTTTAATGAAATTACAATGTTTTCTATTATGATTCCAAATGTATTGTGAAATGAAACTATTCATATTATTTTCTATGAAAAATAAACTATTTTACCATTTATGGTAAACTCGATTATATCTAATCAAAATTTAATAATGTGACCAATGACTCTGCACTACTAGGGTTTGGTTCATTATAGATGGTATCAGGGAAGGTTTAGTAGAAACCTTGGGAATATGATTTAGGAAAACATGGAATATGGAATACTTCTCTATGACTGAATTTGAGGAAACTTATATGTATAAGATAAAAATATAATGTTATATTAAGTTGTATAATATGTGGTTTTTTTTGAAATATATCCTTGTTTTGACTCTACAAGGGGAACTGTTTTTTTACAGATGCATCTATGTGAAATTACCCCATATATAGATTATTTGAGTGTATCACATCCATCATTAGAGTTCATGGTGAGTATTCCCATACTATTTAGATATTTTGATACTCCAAATGATAATTTTTATGTAAAATTATATTTTCATTTCAAACTAATATGAAGTATTTGAAAAAAAAATTGATTGGGGAATAATTCCAAATAAATGAAGTTTATGATTATGAGATTAGTTATGTATAAAATTTTCAATTTATATTAAGTATTTCACTAGAATTAAAATTATAAATTATGATTCATAAAATTATGATCTTATCTTTATATATTCTATTATTTAGAATTTTTCCTAGAATATGGAATTGAAACTATACCAATGTGAATACTCATTATAGGGTTTTCCCTCATTGGAATGATAATAATGCTAGAGATCGATCTCTAGATAATGGTGAATAAATTATATCTATATTGGGGAAGATAAATCACATTATGATATATAACCATGCCCTTGTACATCATCCTCATGATCCAAATTGTTTTATAATAATGTTACACTACTTCATTAATCTGATAACCCAATAATTTGGAGTGACTAAACATCAATTTATTGTAGAGAATTGCAATAATCCATAGAGAAGATATTTCTCATGTTGTTATGTAATGAATGATATAAGGTAGTCATGGTAATTTATTATCTCTCATGGGATTTAGATAATTGTTTTTCATTGTTACAAAACACTAAGGATGAAGATGAAATATAGATTATATAGTGGAAGGATTTTAGGGAAATCTTATTGGAAAACATGTTCCTAGCAAACAAAAAGTTCATATAGAGAAAGAATTCATTAGAATTAAACATTAGAAATATATTTAATTAAAAATATTTTTTTTACAAAATATTGATTTAAAATCAATATTTTCTTTAAATATATTTTGTTATAGGAAATGATGTGTTTTTTAAAGAAACAATATATTTTTCGAATATTATTAATTAAAGTAAATGATATCATATAGTTGTTGTAATTGGGGGTATTAATATGATTAACTAAAAAATATAAATTCAATTTTCTTTCATATATTTAAATTGAGTTATATGGTTATAAATTAATTGTATAAGAAAATAAATACCAATTTGAAATAAAGGAATGTTCTTTCTAAACAATAATTTTTATGTAAAAACCCACATTTTACCTCGTATGACTACAAAAATAACTCATGGTTAATGATTTATAAGAAAATTTAATTTTATATATTCAGAAAAATATTTGAAAACTCATCTAGATTTTTTTCTAGCCATGAGATAATAATAAATCCAATTTTATACTTGAAAAAAAAAATTATACAAAAAATGTTTTTCCGAAATTTGTACACATATATTACAAATAATTAATTACAATTTTGATAAATGTATTTGAAATTTTTAATTAATTTTTTATAGAATCCAATTAAAATTATATGATATTGAGATTTTGATACGATTCTTAAATCGTTAATTTTTCAATGAATAGTGAAAATAGTTGTTTTTATTAAAAATTGTATTTCCATTTATAGAATTTCAGTATTTATAAATTTTTTAGATTATTTTTAAATAATAAATTGTAAAATATATTATAATGTATCCCATTTGGTTCATTTTAATCAATTTTATGTTCAATTTTGATATGAAAACTTTTAATAATTTTGAAATATTCTTATTTAGAAAACTGTAATTTTATCATTTCTACATGTTTATTTTAAATTATATTATTCATTATATATTTGATAAAATTTTAAAAATATTTTTTCATATTCTGAATTGAAATAGTTAATATTATATAATATTATAAACATTTTTTTTGAAAATAATGAAAATTCAAAATATTAAAAACAGTTACCATGTTTTATTTAAATATTTGATTATCAGTGGTTAAACAAAAACAGTAAGGGTTAAAAATGGTCATCCTTATCCAAATATTATTTCATAGAAAAATATATACCTTATATGATACAATGATTTATATTGTCCTAATTCGAAGATGTTTTTCATGTGAATAACGTTGTTTTAATTCATTTTTTCAATAAAACCAAGTGTATCCTCTCCACCCACTCATAAATGGACACCCAATATCATGTCCTATTTAGAATTACAATTTCATTTATATCACAATATAAAATCCTAAAAACCTTCCTCATTCCCCTTTCAAGATCCTAAATTCTTATTTTATCATAAAAGTCACCCAAATGGATTTTTCTACAAACCTAATGATGTTTTCTGAAGATGAGGTAACTTCCCAAACTGGGTGTTTTATTTTTATTCCAACACATCCTTCAAATATAATTAAATTTTTTTACTAATAACCTAAAAATATCCCACATATTAGGATATTTATTGATTAAATTCATGAACAAAAAACCATCTCCTCCTCCCTAAAAATTGAAACTGAAATTGTAGATTGTTTGAATGGTATATTACTGCCTCACAAACCAACATAATTAATTATCCATGAACACTTATCAAAACATGATATAATTATGTATTAAATAATTATATAAGATATATATGATATTATAAAACGTTTATAATAATAATATCACATATACCTTCTAACTTCCCATTATGTAGGAATACAATAATGCAGCTCATGTGTATTATAGGCTACCGCCTCATGAAGTGAAGTGGTTAATTTTTGACGTAATCATTATATTTATGGTAATAAGGATTATTTGGATTCTTATATATGTTATTAATTACATATTATAATTCTATAACATCAATATATCATACAACTTCTTAACATACCATCCATTGAATAAATTATGGTTTTTTTCAAGTGTGCAGTAGATTGTCATCTCGTGAAGCATTGTGATTCATTTTTAATAACACATCACATAGATGGATGTGTATGTGTATTAAAATAAATTATATAAAACTAATGATATAATGATATTTATGGAAATTTAAAATAACACTCACCTTCTATATATCATGATTATTAACAATTGGAAATGTTACTGAAGCATGCATACAACTTATCATCTCTATGATTGTAACATTTTTCAATTTTCATAACCATATATAAATTTTTTTTAAATCAATAATTGATGTATAAAAATGATAATTAATTAATTATTATTATTCTAGATATTATTATTTAATAATATATTCGACTATAGTCTACTTATCATGTGTTGTTATCGTGGTATTTATCCAAGAAATTTGATCATGAAATATTTTATATCATACCCACATTCCTTTGTTCCCATTATTTTATGAAACCAATATATATATATATATATGTGTGTAATTATCTCATTTTATTACCCATGTTCATTCACTATTATAATATAATGTTATAACTTATTCTCATACATTATGATTTCATATAATGTTTATTTCCTTATTGGTATTTTTATGTCACTCATTTATTCCATGCATTATCGAATTCATCCCATACTTTTTTTGGAGCTCAACTAGATGAATGACCTCAGTATGGAGAATAAAAAATTTATTTCATGTTTATATTACTTTTGATTTATTATTAACCTTGTATTCCAAAGTAACTATAGCTCATGATAATTGTGTTTTATTAATGGATATTTATTTTATTAATCATATAATAATATGTATAAAAGGATTGATTCACTATAACGAAATTTATTATGTTTACTGTAAAATGAATTTTTTTTAAAAGCTTTGATATAGACTACTTATGTATTCCAAAGATTAATATTTACAATTTATTAGATGGCCTAAATCTAATCCTTCAATGGTAACTAGACTACCAATCATTCTCCTCATATGAGGACAAAGTATATTGTACTATCAATATAGTGAAATATTTATGAAATTATTTTGACATTGGAGGAAATGAGGTTATTAGGATGGTGGATGAGTAATATAGAAAAGAAAATTTGGAGAATATAAAGATAGAAAGGGTGGAATTTCTATATTTTAATAAACATGGAGGAGACAACGACAAAGATAAGTACTACTAAAATCCATATCAAAGTATCTCAAATCATGGAAAAGTGCTTTTCCAATAATAGGAGAAAATAATTGAAATTGAATCCAAGATATCATGTTTTTATTCATGTATATCCATGGAAGGGTGTTATATAGATTATTATGAAATGTACACTAAGCCACAGGTACATCAAACATTATGAAATCCAAGAATGAATTATAGTTGTGTATTACTACTAAAAAATGAGACCAAGTCTTTATAAAGTATAGTATTTATTCTATATAAAATTGATATGAATGTACATTATAAAGAAAAAACATTTGATTAGATTTTGAGATATTAAATTAGAACTTACACTATCTTATTGTGAAGATAATATCTATATTATTGATAATAGAGAACAAGTGTTGAGTGATCATACATCCGAGCTACTAAAGGTACTTTGGAGAAATCATAAGATAGATTGGAAAATATGGGAACCTAAAGAAATAATGTTTAGAGAATTCCCAAATATGGTCATTGGGCTCCATTTTTAAATTTTATGGATTAATTTTTTAGTAATAAAGAATATTGTGAAAACCTAAAAGTTTATGGTATATTTCATTTTAAATAAATTTAACCTCTTCGAAGGGTTATGATACATTCATCACATAGTCTATATAGACCATATTATTGTATAAAATTAAAACAAATCCATTATATTTGTTGGTATGACTAGGGATTAAAAATGTATGAAAAGTAATAGGATTAAACTTTTATAAATAAATTAATTTCTTATTAATATATTTTATAAAAAAATATAAATCATTTGAATGTAAAAGAAATTTTTTTAATAAAATTTCCTTATATATGCTAGGGGTTGTCATATTAATAAATTAAAATAATTAATATTAGTGAGTAATTTTACTAAATTATTAATATATTATATATTGAATAACATTTTTATCATTAATCTAATATATTTTTCAACATAGGATAAGAAGAGCATGAAATTAATAATGTAAAACACTTTTTTTCTGAAAAGATGACATCTCATATTTTGTGTGCCTATTTAAAAATTGAATTCATCAAATATTATATAATTTATTTTAGTAAATTAGATTCAGTTTTAACAAAAAATTTTAAAAAATTATCATAATGAAATTTTGGTAATTTTCTGAGAAGATTAATTATTCGATTAATAGTGATAATACTAATTTTTATAAAAAAATATTTTCATTTCATGAATATCCAAAGATCCATTTTATTTTAAAATTATTATATACATAAATTTTATTCATTTATATTATTATTAATCAGATTTAATCTGTGGAATGAATTTTATTATTGAATTTTATATAAAATTATTTAAACATTAAAAAACCTTTTTCTTTTGAATACTAATTTTTCATTGTGCTTGTAGGATTTTATTCTGATAAATTCTACCAAATTTGTAAATTGAATTTTTTAAAAGGATTATATATTTTTAATTAAAATAAATAATTTTTTAATGTTCTAATATTAATTATTTATCATAATGAATAGTAAAAACATTAAAATTAATTAGCATGCTAAAGGTTAAAAAGAGATTACTAAGGGTTAAACCAAATGATAAGGGTATGTTTTCTGATTATGAATTTTCAGATTTTATATTATGAAATTATTTTTTATTTTCCTTTCCCACCGTATAATATATGGACATTTGGAAAAAAATTCATTATTGTGACTTTATCATTTTGTATTCTTTTTGGAAATTTCTGAGGGTCCCCTCCCCACTTATTAAAATTAAACCCCTCTCCCCTCTATAATTTTCAAGAAACTATTAGTTTATAAAATAATTTATCATATACCTTAAATACATTCTATTACATTACCTAATCTTTTTTGTTATCATAATATCATCCAATGATTATTTTATGTTTAAACCTACTTATTTTCTCTGGAAAAGATGTGTAGTTCTTAAACCATGTTTTTACATTTTATATCATATTCTTCCTCCTCAAAATAATATTCAATTATTATATTATAATAACACCATTATATTATATATACTAAGATATTATTATTTTAATGTAATTATATAATTACTTATCATATACCATAAAATGGGAAATGAAACAGTTGATCATTTATATGGCGGACTACGACCTCTTTATCGTATGTAATTAATTTTCCATCACCATATCTCATAGACAGATATAATTACAGATTTAATTTATATATACTATAATTATTAAAAAAAATTAATCTTTTTTAAATAAAATATTTTACCTACCTTCTTACATACCAATCCTTTGTAAAATGGTAAATTCTTTAATGCTTAACTATAGACTACTACATCCATGAGGTGATGTGATTCGTGTTTCATTCATTATTTACATGGACCATAATATGGAAGTATTCAATGAATATTAATGACATATATGATATAAAAATGATTCAAGAATTTTTGATATTCATTTATATTATTTCATTCAATTTGTTGAAAATAGAATACAACATTCATGAGTATGTATGACTTATCGTCTCCTTGAATAGTGTAACTAATTTTTCAATCTATAATTTTTATAAATGCCTTTAAATATATGGATAATAAATATTTATCTTAATAATATCAGGACTATCATTCTGGATATTATGTAATAATGGTAAAAATAAAGGGGTCAAATCTACCAAATAAAAATCTAAATTATAAACAAAGAAGATATTACCCAAAACAGTGATTGTAACAAAGTATTTTTTAATAAATCAGTGATAAAACATTATGAGTAAATCATATAAGGTATTATAAATATTACAATATTTCTAAAATATAGTTATAATAAGTTTATATTTTTTATACAGGCATTTTGATCCAATATAATTGTAGTCAAACCATTGGTATGGGTTTATTTCACAATCTAATCGTTATTCAGTATTTCATCTATTTGAGTCTTAATTGGGGAAATTATTTGATATTTATATCCTGAACTGATCCTATATTATAATCATTTTCAAATACATGTATCTTATATTTTTTCATTCATTTTCTAATAATAAAGTAATTATTTTTGAAAAACCAATTTTTAAGGAAAAAGAATTATGTATTTGTACTAAATCGAGAATATTCTCCAATTATATCCATATTTTACATAATTATTTAAAAAAATGAATATAAAAAAAAGATTTATTTAAAGAATTTATACCTATGGTTTTTCAAAAATGTTTTAAATTTAATCTTAATATCATTTTCAGAATGATGTACATTTCAACAATTATAAAAGTTTGAACGGAATGTTTATTTAACATGTACATAATGTACTAAATTTTCTGCCATACTAAACCACATAGAATAAATTAATCTATTAAAAGATTCAAAGGTACCTTCCAAAGTAAAATTTCATTATTATTATTTTTATATTATTCTTTACACAGAATATAATACTTTGGTATCATTCTCTATTTTACTATGGATGGATCATGATTATGTTTATTTATTATGTAAATTATTATAAATTTTTATGATAGTTTTTCAATATAAATATTTATCTTCAATATATTTAACCTGTTCTTATGAATAATTCATTCTAATTAGTATGTTATGGGTGGGACACTCTATATCCCTTAGATGCATTGATATGTATGATGTGAAAAACTAGGTTTTGTATTTGGACGAGGCCTCACCCATATATTTAAGATGTCTTGGAATAAGGCCTTGATGATATGTTTATGGTCTATGACATTATGTATTCTTCCATTGTGAGAATAGTTATTATTTTCCGTAGGACTATATCATTGTTTATGATAACCATGGATAAGTTTAAAGTTAAAACGTGTATGTACCCAAGTGGTAAATTCTTCTACATGGTATCCAAAAGTCCCACGATTGATTCCTGAGAGAAAAAAATTCCTTGCTACTGTAGGAGTACTTTATCAAGACACTGACGTTGTGTTATAGAAGTAGCAAAACTATGATGGTGGAGACACTATAGTGGAGGATGAATTGTAGTGGGAACATATTGTAGATTCTAAGGAATTGTAGGAGTACTATTCATTGGAAGGCCCTCTAGGCCAAAAAATGAGCTTTCATGCCACTGGGTCTTCTGGATATAACGGGTCTCCCTCTACCAAGTCAAAAGTGGTGTTTTATTTTCTTTAATAATAAAATGAGGCTTCGACCCCATCCTTTTAAAAAAATGGGATAAGTTTCACACATATGTGCGTATTTATTTTTTCAGATTTGGTTGACATTCATTCCTTCAATATTATTATTTTTTCCAATGTTATTGATTGAATGGAATATATTTTCAGTTATTTACTATTCAACATTTATTAATGCTTATTTACTCCTGATAGATTATATTGTACATAACATTACTATGCATATATTCACACTCTTTTTTTATGTTTCATTTCTCCATTATTCATGTAAATTTATAATGATTAAGATACATGTATATGATTAAGTTAATAATGTTTATCTATAATAAAATACTTTTTAGTATTTTATGTTTTAAACAAAAATATGAAATTTAAGTATGTGTGTTTTTTTAATACTTCTAATATTATATATAATTAATTAATGAGAGTAAACATAGCATGAAACACAATATGGATCTCCACAACACCTGGAGCATGACAATATATATGCAATAGAGGTTCCAATAAAAGAAAGGTTCTGAAAGATACAGTGGAGAGGCTATAACCTGTGGTCAATGTGTAATAACATTGATAAATTAGAACTCGTATACATGGATAGAAATTAGAGTATTCGTTCAAAATAAACACAAACTATAACAACTATAATAAATGGATTGTATCATATATTTATGTAGATAGAATTTATAGAGAACATACAATAGTCACTCAACTGCAAGACCAAACACAGATAAAAAATTATCAAAATTATAATAGATACAATATGCTCTAATACCATGATTGATCCAAAAAAATACACAATCTCAATGATTATCTCCCTACACTATGATGATCCTGAGACACCACACAAGGGAATCTTCTTAATCATAAAATACAATACCTCAACACCATCTATCAAAAAACAAGTTCTCCAACCTAATAGAACACATGAGGTCATCATACACACTGAGGTGAAGAGACATTGGGGGATAAATATTTATCAGTAGGTGAAACCCAATAGTGAATCTATAATATACTTTCATAAAATGTATATTCACATGGTATAAGCCCTATTATCTGAAACTAACAACATATTTATTAAAAAGATGCATAAACAAATAGAGGAATAGAAATATAAAAAACTCCCAACCATGGGTTCTAATATAACAATTGTGGTGAAATATGTGCTCTTAAGGGGCTCTGTGCTAGGTTTTTTCTCCCCGCCGCCGCCTTCCTCTTCCCCTTGGAGGATCGGCTAGATTCCTCTTCTGTTGCTTCAGCCTGATGAGCTTGTGTCGAGCGATGTCTCTCCTACGGCGACATGCCTTTATGTATTTGATACACTCGACCTTTATCTCTATTTGTTGGCCTTCCTCGCTCTATCCCCCAATCTGGATAGAGATTCATATGGAAGCACAGTGCAGGTCTAAGGCTCGAGCTTCCTGCTTATAGGTGTAGGCTGATGGTATGAGTCAGAGTCGGCTGGGTGTGCGTAAGGTCGATCTGGTCACCGATTGTGGTCTGGAAGGTTGTGATGGGACTTGTGGTTCTGACTTGTGGCGGACCTTCTTCTTCTTCTTTCACAGGTCTGGCACTGGAGGTCAATGCGATAAGGGGTTTTGTTCATTTTTCATTGCTGTTCAATGTTTTTTTGGATTTGTGCGGTGTTTCCATCATTGGAGGTTGCTTCCTGTGTAGGATTCAAACTCCAATGAGGCTTCGTCCATTGGAATCCGCGGCTGGTTGGGGATGGGTTAGAGGTGGTGTTACGACCTAGGTTTCGGCGACTGGTGAAGGTTTAATGGTGGATGGGTTCTTGATTTGGGATGAGTTACGGCTTCTCAGACTTTTTCATGATGACATGTTTATATATTGTGCTGGTTTCACGGAATGGTGTGGTTTTATGCATGATGTTGTGCTATGATGGTGGATTTATTTAGTCCATGATGTGGTTATTTGTGATTTGGAGTGGTTATTTTGGTTATGTATTTCACCTTGATTTTACAACATTGAACGGGCTCAAGAGGAGGTTTCAGAGCGGTCTATTCATCTTTGAATGCTTTCTAGATTTGGTTGTTTGAGAGGGTATGGCGTCAGCAATCGGATCGGGCTTGTGCATTGACACATGACACATTCTTGCTGAATTTCCATGCAATGATGAAGAGATTTTTCATGATCATATGCTGGGGAGGGGTAGCTTCTTGTTGTTAGTATGATAATAATTTTTAAGACCCTCATGTCAGTTATGTCTTATGATCATTGAGTATTCTTGGGATTCCCCCTTCTTCCCTTAAAATGGGGTTCTATTATATTGAATAAAAATTTAAACGTCTTCTGGCCATTGGATGGTGAATATAACACCCTTGGTAAATATATTCCTCTATGACCCTTTCAAAGGATTTACATCATGATCCTTACCCTTCCAAAAAACATAGGGTGAATCCACTATATCTCTATAGGATCCACAATAAGTCTAAATTGGGATTCATCAATTGCAGATCCTACGAAGTAACCATTTCTATAAAAATTACAACTCTAATTTACTGAGCTATATGTCCCCAATATCAAAATCCAACATGCAAGACATCTTAGATATAGAGTTATGGGAAACATTAATGTCCTAAATGTCCACTATAATAAATAAAATTATAAATGAGGGCATGATACTACAAACTATCCCCCATGGACACCTTTGAATATGGGAGTAACATGTATCTTGTCCTAGGGGATCCCATCTATACATGATCCCAATAGATACATGGCCTAGGGATCCACTTAAGAACTTCTATCCCACTCCATCCATGAAATATAAACTCTAGCTATACAGAATAATCAACTGAAGGGATTAACTCATTCAAATCTTCCATTAGCTCCGTAATTATATCTAATAATAGTTGGACAATTAGGCATAGTACCATATCAAAACATATAGACAACTAATAATAAAATATATCTGAAGGGTATCCACCTGAAACCATAGTCCAAATTTTTAATCCTTTTCATTCTTCATGTAAAAATTCAAACCAAACAAGGGATGATCCATTCTCAAACCTGATATTAAAATAGATTAACAAGAATCATTGTTCAACTCTCAATGAAAAAAATGGAGCCCCTATCATCACCCTAGATATCAAAAACAAATAAAAATATACTACAGACATTCAAAGACATACTAAAGGACCTAATCAAATATCAGGGTCTCATAGTTCTTAGGTTCATTTTATAATATGAATTATAAATAGGGACTCCCCTTATGTACAAAATATCTGTAGAAACGACCCTATAAATATAAATAAATGGAACAAAGGATAAAACAATTATGACACTCTACAAGGGGTTTCTATAGATCTTCCAAAATCATGGGACAAGGAAATTGTAGAAATAAACAAAATATCCCTCAATTTCTTCCAATTGATCCTCAAGAAAAAATGATCACAAATGTGAAACGAAGTAATAATCAAACCAATAGGGTAATTCAAATTGGTCCTCATAACCTCCTCAATAGAAGGAGACCCTCATAAGGGGATCCTTGGTATAAGAGAGACATTGATATATATCCCACAAGAAGAAATCATCTTCTAGCCTTATAGGAAAAAACCAATCCATGTGTAGAAACTCGCCCGTAGAGGAAACGAAAGAACATTGTGCTACTCGGGAATCCGTAGAAACTGACTAAGAAACCCAGTGATCACATTAGTATTATACATAATACTATGGAATCATCAAGAGTATCTTAGACTCATCCCAATAGATCAATAAAATCTATCCATAACCCCCTTCAAATAGTGTCATCTAATCCCAAAGGCTCCAATAACTCTAATCCTCAAACACAGATTCTATCCCTAAACTGTTATAACCTCGATCAACTAGTCTCGTCACACTGGGACAACCAAACATCCTATTAGAGATACATCTCAATCCCTACATTTGGGATCCTTCAAAAGGATCCCCAAACAACAATGACTTGGTATCCATAACATAAGGCCAACTACCATTTCACAACCCACACCCAGGCCTCATGGTTTTGAAACCAACCCCATGGGGATTTTCAACCATGCCTCAAGTAAATCCTCTAACTAAACTCTCAAAATCCATAAACACCATTCCGAAAGCCTCAACGAAAAAATGGGATTTCCCCAACGTGATCTATGTAAAAAACGTATAATTTTCTAATCATAAGACATATTATTTCTCCAATGCTTAATACATCCAAAACAGACAAGGTGAAGAAAAGTATATGTCTTTTACATTGGGTACAAGGTGTGTAACCCAAAATATACTCTCTAATCAGGTGACATAGGCCATTCAGTGTGTACATTCCCAAATTAATTGGGGAATAAACCATGTAAACGAAATTTACCCCAACAAGGGTTCCTACTTTTATACCTCATCCCCACTCTGCACGTAAAACTCCCATGTATGCACCAATTCAACCTACTAGAAGGTGTGTATATTGTGATGGGTTACCAGGACATGTACCATAGATGGCCTGGCCATGTACCTGACCTATTTGTGTTCACCAACATGAAATCAACTCAATAGAGGGGTTTCCATGAAAAAAAAATCAATATTTTAAAAGGAAGAAATTATTTTCAATAGAATAATGGACACAGAACACTATATCCAGGATTTGTTACACATAACACTTAATTTATCATAGGTTACATGAAACCAAAGTATTTTCATTGTTCAATAACATATTGAAAACACTACACCGAACATAATGAACCCATAATATATATATAGTTTATCCCTTATATTAATATTTTATTTATAAAAAGTATTTACAAAATTTTGAAAATATGGTTTACATATATTCATTGGCTACTAATTTATTTTAAATAGAAGTAAAACAAAATTTAATATAAAATAAAATCTTTTTCTGAAAACCTATTTTTATGAAAAATTCGTTTTTTAATCCAATAAGTTAATAAGACTCACTTATTGGGATATAATAATTATATTTATATATAATATATTCAAAACTAATATTTAATCATGATATAAAAATAAATCCAATTGTACACATAAAATTGAATATTTTACCAAAAAAGATATTTTATCACCTTTTATAATTCACTTATTTCAAAAAAAATTTAAATATTTCATTAAATATATTAGAAAAAATAAACATCAATTTTATGTGGATTATAAATATTTACTTTTAGTGAATTCTTGGGGAGATTTTAAAAATATTCATACTTTTGTGAGTTGTAATAAATATCGATTTATGGAAACAAATTGTTTTCCATTTAATAAATTAAGAAATTTAAATTTCCCAATAAATTTTGAATGTTTTTTAAACAAATATATTCTAAATTTATTCAACTTAAATTATTTTAAAAAAAATTATATGGGTTTTTAGTATCATTTAATTTTTATGATTAAAAATGGGGTTCTCTAAAAAAATTACATTAAAATGCCTACATTTTGTACATTTAATTTTTTTAAATTAATCAATAATGGGGAATGTTTTAAATTAATTATATATATTATATATCATTAAATATAAATTCAGTATCATGTAATGATTCTTAATAGTCATGAATTTTATATAGTATAATCTTTTTCTAAAATAGCCTCTCCTTAAAAACGTGATGTCTCATTGTGTGTGCAGGATTAATATTAAATTAAAATTTTCTACTTCAAGGATTTGAATTATAAAAAATGGATCCAAAATATTTAATATTTATAATTTATCATTTATAATAGGAAAAAATAATTTTATTCCAAATTTATTAGTGAAATAATGAAAATTATATACAATGATTAAAATATAAAGTAGTTTAATTAGTGGTTAATATTTTAACCTAAGGGGAATAAATTAACAATAAACATCTCAAAATCCCATTGGATAAAAATATTTATAACTTATACCTTATATTATCTTGTTTGGTTAATGATTGGGTTCTAGAGAAATAAATAAAACTTGGGTGGAATTCACTCCATAAAAACATTACAATTGTTTCACTCACCTTACTTATAAAAGACCACTACTACTTATCCTATATTCATAATGTGAAAAAAAAATTGGCATGTAAAAGACCTACACAAATAACTACTACACATACCTCCACTAATCCTAGAAGTATCACTTGGGTATGAAATCCACCAACAGATGGTCATTGGTGTAAACCAAAAGGAGATACCCAAAGAATATGTAGTGTTTGTCAATGTGCATTTTTTTACATATACACCAATTAAATTCTTCATATACAATGATGAGATTAAAAAATAATTATATTACTACTCTAATGCGTTTTTATAATTTTTTATGACCTAAACTAACACACAATTCCACCATATAGTTATGAAATCATTATTCATATGTAACAAAGAATATTGTTTCATGAAATGATGTAGTTCATTCTTCCATTACATCCTCTCACGATGGGTATAATGATCTATATAATGTTTATATATGATATTTAAAATATGATCTTTACATTTATGTAATTATATCATATATAAATATTTATATTCATTTTTTTGATATGATAATGTCACTCATGTGTATGGTGGACTACCGCCTTATGAAGAGAAGTGATTCATTTATCACAAACACATTACATGAAAGGTAATAAGGGTACCAAAATTTAATATATGTGATATGAATTAGAAATGTATGATATTAATTACATTTTTATTAAATTAATTTATAATTCCTCATTTTATGTTTTACCCTTTAATTCACTATAAAATTGATAATTTCATTCATGGACATGTAGACTATAACCTCCATAAAGTGATGTGATTTCTTTTTTGACCCCAACATCACAAGAATTATATATATAAGTATGTATGATTAAATAATTTTTATTTTATAACATAATTATCATTATTTAAGGATGAAATATCAGTACTCTTATTTTCATATTGACAATTGAAAAATGGAAATGTTACCCCTGTGTATGCATGACCTACCATCTCCATAATCATAATGTTAGACCATTTTTTAAAACCATATTTCAAGATTGGTATAATATTAATAATGAAAATATAGATTTTAAAATTATATCATGATTATTATTCAATATATGATTAAATAATTACCTCTTTGAGCATATTCAACACACCTCTATCAATTTTTGATAAAAAATCATAATATGGTCAAAACATCCAATGTAAATGTAATCGATTATGTTTTTTATATAACATATAAAAAAGTGAAAAATGTAATAATAATATCGAAAAAAAATTCTCATGAAAGTATATATTTACCAGAATTTATTGTTCATGAATATAATGTCACACATGTCTATTCTGACTCGAGGTAAGGGTTTTTCTTGTCACACATTTATTTCTATGACATGTTGCCATATTAATATCTTATTTTTGTTGTGTAGTGTATATAATTCCTGTGAATGTATTTTATTATCCTTATACATTAATATATTGGTATTTTCATATGCATTATTGAATATATTATTCATTTGGATTACAGTTTCAAATTTTCTAAAGCATTAAATGATTTTGACTCAATTTTCATTCATAGAGATGTATGTTTTCTATACACCTATATTATTTTATATGGTTTATATGAATCCCATTTGACATATTATATCATTAATCCCCCTGTTTTCATAATAGTATATGTTTCATTTAATTTTATTATCTCATGGGGATTAAGATTCAAAGTTATAAAAGTGGAATGAGTCTTTTGTTACAATCTCATAATTTTTTTGGGATTGATAATGATTAAACATAAAATTATGATATATTATGATTTATGTCCAAATGAAATCATGAATTTTCTTATCCTCTCATAGATCATGATATTCATAAGTAATTTTACTAATTTTCCACTGTTTAGAAGTTATTTTGAATTTTTTTTAATGAAATCCTACCTCATTTCACTCATTAGATAGACGTCTTTTTTCAATATAAAAATTCCAAAAATATTTTAAAAACTATTTTCAGCCATTAAAAAATAATTTATTGAAGAAAGTTTTACTAATTTTCAAATTTTAATAAATATTATCCAATGTAACTGTAATGAATTAGATTTTTAGTGTAATGTTTATCAATATTATATGTATTATTTTCAAGACCAATCGCTGAGTCGATATATGATTCAAAGAACAGATGTGCCTAGAATAAATGTTTGAAATATATTAATTATATTAAAATACATGATTAAGTAATATTCCTCAAAATGTGTAATAACACTAGAATGGGAGTTCAAATTAGAATTAAGTGGGAAACAATGAGTTCAGAATGTGGGATTTACCTTATGAAAGTAAAATGTTTAAAAACATGATACGTTAGTTAAAAAGCTCTCGTGAGAGTAAATAAATAAAAATTATTTATTTATTTATTTTAGTTTATTTTAATTTTTTCTAACAAGATGATTGTGTTTTTATAAATCAATGGTTATTGATTTTTTCTCATGTTTGGCTACAAAACCACGATGCCCTAGAGAAAATTGGAGGAGATCATTCATGGTAATCAATATTGGATCGGGACCTGATCATGATTCTTTCCAACAACGGAGTTCGTGGACCTCATCAATGAAAATAGAATTATATCATTCCTTTTCAATAATCAATCCAAACACCATATAGAATGTTTTTTTCTATCCTTTTCATTAATCTCTGATGAACACGGATCAATTCAATGAATATAATAGATATGTGAATTGTCAAAGGATTTAAATTGATGGATTATTATTCACTATTTATCATTCAAAATTCATTTGGAATTCAACATAATTAATCAATGATGAATGATCAAAGGTTGTGGTTAGTTCCTCACATTTTATGGATTATGTTATTCCTCTCCATTTCTTCACATGATCATCACGAAATGAATTTTTGCCCATGGTTTGATGAGATTCAGGATATTTGATCATTGTACAACCGTTATTTAGAACAGTGGATTGATACAGTATGTAAGATCAGTGATCAAGGGAACAATCTAGTTGTGATGACATAGGAGGATGATCTATAGTGGATCCAATTTATTTCAAGCTTTTGTTAATCTTAGTTTGACACATGATGAAGGATGGATCGATGTGGGGTTATCCTAGATGTTTTTATTCCAGATTCTGGTGATTGATGATAGAAAATGAAAACTATCCATAGATATTTAGGTTTCGATGCTGTTGATGGATTCAACATTAGATATAATGACTCAATGAAATATCTGGATGGATCTAGAAAATCTCAATAAAAAGGAAATGTTTCCGAGATTACACATTGTTTGGGACTCGCTTGCTATAGCACTATTTTTACTCCTATAGTTAAATATCACATGTTGTGTGACACAGTCACACTCCATATTACCCCTCTATGAGGTCTTGGAATGTACCTCATAGGGTACACAGACTTGTCTTGAATTACATAGGCTTGTACATACCATTTACTCAGAAACAGACACAACTAGGTCTAAATGGAGGGGTCTGCTATACATGGGCTTCACCATTAAACATGAGTTGCATCAACATGAACAGAAAGCTCAAGTGACCTATACAAATCATTTTTTACTCAGTCTCCGTATATGTATATTTTTACATACCTTGTGAGGCTTTACTACACATAAAGATTCATGATGTTAAATACAAATTAATTAAACTACTTACATGTCATGCACTCCCTCGGATATAGTTTATAGGTCTATATCTCTTCATTTTAGACTAGTTTTTGTTTAGTGGTTTTCTCGTAGTCCTCACCCTCAAGGGTACAATGGATAAATATATAATTGTCTTTGTGTTTTTATCCCATCCAGAGTGATAATACTAGATAGAGTTCATGGTGACCCTATTTGATACTGGAGAGTGATCCTCTATCATCTGTACACCCTATTTGGGGTTTATGTGGTGGCCTGAACTATTTTAGGATGGAATAAATCATTCATTTTGCGGGGCATATCAGTTGGGTTTTTGGTATAGTTGGAATATAATTCCCTATCTAGGGGGATGATCTGGGTTATGTACATTGAATCCCCCATATGTTGTAGTAGTGACCCCCATTCTATGTATCATAATCTTATAAGACTGGTGTGATTTATTAGATGAAGACTAGTGACTTAGACCAACTCTACGAGAATTTCTGTAGACAGAATGGCTTGTGGAGTGGATTCTCCTAGAATAAAATTTTATTGAAAATAATCATGTTGTTGGAAGTTGGTGGTGACCACTTGGTGGTGCAATTTCCTTCCATAATATATATGGGTGTTTTTGTTATATATTTTTTGTTATATAATTATGTTTAGATTACTATAAATGTTGTTTTTTTGATGTTTTCAGTGTACCCTAATTGCTTTTTATACTCACCCCTAGATGGGTATTTTCCCTCACATGTCATTTCATATGCAGATGAAGACACTAATGATGGTTTCCTATGAGGATGCAAAGAAGGTTGAGTGTATATTAAGCTAGAAATATTGTGGTGTTTTCTAAGTGCATTCATTTGACTGTAGGAATCACCCATGGTTCTGGTTGGAATTTATAAAGTTTGTGGTTGGTCTTGTAGTTGGACCTATTTTTCCTTTTTAGTACTTTTTTGTGAATATTTATTTGTGGGATTGTCTATATATTTCTAAAATACATACATTTTTTACATTCTTTCATTTTTTGTGATTGTATATTTGTGTGTTTTTGTGTATAGGTACATTAGGATAATACCTCCCACTCATGTGAAATTCCTTATCAGTATTGGTTTCTAGCCCCTAACCTATTTGAGGTGCGCGTTGGGAAGTCAAATGTATGACCCTAGTGGGTAATTCATGGATGTGTTCGATCACAAGATTATATTTTAAATTAGGACTAGAGTCTATGTGATTGGTTTGTGGAAACAATTATAAATGTTTTGAGTTTAGAATTTAAGCTATGGACTCTAGTGTTTGTGTGTCATCCAATGTATCACTACACCAGGACACTAATCACCGATTATTTGAATCGATACATCTATACATTGTTTTTCGTGAAAACATTGGAACATGCATCATATGGGAATGGGGTTTGGATTCAATTTACATCTTTAGTCATATCCCTCGATTTACTATTTTACAATGTGGAAACTTGTATTATATTTGTATACCTCCATGAATATATCCATATAGTATTCTACTATGTTATAATGAGGATGATCCACTGGTTGACGAAGCTTTAGTACGGGGCCATATATTAAGGATAGCTTGCATAGATGGATTACAAACAATAAAATCACCTATTGAGAAGAAAATAGCCCTGGTAGTCCCAGTTGAGGATGTATGCTAGTTTTGTGAATGTCATGAGTTTTAAAGGTGGTGAACTCTTGGGATTTGAGGTGATTCAAATTCAATTCTGGCTTCGGACTGGCTAGACAGTGTCACTCTTGTTTTCCTCCTTTCCAGGACTCTTGAAGATCATATGGTGGTTATTACGATATGTCTTATTCATGGATATTCTAGGAAATGGTTATGTTTCGTGAGTCAATCAGATGATGAGATAGAAATTTTGATGTAAAAACATTATTCATCTACTCAGTGAGGTTTTTTATCCAGCCAAGTTTCAATCAGTGTGAATTCATGAGCTTCTGCATCTACAACATGGGCAATTTGACTATAGTGGATTACTCAGTGAGGCTTACTGACCACTCATATTACTTCATGTATATGGTCTAAGATTATTTCTTCAGAGCATAAAACTTTGAGTTGGTATTATTTATTGATATCATGTATTCAGTGGTATCGATTTTCATTCCCACTTATGATGTGCATCACGAGTAGGTCTTGGTGTTGTTGAGATTCCTAGAAGAGCACCCACTAATAGTGGGTGCTGGGATTAGGAACCCAAGAACTATGACCTCTATAAGAGGTATCCAATGGAAGTCCTAGGGATACAATCATATCAGACTCATTATGATGTGATTCAATGACAGAATTCCAGCAGTGCAAGGCTCTCTGGATGGCTCGAATCAGATAACGGAAAGGTGGTGCTTCTCCTTCGATGGTTCCAGACATCTGAATAAGAATTATCTGACATTTCATGAATCTAATAGAGATATGGTTTATGGACTATCAAGGAAGTGAAATATTCATGATAATTTTGGTATGTAGGAAGGATAATTTTATGGAGGGGCTGATATAGGAGCATGAAGGTGTTGTATGACTCAAGAATTACTTCTACCACACCTAGTTGGTCCACACCAGGCTTGAGAAGATAATTTTTAGGGATGAGGCAAAGAAAATTCTATAGGGGTCGCCATACTTCTCTTGGAATGATATGTAGTATGATATGTGTCTTTTATATATTTTATGAAGAATTTATAGTCCCATATATGATCCAATGTAATCCATTCCCCATATCTTGTGTGAGACATAGAGATTTTGGTTGATCCATTTGCTAAACACATACAGTTAGAGACTCTAAAAGGCTATGACTTACCAATTACATTGTTATGCTGACAATTTGATCTGATTCTCAGTGGAGAGTGTTCTTTATGGGATATCTTTGTATCAAATATTAGTCTTTAATACATCGTCATTATTATAGACTATTTATCCATAGTTCATACTCAGGTTGCTTATTTTGGTGGAGGATACATTTTTATAGACTTATTGGATGATTTTTTCTTTTGTGGAAAAAACAAATCCTTTCATGATTAGAAAGAAATAATGCATTTGATAGTTTAGCAGATTACTCACGAGTTGGATTAATTGACTCTTGTAGCAGTGGATGCTATGGTCTACCAAATTCATATGGTGGTGGAAATGTACAAGGATCTCTTTCCATATGACATTCCATACATACCTCCCAAATGAGAGTTAGAATTATTATTTTACACGCATCATGGGATAGACATGATATATACACTAGCATATTAGATATCCCCCACAAATCATTGGGTGATATGGTTGAAATTGGAGGACATACAAGGTCATGGCTTTGTAATACATAGTATTTCACCTCGCGTATCCCCGTTATTATTCTCCAAGAAGTTAAATGGTTGTTTGAGGTTTTTTGTGTATTACTAGATCTTAGAACATGTTATAGTGAAGAAAAATTATCCACTTCCAAGGATTAATGAACTATTTGATCCAATTAGAGGGGTGTGATAGTTCTAGATTTTTTAACATAGATCAGGCTATCACCAGATACAAGTACATAATGAGAATTTATCAATAACCGAATTCCAATATTGATATGGTCACTATAATTACTTGGTGATGTAATTTTTAATTACTAACTCTGTAGTATTATTCATGGGACTCATGATCTATATCTTTTAGCCTTTAATAAAATAGTTCCTATTGGCCATCATTTATGAAATCAGAGTGTAGTCATCGCCTGAGGAGGATCACGTGGGAAACTTGAGGATTGTCCGGGAGACACTCTAAGTGAACCATATTTATGGGAATATCTCAGAGTGGCCACTTTGGATTCAGGTGTTCCACTTACTAGGACACGTCATCTCATAAACGGTAGTATTAGTAGTCCGAGTGAAGGTTGAGTAAGTGCTTTCATGGGAGCCTCCTAAGAGTGTAACAGAGTTGTGATGTTTCCTTGGGGTTCATGGGTATTATAATAGGATTGAACATAATTTATCCATATTGGAATCACCCCTATTATCATTGATCTAGATGGATAATCCTATCTTATGGCGATAAAAATAGTTTTATTTCTTTTAATTGTTGAGATAGAGGTTCATGAGCACTCCCATACTGAGATTACCGAATGAGGGTGTTGAGTACATTGTGTTCTTCCATACATCATAGAACAAACATGGTTATGTTCTGATGCAGTAGAAGGTGGTGATTCCATTTGGTTCACATCAGTAGATAACACTTGAAAATAAATTAGTCTCCTATGATCTTTAGCTAGAAGTGGAAGTCTTCACACGGGAGAGTGTAGAAACTACATAATAGGCGACCAATTTATCATCTTCTCTAACTAGAAGAGTATCAAATATATTTTCTCATAGAAGGATTATAACATGAGATAGAGGAACTGTCTAGAGTTCCTCCCAGACAATGAATTTGAGATTTTATATACTCCTTTGAAGGGTGTCTTTGTCATAGAAACTCATTTTAGGCTGTTTTGTTCTATGTTATTATCCAAGGTATCAGAGTAGTCTACCTTGTTGTAATTTTCCTTAGTGGAAAAATATTGTTATTCACATCTACAATTGATGGTTGTTACCCCACCAATTTTGAATCGTTTCAGGGATTCCCACCATGTAGATACAGACTGCGATACTTTACATACATAGATATGTATAGGACTTTATCTATATGAATATTTTGAATTTGGGGAGCACAATATCCTTTTCATAATATGGATGATCATACCATTGATGTTGCAGGAGGAGGGGATGTGGGGGTTTCATACATCATCATTGGTGAAGCATTCATGTGTTAAAATTATGTACCGTGACCTTGAAAATTAGTTTTGGTTTCCATGTATGAATTATTGTGTTACAATGTTTTTTCCATTGATTCCTCCCATATCAGTAGGTTGTATATGTCCATAACATTCCAGAAAGATTAGCTCTACCCCTTGTGGTCCAAGGGTGTAAGTGGGTGGGATATCGATGGACTTCATGATAGGGTTACCATGTATGTCAGAGGTACATGATTCCATATTAATTATTATATAATGAATCACTATGTTGTCCCACTTCATATCCATTTGAAATAGGAGTTTAGTAGAGATCATGGAAAACCATTATGTTTTGGAGATTTTCCAACACCATGGATTTCCCTCAATGGTAATTTATGTTCTTAAATCTCCCCTAACATAATGATTATGTAGAGTATTTGAGGTGTCCTTTGAGTATTATTTCTTCTTTAGAATAGATATTCATCCATTTAATTACGTCTTGAATGAATGGAAAATTTAGTGCTTGGATGACAAGCTACTGGATTTCATGTTGGACATTGTCTATAGTTGGGAGGAACATCGACCCAATACATAGAGTTCTCATACAACAAATCTATCATTACTAAATTGGTATGTCACTATTTTTGGGATTGTATTGGAGAACCTAAAGAAAACCACTTGGTAGGACTGATCTAGTTGAATCAGCAATCATGGGATATGAGTGGATGTGAAATACTATAGTGATGGTTAAGATCATCCATGAGTTTATGATAACTGCATAGAGCCATCCAATGTCTTATTTAGTTTGGCAATGGAAACCTCTATATTTTGAAGAGCGAGATAATTATTTCATAAGAGTATAAACTCTACTAGGATTTTGATGATTTCTATGGGGAGGAAAAATATATCTGAGTTTCATTGGCCCTTTCTAGATACTTTGTAGAGTTGGCGAGTTGGGGTACTGAATAGCTCTACCACCACAATTGAACTAGCTACATGATATCTTCCACATCTCATAGCATAGGATATAGATGAATGACCCATTGCATGATATCAAATAGGGAGAGATAGATATCAATTATAGAGCTACCATTGTAAATTACCTTATATAGAACAAGGATAATAAGGAGATGATTGTTCATGGGAGATAGATTCCCCTAGTGCATGTCTGATGGTATTATGGAAATCCTCAAGAGAGGACCTTAGATTGAGAGACCTGTATGAGAGCATATTACAAGCATTTTTGTGAGTATATTTTTCTACATTCATGATGAAAATCCATAAATTGGTGTGAATGTAATGAAATCTACTTTCTAGATATTATATGGATTATTTTTGAGATCAGGAACTAAGATGACATGTTATATTGAGGCGTCTGTGCCTGGAATAACTAATTAAAACATATTAAATATATCAAGTAACACATTCAAACTATATTCCATAAAAAGTTTAATAACTCCCAAATGGGGTGCCCAAATATAAAATTTGAGGGACCCATTGAGTTCATAAGGATTTTTTACTTTTGGCGCGACATATTAATAGTCGGCGCAAGTCATTTTTTTTAAAAAAATTCACCGGTACACATAAATAAAGTAACATATTTTTCAGTATTCTTTAATTTTTTATGTAGAAACCAAGTTGTCCTAAACTATATGGTTGTGGATTTTTGTATCAGGGTAGGATTCCAAAACCTAGAGACCAGAAGACCATTTGAGGATATACTTATTAAAAAACGATTATGGATATGGACTAGATCATTGATCACTGTGGCAATAGAGTTCAGTGATCTTTTCAATGAGGGAAGCTCAAAACAATTCTTCATCAATGATTGATCCAAAATCCATGTAGGATGATGATTTGTGTTTTTCATCCCATTCCACAATCCCAAATGAACATAGATCAATTTCATGATCAAAATTGATAAAAACACATCATCAGTAGATTCAAATTGATTGATTATTTTTCATTATTTATCAGTCCATATTTTTTCGAATTCAATGACATTGTAAGAAGACCAAATGAAAAAACATCGAGTTTCATACCTCACATATTTTGGATTCTGGTTTTATCTCCTATTTCATTTCATGATCATTTTGGGCATTTCATTTGGCTCATGGTTTGATGAAATACCTAGTATTTGATCATTTTTTACTGTTCTTCATAACTTCAGATCAATACTACAGGTGTTGTTTGTGATGAAGTGCTTGATTGGGGTGCAACAATGTATTCAAATTATTAGTGATCAATTATACAGAATTTCAAGTTATGATATTATTGGTTTATATGAACGATGATGGATGTCTTGATGTGTTGTTTTCCTAGTGGATTTGATTCTTGATTCAAATGATCATTGATGGAATGGGACCAAGCACCCTATATGAGTAGGTTAATTCAAGGGGTGGCTCTGGGGATGTAAATAATTACATGGATAAATATCCTAATAGGTCAAGAAAATTCAAATAAACATGGCTTGTATTTCAGGTTTACATGTCATTTCGGACCACTACTTATGACATTAGGGTCTCAGATAATGTTAAATATCGCCAGAGGAGTGAAATGGTAAAAAGTCATGTGACCCTCTGTGATGGCTTGGGTTGTAACTCAGAGGGTAAACCGACATTTTTAGGAGTACAAGAGCATGGAAATTCCATGTACATAAACATGGGCATGGGTAGGTGTACACAACACGACCATTTTTACATTCACAAAATGATGATACATTGCCAGGTTGCCCAGATAAACTCTACATGTTGAGTGTTTCACTTACATACCATGTTTTTTTAGTATTAAATTCCATGTGATGTGATCCCACACAGGAATATATAGGTTAATAAATGATCATATTTTCCACTCTGTACACACCATTTACTCCCTCATATATATCATGGATCTCTTCATCTCTTGAGTTCATACAATTGATCATTGATAGGATTTCCCTCTGGTCATTACCCTTGAGGTAATATTTAAAACATTTCATTATTTATGGAGTTTGATTCCCTCTTACGCATGAATCCCAGATATTGTATGTGGCATCCCTCCTTAATACAATAGTGATATCCTCGATCATTATTATACCCAATGTGGGGTTCATGGATTCGGTGGGATGATCTGGAGTGGTCAATTAATCCCCGATATTGTAGGTTTTATTAATAGGATTTTCAATATCATTGGTATACAATCTCTTATGTATCGGGTGGATCAAGGTTTAGATCATGGTGTCCCCCAACCACTCTAGGTGTGACCAACTATCTAAGAATTTCAGTCTCATGAGACCAATGAGATTTATTAGGTGGGGCCCAATCACCTAAATAACTACGATGAGAATCTCATTTCGTGGAATGGTTTATGGAGGAGTTTATAAAATAATGAGAATAGCTTCATGTAGAATGTTGTGGATGTATATTAGTTGGGACCACGTGGTTATGTGATGTACTAATGAAATATATATCGGTGTTTCTCTTATTAAATGATATTTATATACATGTATTGAGATCACTATACATGATTATTAATTTTTAGCATTTTCAGGTTGTCCTAGAAGGTATTTTTATATCCCCATATATATGTGCACTACCTGAACATGTTGTTTCCTTTGCAGACAAAAGCCGTTTTAACAGTCTGTTGGGAAGATGCGGAGCCAGTGGATCATAGATTGAGCCAGAAATACTGATATTTTTTTATTAGATTGTATTTGGTCATAGTTATATCTATTTGAGTAGGTTGGACACTTTACATTATTAATTTGGGATTTTATTTAGACTATTTTTCTCTTTCATAACATTTCTATGAAACTCTGGTTGTGAGATTATAGATAGATGCATGGATTACTTTTAGTTTAACATTTCAGAATAATGTGGGCTTCGATAAATTTATATTTGTAAAGGTACATGAGGCTAATTCCTCCTATTTGTGGTACATTCCAAATCGATATCAGTCTCCAGCCTCTGGGCTATTGGAAGTGGGATTGGGGTAGTCATAGGTCAAACCCCCGTGGGTCAGGTCCTTAAAAAGTACTATTTACACATTCCAAACAAGGAAAATTTCTATCTTTTTTACTATGAAAATGTAATTCTCTTTATGGTATTTATAGATTTACTGACCATCATTACCATCAATTCATTTAATCGTCCTTCACATGTTAACAATGTTATTTTTAAAAAATATATTTTCTTAATATTCCAGAAATATTTTATTTTAAAATTTTTTCTCAATGAAATGGATTTTCAAAATGTTAAATGTTTTATAAGGTGATTTTAAAAATGAAGAGGATATTTTCCTCCAAAATTATTTTAATGATATTTTAATGGTATTTCAATTCTTCATTGTTAACAAGTATATTTTTACTTATCCAACACTAGGGATATTTTGTACTGATACCATGCCCATTTTTTGGATGTAATAATATTTTTTTAAATTAAATGTTATGAATATCATTTCTCTTCCCAAGGTTATTCATATTTTATTGATATTTTTATGAAATATGTTTCTCTTTAATGGGTTAATCGTGGATTAAAGAGACTAACATGAATCCTATTTATAATCCATGTTTTAATCATGTTATAAAGTAATAATGACATTATATTTGAATTTTGTGATGAAATATCTATATATGTTTTTTATGTTGTGGTTCTTGGACATATTATATGATGGGTCATCCCAATTAGAACATGGTGAACCATTTACATCTTATATGATAGGAGGCCCAAATTGCATCCGGTGATCTTGTTATAGATTATATGATGGGGTGGCCTAGATAGCACTAGGTGATCCCATTATAGCTTCAATGATGGGTGTTCCTAGACATCACTACAATGTGTAAGGTATGGATTATATTCAATGTCATCCAAATAGTTATTCCAATTAAAAGTGTTTTAAAGGTTTTTTGGAATATGATGGTAAATGTTTTAAAAAAATATGAATGGATTATTAAGGATTTATAGTGTTTTTATTATAAATAATGATATAACATGGATCATGATTATTGATTAAGGAGACTCTATAAATTTTCTTGTTTCATATTTGAATATCCTGGTTTTTATGGGTATGATTTCTTTTATGATTCGCTCATGCACTCTGATTGTTTGGTCCTACCCATATTCACTTCTTATTCTCATTCATAAAATTTGATTTCTAATGCTTATGTTTATCCTTACTTAGAATTTTAGATCACCCTTATTATGTTTCCTTTCCAACATATTATAAATAATGAGTTGGAATCATACATGTATAAAATATATATAATATGGATGATGATGATTTCTTAATGTCTAATAGGAAAATATGGGTTAAGTGGGAGAATGTTTCAATTAATGACATGGGTTTTGTTTTCGCAGGAGTTTTTCATAATTATCTAAGGCTTGAAACCTAATAGTTTCCTAACAAAGAAAGTGATAATTTTTTCTTTTGAGGATGAAGGGGTTGTGTTGGAAAATATTAGGTCACAATTATTAGTATCAAATCTGAAATTGTAGGTTTATGATTTCATCAAAGGATCAAGGAGTGTGAGTCTTGGGCTGTTATATTTGTTATTTGAGGTCATTTTAGATAACATTTTAGATCAGGATGATTTAATGTGAGGTTATATTTGGATTTAATGATACCTTCATAGGTATTTAAGATTAACTATGATCATATGTTCAATGTCTTATACTCCCCTTTTATGTTTTAAGTAGTGATATCATAAATTGATTAATGACATTATAAGAGATGTTTATTTGGGTTTTCATATATTTAAAACATTGGCCTAATTTGAATTATTCCCTTACATTTCATCGACATAATTTTTCATTAATTGATAATAATTATTGTTTATATTATCATGGATATTGATCTAATTGTGGGAAGATAAATTTAACATATTGATGAAATTAAGATTGAACAATTATTTGGGGACTAAGTGATCAATTTAATTTCAATAGATGATAACCATATTTTCGGAATTTCAATCTGAAAGGTATGTGATAAAAATTTATGTTAATAAACTCATTAATATAAATGTTTTAGTATTGAATTGGTTTAAACTATGGATATTAATGTTGAATTTTTATGATTAAATAATCAAATGAAGGTTTATTCATTTTGGGAATAATCATAACATGTTATAACCAATTTGTTTTGGTTAATTTTAAAATATACGAAGAGTATATTACTATATATTTAACGGTTTTGGGGTCATAAAATTTTAATTTTAGTTTTTTAGGAATGAAAATTACATTTTTAATACACATCGTTTGAAGTAAAAGATGTGGATGTTCTTGAAATTGGTTAAACGATGAAATATTACTCATTAAGTATATTTCCATATTCTCTTAGTCTAGATGGAAATAAAATTCCTTAACACTAATAAGGTAATTGTTGTTTCTGATACTTTTGACAGGGAACACATCTTTCTGTTTCAGAGGATGTGTGGCTATTGCCCCACATCCCCGCATTCTAATGGCGGGCAGCATCCTTCGCTTATTCAGAAACGTTTTCTCCTTGATCGAAATGGGATGATGGTGTGTCGATTCTTCCATTTGTGGATTCCTCCTCAGAACTCATTTCCTAGTATGGGATTCCCTCATAGACTTAAGATATTGATCATGAAACTCTTTCTGTTGCCTTGCCTTTGTGGATGCTGGTTAATTATAGTGCTTCTCTCAAGACATTCTAAGGGGTCTAGTCCAGACAACAACCTTTTGTTAGGGGAGAGTCACGTTGGACATCGCTGGAATGTTTGGACTATGGAACACTGATACATATACGTTTCTTCTCCTTATGATCGGTATTCTTGAGGTATCGGAATCCCGAGGTATCGCACATCAAATGCGGGAAATTTTACTCCATAATCATGTCTTTATGGTTTTCCTCAGCTTCCCATGTATAAAATAGTGTATACCGCGTGTTTATCATCTTGTGGAGATGGATCAGACTCATCAAAATACTGATAGGAGTGGATCAGATGGGTGAAACCCTTGCGGGTTGATGAATCTAGGGATAATGCATGTTTAGTTTCTTAATTACTTCTAGGAGTAATGAGAAAGTTAATGAAATGATCTCACTGGGATTCAATGGCCCATGTGAGAATCCGGATCGATATGGATTGATGAGAGGGGTGGGGATTGATATGTTGCTGATGCGAGGGTGATACTGATGTTGTTCTTGAGCTACAGTGATACATCCTACATATCCTCGTTGTAGGGAATCAAAGTCTGTGTAGTACATGATGGGGTTATAGATTCAGAATGTACACATAAGAAAATGACCCGACAGTATACTAGGGAAAAAGTGTGGTGAGTAAACCAATTTGGTCTAACACCATAGGGGATGACCATAGATGTGGGTCCCAACAAGAGGTACTATAATGTCTTACTATCGATTATGGACTACAAAAACTTACTGCTTGTTGGGTACCATGAATTACAAATTTCTGGGTTTCCAACTGCTTACTGCAGATTGGGAAACACAAAGTCTTACAGCTGAATGGGGATCCAATGGTATACCACTGGTTGGGGAACACAACGGCATAACCCTGAATGGGGTTCCAGTGTCGTACCACTAGTTGGGGAATACAACATCTTACCTCTTAATGGGGTTCCAACGGCTTACCAATGGTTAGGGATGAAAATTACTTAATGCTGAATGGGGATCCAACAGATACCCACTAGTTGGGGAACACAACAGTTTACCAATGAATGGGGCTCAAACTGATTAGTGTTGGTTGAGGCTGAACCTCAAGGAGTCTTCCTTCGTAAGTTCCCATCGTAAAGATCAAATTCCAAATAGTTAAAATGGGTACATATAAACGTCTTGTGGAAAAAAACGGGTCGTATTGTTGAACGTCATGCAAGATGGGGATAAACCAACGTCAAAATGGTCTGGACCAATGGGTGTTGTGCAGGAACCTTGTGGAGGCTTCTTATGTACCTTTCCTTGGGAAATATGAAAGTACACATTTTTTGGATGTGTTTGGGGAACAGATGTCAATGGTTCTAGACCAGTATGTGTTAGGAATGACCCTTAGGAAGAGTTCACATGTACCTTGTCTCTTCAAGGATCAAAGTAAACATAGTTCGAAATGAAATTTGGTGAACCGACATGTATGTTCAGGATCGGTGGTTGTTGGGCATGAACCTTAAGGAGGCTTTCTACATACCTTTCCTTGGAAAGGATCAATTTCCACGTAGTTTGGGAGGGTTAGGTGAACCAAAATGTATTGGTCGGGACTAGTAGGTGTTGGGCTTGAACTTAGGGAGACTTCCTATGTACCTTGCCTTGGCATGGATCAAAGTCCACATAGTTTGGATTGAGGGTTAGGGAAAATTCACTAAGGAGGCCCATAAAAAAGTTCATCATCATGGTCTTACTCTAATATCATGAAAGTAAGGATCGGTCTGAGACAAAATAAGACACAACATACCTAACATTCAGGGTGAAAAGGAGCATCCACCAAGGATGCTGAAAGGTGCTTACAAATGAAAGCTTCTCGGGTGCCTCTAAGGAGTAGAAATGAGTAATGTGTCTTACACGTGGAATCTACCTGGGTGATTTTATGGAGTGGTAATGTTGAATGGGTATTATGCATGGAAGGTTCCCAGGTGCCGAAAAGGAGAGGAAACAGTGGATTTGGCGTACACATCGAATTTTCCTGAGTTATGCTATGGAGCATGAACATCTGATGGGGCTTAAAAATAGTAGCTGCCTGAGTGCCACTTGGGAGCAGCAACGGTGGATGGGGTATACACATTGAAGCTACCCAGGTTCCACTGTGGATTGGAAACTATGTATGGGGCTTATGAAAAGAATTAGCCAGGGGATATTGAGATTTTGACATAAACTAGGATGGAGGCTAGGTGGTGAAAATCATAGAGGGAGAGGGACGGGATAAAAAAGGTCCATGTGCCCGTCCCTCCACTAGTCATTCAAACGAAAGAAGATAGGAGGAGTAGGGGTGACACCTCCTGCAAGAAAGGATAGTGGATTACACGAAGATGGTTTCCTTTCCCTATAGACATGTGTCGCTCTAGCAAATAGGATCTCATTCCATGTGAGGAATATCTCACATCCGTGGAGACGAGTGGGCATAGAGAATGTTTGAGATGGGGCACCATGCATGACTTGCTTGGGGCGAGGCCACTGTTTAAAATCATCTGATGAGGATGAAAATTCTTGGCAGTTTAACATTGTGTGGCACAGACGAGTTAGGTTAACTTAAAACCTCTAGGACATACATAACATTCATGGTTTAATCCATGATGAATATACAACACCATAAATGCTGTGTGAGGGGGTGTCATGGAGTGATCCACTGGGTGGCACATGTTAGAGTGGATATGTGAATAAGTAGTAGACATTACCGAGCCTATTATAGAAACATATGTATATGCAATGCAATGTAATGAACCACCAAATGGGCCATGAAATAACAACTTTTAGACCTAGAGGGTCTTACGGGAGATTGGTTTTCAAGGAAAGTGGCTTCACGAGATGAGAACGTTCGATGCTCGGGTGGTCCGTGAAATAGAGGGGATTTTGAAAGTGGTATACTTCACGATTTGTGGTGGAAAAGTATAGGTATATGGAATATGTGAATATTTATGGTGTTTTGCGAAGTGGAAAGGCATTCACGGAGTAGGACATTGTGAAACGAGGGTACCTTCCAAAGCATAGCACTACGAAGCAATGTGCTTTGCAAAGCACAGGGGCCCTACCATAGCATGGGGTTCACATGTGTATGGAGGGAAACTCGAGAAACATGACTGCTTGGTGAAGACCCGAGTCCCCTTGAGGGTCTCCTTCATATGTGATGGGATGTGGGCTTTGAAAAGGGAATCCCTAATTGATGTGGGGTTGTATTTGAGCTAAGGGAAGAGAAATTTGCATTGCTAAATACTTGAGACAACTCATTTTTCACAGAGAAGGAAGTGATTAGTGATTTGTTAGATAAGAAGGTGAAAGGCTAGAGTATCCATCTTAAGGGCTTGAGTATAGCTCCATATTTATAGGCGAGGGGCGACATGAAGCATGGGTGGATCGGTGCGTAGCCACATGGTGCTCTACGATCGGCCGCAGATTGTGTCATGTTCTTCATAACCACAGAGTTGCCTGTCATCCCCACCTCTGTGTGGATCTGTTCTGGGAGCTCTACGCAGTGCCCATCAGTACGTCTATAATTTTTGATGGGTTCGCGGAGGTTGATTTGGCTCCCAACACAGCATGAGGCTCCTAGGCCTGTGTATCATAACCATAGAGCATCCTGCCACTTTGCTCAACGGCAACCGCAATGATGTCTCTGGCTTCACAGTGACCTCGATGAAAGGCTACTTGAATGGTTTTCAAAAGGCATGCCCAATATAGTTGGTATTATCTTAACGATGTTTTTCCTATTCCATTTTTTTGTCTTCCAACAAATGACCCCCCTCAGACTTGGAGAAGAGGAGAAAACAAGGGTCTATGTCAGAGGGTCAATTTCCAAAATTTTCCAGCTAACCACAAAGTAAGGTCCTATAGTAGGATTACACTATGGAGAGGTGGTGCGCAGGTTGAGAGTGCCTCGAAGCTCACTACAACCAAACATGCCACGAAGAAAAATGGGGTCGTCGCCTATAAATAAGGGAGGTTGACCCCTATTTTTTTCATTCTCATAATTGTGTTTTTGGTGATTGTGCTCTTGATTTGCGATGATCTACATTCTCTACGATTTATATCTATATATCAGTATTTTTTTCTTCCTGACATACATCTAGTCCTCCCTCTCCGTGAGTGTGCGCTCTGTGGCTTGTGTTTTTGAGGCCTGCGGTAGGGCTCCATGACCTATCTCTGTGATCGAGCTTCATGTTCTAGCTTCACTATCAGGTTCTGTGAACTAGAATTGATTGTTGAATACATTTAGGACTAAATAGAAAATCAAGAAGCTTCCAGGGGGTTCATGTAGATGATTCTTGGAGGGAGGAAATGGAAAATAACTTAGGTATCAAAGAACAAGTATGAACCCATTCAGACAATGATTCCTTAGCGGATCTATTTTCAGAGATCCAAAAGATCTACATGTTTTTAAAAATGTTTCCTAATTATGGAATTTCAATTAGGGATGATGTTTTATTTCTTGAAGTTGGTGGAGATAAGATTGCCTACTAGTTTATGATCACTTCGTGCTAGCACTTGTTGTTCAGGGAGGCTCACGGCCACACATGGAAGGATATCACACCCATCAATGTTGATTGTCTATCAAATCATGTTAATAATGTTGAAATAAATGCATTGAAACCAGAGACATCTCCCCCACTCTACCACACTATTCTGAAGGTGGCACTGGAAACTCGAAAAAGGGGTGTACTAATGAATTTGTATTTACTCCAGGGCCGCAACTTCACGGAGGTTTGGGCCTGGGCCTACTGGGTAGCTACCCCGTGCAAGGAGTTTAGGGAATATATGAGATGAGTGGGATGATATGAGGTGGATTGGGCTTCCCAGTTTCACATCTACCAGCCGATTCAATGGATTCCATATTTTGTAAGTCGGTGGTCGTCATGACCCAATACCATACGTCTACACCATGAGGAGTTTGGTATAAGCCATTGGGAATTGCACCAATTCTCAGGGATCATCATACTGGGGGAATGTTTGATGAGTTACTTCTATCCATGAACACCAGGGAATACATGGAGAAGATGCCACTACTATCAAATCCATTGATGGATCTTGTGATGGGAGAGGATAAGCAGTCATTGAGGGCCTGCATTTCAAGTGGTGGTTCAAGAAGTCCACGAGTTTCCCTGAAGATGGAATGTTTCCCGCAGGGCCTCTAACCATCCCATAGGGGGTTTATCAAGGCAAGGAGAACTCTTATTGGAGACTCTTCGAGTACAACCAGTGGATAACATGGGTATTCAGCATCATTACTTAGTATCAATCATGGGTTAGGTTGGTTGTGTTCATTTTAGCACTAATCTATGGTTGGATAATTACAGTGAGGGATATGAAAATGATCACGCGACTATGTAAATTTGTCATGGTGTCAATGTTGGTGACATGGGGATGGGTTAGACTCAGTATCTCGATGCTCTCTAGACTTTATAATGTTTTGTGGAACATCAATGAGGTGATGAATCCAAAAAGGATATGTTGGACGTTACACCTTCTGTAAGGGTGGATAGAGGCACAGATAAGGTGAATCTGTGAATATATTATCCCTATTTCTCTCTAGGATCAAATTGCTGCCCAGAAATTCTTAACACGGTGGAGAGTTTCCTAACCAAGCTGAACTTGCAGTTGGTGTCGTACTAGATATGGATGATGGACAGGTTCAACTTCCAACTGTTCCCACTGCTGACATTCATGTTCAACGAGGACAAAATGGGAACATAGGAGCATCGGTCCAACCATTTGTCTTTTTAAGGTGGAGTACTTGTGATGTGGGTTGACCATGAGTCTCACTGGGATCTGTACACCCTACACTATTTTGTGTGTACATTTCGGTCTATCCTGCGGTTGACCCCGTGAGACAATTTTGAGGGTGAGCCACAAGAATAACCCGTGTGTAATGAGAAATATGTGGCTCATGTTCCTATAGGAGGATGGGATGATGCTGAACTTGTTGTATATTCCTACAGCTGTCTACAAGCTGGTGAAGGAGTACACTAAGTTCTAGTAGGTGGAAAATCCGTGATAGATGATGAATTGGTAGACGGATGGTACTAGTGATGGGGTGCCTCCCCAACCATGAGCTTCGGTCCATAAGGTGGCTATGACATCTCACGGTGGTAGGGATGAAATGGGGGAAAGACCTGCACCCGTCATGAGGCAGGTAGTTGCAGCGTAAAATGAGGTATTAGAGGAGCAGAGTTATCTGAAGGGGAGGCCACCAAGGGGATTCCTCATGATATCCACACAGGCTCTTTGGAAATTGTTGTTACCCATAGAAATTCTTGATAATTTCATCTTCATAGAGTCATGGTATTTTTGATATGTACAAAAAATATCCCCCAACTAGTCTGAGATGTTGCACCACCTGAACCATATTGGGATTTATTTTTCAAGCATATGTCTTTTCAGGGCTGGCATTGCGGTATCCCAGGCTGAGGGGGAGCTGTACCATGCAGAGATGTAGGATTTCATACATTCATGGGGGTGTTCCTCTTCCAATTACAGAATGATTAAAGGTGTTCCTTCATTGAATGCCCCCTTCGTAGTTGTCAGCCGTAGAACTGATATAGTGATTACATCTATCAGAGGATCAGATAAGTCCTCCTAGGGGAAGAGGACGATGGATGGAGACCTCTAGAGGAGCGTGAGTTTGAAAACATATATCCAAAGATGGATGCATTTTTTGAAGAATTTTAGGTAAACCCTAAACCACCTACCCATAATCTTCACCTATCATGTTTAGGACTTCTCAACTAACATATGACTTATGTAGTTGGGCCTCATACACAAAACCACTCCATCTCAATGGTAGATGTGACGGGATAAATTCAGGATCCACGCTCGCGAATACAATGATCATTATGTCGAGTGGCCCCACGACACCCAGGGTGGTCCTCCTAGAGCCTTCAGATGTCCCAACAATATATGGAGGCCTACACCTAAGGGTTCCGACGGCAAAAACTCAGGAATGATAACAACTGTTTGATATCTATATGTATCCTTCACAAAAATATGATACTTTAATCCAATTATTCAGTTAACTTATGTTTGGGTGCATCTTGTATGAGTAGTTCATCAAATTTAATGGGATACCTTGGAGAGGATGGTTTGAGCTCCTAGAGTTTCCTTTCCTAGGGGAACATCATTTATCGTGGAAGTGGACATTTGAACCAACCAAGTTGTAGTGTTTCCGATCACTGGTGGGACCATCAGCATGATAGAGATTGAGATCTTTGAGGTGGGATCGGATAACTAAAATCAATTGGGAAACATGGGTTCTGACATACACGATTAGAAACTATAGTCAGACCCTACTGATGAGTTCATGGAGGTGTTTACCACATACAAACCTACCGACCCTGAAGACTGAGACATGATGGAAACTAAAGAAGAGGAGAGGAAGGTAATCCATTGTTGGTCATAGAAAATTATTAAGTGCTTTGTCGGGAAGACTCCTCGTACACAATGGATATACCCGATGGGGAGGCTCTATTCCCAGATGTGTGAGTTGAGAACTAGAGAAGTGGATGCCCATCATCATCATATTCTCATTCTAGACCTCATGGTAAAGATGATTCGGGAGCATGATTTTGACCTCAGTATTAGATGGAAATGAAGGAAATCAGTAAAAATAAATATGTTCTAGAAGGAAGAATGTTAGATTTAGTGTTTTGAGGCCTGAGCATATGAGCATTCCGCGTTCCTCAATGTGTAATTGGGGATCATATCATGCTTAAAGTCCCAACTGGAGAAGGCTGAATAATAGATGGAGTGAGCCTATGAGGAGATGGAATTCATTTAAACCGAAGAGGAGCAGGCCTGAATCGTGGTTGTTGAACTATGTCCCATCGCTTCTAAGGATGTGCAGGAGCTAAAGATGTGACATAAGATCCTGGACTCTATAATCCAACGACTGGCAGAGCTGGAAAGCTCTATCAATGATTTCAACCCATCCATGGTATGGGACGATCTTCTAGTCTTGTAATGTGTGTAAACATTTAAATGTATTTTCATTCTTTGATCGTTTTATATGGATGCTTCCATGGGTTCTATTATATGTTTAGGTCTACTACTTGTCCATCACATCCATGAAACATCCATTGTATAATCTCTAAGATCATATGGGTCGGGCCCAATGTGAGAAACAAGGTATGACTACTTCATTACTCCATCCGAACATCAGGGTTCCAACCAATATTTCGGCATATGGGTTATGCCAATTAATCCAAATTTCTAGGAAGAAATGGGGAGACCTGATGGGGGGATGATGATATCAGAACAGTTGAAGTTCCATTTTCCCAACAAGATCTAGTGCACAATTTGGGTAATTTCAGGGGAAATCGGAATAATCGGAACATAGGGGAGTGGAAAGTGTGAATCAAGATACCCAAAATTCGGAACATTGTGGATGTGGCATGTCAGTGAAGGATAAATTTTGACCGTGTATGAAACACAGTGTACATATCATGTTAGCCTAGTATGTGGACAACAAATGGGGGGTCGACCATTGACCATGTTCTAAACATGGGGCCTGAATCAAAAAATTTTTCCCTTAGTCTTACAGAACGTTGGCCCAGAATAGTTAGCGAGCTATAGGCTGAGCATCCGCACTACTAGGGGGTTCTTTTATAAATGAAACAGGATGATGGTCCGAATATAGGGTACGCAAAGCATGAGGGGTAGAGTTATGGGTTGTTATAATGGAGTCCAATGCTCTTGAAATTATGCCACCATGGGGAAAACTCATTAGGTGAGTGCATCAGTCTGATCTGGGATCATAGGTACATCAGAATATGGCCTATCTGGTAAGGACCTAGAATGACTTGTAGTTTTACATCATTATAATGAAGGTGATAGATACGCAGTTTAATGCCATACGGTGAGGACGTTGCACATTTTTTAAATGTCCAATTTTCTGGACCATGATCTGGGCCGAGGGGCAATATGGGTTAATGTCCCCAATGATGGGCCCAAGTAAAAATTCATGGGAATCACTACATATCTCATATGTTTTAGAATCAAGCCAAACGAAGTTTTTAAGCACAATGTGGTCGGAGACCAACATTAGTAGGGAATGTCCTCTTTGATGAGGAGACTGGCACATCCCAACATTAACATGTAGAATCCTGAACTTGCTCAAGGTAGAACCATAGTTTAGGGTCATGCGATGAGTACAGATGGAATCATGTAGTTTAACATCATATGATAGGACTTGTATTAAAGGGTAGATCCCAAAAAGGGAGAATGTGATGTTGTAGCTATAATCCTGACATGATCGAGGAGTCCTCATCACACCAAATATCCCCAGAGTAAGCATTTTAGGTCATGGGACCAAAATTAAAGGTTAGTCTAATCCCAAGGTAAAATGCACAAGCATTCTTACATACCCCATTAGGATGGGAATAAAGCAACGCATTTTTCTAGAATCACTTTCTAACATCATGTGGGAAGCAAGGCATATGTGGCATGGCTACACCAGTACACAACCAAACAACACTATTTAGCCCCTGTGAGTAGTCCTCGATGTGGGAAAAAAATGAGTTGAGGTGAGATTTAATGGTATCAGATGGCACACATAAGAGGTTATAGGCCACTCGATGAGTGATGTTCTAATATTACTGACCCGTCTTCTTGACACACCTACATGCGTGAGGGGAATAAAACAAAGTGTGTTGGGATTCCACTTGAACATAAGGGGGTGGAAAGACATGAGTCATGATGCTCGATATCATGATCTCAATGATGGTGGCGTGACGATAGAGGATAAATGCATACAATGTTCAAAAAATAGTATCTGCATCGCATATCGTTGAATAGGGATAGAAAAATGAGGTTTGACCACTGAATATGTTCAAAACATGGGACCTGCCACAAATGTTGTCTCATGTCTTCAGGGGAGTTGGCTAAAGATGGTTGGTGAGCCAATGTGGCATGAGACTAGGCAACAATGGGGGTCCCTTAAGACACGGAAGAGGATGTGGAACCAAATAAAGGGCTCTTCATGTATGTAAATGAAATGAGGAAATTTCCATTTGAAAATTCCACATTATTGGATCTTTGTCACAATGAATCTCATTACGACAATAAAATGCATCAGATAGAGGGAGTTTAATATATTTCCAAGGATATGGGTCTTGGGGTTGCACTCTCCTAACTTAAGGTCATTGGGTGGAACATTAAGAGTGGAACTATCTTAATGAAATACTCACAGGGGACGAAGTATCCAAACCCAATGCATAGTTCCCATAAGGAGAAATTATTTAGGGTCATAGAACGTGGACCATGTTAGGGAGAGGCAAGGAAGAAACATGGTGTGGTTGTCCAAAAAAACATAAACAAATAGAAACCCAAGAGGTTCTCACCACACCATATGTTTCAAATGATGGTCTGTCGATAGGGTTAAATAAGGGGTGTGATTTATGATTCATGGGGTTGGACCTATAGACGGAATGTCTGGGAATTCTTATGTATCCCATAAGGTTTGGAATTAAGCCATATGTAGTTCTTAAAAATGTAGCACAGTTTGGTGTCCAATGACAAGGACAGTTGGATCATAGTTTAAAGGTCATAGATCTAGGACCATATATAGAATGGAGGGAGAGAGACACATGGTATGGTGATTGAAAACCCCAACATGAATGAGGATAGTAGCGGTCCCTATCACACCATATGCTATTTGGGGAGGTTTTAGGTCATGGGACCAAAAATAAAAGTTTGGTTGGGACCGAGGTAATGTTCATGGGAGTTCATACATACACCATTAGGATGGGAATCCATCCATATGTTGTTATAGAAGTGGAATGGTTGGGTACCAATTACTGGGACAATACTAGCATGTTGGGAAATCCCATGCACAAAAAGAAACAGCATTTGATAGATCCTGATTCTTATTTATGATGGATGTGTTCATTTTTGTGAAGCGATAATACATGGACGGAGAATCCATGTGTTGATATAAGAATCAATACATATGTAGGAATTAAAAACTGGTATGGTGGATGAACAATACCTAATATGATGTCCCATTGAGTTAGGACATCAGAATGTAGTGTTTTTTTCATCTTGCGTCTAGGATGATAATATCATAGTTTTGGGTCGTACAACTGGAGCAACTAATGAATTTTAATTGAGTTCAATAAAGATGAAACATTTTAATTTAATTTGGGACTAGATAGCATAGTCTATGTTCATATGGATAGAACACATATAGATGAAATGATGTTTTAAAAGGAATATGCATGTAATGATGAAAACTACCCGATGTGAATGATGACATAATCCGGTAAAACACCATGAACGGTTCTAGGGAAGAATCCTCAGATTGAGGGGCCAAGTATGGTCATGGAATATGGGGATGGACCTAAATACATAGCATCTAGGGGTTCCTATGTATCCCATGAGGATGTGAATCAAGCCAAACGTTGTTCGGGTGTTCATTTTTACACCATGCAGGATGAGAGGAAAGAGATACTAGCTCCTGGAAGAGGAGAACGTGGTACGGCTATTGAAAACACAACATGAGTGAGGAAATAAACCAAGACATGCCACACCATGAAATCATGTGAATTTTAGGGCCAAAAGGATGAATAGAAGAGGAAACTAGTAGATCCTAAGCTGCACTCGAAGACATGATGCCCAAGCATTCCTATGTTTCCCATAAGGATGGGAATCAAGTTTTACATAGTTCTGGAAATGTTGTGAAATTTTACATCTTAAGGCAAGGATGTAGATAGATCATAGTTTAAATTCTTATATCTCAGGCCATAGATAAATGAAAATCATCCAAATGACCTCAAACATTGACTATATCTCTAATCCCACTTATGTTATGCTTGATGTGGAAAACAAGGGAGGGTAAGGTCATTACAACACATAGAATTAATGAAAAGGGAAAAATCGGTGCAGAATCCTGAACGATGCCTCATCATGGCTTGTCCTCCTAACGTGAAAATGCGCACAGAGGGATATCATCAAGAGTGTCAAAATTCCAATAGACATGATGGAGTGGAAAAGGATGTGAATCATGCGACCAATATTTAGGTCTTCATGGTGTGGTGTGATTATGGAGGATAATAGTTGACCATATTTCAAACACAACATCCATAACATGTCACCAAAAATGGGAACAACAAATGAGAGTCAACTGCTGACTAAATTTGAAATGTGGGACTTGTATAAATTTTTCAATCAAGATCCTCGAATACGTTGGCACAAAATGATAGGAGGGCCCTTCGGCTGAGCATATGTACCATTTGTGGGCCCTATTGGATGTGAATGATGACAAAATACAGAATAAATATTGGAATGAATTCTGAAGATGGTTGATAACATGTCCATTTAGGATTCAACACTCTAGCTGCTGAACTAGAGAGCTGATGACCACATTGGTGAACTGCCAAAGAGGGTTGAGGTGCTCAATAAAAGAGAAGCTGACTTCAAAAGAGGACTGTGGAATAAAGTGGCGATGAGCTCTCAGGGGAAAGAGGTATGTCGCATGGATGTTATATAACCAACATTAATGAGGATATAAACTCATGCCGCACCACATACCCCTCTCCTAAGAGGTCTCCGATCTGGAGACCAGGAAGGTAAATGGGTTTCTAATAAATGGGTTTGGACCTGAAGGATATATGTTTGGTCCATCTTATGAATCCCATGAATATAGGAATTAATCCGCACATAGTTCTTGATGATGTTATGCAATTTTTTTTTCATGTGTAGAGGATGCAGATAGGGGTAAGGTATCTCAACGAGAGATGTGTACAACTCAGAAAGTAACTAGACATGAATGAGTACACGAGATCATAACAAACAGTAAAATCCCAATTGAGATATTGGTCCAGGGGGCTGAAAAGGTAGAGGTATGTAATGTTAGAAGTCTCAACAAGTTCATAGTTTAACATCTTTTAGTGGGGACAATGGTGCTCTTAGTTTATGGTAATAGGGATCGGACCGTAGACGCCCAGTTTCATGTCATGTGTTTGGGAAATATGGGTATGTAGGATGAATCACCATGCATATTATATGGAAGACCACAGAACGAAAACAATAATTGAGGATAACTGTTGATCATGTTCACAACATAGTATTTGTATTGTGTTACCATGGATGGGGGTAAACAATTCAGTGTCGAATGTTGACCATATTCGCAACACGGGACTCGTATCAATTTTTCACTTGGGATCCTCAAGGACATTTGCCCAAACTGGGAGGAGATACCTTAGGTCCAAAATTTGTGCCATTCGGGGGGTCCTTTTTCATATGAATGATGGAAGAAACCCAAATTATGGGACATGTGTATAATGGTGGGACTTGTGCAACTTCACATCTTGCATCAAGGACAATGATAGAGGTGTGTCTCAGAGGGATGTATGCGGCCTGGAAATAATAGGCCTACATGAATGAGGAAAAAGAGTCCACAACACACCTCAAAATCCTAGGTTAGATACTACTAAAAAGTATTAGGTACCTAATATTGGATGTTTGGACCAGTTTTTAGCATTAACGTCTATCAAGGAGGTTGAAGGAGATCTTATTTTAAGGTCATAGATCTCAGACCATGGACATATGACCATTTCTAAGGGTATGGCCTACCAAAACTCATAAGCCCACATGAGAAATGATCGGTGTGGGAAACAAGGAATGAGATTTAGCTCTCCCCAACATAAAAGTGTATGTCATCTGAACTAACATAGCTACCCTAGGCAAACTGTTGTTTGATGGGATAAAGGGAAAAAAGGACTCACTGTGTCCAATACATGGTATATATGGGGGTCATGGAAATGATTATGGATGAATGATAAACAACTATTTTTTTGATTATTATATTGATTATAAATGATATAATTTCCTCACAATACGCCAGATATGTTCAATTATGGAATATTTGGGATTAGATCATTCATTTGAAAGTTTGATGAAAAATCCAGTTTTACCCATTTAAAATTCACTGTATTATTTAAGGAATAAATATTTTTCAGTAAACAATTCTGACTTAAAATTTTGTAACTATGTTCCTAACTTAATGGGATAAAAATTCTATTCATGAGTTGGGAGCTGTATCGAGCATATGAGATGACTAAATGGCACATGAAGACAAACTGGACTGAACTATCCATATTGGACATGACTTCACTATTTGGGTCGTATCTTCTTAATAAGGGCATCTATTGAGCCCAAATTTTGAGGAAAGATCTGGGATATGATTTGGAACAAATAATCATGATAGAAGGCTCTCCAACTCATGCTTTTTGATGTCAAATACACGGTGCATCCTGGATTAAAATATTTATCCGAGTTTTCATTTCACACTTAAAAAGTTATGTAACTCTAGCCCTCACAAATTCTATTTAAAGTGGTTTTTAACTCTTTGGGAGGTCTGGTAGAGGCTTTGGGAAGGTTTTTCCGAAAGTATGTTTCCTGGGATCCCATCAAATATCTTGGATGAAGTAAGTATTTTTTCAAACCTCTCTTCTAAAAAGGCTCTCCTCTCCCACCTCATCTTTTTATTTCTTTTTTTCATGTTTGTATCTTGAATTTTTCTACAAATAATCTTCGTTATTATTGCCTTTTCTTATTCTATTCATCTTCTTAATTGGGTTGGAATCATTAGTAGAGACGAGATTGGGTTCTACCCTTCCAATCATTTGCTCAGGAAAAACGTCTCGATGATGACCACACCGCCCATGGAAGAGTAGTTTTTTATGTAATCAATCTAATTATCACCTCCTTAATTCATTTATTTGGAATCAATGAGATACTGTAATTCTATTAATATGGTCTATTAATTGAGTTTTAATTTAAATGTAATTATGAAAGCAATTGAACAATTTACACAAAACACGCGAGGTCAAGATTTTGTGTAAATTATGAGAGCACAAACATAATCTGTGAAAACAAGTCACACCGGATAAATTTGTAGAGTTCAAATATCATCCATATACTAAATTAATCCTCATTTTTAGAGTGGATTTGTTCCCTAATTAACCAATGACCAGAAGCTATACATATAATATTAATCAAAGCAGGGTGATACGATTGCATGTTCCGAAACAAGCCTAGGGTTTAGTTCATTTCATCTTTTTGGTTAAGTTAACTCCTGTAGGGTTTGAGGGTTAAAAAATTAGGGGATAATAGTTAACTGGATGTTAATTTAAATGATAATTATTAATAATTAAATGAAGAGGTATAGTTAGATCAATTATGCATTTTAAAATAGAATTCTAAAAAAACATCATCTTGTTGTGCCATTTTAATCGAAATTCATTTCAAAATTAAAAACCAAAAATATACAATCATCTTCCAGAAAACTTCTTCTTTATTTATAAACTATAACCAGCCCCCATCCATTAATGTAGTTTTTTTATTCTCTTTTATTTTATTTTTATAATACATTTAAAAAGTTGTATTAATTCACTTCCTCCATTGAGAGATGACCTTGGTCAGCCACTCTGCTGCTCCTAAGTACGCCAAAACCACACTAATAATTTGAGGGTGCCCACGACAATGATCTTTCAAATTGGTGTCGTTTCCGGGGAGGAAACAAATTATTTCAACAAATTAGAGGTATTTATTTTATTTTACAATTTATTCTCTTCCTCTCTTCTTTCTTCCTTCTTTACCCAATATGTGTTTTTTTTTCTTCTTTTATTTTCTTCTACTTCTTTTTGGACCATCAACTCAATATTATTATTTCTCATTTAATATGGACTAATATCTTTCTTTTAATTTTTATTTAATAAATTACATGAACTAATCTCCATGATCTCTTAGATCTTGACCCTGATATTGAACGTAGCCGTAGGGCTTGAATCAGACATTCTCATTGTGTGGGAAGTTTCAACATTCAACCAGTTGGAGAATTCCTCTAATATTAGATCATTGAAATTGGAAGCAATTCAAATTCAACCATAAAACAAGAACCAATGGGTGACAATAATGGAAATGAACTTAATAGAACAATTAAATAATTGGCTTCACCTGATATTAACTATCAACTAATTTGTATTGCATACCCAAATCTCGAACCAGTGTTTAAATTGAAATCTCGAATAATTCATCTTCTTCCAAAATTTCATTGCCTCTCAGGTCAGGATCCCAACAAAAACCTTACAGAATTTATAGTGGTTTTCTCAACGTTAAAACCAATAAATTTTTCTAAATACCAAATCAAATTAAGAGGATTCCCATTCTCACTTGATGAAGACGTGAAATATTGGATGTATTATTTACAACCCATAGATGAAACTTGTTGGAACGATTTGAAACATATTTTATTGTAGATATTTTTTCTAGCATAAACGACCACTTCTATTCGTAAGGAGATACCAGTGATTAAGAAATCCCAAGGGGAGTCAATGTATGAGTACTAGGAATGATTCAAGAAGTTGTGTGCAAGTTTCCAACATCACCAAATTAGTGAGAAACTCCACATCCAATAATTTAACGAAGGACTCACACCTATGGAGAGGAGCATGGTAGATGTTGTAGGTGGAGAAGGATTGGTGGACAAGACACCAGTTGCTGCATGTGTTTTGATGGACAAAATCTCCCAAAACACCCAAAAATTTGGTGATCGAGATACACCACATGTCAGTGGAGTACATCAGGTATGTCCATCTTTTCTTTAAAGTCATTTGATTGATAACAAGTTGGGAGAATTGAAAACTATGGTGAGATATATTTCTTTGGCACAAAAGACATCTCAACCCCCCCCCCCCTTCAAGTCTTACTGGTATTTTCACTCAGACAAGCCACCTAACTGACTGTTACCCACAACTCCAAGAAACATAAGATTGTGCAGAAGTGTTCCCTAGGAGACCATATTAGCAACAGAAAAAACAACCATATCCCCAAAAAAATCTTTATCCAACATACAAACAAAGGTGGAAGGATCAATCAGACAGAGGTATGGCTCTGGGAAACAACAAAGGCCCCCTTTTCAACCAATCTTTCAGCAGCCTCCACCTTAACAATAGGGTTTCCAACAACCCCAATGAATATTCGAATCTCAAAAATCAACAAGTCAGCAACAAGGGAATCTCCAACCCAAGGTAGACTCTAACACTGATGATATTTTGAATCAAATTATTCTTAATCAACAGAATGAGCTGAAGAGTCAAGGTTCAGTTTTGAAGGAGTTTAAGTCTCAAATGAGCGTGATTTCCACCACCCTTCATGAACTTGTAAGTATGAATTCCAGAAACCTTCCTTCCCAACCCACTCCAAATCCAATAGGGAATGTTAGTTCCATCACATTGAGAAGTGGGAAGGAAATGAACGATACATCTGTACCTACCACTCCACCGGGATTCACCTCAACTCCAGAGAAGCCGCATTCCATACCAACTGATTAGCAATATAAGGAGAAAGATAAAAATAAGAAAAATATTGATGATGTTACTCCTAAACCCCTTCCATTTCCAAACAGGGTTGTTCCAACCAAGAATATGGCTAAAGAAGAAATAAAAAAGGAGGTTTTGGACACATTCAAGTGTGTGTAGATCAAAATTCCTCTACTTGAAGCCATTAATAAAATTCCAATGTAAGAGAAATTATTAAATTAACTTTGTACCAATCGAAGAGGGATCAAGGGAAATGAGAGGATCATTCATGGAAGGAACATGTCAGCACTCATTACACTAACTCTAGCAATGCCAACAAAGTGATAGGATCCCGGGACAATCACTATCCCATGCACCATAGGGGAGTTACACTTTTCTGATGCACATTTTGATTTGGGAGCTTCCATAAATGTGATGCCTGACTCTGTATTCTCTTCATTGCATGTTGGTGAGATGAAACTGACAAGAGTAGTGGTGCAGTTGGCGAATAGAGCTACGACATATTTAGCGGGTGTTCTTGAGGATGCACTTTTATGGGTAAGAGACATGATCTTTCCGGTAGATTTCTACATGCTTATCATGGAGGATTATCAGGAATGTTTTCTTTCCCCCATTATATTAGGTAGGCCCTTCCTTAAAACTGAAAAAACTATCATAAATTTCAATGAGGGTACACTTTCCATGGTACTTGGGGATACTGTTGTGATATTTAATGTTATGGATTCCATGAAGTACCCCTCATAGGATCATTCTGCATTTTCTATCTCCCATTTTGGACCACCAACTAAAAACACCATGGAATTGGATTGTCTAATGCTTACGGAGATTATGAGTATTGGTTCTAGATTGATGTTTAAGAGTATTTCCACACCCATTTCTAAGGAACAAGACTCTCTAAGATTTTATTTTCAAATGGAATCATATTCTATATTTGATCATGTGAAATCTAATTATGACATGGATCTTGAGTATGCTGATGGATTTGATGCTTTATTCTCTGATTTTGATGATGTATATTCTGATACTTTTTCTCTTTATGAACATATTTCAGTTCCTTCTATGACGCCATCCATACACCACCCCTCCTACACTGGAACTCAAGCCATTTCCACCAAATCTCAAATACTCATACTTGTTAAGTGGTGAGAAATTACATGTTATCTTTTCTAACAATATATCTTTTGAACATGAAGAAATACATTTGAATCTTTTGAGGGAGAACATCATAGAAATCGGGTGGACCTTCGGTGACATATCAGGTATTCGCCCCTCCATTTTCATGCATAGGATTATTTTGGAGGATGAGGATAAACTGGTGGGGAAACCACAAAGGATACTCAATCCAACCATTTTTGAGGTTGATAAAAAAGAGGTTTAAGAATTGCTTGAGGTAGGTATAATCTATCACATTTCAGATTCTCAGTGGGTAAGTCCTATTCAGGTTGTGCCTAAGAAAAGTGGTGTTATTGTGGTTAAAAATGAGAAAGATGAGTTAGTTCCAACGTGGGTACAAAACAGTTGGCATGTGTGTATTGATTATAGGAAACAAAATCATTCCACTCACAAATACCATTTCCCCATCCCATTTATTTATCAGATGCGTGAGAGACTAGATGGGATGACACACTATTGTTTCTTGGATGGATTTTATAGATATTTTCATGTTCCTATAGCTCTGGACGATCAATAGAAGAGTACATTCACTTGTCCCTTTGGTACATTTTCCTACCAGAGGAAGTCATTTGGACTTTGCAATGCCCCAGGTACCTTCCAGAGATGCATGGTGAGTATTTTTTTCTAATTTTATTGAGACCTACATGGATGTATTTATGGTTGATTTTATAGTGTATGGATCCTCATTTGATGAATGTCTAAATATTTTGGGAACGCTATTCAATTATTATATGGAGAAGAATATGGTCCTGAACATCGAAAAGTGTCATTTCATGGTAGAGCATGGCATTGTCTTAGGGAATGTAGTGTCAAAACATGGGATAGAGGTTGATATATCTATTATTTACATTATTTCATCCTAACCATATATGTCATGTGTGCGTGATGTTAGTTCATTCCTATGGAATGAGGGATTTTATTGGTGGTTCATCAAAGATTTTAGTAAGATTGGTATTCCTATGTCACAATTAAATCAAATGGATTCTGATTTTGTGTTTGATGATTCATGAAGGACTTATTTTGATGAGATTAAGAAGATTCTGAACACTCCACCTATCATACAACTTCCACTGTGGGAGATTCCTTTTGAGCTTATGTGTGATGCCTCCAACTTCGCAGTTGGAGCTGTCTTATCTCAGAGGGTGGAGGGACGTTCACATGTGATCACCTATGAATTGAGGACACTCATTCATCCCAATAAATCTACAAAACCATAGAAAAGGTGTTTCTTGCTGTCATATTTTCTTTAGATAAATTCTGTTCATATTTATTGGGCTCTAAAGTAGTTGATTTTTATGACCATGCAACTCTGAGGTACCTCTTGAAGATTCTAGATGCAAATCCCAGGTTGATCTGATGGATGCTCCTTCTTCAAGAATTTGATATTAAGATAAAGGACAAAATGAGGTCAGAAAACATGGCGGTGGACCACATGAGTAGGCTTACTCACACACTAGAGGATGACACCTTGGACCAGGTACCACTTTGGGACACTTTCCCCGATGAGCATCTTCCTTCCATCTCTGGTACGCATCCTTGGTATGCAGATTTAGTTAACTACCTTGTTGGCTCTGAAATCCCTACAGATATAAATAAACATCAGGTCCAAAAATTAAAAATGGAGTCTCGGTATTATGTTTGGGATGATCCATACCTCTGGAATATGTGTTGTCATCAAATTATTATGAGGTTTGTTCTAGATCATGAGTTGGATTCTGTTTTACGTTTTTGTCAAACACTTTCTTTTGGTGGACACAATGGACCCCAATGGACAGGTAGGAATGTTTTGGACTCTAGATTATATTTTCCTAGCTTATTCCATGATGCCCATGTGTTTTTTATGTCATGCTCTTGTTGCCAACACACTAGGAACATTTCTAGGATACATGAGATTCCCCAACAACCCATATTAATCTGTGAGATTTTTGATGTATGGGACATCGATTTTATGGGTCCTTTTCATAGTTCATTTTGATTTTCAATATTTTTGTTTCTGTTGATAATGTGAGTAAATGGGTGGAGGCTAGGGCTACTAGGATTGATGATTATCATGTTTCTGTGGACTTTCTCAAAGTAAAAGTTTTTTTGCAGGTTTGGACTATCGAAGGCCATCATCAGTTACCAAGGGACACACTTCTGCAATTGTAATTTTTCCTCCCTTCATCGGAATTATGGGGTGACACACAAAACATCAACACCATACAACCCTCAAAAAAATTTCCAGGCTAAGGTTTCAAATATGGAATTGAAACAATGTTTGGAAAAACTGTGGAACGAAATATGAAAGATTGGAGCATGTGCTCAGATGATGCATTGTGGGAATATAGGACATCATACAAGACACCCATTGGTATGTCCCAATTTCGGATTGTTTTTGGGAATGCATGTCATCTCCTTGTGGAAGTTGAGCATTGGGCATATTGGGCTATTAAGAAATGCAACATGGATTTGGCCCAAGATGGAATCCAAAGGAAGCTGCAAATTCAAGAGCTTGAGGAGATTATATTGTCTTCATATGAGATCTCAAGGCTCTAAAAGGAATGAAAAAAAGAATCTCATGACAAAATGATCCAACAAATGGAGTTTCATGTTGGATAGAATGCCCTCTATAGTTCAAGACTGAAGTTGATGCCTGGTAAGTTGCATTCCAGATCGATAGGTCCTTATGTTGTGACTAATGTTTTTTCATTATGGTGTAGTGGAGATCACACAAGAGGACACAAGAAAGAGATTTAAGGTCAATGGGCAACGTTTGAAGAGATACATTGAGCGACTTCCTACTAGTGCAGTGGATTTTATCACAATGCATGCCCTTATCAGTTGTGTGTTTTTCAAATATTGTGTGGTTATTTTTCAATTTTCAATGTGCTTTTGAAAATATTGACCTGAATTGATTCTTAGAAACCATCTTGAAATCCATATCAATATGTGAAACAATTTAACCCTTGAAACAAAGCTTAAATAAATACTGAAATTATTTTGTTTCAAGTTCAAATATTTAGAAATTTCATGAAAAACTACACTGAATATTAAATCCCATTGCACATATCATTGTCTTTATATTTGAAATCACTTTCATGAGAGGCTTATGAACCATTATTTGCATATTCTTTACATTCACCTCACTTCTTGAGAGAACCAAACCATACTTGATTTAACCATAATTTGATTTATTCATGTCGAAACATGAGGGTTTGAGGTACATATGTCTAAATGATTTCGGCATTTGTATGGTATTAAAGCCCCTATTTCAAAGAATCCTTTTTATGACCTACCATGAACATTTAATCCTTTTAGTCCCAAGAATCCATGCATATCATGTTAGGTTAGCCACATTACAAGCCAATTTTCCAAATCCAACCAACTGTTGAAGTGAAAATGAATAATCAAGTTGAGATTAATTGCGGTGGAAGCTGTCTTGTGTTGTGCTACAACATTTTGTGATACTTCAAATGAAAAATTAAATTATAAAGTGATGCATTTTCTACTGAAGAAAAAACATTATATTGAATGATGTACCTTTCTGGAGCTTTCATGATAAAATAAGTTGTTCCTTTAACGAGCTTCTAATAGAGGGGGAATGTTGTGCCTATATAAAGCTTTTAAGAAAATCATGTTCAAGAAGATTGACATTTTTATTGAAAAAATGTTGAATGGTGTGAAAATTCCATTATTTTTCATGATGATGGAGTTGAATTGATACTATGGTGATTGAGGGGAAAACCATATTTAAGTGAAATTTAGATTAATGCAATTTTTCTACAAAAAGAGTCAATCCCTCCTCATTCAGCCTCGGAGTATTTCACATCTAAATCCTACCAACCAAAAGCCACAGAACAACCCTAAAAAGTCTTCATTATAAACATATGTCCTTGAATCACATCTAGTATCTATGTAGGAATTTATCAATGCTATGGAGACCCTTGTATGAGTTTGGATGAGAAAGTCATTGCAAAAAACCCTTGACATTTGTGTGATAAGAGAAAATTCATGTGAGGTAAGTGTTTTGTGCATGGGAGGATAAATAAAGTGGAAATATATTTAATGATATAAATGAAGAACATGAAATAATGGTTTTTTATGAGGCATGATATCTTTTCTTTCTTGGTGTGAAATTGTTTGATCTCAAGGATATGTGTTTTCAAATTGGGTTTGATTTGATATTGATGATTAATTGATATGAGGTTTTTTCCAGAAGTGCAAAAGGGTAAGTGTTGGGGAGTTGATAAAACACCATTTTATCAAATATTTTATTCATAATAAATGATATTATTTCCTCACATTATTATAGATATGTCAATTATGGAATATTTGGGATTAGATCATTCATTTGCAAATTTGATGAAAAATCCAGTTTTACCCTTTTAAAATTCACTGTAGTATTTAGGGAATAAATATTTTTCAGTAAACTATTTTGACATAATATTTCATAACTATGTTTCTGACATAATGGGGTAAAAATTCTATTCAATACATGGGAGTTGTGTCATGCATATGAGATGAGTAAATGGGCCATGAAGACAAGTATGGACTGAACTATCCAGATTGGACATCACATCACCATGTGGTACATATCTTCTTCATATGAGCTTGGGTTGAGCCCAACGTTTGAGGAAAGTTTGGGGACATGATTTTCCTCAAATAAACCTTCTAGACGGATGGAAAATTCACTCTTTTTGGAGGTCAAATATGTGGTGAAACTTGGAATAAAATCTTTGTCCTAGTTTTCATTTAACACTAATGTAGTTACGTAACCCTAGCCCTCACAAACTCTATTTAAAGGGTATTTTCACTCTTTGGGAGGGCTGGTAGAGGCTCTAGGAAGGTTTGTCCGAAAGGGTGTCTCTTGGGAGCCCCTCACATCTCTTTTATGAATTATGGCTTTGTGCAAACCACTCTTCCAAAAGGCCCTCTTCTACCACCTATTCTTTGTATTTCTTTTCATTCAGGTTTGTATCTTGAATTTTTTGTCAAATAATACTTTTTTATTCACTATTCTTGTTCTCTTAATCTTATTAATTGGGTTGGAATAAATAGTGGATGTGATATTGGGTTCTACCCTTGCAATCATTTGCTCCGGAAAATCGTCTCCACGATGACCACACCGCCCATGGAAGAGTAGTTTTATTATGTAATCGATCTAATTCTCACCTCCTTCATTCCTTTATTTTGAATCAATGAGATAATTTAATACTAATAATATGGTATATTAATTGAGTTTAAATTTAAATGAAATTAAGCAAGCAATTGAACAATTTACACAAAAACACATGAGGTCGAGATTTTGTGTAAATTATGAGAGCACAAACTTAATCTATGAAACCAAATCACACAAGATAAATTTGTAGAGCTCAAATATCATCCTTAAAATCAATTAATAATCATTTATAGAGTGTATTTGTGCTCTAATTATCCACTGACCATAAGCTATACTTATAACATTAATCAAAGCAGGGTGTTACGATTGGATGTTCCGAAACTAGCCTAGGGTTTAGTTCATTTCATCGTTGTGGTTAAGATAACTCTCGTAGGGTTCAAGGGTTAACAAATTAAGGGATCATAATTAATTGGAAGTTAATTTAACTGATAATTATTAATATGTAAATGAATAGGTAGAGTTAGAACGATTACGCCTTTTGAAATATATTTCTAAAAAAACATCTTCTTGTTGTGCCATTTTAATCAAAAATCATTTCAAAACAAAAACAAAAAAAATACAATCTTCTTCCAGCAAACTTCTTCTAGATTCATTAACTATAAAAAACCTCCGTCCTTTAATGTAGTGTTTTTATTCTCTTTTATTTTTTTAGAATACATCTAAAATGTTGTTTTAATTCACTTCCTCCTTTGAGAGACGGCCTTGGTCAGCCACTCTATTGCAACTAAGTACCACAACATCACACTAATCATTGGAGTGCGCACACAACAGTTCTCTTTAAATGAATGTTGACCACATTCCAAAAACATCATCTAAATCATGTTACCTGGAATGGGAGAAATAAAGGATTTTTGACCGCTTACCATGTTTGCAATGCAGGACTTGTATCGATCTTCCACTCAAGGTCCTCAAGGATGTTGGCCTGAAATGGTAGTACAAACCTTAAGCCAAATATACAAGTCGTTTGTGGGACATTTTGGATGCAAGAGATTATGAAGACCCAATTAAAGGGATTTTGTGAAGTATGAATATGTCTATATAGTTTAACGTCATGCAGGACGAGGAGAGAGGTGGAGACCCTCAGGGAGAGTGATACATTGTGAGTACATGATGAACTCGATGTGAATGAGGGATAAATTCTGCACCACACCATGTGCATCGACCCAATTGGATATCCTGAGGTTTGGGGATGGGAGAATGGATGAAATATTCTGGCATTCCTACATGTCCCAAAAGGATGGGAATCAAGACATACATAGTTCTGAAAGGGGCCACATAGTTTATCGTTGTATAGTGAGGATGTGGGAGAATAGAAGGAAGAGGACGAGAACATGGTGAGATAATATTAATTTCAACATGAGTGTGGGAAAAATATGTCTACACTATAACATGCAGAATCCTCATGGAAAACTATACCTAGGGGGATAGTAAAAAATAAGAGTCTGGGGGATGGACACATGATGAGGCGTCCAAGCATTACTACTTATCCAATGAGTATGGGAATAAATTCATACATAGTTTTTGAAGGTATCATGATGTTTTATGTCTTCCAATGAGGATGAATGATGAGTAGTTTTACATCTTCAGTCCAGATGAACCACACATTTAGAATCACGTGCCAAATAGAAAAGAGTTTAAGGTCACGTGAGACCATACAAATATTTTTTTATAGTCATAGAGCATAGAACCTTTTACATTTTATCATCATGTGGGATGGAAAATAAGTTTGTGGTATTGCATGACATAATAATTTATAGTCATGTTGTACCGAATACAGTTTAACAACCCGCGGGATGATATAAAGTTTAACATCATGTGGGAAAAAAAATGTAAGATCATGTATGACCATGAATAAATTCTCCTACAATGTATTATTTGATGAATTTGGGATTGTTGGTAAGAATTATTCACTCACCATCCATGGTAACTAGAGAGTACGCGCAATTGGGGTAAACCATGTAAATGATGTGCAATCATTCCCCATTGGGCTCTAGCTTGGGAGGGTTCCTACCAGGTATGATTGGTTTTCTAATGGACAACACCATGTTACCTTACGAGAAATATCAAAGGAAACCCTTCTTGGTGAATGATCTAGATATCTTGTTCTGATACCTTTCTAGATTGTGAAGTGAGTGAAGCCTATTCCCATCAGGCGATTCGAATTTAACCAGATGTATTTCATCTACCTTATCTAGTGTTTTCTTATCATAGTCAGTTCTGCGTAATGGAAGAAATTGAATCCGGATGGGAGAGACAGCTTCTGTTCCATACACCCGGGAATATTAAGTCACCTATGTGAAATTGTCAGTGGTTGTCTGATATACCTAATGGGTGATAGGGAGTGTGTCCGGCCAACTCTTCTTGTTCTAAACATCCATTTTCTATAAGATGTTAGAGAGGGTTTTGTTTAATGCCTCACTCTGCCCATTTTCATTCATGTGATAGCAGGGGGTATGGTTAGAACAAATGTTGTATTAGTCTAAAGATTCTTCAACTTGGCTTTATGAAAGTTGGTACAATCATCAGTGAGAATGGAGCGAGCGAATCCAAATCAGTAGATCATGTTGGAGATCACAAATTCAATGATAGAACGAGACTTGACCTCTTTAAGAATAATTCAATCTTCCCATGTGAGAAAGAAATCTGCAATGGTCAGGATAAATCTGTACTGGAAAGCTGTCTTTGGTGGATAAGGCCCCATGTCATCGAGTCCCCATAACATAATGGTCCAAGATTAAATGGTTGTATGGAGAGGCTCTGGTGGATTATTCTCATTGTTGTCATGAATTTGGCACCCATTTCACCTCTTCGAAAACTAAATGTTGTCCTAGATCATGGAGGCACAAAAATACCCCAACCTATGGTTCTGGTGACATAGTTTCAGCCTAGTCTAATAAGCCCTGTAGGAAGTAGCATGAACCTCTTTCATGACATGAGATTTTGAAAATCTTTGAATTCAATGGAGGATAAACCTATCAAACTTATTCTTGTAGAGGACCTGTTCATGATTGGGACCCCTCTAGAAGGTAAACTACAATGCGTTATGTCAGATTCGCTCGCGATCATCTTTATCTACCGGGAGGCTACCATGCTGGAGGTAATTGAAAAAGGGGGTCCTCTATCCGGGATGCACATATAGCACTACATCAGGGGGGACCAGGGGGTCCTGTTGTGGAGGCGCTAGTGGTAAGGTGGCTTACTAATGGGATATCGTTGTTATCTGGAGTTACATGGGAGATGTCTCTCTAGTGTCTACATGGATAATAATATGATCCTTATCATGCTCCACAAGAGATGTAGTGAGGTTGGACAAGGCTTCATCATGACCGTTCCAAGATCGAGGGATATGTGTAACATCTGGATGAGGTGGGAACTAGGCCATTAGCTGGAGTGTTCATTCTAACATCGATACAAGATCTGTTTTTCTGACCACATAATCACCAATGATATTCATGATGACTAGTTTAGAGTCCCATTTCACATGCAAGTGGGGGACCTCAATCTTGAGGGCCAACACAAGATAGTGATGAGAGCCTGGTACTCCACCTCATAGTTGGTATAAACTTCTAAAAACAAGAATGAATATGGTAGAAGGGAATGTTCTTGCGTAATAATGATGATACCCAGACCTACACTATTGAGCCTAAGGTCATTGAGCCCTATACTGGTATGGCTCTAAGAAGCACCATCAAAGTGTATTTTCCAGCACAAAATGGCTTGGTCTACAAATATGATTGCCTCATCTAAAAATTAAAGGTCCAGGGACTGGTCTGCGGGACCTAGATGGGCAGCAAGGATGTCTTCCAATGCATTCCCCTTGATAGCCATTTGAGGGATGAACCAAATGTTGAACTACTGGATGATCAATGACCACTAAACCAGAAGGTTTGTCAACATGTGGAGGTTCAAGACGTACATTAACAGATCTAAACAAGACACTAGGTGTACCTCATGGTGCTACAAGTACTGTCGAAATTTTTTTATGGTGAATACATGTGAAACCCATGTTTTCTTAACATGGTCGTATCTGGTCCCCTTATTGAGGGGCATGCAGCTAAGATAGTCAGGGTTGTTCTCTATTCCCTCATTCTTCATCTGAGAGAGAAGGGTGTTGATACATCATTCTAGGGAGGTCACATTATGGACTAGTGGATTTACATAAATGGGTGGCATCAGGACCGGGGGTTCGAGCAGATAGTAATTTATTTCCTCAAAACATTCATGAAATTCCCTATCCTACTGATAGAAAGATCCTTTCTTCATGAGTTGAGAAAAGGCCTTATAGATGCCAGCCAAATTCTCAAATATTCAGTGTATGTAGGCCATGTGGCCTTGAAATCCTTGATGATTTTGAATGTTATTGTGGGGTGAAATATGGATAATGACCATAGTCTTCTCTCGGACAATATCATTTCACATGTATCTGACAACGAAGCTAAGAATATTTATGGAATTAACCTAAAAGGAAAATTTCAATGGGTTCATCGTCAGATGAAGAGAATGGAGGAAGCTGAACACTTTCTAAAAATAATTGAGTTGGTCCAGACTCTGGCGATATTTGACCACCAGATCATCTATGTAATATTGCACCAATTTCTAGAGGATCTTCATAAATATGCAATGCATGGCACATTGATTGGTGGAACCTGCATTCTTTTTTCCAAACGGAATTACATAGAAGTAGAAAGTACATTGTGGTTCCCTGGAGGCTTTAGACATGTCATCCTCAGGAGACATTTGAATCTATTTATTCCTAGAATACCCATCCATGATGGAGAGGTCTTGGAACCCAGTGGTGGAATCAATCAAAAACTTCATCAAAGGAAGGGTAAATAATCCTTCTGATGGTGACTGTTGAGATTCTGGAAGATGATGCAGACTCTGATTTGTTCTTTCTTCTTCTTGATGTGCACAAAGTTGGCTATCCATCTGGGGTACAATAAATTTATGATGAAGTTGGCTCGGATGAGATTATCAACTTTGGCCTTGACCATGGCACTGTGAAAAGGCTACATCATCCTAAGAGGATACTTGAACCCGAGGTAATTTTCTGGGAGATCGAGGTAGTGGAAGGTTACCTGGGGATCTAGTCATAGAATTTTTTATTACTCTAGGAAAATAAATCATGATCCTACTTCTAAAATATCACGTACTATTGTTTCTCTTCGACCATCATAGAGATACTGGTCAATGTTGGTTTCAGATATATCTTTCTATTTAGGTTCACATGTACCAGTTCATCAACCATGTTGGAGACACCCTCTTAAATGGTCACGGTGCATCTTCCAAATCCTCTTCTTCACATATGGTGTCGAGATCCTTGGAGGTAGGAGATTCCTATGAGCCAACAGATCCCAATGGGATGATATTTCCATCTTGAGGAGTGGTAGATACAACATTGGTGAAATCCTTCACTTCCAAAACCATAGCAATGAAAGCTGTCGATCTGATCCCATATGGTATTCGTCCCAAAGGGCCATGCTTGATGATATGAAAGTAGTAGTGGCACATCATCTTGGGATGATTTATCCCAGCATGATGTAACAAGCAATTATGGTATACATTCGTTTCCACAGGGTATACATCCCATTACCTTATAGAGATATGAGCACTTGGATCACCAGACCCTGTTTTTTTAGGAATACAAGGTGTTCTTCCAACATCTCATAGACTTGGTAATGTGCTCCCCCATAATTCTAGAAACATAAAATAATTTCCCCATATCCAAGATCATATCCTCTGATTGATGGCTCACAAAATTTAGGCATCTTCTAGGTATGTATATGGGTCGGTTGCAGTCATACCATGATCGACCTCATTAGCCTGAATCTTCCTATCCTTGCTCTGTTAATTGTCATCATCCATATAGAGGGATCCACTATATGTAAATGGAGGCACATCACCTTGATTTTTTCCCACTCAACCATTAAGAGAGTACTTATGGCACTGGTGATATGTTGAAGTGACCAACGCATGCATGGGACGCCATGGACTACCCATCAATGATTTGTAGGTGGTATCCTATGATACAACCTTAAATAAAGTGTTAGAAACAAGGACATTGAACTCGGTCTCTAGAACAATATTTCTGACCTGTGTCTATTCCATCCTGTCATAATATTATATTTTCAGGTAATAGGGACTCAGTTCATCCTTGAATAGCCCTAGTTTTCGAAGTGTCTGGGTTGGGATTAGGATGATCCCTGAGCCTATGTCGACAAGACAATGATAAATCTACACTCTATTTAAGAATAAAGAGATATATAGTGGGTGAATGTGCCCCTATATGGGAGAGAATTCTTCTTCTATAGATAAAGTGATAATGTCATAAAATTCAGCATGCTCGGCTACCTCAGAATGGAAGGCTTCTGTAGCTCCTACCAATATCTCAAACTAAAGGGGGATTCATAAAGCATTGGCAAGGGATTCAACCATATCCACTGACATTTGAATGGACTCAAGGATATATTGCCTCATAGGAATGATTGAAATATTCTTGAGGACATCATACTTCTGTACCAAATGTGAACTTCTTCTTATAGGAGGTTGTTATGCGGTAGGGGGGTGACTAGCCCATACAGATGAACCAACTGGTGACTAGTGCATGGAATGTCCTGCTACTGGCTAGTAAAAACTCATTGAGTGAATACTGGATGTTGTTAAAATGACATAAGATGGTCTGTAATAGAGCATGGATGATCCTGGCATGGTAGAGGCAGCTCCGCTTGATCATATACATAAACGGTGGCCAAGGAAAACCTGATGAAACCAAATGAGATGGATGTATGTTCTAGGATCTTTGATAGGACTACTTTTTTGTTTGACGATCATTTCAACCTAGATAAAAGTACTAGACGAGGCATTCCAACGACTCATATAGCCACAGCTTCTTCATCATTAGCGATGACTGTGAACAATAGGAGGATCTGTCTGATGCTTCTCACCATCAGAAATCATGTCAGCGTTTTCCAGATCTACGGTATTAACTGAGGCGTACCCTTGATCGTCACTTGAAGAATCATCCACTATTGGAAGAATTTTGGGGGGGGGGGGGTATTTCCATCTCCAGGGGGCCTCAAGTCTCAGAGAGCATGGGATGATGATGGTGTCGTCAAGGGACTTTGTTTTCCCTTAGGTCGATGATTCCTTCTCTTTAGGGATTTGGAAGGCTGAATTGTTGACGCATAAGTACTAGTTGCGGGTGATGCACTGTCTTGTAAAGGCTCATATTGATTCAGACTCACACGGATAAAATCATGTGAATGTGAGACTATCTTACCAGCCATCCTGTCATTATACTTCTGCGATCCGAAGGTAGAAACCCTACACCACTCACCTTCGATGTCACTACTTTTATCTGGCATCACAAGACACATGGAATTGTGTCGGAGCTGGGCCTAACCTTACTATTTTTTTATCAACCTAGACCTGAAGCCGGTATTTATAAAATAGCACTGTTTTTGGGTGTTCCCCGCGATCTAGTGGTAAGGGATGTAATTGGGGATATCAGTGAAATCCGCCTCTTATATCCTCCTATATTCAGGAAATCGTACAATTCCCTGTTCCAAGGCAGTTAAAAATAAATGGGGACTTGATGCTCGTTAAATGAGAAGGTCTGGTTTGTCTTGATTGTTAAGGGGGCTCTGGGAGCCTTGCCATGATGAGGGCCAGGAGGAGCCTGTCGAGGAGGTGAGACCTAGTTATCTCAACTGGATGGTGGTGGTGCGTTACGCAGGGGTTCCTACCAGTTATGAGGTGGGAGCTACTATGTAGGATGCTTCTCCTGATGTAGAGGGACCTATGAGGGTGTGGAGGTGGCTCCACTGGTAATAAATCCATTTGCTTGTGGGCCTCTATTTGGGCCACCAGAGAGGGCTCATCCTTAACATGTCTCTTCTTGAAGGAATTGCAGGAGGCAACAGACATGCCTGCTGGGCCTACTACAAGGCAATCTCTAGGTGTTGGTCCTTATCAGAGAAATCTCTGAATCCCGTAGGGTAATTCTGGGTAGTGAGAGAGGGGACCACATCAGTTATTACATTCACCAAAAACATTTTCAGCATCTTTCTGTGTGTCAGCGACATATCCAAGGAGTATGGGAGACCATTCCACTGGGATACAAAGTCCACGACCCGCACATTAGGCCTCTTCATACACTTTAAGAGGACTATAATACTCATATTATAGGTGGTAGAGCTAAACTGATAGATAAAATACCTACATAGATCATCTTAACCAGTGACTGACCTGATGGGTAGCTGGTTGTACCAGAAATACTAAGGTCTTTCAAATGACAATATGAAACTTCAGAGTTTGGAGGTTTCTTCCTTTGTTGGAGTTCCGAGAATGGGTTCCCACCTCAAGATGAAGCAGGATAGATGCTCAGGCAGATCGCCCGTACCGTTAATGAGGGATAATGAGGGATTTATGAAACTTAGAGGTATTTACATATGGTCAACCCATGCAATATATGGCTTGCCATCAGGCTGGATTTCCCCCTGTCATGTTTCCACCATATCGAGTCATGAAATGAGTGCCACCATCAGAAAATATGGTCATGGGTTCATATCTTGATGAGGATCCCCGAACACTAGTGTGTTTGTGGGATCATCAACCAGATAAGCAGGCCCAATGGATCATGGAGCGGCTGGTGGGATGACCTACGGAGTGTCTAGGGGATCTTGAGCTATGTCCCAGGGATTATCACACCACTCGGGTGAATTTCATGGCATATACCGCACCCTCTAACCATAAGCTCCGACCTCTATCCTGTCTACGTGGGCTAGATGGTCAGGGCCACTTAAGGGAAACTCGCTAAAGGGATGTCTTTCCTTACCCTGATACCCAAGACGATGATCACTATAGTCGGGCTGTTGTTCCTCAATGCGTTCATCAAGTAGGTCATCACCCATCTTCTTATTCTCCACTAGATTTTGATGCAACACGACCTTTTCGAAACCATCCTCCATCTTCTACCCTGATCCATACGAGTCGGAGGGTTTGACGGCTCTTAGGAGTTCTTTTCCCTTATTGGGATTCCAGATGAGGATTAATGTCTTTGTGGGCACAAGAAGACCCAGTAGATTTTTCTGCTGGTGAGTACCGCTTCCCGACTTATCCAATAGTTGTGGCACTCCCTGGGGGTTTGTTTTCACTAAGGAGATATGTCTATGTCTCTTACTATGATAGATCAGTCATATTAACATGGACTATACCTAGAGGCATACCCTCAATATCACCTGGAAAGTCAATTTGGCACAAGATAATACTGAAATGGTGGGATTCATACATCCCCAACCACATACCATAATGTGGGGGGAACCCTGTAACAACACGAACCACGTTACCCAGAGTCCCTACATTATTACATTACATTGTAATGATCAAAAGAGATCATGTCTCAAAATAAAAATTAGTTTAGTAGACTTGGAAGTGCTAGATACATACATAAGTTTTATATTACATCATGAAATAAAAAAATTAACATTGTATCTCCTTTGAAAACACTAAAAACCTTTGGCCTATCCTTGTAGGTTAATCATAATATACGTCTCCACTTCCAGGGAAACAAAAGACATAAGAAATTGGTGAGATCATATGCTTAGTATGGATATCTATATTTGGGAAACTATCATAAATAAGAATAAACATTTAAGGTAATGTATAAGACTAAAACTCAAGCCTTTTAAAATTAAACTTAAGAATAATATGGAAAATATAAATCAAATAATTCCATATACTTATTCACATGGATATTCTACTATTCAAATAATCACATGTAATATCAATAGCTAATTTCATTATATTAGAATGCATATGGATGGACATCATAACCATATAGTAAATGCCTCCTGCCAATACTACAAATAAGATTATATCAAGGCCCTATACCAAGACACTAGTTTGTCCCATGAGACCTACTGGTTCATCAAAGAGATGTAGCAGGCTCCACCCATCACTTACTAAGTCTAATGTATTCCTCATATAGAAAGGAAAAAACCTAACATAAAAATTTGTATTAAAAAAACCTAGGAAATGTTAATACATTAACCATAAACCCTGAATGGTATAAAAATAACACATCCACTTTCAAAAATATCAAAAAACCTTCAATAAAATATGGAAGATTTTACCCTAATAAATCAACATCAAACAAGTGTAAAATACATCAAAGGATGTTGAAATATATGAAATTAAAACAATTTCATAGAAATATATATATATTTTTTTAAATCAGTTAAAAGTTGCATAATTAGAAAATAAAACATTTACATTGAAAATATTCTTATAATATTGTAAGGGATTCTACGATGGTGTTATAATGGTGTGAAATAGAAGCACCCTCAATATAAGTTAAAAATCATTCTTATCTTAATTTTTTGAAAAGGTCATAAAGTACCTTGTTTGGAAAACTACTGAAATATTCCTTTCAAAAAATTTGATAAAAAGTCAAAAAATAGAAGAAATGAAATTATCCATATTCAATGAAATAGTGAAAAAATTTGAAATACAATTTTATGAATCTATAATTTGGATGATAAAGAGGTTCTAGTATATATTTATGTAAAAACAACCTTGGATAATGAAGTGATTGTATAATTAACCATTACCTTGTACTTTTCCTTAGTCGAGGGTACGTTAACATTTTGTATAATAGTAAAATCATTGTTATTAAATTATAAAAGAACCAAATTCATAAATATGTTATCATATATGATTTTCTAATATTGTTTTGTTAATAATATTTTTTGTAGTATCATTGTTTCGGGTGTTAACTGATTTGTTCTCATTTATATGTTTTATTACGTAAGTCATGTTTTTTATGGATAAGATGTAATTGATTCATATACAGAATGATATTAAGTTTTTAAACATTATTTATAATCAATAAATGAATTTTTTTCTTGAATGGTTATGATGGGGAATTAATCTCATCGTGTTCGTGGCGACGAAAATCCATACATATGCACGAGCGACAATATCATTCTATCGATGCTGAAATAGTATGTAATTTGATGGTATATTACATATAAAGAATAATTAACATGTAATATTTATTATTTACATCAATTATACTGATTATTATACCCATCCAAAAAATGAAGTGTGGAATAAAAAACTACAGCATGACATGGAGACGGTTTTCCGTACTTACGCACGTATTGTGACTTTGTCATTCATAGGATGGATAGAATAATGAATATTGTTGTACCATATTTATAATATCATCATATTATGTAGAAGTTACATGATTTATTATGATTTTATTAAAACAACAATGAATGAATAAGTGGAATAAGGAAAGAACATTGAAAGAGGTGATGAAATTGTTAACCCTTCTTCAGGTTCTTCATTTTGATTTAATCCGATGTACTCCTTTGGCCACCTTTCTGATCAAAGTTAGGCCTCTGAGATTATTTTCGGGTAGTTGTTTGTATATTTGAGAAGGTTTTATCTAAAAATAATGGATTTGGACGTGTGTTTTTGAGAGAATGGGAAGTACCCTTTTATAAGAGATGTTAGTGTCACTTTCGGAAAAGCTCATAATATTATATTATTATAAACTAATTTCGGTTTATAATGGATCCAAATAGATTTATTTCGAGTCTAAGGTGGCATGGGTCTAAATACTCTCATCTAATTGGTTTTAGACAAGTTTTGGTAACCATATAAACCTTATCATCTAGAATTAACTCTTAGTCAAATAGTTTAACTTTTATAGTCTCTTCTTGTATTTTTATATTTCATGGTTAATAAAAAACAATAAAATTCCAAGAGAACCTCAAGTGGTTAATTAATGAAATAGCTTCCATTATATAGGTCATTTATCCAAACCATATATTTTTAGGAATGCTATATCATTTAATATATAGTATTTGATTCGAACACTAATTTATGTCAATTTTGACACTCTTTAGTATATTGGTTTTTGAGGAAGTCAAAAAAACATGATTACTTCAAAAAATACAATAAATAAATTCTAACATGTCATATTATCCTATAAAATTATTGGAAGGAATAAAAAGTCTCAATATACATTTATTGGGATATTTTTCATATCAATTATTTTAATCATTCATTAATACGGAAATTAAAACATCCTCATTTTGTCATAAATAAATAAAATTATTTAATGTCCAAAAATTATAAAACAAATATCATGATATAGGAAGATGCATTATATTTCTAATGAATATATATATTCAAATTTATCTAATACATAACCCTATATTAAAAATGTATTAGTTTCTAAATATTTAATTGTATACTTTTAACTCATCTTTTAATAAAATAATAATAAAGATTCTAATCTAATCCAAGTGGATAAAAGAGGATCATAGTGTATTCATAGTGTTTATTTTTTAGAAAAAAACTTATAAAGTAAAATTAGTACATGTGTTAGGGTAATTATAATATAATTTTTACCTTTAATTACATTTTTTACTTTTAACTATGTTAAATAAAATTCAAAAGATTTTATTCACCAAAAATTATTTTCATCCTATTGAACCAAATTTTAAATACTGAGGTCAACCATGTCTCATAGATTTTTTAAATTCAATTTACAGAAGTAGTAAAATTACGTTTTATGTAAATTTGAAAATGTGTCTATAAGGTAGGAAAAAAGAATTAAATAGTTCAATACACATTTATATATCTAATCATATTATAAAATGACTCCAAAAAATAACATTAAACTAATATAGGTATTATGTACCTATTTTTACATTAAAATAAATGTTTATAAAAACAACAATTATTTAAATAATTATATGTTTTAAATAAAAACGTAGTGTTTTTCACTATTCATCCAAAATTGAATGTTTTTAGAAAAATACCAAGCATTAACCATAAGCTAATTTTGATATTTTGAACCAAAAATAAATTCATTTTTGAAAAAATATAGTTATAAAATTTAAAAATGTTGTTATTACAATTCATAACTCTTGTTTTAAACAGCTAGTTTGATTGGTCATGGTGTGCTAGAAATCGATGTTGTGTAAATTGAAAGATATTGTATTATTAAAACAGAAGCTTATTGTGGATTCATGGGGTGTTACATTTTTTCCCCAGTCAAATAATTATATCATTTGATTTTCTATAATATTATTGTAGAAAATGTTTCAGGTGGCTCTTCATCATAAGTTCCTCAGGATCTCATGTTGCCTCTTCCATCTTATGGTTTCTTCATATAACTTTTACCAGAAGAGATTTTTGTTTCTCAACCCTTCTTTTATGGTATCAAGAATATTAAAAGGCTCTTCAAAATAAGATTTACTAGGTACCATTTCAATTTCATCATAGGTGAGTACATGCTTTGAGTGAGGTATATATTTTCTCAAAAGTGATACGTGGAACACATAATGAACTCTGGAGAGACATGGAGGCATTACCAAATTGTATGCTACAACTCCAATTTGTTCATGAATTTTGAAAGGTCTGATGTACCAGGGACTTAATTTACCCTTCTTTCCGAATCATATAACACCATTCCTTGGAAATACCTTCAAGAAAACATGATCAACTACTTGAAATTACAAATCCTTCCTTCAGTTATCAGCATAGGTGTTTTTCCTAATTTGATCTGCTTTGATATAGGTTTGGAAAATCATCATCATTTCTATTGTCTCCACAACATGTTCTGGTCATACGATCCCTCTTTCACCAACATTATCCTAACAAGTTGTTTTGAAACAACTTTTTCAATATAACTTTTCATATGTGGGAATATGTTGCATGACTCATCTAGGATGTTGTCTTCCAGCCTGCACCTATTGACAAACCATGCATCTTGAAAAAAAATCAGCAATCTCTCTCTTCATGTTGTCCCACCAGAAATGTACCTTAAAATATCTATAAATCTTTGTGCTACCAGGGTCTATTGAGAAATTAGATCTATTAGAATCATCCAACAATTCCCTTTTTTAGATCATGTATGTTTGGAACATAGTGTCTCTTACAAAATTTCAAAATTCCATCTTTATGTATAAAGTCAATAAATCTACAATAATTCATAGCTATAATATTCTTTTGAAACTCCTCATCATGTGTATGAGATCATTTTATCCATTCTAGTAAAAAAATTGGAAACCATTTGAAAATGTATTGGTGTTTAATCTTCCATGATTATTTGAATATCTATCTTTACTAGATCCATGAACATATGATCCCCTTACACTCTCATTTTTTTCAAAACTCCATTATCTGTTCTGCTCAAAGCATCTTCCACCTTATTTACCATCCCTGTGTAAAAGTGTACAGTGAAATCATAGTCCTTGAGTAGTTCAATCCATCATTATTGCCTCTTATTGAGTACATTATTTGAGAAAATATACCTAAAACTCTTGCGATCGGTATATGTATCAAATTATTCACCATAGAGATAGTGTATACTTATCTTCAAAGATATGATTACAAATAATATATCAACATCAAGAGAAGGATAGTTATTTCATGAATTTTTAGCTATCATGATGCATAGGAAATAAATCTATCATTCTTCATAAGGAGACAACCTAGTCCTTTCTTTAAAGCGTCCCTATAAATAGAAAACCCATCACTACAATATGGTAGCTTCATGATAGGATCATTTCCTAATACTCTCATAAATTATTCAAAACATTATCAACACTCTTTTTTCCAATCAAATTTAACCCTTTTATATTGGATATGGGTTAAGGGGTTAGCTAATCGGGTGCAATTATAGAAGAAACACCAATAATAACATTCTAAACCAATAAAACTATGCACCTCAGTTATACTAATTGGTGATGTCCATTCTTGTATTGATCTTGTCTTATAAGGATCAACAGATATTACATCCTTATGGATAATATGTCTATGAAATTAATCTTCTTAGACTAGAATTCACACTTGCTAAACTTCCCATATGATTCATTTCTTCTAAGAGTATTTAGAATAGTGCGCATGTAATTTTTATTATATTCGTAGATTTTGGAGTATATCATTATATCAACAATAAATACCACTAAAAGTCATCAGTATATTCCTTTAAAACTCTATTAATTAGATCCATGATGACAGAGGGTGCATTAGTCAGTCCCAAAGGAATTATTGTAAATTCATAATGCCTAAAACTGGTACAAAATGCTGTCTTCGGGATGTCTCTCTTCATTACACACAACTGATGTTATCCATATCGAAGGTCAATCTTTAGAAAATATTGAGCTTGATGAATTTGATTGAATATATTATCACTAAAAGGTAGTGGATACTTGTTGTTTACTTTTATAGCATTGATCTCCCTATAGTCAATACACAACCTCATAGATCCATCTTTCTTCTAAAATAAAGAACATGGGCTCCCCCTAGTGGAAAACTAGGGAAAATAAATCCTTTATTACTCAATTCCACAAGTTTTAGCATTAAATACACTAATTCCATAGTGTACATTATATAAGGGGTCTTCAATATAGTCCTTGAACCAGGAATTAAATCAATGGAAGTCTTACTTTCACATTCTAGAGGATGTTCAAGAAAATCTTATGGGAACACACCAACATAATCCTGAACAATAGGAATGTACTCTATTTGATCATTCCTTTCCTCACCCAAAGTTATTTCACTCTCTTCCCCCCCACAGTAAATGAATTTAGCAGAGCTAATAGGGGTGGATATATATGAGAATCAGATGGTGATATTTCTGATCTTAAGATAGGGGATTCTTTATCATCATTAAAAATTATAATATCCTTATTCTAAAAATAAATTTTTGCATTATGGTCCGAAATCAAATCCATACAAATGATTATATCCTATTCAATCATGGGTATGATGATTAGATTAACATATAAATAACATTTATTTTCCCTAATGGTAACATATTTAAAAAACATAATTTCAATGATACATCCCTTATGATTTTTGACTGAAAAATACCAAGTTAAATCAAATTGGAAATATCTAATTTTCTTGTGAAACTGGGAAGATATGAAAGAATGTTATGATCCAGAATCAAATAAATCATTTGCTAAATTTGATGAAATGATTATTGTACCTACCACAATTTCATTCAGAACATCAACCTCTACTGTGGTGATCACATAATCCTGTCATAGATGCCTTTTCCTTTTCTGAGGTAAGTTTCCTTGAGTCTTATAACATTCATTTTCATAATTCTCTGTTTCTTTACAATTGATGCATTCAACATTGACAACCTCTTTCTTCCCTTTCCAATCACATGCTTGGGGTACTTTTTTTCCACACTTATAATACACTCTCATTCCCTTCAAAAAAGTACCATGGTGTTTCTTCCCAAATTTAATGTAGGATGAAAATTCGACATTTACTTTCTTCCTATTATTTCCATTTCTAGAGTGTTCAGCAGATCTCTTGTTCTTATGTTTTTATTTAATGTTATAAGACTTATACAATTCATTTTCTGTGTTAATTGTACATGAGACTACATCTTCATTTTATGATAATGATTGTGAGAATAATGATCTATGGAGAAATGGATTTAACCCATAAAATAATTGATCAATTATACTTCTCTGATTTTGTATATAATCGTTAGCATACATTTCTAACCTTGTAAATTTAGCCTCATACATTGCAAACATTCGCATCCTACATTTTCCTCTAAGTCTGAAATTGTGTTTCCATATCCACACGATGTTCACGAGGAAATTATTTTGCTATGAAAATCTCTTTAAAGTACCTCCATTCCATATTTGATACTTCTGAATCTTTTTTGTGTTTTTAATTAATGACCACAATTGATTTCTATCTCATGTGAGGTGATAAACTGGTATGAAAACTTTTTACCGATCGCTACTCCACAAATAATGGAATATTTTTTCTAAGGAAAATATCCATTTCTCATCAAAAAATGGATTTTTATTCCCATTGAATGTTGGTGGATTTTTCCTCATGAATCTGTCAAACATTGACCCTCCACATTGTGGACCAGGGTTCTCTATACGAGTAAGGTTATTATTCATAACCTGGGTGAGTTTTCCCTGTATGGTTTTAAGATATTCATCACCAGTTGCATCAATAGCTCCACTATAATTATCTTGAGTTGGAGTGAAAGCCCTACAATGATTACGTGCATTGATAATATTTCCATTCCTTCCACCATGCACCATTTCTAATCAATGGAATACACTAGGTAATATTATAAATTACATTGGATAATTCCCAAATAGTAAAACACTTAACATTAATTAAACAGTTAATTCATATAATCCATTATCATAAAAATGTTTTCATTGAGAAAGTATTTACTCATAAATCATCCATAATGGTTTTTAAATAATAAGTGAGTTATCATAATCATATCCCTTGAGAGTATCAATACCAATACTGCAAGAAGGCCTATTTTTGTGTACCAGGATACCCCAAGTCAAGCACGAAACTCCTTGTCAGAGTTTTTGGTCCTAGGTACATTTGTGCCAGAGAAACCTCTACATGTTTCTATCCATACATGGATGTATTTTCTTGGAATAGCTACATAATATTTAAACTACCAAAAATTTTGGATGTTCATATATACTAATACACACTGTCTATCTTAGGGTAATGTTCTCTAACCATAGATTATCTAAATCTAGTTTTCAAAGGATGAACTAATCTTCCACTGATACCAACTGTAACGCCACGACCCTAGTTACCCAGAGTCAGTGCATTATTACATAACATTGGAATGATCACAAGATATCAAGTCTTGAATGATCGATTATTTTAGTTTACATGTAAGTACTAGACATATACATAAGTTTTACATTACATCATGAAATAAAAAAGTACCATTGTGTCCCCATTGAATTGAATCATTTCCTTTGGATTATCCATGTAGGTTAACCATAATATACTACTTCACATTCTAGGAAAAATAATACATAAGAAAGGGGTGACCTTAGATTCTCAGTAAGGATAACAAAATAGAGGAAACTATCATAAATAAGAATAAAAATTTAATGAATTTTATAATACTAAAACAGAATCCATTTAAACATAAACATCCAGATAATATAGAAATTATAAATTAAATAATTTAATTTACATATTCACATGGATATCTTTCAAGTTGAATAATAACATGTACTATCAATAGCTAATTTCATAATGTTGTAATGAATAATGTTGGACATCATAATCACATTGTCAAGGCATTATGCCAAGACTTAAAATACGTTTTTGTCAATGCATTGGGCCCAATCACTAGTTTTTCTCATGATAACTATCAAAGCATCGAGGAGCTATAGCGGGCTGCTCTCATAACTTACTATGTCCAATGCATTCTTCATTTGAAAAGGATGAAACATAACATAAACATTCATATTAAAAATAGCATGCTAATGGATAATACATTAACCATAATCCATGAAAGGAAAAACAATTACACATCCATACTCAAACTTATCAATAAACCTTAAATACTATATGGATGATTGTATAATAATAAATCAACTTCAAACAAGTTTAAAATCTATCTGAGGATGTTCACATAGATGAAATCAAAACTATTTGAGAGAAATATCTCTTTATATTATGAATTCATTTTAAAGTAACATATTTATAAAAGAAAAAATTTATTTATAAAATATTGTTACATGTTTTTATGGGAAGCTTAAAATGTGTTAGAATGGATGAAAAAAGTTGCACCTGACATATATGTTAAAAAAATTCCTGCCTTAATTTATCGAAAAGGTCATAAAGTGCCTTTTTTGAACAACAACGGAAAGGATCCATCCATAAATTTTACAGAAAGTAAATAAATTGTTATAAATGGCTTTAACCATAGTATAGGAAATATTAAAAAATTTAAGAAATAACTTCTTATGAAACAAATATGTGTATGATAAAGAGGACCCCGTAGAAACTTACGTATAAACAGTCTCGGATAATGAAGAGCTTGTATAAATAACACTTAAATTGTACACTTCCTTCATCAAGTGCACATTAAACTCTTTTTTAATAGGTAAATATTTGTTAATAAATTTTATAATAACCACATACATAAATATGATATCATATATTATCATCTAATATGACATTTTTAATAATATTTTAGACGTCTCATTGTATCAGGTTTAATTGATTCGTTTTCCTTTATATGTTTTCTTACGTAAGTCATGTTTGTTATGGATTTTATTCATATAAAGAATTATTTTATTTTCTTAGACATTATTTTTAATCATAAAATTCAAATTATTTTTGAATGGTTTTGATGGGGAATGAATCGCATCGCTTTCATGGAGGCGGTAATCCATATCTACACATGAGTGACAATACCATTCTACTGATGGTTAAATTGTATTTAATTGGATGTTATATTACATATACACAATAATTAACATTTTATATTTATTATTTACATCAATTATATTCAATATTATACCCATCCATATAATGAAGTGCTGAATAACACACTACACCACGACATGTAGAGGGTAAGCCGTACGTACCCACGTATTGTGACTTTTTCATTCATAGGATGGATAGAATAATGAATATGGTTGTAAAATATTTATAATAACATCCTATTATGTTGAAGTTACTGGAGTTTTTATTTTTTTATGGATTCAAAAAAAGAATGATTAAGTGGAAGAATAAAAGAACATTCAAAGAGGTGATGAAATTATTACCTCTTCTTCAGGTTCTTCATTTTGATTTGATTAAAAGGTATTAATAGGTTTATTTTATGATCAATGTATGCCCCTAGGATAATTTTCGGGTATATTGGAGTCTATTTCAGTAGGGATTTTCTGAGAAAAATGGATTTGGAGGTGTGATTTTGAGGGAAAGGGAAGCACCCTTTTATAAGAGAGGTGAGGGTCACCTTAGGAAAAACATGATATATTGTTTTATTATAATATAATTTTCTCTCTATAATGGTTCCAAATAGATTTATTTCTGGGATAAGGCGGTTATGGGTATAAATCAATTCATCCAATATTTTTTAGGCAAGTTTAGGCCTCCATATTATCATTATCTTTTAGATTTAGCTATTAGTTAAATAGTATAACATTTACAATGTCTTCTTGTATTTTTATATTACATGGTTAATAAACATACTATAAATTTCATGGGAAACTAAATTTATTCATTAATGACATTTATATCATTATATAAGTACTTTTTCTGAATCTCAGATTTTTAAAAATATTATACTATTTAATAATATATCACTCATTTTAAAAATTCATTTTTGCCGATTTTGAAACTATTTAGTATTTGGTTTTTGTTAAATTCAAATAAATTTGATTACTTCGAAATAAATAAACTAAATTAACCCTAAAATATCATATTAACATATAAAATTTGTGGAATGCATCAAAAGTATAAATTTTCATTTATATTGATATTTATATATCCATTATTTTAATCATTCATTAATAATGTAACTAATACATCACAATTGTTTCATAAATAAATTTAATTAATTAATGTATATAAATTATAAATAAAATACCATTATTTAGTAAATATTTTTATCTTTATAATGAATATTTAATGTCAAATTTATTTTTTGTATAACCCAATATTAAAAAAGGTTTAGTTATTAAACATTGAATTTTACACTTTTAACTCTTCCTTAAATAAAATAATAAAAAATGTCCAAATCTAATCAATGGGGATCAAATAGGATCATATTTTCTTCATATGGTTGATTTTGGTGGAAAATATACTTATCTTAAAAAATTATGACTTGTGTTTGGGTAATTATAATATTATTTTTACCTTTAGTTACCCTTTTTACTTTTAACCATGGAAAATAAAATTCAAAAGTTACAATTCGAGAAAAATTATTTTCATCCTATTAAAACACATTTTAATTCCAAAAATAAACTGTGTCTCTCATAATTTGGAAATTAAATTCCCAAACTGGTCACATTATGTTGTATGCCAATTTTAAAATGTGCCTAGATAGTGAATAAAAGGAGTTAAATACTTCAAAAAAATTAAATATTTATTTTAATAATAAAATGACACAAATGAATTACATTGAACTAATAAAGGTATTATTTATCAATTTTGGATTTAAATTAAATTTAAATAAAAATAATTATTATTTAAATAACAGTCATTTTTAAACAATATGACATGTTTTTCACTATTCATCAAAAATTGACTGTTTTTAGAAAAATAAAAAAAATCATTGTAAGCTAATATTGATAATCCAAATAAAAAAATGTGGTCCATTTTGAAAATTTAAATTTACAAAATTTAATAGTGTGGGTATTACTATTCATAACTATTCTTAGACGGCTAGTATGATTGGTCGTGGTGTGCTAGAACTCAAAATTGTGTACATCGCAAACTATTATATTATTTAATGATATGCATACCCTGGAAGCGTGAGTTGTTAAAAATCCTCCCTGATAAATCGTTAGGAGTACTTTAATGGTCTAAAGCCATCATTGATGGAGGGTCCAGTGGCGAATGGGTGACTCATGGTGCTGGGCCATAGGGAGTGTTGCCAAGTCAACCACACGACATTGTTGGACAATGTCTTCATAGTGTACATGAATCATGGGATAAACCACTTACTAATAACAGATATTGAAGTGCATATACCATAGGTTTTGGCGAAATCACGTGACTTCATCCTGGGTAAGAGATTCTTGTGCACTGAAGTTGGAGGTTCTAATTGGCCAGAACATTTCTGGGAAATGATTTATAGCAAGAATGTTCAAAAATATCAGTGGATAGGACTCAGAATCTGGCATTTTGTTTCCCTACTCATCAGCTGGGGAATCTGGGTAACTTATAGTGGCACTACATCATACCATTGATATAGTATACTGGCCGGAGGAAAACAAGGAGAACAGGCTCAAAAGCTTCCGCATCACGAGAATTCATGTGATGAATGTAATGACTGAGATCCTACACCTCAGTAAGACGGGTTGGTAACCACAACTTCTAACATAGAGGCGTTATTCACTAATGGTGGTCCACGCTGTTGTTCATCCTTTATCGGTCCCTAGAATAACTCTTTTTGGTCTCTGGTTTAACTAGAGAATGACCATGTGGATGATATGAAGGATTTCATGGCCATACCCTAGAAAGGCGCCAAACCATCATCCTCTTGGATATATCTATAGAGGGTGTCATGGGTCTAGTGGACCTCACATTCTGGAAGGATGAGGCTGATACATCTCATTCCTTCCCCGACCCTCGACACAGATGATCTAGGTGAGGGTTCTATTGCAAAATCACATTCTGCCTCAGAATATGAGAAGAAGACATGATAAATTGCAGTCTGAATCTTCTAACCACTTTTTTATGGCATCAACAACCCAAACGTCTGCCTTGGTATGGCTCTTCGGGCAGGGTATATTTTTGCTCAGCATTGGCCTCTAACCAAATTGATTCTAGAGTGGAGAGGTATTTTTCATGGGAGAGATGGGGTACGAGGAGCACCTGGATAGATTTCAAAGGGAACATGGGGAGGACTACTGTGTCCATTGGCTGACGTGTGGAGAGAATCCTTGTAAGAATTGTTGATGTTGGTAGGACCTCTATTAGAGTTGGTGGGAACATGAGTAGGGCCTCCATGAAAATTTTCTTTGGCAATGCCAGTCTGAAGAGGGTTCTCGTATTGGTTGAGAAAAACATTGGTACGACCTCCATTTTGTGTGGCTATAAAGCGAGGAAACCCACCTCTTCTCTAGTTGCAGGGAAGAGGAGGACCTTCATCGGTTGCTGTATGAACCTGGGGAAGACCCAGACACTAACGATTGACTGTATGTGTATCATATTCACATCTAAGACCTATGACATGGGTAATAACTCCATATCTGAGGTCATGGGTGCGAAGGATACTTCCATAATGAACGTACCTACATGGGAGAGGACCCTCATTCAAATTAAAGATGGCATGGGGCAGACATCCACAACGGGATTTGGGGTGGGAAAACCATTTTGTCTTCTCTATGATGATATGGTGAGGACCTCTGTACTGGGTGTCATTGCCAAGGGTCAGCCCGCAGTGGGTGCCACCTGTGTCGGCGACTAGTAGAGTCGATCCAGCCTACCCATGGGGTAGTTGGGGCCTCGATCTGGGTTAGGCATTTGTGTTCCCCGACAATTCATTAACATGAGACTAATGTTATATCCCAGAAGTGGAATGATCCGTAGTAGTCATTGATGATGGAACCCCTTGGAGGTCATCCTCCCCATCCGATGCCCAATGCTAGTGTCGGGTTTATCGAACTGGGGCCAGTGGAACATGTTAATAGCCCACCTGATTCTCAGCCTATGGGGCTAGGTGTTGGAATTAAAGCGGCCTTGTGGGAGCCCTCTATGGGATCCCTTGGAATGGGATCCCAGCTAGGTTGTCCCATAAATCCCTCACCTCATCGGCATAGGGGAGGGAGTCATTGAAGAGATCCAGGGAGAGGCTCCTGAAATGGTTCTGCATTGGAGTGGTGAGCAGTGGCTCCCTACGTGGCCCTTGGGGGCGGTGGTTGTGATGAGGTGCATAATCCTCTATGTCATGGAAGGCTATATCCTCGGTTAAGATAATCCCCTCACCCTTTTATCATTAAACGAGGTCATTATTCATCTTTCTCTGAACAATTTCTCCTAGGGAGATGGGGTGGAGGCACCTATAAGCTGGGGTTGTGGAGGCTACCCTAGAAGGGATGAGGTTGTGAGGGACTTTTTTGGTGGAGATTCCCCTTCCCCTCTACCAGTGGGTGGGGAGTGATCGGTTTCATGTCATGATTTCTTGGGTCGTGAAACTTAGGGAGATTTAACCATTACTGCTATAAGAAGGAAATCGACATCCAGTACCCCATTTCTATTCCACAATCCATGGTTATCTAGAAAGATCCACACTAACAGCGTCGTAGACTAGGATGTTCAACAATAAATTGCCTCAATTTCTGGTGAGTTTCATGCCAGACCAACTATTTGCATAGCGGGACCTAGCACCAGATATATGGATCTAGTGACACATAAATATACTGATGTCTCGAATGATACTAATCTCCACATTGAGGAGAAGAGATACATGTCAATTTCACCATTTCTGTTTCCAACGCTTTCACTGGGGCACACATCTGTATATTTCAAAGGACTTGCACCTATTGTGCTACCCTCCTACTTTCCAAAGGTGAGAAACATCCATTTCCTATTCAGGGACAATTGTTCTTTTATCAAAATAGGATCATTAGATTATAGTTCCTCCTTTCATGATTTCCTCCTCAGAACATGTTTCCTTGTCCGGGTCCCCCTCAAAGACTTATGATGTTGTTCATGAAACTCTTATTGGTGCCATGTATTTGTGGATGCCGGTAAATTACACTGCTTTTGTCAGGACATTACAAGGAGTCCGGTAAGGGCAGCAACCTTCGGTCGAGGGGGTAGTCTTGTGGGAAATCGCTGTCGTGTTGGGATGCTGGAACACCGACACGTCTGGGTTTGTTCCCCTTATTATAGGGATTCTCAAGTGTGTCAAATACCAAGGATTCCCATGTAGAATGTTGGAAATGTTATGCCATTGGAATTTCTTTGAGGTTATCCTCAGCTTCCCTTATTTAACGTAGAGTATGCTTCGAATTTAATGTCTATAGGAGATGGATATGACAAATAAGAACACAGATATGAGTGGATTAGATTGGTCCAACACCTGGGGGGATCACTGATGTTGGGGTTAATTTGTGGTTAGTAACCCAATTACCTCTAGGGGTAGCAATAATGTGGGAGACATGATCTCACCAGGATGTGGTGTCCTAGGTAAGAATTCATATGGATATGGATTGATGAGAGTAGGTGGGTAGTGAGATAGAGCTGACCAGAGGGTGATAGTGATGTGGGGTTGAGACTCGAAGAGACATCTCACGTATACCTATGGCATGGAATCATAGTCTACGTTGTTCAGGGTGGGGGTATAGAAGCAGGTTGTACACATAAGTCAACGACTCAACGATATACTGAGGATTACGCGCCGTCAGCCGCTTGGGTTGGTCTGATGCCTAGGGGTAGAACCAAAGATGTGGGTCTGAAAAGAGGGGACTACAAGAGTTTACAGTCGATTTCATACTATGACCGCTTACCTCTGGTTGGTTACAACGTCTTACCACTGAAATGGGTTGCAAAAACATACCTCTGATTGGGAAACACAATGGATTACCGCAAAACGTGGTTCCAACAGCTTACCGCTAGTTGGGGAACATAACAGATTAATGTTGAATGGGTTTTTAAAATATTACCACAAGTCACAGAACACAAAATCTTACCACTAAATGGGGCTACAACGGCCTACCATCGGTTGGGGAACACAATGGAATACTGTGGAATGGGGTTCCAACAGCATACCACTGGTTGGGGAACACAATGCATTACCGTTGAATGGGGATCTAATGGATTACTGCTGGTTGGGGTTAAACCTCAGGGAGGCATCCTACAAATTTTTCCTTAAAAAGGATCAATGTCCACATAGTTTAAATGGGTACATTTTAACATCATGTGGGGAAAAGTGGGTGTACAGTTTAATGTCATGTGGGATGAGGATGAATTGAATTGAAGATGGTTCAGACTAATGGGTGTTGGGATTGAATTCTATGGAGGCTTCATATGTACATTTACTTATCATGGATCAATGACCATGTAGTTTGGAAGTGTTTGTTGATCTGGTGTGAATTTGTTGGGACCGGTAGTTGTTGGGCTTGATCCTCAAGGAGGCTTCATATGTTCCTTTCCTTCAAAAGGATCAAAGTCCATGTAGTTCAGAAGGTGATTTAGTGAACAGACGCATATGCGTCGGGACCTTTAGGTCTTGATCTTTAACCTCAGGAAAGATACAAGTGTACAATTCCTTTTCAATGATCAAATTCCACATAGTTTGGAAGTGTTTGGTGAACCAACATTAATGGGCCGAGCTAGTAGGTGTTGGGTAAGAACCTCATGGATGCTTCCTATATACTTTTCCTTGGAAAGGATCAAAGTCCACATAGTTTGGAATGAGGGTTGGGGCATACAAGCTAAGGAAGACCATATAGGATGTCATGGTCATTGTTTTAATCTAAGACCATGTGTGTTAGGCTCGATGTGAAAAATAAGATGCAACAACAAAACTAATGATTGGTGTGAAAAGGTGAATTCATGGAGGATGGGGGATGGGTATTATGAATAAAAGATGCTTGAGAGGCACTAATGAGAGGAAACAATGAATGGGGACTACATATAGAAGCTGCACGGGTGACACTATTGAGCGGAAATGATGAATGGGGCTTACGTATGGATTTTTCTCGGGTTCCTCGAAGGAGAGACAATAGTGGATGGGATTATGCATATAAGATGTTAGTGTGCCGCTAAGGAAAGGCAATGGTGGATGGGTCTTACGTAGAGAAGATGGCCAGGAATCACTTAGGAGCCACAACTGTGGATGGGGCTTATGCATAGAAGCTGCACGGGGGGCCACGTAGGAGTAGAAACGGTGGATGGGTCTCATGCATGGAAGAAGCCCAGGGATATGGAGTTTGCGACATACACCAGTATGGAGGACTGGTGCAGAAAAAGATAAAATGGAGAGTGACATGATAATGATGTTTCTTGTGCCCTTCTCTCCTAGGGTTATTGGAACAAAATAAGAAAGGAAGATCAGTGGTGTATCCTTTGGAATGATAGGTAATGGGCTTAAACGAAGATGGTTTCCCTTCCGTGAGGATAGAAGCCTCCCCAAATAAATTATCTCATTACAATAGAGGACTATATCACTCCCGTGGAGATGAGCGGGGGTAGATAATGTTCAAGACGGGGCGCCCTGCATGAGTTTCATGGGGTGAGAAAAGATTTTAACGTCATGTGCTGAGTATGATGGTGCTTTGAAGTTGAACATCTTGTAGCTCAGACAAGGCAGTTTCACTCCGCACCCCAAGGACTTATATAACCGACACACATTAACCACTAGTGGAGGGAAGGCACCGACAATGCTGTAGTGAGGGGGTGACATGGAGTGATCCATTGATGGGTCCACAATAGCATGGGTATGAAAAGAATCAATATCCATTATCATGCCTATGCAAAGAAGTATAAGGCTATCCATTGCAACGTAAAGTACTGCCTAAGGGACCTTGAAATCACTTCTTACAGACATGGATGTGTTGTACAAGAGACGAGTTTTCATGTAAATTGGAATCACAAGAAAAGACCTTGTGATGCTCTGGTGTTTCGTAAAATAGAGGGGCTTCAAAAAGGGGTATTATTCGGGATTTTTAGAGGGATAGCATAGGTATAAGGCATAGGATCACATGGAGAGTGCTTCACGAAGTGGAAGGGCCTTCGCGGAGTAGGAATTCACAAAATAAGGGTACCTTGCAAAGCATAGAACTACGAAGCAATGTGCATTTTGAAGAACAGAGACCCTGAATTCGCATGGGGTTCCAATGAGTATGAATGTCACAATGTGAAGCACTAGTGCTGGACAGAGACCTTATTCCCCTTAAGGAATTCCTTCCTTAGTAATGGCCCATGGGCTCTTTGAAGGGAATACCTCTTTGAATAGAGGTTGTATTTGTTCTAAGGGAAGGGATCTTACCAATGCTCATGTACCTAAAAGAGCTCATTTTTCGTACAATAGGAAGTGCTTCATGATTTGATAGCTGAGAATGTGAAATGTTGGAGTATCTATCTATCTAGCTCAAGAGGAGCCCTATATTTATAGGAAATGGGTAGCGTGAAGTAGGGGTAGATCGGTGTAAATACATGTTTCTCTCCATGATCGGTCACTGATTATGCAAATTTCATCAAAATTGTGGTGTCGACCATCATCCCCTCCTTGGGGCGTACCTCTGTTGGGGGTTCTGTCTGGTTCCTTTGAAGACTTACGTCATGTTTGATGAGTTAGAAGAGGTTGATTTGGATCCCTCCGTGGCTCGAGGCTCCCAAACCATTGTGTCGTAACCACATTGCCTTTTTCCTCTTTTCCCTGCGGTGACCGCGGTTTGGGGTTCTAGCATCATGATGACCTCAGTGTATGGCTCTACAAATGGTATTTGAGAGGGATCCCCTCTGGAGTTGGTTTTCTCTTTGTGATGCATTTCCTCTATCCATTTTTTTCGCACCATCAATATTGAAATAAAATTTTTATCCTCATACCTTCAATTATGATTAACCAATGGTATTGTTTATCCTCACATATATATGGTTTTGAGGCCCTTAACATTACATTGATCATTCACTTTCTTTTGACCAAGGACCTGAATCACTCTCTATAATTTATTATAATTTTTTCCCATTCCCAAATATGTTCTCCTATTTGGATACCATGTTATTTTTTATTCCATATGACCTTAATATTTATTTTTCTCTCTGATTATAAGTATTTTTTACCCTTTTTATGTTGTGGGTTTGTATGAAAATTATTTTCAATTTCTAACTTCTAATTACTGATATAAATTTCAAATTTTAGTTATGAAATTGATTAAATGGGGGAGGATGTAATAGCCTAATATATTAAATGAATTAAATAATATTCTAGGGAATATAGGACACAAAAAATTATTTTTATATTCTGTTACTTATAACACTCAGTATATCTTGTTTTACACACAACCTCAAGATTTTTATGTTCGATAGTTTTTTCAACATGAAGTATCGAACATAAACACACAAAGATATATATATATATATATATATATATATTACCAGTTGTTTTATAGGTCCTTGAAACATGATATTCTAGATTTAAGAATCCTTGTTTCTAGGTGGTTTCAATTGGATTTATTCATGGAACCGGAAACTTTTAATAGGTGTTTATCTAAAAAGGACAGTCTTTCCAAAGGCATGCATTCATTATGTTTTTGAATATTATGATACTAAAGAACATGAATTGTTCTAGAGGATGGCAGGTCAGACTCATCACACCCATTGGGGGGATTTATGGTCTACTCTAGGACTCTCTTTGAAATTAAAATATTTTCATGAATCCTTATTAATTCACCATGTATATCATATGTATCCTGTAGAATTTTTAATCAATTATTTAACATGTATAATGTTTTATAAATATCAGTATGTATTGAAGGTTTTCTTTCAACGATATTTTATAATAGAATGATTAGAGATTCTTCTAATCATCATTTATGATGATACTGGTTTTTAAGCATCTTAGTGGGGAAATCTGGAGTTTATTATCATCCAGGGAGAAAAGGTCTGCTTTGATCATGTGATCGGGCTTGGAAAATGAGCTACCTACATATCATTATGAATGAAATCAGAACCCTCATATTTGGATGACACTTAATGGGACACATCATACCTTTTAAGGTCGTGTGAGAAGAACCTCTAAGCGGAAGGTACTTAGTTACAACTTAGTGTAGGACTTATGTTAAAATAGCCCAAGGAACATTGGAAAGGATATAGGATCAAACCCTATTGGGAATATGTTCTAAAGAGAACAAGGATGATTTAAAATGTTGGGGTCGCTCCTCAAGGAGGATTCTTACGTATCCCATATGTATGGTAATCAAAGCCTATGTAGTTCGATAAATCTCCTAGTAAAATATTGTCCTCTAAGAATGATTACTTTTTGATTACTTCCTGAAAAGGATGCCTTGATGATTTGAGGATTTAATTTGGGGCTTGATTCCTAATGAGAATGCCCAAATCTGGGGAATTAGGGTTGGATTATTAAGGAATATATCCAATGAGCTCGGGCCCTATTAGGGATTCCTACATATTCTATTTTAAATAGGAATCAGAGTTCTCATAGTCCATTCTAATGAGTGTTTGTGAACATGTTATAATCATCACATATCTATAAGCCCACATGAGTCATTATCATTGTGAGAAACAATAGGATGTGAATGATTCAACAATGACACTTCACACTTTTCCTCCTTTGCTGATTGAAGAGGGCGCGTCGACCGTGGGAGAGGGTGAGGCGATGAGCCTTCCCTCTCTTCTATTTACATTGGATAGGGGTCCAATGTTAGGAAGAAGGGGTCAAGGTGAGGGGATTATACCAGGATGGATGCCCTATTCAAATTGATTGGGGCTTACTCCTAAAGAGGATTCACATTTAAGTATTGGTTGACGATTACTCCTAAGGATGATGCCCATTTGAGATCTAACATGGAATAGGAGTTAGGTGATGTAGTATGAGGAGTGTATAAACTAATGGTACTCAAGGAATCCATAAGGAGAGTCCAAACTCGTAACAAGTGAAAGGAAACAAGAGGACCATGTTGACTCAATGAACTTTATCAATTGTGATGGAGTGTCTCATATCACAGTATTCCAAGGTTGGAAGTTGGGAAGCATAATGGTTGCAATGGAAAATATCATTGACCGAATTGAAAAATTTGGTTGTGCGACTCTCCATTATTCATGGGGGTCAGTGACGGAAGTGAAGGGACATGCCTAAAGGGCTGGGACCTCAGCCTGTCAATGACCCGAAGAAGGGGGTGCGGGGGTGCAACCCCCACGGTATGGACCAATGGGGTCAATAAAGTGCTCTGCCATGGCGCCTCACGTAGATGCTCCTCGTAGCTCCCCTGTATAGGTACTCCACGCAGGTACGACACGAAGGTACACTGTGTAGGTTCATTGTGCAGGTGATCCCCACAACTCCAAATGTTATACACTCTGATGAGACTTTGAACCATTATACCCCATTTAATTTTCTATTCACTCGTGTTTTAGAGAGATACCTGAGAAAAATTGGGGGATCATGGAAAATGAGCTGCGTAATGGGAGCTTTGGGACTTCTTCCAAGTTTTTTCTGTCTTTGAAATTGGGAGATGAATGGTCCTATTTATAGGCATGGAGGGGACCTAGTCGAATGGATGTGATCCGCATAGGTCCTTCGCATAGGTCCTCCGTGTAGGTCCATCGCGTAGGACTGAATAAAAAAAGTATACTACCGCATAGGTCCTCTGTGATGGTCCTTCGCGTAGGTCTTTCATGTAGCTCTTTAGGATACAATTTTTTCGTCCTTCGAGTGTCATATATTATTATCTGTAAGTCTGTTTAGGCACCACAACTAGTGAAATCGATGGACTTGAAGATATATACACTTCTAGAGATGGTAAATTCACTATGTCTTCTTCAATGAAACTCGGAAATTGAATTTAATGTGTTGAAACCTTTTCATCCTCGATCTTGGAAATCCACTGCCTACTTCTGGATAGGCAAATTAGTCCACTAATCCATTGGTATGGAGTATTATATTGGCACATATAAATCTAGCATGCATATTATCCATTCCTAGTGAAATCATCATTACTCATACATTAAATATGTTTTCAATGTGAGAATCATGTCTTCACTCTACGGAAAAGTGAATTAAACACATTTTATGGAGTCTACACCAATATAACCTAAAATGTAAAATATTGGGTATGAATTGTATTAAATTTTTTATGAATATATTTTTTATATATATTATTTTAGTCTAATTAATTTGAAATTAAAATAAAACCCTATTAAAAATAAAAATATATATATTTCCAAAAATCTATTCAAATGTGCACAAGATTAATTTATACAAACAAATTAAAAAGATAACTATTTTAGGGTAATATTTAGGAAAATTATATATAACATATTAAATCTATTTTAAAAACATGATATGAAAATAAAACAATTTTTTTTTCTTAAAACTGTATATATTTTTTAAAAACATTGTTTGGATACCATTTATTAATAAATTTTTAAACTAATTTGTTAAACTTTTATTTAAAAAATTTAAAATATAAACTATATTTTTGGAATCACAATAAAAAAAATTTAAATTGGTTTAATTATTGGGAGTTTATAGAAAAACTTGATTATTTGGTCAATAGTGAAAAATACAAATTGTTTTAAAAAAGTTGTTTCCATTCAAAAAATTACATATTTTAATAGTCCCCATATGTTTTTAATATTTATTGAAACTGAAATGATTTATATTTAATCACCTTTTTTAAATTAAATTATCTTCATATTTTTTAAGTATAATCTTGTTTTGGGGGTTAAAAATAATGTTCTCAAAGATACTATTTCAAAATGCATAATATTTCTCCTTTTTATTTAATAAATATAATACTTACTGGGAAATTATATAAATGAAAATTTTATATTATATATAATTATGCATCAATTTATTTTTAGGTAATAATTATCATTCTTCCTTGAGTTAATATAAAATCATATTTTTCTAACAAAATACTCTTATTAAGAACCCACTATCTCAACACTTTTGTGGGATTACTATTAAATTAAAAAATTTCATTGGTAAAAATTAAATTTAAAAAAAGGGATTCCATATATGTAATCATAATAATTTATAATTTATACTTTGTAAAAATTATTTGTTACCGAATATATAATTGAAAAAATAAAAACTAATTATAGTGATTAAGTGAAAATGAGTTTACTTAGTATTTAAATAATAAACATAAGTGTGAGAAATGATAAAGAAAGTTATATGAAACATATTTTATGGCCATATTTAGAACATATAAATTTTATTGTACACTTGGTTTCTTTATTGGGTCCTCTTGAAATCAAAAACTATGGGTGTAATCCACACTTCAAAACATTACAAGTGTGTCACTCATCTCACTTATAAATGGACACCCTCTCTCCTCCTAAAATCACATCTTAAAAACCAATTACTTCGTCCAAAAACTTAAAAAAGAACTTTTACACATCCATAATCCTATCTTAGAATGATTGACTTGTTTATAAATCCAGAAAATGATGGTATTTGGTGAAAACTAAACATGACATACAAGAAAAATATGTAACATCATCAATGAGTAGTTTTTATATCATTCACCATCCATTAAATTCACCCTATACCATTAAGACATAAAAATATAATAATATTCCATATATTGTTGATTTTTTATGTTATGGTTATAACCTACACCCACACACACTTCCATCAAATGGGTTATAAACTCATTATTTTGGTATACGACACTCATCCACCTCCTGAGATGATGTTGTTCATTATTCCACTGCCACCTCTCATGGATGAGGATAATGATGGTTGTAAAGATTATATACTATGATTATAAATTATTTATACCTATAGAGTATTTAAATCATATATATAACCTTCTTATATTCCACTTCACAAAGGATATCATATTGTTTCTCATGCATACAATGGACTATCACCTCGTGAAGAGACGTGATTCATTTTTCAGAGACACATTACATGGAATCTAATAAGTTTATGGATAATGAATATATGTGAAATATATGAAATATTTATGATATTTATGAAATATTTATAACTATTTATATATAAAATATCAATTTTTTTCAAAAAATTTCACTCACTTGAAAAGTGATAACGTCATTCGTGGATGTATGAACTACAGCCTCCTCAAGGTGATTTGATCCCGTTTTCCACCACAACATTAAAAGAATGATACATATAATTATTAATTATTAAAAAAATATGGTATTTACTATATAATTTTTATTCTATGATAATAAAATATTAAATAACTTTTTTCCATAATGATCATTGATAAATGCAAACGTTACCAATGTATACATATCACATACCGTCTCCATGATCATAACGTTTGTTCATTATTCATAACCATATATCATGATTGGTTCTAAAATTATACTTGATTTATATATATGATATTTATTAAATAATTATTATTCTATATATTTTTAAATATTTTCCACTTTGACCATTTTGAACTCACCTAATTTGTTTTTGACACTCAATTAGAATATGGTCGAACCATCTGACGTGACATTAATAAATAGGGTAACATAATATTATAGGTTAATAAGTGAAATATAATTAATAATAAACGTGGAATATTTTCTCATGAACATAAAAAATTAAAGTAATTTTATTATTTCAGAATGTAAGTACAAATATGAAATGTCAAAATCAGGGTATGTGTTTTTCTCATCTCGCTTTTATTTTTGTGAGATGTATTTCATATTAACACCTTAATTTTTTTCTGGTTAATATAATACACTTGAATTTATTTTACCATAATTATAATTAAATTTATATGGATTTTCATATCCATATATATTACCTATATTTCAGGGGTTTTATATTCTCAAAATTACAGTAGGGGTAAGGGATTTTTTTATCAATTTTTTTTCTCTAAGATGTATGTTATGTTATAATGCTATATTATTTAATGAGGTGTATATACTACCCCTATTAAATTTTATATAATTATTATACATATTTTCATGCTATTAAACTTTTTATTTAATCTTATTCTTCAATGCGGATTATGATTCAATGTTATAAAATTGGAATGAGTATTTCCTTATAATCTCATAGTTTATCAGAATTGTTTATTGTTGTGATTATAATGATGAGATATTATGATCTTTATCTAAATAAAAAATTAATTTTATTCTCAAATGGGTATTCATTATATTTACTTGTAATATTTACATTTTAAAAAATTACTTTTAATGTATTGGAAATTTTTATTGAAATTACGACTTCAATTATTTCTTCTATTGAGAATATATTTTCATCCAAAAAACATGTTTTCTAAAAGAAATTGAAAATTTGATTATTAAATCTAAAATTATTTATTAATTTTTTTGCCATTTTTTCTTTTTATCATATTTTTTTTGAAGGATACTTTTTTTCTCACTCAAAAAGGCATTGTTCTATCCTATTTACTATGAAAAAATAATGTCATCTATAGCCTGTAAGTATTTAACCACTAACATGGTCATCATTTAATTGAATAAGAATTTTCATTTTTTCAAGGTTATTTTTAAATAATTTGTTTTATTAGTATTAATGAGTTTTGTAGTTTATAAAAACGGGTTTCAATGAAAATGAAATTTTACATCATTTATGATTTAAAAGGATATTTTTAAATCGAAAAGTATATTATTCTAAAGAATATTTTTGATGATATTTTAATGGGTTATCCTTTAATCAAAGTTAAAAAAACTTTTTTACATCTCCTCTAATGGGGATATTTGGAATTGATATGATCCTAATTTTTGTCTTGATGGAATGAGCTTTATTCATAGTGATTGTTATGAAACCAAATTATCTTCAGTAGATTAATAATGTTTCAAAGATAATGTTATGAAACCTATTTATCTCCAATGAGTTAATCATGTTTCAAATAGATTGTTATGAAAACCATTTCATTTCCATGGGTTAATCACGTTATAGAATAATAATGACTATTTATATGAGTTTTATGATTAATTCACTATTTACTTTATTAATTTTTATGTTCTTGTACTTTAAATAAGATGAAGCGGCCTAGATTGCATCGATTGATTCTGTTTTAGATTATATAATGTGGTGTTCTTGGTTGTTCTAGGGGATCCCATTATAGATTATATTATGAAATAACCCAAATATCATCAGGGGATCCTGTTATAGCATAGACTATGGTTGTACATAGATTGAGCTCCAATTCATTCATTTATGATTATACTGGAAATCATTTGAATATTTATTCCATTCAATATGGTTTTATGAATATTATTATCCAAGTAACCAAAACTATTTTAATTTATTATTTTCAATTTTTAATCTTTCTTATGATCATGATGGGTATCACATGTCTTATGATTAGTGATTCTAAAGAATCCCAAATTTTCCATGATTCATATTTGATGATCCAGATATTGATGGATAAGACAAATTCTATAATTTTCATAGACACTAGGATTATTTTTCAATTCCACATTACACTTCTTATTATCGTTTATGAAAATCAATTTGAATTTGTTATGTTTACCCTTACAGATCATTTGAGATTACCCTTAATATGTTTCCTTTTCCTCAAATTTATAAATAATGATGAAAACTAAAACATTTATAGAATGGATTTTATATGGATGATTGTTTTAAATATAGTTAGAGTAATAACTTATTTTATATGTGGATGAAATTATAATTTAATTACTTTGTATTTTTTCTAGATGTATTTGTCCTAACAATCTACAACTCTAAACATAAAATCTCCATGATAATATAAGTAATCCTTTTTTCCATTTAATGGTGTAAAGTTTGGATGGGAGAAAAATATTTTCATTATTATTGGTATCAAATATGAAAATGTAATGATGATAATTTCAGCATACGATGTGAGGGTGTAGGTCCTCAGCTGTTATAGGCTATGTACCCCCACTTGGGTATTCTTGATGAGTACACATACACACACCCAAAAAATATTAGATGACATGAAATCCTGATTACCTAGTTTGTATTCCAAAAAATCACAACTTCCTAAAATAAGAATAATACATGGGTTGTTTTCTCATAACCACACGTTGTGTAAATGGATTTTCTAGAATGGAAACCCCTCAAAACAGCCCAAAACAACATATATCACCTAAAACCCTATATAATTACTTTCAAGGGGTCCCCAAAAACATTAGCATTATTTTAAAACATAAACAACTTTTCTATGGTGATTTTTAGTGAAAAAAATAAAACGTGTATACCACAGGTAGAAAACTACTGAAGCTTCACATTGATCCATTATATGAAAATTCTTCATAGAGATCTAATGGAAACCAAGATCTTTGTTGGAGCCTATTTTTCTGCCTCTCCTTCTATTATATACATACCCCTCTCTCAGATGAATACACCAATGGGGTATTCCAAATGGGTTTTTGTGATATTCTATGGGATAAAATAAAGATTAAAAAAAGGAAAAGGGGAAAAGAAAAATAATATAAAATAAAAATGGGGTTTGATCACGATTTTTGCCACATATCCCAACTTAAAATTATTCCCTTCCTAGGAAAATACACCACATTCTAGAATTAAATGAAATTACATACTCAAAATATTACTCATAATTTAAATTTTTTTCTCACGCTTTATCTGGGGTCCACAAACGTGTCTACAAATTGTTGTGTGTGTTTACCACTTTTTTACCATATTAACTCTTTTAAAAGGTGGGAGGCTTTCATCACTTTTCACAGTGATTTCTACACCTTGATAAAAAATTGATAATGGGATTTTTGTTTCACCTTCCATAAACTCCTCCTTTTAACCATTCTCAATGTCAGAGTCTCCCTTATATAGTTAATTCATGCTCATAGAATTTATTCCCAGTGACATATCGTTATGGAAAATGTTTTATTACGTTGCATATTTCTGAACATTATTTTTCCATCATTAGAGGGTAGAAATTTTGTATTGGGAGAGTAGACACATTGGGCATTGCTGGGAATGTCTGGAAACTAGGAAAATTGGTCACCTGTATTCTTCCCCTTCAAATAGAATCTTAGGTGAGGAATCGTAAAGAATGGAACATAAGGAATCCTATGTATATCATGAGGTAATGACTCTAACGATATAATTAATTCAAGTATTATACCATGTTCATACAACACTTATGCATGTGGTATGTATATGGGGTTATGTAACAAGTTTTGCATCATATGGGAATGGATCAGGATGTCCAGTCAAGATGGATCAGAGAACGAATTTAATTAAATGAGGAGATGGGCACATGGTTAATGTATTTGGGGGAAATTTTGGGTGTAGTTTTATTTTCATTCTAGGACATGATGGGTGATTATGGAACCCATATATATATATATCTAAATGGTGTGTCCCTGAGAGGGAGGATGTCATATTTGAATGGTTTACCGATGTATGGGAACTACCTCTAGAGGAAAACCCTTGATGGATTGATCGTAACGTCCATTTAGAAGGACCTAGTAGGGTTTATAGTGATTCCACATAAGACATATTAGAGGTGTGTGTCCCTGGGATGGACCACCTATATACATTTAAATTTTTTTTGATACCCTATTAAGGTAGATACATGAAGTGCATCCCTATGAGGGAGAAAATAATTTTACCTTGGTTGAATACCCCTTTAGGGGAAACCAATGATTTTATTAGGACTCCCCTAGAGGTATATCTGCTTGGTATGTCCCTATTAAGTGGAACCAAATTCATATTGGTTGGGATGAACCTTGGGGAAAACATGAAGAGTTGTCTAGGACACCCCTTTAGGTAGATCAGTGAGGTACTTTTGTAGGAGGGAGAACCTATGTTTACCATTATATGGGATTTAAGCTCAAGGAAGCTTCCTAAATGCCCTATTTAGAAGATATTAATCAAAATCCATGTTCTTTTATGCCTTCGTTTATGGTCATGTGATATGACTAATCATTGAAGTTTAAATTCATGTGGGTAAGATGCTTTTTTCACAAAAGTATCATCAGTGAGGGATAGTTTGGAGATTACACATTAAATGTTCCTTTATCAAGAGGATATATATTGGTTTTATGGTGTAGGTATCAATCATTGAGTTTCCCATGTGTTTCCAAAAGTAGTGAAAATGTAGATAGGTCTAGCACCTGAGATACTCCTTTTACAAGAGGGATAATCTTCATGGAAAGAGGTAGGACTTATGAATCTCAGCTACCCGGTATGGAAGGTATGTGTACACTAATGGGGGAGAGGATTGCAACCCATGATGACCATACATGGGGATTCCTAAGCTTGTCACAAGTGGTAGTATGTGGGGTAATCCCATGTTAATAATACATAAGGAATCATGTGAAATATTGGGTAAGGTTACTATTTTATGTCAATTATTAAGGCTGCTTCCATGCATCATAATGCCATATGACTGGGATGTAGATCAAGGTAATTTAACATCATGCATCATGAACATGGGAAGACTCTCTCACCACGACATGGGCTTTCATAACCATTTCCCATGAACCGCTGGGTGGCGTATAGATTTTGTGTACTAAGGAAACTTGTTGGGAGGTGTATTGGGTGTGGTCAATCAAAAGGTCCACATTATGGTCTAAATGTGGAAAATAAGTGGGTGTTATAAAACCTATTCTGATTAGAAATAGGAATGTGGGAAACTCTATCCACACTTGGAATGAAGCTGGAAGATATATAAGTGAGTGGGATATGTCTTCAAGGGACATGAGGTGTAGCATGTCCATTCATGGATTGGTATGGAGGAACTAGGGACTCAACATTCATGATATAGGGTTAGCGTAAGGGAGGAACCATTGAGAAGCCTCTAAGATAGGTTTTGTGAAGTCTATGACCATGTAGAGTGGTGATTCATCAATACCAGGTTCTATCTAAATAACAAGATCCTCATGATTGGGTATTCATCATGAAACATGGTGCACATGCCTTAGAGGGATTCCTTGATTCATGAGAGAAGTTCTCTATGATTGTTGAATACTTCGTAAAGGTTCATGTTCCCCAAAGGTATATCTATTTTGGTCTATTCACTATAACCATCTTATATGAATTATATGATAACATTTATTTTTATTAATTAATATTTATAATCTCTTTATCATATCATGATTGTTTTTCTATGTAAAATAGCATTTGATAACCTCATAATAGTAGTTGTCATTCTAGAATGGCCATAGCAATTCCCCTCTATGATTAGAACCTATAAGTTCTTCGAAAATATTCTCAAATATATGTTCAATTGAAAATTTGATATCATTAGAGGGACACAAGTAATACAGGATATTTGTGGGGGGAAACTCATAGGACAATGAGGTACCTTATCATGTTGTACACCATTGTTAATATCTAGTGTTAGTAATTATGAGAACTAGACCCACCAATAGAAAATCCACATTCATATGTTTCAATAAAATTTCTTATCAACATACATCTCTATTGATCATTTGACATTAATATTATTATTAATCAATTTATATGTCATGTACATTGATGTATTGATGAAAACCATGATTATATATGTCTTTTGGAAGGTAAGATACATTGGGTACATCATAAGCAAGGTAACATTAGTGAAAATGAGAGGAATTATTTTTCCCTTTTTTCATTAGTGAAATTTGATATCATTGGATCTTTTATGGTAATGATAAGGCCTAAATAATTCGATGGACATGGGGTTCTATATACAAGTTTACTTTTTAGGAATTTCATATAAAGAGACATCGACCACATAGGTTTATGTCACCACCATGAAACCTATTAGATTATAGATACCATGATAAAATTATCACAATATACAGTATGTGTCTCTATTAGGTAATATTTCATTGCATTATAAACTCTTTCTCAATGGTTTACATGTCATGTTCCTATACAATAAACGTGGAATTTGGGATGCTTCACCTAATATCACTGATAAAGTGACCTAGAGGGTCACACACTAAGTGTGCCCAGAATCTCAATTAAATTGTATATCATTTTATATTATATAACAAGTTGAATAAATATTATTCTTTCTTGTTGTTTAATAATTATTCATATATGGTTGCTCGGATATATTCTGCCAATAGTTATTTGAATGAATAGAATGTGAGAGTAATATTTAATAAATCCTTATATTGTATTGACTTAATATAATATTTTTTTATTGATTAAAGAACAATACAATGATATTTATTTATTAAATAAAAATCCATTATTCAAGTCCCAGAAATTCTTTTCGAGGAATAGAAGACTGGTTTTTTAGGACTTGTGAGAAATAATATTTATTGAATATTATTAAACTAAATAGTATTGTATTGAATTATAAATTTAAGTACATTTTGATGAAATAATAATAATATAATTATTATTAGACACATGGTGTTCTTTAAGGGAATAAATAAATAAAGGGAACCTATGGAAATATTTATTTCTAAAATATAGAGATATCTAAACCCAATTATATTATTTTTAGAAAATGAATGTGTTTTTATGTGTATTATGACATCAGGAGTGAATCCACTTCTGTAATAAATATCACCCTCTCTAAAAATGCTCCCAATAATGAAGAGAGATCTTCATATACCTCTCACTCTGGAGTCTAGGGAGATCATGGATAATGATTTTGAAGAAATTCTTGTGGCAGTAAAAAGAAATTGATCCATGCATTAGGATCTATGATTCTAGCTGTTAAATATTCCTATGAAAATGTTTAGATATTTGTGGAAGACGTGTGGATCGCCTCAGTTTAGAATATTCTCTTGGTTACTAAAATGAAATAGTGGAATAATGTATAAATGTTATCAGATCCACCAATGAATAATGAATTCTCTCATAGTAATTTTCAATTAAGTAAAATAATTATAAATAATATGTGATGATCTTAGGACTGGATCTACTATTCTATCACTTTCCTTCTCTCTTAGATTCATTTCCATCGATTGATGCATTCATCATCATGTTTATTTTGGATTGACCATCGATCATGACAAAAAAAGTTTGGAAAGTCCCATCACACTCTCCCAATCTTCTTAAAACCTACAAGTGTTATATGAGTGGTCAAATACTTATTTATAATTATTTATAGATCGTTGATTGATTTATGCATTTGTAATTTATCATTCAATTCCTGATTAATAGTTCATTAAACTAATTTCTGGGATATGATTCTTCCCCTTTCTATTCCCATTGATCTAATAAAATCAAATAGTTTAATGAATGAAATAAAATTGAAGATCCATTATGTAGATTCTGAGGGATATAGAAGGATAAAAAATAGTATAAACCATGTAACCAGAGGTACACATTGTTTACTAGTTTTCAATTTACCAATAATTAATTCTTAACGAGCTCCACCGATGTGAATTGAATACACACTGTTCATTTAATTTCTTATAGCACATGTTGATTGGGACATCCTGGCACATGGTCAGCTAGAGTACACATTGTGTAGCCCACATACAGAGTTTTTAGTCCATTAAGTCATAGATGGAACATGTATTTTCTTACAAGGCCTACCAGACTGGTAATAATATATCTAAGAGATCACTCACCATGTATCTCTTTTACACACTATGTACTCCATCTTTTTTGATGCAAGATTTACATGATGATTACATAGTAATGTGTCCCAAAAAGATAGTTAGATACGTACACACCTTGTATATCACAAGTACATGTCATGTACTTATACAAAATTATGAAAAACTAAAATTAATTTATTATAATTTGTAGTACCTATCGATATATGCTTCTGTGTTGGAATTAAAATTATAGGACACGCTGTGTGATGGGTAATAATATATATGTATATATAAATGTGTGATTAATATTTGTGTAATGTTCATAATAATATATCATGAATGAGTCGTATTAATGATATTACACTATGACCATTCAAGCATAACATGATATAGAAAAATCATGTAGGTCATATAATCGTTAAGTTGATAATACATGTTATTAATGTACATGATAAGTCATGTATGTTTTATGACACAAATGTAAACAATATACATGTATAATACATGTTGTATTAATTAGGATGGGTGTTCACTATGATTTCTCCAACGTACATTTATTTAAAAATTTAATTATAAATAAATTTGTATAATTTATTTAAATTAATGATATATGAAAATATCAATTAAATTTAGATGAATATTAATATAAAATAATTTTTTTAGTCAATGAAGATAATTATTTGATTCGTGCATGATTTATCTTAAATTAAAAAAATTAATAAATTATTTCTTATTTTATTAAATTTTTAATTCATTGAATTATTGTCGATGATCATGAGAATAGTGAAGACCTTTGTATGTTATTGGTTTCATTGAATTTATTATTAAACTAAATTGTTGGCATGTACTTATTCCCTCCTCATATAATGTAAGGGTCTATGTGGCCATAGTTTATCTTATGTAAAACCTTTTCCCATCACTTGTATATGAGTAAAAGTATATTTAATTAATGGAGATCCCATGAAAGTGGAGTTAGTTCATGTTTTGGATTGAGGTGAAACTAGTCCAAAATAGATACAGAGGTGGACAGGTGGAAACAAACATAAAAAATCTTAAATGGTTCAACGTGTTTTTACCCTAGGTCAATAGTAATTCTCTCAACCACTATATAAACTACCAATTAGTAATACCTAATGATCATACCACATTATTATTTTATTTCGGTCACGTTTCATGGTGATTTAATTATGGATATTTTTTCATGATCACAAGAATTAATTAAATAATAACCATGCATGATAAAACTAAAATAAATTTTCTAATTTGTAAATAATATCTAATACATTGTTAATCACTTATGTAAATAATCATAATATTAACGAGCATGTGAAAAATTTATGAATTTGTCGTTTACGCATAAATGGATAAAATCACTCAATAATATATAATGACAAAGTTTACTCTTCCACTACTTTTGTTAAAATATAACCACATGTCAAAGTGCTTGACCAGCCAATGTTGGGGTGAATTAAATTATTAGGAAATTATAACATGCATTTTTAGGATGAATTAAATTATTTCACATCAAGGGATTAATGACAAAGAAACACATTGAGGAATTGAGAGGTAATAATTGAGGAATTCGAATTTAAGGATTTCAGGATTGGGGAGTCCACTCAACATAAAATGAATCCATGAGTTAATGGTGTTGGTATTTAGAATGGATATTTAAAACCACTAAAATTTTATGACCAACCAACATGGGGTAATGAGAAAAGATATAAGGATCCCTTCCAATAAAATGTAAAATAAATATGATATTTTGATTCTAATGGGTGGATACTGGGTTTCGATAAAATAGTAGGAGATTAATAAATAATACCTTTATTTAATTTTCTAAATTTTATCATATAAATTACTAAAATTATTATCATCTTATTTATAGAAACCAAAGTAAAATTAATTCAAACATAGCAGAGTGAACCATACATGATAAGGATAAACTTATCACTAATGAAATTTTATATTATTATAAAAGGTGATTATGCATTATCCTTCACCATGAATGGAAATTGTATGTTATATAAGAGATAATTCATGTTGCACCTGGAAATGAGGATATTGGTGAAGAGTTTTATCTAAAGAATAATCATTTTAATGATGCTACATCTGTTAAATTTTTATGTTATCATCCATGAATAATGAAAGTTTAAGGCAACATGATAACATGGATGTGTATTGCATGATGTCTCATATTTAGGATCAAAATCAAGAAAAGATAATATAAGAGAGATATGATATCTCCAATTCTTTTTTTAAAACTATTTTTGGAGATTCTGTGATAGTTGGGGATCATGTATTCAAGATTATTGGCTATATTTAACTCTTCTACATCTTATGAAATAAATTTCTAGATGAGATGTGTAACTATCTATAAATTTATTCACTAACTAAAAAATTCTAATTTTTTTAGCTAATTACAATATGAGAAATAATGATAAGAATTTTTTAATAACTTCTTACTTTGATTTTCCAAGCTGGTAACGGAATGTGGCCTAATAAACTCAAAAAAATTAAGGTGAATTAGAAAATAAATAATGAGGAAAAATAGACCAAGACTCACAAAAAATATAAGGACCCCATGTATTATCCTTCAATAGTGAAGAAGATACATTGTTAGGGAAATAAAAATGAGGTAATATGTTTTCCATGTGGAAAGTTAGCCCACTGGAAGAGTAACTCCAACACTAAAAAAGGGGAATCTAAAGGATCATTTGTTATCAAGTGTAATCTTTCAATGTCTACACATTGGTTAGTAGAAACATCTTGTGGTGATCACATCTATATAAAAAATTCAAGAACCTTGTATATTATTAATGATTTCTTGAGGAGAGTAGAATTTTATAAATAGTAATGGTGTGAGGATCACTCCTCAATCCATTTGTTACTACCACCATTCATTTCCAATGAAAATGATTTTCATTTTGAATTTTTATATTGTCCATCAAATTTTACCAATGACATAATTTATGTATCATTCCCTAATTTATATTGGTTTATTTTCATTTATGGAAATAAAAGTTTTTTCTTTTATAATTTCAACATATGTTATCTTATATAACATTTATATAGATATCTTTAAGTCTTAAATAATGAAAACCAATTAATGTAAATTGATAACCAATATTTCCCACAAAATTTATATAACCCAAAACTATAAGATTTCCATATTATTCATGTAAATTTTATGATTTTGAAAAATATTTATCTTGATAGTAATTTAGAATCATCTAATCTAAATCTAGATGAATCATGTCCTTATTGTTTACAGGATAAAATGACCAAAAAAATTCAATGGAATGTGCGAAAGGGCCATATAGAATCTTTTATTGGAACACACTAATGTCTGTGGACCATTTCAAATAAATGATAGAGGTTGGTATTATTAAATCATAACATTCACTAATGACTTGAATAGATATGGATATTTCAACCAAATAAGGAATAACTCGGAGTCCTTTGATAATTCATGAAATTCAAGAATTGTGTAGGTAGTCAACATATAAAGAAGATATCCAAGATTTAATGGGTTCAAGGTGGTGAAAATCATATCCAATAGTTTATTAACATTTTATGGGGGTTTGGGAATCTATCTTAACTCACTCCACCTTATACATCATAATGTAATGGAGTCAGCATAAGGAGGAACAATACCTTATTAGACATGATATCTTTAATGATGATTCATGGAGATATTTCATTATCATTTTGGGGATATGCATTAAAAACTCTATCATAAACATTACAATGAGTGCCAACTACTGTTGAAAATAGAAATATCTTTTAGTTATGGAGTTGAAATAAACTCTTTGTGTCTCATAAACAGGTATCAGTTTGTGACACATTATTAAGGCCTTTACAGGAAATAAAAATGCCTATTGGGGCATGAAGTTTTAAACTATATGGAATACCATGGATATAAGTGTATACTACTAGAACAACCCCAAAAACAAGAATGTGAATATTTTCAGGAAGACTATATTTCTTGATAGGGAGAACATCCTCAAAACGGATAGTCATAGAATGATATGCTCAGTATATATAAGAGTTATTATAAGAACATATTCCATAGGACCAAATGAAGATGTAGTTAATGAAAAAAAAGTACTTCATGGGAAAACAAGGGATGTAAGAGAAATAGAGATATATGGGCCTCTATACACAGATGATGGTGACTTATTATTGTTTGAAAATGTTTAACCACTCTCTAAAAAAGATGAAGTTGAGACATCATAAGATTCATGATGGAATGAAATCATGAATTTTGAAATGTATTCCATGTATGAAAACCATGATTGGTATATATTTTATGTTCCAATGGATGTAAATACCATAAGGTTCAAATGGTTATTCAAGATGGAACTAGGCATAGAAGGTAAATTAAATACATATAAAATAGGGATAGGTGATAATGTGTTTATACTACATCAATTATTCGACTACGATGAAACATTTTCCATAGATCCCATGTTTAAATTCGTCAATATTATACTTCCTATACTAACCAAGCAAGACTATGTGATTTTTCATATGGATGTAAAAAACTTAATTTTTTAATGGGAACCATAAAAAATGACAATATGACACAAATTGATGTCTTTGTGACACTAGATGATTCCAAAATGATTTCATGTTACCGAGATCCATTTATGGATTGATGCAAGCATCCAGATCAGGGAATATTCAATTCTATGAAGTTATAAAAGAATCTTGTTTCATAAAGAATGTATGTGAGCCAAAGTTTTACAAGATATTTTGTGGGAATGAACTCATTATACTAGTAATATATGTTGATGATATACTACTTATTCGAAATGAAATACTACCTATATAGTCTGTTAAGTACTGGATAAAAAACTATTTCATCATGAAGGATTTTAGTTGAAAATCCTATATTCTAGGGATCAAGTTCATTCAAGATATGTTAATGAGGTTGTCTAGACCAAGTAAATGAACATATATTGACAAGATATTTAATATATTTAGTATGGTATAATCCCAGAGGGTATTGGTTCTAGTTTCTCATGGTTTTCATCATTCTATTAAATTTTTTCCCCAAACACAACAGGCGAAAGAGAGAATGAGTTAGAAAGAAAATGATTTATTGATAGGATCAATCATGTATTCCATAATATTTAATTGACTTTATGTTTCTATTACATTGAGAATTTTAGGAAGATATTAATATTATTAAGGGAACAACAATTATCTTCATTAAAGGCTATCCTTAACTATATTGTAAAAACTACTGATATATTTTCAGTGTATGGATGAAATGATGATATAGTCAACATTGGTTATACTAATTATATTTTTCAAAATGATCAGAATTATATAAATTTATAGATAGTAATTTTTTCCTATCTCAAAGGAGGAGCTATGATATGGAAGAGTTCAATGCAGCCACTTACCTCTAATTCTACTGTGGAGTCTGAATATGTATTAGCTTCTGATGTATCTTAGTAAGACATTTGGATATTAGAACTTTTTCTAGGATATTGATGTGTTACTGAGATGGTATAGACCATATAACATTTTAGTGTGACGAAATATATTTTTGGATCTTGAAAAGATCCATGTTCACACTAACAAACAAAGAATATACTTTGGATGTATGAACCCATGAGGAATTTTCGTAAAATGGGTGAACATTTAGTATGTAGTGTAACCATATAAGAGAAAGTGGTGGACCCCTTAACTGAATTCCTTTCATGGAATAAGAATATGTATCATGTGAGAGATATCATATTGATGGATGTTAGCAAATGGTACTAGTGAATGGGAGAAATTGTTGGAGTTGGTTCCCTAGAGCCAATATATGTGTACATTATAATAAACATTATTCTATGTTTTGAATATTAATAATCAAATTATCACATAATGACTGTTCTTTTTCATAACATTTTATGTGATAATTTCCTAAGAGTAACTATCACTCTAAGAGGACATAGTTGTTCTGCACTATGATGGGATCCCAAAGGGGTCACAACACTATTCTTATGTATATGTTCTATTGACAGATGATATCAGTTATGAGATAGAAATGATATTGGATATCATGGATGGAAACTCGTAAAACATTGAGGCACCTTCTCATGATGCACACCCTTAGTTATATCCATTATATGATATTATGAGAATGAGACCCGCTAGTGGGAAATTAAAATTCATATGTGGCACTGGATGTTTTTACTATAGACATATGTATTATTCCTTTTATATTGTGAGTATTATTATTTAATATTATATGTTTCATATTTTTATGTATTGATAAAAAATTTAATGACATATGATCTTGGATATGGATAATATGTTGGGTCCATCAAGATCAATATTGCATTAATAAATAATCTATGAAAGAATCTCCCTATTATATTATTTAACAAAAGTTGATATATAAGGCCCATTAATAGAAATTTTATAGCATAAATAAAATCATGGACATGGTGTACTATTTGCACGTCCATTTTTAAAAATATCAAGAATTATACATTGAGAACATATGTTTATGGCCCTAACATGAAACCTAAATGATTAGAGATATCATGATTAAATGGATTATATTACACAGTAAGAATATTAATGAGTTATTATGTTATTGAGTCATTAAATACTTTTTTAGGTGAATTGGCATGTTTCAAAACACTAACCTTGAAATTTATGATCTATTCCTAAATTCTACTAATAACATGGTCTATAGGATGACACACTAAGTGTGTCAAAATTCATAGTTATGTAATAAATCATTATCAATTATTTAAAATTTTATTAAATATTATTATTCCACATGGTTTAATAATTATTAATGTATTATTGATCGCCTATATTATGTCACCACCTAATCCTGATAATATAATATGTGTAGAATATTTAATAAATTTTTATTTTAAATTTCATGTATATAATATTTACTTATTTATTGGAGAATAATTTAGTAATATTAATTTTTTAAATAATTAGTCAACATTCGAGGCCTAATAAATATTGTGGAGGAATGGAGGACCATGTATTTAGGTCTGATGAGAAAAAATATATTTTAAATATTATTTTATAAAATAAAATTTATCCTAATTAACATCTTAAGGGAATATCAAGGACATAATAATAATATTATTTTTTACATGGTGTTCTACAACTGATTAAATTAATATTAAAGGGATCTTGTGAAAATATTTATTTCAAAACCATGGAAATATTTAAAACAAGTTATATTATTTTTGAATGATCTAATTTCATATTGTGTTGTGCACAAAAAATATTGGGATAGTATCCTCTCTAGAACTGGAGATCTCTCTCTATGAATGATCCCAAGAGTGGAGAGAGATCATCCTACACATCCCACTCTCGAGTCTCTAGAGATTAAAGAGAATTCATTGTCTCTGATTGTCATGGAGGTAAAAATAGAATGATGTATGCATGAAGACCAACTGAGTTAGAACACAAATTTTCATATGGTGATGTACGAAGAATGTTAGAACACATGTAAAACACTGATAGAGGGAACCTACTCTTGATTCCTACAAATCAATGAAGTATCAAATTAGATTTGTTTTTAGATACAAAAATGAAGAAATAACTCTCAAAATGTATTTTATATTTAGTTGCAATAATTATAAATAATATGTGATGATATTGTGTTTAGATATATAATTTTATCCCATATATTTTTCATTGATTCAATTATTTTAATTATAGAATTCATCATCATGTAAATCTTAGATTGATCACTAATCACGACAAAAAGAAAAGCTGGCAATGGACCAATACATGCTTCTCATATGGATGTAACCTACACATTGTTTCATTGTGATATAATTAATATATTTCGAAAGTCATCCTCACCCTAGGTGGTGGCCCATAATAACATAGGGAAATGGTTTTCAGGAAGCCTGGACACCATTTATAATCATTGTCACATGGGTTCATGGTGCTCGGGAGGATCAACAATTGGGAGAAATTTGGAAGCTGAAATGTCAGGTAACCATCCCAAAAAAATTATGAAGGGGTATTAATAGGCAAGCGTATTCATGAAGATGGTATGTGCTTGTGAATAATTTGTTGGACTTTCAAATGGTTATGGCTCTATAAGTCAGACATTCGTACTCACAATGATATCATCAATGTTTCACAGGATTGAGAATCATTCCATGACACCAAAACTCATTTCATGGTAGATTACCATCATACATGTACTTGGTTGAGAAGGAATTTCATAGATTGGGAGATTCGTGAGCTCTATCTATTTGTGAAGGTGTCGGCCTTCATGAAGACCACTCTTTAGAAGGTTTTTGGGTCATTTTGGCAAGATTTTATCTGAACTACCTATTCCTTCCTCAACCATTCCCACAGAATTCATCTTTATGTGCCAAAAAATTCACCCAACATGATGGGTGAGAAAGAGAAAAATTAGGTTCAGATTATGAGGGATACACTCCAAAAATTAGAAAACAACTCACTTTCATAGAGATCTCTCGAGCCGCGTACTTGTGATGATTTTTCATAATAGGGACTACAGTGGAGGCCCTTTGGAAACATGGGCATAATTTATACCTATAAATAGTGAAATATAGCACCTAAAATCCACAATAATTTCATTAAAGGAAATAATTTTTTCTATATTTTCTGACGCTCAATGTCTTTGAGAATCATAATCCTTAAACACTTTAAATAAAACTAGATTTCTTGACCCTTTATCTGTAGATTATTATTATTGAACCAGATACTCTTAAAAAATTCATCACATAGAAACCTATGTGATCCATATATTTTCAACCAGGATATGTAAATTATCTTTATGAACCATACCAAAAATATCAACTATGACTTGAATCAAATTGATTATCAAGGAGTCGATGATGTTACTTCTTAGAGGGAAGAAATTGATAACAACATCATGATTGTGGAGAGATTTTGAATCCCATTAGACCATGAATCAATGATCATACACCTAAATGAGTCTGAGAGGGAATATATTCTGTTCATATGGATTTCTCACTATGGAATAGGGTTACGATATGATTTCTTCTTATCAAATGTGACTAGGGATGAACTATCTTACAAGTTCAAATGCATTTGGGGGAAATACCATTGAACCAGGGGAATTGTAGGAAAAATATGAAAGGATCTTTTGAAAAATAATGTGTACATTATCTAAAACCACATTAAAAATATTTATGGGGAGAATCTGGGAGATTAGTCATCCCCATCGTGGTATCATGCAATCCTCATGACGGGATTTCAATTTCCTCTCAAGGGATGGAATAATAAAAGATATATATACTAGGTATAACAAATCATGGTTGAGTGGTCCTGGGCCTACGGGAAATAATTACATGTTTCGATTTTTTGGTAGATATGAAGAGAGTAAGACTATATGATTTAATATGGTCTTTTTCGTTCAATTTTTTCTTCCCTCAGGGAGATCATGTCTGAGTTACTGAGAAGATGGTCACTGATGACAACCATTTTTATCATACATCATGGGGATGTCAATGTAGTCATTTGGGACCATTATAACATCACTTAGATCTCCATGATGTGGGTGACATATGATGAATTCTTCCTCATAGAGAATGTGTTGGTTGATCAATAGTTGTTTCTGGCATTATCAATGGAATTTCAAGATCGTGTGCAGGGAACTAGTGAAGAGAATCAATGGACATGGAATGTTCCCTTTAAGAGGGTGTTTGGGAACATACTAAATGAAATAATATCATAGGATCCCATTGGAAAATATGAGCTTCCAATTAATGTACATATGAGGTTATGTACATTTCCTAGATGAAACAATTGGGGAAAGGAGTGCTCCTAATGGATGGTTTTTGAGATGAACCAATGGTAGTTGTGGGGGTACAACATCAACACCAAAGGTAAACTTATAATCAGGTTAGATGATTTCATCTCAGGGCCCATACATGGCTATATTATCCCATTGGTGATGAAGATATAGGGTCATTGCCGTAAAACATCATAATAGCAGCAATGCTTGAAATAGGGAAGTGCTTCAACATCGCGGTTCATATTATAGCAATTTTGTAAAAATCACTTCTCCACTTTTGAAAAGGGAATAAATCACTAGGTGTGTGTGAGCCCCTTTACATACTATAAAAATATATGGTCACCCATATGGATTGTTATGTGTACCCAAAACCCATTTGTCCTCCCACATCAGGTTTCCGACTGGAAAGTTTGAATATCATGAGGAGTCATCCATTCTGTTTTGGTATGGTGTAAGTATTGGAGAAGGTCAGGCTGAAAGATAACAAGATATTTCACCCATTCCCTCACCCAATGGGGCTGGTGACTGAGGATTGTATGATGACCATCATGAAGAGATCGTGATTTCTAGCCATTCAAGGTGGGTTACAGGTGGCAAGGTTTATATACGAGCTGATATATAAACCATACAATCCACATTTGTTTTCAAGATAGTGTCGATATCTACAAAGGTAGAAACTAATATTGTACATATCGGTGAGGAATTAATTCAATTAATTAGTGATGAGGCATATCTGGAAAATGATTACACATAAATATGTTAAGATGAGGAATGAGGTATTGTCGCCTACCACCACGTATGGACTGATGCATGAGTATGTGAAAAAATGAGAGAGAGAATATCTTAGGGATATCCTATGGAGGATTACCACACATGATAGTGAAGTGGAATCCCTCCAACCAAGAGACTAAAACTGATTGGTGATCAGAGTACACCATGGATGTAGAGCTTGCCCAGTGGTTATGGTAGAGTTTGTGGTCCTAGACATGCATGAGATGTAGGGGAGGGTAGCATTGTCCTTGACGCACCTAGGAAGGGGTTATGGGTTGTATGGGTTCCATCTAAGGTATTATTGACGACATTCATCCAAGATCTCGAGAAGCTTTTATGTCGCGTGGGAATTCATAGTGTTGTTTTCATCCCTTAATCCATGGAAAATTGGGATGTCTACCTACAATTCTACAGTGTTTGCAGGATGTGGTATAATCCCAACTAGAAGGAAATATATCTTTTTGGGACTGGTAATTCCATATTGGGTTTCCTCGTGTCTCAAGATGAGGTGGAGTGGTATCTGGAATAGTTGGAGGAGCTAGTCCATTCTCGGGTCTGTGCACATCCTCAAAACTATTGGGTCACAGTGATGCTAAAAATGACCCCCACCTCCGCAGTTGTTGGTAGCTCACCTGGTTATGTTTTCTCCACTTCTATTGGATTTGTATGAATCCTAGGGGTGTTATTCATAATGAGGGTCCCTTATGGGTGGAGGAACTTTTTTGGCTAGGTAAATAACCAAATATTATGTGTCTCTATTATATATTGATCTTAGAGCGGTTTGCATATTTTCTTCCATTTGTACTAGAATCAAGAATGAATTAGGGATAAGTATTTGAAAAACCTAAAATGGATGTATAGGGGACCTCAAACCCTTAAGAGGAAATTATGGGGTTCAATCATGATGTTGTGGCTGCAAGAATCCAACCATCATCCCCATAAAAAGAGGCAATGATTATAGAGGGAACCTTATTATGGGGATACCTATGAACTTTGGGAACATGTCCTTGGACTATTCCATTCACCTAAGTCTCTTCCTCATATACTACCTTATTCCATTTTCATTTCATTCCTATGTTTCATTAATTCATTTTGGAATATAAATTCAAATTGTTATTTATAATAAGTCACTAATACCGATGCGTGAATTAACTACTCCTTAGGCCGAGATGCTCATTGAAGAGATTACACTCTTAGATGAGATGATCGTGGAGATCACAGAGTTTAGGAAAAAATAGAATTATAATTGTAAGGGACCTATGAGAACATTCCCTTAGTATATGGGGTTGATATGGGGCCCAAAATCGGGTTGGTAGAAAAGGTTATAGTGGAATAGCCAATCAGGGAGTCACCACCAGGAGAGTCTGTTGCTGCTAAAGAGGCGTAAATTGTGACGGTGATTGTAATGGGTGGGGAGGTTGCATTGGATTCTCATGTTCTATATGTTATGGTGGATAACAGATCTGGGATAGATGAATCCACCTTATTAATTCCACAAGGTGAAAAGGATGCATCTACCATCGAAGAATGGGATGGTGAGGTACTATATCTATAAATAGATCTCTGACCACTCATATATGAACTAGAGGAACCTGGAGGATCTCAAAAATAATATCTTGGACTTCCTTCCTCCATATGATCCTTCACCACTAAAATTTATTTAATACTTAGGTTTAGAGGCTTTTAATTAGATCTGGATTTTGTACTAAAAAGATAGAAGTTATGAACATAATATCATCACCTGTAGTGAGATAGTTAAACTACTGTAGTGGGTGGGATAACTCCATCATTGGTTAGTTATCTGAGGGACTTATGGGTGAACTCCAGAACCTTCCCTTACATGACCTAGATTTCCTCATCAAGTAGTCAAAAATAGTTTTTCCCTACCTCAACGAGTCGTGGAAGAAGCATAATGATGAGGTCTCCCAGGTGATCCTAGTATTTGAGGAAGATATCTCTCACCTTTAGAGGTTGGAACAAGAGAATTCCATAGTCGTTGCTTCTCAAAAAGATCATTTTATCAAGATAAAGTCCTAGGTTTTTGTAGAAGATGCTAGATTGTTAGTGGCGATGTCCTTTGCAGTCGAGCGTCAGGATGAAAAAACCTATAGAAAATCAAAGCCAAAGATGTCCGCTCTAAGAATTCTAAGGACAAATAACGCCTGTTCTGACAACAACTAATCACGGAGGCCACTCAAAAAAGGTTTGTTGAGCTCGATCACTTGATTTTTGAGGTCAACCTTTGATTTAATTATACAAAGGAGAGGCTTTATTATGTTTTTGACCCTCTAAAATGTTGGTTTGTTTTGAACTCTTGTATTATCGAACATATTTTCTTGTTTTATTGTCACCCATCTATAATATTTCATTGAAAAAGAAAAATAAATCTGTAATCTAACTTAAAAAATTCTCAGCATGAGAAATAATGGATGACCATATGATTTATCATTGATATGAGTGTGTTGGGGCCGAGAGAGGTTGTGGCTGGAGAACAAGACTCTCAAAACACCTATATTTATTTTCCAGTGTACTCTAGTACATGGATGGGATAATTCTAGGGGTGTTTAATTTTATTTGATCAATGGGGAATAGAGTTTATGAATTATAATGATTGACATTTGGATCATAATGGAAGTGAATTCATCATAAAAAATTACTACTGACCATTTTCGAAACAAAACATCCATATTTCACAGATTTGAATGGGGAAAATGAGGGTTCACTGGTAACAATATTTGATACATGTATCTTGCCTCACACTGTCTTCCAACATCCTCTAGGGTGTTGGACTATGACGGTAGGCTGGCCATAGCTATACACCAATCTTTTAGGAGGTCCATCTAGACATGGAGGAGGACGAGGATTGTAACACCCCGAGTTTCAATAAAAAAAATTAATTTAATTAATTAAAGATTATTAATTTATATAAATAATATTACAAAATATTTTAATAAAACCATGTGATTGCTTATAACTGAAATAAAATTTTGTTATATTGATTTATATTATTTTCAAAATGACATTTTTGAAATATAAAATGACAGATTAAAATAATATAAATTAATTATACTTTTTGAAATGATATTTTCTAAAATATTGTTTTAATAAATAATAATAATTAAATTTAGTATTATTATTATAATTTTATTAATAGAATTATAATTTTATTAACTATTATATTTATACATGTCATTTAATATTATTATTCTAAATAATCATATGTTTTAATAATAATGCCAAATATTTTAAATAAAATTTTTTGGTAAAAAATGCACTACTTGTATTTAAATTTTAATTTATGAAAATAAATATTTAATCTATCATATAAATAATTATATTAAAATTATTTGGGATTTATATATTTTTGTTTTTGAATATATGATATATATATATATGATGTAATAATTATTATTTATAAATTATAAATTTTTATTAGATTAATTTGTATAAAATTGTTAATATTATGATTTTTGTTTAACATAATAATAATTATATAGTATTACTATTTTAAAGATAATCTTATAATATATTATAAATATATTATATTTACCTTTATGTAAATTATATTGAAGAAATTATTTATATTATAAAAATTATATAATAAATAATTAATTAAAAATGAGAAAACCATGTAGGATTATGAGCATGAGGAGCTTAGGGTTTTCCCTAGTCTTAAGGAGGCCCCGATCTAGAGGCCTAGAGGTGTCTGTAAAGTCACAAAATAAAGGAGGTTTTCATGCTATAGGATTTTCTTCACAGGATTTGATGGTCATGGTCGGGAGGCAATGAACCACTAGGAGCCAATGTCTTCTAGCAAGAGGTCGAGTGGCGATTCCAATCCAGTCAAGAATCAGGTTAACTGGATGGAAAGCACATTGTAATGATTGAGCAGTAGTGAGGATTGATTCAAACCGAGCCTAAGGGTTTTCTACTGCGATTTAGGGTTCACAGCCAGAGATGAAGAATCGAGCACTAGAGATTTAACACCTAGAGATTTTATCAGATAATTATATTTAATTTCATTGATGTCTAGTGTTGTATCCTACACTAAAATTAGATTGTGTTATACACAACACCGTACTAGATTACAGAATATGAAAAAAATATGTTTGCCCTGTGATAAACACAATATATTTTTCTTGATAGAATTCAGTTCACACATGACCGAGTAATAGTTATTACTAAATATTATAACCTATTCATTATAATTGTAGGTGTGAATAGTGTTAACTTCTATAAAAACTTTTTAAATGAAAAAACGTGAGTATATAAAATAATAAAATCACTCTTTATGGATTTTATTAGTGATGTAAATATGAAATATAATCAATATAATGTTTTAAATTCATCTTATATGTTATAATTCTATGATATAAGAACAAATTCAATTTTTCAGATAAAAGAAGTATTTTTTCTAAAAAATTAATATTTACAGCCTTTTGATGGAGAACCCTTATTGAATATAGATTTTGACAATATTTAAAGTTATATTTGAGATAATAAAATTATTATTTTGAATAGGGTCATAAATATTTACCTTCATTGAAGGTTTGGTATTTTTCTGATGAGATTCATATTTTAATGAATAGTGAAAAATAAAAACTTTAACTCAAAAATGACTTTTCATATAATTTATTTATATATATATATATATATATATTATCTTATCAAATGGTATTAAATATTAATTTTATTATATTTTTATCATTTAAATCATTTTTGGTCATTAGAAATAATTTCAGATTTAAATTGGATATAAACACATGTTAATCCTTTGATTGTTTTTACTTCATAAAAACCTGCTTTATGGTTTTGACAGTGAGAATTAATTTTAAATTAATTATTGAAACATCTATATTTTTAATTTCAAAAAATTGATTCCATATTTAGAATCAAATGTTTAATATTATGTTAATTGGAACCTTTTATTTTTTTTGACATTATAAATAATAACTTCTGAAATTATTTTATTTACCACTCTTAAAGGAAACTTTGGTAGATAAGGGTAAAAATAATATTATTTTAATATAAAACAACCATAACACATGTTATAGTATTTTTTTATGTGTCATGAAAGACCAAGAAAATCCTTAGGCAAATATATTAGAATTGTTTGGCCACTTGGGTGTGGAAGTGACATGTTATAATTATTAATTTAAAGTAATGGGAAATATTACATAACCGTGTATCTTTTACTAAAAAAAATTTAAGGCGAGTTTATATAAATGATATCCTTGACAATAAATATTAATTATAAATATAAAAAGATTTCCTAAATCATGGTACTTTATTTATAATTATTATACATTCATAGAGTAAATTTATTTATCACACAATAATGATTTATTGATTACATTATTAATGAAGGATTTAAATAAATGATATTATAAATGTTAAAAAATATAAAATCTGAACGTTTTGATTCCATCCACCAATTTTTAGGATGATTATTGAATTTAATATTTTATTTAATGTAGTTTTTTCAAATCAATCATGTTTTTTTAGCTTGAACAAAGATCAATTAGTAAATTTGGTCAAAATTAACATAAATGAGTTTTTAAAACAAATAAAATTTTGTTAAATGATATAATATTCATTAAAATATAATAATTTTAAAATAACTTATATAATGTTAAAAATTTCATTATTTATCCATTGGATGTTCACTTGTCATTTTATAATAACTATATTGACCATATATTGTAAAAATAACAGAAGACGTGGTAAGTGTTAATTTATTTAATTAAGGGTTAAATCCAAACGATATGGCCACATTTGTGACCTAAACATGTATAAAACATATTTTATGTGATTATTGGGACCCATCATCATATTATCCTTTAACTATATCACTTTGGAACTATTATAATTCAAAAACAAATTTTCAATAAAATAATATTTCAAGACTTTTCTAAAGTTCCCATCTCCCCTCATATAAAGGGCCACCACATATTCCAACTTACTCACACCTCTCAAGACCATTGTCTCATCTAAATTACACTCAAATAATCAACAAAATCCCTCCCTTATTCTTATATACCACAATTTGTGAATAAATAAATCCTAAGAAGACATTTTGTGCAAATAAAAAGGTGATACACAAAAAAGAGATAATTGTTTAATCACATATTTCAAAATTATTTTCTTCTTATAATTCCTATTCGTAAGTTTTTTCCTAATTAAATAATTAATCATTTATATTATACATTGATATATGTTATTATAATAATGTTAAAACACTATACCACCTTTCATCGATCCAACGAATACAAATATCACAATGCGTGCGTATGTATGGCTTACCGTCTCTCTCATGTGGTGTAATTTATTATTCAAGAGAACATAATTTTGAATTTTAAAATAATTAGAATAATGGATTTAGATAATTAATATTACATGATATTTAGTAATTATAATTAATATACCATCCAATTCTATACCACATATCCATTAAATGAAATATATTGTTTCTTCTGCGTACGTATGACCTACCATCACCACGATGTGATGTGATTCAGTCTATATTATCATCATTAAACCACATTTCTAATAAATAATGTAATGAATAAATATGATATATTTTATAATAGTATAATTCTATAAATTATATAACTATCACCAAATTACTTTAACATGATCTTTTCCGACAAATCATGCATAAGAACATAAAGTAGTTAATATCCGGATAATGGGTGACAATGAAATGTTACTAAAAAACAGATGATAATATGATCATATATGATATCATAAAAATTAATATGATTCATTAATAAGTCAATATCATTATTTAAATCAATATAGTGGGGGTTTGGAAATATACATAACTTATCCAACCAAATGTAATGGATAGTTATGCAATCCCAATTTTAACTGAAATTTTTCCTACGTAAGTATTTATTGGGGTATTTTTATCATCCACATCCAAGTTTCCTAAGTGTGTAAAATTATTGATATTTTTATAAATTTTTTAATTTAATTTATTCCTTTTTATAATTTTTATTAAATGTTATGAAATTATTATTTTCTCATTATTTAATTTGAGGTACTTTTTGACTTTTCCAGCAAAATAACAAGGAGACTGTGTTTTTAACTTATAAAGCTTGAAAATATTCTTACGCTTTCATAACTCCTTATTTACAAGAATATTACTTTACAATAATTCATGATTATTTTAAATTAAATTTTTTTCATTCAAAATTACATGGTATTTATTTGAAAATAAAATGTTTTTAAAGAAGAAATGATAATTTCTTCATGAATTAATTTCATGTATTTTATCAAAATTATTTTACATATTAGATGACATAGGATAATTTTTATATACCTATTATTAAAATTATTTGATATTTTTTATGAAATAATTATTTTTATAGAATCCATTTATTTTTTATAGATAAAGATGAAATTATGCTTAATAAACCAATATTTTTCCTTGGGTTACGCTATGATGAATGGTTTATGATTTTGCGGAACAAATAAAAATGATTTCATTGTGAGATGGGTTGGACATATCCATATAATTCATTGGGTAATGTTATATATCTTGTGAGATAGACATTAATGGAATGGAATATAAATCTAGTTTAGTAAAATAGTATAGGAACAATAAGTAAATCGGCATCAGTAATACATGACTGGAACAGTAAGTAAACCTGGTTCAGTAATGGAATTTTTCCACTATAATTGTCTTGGAAGGAATTCTCTGGATACTGTATTATGTTATTATTTTTCTCCACAATTCCATGTTTTATTCCAATTATATTTTATCATGCTTAATGTTCTTTTATGATCTATGAATTACATACTACCATGATTTATTTCATGAATAAAGATTATGATAATTAAACTTTTTATTCATGTTTTTACTTTATTATGTTTATGGTTTGTTTTATGTTCTCAATGATTATCCTTACTAAGAATTTTTTCTCACCCTTATTATGTTTTCTTTTCCCCTAGACATAACGAATGATTTTACGTATGAAAATAAAATAGATAGATCCTTATGGGACATGTTGAAGATCTTTCACTATGTTAGAATATTATGATCTAAGTTTCAAAAGACACTAAACTGACATGTTGTTGGGGAGTATATTTTTGTAATGTAATAATTATTATGTAAATGAATTGTATTGCCCATGTATGTCAAACATAGGACATTTGAGTTGGTATTAGAGTAAAGGTTTAGTTATCCTTTGGAAACTAGGATGTGAATGCTTTTGTGAGATCTCTAGAGATATTTATATAGTATGTCTAACGATTCCCCTAAGTTTAATTATAACAATAAAATAATGTCCTAGATTTATGGTATCATTAATGAGTAACCTATGATTAAACCTAATATATTAGATATTTAATGTACCCCCCTGATTATTTTGTTTTCATTGTAAAATATTTCCCCTCAAACAATTATTTTTGGGTTTTAGATAATTGATGGAACCTAAAAGAACCATTATAATGATAAATTCAAGGTGAAATTAAATGATTTTCATCATAAAAAACCAATTTTTTCGGGAGATGGAATGAAAAATCATCTTGATATAATTACAAATGATATGACTCATTCTCAACTAACAGATGAGAAAATAAGGGAACAACATTTTGGTGAGTCCTAAATGAGGCATCATACATCTTCTTTAAGTGGGTATTATGATCCACTTGTTGTTGAAAAATGGATCAGTACCATTGAAAAGATATTATCCAACCTTCACTTCTCAGAACATGAAAACTTCATTTTTCTTGTTATCGTTTAGAAGGAAGAGCAGACCAGTTGTGGAATCTAATCAAGAATACAAGTCAAAAATATGAAATTGAATCCTTGGAATGGGATGAGTTCAAGAACATATTTTTAAATAAGTAAATTCCTTATATACTTCAAACAAAGATGGAAAACTATTTATTTGAGATTATGAAAAAGGATGATGAATCTGTTGGTATAAACTAGGAAAATTTTACTTGACTTCATAGGTATGGTTCTAGCTTTACCATCCAACCGACAAGAAACATTGATCAATTATTCAGTGGAATAAAACTATTTTTTCGAATTGAATTATTTATTAGAGGCATTAGTATATATGTAATGATTGTGTGTTGTGATATCAATGTAGAAAATGGAATTTGGTGTTACAAATCAATCTCATAGTTTCAATAAAAATTAAAAATGGAGTTATGGTAAAATCTCAAAATAATGGTGAAAAGAATACAAATTTTTAATTATTCTCAATGTGTAGAATGAAGAATAGAGGATATTGACTTAACCGGACTAGAAAATGTTTTATGTGTGGAAAATATGGTCATCGATTCGTTGAGTGTTGAATTAATGGAAAAAATGTTGCTAATGATGTGAATAGAGAAAAGAAAAGAAAGAACGCACCACACACACATCAATTCTAAAATTTCAGGTAAATGGGGAATTATGTTATCTAATTCCATAATACCAGGGTTATGGTTGATTATCAATGCCAACACCCTATTAAGGACAAAGTCAAAGTCAAATCAAATACAATCACTGTTGGTGATGTTTATAATGGTAATGAAGTGGTGGACTGATTAAGTGTTTATGTAATGGGATTCCAAAATAGTGTGGTATAATATCTTTTATTGTATTTTGAAATATTGTAATATCTATGTATTGGACCATTATGGTTTTCCATAAGTATATGGTTCCGGTAACCAAGAAAAGTGATTGAAGTATTTTTGGAAACCACAAGATCTGTGCATAATGATGGTATACAGAGATAATGAGATGTTTGATAATATTAATGATCTCATGAATTATATATAGACAACGTGATATCATGGTATTTGTGGTGTGTGGAAAGTGTCAATTTTTACAGAGTAAATGTTTTCAGAAAGGTTTTACAGAATTGTTTTATGGTAATTCATGTTATTATAATGTTTTAAAAGAATACATGATTATGTTATTCACGTATTTGGAATGGGACAACCTAGAACTACATTATGAGATATGGGAGATAAAATATAAGTCTAATTAGTTCACCTATTCCTAATATTTTATATTTTCACTTTTTTGAAAAAATGTAATGTTATCCGTTTATTGATAGTATAAGTCATATTTAGGTTAATGTTTTTTATAATAATGTTGTTTCTCACTATAGGTGGATGTATGCATATTTGATTACCTTTTCTATACTTTTTATTGACATAACTGTAATGATCTATCATTCTATCTAATGATATGAAAAAATTTCATGAATGACTAATTCAACATAATTTAATTAAATAAAAAATTAAGTGGAAATTATTCAAGACATGAGAAATGGTGAGACTATACCAAATTAAAATAACTATTTATTATCATACACAAATTTTCAACTTTAGGGAATGGATATTAAAAACAAAAAAAAGTTATATTGGTACCTTCTTATTTGACGAATCATATGGTCCTCTAAATCATTGTAGATTTATGGCTTTCTCGTTGTGAATATTCTATAAACCTTGTTTTCCATCACTATTCATCAAATCAAAATGGTTAGATTTTTTCTTCATATCATTTTTTTCACTTCTCAATTATGTTCTCTTATGTGGAAACCAATGATGAGTTACGTTGGGTAACTGTTCTATTTATAACTTCTCTTTTTAAAATTAATTTTTAGTTATCATTTTTACAATGTGGGTTTATATGAAAGAAACATTCAAATATTAAACCTTTTATAACCCCAAATAATTTCTATGGTGAAGTTCATTTTAAGGGGGTCCAATTTAATACATAGATCTATTATGAGATAGATTATATTTATTTTATTTAATGTGTTGTGTTGTTTTCTACACCATGATTAGCTTGAACTAAATGCAACACTATATTAGCTTACATTATAAAGAACAGTATTCTTTCATTGTGTAACACACAATTTCAGGTTTTTTGATAGAATTCATTTTACAAAAGGAAAAGTATCAATTTTAACTTAATATTATAACCAATTCATTATAATTGAGGGTATTAATAATATTAACTTCATTTAAAAAAAATTTAAATGAAAATATGTGAGTTTATAAAATAATAAAATCACTATTTATGAATTATATTAGTTAAATTTATATTCATTATATTCACTTCTATGTTTTAAATTCAAATTATAGGTTCTTTATATATGACAAAAGATAAAATACAATTTTTTGGATAAAATAAATTTTTACCGCCTTTTGATAGAGAAACCTTTTAAAATATAATATTTAATAATTTTATCTGTTCTATTTGACATAAGAAACTTATTCTTTTTAAGAGGGACATAAAAATTTACAATGGTTGAAATTTTGGTATTTTTATGATTAAATTAATATTTTAATAAATAGTGAAAGATACTCCATTTTAATTTAAAACTTTATTTTCATATAATTAATTTATAGAGATATATTATAATTTTAATTGGGTTTATTGTTTAATTAGATTATATTATTGTTATTTAAACTAATTTTTTACATTGGATGTAATTTCCCATTTTAATTTGACATAAACACATGTCAATATGTTGATTTTTTTCACATCTTAAAAACCAGCATTCTAGTTTTGACAATGAGAAATAATTTTAAATTAGTTAATTAATCTTCTGGGTTTTTAATTTTAAAAAATTCATTCCATATTTTTAATCATAAGGTCCAAATTATGTAAATATGTACCTTTTACAATTGGGCATTATGAATAGTAACATCAGTAATTATTTTATTTACCACGATTAAAGAGAAATTTTGGTAAATCATATTAAAAATAAATCTATAATAATAAAAAACTATACTAACATGTGTCCTAATATTATTGTATGAGTCATGAGTGACCGAAAAAATCCTTAGTCTGAACGTTTTTCATTTGGAGCCACTTGGGTTTGGAAAGAGCACGATGTAATGGTTAATTTAATTTTAATGGGAATATGACCTTAAAATGTATCATTTTAATTCTAAAATAACAAGGTTGGTTTATATAATTGATTTATTTGACTATAAATATTAATTATAAATATAATACTATTTCCCAAATCATGGAATTTTACTCATAATTCTTATACACTATAAATAAATTTATTCATCACACAATGAGGATGGAATGAATACATTATTAATGAAAGATTCAAACAAATAATATTATAAATATTAAAATAAATGTAATTTGAAACTTTTCTTTCCAGAAAATAATATTAAAGAAGATTATAACATGTTATCTTTTATTTATTTTAGTTTTTTCGAATCAAACCAATTTTTATATCTTTAAATAAAATCAAATACTAAATAGTGTGAAAATTAAGATAAAAGAATTTTTAAAACAGATTCTATTTTATTAAATGATATAATAGTCATAAAAAACTAATATTTTGAAAATGGATAACATAATATTACAAATTTCATTAATTATCTTCTTTAGGTCTCTTGGAATTTTTTAGTAACAATATGACCATATATTGTTAGAATACAAGAAGACATTGTATGGGTTAATTTATTTAACTAAGGGTTAATTCCAAAGGATAAGGTTACATTTGTGACGTAAACTTGACTAAAACCTATTGGATGAGAGTATTTCTACCCATACTAATTTTATAATAGATATATATCACTTATTAGCTATTATAATTAGAATATTAATTTATAATAAAATAATATTTCAAGACATTCCTAATGTTCCCCTCCCCCCTCTAAAAAATGCCACCATATCTACCCACTTACTCACACATATCAATCCCATTGTATCATAAAAATTCTTCTCAAATAATCTCTCTATATACTTACCTTTCTTATATGGACCCCAATATCGGTAGAATGAAATCCTATGGATACCTTTTGTGTAAATCAAAAGGTGATACTCTAAAAAGAGATAATCGATTTATCATCTCTATTAAAATTATTTTCTTCATCTACTTTATCCTATTATGTTGTTTCCATAGTAAAATAATAAATAAATTATCTTCTAGATACCGAGATGTTATGATAATTATGGGACAACCTTATACCTCCTTTTATCGATCATACAAATAACAATATCATAATGCGTGTGTACGTATGACTTGTCTTCATGCCAAGGTGTAATTTTTTATTAAAAAATACATAATTTGGATGGGTATAATGGTGATTATAATGGATTTAAATAATAAATATAAATAGATAATAATTACCTATAATTAATATTCAATCCAATTATATACCATTTATCAATTAAGTTAATGATGTCACCCCTCGTGTGTATGTATGGCCTACCATCTCCACAATGTGATGCGATTCATTATATATAATCATTATTAAACCATGATTATATACATGAATGGAATGAATAAGTATAATATATGTTATAATAATATAATTATTAAATTTATATAACTATAACCAAATATGTGGAACATGAACTTATCCCACAAGACTTGCATATGTTCATCAAGTAGTTAATATCCAAATAACTAGTGACCGTTAAATGTTACTGACAAACAGAGCATAATATGATAATATATGATATTATAAAAATGTATCTGATTCTGGAATAATTAAATAAAATTATTTAAATCATTATAATGTGGGTACTTATACGTAAAAATTAAATAATACCTAAATTAAGGGTTAATTTTTCAATCTCATTTTTATCCGAGATTGTTTATATGTAAGTATTTACTGGGGTATAATTATCATCCACATACATGTTTCCTAAGTATGTTATAATATTTATATTCTCTTAAAAAAATTAATGTTAACATCACCCATTGGTGAATTTTTATTAAATGGTACAAAATGAATATTTTTTTATTATTCAATTTGATGTACTTTTTGACTTTTCCAGCAAAAGTGTGAGGAGAATGTTTTTTAACTTATATGGCATGAATGGATTATTACGCTTTCATAACTCCTTATTTCCATGAAGTTTATATTACTGGATTTATAGTGTATTTTCTATTAAATTTTTTCCCTTTAATATTTCATGGAATCTTTACAAAATAAAATGTTTTTAAGAAGAAAGGATATTTTCCCCAAGGCTTAATTCCATGTATTTTATCAAAATTATTTTCCATCAAAGATGAAATAAATTTATGTTTCTATCCAAGTTATTAATTTGATTGAATTGGGTTTATGAATGATTTATTTTTTTAAATAAATTTATATAATGTAGAATATTATGGAATTATGTTTATAAAACCAATTTTTTAGTTCATTGGGTTATGCTGCGGTGAATGGTTGATGTTTTTGTGGCACATGTAGGAATGATTTAATTATGAGATGGGTGGGACATATATATCCCTCTAATTCATTGGGTAGAGATTTATATCTGATGATATATACAGGACTATAATGACATGTAAATATAGTTTAGTGATAGAGGTATAGAATGGCATGTAAATGTAGTTCAGGAATAAATGGCTGGAACGACCAGTAAACCTGGTTTAGTAATGGACTTTTTCCACAGTGTCAGTCTTTGCAAAAATGACATGGATACTATGGAAATCATAATATGATATTTTTTGTTTTAAAAAACCTATGTTTTATGACATTTCTATTTAATAATGGTTAATGTTTCATTATGATCTATGGTTTATCTAATTCAAAGATTTATTTCAATACCAATTATTTTGATATTTAATGATTATGTTCATTTTTTTACATTTTTATGTTTATGGTTTGTTTTATGTCCACAATGTTTATCTTTACTGATCATTTGAACTCACCCTTTTTATGCATTGTTTTTGCTGGGATATAAATAAATGTTTTAGGTATGAAAAAAGGGGACATTTTTATTGGATATGTTCAATATCTTTCAACATGTTATTAGATAATGTTCCTTGTTTTGGAAGATAGTAAACTAATAATGTATTTGGAAATATATTTTTGTAATGTATTAAGTATTGTTCAAATTAAATGTAATGTCGATGTATATAAATATTGGTTTATTAGAGGTGAAGATAATATGTGCATGTTAGGGTTCCAGTTCTACTTTGAGATAGATGTTTTTGTAAAAAAATACCTTTTTCTTCACCGTAAAGTTGGTATGTATCTTGTTATTCTCCACTACCATCATTTTCATTTATATTCTTACTTATTTTTTGTAATATAATTATTTTTTAGTGTTATACTTATGGATTATAAATATTGTATGTTTAGATTTGGTTTATTTTTGTCAATTCAGTTGAGATTTAATATGATTGCTTCACTGATTTTTCTCCCAGTTTTGATTAGGGATATTTTTTGTGTGGGATGAATAGTACAGATTCGATAAATTACTTTTTTCTGTTATTACCTAATATTAAGTCTTCTTGGGATTGTTTATGAGAGGGGGGGTATATATATGTGAACCCAATCCTATTGTATAAAATATTTCTCTGCCCGAGCCAAGCTCTTCTATTTCTTACCCATGTTTTGATTTTTATTTCTACCTTCAACTCGTTTGAGAATGAAGAAGTTTTTTTCTCACATCTACATTTCTCGGGTAAAGTTTTAATTTTATTTTTCAATATATGTTACTTTACATAGATATAAATTGGGGAATATATATACATATATATACGTGTTTTCTTATATATATATTTTTGAGAAAATTTGAAAGTATGGAAAATTAGTTATTTTATTTTAGGCTTTATGAATATTATGATGCAACATAGAATTTCTTCTACACTACACTATTGAGTTTCAATGGATAAAATATCTATATTTATATATATGTGTGTGTGTGTTGGTATTTTTAACATTGAATAATTTATGTTCTTAAGGAAATGATAATATTTATACACGTCAAAACAATGATTTCACACTCATTAAATATGGATATTCTCATTTATGGATGTTTTTTCTAAAACATGAATTTAGTCTAAATGGATGAGTTTTATGAATTCAATATGTATATATATATATATAACTGGATGAAATTTTTATTATCATATAAATGTATTTTCGTTATTTTTATTTTCGTGTCTCCAAAAAAAATGTGCATCATGTCATCATGTTATAATAAAATTAGTGATGTCGCATATTCATATTAACATAGCCATGCGTTATTCATAACATTGATATATGCTGAATTTATAATAAATTCATGGTTCCAATTTAATTTCTATGGTTTGGTTATGAAAATAATAAGTTCAAGGATTTCATTGAAAGTGATTTATTTCAAATTATTATTTTATAATTTTATTTGGGGAACAAAATTAATTAATAATATTGTTTTTATAAAGGTCAATTATTTATAATATTAGAATATTTATTCCATGAATTAATGTATGAATTAATGATCAGTTGATGTACTGGTTTATGGACTGATTTGTGGTTTTATCCAAACTCACAAGTGTTATACATTTAATATTAATATGTTTATTTTTATATATTTTTTAATCAATATCTTAACATAGATGCATGTTTTCAAAATTAAAAACTCTAGTGAATGTTTATATAAATAAATCATGATTATTTTGTTTTAAAAAAATCTATAATTTAACATTTTAAATTATCTAGGTTAATGGTTAGTGAACCAATGTTTCGCTACATGGGTAGGCCTATGAAAACCATCTACATTTCACAAGTCCTTAGAATAGTTTTTTTTCAGAATCTTATGTATTGTTTTTCTAAAAACACTGGAATACGTTTAAAGATAATTTTCACATAAGTATTTTATACAGTGTTTAGTATTTTTAAAGAATATTTAATAAAAAATAATGTTCTAAACATATATTTTCAAAATTATTTTCAATATAATACTTCAAAAATATTTATCAATGATTTTAAAACCCCTTAATAGGCATATTTAATTCTCATCCCTTGTTTTAATTTTTTTTCACAGGTTCTGTAGAGTTTACATAAGGTGTTCGACTCACTTATAGAGTCAGCGCTTTGTAGGTTTCTGAAAATTTATCAATGAGAAGAAAATACTCCTACATGCTAGGTGAAGCAAAGAAATACAAATTAGATTGAAAATTTCCAAAAAAGTTCAACAAATAGTATTTTGCAAAGGAATCTCGCTTAGCCGTGTACTGATTACCATGAATGGTTTTTGAAAGGCATAAACATCAAACTAATTGGTACACAGAAGGCCTATGACGTGCTAGCATGTGAGGCGTTTTCCAATGATGAAGTAGTTTGCGATGAATATCCACCCGCGAACTGAAGCAGTCACTATCTGTTTTCACATGTGAGAATCTGAAGGAATTGTGCCACACATAACAACCTTGCGAACGATGTGGTTCATGGATGAGGATAATCCAACGGCGTACCGCACCTCTGAAAACCCTGGTTTACCATGTCTTCTACTGGTCAGGTTTCTTCCATGGGCTTCCAGAGAAGGTGTCGTGTGTACTATAGATACATATTCCTTGATTCTTTTTAAAAGGAACATAGTAGAAGAATGAGAGGAGGAGGAGTAAGAAGGCATGGGAGATAGCTATGGGATGGGTGAGAAGGTTACAAAGAACATAGAGGGTGCGGGAGAAATTTTACCCTCAACCAATGTTGTTCACGAGACTCCATCATGCCTTTGCAGTAGTTTTCAGTTTCCATCCCATGAAGAATAAGTAGTTTGTGGAACCCATCCCACGATCCATATGCATATATCAGTTCAAAAACTTCATACCCATGAACTCTATTCAGAATCTCCTCTGAAAAAACTAGAAAACAAATAATTTTTTTAATAAAAATTGTTCCCGAATGATGATATACTGAAGATGGTTCATGGATACCCATTTGGGGAAGACAGTATGCTGACTCCCTAATGTGGAAGATAGTTAACTGAAATTTCCTTTGCATACCATCACATGTGGTCATCTCCTCCATGTATCATCCTATGCAGACAGCTCTTATGCGGCCAGCTCTTACATGAGTTCTCAATGCATAAATTATTTCACTCCCACCGGTCCATACTACAGGGTCTTCCCCCCGCAACGCCACCCAGGCATACAACTCTTGAAACACCTATCACCTGCCTCCTATTCCAGGTCCACCATATCTCCATGGACAATAATAGCTGGAATGTTTCCTAAAATCCTTAACACTTCATTTCCATCCATCATACATTGTTTCTCTAGTGATTATAGATCCTCATAAATCTCCATGGCCATCAGAAGAGGATGTCCAATGTCCTACAAACATCATTGTTTGACCATGAACATCATTCCCCAATGGCACTACAGATGAAGCCTACCAGAAAACCATCAATCAAAGGCCAATTCATCCTTAGGTGAGTCCAATCCTACCTCTATATGACACAATGTATTCTATGCCCCATATCATTTCTCCTTATCGGATAATCTATACTGTCATTGTTTACACATTCATTCCCTCTCATGTTCGAGGCATGTCAGAACATCCCATCCTAATTATCCTTCAGTTAATAATGGATCCATCCCTCTATGATCCAAACTCTATGACCTTAAACTATGAGTTTTAATTATAATAACATGACATTAATCTTTACAGTATTCGTCCAAGCTATATGACATTAATATGTAGTATACTGCATGACTTTAGATCTTCATAAACATCCCCGTCCAACAGAAGTGGAAGGCCAGTTTCCAACGGTAACCTTTTTATAACTATGCATATCATGCCTCAGTGGATCTACATATGTTTCCTACAATACAGTTTTCAACCAAAAGAAAATTTGTCTTCATGAGAGTCATTTCCTACTTATTTTCGCCTCAATGGATTCCATGCCTCATGTCATTTATCCTTATCTTGGATCCTCCATAATCATATACCACTAGGCCATCGGAAATAGAAGGCCATTATCTTTGGGACACGATTGATTGACTATGCACATCATGCACTGGTGGTCCTACATATATCACCCACAAATAAGGTCTCCAGTCAAATGCATATGTATCTTCAGGAGAGTTCTTTCCTATCTCTGTACGCATAAAGGGCTTCCATTCTCCATGTCATTTCTCCTAATTTCGGATCCTCGATAATCATGTTTTATACATCAAAATATCAAAAAACTTATTATCCTCCAGATTATCATGGTTTGTATAGCCAGTGGTTCTCATTCCATGAACCTAAACTATAAGATAGAAAATTTTCCATTCCACATGAAGTTAAACTGTGATTCCATCATCCAAGCTATATGACATTAAACTGTAGTATACCTTATAGGATACTCTGGGGCCCTCCCACTGAGGCATGTCCCCAATCTTTTGATGGAGGACCGTGTGACATTTAATGGCATTTAACATGGAATTGTTCATCGATCCACACCCTCTCCCATGGTTTCCACAGCCTCATTGGCCTTGGCCTCTCCCTCCAACAACTATAGGGGAGCAGTTGTGTGCATTGTTGAATCGTTCACATACTCTTGTTTCTCTCAACAATCATGACTCACGTTTACATATATGTTTGTGAGGATTAAAACACTAGAAAAATTTCTAAACTATGATAACTCTGATTCAAAACCCAATATGGATACGTATGATGCCTGTTAGAATGCCTGATCTTAAATGGGTGCTCGTCCATGAAGGGTCCCTCCAACCGTGTCATTTCATATGGGCATCTTCCATGCATAATCCCCACACTTTCTGAACCACAATAACCCTTATTCCTAACCACATTAGGATATGTAAGATGTCTGTTAGAAGTACCAAGCTCAAATGGGTGCTTTCCTGGAAGGTTCCTTCAAACCATGTCCTGTTAAATGCGTAGCATCCATGCGTAATCCCCACATGTTCAAACTATGTGGGTTCTACTTCCTCTCCCAAGGTTACATAATACGACCTCCATAAGGTCCTAATCCCAACCTCAAGTCACCTTTTGTACCCCTAGATGACGATAGACTTTATAGTGCCTCATAATACTGCTAAGTCAGCATCACCTTTGTGGAATCAAAACACATGCATGCTTAAAATGATTCAGCAAACCAAGGGTATCCCATAGACACACACTTCGGGAATGAACCAAGGATTCATGAACATATGATCACAACATAAATATATAAGATAGTTCCAAAACAAACAATAATGTTCCCCTAGAAGGGTGAGGTGGGCCTGACCTCTTATCCTCTGAACCAATGGTGTCCTAAAGTTTTGTTGGCCAAATCATCAGGTGATGAGTGCCTACCTTTGGAAGGAAGGTCCATGAATCATGGATACCAGGGTTGTTCAGAATTTTTGGGTCCATGAAAAAACCCGTTGGAGAATATCTAAGAATCTTATATCCATGAATGACCAGTTTCATGAGTGATTGACCCCCACACCATCACCCATTGGGACTAATGGTTCCCCACAGGGTTAACTCAACCTTCAATAAAGGATAGTGATACTAAACGGGTCAATACAGAGGAATGGTATATTTACATTTCCACATCACCCAAAAATGTTCCACCTTGGAGGCGGAAAAAAATGGTGAACCCAATGGGAATAATTTACCCGGGTGGTGGTTCTACCCAAATGATAACAGAAAAATGGGCATTACATGTCGTAAGATTTTGATTGCCCTGGTGTGAACTAAACATGACAACTCGGAGGTGTAAAAAAAATGTTCAACCTGACGTGAATCCTTATCCAAGGGGGAAATTCTACGAAAATGATAAAATAAAAAAGGACCCAACACGTTGAACCATTCGGTTCACATCAATGTGTGAAAAAACATTCCATCTCAGAGGTGGAAAAAAATGGTGAACCCGATATAAATCCATAGCGAAGGTGGCAGTCTCACCCCATTTAGACCCCTTCACCCAGCAGTAAAAGTGAAGTGCAAGGGGGAAAATATGAATCTCAAAATATTCATTTGTTTAATGGAATGATACATTGATGATGTTTAGTGGTTTTTATGTCAAACATATATTACAGGTTCCCACAGAGTGACCTTCGATCGAAACGACATCCCGATGATCCATGAAGATGCATGCATTAGCGACCCCATAGGCGATCATGGCCTCAACAAACATAAAGACCCCTTCACCAGCCCAATGTCTTAAACAATGGGTGTCCAATAAGATGATCATCGAGTACCGCATAAATGGTACTCTCCCTATGATGGAGGCCGTAAGAAAAGCCCACCAGTATGCAAAGGATCTCCATATTCCTCTTCAGCCATTTCCAGTACCTTAGTACACGGCGTCCCCAATGGTCATCTCAAACATTTTTATGAGCTTATCCCTAAAATGTTACAATGACTACCTCCCTTACCTTAGTGGGGAAGATGAAGTCAGTCCTGATGACATAATCCCAACTGCATAGGGACCCTAACCATGGGCCACCGCCAGAGAGTGTCACTGCCGACACTGGACGACCATACCTCCTCCCACCAAGGAGAATATTATACCGGGGGCACCTTCCAATGTACAAGAGACTTGGGCCCCTCGGGAAACCCACCAATGGTGGAGACCATATATCCAGGTACACGCTATCACCATGGTTTCTGAGGAGAAGCTCTGCCAGACTAACTTGACGGAGTTCAACGAACAGACACATAACTATGTCTTCCCAACTCAATCCCACCACAAAAATAGGGTTGAACAACACGAGCACACACACATCTCTGTTAGTGCTCCCCGATCCCTCCATGTAGACACAGCATCAAGCTACTGGAAGATTCATATATCAGTCGTTGCACAACAAGATCGCCATCCGAGTAGGACGACACTCTGCTATACGTAGGAGAAAACAATTGTTTACGCATTTCAATCATATCATCTAAATAGAGTAGAAATAGGCTATACACAGGCAAAAATACCTAATGATGCATAGCAAGACCACTATCCAAATAGGGAGGTAGGAGAATATGAGTAGATTCAAATACTTGTGGCTGCATACAAATCATGTGAGACAAATTCAACGGCATGTGAGTAGATTAAAATCCACACCCATGAATATGAAGACCACAAGTCTAATATGGTGGAATCCTAAGTACGAATCATGTGGTATACTCGTTCCTCTGTCCCGACACAGGAGAACATCCATTATCTATTTGAAACTCATGGGAGACCAGAGCAGGCACAAACTCCTACCCCGACATCTGAATGGGCATGCATACCCGTTCCAGCCAAAGATATATCTCAAAACATTCTAGCCATTATGGAATATCATATGTCGATTCCATAATATATTATCAAAACATGACATGATATCATTTCATTGGTTTAAAAGGCTATCAATCAGTCCCATGACCCGATATCCTTGCACAGAATAGCTCACTCGCAAAATGAGTTATTTACTCCAGAGTTGTTATGTATTCATACTCTAGTCTAGGAAGGTCGACGACAATATATTGTGACGTTAGGACAAACAGATCGGGAACCAATACACTTTCCTACTGGGGGACACCAGTCCAATGTGGTGGCCACTCTAGAGGAAGGCATATATCCCTACCAAAACTCAATATTCTCATCGACGTGTCCAGATGACATCACAGGACCAAATGTGATAGGGACCTATATATGATTTTCATAACCATTATATGATAGCCTCGGTTACTTTCAAGAGTTCGCCCAAAATTGAAACACACCAAAGGAAACTGGAAAATAATGTTGACATACACGATCCTTCTCTACTATAAGTTGGGGTTCTCGAGGCCCTCAACCATATATCAACAAATGATAAAGACCATGTCATTCCATTACTAAATCAAGGATGTGGAAATAGTAGTTCTGAAGGTCGTCCCTGAAATGTCACTTCCATTATCTCTAAAGGACCACCATAGAAAACCAATGGGGGATTACATTATTGGTCACGAATGATCGATCATAAGAGCCTATGTTCTTGATGTGCGTAAGCGTTGGCCTCCTCTCGACATGATGATTAGGAAGCTAGAAGATCATCCCCTTGTTGACATCTGCCCCGATGGTCCTCCCTAGGGTATACATTGTAGATATGATTCTCCCTATACTTTCACATCAATTCATGATGATATACCTCACTATGATGATGGTCATTTCGAAGTCCCTCCCCTAAAAAATAGTTCTTTTGGAGGCCCTCCCCGAATTAACACTAAGAAACAAAAAGGCCCTCCCTTCATTTTAGTACATCCTAAAGGCCCTCGCCAGGACGTACACTACTGAGATTCTTTTTTCAGACAGATATCAAGTCTTGATGGTAGTCCTCAACATCATGATAGTCATTGTGAAGTCCCCTCCCGCAATGATAGTTGTTGTGTAGATCCTTCGCATAGTGAAGTCAAGCTGAAAAAAGGTCTTCCCCTTGCTACAGCATGCCCTTATGGTCCCCCCTAGGGTATACACTGACAATAAAATTCTCATGGTCAGGCATTATGTTGCAATAGTATCCCTCTCCATTACAACACCACTTTTGAAGGTCCTCCTTGCAACAAAAATTCATACTGGCAAGAAGGTCCTCCCCTCGCTTGAGAAAATATGAGAAAGCCCTCATATGCTGAGGCACTCAGAAATGAGTCCAAAACATCAGGTACTCTATTATAATGAGTGATATTCTTTCTCAACCAGAGGGTTTCTCGGGGCCACACTCATTTCTGATCCACCCTTACGACGTCCAGAATTTGATATGGCTCCCACTAGCCCAGTTGCAAGGAACAAAATCATTAAGAAGAAATCATGTTGGGCATATCAAGAAGAGGAGCCTCCACAAGAACAAAAAATGATATATTGCTTATAATAAGTCAACTATCTTGGGACAATATACCAGTGATGTATTGACCTATATCCACTTCCATGTTTGACATATCATGGTAATTGTCTAGGGAATGCATGCATCACATTCGCCTAAATATATGGAATACTATTTGAATACTGAAAGTAAAATGCCTACCCTACAAAGGGTATGTGGAACAAGACAAAAAAATAGGGGATATTTTCTATATGATGCAATTTGAAGCCCTCCCATCTGCATGGAATCCATGATCATAAAGGATAAAGAAGAAACGTGAACTAGCCCACCTCAACGCAATGCATTAATTTTGTCACCACTTTGGGAATGCCCCGAATGGAGTTCACATTCATGGATGGGTCGAAATGGAGCTTTAAACTTCACCCCACATCCCCTCTAGAATTCCCCAATGGAAATGACATCTACCAATTTCATCACCCAGAGGAATAAATAAAATGAAACCCAGACTTAGAGAAGATGGGATACACAACAAAAAACGACCCTTAAAATTTTCAAATGTGTCAGGTCAAAATAGATTAAGCCATCAAATAATATCTGATTCAGGTGACTAACAAAATCCAACATGCTTCCCACCTAAGGGAATCCAACCATCAAGTAGTTATCATGGCTTCAAAAGACCACAGACTCTGTGTAGGCCCAATGCCACACATCGCTTACACCTGTGTGGGAGTACGCGAAATTGAAAGGGTGGTAAAAGCGGCAGCTACTGCCGTGATCCTGAAACAACCCCATCCCCTACTGTTGGTGGCATTTTAAATCAATATTCCCCTATCAGACCTAAAATCTAGGTCGTATTGCATCGATAAGAGAATGGGAGCAACCCCTACCTTCTGTGCTAGGGGCATTTTTACCCCAAATCCCTAAAATGTGAACATCTGTCTGCCAATGTCTAGAAATAACAAAGGATAGGGGAGTTACCCATTCCACCCCTTCTTGTGGTTTTCACCCCCAGATACAAAGGTGCATTTTGGGGTCAGAACATGGCTTCCATCGGGTCAATCTCCATCAAAAATCCTGAAGAATACAACAAAATTGAAAGAGAAAAACAAATAAAGGGCACAAGAAGACTCCTTGACAATCGGCATTGGGTACACCACCCCCAATGCAGTATGCCTTGGTGAAATGGTGAGTGTTACTCCCACGGATCTCACACGAAATGAATGAGGAGATAGGAAGAAATGGAAAATGGTACCCTCTTAGAGGAATTCTAAAATGAGCATAATGGTGTACATACCTGAAAATAGAGGGTGTCCATAAATATGGGTTCCCCCTCATCCAATCCTGCATTACCTCCCTTGAGAAACTCAAACAATGAGAAAAATAATTTTAGGGTCATCTATGACCCACATCCTCTTCCACATGAGAGCGGGTCCCTCACCCTTGAGGAACGATTAGCCATGTAGGAGGAGTAAATGAAAGAGCACAGACGAATTAATGTCGAGATAGGTCGAGGGAGTTATCTGTCCACATGTGTTCCCTCTGTGAAATGTCAACGGGTGCTCAAAAAAGAGGTTCCCATTCCACAAGAACACATTCCAATGAATGAGGCCATGTTCAGAGGGCTGTGCAGCCAGGTTCTAGAAGGACATCAAGACATCCCCCATTGTGAAGGTAGCCGAAATACAATCGGGTAAATCCACAAATGAATCACCAAGCTGGGAATCCAACCAAAATTCCAGTTGTTCCGGCACGCCCAATCTTGTCTCCAACCACACCTGTTCAAGCTCAATCCCAACAAGATATGCATCAAGGGATATTAAACACCGTTGACCAGCTATCATCCCGACTAGATGCTATGGATGGGCGGCATGCTCCAAAACAACTAGAGTGAAAACTCTATCCTCAGTGGGTGAGAATTGTTTTGCCTCCACAAAACATTAGGAACCACGTGTTCCTAGTATTCAATGGATTGAGGTACCCAGAACATCATTTGATGCACTATGCCTCTTACAGTGACCCCATTATGGGAACTCCAGAATCACAAGAAACCATAAAAATAAGGCGCATAATACGAACCCCTCAAGGCTCAACTTTCATATGGTATACATGCCAGCCATCCAATTCAATTATAGGCTGGAAGGTCCTATGATGACAATTTCTCTTCATGTTCAGTTCGACACTTCCCAAGACCACGATCAGTGATCTCATGAACTGAAAGAAACAATAGAATTAGAGAGCTTTGTACTTCATTTCAATATGGAATGGCCTGTCATATTCCCTGAACCGGCCACTTCCACATGATGAGATTCTCTCCATGTGAAATGATAACATTCCGGATGAATTTTTAAGGCCACTCATCCTAGTGAAGTACTCCATTGGGTTTATAGGTTTCACTTCCATTTCCCAAAGGATTGAAGATTTCGTGCAAAGGACTATCCTTAAGTCCTAAATTGCCTAATCGCCCCCCTGGGAAAAGAACAGAAACAACTGAAGTGGCTTATGTCATGCTTAACCCACACCCGACACCAGCCCCAGTAGTGAGGCCCCCTCCAAACCATGTGAGACCACATGGATGCCATTAACCACCCCCACCTCGTCAAGATGAGAGATGATGTGATAAAAGATATCAGTGCAAAGAAACATGAAATATTGTTCATTCATTATAAGATTCCCATGTTTTTGGCTATTTCATAGCCACCATTAATTGGAAGCTTCTCCGGATTCCAGAGCCGTAGAGAGATGATGAAGTAGGGCTCGAAGACTGTCCAAATTACTATCCATATCAATGGATACTAGGACACACCATTAAAGAATTAGTTATTTTCAAGGATGTCCAGAAAAAGATGATGGATTCTAGGAAAGTCTTATTGGGAACACCGCTATCACAGGTAGAATATGTTTCCACCTCCGAATCAAGAGCTGAAGAAGATAAGAAAACAAGAGCTGTCAAATGGGAGAAAAAATTTTACAACTAGATGACCCTTATGGCCATCAACTGAGTCCACAAAATCCTCCATGAATAGTTGAAATAACCTATTGTTCCCCCAAAATCCCCCAATACAGCACAACCATCCTTCTTAGCCCCACAGTCTTCTAAAGGCCAGAATGGTAGAAATAAAGATCCTGAAGATGAGCTAGTAACAAATCCAAAGTCATTGTGGACACTTTCGTACTTCATACCAATAGAAATGGAACAGTGGAAACTACCCAACCAAATGGTACAATGGGAACCACACTACCAAATGGTACAACTGGAACTTCCCTACCAAACGGTACCACCAGAAGGAGGTAGTTAGACATGAATAATATTATATCAAAAACTTGTATTCGACTCTGTTAGTGTAATTCACTTGATGAACCCCTTCTCTAATGAAGAATATTTGCATGAACCCATATTCGACACGCCCAACCGGAGATATGGAGGAAGAGGCAGTAGATGTCGGAGGTTCCCTGGAAGGCAAGGTCGTGGATGGAGGCAAACTCTTAGCCACACCACAAGACAATCCATCAACATAGTGGAAACCCACGGAAGGATCCACTAGTAGATTCAATGAGAACTGGATTTATCCTTCTCCTGTATTAGAGAAAACCCAAGAGTAGTAATCTCATAATATCCATCAGGGGAAGAACATGCACGAAAATATACACGGTATACAGGTAGACCAGTCCGACCAAACGTGGAATGTACTACAACACCGCCGGCTCCTGTCACAATGGTTGGGTTGTCTACTTCCAAATCTCAAACCACTAAATCGTCTATAAAAGAGCAACCCCAAGCTGGGAAGTGATGAAATATAGGAAAATTATGATATTTTAAATTAGGTTTCTTTGGTACCAGCGATGTTGTCAATCCTGGATGTGTTGAGTTTGTCCACATATCATAGGAAAAAACTTATTAATTTCTGGCTAAGCCCCCCAGAGTTTTAGTCAGATATAGAAATGGCTAATGTATTATGAATGGAGACCATCCCCAAAGAATTTCACTCCATCATCTCCTTCATAGACAGGGATGAAGATGCTATCAGGAAAGGGAACACCAAACACTATATGTCTCTAAAAAGGTAAATGAAATTGATGATCCGAGGATATTTATCGACAATTTTTCTGGAGTTAACGTTCTCTCATGAAGGATGCTTAGTCAATTGGTATATGATAAAGAAAATATGATGCACTTCACTACAACTCTATTGGGATACAGAAAAAGTGAGAAGAAGACGTTGGGAAGAATCACGTTGAAAACTTGGCTCGAATATCTCTTATCAGATTCCAAGATCCTAGTAGTGTGCCAATGTATGATTTTCAAGGTTTTTAATGGAAGTCGTGGCTGCATCAGCATGATAATATTTCATCCCCATTCCATCAGTGCATCAAATATTTCATTTGATGGAAAAACAGGGTGTGTCACACTGATAAAACCCCACTTAAATTTTTTGAGTCTCACTACATCGACCCAGGGTTCTATGAGTCAGAAGATAAACATATTTCAAATGAAAAAATTGATTAGAACAATGCCACGAATGGATTGGAGATGGATTCTGATGACCCCTTCTAGTAGCATGGGTAGGAGTACATACTACCCATCAACCATGTTTAGTGCGTGAGTACAAGCCCGGATGTAGGCTCAGTTTTCTGCATGGTCTCTGTTATGACCATCGAGTCCAAGAATATTGAATAATGGGTTAAAACCCACGTTGTTAAAAAAATCAAAGACAAAGATGCTCCTATCCCATCTATGCGTTCTCAAACTAATCATGATGTACTCGCTAAAGAAAATGATGATTTAATTCCCAATATTTTAGAAGTTATCTAAAAAATACATTCCCCGTTAGAAAGAAACAATGATCAAGATGGGGATGAAGATGAAGAAGACCTCAAAGATTCCCCTCCAGCATTTGACGATGGGTTTTCCACCATCATCGAAAAATTTATGGAGATAAATCTGGGCACTGAAAGTGACCCACGATCCACTTTAATCAGTGTGTCTATGCCTCTTGAGGAACATGAGGCATATACCTCCTTCCTAATGAATAATTGAGATGTGATTTTCGGGAATTATAGAGAGATGTTGGGCCTCAACCTTGAAGTCACCAACCATCATCTGTGTTTACCAAAAGATCACCGGGGCTATAAACAGGTAGCCAGAAGGACCCACCTGATGCATAATTCCAAAATAGAGTCTATAGTCAGAAAACTGATCAAATCCAACTTTATATGAGAGGTCCAGTATCCGATTTGTCTGGCCAAAATAGTCTCTATCAAAAGGAAGACTGGACAAATCAAAATCGGCTTTGAATTTCGGGAACATAATCGGTATTGCCCAAATGATTACCACACGGTCCTGATCACATAATTTTTCAATGATGAAATAGCCGGATATGAATCCTTATCCTTCATGGAGGGCTATTTTAGATTCAATGAAATCCATATGGCCCAATGATATGAAGCAGTAGAAACATTTAGGGCCCTTTAGGGGGTGTTTTGTTATAAAGTCATTCCCTTCAGACTAAAGAATATCGGCACCACATATCAGTGCACCATGCATCGTATCATCTTGTTTTTTCTTTTGGGAAAATTCATTATGTTTTATATAGATGACCTGGTGGTTAAGTCACTATAGCATTCGAATTACCTGGCCGACCTTGAAACGGTCTCCAACAAATTGAGACAACACAATTTAATGATTAATCCCTTGATGTTCACCTTTGGAGTTACCTTGGGAAACTTTCGTGGCTTCATCATACACCATTAGGGCATAGTAGTCGATCCCAGAAGGCGAAATATATCCATAACATGCCCCATTTGACGGCCTCACTGAGCTGAAAGGCCTTAAGGGGCACCTTTCCTACTTTCATCACTTCATAACCATCCTAGCAGGTAAATGTTTACCTTTCACCAAGGTCATGAAGAAAGTACTTACATATAAAGGGGATGAATATTTTCCATAAGAATTTTACAAACTCAAAAGGTATCTCCTTAGAAAACCAGTGCATAGGAAATCAGTTGTGGGGAGACCACTCATTCTGTGCGAAGCTGCCTTGGAACGGTCCTTGGGTGCCTTCCTCACTCTGAAAAATGATGTCTGTGATGAGAAGAACATCTACCACCCTATCCAGATAATGATTGACATAGAAACACTATATTCAAATATTTAAAAGATCTTCTGGGCCTTAATATTTGTAGTTCAGAAGCTCATTCATTACCTGAAGTACCATGACGTTCACCTGATCTCTCGCTACAACCCGCATAAGTATATCCTCAACCATCCCATGCTAAATGGGTGCCTATCACAATGGGCACTCATCTTGCCACAGTTTGACATATGGTACGTTCCCTAGAAAGCCATAAAAAGTTACGCATTAGTAGAAATCCTTGCCAAGAATGCCTCGAGAGAGACGACACCATTGGATGTGGACCTTTTAGATGAATAATAATTTTCCGTTTACGAGATCCCCTAGATGTGGGAAATGTACTTCAACGGTGCTTCCTGAAGCCCGATATGGAAAATTATGGAGTATCAAAGATAAAAAAATTCTGGAAGAAGAGTATCAGGCCCCCATTACAGGCATAGAATTGGCACTCAGGTACATGATGAACACCTAAAAATAAAGGGTGATTTAGATCTAGTCATCAAATTGGTTTATAGTGACTATGCTATCAATAATGAAGTGTTGGTTCCCTTAATGAGCCTTGTTTGAGAACTAATGTCAGAATTCCCATTAGAACCAATATTGAATCATGTCCCCCAGTCATAGAATTCTCAAGCTGACGCTTTGGAAAATGTAGCCACAGCCATGGCCGATCCCGATCTAGATGAAATAATCATCAGAATTTCTCTCCGTAGAATGTTCATTCCATTCATCCAACAAAATTCAGTGTAAATTGATGAAATTAGCCCCATTCATGGGCCTTATGGTCACACAACTGGTTGAATGGAATCCATTAAAATTCTGTTTAGTGTGGGGAACTCCCACCAATTAGGTATTGAAGGGAACAAGTATGACGATAGGAAATCAATTTAACCATATACAATGGGGTGAACAAAGGGAAGGTTCTCTAAAAACGAGGACATGACAGAGTAATTGAATGGTACATTGAGGTAGAAGAGACCGATGCCATCATGAAATATTTTCATGCCTAATCACGAAGTTCACACCATTTAGAATCCAAGCACTCTCACCAATTCCGAAGGCTTGGGTCCCACCATGATACAGGATTGTGCCGTATTGACCATGAAGTTCCATTACTATCTCTTTCATGATAATTTTAAACAAAACTCCCCTTGATTTGCTTCATGATGCTAAATACTCCTGGCCATTCGTCGCTTGGGAAATGGATGTTGTGGGACCATATCTTCGTTCTACAACTAAAAAACTCAAGTTCATACTCATTGAAATTGACTTTGTTCTTAAACTGGATGAAGTCATACCCCTTATGGATGTTAGGGTGAAAAAATCATTAGCAATGTGAAGGAAAACATCATCACTAGAATAGGTGTCCCTCATACAATACTGATGGACAACGACCCCAACACCTACTCTGTTGTGCTGGATAAGTTGTACTAGGAAAATGAAATCTAGGCCAACTGGTCATCCTGCTACCATGTGGTGGACAATGGATAAATAGAGGTTTTCAACAAGAAATTGACCAACATAAGTCAATATATGTTTGATAAGGATAGGAAATCAAGTCCAGATAAGCTCTTTCACACATTTTGGGATTATCAGACCACAACCTGCTCCACCAATCAGGCAACCCCGTATTCATTAGTATATGGGGCATAGGTGGTGTTGCCCATTGAAATCTATGCTCCATCACATCAAGAGGATATTTTTGATCAAATTTTAGGAATGAGAAATCCTAGAGACGTTTTGATGAATTAGAGCAGTTAAACGGAAAAAGGATGCACACTCCACTTCATTTGGATATCTACCAAAATCGGATTGCACAAGCCTTCAAAAAAATGTTTTATCTTCGATCTTTCATCAATGAAAAAATTCTGTTACTCCACAGAACCCCGATGATACTAAGTAGGAAGTCTCTAATTCATGAGCCATAGTGTGAAGGACCATATTTCATACATCAAGTCTATTCCAATGGATAATTCACCTTGATATCAATTGATGGAAGTCTCATCACGGATCCCACAAATATGATTTTCTTGAAGAAATTCTTGGAATAAAAATGCTCCAATATCAGGGCCCAAACTCAATGACCCTAAACTATTAGTCATTACCATCCCCAAAATATGATGTCCAATCTATACGATGTTAAACTATGAGTTACAAACAAATTTCCCCATGTTTAGTTCCAATCTCTAAGACCTTAAACAATGAGCTATAAGTAACACACCCAATGCCAATATCTGAGCTCTAAAACATTAAGCAATGAGTCAAAAAAATTATAAAAGGGTGTGTCCAATCAATGTGATGGTCGAAACTCTACAACCCTAAACTTTGAGTCATAAAACATCACCCCATATCATGGTCTAAAATATAAGTCCTAAACCTACAACTTTAAAAAAAATGCCTCCATCACACCCCCTATATGCCCATATTAATAAAAGAAACCCTTATCAATCCTTGTTTCTCACAATGAGTACAGCTTCTGTGAGCCTTGGAATATTGATAGCAATTATCCTATAAAGGTCAAATATGGGATAACATGGAGGACCTGAAAGCCATGATGGGTTGAATAAAATTACCCCCACCCTTCGAACCAAGCCAAATTGGTATGGGATAAACACTAAACTACATTTGGATTGGTCCCTACCCTCACAAGATATGTAGTGATTCCTAGATCTTCGATCCCGACCCAGCCCAACTATCATAATCTATGGCTCCTTGTACATGAAAATGAAACTCTATAACCACTCCTTATTTCCCACATCGGGTATAACTCATGTGAGCATAGGATCAGTAGTATGGATTCTCATACACAAGTAAACTAATATGGGAGTATGGGAGGTCTGGAACCCATAGCAAGGAAAACAATGAGCATATGTGTGCCTAACACATCGATAAAACATTTTTAGGGAACACATAGAACAACATATGGCTTGATTCCTACCCTCGCAGAATACACAACGACTCTCAAATTCGACATCATGGCCTATCCGCCAGTAAAAATATCCCCCTTTCCCCCCCACACATGGGTCGGACCTATATGAAGCTCTAAGAAGGTCACAGTTAATTATAGTCTAGGTATTCTCACATTCCTAGGCATACCTTTCCTGTTTCTCACACTCCATACCTCTTGAAAACATGGATCCTCACAATCATCCAAGGACATCCGGGATGGAAGGAAAATTTCCAATGGACACCTTTGATTTACTATGCATATCAGGCCCTGATGTATCTTCATACGTCACCTGCAAAAATGGTTGTCAATCAAAGGAAAATTCGTCCCCAGGAGAGTCATCTCCTATCTCAGTACGCCAATGGCTTCCAAGCCCCATTTCTTCCCTCCTGATTCAAGTCACCCCCATGACTATGGTTTTCATCTTCTATCATCACTCACATATAAGGACTTCCAGAACACAATCACTATGATTATCATGAAACGTTTGAAGGCCGCTACGAGGCCAAAATTTTCCTCACCCCACAACGTTAAACTAAAAAGGAAAAAATAGTTCTCACCACACGATGTTAAACTGCAGGGCCAAAATCCTCCTCACCGCATGATGTTAATATCTGAGGTAAAAAATCATCCTCACCGCATGACAATAAACTGCAAGGCCAAAATCGTCCTAACCGCACGACATTAAACTACAAGGCCAAAATCATTTTCACTCCACGACGTGAAACTACAAGGCCAAATTCCTCATTACAATAGGAGGTCAAATTACAAGGCAAAAATATTCCTCACCACACGAGGTTAATATTCAAGGCCAAAATCATTATCACCATACAACGTTAAACTACAAGGTCTAAATAATCCTCACTGCACAATGTTAAACTACATGGCCAAAATCGTCTTCACCGCACAACATTAAAAATGCAAGTCCAAAATAATCATCACCCCATGACATTAAACTATAAGTCCAAAATCATCCACACCGCATGATGTTAAACTACAAGGTCAAAGTTTTCCTCAACACACGATGTTAAACTGCATGAACAAAAGCGTCATCACTGCATGTCATAAAATTGCAAGGCCAAAATAATCCTCACTATAGGATGTTAAGCTGCCAGGCGTAAAATTTCCTCACTACATGAGTTAAACTACATGCTAAAATCATCCTCACAGCATGAAAATAAACTACAATGCAAAAAACTTCCTCACAATATAATGTTAAACTGCATGTCTAAAATCATACTCATAGTACGACGTTAAGATACAAGGAAAAAATCAACATCACCTCATGACATTAAACTGTAAGTCCAAATTCATCCTCACTTCATGAAGCTAAACTGCAAGATAGTTTATTTAGCCTAAAAATTCACCCTAAAATTAAATTCACTATTCTTAGGTGGTAACCATGGAACCCTTGTTATCCCTAATTTCCCACAATGAGCTTAGTTCAAGAGAGCGTAGGGGTATTAGAATGAGATCCAACATATCATTGTGGAAAAACAGTCTGGGAAATTGGTCCTAGAAGCACAAAACTAAATTGAATGTCACGGTTCCCTCCCCCAAGTGGAACCCCGTGTCTTGTCTATGTGATGTTAAACCATCAGGTATCCCAATGATTGAACTAATACCTCACACTTCATATGGGTTAGACAAGCATAAGGGACACCATTCCATGAGTAAATCATATACCAAATGTTCCCAATATGTATCGGGGAACCCATTCTATATTCCAAACTCTGTGCTTTGAGTTATCTCGAATCCCCATAACCCTCCAAGGACATCTGAGTTGGAAGGCCAGGGTCCCATTGACACAATTGATTGACTATGTATATCATGCCAATGTGGCTCTGCATACATTTCCCACAACAATGGACATCAATCAAAGTCAAAATCACCCCCAGGAGAGTCCTCCCCTAGATCAGTATGCCCATTGAGTCCAAGCCACGTCCCATCCCTTTTGATTCAAGGACACTTAGAGTCATGGTTTATATATTCCTTCTTTTACAAATACTTTATATATTGGAACATATGGGCCCAATTCACCTCTGGTCTCTATTTAGGTTTCTAAAATATATCATGTCTACATGCGCAAAGTTGATCTGTGTCTAAAGGAAGTGTGCTACCACTCATTTCTAAGTTTCTCTGAAGATGTTACGTTAAAAATCCACATATTGTGACTAGGGGACCCATGGCTGAAAGTCACGCATCATGTTTAGAATGTTTTCAATCTATATAATACTTGAAGGATTTCAGAAATGGAAGGAAAATGCCCTAGGGGAATCTTTTCATGATGATGAATATCATTCCCCGGTGGATCTGCATACATCATCCACAAAAATGGATGTTAATCAAAGGAACTATCATCACTTAGAGACTCTTTTCCATCCTCCGTACTCTCAAATGAAATTCACATCTTGTCACCCCCCAGGAATTGGAAAACTTTTGAATGAAGGCTTATGTACCTCCTTCTTCCCAAGTGCCCCTGGCATAGAAAATGATCTTAACTGAACTGAAAAATTTCCAACTCTCCCGCACACAAGAAAAAAAATTTTGGGAATGATTTCCCACTCATGGCCAATATAAATGTTCCTAAGGTTCTCAGAGGACACCACTCAAGCCAATCACCCATTATGGCTCCCATCATCAAAACAAATTCAAGATGTTGAAAATACCACCAGGACATTGGAAATGGATGTCCAGTGTCCATGGGACACCTTGAATGGACTATTCATATCAAGACCCAATGGCTATGCATACATAGCCCAAAAAATGATCTTCAATAAAATGAAAATTCATCTCTAGGAGAGTCATATCTTACCAGTGAATTCCTATAACTGGCTCCTGATCCTCATGCAAGTCCATATTCCACAAGTCCAGGGTCATGAAAATTATCTATCATGTGTTTAAAGGATATTAGGACATTCCCGACTAGCGGTCTTGAGTTGGGCCCTATCCCGTTATGTTTGGCCAAAGCTATTTGACCTAAAACATCTATATCATGTTTGTTTCGTGGGACTGTGAACTGCAAGAGATGAAAAAAGGATATGTTATACTCTATAGATGGAAAATCCACTAAAGGAACCCCTAGGAAAAAGTCACGTATTGGTTCATTAAAAAATGAACAACAAAATATTGAGCTATCAGAAAATGAGTAATGTTTGATAGGTCGAAAACCCGCAAAAGGCAGCCTAAGAAAAATCCATGTTCTACCCGCTAGGCCGGTGTCAAATAGGATAAGGTAAAAATTATGGTAATAATGAAAAGGCATAAAAAATGTGAGGTATTCCATTCATCCTCAGCAATAGTCAAACAACGCTCATTGAGTCACTTGGCTCATGGAAAAAATTAGATCATTATCTGATCATTCATGTTTGGACTACTTCTACATTGTAATAACATCCTCTTTATACCCATCGAAGCCCATTCATATGGGTGGAATTTGTAGGGGCCTGAAAATATATCAATGTGAAGGAAAATACTCCATCATGATTTGAGAAGAAAATAAATACAAATTGGATTGAAATTTTGAGAATAATTTGAAGAAATAAAATTTTTCAAAGGAATCTGTATTAGACACGTATCGATTACTGAGAATGGTTTACAGATGGCTTAAACCGCAAACCATTTGGTACGTGGAAGGTCTATGACACTCTGGACCATGAGGGTTTGTCCATAGAATGAAGTAGTTCATGGTGAACTTCCACCCGCGAACTGAAGCTGCCACGAACGTTTTTTGCATGCGAGAATCCGAAGGATGTGCACCCCACATACCATCCCCACAAAAGATATAATTCATGGATGAGAAGAAGACAACAACCTACCACACCTCTTCAAACCCCATTTGATTGAGTCTTCCATAGGTTAGGTTTCCACCATGGGCTTCCAAAGACGTTTCCATGTGTACTGAAGATATAGATTCAATGATGCTCGATAAAAGGATCACAATAGAAGAAGGAGAGGAGGAAGAGAACAAAAGAAAGGGGGATAGATCTTGGACAGGAGAAAAGGGTATGAAGAACATAGAGGGAGTGTGAAAAATTTATCCCCAAACCAAATTAGTTCACAGAAATCCATCCCACATCCACAGTCGTTCACGGATCACATACTGCGAACAATAACAAGCTCACAAAACGCATCCCGCGAACCATATGTAGAAAACGCTTCTTTAAGGTCCTTCCTATAAACCGTATTCAGAAGCTCCTCCGAAACCAACAAGGGAACAAATAAAAAATATAATACAAACAGTTTTTGGATGCTGATATGCAGAATATGGGTTGTGGATTCCCATATAGGGAAAAGTGTACACAGAAGACCTTATGTGGAAGATTTTTCGTGGGAATCTCCACTACATACCCTCACACACGACCAACTCCTCCGCATATCATCCTAAGTGTCCAACTCCTATGTACCTAGCTCTTACATGATAGCACTATGAGGAAAATAGTTTGTGCCCTTCATTCCATACTGTTGGGGATACGCCCCCACACCCCCACTCAGGAATACACCTCCCATAATCCCTTTCACCTACTTTTTATGTGATGTTGACCCATATCTCCACAGAAAATAACAAATTGAATGTTACTTAAATTCCTAAACACATCCTTCCCACCCAACAAACTCATTATCTCTAGTGATTCTAGATCCTCATAAACCTCCATGGCCATTAGAATCAGAAGGCAAGGGTCATGTAGACACCATTGATTTACTTTGATCATATTACCCCACTGGCTCGACATATGAATCCTACAAGACAACCATTAATCAAAAAAATCATCCTATGGAGAGTCATTTCATATCTTTGTATGCCTCAATGGCATCCATGCCTCATATCATTTCTCCTGATTTGAGAATCCCTATATTCTAATTTTACACATTCCTTCCCTCACATGTTCAAAGCATGTAAGAAAATCACATCCGGATTATCCTGTAGTTAATAATGGCTCCTTACCTCCATAGTCCAAAATCTAGAACCATAGACAAAGAGTTATTGTCACAACCACATGAAATTAAAATTTAAGGTATTCATCTAAGCTATATGACATTAAACATTAGTATAATACATGATTTAGGATCTTCATAAACATCTCTGGTCATCAGAAGAAGAAGGCCAATGTCTTGCGGGAACCATTGTTTGACTATGCACATCATGCCCCGTTGTGTCTACATATGATTCATACAAGGTGACCGTAAACCGAAGGAAAATACTTCCTTTGGATAGTCCCTTCCTACCTCTGTATGCCTCAATGGATTCCATGATTTAGGCCATTTATCACAATCCAAAAACCTCCAGAATCATAAACCACCATGAAATCAGAAATATAAGTCCATTGTCCGGGGGACACTTTTGACAGACTAAACACATCATGCTCCGGTAGCTCTTCATATGTCTCCCACAAAGACGGTTGTCTGTCAAATGAAAATTAATCCTTAGGAGAGTCCTTTCCTATCTATGTATGCCTCAATGGATTACATTCCCCATGTTAGTTATCATGATGTGGGATCATCCATAAACAAGGTTTATAAATTCAAATATCCCAACATGATTTTCCCTGACATTATCAAGGTTTCTATAGAAATTTCCCCTCATCAAATAAACCTAAATAGAATGAACCCAAATTTTCCAATCCACATTATGTTAAACTGTGATACCATCATCCATGATAAATGTATTCAAACTGCATTATACCTCATATGATGCTCTAGGGACCTCCCACTGAGGTAAGTACCCAATATTCTGATGTAGGACTGTGTGACCTTGGTTTCCATTTCATAGGATAGGGTTCATCACCCTGCGCCCTCTCCCACAGTCTCCCCCACCAGTTTCACCATTGGATCTCACTCCACCACCAATAGGGGAGGTGGAATGTGCATTGTTGAATCTTTCACATCCTCGTGTTTCTCACAATGAGTATGAATCTCATGGGAATAGAGTTTTGTGATGATTACAACACTTGACATAGTTCTAAACTATGAGAACTCTGATAGGTGACCAAATCAAAATACATAGGACGCCTGTTAGAAGGCCCTAGCTCAAATGGTTTCCCATCCATGAAGGGTCCATCCAACCATGTCCCATCAAATGGAATGCTTCTATGTGTATTCCCTACACATTAGGAACTATGAAAACTCAGATTCCTGACCAAAATAGGATAAATAGAATGCATGTATGAAGTCCTGATCTAAAATGTGTTCCCATCCATGAAGGGTCCATCCAACCATGGCTCATCAAATGAGTAGCATCTATGCGTAAGCCCCACATATTTGAACTTTGTGGGTTCTGATTCCTCTCCCAAGGATATGTAGTATTCCCTCTTTGAGGGCCTGATCCCAATGTCATGTCACCTTTCATCCCCCCTTGATGACGATAAACATAAGAGCACCTCATAATAAAGTTATGTCTGCATCAGCTCTGTTGAATAAAAAAATATGCATGCTTACAATGATTTTTCAAACCAAGTGTATCCTGTTGAAACAATCTTCTGGAATGAACCATGGATTGAAGAACATATAGGGACTACATAAATCTATAAGAGAGTCCCAGAATGGGCAACAATACTACCCTGAAAGGGTGCAGTGAGCCTCACCTCCCAGCCTCTTGACCAATGTAGTCTTCAAGTTCCATTGGCCATATCATCAGCTGATGAGTGCCTACCTTTGTAATGTAAGTTAATGAATCATGGATACTAGGGCCGTTGGGAGTTCTTGGATACATGAATAAACCCATTGGGGACCATCCGAGGAAGTTATATCCAAGAAGGTAAAGTTACATGAGTGCTTGACACCACGCAATCACCTGTTGGGACCAATAGTTTACCGTAGGGTTAATTTGACCTTCATTAAAGGACAATGTCACTGAACGGGTCAAAAAAAGGGAAAGGTAAATTTCCATTTCCACACTGCCTGAAAATTCACACCTTGGAGGTGGAACACACATGAAGTGTCTTTCTATTCATTTTATTTTAATATTTTAAATCTCTAATATAATTCTATGGTGTGTCTATTATCCATAGCATATATTATAAAAAGTTCCTCATTTGTGTAAAATTCTATTAAATTTTTTAGTTTCTTTTAAAAAATAAAATTTCACAACCTACATTACCACTGGAACCTGGTAACTGGGGTAGGGTCGTTATACGGATACAATGGATTGAAATGAGAATCATTGAAATGGAGTGATGAAAAGTTCAAATGGATTCCAAAATTCATTAAATTATCCCATCATGGCTTAGAGAACATTGATTTTGGTACATTATTTTGAACAAAGGTCAAACCCATATCCCAAGGGAAGTGACATCTTGGATGATGAGTGATGGATGATGTTGTTGATGACGACCACCTGAGGAAGATAAATATTGGGTGAGGGACTAAGATTCTTTATAATTTTACTTCATGCAATTAGGATGTTTTTAATTTTATTTCAACGTCGTACAATGAGGAAAACATTGTACAATTAATCATCTAGTGGCCAGGATGCATCCTAATGTTGAATGTAAATTGATGAGGAAGTGGATTGTGTGGGACTTATGTGTTGTGTGGATCATAATTTCTTCCTCATGTGGGGACATGGCGGTATCTTATGTCAATCACATAAGGTATAATCTTAGTTTAACATCGTGGAAAATGTATGTAGGGAACTAATGTGAATGATAAGCTCACTTCCATGAAAGTGATGGGAAAGGATGGTAGCACAATAGGGATACCCACACCAAGAAATGGAATATGGGGAGGAATGTATGCGGTAACAAAGGAGAGCTACCCAAAGTGAATGGAAGGGCCTTGGATGAACCCTGATGCAATATAGAATATCCTTGAGAGATACTAAACATTGTTTAAAGACATTATGTTTAGACATGGGTTTTTTACTTAATTTATAGTCATAGTGTTCGTACCATTGGTTTCCATGAAGTGTTAGGCATATAATAAAATTGTACCAACATGATGTCAAGTATGTTTTGGTAAGGTCTGTGTTGCAAAAAAAATGTTATGGGTAGGTTTAGAATATATTAAGGTCAAACATCTTGGACCATGAAACCTGACGTAGTAGAAGATTGATGCAGATATGGGGCTACCCTCTTAGACTGTAGTATCAAATCTTCTCATACATTGATTTGAGGCATCCCTAACTCAATAGTGATAAGGCTATAGTTTAACGGCATGTGTTAAGTAAATATGTATATATTCAAGTCATATTTTTTATACAAGGCATCATGGTTCAATACAGGGTAGGATCATATCTTATTTATAGCATTTCTGGCCTTTTTTTAGATCAGACTACAGTTTAACATCATGAACTAAGGTTGTTACATACCATATCAACCTATGAGGGTATGTAGACCTAGTGATGGGTCACGGTAACTGAATAGGTATTATTTTTAAATGATTACATATAATTTAAAAATTATTATTTAGGTTAACATTTAGGTTTACTTGGATATAGAAGGTCTATGTGTCACTACTAATATCATAAGGATGAAAATCAATTAGCACGTAGTTCTTGGGGGAGGTACACATATTTTGTGAACATACAGTCTGAATCATGGGAAGAGAGAGGTTTCACATATGGTAATGTGGTGTAAGAGTTAAAATTTTATGTGTATGAGGTCCAAGGAGGATATGCACCACATGAAGCAATCCTGAAGCTGGGAGAACACTGTTTAAGATTATATGGCCTTGACCCTCGAAAATAGATTACAGTCATGTTTTTTGGAATATATAATTGTTTGTTATATGTTTACGCATGTGATGAGAATGAGATAAAACCCTATGTGAATGTGGGAAAAGAGTATCATGTAACAAATAGGTATCTGGAATAAAATGACACATAGGTAAGTTTCATAATTCATAGACCATAGAGGGGCTCTTTGTAAATGTTCATAGCAATTGGGCCAAGGAATGGATCTTAATTTATGGTCAATGATTTTGGACTATAGGGTCCACATCTCTCTTGGAGATATTTTGTATGGTGGAATAAGAATCCCAATATGAACGAGTACCAAGGAGGCCCAAATTTTCACCACTTATACTAGGGATACTCGCACACCATTTATATTCATGATGATTGTAATAAAAGAGGTTACTCTAATCTCCTACTATTTGGAACATTTGGGTCTTCTTAAATGGGACATGTAGTGTGGAGGGATGAAAAATATGATGTGAATGAGGTCCAAGGAGGCCCAATGCGACACCACATATTACTAGACAAACTAGAATATATATTAAATTCATGATTCTTGGACTTTCACTATTATTTTATGGTCATAGATTTTGGACAATATGATCATTTTTGTAGGTCAACCACATTTGTGTATACCCAACCATACTCATAATTCTACATGATTCGTGATTAGTGTGGAGAAAAAGTAATGGAGGGTGGATATCCCTAACACATTGATGTGTAAAATAGGATGAAGGAGATACCATGATGATAATTTCCTAGTGACATCGACCAGCCTACCCAATGCACAAAAATGAATAGAGGGGTGATGTAATGGGTGTTGTAATTCCACAATGTTATAGGGTGGTGGAAAGGAGAAAAATTGAGGCTTTTCAGATCATGATAAGGGGTTGACCGATGGGTTGGGATTACGTGGTAGCCATGTCTGAAAAATAGGGACCACAATCACACCATCCAAATGGGGTGATAAAATGCATTATCAATTATTGATAATTTTCAAAACATAGGAACTTCCATTTTTTTCCATATATTCATCAAGATGTTGTCCTATTAAGGGTGTTGAGACTTATAAAGACACCATCGCCTATATGGGGAACATTTGGATATGAAGGATGATGGACATCCAAATTGAGAAAGAATATATGTATAAAAATGGATTACAGAAATATTCTTGTGGGATTCAACATTCTTCATTCCACACCAGAATGTATTCCATAATGACATTGAGGTGTTTCAGGATGTAGGATTCAAAATCGGGTATTGAAAATGGTTTAAGTTCATACTCTGTGGTTAATGTCTATTAGTTTTTGGTCTTAAATCTTAGACCATGAACTCTTAATTTTTTGTCATATTGTTTGGACCATAAGTGGGTAATTGGTTAAAAGGGACAAGTGTATCGTGAAAGCGTGACAAAATCAACATGAATGGTGACCAAGGAGGACCACTACCACAAAAAACATTCATAATAAAGATCACATGTAGATTAAGTTCATCATTCTTAGACAAACAATGTCTTATTAGTTTATGGTTTTAATGCTAATACCATTATCAGGTAAAGGGACAATGTGTATTGATGAAATTGTGGTTCTTCCTAGATATGAGAAGTCAAAGCATCGCTATATATCCCATAAGGATGGGAATAATTCCGCATATAGTTCTATAATATCGCACAAAAGGTTTACTATTGTATGGCCTATACCATGATAGATAGTTTAAAATCATGTTTCTTGGAATGAAGGGGAATGTTCACTCCAATTGTATATATATGGAACATAATAGGTAAAATCTGATGTGAATAGAGACAAGGAGGATCACATCCCACATGCACACCCTACAAGAATTGAAGATAGTTTATGGTCATAAATCCTATATAGTAGTGGGGATCAAGAGTCCATGGGGTTTATGATTTTGTGGTTGGGTCCGAATATGAGAAGTATGGAAGTCACTAAATATCCCAAAATGATGGGAATCAGGCAACATGTTTTTATCAAACATGTAATCATAACATACCTTCACCGGTAGGGGTGACTCTCTAAAATGATGGAATTAAGGAATCCCTCAATTATTATTAGGCATACCTTGTTTAGAGAATGGGTAATGTTTTTAACCATCCAATACATTTTTTAAGATGCATCCCAATTCTAGATGTGGTAAAAGCACATTTTAACACCATGTGCTATGTACATTTTCTCATCTTATGTTTATCATATAGGGAATACATGAACAATACATGGTATAGTCATCTCCAAATAAGATGCATACTGGACATGTATGGGGTAAGACTATAGTGTAACATCATGTGATGTGGACATTTTCTCATAGTTTATGTCCCTAGAGTTCAAATCATGGTGGGGGGGTATCTCAAATGTGTATGTGTAGGGTGATTTCATGAAAAAATCAATGTGAATGAAGAACAGGGAGGAAACAATACATATAACCATCCTAATAAAACACACATATAGTTTAATGTCATATGATAGGGACATGGACACATAGTTTAACATCATATGATGAGTAAAATGATTGATAAATAGTTTAATTTTATTCATCTAGGACATTTTTCTACATATGAAAATTACTACTTGAAACACTAGGCCTTTGTTTGATGTTAGACACACTCCTCCACCATTTTTCTCATAGTGTAAATACCATTAGAATAGAAATGTGAATTATGTAACGTTATTCCCACTTTGGAACCATATTTGGTGGCATCATGGTAGGTATCGTCGTCATTCTGAGATCCAACACCATATCACTACAGATGTAGGACAAAATGAATACCATCTTATTGGACAAACACCATCTATCTGATTTTAGTACTTCTCCATATTATGAATGTACTGAAATCTATTATATTTTATGTCATCCAGCTCAACAAGAATGAATTACTCTATTTTTTATGGTGTCTTTTGGTTTTAGATAGCTATTATCGGAATTGTTATCTAAAACTCAAAATAAAAGACAATCTCTCATCCATACACTATGGAATATGGAATCACCTAGGGTGAATTATGTGTTATCATCCTATAAGCCTATATGGGGTTGGGATGATTGTATGACCAACTCTTCTTGTTCTAGTCCATTTTTTTAATAATGTTATTTAGGGTCTTTTTCAATGCCTCGATCTATCCATTTCCATGTGCATGATAGTGTTATGTATGATTTGACTAGATATTGTACTTGTCCTACAATATCTTCAGCCCAGAAGCCCAAAAGCTACTAATGTTGTCTGTGTGAATGGCGTGAGGGAATATGAATTGATGGACGATGTGGGAGATCACAAATTTTACCAAAAATCAGGTCATGAATTCCTTAATTGTAATAACCTCTTCCTACATGGAATATTGTTCTATTGTAGTTAGAATGAACCATAACAAGGGAGTTGTCTCTGGAAGATACATGCCTACAAAATCGAGTACCCTTAACAAAAATTGACATGATTATATAGTGGGGTGAAGGAGATCTGGTGGTCGATGCACAATGTATTCATGGACCTGACACACATGGAACCTGTTTGCATAATCAATGTAGTAGTGGACCATGGTGGTCTAGAATGGGCCTAACCTTTTAATGTAGTGGATGTGAATCAATACTGATTTATGGGGATGACAAGACCTTGCATGAATTTCCTAAATAACCTGGGTAATTTCATCTTCATGGTTGGAATATGTGATAATTACATTAAATCCAACCCTATAGAGAGTCTACTCGAGGTTGGGAGTGATCTGGAAGGTAAACTATACTGCAGACTGATTGATTCACTCATGCTCGGCTGGATCCGGCAGGATTAAACCATGACAGAGGTACTCAAAAAAATTAATTTCCCAATCAATGGTTTTATCCACTATGGGGGGGGGGGGTCTAGGGGGTCCTGATCTGGAAGCATCATTGGTTATATGGTTCACATATTCCTTATAATCAACATCTAGAATGAATGGAGTGATGAATCTTTAATGTTCCACATGAATGAACATGTATTTCCTGTCAGTATTTGCATGAGAGGTGGCTAGAAAATCCAAGGCGTCGACTCAACCATTATCTGAAAGAGGGACACGAGCCACTCTTGGACGATAAGGGAATTGGGACATTAGAAAGAGAGTTATCTCTAGTAGGGGCATGCCATATAGCTTTATGACGATGTTGACACCATTGATTTGTATGATTACTATCTCATAATCTCCCATCACACACAAATATGTGACATCAATCTCGAAGCACAATTCAATATCAGAAAAGATAGATAGATGCATTTATTCATCAATGTTGTAGCCTCCTGAAAACCGAAATGGGTATGTAATGGGGCCTATGTTGGGGTGATGAAGGTCACCCATGTACCTAATCTATTGGGCATGGGTTCATTGATCCTTCTTCCTTTGCGATCTATGGGGAACCATCAAAATTAATCTACCAATAGTTCATAGTCTTGTCCACTAAGAGGATAACCTTATATGATAAATCAACATCCAAGGGAGGTTCATCAGTGGCTGGATGGAATTCCCAAAATATCGTTAATACATAACCGCTGATGACATTGTTTGTAATGAACCTAATATTGAAATGTTAAAAGATCACTACCCATCATGCTAGTCATCCCACTAATATGGGTCGATTCAAGATTTATTTTTTCATGTACACACTTGAAATCAGTTGTATATTGTGATACTATAGATAATGTTTCAACTTCTTCATCATAAAAACCCATGTAAGATAACTATTCTCGATAGTGGAGTATCTTGTCATAGTACCAAGGATCATGTGACCGAGATAAAATAATATATTCTCTATACCATTATTTTTATTCTAGGAATGAAGGGAAATAAGGGACCATTATAGAGGGTTCACAAAAATGGATTGAGGTTCCCTGAGATAATTTTCATTAGAATCAACAGTTGTATTATATACATAATTATTTCCTGAAAATATATTGGTCGCTCTTCATCCCACAGGTATAAATTGTCTTTCTTCATTATCCTAGAAAAGGGCTTATACATTCTAGACATATTTGAGAAGAAGAGTCATATTTAGTATATGTATACTAAGTGGAATTTAATATCCAAATGGTTGTTTGGGGGAGGAATATGGTTGATGGAATTGATCTTTTATGGGTAAATCTTGATGCCTCTTTATATAACAATGAATCCCAGAGACTACCTAGAGGTGACCCAGAAGGCTATCTTCAAGGGGTTCAGCCTAAAATTTTCAGAGTGAACGAAGCTGAACTCTTTCTCAAAGTATCGAGATGGTCCTAAAACTTCTAATATATGACCCCCACATCATCCACACTGAATTCCGTTAGTGAATAGAGGATTGGTTAGAATTTGATGTTCATGGATAGGTGACAAGTGGATCTTGAAAAACCTCACGACAAATTGGAAAAAATGTTATTAGAATTTCCAATTAGACACTGTTAATATAGTATACTTATCATAATCAGGTCCATATGGATCTGATTGTACCTAGAGTATCCATCAATGATAGAGATATCTTGGAAACTTTTTGTGGCATCGATCAAAATGAATGTAACTAGAAGTGGAAATTCATCCTTCAGACAATGGAAGTCGAGGTCCTAGATCTGGATACACACCCTGATCTACTTTTTATTCTTCCTTATATAAATGATATAGCTAACACTTGGGTTACTATAAATCTCTGATTAAGTTAGATTTAATATGCTTATCAACATCATCATCAACCATGACACCTTCAATGGGGTGAATCTTTCTAGGAGGCTGCATGAAACCCTGATGAATCACCAGGTGTAAGAACCCAGATCTTGATTTCAGGTGTTTTTTAAGAAAGTGGTTGAATTTGGAAAATATTGGAGTACACGCCATGTACTCTTGAGTACATGTTGTGTACCCAGTTCTTCTCGGTAGCCATGTACTGTCTGTGTGATGGTCGAGTACATAGTCCTGTGGGCCGCCTAAAGTAGGGGCATGTTGAGGCAAGTACATGGTGTTTAAATAAAATCAACATGCCATGTATTTTTCGTTTTATTTGATTAATCATATTGGGGATGTGTATTATATCTAGAACTCCATCTTCTTCTCATCTCTTGTACACGAGATCGACGTTCACCTGATTATCTTCAAGCATCTCCAATTCCTCCATTCGAGCTCCGATTGTGGTGCTGCCAAGTTTGTTGGATTCCCACCGATGATTTCTCCTTTTCCCTTGAGAATATCTTCCTAATTTATCTTATATAACTATTTATCTATGGTTGAATTAATTTTACCTTTTTGTTTATCTACTACAATCTAAGAAGATTCAAGGGGTGACATTATAGAGTTTTCATTTTACAATGTTGGGTAGGTGGTTTGATTCCTTTCAGAGTTTGTATTTTAGTTCTATATTCATATGTTTCGATTAACCAATGTTTGGGTATTTCATGTTAATTAATTTAACAATATTAACATCTTAGTTATATTTATAGATAGAATAAGTGATTTTGTTGATGTATATTATGCTAAATAACATTTTTAGGGGACACCCCATGGGTGAGTTTCCTTGTTTGAATGTTTATGACTGTTTGGGTCATGTTTCCTATGAGGAAGAATGTGTTTCCTTTATTTTCGTGATAGGTTGGAATTTATTTCTTAATTTCATATTTTTAAATTCTTGTGTTATGCATTATAGATGCTTAGTCTCCTAGAAGTTGAGATTAATTTTGGATTCTGGATATCCTTTATGAATGATTCTATTATACAAGGCTATGAGAACCTGGTGTAATTAGACCATAGGTGGAATTGACCTTGAAGGTTTCCCCAGAGAATCTGTTATTTACATTGTGAGACCATAGAGGGGATTGATAGTGAGTTCTCCCAAATAGTGTCTATAGTATACTTTCACATGACCACAAGAAGAATAGAAGTTGAGTGATTCCTCAGAGAGTCTGTAGTTTACCATTAAAACACTACATGGGAAATTGATGGTGTGTGCTTCCTTAGAGAATCTTTTTTTGTGAGGCTAAATGTGTTAGACTGTGTGATCTTTCCCAGAGGGTCGTTTAATCATTATTGATTTGATGATATGTTGAACCATTGGGGTTAGACTATGAGAACATTCCCAGATTGTTTTTGTGAATTATTGGTTGATTGTGATGAGTCTGTCAAGCCAAAGCGCAAACTTGGACTCGGTCTAACATGTTTGTTAGATGGTATTATTAGACATTTGTTTTTCTATTACATAGGGGATATAATTTTTAGGACATATCTGAGGGTTTCATTATTCAATTGTATAAAGAATTAATAAATGGAAATTAATGTAATTGGAAATAGTAGGACTGTTTACTTTTGAGAACATCCTTGTTTATAACATATTTTAAAAATTGCATGTTATATATATACACTGAATGTTTGGTAAAAATATTTTGTTGGTTTCCTACTGCGATTCATCTCACACCTTTTTTGGGTCATTTTTTTGGGCCCAAAAAGATTATATGGTAGTAGGTATAGATTTGGGAAAGCACCCATAATTATCAGGTAATTGATTACTATTGGAGAGTGAGAGCTTGGGACCATGTTGAGGCTTGCGACGCTGTTGAAGTTTAATGTTTTAAATACAATCTTTTTAGTATTTTATTTCCTTTATTATAACTTCTTTGTAAGAATTCCTAGTTACATGTGAAAATCATCATTTATTTATATATTTTTCAATTTTTTATACTAGCTGTCTTCTACTGATTAATTTTTCGTATGATATTACTTCTTGTGCTACTGTTTACTTTTTGTTTCCATTGTGTTACTCTACCATTGTGCACCTATGTTTTCCCACTATCACACCCAAGGCCCTCATTGAAATATTGTAGCCTTTGGAATTTTGCGGAATGCGTTGGAGTCTGTGTGACCCATCAGGTATAGGGCACTTTAGGGCAGAACCCAAATCCAAGATGTTACACAGTGGTATCTGAGGAGGTTTTATTTTCTACATTGTCTAACTATTTGGATCCCATTGACAGGGAAAGGGAGGAATATGTAGTTGGTAATAAGTTGTGCATGGGAATAGCTAACCCATGTACTAGGAAAACCAATTTACCTCAAATATTGTAAATTTTCTGGTTTTAACAATTATTACAGTTGATTTGATTTCACTGTTGGGTGACACACTTTGTAACATCCCCAAATGATAAAGGGTTAAATGACTAAATGATATGACTCATGTCAACAAGGTGCACCTTCCTTTTCGAGAGCCTACCTGGTTAAAACTCCACAGTTAAGTGTGCATGTCCTGGAGTAGTGATCAAGATGGGTGACCTTTTGGGAAGTTTCCCAGGGTGTGTGTGAGTGAGGAAAAAGCACACTGGAAAGGACATGTGTTGGCCTCTGGGGAGATTCATTAGTCAGACGACCCGTTCGGGCACATGGGTGAGACCTGGGGTGGGCCCCACGTGTTTGCGGGGAAACTGGTGGTACCTGGTGGTCCAGGACCCGACGACCATGTTAAGGCGGGGTGGCTGTGCTGTCACCGGGACCCGGTTGTCACATTTGGTATCAGAGGAGGAACCCAAGCTTATGTGCGCGGTGCACTGCCTAGGTTGAGATGTAGGGCCCACAACGAGGGCGTTGTGCTCTAAAGGGGGGGGGGGGTGATTGTAACATCCCCAAATGATAAAGGGTTAAATGACTAAATGATATGACTCATGTCAACAATGTGCAACTTCCTTTTCGGGAGCCTACCTGGTTAGAACTCCACAGTTAAGCGTTCTTGGGATGGAGTAGTGATCAGGATGGGTGACCTTTTGGGAATTTTCCCAGGGTGCATGTGAGTGAGGACAAAGCACACTGGAGAGGAAAAGTGTTGGCCTGTGGGGACTGTCATTAGTCATATGACCCGTTCGGGCACGTGGGTGAGACCTGGGGTGGGCCCCACGTGTCTACGGGGAAACTGGTGGTACCTGGTGGGCCCGGACCCGACGGCCATGTTAAGGCGGGGTGGTTGTGCTGTCACCGGGACCCGGTTGTCACATTAATTGTCACCCCTGGTCATCATTTAGAGGTACGACTTTAATTTTTTAAATTTTTATTTCATGAGTTTAAATTGCCGGTTTATTTAATTGCTTGGTTGAAGTGTGGACTGAATCGAGAAAGGGCTTCCGCAGTGGCACTGATAGATGCGTGTTGGCCTTACATCGCTTGGTGTGCGCGCAAGGCACGAGCAAGCTGGATAAAATTTATTGTAAGTGCGCGTTGATAAGTGCGCGTTGTCTTCACATCGCTCGGCACGTGGTGCCGATGCTCGAACATTAAATAACCGGATAAATTTTTATTATGGTTTTATTGGTTATTATTGTATTATGATTATTATATTATTGTTATTATTATATTATTATTATTTTTATTATTATCTTTATAATTATTATGATATTATTATTATTGAAAATATATTATTATTACTATTATTATTATTATTATGTGATTATTATTAATAAGATTATGATTATTAGTATTACTATTAATATTATTATTTCTTATATTATTATGATAGTAATATTATTAATTTATTTTAATTTTTTCAACTCTCCCCCCATACGTAACCCTAGTCGCCGCCACCCCCCCTTCTCCTATTTTTATTTCTTTTCATTTCTTTTATTTTTCTTCCTTCTCCCCCACGTCTCCCCCTCCTTATCTTCTTCTTGTCTCCCTCATTCCTCTCCTTTATCTGCTCGGCCTCACCCTCACGCCGCACCTCATGCTCACCCTGCACCCGCACCTTCCGTCGGACCACCTCTCCACCTCGGACCCCTCGCTGCTTGGTCTTTCCTCCCCACTCGGCCGCACCCATACCTGCCTCGCGCCACCCCTCTCCATCCCAGCCGGCTCACATCTCCCCTTCTTCTTCCCATTTTTCTTCTTCCTTCTCTTCCCCAGCCGGCGCTCTCTCCCTCTCCTCTGCTGCGCCACTCCTGCACTCCGCGCCTCCCCTCTCCCGCTGTCCCACGTCGGACCAGCCACCTGCACCACACCAGACCACCCTGCCTCTCTCTTCCTCTTCCGCCCAGCCAGCGCACCCCCCTACCCCTCTCCTTATCTTCTTCTTCTTCTCTTCTCCTTCTTCTTTTTTTTCTTCCTCCTCCTCCGCTCCACTGGACAGCGCTACTGCGCCCATCACATGTTCGGCCGCCTTCCTCCTCCCCTCTCTGCCGTGCTGCCCCCCCTCTCATCCTCCTCTTCTTTTTTCTTCTTTTTTTATCTTCTTCTTCTTTTCTTCCTCTCCTTCCTTCTTCTTCCTCCGCACCCCCCCCCCTCCAGCGGCCCGAGCCCCCTCCTGCTCACCATCGCCTGAGCTCCCTTGGCTGGCCGCATGTGGTCGGCGCCCCTCCGCTCAGCCAAACAGGTTTGTCTTGTTTATTTTAATTTATTCTATTATTTTATTTTACTTAATAAGTTATTAACGTTTATTATAATTATTATTATTTGAACATTATTATTATAGTATTATTATTTTATTATTATTGTTATTATCTCAATATTATAATTACTATTATGTTATTGTTATTAGCGTAATTATTATTATTACTATTATGATATTATTATTATTATTAAATTATTGTATTGTTATTGTTAAAATATTTTTATTATTAAGATTACTATGATTATTATTATTATTCTATTGTTATTATTTTTATGTTATTAACATTACTATTATTATTTTTGTTATTATTACTAATAAAACTATTATGTTAACATTGTCATTGAACCTGTTGAACGATCTGCTTTTTTAGGACCTATTTGACAGCTCAGTACGGTGCGACCGTGGTGCAACAGAAGTTCTGCGGCGTGTCTTTTTCCGTTCCGGTTTGAGGTAGGTGATTCCACACTCAATTATCATCTGGCGATCTTTTGTATGTTGGATTAATTTTTCAGAAACCTGCTAATTAGATTCAAAGCTGAAAAATTAGTTTTGATTACTTTTTTTAAAATGTGTGTCTAATTTTCCAGTAGTATATTTATGTGATACAAGTCCATTTTTTTATTGTGAAAACTTTATTTGGCTGTTTATCATTATTTTTAAATTGTGCAGCGTGTGAGTTAGAAAGTGCGGATGATGCAGTTTGGGTTTTGGCGTGTCAGAATATGTTTTATTATATAAAGGGGTTTTGAGTGACTTTTTAACCGTTAAATTGTTTTTGCGACTTGTTTGAAAAACTGTTCAATAATTTTTCCTAGTGGTTTTCTTAATTAACAAAGTGGTTTCGTTAAGTTGTGTGTCTAGTTTAATTTAAAGCGTAAGCAGTGTGGTTTATGTTTTTAAAAAGAAAAGTTTTGGTGTGTGTGTGTTTTTCAAAGGGTATATCAGTGTGCATGTGACCCATTTGGATCTAAGTGCTAATGTGACATGTTATGTGAACTTTGATCATTGGGTGAGCACAAGGAGGGAAGCCGGGGTATTAGGTGGGGAGACTAGGACTAGTGAGCTAGTGTTCTGGAGATGACCCGACGCGGTTTCACTGGCAGGTTTGACGATTTCAACAGTAACTAAATATATGATATCTGAGGGTCGTGGCCTTCTATGCCACGTGTTCTGAGGGTTGTGGCCTTCTAAGCCACGTTATCTGAGGGTCGTGGCCACCTAAGCCATGTTTCACCGAGACACGACGTTCTAGGGTCCCACATGATCTTGTATCCCTTTTGGGCCTTTCCCATCCTTTGGTGCTACCGGTTACTTTGCGTGCACAATGATACGGGACTTGTCACTAAAATTATTACCCTAATGTGTTTATCTTGAACTTAATTTCCTTTAAAACGTTTTATAAAAACCATTTCTTTTGCACTTCTTTCTCTATTTATTTAGCATTGCAAATGGTTTGTATTTTGATAGTTGTGCATGGAATCTTTTCTTGGTGATATCCTGCTGGGCGATTGCTCACACCCTACATACACCCTTGGGTGTAAGTAGATTTGTTTACTTCTGATACAGGTAAGGGTCCAGATTTTGGGAGCAGTGGTTCAGGTTGTTAGCAGGACTACCTACGTGGCGTTTTGGTGGTGGCTTAGAGTCGGTGTCCTCGCACTGGGCGACAGTCCTTAGGTTGGTTTTTGGTCACCTTGTTTTTAGTCTCATGTGGGTTTTGAATACTTGTGACTCAAAAACCTGTTTTAGTTAAATTCACTTCTGGATATAACTTTTAATTTTGTTTGGTTGATTTCTTTATATTTGTTCACTCGGGTAAACCGTTCCCAAAGTTTATTTTGATACTCGGGCACTTGTGCCAGCCCGTGGGGATCAGGAAGGCCCTTCGGGCCTTGCCGCGGGCCGGGTCGGGCGTCGGTTCGGATGGCGACCCGATTCGGTTCGTGAAAAAATGGTATCAGAGGAGGTTAGTTGGTGGTTTGTGTTATTTTGGATGAGTTGGATTATACAGGAGTTGGGTCTGTTGGGGCTCATAATTCATGATCCGAGTAGGGTGTCTAGCCAGCACGCCTCGTGACAGATACTAAGTCACCATGGGATGTCAGGGTGTGTGTTTCACTTATTTTCTAGGTGGGACGTGCAGGCTGCAGACTGTACGTGGACACCAGGCAAGAAAAGTAAAGCTTTTACATGGAGTCGTTTTTGCATGTTGGGTTTATTGATGAATATTTATCTTGTTGGGAATTTTTTTCCCTTTTTGTTGATGGTTTTCTTTCTTGATTGATCCCCTTTTGCAGTAAGATGCCTCACCGGAGAGCTCCCATGCACCCACGGGAGGAAGCTGGAGAGAGTTCTCCTGCGCCGCTTGATCAGAGATTGGTAGAGGTGATGGTCCGAGCCGTTCAGGATTTGGGACAAGGGGAGACTCCTACCCCCTCCCCTATTCCAGCTAGAGGGGAAGAATTTGGATCCATGAAGGATAGAGCTCAGGAGTTTCTGAGGAGCAAACCTCCTTCTTTCCGAGGTGGTTCAGATCCTCAGGAGGCCGAGAGGTGGCATGAAAAGATAGAACTCATGTTCAATTTCCTTGACACGCCTCAAGAAGTTAGGGTGAAGTGCGCCTCGTTCCAGGTGGAGGGTTCCAGTCGCAAATGGTGGGAATCAGTGGTCCAGGCTGGGAAACATGAGCACATGAGCTGTAAAGATTTCAAGGGTATCTTCAATGAGTAGTATTGTCCAGAGTTCGTAGCCTATGCTAGATCTCGGGTGTTTATGGAGCTTTCACAGGGGAATCAGACAGAGATGGAGTATGCGAATCGCTTTTCTGAACTGGTACGGTACGCACCTGTAGACGCCGGAAAAGTCCGTTGCTCCCAAACGAAGCTCCGGATGCGGAAAGCGAAGTGATATTTGGAGTCGGAAGAACGTTTCGGAGGGCCCGGAGGCCTTGCGCGGAATTTTAGAGGCCCGCGCGCAAAGGTGATGTTCCGCGCGCAAACCCCCCGGGATGCGCGCAATGCGCCGGTCCGGCGCGCAATTTTGCACGCCGCGGGTCCGCGCGACTCCCTTGCGCGCGCCGCGCCCGATTCCGCGCCCGCGAGAAGAATTTCGCGCTCGCACCCTGGATTCCGCGCCCGGGGTTGCCTATAAATACAAGGCGACCCCCAACATTTTAAAGGTGGCTGGAAGTTGAAACGTCTCTCGTGCGCGCAATTCAACCCCTTCCGCGCGCAATGACGAACTTCAGGTAACCTCCTTTCTTTCGCGCAAGAAAGCCTCGGGGTCCGCCTTCGCGCGCAATCCCCGCTGGCTCCTTTCATTTGAATAAAAACCACCCTAAGGCCTTTGCGCGCAAAAGAACCCGCTTGCGCGCAATTGCCCCCGGGGTGCGCGCAATCCGGCCTGATTGCGCGCACCCCCCCTCTTTCAAGTGGCCATTCATTAGAGAATGAGCCGTTGCCCCCGCGCGCTATCCGAAGCCCGGTGCGCGCAATCCCAACCTTCCGCGCGCAAAGGCGCTGGCCCAATTGCGCGCCAGCCGCCCCGATTGCGCGCCGGCCCGCAGTATTGCGCGCAAAGCTTCCTTTTTGCGCGCAATCTGCCAGGGTCGTCCCCCTTGACCCCCTGAGGGTACCCGTCTGCGTGGCGCCCGATGATCCTCATCCTGGGCGCCCGGACCGTGCGCTGTCTTCCCGTGCAGCCTACCAGGCTCGTGCGAAGTGACGCGGACCCATCGTCCGGCAACCTATGCCCAGCATGACGTTAAACTGCGCATTCGTCCCGCATGACGTTAAACTGTGCATACGTCCAGCATGACGTTAAACTGCATATTCGTCCCGCATGACGTTAAACTGCGCATACGTCCAGCATGACGTTAAACTGCATATTCGTCCAGCATGACGTTAAACTGCCCATCCGTCCAAGCTGCACGACGTTAAACTGCCTAGCCCCCATCGTCCGCGCTGCAGGACGTTAAACTGCCAAGTGATTCGTCCTCAACACATGACGTTAAACTGTACTTCGTCCGGCAAGACGTTAAACCGTCCGCCTCGTCCTCAACACATGACGTTAAACTGTACTTCGTCCGGCAAGACGTTAAACCGTCCGCTTCGTCCTCAACACACGACGTTAAACTGTACTTCGTCTGGCAAGACGTTAAACCGTCTGCAACCTGATCCCGTGCTCTGCACGCAGGGTCTCCCCCGGTTTGGACGTGGCCCCCACCCGCTCGTCTCTGCAGGGATGTCGGGATTGTCCCCCTTTTGGGACGATTTAATGGGAGTGGCTTTTCCCTACGGGGGCAGGGTATTACAAACCCCTAGTTTCTCGTGGGAGGCTGCACATGTGTATCTCCATTGCGCCTCCCCACGGCCGAAGCCAGTAGAGGGTCTGACTGGGATCGAGGTGTCTTCCGCTTTTGGTCCAAGTCCCTTCCAACTGAGTTTTGCCGCAACCGGGCTGCCCCAAGTGCGTAAGTCCTGACAGAATGAACTACGTGGACTTTGATCCCTGTCTTCTATACAGGGTACGTAGGAAGCCTCCCTGAGGTCCAAGCCCACCACCTGGTCGTCCCGGTCGTATTTACGTCGGTTCGTCCATCAGTGGACCCCTCCAGGGTCCACGCTTGCGTTGATTCACCTATGAATCCGCCCCTGTGGGAGACTGCCCGTGTGTATCTCCGCGGTGCCTCCCCACAGCCCCCTTTTTCCATTCTCCTTTTATCGTCCAGCATGACGTGAAACTGTGATCCACCCGGCCGTTCCATCCCCCTCTGTGCGAGGTGGTTCGGTTCAATCCTCCGCCCGGCGGCCTAGACCTCTTCGTGAGTCGGCTTGCCGACGTCCAGCATGACGTTAAACTGTATGCCCGAACTACGTTGACTTTGATCCGTGTTAACGCGCGGTACGTAGGAAGCCCCTCTGGGGTCCAAGCTCTTTACTCCATCATCCATCCTGATCCTTACCCGGGCCGCCACATCCCGGTGGGGTCATGCCACTTCACTCCACTCCACGTTACTTGGGAAGCCGCCCATGTGCTGGCCCCAGCGTCGGAGGTTCCCCGCAAGGGGTTCCGTCATCTGATCCACTTTTCGTGTTGATCGGTCCGATGCCGTCCCCGCTGGACGTTAAACTCGCGGCATACCCCGTGTTAAACACGGGAAGCTGAGGAAAACCTCAGGTGACGCAGTTCCCCGCACCTAGTACGGGATGCCTCAGGCCATTATGCCTTCGAGAAGCCCTATTAGGGACGGAAGACAGATGTGCAGAGCCGCAGTGTTACGACACGCCCCCAGCACCCAGAGCCACCCGGCCTTCTCACCGCAGGTTGCTGCCCCGCCCAGACTCCTTGGAACGTCCGGGCGGAAGCAGCGTAATTAACCGGTGTCCATGAAGATATGGCGCCGGGAACGAGATTCACGAACATTCTTAAGTCTATGAGGGAGACCCGGATTAGGCGACAAGTTCCGAGGAGACGTCCAAGGAAGGAGGAGCCGACATCCCATCATCCCGGTTTCGATCAAGGAGCAGACGCCCCTGAATAAGGGACGGATGCCGCCCGCCCTTGGAAAGCGGGACTGCGGGACCACAAGCCGCGCGCCCATCCCCTCGGGTTGACGGGTGCACGCGCGAACGCGTCCTGGCGGAACAGCGTAACCCGACGCACATCCGCACCGAAACAGAAAAATGGTGAACCCGACGTGAATCTCTTCTCCTCGACATGAAGACCGATGGCTTTCAGAGGTGTTGGAAGACCGGCATGTTGCCCGGCCAAGCATTCAGTCTTACCCGCCAGGGGCTGGGGAAGTGAAATCGGGCACTCCGTCTCGCAACGTCGAGGGCCTGGGTTCCCCCCACGGAAGGCGTCGTGGCGCTAATGGTCGGTTGTCGATTCCTTTTTTCCTGTCAGTGTTAATGGGTCTTTCTCCCTGCTTTCAGAAATTAGGTCGCCCGATCCAGTGCCCGATCGCCACCCGCCCACTGGCGCAGGGACAGGGGAAACACCGACGCGGCTACTCCGCGCGGTCCCGCCCGTTCCGTAGCCGTCCCAGCAGCCGCAATTGCGGGACGACCACGCCCTCTCTCCCCCTCGGAGGTCATCCAGAGAAGGGTGATCAACACCCTGGTGCGGAGATACGAGGAAGAGGGAGTCATCCCCACTAGGGAAATGGCTCGCCTGGACCTTGAGGAGGCTGCGCCTCGCCACCACCGCCGCCCCCGAGGGCCGCGCAGGGAGGCACCGCTGCCTACCTCAACGTCCAACCGCTTCGGGAGCTTATCCCCGGAACGCTCTGACAGTTCCCTTCCCTACGCGGATGAGGTGGGAGATGCCCAGGATCACCCTATCCGAGGTCCGCTCCAGGGATCCACGATAAGGGCTCCCGCCAGGCCACGACGACATCGCCGCCAGGCCCCTCAAGTCGAGGAACAGGCTCTCCACCTGCCCGCGCCGCTCATCCCGACTCGTCTGTCTCGACGCCAACGTCGGGAACGAGCGGAAGAGGATGCCCACCTTGGGGCTCTAGCAACAGCGGCCGCATTGGCCCGAGCCACTGCTGGCTCCAGTCGCCAGGCCTCTGCGCATCCTGAGCAGGGGAACTCCTATGCCCGACCTGGATCGAGGCCCCGACCGCCCCAAAGGCAGGTTGGGTTGACTCTCCCGGTTGCTGGCACTGGTAGTAGCCACCGCGGACCACCTCGCGGTAGCGCTATTCACCGGCAGGATCTACTCTGTGTGGCCGATCCAGGAGGCATGGGTCATCCCACCTTCCGATCCCGGCCCGGAGGCCTGCCCGGAATCATCTCTCCCCGCGTCCCCTTTGATATCTGTCCCGGTGCCCCTCGCACCTTGGTTCCCAGTCCTCTTGGCCCCAGCACCAGTGCGGCCGGAGGACGCCAGGACAGAGATCAGCCCTGCCCCGAAGAACCACCCAGGGGCAGGAAGGCAAGGCGTCGACGCCGAGGGAAGAATGTTACGGAATTCCGGACAGAGATCCGACCGGTTTGCTTCTCTGACTCAGAGGCGGAGTACGATTCGGCGACAGAGCCCCTTCCCCAATCCCGCCAGTCAAGGGCAGGGGTAGGAATGCGGCACGTCAGCCTCGTGCTCCCCGAGAGCGAGATCGATGTGATCCCCGCTTCTCTCCGAAGGTATATCCGGAGTAACGAGGGCCTGGTAGACCCCCAAGGATCAAGCTTGCGGTTGGTACCGGCCCCTCCGGAAGTGCCTTCCGCCCCGATCAGAGAAGCCGGAGATTTTTTCTGGGGATCGACGGTCGAACCACGATCTGGTGCACCCTCGGCGAGCACCGATGCTACGGCAGGATGTTCGCTCGCCGGCCCGTCCTATCGTGGTGTGGTAGCTGGGGCACCGCCACCCTCAGGGGGAGGCCCGGGATATGGAGGCCAATCGGCCTGCTCGCCGTATTCGCCGCCGGCCAGCCCGTCGGCCCGACGGCCCGCCTCGGCACCACTACCAGTTCCCCGTCCGTTCCCAGCCATGGAAGAGGACCAAGGAGATCTGGGTCCCGAGTTTGAATCGTGGAGCTTCTGGACCGTCCTTGCAGAGGGCCACTTCCCTGAGAAGTTTTGGCCAGTCGCAGGACCAGGCTTTGATGCACCCGAATCGCTCACCCCGGATGAGTTCGAATGCTTCCGCCGAACTCTCCGGGAGACTCACTCCCGTCTTCACTGCCTACAAATGCCATACCCCGGGAGTCAAGCGCACCTGGAGGATATTGGTGAGCAGTGCCGTCAAATTGACCTGGCCATGCTCCCCGCGGTTCGGCACCCCGGGTCATTTGGGCACCACGAGGCCCTCCAACAACGATGCGTCGAGTGTTTTCAAGTACTCCGCAAAGTTATCGAGGAAGCCACTCCCCACGTGTATATCCGTGGATGGGGGCAGTACGCTGCCCTACGCTTCAGTGTGATCCGCCGACAGCCCGATTCGTTGGGTGGCCCTTAGGGTATATCCCCAGGGACAGGAACGGTCAATATGGCTGACCTGTCGGGAGAGGGGAACGACTTGGAACTTCTCGACGGGGGCTTCCCCCCCGAAGACAAGCCGTCGTCAGACCCTTCAGTGAGAGTTACTCGTCATCAGAGGAACCTCCTGGGGCTCCCCGCGCCCACTGAAGCACTGACGTTGAGCCGAAACGTCAGCAAAGGAAAAGAGCACAGCGAGGCTATAAGGCCCGCCGACCCATCTGCCTCCATGCGGAGGGCAGAGGAGGATCCCGAGAAGGCTACGCTACGTCAGCAGCTCGCCGAACAGAAGAGGCTGGTTGACCAGCTCCTCGCCGAGCGCGCTGCAGAACGGCGGCCTGACTACGGTGATCCCAGGCCAGGACAGCAGGGACCGGAACAACCACCCCTCGATGAGACTCTCCCGGGCAACCGTGATTACGCCGTGTTCGCCGACAGGAGAGAGGCCATTGCCTACGGCAAGAGGGCGCGGTATGTTTCGCCACACCCTCCCGAGCGGCGTGACTACCTGAGAGATCCCGCTCGGATTCCTCCCGCTGCCCCAAGGGCCGCTCCGCCCGCCATCCCACGAGCTGCCGAGTTCGACGACCCGGTCGACGACCCGATTGAAGGGCCATGCAATGCGCTCGTGGTTAGAGATCCTCGCCAGGACTGGAACCCATGTCCGGACGATCCGATGGCGGCACTCATTGCCCGCTTGGAAGCCTTGGAGACTCGGCAGGTGGCGATCCCACCGGACGGCAAGCCCTACCCAGCATGGGTGGATGATATGCCGGCGCCTCCGGGATTCGGGAATCCCACTTTCGCCCCCTTCAACGGGACTGGAGATCCGCCACAGCATTTAGCCCACTTCAACTCGAGGTGCGGGCCTATGTTGGGGACTCCGGCGCAGCAGGAGGCCGCTAAGCTTCGCTGCTTTGTTCAGACACTGGAAGGGCCAGCATTTGTCTGGTACAGCCAGCTCCCCGTCGGGTCGGTAACCAGCTGGGAGGACCTCCGTAGACAGTTCCTCTACCAGTTCAGTTCCACGACCCGGAAGACGAGTATCGCAGACCTCTTCAAGTGCAAGCAGAGGCCTGATGAGCGAGTCGCGGACTTCGTCGCCCGATGGAAGGGTCTCACGTATTCCCTTGACATGCCATTCACTCAGGAGCAGTTGCTGACAATGTGCGTCGGGAACGTCAAGACCGAGCTGGTCCCTTCCCTGATTACTCAGAACTACCCCGGAGGGTTCAGGGACTTCTCAGACAAAGCTCAACGTCTTGAGGAAGCCCTGCAACAGGCCAGCCAGGCACGCCCGCTGCCTCCTATGATTCCTGCAAGGAGAGCCAGCAGGGCTGAGCCCGCTGCTGTGGCCCAGATAGAGGCTCCCAGGCCGTTGGAGCTGCTGCCGGTGAGGCCAGCTCCACAGCCTCACAGGAATCCGCCTCCACGGGCTCAGTTCCCGGCCCAGCAACGGCAGCCTCAGAACCGGCCGGCCCCTCCGCGTAATGTACCGCCACAACCTAGGTGAGATAATCAGGGTCCACCTCCTCGGCAGGCCCCTCCAGCCCCTCGTCAAGACCGCGCTCCCAGGGGCCCGCGACACCTGACGTACTCATTCCATGAGGATCAGGTCCCCGGTTATTTCCGGAGCGCCCTGGAGCAGAGGATTGTGCGACTGCCTGAGTGTTGGAAGCCAGAGGAGGCACATCTCACGGATAACCCCCGCTACTGCCCCTACCATCGAGCCATGGGGCACACCATCCAGCGGTGCTATGTGTTCAAGGACTGGCTCCAAGACCAGATTAACAACAATGTAATCAGGTTGGGCCCAGCTCCAGCACAAGTGGCGGGCGTATTCGTGGGATCAGATGACGATAGTGGCAACGAGGACGAATGGCAGCTGGTCTCCAACCGCGGATCCCAGAAGTACAATAACTGGATGGCCCGCAAGACGACCATTCGCGCCCAGGGAATCATCCGTGCGCGCTTGAATCAGCCTGAGCCCCCAGAATCTGCGGGTGCTGCTTCGGCGTCGTCGTCCCAGCCTGCCTCCTCCAAGAAGAGCAAACGGCGGCAGCGCAAGAAGGAAGAGCGCGCCCCGCCAGTTCCGCCACTATCCCGTACTCTCGGCGATTTCATGCCCCCGGAGATGGGGGTCCCTCCTCGGATCCGCCCGGTGATGGATGACTCGTCCGATGACGGTATTGGGTACGCTTCGGTTAACACCGTCGAGCTGGTAAATCCCTTTTCGGTTCCCGACGTTGAAGAACACCAGGTGGACCTTCCTAGTGTCCCCGGTCGTCGCCACCGTCGGAAGAACCGCAGTAGCAGGAGTCGCCGGGGCACAGTCGTTGGTACCTCCAGCCAGGCCGTGCACGCCACTGAGACTAGGCAGCAGGCTCAAGATCGAGCTCAACGTGCGCAGGCTCCCCATCCGGGGATGACGGATTCGCCTCCGCCACTGTTTGTGGTGTGGGACCAGGCAGAACCGCCTCAGCCGCGTCGCGACCAGCTCCGCCCTGCCACAAGTCCATCCCGGCCTCCTGACTCCAGTACGGTGACCATTTCCCGGACTGCGACCAGTGAACAGCGAGATGCGCCAAGTACCAGTCGGCCGCCGATCCAACCGGTAAGGCCCGTCATGCCACCAACCGCAGAGCAATCTCCTGCAACCAGGAGCTCGCGCTTGGCCAAAAAGTATGATGTCCTGAAGCACTTGGCCGACATCCCAGCAAGGCTCTCCATCCTTGAGGCTCTGCGCATGTCATCTGAGATGCGCGAGGCACTCGCTGAAGCCCTGAAGAGCCCCCCTCCAGTTTGAGACAGAGGTTGCGGCTGCAGAGGCCTTTCACGCCGAAACGGTCGAGGACGCCGAATGTCAGGCAGTTATCTCGTTCTCTGGTAAGGATGAAGACCCTCCTATACAGGGACACATTCGTCCGCTGTATGTCACTGGCCAGTTCAATGGCCTGGAAGTCCGGCGTTGTCTTGTCGACACGGGGTCCGGGATTAACCTGATTCCAACTCGGACGCTCCGGAGATTGGGGTTGTCTGAGGATGACTTGATTCCCTCCGACCTCAGGATCCAGGGGTACGACCGCACCGAGCAAACCCCGGTCGGCAAGATACGTTTGAAGACCCAGTTCGGTGACTTGGTTGCCAACACCGAATTCATGGTAGTCTCTCAGGACACTGCGTATAACGCATTGATGGGCAGGCCATGGCTCCACCTTCACGCGGCGGTTCCCTCGTCATACCACCAATGCCTCAAATACTCCCTTAATGGTCGAGTAGGCGTGCTTCAAGGAGATGCCTCTCTTTTTGCCTCATGTGAAGCCCGCTATCTGGACGCGGACTATTACAAGAGCAAGGATAAGCAGATCCTGGCAGGTGAGGTTGAGCCTGTCGCTGTTGAAAGCGATCCCTGGGCAGGTCTGGATGACGCTTACGTCCTCCCGATTCACCGGTTGGACGTCGCCATGGTCTTGACGGTCCGCGAGTCTCCTGATGAGATGACCGCGACCGCCCGCGCCAGCACCAGTGGCCCAGCAGGACCTGGTAGCCCCAATGCAGTTTCCAACGCAGTCTCTCCCGTGGCTGATCCCTCCCCAAGTGGAGAGGACGTGGAAGATGCACCCCCAGCCTTTGAGGAGGGCGTCCCCGCCACGGTCGATGAGTTAATGCAGGTGAACCTTGGAACCGAGGCCGATCCAAGACCCACATTGGTTAGTGCCGCCATGCCCTCTGAAGAGCGGCAGCAGTACGTGGACTTTCTCAGGCAGCACCGTGATGTGTTCGCTTGGGGCTATGACGAGATGCCGGGGCTAGATCCTCATGTAGCCGTCCACCGCCTTGGTCTCCCGGCGAACCATCGCGGGTTCAAGCAGCCTCCCAGGAAGATGCACCCATCCCATGGTGCCATGGTTGAGGCCGAAGTTGACAAGCTTATCAAAGCCAACTTCGTGAGGGAAGTTCAGTACCCCAGATGGCTGGCCAACATTGTGCCGGTCAGGAAGAAGAACGGGCAGATTAGAGTCTGCATCGACTTCCGCGATCTCAACCGCCACTGTCCGAAGGATGATTTTCCCCTTCCAGTGACAGAGCTATTGATTGATGCCACGGCAGGGTTCCAAGCCCTCTCCTTCATGGATGGATACTCCGGATACAACCAGATTCGGATGGCCCCTGAGGATGAGGAGTTCACTGCCTTCAGGGCCCCCCAAGGTACCTTTTGCTACCGGGTCATGCCCTTCGGCCTGAAGAATGCAGGTGCCACCTATCAACGGGCGATGCACCGCATATTCAAGCCAATTCTCGGCACACTGGTGGAATGCTACGTCGACGACTTGGTTGTCAAATCGCGCCAGCGTCAGGACCATCTCAAAGATCTTGAGAAAGTGTTCAGCTTCCTCCGGTCTTGCTGCCTGAAGATGAACCCGTTGAAGTGTGCCTTTGGGGTCACCTCCGGAAAGTTCCTTGGATTTGTGGTAAGATACCGGGGTATTGAGATCGACCCAGAGAAAATCAGGGCGATTAGCCAGATGCCTCCCCCGGGTACCGTCCGGGAACTGCAAGGGTTCCAAGGCCACTTAGCCTATATACGCCGATTCATCGCGAATCTGGCCGGCAAGTGTAAGCCCTTTTCTCGGCTTATGAAGAAAGGTGCCACCTATGTATGGGATGAAGAGTGTCAGACCGCTTTCGAGGAAATCAAGCAGTACCTGCTTCAACCTCCGGTCCTGATGCCGCCCGTATCCGGAAAGCCGCTGGTCCTTTATGTGACCGCCCTGGAACGGTCCCTGGGTGCCCTTCTCGCCCAGAAGAACAACGAGGGAACAGAGAATAGCCTCTATTACCTCAGTCGCATGCTCCTCGATGCGGAGGTTAGGTATTCCCCCATCGAGAAGAGCTGCCTGGCGCTCGTATTTGCCGTACAGAAATTACGGCACTACTTGCAGCACCATGAGGTACAGTTGGTTTCTCGGGTAGACCCGTTGAAATATATCCTGAGCCGACCTATGTTGACTGGCCGTCTAGCGCGGTGGGCTGTGATTCTCCAGCAGTTCGACATCAGGTATGTGTCTCAGAAGGCCATCAAAGGGCAAGCGTTGGCAGACTTTCTGGCCGCTCACCCGACCTCCGCGGATCAGCCGCTGGATCTAGGCTTTCCTGATGAGACCATTCTCTCGGTTGATCGAGCCGATCCATGCTGGCAGATGCTCTTTGACGGTGCCTCCCGGAGCCCCACCGGTAGAAGACTCGATAATCCTAAGCTCAATAGAGTGGGCTTGGGCATCGTCTTCATTACCCCGGAGCGAGCCGTGCTGCCATACTCTTTCCTGTTGTCAGAGGGCTGTACCAACAATGAGGCGGAATACCATGCCCTCATCACCGGCCTCGAGTTAGCTCTCGAGATCGACGTGCCCCATCTGTGTGTGAAAGGGGACTCCGAGCTGGTCGTTAAGCAGATCAATGGCGACTATGTTGTCAGGAAGCCGGAACTTGTGCCATTGTTAGAGTGCACCCTCCTTCTGATGGCCCGGTTCCCTTCTCGGCCAGAAATTGTCCATATTCCCCGGTCGCAGAACGGTCGAGCAGATGCTTTGGCCAGCCTTGCTGCGTCGCTTGCGGAGCCTGAACAGGACAACCTGATCGTCCGCGTGACGCGCCGCAGGCTCATCGCTCCCGTTATCCCGGAAGAAGATCGCGGCCCGTTGGTAAGTAATCTCACCACGGTTGCCCCTATGCCCGGAGCCCCGAGTACCCCAGATATAGCAGTCGGATCAGCCCCTGATTGGAGAACGCCTTTGGTTGAGTACCTCCAACATGGCATTCTTCCGTCAGATCGGGCCGAGCGCGAGCGAGTTCGACGCCGCGCATCGCAGTTTGTCCTCCAGAGCAGTCCCGGTCTGGAGCAGATCCTCTACAAGCGCGGGTTTGATGGCGTTCTCCTCCGTTGCCTTCAGGGAGTCGAGATCCCACGAGTCATGCAAGAGGTTCATGCTGGTTCGTGTGGCGCCCACCAGACTGGGCCGAAGCTGTCCCACCAGATTCGGAGGTTGGGATACTTCTGGCCCTCTATGATCCATGACTGCATCGAGTACGCCAGGAGGTGCCATGCGTGCCAGGTTCATGCGAACTTTGTGCATCGGCCGCCGGAGCCTCTCCATACCACAAGGTATTCCTGGCCCTTTGCAGTCTGGGGACTGGACGTTGTGGGACCTTACCCGCCGGCGACAGCTCGCCAGTGCCGGTTCATTCTGACCGCCACGGACTTCTTCTCCAAATGGGCAGAAGCGATTCCGCTCAGAGAGGTCAAATCCTGTTCGATCGCTGACTTCGTGACCTCCAACATCATCTATCGATTTGGAGTGCCTCACGCTATCCTCACGGATAACGGAACCAATTTCCGAGCAGCCGAGTTGAAGAAGTTGTACGCCAAGTATAACATCCGCTCGAACCATACATCTCGCTATCATGCGCAGGCGAATGGACAGATCGAGGCGTTTAACAAAACCCTCTCTAACATTCTGCAAAAGATGGTTGGTCAGAACAAGAAGAGTTGGCCGGACAAGCTCCCCAACGCCCTCTGGGCTTATCGGACGACGACTCGCAATTCCACCCAGATGACCCCTTATTCCCTGGTGTATGGAGCTGAGGCCGTCCTACCCATCGAGATCCAGTTACCGTCCTTGCGCACTGCGGTCTACGACCAGCAAGCGCCGGACAGAGTTGCTGAAGCCCTTCTAGTCGAGTTGAAGCACTGGATGAGAATAGACTTCGCGCTTTGCACAACTTGGAGAGGAATCAAAGCAGGATGGCTCGAGCTTTCAATAAGAAGGTTCGCCTCCGCTCCTTCCTGCAGGGTGATCTAGTGCTAGCCCTAAGAGCACCGATGATCCCCGGCAGGAAGCCGCCCAAGTTGGAGCCCAAGTGGGAGGGACCGTTTGTTGTCCACAAGGTCTATCCCAATGGCGCGTACTCCCTAGCGACTATGGATGGTGAGCGTGTCACTCCTCCCACCAACGCTAGGTTCCTCAAGCAATACTTTGCCTGAGTGTCACCACGTCCAGCATGACGTTAAACTGCACATTTGTCCAGCAAGACATTAAACTGCACACACGTCCTGCACGACGTTAAACTGCATCCGTCCAGGCTACAAGACGTTAAAACTGTTCAGCATTCGTCCTGCATGACGTAAAACTGCCACTTAAGAACTACGTGCGGCTTGATTCCCATCCTTATGGGATACGTAGGACCGCCTGAACCCTCGTGTTTCAGGCCCAGCCCCATCCTTCGGGAATTTTCATCCCATCTCGGGCCCTTGGCCCAGTTGCCCCCGGGTGTGCGGCGTATGGTGTGAGTGCGAGGCTATGCCCTCATTCACGTCGGTTTGCTCGTCACGCTGTACGCCCCCCTCCACGTTTGGGGATGCCTTCTGCTCCCCCCTTCCTTTTCCCTCATCGTCCTGCATGACGTTAAACTGCACTTCAAGAACTACGTATGGCTTGATTCCCATCCTTATGGGATACGTAGGACCGCCTGGACATTATGTTTCAGGCCCAGCCCCATTTCCCGGGAATCCCTATCCCGCGTTGGGCCTCTGGCCCCAGTTCCCCTCCTTTTTGTGCGAGGCGTATCGCGTGAGCGGGGGATTATGTCCTCATTCACGTCGGTCTACTGGTCGCGCCGTACGCCTCCCCCGTGTGTGGGACTACCTCACACCCCTCATCGTCCTGCACGACGTTAAACTGCCTTTCCAGAACTACGTGCGGCTTGATTCCCATCCTTATGGGATACGTAGGACCGCCTGGACGCTTGTGTCTCAGGTCCAGCCCCGTCTCTTGGTTGATCACGGGGATCTGCCCCCCTTCGGTTGCTCTCAGGGTGAGTCCTCCGACCCTTTCCGGAGATCTGTTAACATGTTTTGGGTGCTTCGGTCTATGACTCGTAGTGTCAGATTCAATCCCGACAAGTCCTGTGTTGCTTGTCAGGCCCCGCGCTTCCTCTTGTTCGAGCCCTCACTCGAAGGGATCCTCGTTAGCGGTTTGGGTACGATGCCTCAGTGCTCTCCCACCGCTCCGGGTCGATTTACCGGTGGGTCTTGGGCCGCAAATCGATATGAATCCTGCGATTGAGCGGTTGATGCTCGTTTGCTTGCCCCGTCTTAGGCTGACGCGATCGGATGTTGTGTTGCGAATGCGTCAGCAACGTCCTTGATCGCCATGTCAGCTCTCTCAGGCTCTGAACATTGGTTGCGCAGTCCTCATCACACTCCGCCTTTGTGCGTTGCAGTGGAATCTTGACACTCTCTTCATACTGACCTCCGGTACGCCTCTACACGTTAGGCAGACCAACCAGGGTAATGATGTCGTTTGAGGCTCCCATGATCTGAGCACCAAGGATATATGCAGATATCCTCCCTAAGGGCCATGCGTAGCTGGACCCTCGTCCCCATAAGGAGGAGGGAGTCGCCCGAACAATTGCGTTCTGGGCCCAGTATATCTGGAGGCTAGCATCTCTGCCCCTCGGGTGATGGACATATGCAGACCCCTATCCCAAGACTCTTCTCCTGGAATCGTGCGTGACCGCAGGGCTGGGTATGTTCCCACCTCCGCCGTGTCCGCCGTACCGCGGTAAGCGGATTCCTCCATGGTCCGAACCACACGACCTTAAACTGTGTTGTCTGGTCCTACCACACGACCGTAAACTGTGATCGTCTTGGCCGCCCGACGAGAAAAACGGCACTGCATCGTGATGTCCTCCTCAGGGGACACTCATGTTGGGCGCTGGTTAATGACCACGCCATTCATCAATGCCTTCCGTGGCTTGATTATTGCGGCGACGCCAGAGATTTCTCAATCACAGGCATGTCGCCGCACAAAGAAAAACCATTCATCTTTAAGGACAAACAAGAAATATCAAATGCCGCTTCTTATGTGTGCGAGGGTCAGACCCGCACTCTTCCCCGCGCTGGTGCCCGATTGTGTTGCACCGCGCTTCAAGAACTACGTGCGGCTTGATTCCCATCCTTATGGGATACGTAGGAACGCCCGGATGTTTGAAACTTCGGGTCCAGCCCCCCACCTCTTAGAGATTCCCCCTTCTCTGGGAAATCCGCCGCCTTCAGGTCACCCTCAAGGCGTGTTCCCCGACCCCTTGCCGTGGTCCACCGGTGTCAAGAGTACTCTGGTTTATTGCCAGGAGCGTCAGGATCCGCTTGGTCAGGTTTCCTCCACTTTTCAGGCTTCGTGCTCCCTTTCATTCGGACCCATCGTCTACGCCCTGGGTGGAGCCCCCGTGAACGGTTCGGACACAATGCCTCAGTGCTCTCCCACCGACTCAGGCCGGTACCCCCAATGGCCTCTGGCAGCAAATCGATATGAATCCTGCGATTGAGCGGTCGATGCTCGTTTGCTGCCTCATTCCACCAACGGTTAGTGCGATATTGATGCTGCTTTTCCGCCACGGTCGGCAGTACTCCCATATCGTTACACCGGTGCCCCCAGTCCTTGAGTGAATGGCCGCATGATTCACATTTTCCACCTCCCATTCTGACCAGGCGAAACCTCGACACTCTTGACACTATCCCTCAGTGCATCTTCGCATATCCAGGGGATATGACCACGATGTGGCGTGCTTTGAGCCCTATGGTCCGAGCTCTAAGACCTTAAACTAAGATCCTTTAGCCCCTTATGGTCCGAGCTCTAAGACCTTAAACTAAGATCCTTTAGCCCCTTCTGGTCCGAGCTCTAAGACCTTAAACTAAGATCCTCCACCCTTACGGTCCGAGCTCTAAGACCTTAAACTAAGATCCCCCCTTATGGTCCGAGCTCTAAGACCTTAAACTAAGATCTAGCCCTTATGGTCCGAGCTCTAAGACCTTAAACTAAGATCTAGCCCTTATGGTCCGAGCTCTAAGACCTTAAACTAAGATCTAGCCCCTATGGTCCGAGCTCTAAGACCTTAAACTAAGATCCCCTAGCCCTTATGGTCCGAGCTCTAAGACCTTAAACTAAGATCTAGCCCCTATGGTCCGAGCTCTAAGACCTTAAACTAAGATCCCCTAGCCCTTATGGTCCGAGCTCTAAGACCTTAAACTAAGATCTAGCCCCTATGGTCCGAGCTCTAAGACCTTAAACGAAGATCCCCTAGCCCTTATGGTCCGAGCTCTAAGACCTTAAACTAAGATCCCCTAGCCCTTATGGTCCGAGCTCTAAGACCTTAAACTAAGATCCTCTAGCCCTATGGTCCGAGCTCTAAGACCTTAAACTAAGATCCTCCACCTTTATGGTCCGAGCTCTAAGACCTTAAACTAAGATCCAGCCCTTATGGTCCGAGCTCTAAGACCCTAAACTAAGATCTACCCCAAATGGGGTCCTACGTCCTGCATGACGTTAAACTGCACTCTCAGAACTACGTGTGGCTTGATCTCCAGCCTGATGGAGTACGTAGGAACGCCCGGGCATTTCGACTCGGGTCCAGCCTCAGGGATCGTTAAGTCCCGCCCCTCCTCGTCGCCGGCCGTCTGGCCTGACTTCGGGTAGAGTGGTGCAGTTGTGATATTCTCCCCGATTCAGCTCGGGATGCCCCATCACAAGGATGGGAAGCGACAGTTTCCTCGTCAGAGAGGTGCTGTCTGAGGATTGAGGTGACTCACGGCCAGATTAGTGCATCCGCCTAATACGTTTTCCCCGCGGTGGCGCAATTTTGAGAGCGTTGGATTCTGTCCGAACAAATCGTCACTTCGCCCCACGCTTCGCATGCCCTGTTGATCTGGATTTTCCACCCTTGTGTCTGAAGGAACCCCAAAGCGGTATTCATGATGACATGTGGTCCGCCTCCTGCAATATGAATGATGGCCTTTTTCGGTCCGTCTATTGCAGTTGTTATGGTCGATCCACTGTCCGCCTACCGTCTTGGGCATTTCCTGGAAGGCCGACCGTTGTGGATGTCTGGATTCGGGACACACGATTCACCTTTTCTCATTTCCCTATGTTCGGATAAAATCTCAACGCCCCTAGCATTGTCCCGCTCGTGTGTTGGAACAGGTTGGGGGGATGGTACATTGATTAGGTCTGAGGTCTCCTTTCTTAGGAATGACCTCCCTCTTTTCTCCAGAAACCCAGGCCCAATTGTGGATGCCTGATGCTCGGTTAACACTCCCGCAAGACAACGAATTGTGGTTGAGCATATTAAACCGAAAGACGCAGATAAATATATTGATTCATACAAATGGATCGAAATATTGAATAACGGAAGCAAAATGTTCTAGGAATGGCAAAAAACAAAGCCCCTAGGGATTAGCGTGCTGGATAAGTCTTTCTAATGCCGCTACCCTTTGGCTGGCGGCCTCCAGGGCTGCTTCTCGTTCTCTGCGTGCCCTCTCCTCGTTGGCGGTCGCAGCACGCAGTTCGTCAATCCTGGCCTGTGCGCGCTCCCGCTCGACTTGGAGTGTGACCATCTGTTGGCCCGCCTCCGTCAGCTGTACCTGAGCGTCGATCAGTTGTGCCGATAGTTGCTCTACAAGCTCGGTACATGCTGCGACGAAGGCCTCCTTCTCTGCCGCCTGCCCTTCGAGGCGCCGGACTTCCTGCTCTGCCGCGATGAGCGCCTGCGTGCTCTCCGACATGTCCCGACTTTGTGCGACGTCGGCACGCCGGCGGCTCTCGCGCATCTTCTCGGCCATGAAATCACGGACCGTCAGATGGAGGCGTTGAGCATCAGCTCCCCCGGCACACAGGAAGCGCAGCCAGGTCTGGAGTGATCCCATGCGCCCCAGCCATTCCGATGGGTCTCGCTTGAGGAAGCGCTGGATGCACTTCCACCCCCTGCGTCGCGTTACCCGGCTATCCTCGACCGCCTCCGCGTCCGAGTCATCCATCTCCTCGGGGTCGGCAGGCCGGTAAGCAGGAAAGGCAGCCAGCAGGTCTGCTGCAGGGTCCGCCCCTGGGAGGTCCTCACGAGGGATAGGTTCCCCAACATCCGGGCAACCTTCTTCTCTCTCCCCAGCGGCGCCGACACCCTCGTCAGCCCCCAACCTCTCTCCGATGTCAGCACCGCCGGCGTCCGGAGCCCCCTGATCAGCAGTTGATGGGGCCGGCTCGGTTTGGAAGGTCTGTCCCGGAGCAGGCGGCATGTCCACCACTGGTCCACTCATAGATGGCCCGGGTTCGGCAACCCGACGAGCCTCCAATGTTGAGATCACTGCGCGGGGCATGCCATGGTTAGTCACGGATCGTCAATGGCAAGCACCAGCAGTAAAGTAGGGAGACTTACGGGAGTCCGGAGCGTCATCTTCCACTACCCCGGTCGCCGCAGGAACAGTTGCAGCAGGGGACCCCTTAGCACTTGACAGTTCGATGATAGGTGTCTGGCCCCCGCCTTGTCCTGCTGGCGCCTCTCCTACTCCTGTTGAGGACGCCTGACCGACATCCGTGTGCTCCTGAGAAGGATGGAGAAACGGGTTAGAAGCTGCATAAGAGAATGGATGAAGCAGGTTGAGTAGGGATAGAAGCGGACCTCGAGGAGCTCAGTGACATCAACGTTGTCAGAGCCGGCCACCTCGCCACTCTCCCGTGGGCTCCCCCGATGGGACCTTCCCTCGGAGCCTTCATCCTCCCCCGTTTCCTCCTCCTCGGAGTCGCTACTGTCATCTTCTCCCGGCGGCATCTGTTCTGGAGCGGGCTCGAGACCGAGCATCACCTTCACCAGAAGGGATGGCTCCGCATGCTGACCACGTTGGCGCGCGTACTCGTCCATGGCCGTCAGATATGCATATTGCCGGTTGAAGTCCACCCTGTCGGTGATCTGGAGGCGCCCGACCTCTGGCAGATAGATTCCTTCTCTGAGTATCTTTCGCCAGATGACGTCGGTCCCCAGTGACTGCCGCAGGGTCATCCAGGCCGACCACAGCGCCGGGAAGACCGCATCGTGGGAGGGTTCGAGCAGACGCCTCACCTGCTTCCCGGGCCGCTCCTCGACCGCCGCATGCGCCCCCTCTCTGGGCGCCGAGGTCGTGGCGGCAGCCTGCGATGCGCCCGCCGCCGAAGTCCCTGCTCGCGCCGGCCCCGCTGCTTGGCGCGCCTCCGTTCTCCCCCGTGTGGCGGCGCCTCGCCTCCTCCCTTGACGCCCGGTCTCCGCACGGGTGACCTCGAGCCGCCGAACTGGCTTCCGTAGAAGCCCCTCAGGGTACGCGATGGCCCAGTGTTCGGCATACTCGGTTGCCAAGCCTGCGTCGATCCCGGTAGGAGGGAGAGTGATGACGTCGCCAGAGCCGAAGGCGACGAACATCAGCCACATCTGGCGAAGGACGCAAGGGTTCGTCTCCTCCCGGACAGCGGTGAATACCCTCTTCGGCATCCGCTGAAGACACCCGAACTGCCTGGCGAACCGGGTCGGCACGTAAGGCTCGCAGATCACCTTCCCGTCGATCCGAGCCACGAGCACCCCGCCCCGCATGTTCAGGAAGTATTCATGCTGCTCCAGCGGGCCCTGTCCGTTGTCGATCATCTGGCCGACGGGAGTGGGGAACGGGCTGAAGTTGAATTTGGCATGATTGCCAATCCGAACCCTCACGCCCTCCTCACTGAGGGTCATCGGAGCGACCCCCGCAATGTTCAGCAGGGAGGGTCGCAGGCCGTTGCCCGGAGGACTGATGGCGTTTGGGAACGTATACCCACCAAGGTGAGCAGCCACCCAGCCGTGGAAGAACTGAAAGGGCCCACAGATCCTTCGTGGCGACCCCCCTCGTGAGATGCGTCCCAGAATGGCATACAGCCTCGCCAGTACTGGGACCCCGAGGTTGTACCTCTTATTGGCAGCCATGGCGCCCGCCATCGCCAGCGTCGCCGGGCGGACGCCCATCCTCGCATCCCGCACTGGCAGGAGCCACCCGCTCAGAAAGGCGGCCAGGAACGCCGCGTACCGGACGTTCGGGTCCCGGGCCTCGATGACGCGGTACCCCCATGAGTGGTAATCGCCCGTCTCCAGGACCCGCCAATACGACCCGTTCCGGCTCCTCTGAGCTGCGGTCGGGCACCGCTTCCCCCTGCCTGGCATCTTGACCGCCGGGTCATGCTCCAGGAACTGGCCAAACCAATCCTTGTAGGCTATGTCTTTCTGGAAGTCTTGAATCCCGAGCCGCTGCGAAGCCAGGTCAAGAAGATGCCAGGTCAGAATGGGAGTCCGTGACCTGTCCTCCCAGATGTTCTTCGGTGGCAGGAACTCATCGTACTGGTAGCCCTCCAGCGGGATACCTCCGATGCAGTGGATGTCCCAGAGACCGATGCCGACCTCCCCATGGTGAAGATGGAAGGTGTTGGTATCCGGGGACCAGCGAGTGAACAGCTCCGGCCCGAGCTCAGACTGCTGGTAGAAGTGGAACTGCGACGTCCACACCGCCTCGAACAGGCCGATGTACCGCAGCTCCTCTGCGAAGTGATCGCAAGTGTGGCGTACCCAGAACGCCCAGGCCCATTCGCTGGTAAAGTTGCCCCCAGATCGCAAGTCCCAGTCCTTCAGCCAGCCCTTGGTGTCGTCAGTGACACTCTGACGGTATGTGCTCGAGTAGAGGGCTGGAGAATTCTCCGCAGTAGGCTCACCCCCGTCAATGGTCCGCGTCCTCGGGTTCAGGACGTAGACATCCAAGTGCCTGGTTTCCCTGGCAGGATGCCCATTGTTGGTGATGTTATAGCGGTGAAGCTCGTCCTCCCGAGTCACCCAGGTCCGCGGCGCATCAACCTCGAACCCTGGCACTGGAACCTCATCCAGGAGGCCAAAGTTCCAGAGCGGCAGGTTGTCCGACAGTGGATATGTCTTCTGGGCCGGCGTTAGTAAGTCGAACAAGGATTGATTGTTAGAAACAATCTCCTTGGCTCCGTAAACCTCCTCGTTCGTCGCCATCTCGGCTCTGCGAGTGGCGGCATCCCCCTCATTTCCTCTGTGCGCGGCCATCTCAGAAGTTTCGGGAGTCGTGCGGGTTAAGGGATGAAGCGTACGGGATCGGACGAGGCTGGTAGAGAAGTTTGAAGGCTGGCGCGCAATCCAAGTGGACGGCGCGCAATTGGGAAGACTGTCGCGCAAAGTTCCGGGTTTTCGCGCAAAAACAGGCGAAATCCGGACGGTTTTGCGCGCCGATCGGGCGAATTTCGCGACCGGAAGAGGCAATTTCGCGCACGAGAGCTTTGGAGCTTATCGCGCGGAAGGCCAGAGTACGGAACGCGGGACCCAGCGCCCCTATTTATAGGCGAGGCCGGGTCCGCGCTGCGCGGAAAGCGCTTTGCGCGACCGCAGCGGCGAATTTCGCGACCGGCGCCCCGTTTTGCGCGCCTAAGTCCCGCGCCGCCCAGGACTTCGGCATTCCGGCGTCTCCCTCGGAACCCGATCGTTGCGACCTCTCGCCGATCAGATTCCGAGGGGGGGCTTTTGTAGACGCCGGAAAAGTCCGTTGCTCCCAAACGAAGCTCCGGATGCGGAAAGCGAAGTGATATTTGGAGTCGGAAGAACGTTTCGGAGGGCCCGGAGGCCTTGCGCGGAATTTTAGAGGCCCGCGCGCAAAGGTGATGTTCCGCGCGCAAACCCCCCGGGATGCGCGCAATGCGCCGGTCCGGCGCGCAATTTTGCGCGCCGCGGGTCCGCGCGACTCCCTTGCGCGCGCCGCGCCCGATTCCGCGCCCGCGAGAAGAATTTCGCGCTCGCACCCTGGATTCCGCGCCCGGGGTTGCCTATAAATACAAGGCGACCCCCAACATTTTAAAGGTGGCTGGAAGTTGAAACGTCTCTCGTGCGCGCAATTCAACCCCTTCCGCGCGCAATGACGAACTTCAGGTAACCTCCTTTCTTTCGCGCAAGAAAGCCTCGGGGTCCGCCTTCGCGCGCAATCCCCGCTGGCTCCTTTCATTTGAATAAAAACCACCCTAAGGCCTTTGCGCGCAAAAGAACCCGCTTGCGCGCAATTGCCCCCGGGGTGCGCGCAATCCGGCCTGATTGCGCGCACCCCCCCTCTTTCAAGTGGCCATTCATTAGAGAATGAGCCGTTGCCCCCGCGCGCTATCCGAAGCCCGGTGCGCGCAATCCCAACCTTCCGCGCGCAAAGGCGCTGGCCCAATTGCGCGCCAGCCGCCCCGATTGCGCGCCGGCCCGCAGTATTGCGCGCAAAGCTTCCTTTTTGCGCGCAATCTGCCAGGGTCGTCCCCCTTGACCCCCTGAGGGTACCCGTCTGCGTGGCGCCCGATGATCCTCATCCTGGGCGCCCGGACCGTGCGCTGTCTTCCCGTGCAGCCTACCAGGCTCGTGCGAAGTGACGCGGACCCATCGTCCGGCAACCTATGCCCAGCATGACGTTAAACTGCGCATTCGTCCCGCATGACGTTAAACTGTGCATACGTCCAGCATGACGTTAAACTGCATATTCGTCCCGCATGACGTTAAACTGCGCATACGTCCAGCATGACGTTAAACTGCATATTCGTCCAGCATGACGTTAAACTGCCCATCCGTCCAAGCTGCACGACGTTAAACTGCCTAGCCCCCATCGTCCGCGCTGCAAGACGTTAAACTGCCAAGTGCTTCGTCCTCAACACATGACGTTAAACTGTACTTCGTCCGGCAAGACGTTAAACCGTCCGCCTCGTCCTCAACACATGACGTTAAACTGTACTTCGTCCGGCAAGACGTTAAACCGTCCGCTTCGTCCTCAACACACGACGTTAAACTGTACTTCGTCTGGCAAGACGTTAAACCGTCCGCAACCTGATCCCGTGCTCTGCACGCAGGGTCTCCCCCGGTTTGGACGTGGCCCCCACCCGCTCGTCTCTGCAGGGATGTCGGGATTGTCCCCCTTTTGGGACGATTTAATGGGAGTGGCTTTTCCCTACGGGGGCAGGGTATTACAAACCCCTAGTTTCTCGTGGGAGGCTGCACATGTGTATCTCCATTGCGCCTCCCCACGGCCGAAGCCAGTAGAGGGTCTGACTGGGATCGAGGTGTCTTCTGCTTTTGGTCCAAGTCCCTTCCAACTGAGTTTTGCCGCAACCGGGCTGCCCCAAGTGCGTAAGTCCTGACAGAATGAACTACGTGGACTTTGATCCCTGTCTTCTATACAGGGTACGTAGGAAGCCTCCCTGAGGTCCAAGCCCACCACCTGGTCGTCCCGGTCGTATTTACGTCGGTTCGTCCATCAGTGGACCCCTCCAGGGTCCACGCTTGCGTTGATTCACCTATGAATCCGCCCCTGTGGGAGACTGCCCGTGTGTATCTCCGCGGTGCCTCCCCACAGCCCCCTTTTTCCATTCTCCTTTTATCGTCCAGCATGACGTGAAACTGTGATCCACCCGGCCGTTCCATCCCCCTCTGTGCGAGGTGGTTCGGTTCAATCCTCCGCCCGGCGGCCTAGACCTCTTCGTGAGTCGGCTTGCCGACGTCCAGCATGACGTTAAACTGTATGCCCGAACTACGTTGACTTTGATCCGTGTTAACGCGCGGTACGTAGGAAGCCCCTCTGGGGTCCAAGCTCTTTACTCCATCATCCATCCTGATCCTTACCCGGGCCGCCACATCCCGGTGGGGTCATGCCACTTCACTCCACTCCACGTTACTTGGGAAGCCGCCCATGTGCTGGCCCCAGCGTCGGAGGTTCCCCGCAAGGGGTTCCGTCATCTGATCCACTTTTCGTGTTGATCGGTCCGATGCCGTCCCCGCTGGACGTTAAACTCGCGGCATACCCCGTGTTAAACACGGGAAGCTGAGGAAAACCTCAGGTGACGCAGTTCCCCGCACCTAGTACGGGATGCCTCAGGCCATTATGCCTTCGAGAAGCCCTATTAGGGACGGAAGACAGATGTGCAGAGCCGCAGTGTTACGACACGCCCCCAGCACCCAGAGCCACCCGGCCTTCTCACCGCAGGTTGCTGCCCCGCCCAGACTCCTTGGAACGTCCGGGCGGAAGCAGCGTAATTAACCGGTGTCCATGAAGATATGGCGCCGGGAACGAGATTCACGAACATTCTTAAGTCTATGAGGGAGACCCGGATTAGGCGACAAGTTCCGAGGAGACGTCCAAGGAAGGAGGAGCCGACATCCCATCATCCCGGTTTCGATCAAGGAGCAGACGCCCCTGAATAAGGGACGGATGCCGCCCGCCCTTGGAAAGCGGGACTGCGGGACCACAAGCCGCGCGCCCATCCCCTCGGGTTGACGGGTGCACGCGCGAACGCGTCCTGGCGGAACAGCGTAACCCGACGCGCATCCGCACCGAAACAGCACCTGAGATAGTTTCGAGTGAATTCTTGAAATCTCAGAAGTTTGAGAAGGGCCTTCGACCATAAATTCACTCCCAAGTTTTCTTATTCTGGATGAAGACTTATGCTGAGGTGGTCGATCATGCTTGTATGGCCGAGATTGACCAGAAGGGAATGTCGGGGTTTTCTGGATCAGTGTCAGGGCTTGGCAGTGGCAGTTCATCTGAGAAGAAGAGGAAGCGTGATAAGCAATGGAAGAAGGGTGATGTCAGCTCAGGTTATCCTCCCAGGCAGTTTTCATCTGGGACTTCTGGTGTGGCGTCCGTTGTGTGCCACCAGTGAGGAAGGGCAGGGAACATCCGACCTGTTTGTCCATACCCTCCCAGACCATGCCATGGATGTGGAGTTGTGGGACATCTACAGCACTTCTGCAGGACTGCACGCCCTTACCAAAGTGGGGCTGGATCTGTGGCTTCCAGAGGGGTATCAGTTCAGTAAGAGGTGACTTGAATGACAGGATATCAGTTTGGTGGGCGAGGCGGTAGGACTGGATCATCTTTAGGGCAGAGCCATATCAGGGCAGAGCCTCAGGCGAGCTGTCGTTCTCAGGCATGGACCAGGCAACTGCATGCTGTGGATTAGGCACCAGCGAGATCTGATGCAAGGCCTTCAATGGTTCGAGGTACTATTCGAGTTGCATCTTCTATAGCTGTAGTTTTATTTGATACTAGTGCTTTAGTTTCTTTCATATCTGCTCGTTTTGTGAATTTGATGGACCTGCCAACTGAGATGTTATCGTTTTCTATGGAGTTGGTAACACCGTTGGGGAAAAAGAGGGAGCAGGGCCTTATGTGCCGATCGTGCGCACTCTCTGTGTCAGGAGTCAAGATGGAATGTGATTTCTTGGTCCTTGACATGGACCTATTTGATGTGATCCTTGGTATGGACTGGCAGGTGAGTTTTCAGGCACACATTGATTGCAATCAACGCCGAGTCATTTTACAGCACCATATGGGACTCCCCAGTTATTTCACGGAGAATGGGATCCTCGGTCGGGACGTGCGGGACCTCCACTCCCTGAGCTTGGAAATCTTGCTTATTAGTTGTCGTCGCTCGCGCTGGAGGACGATCGTGGTATTTCACAGGGCGGGTTACCTCGTGTAGTGGATGAGTTCCCAGAGGTCTTCCCAGATGATTTTCTTGCCTTACCCCCAGAGCGAGAGGTGGAGTTCTCGATTGAGTTGGCGCTGGGAACACAACCTATATCTCTTACCTCATATCGCATGGACCCCACCGAATTGAGGGAATTAAATATACAACTGGATGATTTGGAATCCAAAGGATTCATTCGCCCGAGCGTCTCTCCTTGGGACGCACCAGTTTTATTCGCGAAGAAGGCCAATGGAACCCTTCGGCTGTGCATTGATTACCGGAAATTGAACAAGGTAAACATAAAGAATAAATACCATTTTCCTCGGATTGACGATTTGTTTGACCAGATGAAGGGGGAAAATTGGTTCTACAAGATTGATTTGTGTTCGGGATACCACCAACTCAGGGTGAGAGAAGCAGATATCCCGAAGACGGCTTTCCGAAGCAGGTACAGTCACTTCAAGTACTTGGTCATTCCTTTCAGACTGAGGAATGATTTTGCAGTTTTCATGGCGCTCATGAATAGGGTGTTCCACCAATATCTCAACTCATTTGTCGTGGTATTCATGGATGACATCCTGCTCTATTCTGGATCTGAGTAGGAGCATGAGCATCACCTGCACGTTGTTTTGGGCACTTTGCGGGATCACCGCATGTACGCCAAACACTCGAAGTTCACTTTCTGGATCAGGGAAGTGAAGTTTCTGGGGCATGTCGTCTCAGAACAAGGGGTTTCAGTGGATCCCGAAAAGATCAGAGCAGTTAATTCATGGGAGCAGCCGAGATATGTGTTTGAGATCAGGAGTTTTATGGGCTTTGCTGGTTATTACAGGCGCTTTGTCCGGGACTTCTCGCGGGTTGCCTCCCCCATGACCGCACTCACCCGAAAATGGGTGAAGTTTGAGTGGAGCCCACAGTGCCAGACATCATTTGAGTAGATGAAGCGGCGGTTGACCACCGCACGTGTGTTGACCTTACCAGAGTCAGGAAAGGGCTATGTGGTGTACTGTGATGCTTCAGGTACGGGCCTTGTATGTGTGCTCATGCAGGATGACCATGTTGTGGCTTATGGTTCTCGCCAACTCCGACCGCATGAGAATAGCTATCCGACTCATGACTTAGAGTTGGCGGCGGTGATGCATGCTTTGAAGACGTGGCACCACTATCTTTTTGGGGAGAAGTTTGTGGTCTACTCTGACCATAAGATCCTGGCCTACATTTTCTCTCAGAAGGATCTCAATTTGAGGCAGCGCCGCTAGGTCGAGTACCTGCAGGGTTTTGATTTTGATATTGTCTATACCCCTGGCAAGGGTAATGTGGTGGCTGACGCTTTCAGCAGAAAAGTACCAGTGTAGGCGTTGAGGAAGTCCAGCGATTAGTGGACTTTGTTGCGGCTCTTCGCCCAGATGCATTTGGAGAGCAGGGAGCACAGTGGAGGTACTTTCTTGGCTAGCATCTAGTTGACTCCTGCTCTTCTAGAGTTGATTCAGCGGGAGCATCCTGGTGATGAGTTGTGTCAACGATCTATGCAGTTTCTTCATGGTGGGGAGACTCCTTCTGATTGGTCTTTGTCTTCCTAGAGGGTCCTATGCTTCAAGGGTCGTGCTGTAGTGACGTTGTATCTGTGAAAGATGGTGATGCAGGATAGCCACCAATCTCAGTGGGCAGTCCATCCTAGTACCACCAAGATGTATTACGATGTTCGCCGTTAGTTCTGGTGGCCAGGTATGAGACGGGACATAGCCGACTTCTTATCCTGATGTTACACCTACCAGCAAGTGAATACAGAGCATCAGAGACCATATGGCCTAATCCAGCCATTACCCATTCCTACCTGGAAGTGGGAAGAGGTTGCCATGGACTTCATCATTGGCTTGCCTCGAACACCTTGAGGGAGGAATGCTATCTGGGTGGTGATTGACCGCTTGACCAAGTCAGCTCACTTTATTCCGATAATAGATACAGCGAAGGTAGAGGAACTGGTCCGCTTGTATGTTTAGGAGGTGGTCAGACATCATGGCGTGTCGTCGGCAATTGTTTCTGACAGGGACCCCTGCTTTACATCTTGATTTTTGGGAGGCCTCCAGAAGGCATTGGGGTCACAGATTAAGATGAGCACGACATACCATCCTCAGACCGATGTCCGGACAGAGCGGGCGAATGAGATTCTGGAAGACATGCTCTGAGCCAGTGTGCTAGATTTTAGAGGCTCATGAGATAGCCATTTGGGACTGGTCGAGTTTTCTTATAATAACAGTTACCAGTCTTCCATCAGAATGGCACCATTTGAGGCGCTCTATGGTCGGCCTTGTCAGTCTCCTCTATGTTGGGCTGAGGTAGGAGAAGCCTCGCTCTTGAGACCGAGTCTTGTTCAGGAGATGTCTGAAAAGGTCAAGCTGATTAGGCAGCGGTTGTTGACAGCTCAGAGTCGCCACAAGTCTTATGTAGATCAGAGGCGGCAGGACCTCCAGTTTTCAGTGGGGGACAGAGTGTTCCTGAAAGTGGCCCCTCACTTCGGTCACCGTCGTTTGGGGAAGCACGGGAAGCTGACACCGAGATATGTCGGACCCTTCGAGATTCTTGAACGGATTGGAAAGGTGGCATACATGTTAGCTTTGCCCTCGTAGTTGACATCGATTCACGAAATATTTCATGTCTCCCAACTAAATAAGTACAACCCTGACCCGTCACATGTGCTGAATTGGGAGGAGCTGGATATAGAGTCTGACTTGTCTATGGTTGAGTGACCAGTGCATATAGTGGATTCCCAGGAAAAGGTGTTGCGTGGAAAGTCCATTCCTCTGGTCTGTGTTCTTTGGAAGCACGGGAATGATGAACACGAGACTTGGGAGCGGAAGTCTTGGGTTGAGCAGGAGTACCCATTTCTATTCTCTGATCAGGCTTTGAGCTGACTTTCTGAGGGTGGAATGTTTTCATGGTGGGGAGAATTGTCACGCCCGGTCATCATTTAGAGGTACGACTTTAATTTTTCAAATTTTTATTTCATGAGTTTAAATTTTCTGTTTATTTAATTTCTTGGTAGAAGTGTGGACTGAATCGACAAGGGGCATCCGTAGTGGCGCTGATTGATGCACGTTGGCCTTACATCGCTTGGCGTGCGCGCAAGGCACGAGAAAGCTGGATAAAATTTATTTTAAGTGCGCGTTGATTAGTGCACGTTGGATTCACGTCACTCAGCACGTGGTGCCGATGCTCGAATATTAAATAACTAGATAAATTTTTATTATGGTTTTATTGGTTATTATTGTATTATGATTAATATATTATTGTTATTATTATATTATTATTATTGTTATTATTATCTTTATAATTATTATGATATTATTATTATTATTGCTAATATATTATTATTATTATTATTGTTATGCGATTATTATTATTAAGATTATGATTATTATTATTACTATTAATATTATTATTTCTAATATTATTATGATAGTTATATTATTAATTTATTTTAATTTGTTTGACTCTCCCCCCCATACCTAACCCTAGCCGCCGCCACCCCCCCCCCTCTCCTATTTTTATTTCCTTTCTTTTCTTTTATTTTTCTTCCTTCTCCCCCATGTCTCCCCCTCCTTCTCTTCTTCTTATCTCCCACATTCCTCCCCTTCTTATGCTCTGCCTCACCCTCACGCCGCACCTCCTGCTCACCCTGCACCCGCACCTTCCGCCGAACCACCTCTCCGCCTTGGACACCTCCCTGTTAGGCCCGTCCTCCCCACTCGGCCGCGCCCAGACCTGCCTCGCGTCACCCCTCTCCATCCCAGCAGGCTCGCATCTCCCCTTATTCTTCCCTTTCTTCTTCTTCCTCCTCTTCCCCAGTTGGCGCTCTCTCCCTCTCCTTTGATGCCCCACTCCTGCATTTTGCGCCTCCCCGCTCCCGCTGTCCCGCGTCGGACCAGCCACCTGCACTGCACCAGACCACCCTGCCGCTCTCCTTCCTCCTCCGCCCAGCCGGCGCACCCCCCCTGCCCCTCTCCTTCTCTTCTTCTTCTTCTCTTCTCCTTCTTCTTTTTATTTCTTCCTCCTCCTCCGCTCCGCTGGACAGCGCTACTGTGCCCCTCACCTATTCGGCCGCCTTCCTCCTCCCCTCTCTACCGTGCCCCCCCCCCCTCTCCTCCTCCTCTTCTTTTTTTTCTTTTTTTTCTCTTCTTCTTCTGATTCTTATTTATCTTTTCTTCCTCTCCTTCCTTCTTCTTCCACCGCACCCCCCCTCTTGCGGCCCGAGCCCCCTCTTGCTCACCATCACCTGAGCTCCCTTGGCTGGATGCATGTGGTCGGCGCCCCTCCACTCCGCCAAACAGGTTTGTCTTGTTTATTTTAATTTATTCTATTATTTAATTTTACTTAATAAGTTATTAACGTTTTATTATAATTATTATTATGTGAACATTATTATTATAGTATTATTATTTTAATATTATTGTTATTATCTCAATATTATAATTATTATTATGTTATTGTTATTAGCGTAATTATTATTATTAATGTTATGATATTATTATTATTATTATATTATTGTATTGTTATTGTTAAAATATTTTTATTATTATGATTACTATGATTATAATTATTAAGCTATTGTTATTATTATTATTTTATTGACATTACTATTACTATTTTTATTATTATTACTAATAGAACTATTATGTTAACATTGTCATTGAACCTATTGAACGATCTGCTATTTTAGGACCTATTTGACAGCTCAATACGGTGCGACCGTGGCGCAATGGATGTTCTGCGCCATTTCTTTCTCATTTCCTGTTTGAGGTAGGTGATTCCAAACTCAATTATCATCTGGCAATCTTTTGCGTGTTGGATTAATTTTTCAGAACCCTGCTAATTAGATTCCATGCTAAAAAATTAGTTTTGATTACTTTTTTTTAATGTGCGTCTAATTTCCCAGTAGTATATTTATGTGATACAAGTCCATTTTTTTATTTTGAAAACTTACTTTGGCTGTTTATCATTATTTGTGAACTGTGCAGTGTGTGAGTTAGAAAGTGCGGATGACACAGTTTGTGTTTTGGTGTGTCAGAATATCTTTTATTATATAAAGGGGTTTTGAGTGACTTTTTAACCTTTAAAATGTTTTTACGACTTGTTTGAAAAACTGTTCAATAATTTTTCCTAGCGTTTTTCTTAATTAAAAAAGTGGTTTCGTCAAGTTGTGCGTCTAGTTTAATTTAAAGCGTAAGTAGTGTGGTTAAAGTTTTTATAAAGAAATTTTTTGGTGTGTGTGGTTTTCAAAGAGGATATCAGTGTGCTAGTGACCCGTTTGGCTCTGAGTGCTAATGTGACATGTTATGTGAACTTTGATATTTGGGTGAGCACAAGGAGGGAAGCCGGGGTATTAGGTGGGGAGACTAGCACTAGTGAGCTAGTGTTCCAGAGATGACCCGACCCGGTTTCACTGGAAGGTTTGGCGATTGCAACACTAACTAAACATATGATATCTGAGGGTCGTGGCCTTCTAAGCCACGTGTTCTGAGGATCGTGGCTTTCTAAGACATGTTATCTGAGGGTCGTGGCCGCCTAAGCCACGTTTCACTGAGACATGACGTTCTAGGGTCCCACATGCTCTAGTATCCCTTTTGGGCCTCTCCCATCCTTTGGTGCTACCGGTTACATTGCGTGCACAATGATACGGGACATGTCACTTAAATTATTACCCTAATGTGTTTATCTTGAACTGTCTTTCCATTAAAATGTTTTATGAAAACCATTTCTTTTACACTACTTTTTCTCTTTATTTAGCATTGCAAATGGTTTGTCTTTTGATAGTTGTGCGTGGAATATTTTCTTGGTGATATCCTGCTGGGCGATTGCTCACACCCTACTTACACCCTTGGGTGTAAGTAGATTTGTTTACTTCTGGTACAGGTAAGGGTCCAGCTTTTGGGAGCAGTGGTTCAGGATGTTAGCAGGACTATCTACATGGCGTTTTGGTGGTGGCTTAGAGGCGGTGTCCTCACACCGGGCGACAGTCCTTAGGTTGGTATTTGGTCACCTTGTTTTTAGTCTCATGTGGGTATTGAATACTTGTGACTCAATAACCTGTTTTGGTTACATTCACATCTGGCTGTCACTTTTACTTTTGATTGGTTGATTGCTTTATATGTGTTCACTCAGGTAATCTGTTCCCAAAGTTTATTTTGATACCCTGGCACTTGTGCCAGCCCATGGGGATCGGGAACGCCCTTCGGGCCTTGTCGTCGGCCGGGTCGAGCGTCGGTTCGGATGGCGACCCGATTCAGTTCGTGACACACTTGTCTTGTGATGTTATTGTTTACATCATTGTGGCTCTATTTCTTTTGAAACCTGGTGAGATGAGGTTATTCCATCTCATGAATCATATGGTCAGTTTATATAAATACCATGTCATGCATTCTTGTCATTCCATTTAGGGTTCATTATAGATTTTATGTTGTTGTCATAGATATTGTGCTATATATGATTGCAATTGAGATAGATTCCTTGGAAAAATACCTATTATTTTGAAAGGATATAAATTTATGTAAATTTTCATTTTGATGGACACATAAATTTGGACCCTAATGTTTTATGGGCCCTCTTGGATTAGAATTTGGTGGACCATGTTGGAATTTTAATTTAAATTTTTCATGTTATGATATGAATAAGGATTCCAAAGATTAATACGTGGGAGTATGGGCACCCACAGGACATAATTTTTCATTCCTAGGAAAAAAGAATCAAGTTTTAATGGGTTTTGGAGGTGTTTCAGATGTTTACTATCCAGAAACCCAAACCACACGACATGTGGTGTTAAGAACACAAAGCATGTGTTCTTATGTTATAGAAGAAACAACTTTTATTATGTACACACCATCTACTCTATGTACACACCACATAGTCTTTAACTATGTTACTGACTGTTTGATTAGAGGCACAAGTTTGAGGAAAATTGGTAGCACACACCCTGTATTGGGGGTACACAATGTGCCGAAGAGGCCATGTATCCGACCATGTTACTAACGACACATGTGGATAAAACATAGGTTTTAGAAACCATGTCATGTTCTTAAAAGTATTGTAGAGTAGACTATGTCTCCTACCTCATGACTAACGACATTTCCGGTTGGAACTTATGTGGTACACACTGTGTGTAGGGTGAACACACTGTGTAATGTTACCGAGGAGAGAACTGTGCTGATTAGCGTTGTAGAAGAACTCAGGTAGGAAATAAAATTCATGTACAAGCTATGTATTAAGAGAAACAAACAATGTGTGTGGGGTGTTGCATGAATAGGTTTGGCAGAGGTACGCGTCCATGTTGAAAATGTATGGAATACACTCGGTGGAGGTAATACACACCGTGTAACCATGTTTTGAAAAACATGATTGTTTTTATCTCATGTTCCTTTCTTATGCTTCTATGTCTTAGTCCTTGATAATATTATACTGAGGTGTGCACTCGATCATGCAGAGTCCTGCTACCGAGATAAACTCCGGTTGAATGCCATGTACAGGGCGATGATCAGATGCCAGAAAGGATTGATCAGGGACTACCAACAGATCCTTCTATCGTGGTTGTCATGGAATAAGCTATACTACCGGACACATGTGCTGATTAATAGTTCTGAGAGGGCTTCATGGGGATTATGCAGACCATCCAGGGAGCACTGTATCCTTCCCTTTTTATGGAAGAGTTTAAGTGAGTTTTTCAGTTGCAACATCTTCACACATTCTTTGGGGAATGAGTACCTCAAGTTGCAGAGTCATCGTTAGAAGCCATGGTGTATATCGTCGAGAATCTGGAGATGCCTCTAGAGAGGAGGGTTAATCTTTCTACTTACATGCTATTATTTTTCTAAGAGATTGTGGGATGTTATATCATAGGTAGGAAAACAATGATTTGTGGCTTGGGATGAGTTCCAGAACACCATTTATGACAATTTCTACTCGAATACCTTGAGGACCAACCAATCATGAGAGTACATGGGTCTAGAACAGGGTACTCTTTGATTAATGGAGTATTCTTCTCACATCACATAGATGCGGTGCTTCACACCCATTCCTATGATGATGAGTTATTTCTAGACATGAATCTTGAGGATGGTTTTAGACATGATATCTAATCCTAGTAGTACATCATCAGTTTGAATTCCATATGTTCAATAGTCAACCAAGAGATGATCATCGAGTATAATATGAGGGATTTTATAGATGTGATCTAGGGTGGTTCGATATCAATAGTTGGTACTTATTAGTCATATAGTTCGATGTTTTTAGGGAGTCTACGCACAGAGATCCGCATAGAAGGGATACATGTTCAGGAATCTAGGTGGTATGCTACTAGATTGGGAATAGTGGGAATACAAGACCTCAATTCCCAAGAGTCCTATTTGAGAGGTGAGATTATGAAAAATGGGCCATTTTCATCATTTTTCCCAGTTTTTCTTCCCTGCAAACTAGCCAAAGGGATTCAACTATGACTCCACATTCCAGAGAAGGACCAGCATATTCTCATCATTCATGGAATAAAAGTTTGTTCAACCATTCAGATTGAGGTGGAGTTCATGTCTATGGAATCCAGTCAGCAGGTTTTCAGTGACAATAGGGTGTATTATCTTAGGATAGTTAGGCATGGTCATAGGGACACACATCAGGTTAGACGTTTCCAGTGGAGTTGACCTAGCAGAAGTAGGATCCCAAACCCTATATGGTTATAGGTATGATTTTATTTTCCTCAGTCTTAGTTTCTAATATTTTTGAAATAGGGGATTCCCATATTTTGATATTTGTTGGTGTTGTGGAGATCCTTGGGATATGTATTTTTACTTATGAGGATTTTATGATTCTAAACGCTTTATTGGGGCTTAGTAAGTCTAGTGTATGATAGTTCAAGGAGATACCTATTGAGGTGGGTGGGTGTAAATTCTTATGGGACCTCTACATCAGAGATAAAAAAGGATTCGATGTTATTATTATAATGGATCTATTAGTCACTTTCAAGGCCTATGTTGACTGCTATCACCGCAGGGTCGGTTTCATGTTACCATATCATGTGTCATTTCTACACAAGGGTGAATGGAATGTCAAGGTGAGCATAATGAGAACTAAGAATCTTGGGTTGGGATTAATTACAACCTATATTGCTAGTTTCTATCTAGATGACCATGGGACTTCATTGATAGACATTTACCCAGTGGGTGATCATTTTAGAGATGCCTTTCTTGACAGCTTTTCTAGTTTAATTCTGGAGAGAGAGAGATGTACATTTCTCTATTGATCTTGTTCTAGGAGTGGAACTTGTGTCCCTTCCTCTGTATATGATGGATACACTAGACTTACAGGAGCTTAATAAGCATTTGGAGGAGTTATAGGAAAATGGATTCATCTGACACAAAACTTCTATGTATGGTTCACCAATCCTTTTTGGGAAGATGGTATATGGTACCCTCAAACTATGCATGGATAATCATAAGCCAAACATTTTTATGTTTAAGAAATCATATCCCTTGACATGGATTGAAGATCTCTTTAATTATATTCAAGGTGGATGTGTGTTCTCAAAGGTTAACTTGATATTTACTTATCATCAGTTTCTGGTTAGACCATCAGATATACCTCTTACAGACATGCAGAGCTGGTATGGTCTATACAAGTATGTGGTTATGTCATTAATTCTCTAGAATGCACCATCATTTTTCCTGTCACTAATGAACTGAGTGTTTCATCCTTACTTGGATTCCTTTTTTGTAGTTTTCATGGATGATATCTTGGTGTAAAATCACACCCAGCATGACCATGCCACCAATATTGAGATCGTATTGAGTACACTAAGGGAGAACCATTTATATGCTATGATCTAAAAAATACACTTTTTGGTTGACCAGATTCACTTTTAGGGTAATGTTATCTCAGAGAAAATGTTTCTAGTTGACATAGAGAAAGTAAGAGAAGTAGAATCATGGGAGAATACAAATATCTTATTTGAAATACATAATTTTATGGGGATGGATGCATACTATGAGAACTTTTAACAGGTCTTTTCACACTTCAGTTCACCATTGATGGGCCAGACTGTGAAGGGATAAATGTTCGTCTGGATAGATTGCTGTGATTCATCCTTTCATTAGTAGATGGGGAGGTTGACTTCAACACTGATACTGATTTTTCTAAAACTGGTCATGATTTGCACCATTTAATATGATGCATCAGGAATCAGTCTAGGAACAATGTTTATGCATTGGGAGGAGTCATTGTGTATGGGTGTCGGAAGTTGAGGCCACATGTCAAAAATTACCTGACACCCATTCTTTCATTAGTTGCAGTTATGCATGATTTATGTTGTTGGAGACATTATCTTTTGTGAGAGAATTTTTTAGTATTCCCTGACCACAAAATACTCAAGTATATCTTTTATTATCATGATCTGAATTAGAGACATGGAATGGGGGTTGAGTACCTTTTTTCATTTTTCTTTGAGCATTACACTCCTAGTAATGGAAATGCAGTGGTTGATTTGTTGAGAAAGAGGACTAAAATACAACCAGTTTAGGAGGCCACCTATGAGTGGATGCTTATGCATCTATTCTATGAGATACACTAGGAGGTGCACAATAGACATGTTGATGAATTTTATTTCTTATGTACCTATAACCTATACCTTTTTGGATTGAGTGAGAATGAGGTAGCTATCAGATTTTGATGGCCTGGTCCTATGAGAGAGTGTATCAGGAGAAGAACCTCCTCTTAGGTGGACCTTAGATGAGAATGAGATCTTCAATTTTCATGGGTGCAAATTGGTCTCAGCATATATAAATGATTATTTGATGAAGGTATTTTCATTCCACATTTTGGGCTGTTTATTTTGGTGTCACCAAGATGAATCTATATCTACAATTATAGTATTGGTGGCCTGGTATGAAGAGGGATGTAGCTGGTTTTGTTATAAGATATCCCAACAGTAATCAGGTGAAGGAGGAGCATCAGAAACCAGTAGGGCTTCTATTGTAGATACCATTTCATGAGTGGAAGTGGAATGATGTCACAATGGATTTCTGGATGAGGTTACCGAGGTTACTAAGAGGTAATGATGTAGTTTGGGATGACATTGATAGACTCACTGTGGTTTCACACTTCTTACCAATCAAAGAGACCATCAGAGTTGATGAGATAGGAATGTTGTACAACCGAGATATTATACGTTTTTTATGCCTTCCAAAATCTATCATTTCAGATAAGGATTCCCAGTTTATTAATCATGTTTGGTCGGGACTACAGAGGGAATTGGGTCCATTGGTACTTATGAGTACAGCTTATCATCCTCATAAAAATCTCTTGTCTGAGCACATGATTCTGGTCATGGATGACATGCTTTGTGCATGCATCCTAGATTTCAAGGAATCTTGGGATATACACATTACCTTAGTGTTGTTTTCCTACAATATCAGTTTTTAGGTCACGAATCAAATGTCACCTGACGTGGATTGGCATGGTTGACTAGGACGATCACCCCTATGTTGGCTGGAGGTAGGAGAGGCTTCTATGATGGGACCTCATTCTATCCTGGATACCACTAAGATGGTGGACATGATTCAAAAGAGGAAAGATACTACACAGTGTTTCCAAAAATCTTATGCTAATCAAAAGAGATGAACTCTCGACTTCGATGTTAGAGACCAGGTTTTCTAACGTGTCACACCGAGGTTGGGACACAAGAGAATTAGGTTACAGTGAAATCCTTCACCGAGATATATCAGGCCATTTGAGGGTTTTGATTGAGTTGTTCTAGTTTCCAATATGTTGCAGTTACCTTAGATGTATCATCCTATGAACGACGTCCATCACGTTTATATGCTACGACACTACATTTCCGACCAATATCATGATTTACTAGTTGAGTATGTTATGTTGGTGGTGGATGAAACCATTTATTAGCACCCTATGTGGATTTTGTAATATAGTATGAAGGTTCTTCATGCCATTTTGTTCCTCTAGTATGGGTGTTATTGAATCACAGTGGAGAATAGGATGAGACTTTAGAGAGGGAGGCAGATGTGCAATCATAGTGGCCACAATTGTTTGATGTTTTTCTTCACCACCCTTTGAAGGTAAATTTAGGAAAAAATTGTTTTAATAGGGGATGTTTATAATAACCCAGAGGTTTATTTCAAATATGCATCTAGATTTCAGATGATTTTCGAAAAAAGGTTGAATTTGGAAATTTTCTGAGTACACGCTGTGTACTCCTAATTGTAATCCATGTACCCAATTTTTGCGGGTTTCCATGTAATGGTTGTGTAACAGCCGAGAACATGGCTGTGTGTAACACCTAAAGTCGGTTCTAGATGATGAGGGATACATGGCGTATACATTGTATTAACATAAGATGTACACATATTTTTATTTTATTAATCAGATTGGGGTCACGTCTGATCTTTAGCACTCCCATATTCATCATGTTTCTCATATAAGATAGCGACGTACAACCGAATATCTTTATGTTACTCTTGTTCCTCCATCCGAGCTCCTGTTGAGGAACCACCAAGTGCATTGGATTTCCATTATTGAGTTCTATCTTGCCTAAGATCATCTCTTCCTGATTTCTCCTCTCTCTTGTGATATCCTTGGTTGAATGTTTTTGAACTTTTTGTAGATCTACAGTGACATAGGCCAATTTATGGGCCAGTTTTCTAGAGTTTTCATCGTACAACATGAAGGAAGGTGTTTTTTTCCTTTCAGAGTTTTTCTGTGAGTTATATATGACCAACTGTCGATTACCCATGATTCAGGTATTTATTGTTAAGGAATTTAACCTTCAAATCACATAACATAGATTGATTGATTGATTATGTTTTTTGATGATATATATTATGAAAAATTATATGTTTAGGGGACACATCATGGGTTAATTTTCTTGATTGAATGGTTTTTACCATTGGACTAGGTTTCATATGAGGTAGACCTCGTTTCCATGACTTTCTTTTTATGTTGTAATTGATTGCTTAACTGATTCATGTTAAATGGAAATGATATTAATTGTAGATTCATATCCTTGTACTAGTTTATATTACTTTTGTAATCTAGATATCATTTTTCCATGATTCTATTATACATGGCTGTAAGAACCTGGTGTAGTTAGACCATAGGGGGAATTAACATTGGGGGTTTCCCCAGACTATCTGTTATTCACATTATGAGACCATAGGTGGTATTGATAGATATTTATCCTTCATATTGTATATATTATACTGTTATGAGGACATAGGGGAATGGACATTGAGTTCATCCTTAGAAGGTCTTTAATTTATCGTTAAATGACCACATGGGGAATTGAAGGTGATTGATTCCTCATAAAGTAATTGTTTTTGTGAGACCAAAGGGGTTAGACTATTTCAGATTTTCTAGAGGGTCATTATATGTTTATTGATTTGATGATATGTTGAAATTGAGGGGTCATACAGTAGAACATTCCCAGAGGGTTACTGTGAATTATTTATTGATTGTGACGAGTATGTGAAGTCAGAGAACAATCATGGACTAGGTCTTACATTGTAGTTACACGGTGTACTAGGAAAACTATTTTCCTATTACATAGGGGATATAGATTTTTTGATAGATCTCGATGTTTCATTATTCAATGGTTGGAATAATTAATAAATTGAAATGAAGGTAATTGGAAACTGTAGGATTGTTTAGTTTTGAGTACTTTCCTGTTTATTGAATCTTTTACATATTTCTTGCTATATATATTCACTGATAGTTAGGCGCAGATATTTTGGTGGTTTCTTACTGGGATTCGTCTCATACCCTCTTTGGGACATTATATTATGCCTAAATAGATTATATGGTTGTAAGTATAGAGAAGGGAAAGCACCCTTCTTCATTAGGTACTTGATTGTTGTAGGAGTATGAGAGCATGAGACCAAGAATAGTCTGGTGATGCTATAGGAGTGTACTATTTTCTTTAATTTTCTTCCATTATTGTATTTCTAGAAAAGTGACTTTTTTGGAAGCTTTTCTAGTTACATTTGACATGATTCATGTATTTATATATACTGTAGTTTTTATATAGTCATTCTTCCACTGTTTACTTTTTTTGTATGGAATTACTACTTCTTTTTCTATTTAATATTTATTTTTGAGGTGTTACTCTACCAATGAGGGAATAGCTTCCCCACAATCACACCTTATAACCTCACTACTAGTCAGAAAACTCAAGCATTTGAGGAAATGTGCTTGAGTCCGTGTGACCAACCGGGTATGTGGTACCTTTAGGAGGAACCTAGATCTAGTACGTTACACATGGATACCATGACGGTGGACATGGACCTGGAGATCCAGTTGTAGCATCTCATCATATTTCCAGGTGAAGAAATAATGATGTTGAATTAGGAAATCCAAATACTTATATTGCTCCTCTAGAGGTATGGATGTACTGATCAGTATTTTCCATGGATATTATTTGGTACCAAGGTTCACCAAAACCAACTCAACGACAGTGGTGTAGATTCCCTCTACAGATGTAGGAGGAGTGTCATCAAAATCCCCTTCATCATCCGAGGAGGTAGAATTATTAGTATGAGAATCATATAGTTCATTTGATTTTGGGGGAACACATTTGTTTTCAAAGGTGGATGCAAAATCCTTATTGGGGAACTCCAACTATACTGAAACTATAGAGAGATAGGATTTCAAGCCCATTCCATTAGGAATTTTATCGTAGGTTCCATTCATGATGTCAATGTAATGCTGGAAAGCCAACTTCCTTCATTTCATGCCTACATTGTAGAATAGGGGGAATTGACATGAAATAATGTCCATGGGGTGAACCTCTCCATACATTATTTGTTTAGGGGATTTTGGTACCTCCCGGGCATATCCATTGTAGGAGTGGAAGGTAATTTTTGGATACTTATAACATTTAGTAATGTTGTTTCCCTTCTTATTAAAGACGTGAAAACACAATCCTAGATTTGACACTGTGGGTTCTAAATAATTTATCAGTATAATTAAATCGTTGTCCATGTCTTCCCATGGGATGGAAATAGTATTCACATGATCAACCTCGCCGGTATGAACCAACGATCCATCCCTCTTGTAATATATGTCGGCCTGATAATGGGATTCATGATAATCAAACACAGTTGCATCATCATTGAGTAACCATAATCAACCATTGAGGGAGTATTTGATGCATTGGTAATACAAGTAGGTGACTGTTACATGAAAATGAATAGGGGGTCTACCCATCAGCACTTTGTAGGTAGTTTTATATGAGACTACCATGAATATAGTGCTTGATATCAAGCATCTAATTTAGGTCTTCAACCAGATTCTTCCACTTGATTTATGCTCAGTACGGTCAGAGCTCTGAATCATTAGTTCTAATAGATTCTTATCTACATCAGTCATCATTATATTGTGATGTGTATGAATTGAGATGAGATTGGTCATGGAACATTTGTCCAGTAGATAGTTACAGATCATCATTAAATTGAACTATCCTATGATACAGAATGGGTGAATGTTCCCCTGAATGTGGGAGATATCAACCTCTCCAGAGAAAGATATTATGGAATGGAATTCCACCTACCCATCCTCCTCTACATAGTAGGCCTCTATAACAACTACCTATACTTTGAACTGGATGGGTATTCTCAAGGATTATGTTAATGCCTCATGCATGTCATTATAAAAGAGGTGGGACTTGAGATTCAAGATCATTACATTTAAACTGGAGAGGTTTTTTAGTACGTCATACATCCATGATAAACACACATTTCTACTAGCAAGGGTAACTGCTTAGTTAGGGGCATGATGGATATTACTAGATGAGCTACTGGGTTTTGGTTGCTACTGGGAATATTTTGATGCTACCCGCTAGATTTCTATGAACATATTTTGGTCAATTGTCAGCTAATTAAGGTTTGATATAGTTTTATGAGGCCAGTCAGGATGTGACCAAGGCTATTTCTTGGGATCTTTTAACGAGGTCAGCTCTAGAAGTGTGTCTGAAAAAGGGTTCTACGAGTACTATGTCTACTGATTCCTTGAATAACATACTACCTAGTCTCGGTAGTGTTCATGACATGATTTGAGGAAATATCTAGTGTATTTTTAATGTTTTCATGAACTTAAACTCTCCCTTTTTGGTGTCGGATATACACACATAGGAGTTCTTCTTGGTATTCATAATTAATTAGAAATGTGAAGTATTCAACGAACATTACATCATTCATTTGGGAATAAACATTCTTATCATCAAAAGGGTTTCTGGTAATGGATAACCCCTAGGTGTGCTTCCCAAATCCGAATTTATAAATTATCAAAGAGTAATAGATATCTTTAGTGTTGGATGAGGTCTCCAGTTTCCATGAAATTGTTGGAATGCACTCTTCAATGATTTAAAAGGCCATGACAAGGACACTAGGGCAATATCCTGGGAAGATTGGATGACAACATGAGGATCTTGCCTACCTAGGTAGGCGTGTATGACACTATTGGTGAAAGGTACTATATGAGACAATTAGTCATAATAAATATGAGTCACGTGATTTGATACCTACATCCATTCACAAAAACCCTCACTACTGCTATTGGGATCAGTATAGATATTTGAAATTTGTGCTGGGACATTTTCCAATTTGAATGAATCATTATGCACTTTGTCCTAGAGATGATCCTTGAACACATATCACTCTATAATGTTATTTTTAAGGATTCTGTAATAATAACAATGCTCATGTACATCAATGTTTTTGGTTTCATGGGGCCTCTTACACTCTCAAAACATAAGAATCCCTTTCTCTAGGTTTCAAAGAAAATGACAGGGATCATTTTCATTATTGAATGAATTGGTTTGGTTCCTTCTAATTGGCGATGGTTCTCTTAGGGCTTGTCCCTATCGATGGGATAGATATTGATTAGTTTTTGGAGCCTTATTCACTTGTATATTTTTTTCTTGGTTAGGTGATTCCTATATGTTATTCATAGGGTGATTCTAATCCGGATAAGGTTTCAATTCTCAAGGCTCCTCTAGAAAATTGGCCATTAATTCCAATATCTAGAGCACCAATGCCTATACAACATTGGTAGTCTTTGTTTTGGATGCTCTACTTAGAGTATCAGGATTGTGAAAAAGGAATTATTTATTATCATGTTCTAAGGATTACTCCTAAATATGGCCGTTATTATAAAAATACCAAAACCCACTTAAGAAATTATATGTGATAAGGATAGAGACCAATTAAATCATGAAATTTACAATGCACATCTTCAAAAGCTACACTTGAGTTATAGTTATGTCAACTGATTACATGATGCATTTTCTCCAATTGATAATATATACTACCCACTCATAAATAATTTTCATATATATGAAGGTGACTAAAATAATAAATTTTAATGCGATGGAGCTAAATTGTTATAGGAACTTTTTTTGAGATCCTCCCAGCCAATGATAGACTATATGGGTTGATGGATATTCTATAAAAACATAATAACTTCATGTTTCTGAACTAAACACTAGATCATGGCAGCCTCTTATTGATCTGGTGTTTCCAACCTAATCCCACTACTCGAGATGTTGTGGTGAAAGTGCTACAATGGATAAACCATACCATTAAATGGTGAAAAGAGATGGACATTGTATTAATAAGGATTCTCAACCACTAGTGCATTGATAGTCTCGTCAACTCAGTAAGTAGGATTAGTGGATTACGGAGTGGCTATATGTAGATCCAAAGAAGGATGATCACATAGTTCAGGGGTATTTGGGTAATCATGTTTTTTCAACTTTACATAAGACCCTACCTCTTCTCTGTCATGATCAATGAGATTATCTAGTTAGATTGGGGGGTAACATGACATTGAGGAAATGTAACTTCCCTGGTGGAGGAGGAATGGGTTCTCATCAGGATAAGCCATAATCTAGTCCATGGCTATCCATGAAATCAGTGGGGAACTTCTTATTATCTTCAAGAATCTAGACAGGGAAGTTCATAGTGTGCTCTGGTTCTTTCATTAGTACAAACTCATGAAATTAATAGGTTCTTAAATGATTCCTTTCCATTTCAACGTTCTAACGAGTAAGAAATGTCTCAAAGGGATTCCCAAGACTGAAAAAATACCTTTTTGGGTGGGTACATATTCATGCGTGAAGGTCTTTCTGGTACTACACTACCCCATGGAGTGGGTTTTCCCTATGAAACCATATAACATACTTCTTATCCTTAGAAAATTTGGAAACTACCATGCTTATCATAACTATACCTTGAGGGAAATCATCAATATCAATGGGTAGTTTACTATGTCATAGGATATAGATGAAGTTGAGAGCATCACACTTTCCTCAATACCTAACAATTATACGAGGAGATGGATGTTCTATATTCTTGATAAACACTGTGTGTATTATGAAATAACATTGATGAAGGGTTTGGTGGTAACTGGATAACGCAAGTCACTAAGTCACTGGGAGTTTATACAAATCAATTCATCTTCAGAACTGATAGTTATCCTCAATGTTCCTCTGGATTCCATGATAGATCAACTGGTGGTCATGATGGTCGTGCAACATCCCCCAAATGGTTTGGAAGAAACACGTGGCCTATCCCTTAGCATGGAACCTAGAGATGTAAAATTTCGGATTTAGTAGTATCCATAGAATCATAGAGAGTTAATCAGTGGCCATAAATTACCATAGGATCTTCGGTTTAGAGTATTTTCTCTTCTATTGGTTGGCCCAAGCATTGATCAGTGCTATACAATATACAGGTAGTTGCCCCGATGTGGTTATGTTTGGAAGCTGATTGGTTGGTAAAAGAGACACTCTGTAATCCAATTTTTTGTTTTAAGCTGGTTCATATCATAGTGGAGTTACCAATAGTATAATCATAACCTTAAAGGATGGTTTGTTAACATTACCTTATATGTGAGGGAAACCGATCTCATCATTGTCTCTTCATGTAGTTTACCATCTAAAGGATCAATCTAAGAACAAGATAACTCTATATTATCATTGGTAGTGGTAGAGAGGGAAACTAGGGATGATGGATAATGCATGACCTTGATCCCGTACAAGGGAGCCAAAACATCATCAACATTAATGTAAATGCATAAAGATCCAGGGATCCTATAGATTTCATCTTATGGGATTGAGAAATTCACATGGAGGACTCCAACCCCATTTTATGGAGTTTTGGTGCAAACAATATTAATGAGTCGTCTATGTCCTCATATTCTAAATGATTTATGAGGTCTATGATGACTTGAAATTTATCTAGATTTTATCTTTGGTGGTGTTGGTTATCCATTCTATCATAGAATGGATATTCATGTATTGAATTTCTTCATGATGGGGAGTAACTCCTCTATGATGGGTTGGTGAAAGAGGAGGATCCGCATTTCTATATGAAGTGGAAACTGGGAGGGTCTATATGTTGAGGAGAAGGTGTGATGAAGAGAACCATGTATTGGTTTCTGAAATTGCAAGGAGCACCTCTTCTTTAGTTTTTGAAGGTGTGGGGAGGACCATTCCACTAAATCACGTTATCAAAGGTTGGACCGTAATGTCATTCACCAATAGTAGTGATTGAAAGTGTCAACCCATCATGCCTATGTGGCGGTTGATGTCTCAATCCCTATTGAGTGATATAGGATCCCAGTTCACATTATAAAGAGACTATAGGAACCTAGAAAAACGATCCAGTTGTGGTAGGTTCCAGTTGATCCATATAAGACAATTCCATATTCCGTAATCGTCCTAATCATTCACCTTCCATTGGAATCAATTCATTTAGAAAGGGGCTAATAGTGAAGAGGTAATTTCCACATATTCATAAAATTGAGTGACCAATCATTTATCACACTGAGGGGGATGGTGGGAGCCCTTATTAGTTTTTTATGGGAAATATTTATATCTAGGATGACTTGGGCATCCCCTAACACCTCGGTGTAATAGGGGGGTGTTATAGGATTCCTCCGAGGAGAGTCTCCCAAAACAAATCATTGTTGAAATGGGTACTAGTTTCTCCCTATGTGTCCCTTGAGGTTTGTAGTTTCAGTGAGGTGTGGATTCATCCTAGTCTATGTGAGCCATGTTCCTTGTGGGAATTACCCTCTCCTTCTCTAATAGACATATTAGGGTGTCAATCACCCTCCACTGGATGATTTCATAAGATGAGAGGGTGTGTGGGAGCCCAATAGCTAATTTTGTGGTAGTTAGCATTGTGTGATAGTTGTCATATGGGATTCCCACTTCATTGGTTTACCTACCCCAGTATATGTGGTTGTTGGGTGGCATACTCCCCATAGTATAATTCCTGTAAATCATGTGTATTGATTCCTTTTTAAAGTTACAAGGAAAGAAATGACTAGTTCCTCAATGACATGAAATATTTTTTAGAATAAAATTATACACTATGATGATGCCGTGGATAAATAATTGTCATTATTAACATCCCCAATCAGTGGTATGTTCCATTTTATGCCCAATATTTTATTTATGGTACCAGGTGCCTGATATCTAGATCTGGTGGTAGGAAAATATGTTGATGTCTTGAATAATAATACTCTACATGTTGAGGAGAATATTTTTTCATCCCATTCACTATTTATGTTGGATGACCAATGCTAAAATCATCTGAGTCTAATCCTTGTCCTTATGACCAACATAACTAGTCCCCATGGTTATGGATAAAATATTTTTATTTTTTTAACCTTTAACTTTCTAAAACTATCACTAGAGCATCCTCGTATTTCCTCAAATGGTTTTGCATGCTGGAGACTTTCTTTCCACATATTCGTACATTTAAAGGTTGGTGTCATTAATCACATTCAAAAAAGATTTCTGCTCCTTGATCAAAATATGATGATGGGATGTTAATTCTTCCTTTAATTGACTCCTCCTTGGAACTCATTTCCTAGTATGTATCTCCCCCATTGAGTTATGCCATGTTCATGGAACTCATTTGAAGTTCCATATCATTATGGATGTTAGTTAGTTACGGTTCTTCTGTCTTGGAATTTTGATCCCATATTGATAGGGCTACAACCATAGGTTAGGAGAGTAGTCACATTGGGAATCCATAGTCATGTATAGATTCTAGGAGCATTGGTAACCTGTGTTCTTACTCATGAGAGGGAATCTATGGTGAGGCATCTTATAAAATGGGACACAAGGAATCTTGTGTCTAACATATAGTAATTATGGAAGGGGAGTGATTATTCAAAGGATTGTGACATCAGTCTTCCCACACATGTGCATGGTGTTAGTATTTGGGGTTAGGCCACATGTTCAACATCTTATGGATATGGATCATGATTTTTGGTTAAGACATATCCAGGTCAGATTTTAATATCATTTCGACATATGATTAGGGTGAAATTTATTTTGTGACATGGTGGGCATATGTTTAATGTCTTTCTATGAAATTATGGGTGATCTGAATTCCCCTTGATATAGATCAAGAAGGTATCCCCCAAGGAGAAAAGATGTTACACATGAATGGTTTACGATTAATTGGAACACACCATAGAGGTGAACCTAGGATTGGGGGATTAGAAATTCCCTTGAAACCAGCTTGGAAGGGTTGATAAGAACACCTCTAATGACATATCAGGGAGGTGCATCCCTAGGAGTGATCACCTAAATATTTTACAAATTGATTTAGAATCATGTGGAGGTTGATCTAGGAGATTTATCCATACGAGGGAATACCAATGTATACCGTGGTTGGGATTCCCGTTGAGGTGAACCTAAAGCATTTATTAATATTCTACTTTGGGTAGATCAGGGAGTACCATCGCTATGAGGGATAACCTAGATTTACCATTGGTTTGGTTTCCCTATGAGGTGAACCTAAAAAGTTGATTAGGACACACCTTGAGGATAATTAGTTGGGTATGTACCTAGGAGAGAGCACCTAATATTATTGTTGGTTAGGATTGAACCTATATGCGAAATATTATGTACCATTTTTAGATGAAATGAATTAAAACACACGTAGTTAGATGCTGAAATTTATGGTCATGTCAATAGACCCATACATGTAGTTTAGCATCATACGGTATGAACATTCATGTCATGAAAGGAGCATCAAAGGGGATGGTGTGGGGATCACACATTACAGCTACACTTCACCCGTGGATTTCTCATTATAGGATTGTATTTGGGTTACACATCAAGATACTCATGTTCTTCTAGGAGTAGTGACGATGTGGATAGAGATTCATCATGGTATTTTCCCTTTTCAAGTAGATTACTCTTTAGTGAAGGAGGTGGTGATTACATATGATAGTTTCATAGTATGGAAGTTCTGTGTACCGTAGTTGGGGAGAGGGTGGTGGACCATAATGGTAATCTAGTGATTTTCACATGATGTGGGAGGTGATATCAACCCATTTCTATAATACATGGGGCATACAATTCTTGACGCGCAGGGTAAGGTTTCAATTTTATTTCATGTACTCTGTATGTTGTCCTGTAGTTTAATGTCATATTCATAGGACGTAGAGATAATAATTTTTCACCATGTATCCCACAAGTGGTAGGGCAAAATCCTCACCTCTAGGGATTACATGAACAATACTCATGTGCCTCCGGGAGGTGAATGGAGTTGTCACTTCAAAGGTACAATGATAAGAGGTTTGGGTGGAGTGGTCAATCATGATATCCACATTACATTCCCAATTTTGTGAAGCATGTGGGGTTATGATACATATGTTGAGAATAAAAATGAAGTTGGTAAGATCAATATATATATATTGAATTAAGGTAATCCACATAGGAGTGGGTAGCACATGTCACATTGGTACTCATGGTGTAGCAGGACTAGTTTTGGATTGAAATGGGGGAGCTTAGAACTCAACCATTGTGAAGTAGGGTCAGTAGAAGGGTGGAACCATGGACCGGAACATGAGAAAGGTTGGCGAATCATAGAGCCTTTAATAGAGGTCCTTCATGACGGAAAGCTTCCTCATGAAGGACTGAGGATTTGAGTTTGAAAATTCATCATGAAACAGGGTACCACTGCTTTGGAGGGCGGACGTTATTCATGATAGGAGTTATCTGCGAAGGTTCAATGCTTCACGAAGCCTCAAGATCACCTTTGGGACTTATACCTTTGAAATTTTTGAATGGCATACCCAACATAATTGGAGGCTCTTAAGAACAATGTTAAATGGGTTTCATGAATCCTAAATAACTTGTATGATCCATTTTTCTTTGGATTGCGATGCTCGGGTGGTATCACGAATTGAGATCAAATTAAAATTTTAATGGTTAGGTAAATATCTGCAAAATGATGGATTGAAGGAGTAGTTTATATGATAGGGTGTTTGTGATTATAGGATGCACATGTGGATAATTTTTGGGCCTCCAAAATGGGAATGTATCTAAAAGTCCAAGCGTTGTACTCAGAAAGACACCATCAATGATTCATTTGTTTGGGAAGCACTCTCTGAAGTCGAGACTCGGTACGTGGGGGAATGCCATAATGCCTCCACGTGGTCATAGTGGAATCAATAACACATGGATTATCATGAACTCCAACCATTCATGAAGGCACATTAATTTTCAAAATATAATCATCAGATGGTTTTTGGGCCTTTTGGATGAGATTTACTCCAAACCGTATATTCCTTCCTCAATTATTCTTGCATGATTCCTATTTGGACCCCAATAATGATGAAAACGAAAAAAATGAATGAATAAATTAATATTTAATGAATAAATTATTCAGTATTCCGTGAAAATTTTATAGGCTTATATTTCAACCAATCTCTATTCTTATGGAAAACAGACTATTCTGGGACAAATGGTGTGGTCAAGAAAATTATTTGAGACACTAATATAGGATATTTTATAATTTTCCAATAAAAAATTTCAAAAAAAGACAAAATTTACCTTGATTTTCAAAACACATTATGTTGTGGGTCATCAAAAACTATCCATAACAAATCCTTATCATACCCCATGAATCCAAAGAAGAAAACCAATAGTATTCCCCTCGCCAATGATCTATAGAAAATGATACTCTCTAAACAATCAAATTACAAGTCTTACAGTTTCCCCAACTCTCCCCCAATATGAGAAACATATTACAGTGACCATCCTGATGCTCCCCAGTAAAGGAGTATCCTTATCCTCACCCCACCTCCCAAATAGAGAACCACATGGTCCATGATATATCTATCACTAAACTGAATGGATTAACACCTCCAACCCACTCACACCAGATCACTAGATTAAAAAAATAACCTATATTCTCAAAAAGATAAATAAATGAGTCTCATGAACTCCAACAACAAAATTTGAACTCCCCATTACAATAATTTTGTTAAAACACTCTAAAATGAAAATCGTGAATCACATACACCCAATCCATGTCCCGACGAAATGTGGATAATGCACCTAAAACCTCTAATCAAGCTCATAATGCAAGTGAGTTCTAATAAATCTCAGCACCCTCATCTATATCCATCTAAGAATGAGCAATATTCCTTATGAAAAAAACCAACCACATAACCAATATCTACTCAAAAATCAATCCAAAAACCCAATAATATTAAAGTGCTTCTATTTTTGTACAAAAAAAATCATCCAAAAAAAGATGGTCCAATAAACCATTCATACATGCCATCTCATTCCCTCCATGAGAAAGAGGTCATACCACTACTCAATCTAACAGATCCTCATTACTAACCACATCTTGGTGTATCAAGACCATAATGGAACCACCAACTAAGAACTACCATTCCCACCCAAGAAATTAATAATTTTAGGCACACATGACCCACAACCCAACTTAGAAGATAACACATATAAAAAATTTCTCCCTCACAGGAAATAAAAACTCGGGAAGTCATTGGAACCAAAACCATAAAGAATCGTGAGATTGTTCCAAACATATCTCAGAAATCCTGTCACAAATAAGGCCACCAAAATGGAACTCAATGACCAATACCAATCCTCTTGAGTTTCTTTTTATCTATCAATGATTATAATACATCTCCAATACAAGAGAACCTATCGCCACATATTCCATATGACGTATCATTAGAAGACAATGTACATATGAAGTTCATTTGATTAGAATTAAACCATGTACATAAAAATAAAACATAATATAATTTTTTTCTAACTGATTAATCTAAAAAAATACATTATCACTAAAACACTACAGATATTCTTATGTCATGAAAATATTTCATGTCTTTAATGATGCATGAAAAGTTGCATTTTCCCATTATCCAAGAGATATAACCAAATAAACCATAAATCCATAATCACATTCGCATCAAAATAGTTGAAATCATGATACTATAAAATTTTATACCAGTATTATATTTCCCATTCCCTAGAAACATAGACATTAAATTAGAAAATCATTCCATGACACACCATTAAGATATCTATCACATGTTTTGACACATTCATAGACCACACATCTACCAAAAAAACCTGGTCATAAAACCCATAATGGATCAATCAATAATTTTTCGTGAACTGGTCCTGGCTAACCTATCTTGTCACCCAATCAGGAACTCACATAGGCCTGAATTGCACCTCAATATTTTTCTATGGATACCGACTAGTATCGAGGGTCTGAAAGATATAGGGAAGAGACTATACCCTCTATTTAGAGTATAATAAAAATTGTAATAACTAAACTCAAGCATTGGTATAGACAAAATAATATGCGTAATAAATTAAATGAAACAAAAGAATTCTAAAAAATTGAAGGCATCACACATTCATATATACTGAAAACATACAGAGAACACAATAGTGAGATGCCCACTAAGCATACCACACATAAAAAATAAATAATTTAAAAATTAATACAAAATTTTCTAATTCCAACATTGAGGAAAACAATAAGCCTAGTCTCCATAATCCTTGAGATGCACTAGATGGATCCTAATACTCCACTCGAGTGGCACCACTCAATCAACAACTACTGAACCATTTCCCCACTGATCACGCAACATATGATCCAACATGAATGCAGACATCAGGTTAGAATAAACATCAAACTACTTTTACGAGTGGTGATAAATTAATCTTAGTAGGAAACCCCCAATTATGATCCTATGATCTCATATCCTAACCTGTCAACACACAAGTTAGATGCCAAACCTATATGTAACAGCCAATAACTGACCTAAAAACAACTACATAAACAAGGGGTTATATAAATGAATAAAATACTCAAATACAGTTTCATTCCAAACACCTGAGGAAAACATACCCTGCTATGGGCCCAACCATATGATTTACAACATTTGGACCACCCAGCCACCCAAAAACTAATGAATCTTGCAGGTATACATAGCATATTGAAGACATATAAAAAAAGATCAACGATTTTCAACCCCCAGGACCAAACAATAGGTGTTGACATGAAAAAACACATACACCAAGATATTGGAATACAATGCAATGTTCGAAGTAGAAACGGATCTCACCTCCACTAATATATGAAATTGTTATATAATGATAGTTATAAAGAACAAATCATTCTATATATGAGGGAGTATTGACACACGTTGTTCCAGGGTAATACCTCTAAACATTTTACTCATAGATGTGTTGTCTTAGGGGATCCAATATACCCAAGGTCCCTACATATACAGTGTACTATGGACCAAGTCAATAACCATGATCACATCATATCCATATAATATAACTTCTATAACATTTGAATACTCAACTAGATGGGTGTGATTATCTAGATAATCCAAGGGATCCCAAATCCTTTTTTTCAATAGCCGGCTAGCGAAGGATAACAACACATAAAAACATAAGCACAATCCCCAATACATGATATCAAAAGGGTATCCTCCTCAAACTATAGTCTTTGGAATGAAATGCCTCAATCATTATGTCCAAATATATACCATACATGGTATGATCACACATTAAACCCACCTTCTCAACAGATAAACTAGAGGAGCAGATCAACTCTCATCCAATACACATGGGAACTCTCTCAGCACTAGGGGTCTTAGTATCAAAAAAACTTCCACCACGGGCTCTCTATATCCCACATGAGGGCCAAAATAAAACATAGTGATTCTGTTATTCCTAGAGACACTACACAATGTAGCATATAACTAGGGAATCCTCAACTACATCCATTCTCATAGGCTACACCACCAGAAAAATCCTCAAATGGACCAGTGGAAAATGTGAAATAAGAACACCCTATGATGTGTTCCTATAGATAATCCAAAATCGTGATATACATAGATTTTGGAAACAACAAAATCCCAACTCAGTATCCTTTAATAGATCCTCGATCAATAACATTCCCAAACAGGGACTCAATGCAACATCATTTCAATAGGGATATCTATAATGATCCTTATGAACACCTTAAAATAAATAATCTCTCCACTTTTTCTCCTTGACACAAGACAAAGCTCATAGAATATCCCACAAAAAGAAAAACACAGTCATCCATTAGAGAAAACAACTCATCCATTTGTACCAAATTACCATCAAGGTAATCCAAGGAACACCATGCCACTAGGTCATCCTACACACCTAACTATGAAGCCCCCTATCACTCCCTGAACATCCATCCAAAAATGGAATCCTCATGAGTCCCTCAATATCATAACAATATCTCCACAACTTCATTTAATAACCACCATCCCATAGAATCTATAGATCCCAAAGTCTCCAATATCTTTTATCCACAATCACAGAAGCTAAATTTTAACTCCAATAACCCCGACCAACATGTCACATCATGGGAAGGAAAACTAAGATCTCCTCAGATATACAACTCAATCACATATTTTGGGGTCCATTCAATTGAACATGAAACAATAATTCAGGAAATACTTAATCTCTGGAAACTAACATGCTCCCAACCCTCACTTGGGCCTCATAGCTCACAACACAACCTCATAAATGATAATGAATCCAAACCTCAATTAAATGACCCCACTAAAATCTCATAGTAAAAAACACCATCTAGATTTTATCTAAAGGGTGAATGGATTACACGATAATGATATATATAGAAAAACTATCAAAATAGACTATTATAAAGTGTAATTTTGACTCCAGTAGAACAAATATAGAAAATTCACTCGACATGAGAAGTATACATAAAATCCATGGCTTACACAGTGTGTAACGTCAAATATTATACCTAATTATGTTCCTTAGCACACTCATCATGAAATTTATAAATGTAAATATAATGTGATCTGTGTACATGGATTCTACCATAACATGGGTACCTTCCCACATAACTCAACCCAACATGGCGTGTTAAACACCCAAGTTTACAACATGTTCCACCTGGTACACAATGTGTATTCCCACTCAAGATACCCGGACATGTACCAAATAGGCCATGGCTATGTAATATTCATAATATGTACACCCACATTCTATATATCTCACTCCATGTTTATTAGATTTCCCTACATGGCAACATACCCCCACATGGGTTGTCTATCCAAGTACTAGACCACACCCTGAAAACACACTACATAGACTGTACTATCAATTACATGGAGAATAGTCCCAAAAACCACTTCTTCTACAAACAAAAAGAATAAAATATGCATGTTCCTCAAATGAATATCATATACATATTTTATTCAAATTAAAACCCCAAAATTTTCCCCAAAAGCAGTTTTTTTCCCAAAAAAAATAGATTGTCCCCAAGGGGGCCCACTAAAATCAATAAAAAATGTTAAAAAAATAAAAAACTATCTCTAGGGGAATTTTCTTGAAAAATATTAAACAATCATACTTTCAGATGAAAACTGCTAAATCATCACATTGATATGTGGTCCGCAAGTACTATACAACGATCTAGTGTGTCTCGATCCCTGCTATGGTTCATAATCTTCTACCTATCCCTCTAATATATATATTTATCCATATATCATATAATGACTGTAGGGGGTACCAAAGGGTATGTGTGAAAATACTGGGGATAGAGGAAAGAAGAATCAAAGATAAAATGAAACATGAAAAAAGAAAATAAAAAAAAGATAAGGTGGCTCAGGACCATCCCCAGAACCTAGTGCAAGTTAATACAATCCCTAGGAAAAATCTCCATTATATAATTTACATTAGATATGGAATATGAATCCACTTATTGGTTTAAAATATATGACTGAATGAACCAATAAAATAAATTAATATTTTATTAATTATATGAAAAATATTTTGTGAAAATTCAAATTGGTTGAATTTCATCCAATATCCTATCGTATGGTAATCATTATTTTCATGGACTAACGTAGCGGTCTAAAAAATTATCTAAGATCATATTATAGCTTAATTTTCTATTTTTCCATTGATCACTCCTGGGAGTCAAAAAAATCAAATTTCCCAATATTTTCAAAAACAGTGACGACTTATGTCTTAACATATTTGATCCTTTGGGATGTAGTCCCTTGTATCTAGTGACTATATAATAATGTAGTCATAGAATTTTGTTTAATAAGGTTGGAATATTTATAATATGTATGTTAAATATATTATGTAGATGTGATGTGGGTTCTAGATAAACATGATGATATGTTGGTTAAAAGTTAATATTTTGATACAAATTAGTTTTTTGAATAATAAATTGATATAATAATTTTTTCATTTTATTTTTTTTTTGAGTTATTTTTTGAATTGGTGAAGATCCCAGGGCAATGGTTGGTGTATATAGTGAAGTGATTTTCTCTCTATTTATAACCTTGATAATATAGTTTTTTCAAAATTATTTCAAATAAAAAAACAACATACATTGACTTATAATTGGATAATTAAAATATCATTTATATGGATGAAATAATTTGTTATTACTATAACATTGTATTTCATAATATTGATGTGTTTATTGGTAACATAAAATTAAATATTGGGATAACAAAGCGGTATCCAAGTGTTTCTAATTTAATTGGGTTAATTCTTGCTATATGTGGATATCTGAACATATATAGAATTTAATTTATCATTAAATTCATAGGTTCAAAATAAAATATGAGGTGTAAGATTGTTCAACCATATCTCATCATGTTTTAGCATGCTATAATTGGAGAATAGATCTTTTGAAGTATGTTTGGTTTAACTTAAATACACGATCTTTGGTAATATTGTTCTTTTTTCAACTCAATAATCACCAAAATTGGTTTAAATGGTTGATAAATATGTTAGGGATGTTGTATTATTATTGGTACTCATTTATAGTGATGGATAGAATAACTAAATTTTGGGATATTTAGAGGAAACTTTATAACATGAGTATATATCCCATCACAATTTTTATTGGAATATCTGCAAAATATTGATCGGCTTATAATAAAATCAAAGACATTTTTAATATATCAGGGTCTAATATCTTTATCAAACTGTGATTTTTGTGAACATGATAATGGAAACACATAACAGTCTTACATCAGTGTTTATACTATGTTGGATGACAATATATTGCAATGAACTCATGGATTTTTGTTCGGTCCTGGAAATGAGTCTAGTTAGTCGACATGTTTAGTCCATTAAATAAAGATTATATAGTGTAACAGTAAGGGTAGTTTTATTATTCAACACAATAATGTAAATATGTTTTTGTTTATAAGGTATTATATGGGAGATAAATAATATTTTTTGTAATAGTTTCCACTACAATATATTATTTTTGAATATATCATTTTCAGTGAATTTTAATTATAATTTTTTGATGCCACTAAATAGAACTAATAATTAGTGGTAGAATGTTTTGGATTAAAAAATTTATATATGTGTCAAATATATATTTAATTATATAGATATAAGTAGAGATAAGTTTCTTATATGTTTTGTGATACTGAAATAAAATTATCTATCCCTTGTATGGGTAGAGTATATATAAGTTATGTTTCATGAAGTCAAAGATATTGTAGACATTTTCTAAACCCTATATCATAGTGATTATATAAAATTATTATGGGGTATGAAATGTATGTTTTCATGGTATATTATTTTGCACTGTTTTGTTCATATTATAAAAGCATGATATTTGATATCATCCATCTACAAATAAGATGGTATTGAGTTGATTTTTAAATATCCACAACGTAATCCATCATTCATGTTTTATTAAATAAACCACAAGTGATAATATGGATGGATTATTGTAAAAAATATTTTTAACATAAACTACTATTCATTCGTATGTTTCATAACATACAAAGGAATGCATGGACTCCTGAACATTCTCATCAAGGTATAATAAAAGTTCCAATAATGTTTGGATAATGAGTTACCCAAACTAAGATTATTCTGGATAAATCACTGTCTCCATAAAAAAAATATGTTTCTCCAATATTTTCAAAAGGAGTCACTAAAATTATATATATAGGGAAGTAAGTTCCTTCACTTGTAATGGGTGATTCAGTATCAACATGTAGATATATCATAAAAAAGGTAGTTCTCCATTTTCCTCTTAGAGATATGTATCAATCATAATGAAGATCGTGTAATTGATTTACAAACTACCAATGAAGAGAAATTCATGTTGTTTCAATATCTCCATCTCTTCCATGATTTGATTGTAGAAATATCAATTGTATTATATTTTTTAAAATAATTTTTAATCTTTCTTCATAGCATGTCTCTTCATCCCAGGGTGTGGATGGATTATCTCCTCAAAAATCACATTAAATTATAATATTCTTTTTAGTTATTCATATATTTAACAATATAGGTAATGGATTTATAATTGATTAATTTAACATACAAATATAACTTCTAGAAACATTATATCTTAATTAATTTGTTTCCAAATATTTTATCCCTACATATTTCAGTGAGGATCCATGCCTTTGAAAATTTTTCTAGATGCACATCCTAGGTCAACATTATATATTATTTAGATGGATAATGAATATAAAGTTAATCCCAAATGATTTTTCTTCTCCCTTTCACTATTTCAAATAGATTTATACATATAAGTTCGTTAACTCTCACATTCTTAGTGAGATTCTAGAAACATTCAAATATTCCCTTAGTCAGACTCTTATATATTATTTGGTATACATTATATATGAACTAACATTTCCAATATTTTAATCCACTAAAGGAATGAATAATACATATTATTCAATATTTGTATACTTTTTCAATTTTTAACCATACTATATAAATTTACATCATTTCAAGTATGTTGATAACTTCTTCAAATCTTCTCAGGGATACAAAAATCATACCAATTTAACTCAATACTATATAAATGAATATTTATATTTTTTAAATTTTCTAAATCTCTTTAACATATTTCCAATGGACTGGAGTATATATATATATACTCATCATTGAGAGATTCAATAATCTTTACAACACCTCAAATTATAAATATTTAATATCCAATATATTTTCATTAAAACATTGAATCCTAATGTTATAGATCATCAACTTATAATTATATGAACTATCATTATTATATAATTCTTTTTGAAAAAATATTATAGAAAATCACATGATATATATAACTTTTGAATATTTGTCCTTTTATAATTTATGATCCACATTTAGTAGGTTTCACTTCATAATGAATAACACCGGGATATTTATAATTTTCCAATATATTTATAGAGATATGATAATAAAATTCTTCACAAAGTATTATAAAACAAAAAACACCTCAAACTCTTTCAAATATAGTTAATCTATTTTTTATAAATAAAACATCAAGTAGTGGACCTCTAGCTATCGTTTACATGTGAATAAAAAGTAGTAGACCTTCCAGAAACCATTTTCCCATTAATAGATTGTTTCGCAGGGATTTCGGGGATGACCTCCTGGACTGGAGATTCAAACATTCCGATCGGTTTCTAACGGGTTTGTTCATAGAACCAAAAACATCCAATGATTCCACATCCGTTTGGACCTACTTTCCAAAGGTAGATGCTCATTAGTTTGTGGACTAATGAGGCTTAGGAATTTGCATTGGTCGAGAGGATGGGTGGTCAGACTCATTACACCTTTTTGAGGGGAATTATTGTCTACTGCGGGACTCTCGTTATAGAATTAAGTTATGTTTGTGAATCCTTATTACATTACCAAGTATAAAATGAGAATTCCTTTAGTTTTAACAATCAATGATTAAATATGAAAGAAATTTAGAGAATCTTTTATATGTATTCGAGGTTCTTCATCAATAGATAATAAACTGTATCTATTTAGAGATTCTTGGTCAATGGTATCCTTCAAAACATTTTTATGAAAGTCTCTTGGTCATTATGATGACCAGGCTGGTTTTAAAGCCACTCAGTGGGGCACTTGAAGTTTATCGTCATTCATAAGGACATGGATTATTTCAAAGTTGGGATCGAACCCATAAATGGGCTACCTACGTATGCTTTGTTTTGGAAAAGGAATCAGAAGCCACGTAGTTCGAGTCTGGAGTATGATGTTTATGATTGATGGTTCAAAGAAGAATTTCATAATTACTTTTACACTCTAAGATCACGTGAGTCATGATCGGTGTGAGAAACAAGAGGTATTGGTAAAAATTAGACAATTGTGCCATGAAAGACGCAATCATAAGAAATTGTTTGGAGCTTATGTATGTATGACTGCCCAGATAGATGAAGGTTTAGGATTTACTTTTAGGAAGAAAATCCAGGAACAGGGTCCATAAAGGTATATGTGCTTTATGGAGATTTGAATACTCTAACTTGGGACTTATTCCAGAAAAGGAAACCCAAATTAGGAGAGGATTGATAATTGGGTTTTACTCCTGAGGAGGAATCCCATATCAAACGTAATTTAGGACTGATTAAGAGAAATTAAGGGGATTGGGGTTCAATCCTGAAGAGGATGCCCAATATTATGACTGGGACGTACTCCTAAAAAGGAGGCCCAGGTTAGGGGACTTGGGGCTTACTCATGAAAATGAAGCCCAAGATTATGACTGAGTTTTATTCCTGAAAAGGAGACCCAGGTTAGAGATTAAGGTTTGGGGCTTACTCTTGAGGAGGATGCCCATAATTGAGATTGGGGATTTCTCCTAATAAGCATGCCTATATTAAAGGATTTTGATTGGGGCTTACTCCTGAGGAGGATGCCCATGTTTGGGAACTAAGGTTTGGGGCTTACTCCTGAGGAGGATGCCCAGATTAAAGGACTTATAACTGGGGATTATTTTTGAAAAGGAGACCCAGGTTAAGGATTCTCTCATCTTAAAGGATGAGGTTGAATGAAAGAACTCTCAATATTTGGTGACATAATGATGTATAAATCAATAGGTTTTGAGAGATATTCCACTGAATTCCTTTCATATAAGGAAGTCAAATCAAGAAATCATGCCATAAATGGCTTTGAAGAGTATCTTGAAGACTGAATCTTGAATAGGAAAGGTGAAATGGCTTAAGAGGGGTAAAATGGTCAAGGTGGGCACCCAGAAAGATAGGGGCGCGCAAGTATTGAAAGGCGCGCAAGTCTTGCGTGGGCGCGCAAGTATTGGTCGCGCAGGTATACCTTGCGCGTCACATGGTGCACTTGTGCGATTTTCAATTGGAATTGAAATACTTGAGCGACTCCTTTTTAAACTCTTTATAATCCCCTTGAGGTTCTTCCAGAAATGGGACGCGCAAATTCTATTGAAGGAATAAGGCGGCGCGCAAGTATGACATGTTCCCTTAAGGGACGGCCATTCCGGCGCGCAAGTGTTGATGAGTTTCAACACTTAGGCCTTCCTCCCTCTCTTTAGATCTTCCGTTCTAGGTAAGAAATTACCTTAGAAGTGTTCCGGAAGCTTTGAGAAGAGACTTGGGCGTCGGGAGCTTCAATCCGAGTTTCTGAAAAAAGATCCTCTCGAATGGGGGGCCCACATGGTCTATTTATAGGCAGGAGAAGACCCCGGGCGGTTACCGGGCGGTTACCACTTAGGTCGCGCAAGTCACTTGCACGACCAAGATCATCGCGAAAGTGTACTTGCGCGACAGTGGTACAACTTGCGCGGTGCAGTTTCTTTTGATCCTCTGTTCCTGCCTTTGTCGATTTTTGATGTTTTCTCCAAAGTTTGAATCACTTTGAGCTCAGATATTCCCTTTTCCGATCTTTAGATTCTGTGGCGAAAGGAGCGTCAACAAAAGTCCCCCCTCATAGTTGGATCCGGAGAGAAATGAGGATTTGACTCTGAGGAAATCGAATCCATCCAAAGGAAAAGGGGGGGCGCGCAAGTCTTCAGTGCACAGAGAGCGGCACGCAAGTTTGCGTCGCGCAGGCCTTAAGCGCTCTGGCTATGGCGCGCAAATAGGCCTCCTGGCCTATAAATACATGGCCTCACCTCCGTACAAGCATCTGGATTTCTGGACCTCATACCTTCGAGCTCTTGTCGCGCAGGTTTCTCTATTTTCTAGTGTTTTTCCTTGATGTCGCGCTACTGTAATGGTATTTGTACTTGCGCGGTTTATACTTGCGCGTCAAAAACTAGCGCGGCACACGAATACTTGCGCGCCATGTTTAGACTTGCGCGACTTAAATTCCTTAGCCATTTTTTCCAATTACTTCACAAATTTTATGAAAAATAAACCCATTTAAGAGTTAGTTTATTCATATTTTGTGCAGATTCAGTGGTTCCTAAGGGAATTGGAATGGCTGATGAACTGGCTAGTAAGTGGATTGATGACATGATGAACATCATTGGCCATGATTATTATGATATCTGCAACATCACTCTCCCAGATTTGGCTAAGTACTTGAAGAAATATCATCCTAATTTTCCACAGAGCATCCATCTGCCTCTGTGTGGTCATGGTCATCTGCAAGGTGTCAATGTTCCAAATGCAAACAATTATACACCTGAGATGCAGCTGCGCTGCTACTCCTCTATTTCGGTTATGCTGTGCATTAAGAGCAACAACAATGTTGTGAACTATAAAGTTCTTCCTCTATGCCATTTCCTTGCAGATATGAAAATGGCAAACCCACGGGCTGAAAATGTTTTCCACTGCCAGTTGGTGGAGAGAAGACAAACATGGCATTAGAGAAATATCTGAAAAGAGTACTCTCTCCAAATGGCTCTTTACTTCCAATGCTCCATTCTCAAATCCATGTATCCATCATCCAAGTCTCTTGGACAGAAATAGAGTCACTGTTTGATCAGCATAAAACTTTCTCAAACTGCACTCAAGAACATGTTTTTACAATTGTTCCAAGAAGAGCTAGTATCACTACATCTCTTATTGTATCCAGTTGACTGAATGAATTCCAGGTGGTTACTGATGAAGCTCGGGATTCCGTAAATCAAATGAAGTGTTATGTTGAAAGCCTCTTGTAATTCTTGAAAAAGAGAAGAGACTCCAGTCTGTGGATGTCCTTCTAACTCTTGTGTATCAATGAAAAACACTTTTGTCTTCAATCATTTGTACCTGCATTCTTTCATTACCTGCTTCAATTTTACTTAAGCCAATGGGCCTAGTAAGCATAGTTTGATTTTTACTAGGATTATTTCAAATAATCCTATACACTTTGAACCTTTTAATTGCTCAATATTACCTAAATCATAAAAAAATGTATATATAGTGAGCTGGAACTTGACTTTTATTCAGAGTTCCTTTGTCTCTTATGGGCAGTTTAAAGTCATTCATGCCGGACATAAAGGGGATAATGTTTAAGGTCGAAATAGATTTGACAGAAATGGATTAGAATTGACACAATTCCTTGAAAGTTCATCTGAAAACATACTACCATACTCAAGTATGAGGGAAAATATGTAAACTATGGATTAAGAATATTTGAATCTGAGGAATGATATGAAAAAGAGCTAAAAGGCATTAGAAGAAGTAGTTTCCAAGAATGAAGTTACTATTTTTTAACAAAACCCGTTAGGGGGTGGAAATATGCAAGGCCACCTAAGGGCATTGGCTGCATGGTTAAATAAATAGCATCTTTCGGCTGACAAGTCTGTTATGTGGACTGTTTATGCAAAGCCACCTATGGGCACGTGCTGCATAGTCAGGCAAAAGAACTCCCATAAATTTACATTCCTAGTGCTAAAAGCCAGTGAAAGTTTATGGAGATTCAAATTTTCTAAAGTATAGAGTTTGTTTTATGGAAAGAGGTAATTGAATATGGAGAAGATATTTCCAAACAAGATTGTCGAAGAACTGGATGAATATCACTCCCACGAAGGTCTGACCCAAACGTAGGGAAGAAGAATAAATCATAGACTTGAATACTTTCAGATCATGAAAAAAGATATGGGACAAATATGTTATAGATGGCTAATTTTGCGGATCCCTACATACTGTCGTTGAAGACAAATAAGGACAAAAGAGGAATTCTTCCCAAGAATGAAGTTACTATTATTTAACAAAACCCGTTAGGGGGTTGAAATATGAAGGGCCACCTAAGGTCATTGGCTGCATGGTCAAATAAATAGTATCTTTCGGCTGACAAGTCTGTTATGTGGACTGTTTATGCAAGGCCACCTATGGGCACGTGCTACATAGTCAGGCAAAAGAATTCTCAGAAGTTTGACATTTTTGTGATTAGAAGTCGTGAAAAGGGTTATGAAGATCTGAAAATATTTAAGGTTAGGATTATAACACATAAAGATGGGTATTGTCCAATGTATATAGAGATACATAGGTCAATGAAAACCATAATCATGTTGTGGCTGGGTCCTGAATTGTAACTTGAACTTCACTACGTATCTCATAAGAATGAGAATCAAGCCATACGTAGTTCTTGAAATGCAGTTTAACATCGTGCAGGACGAAAGTATGAGAAATCTTAGATTAGGTTCATAGAATTCGGACCATAATAATGAATACACTGTGTTTGTTTTCATGAGGATTTTTCATCCAAGGGACTGAAAGTGAAATTTGGGGTTAGGCCCAAAAGACTTGGGGCTGGATTCGAGGGATACTCGAACGTTCCTACGTATCCTATAAGGATGGGAATCAAGCCCACGTAGTTCTAGAAATTCCCTTTGTACAAATTTGGTTTGTACATGTGAAGGGTGAAAGGGGACTTTAGTGCAATGATGGTTTAACCTGAGATTAAAAATTTAGGCATTACCATGTATGCACGTAGTCTCTTTGAAAAATCAATGTCAATAATAGTTCTCTCTCAAGTGAGGAGATCAAAGAATATTGTAGTTTATTGTCGTACTGGACAAAAGTGTTGTATAGTTTAATGTCGTATAACAAAGAAAAAAGTGAATCAATGTAAAAATATTGATTCTAGGGGCGGTTTCACAAATCAACATCATATGAGATGGTGGTGAACCGATGTGAAGAGATTGTTTTTGGGTTTGAACCCTGGGAGGCTGCCTACATGCCCAGCCTGGAGGGTAAGGATCAAAGTCCATGTAGTTCAATTAAATAATGAATTAATGATCAAGTTGGTCTTGGGGACAACGATCTAATAATAAAAAAATTGTTATTGGGACTTACACATGGTTAGTGGCCCAAAGGGAGTGTTATGGTTGATGTTCGCTCTAAGCTCACGTGAGTCATACTCGGTGTGAGAAACAAGAGGTAACAATAACCTTAACGATGCACAGTTTAATGTCATGTGGGACATATAAAGGGACTATGTAGTTTAAAGTCTTGCAGTTAGGACTATTGGTGCTGCACAGTTTAGTGTCATGTAGCAGGGATAAAATACAGTTTAATGTCATGTAGGACATATGACGGATTTTCTGTACAGTTTAGCATCATGTAGTTAGGACGATGGGGATAAAATAGTTTAACGTCATATTGGACGAAAGGGGGACTGTGCAGTTTAATGTCATGCAGTAAGGACAAAATAACACACCATTTATGTCATGTTGGACGAAAGTGCGAATAGTTTAAGGTCATATGCATGGACCGTGGATGGTGCAGTTTTAATGTCATGCTGGAACTTTGATGATTATATAGTTTAACGTCTTTCCGGATGTGAGGGACTTTTATACAGTTTAGCGTCATGTAGTTAGGACGTCACAGTTTAACGTCTTGCTGGACATAAGGGACTTTAAAATAGTTTATGGTCATATACATGGACCAGGGATGATGTAGTTTAAGGTCATGCTGGACGATTTAGGGAACTTTGTCACAGTTTAATGTCGTGTGGGACGAAGTTGCAGTTTAAAGTCATACAAGACCATAGCTGTATATTTTAACGTCATATAGCAAGGACGAACTGGTGCTGCACAGTTTAGTGTCATGTTGCAGGGACATCTTCTTTTCTATAGTTTAATGTCATGTTGGATGAAAAAGGGACATTCCTACAGTTTAACGTCATGTTGGACGAAGTTGCAGTTTTAGGTCGTACTGGACCATTGCTGTATAGTTTAACGTCATATAGCAAGGACGAACTGGTGAACAAATATGAGGATATCAGTTCTGGGGACTTTTTACTGTTTATCGTCATGCTTGACGCTGGAAGTGCCACACAGTTTAATGTCATGTTGCTAGGACAAAATATAGTTTAATGTCATCTCGAACAAAATATAGTTTAATGTCATCTCAGACATATCATGGAACTTCTGTACAGTTTAATGTCATGTAGATAGGACATGATACAGTTTAGTGACATGCAGGACATATCATGAACCAAATGTGACTGTTTTGGCTCTGGGAACAATATTTTGTGTTTATACAAAATACTTCTTCAGAAATCTGGCATTAGTTGGAGTCGTGATGTGTTCTCCATCCATTGAGATTAGAGAATACGCTCCATTAGAGTAGACCTTATATATTGAATAAGGTCCTTCCCATTTTGGTTCAAGCTTGGGAGGCTTCTTTCCTGGTATCATTGGTGTTCTGAGAACCAATACCAATTCTCCCAGAATGAATGAACGAAGACGAACTTTTTTGTTAAAAACTCGTGCTATTCGATTCTGATAGATTTCCAAGTGGTGCAAAGTGTACAATATTTTCTCATCTAACTGTTCCAATTCATTCAACCGCTTTTAGGATTGATCATCTGTAGATAACTGATCACAAATGGCTATTCTGAGTGAGGGAAATTGAACTTCAATTGGCACGACTTCTTCTGTTCCATATACCAATGAATATGGAATTGACCGCGTTGCATTGCGAGTGGTAGTCCGATAAGCCCATAAAGCATGAAAGAGTTTATCAGTCCATGACCTCTTATCTTTATCCACCATCTTTTGCAGTATATTTGAAAGAGTCTTGTTGAAGGCTTCTATCTGGCCATTAGCCGCCGCATGATACCGAGATGAATGGTTGGACTTAATGTGGTATTCTTGATACAATTTCTTCACCTCAGAAGAACAGAAATTGGTGCCGTTGTCCGTCAATATGGTATGAGGGACACCAAATCTAGAAATGATGTTAGACTTGATGAAGCTAACAATGCATTTAGAACTGACTTCTTTGAGAGGTACTGCCTCTGCCCATTTGGAAAAGAAATCAGTAGCAGTAAGAATGTACTTAAACTGCTTGGCCATAGCTGAAGGATAAGGTCCCACCACATCCATTCCCCATGTGGAAAATGGCCATGAGTACTTAGCTGTATGAAACAACTCTGGAGGTTGATGAATGAAGTTGGCATATACATGGCATGAATCACACTTCTTTGTGAAATTAACAAAATCTTGTATCATTGAAGGCCAAAAGTATCCAAGCCGTCGAATCTGATCAGACAGTCTATGTCCAGACTGGTGGGCACCACAGACTCCTACATGCACTTCTTTTATGACAGCCACTGTCTCTTCACCATCAATACATCTGAAGAGAACTCCATCAAAACCACGTTTGTAGAGAATTTTCTCGAGGTGGTTTGGGCTATCATAAAGAGTAAAATTGACCACACATCGCCAGATTTGTTCTTTCTCGGCTCTATCAGGTGGAAGTGTTCCATTTTGATGGTATTCCCTGATAGGTGACATCCATCCTATAGTATGACCATACGGTTCAGGAATAGGACTAATTTCATTAATTTCCTCTGTTCTGACTTGAACATAAGGTGAAATTGCACGTCGGTGGGCAATACAGATGGTTGTCTCGTCCCGATTTGGATCTGCTAAAGCTGTGGCTATATTAGCCAGTGCATCAACTTGAGCATTTTGTGATCTTGGGACATAAGAAAATGTCGGTTCTGAAAGGGAATTCCGACATTAACTCTCTGACGTAATCATACAAAGGGATTAATTCTTCTTTTCTGATGGCATAATCCCCATTGACTTGTTTGATTACCAGGTCTGAATCGCCTTTCCCCTTTAAGTGATTCACTTGTGCTTGAAGCGCTAACTCCAAGCATGTAATGAGAGCTTGGTATTCAGCTTCATTATGGGTACCACCTTCCCACAACAAAAAAGAATAAGGTAACACTGCCTTATCTGGAGAAATGAGCAGAATTCCTAAACCAACATTGTTGAATTTAGGATTTTCCATTTTCTTCCCTGTTGGACTTCTAGAAGCACCATCAAAATACATTTCCCATGTTTGAGGACTCTCTTGAATAGAGAATACTTCCTCATCAGGGAGTTCGATATCTGAATACGTGTCTTCTACTGAAGGATGTTCAGCCAGGAAATCAGCCAGAGCTTGGCCCTTAATTGCCTTTTGAGACACATACTGAATGTCGAACTGCTGTAGAATAACCTCCCACCTTGCCAGACGTCCTGTAAGCATTGGACGACTAAGGATGAATTTGAGCGGATTTTTGCGAGATACCAATTGGACCTCGTGGTTTTGCAGGTAGTGTCTCAGTTTCTGAACTGCAAAGATTAATGCCAGGCAGCACTTCTCAATACTTGAATACCAGGTTTCTACTTCAAGCATTGTTCTACTGAGATAGTAGAGACTATTTTCATTCCCAGCATCATTCTTTTGAGAGATAAAGGCACCCAATGATCGCTCTAAAGTTGTCACATAGAGGATAAGAGGTCTACCCTCAATAGGTGGCATGAGTACTGGTGGACACAAGAGGTATTTCTTGAGAACATCAAATGCTTCTTGACATTCTTCAGTCCACTGGTAAGTGACTCCTTTCTTCAATAATTTGGTAAAGGGTAAACTTTTGTCTGCCAAATTGGCGATGAAACGCCAAATATAGGCTAAGTGTCCTTAAAGTCCTCTTATTTATTTCAAATTCTGAGGAGGTGACATACCAAGGATTGATTTGGCCTTCTCAGGATCGACTTCAATACCACGATGGCATACAACAAAGTCGAGGAATTTACCTGAGGTTACCCCAAAAGCACATTTTAAGGGGTTCATCTTCAAATTATGTTGTCGAATCTTGTGGAATATGACTTCCAAATCAGCCAAGTGATTAGAACGTTGTTTAGATTTAACCACCAAATCATCTACATAGCATTCAAAAAACTTCCCTAAAAGAGTTTTGAAGATACGATGCATGGCGCGTTGATATGTTGCACCTGCATTCTTTAAACCAAAGGGAATCACCCCGTAACAAAACACACCTTGAGGAGCTCTGAAGGATTTATATTCCTCATCTTATGGGGCCATTCGGATCTGATTATATCCAGAATATCCATCCATGAAATAAAGTACTTCATAGCCATCCGTCGCATCAATTAAGAGTTCTGTAATCGGAACTGGGAAATCAGCTTTAGAACAATACCGATTAAGATCTCTGAAATCGATGCAAACCCTAATATGTCTGTTCTTCTTCTTTACAGGGACAATATTATCCAACCACTTGGGATGTTGAACTTCTCTGAAGAAGTTGGCTTTGATCATCTTATCCACTTCAGCTTCAATTTTGGAAGCATAGGTTGGGTGTGTTCTTCTCGCGGCTTGCTTAAAACCCTGATGTTATTTTGGTAAACCCAAATGATGAGTAGCAACATCAGGATCAAGCCCAGGAATTTTTGTATAATTCCAAGCAAAAATATCTTTATTTTTCTTTAGAAAAGAAATATACATCTCTTTCTATTCAAGGGTCATGGCCGCACTAATTAAAGTGGGGCGTGGATCTTTCTCTGTACCCAGATTTACTTCTCTGAGTTCATACACAGTGGTAGAGATACCCTCTTCAAAAGCTGGAGGAGCATCTCTAAGATCTTCCTCTTCCACTTCATCATGTGTTATTTATTCTGTTTCTACTTGCAAATTAGATGAAGAAACTAAATTCTCATGATCATAAGAGATGTCAAAATTTTCACATTTTGAAGAAGAAGCTTCCATTTCCGACCCTATTGATGATAAAGGGTCTTTTTTGGGAAATAAAGAGGAGATGATGGATTGAGAATCAACATCATTATTCACCTCTGGTGTTGCTATAACTTCTTCTGGCCTGATTAGCGAAGTATAGACTTGTTGGACTTCAGCAGATGAAATGAATATGTCACCACTTATGCTTTCATCACTGCTTGGTAGGTTAACAATTTCTCCAATGTTGTCTGGCTCGATCTCCGTAATTGACATTATGGATCTTTCCATAAGAGTATTTTGATTTGGTCCTATTTTGTCAATTTGACTGATAGGTAACACATAATCTGTACTCACATGTGAAAATGGATTTATTGGAATTTTCTCCAAACCATATGGAGCATTAACTTTTGTAATTTCCTTCATTGTAGATTTTTCTCTTCCCTTCATGTGATAAAATTCCACCTCAATGTATTGAGACTCACATGTCTTGAACGGGGCCTTATCAACATACAATGTTCCAACTTGACCATCGAAACAGTATTTGAGACATTGATGGTATGATGAAGGAATTGCTGCATGTTGATGTAGACAGGGTCTTCCAAGAAAGATATTGAAAGCTGAGTCTTGATCAACAATCATGAAATCCGAATTGGATACAAGATCTCCAAACTATGTTCTGAGTGTAACTTCTTCCAGTGGTTCTTGTTCATTTTTATTATATCCTTGTAACATCATGGTAGAAGGAGATAAATCAGATTCCGTGAGGCCCAATCGACGAAGTGTACGAATGGGCATGAGGTTGACTCCTGAAACATTGTCAATGAAAGCTCTTCAAATATCTACACCATTGACTTTTCCAGATAAGTACAAAGGTTTTATGTGCCCATGCACAACATCATCATCATCTTTATCAGTAAAAGATATCACTGCATGGCATTTTGCAGGATTATTCTCTATGTGATAGATTTCAGCTGCAGCAATTTTAGCTTCAAACTCCTGAGGACTTGACAAAGCTTCGATGAGTGCTTCCCGAAGATCTTTTGATAGATTCAAAGCATCCAAAATTGATAACTTGGCTGGTACTTGGGACAAGTGTTTCAATATATCATACTTTTGATCTAGAGTTCTGTGTTTCCCAATAAGAATATGCAGTTTAGCAGGTACCTTGGAAGTAGATGCTTTGGAAGCTGATGCATATTGTATTGATGTTGGCAACATCCTAGGTTTTGGAAGATTAGATTGATTAGATCCATTTACTTGCTGAGATAAAGAAGATGGAACCTTTAATCGGTCTTTCAAAATAACTGTTCCAAAACTGAGTTGGCCATTGGAAGAAGAACTTGCTTGTTCTTTTTGAGCTCGCTAAAGGGCTCTACCACGAGTTTTTGATGCATACACAGTGCTAGAAGGGGTAGAATTAGAGTAGTGGCTTCGGAAATATCCACATCTTCCCCTATATCCTGAACCTCTAGAACTTCTTCGGATTCCCTTATTTGATATAGGGAATTCAGGCTCATCAAGACTGGAATATGGATCTGTTAATTGAATCATATTAACAGAACCAAAGATTAACTCTTCATCGGATAAAGACTCTGCCTGGTTAGCCTGTTTAGGCTGTGCCGTTTGATGGGGCAGTGCCCGTGGATTTGAGGTAGATGGCATGAAATCTGCCAGAGTCAAAGACAATTTAGGCTTTGATACATACTCATATTCTTCTGATTCCTCTTTCTTCTTTGAATTGCACTGCCCTTTTGAGGATTTTTCTTTTGATGGAGGCTTTACTGCAGGTTTTGTAGGAGACAAAATTGGCTTCTTCAATTGTGTTCGCAAAATGGAATGGGTCCGATTGATTGTCTTTTTGACCATCCAATCATCATATTTTTTCGCAGTTTTGCTTTTGACTTCCTGCCATTCGCCTCCTTCTTCTGGATCTGTAGCGGTAATACACGCTACATGAGCGGAAGAACCCTTCAATTTGACTTGTCCCAAGTCGACCATCTTTTGCAGGAGGTCTTTAAAGACAAAACACTCCTGGATGGGATGCCCCAACATTTGATGAAAGGGACAATAATTGGGACGGTCTTCATCTCCTTCCTTGTTTGGCCTCTTGGGCACTAGTAATTGAACCAAATTATTATCCAGAGCTGAAATGAAGTAACCAGGAACTTGCTCACTTCGGAAAGAGTATGTTTTACTCTTCAAATCCTCAAATTGTTTTCGTCGTTGATATTTTTGACCATTTGGATGAAACAGCCTTTGTTGTTGGCGTTCAGGAGGTGGAGCCCTTCGAGAAGATGAAGGTTTTGAAGTAGAAATAGGTACAGGTTCTTGTTTAAGCATAACTATAGCAGTTTCTTCTTTACCCATTCTCCTTCCTGGAGTTGATGGAATTATACGAGATTTAACCTTAGCCTGTATAAGGGAATCTTCAATCTGTTGAGCGATTGAAGTAAGGTCTCGAAACCCTCCTGTGTATTTCATAGGAATCAATGGCGTGCGTAATTCGTCACGCAAATTTGCCACACAGATTGGCAACAATTCCTCATGAGGGAGTGCTAAACTCAGGGAATACGTTAATCTCTTCCAACGAGCAATGAAATCAGAGACTCTTTCATTCTCCCTTTGCTTGCAGTTTGTAAGATCGAAAACTGTCGTTTTTGGCAAAGTTGAGCTAAATTGAAGAAGGAATTTTTGACGAAGATCCTCCCATCCGATGATTGACCGGGATTGCAAACTTGTATACCAGACAAAAGCTGGTCCTTGCAAGGTTCGCACGAAGCATCTGAGTTTCACTGCTTCTTGCTGCTCTGGAGTTCCCATCATAGGATCACAACAAGACACGTAATGTGTCAATTGTTGTTCAGGGTCGCCTGATCCATTGAAAGTAGGGAAAACAGGGTTTCCAAAACTGGATAGAGGAGAAATTGAATCTACCCATTCAGGGTAAACTTTCTTTTCAGGTTGAACTTGCGCCTGTTTCCCTTCCATAGTTTCTAACTGAGCTGTTAATGACTCAATAGTAGTTATTAACTTTTGAGAAACATCAGGTTGAACTTGGTTTTGGGTAGGTGAAATGAATGGAGCTTGGACATATGTGGTGGTTGGTGCTGCAACTGATGGTAGTGCTGCCAACCGTTGTTGCGTTTGACCCGTAGGATTAGACCTGTGAGGGTGTACTGATAAAGGAGGATATTCCTGATCCATCTCAGTAGTTACAACAAATTCCTTCGGCTGTCGGACTTCAACATTCTTAAGAAGAAGACTACTCTAATGTAGTTCTGCATTCAACCTTCTTAATTCTTTCATTTCTTCCTCCTGTTGTGCAAACCATTGCTCTAATGAGAGCGATTGACCTCCATCAGAGGAAGGGTGAGAAGTAACCTTATTCTTTCCTTTCCCCTTATTGGATCCTTTTCGAAGAGGGGGAAGTGAGTTACTTGAAGGAATACCCAGATTCTGGGTAAGCCTTTGATTACGTTTGCGCACACCTTCTTCATTTAGGTCTGTGTGCGCAACTTCTTGAGCAGGAACCTCTTCGTCTGATCCCTCTGATTGAGCCTCATCTGGTGAATCAGCAGCAACGATATTGAAGACATTAATGGATGCATATTGCATGGAATCCTTTCTATCAGCATTTCTGTGATATTGTCTTCTTCTATTTCCATGATGAGACATGGCATTCCGTTGACTTGATCCCTCAGGAACTTTTTGGAGAACCGTCACTTGGAGAGAATCTCCTGATAGCTTGGCTCTTCGTTCCTCCTGAGGCTTATTCCCTAATCGAGAGAATACTGACATTCTCTGAGGGAGGGATTGAGGATTTGAAAAAGTCCCCAGTATGGTGGACTGGGGATGTTCCTGCTGCTTCCACTCAACTCCTTGAATCCCATTTGTTGACTCTAAGGGTTGGGTTAGAGAAGTCCCCAGTCTGACAAGCTGGGGTGTCTCTTGACATGCTATGTCTGAGATCTTATTAAAATCTCTCTTGATCTTGCGAAGCTTAGTTCGAAAATTAGCTGGATGCGTTAAACTGTATCCACTTTTATCACCTGGTTCAACAGACCGTTGGATGATTTCCGAAACTTCTGTCATTGGATGACGTGTTTGCTCCAGACGAGAGGCGTGTGCAATATTCTCTCCTGCTTGATGTAGGAGAAATTCAACAACTTGTTCTCTATATACTTGATTTTGAGAGGAACTAGTTGAAGCCTGTTCTTGAGCAAGCTTTTGATTGTGAACAAAGCCCATTGACTGTGGTCGGCCATGGGCAATAACATTGCATGAGACCATTTTCGGCGGGCTTTGCTGACTGAAAAGCACTATGAAATGTAGTGCTCCGTGAACACCCCATCCTTTGATATGAACACCAGATGGAGCATTGGCAATTAACTGACGTAATTTTCTTAGTGCGCCAAGGCATGACCGTTGAAGGGTTCTCTGTTGCTTTTCATCCTTCGGATATCGAGAGACTGATAGAGATGCCAAATCAATCTGACGTTGTATCCCTTCTATTATCTTAAGATGATTTTCATATTCATCATAAGATAATACCTTCTTCTTTAATTGACAAATAGTTTTCCATATGTTGAGACGAATATCATGGATTACATCATCCGTCAACATCTTTGGAATGTCGTACTGGGAGTCAGCCAAAGGCCAAAACATGACTGGTACTTCACCTTTTGCCAGTTTTTTCCTCATGTTCAGCATTTCCTCTTTATCATTAAATGAAGATTCTTCTACCTGTTTTGACCAGAGTTGGTGTTTCCTTGTTTCTTCATCGGATTCATCAAGATTGGTAGAGAGATCATTAATCAAACTAGAAGATGCATGACTTAGGGGTGGTTCGGAGATTGACCTACACCCTGAGCTATCTTCTGATTGAGAAAGTATTTCACTTGTTAGCGATAAAGCATCAGACATGACTGGTTTCGCAATTGCAAGGGCCTCAAGATAAGAGGGATTTCTCGGCACTACATTATCCACTAGAGTATTTTCCAGGTAATGTGAATCACTACAGCGGAGAGGACTTTCGTAGCGAAGTTCATCATCATGGGGAGGACCACCATAATGGGTTACAGCAAAAGATGAAATCTCTTTCTCCTTGGTCTTCTGACCACACAGAGGGTTCTTGTGGATCTCATCTGAAGAAGAAACTTCAAGATCAACCGAATTTTCATGAAGCAAGACTTCATGAGGAAGTGTCTGTTGAAGACCCATAGAATTAATGTTCCCGTTATTGGGAACTGAGGGAGTAGAATCTTGAATTCCGACAGATAAATTTCTGAGGGATTCAAGAACTCCAGCATCGAGCAAGGCCTTGTTACAGATTGGCCTTTGATCTCCTGACTGTGCTGGGCAGATCTTTTTCTTAGATGCCTTCTTACTCACTTTAGAAACCACTTGTTGATGAAAGTGGTTACTCTGAGAAGGTGTATGTGCTTGATCAGGAAAGATGGTCAGGTTAGGCTGACGATCTCCACTCAAATCATGTGTATGTTCCTGACTTGGTTGTCCGTATGATATGGGGGAGTATGCCCCATAACCCTCATGGACTGGAACAGATGTGTGTGTCTGTTCCGGAGTGAATCGTTGATGTGTCACTCCACTACTAGGGATAGATTTATGTGTCTGTCCCTGAGATGACGCTGAAGCTGTTATGATATCCTGGCAAGCATCCAGAATATGAGCAGGAATTTGCTTATTCACTTTCACCATTAACAAAATATGTTTGGTGACTTCAGCCGCCGGAACGGGGATATACATCCATTCCGGGCTTGGAGTAGGTGTATGTGCCTTCTCCTGTCCTCCTTTTCCTGTTAGTGAATCCTGACAGTACTCAAGTGTGGAGGCAGAGAGTTGAGTATGCCTCCTGTTTGTCGTCAGGGCTTTCCGATTGACATCTCAGTGCGCTACCAAGTGAGACTGTTGGTAGGCTTGATTAGTATTAGCAGGTGTATGTGCCTGCTGATTACACTTCGCCAAACGCGGTTGACGAGATCCATCATTTGTTGTCAGACGAGCCTGCTGACTAACTTGTGATGTATAAGAAGGTGCATGTTCCTGCCTATGGTACTCCGTCGGAATTGCCTGGTGGGATTGGCATGATGCTGCCAGACGAGTCTGCTGGACAGCGGAATAAAAACGGACAGGTCATTGTGCCTGCTCATTATTTTCCACCAAGTTAGGTTGGTGGACTTCTCCGGAGATGGCAGGGATGACAACCTGCCCATTGTTAACCGGATTCCGTCTCTGGCGGTTCATCTTGCCTGCTCGGGTTCGAGGAACCTGAGCTGAATTCCTGGATTCGGTACCCTCATCATGTTGAGGGCGCACTACCGCACGAGTCTGGCGGCGATTGTTGATGGGAGCCCTCGAGAAGGACTCCTGTCTTTTTGAATTAACGGCCGGCGGGACCTGCTCATTCACTTCCTCAGAGTAAGGGAGTGAATGGAAATTGCGTTCCGGGGATAAAGACCCGAAACGGTTGGAGACGGTAGTCAGCACCGCCTGCTTCTTGATCGCTGGCCACCGTTATCCGGACGACCAGGTAGAGTTGTTAACTTGGAGGGCTTGACGAGCGGCCTCCATAGTTGGGATAGTACCGTTGCGACGGTACTCCTTAACCAGTTCATTAGAAACCCATCGTTGAAGAGGCTGAGTTGGTGATGTCATCCTCAGAGTGGACGACGTCCAGCAGGAGTAGTAGCATTGGTTTTCAAAGCAGCAGACCTCACAGTAGAGGTGTTCACAGTAGCAGTATTCACAGGGGTGAATTTAAGAAAAGCCATTTTGCAGAAGATCTTGAGAAAAGAGTGCCTATTCCATATAACAAACATAATCAAGATGAATCTGGCCACTGCATCTTTTGGATGAGCACATGTCAATGATTTATTTTTTGGCCCAAGGGGCCTAACAAATAAGAAGAACATCAGTTTAACTTGGTTAAGGATTCACGTCGGGTTCACCATTTTTTGTTTCGCACGGATTTCGGGGATGACCTCCTGGACTGGAGATTCAAACGTTCCAATCGGTTTCTAACGGGTTTGTTCGTAGAACCAGAAACATCCAATGATTCCACATCCGTTTGGACCTACTTTCCAAAGGTAGGTGCCTATTAGTTTGTGGACTAATGAGGCTTAGGAATTTTCATTGGTCGAGAGGATGGGAGGTCGGACTCATCACACCTTTTTGAGGGGAACTATTGTCTACTCCGGGACTCTCTTTATAGATTTTTGTTATGTTCGTGAATCCTTATTACATTACCAAGTATAAAATGAGATTTCCTTTAGTTTTAACAATCAATGATTAAATATGCAAGAAATTTAGAGAATCTTTTATATGTATTCGAGGTTCTTCATCAATAGAGAATCATCTGTATCTATTTAGGGATTCTTGGTCAATGGTATCCTTCAAAACATTTATATAAAAGTCTCTTGGTCATTATGATGACCAGGCTGGTTTTAAAGCCACTCAGTGGGGCACTTGAAGTTTATCGTCATTCAGAAGGATAGGGATTATTTCAATGTTGGGATCGAACCCATAAATGGGCTACCTACGTATCCTTTGTTTTGGAAAAGGAATCAGAAGCCACGTAGTTCGAGTCTGGAGTATGATGTTTATGATTGATGGCTCAACGAAGAATGTCATAATTACTTTTACACTCTAAGCTCACGTGAGTCATGCTCGGAGTGAGAAACAAGAGGTATTGGTAAAAATTAGACAATTGTGCCATGAAAGACGCAATCATAAGAAATTGTTTGGGGCTTTTGTATGTATGACTGCCCAGATAGATGAAGGTTTAGGATTTACTTTTAGGAAGAAAATCCAGGAACATGGTCCATAAAGGGATATGTGCTTTATGGAGATTTGAATACTCTATCATGTGGCGTATTCCTGAAAAGGAAACCCAAATTAGGAGAGGATTGATAATTGGGTTTTACTCCTCAGGAGGAATACCATATCAAACGTAATTTAGGACTGGTTAAGAGAAATTAAGGGGCTTAGGGTTCAATCCTGAAGAGGATGCCCAATATTATGACTGGGACTTACTCCTAAAAAGGAGGCCCATGTTAGGGGACTTGGGGATTACTCCAAAAAAAGAAGCCCAAGATTATGACCGAGTTTTATTCCTAAAAAGGAGACCCAGGTTAGAGATTAAGGTTTGGGGCTTACTCCTGAGGAGGATGCCCATAATTGAGATTGGGGCTTACTCCTAAGAAGTATGCCCATATTAAAGGATTGTGATTGGGGCTTACTCCTGAGGAGGATACCCATGTTTGGGAACTAAGGTTTGGGGCTTACTCCTGAGGAGGATGCCCAGATTAAAGGACTTATAACTGGGGATTATTCTTGAAAAGGAGACCCAGGTTAAGGATTCTCTCATCATAAAGGATGAGGTTGAATGAAAGAAATCTAAATCTTTGGTGACATAAAGATGTATAAATCACTAGGTTTTGAGAGATATTCCACCGAATTCCTTTCATATAAAGAAGTAAAATCAAGAAATCATGCCATAAATGGCTTTGAAGAGTATCTTGAAGACTGAATCTTGAATAGGAAAGGTGAAATAGATTAAGAGGGGTAAAATGGGAAAGATGGGCAACCAGAATGTTAGGGGCACGCAAGTCTTGAAAGGTGCGCAGGTCTTGCATGGGCGCGCAAGTATTGGTCGCGCAGGTATACCTTGCGCGACACATGGTGCACTTGCGCAATTTTAAATCGGAATTGAAATACTTGAGCGACTCCTTTTTAAACCCTTTATAATCCCCTTGAGGTTCTTCCAGAAATGGGACGCGCAAATTCTATTTAAGGAATAAGGCGGCGCGCAAGTATGACCGGTTCCCTTATGGGCTATCCATTCAGGCGCGCAAGTGTTGATGAGTTTCAACACTTAGGCCTTCCTCCCACTCTTTAGATCTTCCGTTCTAGGTAAGAAATTACCTTAGAAGTGTTCCGGAAGCTTTGAGAAGAGACTTGGGCGTCGGGAGCTTCAATCAGAGTTTCTGAAATAAGATCCTCTCGAATGGGGGGGCCATAGGGTCTATTTATAGGCAGGAGAAGACACCGGGCGGTTACCACTTAGGTCGCGCAAGTCACTTGCGCGACCAAGATCGTCGCGCAAGTGTACTTGCGCGACAGTGGTACAACTTGCGCGGTGCAGTTTCTTTTGATCCTGTGTTCCTGCCTTTGTCGATTTTTGATGTTTTCTCCAAAGGTTGAATCACTTTGAGCTCAGATATTCCCTTTTCCGATCTTTAGATTCTGTGACGAAAGGAGCGTCAACATAGATCTCCATGACTATAAAATGAAATATCACACAATAAATATCCTTTACCATATTTTAAATGCAATAAAATAACATCCCAATATCAATGTGTTTCCTGAAAACAATTAAAATATTCAGAAATATATATTTAATGCAACCTTATATGGGAAAGTACTCTACGTATCATCATCATACATAGGTACATCATACCCCATTCAATATGGCCTTATTCAACACATATTAATATCATGTTTATAACCTCTATGATTTTTGACAGTGAAAACAACATGAAACTATGTGGATTGGTCAATATCCTTTTCAAGTGTGTTCTACCCCACCAGTTCTTTATGGTATAAAATTTTCTTATTTTCCACCGAGCCTCAAAATTTATTCCTTCCTAGAAAATCCACCCATAATAGAAAGAGGCCATGTATATAGAATATGTGATCACCCCTATTATGATAACTATATTTTTAATAACCAACGCATCATGTGGTACTCATATAAAATGAGAAATGTCTATCCCATATTATGAAAAGTTGGGTTGATTAGATAAGCCATAGTTTCATTATATTGGTGTTTAATGTGATTTGAATAATTGAACCCTCAGAGAATTCCCAAATAACCAAATCACACATCCTACTATGATACCAATTTTACAATTACAAACCAACTCATCAAATATTTTTGATTAGATATTTTTATCTCTGGTCACAAATCCTCATTGGTTTAAACATGAAGGTTCCTGCTCCCAAAACAAGAAAATGCCTCATATAAATGAGAGGTGATAACCCTTATGAAATTGTACATTACATGAACCTCTCATTACCCAATTATTTCGTTTTTATTTTGATTAATGTGAATACTAGATCATCCATATGCTGATGATTCATATATGTTATAATTTTTATTTAGTAATATAAATTAATTCAAACATTAACATGCATACGATCATTTTATCGAGATATTGAATATGTTAATGAGGTATTGAGAAGGTTTTGTCAATTGGATTACCCATTAAGTATACCACAAGGAGCGTCAAACAATATTTATCTAGTGTAGTAGGTATGTGTAATTCATATATGGGGTCTGTACTAGTTGGGGTTTTTAAGATACACAAAATGATAACCTTTAAAAATTGGTACCATTATTACTCAGGAATTAAGGCTTAGCTAATAAATGGTGGTTGGGTATGTCATTGATAAAATCTTATATTGATGGTATTTCTCCTCTTTGATAATATTGTGAAATTTGGTACCTTGATCAAGATAGAATAAATAAATGTATAATCATACCTAGATGGTTAAAATGATATACATCTCTATATGGTGAGGGGAATGTGATATGATCATCAATTAAGGTGAATGACATGTGTTCTATTCATCAACCTAATTCTCAAATAGTGAACAAAATTATAAGTAACTATATATAATTGACATACATTATGTCTCGTGGTCACTCAATGTTACGAAAGAAATTTATCATTATAAATTTTGGGATTTGATATGATATAAATGACAGAACCATGTATATTGATACCTAGATTTAATAAATATCTGGCTACAACACTTTTTTCTAGAGTGGCATTAATCATTTGCAAGATGATTCTCTTCGATTATTTTTTTAATGTCTTAATTCAAATTCTCTTTTAGTGTAATAAAGGTATGCAGGGGAACACATTTTGATTAACCAAATATGGATTTATTTTGACTTAAGGATTAATTCAAAAAATTTATTAGAGTTTATCCCAAATGATCCTGATATGGGAAATAAATTTGTATTTTATTTATTGTAAAATGCTATGAAGATGATGATATGTATCAAACAATAGTTTATAATATGATTAAAAAATGTTTTCGATATGGTTTCACATATTATTGTATATGATATACTCTAAGGTGGATTGAAATAATGTGGAGACCCCCAACCACTAGTACCCCTCAGGTGATGGAACTAAATATGAGGATGTCCTCCAATGTCTACCTCTATTATGTCATGGATTGGGGAATTGCGGTGAGGGTATAGAATAAATAAAAATGGAAGGAATTTACCCTCAATATATAATCATTTAAAAGAGATAATATCCACAGATTACCTCCATATAATAAATAAGACATGAAATATCATTCTATATAAATGTAACTTCATATAATGATGAAACACCCGAATATACCTAGAACAATTAAGGAAAGTAATCATTAACTCTATTATCATTAGAATAACTCCAAAAGTAAGTAATTCCCATCTCAATCACAAACCAACCCATAAGGCCCAGAAAAATGGTTTATAAATTCAAGGGTTGAGATTATATATATACACAGTATGATACTCCATGGAATCTCTCATACTAATGTAAAACAATAATAATAAATCTTATTAAAAAACCAATGAAACCTACCCATTACCAATATAAGTAAAACATTATAAAATACCCACCATGTATTTATCACCATGTAATGTATATGCAGAGTACATTATTCATCAAAATAATATGCATATTAATGTTACCAATAATCCAATTCCCCAATAATTTTTATCTCTCATACCCCAACACAATAATAGTTGGTGCTAAAATCCATTTCTGGTGTAATACTACCCACACAAGAAACCATACCCCTACTATAACATCATATTATGTCTTGCCACTTGCACATAATTTACAATGAAATCTTATCACATATGAAACCATATTGATTCTTAAAATCCATCACTCCATGTGTATCGTGTGATATAACTCAAACCATTAAAACTGATTCAAGTATATGTTTAGTCAACATACTCAACATTGCTAGAATACATGTATTTGACATAACATTAAGAGTTAATATCCTTTACATATATATATGGTAAAAGAATGATCCATCATAGACTACGTTGAAATTCATCATACACCATATGTAACCTTATCCGGGATACACATACACATCATGGAACACTTGATGATTGAGCAGGGAGAAGAGTGGTGTCATCCATCTGTTCCATCACTCACCTAGATGTCATGGAAATAACCGGGTAGCAAAAAAAAATTCATGTATTTGTTTTCTCATGATAGTGGTAGAAAATGTAAAATATTTAAATATGAGGAAACTTATATCACAACACAAAAATATTGGATACTATTTATCCTTAGACCTGAGTTATAGTTATCATCCCACATGTCACCAAGCTTCCAATGTAAAAGGATTATAAAACTAAATTTCATAAGAGTACACAAGAAATTTTTTTTAGTAAAACTGTCATGAACCAACTCGGATACCATAGTGCCACGATAACTAGGCCGATTCAAACATATCCAAAAGTTAATTCTAGACATCAATGGGTTGGTAAGTAACAAATTGCATCATAAAAGATAATGTGGGAATGGTTTAATGACAAATAAAATAGAAGCAAGAGTTAAAAGTCAATATGAAATAGAGAAAACTCTACATAGAGAAATGTATCATAAGTCAAACATGTTTTCAAACTAAAAAAACAAACACAAACTACCCAAAAACATTATTAACAACCCATGTAGCAATAGAAAAATTTGGGAAATCCTAAATATCAACATCAATTACAAGCTACAAGTGGTACTTCCCCCTTGTTGAACCTGGAAGGATTTAATATAAAAATATCAAACGACATAGGTAGTGTGTGATATAAAATTCCAATAGGGAATCACTATCGATTCCATAAAAATATTCAATAATTAATTATCCAAATGATGATTTATATTTAAAATATAGAATCCAAGGAATTTCAAGATCATATTTAAAACAAATCATGATTTCCATTTCTTTTGACCGTAATATTTCAATAAAATTATTTAATAAACTTTTTATATAAATTTCCAAGTCATGTGTAAAACTATATAGAAACAATGTCATATATATATATATACCAAAACATTATCAATGACCATCATATTCATCATATGAGAGGTATGACAGTTCCAGGTTATGGGATCCTCATACTCACATATGATGATAATGATATTTTTCCCAAAAGTCCCTCTGACTCATGTCAAGGAAGACTAACTAACATCCCATTGGGGATAATATTTTCAAATAATTTTATGTTAGAGTTGTAAAGAATCATTATGGTTCTAGGTAAATTCTCATCTATCATGATTGTCCCAAAAATATACTAAATACCTCAGATTTTATGTTCTAAAACAATCAATAATGGTAATTTTTTTTTCAAAATCATTTAAATTACAAATAACTCATTTCCCATGTAAATATTCCATATTAAATTTAAATAAAAAATGGGTTTTAAATTAAATCATTGCTCCTCTAGGATAAAACCAATAATTTTCTATAAAAAATATTATACAATTTTTCTCGAAAATATTTTTGGAATAGATTTCACAAATCAATTTAAAAATTTAATTTGATGATTGAAATTACATAGTTTAAATTCCCGAAATTAATTTTTACAATTTTCCAAAAAACATCCATAAACACACCCCAATTCAATTGAATTTATGGATTTCCATATTTCATGCCAATGTAAATGAATATATGAATTAACAATGGATGAGGTTTTTTTTAAATACAATTACAATCATTTTATTTTAAATAGATTAATTTAGGGTTACATAAATTGGAAAGGTATACAAAAATACCTACCTCTATATCACGAGATCACAAATCACAATGCCGAAAACAAGAAACTATAATGAATAACATCATAAAGGAAGATACAATAATAAACCCCAGATTCATGATCTAAAACAACATAGATTAGATCCCCTAACAACGTGGAGATCAAAAAAACCTATGGAATAGAGGATAAGAAAGTGGGAGAGAATGAATGGGAGATGTACTCTTACCGAAAAAGGAGAAAATAGATATCATCTTGCTCAGATTCACTATAAAACGGGTTAGGAGGATAGAAAATTGGTCATTGAGAAATCTAATTTCTTAGGCCAGCATCCGACCCTATGTTAGAAATGATAACGGTATGAAATACGGTTTTAGAGAAGTTTAAGTTAATTTTCACAATACTAATATCACACACTCGTGGATAGTTGGGTAGGGCGGCATGGTTTTTCAATCTATGTTCCCTATCTATATTCCCTAGTGGGTGGGGATGCATGGTTTTGAATTGGTGACTGAATGTCTTTTCAAACCATGCGCCAAACATTTACACCCGCACACCATGTGATTACACGATTTTCACTAACAGGGTGCATGATTTGGGAAAGGGTGAGCCAATAGTGTGCAATAAAAAAGCCTATTAAAGATTCCAAAATTTCACCAATCTCATCCCTAAATCAAAGCCATCCATGGAATGATCTTACTGTTTTTTTATGTTTTCTTGAAAATAGTAATATTATGTTACAAAAATTCCACCATAGAAACCTTTTGTCCCTCGAAAGCCTATTTAGAAGCTTCTTTGTCAAGACGATGTTTCCACTACTTTCTCAATATTGACTCAATCTACCACCTCTCTTGATTATTAGAATCATTCCACCATTTGAATCAAAAATTGGTATCTACCTCCATAAAATAACCATGGTTTCAAAATAAACTATCTTTAATACATACTTAATAATGGATAAAACATTCTCTTCATCAAGATTACTTCGGCTCCGAAAATGAGATGGATCAGAAAAATATTTTCATTGCTGAGTTGCATGGAACACATTATGTGTCGATTTCATCTATGGTGGAAGAGTTAAATGTTACGACACAATCCTTACCTTCTAATCAACCTCAAAAGTTCCCACAAAATTATAAGTAATCTTCGTTTTCCTACCAAACCATCGATGACCCAAATAGGGTAAGCCATTAAAAACAACTGGTCATGAGCATAAAAATCAAATATAATATAAAAAATATTATCATAAGACTTATATCGGCTCTGTGTAGATAACACTCTCTAAATAATTCAATGAATCATTATTTTAATCTCTGGAACAATGATCGATCCAACCAATAAATTTTTACCAATCAAGGATGAAAACAACAAATATGTTCAAGGATTGCTATAAAAGTACTAAAAAATATCCATTCTAATCCCAGACTGGTAACTAATGTTATAAGAAAAATCAACCATCCCCAGATGATTATCCAAAGATGAAATGAATTCAAGTAAGTAAACAAGAAACATATCCTCATAAATGTATAAAGCCATCTATTCATGGACATTCGACTATGGATGGTGAGATGTGATCAAATGAACCTAAGATACCAGCACCTCTAGAAGGCCTCTCCAAAATCAAGAAGTAAATTAGGGATATCTATCAGAGACTATAGAAGATGGAACTCATTGAAGATGATCAGTCTCTTCCATATAGAGATTTTCAATCTCTTCAATATTAGTAGTATAAAAAAATTTGTATAATGTGATCCAATTTAATCATGAGATCAATGAAAATGCATATAAAATTCTTCATTATCTTAATAAATGGAAACCCAAACAAAAATTAAATAGATATTTCATCCCACAATTAAGCCAGCACCAAAAGTGGCTGATGAAATCTAAAGGTTTTATAGTGCTTGGTCTTGAACTTTTGGATAATATAACAATGAGAGATAAAATAATTAATTCCCAATATCATTAATCAATTCAAAAATTGATTTTTCATGTATTTGAATGTATTTATGGTTCCTGGTTTTACTTCCCAATAAGAATTATGGAATCCCCTATCGCAGATTTTCTAAAAATTAACAATACAATGTATCAGTTTTAGAAACATAGAATGCCATCTTTAGAGAACATATAATAAAAAATAGTATACCAACCATAAAAAGAGTCTCTAATGTTACCAAATTCATCATCAAGTTTTTGTTCTTAAAAAATCATCTCTACAATATCATAGGTAAATTGAACACTTGCAAATAAAATCCATAACCCCGTATTCCATGAATCCAATATGAAAATTTCCAAAAAGTACCATAAAGTTCAACTCTTATAATGATTCATTCATTGCATGAGTTGTATGATTCCATTTCAAAGAATCTATGAAGAAATTTCCATTTTCTATGGTATTAGATATGTTAGAGTATAATGATTTTTTATTCTACCCAACAAATCTACCAGATATTCAAACATTTTTTAGAGAAGATATAACCCAAGATATTATGGTAGGAATATATATTAATCCTTTATCCAAATAGTTAATGTCACCAACTCTTATTATCATGCATAAAATCTATGATTTCATGGTCATGGGTCAAATAATCTTCTCTTGTGGCATAAGGATACAATATCCCTGAGAAAAGACATGATGACACTACAAAGGACCGAATCCCAAACATGAACGTGATATGTCACAGAAGTCTATATAGCCCTACCTAGACATAAGAGGAGTCAATATCGTCATAGTACTAAAATTATATTTTACCTTAAAAAATGAACTCTACCATTTTTCCTTCGATAGAAACATCAATCCCTTCCTTGTTAGGGTAATCATTCAAGAATCCAACATTTATATATCCTTTAAAAACTATTAATAATTTCCAGCTAAACCCATACATCTCCTAATATCAAAAACATTAGGTGGTTGTTCCAATGTGATGATATCCTTCAACTTCTAAAGATCAACTCATATACCATGTTATGACACCACATGCCCAACTACATCACTTCCAGAATTTGGAAATCACATTTAGATAACTTTGAATAAATTTGATGATTTCCTAATAATTCCATAACTTCTCTAAAATAATGCACATAGTCATTCTCAAACATATAGTAAACAAGGGTGTCAACAATAAATACCAACTAAAAATTATCATGATACTCATGTAAAATCTTATTCATTATATCAATAAATAATATAGGAGCATTGGTTAAATCAATGGGCATAACAAAGTACTCATAATTTTCATACATGCTCTGAAAGGAATTTTTTTGAACACCAAATTATTTTATTTATTACTAATGGTAACCAAGTTGAATATCTTTAAAAGATTACAAATATTCCCCTCTCAATTAGAAGAAAATATCATAAATCTATGTAGATGGATAATTCTTCTTTATTGTAACTTGATTGATTTATAGATAATCAATACAGTAGTGAAGTGACTAGTAAGATTTATTCACAAAGATACCAGACACAACCCATGGTGACACACTCAGGTGTATAAATCCTTTCTCCAAAAGATCATCCAACCAAGTCATCATCTCTTTCATTATCCACTGAAAAATGTGGTATTAATGAATAGATAATTATTGAATACCGGGTATTAAATGAATATAACACTCTACCTCCATTACCGGTGTAAAAAAATAATTCCTAAGGAAAAACATCAAGAAACATGATGAAAAATAGATATAGGTCACTGCTCAAATATTATTTATAATAATCAAAATAAATCACTGATATTAATTTCATCATCATGATATAATCAGTTCTCTCTCTACTTTACCTTGGGTCCCATTCTCCCTGAATGATAATACACACTCCATGGTGTGTGGTAATAAAGACCCATCTGAGATAAAAATAAATATGGGATTTATTTTTAATGATCCAGTCCACTCTGAATATGAATTCAAGTGTTTTCATGTTGAGAATGGAAAAATCCAAAGAATGAACAATATCCAATAATGTGAATACACAAGATGGACTATGGGGACCATGTACTCTCTTTGTTATTAGGGGTGTAAAAATATCAACCACATAAGATAAAAACACTATATGAATATTTTTTAGATTTACAATATGTGTTTAAATGAATGAATGAGATGTACCAGTATCATATAAATAAGTCACGGATGATGAAACTATATTGACGGTACCTCTCACAGCCATTGGACTTGTAGCTTCTTCCTCTAGAGAATCTTCCACTACGCGAAGAAGCATCATTCTAGATGCCTTTGGATCAAACCCCTTTTTCCATAATATATCTTATTTCACTATAGTTTGATTAGGAGTTTTTGATACCACACCACTATGAGGACTAGAGTATACATGGATGAATATTTGAATGTGACTCGAGCATCTGCAAAAGCCACATATAATGGGTGCCTCAGTGCAAACTCGTTTCGAGTGGAATTTTTTGAAAACCTTGTAAGATGTCAAATGGACTCTTTAAATTATGGTATGAGATCTATTAAAAAACAATTATAGAGAATGACCATCATAATCATCATGATTCATTTTCACCTTCGGGGACTCGTAGAAATTCCACTTTGAGAGAAAGGTTCTATAGTCAACACTAGGTTACTAGACCTGTCTATTTCTACCATTAATGCTCTATATTAAACATCATGATAGTATGGTAGCTTCAGCAAGAAAACCTAAGAATGAATATTAGATCGATTTACCTACTAAAATAAATGACTCTTCATCTTCTAATTCAACATAATCCAACGTCAAAACTTCCCACGGACAATAAAATTATTTTCATACTCTATCATGGTCCTGTCAGCCTACTTGATTTTTAAGAACTACAAATCCTTATCTAATACCATTGAATATAGATAGAACTATTCTATAATATGTTAATTGAAATCCTTCCTATAAAATTACTCTGCCTTCTTCTCCAGAACCATCATGTCCCACCATCTTGTTCTTTGTCCCCCCATCTTGACGGTGGAACATTTATCATTGATTACCTCAGGAATCTCCAAGAACTAAAACACAAGATCGATATCACTCAACCATTCATCATCCAATTGAGAATTATTAGATCCTTGGAACACCTATTTATTCTGGTGAAAAATGCTATTCAATATTCATTAAAACATCAATTTGGGGTCCCATGACTGGAGCCGAAACAGGAATGGGGTTAGGTGCATGTTCCAAAGCGTGGACAACAAGCATGATAATCTCAACCAGATTTTAGTCCATTAGATGATTTTAATTTTTTTCATCTAAATCTTATAATGGGATTGGATTCACACATATTATCAAAGAATTTATGCTACACAACATCAGAAGACAAAATTGAAGACAATATAAAGGATACCAAAACAATAAAAAATAAGAGAAGTAGGGAAAATTAATCCCTATTGATAGATAAAAAATATTTCAATTTCAATATTTCATAATCAGATCAAGTGAATAAACTATAAAAAACTCTCATGAAATATTTCCCAAACAACACATGGTGATATAATGCTCATTACGAAAAGTGTTATATAGAAACTCGGTTGTATCTACCTTCTATGTCTAGACAATATAAGACAACTACACAGTGAAACAAAGGTGTGATTCTTAACATGAACCTCAAATACCACATTTTCAGGAACAATCCTCAGTAACCAGGTACCCTAATAAATTGAAAAATCATTAAAGATATTTAAGGGTGATCCTAATCCCCTTTGTTTAACAAAAATACCCTAGAATCATACAAGACATTGTTGGAACAATTTATTGATAAACACAAAGGATAAAATAAAAACAATTCAATATAAAAAAGTGAAATATCCATATTGAAAACTATACTAGAAGATAAATAGGGATGAATCCCCAATTTAAAGACACAATTTAATAGAATATAGGATAAACCACCCATGTCTCAACGAACATAGCATCTCAATGACCAATGATCAATTGTAACTACCACCTCCAAGTGGTTCATTCCCCATTCTTGAACCTAGTAAGAGGAAATCAAAAAATTCCTAAAATAAAAGGATGGGTGTGAACTAAAATCACAAAAGGGTCTAACAATGGATTCCATAATAAGATTCCATAATTATGTAACCAAAAAATTGTTAAATTTTAAATAATGTATATTAAAAATTTCAAGATAATATTTAAAAAAAATAATGCATTAAATTTATTTGATGAAAATATTTCAAATAATGGATTAAATAAATATTTAATATAAATTTTTTATATAAATTCATAGGGGATGTTAAAATAGTTTATAGTAATGTGATATATATATATATATATATATATAAACATTAACAATGACCAATATTTTCATCTTTCAAGAGGTACGATATTTTAAGGTTATAGGATCCTCACACACACATATGACGATAACAGAAATGTCCACACACATCAATCTAACACTAGACAATAAAGACTAACCAACACCCCACTGGGAATAATATTTTCTTATTTGTTTATGTTAATGTTGTAAAGCATCAATCCAGTGCCAGGGAAATTTCAACTTTGTGTGTTTATCAGAAATAACGTACTTACTACATAGTCATGACCATTCAGAAACAATAATCAATAATGTGAAATTTATTTTAAAATATTGAAAATTCAATTACCATATATCCCACATAATTATAAAAATATCCATTTAAAAAACAAAATTGGATTTTGATCAAATATATAATTTTCTTTGATAAAACCAAATTGTTTCTATCCAAAATGTTTAATAAATTTTTCTCAAACTCAAATTTGAAATCAATTTCACAAATCAATTTCATAATAAAATTTAATAATATAAGTTTCAAATTATAAATACACATTTTTATTTTCGATATTATTAATATAATTCCAAAAACACTTTCTAATTCAATCGAATTGGGGGGGGGGTGAGGGTTCCTCATTTAATGCTAAATAAAATATCAATCCCAATTTATAGAAAATTATAAGTTCACAATATAGTTTAATGAAATTTAATTTTAATAAATAAATTTATGATTTAATAAATTGGTCAGTCATAAATGGAACCATGTACCTTAGGATAATGGGACCGTGAATCACAATTCTGACAAGGGAAAACTCAAATGAATAACCTTGGAAAAGGAGATCTGAGAATCAATCATAGATTCAAGAACTGAATAAAAATATATTAGATCTTCAAAAAAATAGATGTAACAAACCCTATGGAAGAGAGGATAAGTGAATGGGAAATAAGGAATGAGAGAATAACTCATACAAGGAATGGATCGAATGATGATTTCCATGCATTAATTCACATAATAAGAAGATTAGATGAGCCATAATGGGTCCTTGAGAGCTCCAATAACCTAGTAGGATGTCCCACCCTATTTTACAGCATAGTGGGGGAAGAAATATGGCATTAAATGTATTTTTGGAAAAATAAACCATGAATTCACAGTTAGCTAGGTAGGGCAATATGATTTGTCAACCCATGGGCCCTAACCATGAGCCAATATTGGAGGGCATTCTGGGATTCTAATTGGTGGGTGAATGTATTTTCAAAATGAATGTCAATCATCCATACCTTCACTACCTGGGTATTCATAATTTTCAATAGCATGGAAAATGGTAGGGGGAAACCATAAGCCAACCATGCATAGCCCAAGGGCCCTTCAAAATTTCAAAAATATCACCTGAAGCATCCCTAAATTAATCCCACCCAAAGAATGACATAAAAATGTTCCTAATATTTTCAGAAAATAATAAAAAGATGTTACGATAAACCAATTCATTTAGAAACTATCAATCTCCTAATTATTCATTTTCCCCATCATAAATTCTAGTTTAATTAAATCTTATCATCAAAATTCAATGTTCTTTCATAATTACACATTTTGAATCTATATGTTTATTCAGTAGTTTTATATAATTTCCCCCTAAATTATATTTTCTAGAATTAGTAACCCTTTAACAATCATCAAATCCCATTTATATAAAGTTATTTATAATTCATTATAATAATATAATACATGTATTTTATGACTCCACAAAAACTACCACAAAAAACATGATATCAAAGTAAATTTGCCAATAGTAGGTGGTATTTTGAAGTCACAAAAACCAATTATCCAAAAAACTATCCATAATGAAGAAAATATGCACTCCACACTCTCAACACAAACCAGGAAACTCACAAAAATCCAAAAAAATCAATCAAATATTCAGTAAATCTAAAATCTTAACCAAAGACACCTATTCTAGGACCATACCTCAAGAATTATTCTGACTATATGCAGGTTAAAACTATTCATAAAAAGTTATATAACATCCATTAACATAATAATGAATGTTATATATATTTTTATTACACAAATTTAATTGCAAGCTAATGCAATCACATGAATGAAAATAAACTGAACAAAAAATATGGTCTCATAATAGCCCAAATAACATTAATTTACTAATTACCATTAGACATATTATAGTTATACATTTCATTAATTAGATTAATAATGAGAATGTTTCATTAAAAACAAACATAATATCATCAACGACTGATAGCTAAAAATTTACAATATACATCACTCAAGAAATACATTTATACTTAGTATATTTCAAGAAAGAATGGTAATTTTATTCATAGGACAAAATTATTAGTTAGATTATCTTGAGAGATATACTCTATTTGAAAAATTTCATAAATATTGATAAATTTAAGATATAAAAAAACAAATAAATCAATACTCATTATCTATAAAAATAAACAGGCATCCAACGAATATAACATAAACCACGTATAATCTAAACACCCCATTTACAATCATTAGAGTCTTAATTTAGAGATTATTATCTTCATTAAGGTTAGTCTAAACCATATATCCATTTAATATATATAATTATTATTAAATATCAATCCATAAATTATGTCTGTTAATGAATAAAATTCCTTGATCAGAATCTTATTATGTCATTTTAGTAATAATGCAAAAAAAGATACAGATCATTAACAACCTTACCCGTATAGAATACATGAACCCATAAAATATCATAAATATAAAAATATTATATCTATAATTGATTTAAAATCCATTACAACCAAATAAAATATATACTCTATCTTAAAGAATGATATAATTTGATAGAGAAAGATCCTACCGAATGAATGAAACTCACCTAGAATCTCTAATGAATCATTCTTCAAAAGACAAAAAATAATACTATTGATGGGGAAATAAATTTATCTAATGAGTTACTTTTTTAACATGGGGTTCAAGGTAAAAGGTTGAAATTATGATAAAATAAATGTGACTTATAAATTTATAACGGATATATAGAATATAATTCAACAATGCAATATTGTCATCTATACTTTAATATTTAGGCCTTTAACCCAAAACATGGTACATCAAGTGTACCCACACCATAATGGCCAGACTCAAACACACCCTCTATAATCTAGAGTAAAAAACTCATGTATATTTCCATTTTCAAAACACAACAATTTTGTTAGTGGGTGATCAAGACGCAACTCCTTTATATACTTTGATTATCATTACTTGTATACAGTTTGATATATGCATGTGTTTACCCTCTCTATAGTATTGCTGATACATCCTTATCCACTATTTATATTTTAATTTCATATGATTTCATACCATATCAATAAAATATTTTAGTTCCCATCTATACTGACAACCTTGGTATAATATGACATTAATATTAAACATATTTCTTACTGTATAGATATTTAATACTGATGGCACACAGATTATGTCTAACTATCTAGGGTTTGGGGATTAATAGAATTTTTATTTTTATCATTAAATTTATACATGAAGATCTTGAGTATATGAGATCATTTGTAATAATCCTCCAATAGGAAAACCATATGATTTTTAATTCATTTGTTATTCCTATATATGAACTTGTGTATTAGTTTCCATACAAGAGAACGATATCAATGTGTACCATATCGTCAACTACATTGATGAATAGAAATAACCAAGACTCTAAAATAATAGATAGGTATCATGTTTTGGGTGCATCACTGGTGGTATGGTATTTGTTGGATAATCCAATTTTAATTTTTCACTTATGAGTTATTGAAAAAGATATATCATGGGACCAGTTTGACCAAGACGGTAGTAAATTCATTAAATATAGGGAAATTGTAAAAGAATGTATGTCCATACAATAAGATCACAAATATATAAATAATTAAAATGATATGAAAAATGATTTCATCCTTCTTCATGATATATCTCAACAAAAATTCATTGTATTACTTAAAATGAGTTCATATAAGGTAGTTGTAGTAGTGGAATTCTCTATCTAATTATAGGCTATTATGGTAAGATAGAATCTAATCATAGTATATGGGTTAGACTAAATTATATTGAGATAAGTACCTCAATGGTCACAACAAAACATGTCCACAAGTTCACCTATTCATATGAGTATGACTTTTCGACAATGTGGGTCACACTAGTGGGGGCCTATGAATATCAAACACTGGTCGATCACAATTAAAAATAATTAAATAATATTATTGAGGTATAAAATAATGATGATTAAATTTATTTATCGATTTATTCACAAGTTGATTTATATTAAAAGAATATATGACAAAATACAATTATTCGAATGAACATTACATGTTCATAGTTCATTACATTATTTTCAGAGATTACAGTCCATGTTAATGAATTGTATTTTTTTTACATAACATTTGAATGTGTTAAAAGTGAGTGATAAAATATTCAGGACATTTATAAAAACATTATTTAAGTCAAAATTGTGATGTTGAATCTAAAATGAAGGTTATCACTATAGAGAGAAAAAAGTGAAATTTTGGAAAGTTTAACCTTGGTTTAAAAGTTCATATTATCCACTTTAATAGTTATCTATACCATTTGGATGAATTTATATATAGACTAAATTATCTCCTCTCCTATTGACTTATTTGAGTGATATTGGAAAACAAGAACAAGGTCCGATTGAGCATGCCTTCTTGAAACTGATTTTTTTGAAAATGTTTGAAAAGATGTGATAAATCTTTTTTATTTTTTATTAAATTTTATGAGAATCAGAAATTAAAATCTAGGACATGTGGTCCACCTATAGAAGATCTAGTGTGTAACACCCAAATATTTCATGATAAGTATTCTTTTTAATATATTTGATGTCTTGCGTAGTATTATACACCATGATTATCTTGCGCTATATGCAACACCATACTAGCTTGCAGTATACACAACATTATTCTTAGATCGTGTTACACAAATTTCAAGATTGTTTGATAGAAGTTATTCTACGCAACATTGAGTATATATATATATATATTCAATGTATAAAAGAAATATGGCTGGATTATATTATACACTACAACAAGGATTCTTGCACTACATGCAAACTTGACTTGGATTTCATTACACGCAATCACGACTTTCCTCGATAGCATGTGTAGTACGCAATATCGGGATTCACTAAACAACGATATGTTATTAAAATATGATATAAACTAGCCGTTATGAATACTACTACCCACTTTTTGAAATTTTATAAATTTTATCTTTCAAAATGGACTTAATTTTTGGATTAGAAATACCAAAATTAGCATAAGGTGATTTTTTGTATTTTTCTGAATATTTTCAATTTTTGATGAATAGTGAAAAACACTGAGTTATAGTTTAAAACTAAATATTTATTTAAATAATTATTTATTTTATTTAAATTTATTTTAGGTAAAAATAGATAAACAATACCTATATAAGTTCAATGTAATTCATTGGATTAATTTTATAAAAATATAGATATATAAAAATATAATTGAACATTTTGACCATCTTTTACCCACCTCCTAGGAGCATTTGTAATTGTACATAAAACTTAATTTTACCTCTTCTGTGAGTTGAATTTAAAAAATCTGATAGACACGGTAAATATCAAGTAGTATAATGTGGTTCAATAAGATAAAAATAAATTTTGTTGAATAGTAACTTTTTACTTTTATTTACCTCTGTTAATAGTAAATAGTGTAATTAAGGGTAAAAATTATATTATTATTACCATAAAACATGTCCAAATTCTATTGGATAAATTTAATTAGACCAAAAATAACATAAGAATAAAATATTACCCTTTAGGTACACTTGGATTTGATTAGGACACTTATTATTATTTTATTTAGAGAAGAGTTAAAATAGTCAAAATCAAAGTTTAATAAATAAAAAAATTTATATAATGTTATACATATGATAAATTCGACTATAAATATTCATTAGAAAGATAAACAGATTTCCTATATAATGGTATTTTATTTATAATTTTTATACATTAAATAATTTAATTTATTTATGACATAATGAAGATACAGTAATTACCTTATTAATGAAATTTTAACATAATTGATATTAAAAATACCCAAATAAATGTAATTTGAGACTTTTTATGAATTACAATAATTTTATAGGTTAATAAGACATGTTATTATTGATTTAAATAACTAATTTCTAACTAATCATGCTGTTATTATTTAAAAAAATCAATTACCAAATAGTGTCAAAATTGACATATAATGATTTTTTAAAACAAATATTATATTATTAATTAGTATTATATTCCAAAAAATCTATGGTTAATCCAAATGACTAAGATAAGGCTATATATATTAATAATTATCCACGTGGGGTTCATATGGCTTGTTATTTTATGTTTATTAACCATATAGTGTAAGCAAACTAGAAGACACGGTAAAAGATAATTTATTTATCTTCGAGTTAAATCTAAATAATAAGGTTAAAATAGTGACCTAAAATTCTCTAAAACCTATTGGTTGAGAGTATTCCAACCCATCCCCTCATTAGCTTCTAAATAATAAAATTTTGTGCTATTAAAACCCAAATATTACGTTATTAAAAAATAATATTTTATTTTTTTTCTTAAGTGCCCCTCTCATCCCTTATAAAAGGGAATCACCTCCCTCTTCCCTTTACACAATTTTCAGCTTTCAGGCTCGGCCAACCACTGCCCATTTCCCTTATCAAAACCCCTAGAAACATTATAAGCGTTATGGTATTCTCAAAAGACCAACTATTGTGCCTTAAGATGAAGCTTAAAAGAGGTGCATCGAAGAAGAAAATTTTCGGATACATACGAAGCATATCGGACATAGGGTAAGGGATAACTTTTCCAATCTCATTTTTATTAGAGATTGTTTATTCTTAAGTATTTACTGGGGTTATTTTTATCATCCATGCCATTGTTTTCTAAAAAAATTTCATGTATGTTTAATATTTTTTTACCCAATTTTGAGATTTACCAGATGTTATGAAAGGAATCTTACTTTTGTTTACCACACGATGAACTTTTTGACATTTCCAACAAAAGTACAAGGAGAATGTTTTTTTAACTTATACGGAATGAAAGGATTTTTACAGTTTCATATCGCATAATTTTCAAGAAGCATCCTCTATAAGTTTTCAGGTTATTTTCAACAAAATCCTTCTCTTTTAAAATTGAAATGTCATTTTGAGAAAATAAGATGATTTTTAAGATGAAAGGATATTTTCCTCAAGAATTCATTTCAAGTGTTTTTTCAAAACGATTTTCCATTTAATATGACATTATGATTATGTTTCAAGTATCATTTATCTATTAATTTACATGGTTTGATTCTTCTTATGATGAAATGATATCAATTTGTTTTATATGGATTAAGTTATGATGGGATGATGTTTATGAAACCCATTTTATTCTTTGGGTTATGATAAATGATTTATGTTCATTTTGTGGCACAAGAAATAATGATTTCATTATAGATTGGAGGGAACTATATCTCCCACCAATAAATTGGGTAAAGGTTTATATCTAATGAGATAGACGTGGCTGGAATAGTCAGTTAATCTGGTTCAATGTTACAGGACAGAAATGAGGAGTGAACTCAATTCAGTAATATACTTTGTCCACTGATATGGTCTGGGCAGCAATGCCTTGGCTACTATGGAAATCATATCAAGTTCTTAATGGTTTTCACAATAAAATGTTTCATTCCCATTCTATTTTATCATGATTGATGTTCCTTTATTACCTATTCCTTAATTACTTCAAATATTTATTTCACAACTCAAGATTTTGATGTGTAAATTTATGTTCATGTTTTGAAGTTCAAATGTATATGGTTTGTTTTATTTTCTCCATGCTTACCCTTACTGAGCATTTGAGCTCACCCTTTATATGTTTTATTTTCCTGAGGATATAAATAAATGTTTTAGTTAAGAAAAAAAGGGAAGATCATTATGGGAGATTTTGAAGATCTTTAACAAAGATTAGAAGATTATATTCTGAGTTTCCAATGACACTAAAGTATTACGGTCCTTTGGTGTCTGTTTTTTTATGTATTAGGTATTCCGCAAAAGTAATGTAATGTCTATGTACATCAAGAATTTTGTCTCTACAGTTGGTATTAGAGGATAGGTTTAGTCAAACTTTGGAAACTAGGATGCGAAAACTTTAGTGAGATCCCTAGAGATATTTCTAAGGAATGTCTAGGGATTTCCCTAAGGTTAAGTATTCGTATAGGTTATAGTCCTAGAATTAAGGAAATGATATTACAATTAAACAGATGATGTTAGATATTTAAGGTACTCCCCATTTATTATTATTTTTTCCTCTCACACTTTTATTTTTTGGGTGTTAGAAAATGGCTGTAAACTAGAAGATTCACGATAATGGAGGATATGATGGAAAATGGAATGATATTCTTCATGAGAAACCAAGTTAAATGGGATTTGGAAGTCCAGACATAGTTATCTTTCCTAATAAAAAATCTCATAATATGATCAATAATCTCAACTTTGGTAAGTTTCCTGACTCAGCTAATAATAGAAAGATGGAGTTTCATGATGATCATAGAGGAAAGAAAGTTCAATTTCCCTTATTTAATCATGTGTTAAGAGGCATTAGAAAGAATTCTTAAAAGGAACTGTAAGATTATTTGGGTGTGGAAAATAAGGACATAAAGCCATTAATTGTAAAGGAAAAGGTTTAGTTAACACCATGGACAAGGATACTTGTATTGCTAAGACATCAACAGCAGTTAAATGTGTTAAATGTGGAGTGTACGGGAATTATGAAAACCAATGCTCTAAGGGATAATTTCATAAAGAGAATCAGCATGGTCGTATGGGTAGTATTTATGTTGATGATGATGAAGAGACTAAAAATGATATATGAGATGAAATAAATGATGAAGCACTATCGGCGGTTTAAGAAGGCACTCAAATGATTACATGTTTTTCAAGAGTAATGTTGTATAAGTAATCTCATGGTACTATGGAATAAAGAGACATCTAAGGATTGTTACACTATTGTTTTTACTTATGTTTTTGAATGTATATGTTTAATTATACTGGTAACCATGAAAGGTTATTCAGATATTTTTGGAAAGCACCTAATATGCGCATAAAGAAGGGATAACGAGATAATGAAATTTATTATAGTATGAATGATCTCATTACTAATATAATGAAAAAGTTATATCATGGTTTGAGAATATTGAATTTTTTTCATTTTGGTATATAGAAAGTGTTACCTTGTTACAACATTCATTTTTTCACTTTGGTTCAAGAGAATACATGATTAAGGTATTCACATGTTAGGAATCTGACCAACAAGATATATATTATGATATATGGGGGATAAATGATGGTATTCACATTCTCGGTAGATAACATTTATAGTAATTTTTTTCTTTATACTATGAGCTTGGATAGAAGTATTTTGGATAAGCCTAAATATTTGAATGAATTAAGTTAGACATATGATATTATTGTCTAAGGCTATATCTTTTTTTGATATTATTGCAGGAATGTTATTATAATGTAGTTTTAAAAAATGGGACAACCTGCAGGACAGGCGAAAACCTGTCGCATCGGACAAGACTATGGGAATCGAACCCACAACTGAAGTGTGATAGGCCTTTATCGCATACCAATGGCCTACACTAATTCCCTGGTTAGTAGAAACTAGTTTTATTTTATTAAGTGGAATGATAGATGAATTATAAGTCCATTTAATCAACCATATATGATTATTCTCATCAAAGATGGTCTAATGTATATTTAATAAATCATTCTAAACTTTTTGCGATAGAAACAGATAGAATGACCTAACATTCTATCGCATGATCTGCTAACACTTCATGAATGAAAAATTCAACTTCATTTCTTTAGTAGATGAAGTGTAAATTGATCAAGGCATGATCAATGTTGAGATTGTAGCAAAATCAATTAAGTATTTATTTTATTTCAACAATTATTCGACATTAGGGAAATGATCTTGAATAATAAAAATGTTGTGGTAGTACACTCATACCCGATGAATTAGATGGTACCTTAAATCAGCACAAATTTATGGCTTTGTGATTAATGGATTTTTCATAGCCATATTCTCTACCACTCTCCATCAGAACTTGATGTTTATATTTGTCTTCCATATCCATATTTTCACCTATGTTGTCCTATTTGGAAACCCAATACTGAGTTACTTTGGGTGAACATTATGATTCTAACATCCCTTTTTAACATGATGTTTTAGTATTCCTTTTTACGATGTGTATTTCTAGGAAAGAAACTTTCAAGTAGTGAACCATTTAAAACCCTAATGAATTTCGAGGGCGAAATTCATTTTAAGGGGGGTAGAATGTAACACCCCATGATTTTATGAGAAGTATTCTTTTTAATTTATTTCATACCTTGTGTCGTATGCTACACCAATATTATCATGTGCTATATTAAAAACCGTATTATCTTGTAGTATACACAACTCTATTATGGGATCGTGTTGCACAAAATATCATGTTTGTTTGATATAAGTAATTCTACGCAACATTGAGTGTATATATATATATATTCAATGTATAAAAGAAATATGGTTGGATTCTATTATACACAACAACAAGGATTCATGCACGACACACAACCCTGACTTGGCTTGCATTACATGTAATCGTGACCTTCCTCGATAGCGTGTGTAGTACGCAATACCATGTTTCACTTAACAACGATATGTTATTAAAATATTATATAAACTAGCTATTATGAATAATAATACCCATTTTAGGAAATTTTATAAATTTTATCTATCAAAATGGACTTCATTTTTGTATTTTGAATATCAAAAATAGCCTAGGGTGATTTTTTGGTAATTTTCTAAATATTTTCAATTTTTTATGAATAGTGAAAAATACTGAGTTATAGTTTAAAACATAATTTATTTTAAATAATTATTTGTTTTATTTAAATTTTATTTAGGTCAAAATAGATACATAATACCTATATAAGATCAATGTAATTCATTGGAGTCATTTTATTATAATATAGATATATAAAAAAATTGATCTTTTTTACCGTCTTTTACCCACTAACTTAGATCATTTCTAATTGTACATAAAACACAATTATACCACTTCTGTGAGTTGAATTTTGAAAATTTGAGAGACATGGTTAATATCAATGAGTGAATCGTGGTTCAATAATATAAAAATATTTCAGGTGAATAGTAACTTTTTACTTATATTTACCACGTTTAGAAGTAAATAGGGTAATTAATGGTAAAAATGATATTATTATTATCCTAAGACATGTCCTAATTCTATTGGATAATTGTAATTTGACCAAAAAAACATTAGGAATAAAATATTACCCTTTAGGTCTACTTGGATTAGATTAAGAAACTTATTATTTTTTTATTTAAAGAATAGTCAAAATTTTTAAAATCAAAGTTTAATAAAAAAAAATATATACAGGGTTATACAAAAGATAAATTCTACTATAAATATTAATTAGATAGATAACAAATTTCATACATAATGGTATTTTATTTATAATTTTGAGAGATTAAATAATTTAATTTATATATGACATAATGATGATGCAATAATTTACTTATTAATGAAATATTAACATAATTGATATTATAAATACCCAAATAAATTTAATTTTAGACTTTTTATGAATTACACTAATTTTATAGGTAATATTATATGTTAGTATTGATTGAATTAACTTTTTTCTAACCAATCATGCTATAATGAGTTTTCAAAAAATCAATTACCAAATAGTGTCAGAATTGAAATAAAATAGTTTTTAAAACAAATATTAAATTATTAATTGTTATTATATTCCTAAAAATATATGGTTCATCCAAATGACTTAAATAAAGTTATATATTTTAATAATGAACCACTTGGGGTTAGTTTGGCTTGTTATTGTCTATTTATTAACCATATAGTGTAAGAAAACAAGAAGACATGATAAAAGTTGAATTATTTAACACATAGTTAAATCTAAATGACAAGGTTAAAATAGTAACCAAAACTTGTCTAAAACCTATTGGTTGAGAGGATTTAGACCCATACCCACTTTATCTTCGAAACAAATCAATTTGGAGATATTAAAATTCGAATATGACTTTATTATAAAATAATATTTTATGTTTTTTCTAAGGTGCCCCTCTCCTCCATTATAAAAAGGGAACCTCATCCCTCATCTCTTTACAAAATTTTGAGCTTTCAAGCTCAGCCAACCCCTGCCAATTTCCCTTCTCAACTTCCCTAGAAACATTATAGAGGTTCTGGTCTTCTCAAAATACCATCTCTAGTGCCTTAAGAGGAAGCTTAAAAGAGGTGCGTCGAAGAAGAGGAGATTCAGATACATACGAAGCATATCAGACATATGGTAAGGGATAACTTTTCCAATCTCGTTTTATCCGAGATTGTTTAATCTTAAGTATTTACTAGGGTTATTGTTATCATCCATGCCCATGTTTTATAAAAATGTTTTCATGTATGTTTAAATTCATTTTTAACCAATTTTGAAATTTATCACATGTTGTGAATGGAATATTACTTTTGTTTTCCACACGAGGAAATTTTTTACTTTTTCGACAAAAGTACGAGGATAGTGTTTTTTTAAAATTATAGGGGATGAACGGATTTTTACGGTTTCATATAGACTAATTTTAAAGAAGAATTCTCTACAAGTTTTCGTGGTTATTTTCAACAAAATATTTTTCTTTTAAAATATAAATGACATTTTGAGAACATAAAATGATTTTGAAGAAGAAAGGATATTTTCCTAAATAATTTATTTCAAGTGTTTTGTCAAATATATTTTCCATTTAAGATGACATTATGATTATGTTTCAAGTATAATGTATCTATAATTTACATGGTTTGATTCTTCTTATGATGAAATGATATCCATTTGTTTTATATGGATTATGTTATGTTGGGATGATGTTTTTGATACCCATTTTTTTCTTTGGCTTATGATAAATGATTTATGTTTATTTTTTGGCACAAGAAATAATTATTTCATTATGAGATGGGTGGGACCTATATATAGCTCCAATGCATTGGGTAAAGATTTATATCTAATGATATAGACATGGTTGGAATGGTAAGATAATCCAGTTTAGTGTTACATGACTGAAACGAGGAGTGGACTCGATTCAGTAAGAGGATTTGTCCACTAAGAAGGCCTTAGTAGCAATGCCTTGGCTACTATAGAAATAATATTAAGTGCATAATGGTTTTACACAATTAAAATATTTATTCCCACACTATTCTATCATGATTGATGTTCCTTTATGACCTCTGCCTTACGTACTGCCAAGATTTATTTCATAACACAATATTTTGACGTGTAAACTTTATGTCCATGTTTTGAAGTTCAAATGTATATGGTTTGTTTTATTTTCTCCATGCTTACCCTTACTAAGCATCTGAGCTCACCCTTAATATGCTTTCTTTTCCACAGGATATAAAGAAAGGTTTTAGGTATGAAAAAAAGGGAAGATCATTATGGGATATGTTGAAGATCTTTCACCAAGATTAGAAAATTATATTCCGATTTTACAAAAAAACTAAAATATTACGATCTTTTAGTGTCTGTTTTTGTTATATATTCGTTATTCTGCAAAAGTAATGTAATGTATATGTATGTCAATATTTTGGTCTCTACATAGAGGAATCTTAATTTGGTGCCTTTCATACATGATATGTTAAAAGTTAGTGAATCATCATTGTGATTTAAAATGAAAAAGGCAGTGTTTATTCTTTATTTTTAGTATATTTTTTCATGTTATAATTGAATTCAGAACAATTAATTAATAAATATGAACAAAATTAATTGTGGATTTATTTTTTTGATAATAATATGAGTCAAAAAATATAAATTATTCATTTTCAAGCGTCCATTGGGACCCCATCGTCCTTCAAATAGATTCAGATAAAATGGGTAATTATTTATGTCAATAACATTAAATTTTCAATTAAATAAGCTATTATTGAAAAATAATGATTTGATACAATCCTAATAAAACGTACAACACATCGATTTGAGATCATATATCCAATATATGGTTGATGAATGATTGATGGGTTTTTCATAAAACTAGGAAAAAATTATAAGGTTAATTGTTTTAGCTATTTAATGGCTACGATTGCTATAGATTTGTATCCAAGTAATTATAAACATTATTGTGTGTTGGGAAGAGATACTAGATTTTATTTGGATTTTTTTAGGTAATAATTCATCTTGTCGATTCATTAATTATTAGCCAATAAAAAATTATATTTTTTTCATACATTGATAAGGATTATTTTAATAAATGGATTAAAAACATCAAAAGACATGTTCAAATCCATTAAATGGATGTGTAATCCTTGGCTCCAACATTTCTAGTTACTGTGATGTGTTCGACCTTATATATATATATTATTATATTAAATTATATATATATAATACCATATTTTTATATCCGTAAAAGGATGCCACATCAACACTTGGATAGACCAAATTGGTATGGGTCTAACCTTACCGACCCGTTAAAATTATTATAAACCCTAACTTAATTTATGGTGATCTTCTTTAGAAACAAATAGAACCAAAAAATTAGGGTAAAATTTAAATAATTTAATTTTATAATATTTAAAAAAATTATTTCGGGTTCTATGGTGTTTATCGATAATTAGTTAAAATCATTTTAGTGTGAGCTGAAGAATCAAAAGTATCCATAAGATTAAAATTTGAAAATTTATTCACTTCCTATCAAGTATAATTACATATTTATTGGTAATGAGATGATATCGACCCGTTCATGTTTGGTTGTTTAATTAATTTAATAAATTTGTTTCATTAATGCTTTCAAATGAAATAATTATTTTATTTTGATTAATTATGTCTCTCCCCTATTACATTTATTTTTTAAGGGTCGATGTGCCCACATTAAAGTGATAAAATCTAATTTCACACCCTATGTTCCCCTCACCTACATGTGTGAATACATGGTAAATATAAGAGGAGTTCGTGGGAAAGTGGTTTGAGTTGAGAGATGGGGTTGACCAAAGGTGGTACAATTCAAGTGTGTTATTGATAATAAGAGTTCCAATATTGTGTCGGTTTTTACATTATTAACTAAATGGATTAACCAATATATAACGGATCATGTTCAAGTTGATATTTATTTCTTTTATCACATGCTTGGTTTATTGTTTTTCGAATGTGTATTTATTATACCTGATCACATAATATAATAATAAACAAGCATACATGGATAAAACTAAAATGTGTAGTGAATGTTTTATATATAAAGCATTATTAATTTATGTGTGTAATCACATTGTACAATAATTTTAAATAGAAATTGATTTCATTAATTGATATTAAATTAATAAATCCCACAAAGTATTATGACAGGATATGTATACCATTGGTTGAATTTTCATCCTAATAATTGTTCGAGGTTCTAATTATCCCTATTTTATTGTGACTCTTACTAACGAAGATTTTTTATTTGAGGGGTATTTTGAATAACCTATGATTTGTTGAAAAGGAATCTCAATAGAAATCTAAATTCATCATTAGAGGTAAATCATTGTGCAATGCAATGTAATTCTGTGTAGTAAATGGGGCTCCACTCAATAATTCATTAAGAATTTATTTAATGTCGTTGGCTTGTAATAATTCTACATGAGACTTTCAAAGTAGTTTTTATTCCATTACTCTGGATATGAAGATTGTTTTAAGTATACTTTACACTAGAAAAAATAATAATATGAGTGTTAAGATCCATATAATTAGCAGAAAATAGGATTTGATAAAATAGTGGGATATATATAAAATTAACTATTTGAAAATTTCTATTGTTAATCATGAAAAATTAATTATCTACAATTTTTACTTATTGTAGATAAAATTTAAACCATCACTAAATCAATTTCATTATGAAAAATTTTGGAAAAGGAGAATATAATGACCATACATAACTTCTATAAATGGCACAAGCACCTATACATTGTACTATGCTAAGAGATGAAGATACATGGGAAATAATATCCACTTCCCATTGATCCTTATCAAGGAGTGAAAATGTGAGACAAATTTAAATTCATGATTCATATAGATGATGCACTATATGTTCATTGTACCATGTTGTCATCTATGACCATAGATTTAGAATGTGCAAGAGGACAAATACTCCTTCAAAATATAATATTACCACTAAAAGTTATACCATGAGGGTGATAAAAAAATTATATGAGATATCATGTGATATGTATCGATGCATGATATAATAATAGAACTAGGAAGAAACTCATTTACTCAAGATGACCAAGTTCATTAAAAGAAAAGATACCCCTGGGTTCAAACTGAACAGATAACTAGAAACCAATATCATTCGTACCATATTACCACATAACATCTTAACATTATTTTTCATATATAATTAGAGTAAAATTAATATGTAATCATATATAGTTTTTCTTTAGTTCTTTACGAATATATGGATATGATGAATTCCAATAGTTTCATCCTTCTGGTGAAAAAGAGGTTGAATGTTAAGGCTAAATGGTCTAAGTCTAAGTCTATATCAATGAAAATTATTGAACACCCTTATAAGAATCCAAAAATACATAGGTTGATTAATGAGTAAGATTCCAACTAATTTTCATGTTTATAGAAGTTTCACTATTACATCAATTTCATAGATTGAGAGAAAAATCATGTTGACACTTCTTATTATAGCGTATTTTTCATTGAATGAAATTTTTATATTTCTATATGTTGGGTATTTGATACTACATGTGTACCACACATTTTTATTCAAATTTTGGAACCTAGTATATTCCAGAAAATTGTTAAATGTTAAGTAGAACTTCAATAAAAAAATAGTGTGAGACTATAAACATTAGTAGAGGGATAAAATCATATTACTTTTCAAAAATAATGGTTCTTTTTCTAAATAAAAGTTATTATGTACACTAATATAACAGAAAAATAATCTCATGGTTTATTTTATAACCTATGGAATTTTATTTCAATTTTGGAAATATGTTTTTTCTTATTTATAAGTATAACATATGTTATGGTATGAAATATCTAAAGATTGATTGTATATACTTTAAAAAAATATAGTTTTAAAAATAATTGAAAATTATATCAAGAATTAGTCATCTCCTACTCGCCTATAATGATTTTGTGTAGTTACTGAAAATAAGAAACATTTATGAAAACATCATCAAGATGAGTATATGGACTCCATTGAGTTAAAACACATGGATATATAAGATGCAATTTTAAAGTGAAAAATTAAAAAATAACCATTCCATGGGAATAGATAAAGAGCTAAATAACCACAAGAGTTGGTTTATACTGATGTGTGTACTCCATTTCCAATAGAGGTAGGGGTGGTTTTTGTTATATCATTAATTTTACCAATTTCTATAGTAGTTATGGATATATCTTATTAATGAGTTTTATGAAAGATTCTATTAGCATTATTACATAATATCAAAATGATGTAGAGAATGAACTTTTTAAGAAGATCTAGAAACCTACCTCTGACTATTAAGGATAATAGATTAACAACAATTTCATTGATCATTAATGGAATGTGGGATTGTTTTCAAACTCACTCTCTATATACACCTTCATGGTATGGTGTTCGTTAATGGTTTAATTAAACTCTTCTTGTCATTGTTAGATTGATGATGGGTCATGAAAATATACTATTATCCTTTGGATTATATTCACAAAAGGATGCATCATATTTTATAAACTAAGTACCAACTAATGTAGTAAATATAATTCCATATAATTTGTTCCATGTAAATAAACTAAAACTATCATAAATACATGTGTGAGGATGTAATGCATTTTTCAAAACAATACATAGGAAAAAAATAGCATCTTGAAGAAAAAATTCCATCATGATAGGTTATCCAAAAGAGACTCATGGATTTTAATAACACGTACAATCATATAAAAAGGTGATTATAGTAATAAATGATGCATTTACAGAAAGGGAACATAATTGTAATTGATATAGTGGTAGAAGGATTGAATTTTATTATATTAATTCTACAGATGAAGAATAGTTTGTATGGAAACAATCTCTACAAGATAATGTTCTGGGGGAAGATGTTCATGATATATAAGTAAATTAGAGGTCCATAAAATAGTTTATCAAACCAAATATATATGATTTTATGATCACAATGATATGTAATACTATTTTCTTTATGATTTATGATCCTCTCACCCTCAGTGAAGAATTATATGGAAAAGATGTTGCTAAATAGAATGAGTCCAAATATTTGAAATAGAGTCCATGTGAAATAATCATTTTTAGATTTTGGTAGACCCATAAGCTGATATAAAACCTATTGGTTGTAATTGGGGATTATAGATAAATCGTGAAATGTATGGTCAAGTAATAACCTTTATGGAATGACATGTAACTAAGGTTTTCAAAAATGTAAAGGCATCGACTATTGAAAATGCATCTTTCCAGTTTCTATACTGAAATCCATCTTAATATTACATCCCATAATAGCCTTCGATAATTATGAAATTTTATAAATGGATATCAAAACATTGTTTTCTTAATAGGATGTTAAATAAAGATATTAATATGAAAAAACATGAAGGTTTTGTTTTTTCACAGACATCAAGTAAATTATAGAAGCAATAGTGATCCATTTATGGATTGAATCAGGCATCAATATAATCGAATATTTCATTTGATAAGGATGTATAATAATTTGGATTAATTAATAATGAATGAGATACTTGGGACTATTAGAATATTAGTCAGAGTTTCGTAAATTTTATATTATTATATGTTGGTGAAATATTGGGAATGGTAAATGATGTTTGCGTCATATAGTTAGTGAATAATTTGTTATATAAATCTATCTACATATATATTAGTTAATATATCCAATATTCTTTCGATCATGATCTACCATGTTAGATATGTGAGGCAAGTTAAGATAATTCAAAGTATATATATTCAAAATATTCTCAAAAGGTATAATATAGATCATTCAAAGAGAGGATTGTTACTGATGTCACATGGAATTAATCTCACCACAAAGTTGAATCCACATATATAAGAGGATATTGAATATGTGATTTGAATTCCTTACATTTTGATTGTAGGATCTATCTTGTGTTTAAAGATATATAATGGGTTTCATGTTTTCTTTTATTGCAACTTGTTGAGAAGTTTTCAACAAAATCCATGAGATACACATTGGGAAACTACAAAAAATATCCTAAAGTACATGACATGTGAAAATGATATGTTCCTACTATATATAGGAGATATGGAGCTAGTAATGAAGCGATATACCAATTATAGTTTCGAGGAAGCTCAATATGATCTAAAATCATAATTAGGATATATATTCTTCTTGGACTGTGTAGAAGAAAGTTAGTTCAACTCGGAGAGGTATGTGTGATCAGATTCTATAGAAGTATCCGAGTATATAGATGCATTTCAAGTGACTAGAAAAGTAGTTTATTAAAAAAATTTGTTTCCATGTTTAGAATTTTAGCTAGTATTAGAGACCCTTTTATTGTATATTATTATAATATGGTAGAATTATTTCATCCCAAGGAGCACATGACACACCAGAGAAAAATTAAAATTCATTAAAATATTCCTATCATATATGATTTTACAAAAAGAGGTGAAGTCACAATTTGCAGAGTAACCAGAGAGGATAACTTGGATGACCCCATGACTAAATCCATATCTTAAGATAAGAATGATAATTATGTGATTGATAGAGGGATAACATTGTTATCAGTAGCCTCTAGTGAAAGTGGGTGTGTCATGAGTGGGTTCTATAGGCCAAACTAATTTATTTACATTGATTACAATAACATTTTTCTAGTTAAATATATACATGTTCTTATGCATACCATAATAGTGTTGACACTTATTAATCCAAAACTTATATGGAAAATTCCTAAGATTATGTTTCATATCATAAGGTTATATTTGTTCACATCACTAATGTTAACATCAGGATTCTACAACATTATTCTTAAAAATATTTCCCACCATCAATATAGATCATACTAATGGGATAGGGTTGGTGTATTAATATAATGCGATGGAGTCTAACAATAATTGAGACATCTTCTCATTTTTTTCAAACATCGTGATCTCAAATAGATATGATCATGAGTACTAACACTTTAATAAGAACACCATATGTTTATGTTTTCATCGCCTATTCCTATTTATGAAATTATGTATTTGCCTTTTTAATTGAGATAATTATGAATGAATAAAATTTGACCACACAATTTGATATAAGGAATATACCATGACATTTTAGTTGTGTTGTAGTAGCTTGTCTTGAGTGTGTCATTGGTGGTATGTGAATGGGTGAATGATCAATATAACGTTTTGGAATCCAATTTGAGGCATATATATATTAAGGGCCCTGGTTGACCATATTGGTAGTATATTCATTATCACTATTGTTATTATAAAAGAAAGTATGTCTTCTTAGAATGTTCATGAAATATATAAATGATAAAGTGGATGAGGATGTGATTGTACATCATACTATTGGAGATATCATGATACAAATATATTATAAGACATTGATAATTTCCATATGAGGTAGTCATAAACATGAATGTATTTATCTCATTATTAAACATTATGTGTTGCTAGACATAACAATTAGGTTTTTGGATGGATTAACTATAATTGAAATAATGACCTATAGGGTCACGTGATACATGTATCCATAAGTTCCATTTATATGTATGAATAATAGTTTAAATGAAGTTGTCCCCATGTGTGGGGGACAATGAATTTTTTAGTCTAATCGTTATTTCAATTTTCTTATTTATTTTTATAATAAAGAATATTGAATTTGATTATATATGTGTTCACAAGTTGTTTGATCACAAAAGTGAAAATGAAAAAATATAAATATTCATATTATAATATCATGTTCATGGTTCATTAAAATTTTTCGGGAGATTTCATGACATTTTTTGGTTTGTATTCAATCATGTAACATGTTAAAGGGTTACATGTTAATTGTAATGTTTTTATAAAATATATGTGTTGTTTAACTAAGTCATAATTGTTCCGACTTCTCTAAAATTATGTTTTTTATTCTAAAAATCAAAAGTATAATTTATTAAAGTAATACTTAGGAATAAAATCTTATTATAACATCCGGACATAGTAATATCCAACACATAGGTGAATTTCTATAGATACTCTCTCCAATCCTCCCTACTCATGCTTCTAGAAATAGGTTATCAATGAAAATAAATGTCGGATCAATCCATAATTCATTACCAATTTAGTATTCTCCATGTGAGTGATGGGATTCCATAAAATTATTTGATTTCTATATCTAGTATCTATGAATAATAGATCAATGATCCAAGAACCACATTTCATAAGAGGATAATCTATAGGATTCCCATCATGAAACATTTTAGCCACGAAACAGCAATGGTATGATAATCAAATCATAGATTTAAAATGAAAATGGTACCATTTACACTTTTATATGATTTTATTTCTCATTATTAAATTTATTTTCATGTAAAACTATAATAAATATACACATTTTATTTTTTGGGTTTGGTGTCTTTAACAAGAATCCAGATGTAAAATTTTATATTACTCATTTTCACTCTTCCACTTTTCCCCCGATTCCTTCATGGCAGACATATAATCCAATAAATTAGGGGTAACACCACGAAAAAACAATGATATCATGATTTAGAATCCCCAATATCAACTATACCAATGGTCCCATCTTCCAAGAATATGTGACATGTTCCATACCACATGACACAATGTCTCATTAGAAGGAAAAGACAAAAAACGCAACATGTGAGATCCATGGTGTATCCCACTCCCTACATAATAACTACCATCAAGGAGAAATACATAATAAAATAATCTCATCAACCTCCATAGTTTATCCCGATTTCCGTGACATTGGTTTCTTTATATTAACTAATCCAAGAAAATGCATTAACCTATGACTTTATTCCTTGAGGAAAATGCCTCTCCACAATGGTAATGTTTGAGACTACACCACACTATTGTATAATAGAATGAAATTTAATCCTTCACATCTAATTAAATATTCAAATTGGTATCACTTATAATCTCTCATCCTTTTACTAGACACCTCTAATCGCTCAAAATCAAATAGAATGGTCTAATAAATAGTAATCTTCTACATCAGATACCTATCATTCAATTATAATACCAGATAATTCAATCCAAAAAATGATAAGGATAAAAAATAGTGAAAAATACCCACCCCCTGAGATATAACTCTACAATATCACTATAATAATATCACAACAAATATATCAATATTGAAAGAATATAAACCTACAACATCAAAAATAATCACTTAAAATAGTAAGCTTTATACATAATGTCTCATGAAAAAATCATTCACTAAACAACTCAGAATATTGGGTGTTCATATGTTACGCATGTTTCTAAGTATACTTTTTCCCTCAATCATGCTTCTATTTGTAATAAAAAACAGGATAGAATTATTGAAAAACTCCTCCTCAAATATTAATAAATATAAATAGGCTACTCATCAATGGTCCCATAATCATCAACCATTATCTCACCACATTTAATAAAATAATTGTAATATTGATGATACTAGGAATGACATGATATTTAGATGAAATAAAGGAATTGATTAATCTATGATGTGGAGTTCAGACTAATTTTCAACATCTCCAACACATGTCAATGTCGTGAATTCTCTAACAAAATATGGAGAAATATAACTCCCATGATTAATCATCTAATTTCCATATGAATGAGAAAACATTATTTGCAAATTATCTCTAATGTAAAAACACAATTTCCTCCTTAAATTATCAATTTATGACTTCTGATTATCATGCTCTACCTCTATAAACTCATGAATCACTTATACCTTATATGGTATTCTATATACTAATTATGGTCCAAAAATAATTATGTTTGTAACATTAGTCCAACAAAACAATGATCTACAAGGAAAAAAAATATTTATTTAAATTGATCAATAGAAATAATAATGTGGTATTTTTTATTATAACATTAATCTTTCAATGGCAAGGTACACAGCCACAAGCCTAAAAAATATAGAACACAATTTCACAATATATCTTCCACTTCTTTTACATACCATCCACATATGGATGAAAAGTAGTGTTAAGGAATATCATAGATCCCAAATAATATTAAAGAACTATCCACATATAAGTAGGCAAAAAGGGAACATGATCCCTGATTATCATCTCCAAAACTGCATGACCCATCACCAACCAATCTAGATACTACATGAATAGGAAATCCCACATTATTGACTCTTTCATTGATAAGAACTAAGATGAATTCATCATGAAGTCCACGATCACCCATATATCATAATATACACTATGATATTGAGGTAAAATAGTAATGATGTTAACTAATATATCGTCATACTTCCACAAGGAAACATCTATTGGATAAATCAAACCTCCATGAAAAATAAGTCCAACCTTCACCATCAAGAAATGAAAACACCAAGACACAAACTCTATAACCAATATATTCATCCTAAATCACAAAACTATCACATTTAAGGAATTATAAATCCCATAAATTCCATAATATACCACTAAAGGAGAACTATAATATTTTAGAGAACCATACTTTTAATTTCCAAAGGATCAAATATCATACCATTAACAACACAAAATTTTTTATTCCTTAGAACATCCCTCAAAACCATCACCCCAAACAACTCGATCATTTAAATCCTACACCCCTAAATCCAGTAACAGGTAATCCTCTAACTTCTAAAACAATGATTACAACAATTTAATCAGATATATACAACCTACACCACTAACATCTCCCACAAAATGTTCAACTCCTCATGATCCTTGAGGATTAAAAAAGACCAATGTTGAGTATACCTTTCCAAAATAATAGCATCCAAAAGAATCACGTGAACCCTCATAGAATATATAAAATTAAATTATACTAATAACTCCTCCAACCATACCTTTTCCTCCAAATAAAAATTGAAACCCTCATACATGTAATGTATATTGTACTAATACTCACGAATAATATTCCCCCACGTGTCTTCATCACCAATCAAAATTATGTGGTGATATACTGGCACTTCTGGTTAAACAACATCTACACATTACCAATGTGTTTATAAACATGGAGTAATATATTAAAAAGAAAAAAATGTAAGCGACTCTTTAAACTCAGTCTATGGAGTATTTAATGTTAGTTAATTTAAATTAATCATTTATCCACTTTTCTACAAAATTCACATTCAGGTGAAGTTAATCATAATGAAATATAATTTCATATTTATCCACCTATATGAAATATAATGTCTATTCAAAAGTTCAAAAAAATCCATTTCATTAGATCATAGGAGTCCAGAAAATACCATGTCTTGGATAGTCTACATTTCTTACATCATATACTAAGTACAATGGATATAATTTCCCTTATAACCCAAAGAATTATCACATGTGTCCACACACATACTCCATTTTATATCTTTACAAAAATATATCATACTGATCTATCACAACCCCCACCTCCCCACCGACTGGTATCATGTTGGTATTGTAGTGATGGTAGGAATGACACCCAAATCACACCTCCAAAAACATACATGTTGAATACTAGAATCTATGTTATATAATTCATACAAATGGGGGGTAACACCCTAAATATATAGTATCATATAAGAGATAAGATCCATAAATTATCTCAATATAATACATACACAATGAACATTCATAATATATAACTATGATATTATAAAAATTAGAAACAACTGAAAATAAAAATAACAATGCCTAAGCAGTGACTATGAACTCCAAAAGCTAATAGATAACTCCATAAACATGTTACACCAAACACCATCACCAACTATCTCTTATGATCCTAAAAACTATATATATATATGGGGTGAGCTTAAAATTATGCCAATTAGGATCCTCCTAGAAAACACTCATGAGAATTTGAAGGAATCAAAATAAAGCAATGTAAATAAACAATGGAAATAAACTCATCAGGAAAATAGTTATAACATTATCAAATCCACCCCAAGCCTCGATCATAATGTAAAAAATTAATGTAAGCATTTATATATCAGAAGAATATATAGATTAAAAGATCCATGTATCGTCTTCCCTAATTACATTCACTCTCATTCCCCAACACCAAATGAATTCGGAAATAATTCCTTCTATAAGTCATCCTTCCATCTGGGGAAACCATAACACAACCATAAATCTTGAGATCTCATACCCCTTCCTCAAAAATCACTATAAAATCTAATCACATCTATAACCAAGTAGATGCCTGTAATCCATTACAACCCATGTAATATATGCAATAAAAAATGACACTATATCCTGTTAATGTAAACCAATTCTATTAGAATTCATCATAGCTGGAATAAATGAATATAATATTATCTTAAGATGATATTGGAAAAGTGCACATTTATATTAATACTGATATACATGGAAACATGTGTAGAAATCAAGTGTATACTTTATCTATCATAGCCTATATATGGATACAAATCATGAAACATATGGATGTATATAGGGGAAGAGAGCGTATTTATCCACATGTTCCCTCACCCACCTAGATATTAGGGAAGGAACCAAAATCCAAAAACATTGTGGAATCAATTGCCCTTTTTATTCGAGTTGTGAACTTTGTGAAATAATAAATATTATAGAATAGTATATCGTACAAAAAAAGTGAAAAAAGCTAGACATATAGTCAAACCATAATTATCTTACCATATGACACATGGTTTCTGCTACTATAGTGTATAAAAGTATATTTCAAATGAGAATATAAGCACCAATGCCTAGCATGACATAATTAAATTATTAATTAATAAATTACTAATCAATAATTTTCAGAAATAAAACTTATTGTTTGATCTACTAATTTCAAAAAAATAAAATGTTTTTTTCCATAAATTTACATTAAAATTTCATATTCTTGTTAAATTATTTACAAAATTTTCCATCCAAATCTGTGGTTTTAAATTAATAATCCATTTTCTATCCTCAAAACCTATTCACATTAATTCACTAATAATTAAATATCATTCGAAAATATGATATTTTCATTAATATAACATGATTTACCATAAATAAACATACAAATGTAGTTTGTCTGCCAACTAAAAAAGGATGTTTCATGTCGTAGTAATCAATAATTAGGAAAATCATCCTTAAGGAAATAAAAATTCTCAAATCCACTCTCCTATGACAAGAAAAAACCCATCAACAGTCCAAACAAAATATTCCTATAAATAGTTATTCCCATCTTTTAACATGTGCCACCCATTCCATTATCATCCATAAGAAATTATGAAAACAATGCCAGGGTTTTAGAAAATCATTTCAAGTAATATAATATCCAATTGAATAAAATGTACAGCGAGACACATTTTTAGTAAAAAATATCAATTTGAATATAATTTAGTAACACCATGGGAAAACTGAACATATAAGTCATGATCGTGATAGCACTAGGAACAATTTATTTGAAATCATCAATATCTAGTTTCCATTATAATATTTAATTATCTAAATAATTATAATCATGATTTCAAAACAACAAACTAAATATTTTCATTTATCAATAGATGTGAATCATTCATAGACTAGTTTCGAGAAATAATTTATTTCTCAATAAATTTCAAGGAGGAATTATAATTGTCTTCCCATATTGAATTTATATTTTACTTTATCATTTAGTCTGTAATTTTTTTAAAACTCATCTAATATCAATCATTCTAGGGAACTATAATAACAATAAATATCAATTCACTAAATATATTAATTATCATAAAGCAGCAATCCAACATGGAATAAATCACACATGATAACAACACCCCATTTTTATTGTTTCTTTTCTTAATTTCTAGTTTATTATATTCATTAAGGTAAATCTAAACTTTATATACAACAGATATAATGCATGATAATTCCATATATAAAAGTTAATAATGATCGTAAATCAATCCTTTAGATTGATATAATGGTTAATATTTTATACAAGATAAAATTGAATAACAGACACAATTCCCTAATCACATAAATTGTTTGAAATCCATGATCACATGTGATATCATTACAATACATCAATAATTTAATGAAATTCCATAGAAACCAAAGATAAAAATGCTTCTATAGAATCTAATGAGGGAATATGAGAGAAAAATAATCCTTAGAAAGCAAGAAACAGACCCTGAATCACCCAAGAATTATTTTTGACATATAGAGGGATATTGCCCAAAAAAGGGGCTCAAAACTATCTAATTAGTTTAAATATTAACATATGTATCTACATGAAAGTAGAAGAAATAATAGAAAATTTAATTGGTTTCTAATGTTAAACATGATGTATAAAATAATTGACATAGCACAACACACATGAATACTCTACAAAGGATAGACCTTTAACCAAAACCACAACACAAATATTTTTGACAACACAATATTGGTTTGAGACAAATTCACCCTCGGAAATCCATGTCATAAATTCCCAATATCTCACCATTTCCAAAATATCAATAAATCTTCTTGATCCTATATATTTTAGTTAACACCATCGATACATAAGGACTCCATAATTATATAATCCCATGATAGATATAATCAAGGATCCTGACCTATGAGACGCCATGCTATATGTTATACACCATGAAACAACAACCCTCTAGAAGAAAAAGACAATAAATATTCCTATAAAATTCATAGGTTTTAACATTCAGTGTGTTTTAACTACACTTAGGGGTGGAATGATGAAAAAAATAATCCCTATCCACCATTGAGTCACCCAAGCACGACACAATTGGGTTCTCCAAAACAACCAATCCACAAAATCCTTTATTTTGAGAATACACACCATACGAACATGGTCATTCCGAAAGGGGCATGTTTTAGAGTATGCAACATCTCATCTTAATAGGCCACACCATATTCCTCTTCCACCAACTAAATATTCAAATCAATAGTGATTACACTCTCATATACATTCCATGGACACCATTAATCACCAGAAAATATAGTGGATGATATTGGGAAACATTGGGCCCTTACATGCAAGGTGCATTGGGATTTAGTGAAAGAGTGAAATTTTTTGACATATCTCCTAAAGAATACATTATATTTAAATATATAAACAATTCATAGGCTATATAATTAATGTGTAAAGTTAATATCATATGCGTTGGTGTTGGGATTATCATAAAATCGTGATATTTGATATCATACTACTATAAATTGATAATTTAATTGATAATATTTGAATATCAAACACATAAGTTTTCATTCATGTTTTATTAAAAAAACACAGGGAATAATATTTTTGGATGAATGTTAGAATAACTATAACTGAATGTTACATTAAATAATTTATTTCATAATGTGTTAATTAATTCATGGATACTCTTGGAGTTCCCCAAAGGGATATTAAAAGGTTCATTATCATTATGACGGTGATTGAATAATACAAAGACACTTGGAGAATACATCACTCCCTATAAATATTTCTTTGTCTTCCTTATTTTTTGAGGTGCACTATCATTTTTGTGGAGTGATTGACATACCCATCCATGTGATGGATGACTTAATACCAAACCATGGACTAACCATAGAGTAGGGAGTACTCTAACTTCCTTTTAGTGATCATTATCAAGAAAAAAAAATATATTGGTAGAGGATCTTTGAATAAAGGTATATTCATTTTATCATTTATTTATACATGTTTTCATTTTTAATGCCTGATGTTCCTGGGATTATGAGAAATTTTGATTTAAAATGACTTTATTTTGTTTTACTTTATCCCATGAAACACAAGAGTAGTATCATAAAAATTAATATTATTTTACTTCTCAAATATATATTTTAATAAATAATTATTTGTTTCATATTGGTATCATAATGACCACTGTTAAAAAGGATTGACAATTTATCCAATGATTTTTTTGTGGAATACTAAATATTATATCGTAGACTACATCATAGTTCAATTTTCTAGTTAATTAAATTATATTGTATGATATGTTTAATACACTGCTTTGGAAGGCAATAATGTAATGTAAAAAAATAGATCATCATATCACCTAAAATTATATTGATGTTAATCATATAATATGATTTTTTGTCATTGTGATAATAATACTTAGTGGATTATATTATTAATTTCTTTCCATGCATAAGAGACATTCTATATTAACACTACGCATCCAACTATCATTAGTTTTGATATCCACCAAATTAAATATTGTTCTCTTTATCCTTACATAATCCATATAAGCATGGGGTTAATGTTATATTCGATATAATTTGATTTCTGTGATGTTAATCTTATATAGGGTCCACCCATTGAGTACATTCCACACAGTTCTACTTTTAATTCTACATAAACCGGTTGTCATAAATAACCATTTCTCACCTCTAATAATTAATTTTTTGTAAATTCATCATGTGCTCAATTAATATTACATGGGAGATAACAAAACCCATGATACGAGTTACTATCATAATGATTGATGTGAATTAAGGATTTCTATTTGAGCTGCCAAATAACTATTACAATGTTTGATAAAGAGTTCATCGTTCTTCAAACATCATTAATCATGGAATGTCTAATTATCTGTGTTTATCATTAAATATAACATAAAAAATATTTAATATATTAATATATCTATTAATAATGAATTTAAAAAATTTAAAAAATTTAATGATTATTGTTAATGTATTATTTGGATATTCGTTTAATTTCCAAAGGTGTTTATAAATTAATTATTTTTAAATTGGTCATAATTAGTTAATTTAAATTTTATAACACATTTATTAAATATATATGTATAATGATAAATTTTAATAATAAAAATACGTATTCAAATTATATATATTAACTAATAATTTATATTAAAATATTTATTTTTATATTTAATTTTCCATTTATAATATATATTTAATTTAAGAAATAATGAAAAATAAATAATATTTAAAATTTATAATTTTGAATTGATAATAACAACATAATTTGGATCATTTAAATTAAAGGCCTAATTGGATAATTTTATTAAAACATATAAATTGTGGTTGTTGTAATTTATTTGGTCACAGTTTAATAATAAATATGTGATATTTAGATTGTAAAAATTCATTACATAATATAATTAAAATATAAAATTTTTATATTTCATGTAATATCATAAATTTTATGTAAATTACATATAATTAATAGATAGAAAGACTTTATTTTGGGAAATGTATATAATGTTTTAATTTTAAAAATTATAGAATGTCTATAAGGTTAGATAAAATTATAATTATTTATAACCAGATTTTGATGATGAATTATTCATAAATTATATATCTCATGTTTATGTTTATGGTGTAAAGTATCGGATTTAACTAAGTTATGGAACACTTATTTTTTTTACTATAATTCAATAATGTGACCCACAAAAATTCTTGTGCGGCCTGTTTGATGTCCAAAGAAAAAAGTAGTTTTTTGTTGTGTGGAATTATGCAAAACAACACATTGTTCCCTAGCGTAGTTCTTTGTGGTTAAAATAAATAAAATGATTAGAAGAAATAATAAAATTTAACGAAATTAAAAGAAATTAAAATTCAATATAAATAAATTATAAAATTAAAATGTGTTATGAGAAAAGTGAAAATAAATAAAATGGGTTAAATTAATATTTCTTATTTTTTAATTTTTATCTCTTTCACTCCATTATTTTATTTTTTATTATTACCTTATTTATTTATTTATTTATAGTTATTTTTAATTCATTTTCCTAATTTTATATTTTTTCATCTTCCTTTCCTTAACTCCAGCGCACCACCCCCTTCCTCTAGTGTGCCTCCCTCTTCTCCCAAGTCTGCCTCTCCTTCCCCTTCCTTCAGATCATCATCACACCTATGTTTCTCCTCTATTTTAAACATTGTCAAAAATTGAAATGATGCTCACGAAAATTTCTTTTATCCAAACCAATTAATTTTTGGGTTTCATTATCTCTCCATCTTGTAATTTGATATGGAATTTTTTTACTAGAATTTTGGACATTTTGTTAAATCCTATGATTTCTTCCACTTTAGGTCAAATAAAAGGTTGTAATGGGACATGGGGTATACTAAAACTATTATGCATTGTGTCAATGTTCATCCCATATTTTTTTCCTTTTTCCCTTGAAACATTTTTCCACTCATCAATGCCTATCGGAAAAACCAAAATAATGCATTTTGAATTTAATTACATTGTTTTTATTGATCATTGTGAATCTTATTTGAGGTTATCCTTATCCTATGTTGTTGTCATGTAGTTGGAAACCCCTTTGGGAGTAAATACATAATTTTCCTATTTACCTTTGTCTTGAACATTCAATTAATCATTTACTTGTGAATGTGTGATAATTTTTGTTGATGTTTTAAATTGAATAAATTAATTAGGATGAATAATAAACCATAAATTTGGGTTTCCCATTGGATTTTATATTTCCTAAATAATTATTTTTTATATATCTTTTCTTTATTAAATTTAATTAATTTTTTTTCATCTTCTTTCACCAAATTAGGGATATATTTGTTTAAAATTGAGTAATTATTATTATTTGGGATTATTGGGATTGAATAATTAGTAATCACGCGACCATAAATAGTTAATTAAATGACTGAAATCATGAATCCTTGATCTATGATATATATGACTCTTTGTTTTTTAATTAAATTTGAGACAGGGTGAGAACATGGGTCCCATATTATGAATTTAGAAATTGACTCTCAATACTCGATAGGCTACAACATGATGCACTGGGGAAGAGATGTTTTAGGCTTCCTAGGAAAGGGCTCGCTGGGGTTTTTATTATACTATTGGGTTGTACTGTTTTCATATTGGGAAACTGAGGATAAATTCATTAGATTGATGGATACTCCAAACCTCGGGTGATACTCAGTCCCTTATGTGTGACACACGAGATGGACTCAAGGATACCATACCATGAACGATACATCGAATTTCAAATGGATCACATTGGACAGGATTAAAGGCATTGATTATTTTGAATGGATGCATAATAGTGATACCTTAGGGATGGGCTGAAACACCGCCTACAAAATTGATAGTTTTAATATAAATTTGTAAGATACTTTTATTAATATTGCATAGTGTTTCCTTATAGTTTGTGATACATGTCTTATACCATCTAGAAGGACATGTTTTGACAAATGAATTAGACCCCAAGAAAAATCAATATCTTAGGGGTATTCAGTTTTTCATATAATGCCACTTAGTAATTTCTATATATATTCTATATTACCTAGAATTTCATTAAAAATCAGGAATCAGGTAGAAAAAGGTGGTATGAGAAGCGTATACATTTAAGAACCCATACCAATTTTCAATTATTTTATTTAATTATTTAAATGCCTTAATTTATAAATTTTCACACCATTTCGGTTTACTGGAGATAATGAAATGGTTTTGAAATCATGGGTTTCAACCTACATATATTATATCTCACACCCCAACATGGGAGTTTTTTGGTACCTATGTAGAATTCATGTTAGTAGGTATGGATTAATGAAACTATGTGGCTCATAGTGCTGGATTTACTTGTCGTATAGGCTGGTGATTGGGGGAAGCGGACTGAGCCTTGATCATGATGTTCTTTTAGTATTTTGTGTCATTTTTATTTGTGGGTTTGAGAGCATATTTTGAATGCTTCAATACCTTTATCCCTATAATTTTCCTTTCATATATACATCATTTATTCATTTGGTTTTATTATTTGGCATCAATATTTATCATTTATTCCATTTGGTTATTTATTTCACCTACTATTGTCTATTTATATTAGGCTTTAGCTACATGTTAGATATTATATACATCTATGTTATGATTATACCTATGAAGTCATAGTATCCCCATAGACACCCAAAAGGCCCTCCCAAATAGTCGACACCATCCATCATTTGTGGAGATGAGTTTGAGGTAATGTGGCCCACCATCATGGGACTAGGTACTATGAAACTTGGGGTTGGATGCTACAAATTTTTATTAGATGGTTTAATTTTCCTTTTGTCTTAATTTCTGGGATATACAAGAGACAAGGATAAAAGAATTTGTTATTTAACCTGTTCATCGACGTATCTTACCCATGTATTTGGGAAAACAAAATTTAATGGGATGGTGAATTATGTTATTGATTATACTATTTATCATTGATACGACTTCACCATTGGGTGACACACTTGTTTTATGCTATTTCTAGTATTGGTTTTGTTGAGATGATGATTTTGACTATTGCATCCTAATGACATGAGAGAATTTCATTTACATGAATCATATTAGGCACTATAGGTACTAAACTGATGAGAATATTTCCATTCCATATCTAAATTCAGCATGCATCTTCATATTTTCGTGACAGTGTTGTTGTGTTTAGTTGTAACAAAATATGGAACCTATTTTCTATAAATATAATGTGTGTACCACCTATCAAGATGAAATGTCCACATTATGTGTAATTGTAAGATGTTGACATGTCTTTACCTTGGAAATGGGTTGTAGTTCATGTCTTAGTGATCCTTCAATAACCTTCTTCATGATATCTTGACCGAGCTCATGGAGTGGGCTGTCTGTTGTGTAAAACATAGAGGTGGTCCACCTACCTACCCACTTTTTTTCATCCCTTTCCAATTATTCCACATTAAGGGACAACATACACCTACCCTTTTCTTACTAATACATTACATTTTTTCCTAATCAACCCATGAATCTTTTCTATGAATTGTGTTTGGAGATTGTAGAAAAACGTTGGAGAAATATCTTTGTGTCAAATGATAAGAGAGTAGTGATGAGGGCACTATGGAGATGGTCGGTCTAGAACAAAATATAATGCCTCATGTTGTACCTCCCCCTAATATTCCATTGGGATATGATGGTCAGTTTAGGGATAGTCTTCCCATGTTCATGCAGTCAGTTCAGAGTGTTACTAGTCCTTCCCCGAACATGAAATAGCATACATGGGACTTTCTACAATAGCATCCTCCCACCTTCTAGGGGAATGGTAGAACGTATTCTGTAGATTCATTGATATAGGTAGTGAAATCCATTTTTGACCATATTGAGACTCTTTTAGAGTGGAGGGTTAAACATTCTATCCATATGCATCATGACTCCATTATACATTGGTGGGATGTCATTTCTCAAGTAGAATAACCCTAATACGTGGTTTGGGAAGGCTTGTAGATGGATTTCTATGATAACTTATTACCACATAAAACTGCAGAAGATCGTGCTAGGGATTTCTTACATATTTACCAGGGATCTATGATTGTGTTATTGTATTCTACTAGCTTCACCGATCTTTAGTATTTTTCTTCATCCCGGATAAATGATGCACATATGACTGTGAGGTTTTTTTTCGGATTTAATTGGACATGCTATCAATATGCTGGTGAAATTATTTACTTTGTTTACTATTATACAGATTTTGAATCAACCCATAATTACAGAACTAAATCTCAGAGAAGGTGGTCATGTGATCTGGGGTGGTTCAGCTCCGGGGTAGGGTGATGGTTCTTCCGGAAGTAGGAAGAACCATTTTTAGGGTGAATTTGGGGAAAATTATAGCCTAATGAGATGTACTAACAACACTATAATATGTAATTATTTCGGTAGTACAGTCTATAGAATTACCTAGTGCATGAGGATCTCGATGGAGTGTCAAGCATACAACAATATCTGTATCCATCAGTGTTTGTACCAGTCTGTTCCATGAGAATCTAATTGAAGGCAATCTGTGCAAACACCTCTATCAGCTATGGGATTTTAAATACCATGTCAATCAAGTATTTTTTCTTCTACAAGAATATAATACCGAAGAAGTGGATTACATGGCTGAGAATGTCATGTTCTAGAACACCGGAGTTAGTAGGCCAGACCTGCTCTAGCTTATCAATTAGCATCTCAAGGCAATGTGTTAGGACATATGTATGCAATGAATCTTTCTCTAGTGGAGTAGAGTCTAGGTCCATCTACTAATATAGGTATTATCCTTATTGTCTCTACTTTAGTTTCCTCTCGTTTGAAACATGTGCATCCCAAACATTAATACCCACTATTAATTTTGAGAGTTTGGGAATTTCCATTTAGTACTTCTATGTTGTTATGTCTATATACATTTTTTGTGTGTCAAAACACAGGGAATAACTCAGTACCAGGAGTTCCCACTTGAGATAGTTCGGTATCGTTTCTTCTAGAATTTCTTCATCCACGAGATGAATGGATTTTATTTCAATCTCAGTATGGACTAGCTCGTTTATTTTCATGCCCAAGTGGATTTCAATCTCCATGGAGTGTCCTTATCAAAACAAGAGAAAATAACCTATATACACAAGAGATAATGGGATATCCTTATAGTTCAATCTGGATTGAAGCACTCTTGTATGGTAAGAGTGAATGCTTAGCTAGCAAGTCTCTTTTTGAGCGATCGGGGATTACATTCATTGGAGTTCCCCCATTTTTTGGATTACTTCATGTATGTATTCCTAAAAAATTTCTATAGATTACCTTCAGTAATATAAGTGGAAATGACTAGATATCTAGTGCTAGGTGAAGCATCAGTGACCATTCCTCCTTTTAGGATGGCACCTACAGAGCTTCAAGAACTCATGAAGCATCTTGGAGATCATGAGGTAAAGGGTTAATTAGACCCAGTACATCACCATGGGGTTCACCAATCCTCTTTTCCATTAAGATGGATGGTATCCAAAGATTTTGCATGGATTACCATCGACTGAACCAGTTTATGGTAAATAATCCTTAGTTGTTTCCTCATATAGACACCCTCTTCGACTAGCTCCAAGGATAATCTATTTTTCTAGTGATAGACTTGAGGTCGAGATATCATCAAGTGCACGTGAAAACATAGAATATACCACATAAAAATATTTAGAGAAATTACATATTTTAGGTTTTTTGGTAATTCCCTTTATTTTTATAATAGTTCCAATAGTTTACATGTATTTGAGGAATCATTTTTTCTACCCATACTTTGATTCCTAGTGGTAGTATTTATGGACGCCTTCTTAGTGTACTCATGCTCTAGAATTTACCATTCCAATCATCAAGATATTATGTTGAGTATACTGATAGAGAACCCGTTATACATGATGATCAGTAAATTTCCCTTTTGGATAAAAAAGGATCACTTCTTAGGTTACATAATATCCGAAGCAGACATATTGGTCACACCAGAGAGGGTGACCACATTGGTATCTTAGGAGTAGCCCAAGAATATATTTGACAAACACATCCACATAGTGGTTACTAGATTTTATAGACGTTTAATCCTAGAAATATCATACTCAGTAGAGCCTTTTACATCTATTACTAAGAAGGGTGTCTTCTTTATCTGGTCAAATTTGTGTGAGGAAGCTTTTCAAGACTTAATGTGAAAACTCTTGTTAGCTCTGATCCTAATTCTTCATGTTTCATGGATAAGTTATATTGTTTTCTGTGATTCTTTAGGAGTCATACTGGGTGTACTTATAATGTAGTTTGATTGAGTTGGGTCGTATATATCCCACCAATTAAGGCCTAATGATACTAGTAATCCTATACAAAACCTCAAATTAGCAGTTCTGGTTCTTTCTCTGTGATGTTGGAGACAATACTTATTGGGTGTGATCTTTATATCTTAAATGGATTATAACAGATTGAAATATATCTCCACATAGAAAAATGTAAATTTTATGTATAACATGTCTATTGAATACTTCTACTCAATTGACTTTGAGATTTATTATACCCCTGGAAAGGGTAATGTTGTGGGTGATTCTTTGAGCAACCAAACACAATGTCAATGCATATAGGATTCCAGTAGTGAGTGTTAGATGATGGATTTGTTTTCTAAGATGCACCTACAGTATTAGGAGAAACACAGAAAAAAAGGTCTTATAGCTCTTGTAGTGACATCCTATCTTCTAGAGTGAGTCCACATGTGATTGTTATCTGGTCTTGATGTGCTTGTTTTGACGGAGAGCATTACATGAGAGAACCCACCTCCTAGTGGGTTTATTGATTATTTTGAAACTCTAATCTTCTATTCCCATGTATGGGTGTGTTATGATATTTCAGAATATATTATGAGGTAATATCATGCCTCTTCTTGTGTAGTTTATCCTATAATTACCAAGATGTATAGTGATATGCATCATCAATACTAGTGGCTAGGTATGAAGAAGAAAATAATGGGTTTCCTTACCATGTTCTCAAACTATTAGCAAGTGAAGGAAGAGAATTATTGACTTATGGAACTCTTAGATTATCTATCTATTCCTTAGTGGAAATGGAATTAAGTGACCAGGTATTTCATTACATGCATGCTTAGATCTCCTCGAGTTAGTGATACAGTAAGGGTGATCATCGATAGGTTGATCAAAGTCACACACATCCTACCTATCCAAGAGAACATATTTATTGATGAGTTAGAGAGGATATATATTTCAGAGATATTTCTAATTCATTGAATTCCACATTCTATCATGTCTGACTGAGATTCCCATTTAACATCACAATTCTAAAAAGGTTTGAAAAAGGCATGGGGTTCACAAGTGCTTTTGAATATTTCATATCACACCCAGACTGAGGGGTAGTTGGGGAAGACCATATAGTTGTTAGAGGATATGTTGTGGGAATGTATCATTGAAATTGGTGGTCCTTGGGAGAATTAAATATATCAAGTTGAGTTTTTATATTATAACACCATCCAATAAATAATTAAAATGGCTCTATATATGTTCCTCTATAGTAGACTATGTTGTTTGCCTCTATGGTAGCTTAATGCAGTTGAGGAAGATATTATGGGCGTTCATATAATTCAGGAGGCTTCTGAGCAAGTCCAACTGATTCAGAAGAATATGTCTACATCTCATTCTGGACTGAAGTTTAATAATGATTATTGTCATATACCCAATAATTTTATGTGGACATCGTGTAATTTTTTCTGTTTCACCAAAATTGGGGCATAGAAGAATCAGGAGACAAGGAAATTTATCACCGAGATATGTCAGGTCATTCAAGGTAGTGGAGAGTGTTGGGATGGTAGCCTATTAGTTATTGTTACCTCAGAGGTACTGTGTAATACATAATGTCTTCCATCTATCTCAACATTTAGTGTATCATGTAGATCTATCTCATTCATTTTATCATGGTGACATAAAGCATGAGGTAGATGAATCCTTAGAGGAGTGTTTGATTCGTATCATTGACTGTAGAATAATGGTTATCTTTGTTAGGTCAGTTCAACTTGTCCGGATTCAATGGAAGCACGAATTCATTTAAGAAGAGTCCTTGGAGTGGGAGACTGATGTACATGTGTAGAGGCTAGAACTCTTCTCAGATGATGTTCCACTACCCTTAAAGGGGAAACTCGGGGATGATTAGTCTTAAGGAATGGGAGGTTGTAATGTCTCATTTATAACCAATGTACATATATATTGATTTTTCTTATTATAATTCCATAATCCAACCTAGGGAAATTGACTTCATAGCATGTTTCATGTCCCAATAAGAACACAATTTTTCCCATGGTTCTATTGGAGTACGAAACGTAACACACCCTGACCCGACATAGATTTTCATGTTTAAAAGAAATTAAATGGATTAAAAAATTTAAAAATATTTAAAGATATCAAATGAAGTGAAAAAGGAATCAAAATAAATGATAAAATAAAAAAGGGTTATGAGAAAAGTGAAAATAATCAAAATTTCCTAAACCAATTTATTTTTTTATTTTTCATCTTCTCCCCTTTCCTCACATTAATATATTAATTTTTATATTTGATCCTTATATAATTATTTTTAATTTTCATTCTTTTTCATTCCTTTTACCTTTTTTTTAATTTTTTTTTTCTTCTTTTCATATCTTCTAGTCTGTCTCTCCCTTCCTGCAGTGCACCTCATCTTCTACCTGATCCACCTCTCCCATCCTCATTCAGATCATTGTCGCACCTTCATTACATGTTCATTTTCTATGTTCCCAGAAGCGCAGTTAAGGTTTTTACCAGAATTTTGGCGTTTTTGTCAAATCCACCTTGTTATTTGATTTTATGTCAAATAAAATGTTTTTTTGGGACATCTATTATAATATGACTACTAGGTAGGGTTTCTATGTTCATTCAGGTAATTTTGTTGCATCGTTTACATAAAACTCTTATTCTGATTATCAGTTCCAAACAACAAAACCTAAATAATTCATTTTTAATTTAATTTAATTTTTCCCTTGATCGTGGTGACTCTTGTTTCAGGAAAATCCTTTCCTAGGATTTTTCCATGTTATTGGATACACCTTGGGTTATGCCGACATAATTTCCTTATTTACCATTGGTCTTAAATATTTAATTTATCATTTATATATGCATTTTTGATAACTGAGGATTAATTTTTAAATAAAAAAAATTATTTAGGATGAATAATAAATCGTAAAGTTGGGGTTTCCTTCAGATTTTATTTTTTTTCAACATTTTTTTTGTTATAATTTGTGTCTATATTTTCTATTATTAAATGTCATTGACCATAATTTCACTAAAAAGGTGCATAAATTTATGAATATTTTTTTTTATTATTATTAGTTTTGAATGTTGAACTTGAATAATTAGTAAGTCCGTGGAAATAGATGATTAATTAATTTCCTACAATCCTGAATTATTCTTCCGTGAGAAATATTATTCTCTTATTGCTTTAATTGAATGTAGGCCTTGGTATAATGCAGGTCCCATTTTATGAACCAACAAACGGACTCTACATACTATATAATCTACAACATGACATTCCTAGGAAGTATTGTTTTAGGATTTGTAGATAAGGGCCCCCAAGGGAATTTTATTATACTATTGGGTGATACATGTTCCCTAAGGGGAAACTGAGGACAGACCAGTTGGGATAATGGATACAAGAAGCCTCTGGTGATACATTATCCCTTTTGTGTGATACCCAGGATGGACTCTTGGTTACCATACCAAATGTGATAATTGGACGTTTGAAAGGCACACCTTGTATAGGCTCAGTTTCATTGGATATTTGGAATGGATGTATAGTAGTGATACCTCAGGGATGGGATAATACTCCACCTCTAAAATTGATAGTTTTAATATATATGATTGAGATACTTTTATTAATACTATATATAGATTATTTATACTTTTAATACCTATCTTCTACCTTCTAGTGAAAATCGTTTTGAAACATGTATTAAACCCTAAACCAAAGCACAAGATTAGGGGTATGACCTTTTTGGTATGTCGTGTCACTTAAGCCTTGTTATATATATTTTACAATACAAAGTTTTTAATTTCAACTCTTAGATCCTGATGATGAATTTGGTATGAGATATGTGTCCCTTTGGGACCCTATACTAAGTTTCAATTCTTTTATTTATTTATTTTGTAACATTAGTTTATACGTTGGAACACTTTTTTTATTTACCAAGTAAAAATGAATATTTTAGACACCATGGGTGATGGCCTACTGAGATTATATCTCACGACCCTTCTCAGGAACTATTTGGTACCATTGTAGACTTCATGTTCACTAGTATAGATAAATGGAACTGTGTCACCCCCAACGCTTGGTTTAATTTCTTCTTAAGTTGGAGATTGGGTGAATAAGACCGAGCCTTCCAAGAGCTGTCGTTTTAGCAGTTTGTGACACTTTTATTTGTGGTTTTACAAGATCATTTTTCATGCTTGGGTCCATTTTTTTCAATAAACTTAAATTCATATAGACATCATAGAATTTCATTATTTTTAATTTGGTTTTGTTAGTCCCCTTCCACAGTAATCATTTATTCTATTTGGTTATTTATCATTTCTACTGCATTTTGATTATATTTTACTACCAATAGTTCTTACATACTATTTACTGATGTTTTATGCTAATACATATGAGGGAATAGTCTCCACAAAGACACAAAAAGTTCCCTTACTACTAGTTAGAAGCATCCAGTGGTCGAGGAGATGGGATTGAGGTCATGTGGGCTACCATCTTTGGGTCTAGTTCAGTGGCACTCACTGATGGATTCTATAAGTGACATTTTAATTTATTTTAAATTTATTTTTTTTATAATTAAAACCATAGTGTTATAAATTGATACATATTATTCAATTTAATGTGTTAATCTACTTATATAAATTTACATAACTATATCAATGGAGTTACATGATTGATATATTAATTTTTTTAATTTTCTTCTATCATTAAGTTGGATTTTATTAGTTTATGATCATGAATTACGTTGTTAATTATGAATTATACATACTCAATTTTACTTTTTTGAAGTAATTGTATTTTATCTTATGTTTGGTATCCCTTTGTATAGGGACTTTTAGTCAAAATTTTCACTATTAAGGAGGATTATTCCTTGTCTAAACAATATATGGTGATCTATATAAGGATTCTGACTTACTCTTGAAGGTTTTTTTTATTTTATATAATTATAATCCTATAAATGATGTTGTTTCAGATAACATTTTCATAAGATTCATTAGTATGTATATCAGTGGTGTTAGATTTAAATTTTGGTCAGTAACATAAGTAACGAGTATTTTTAATGAGTTTCCCATTAATATTGTTCCAAAAAATTAATTGTTTATAAGAAATAGTATTATAGAATAAATATAATAAAATAATGATTAATGGTTAAGGGAATACCTGATATAATATGTGATATTATATCCCTTTTAACAATACTTTTTTTTCATATTCCATCTAAATAAATCACATTTCAATACCTCAATCATTCAACCCACCATTACCTTCCAATATAGGGTGCACTGAGATTATCATGTGTAAGGAATGATTGAAATATACATAGATAAGTGTTAGGTAACAAAATCCATCCATAATATTTGTTTTGCACATAGCTTTAAAACCTTAAGAATACGGATACAGATGGAATGATTTTGATTTTATCCATATGAAGGATTTGAAAATCAGTTGGTATTAATATGATATAAGAGTCATGTATGATATGGAAGAGATTATTCCTTTCCTAAATAGATAGGTTGTGAGAGGAACCAAAACGTGGACTCAATTATTTTTGAAATATATATCATTGACTATTATTGTAAATGTTGAACTAAAAATTGTTCATCATTTTATTGTGATTTTTTTAATAAAAATATAGATTAAATGTTTTTTAAAAATTATAGCAATATGATAAAATATTTTTCTATTATTGAATATAATTAGCATCATAAAACATAAATTTTAGATTTATTATTATAAAATAACAATATTAATATAGGAAATTTCTTCAAATAGTAAATAACATAATAACTTTTTTAAGAAATATGAATTTTATGTGTTAAAGAAAACAATATCATGTGTAACATAATATTGAAGTAATTTTACTTCTGGATCAAATTGATTCTTAGTATAAAATTAGATAGTCTTTCTTAATTTTTATATTAAGACCTATTTTTACTATGGAAATAATATTTCTCACGTCGATGGGCATTTCCAACCAATGTGAATGAGTTCAAGAGAATATTAGTCAATATTATCAATGTGTTGAAGATTGTTGAACTAGTAATATGATGTATTGGTTCCTGTGTTTTGTAAATAATTAAAGTGGGTAATTTCTCAAATTAAAATAAAAAAATTTAAAAGAACTTCCCTGTAACACCCAAATATTTCAAAGTATGTTATTTCTTTAATGTAATTCAATAACATGCAACACACACAACACCGAGTTCAAGCGCACCACAAAATACCAAAAAATCCATTCCAAAGTAGTTATTAATAGTATTAACAAAATTTTGAACTTTATATAATATTTATAATTATATAATTCATATTATGAGTTTTTATAAATAATGTTAGAACAAATACATTTTTTCAGATAAAAGAATTATTTTTCAAAAAAAATGCAATTTTACCACCTTTTAATGGTGAACCATTTTTAAATCCAATACTTGAAACATTTATATATTAAATTTGACAAAATAAACTTCTTATTTAAAATCAGGACATTATAATTTAGTTTCCAAAAAAAATTTGTGTTTTTCTGATAACTTTCATATTTGCATAAATAGTGAAAAATATTATATTTTAACTGAAAACAACTTTCTTAATAAAAATAATTTCTAGTGTTAAATTATATATTTTAATGGTTTATAAATAAAATTATATTATATTTTTAACATTTAATCCAATGATGGACATTTTAAGTAATCTCACTTTGAAATTGGACATAAACCAGTGTAAATCTTTTGATAGTTATTATTTCCTAAAAATATGCTCTTTGGTTTTGACAAGAGGAATTAATTTTAAACTAATAAATGAAAATTATATGATTTTAATTTTTTAAAATTGACTTCATTTTTTGATTTGGAATATCAAAATTATCCTAGGGTGAAGTTTTGGTATTTTTTCGAAAACGTTCAATTTTTGATGAATAGTGAAAAATCACTCAGTTATCGTTTAAAATAGAATTTTTATTTAAATAATTATCTATTTTTTTTAAATTTATTTTAGGTGAAAATAGATACATAATACCTATATATGTTAATTGTAATTCATTGGAGTCAATTTATAATAAATTTAGATATATAAAAAATTTATCGAACTTTTACAATCTTTTACCCACCTCCTAGGAGCACTTCCAAATTTACATTAAACGTAATTTTACAACTTATGTGAGTTGAATTTAAAAAATCCAAGATAAACGGTTAATTTCAAGGAGTAAAATGTGGTTCACTATGAATAAAATAAATTTTTGTGAATAATAAATTTTTACTTTTATTTACCATGGTTAAAAGTAAATAGGGTAATTAAGGGTAAAAATGATATTATTATTATCGTAACCCATGTCCTAATTCTATTGGATAAGTGTAATTAGAGAAAAAAACATTAGGAATAAAATATGTCTCTTTTGGTCCACTTGGATTAGATGAAGACATTCATTATTATTTTATTTAATGAAGAGTTAAAAGAGTTAAAATCAATGTTTAATGACTAAACCATTTTTAATATAGGGATATATATAAGATAAATTGGACTATAAATATTCATTAGAAATATAAAAAAAATTTCCTACATAATCGTATTTTATTTATAATTTATGGATATTAAATAATTAAATTTATTAATGACACATTGATGATGCAGTAATTACCTTATTAATGAATGATTCAAATAAATTGTATTATAAATTTTAAAATAAATATAATATCAAAGTTTAAATGACATAAAATAATTTCATTGGTGAATATGAAATGTTAGGATAAATTAAAGGTATTTGTTTGGAAGTAATCATGCTGTTATCATCTTAACAAAAAAAAAATACCAAATATTGTCAAAATTGACATAAAATTTTTTTAAAACAAATATTATATTATTAATTGATATAATGGTCCTAAAAATATAAGGGTCTTCCAAAGGACTTATATAATAATATATATGTCATTAATGAACCAATATGGGTTATTTTGGAATTATATAGTATGATTATTTACCATATAGTTCAAGAATAAACGAAGACATGGTAAAAGTTAAATTATTTAACTTAGGGTTAAATCTAAATGATAAGGTTAAAATGGTAAGATAAACTTGTCTAAAACCTATTGTTTGAGTGGTCTTAGACCCATACCAACAATAAACTTTAAATAATACATTTAGGATCCATTATAAACTGAATATAAATTTATTATAAAATAATATTTTATGTTTTTTCAAAGGTGCCCCTCACCCCTTTTATAAAAGGGTACTCCCCCCTCTCTCAAATTCACACATTCAAAGCCATTTGTCTTGGCCAAAATCTGACCAAATACTCTCTCAACTATCCTCCATTCATCCTAGAGGCCCTAAATTAGTTAGAAAGCCAACTTAAATATCCCTTTTGATCAAATCAAAAGGAAGAACCCAAAGAAGAGGTAATAATTTCACCGCCCTCTTTCAAGTTCTATTATTCTTCCACTTACTCTTTCTTTTTTTTTTCCATTCTAAAATAATAACCCTAGTATATTATATATAAATTTATGTTATTATAAATATGGAACAACTGTATTCATTATTCTATCCTTCTTATTAATGATAATGTCACCATGTGTGCGTGCGTATGACTTACCGTCTCCACGTCGTGGTGTAATTTTTTTATTCAACACTATGTTATTTGGATGGATATCATAATGATTAATATGTATATAATTAAATAAAATAACATGATAATGTCTCTTTAAAATTAATATACCATCCAATTCCACACCATTAAGGAAATGATATTTTCGCTCGTGCGTACGTACAGATTACCGTCTCCACGACGCGATGAGATTCATTTCCATGTGCACAATTCACCGAAAAATATAAAAATGTATATGACTAATAAGTATATAATATATTACATAATAATGATACTAGATATATATATATATATATATATATATACTTACATATATCTTATTCTATTAGTTCCATTCAACAGGATATGAAAACAGAAACATTGTTTATGCGTACGTATGGACGATCGTCACCATAAACATTGTTTTTAATTTAATATATATGTCTATTATACATATTTATATTCCAAATAAATATGATATTGAAATAATGTTTTATATTCTGGATGTATTTAAATATTTTTCTAATTGATACAATCATGAGTAACAAGTTAAAACACGTACGATAAAGAAAGCGATTATTACCCGAAATGTTAATTTAACATGGAAATTATTATTAAGTGGTTAGTATAATGTAATAAATGTATAATTTATGATACCATAAATATTAATATGGTTCTGGTATAATTTAATAACATACTATTATCTTCATACACGAGGTTAAATGTACCTTCGACCAAAGGAAACTGCAAGGTAAGGGATAATTTCGCAATCTCTTTATTATCCGAGGTTGTTTTTACGTAAGTATCTACTGGGAAATATTTATTATCCATGTCCATGTTTCATAAAAGAGTTTTAAAAGGCATTATATGTATGGTACGTTTTACTAAATCATAATTTTAAATGTTTTAAATATTTATTCTTCTGAATCGTTCTCATTAGTGTCCATGTTTTCAAAATGATTTTTAAGAATTTATTTAAATAGACAAGAATGTTTTTAAAATGATAATTCATATCAAAAGTTTCAAAGTGGTATGGGACACTTTGATTCAAAAATGTTTTTAAATGTCTTCATTTTTAAATTGTGTGCCTTTTTAATGTTTTCATGAAAAATTGGTATTTCTATCAAAGAGTTTTACAAATCATTTCAATCTATGTCAAAATCCATTAATAGATTTTAAACATGTTTTCAAGTGGATTTATCAAGATACAAATCATCTAAATTGTATTGAAGTTTTTGTGATATTTATTACTATGGATGTGTTATTTTTATAGCATTCATGTTTTATCTGTAATGTATTGACATTTTTTATGCTAGTTTTAATGTAAATGTTTATGTTATGTTTAAACCTATTCATATGTGGAATGCATTGGACTTAGTAAGTGATTGGTGGATCCCGATATATCTTCTCAATGCATCGGTTGGTCTCATGAGAGAAAATAGTGTCTTGGAATAAGGCCTTGACAAAATCTTATTTTTAGTCATGGTACAAGGCCTTGACTATGTGGTTATGATAGTCTGGCATTATGCATTCCATCATTATGAAAGTGGTTATTGATATTGCATGTGATTATTCGATTTGTAGAATATCCTTGTAAATGTGTAAATGGTATTATTTCATTTTATTTCTTCCATGTTATGATTAAGTTAATTTTTAAAAAGGATTTTGTTTTAGTTATATGTTGCCTTAAATGTTTATGTTTATTTATGAATGTTTTCACTGTATTGTTATCCTTACTGGGAATCTGAGCTCACCCCTTTCAATGTTTTATTTTTCCCAGGATGTGAAGAGTATTTTATGAATGACCTATAGTGATAGTATGAGGGGATATGAGTGTGGTAAATGGAGACAATATGTTGTTGTTGTTTTTCAGTTTATGATGTAATGTAAGCATTGTGAATGTATCTAGTGATTCCAAGGATACTAAACTAATCGGTTTTTTGAGACATGATCTTTTGTGACCATGCCAATGTTATGAAATAATGCACCGAATCTGATTAACTGGGGTCAGGGAATTAAAGTTGGTATCAGAGGAATTTTAGCAATAACCTTGTAATCTAGATTTAGATAAACTCTGATTAAAGCATATAGACCTAAGATAGACATTGAGGATCTGTATCGAAAGACATCATATAATTTTTGTAATGTATAGATTTTGTGAGTTTTCCAAGAAAATATATCCCTGTCTAGATACGAGCAGCTAGAGACGGCTCTAGAACAGATGTACCTAGGGTTAAAACCCAAAAACACGGCTTTGATCTAGACTCGAATGGGAACTGGGGCACGACAACGGTCCTTGCTGCACTCTTCGTTACGACAGTCTCAGGGGATATGCTTAGGATAATTCTCATTTTATTTACAAACCACTATAAAGGGTTTATGAGTATATACCTCTTCAAAGAAATGTTTTTTGGATTATGTATTATATCCAGAAGCTCTTCAATTTATATTAGTTATTTTACATGTTTGGAATTATGAATTGTGATTCATAAACTAACCTAGTGTATGCCATTTTTTAGAAATGGCTTCTAGAAGAAGGAATGTGAACTCCAGCAATATGTATGATCCAAAGAGTAAGAAGGATCATATATTTCATGGTATTAAGCCAGAATTTAAAAGTGAAATAGTCTCCCACATATTCTTAACATATAAAGAAATAGTATCTTGTGTTAATAAGATAAGTAATGAATTATCGGAGCCCTATGGATTTGAAGGGATTTATGAGAAGAAGAGGATAGAAGAGAGAAATATGGATAATGGAAGAGGGAAAGGAAAAATTTTCCCATATGTGATAACTGTGGGAAGAAACACCCTGGAACGTTCATGAAGGAAAGGAGATTTTGTTATAACTATGGAGAAAAAGGACACCAATTACATGACTGCAAGGGAAAGAAAAAGGTTTCAAATGTACAATGCTTCATCAGTAAGGAGTTGAGACACTATATGAACCAATGTCCAAATAATCAGAGTATGGTCCAAATAATGCTATTGGATAATAATCAAGTTATGATACTACCACAGATGAGGTGGAATGATTAAAGTTATTATATTGTTATTAATGAATTATGTCATTTGAGTGTTGTATCAATGATGTACTGGTTATAATAATTATGAAGTATATAAGGATTGTACTATAGTACTATTTCATTAAGGAATTGAGATTGTGTGGAACCAAGAAAAGTGACTAAATAGTAGGTTAAATTTTTGGAAAATATATGGTTGAGAGAAATATAAACCATAATATGGTTCTGATACTATGGTAGTGATTTTGGAATAATACATGTTTGATTTGGATAAATTATATTGGATATTATTGACTACCTTAAAACCAATTAATGATTTTTATATTTCATCATTGTTGGAGTTTACAAAATTTTTGTATGGAACAAGTATTTATAGTATTCTATATGGAATACGGGAGCATGAATGTAATCAATAAGGTTTTATGGTAATTCAGGATGTTGCAGTGTTTTAAAAGAATACATGATGAAGGTGTTCAAATGTTATTACGTGGAAAAAAGGATCTTCATTGTGTTTACCATCCTTAAAAAATTTGGACTGTGGGTTTGGACAAAAGTATTTTGGATAAGTCTAGTTTTAGATTATTTTGGGATTTCCATAAAAGGACAACCCAGAGGTCGGGCGGCAACCTGTCACGTCTGGAAAGGCCGCGAGAGTTGAACCCGCAACTGAAGGATGACAAGGGTGTATCACCTACCACTGGCCCTCGTGATGTCCTGGATTGGATAATGTAGATTTTTTTAAAAAGGTATGGAGGATGAATTATAAATTCATTTTTTTGGAACCCTATACAAATTGGATAAAGAGAATATATTTTCATTCTTTATTATCTTTTAGAGTGAAAGATGAGTTTGTGGTAGAAATTAGTTAAAGGATGGAACTCTACTAGTCAAGTATATCATTGTTTCTTCTCTTATTCTATGAAAAAATTAATTCTTAAACAATAGGTAAAAGATCATAAAACTAAAAATGGGTTATCCTAATCCCTTATATTTCGTTGAACCTATGATATTTTAAATCATCATAGATTGGTGGCTTTGAGACCCACAATTCTACAATTGTTTGTGATTGATGACATCAATCACTCCCTATAAATATTTACCTTTTTCCTCTAATTATGTGTCTCTAATTTCCCCCAATATTCTCCTAATATAAATCATAAATTTGTGTTGACTTTTTCATTCCCGTTTTCCTCTTATTAAGACTATATTTTATTAACCCAATTTCCTATGTGGGTTTTCCCACAAAGGTATTTTCTATTTAAAAACTTTTATTTTAAATGAACTATTTCATATTGCAAGGACACAATTTATTGAATGAGGGAATAATGTAACACCCCAATATTTCAAGGTACATTATTTCTTCAAAGTAATTAAACAACCTGCACTACACACAACACTGAGTTCAAGTGCACCACAACTTACCAAATAAGCCGTTCAAAAGCAGTTATGTATAGTATTAACGGAATTTTGAACATTATATAATCCTTATAATTTTAGAATCTATATTATCAGTTTTTAGACATAATGTAAGAACAAATACATTTTTCAGATAAAAGAATTATTTTTCATAAAAATGCAATTTTTCCACCTGTTAATGGCGAACCCTTTTTAAATCAAATATTTGACACTTTTATATATTAATTTTTACAAAATAATCTTCTTCTTTATAATATATATAAAATAATTTAGTTTCAATAAATTTTTGGTGTTTTTTTGATAACATTCATATTTTGGTGAATAGTGAAAATAATATATTTTAACTGAAAGAAAATTTTTTAATAAAAATAATTTATAGTGTTGAATTATACATTTTAATGGTTTATAAATATAATTAGATTATATTTTTACCATTTAATCCAATTATGGTCATTGTATGTAATTTCAGTTTGAAATTGGACATAAACAAGTGTCAATCTTTTGATAGTTATTATTTCCTAAAAATAGGCTTTTTGGTTTTGACAACGGGAATTAGTTTTAAATTAATAAATTCAAATTAAATGTTTTAAATTTGGTAAAATAGACTTCATTTTTGGATTTTAAATATCGAAATTATCCTAGGGTGAAGTTTTGGTATTTTTCTGAAAACGTTCAATTTTTTGTGAATAGTGAAAAAACACCGAGTTATCGTTTAAAATTGAATTTTTATTTAAATAATTATTTATTTTATTTAAATTTATTTTAGTTCAAAATAGATACATAATACCTATATAAGTTTATTGTAATTCATTGGAGTCAATTTATAAAAATTTTAGATATATAAAAAGTTTATCGAACTTTTACAGTCTTTTACCCACCTCCTAGGAGCATTTGAAAATTTACATAAAACATAATTTTACCACTTCTGTGAGTTGAATTTCAAAAACCCAAGAGACACGGTTAATATCATGGAGTAAAATTTGGTTCAATACGATAAAAATAATTTTTGGTGAATAGTAAATTTTTACATTTATTTACCACCGTTAAAAGTGAATTGGGTAATTAAGTGTAAAAATGATATTATTAGTACCCTAACACATGTCCTAATTCTATTGGATAAGTGTAATTTGACCAAAAAAACCTAAGGAATAAAATATGACCCTTTTGGTCCACTTGGATTTGTTTAAGTCTTTTATTATTATTTTATTTAAAGAAGCGTTAAAAGAGTTAAAATCAATGTTTAATGACTAAAACTTTTTTAATATAGGGTTATACATAAGATATATTCGACTATAAATATTCATTAGATATATAAACTTATTTACTATGTAATCGTATTTTTTTTATAATTTTTAGATATTAAATAATTAAATTTATTAATGACACAATGATAATGCAGTAATTACATTATTAATGAAAGAATCAAATAAATGGTATTACAAATATTAAAATAAATATAATTTCAAAGTTTTATGACATCCCCAAATTTTCTAGGTGAATATTACATGTTAGCGTTTATTCAATGTATTTTTTTTGATGTAATCATGCTGTTATAATTTTAACAAAAAACAAATACCAAATAGTGTCAAAATTGACATAAAATAGTTTTTAAAAAAAATATTATATCATTAATTGATATAATGGTCATAAAAATTTAAGGTTCGTACAAAAAACTTATATAATAATATATATGACATTAATGAACCAATAGGGGTTATATTGGGAGTATATAGTAATTTTATTAACCATATAGTGTAAGAATACAAGAAGACACTACAAAAGTTAAATTATTTAACATAGACTTAAATCTAAATAATAAGGTTAAAATGGTAACTTAACTTTTCTAAAACCTTTTGGTTGAGTGTTTTTCGACCCGCCTCACCTTATACTTTAAATAATACATTTTGGAGCCACTATATACCGAATATGAATTTATTATAAAATAATATATTATGTTTTTCCAAAGGTGCCACTCACCCCTCTTATAAAAGGGTACTTCCCCTTCTCTCAAATTCAAACCATTAAAGCCATTTGGCTCGTCCAAACACTGCCCAAATACTCTCTCAACTATCCTCCCTTCATCCTAGAGGCCCTCCTTTAGTCATAAATCCATCTTAAGGATCCCATTTGATCAAATCAAAAGGAATAACCCGAAGAAGAGGTAATGATTTTACCACCCTCTTTCATGTTCTATTAATCTTCCACTTACTCTTTATTTGTTGATTCCATTATAAAATAATAACTCCATTATCTTATATATAATGTGATGTTATTATAAATATGGAACAACTATATTCAATATTCTATCCATCTTATTAATGATAATGTCACCATGCGTGCGTACGTACGGCTTACCGTCTCCACGTCGTGGTGTAATTTTTTATTCAACACTATGTTATTTTGATGGATATAATGATGAGTAATATGTCTATAAACAATTAAAATAACATGATAATGTATCATTAAAATTAATATTCCATCCAATTCCACACCATTAAGGAAATGATATTATCGCTCGTGCGTACGTACGGATTACCATCCTAACGACACGATTTGATTCATTTCCACGTGCACCATTCACCGACAATTACAAAAATATATATTAATAATGAGTATGTAATATATGAAATGATAATTCTAATGTAGATATATATATTTATATATATATTTACATATATCTTATTTACTCAGTTCCGTTCTATAGGATATGAAAACGGAAACAGTGTTTATGCGTACGTACGGACTACCGTCTCCAAAAACGGTGTTTCTCATTTCATATATATGTCTATTGTAAATATTTATATTCTAAATATATATGATATATAAATAATGATTTATAATCTGGAAGTATTTAAATCTTGTTCTACGTGATAAAATCTAAAGTAACAAGCTAAATCACGTACAATAAAAAAGCGTTTATTACCCGAAATGTTCATTTAACATGGAAGTTATTATTAAATGGGTAGTATAAATTCATAAATGAATAATGTATGATATAATAATATTAATATGGTTCTATTATAATTTAATAACATACTACTATCTTCATACAATAGGTTAAATGTACCCTCAACCAAAGAAAAGTGAAAGTTATGGGTTAATTTCACAATCTCTTTATTATCTTAGGTTGTTTTTACGTAAGTATCTACTGGGACATATTTATTATCCATGCCCATGTTTCATAAAAGAGTTTTCAAAGGGATTATTTTTAATGGAATTTTTACTAAAACATCATTTTCAATATTTTAAATATTTATTCTTCTAAATCGTTCTCATTGTTGTCCATGTTTTCAAAATGGTTTCAAAGGATTTATTTATATGGACATGAATGTTTTTAAAATGTTAATTCCTTTCAAAAGTTACAATGTGGTATGAGAAAATTTGATTCAAATATGTTCTTAAATGTCTTACTTTCTAAATTTTGTGACTTTTAAATGTTTTCATGGAAAATGGGTATTTCTCTAAATAAATTTACAAATAATTTTCATCTATGTAAAAATCCATTAATGGATTTTAAACTTCTTTTGAAGTTGATTTATCATGATACAAATCTTCCATATTGTATTGAATTTTTTGTGATATGTATGACTATAGATGAGTTATTTTTATACCATTCATGGTTTATGGGTAATGTATTGACATTTCGTATGCTAGTTTTAATACGAATGTTTATGTTAAGTTTAAACCAGTTCATATGAGGAATTCTTTGGACATAGTAAGTGACAAGAGGAGCCCTCTATAGCTGCATGATGCATCACTTGGTCTAATGAGACAAACTAGTTTCTTGGCATAGGGCCCTGTCAAAATCTTATTTGTATTCTTGGCACAAGGCCTAGACTATGTGGTTATGATAGTCTTGCATTACGCGTTCCATCATTATGAAAGTGGTTATTGATATTGAATATGATTATTTGAATAGTAGAATATCCATGTGAATAAGTAAATGGAATTATATCATTTTATTTCTGCCATATTATGCTGAAGTTCCCGTTTAAAAAATATTTTTTTAGTTATACATTGCCTTAAATGATTATGCTTATTTATGACAGTTTCTTCTATATTGTTATCCTTACTGGGCATCTGAGCTCACCCATTTCAATGTTTTACTTTTCACAAGATGTGAATAAGTATTTTATTATTGACCTGCATGGATAGTATGAGGTGATATGAGTTTTTTCTATGGAGACAAGATGTTTTCGTAGTTTTTCACCTTATGTTGTAATGTAAGCATTATAAATGTATCTAGTTATTCCAATGCTACTAAAGAAATCGGTCTTTCTAGACCTAATATTCTGTGATCAGGCCAATTTTATGTAATAATGCACCGACTCTGAGTAACTGGGGTCGGGGCGTTACATTCCCATAATGTTTCTTCAAGTATCAAGGTAAGTTCATTGAATTCTAAAGTATGTTTCAAAAATGAAGGGTAATTATTCTATGGGATATAATATTCTAGGACACGAAAAGAGGTTTGTGTGACTCTATGGAATTTCCATGTCATTCACTAGAGATACGAAAATAAGTTGTTTAGTTTTGAAGGATATATTTTACTTATTTTATACTCTACAATTGTTATATGTATATAACAATTCAAAATCAGGTGAATAAATAACAAATAATCCAATTTGTATTAAATTGATCAATAAAATAGTTTTTACATATATTATTTTAATTTTTATGAATATATCATGGTCAGATGGATCTCATTAAAATATGGGTATAATCATCATCATTCTATTATATGATAATATAAATTATTTCTTTCCAAGTAGTTTCTATGAAAATTGTGTGATAAAATACTAAATATATATAGTTTGTGATTCATCATGTCATATAAAATGTTTTGAGAAGAATAAAATGTTAAAAATGCTTTCTCATGGTGATAGTCTTTTATATATATGTTTACAAAATTATGGAAGATATGATCTCACCTATATCAGTAGAATAATTTAAAATAAATTATTATTTTCAATGTGATTCTATAAAAAAATTTAATACCATATACGATATGGATATAATAATTTTTCTCAAAATATTCTCTTTAAGAATAAAAAATATTTAAAAAAATTTATAAATTATTTTTGGAATATTATCATGATATTATAAAGATAATATTTACTCTGGGGGGATAATGGGAGTGTATTTGTGCTTGAAGTAATTTAAATTTAACTAATAAAGAACAATATGAAGCAAAATAGAAAGTGAAATGTCACATTAAATGAAAACATTTAATGTAAATGGTTCCTTGGATGATGACGATAAATATAGATAGAGTTGTAAATTGACAATAGATGTTATTAATATCGTAACATTACATGTTACAGGGGAAAACAGTTATAATATGATTATTGAGTTGGACCATATGAATATAATAATTACATGTAAATATTCCCCAAAAGCTATTTATTCATAGATGATACTAACTAAAAGTGTTTAGAGGGATGGTTTTATGTGGTTTTCAAATAATGATATAGTAATAATTATGTAAATATTTAGTGATTTTAAAAATACCCTTGAAGTTTTACAAAACAAAAGGCTATTTAAGGATTCATCCATATGTGATGTTTTAGATAGCTGTTATTGTAAGATTTTTTTGATTCTCATTAATGAGTTTAATAATATAAAATGTATCATGATATAAAAATGGGAATATCTACATTATATTTATTTAAAGTTAGTTCCACATAGGTATATATTGATATAAATTTAATGAAATGTAATAAATGTTCAACTCTAAATGTGAAAATTTGAGTTGTCCCTAATATATATTAATCATTGAGTATTCTAGGTTATGAAAACAATTTATGGTTCAGAAAAGTATGATTCAAATATCAAGATGAAAAATACTATATTGAGTTACAAAATTAGTTTTGATCACTATATGTCCCTTTAAGTATAACACTTGTAGTGTAATACACTATATACATTTTATAATATGGGTGTTTGGTTCATATATAGAGTCCCCACTACCTTAAGATAGAGATATACCTAGAATGACAACCATCATAATTTGATAACATTTTTATATAATCCATGAGGCTTAGATAATCAAGGATTGGTTGTGTATGTATTTGATAATTTCATCATTTGGAGTTTAACTATAATGATATTTTTCCTTTAGTATGAAAAGTATGACATGCATTCCCTCAATCGAGATCGATTGAGGAAGGGTATGATTATACCAAGATAATACATGGGATTTTAATTTCAATCAGGTGAGAGATATTTGATGTGATCATCCCTAAGTTCAAATTATATGTGAAATATTAATCAATCGTGAGAGGGTATAATCAATGAATCAATATTTGTTGCTATGGATATATGGGATTGACTTTATTGTTTCCCATAAAAACTAGATTTTTTGGAAAATAAATCATATGACCATTCCTATTTATATTGATGTAGTTAGTAGATATGGGGATTGAGATATAGGTGTTTTGTAGAGATAGTGTAGGATCATATTATATATTGAGTCACGCTGATGCATTGATATAGGTAAATCTTTCATTAATTTATGAATTTAAGAATTCATATTACTTGTAAATTCTATCAAAGACCGTGATGTCTCACTTTTTGATTCATGGAATATGTAATATGTTTTAGTCGGATATAAGATATGAAGGTGTTTTACAGTTTATCCAAATGGTGTTATAGATTGTAATTTATATTTTTTTATAGAAGTTGTGATAAATAAAAATGATATTGATTTATTTTAAAATATATTTATGATGTCTACAATTTGTTTTGGGTTTCCTTTTACATGTTATTGTATGTGATAAAATTTTTTATCGAATGGAAAATTTTCTATTATGATTTAGTGATAGTTGGATATTATTGGAGATATTCCCTAAAGCATATCTCACATGTCATGGTATAAATATTTCATATGGTAGGGTATGTATCTATATATGAAATATCATATACATTCATGTTGGTATTATTGTAAAACCATGTTATATGATATCATAATACTTCCAATTTTATTTTTATGAGCATATTTTAAAATATAAACAACCTAAACAGTCATTCTTGTTTCATTGAATAAATTCATTTGGATAATATGATGTATGATGGTTACAATAGTTGTAATTGAAATCCTAATTCACTCAAAAAATGTATAACAAATTAAATAATCAATAAACATGTGGGGAGTATCCATTATGGATCTTAATAGTGTAACAACCATAGGGATAATGTTTGAATCCTACTATGATTTGGGCCAAATCACTCACTCCCTACTAAGTGATCTTCTTCTTCATAATATTCAATGATAGTAACAAGCCTAAAATGAAGTAATAGAGTGTCCTACTCATGTGATGGGTGACTCAGAATCAAACCCTTGATAAACCACAGATGAGGGAGTTTTTTAGATACCTCTAGGTGATCATTGTCATAGATAATGAAGATAGTGGTCATGGATCTTTGATGAAATTTAAAATATGTTATTTGTTTATTTATGCATGGTTATGATTTCAATACATGGTTATTTTATTTTTATGGGTTTCTAATCTCTCACTTCTTAGTTTAAATGTTATAATATCCCTTGAAATCAAACTAAATCTTAATTTCATTGAATGTTAATTAATAATAACTTATAAATTATATATTGAGAATATATTTTAGAGAATTCATATGACTACATAAATTTTATATAATGATTTTATAATGGATAACTCATGTTTATGTAAAAAAATTCACTAAAATAGAATATTATATTAGTGAAAACTGGTTGAATCAAAAAAAATTGTGATAAATAGTAGTGATAAAATAAGATCATCTATCTTGTTTTGAATTACATTATATTTCAATTTATGCTTGATAATATGAAAAGTTGATAAACATGAATGTATAGAGAAAAATATAATACTCTTATTTTTTATATTCACTAAAATATGATTAATTGTTTCTTATCATGGGTGATTGTAGGTTTAGTGAAGAATGTATTGTTTCATGTTTTATATATAAACCATGTAAATGATTATTCCTTGATTGTTAATTTGTTTGTTATCATTTTTCATTAGTGTTAAAATTTTCAGATAATGAATCTTATTTATTAATGAAGTTTATATATAGGATTGTATAAAATTAATTTAATGATACCCCCACTTAGAAACATTTTGTGGGATCACATCAACTAATGAATCATTAACAATTATAAATTTTTTTATCCCCCCCCCAAATCCAATTAAGTCCACTTGTTATATTAATATTACCCTTTTTATTGATTTTACATCACCAACATTTCAATTATATTCAATACATTTAAATATGACCTTATTATAACACTCCACATAATTAGAATATAATACAAAAATGATGGTCAAGAAGCCTATTGTTTCTAGATTACTAATAATGAAACAAGATTCCATTGGTTTACTAACCTTTATGTCTGGGATTTTTAACTAGAGATGGATAATGTAAAATTATTCGGTCTCCTATGCCCAATATGGTATAAAAAAATAGTTCAATCCAATATTTATAAAAAATCATCATGACATGTATTTTTGTTAGTCATTTTCAAAATAAAAAACCCTACAAAAAAATGCATTATCAAAACTTTTCATGGGAATAATATCGATATCCCCATGTTATTCATAGTTTATATACACTTCCTACAAACTTATTACAAAGAAAACTAATACATAGTCGATGAAAAATGAATTTCTATGCAATTTTGTTGGATCATTTAACTATATACCTATGTTATGATAGAGAAAATAATTAATAAAGTTAGTATCTATCACGACACAACCTAAGTCGGGGCTTGAGCTGCAGCTACCCCAAGCCCGAATCAATAGGATAGGGGGTGGAGAAAAGCATTAAAGTAATAACTAAGCCCAAGGTTCCCCTATCTTAAGTACATATATGCACACACACACAACCAAATAAATGCATGATTGGAGAGGGAATGAACGAAAAGATGCAACTATGCTATAAACAAACAAAAAACACATTGAAATATAAACAATACAAACAATGTTAGTGTATACTTAAAATAAAGGGGAAAATACACCACCAAATAGAATATTTTCCCAACATTAAAAAACTGGAAAAGTTAAAAATCTAATAGTCTGATGTTGTTTAATGCCAAGATACAAACATCGTACACTGTCTAAGAACCATGCACAACTATGCTCCTCTGGTTTCACGATCTCCCAGTCCACCATATGCAAAATACATGACGTGTTTTAGGTGGATCCCATGAAAGGTTGAGTATATACATACCCATTAGAAATCCCCTAAAATAATTAAGGGTGTGCGCTAAGAGATTCAATTTAAGAGTAAATCAATATATAAATCATGGTACAATAAAAGAGTATAGATCAACTCAATAAGAGAGTGAAATTAAACACATCCAAACACAACTATCTCAACATAGTGAAAATATTAACTTCCCATAGAGTATTTTTTGTCTATAGATGTAGAGTAGAGTCATCCAACTATGATAATGTAGACAGTATATGAATTTTTCATACCCCATACATCCTCACCTCTCTAGGAAGGTGAGAAACAAAACCCAAAGGGTGGGTATTGAGGAAGAATAAATATATACAAATATGTGTGTGTGTGTGTGCATGTGTCATCATTCAATGAAACCCAGTTGAATTTGTAAGGGATATTTATCTCACACCTTAGACCAAGAAGAAGAGTAGAAAAAAATTCCAAAATAAATTCATAAATGATTCCCATCATCTCATGTGTCTACCCTGAACACACAATTCTTAGGAACTCAATCACTACACCTTAATAAAATCCTCCTTTCGTGAAACTAACTCAAGATCATGGTTTTAGGTCACGTCAAAAAATGCATATCGATGTAAAAATCAACCATATTCCTCTTGAGTCCAGAGAAATAACAAACCACATCTGATCAATGTTCGACATAATCGAGGGGGTAAAATTTCCATGTAGAGGACACATGCATTATACTAATTGCAGGATTACACTATGTTTTTGTACTATGTGTATGACCGAATAATTCCCTAGAATGACAGGGGAGTACCATCTCCATGGATTATGTACATGTTCCCTATTGTGATAGGGTAATACCATCTGCATCTGTTGAATGAGTATGGATGACCTATGCCTTAAGGCGACAAGGGATTACTGTCTCCCTGGATGGAGGACCTGCATGTTAATATGATAGTATAGTACCATATCTATCTTTATAATGATTATAAAGAACCTATTCCCTGATGTGATAGGGGAGTTCCATATCCATGGATAGAGAAAGCACACGCTAATACGACAAAAGAGTACCGTCTCTATCTCTGAAACGAGAATAAAGGACTCATTCCTTGATTTGATATGGGAGTACTATCATCATGGATAGAGGAAAAAATTGGGGATATAATAATGGAATACCTTCCCTAACTTAAAATGAAATTTGGAGGAAAACATGATAATATGATAGCTGAGTACAATCTCTATGGATGTAGGAACCTCACAGTAATACGATATTGGAGTACCTTCTTTATCTGAACTGTCGAATGATTCTGCACGATTATAGTGATCTTCAAGCACCACCTAATGGAGTTTCACCCAAATAATATCTCACCTTGTAACTCAAAATCATCTTCCATGGGTAGCATCATGTTCTACATAAGAATACACTCAAGATAGGATACATGTGGTCCAAAATCCATGTTAATAAAAAGGTGATACATAACATTGATTGATTTTCAAAAAGAGGTACATGTAATGTTGAGGACCCACAAGGAAAGTGGTTTTTCTCTACTGTTTGGTCATGACCTCACCAGAACACGACATTCTGGCCATGTATCAGAACATGGAATTTGAGGATACTACAAGACGTGTCTTGGCTACAATCCAGACGAACACATGAAGCTCATTGTTGATCTAAGTGAAAATAGTAATCCCAATAATATGCCTCTTCAAACGGCCCTGAATGGCCAAATGGGTCAAACCATTGTGATCCACAAAGAAAAATGCTCATGATAGTATATTCAATTACCTTAATTAGACAACTGGTGAAACATTCACATTTCCTCTCATTACGCTCGAATGGCATCTTGTGGGCTTGATGACGAGTCCAAATTAAATACCCAAAATAGTCTTCAAACATCTTCCTTAATGTGTTGGTCGCAGCATCATGAATGGTTAATCATAATGAAACCATATGAGAGATAGATATATTGGATAAAATATCCTGCAATAAAAATAATTTTATTATTATTGGTTGTTAGGTTGAACTGAGGCATGAGACTAAAAAAATGTATCCATCATCAGTCTTAAAATGATTGTCTCAATTATTACTTTTCACTGATGGATCATCGATCTGTTGTCATATAGAGGATTTAAGACTGAAAAAAAGTTTTATAACCAAATTTATTATAATTATATTTTATATTATTAATTTTTTATTTAACCTTTTTCAAGTGAGGAGAGAATCCACAACTCCCTCCCCCCTTCCCCCATTTGCATAGCACATCCCACAAGGGTTAATCCCCTTTTTTATCATTTTTTAATTCCATTCTTCCATCATTATTAATATCATTATAATAATAATAGTATGTCAATTAAAAAATATAAGGCCCCATAATTTCTCATAATGGAAATGATTGAATTTAATTTCATTAAATCATTATTATTTTAAAACATTTTTCTTTAATTTATAAATTATTAATATAAAAATTATAATTTTACAAAAAAAACTTCCATTTATTATTCAAATTTAATTCCATTAAATTAAGTTATCATGGTTCTACTGATACTAAATTAAAACCATTTATTTTAACGAATCACACACATTTTATACCACCATTAAAATTATTATTTTTAATAATAGTACTAAAAAATATATTTTAATTTTTCTCAACTCATTTACATTATTATTACTAAATATTATTATTAATTCATGTCGTGTTTAATGTGTCTGAACAACTCATTCGAGATCTGAGTCTGACCCCCATCTCATTCACATTTATTAGCCTCTTCCATGTGACCTGACACATGACCTTTACTTGGAACTGATCTTGTCACATCACACGTTGTTCACGCACAGCAAACAGGAAAATAGGGGTTATCGACCAAGTCCCACACCACCTCCGATGAAAAACAAACACCTGCAGTGTTGATCAGATCTGTTCACCAAACACCATCCTGTTATTTTTTCAATATATCCCAAAAATGTTGATTTTAATGTCATTTTTATCCCCACTATGAATTTTGGGGGTTTGACCGTATTCTATACTACCCTAACTAGTCAAATCATGACCTCGTTCTCCAAAAATAAAGACGACAAATAAATGTTGGGTAAAATCACCAACAAAAAAAGATTTATGGATCGACGCCAAGAATTCTTGACTAGTCTATCAAGAATGGGGATCCTTGTGATAGAAAAAAATGAAAATAAATTAATTTCATTATGTTGGATCATGAAAAATCTGTAGGGAGAGATACATAACGAAAAAAAATCAATATGCTCAAAATTTTAATCTAGAGGCATATAAAACAAAAACATGATTCCAAACACTATTTTGGATTGATCATTAGTGAAGAAGTAACTCATACAATGATTAAAATAAGATTATGAATTCTTCGTGCTTCGATTCACCTGGATCCAGTTGTTTTTTTCATCATCGAAGGGATTTGTCAAAGGGAGGAGGAGGGGATATTCAATAGAATTGGTAGAAGTATGAGCCAAACCTAGAAATTATCCAAAGAGACATATTTATAGAACATTATTATGTCAGAAAGAATTAATTAAATTATTTATTTATTTATTTATTTCACATAAATGCCCTTCCAATGAGCGAGTGGTTAGAACATCCGACACTGTTGACGATGAAAAAAGCCCGCAACTCTCGGAGGAAGTTTCGAAATGATGAAGCGAAGTTATATTCGGATTCAGAGCCCCGATCAGGAGGCCCAGGATGTGGTGCGTGAAATAAAGGAGGATCCTTGCGAAAAATTGTTCTGCGCACATAGTATCCCTGGGTTTCTCGGAATTTAGCCGATGAGGCGCACAATCTTTCTGCACCCCGGTTCTGCACGGTGAGTTTTTGCGCGCCGACTGTGCTCGGCGCAAAAGATTTTGTGCACCGCCTAGATTCCGCGTTGGACGTCGCCTATAAATAGAAGGTGACCCCGAACCATTTTGGGGTTGCGGAATTCGAAGTGACTCTTGTGCTCGCAATTCGGATCCCCCCGCACACAAGATGACTTCCAGGTAATCCCTCATTTTGCGCAACATTGCCCAGAAGTTCACCTTTGCGCGCAACTCCACCATCCTAAGTGAATTTTCCCCCTTCCCCGGGTTCCAGCCTTGCGCACAATCCGTGTCTCGTGCGTGCAATACCCTTCCGTTCGTGCAATACCATGCGCGTAATTTCTTCTCCGCATGCAATTCCCTTGCTCCTATTGTGCGTTGTCCTGGTGTTTTGCGTGCAAACCCTATTTTATCAGAGCGCAAAGCCCAGGACCCCTCACCTTGACGCCCCTTGGCTACCCCCTACACCGGCACCTGATGTCTCCCCTGCTGGGCATGCGCGCCATGCTTTGTTTTCCCGTACGGCCTTTTAGGCTTATGCGAAGTAACCTCAAGGTCCCTTGGGCCGTGTTTCCTGTTTCGTTGCTTTGACTTATGATTCTACGCAAAGGCACGCTAACGGCTATTGCTTCTTCGCATAGTCACACTAACGTGGACCCCCCGGTGGTTTGCCCGGCGGCCCCCCTTTACTATGGCCTTGCTGATGCCTTCCCTCCCACAACGGGTAGAGGGCGTTGGGCATGTAAGCCCTAGGGGTGTGGAGCGAACCCACCTCGTCCAAGCTGCAGGATGTTAAACTGCTAAGCACCTCGTCCTTAACACATGACGTTAAACTGTGGTCTGACCCTGTGCTTCACACGCAGGGTCCCCCCAGATCGTACATTTTTTACGCCTCTCGTCTCCACGGGAATGGACTCTTCCTCAAATGGAACGAGTTACTTCTTGTCATATTGGTGTTTGTCCGTGGGGGAAGGGCCACCTCAGAGCGTAAGCCCCTAGCCTCTCAAACGGATGACTACACCCATGCATCTCCGTACTTCCCCCTGTCAAGGCCAGTAGATTCCTTTTGCCACCGTGCTTTGTCACACCACGGGCCTCCACCCTGGAGTAAGCCCCGGCACCAAGGGCCGCTAACCACGCGTAAGCCCCGGTTTCCTCTTTGGGCCGCTCAACGCGTAAGCCCCATTCCACTTCTCACGGACACACCTTTTTGCGACGTGATCATCTGGTCCATGATTACTCTTGTTTCTCACATCGAGCATGACTCACATGGGCTTATAGTGCGCATCGACCATGGAACCACCATGGGCCTCCTCAGAGCATAAGACCCATCCCAGCAAACTACGTGGACATTGATCCATGATAACGCACGATACATTGGAAGCCTCCACGAGGTTCAAGCCCACCACCCAGTCATTCCGACCTCTCCAGGTCAGCTCCCTTACCACCATGGGCCACCTCAGAGCATAAGTCCCAAAACCCTCATCCCGCATGACGTTAAACTGTATCTCATCCCGCATGATGTTAAATTGTATCTCGTCCCACATGACGTTAAACAGTATCTCATCCTGCATGACGTTAAACTGTATCTCGTCCTACATGACATTAAATTGTATCTCGTCCCGCATGACATTAAACTGTATCTCGTCCTGCATGATGTTAAACTGTATCTCGTCCAGCATGACGTTAAACTGTATCTCGTCCTGCATGACGATAAACTATATCCCATCTTCGCAAGACATTAAACTCGCGACATACCCCGTGTTAAACATGGGAAGCTGAGGAAAACCTCAAATGGTACACATTCCCCGCGTTTGATGTGGGATGCCTTGGGCTTCCGCGCCCTCGAGAAGCCCTGTGATGAGGGACTAAAGACAGACATGCCAATGACACCCCAATGTGACCATTATCCTCACCGATGTTTGCTGCCCCGACAAGACCCCTTGGAGTGTATTGACAGAAGCAACGTAATTAACTGGCATCTATGTAGATATGGCACCGGGAATGATCTTCACGACCCCGTCTTAATTCTATGAGGGAGACCTGGACTAGGTGATGAGCTCTGAGGAGGAATCCACGGAAGGATGAACCGACATCCCATCATCCCGGTTTCGATCAAGGAGCAGACATCCCTGAACAAGGAACGGATGCCGCCCGCCTTTGGAAAGTGGGAATGCAGGGTAACAAGAAGTGCGTCCTCCCTACAGATGGATGCGCGCGCCCCGACGAAAGCATCGGAGCAACAAAAATGGTGAACCTGACGTGATGCTCTTCTCCTCAATATGGGGAATGGTAGCGGTCAGGGCGTCTGAAGATTAGCATGTCACCAGGTCCGGGTAACCCTCACCAGGATGTGAACCCACCAGGGGTCGAGGCCGCTAGGACGTTGACCACTCCGTTCTGCGATGTCCTCAGCATGGATCCCTTTCGCCGACCATGGAAGATGGGATGAAACTGGGCCTTGTTTGTTGATCTCCATTCCTGTTGATGCTAATGGGTTCATCTCCCTGCTTCCAGGAATCAGATCACTACATTCGGAGCTCGATCACCACCTTCCCCTCAGCGCAGGGGCAGGGGCAGTACCGACGCGGCTACCCCGTGCGGTCCCGCCTATTCCACATTTTCTCCGACTTCAACTGCCATAGCAGCTGGGCGATGATGCCCCCTCTCCACGTCAGAAGTTATCCAGTAGAGGGTGATCAATGACCTGGTTCATATGTATAATGAGGAAGGGATCATCCCTGCCAGGGGCATGGCCCATTTGGTTCTAGAGGCGGCTGTGCCTCACCACAATTGCCTCCCTCGAGGGATGCGCAGGGAGCCGCCGCTTCCAACTCCAACGTTCAACCTCTTCGGGAGCCTATCCCCGGAGTGCGTTGACACATCCCTCCCCTATGCCACTGATGTGGGGGATGTCCAGGTCCACCCGATCGGTGATCCGTCTTAGGGGTTAACAATAAGAACCCCCGCCAGGCTACGTTGACGCCACCGCCCGACTCCCGGAGCCGAGGAGTAGGCAAACTTCATGCCCGCACCACCGATTCCGACCCATCTGACATGACGCCAGCATCAGGCGCGTGCGGGAGAGAATGCTCGTCCTAGGGAATCCACATCAGCAACCACTGTGTCCCAGCCACTACTGACTCTTGTTACCAGATCCCCGCACACGTTGAGCAGGGGCATCCATTTGCCCAACTGGGATCGAAACCCCAACCACCCTGCATGCAAGTTGGGTGGAATCTCCCGGTCACGGACATTGGAAATGGCCACTGTGAACCAACCCACAGCAGTGTCGCTCACCATGAAGGCTCATTCCGTGCCACCAATCTGGAAAGCTGAAAGATTCTTCGCGATGGCTATGCTCCGGGTATGACTCCTTCCAGCGCCCACTGCATGGGGTATGAGGTCACTTCCCCTACTGCCAGCCGCGAGTATAGAGCCGTTGTGTATCCAGTCGCTCACTCACATGGAGGTCCTTCCCATGTCCCTTTCGACATCTATCTCGGTGCTTCTCACACCCCGGCCATCAGTCCCCTCTGCCCCAGCTCTATTGTGGCTGGTGGACCCCGTGACGGAAATCGTTCTTACCCTAAGGAGATACCCAGGGGGAGGAAGGTCGGGCGTCGTCGCCGTAAGTGGAATGTCAGGGGAGTCCGGACGGAAATTAGACCAGCCCATTTCTCGGAATCTGAGGCGGAGTATGACTCGACGATGGAACCTTCCCCCCAACCCTTCGAGTTGAGGGTAGGGATGGGGATGCGGTGCGTCAGTCTCGTACTCCCCGAATGCAAGATCCGTATGATTCCATCCTACCTTCTAAGGTATATCCAGGTGGACGAGGACATGGCATACCGCCAGGGATCAAGCCCACAGTTTCCACTATCCTCCTCTGGAGCACTTCCCTCCCCTTCTAGGGAGGGTGGGGAACTTTTCTGGGGACCGAAGGAAGAGTCGCGAGGCGACACACCTTAGGGGAGCACCGATGTTGTGACAGGGGGCCCATTCGCTAGTCCATCCAATCGCGACATGGTATCCAGGGAACTACAACCCCTGGAAGATGACCCATGGATCGGCGGCCAATTGGCCTGTTTGCTGTATTCCCCAAGGGCCCAGCCTCCAGCCCAGCAGCGACTGCCTCAAAATCGGTAGGCGCCTCTGCGTAACGCACTGCCACCACCTAGGCGAGGTAATCAGGCTCCGCCTCCTCGGCCTGCTCTTCCGACCCCTAGTCATGGTCAGCCCCATGATCCCCCTTTCCATGTAGAAGGAATCATACATACTTGTTTGGCGAGGCCCAGGTCCCCGGTTATTTCCGTAGTGCCTTGGAGAAGAGGATCGTGCGGCTGCCTAAGTGCCGGAAGCCAGAAGAGGCATGTCTCACTGATCACCATAACTACTGCCCATATCACCGGATCCTGGGACACACCTTCCAGAATTGCTATGTGTTCACGGACTGGATCCAAGACCAGATTGACAACAACATAGTCAGGTTGGGACCAGCCCCGGCACGGGTGGCAGGTGTCTTTGTGGGATCAGATGGAAGTAGTGACAACGGGGATGGGTGGGAACAGGTTTCTAACTGAGGGTCCCGGAAATATAATGATCGGATTTCCCGCAGGACGGTCGCCCATTCCCATGGCATCATCCATGCCCGCCTGAGTCAGTCAGAGCCCTTGGAGTCTGCGAGCGTCTCTTTGGCATCGTCGTCCCAGCCTACTTCTTCTAAAAAGAGCAGGTGGCGGTGCATGAAGAAAGAACATGCCTTGCCATTGCCATCATCTTCACGCATTCTTGGCGATTTCATGCCCCCGGAAATGGGATCCCTCTGAGACCCCGTCCGGTAGTGGATGACTCCTCGAGTGAAAGTCCAGGGCACGCTTTGGTTAACACCATAGAGTTGGTAAATCCCTTTTTGACTCCCGACGACGAGGAGCGCCAGGTGGACCTCCACAATGTCCCCAGCCATCGCCAATGTCGACAGAGCTGTGGATACGTGAATCGCCGGGGCATGGCAGTCGTCTCCTCCAGTCAAGCTGTGAATGCTATCGAGACTTGGAAGCAAGACCGGTATAGAGAGTAGAACTCGCGACTCCCTCACCCTATGAAAACAGGTTCGATTCCACTACCGTTTGTGTTGCTGGATCGGGTGGAACCGCCTTGCCCGCGTCGCAACCAGCCCAGCCCTGCCACTACCCGACTATGGCCATCCGATCCAAGCACGACAGTCACCTCCCGGGCTTCAGCTAGTGAACAGTGGGATGTGCCTAGTACCAGTCAGTCACCGGTCGTACCAGCAGGTCCCGTCATGCCCCCAATCGCAGAGCGACCTCCTGTAAGCAGAATCTCATGTTTGGCGCAAAAGTATGATGTCCTGAAGCATCTGGACGGCATTCCGGCAAGGCTTTCCATCCTTGAGGCCCTTCTCCTATCGTATGAAATGTGTGAGGTGCTCGACGAGGCTCTAAGGATCCCCCCTCCAGTTTGAAACAGAGGTAGCGGCCGTAGAAGCCTTCCACACCGAGGTGATTGAGGACGCCGCATGTTAGGCTGTTATCTCATTTTCCGGTGATGATGAAGACCTTCCCATACAGGGGAACATCTGCCCGTTGTACATCATCGGCCAGTTCAACGGCGAGGAAGTCCATTGTTGTCTTGTCGACACGGGTTCTGGGATTAACTTGATCCCAACTCAGACACTGCAAAAACTGGGGTTGTCTGAGGATGATTTATCTCCCTCCGACCTCAGAATATAGGGGTATGACAGGACCGAGAAAATTCCACTCGGCAAGATTCTTCTGAAGACCCAGTTCGACGAAATAATTACTAATACCGAATTCATGGTTGTCTCTCAGGACACCACCTACAACGCGTTGATGGGCAGGTCGTGGCTCCATCTTCATGTAGTGGTTCCCTCATCATACCATCAGTGCCTCAAATAATCCATTAAGGGTCGAGTGGGTGTGATCCAAGGAGATGTGTCTCTGTTTTCTTCTTGTGAAGATCATTACCTGGACGCTGACTATTACAAGAGCAAGGACAAGAAAATCCTGGTAGGTGAGGTTGAGCCCGCCGATGTCACGAGTGATCCCTGGGCAGGTTTGGATGACGCATATGTCTTCCCAATACATCGGTTGGAGGCCACGACTCCCAATATGGGAGAGTGCTTTATTGTCTCGGGTACTAGAGGAAGGCATATTTCCGGGTCTAAGCGACGGCGGAAAATCACCTCGTACACTTACACCAACTAGGCTCAGGTGATCCCCGAGCCTCCTACCCCTGTACGATATCGGGACGTTGGGCTCATGGAAACGGTAGTACATAATACGTGTCTGTTTCGCCGGGCTGGAATCGACCAGCTCAATCCAACGCGTCACCACTACTTTGATGTCGTAAAGTGTGGCCCTATGGGCTAAAGGCCGGATGGGATTGGATCAATCGCCTTCGTCGCCATGGTCTCCACGGTGCATGAGTCTCCCGTCATGACGACCTCTGCCGCCCAAGCCAGTGCCAGCTCCCCATCATGGTCGGGCATCCCCAAAACGGCTCCCCCCATGGACGATCCTTCCACAAGCGGAGAAGAATACATGGAAGATGCTCCTCCTTCCTTTGAAGAGGGGTCTCCACCATGGTCGACGAGCTAGTACTGGTGAACCTCGGTAGCAAGGAGGACCCGAGACCCACATTGGTCACTGCTGTTATGCCTCCCAAGGAACATCAACAGTATAGAGACATCCTCATACAACACCGTGATGTGTTTTCCTGGAGTTATGACGAGATGTCGGGACTAGATCCGCAGGTAGTCATCCACCGCCTTGGCCTCCCAGCAAACAATCGTGGTTTCAAGTAGCCTCCAAAAAAAATACTTCCCTTTCATGGTGCCATGGTTGAAGCCGAAGTTGATAATCTCATTAAGTCCATCTTCGTCAAGGAAGTCTAGTACCCCTGGTGGCTAGCCAACATTGTGCCCGTCAGGAAGAAGAATGGGCAGATCAGGGTCTGCATCGACTTACGTGATCTTAATCGCCACTGTCTGAAGGATGACATTCCCCTTCCCATGATCGAGCTATTGGTCGATGCAACGACCGAGTTCCAAGCCCTCTCTTTCATGGATGGGTACTCCTGGTACATGAATATTCGGATGGCCCCCGAGGATGAAGAGTTCACTTCATTCAGGGCCCCCAGGGCACTTTCTGCTACCGGGTTATGCCCTTCGTCCTGAATAATTCAGGTGCCACCTATGAACGGGCCATGCACCACATATTCAAGCCAATTCTCGGGATGCTAGTGGAGTGTAACGTGGATGATCTGGTGGTTAAGTCTCGTCAGCGCTAGGACCATCTCAAAGACGTTGAGAAAGTGTTCGGCTTCCTCCGTTCTCGCCACCTGAAGATGAACCCGTTGAAGTGCTCCTTCGGGGTCACCTAGGGAAAGTTTCTTGGCTTCATTGTTAGGTCTCGAGGTATCGAGATCGACCCCGATAAGATCAAGGCCATCAGTCATATGCCTCCCATGAATAATATTCGGGAGCTTCGAGGCCTCCAAGTCCACTTAGACTATATACGCCGATTCATTGCGAATATGGCCGGAATGTGTAAGACCTTTTCTCGACTCATGAAGAAAGGTACTGCCTATGGTTGGGATGAATAGTGTCAAACCGCTTTTGAGGAAATCAAGTAGTATCTGCATCAACCTCCAGTCTTGATGCCTCCCGTTCCTGTAAAGCCGCTGGTCCTTTACATGACAGCCCTAGAGTGATCCCTCGGTGCCCTTCTCGCCCAAAATAAGAACGAGGGAAGAGAGAATAGACTCTACTTCCTCAGCCGCATGCTCCTGGATGTGGAAATTAGATACTCTCTCATCAAGAAGAACTGTCTGGAGCTCGTATTCGCCGTACAGAAATTGCGGCACGACTTGCAGCACCACGAGGTATAGATGGTCTCTCATGTAGACCCATTGAAATACATCCTAAGCCGGCCTATGTTGACCGGCCGATTGGCACACTGGGTGGTGCTCCTCCAGTAGTTCGACATTAGGTTCGTACCTCAGAAGGCCGTCAATTGACAAGCGTTGGAAGACTTCTTAGCTGCCCACCCATCCTCTGCAGACCATCCACTAGATTTGGGCATTCCTGATGATGCAATCCCCTCAGTCGATCACGCCACCCCATGCCGGAAGTTGCACTTTGACGGCGCCTCCCGAAGACCTACCGGTAGAAGGCTCAACGATCCTAGGCTTAACAGAGTGGGCCTGGGTATCGTCTTCATCACCCTATAGAAAGCAGTTCTTCCAAATTCATTCTTGTTGTTAGAAGGCTACACCAACAATGAGGCAGAATATCATTCCCTCATCACTGGCCTCGAGTTGGCTCTGGAGGTTAACATACCCCACATGTATGTAAAAGTGGACTCTGAGCTAGTCATCAAGAAGTTTAATGGTGTCTATGCTGTCAGGAAGCTAGAACTCATTCCATTGATAGAATGCACCCTTCATCTAATGGCTAAGTTCCCCTCCCGACCAGATGTCGCTCACGTCCCCTGGTCGCCGAACAGTCGAGCAGATGCATTGGCCAGCCTGGCCGCATCACTCACGGAGCCCGAACATGATGACCTAATCATCCACATGGCACACCAGAGAGTCATTGCTCCTGTTATCCTAGAGGGTGATCGTGGCCCGTGAGTGAACCATCTCAAGGTTGGTGCCCCTAATTCAAGACCCCCCAGGGCTTCAGGGGTGGTGATCGAGACAGTTCCTGACTGGAGGACACCCTTGGTCGAATATCTCCAGTACGACAATCTTCTAATGGACCGAGCAGAGCGGGAATGAATCTGGCGCCGCGCACCGCAGTTCACCATTCAAAGCGGTCCCAACCGTGTGCAACTCATTTATAGGAGCTGTTTTGATGGTGTTCTCCCCCGTTGCCTTCAAGGAGTCGAGATCCCACAGGTCATGCAAGAAGTGCACGCTGGTTCCTGTGGCGCCCACTAGGCCGGGTCAAAGTTGTCCCACCAGATTCAGAGGCTGGGATACTTCTGGCCCTCCATGATCCACGACTGCATCCAGCACACCAAGAGGTGTCATGCGTTCCAAGTTCATGATAACTTTGTGCATCAGCCACAGGAGCCTCTCCATACTACTAAGTATTCTAGGCCCTTTACAGTCTGGGGGTTGGATGTCGTAGGGCCCTACCCACCGGCGATGGCCCGCCAGTGCCGGTTCATCTTAACCGCTACGGATTTCTCCTCAAAGTGGGCAGAGGCAGCCCTTCTCAGGGAAGTCAATGCTTGTTCTATCGCCTACTTCATGAGCTCCAATATCATTTACCGATTTGGAATGCATCACGATATCCTCATGGATAACGGAACCAACTTCCGAGCAGCCGATCTGATGAAAATTTTACGCCAAGTACAACATTCACTCTTACTACACCTCCCGCTATCATGCACAGGTGAATGGATAGATTGAGGCGTTGAACAAAACCCTCTCTAACATTCTGCAAAAAATGGTTGGTCAGAACAAGAAAATTTTTCTAGACAAGCTCCCCAACACCCTCTGGGATTATAGGACGACGTCTTGTAACTCCACCCAGGTGACTCCGTATTCCCTGGTATATGAAGCTGAGGCCGTCCTTCCCATAGAGTTCTAGCTTCCCTCATTGTGCACAGCGGTCTACGACCAGCAAGCACCAGATAGAGTTTCTAAGATCCGTCTATCCAAATTGGAAGCGCTGGACGGAAGTAGGCTTCACACTTTACATAACCTTGAAAGGCATCAGAGCAGGATGGATCAAGCTATCGATAAGAAGGTTCGCCTCCACTCCTTCTTTCAAGGTGACTTGGTGCGGTCTCTTAGAGTGCCAATGATTCCCGGCAGGAAACCACCCAAGTTGGAGCCCAAGTGTGAGGGGCCTTTTATTGTCCACAAGGTCTATCCCAATGGCTTGTATTCCATGGTGACTATGGATGGTGAGAGTATCACTCCTACCACCAACACCAGGTTCCTTAAGATGTAATTTGCCTAAACCCTCCTTTGTCCGGCATGACCTTAAACTGTATGGTCCAGTATGACCTTAAACTGCATTTTTCCCTATATCTAGGCATCCTTGGTCCGACATGACCTTAAACTGTACTGTCTAGTATGACCTTTAAACTACATTATTCCCTAAATCTAGGCATCCTTGGTCCGACATGACCTTAAACTATATGGTCCTGCATGACCTTAAACTGTATGGTCCTGCATGACCTTAAACTGTATGGTCCTGCGCGACCCTAAACTGCACCTTGGTCTGAGTTCTAAGTCCTAAAACTAAGATCCATATTTCGTCCAACATGACATTAAACTGTGTTTCAAGAACTACGTGTGGCTTGATTTCCATCCTTATGGGATACATAGGACCGCCTGAACACCTAGATGTCAGGTCTAGCCCCGTATCTTAGGAGATCCCACAATCTCCTGGTTCTCATGGTGTTAGGCATTATGCCCCCTCTTTTGCCCGGGGATCCGCCATCTTTTTGCCACTCTCAGACTGAGCCCTATGACCCTTTCCAGTGGTATTCTGATGTTCTCAGGGTACTCTGGTCTAGGACTTGAAGTGCCAGATTCATCTTAGGCAAGTTCCATCCACTTTCCAAGCTTCGGGTTCCCCTTCATTCGAGCCCCCGTCATCCTTCACACCCGGAAGGACCCCCAAGAACGGCCTGAATACAATGCCCAAGGGCTCTCCTACCATCATGGGATAATGCCCCAGAGGGTTTCAGACAACAAATTGATACGAATCCCACGTTGCGAACATGGTCAGAGGTTGATGCTCATTTTTTTGTCCCCATGGCTAACACGATAGGATGCAACATTGCGAATATGGTCAGCAGTAATCCTTAGTTGTCATGCCGGTTTCCCCAGACCCTGAATGTTGGTGGCATGGTTCATGTCATGTTCCACCCCACTGTGTCAAGGTGGAATCTCGACACTCCTTGTACTAACCCTTAGTACACCCCCGCACATCAGATAGACCGAGCTGTGTAACAGTGTCTCTCGGGGCTCCCGCGATCTGAGCGCTAGAGTATGTGCTTGGGTCTCTTCTCTACAGGTTGCGTGCAGCTTGACCCTCATCCCCATGGGGAACGAGTAGTCTCCCAGACATTGCTTTTCATGCCGAACATAGTTGGGAGCTAGCATCTCCTACCCCCTGATTGTTGAACCCTCGTAGGACCTTTGGCCCGAGGCTCCTCTCTCGGAACCGCGCACGGTGATGTTATGTTATTACGTCCTCACCTACATCAAGTATGCTTTATTGCATCATGCGTGTTCCTATTGGTCCAAACCTTAAGACCTTAAACTGTGTGACGGTCCAAACCATATGACCATAAACTATGTTGTCGGTCCAAACCATCCGACCATAAACTATGTTGTTGGTCCAAACCAAAGGAACATAAACTGTGTTGTTGGTCCAAACCATACGACCTTAAACTTTATTGTTGGTCCAAAACATAAGTCCTTAAATTGTGTGACGGTCCAAACCATACGACCTTAAACTGTGTGATGGTCCAAACCATACTACCTTAAACTGTGTGACGGTCAAAACCATACGACCTTAAACTGTGTTGTTGTCCCAAACCATACGACCTTAAACTGTGTTGTTGGTCTAAACCTTACGACCTTAAACTGTAATGATATCGTCCCGGCTATGCGTTGTTAGGACTCGACCACTCTATAACTACGTCTGGCATGATTCTCATCCTTATGAGATACGTAGGAGCACCCGGGTCACTTCCCCGCGGGCCCAGCCTACCTTCTTGTTCGGTCCCTCGACTCGAGCATTTCCCCAAAGAGCACATGGTATGTAGGGATTAGGTCCTCATTCACGTCGGGTTTTTTAACCTCCTTTCCATGTGTCCATTTATACCCTTACCCATTCGTGGTCCAAGCTCTAAGACCTTAAACTGAGACGCTTTTAAGAACTACATATGGCTTGATTCTCATCCTTATGAGATACTTAGGAGCGCCGGGGGCACTTCCCCACGGGCCCAGCCTACCTTCGTGTTCGGTCCCTCGACTCGAGGATTTCCCCAGAGAGCACATGGTATGTAGGGCATAGGTCCTCATTCACGTCGGGTTTTGTAACCACCTTTCCATGTGTCCATTTCTCAACTTACCCATTCATGGTCCAAGCTATATGACCTTAAACTAAGACGCTTCCAAGAACTACGTATGGATTGATTCTCATCCTTATGAGATACATAAGAGCACCCAGCGCACTTCCCCGCGGGCCCAACCTACTTTCATTTTCGGTCCCTTTAACTAAAACCTCTCCTAAGGGGGGTGTGCGGTGATATGGTATTATGCACTCATTCACGTCGTGTTGTTCATCACGCCGTACACACCCCATATTCCCATTCACGCCAGGTGTTTGAGTTACTCCACCATCTGCCTCTTACGTTTCCTTTTGTCCTTTGGTCTGAGTTCTATGAACTAAAACTAAGATCATTTTTTTGACTTTTTACAACTCACTCTCTCTTTTGGTATTACATAATGTAGTGTGGGATTATGTCCTCATTTACGCCGGTTACTCGCTGTTCCGTTCTTATCCCCAGATGAGATGTGTTCCCAGTCCCACATGACGTTAAACTGTATTTCGTCCAACATGATGTTAAACTGTGTTTCAAGAACTATGTGTGGCTTTATTATCATCCTAATGAGATACGTAGGACCTCCCAAACATTTCGTTTTGGGTCCAGCCTCAGGGATTACTGAACCCCGTCCTTCCTTATTGTCGGCCCCTCGGCCCGACATCATGGGAAGTGGTGTAATCGGGACATCTACCCCGAGAAGGTTCGGGATGCCCCATGATAATAATGGGAAGCGTCAGTTCTCTCACCAAAGAGGTCCTACCTGGAAATTGGGAAGACCCATGATCAGGTCAGTATGTCTGCCTAATGCGCCTTCACCATGGTGGTGCAATTTCGGGAGTGTTGGACTCTAATCGAACAAGCCAACACTCCACCTTCCACGCTTTGTGTCCCCCCTATTTCGGATCCTTGTTTCCTTTCATGTTTGACGGGACCCCCTAACAGTATGGATACTCGACCAATGGTCGGCCTACTATAATGGGCCAACATTCTAGAGGACTAGTCATGTTTGACGGGACCCCCTAACAGTATGGATGAAAGACCTATGGTTTGCCTACTGTCCTGGGCCAACGTTCCGGAAAACTGACCGACGATTTTTGAGTTAGGCCATGTATTGCGAACATTGTCAGCGGTCAGCCCTCGTTTATTGTCCCCATTCCAGGCCAACATGATATGGATGTTGTGTTTCCACCACAGTTGATAGTTATCCTCCATAATTGTGCCCCATTGTGTTCCGAATTTGGGCAGCGTGATTCACCCTTCCTCTCCATCCCCCTATGTTCGAATGGATTTCAATGCCCCCGGCATCGCCCCGCTCGTGTGTTAGAGCATATTGAGAAGTCGACACATCAATCGGCCCAAGGTGTCATCTGAAGTCCAGGCCCAATTTCGGATGCCTGAAGCTTGGTCAATGCCCCACAGTTGGACGAGATGATGACATGAGCATCCTCTACTTCTCGCGTTGGGCACGACCCACAGGATCCTAGGGATGAGTTGTTATTCATTTTGAAACTATGGTTGAACGCATTAAACCAAGGGTACAAATGAATGGATTTGGCCATATATTGGATTGAGAAGATGATCAGTAAAAGCAGAAACTTCATGAGATGGAAAAAAGAAAGCCCTTAGGGATCATTGTGCTGAAACGATCTTTCCAGCTCTACTATCCTTTGGTTGGTAGCCTCAAGGATCACTTCTCGCACTTTGAAGACTCTCTCCTCATTGGCCACCACAGATCGCATCTCGCCAGCCCTATCTTGTGCCTCCGCCCTCTCAGTTCGATGTACGGTCATCTGGTGACTCGCCTCAACCAGTTGTTCCTGCACGTCAGCCAGCTAGGCCGTCAGTTGCTCCACAAGCTCAGAGCATGTTGCGATTAAGGCCTCTTTCTCTACCGCCGGCCCTTCGAGGTGACAAACTTCTTGCTCCGCCCTCAGCAGTGCTTGAGTGCTTGCCGATCCTTCCTGGCACTGGGAAATGTCATCGCGCCAGCTGCTCTCGCGTATCTTCTCGGCCATGTAATCACAGACAGTCAGATGAAGGCGTTGAGCGTTAGCCCCTCCGGCACACAGGAAGCGCAGCCAGTTCTGAAATGATCTAATCCGCCTTAGCCAATCCAACTGGGGCTGTCTGAGGAAGTGTTGGATACACTTCAAGCCCTTGCGTCGTGTCATCCGGCACTCCTAGGCTACCTCTGAGTCTGATTCATCTATCTCCTCGGGGTCAGCGATCCGGTATATGGGGAAGGTAGCCAGTAGATCGATAGCAGGATCCGCCACAGGGACGCCTTCGTGAGGAATAGAATCCTCGACGTCTGGGCGACCGTCTTCTCTCGCCCCAGCAGCAATGATCCCTCCACCAGCTTCTGACCTCGTCTCAGGGACAGTGATGCTGATTTCCACTGCCCCATGTTCATCAATTGTCGGGGTCGACTCAGTGCCGGGAGAATGTTCTGAACGAGGTGGTATGCTCGTCGCTGGTCCACTCGCGGACGGCCCAGGATCCGCAGCCTGGCGTGCCTCCAGTGTTGAGATCACTACACAAGTCATACGCTGGTCAGACTGGATCTTTTTCAACCATGCGCCAGTAGTGAAGCGTGAGATTTACAGGTATCCAAAGCGTTGTTCCACAGTGTTTCAGCTTCTGCAGGAGCCGCCGTAATGGGAGACCCCACCGCGCTTGTTAATTCAATGATGGGTGTCAGATCCCCGTCATGTCCCACCGGTTCCTCTCCTCCCTCCTCTGGTGGGGACTCTCGTCCAATGCTCAACTGCTCCTGAGTAGGATGGGGAAGTGAGATAGAAGTTGGAAAGAAGAATGGACAAATAAGGGAAATGAATGAAGACAGAGACAAACCTCTATAATCTCGGTTATGTCGAAATCAGATCCGTCAATCTCACCGCTCTCTTGGAGACTCCCTTGGTAGGTCTCCCCTTGAGAACCCTCACCTTCAGTCTCTTCTTCTTCATCTTCTCCCTCGCCTTCGTCCTCTCTGGTTTCCTCCCCCCCCCCCCCCCCCTCTGACTCCTCATCACTGTCGCCTACTCCTGGAGGCATCACTTCTGGATCATGCTCCTAGCCGAGCATCACATTCACTAGGAAAGGTGGCTCTGCACGTCGCCCCCTTTGGCGTGCATATGCTTCCATGTCTGTTAGGTAAGCATGCCGCCAATGGAAGTTTACTTGGTCGGTAATTCGAACGAGCCCGACCTCTAGTAGTTGGATCCCCTTTTGCATTATCTTCTGCCAAATGGATTCAATTCTCAGTGATTTCCGCATGGCCATCCAAGCCGACAACAGTGTCGGGAGAATTGCGTCTTGTGAAGGTTCGAGCAGGTATCTTATCTGCTTCCCGAGTAGTTCCCTGGCCACCTCATGTGACCCTCTTGTGGGTAACGAGGACGTGGCCGCACCATGTGATGTTCCTGCTGCCGAAGTCCTGGCCTGCATAGGCCTCGCTGCCTAACGCGCCCTTGGTTCCCCCCTTCCAACGGCACCGTGCCTTCTTTCCCGTCACCGAGTTTCTACGCGAGTAAGCTCGAGTTGCCAGACGCGCTTGTGTAATATCCCCTCAGGGTACGCAATGGTCCAATGTTCGGCGTATTCGGTTGCTTGGCCAGCATCGACCCCGACGGGGGGACGATTGACGACATCGCCAGAGCCAAAGGTGGTAAACATCAACCACATATGGCGCATGATGCATGGATTCTTCTCCTGCCAGACATTCGTGAATACCTTCTTCGGCATTCGTTGGAGGCACCCGAACTGCTTAGCAAATCGGGATGGTACGTAAGGCTCACGGATCACCTTCTTGTCGATCCGAGCCACTGGAACCCCTCCCCGAATGCTCTGGAAGTATTCCTGCTATTCCATAGAGCCTCGACCGTTGTCCACTAACTGGCCAACTGGGGTGGGGAACAGGTTTAAGTTGAAGTTGGCATGGTTTCCGATGTGGATCCTCACGCCCTGCTCATTGAGCATCATCGGCGCCACCCCTATGATGTTTAGCAAGGACGACCGCAGACCGTTGCCCAGAGGACGGACGACATTTTGGGAAAGTGTACCCGCCGAGATGAGCCGCCAACCAGCCATGGAAGATATGGAAGTGACCACATACTCTCTGAGGCGACCCCCCTTGTGAGATGCACCCCAGGATGGAATACAGCTTGGCCAGTACGGGGACGCCCAAGTTTAACTGTTATTTGGAGGCCATGGAGCCCGCCATCACCAATGTTGCTGGGAAGATGCCCATCATCGCGTCCCACACCGGGAGGAGCCACCCGCTCAAAAATGAGGCAAGGAACCCAACATACTGGACGTTCGGGTTCCGGGCCTCAATGACGCGGTCGCCCCAGGATTGGTATTTCCCCACCTCTAGGGTCCTCCAGTATGACCCATCCCTATTCCTCTGAGTCGCGGTTGGGCACATTGTTTCCTGTCCCGGTATCATGAAGGCCATATCCTTTTCGAGGAACAGGCGGATCCAGCCCTTGAAGGCAACTTATTCAGGAGGTCCTTGACCCCCATCCTCTCTTTGGCCAGCTCCAATAGGTGCCACGTCAACATAGGCATCTGCGACCTGTATCCCCAGGTGCTCTTTGGAGGAACGAACGCATCGTATTGGTAACCCTCCAGTGGGATACCTCCAATGCAGTGAACATCCCAGAGACATATGCCGACTTCCCCATGATGAAGGTGGAATGTGTTGGTGTCAGGAGAGCACTGGGTGAATAGCTCCTGTCTGAGTTCAGGCTAGTGGTGGAAGTGGAACTGCGATGTCCATACCGCCTTGAACATGCCGATATACCGCAGTTCGTCCCTGAACTGGTCACAGGTATGGTGGACCCAGAACACCCAGGCCCATTCACTTGTGAAGTTTCCGTCCGACCGCAGGTCCCAATCCTTCAGCCCGCCCTTCGTATCATTCATGACATTTTGACAGAACGTGCTCGCACAGAGGGCCGGAGAATCCTCTTCCACAGGCTCGTCCCCGGTAATGGTCCCAGTCCTCAGGATCATGACATATACGTCTTTATGTCTTGTTTCCCTGGCAGGATGGCCGTTTTGGTGATGTTGTAGCGAGAAATTTCCTCCTCCCGAGTCACCCAAGACCACGGTGTGTCCACCTCGAAGCCCGGTAGTGGAACCTCCTCCAGGATGCCAAAATTCTAGAGCGGGAGGTTTTCAGGCAAGGGATACGTCTTCTGAGATGGAGTCAACCGATTGAACAAGGTCAGATTGATGGAGACGATCACCTTGGCGCCATAAACCTCCTCATTCGCTGCCATTTCTGTCCAACAGGTAGCGGCTTCCCCCTCATCAACTCGGTTTGTAGCCATCTCAAATATTTTGGGAGTTGGGAAAAATCATGATGCAGTGCGCGGAATCAGAAAGTTTTTCATGAAATCTGAATGAGTTGCATGAAATCCTGGAGATGAGCATGCAATCGTCATGCGAAGTGCGAAAGATCACGAACAGGCGCGAAAGCACGACCGAATTTCGGATGGAAATCCGTGCTGCCAGAGAATTTTTACGCATAGCCGTGGATTCGATTTCGCGCACGAGAGTGATGATATTATCTTGCGGAAAAAGAAGAAGTACGTATCTGGGACCCAGGGCCCCTTTTTATAGGAGAGGCCGGGGTTCCGTGCCGTGCGAAAAGAGGAATCCGCGTGCATCCGTTGTTTTGCGCACCCCGTCGGATTTTTGCGCACAACTTGACCAGGAGACTCAGCGCTTCGATGTTTCGGCATTTCCCTTTGAATCTGATCATTGCGACCTCTCGCCGATCGAATTCCAAGGGGGGGCATTTGTTGTCGCCGAAAAAAGTCCGTAACTCTCAGAGGATGTTTCGAAATGACGAAGTGAAGTCATATTCCGAATCAGAGCCCCGATCCGGAGGCTGGGGATGTGGTGCATGAAATAAAGGAGGATCCGCGCAAAAAATTGGTCTTCATGCGTAGTATCCCCGGGATTCACGGAATTGAGCTGATGAGGTGTGAAATCTTTGTGTGCCCCGGTTCTGCACAATGAGTTCTTGCGCACCGACTGCGCTCGGCGCGAAAGATTTCACGCGCCACCTGGATTCCGCGCCGGACGTCGCCTATAAATAGAAGGTGACCCCGAACGGTTTGGGGGTTGCGGAATTCGAAGAGACTCTCTTGCGCGCAATTAGGCTCCCCCCGCGCACAAGATGACTTCCAGGTAGTCCCTCATTTCGCGCATCCTTTCCCAAATGTTCGCCTTTGCGTGCAACTCCAATGGCCTAAGTGAATTTCCCCCCTTCCACGGGTTCCAACCATGCGCACAATCCATGTCTCGTGCGCACAATACCCTGCTATGCGCGCAATACCGTGCACATAATTTCCTCTCCACGTGCAATTCCCTTTCTCCTATTTCGCGATTTCTCGGTGTTTTGTGCGCAAACCCACTTTGTTTGCGCGCAAAGCCCAGGACCCCTCACCTTGATGCCCCTTGGCGGCCCCCCTACACTGGCACCTAATGTCTCCCCTGGCGGGCATGCGCGCCATGCGTGTTTTTCCCGTATGGCCTTCCAAGCTCATGCAAAGTAACCTCATGGTCCCTTGGGTCGTATTTCCCGTTGCGTTTCTTTGCCTTATGCTTCTCCGCATAGGCACTCTAACGACTATTGCTTCTTCGCATAGCCACGCTAACGTGGACCCCCCAGTGGTTTGCCCTGCGGCCCCCCTTCACTATGGCCTTGCTGATGCCTTCCCTCCCACAAGGGGTAGAGGGCGTTGGGCATATAAACCCTAGGGGTTTGGAGCGAACCCACATCGTCCAAGCTGCAGGACGTTAAACTGCTAAGAACCTCATCCTTAACACATGATGTTAAAGTATGGTCTGAACCCGTGCTTCGCACGTAGGGTCCCCCCAGCTCGGATATTTTTTACGCCTCTCGTCTCCACGGGAATGGACTCTTCCTCACATGGAACAAGATCCTCATTGTCGGAGTGGCGTTTGTCCGCAGGGGAAGGGCTGCCTCAGAGCGTAAGCCCATAGAATCTCAAATGGATGATTGCACCCATGCATCTCCGTACTACCCCCTGCCAAGGCCAGTGGAGTCCTTTTCCCACTGTGCATTGTTGCACCACAGGCCTCCACCCTGGAGTAAGCCCCGGAACCAAGGGCTGTTAACCACGCTTAAGCCCCTGTTTTCTCTTTGGGATTCTCAACGCGTAAGCCCCATTCCACTTCTCACGGACGCACCTTTTTGCGATGTGATCCTCTGGTCCCTGCTGCCTCTTGTATCTCACACTGAGCATGACTCACGTGGACTTAGAGTACGCATCGAACATGGCACCACCATGGGACGCCTCAGAGCGTAAGCCCCATCCCAGTGAACTACAGGGACTTTGATCTGTGTTAATGCATGATACGTAGGAAGCCTCCACGAGGTTCAAGCCCACCACCTGGTCATCCCGACCTCTCCATGTCAGCTCCCTGACAACCATGGGCCGCCTGAGAGTGTATGCACCAAACCCCTCATCCCGCATGACGTCAAACTGTATCTCGTCTTGCATGACGTTAAACTATATCTCATCCCGCATGACGTTAAACTGTATCTCATCCCGCATGACGTTAAACTGTATCTCCTCCCGCATGACGTTACACTGTATCTCATCCCGCATGACGTTAAGCTGTATCTTGTCCTGCATGTCGTTAAACTGTATCTCGTCCCGCATGACATTAAACTGTATCTCGTCCCGTATGACGTTAAACTGTATCCCGTCTCCGCAAGATGTTAAACTCGCGATATACCCCGTGTTAAACATGGGAAGCTGAGGAAAACCTCAGATGGTACACATTCCCCATGTTTGATGTGGGATGCCTCGGGCTTCCGCGCCCTCGAGAATCCCTGTGAGGAGGGACCAAAGACAGACATGCCAACGACACTCCAACGTGACCATTCTCCTTACTGATGGTTGCTGCCCCAACAAGACCCCTTGGAGGGTCTTGATGGAAGCAGCATAATTAACTAGTGTCCATGTAGATATGGCACCGGGAATGAGTTTCACTAACCCGACTTAAATCTATAAGGGAGACCCGGACTAGGTGATGAGCTCTGAGGGGGAATCCATGGAAGGAAGAACCGACAACCCATCATCCTGGTTTCGATCAAGGAGCAGACTTCCTTGAACAAGGAACGGATGTCTCCCACCTTTGGATAGCGGGAATGCGGGGTAAAAACAGTGCGTCCTCCCTACAGACGGATGCACGCACCCCGATGAAAGAATCAGAGCAAGAGAAACTGACTTATTTTATGTCAAACCATGGGTACAAACCATGTTTTGGACCCAACCATGGTCTCATAGTTCTAATATGATCAACATTTTAAGAATGATAATTTTTTATTATTATGTTACATGCACGAAATATATAATTTTTTTTAATATTTTTATTAAATTGATTTTGAGCACACTGGTCCTCGTAAACACACACTATCTCATCACCTATATATAGAAATATATTGGGAAATATTTCAATGAATTATAATGAAAAAATGGGTCTCCACAGAATTCCCTCCTTCCATATTTTCATCCTTGAAAAACAAACTCAGAAAACAACTTGGGTTACTGAGCGCGCTTCTTGCTCTCCTGCTCTCAGGAATTATCGTATACATTTTTGAGTTGTCAAAACTAATGTACCAAAGGGTTGGTCAATCAAAGAATGGTATGTACCTATCTGTCCTCGATCTCCAATAGGTGCTCTAGAAAGGCGACTACATCCTTGATGTCCATCTTGCACCAGTTGATGATATGTGTAGGGTGATGCACATATCTCCTCGGCTACAACATGTGGATGGAATCTTTCACCAACTCTAATAGTTGGGGTAGGGAGTGGATGTTGGTAAACTCACCATCCCTCTACAAAATCTCAAATGGCCTGACGAACCATGGGGATAGCATGCCTCCCATGATGAACCCTAGAATTCCTCATCGTGTTGATACTCTTAGGAAAACATATTCCCCCTACTCAAACCCCATGCGTCGATGATAGCGATATGTGAAGGATATATGTCTTCTCTGTATTTCTCTCATCCAGTTAACGATGATCATCACTTTTTCTATTGTCGGCTGAACCAAATCTGGGACCACCAAAGAAAACATTGCAATCTCTATCCAACATAAGGGTGACTTGTAGGGTCTACCATATAATTCCTCAAAATGTGTCATGCAAATGATACTGTTTTAGTTGTTGTGGTACACAAACTATACTAATAGAATGAGATCCTCCTGCATCGTTACATGAGCCACTATTCTCCCTTTGAACATGATGATTTGATTCCCTCTGTCATAATATCCATCTAGTGTGTCATCTATATTTATCTTATCCTGTAATAACGTATAGTTGATCTCTCATAGCTGAGACTCTATGTCACGCTCCAGGAGTGAAAGAGTCAAATCCATCGATGGAAGAAACATTTTAAAATCCTACCCTTCTAGGGTAATCCACAGTGAAGCTCACTACTCCAAATCGTCTTTGACTTGGAAATCCTGGGACTTCTTGCCAATGGGATCTGCTACAATGTTTCCCTTCCCTAGAGTACAAAGTATCTCAATGTCGTAATCTTGTAGGAACATCAACTAGTATCACTATCTTAGGTTGTGGTCTCTTTCTAAAGTTCGTACTCAATCATTCATTCTCTAAACTATTTCAGTTTTGGGGAAAATAGAATCATTGTGGTGGAGGGTGATATATAAATATTTCTATCAATAAGCATTTTCTGAAACCACTAACATGCATCTTGCATTTCAAATCTATTATTAATTTATTTCATCTATGAATAAATAAATACATAGATGTAGGAACTATCTTTTTTGATGATTTATGATCTACCATAATGTCCCATGCGAATTTTCATAATTTCATTTGGGAGGATCCAAGGGTAGAATACCTCTCTCGGTGATCCACACATGCTTCAATGGTATCCAAGCAGTGTCACTCATTCTTTGGGTGCTAGCATAGTGATTCGAATGAATTACACAATGGACAATCATCTACTTATAGAGATGGGATTTTGGATAAAAAATTTAATTGTGTAACAACCATTAAATATAACTATAACCAATAATGAAATCTCATTAAACATAATAATAATAAAAATATTATTATTATTATAATTTTGTGGTGAAACAACTTTCTCAAAATTGATAAATAATAATTAGTGACTGATAAATAATTATTTAATAACGAGACACCACATTAGTCCATTTGAACTCCACATTCATGTATTGAACACCTGAATATATATTTTATTCGCATAAATAATTATTATATTCACAAACTAGTAAATAAATATTTATTAAGAATTCAATAAAATAAATATATATATTTTATTCACAATCAGGGGAATAAATATTTATTTAATTTACAAGATCAAAGTAGCATAAATAAAATAAAATATCATGGTTGATAATAATATTTACTCCATTAATTAAATTCAAATATAATTTAATCAAGATCAATAGAAACACTTAGTTTGTTACCCTCTAGTATTCTTTCAAAATAGAAATCGTTAGTATTTTTTTAGTGCATGATTACTATCTAGTAATGGGTCAAAGAACCCAAGATAAAAAACTTAATGTTGCAACAATAAAAAACACATATGCACGCTCTCCATGTTATATAATTACTCAATCATAATATCTAATCAAGTTGGTTTCATGATGATTACATAAATATATATGATCGATACATATTTTATTGACTATATAAAATAAACTCATCATTACACCATGGCCATTAATGTTAGGTATAATGTTATATTTTAATCAATGGTTCAAGATATCAACTTAAAAAAAGATTTTTGGGACAAATAATTCATTGAATTATCCATTCATATCATGTGATTCATGATGCACCAAACATACTCTAATTTCCTTCAATATATGGAATCAATGTTTTCATCAATAGATATAAGTTCTCAAGTCTTGGCAGGAATTAATGATATTCTTAAAGTCAATGGAACTTTACACACACTCTCAATTAAGACTATTTCATGAAAATAAATCTTTCATAATTCATACTGGTGGGTCTATTTTCATAATCTCTCATTTTGGGAATTACCAAGTGTGATCTTCATGAGTAGAGGTCACATATACTTAAAAGTACTCACACTTAAATGTCTTTATATTATGTTTCCCATCATAGTATGTCATCCTAACAAAGAACTATGTTTAGAATATTCTCATAGCACATCAAGGTTCTCATCATAGTGGGGAACTACAATGACCCAATCAATGAGTCAAATAATCTATAAAATGATCACATTAAATTCATGAAAAATATTGAATAATATTTAATAAGATGTTTAGTTTAATATATAATAATTAAAATATTCATGTCATCATATTTAAAAAATTGGTACATTGACACCAACACTAACAAACTCCAAAAATTACTAGAGAAAACTACATTGAACTATTTTTCTATAAGACCTCACGTGATAATAATATTTCTGATGAGTCAAGGATTTAGTCATGGGGTCCTCCATGTTTCCTCCATGGAAATATTTCTCAATTCAACCTACAAACTATGAGAAAAATCTCTCAAGATATGATACATACGAATTATGTTCTTCATATGTCGATGTGACCTTGGCACTTTTGGGAGAGTATCCGTTGTAGTATTATCAAAATAGAGTGTGATGGGATCATTAATTTCAGGCACCACATCAATATATTGTAAGAAATGTTTCACCCAAACTACTTCTTTAGATTCATTACATGACACAATTTACTCAAACATTTATTTAGAATCTGCAGCCACATCATTCTTTGAGAACATCCATCTCACAACACCTCCATTCAAAGTGAATATTTATCTCGTTCATAACATCATGTCATCTGGATTAGTTTGGGAACCAGAATCTGCATATCCAACGATTCTTAGATTATTATATCCTTAATAAACTAATAACATATACATAGTATGATTATGATACTTAAGGATAAACATGAATACCATACAATGGTGTTTGACTTGATTATCTTGATATCTTCCTACAACACTTAATGTGTAGGGGATATCAAGCCCAGTGCCTAACATAACATAATTGAATGACCCAATAACTGATGTGTACAGAATCATTTCCATACTTTTTTATTCCTCGTGCTTCAGCGGAATTTTTTTGTGGAAATATGAATTCTATCTGACAATGGAAACAATCCCCTCTTATATTGTTCCACATTAAAACTTTTATATATCATTTCAGGGTATGTACTTTGACTTAGCCTTAAAAACCTCTTTGATCTATCTTGGTGGATCTGGATCAAAATAATATATTCTTCCTCAGCAAAGTATTTCGTGGAAAATAATTTATTCAACCACATCATAACAGACAGTAAGACTTGTATTTCATTTCTAATAAGTAATATGTTATAAACATATACTATTATGAAAAAAACATCACTCCCACTAAACTGTTTGGGGAAAAAGTCTCACATTTATTCTTTAAAAACCAAATTTCATTATAGGTTCATTAGAACGAGTGGTCCATGACCAGTAGGCTCTCTTTTAATTATAAAATACTTTTTTCAACTTACATATCTTATTATCATCCTTTGGGGTCATAAAATCTTCAGTTTGTCTCATGTAGACATCTTCATAAGGTTATCTTTATGGAATTATATTTTGATATCTAATTCCTAAATCTAATATTCATGTTAAGGTGCAATGGAATGAATAGATTTAATTCATTTCAAAATTGAAACTGGTAGAAAGGTTTAGCATATTCAATTCCTTGACATTTAATAGACCCTTTTGCAACCTATTTCACTATATTGGTACTAACGTGTCCTACCATATCAAACATATTCTTGAATATCCATTTTCATCCAATAGGATTTTCATCAATTGGAGGATCTACAAAATTCCAAATTTGAATTATTACATTGAATGCTTTTTAAAATTAATATATTCTTTCCACATAGAAACATTTTCTCCACATACAACATCCTTATAAGATAGAAGAATATTATAATCAAATTATAATGATTCACCAAACTAGGTAACACAAAATATATACCATTCTAGTTCTATAAAATCATTTGTACTCATATGAAATATTTGTGTCCCTATAATAGAATCTTCCTCCATGGACCATTGAGGAATCTAATACTATAAAACTCTTGTGTGCCTTGATCCTCTACTTCATCAATGTTTATCTATCTCCCACTATCTCTTTTAGAGATGTTCTCCCTCTCATGGAATACAAAATTTCCTTCCACTATAACAATTATTCTAGGGGTTTTTATAGGTAATATCCTCTGATTTACATGGGGAATCCTATAAAGGTACTCTTTCTTCTTTGGGGTGCGATTTTGTTACCTAAAGAGGCCTCAAAAAATGCTTCGCTTGCCTACACATTAAAATTCAATTACATGGTTTTTCATCAACTCTAAAATTTGTATCTAATACCATTTCTCGATATAGTTAGTATATGGTTTTGTATTGTTCAACATATTGTAATAAATATCCCCAAAATTATATTGGAAGACTCATATGACTCATCATTGATCTCTCCATGTCATACAAGGTGTGGTTCCTCCTTTCTCGTACAACATTCTTCTTAGGTGTGCGAGGAGGAGTGAGATGGGATAGGATACAAACTCTCATAAGAAATCAATGAAGAATTGAATATGATATTCTTAGTCATTTTTTGAGAGGAGTTTCATAATCTTCCCACCATTATGGTTCTAAACTAAATTCTTTTATACCCTGAATTTATCAAAATAATATAACTTATACCTCATTAAGTAAATATATCCATATCTACGAAAGTCGTGAGTAAAAGTTTTGAAGAATTAGCACCCACCCCTTTCTTCAATAGGAAATCATCCACACACATATGTATTAAATAATTCAAGAAGATACTGACCCCCTTTACCTTTCCCACTAAATAGGGATTTGCTCATTTTTTATTTGGCAACATGTGTGACATACGACAAGTGGTTTTAGTTTGAATGAATCAAAATATAAATCCTAATTAAATTTTTTCATGAATTTTTCATTTACATGGCCCAGTCAGTGATTCCAATGTTGGGTGTAGTATGATTCATGTGAAGAAATATTTTTATCAGTTACCATTACAAGGTTCATGTAATACAACATGTAGAGATCATAATGTAATGTTTCTTTTCCATAACAATGATATCATTTTAAAATAAGAAAAATTTATTTCCAAATTTGAAAATGAATCCATATGTATATTGTTTGGATACATAAATAATGTATTGGGTGATGGAAGGAACATAATAAAAACCCTCTAAAACTATGATCTTTCTAGTCAGTAATGTGATGTTGTAGTCCCCAATAAATAGAACAAAAAATTTATCTTCATTGGTTTCTCATAGAAAAACAACACCTCTATCCATTTTTTAAATCAGCATGGTTCCTGTATTTTAATACATATGGGATCACCAAATGATGTATCTAATACCAAATTTTTTTAATAGATAAATTGCACTTGATAACAAATGAACTTGATGCTTCCCTTGCTTATTTATCTAGGGGATTTTTTTTATTTTTTGTCCTTTCTTACCACATGAGAAATAAGTATCATCATATTACTTTTATTCCTCTTTGATGTTCTTCTTCTTGGAAGGGCATGAAGAAGATTTCGGATTAAACTTATTTTCTTTCCCTTCTTATATTTTCAACTTAAGTACATAAGGATTTTCACGCTTCAAATATTTATATACTCAGTGAAGGAAGATAAGGATATCTAGAATTTTATTCTCAATGTTTTTAATTTAATATTAATCACAAAATTAGTGAATCATCGAGGGAGTGAATCCAGAATGAGATTAGTTCCTAGTTCATCAGGTAGTTTAAACCCTAAAATCTACATGCTTTCAATATAGCCAATTAGAGTTACTATTTGAGGCATAGTTGGGGATCCCTCTCCAAGATTACTCTGAAAGAGAACCTATGAAATCTAAAATCATTCCTTTCTAAGCCTTTCCTGGTACGGACCAGGGATGTAATCAATCATGTTATACATATCCATGTTTTCATGGGACTTCATGAGTTAACATGACATAAATGTAAGCACCAAGAATTGAATGTAATCCATTTCAATCATATGTTTTTAGGCAATGAACACTTCGTCACTCACATCATGACAAAGCTGATCAGGCATTGGGGATTCTATCATGTAATATTTTTGTACATATCCTAGAACAACCCAAATTCGTATAAACCAATCCTAGATGTTACTGATAGTGATTAGATTGTCTTTATCCTATATTGGTTATAGAGATATTTCGAATTATAATCATTTAATTTTATTCTAAAGATAAAAGATAATATTATTATTACATTTCTTGATTACAATTTTTATGAGAATAAATAAATAAATTAATTTTCTCAAATCTACCACTTTTTTTCATGATCAATTATCCCTTAACATTGAACATTAGATGTTAATTTTTAGGAAATTATTTTTTAAAGGATATATATTCTCTTCCCCTAACCTCAAAAAAGGTTGTTCAATTTGTTTTGAAGGTATTTAGTCAGGTAGGTATTTTCCAAGTTTGAGCATGTATATCCTTAGTTCATTGTGTAGACTCCCCAATCCAGAAATCCTAACATGGATTTCCTCAACACATGCCTCCAATGTACACCATGTTTAGAAAGGGAAAATACTATTTATTTTAAATTGTTATGTCAAACATAACCCATCATAAGGATCCCCGTTATAATATTAAGTGTACCAAAATGGGTTGGTCAAACACATGGTCCTATTGGGTTTTGTTCCTAATCATGCAACGAAATGATTCGTTTGACTTAATATTAGATTGATGGATTTTATTTTTTCATGCATAAAATTTTATATTGTTTTTTCCTTTATATGTATTTTTAATATTTATGTGGGTTTTTACTTAATTAATTAACCTTGTTTTGGTAAAACATTTATGCATAATTAATTTTATTTAAATTCTAACTTTTCACATATATACACATTTATGTGATCATAGTCATGCATGAATAAATATAATTTATAACATTAGACAGAAAAAATAAATAATTAAATGAGCCAATAATGTTCCAATGTATATGTTGATTTAATTAGAGAATATTAAATGTGTAACATCCTAAGTAAATAAAGAATATTACATTTTCATATTTATTAATATTTGTGAATTAAATATTAATTATACTTTTAAGGGGACACTGTGTTCAATGGTGTACCTAACATTCAATAATGGGTTCTTCTGAAAATCACATGTTGCGCATAAGTTTGAGTCATACTGAAAAATTATAATATAATATTATGTTAAATGGTAGTTATCTCCTAGCCGTTGTATTTGGTGGGAATGAACATAACAAACTAGAATTTGACTATACAAGTTTGTTCAAATTCTTTACATTTATCCAATAAATTTTAGAGGATTAAAAATAAAATAGATACAATTTTAAGCATAAATACACAAATATTCATTAAAAGGGCGATTTACAGCCATTTGATGGATAACCCTTTTTAAATCTAGTTTTTTTCACTTTTATAGACAGTATTTGACAAAATAAAATTCTTCTTTAGAAATTAGACATAAATATTTACTTTGCGTAATTTTTTGGTATTTTTTTGATAATGTTAATTTTTTAATAAATACTGAAAAATAATGCATTTTAATTCAAAACAACCTTATTAAAAAATTTATTTATATAGTTAGATTTTTATTTTAACTAGTTTTAATGTTTAATTAAATTATATTTTTACTATTTAATCCAATTTTTGACAATTTAAGTAATTTATCTCTTAAATAGGACATAAACAATGGTCAATCTATGGATAGGTATTATTTCTTAAAAACCCGTTTTTTGATTTGGACAACATGAATTAATTTTAAATTAATTTCTGCCACTTCTTTGTTTTGAATTTAGAAAAATGGATTCCATATTAGGAATCAGAACTTCCACGTTATGCAAATACTTAACTTATATTTTTAGACATTATAAATATTTACTTCTTTAAATATTTTATTATCCCTGGTTAAAGGTTAAATATTGTAAATAATGGTGAAAAATAATATTATGATAATTTTAGATTACCCTTAAACATTTTTAACCATATTGGATGAGATTTTCCCGAACATGAGAATATTTTGGCCAATTTGGGGACCTCATGGACCACATGGGAGTGATAATGAAACATTATATTAATTAATTTAAAGTAATGAAAAAAGTAACCTAAACATATATCTTTTAGTAAAATAAAATTAGATGGGGTTATATAATTTATATATTTGACAATAAATATTAATTTTAATGATAAAAATATTTAGTACATCATTTAATTTTGTTTATAAATTTTAAATACTAAATAAATACACTTAATTATGACAAAATGGGGATGCAGTAATTGCTTCATTAATAAAGGATTCAAATAAATGATATTATAAATATTAAAATAATTTAATTTTGAACAAATTTATGATATCAATGAATTTTAGCGATAATAATGACGTTTTATCTTGGAATTAATGTAGTCCTTTCGAATGAATCAAGTTTTTATAATTTTTTTGAAGTCCTGATAAGTATATTTTGTAAGTTGACATAACTTAGTTTATAAATCAATAAATATTTTATTAAATTACACAATAGTCTTAAAAATAAATGATTCATCCAAATTACTTAAATAATGGTAAAAATGACATAAAGGATCCATTTTATGTGATATGTATTTTTACCGTAAATATATTAATCATATAGTTTTACTATTTAAGAGGACATGTAAAAAGTTGAATTAGTTTTCAAAGGGTTAAATAAATAAAATAAGGATAAAAAATATCCAACCCTATAAAATTATTATTGGACAATTTTATTTAGATTTATATATACATTATATTCAAATTAAATATGATTTTTACCTTTTGAAAAAGAAAAAAAATTTATAATAAAATAATACTTTTAATCTTTCTTAAAGAGGCCCCCTCCCTCTTGAAAAAGGACAGCACCTCTAACCAATTACTCACACATCTCAAGCACCATGGAATGTAAGAAATTCACTCCAAGAAGCTCCCAAAAACCCTCTCTTACTCACAGAAACAATCCCAAAGTAATAAGGAAATATAATAAATCCTTTTGGTACAATCGAAAGGGAGTTACCCGATTTGAAGGTAATGTCTTTTCTCAAGTATTTTTCATCTGTTTTCCTTCTCCAACCCCCTAAAATATATTTATTATTTTATTTTATAAAAAATATAGTATACTAAATAAAAAAATATGTTTTGATGAGAATTATTATAACTACACCTCCACACACCTCCATCTAATGGATACAGAAATACTATTTCTGTGTATGGCAAACTACTACCTCATGAAACAATGATTGTTTAATTACCTCATACCTCCTCTCATGGTGGACATTATGATGGAACATTATTTATATTTGATATATAATATACATATATTTTCTCTATTCTTCTGTATTTTTCATTTATACCATACCATTATGCTTTCCATAACGCGCAGATACAATAATTTCATTTGAGGAAATGCGGACTACCGCCCCCTCAAAGTGATATGACACTTTATTGCTATACATGGAACATATAATGGATGTAATTAATGAAATTGTGTAAAATATATAACATATATATTATTCATTATTTATAATATACATATGTACCATTTTTTTCCATTTAAAAATAAAAAAATGAATGTACCGTTCATGTGTACGTACACCTAACTGTCTCCATGAACATTTCATTTCATTTCTGATGTCCAAATGTTATGGTATATTTTAAATAAATATATTCTATATATATATGAGCGATAAGATATCTTAATCATTAATATCATTATTTATATAATTTACCTTTGACGGTATTGACAATTTATATTTATAACTTGTCCATTTTTTTACTCAAGTTTCGAACATTGAAAAAATGTCAGATATGAAATCAAATAATTAATAAATGTTATATCAAGGTAATAAAATATATAAAAGGAATAATAAACTTGAAAATTGTTTTGATGAATGTATAAATTAACTTAAGTTTATTATTCGGGAATAACAAGGAAGAAACGAGCCATGTTGGAAACAAGGTAAGGGGACTTCTTAACCCAATTTCCATTCTTTGGGTTAAACATCTACTTATTAATTATGTAATTAAATGAATATGAGTGAATGAAATATTATTTTTTACACATAATATATACTTATATTGGGTTTATTTATGTTTTTCCTACATAGTTATTACATTGAATTATCCTTAATGTAATGATATTTTCAATGTACAGGAACCTTTCACCCTCTTCTTTTAGTGAACGAATTATTTTATGTTATGTTTTTTCAATTTACATTATATTATGTTGGTATATGTTCTTATATATACTTATTGATGTGAATTGTATGTCCATGTGATGAGATAACCTTTTCTCTATCATCAAATTATTTTCTGAATTTTAATGTGATGCCGTTAGGATATCGAATTTTCGTAAGGGATTGTGTCTTAATCTCCATTAATTTGAGGCATATTTTGATAGTGTGCACTATTATTATCATCTACGTACTATATAATTACATTTGACTTATTATATCATGAATATCATTATTATCATGATATTATACGTTTCTTTTAATGTAACTATTAAATTATTTTTGTTCATGTATTTTCTATGTGGAAATAGACTCTTTAAATATAACATTTTTTGAATGGTTTAATGATTTAACAATCTAATTCATTCTAGTTAATTTAAATGTCTTCAATTTTTTTAAGGATTTAATTATATAGACATCAATGTTTTAAAATGTTAATACCATTAAATGATTCACTGTGGTATGAGACACTTTGACTGAAAAATATATTTATTAATTTTTTTAAATGGTTTTGAAAAAAGATTGGATATGTCAATATCATGAAACGTTTTATTGTGATTAGACTGTGTAAATGTTATATTTAATTTATTATTATTTTATTTTTTATGATTATGTTATGGTTCTTGGGCATTGTTTACGCATACGGGTGGTTCTGAGATGAACCTAGGGAGGGTGACTTCATGACAACTCTCCAATGAATTGTGTAACATGATAGAGGTTATCAATAATGTATCTCCTTAGAGATTTAGGGAATATATTGGGTTGGTAATTTCAAATGTAACTCCCTACGAATATGTGAAGGCTAAAACATAATTAATTTATGGATTCCATATGTTACCTTTTTGATTTATAATTTCCATGGGGTATTAGTGAATATTATGGTCTTGTGTGGTATGTTAATGATTGATAAGAATGATTTCATTTACATATACGTATTGATGGAATATGGTTTTCATTCCTTGTTTTATAACCCTTACTGATCTTTTTATGCTCATCCCAAGTTTTAAAATGTTTTTTACATGATTTTATGATGAATAGGGTCAATGATGGGATCATGGAAAAGGTATGTTTTCTAATACATGGAACTAGACATTTTTCTTTTTTATGAGTTTTTATTATCTAAAAAATGGAATCTATGAAGATGTGTCTACTTTTTAATTATTGAAACCTAATATACTAGTTATGGCTGAATTATCTAAATCTCTAAACCTAAAAATATCCTCAAAGTAAATTCATGACTTCACTTAAGATTATGTAATGTTTAAGGATGAGTCTTTATGGTTGGTTTTAGAGGTCTATTTAGATGAATTTATGGATTATTAGTTTTCGTTAGACACATGGTTCGTCTCTATGTCTACTACTTAAGTTGAATCCTTATTGTTTAACTTTTCTAGATCATGTAAAGTCTATTAAAAATCGAAGTAGGAGTAACTCAAACAAAATTTGTATCTCTTCTTGATGAATTTCTATCAATAATTATTGAAAATTCATGTCCATTCAATTCTGAAACATTTTCTAACATACAAATCACATTCAAGAAATTTTTTTGGCTTTCATAAATTTCCAGTATACATCGATATCAACATAGATCACTGGTTGTATTTAATAAAATCACATTTTCTCAATATTCTCATATTTTCAAGAAAGATAAATATTATCACCGAATATTCAAATATTTTACCTTATCAAAAGATTTTGAAGTGTATTATGATTTTGAAAATGCAGATAAATAAGGATACCACTGAACAACCAATTTATATTTTCTTTTAAAATTATAGTCATTCATCACATACTTATGGTATTTTAAAAGGACATTTGATTGAATTTTTCAACTCAAACTCAGTCTGACTATTTTATAAAAATCAGGTTTTATGAGATGCTTTGAAATTATATATCATGCATGATTTTTTTCCGAAACAATTTTTTAGTATACACACATACGAAGAATGTTGTATAATGTGTATTTGGATGTAGGAATAAAATAATTTTGAAGGATCTATAAATCATTTTTCCAATGCATGGACCTTGTACCTATATGAATGAGATGATAATGAAACCATATAGACTGCATGATCAAGGTATAATGTTCGTTTTATTAGTAATGGTTTTCTATTATCATATAGAGGTGAAAAATGACAATATATAAGATGTTGAGGTCATAATGTTTTGGAATGAAAATGATAGGTATAATAAATCCTTTGAGGTTAAATAATATTAGGGTTATTTTTGAGTTTTATAAAAAGGAGAACCCGTATGATGGGTGACAACCCGTCACATCCGGAAAGTCCATTAGAATCAAACCCACAAGTGGAGGAAGACAAGGGAGCATCACCTACCACTGGCCTCTGTAAAGTCCCTGGTTAGTAAGAGTTATTATTTTTAGTTAAATAGATTTATGGATTAAGAATAAGATGATTTTGGGAACTTATATTAACTTTAAAATAGATATCCGTAGTGTTGGAAAATTATTTGGTGATTAACTAATAAAAGTTTGTTTGAAATACATTCTCCCTTTTAGGAAGACTATAAAATTATGTAAAATAGAACACTATGGGATTTTTTTATTGAGTAATAGTTGATATTTTATTTTGGAACAATCTATGATTTTATTGTCGAAATATGCAGATTTTTTTTGTTTATAAAAATGATAAAGCTATCATAGAGAATATGTGATTAGGTTAATTACATTTCATTATGAGACATTAAATGTAACTGATGTTATTTGGAGAAAAACCTTAATATTTTTTGTAGAAGAAAATGTGACTCAACTCTTCTGAGTTATTGGTTTCAATTTTAGTTTGGATAATATTGAGGGTTTTAAAGGGCTATTTCTTATTAAATGGTCTTCATTGAACATTGTGTATTGTTTGATTTATTTTCGAGATTAAGAGAATTAGTTATTTTAATAAATGATTATCCTTTTTGGGGATTATCTGATCTCGTACTATCCATTTTTTGTTTTGGATGATGTCTAAAGAAAAGTGAAATATATAGTTCATTATTTTTTGGAATATGTGATGCTCTAGAAGTTTATTATAGAACTTTTTATGTAACAATGTCTGTTTTAATACTAATATTTTTGAAAAAATATGAGTTTGTGGTAGTAATTTAGTAAAGGATTAAAATCTACATGACTAGTAAGTGTGTTTCCTTATGTTTTTTGTTAAGATTATACATATTTACCTCAATATTATTAAAATTAACTCAAAACAAAAACATTTTCCGTTAACTTTTCCTAATGGGGAATTAATCACCATTTAACCCAACACATATTTGAGATTTTTTGGTGGTTAACGTTCTCCTAATCACGTTTTCTATCACTCTCTATCATAAATTGACACTTACTTTCTCATCCGTATCCATTTTTTCCAACATGGAATCACAGTATGATTATCTTGGGTGACCATTTTACATCACTTTATTTCGTTTATTGTGATAGTTTTATTGACTCTTTATCCGATCTGGGACTTTTAATAACATTTCCGAGACCAATTTTAAAATTTCAAGGATGCAATTCCCCAAAGGGGGGATGCGTGTAACATCCTAGGAAAATAAAGAATATTAAATATTTATATTTTTTAATATTTTTGAATTAATGATTAATATTTTTAATGGGGATGCTTAGTTCGATAGAGTACCTGACACGCAAGAATGGGTTTATTCGAAAATATCATGTTTCACATTAGGTTGAGTATACTAAAAAAACAATATAATATTATTTTAAGTATTAGTTAACGCTTAGCTACTGTATTATTGGGAATGAGTAGAACTAAGTATAATATGATTATACATGTTTATTAAATTTCATTACATTTATCTAATAAATTTTAGAGGCATTAAGTTAGAATGAATGCAATTTTAAAATAAATACTCAAATATTCTTTAAAAGGTCAATTTAACTCCTTTTGAAGGAGAACTGTTTTTAAATCTAGTTTTTATCATTTTTATATGTGATATTTGACAACATAAAATTCATATTTAGAATCGGGACATAAAAATTTATGTTTGGAAAATGTTTTGTTTATTTCTGATAATGTTGATTTTTTTATCCATTAGTAAAAAGTACTGCATTTTAATTCAAAATTTCCTTTTAATTTAATTTATATATATAGTTAGATTGTTATTTTAAGGTAATTTAATGTTTAATTGGATTATATTTTTACCACTTAATCCAATTTTGGTAATTGTAATCAATTTAACTCTTAAATTGGACATAATCAAAGGTCAATATTTTGATATGTATTATATCATAAAAACACATTATTGGTTTTGACCACAGGAATTAAATTTAAATTAATTTCTTCTAGTTTTTTGTTTTGAATTTGGAAAAATTGATTCAATAACTTGAATCAGGAGGTCAAAATTGTGTTAATAGTTAACATTTATTTTTAGACATTTTGAATATTTACTTCAGTAAATATTTTTTTACCATTGTTAAAGGGTACATCAGGTAATAAGGGTGAAAAATATTATTATTAAAATATTAAATTTACCTTATACTAGTCTTAACTCCAATGTATGAGATATTTATGATCATGGGCATCCTTGGGTCAATTTTCGGACCCCAACCAGTAATTCATTCTTTAATAAATGATTCAAATAAATGATATTATAAATATTAAAATAATTTTTTTAACATTTTATGCTATCCATGAATAGTAGGGATAGTAATGACATTTTATCATTTAATTAATGCACTTTTTTTGAAACAATAAAGTTGTTATAGATTTTTTTTAAGTCCTGATATGAATAGTTTGTATATCGACATAAATGAGTTTTTTAATCAATCAATATTTTATTGAATGATAAAATAGTCCTAACAATCTATGATTCAGAAAAATGACATAAATAATGTTCAAAATGACATAAATAATCCATTTTGAGTCATTTGGAAGCTTATTATAAATATATTAGCCATATAGTATTAATATATTAAAAGATATGGTAAACATTTAATAATTTAACAAAGGGTTAAATAAAAAAAGATAAGAATTAAAAAATATCAAAACCCAGTCCAATTAGATTTATATGTATTTATTTCAACATATATGTACCATATATTTGAATTAAATATGTTTTGGAAATTGCAGTGGAACTTCCACTGAAAATTGTAATGGAACTTCCACTGAAAATTCCGCTCGAACATCCATTAGAACCATTAAAGGATTTATAATTTAAATATATATATATTAATAAAATATATATATTCAATATATCTTATAAGTGAACTTATTATAATTTTTTTAAATATAGACATTTAATTTAAATTTTCATTCATGTATTGTATACATTATTAAATGGTAAATTATATTCATTTTATAAAATTTATTTTAAAACATGTAATAAATTTTTTATACAGTAGAATTTAATATAAATATATTTATTAGATTTTTTTATAAATATACTATGTATTTTTATAAATGTACACGTTTTTTATTGTGGAACTTCTACAAGAAAAAACATTGGAACTTGAACCGGAACAACCATACGGACATCCATCGGAACTCTTAATGAATTTATAATTTTTATTTATATATATTTCATAGAAAATATATCTTCAATATATGTTATAACATCAATTATTTTATGTTTTTCTAAATAAATACATATTTTTTCATTTTTATTCATGTATTATATAAAATTTAAAATTGTAATTTATATTATTATTTTAATTTTTTTTTCACCAAATGATATAAAAATATTATATATTATAATATTATATATTATAATTTATTTTTTATTTATATATTTTTTATTTTTATAAATATATGCATTTTTGTATTCTGCAACATCCACTTGATGTTTCACAGGAACTTCGAGTGGGAAATCCACTGGAACATTCATCGGATATTACAAAATTACTTCCATTGGAACTCTTAATGTATATATAATTATTATTTACATATAATTTGTAAAAATATATGTTTAATATATCATATAATTTCATATATTATATTTATTCTAAATATATACATTTTATTTATATTTTTATGCACATATTATATATATTTTTAAATGGGAAATTATATTATTTTTATAATATTTATTCTATAAAATTAAATAAATATTTTATATACTTTCATTTATTATATAAATATTTCCTAAAATTTAATTTTTATTCACATATTTTGTAGTTTTATAAATATATACTTTTTTCTATTATGCAACTTCCACTGGAACATCCACTCAAACTTCCACTAGATCATCCAGTGTAACTCTTCATGGATTTATAATTTTTATTTATAAATATTTTCTAAAAAAGTTTTTGATTATAAATTATAAGTGTGGTTTTTATGAATTTTTCTGGACATATAAATTTTATTTACATTATATTAATTTATTATTTATATTTCTAAATATTATATTTTATTATTTTTAAAAACAAATTAATAAAATTAATATATATTTTATATAATTAAATTTAATACCAATATATATATATATATATAATTATTATTAAAATATTCAATTGTTTTATTAATATATACTTTTTCTGCATTGTGCAACTTCCACATGAAATTCCATAGTATATTACACCAGATTTTTAGTGGGACTCTTAGTTGAATTATAATTTATATTTACACATATTTTGTGAAAAAAATATTTAATATAACTTATAATCTAGTTTATTATTATTTTCTCATAATATATACATTTAATTTACATTTCTGTTCAAGTATTATATATATTTTTATATGATAAATTATATTAATTTTCTAAAATTTAAGAATCAAATGACTTACATATCATATATAATTGAATTTAATATATATACATATATATACATATTAAGGTTTAATCTAAATTTTTCTTTTTTATTTTTATTTTATTGTACTTTATAAATTTAATTATAATAAAATATATTATATTTATTCCATTGAAAAATTACATCATAAAAATGTTTATATATTTATAAAATAATGATTTTCTCTTTATTTTTGAAAATTTTATTGTTTCAACATTATATTTTTATAAAACTTTTAAAGGGAATTATGTTTTGTTATATTTTTCTAAGTACGTATTATTAATTTAATTCATAAAAAAATTTATAAACATCAAAATATTAATTGTTGTTTAGTTATTGTTTATGAAACAAAAAATTTATATTTTTTAAAAGATACATATTTATAGGGGAATTATATTATTCAATGTTATTATTTTTTTATAAATTGATATGTTTTAATTTGTAATTTATATCAACATTTTCTAGATGTAATTTATGTTTGTTTTATTTATTTTTTATATCAGTGCTTTTTATATCAATTTTCTATATTTTTTTATTATTAATTTTTGTAATTTATATCATTTTTATAGCATTTTACATAAATATTATTTTTCATCATTAATATTTTTTATATGTTTAGTTGACAAGTTTTTTATATGTTTTTTAAATTGATGTAATTTTTTATGTTGTATTTGAATTGTATAGAATTAATAAAACAAGAGAGTAAAAATGGGTTTTTGTATATAATCAGACAGCCTGATTTTTTTAAAATTTTACATTCAGAAAATTTTAATTTTTTTTGAAAATGGAAAATCATATCAACTGTGTTGGATTTTCTTGTAAAACCTTGTAACTGGAGATGATGTTATGCACATGTCCCATCCCACAATGGTTAATCTCAAATTTTATCATTTTTTCCATTATTCCGTCATTTTTAATATCATTATAATAATAATGGAATGAAAATTAATAAAAAATGACCAGGTCCCCTCATTTCCCATGGTGGAAACACCTCAATTTATTTTTATTAAATATTCAAATTTTAAAACAATTTTCTATCATATCATATTTATTAATATAAAAATTGTTATTTGATAATAAACACCTTTATTTATTAATCTTATTTAATTCCATTAAATTATTTTCTCATTGTTTTACTTCTATTATATTAAATATATATTATTTAATTAATTACGCACATTTTATGCCACCATTATTAATTTTATTTAATATAATAATAGTAAAAAATCCACTATTAATTTTTATCATCTCATCACCATTATTATTATTGTTATTATTAATTATTATTATTAATCTACGTAGTGTTGACCTTATCCAAATGCCTCGTTAGAGATTTGAGTTTAACCACTATCATGTTCATGTTGATTATCCTCCTCCATGAGACCTCATTCACGGAATCCTATTTAAACAAATACCATCACAAAACACGTCATCGCCGAACGCCTACCGAGAAAACAAGGGTTATCGACCCAATCCTTAACCACCTCCAATCACAAACATGAATTTGAGATGATAATATGATCCATTAACCAAACACCATCCCAATTGTTTATCAATGAGCCCCCAAACTGTTGATATGCAAGTCACTCATGCCACTATAACGAATATGGGGGTTCAACCTCGTTCGAACCTTCCCCAACAAGTCGAATCATGACCTCAAGGTCCAACAATGATGAAAGTGAGGAACACTGGGGAAAATCACCCTGAACAATGTTTTAATGATCTAGCCCAACCATTCTATTCCAATCGATCACGAATGGAGATAACAGGGTTAGAAGACAATTGATAATATATTAATTTCAACATGCGGGAACATTATATTCCTATAGGGAGGGGCACAAATAGAAGAGAAAATATGAATATACTCAGACATTTATTCTAGAGGCATAAAACACAAAAAATGAGTCCTAAATCTATTTTGGATTGGTCATTAGTAAATAACACGGTCACACAACAATTAGAATAATATGAAGTTTTAACCATGCTTCGATTCCCCTAGATCCAGTGGTTTTTTTCATCATCAGAGGGATTATTCAAAGGGAAGAGGGGAGAGCTTCATCGACAGTGGGTCTATTATGAGAATAACCTATGAATTCTGAATTGATACTTATTTATAAACCAATATTAGATCAAAAAGAATTAATTAAGTTTATTAATTAATTCAGATATACTCTCTTCCAATGAGTTAGATTTCAAAATTTCCCACACTAATTTATTTTATTTCAAACATAGGGTAAACACCACATTCTAGACCCTACTATGGTCTTATATTTCTGAACTGATCATCCATTTAAGAGTTATCATGTTTTCTTTAAGAATCTATGTATGGGGAATATAAAAAATACCTGATATTTTTATAAAATCAATTACGAGCACACCAGTCGTCATAATCACACATTTCCTTATTGCATAGATCTGGAAATATATTTAGAAATACATCAAAATCATAGAAGAAAAAACTAGGTATCTATAGTAACATTTTCTATTACATACAAATAATAAATTATAATGACCTTTCATCCAAAAGAATAAATCTATTTTAAATATGAATAATCTATGACACTGGTCACTATGATCCGTCATCTACAACTATGAATCACATGAATCCAAATACATCATAGGGAATACGTATCAACAAATACACATAATAAACCACACCATGTTCACTGAAAGGGGTTGAGTTCACCAACCTAGTATGTTTCCTCTAGTTCCCTAAAATACCTATGTGAATGTCAAAACTCATCCCCACTAGATCCCTTTTACGGACAATAGAAATTATTGGTGGGACCCCTAAATCATTATTCTAATATGATACTAGTTGGATATTGGAACTGAGGGTATAATAACACAAATATTGGGGGAATTACTCTTATAAATTCAGAAAAGATAAGTATAAATTACCAAGAAAGTCCATCACACTTTATAAAATAAATTAAACACCTTACAAAATGAAATTTAATTAAATAATAGAGTATATAAATTAATACCTAGTATAAAAAACTCATATGGAAGGGACTCCATGAACACCATCGTAGAAATTGTTAAATACATTTTGAAAACAAAAGCTCTTATGGTTGTCAGAATGTAACATCCAAAACTTTTTAATAATATTTATTTCTTAAATTTGTGTGTTGTTTTATTTTATACTCAACAAAACCATATCCTTTAATTAATGAAGTGTGTATAGTTAAATGAGACTATTGGTCTTTGACTGTAATATGGTCATTGTTCAATATGACCATTGGAAACTAAATTATTAATGTTACAATTATTGTTTATAAATTTAAATGATCTTGGTAAATTAATACAGAATAAGATTTGATGTCATCATCCAGCAGACTCGGGGCATATGAAGCCCATCTTTCGGAGCTTGGGAAGGAGGTAGCATCATTGGGCATTGCTCTGGACAAAGCCCAGGCATAACATCAACATGTAAATCTTGAACGGAATCGCCTAAGGGATATGTTCAAGCTGATAGATATCACCACTCGGGGAATGTTGTCTGAGCCACCCCAAGATTCTATCACCATATCACACCTTACACTTAGGTCCTATGCAGGTGTTATAAGGGGCTATGTAAAGAAGTCTTAGTTAATTTTTGTAATCATTTGGTATAAATAAATTTTTTACTTCTTATTATGGAAAATTTTTTGAATTTGAAATGTCAGGATAAATATATGATGAATTTATAGAAGATCCATTTTTTTGATGAATTTTGGCAAAAAGGGGTATTATAAATATTTTTGTAATCTTTAAATAATTAATAATGTGAATTGATTTTAAAAAAATTGTCTTCTACAGTTGTGTTCAATATGAAATTTAGAGTCTAATAAGATCAACATAATTTTAGTGAATAGTAATGTATGAATAGTAACATAAACGTATGAATAGTAATGAATAGTAAATTGACCAAAAAAATAGAAACTTCACCCATGAATGTATAAATTCATTTTAGAAATTCAAAAAGTGAGTTATGATCATAGCTTATGTTTTAGTATTTTTGTATGTCATAAATATTTTATTTACAATTTTATAACTAATTTAATAATTTAAAATGTAATTTTATTTTCATAAAATTTAGTCACAAATTGTTACTTTATTATCTTATTTTTATACAATACTTTTATAGGACCTTGATTACATTCTTAAGGAGTTACAAAATGAGTTATAGTTTTGAAGTTGTATTTTGTGAATTAATAATGGATTTATTTAAAAATGAAATTAAAAGTACATAGAAACTATTTCGTTAAAATGGAGTTCATTTTCGAATTCATAGAATCCAAATTCGGCTAGGGTGATGTTTAGAGATTTTTGTGAAATAGTTGATTTTTTGGTGAATAGTAAAAATATAGTTTTTCATTTTGGGTGTTTAATGACATCATTAATGGTGTATTAATTATTTAATAATTATGGTCTACTTATGAATATTATGATATGATATTTGGTGTCCCAAGTGTCTAATTCTAGGGTAAAATACCCTGGGCAGGCCCATGGTTTTGCAAATACCACTAATGAGGTGTCTCTTGGAAATTAATAATTTATTCAATCACTTTTTCTATTAATACCAAGCCCTTACCTCAATATATTAATCCCAACATCCTCCTTTACAAATCTCTTGTCTTTATACTTCCCAATAATTCCTCCCAAGGTGACTTCAAGCCTCCCAAGAACCCAACCTTCATGTTTTTGAAGTTACATTTCAATGTAAGGGAATCTTTCAACCTCCTCTTTTAAGTCATGAAATCCATTATATTATGTCCTATAGTTTCATTTTATAATGTGTGGGATTGTTATTATATATACTTACTACATTCCATTTCATTTCCAAATGATGAGAGACCCTTTCTTCTCTAATAAATTGATTTTCTGAATTTTTAAGTGATGATGTTAGGCTACCGAATTATTTGCAAAAGAAACTGCATCTTCTCTTTCCTTTGATGTTTCCTTTTCAGGAGGTATGAGATTCAAATATCGATCCACATTCTTATCTCCAAATTATTCCAGATTTTACTATATTATGAGTTATTTATGAGTGGTTTACCATTGTCCCCTCTCTTTTTATTGTTTTCTAAAATGATGTTATGTAGCCGTTATGCTTTTGAATTTTCATCTCAAAATCTCTCTCTTTTTCTCATGAAATTCTCTTGTATTATTTATGTGGATACCCAAATCTATTTTCATTTCCATGGGTATTTCTCAATACAAAAATATTATCTATTTTATTATAGAATTAACATACATATAACCCTCACTCCCTTTCCATGGGTTATAAATGACATAATGATCTTATTTTTTAGTAATTTTTAAATGTCATGATTTTAACATGAAACCCATTTCATTGATTCTATTTGGGTTATTTATGAATTTTTTTTACGATCTGTGTGTCTCACATAAATGTAATGAAATATTAAGGTTGCACTGATAGCGCTCCAATGCATTGGGTAAAGAATTTAATCTCTAGAGATGACAGGTTTCACAATATCATGGTGAAGAACCGTGGTAATTTTTATGACACCTTGGAGATGAACCTTGGTGATATATTCATGAATGTCTAAATGAAATGTTGTAGCCACATATTCATGTTATGGTTCATGTTTTTTTCATTATGAAACAATGTTACTTCTATTGATAATGACTTTATGTTTTTTATCATGTTCATATCGATTTGACAAGTAAACTGATTTCCTTGTTTTTCTTACTGGGACTTCTGCTCACCCTTTACTTTGATGTATGTCTAAATGTTAAGAGATGTAGTAATTGTACCTAGGATGACCCTATTATTAATCCTTACAAGTGTTTTAGAAGGATGTTTTATGTTGTTTTCATGTATTATGTTCCTAATTTCCATGACAGAAGACTTTAAATATCCTTTGTATGTGAGTTATAAAGAAAAGTTATGTAACAAAAAAGTGGGATTCCATAGTTGGTATAAAATGATTGTTTATATATTTACAGAATTTAGGCTACGAAAACATTCAGATGAATCCTATAGAAACGTTTAAATATAGGAAAACTTCCTCGTATTTTGGTGAGTATTGAGTATGTGGTTCATCAATAAAATACATCCATGTCTGGATACGACCAGGTAGAGGCGAATCTGGAATATAGGTACCACGGAGTTAAAACACCGACAAGGTATTTCGAGCTTGACCCAGGGTATCCTGGTACACTACAATGGGCCTTTATGAACTCTTGGTTAGGAAACTCTTGGGGGATATGTTTTGTTAATAATAAGATTTTAATGAATCATTATGAAGGATTTATAGACAAAATTAATTGTTTAAAAATGTTTTAAGACATAAAATACTATATATTTAAAAGATTCATAACTGAAATAAGTTTCTCACTATGGTTTTGATCTTTTATAAAAAAGAGGGAAACAGGACGAACATTGTAAATGGTGACTGCAATGGACTACGCGCTGATGGCCCTCCGACGAATGCCGAAATGGAAACTTTCATGTGAATTATGATCCAACTATCTCATGTTATGGGAAATAACATGAGTCAAGATGAGATATTTATCTCAATGTGAAGTAAACAAAATTTTGTGGAATACATTATGAGTCTATGACCCCCAATCCTTTAGTTGATCTACTGACCCATTGATTTCTGAAGAGTGGATCAGCTTTATCGAGAAAATCATTTCTGTGATCCAATGTTCTGAACAAGAGTAGGTTACCCTGGTTGTCTATCACTTAAAGGGAGAAGTTTATCAGTGGTGTGAACTGATTATGAACACAAGGACAAGAGTGAAAGCTAAATCAATAGAGTGGTAAGTGTTCCGAGAGATTTTCATCAACACTTATTTATCTCTATCGATGAGAACAAGAATGGAGAAGGAGTTTCTCGAACTGAAGCAATGGGAGAATGAATCTGTGGGAAGCTATGAGATGAACATCACAATGCTTTTACGATAAACCTATAGCTTTTTAATGGATACAAATGGTTAGGTTGATAGATTATTTGGTGGACTGAGACCTCATCTATAGAAGAATCTTTCCAACCGATACTATGATAGCTATGATGAGATCGTTCGGAGTGCGATGAAACTTGAGTTGGAGTTTGGTGAGATAGAGTGGTCTCATAAATAAAATGACAAAAAGAGATAGATAGAGCCCAGCATAAGGAGGATATTTGATCAGGGAAGAGGAGGCATGAAAGTGAAACGTTCCACGTTTAATAAATGTTGGAAGAAGCATTCAGGGAATTGCCTGATCGGTAGTCGGAAATGCTACAAGTGTAGAAGAGATGGTCATATTGTGAGTAATTTTCTTATTGAGGTGAAACGTAAACTTCCAAACACTAATGACATGGGGAAGATGGTGTAGGCACTACCTGATGTACAGTGATTTGTATGTGGACAACTAGGGAACTATTCTAGTAACTGTCCAAATCCAAGGGAAGTGGAGGGGAAACACCATCAGCCACAGCAAAGGCCAAGGGAGAAAGGACGTGCTTTTTCTATCACGACAACTGATGTTGAAGATCTGAATGATGTGGTAGTGGGTACACTTGTTGTTCCCACAAATATAAAAAGTACATTGTTTGATTTAGGTTCTACGCATTCCTTTATTTCCCCCATGTTTGCAAATAATTTAGTATCGACCACCCGACTTTCAAAATGCAGAGTTATTAGTAAATATTGAAGGTGGGATTTTCCAAGCATCATCAGTGTCTAGAAAATCTAGTATTTAAATTGGTGGGAACAATCTTATCACAAATCTAGTCGTCATACCCATGCTGGAATTTGACATTATACTTGGGATTGACTAGCTCTCAAAATATAATTCTAAGATCAAATGAATAAGTAAGGAAATCTCAGTTGTCTTTAATAGGGAACCTATAGTTATCTTCCAAGGAGAGATATCTCAACCTGATATTTGTCTTACAGAACCTCATATATCCTTATTTATTGAGTTGATAGGTTATGATGAAGAAAAAAATGAGAGTTTGAGGATAGAAAATATCCCCATCATCCAGGAATATGTTGACGTATTTCCTAAGGAGTTGCAAGGACCTCCCCTAGGAAGAGAGGTTGATTTCTCCATTGAACTCATACATGGATCTCATCCTATATCAATGACCCCCTATAGGATGGAAAATATGGAGCTGGAAGAACTTAATAAACCACTCCAAGATATTTTGGAGAAGGGGTTTATCTGACCGAGTGTGTCTCCATGGGGAGAACCTATTCTCATTGTGAAGAATAAGGAATGATCGATGTGGATATTCATTGATTATAGATAAATGAATTAGATAACATTAAAGAACAAATACCATCTTCCAAGAATTGATGACTTCATTGACCAACTTCGTGGGGCTCAATACTTCTCTAAGATTGATCTTCAATCTAGTTATCATCAATTGAGGGTGGATAATGAATATATTCCAAAAGAATACTTCTAATTAAAATATGGGCTTTATGAGTTTATAGTTATGCCTTTTTGACTGACTAATGCACTAGTTATTTTTTTGGATTTGATCAATAGAGTATTTAAATACTACATTGATAACATTGTGGAAGTTTTTATTGATGGTATTCCGATATATTCCATAAGTCGTGAGGAGCATGTGGATCATCTAAGGGTTATTTCTAAAAATCTATGGAAGGATAGGCTTTTCCGAATGTTCAGAAAATGTGAATTCTTGTTAAAACATGTTGCTTTCATGGGAATCATTATTACCATTGAATGAATCACAGTTGACCATAAAACGAAAAAAGTTTTAGAGGAGTGGCCTCCGCCTACAACAATAACTGAGATTCGTAGCTCCCATGGACAAGAGGGATATTGTAAAAGGTTTTTGAAAAACTATTCACAACATTCTAATAAATTAACAAAGATAACTCGAAAAGGGGTCATGTATATATGAAAAAAGGTGTGTGAGGAATGTTTCCAAGAAATGAATTAGAGATTGGTTACTGCACCCATGTCAAATCTTTCCTAATGTGTAGAAGGATTCATTATTTGTATTTATGCATCTCTAAAAGGTCTTGGGTGAGTCCTCATGAAAAATTAAAAGGTCATTCCTTATGCATCTCTATAGTTGATGAATCGTGAGAAGAACTATTATAAGCATGATCTAAATCTAGATTCAGTAGTTTATTCTCTTAATATATGGTGGAACTATCTTTATGGGGAGAAATGTGACATATACATAGACCATCAAATATTGAAGTATATTTTCACACAAAAGGAATTGAACATGAGACAAAGGAGTTGGTTGGAACATCATAAAGACTATGATTGTTCAATTCATTATCATCACAGAAGAGCAAACAAAGTGGCTGATGCATTATGCAGGAAATACCCATTTGTTCTTTCCATGATGAGGATTCCCAAAGAACCTTTGATTAATGACCTAGTAAAGCTAGGCATGATAATCACAAGGTAATAGGCCTCATTAAACCTAACCCAAATGAATTCTCAACTGTTATTAATATAGAAGATCAAGAAAGCTCAGAAAAAAGATCCTTTGTTACAGAAGTAGTTTGAGGCTATAAAGGATGGGAAGTTTCCTGAGATCAATATTGATCAAGAAGGTGTACAGGAATTTTGTACAAGACTATGTGTTCAATCTATTAAGAAAATAAAGGAAGAGATGATTGATGAAGCTCATAGCTCAAATTTCTCTATAAATCATGGGATTAAAAAAATGTATACGGACCATTGTGATCATAATTAGTGGGATAATATGAAAAGGGAGATTTTTTACTACACATAAAGGTTCCTGGTATGTCAGCAAGTGAAGGAAGGGAGACAAAATCCTAAGGGGGTATTGTAACCACTTCGCATACCAACATGGCAGTTGGACAATATCACTATGGACTTTGTCACTAGTCTCCTGAGAAATTCCAATAGAAAAATGTGATATGGGTTATTTTAGATCATCTCACCAAGACTTCCCATTTTATCTCCCTTCAGGAAGATTTCTCTCATGATCAACTTTCCAGGATTTACGTCAAGGATGTATTAAGGATGCATGTAGTTCCACTTTATATCGCATCTAATCATGATCCTAGGTTCACATAAAAAATCTGAAGAAGTCTTCAACATTATCTATGCACTTAATAGAATTTCAGTAAGACCTATCACCCCCGAACTGATGGCCAATCTGAAAGGTCTATTCAAACACTCGTGGATATGTTGCGAACATGATCAATGGAATTGAAAGGTGGATTGGATCAACATATCTCTTTAGATGATTTCTCATAAAACAACACCTTCCACAAGAGCATTCAAATGGAACCCTATTAATCTATATATGGGAAGCGGTGTAGAACTACAACTTGTTGGGATGACTCTGGTGGGAGAATTCTTTTTGGACCTGATCTTGTGCATGAGATGATAGAAAAAGTCCATGACATCCAAAAACACATTAAAGATTCTCAGAGTCAGCAAAAGAGGTATTCTTACAACCGTCGAGTTTACATGGTGTTTGATTTTGGTGACAAGTAATTTCTTCGAATTTCACATTGTAAGAGAGTCATGAGGTTTGGGAAGAAAGGGAAGCTCAGCCCAAGGAAGATTGTCAACTATGAAATTTTTTATCGCGTGGGAGCAGCAGCCTATCAGCATGGACTTCTTCCATATCTATCATAAGATCAAGATGTTTCCCACATATCCCTCTTGAGGAAGTACATACCTCACACTTCACATTTCATAAATCCTCAGGTGGTACAATTGGAACATGACCTCTCTTATGATGAGCAGCCGGTGGAGATCTTGGATCACAGAGACAAGGTTCTACGCAACAAGAATACTCACCCTGTTAAGGTGTTGTAGAGGAACCAAAAATTTAAGAATCCATATGGGAACAAGAGAAGTCTATGAAGCATAAGTACTCACACCATTTCTCTTCTTAGTGTATGAGTTAAAATTTCGGGGATGAAATTTTTTAAGGGGGGAAGAATGTAACGATCCAAACTTTTTAATAATATTTATTTCATAAATTTGTGTTTTATTTTATTTTATACTCAACAAAACAATATCAATTAATTAATGAAGTGAGTATAATTGAATGAGATTATTGGGTTTCGACTGTTATATGGTCATTGGTCAATATGTCCACTGGAAACTAAATTCATAACGTTACAATTATTGTTTATAAATACAAATGATCTTGTTAATTAAAACATAAGGAAGAGTTGATGGCATTATCTAGGATACTAGAGCCATATGAAGCCCATATTTTGTAGCTTGGGAAGGAGGTAGCCTCTTTGGGATTTTCTCTGGACCAAGCCCACACCGAACATCAATATGTGAAGTGTGAATGGAATCTTCTAAGAGAGAACTTCAAGCTGATAGAAATCACCACCCATGAAATGTTGTCCGAACCACCCCAAGATATTACCACCATAGAACACCTTACACTTTGGTCCTATGAAGGTGTTATAATAGGCTATGTAACGATTCCTAAATTACTTTCTGTAATCCTTTTGAAAAAATATATTTTTTTACATCTTATTATGGTAAAATTTTTGAATTTCAAATGTCCTGATAAATATAGGTCGAATTGGTAGAAATTCCATTTTATTGATGATATTTGGAAAAAAGGGTATTTTAATTTTTTTTGTATTCTATAAATAAATAATAATGTGAATTTATTTTAAAAAAATGGTATTTTACCATTGTGTTTAATAAGAAACATAGAGTCTAATAAGATCAAATTAATTTTTATTGAATAGTAATAAATAGTAAATCGACCAAAAATAGAAACTTTACCCATGAATGTATAAATACATTTTAAATATCTAATAAGTGAAAATGATCATACTTTATGTTTTTTAATTTTTTTATGACGTAAATATTTTATTTAAAATTTTAAAATTAATTTAATAATAAAAATTGGAAATTTATATTAATAAAATTTAATCAGAAATTTTCAATTTATTATCTTGTGGTTATATGATAATTTTATGGGACCTCGATTACTTTCTAATTGTGTTACAAAATGAGTTATAGTTTTAAAGTTGTATTTTTTGAATAAATAATGATTTTCATTAAAAATTAAATTAAATTTATTTAGAAAATTATTTTCATAAAATGGAGTTCATTTTTGAATTCAGATCATTGATACTTGGTTTGGGTGAATTTTGGGATTTTTTTTAAATAGTTGAATTTTCAGTGAATAGTAAAAATACAATTTTGTGTTTCAGGTGTTTAATGACATCATTAATGATGTAATAATGATGTTATCCATTCGGTCGACATATGAATAGTAATATATGATATTATTTTTCCCATGTGTCCAATACCATGGGAAAATACCACGTGGAATCCCTTGGTTTTGCAAATACCACCGATGAGGTGTCCCTTGGAAATTATTAATTTATTCCCTCACTTTTCCTTTAAATAACAAGAAATTACCTCATTATTTTCATTCCAAAAATCCTTCTCAATTAATATATACTATTTGTACCTCCCAAGGAGTCCACTATAGGTTCCCTCAAGCATCCCATGGTTCCAACCATCAAACTTTTGCAGTTACTCTTCAAGGTAAGGGAACCTTTCACCCTGCTATTTTAAGACATGACTTCTTTTATGTTACGTCTTATAGTTCAATTTTATTATGTGGGGGTTTGGTATTATATATCCTTACTACATTAAATTTCATTTCCAAATTATGATATACCCTTTCCTATCTCATAAATTGATTTTATTAATTTTTAAGTGATGTCGTTAGGCTGGAGAATTGTTTTTAAAAGAAATTATATCTTCTATGTCCTTTCAATATTTTTTTCTTGTGGCATGACATTGAAATATCCATACCATGTTATTATCTCCATGTTAACTACCACTATAATGTATTATTAATTATTTAAGAGAGGTTGAACCTTTTCTCTCTCTTTTTATTTTCTTCTAAAACAATGTTTTGTAGTCGTTATGCTGAAAAAGTTTTGTCTCAAAATCTCACTCTTTTTCTCATGAAATTATCTTGAATTATTTATATGGAAACCCAAATATATTTTTAGTTCCATGGGTATTAATCAATACATAAGATTGATCTATTTGATTCTAGAATGTACATTCATATGACCCCTAATCTCTTTCCAAGGGTTATAATCGACATAATGATCCTATATTTAGGTACTTTTTAAAGGTCATGATTTTGACATGAAACCAATTTCATTAATTTTATGTGGGATATTTATGAAATGTTTTATTAGTATGTATGTGGATCACATGAATGCAACTAAATATTAAGGGTGCACCCTAATATATCTCTAATGCATTTGGTAAATAATTTAATCTATAGAGATGACAAGTTCATGATACCTTTCTGAATAAACATGGTAATTTTTATGACACCTTGGGGATAAACATTGGTGATATTTTAATGAATGTATAAATTAAATCATGTAGGCACATATTCATGTTGTGGTTCGTGTTTTGTTGTCTTTATGAAATGACTTTACTTACATTTCTCATGTCTATGTTTTGTATCATGTTCTTGTTGATTTCAAAAGTATACTGATTTCCTTGTTTTCCATACTGGGCCATCTTCTCACCCTTTCCATTGATGTATGTCCTCAAGATTTGACATAAAATAATATTACATAGTATGATCATATTATGAGGCCTTAAAAGGTTTCTAGAATGATGTTTTCTGTTGTTTTCATGTATTATTTTCTGATTTCCAACACACTGGTCTTTAAAGATCCACTATATGTAAATTCTAGTGAAATTTTAGGTAATAAAAAGGAGGGATGCCATAAAGAAACATTACTCTACTCAAGTGGTGGTGTGTAATAAATAAAAAATTACAAAAAAATATATAAAATAGAGCACAAGAAAAAACTCAGGTTCAACTCTCTAACGTAACATCTTTAAAACCACCATTATATATACACCACTTCTACTTCACTTCAATAATTTCATTCATCGCTATACTATATAACCAATACCCAAATAAAATAAATATAGCCAGAAAAAATCACCCCATTTTACATGTCATTATAAATTATAAAATTATCCAATATGAAGAAGGATTAAATTCATCCTGGGATATTTATTTCTATTCATAATATTCTTATTTATCCTTATCATATTACATATTTGTCATTTAGTTTACAACATATCAATTATCCAACACATGGTAATTATTTTAAATGAATAATTTATACAATCCCAATCCATTATCATCTACCATTTTATTTATTTCAAAACAATTCATTATTCCAAGACACTAAACCATATAAACTCAAATCATCATATCTAATTCACCATATAACAACTGGAAAACCCAATACTCTTCCTCAGCCACTCAAACTCTACATCTAAGGCCACCACAATAATTATATAATAGGAATTTCAGAAACATGGAAGCACCATGAATCCACTCAAAACGAGTCATTAACACAAATAAAACATACCATACCAAAAATCATATATTTTCAACTATTATTAACCAATCACAATAAACACTTCAAAAACAATAACAAGAAACCCATATTCACATTAATTGTTTTTATTACCATCATGATATTGATTATTTTCATTCAAATTGGATTAAAAAAATCAATAGAACAATAATCACAATAGTGAGATACTCATAAAATATAGAAATGTAATCAAATAAAATATTATAATATTATAATCATGAAAAATATATAAAAAATTGTAATTAAAATTGTGAAAATTTGATTCCTCTACCTAAAATTGAACATCATATATAGTAACATGAAATTGAGAAGAAGAAAAATATTAAATTCCACTAAACATAAAATAATTACCAAAAAACTATATTTTTTATATTTCATTAGAAATTCCTCAAAAAATATCATCAAAACTAAATCCACAACCACATATATAGCCTGTTGATAAAAGAATATATAGGATATAAAAGAAAAGAATAAGGGAGGTTATATCTCAGTAGAAGAAATCATCTATGAATCCCAAGGATTAATATACCAATAAAAAACCAATGGGTATAAAAAATTATGCACAAGACACCATGTGTTAAATGAAATATTATGTGTGTTGAAAACATTTGTGTGGAGTCATCAATTAATATTTGAAAGTGAAAATAATAAGATTAAATAACAATATAGGTAAAATACAAGAATCAATGTGAAACCATACCAAGCTTTGGACATTAACTATTGTAAATAATTTATACTAACATGAAATATCATGATGAAATGTGATATTGTTCTCTATATTTTTTAACACACAATAAATATCACATAAACAAAGTCCTTCTCCATGAAACATGATATTCTCCAAATGAATTATAACGACCCATACTTTACATACATTGTTAATACATCAAAATTGAAGCACACTTATTACAACATATGCCAAAACCACAAAGTACCGTATAGGTATAGTGTCTTTAGAAACTGGGAAACATAAACAACTGGTTCATAAATCTTCTACAGTGTCTCCCATTTATTTCATCATATCTAGGGCCCCTTTTAGCATATTCTACTTAATATCCATCTTCCTGACCTGGGGAAAAGAAAATATACAAAAAAGGGTGAGCTCAAATGCTCATCAAGGGCAAATAAATGAAATAAAAATCATATCATATCTTTTTGAAATCATAACCTGCAAAAGAAATCATAATATCTTAACATGGAATAAATCAAAGAAGTGAAAATGAGATCCCCATAATCATAACATAAAACATGAAACTTTGTGGCATGCACACATAATCATGGAAAATCATTTCTTGTTAGTCATGACTCATTGCGAAGACTATCTTAGCGGACAAAGTCCATTTCTGAACTGGGTTCACTCCTCGTTTCAGTCCTGTATCACTGAACCGAAATAACCTTCCATTCTAGACATGTCTATCTAATGAGATATAAATCTTTACCCAATGCATTGGAGGTAGATATAGGTCCCACCCATCTTATAATGAACCCTTTCTTATGTGTGCCACATAATCATAAATCATACATCATCGCACAACACATATAACAAAAATGGGATTCTTGAAACATCATGACATCATAAAACAAATCATAAAAGGTAAAATAATTCCCTCACAACATAATCAAATCAATGTAATAATAGGGATAAAAATAGAACCCTTTATTATCTTAGATGGAAAATAATTTTGATAAAACACTTGAACTCCATTCTTGAGGAAAATATCCTCCCTTCTTCAAAAACACTTTTCTTTTCTTAACATGTCATAAAATTATAAACTAAAATATGTTGATTAAAAATAAACATGAAAACTTTTAAAGGAGGCTTGTTGGAAATAATGTTTTAAAATTCCATTCATGCCATATAAGTTAAAAAAACATTCTTCGTACTTTTGTCGGAAAAGTCAAAAAGTACCTCATACGAAAAAACGACAAAAGATTCATTTCATATTCTTTACTAAAAACTCACCGAAGGGTAAAATTGGATTTAAACTATTGTAATCGGATGGAAACAATATTACATATTTAGGGAACATGGATGTGGATGATAAAATACACCCCAGTAAATACCAAATTTTAAACAATCTCGGATAAAAATGAGATTGTGATATTTCCCCTTACCTTAGGTCCGATTTGCTTTGTACGTGTCCGAAGCACCTGTATAATGGTTTAAATAATGTTATTGGCTTATTACAGAATCATACATATTTATATGATATCATATATGGTCATATTCTTAGCTTCTTATTAGTAATATTTCATTGTTACTTGTTACTCGGGTCTTTATTGCCTTTTGTTCTTATGCATGTTTTTCCGAATAAATTCTTATTATTATTTTAAGGTTATAGATACCTTATATCCAGAATTGTATTAGTGTAACATATATCCTAATTATTCATTCAATTCATTTATATAATTACTATGTAATGATGATCATGTAGAACGAGTCGCATCACATCGTGGAGACGGTATTCCGTACGTACACACGAGTGATGATATCATTCCTATGATCATGGAATTGTATTGGAGTGTGTGTATACTATTTCATAATCAATATCACTTTTTAATAGTCATATATAGTCATTATTTACACCATTATACACATTCAAGTAAGGTGGTGGTGGAAAATAGATTACACCACGGCGTGGAGACGGTATTCCGTACGTACGCACGCTCGGTGATTTCATTTTTCTGTTGGATGGATAGAAGGTGAATTAGGGTTGTTTCATATTTATAATAAAATATTAGTATGTAAGTAATACTGATGTTATTACTTTATCCTGAAACAACTAATGAAGAAGATGTTGAATAAGAAAGAAATTGAAAAGATCGGTTATGGATATTACCTCTTCTTTTAAACGCCTCTTTGAATCCTCCACTTAGGGAACTAAGATTGGTCTTTGAAGAAGACCAGGACCTCTAGGATTATTCTAGGGAAGTGGATAAGGGATTTTGGCAGGGGATTGCCGATCTTGAGTGCTCATAGTGGTGTGAGGAGGAGGGAGAGGAGGTGCCCTTTTATAAGGGAGGAGAGGGGCACCTTAGGAATATCTCAAAATATTATTTTATATTAAAGTCAAAATCGGTTTATAATGGTTCAAAAGGGTCTTATTTCGAAGGTAAAGTGGGGATGGGTCGAAATCCTATCAACCAATAGGATTTAGACAAGTTTAGGTTATTATTTTAACCTTATCAATTAGATTTAACTCTAAGTTAAATAATTTAACTTTTACCGTGTCTTTTTGTTTTCTTACACTATATGGTTAATACACTTACTATAAATGCCAAAAGAACCCCAAGTTGTTTATTATTAATATATATATCCTTATCTAAGTCATTTCACCGAACCTTAGATTTTTAGGTATAAAATAACAATTAATAATATAATATTAGATTTAAAAACTATTTTGTGTCAATTTTGACACTATTTGATATATGAATTTTGTGAAAGTGATAACAGAATTATATGTTCGAAAAAAGTTGATTAAATCAACACTAATATATCGTATTAACCTAGAAAATTAGTGGAATTTATAAAAAGTCTCAAATTAAATTTATTTGGGCATTTATAACATCAATTATATTAACATTTCCTTAAAAGAGTAATTACTGCATCATTGTTGTGCCATAAATAAATTAATTTATATAAAGTCTAAAAATTATAAATAAAATATAATTATGTAGTAAATATTTTTATCTTTCTAATTAATATTTATAATCGAATTTATCTTATGTATAAACCCATATTAAAAATGTTTTAGTTATTTAACTTTGATTTTAACTATTTTAACTATTCATTAAATAAAATAATATTAAATGTCATAATCTAATCCAAGTGAACCTAAATGGTCATATTATATTCATAAGGTTGTTTTTGGTCGAATTACACTTATCCAATAGAATTAGGACATGTGTTAGGGTAATAGTAATATAATATTTACCCTTAGTTAACCTATATACTATTAACTGCGGTAAAAAAGTAAGAAGTTACTATTCACCAAAAAATTATTTTTATCTCATTGAACCATATTTTACTTAATGATACCAACCGTGTCTATCGGATTTTCGAAATTCCATTCATTGAAGCGGTAAAATTAATTTTTATGCAAAATTCAGTTTTTAACCTACCACTTAGTGGTTTCACTATTCATAAAAAATTGAATGTTTTCAGAAAAATACCAAAATTTCACCCTAGGCTAATTTCGGTATTCCGAATCCAAAAATGAATTCCATTTTGAAAGATAAAATTTCAAAAATTGGTTATTATTATTCATAACGGCTATTTTAAATAATATTTTAATAGCATATCGTCGTTTAGTGAAACTCGGTATTGCGTACAACGCAAGCTATCGAGGAAGGTCGCTATTGCGTGTAAAGTAAGAAAAGATAGTATGTAGTGAAATATTCCTTTGATGATATATAAAAACAAAAAATTACTCATAAAAATTTAGGGTGTTACAGTCTACCCCCCTTAAAAAGAATTTTGCCCTCGAAATACGTCACTTTGTAACAAACAGATGAGGATACTTCTCCCTCATCATATCCTCAAGCTCCCATGTAGCTTCTTCAAGTTGGTGGTTCATCCATAAAACTTTCACCAATCGAGTGGTCTTGTTTCGTAGGACTTTTTCGATACGATCCAGAATCTCTATCGGTTGTTCTTTATAAGAAAGATCTTGCTCCACCGGTACAACTTCTGAGCTGAGTACATGTGAAGGATCAGGTCTGTACTTTCTCAGGAGAGATACATGGAACACATCATGAACTTGAGAGAGATTCAGTGGAAGCGCCAATCGGTAAGCTACCTTTCCGACATGATCCAGTATTTCGAAAGGACCGATATATCTAGGGCTCAACTTCCCCTTCTTTCTAAATCTCATAACCTTCTTCCAGGGAGATATTCGTAAGAACACTTTATCACCCACTTCAAACTCTAGGACTTTTCTTCGGTTGTCGGCATAACTTTTCTGGCGACTCTGAGCTGCTCTTATGTGTTGTTGAATAGATCTGACCTTTTCTCCCATTTCATCAATGAGATCAGGTCCTAATAGCTTTCTTTCCCCAACATTATCCTAGAAAGTTGGAGTCCTGCATTTCTTTCCATAGAGAGCTTCATAAGGAGCCATATGAATACTGGAGTGAAAGCTGCTATTATAATAAAATTCCACCAAAGGTAGGTGTTGATACCAACCTCCTTTGAAATCCATAGAGCAAGCTCTCAACATATCTTCTAGGGTTTGAATTGTTCTCTCAGACTGACCGTCTGTCTGAGGATGATAAGCAGTGTTGAAACTCAACTCTGTTTCCAGAGTATGCTGAAGACTTCGCCAGAACTTTGAGGTAAATCTCGGATCCTGATCAGATATAATAGAAAGTGGTACTTCATGCAATCTTACCACTTCCTTTACATATATCCTGGCAAGATGATCTAGAGAAAAATCCTCTCTAATAGCAATGAAGTGTGCAGACTTTGTAAGACGATCAACTATGAACCAGATAACATTATTGCCTTTGGATGTTTTAGGAAGTCCTGTGACAATGTCCATAGTGATGTTTTCCCATTTCCATTCAGGTATGGGTAATGGATGTAACATCCCCTTAGACTTATGTCTCTCACCTTTAACTTGTTGACAAACCAAGCATCGAGAGACATATTCAACAACATCTCTTTTCATTCCATCCCACCAGAAGTACTCTTTCAGGTCCCTATACATCTTTGTGCTTCCAGGATGAATAGAGAATGAAGAACTATGAGCCTCATCCAGCAGCTCCTTTAATTCGGGGATGGGAGGAACACAAACCCAATTCCTGAACTTTATTATCCCATCACAATCAAGATTGAATTCAGGAACATTTCTCACCTTCTTTTGTAACTCTACATCTTCTTTCTGTGCTTGTTTAATCTTCACATGTATAGATGGTTGAACATTCATTTGAGAAAGATAAGATTTTTCCACTTCCATTATAATTCCAAGATCCATTTTTTGTAAATCCATAAATATTGGATCTTTTGTGATCCTCATCATGGATAAACTAGCATGGTCTTGTCGACTTAATGCATCTGCCACCTTGTTTGCTTTCCCAGGGTGGTAATGGATTGAGCAGTCATAATCTTTAATCACCTCCAACAATCTTCTTTGATGCATATTCAGCTCCTTTTGTGTGAAAATATAATTTAAACATTTATGATCAGTATAAATATCACACCTTTCACCATAAAGGTAATGCCTCCAAATCATTAATGCAAAGATTACCGCAGCTAACTCCAAATCATGTGTTGGGTAATTTTGCTCATCGATTTTCAGCTGTCGTGAGGCATAATCTATCACCATATCATTTTTCATAAGAACACACCCCAATCCCTTCTTGGATGCATCACTGTAGATCACAAAACTTTCTCCACTACAAGGAAGTGTGAGCACAGCTGCACTGGATAACCTTCTTTTCAACTCCTTGAAATTCTCTTCACATTCCTCTGTCCAAACAAACATAACTCCATTCCGAGTCAACTTGGTGAGTGGATTAGATAATTGTGAAAAATCATTTACAAAACGTCGATAATATCCAGCCAAACCAAGAAAACTTTGGATCTCAGTTACTGTTGTTGGTCTCGACCATCTTTCGATAACCTCTGTTTTTGCTGGATCCACAGATATCCCCTCTTTTGAGATTATGTGACCCAAAAATGCAACTTTTTGAAGCCAAAATTCACACTTGGTAAATTTGGCATAAAGCTTCTTCTTTCTCAGGGTCTTCAATATAATTCTCAAGGGATCTTCTTTCTCTTCCTTACTCATTGAATAGACAACAATATCGTCTATAAATCTACCACAAATTGATCAATATAGTCTCTAAAGACTCTATTCATTAGATCCATGAAGATAGCAGGGGCATTAGTAAGACCAAATGGCATCACTATAAATTCATAGTGTCCATACCTTGTACGGAAAGCCGTCTTTGGTATATCCTCCCTTTTGACCCTTAATTGATGATACCCTGAACAAAGATCAATCTTGGAAAAGTATTGAGCTCCGCGTAGTTGGTCAAATAAGTCATCAATGCGTGGGAGAGGATATTTGTTCTTGATAGTTATCTTGTTAAGTTCTCAATAATCAATGCAGAGTCTCATTGATCCATCTTTTTTCTTAACAAATAGAACAGGTGCTCCCCAAGGTGACGCACTAGGGCCTATGAATCCCTTATAAAGATTCTCTTGGAGTTGCTTCTTCAATTCCTGCAACTCAATTGGGGCCATTCTATAAGGTGTCTTTGAAATAGGCAAAGCACCCGGCACAAGTTCTATTTAAAACTCAACTTCACGATTTGGTGGAAGACCTGGTAATTCCTCCAGAAAGACATCATCAAACTCCCGTACGATGGGCATATTCTTAATCGTGAGTTTATCACCAACCATTTTAGATAAACAACCTTCATTTAGTGGAATCAAGACCCATAAGATGGAATGAATTTCAACTGGAAGGTTATATTCATCCTTGCATCGATAGACGATCGTAGATTGATCTGGAATATGAAATGTGACTCCCCTTATTTGGAAATTGATATGAGCTCCATGTAGAGAAATCCAATCCATGCCAAGAATCACATAAAATTCCACTATAGGAAGGATCACAAGATTTGCAGGAAGCACATTCCCACAAACTTCAATCGAAGAAGAATTATAAACTTTTGATGCAACTGTTGTGCCATTAGGTGTTGTCACAGCTGACTCAACATCTAATTGTTGAGGTAATACGGTGATACCCTTAGAAAATTTTTCAAAAATAAAAGAGTGGGTGGATCCAGAATCAAATACAATATTTGCTACTTTACAGTGGATGGTAAGTGTACCTTTCACCACATTGTTATCATAATCCACATCGCTAATAGAAATTTCATGTGACTTTCCTTTGTCTTTAGCCTTAAGAGTTTGTTGATGTCGACCATCATCATCAACCCTTGGATTTGGGCATTGATTGGCATAATGCCCCATCTCCTTGCACTTGAAACATTGAAGTGTATTAGGTTCATTCTGTGTATCCCTTCCTTTGTTTGCATCATTAAACATCTTCTTTCCATTATCACGGCATTCAAATGCCCTATGACCTTCCTTTCCACATTTGAAATATTTACTTGTCACTTTAAGACAACTCCCTCCATGTTTCTTTCCACACATTGAGCATAAGGGAAAGCTCATCTTCTTTTCAGTGTTCTCTTTAGATTTTCCTTTGAATCCCATTTTCCTCTTCTTATCAAACCCATATGATTGATGGGTTACTCCAATCTCCATCCCAACTTTGAGAGCACATCGAACGATTTCCTCGTAGCTATTGAAGTCCCTTATGGCTAAGGCCCTTTGAAGACTTGGTTTTAAGCCACTAAAGAATCGATCGATCTTACTCTCAGGTTGGATAATAATACCATAAACGTACCTTCCAAGTCTTGTAAAATTTTCTTCATAGGTACCAACAGATTCATCATCCTTTTGCTTCAGTTTGAGAAACTCTTTCTCCATCTTTGTTTGGAAAATACGAGGGAAATACTTGTTGAAAAATAAGTTCTTGAACTCGTCCCATTCCATGGACTCAATTTCATTCCTTTGCCTCGTATTCTTAATAAGATTCCACCATTGATCAGCATCACCTTCCAAACGATACACCGTTAAGATGACTTTATCATGCTCAGAACATTGAAGAACTGAAAATATCTTTTCAGTAGTACTAATCCATTGTTCAGCATCTAATGGATCAGTAGACCCGCTGAATGAAGGTGGACGCTGTCTCATGAAGGATTCAACAGAATGTTCCTCCTTACTTTGCACGTTTGGAAATCCTGCATGATTCATAACTTGAGAAAGTTGTGTGAGCATGGCTACAAGATTTTTCATTCCATCTCCCATAACATTTGGTTGCTCAGGGGTACAATCATTGCATTGCCCATCGCATTCCGTATTAACACTGTTCCTCCGGGTTCCAGACATTGACTAAAACCAAGATGAATAGTGTGAGAAACACTAATTATAATAGGAAAACCACATAATCAAGAATAAAATTTCAAACTTAAGGTCTTATACTAGGGTATTCATGGCCATTTCTAAAACACTATGATTGTGTTCTAGGCTTAGAATTATCCTTAGTGTTCTTACGAAGTCTTTCGCATCCTAGTTTCCAATGGTTGACTATACCTTTCCTCTGATACCAACTATAACGACCCATAATTTACATACATTGTTAATACATCAAAATTGAAGCACACTTATTACAACATATGACAAAACCACAAAGGACCGTATAGGTATAGTGTCTTTAGAAACTGGGAAACATAAACAACGGGTTCATAAATCTTCTACTGTGTCTCCAATTTATTTCATCATATCTAGGGTCCCTTTTAGCATATTCTACTTAATATCCATCTTCCTGACCTGGGGAAAAGAAAACATACAAAAAAGGGTGAGCTCAAATGCTCAGCAAGGGCAAATAAAGGAAATAAAAATCATATCATATATTTTTGAAAATCATAACCTGCAAAAGAGATCATAATATCTTAACATGGAATAAATCATAGAAGTGAAAATGAGATCCCCATAATCATAACATAAAACTTGAAACTTTGTGGCATGCACACATAATCATGGAAAATCATTTCTTGTTAGTCATGACTCATTGCCAAGACTATCTTAGTGGAAAAAGACCATTTCGGAACCGGGTTCACTCCTCATTTCAGTCCTGTATCACTGAACCGAATGAACCTTCCATTCCAGCCATGTCTATCTCATGAGATATAAATCTTTACCCAATGAATTGGAGGGAGATATAGGTCCCACCCATCTTATTATGAATCCTTTCTTATGTGTTCCACATAATCATAAATCATACATCATCGCATAACACATGTAACAAAAATGGGATTCTTGAAACATCATGACATCATAAAACAAATCATATAAGGTAAAATAATTCCCTCACAACATAATCAAATCAATGTAATAATAGGGATAAAAACAGAACCCTTTATTATCTTAGATGGAAAATAATTTTGATAAAACACTTGAACTCCATTCTTGAGGAAAATATCCTTTCTTCTTCAAAAACACCTTTATTTTCATAACATGTCATACAATTATAAACTAAAAGAAGTTGATTAAAAATAAACATGAAAAATTGTAAAGGAAGCTTCTTGGAAATAATGTTTTAAAAATCAATTCTTGCCGTATATGTTAAAAAAAACATTCTTCGTACTTTTGTCGGAAAAGTCAAAAAGTACCTCGTACGAAAAAACGGCAAAAGATTCCTTTCATATTCTTTACTAAAAACTCACCGAAGGGTAAAATTGGATTTTATCTATTGTAAGTGGATGGAAACAATATTACATATTGAGGGAACATGGATGTGGATGATAAAATACACCCCAGTAAATACCAAATTATAAACAATCTCGGATAAAAATGAAATTGTGATATTTCCCCTTACCTTAGGTCCGATTTGCTTTGTACGTGTCCGAAGCTCCTGTATAATGGTTTAAATAATGTTATTCACTTATTACAGAATCATACATATTGATATGATATCATATATGGTCATATTCTTAGCTTATTATTAGTAATATTTCATTGTTACTTGTTACTCGGGTCTTTATTGCCTTTTGTTCTTATGCATGTTTTGCCGAATAATTTCTTATTCTTCTTTTATGGTTAAAGATACTTTATATCCAGAATGGTATTAGTGTAACATATATCATATTTATTCATTCAATTCATTTATATAATTACTATGTAATGACGATCATGTAGAACGAGTCGCATCACATCGTGGAGACGGTATTCCGTACGTACGCACGAGTGATGATATCGTTCCAATGATCGTGGAATTGTATTGGAGTGTATGTATAGTATTTAAGAATAAATATCAATTTTTAATAGTCATATATAGGCATTATTTACACCATTATACCCATCCATGTAAGGTGGTGGTGGAAAATAGATTACACCACGGCGTGGAGACGGTATTCCGTACGTACGCACGCACGGTGATTTCATTTTTCCGTAGGATGGATAGAAGGTGAATTAGGGTTTTTTCATATTTATAATAACATATCAGTATGTAAGTAATACTGATGTTATTACTTTATCATGAAACAACTAAATAAGAAGAAGTTGAAAAAGAAAGAAATTGAAAAGATCGGTTATGGATATTACCTCTTCTTTTAAACGCCTCTTTGAATCCTCCACTTAGGGAACTAAGATTGGTCTTTGAAGAAGACCAGGACCTCTAGGATTATTCTAGGGAAGTGGAGAAGGGATTTTGGCAGGGGTTTTCCGAGCATGAGTTCTCAAATTGGTGTGAGGAGGAGGGGGAGGAGGTTCCCTTTTATAAGGGAGGAGAGGGGCACCTTAGGAATATCTCCAAATATTATTTTATATTAAAGTCAAAATCGGTTTATAATGGTTCCAAAGGGGCTTACTTCGAAGGTAAAGTGGGGATGGGTCGAAAGCCTATCAAACAATAGGATTTAGACAATTTTAGGTTATTATTTTAACCTTATCAATTAGATTTACCTCTAAGTTAAATAATTTAACTTTTACCGTGTCTTTTTGTTTTCTTACACTATATGGTTAATACACTTACTATAACATGCCAAACGAACCCCAAGTTGTTTATTATTAATATATATATCCTTATCTAAGTCATTTGGCCTAACCTTAGATATTTAGGTATAATAACAATTAATAATATAATATTTGATTTAAAAACTATTTTGTGTCAATTTTGACACTATTTGTTATATTATTTTTTTAAAAGTCATAACAGAATTATATGTTCGAACCAAGTTGATTAAATCAACACTAATATTCTATAGTAACCTTTAAAATTAGTGTAATTCATAAAAAGTATCAAATTACATTTATTTGGAAATTTATAACATCAATTATGTTAACATTTCCTTAAAAGGGTAATTACTGCATCATCGTTGTGTCATAAATAAATTAATTTATTTAAAGTCTAAAAATTATAAATAAAATATCATTATGTAGGAAATATTTTTATCTTTCTAATGAATATTTATAATCGAATTTATCTTATGTATAAACCCATATTAAAAATGTTTTAGTTATTAAACTTTGATTTTAACTATTTTAACTATTCATTAAATAAAATAATATTAAATGTCATAATCTAATCCAAGTGGACCTAAATGGTCATATTATATTCATAAGGTTGTTTTTGGTCGAATTACACTTATCCAATAGAATTAGGACATGTGTTAGGGTAATAGTAATATCATATTTACCCTTAGTTACCCTATTTACTATTAACCGCGGTAAAAAAAAGTAAAAAGTTACTATTCACAAAAAAATTATTTTTATTTCATTGAACCACATTTTACTTACTGATATCAACCGTGTATATTGGATTTTTGAAATTCCATTCACAGAAGCGGTAAGATTAAGTTTTATGCAAAATTCAGTTTTTAACCTACCACTTAGTGGTTTCACTATTCATCAAAAATTGAATGTTTTCAGAAAAATACCAAAATTTCACCCTAGGCTAATTTCGGTATTCCGAATCCAAAAATTATGTCCATTTTTAAAGATAAAATTTCAAAAAGTGGTTATTACTATTCATAACGGCTATTTTAAATAATATTTTAATAGCATATCGTCATTTAGTGAAACTCGGTATTGCGTACAACGCAAGCTATCGAGGAAGGTCGCGATTGTGTGTAAAGTAAGCCAAGCTAGTATGTAGTGAAAGATTCCTTTGATGATATATAAAAACAAAATATTACTCATAAAAATTTCGGGTGTTACATGAATGCCACCATCTAACTAAGAGATCCATGACCTAATAATGATAAACCAATGAAAAATAAAATATCATGGATAGGTGAATTATATAAAAATTAAAATATATGAACAAAAATATAACTAATACTAGTATAATAGTCTCCCCATCACAAATAGTGGAATACAAAAATATTCTGACTTTGGATTCATGTTTTGACATCTTCATACGACTTCTAACATAATTCATTTTCAACAGTATTTCATTTACTTGTAGTATAATAAATCATAAATTCATAACTTTTCAATAATTTCATTTACTTATTTTGAAGAAAATTCATATGAAACTAATAGAATGTATAAATTAATATTTTATGATATGTTAAGACCAAAAATCATTCTTTGATGGGGTAGTGTCTCTACAAATTTAGAGAAAATACCACCACTACAAGAATGAGATCACAAGTGGAATAGTTACACTCATTTCAATATAATTATTTAGTCACATAGAATATCAATAATTTAAACTACATATAAAATAACCCATACAAAGATGAGTGGCACAAAAATGACATCAATCATTAAACATTTCTTTGTAAGATGAAGAATAAGAGAATTGATAAATGTCTATTTTAGGAACTCTAATGTTTACTATAACAAATGTTTCTATATGTAGACCTAATCCGTATAGAAAATATTATTAAAACGGTCCCTAATTTAAGATAAATCAGAAGAAATCATCTTATAATAACTATCTATACCATGGAAATTATAAAACATTACATCATTATTGGGATCCTCCCAAGAGACAGCTTCCTTAAAATTCTGTCGATAAAAAAGCTACTCATTTCTCAGATAAGAAAAGATCAAGAAAATAAACACCACTCATCATGAACATGCACATAAAATATATTTCATAGAGATTATATCACTAATGAACCAATTTAAATGTCATAAAATTATATTAATTTCCACATATAAACATGAATGAATAAAGATGTCATTTATGAACAAAAACACAAAATAATCCAGGATATTATGTGATGTACCGTCCTAGACCCGAAGAGAAACACATACAATTCTAAACAGGTCGGGTGTTACTACCTTAGGTTCTCCTCCCCAAATGAAAAATGAATCCCACTAGAAGTGTGGGTCTGAATATGTATAGTGGGGAAGCTACAACATCATAGAGGTTAATAATGGTACTGGTCCAAGTATAAGAATAATGTATGCAATGATAATAAGGACTCAGCAGACTCAAACTAGACCCACATAGCAGAATCAACATATAAACATGTGTAGGGAAATGTAAAAATAATTGTATGTTGATCACCACTTGTAATAATTAAAGAAACCAAGCATCCATCTATAACAGGCCAGTTATGTCAATATTAAAAGGGTTCCAATGGATATCAAACAAAACATACAATAATAAATTAATCATGATGATACATAATGAGAGCTAAACCAAAATTAAACTCTAACTAGGCATGACCTCAATGTCCATACCAGTATCCAGGGAAAACATCACTATGGTGTAGCTCCTGAGGCTGAACCTTTTCATGCACACAAGTTCATAAAGTCTACATCTGTCCCAAAGGGCCCATGCAGGGTGCAACACAAATATTAGAAGGATACCACCAAATGGTGGGATCCTAATATAAGTGTTTAAGCAGGCATGCATTTATAAGTAATGAAGTAAACTGTAAAATTCAGAAATAATCATAACTCCACTGGTACTAAGAAACCACCATGGAGTGGCACATTCTTCAGCCAATTCCAAAATCTATGTCACGTAACCAGGAACTAAGTTCCTCTTGACACCGTGTGTCTTGAGTACCGACGTCCCGAAGGCATGTCCATGAATTAGTAACCTGGAACCATGTGTCTCCTGACACCTCGTGTATAAGGCCCCAACCTTAACCCTTACTTAATCTTGAGTTATTACAAGATTACACATTGAGGATCTTTTCAGGATTATATTTTTAGAGAATTAGATCATAAAACATGCATTACATTCCACATTTAAACAAAGTGGTTACATAAATTATAGTATTCATTATTCCCATCAACGAAAACATATTTAAAATAAAACATGGATTCTTTCTTGACACTTCCTTGACACTATCATCATATCATGTACCATTCCCTTGACCTGTGAAAAAACATTTCAAAAACATGGGATGAGTATAAAAAGTATGCAAAGGAAACATGAGTACATAGATACATAAGAATGAAATCATACTTTACCCATAAAACATTAGCACTTTAACATACCTCATAAAATCATGAATAAATCATAGAAATCAAAATACATAAAGGTAACTTGAGGCATTCATAAAATTATTACGTAGGGAGTAACCCTCTTGGTTACATTTGGAATACCCATCACAGTATATTCCCTAAATCTCTTCGGAGAAACCTTAACGTTTAGCTCCTTCGCATTACCCAATGCATTGGAGAGCTATATCGGGCTCACCGGAACTTAGTTTATCACAGAACCACCCATCATCATAATAATGCCCAAGAACCATAACATAATCGTATCTCATAAAACATTCATAAAGGAAACATAACATTTCCACTTTTCAATCAAAAGATATCAATACAACACATTGATATAAAAACACTATGAAAACCATTTTCAATACCAAAATAAAAGAAAAGTAAAACATGGTATTTGTTTTATTTAAAAAAACATATGACTTGTAGATGAAGCTGAAACTCAAATAATGGTCACGGTGGTGGAGAAGTCATTGTCGCCGCATACGTACGACAAAAACATTCCCTTTTGTCATTTATTAAAACGCTTTGTATAAAAAATATTCCTTTTGGATAAACGTAAAAGTCAAAGGGGTTTATACACCGTATAAAAGAAGGTTGTGTATAAAACAAAATATGCCTCAATGAAAGGATATTGAGATGAATTCCCATACCACATTGAAGATTTTAAAATTTTAAACTATTAATATCCATATAAATAAATCCTTAAAACAATTTTGAAAACATGGATATTAATAATAACTAAGAATAAATCATTAGAACATTCAAAACGATATTTTAGTTAAAGGGTTTTTAATAGAATGGGAGACACTTGAGTAAAAAAATTGAGGAATAACATATAATAATATCATGAGAATAAAGGGATTCATGATATAATATTCCAAAGGATAGTATATACACCATATAAGAGTGAATTGGTGCATAACAACAATGAAGTCTCAATGGAAATGTAAATTGAGATGAAATCCATTATAAAGATGGAATCCTTAAATTAAGTATAAATCAATCTCATAATTATGTGTGACAAATATAAATACACACAATATAAGTGGATATTATGTGTAAAATAATCAAGGGTCATTCACACATATTCAAAGGATGACATATTCAATAACTACATGTTGAACCCAAAGAAATCGAAATTGGGTTAAGAAATTCCCTTGACAGCCTAACGGCGTCACATCAAATTTTAGAAAAAGAGTTGATGAGAGAGATAAAGGGTATCTAATCACTTGGACATAAAATTTACAGAAATAAGGATATATAATAACATATCCCCACATAATAAGATGAAAACTAAAAGACATAACAAAACAAGTCTTTTAAAAAGAGGAGGGTGAAAGGTTCCCTTACCGAATTGGGTAACATTCAAAACGTACACCCCATGAAAGAAGGACAATAAAACATTGATGTAAATAATCATAAAAGAAAGTATGTTACAAAAAGAGTATAATAATGGACAGTACATACACCACTAAAAAGGAAATATTGGCAAATGTATCATGAATCTCACGAAAACACAAGTGAGATAAAAAGCCCCTAAAGAAATTCCAGCAGCCTAACGGCGCCAATTGAAACATCCAAAATGGATTGATGCGAGAAAATAGGGTCTCTCATTATATGAACATAAAAAGAACAGTAATATTAATATAAAATAACATCACAATCATAAGAAATATGAGCCTAAATGGAATGACATAAAAGAGTGTACTTAAAAAGAAATAGAGGGGTAGGATCCCTTACCTCGGGTCCAACTTGACTCGATCGTTCTTTAACCTCCTGAATAATAAAGATTAGTTAATTTCTACTTTCTTAATAACCTTTTACAAGTTCAATATTCCTTTTATATCACTTACTACCATGCTATGAACACTGTGTAATTTTTTTACGTTAATAATGGCCGTTTTGTAGATCATTGCAACCTGAGTCAAAAATAAACTCTTTATAATTACATGTTGTTCGTGTGGAAAAATATATATTATATACAGAATTATATTCGTTATTTAGATATCATATATATCATATATATACATTATATACATGCATTTATAATATTACATAACATTTATAGGTAAGAAATGAAATGCACCATTCATGGAGACGGTAAGCTGTACGTACGCATGAACACTACTTCCATTTCTATATCTTATTTAATGGAATTAAAACATAATGATACATAATAGTATTATAATTCCAGTATGGTATCATTTATAATATCATTAATTCTATCATTTATACATACCACATATGGTATTCACGAATCAAATCACTTTGAGGGGGCGGTAGTCCGCACTTCCTAAAATGAAGATATCGCATTTAACCACAATGGAAACCATAAAAATATTCTATAAATGAAAAATAAAGAAGATTAAGTAAAACATAAACATATTATATATCATATATAAATATAGTGACATATTAATGTCCACCTTTGAGGGTGTTAAAAGAATATTGAACAATCATCGCTTCGTGAGGCAGAAATTCACCATCCACAGAAACAATATGTTCTTTACACATTAGATGTAGGTGTCTGTAAGTGTAGCTCGAATCCTTCTTATAACAACATCCTAGTATATTGAAGATACTGGAGTTGTTACAAAATAAATTAATAAAAAGATTTTATGGGGTTGGAGAAGAAAAATAAAACAAAAGAACAAAAGTGAAGACATTACCTTAAAATCAGGTATCTCTCCATGATTTGAGCTCAATGGCTTCCTTGAGAAGACTTTTGCCCAAAGTGAGGCTTCTAGGAGTAATATAGGAATTTGGAGAGAAACAATGAGTAGTGTATGTCTGAGAAAAATGCTTGAGAGGTGTGGGTAAGGTGGTAGAGGTGGGGGCCTTTTATAAGAGGAGAGGAGGGGCACTATTGGAAAGTTACAAAATGTTACATTATTTTCAAATGAGTTACGGATTTTAAAGGTCCCACATTGATTTAATTATAGGATAAGTTGGTAAGGGTTCGAAATATACTCATCCAAAAGGCCTTTTACAAGTTTATGTTATAGATTTAATATTATTGTTTCATTTAATTTAAATCCTTTATTAATGAGGTAACTGTTGCATCATCATTATGTCATAAATAATTTAATTTATTTAATGTCTAAAAATTATAAAAAAAAATCATGATGTAGGAAATCTTATTATATTTCTAATTAATATTTATAGTAAAAAATATGACTTTTATATCCCCATTTAAAAAGTTTTTTAGTAAAAAAACTCATGCTTGTGACATTTTTATTTTTATTTTAAATAAAAAGTTATTTATGTCATTTTCCAACCAAAGTGGCTCCATGGGGTCCCCAAGTTGACTCAAGGATTTTTTTTGTCGTCCATGACACATCCAATGAGGCTAGGACATGTGTATAGGTCATTTATTATTATTAAAACATTATTTTTACCTTAAATTACACTAATTACCTCTAATCACGATTAAAAACTTAAAAGTTACTATTCACTAAAAAATTATTTTAATCCCATTGAACCACATTTTACATACTAATGACAACCATGTATGTCGGATTTTTGAAATTCAACACACCGAAGTGGTAATGTTTCATTTAAACGAAAAATCAGTTTTTAAACTACCACTTAGTGGTTTCACTATTCACCAAAAATTGACATTTTTCAGAAAAATACCAAAAACACACCATAAGATATATTTGATATTCCAAATTAAATAATGATGTCTACTTTACAAAATTCAAAACATATATGTTTCATTAATTAATTTAATAATTAATTCCCATTGTCAAAGCAAATAGAGTGTTTTTAAGAATCAATTTCTATTAAAAGATATACACTAGTTTAAGTCCAATTTCAAAGTGAAATTAATTCCAATGAACACCATTAGATTAAATGGTAAAAATATATTCTAAATACACTTTAATCTAAATTAAAAATATAATATATCCATATAAATAAATCAGACTAAATAGAGGTTTTGAATTAAAATGCAACATTTTCAATAAAAATGATCTTTATCGGAAAAATTACAGAATTTTACACAAAGTAAATTTTGATGTCCAGATTAAAAAGAAGGATTTTATTTTTTCAAATAAAATATATAAAATTGTCAAAATTGTATTTAAAAATGGTTCTCCATCAAAAGGCTGTTAATCGACCTTTTAAAAAATATTAGAAGATTTAGGCTTAAAATTGGATTCATTTTCATTTTAAGCCTCCAACATTTATTGGATAAAAGTAAAATATTTGACAAATACATATAATCATTTTGTAGTTAGTTCCGTTCATTCCCACCATTATAATTTCTATGCGTTAACTACCTTTTAAAATAATATTATTTTATTATTATAGTGCAACATAATATTTCAAAGAAACTCATTGTTGCATATTGGGTACGCCCTCGAGCGTAGCATTCCCTTTAAAGTAATATTAATATTTTATTAAAAAATATGGATAAATATAAAAATGACATTTTCTTTATTTACCTGGGGTGTTACATCCTTCCCACTTTTTGGAATTACATCCTCGCAATTTTTAAATTGGGCTTGGAAGCTTCATTGAAAATCCCACATTGGAACAAGAGTCGGTAAAACTATCACATTAAAAGAATGGGAGAGAAGTACAAATGTCACCTGAGTTAACCCATAATAGGATTCCAATTATGAAAATATGGATATGGAGGACAAAACAACGGATCATGTTCTGATGGAGAGTGATAGTAAACATGTCTCGGAGAAACATAACAACAAGAAAATCACAAAATTGTGATGGGTTAAATGGTATTTGATTCCCCAGTAGGAAAAATTAACAGACAACATTTTTGTTTTAAGTTACATTTCATTGAGGAATTCATTTTTTAGTTTAACTAAAACATAAGGAAGCAAACTTAATTGTCATGTTGACTTTCAAATTTTACTAGATTTCTTACACGAACTCATATTTTCTCCAAAAGACGAGTATTTAGGATGACTTTTTCACATTAAGAGAGATATAGTCAACTTCTATAGAACCACCTAATCCACAAAAGAGAACTATATACTCCCATGTCTTTAGAACATAACCAAATCTAAAACCAAAATGGTTAGTATGAGATAAGATAATACCCAAAAAGTATAATCCTTTATATAAAAAAAATTTATTCTTAATCTCCAATATTTATCAATCAAAACCCAAAGTTCACCAAAGACCATTCAATAAACATCTATCCATAAAATTCAACAATGTAACCAAAACTATGATTGAAACTGAAAATTTATTAACCAATAATTGCCTAAAATTCAAGGATCATATAAACCCAAACGGTTCTTTATAACTATATCCACAAAATAAAGGATAATTATTCCTTGAATAAAATTTTCGTCTATCAAACATCAGGGTTACTATAAAAAGTCTTCTAATGTACCCCCATCATCAAAAGAGACTTAATACATCTAAGAATTTCACCATCCAAAAATCTACGATAACTCTTGAATCCCTTATATGATGACTTCTTAATCAGTCAACATTCCTCATGATCATTAGCCATTCCTCTTCAACTTATTCTGAAATACTTCTTTCCTAAAAACAAAATCGTGAATCATATCCAAAGATTCCAATAATAGGAAAACATATGTTAAGAAATAATCCATACCATTCATTCTTCATTGTCAGTTTCTTCATCCTTAATCGAAATGGCATTAGATATTGGAAAATGAATATTTGTATGATCTTGGTGATCCCATTCCCCAAACTTCATCGTAGGGCATGTGTTTTCATAAAGACCATGCACACCACATTTAAAACATTCAATTGATCCTTCAGAAATAACTTTTTTCCCTTTCCAAGAGTCAACTAGATGCTTCCTTTTTCTATGGAAGGTTCATGCTTTGTGACCTTCATGTCCACACTTATATCATCATTACGTCCCTTTGAAACATTTTCCAATGTGTTTCTTTCAACATATTTGACACATATATTTTTGAACAGACATACCTTTATGATTATTACCTGAACATTAGTAGGGATTTGTTTCTCACATATATGATGCCTTAAAAAAATCACTAAGGATCAGGTGGACAATCATGACTCCAGATAGTTGGTTGAGGATAACCACAAGAGTTCTCATTGCAGATCCCATATCATTCAGTTGTTCTTTCATAAAACTGTCACAATTTTCTTTAAATCCACTGTTACCTTGGTGCCTACTAGATCCATCCATTTACTAAAACCAAAAAGGTCAGTGTGAGTATATCACTAAAATCATCAAATAAAAAAGAGGAATATGACCACCAAGATATACTTATCCAAGTTATCTAAAACACATTCTAACATTCAAAAAAATAATGACTCCATCTAATATATTAACCATTGTGGTTATACACAACCTATCACTTTTTCTTAAAGAACACTCTAACCTCTAAAGTTATCTAAACCAACATCTGATACCAAATATAAGGCCCCTTCCTTAAACTTTACTTAATCTTGAGTTGTTACAATATTACACATTGAGGATCCTTTCAGGTTTAGAGTTTTAGATAATTATATCATAAAACATGCATTACATTCCACATTTAAACAAAGTGGTTACATAAAAGATAGTATTAATTTTTCCCATCAATGGAAACATATTTAAAATAAAACACGGATTATTTCTTGACACTTTCTTGACAGTATCATCATATCATGTACCATTCCCTTGACATGTGATAAAATTTTCAAAAACATGGGATGAGGATAAAATGCTCAGTAAGGGTTATAAAAAGTATGGAAAGGAAACATGAGTACATATATACATAAGAATGAAATCATACATTACCCATAAAACATATGCACATTAACATAACTCATAAAATCATGAATAAATCATTGAAATCATAAGACATAAAGGTAATTTGAGGCATTCATAACATTCTTACGTAGGGAGTGACCCTCTTGGTTACGTTTGGAATACCCATCACAGTATATTCCCTAAATCTCATCGGAGAAACCTTAACGTTTAACTGCTTCGCATTACCCAATGCATTGGAGAGCTATATCGGGCTCACCCGCCCTTAGTTTATCACGGAGCCACCCGTATTCATAATAATTCCCAAGAACCATAACATAATCGTATCACATAAAACATGCATAAAGGAAACATAAAATTTCCACTTTTCATTCAAAAGATACCAATACAACACATTGACATAAAAAAAATATGAAAACCATTTTCAATACTAAAATAAAAGAAAAGTAAAACATGGTATTTATTTTTCTTGAAAAAAATATATGGCTTGTATAGGAAGCTGAAACTCAAATAATGATCATGGTGGCAGAGAAGTCATTGTCGCTGCATACATACGACAAAAACATTCCCTCTTGTCGTTTATTAAAACGCTTCATAAAAAAAGATTCCTTTTGAAAAAATGTAAAATTCGAAGGGGTTTATACACCGTATAAAATAACGTTGTGTATAAAAAAAATATGCCTCAATGAAAGTAGATTGAGAGGAAGTCGCATACCACATCGATGCTTTTAAAATTTTAAACCATTAGTATCCATATAAATAAATCCTTAAAACCATTTTGAAAACATGGATATTAATAAGAAATAAGAAGAAATCATTAAAACATTTAAAATGATATTTTAGTTAAAGGATTTTTAACAGAATGAGAGACACTTGAATACAATAATTGAGGAATAATATTTAGTAATATCATGATAATAAATGGATTCATGGTATAATATTCAAAAGACAGTATATACACCATATAAGAATGAATTGGTGCATAACAACAATTAAGTCTCAATGGAAATGTAAATTGAGATGAAAACCATTTTAAAGATGGTATCCTTAAATTAAGGATAAATCAATCTCATAATTATGTGTGACCAATATAAATACACCCAATATAAGTGGATATTAAGTGTAAAATAATCAAAGGACATTCACACATATTCAAAGGATGACATATTCAATAACTACATGTTGAACCCAAAGAAATCGAAATTGGGTTAAGAAATTCCCTTGACAGCCTAACGACGTCACATCAAATTTTAGAAAAAGAGTTGATGAGAGAGATAAAGGGTAACTCATCACTTGGACATAAAATTTATGGAAATAAGGATATATAAGACCATATTACCACATAATAATATGAAAATTAAAAGACATAACAAAAGAAGACTTTTAAAAAGAGGTGGGTGAAAGGTTCCCTTACCGATTTGGGTAACTTTTGAAACGTACACCCCATGAAAGAAGGACTATAGAACATTGATGTAAATAATATTAAACTAAAGTATGTTACACAAAGAGTAGAATAATGGACAGTACATACACCACTCAAAAGGAAATATTGTAAAATGTAGCATGAATCTCAAAAAAACACAAAGTGAGATAAAAAGCCCCTTACCAAATTCCAGCAGCCTAACGGCGCCAATTAAAACATCCAAAATAGATTGATGAGAGAAAATACGGTCTCTCATCATATGAACATAAAATTACAGTAATATTAATATAAAATAACATCCCAATAATAAGAAAGATGATCTTAAAAGGAATGACATAAAAGAGTGTACTTAAAAAGAGAGGGGTAGAATCCCTTACCTCGGGTCCGACTTGACTTGATCGTTCTTTAACCTCCTGAATAATAAACATGAGTTAATTTATACTTTCTTAATAACCTTTTATATGTTCATTATTCCTTTTATATAACTTAATACCATGCTATGAACACTATGTAATTTTTTTAAGTTAATAATGGTCGTTTTTTAGATCATTGCTACTTTAGTAAAAAATAAACTCTTTATAATTACATGTTCTTCATGTGGTAAAATATATATTATGTCCATAATTATATTCATTTTGTAGATATCATATATATCATATATATCCATTATATACATGCATTTATAATATTACATAACATTTAGAGGTAAGATGAAATGCACCGTTCATGGAGACGGTAAGTCGTACGTACGCATGAACGCTACTTCCATTTCTATTTCTTATATAATGGAATTAAAACATAATGATACATAATAGTATTATAATTACAGTATGTTATCATATATAATATCATTAATTATATCCTTTATATGTACCACATATGGTATTAACGAATGAAATCACTTTGATAGTGCAGTAGTCCGCACTTCCTAAAATGAAGATATCGCGTTTAACCATAATGGAAACCATAAAGGTATGACATAAATGAAAAATAAATAATATTAAGTAAAACTTAAACATATTATATATCATATATAAATATAGTTACATATTCATGGCCACGGTTGAGGGTGTTACAAGAATATTGAACAATCATCGTTTCGTGAGGCAGAAATTCAACATCCACAGAAATAGTAAGTTCTCTAACCATTAGATATAGGTGTGTGTAAGTGTAACTCGAATACATCTTATAACAACATCCTAGTATATTTAATGTACTGTATTTTTTACAAAATAATTTAATAAAAAGAGTATAGGGGGTTGGAGAACCAAAATAGAACAAAAGAACACAAGTGAAGGCATTACCTTAAAATCATGTATCTCTCTTTGATTTTAGCTCAAAGGCTTCATTGGGAAGACTTCTGACCAAAGTGAGTCTTATAGGAGTAATAGAGGGATGTGGAGAGACTAAATGAATAGGGATTGGCCGAGCCAAAGGCTTGAGAGGTGTGGCTAAGGTGGTAGAGGTGGGGGCCTTTTATAAGAGGATAGGAGGGGCACTCTTGGAATGTTACAAAATGTTACTTTATTTTCAAACGAGTTTCAGATTTTAAAGGACCCAAATAGATGTATTTCGAGGATAAGGTGGTAAGGGTTCGAAATATACTCATCTAATAGGTCTTTGGAAAGTGTATGTTATATTTTTAACTTTATCGTTTCATTTTATTTAAATCCTTTATTAATGAGAAAATCGTTGCATCATCATGATGTCATAAATAATTTAATTTATATAATGTCTAAAAATTATAAATAAATTATCATGATGTAGGAACTCATTTTAGTTTTCTAATGAATACTTATAGTCATAAATATGACTTTTATAACCCCATTTAAACTTTTTTTAGTACAACAACTCATGCTTGTGACATTTTTATTTTAACTTTAAATAAAAAGTTATTTATGTCATTTTCCAACCAACGTGGCTCCATGGGGACCCCAAGATGACCCATGGATTTCCTTGGTAGTCGATTAAACATCCAATGAGGGTTGGACATGTGTCTAGGTCATTTCATATTATTAAACCATTATTTTTACCTTAAATTACACTAATTACCTGTAATCGCGATTAAAAACTTAAAAGTTACTATTCACTAAAAAAATATATTAATCACATTTAACAACATTTTAAATCCTAATGACAACCATGTAAGTCAGATTTTTGAAATTCATAACACAGAAGTGATAATTTTCATTTAAACGAAAAATCATTTTTTAAATTACCACTTAGTGATTTCACTATTCATCAAAAATTGAAGTTTTTCAGAAAAATACCAAAAATTCACCCTAAGATATATTTTATATTCTGATTTCAATAATGATGACTATTTTACAAAATTAAAAACATATATGTTTCATTATTTAATTTAATAATTAATTCTAGTTATCAAAACAAATAACGTGTTTTTAAGAAACAATATCTATTAAAAGATTGACACTTGTTTAAGTCCAATTTCAATGTGAAATTAATTCTAATAACCACAATTAGATTAAATGGTAAAAATAAATTCTAAATACACTTTAATCTAAATTAAAAATATAATCTATCGATATAAATAAATCAGACTAAAATGAGTTTTTGAATTAAAATGCAACATTTTCAATAAAAATGATCTTTATCGGAATAATAATAAAATTTTACACAAAGTAAATTTTGATGTCCAGATTCTAAAGAAGGAGTTTATTTTGTAAAATACAACATATAAAATTTTCAAAAGTATATTTAAAAAGGGTTCTCCATCAAAAGATGGTTAATCGACCTTTTAAACAATATTAGAAGATTTATGCTTAACATTGGATTCATTTGCATTTTAAGCCTTCAACATTTATTGGATAAAAGTAAAAATATTTGACAAACATACATAATAATTTTTTAGATAGTTAGGTTCATTTTCCCCATTACAACGTCTAGGCGTTAACTACCTTTTAAAATAATATTATTTTATTATTATAGTGCAACATAAGATTTCAATGAAACTCGTTGTTGCGTATTGTGTACACCCTCGAGCATAGAATTCCTTTTAAAGTTATATAATATTTTATTAAAAAATATTGATAAATATGAAAATTTCATATTCTTTAATTACCTGGGGTGTGACATCGTGTCTCAAGTTTCAACGTCTCGTTGGAATTCCCAAGAAATAGTAATCCAACACCAAGTTCCTCATGACACCTCATGTCTAAACATCCAATAGCCCATGGGCATGCCCAAAAAATATGAAGGCTCCTCACCATCAACATGGATTCCAAAGAAAGAACCCCAAACCATAATCACCTAATCGAAACTACTAGGGCGTCAAACCACATGAGCGGTCAAAACCACCTCATTACGGAGTCATCTATGTGCACATAACCCAATATCTGGGGTGAGCAGTAATCACCAAATACAGAACCCTAGCCATAACATCTCTAACACCTCATGTCCGTGCGACCATGTCTCTCAAGTCCGATGGTCTCTCCAACCATTTAACTTGTTCCATTCCCAACCTAATTGTCACACTACCTAAAGACAACGTTTGTGATTCCCAATCCAATGGTCAAAACAACCCAATATAATTTGGGCCTTGCCCAACCTATGATCAACTTCACTCAGGAATATCCTTACCACACCTAAAAATACTTCACATGTTCCAGTATATGCAATATCACATATAATATATATAATCTCAATAAAATACATTAAATAGTCAACACAAACTAAACATTTGAATCGCACTAGCTATGTGTTTTCCCATACTAGCACTAAGTACTTGAATACCTCTAACAATTCATATCATGATTTAAAAAATTAACATAGTAGTTTAATAAAAAAAATTAATTTTAAACAATTTTGGACACTCATGCAAAATTCCCTATATGATAAATGATCTCTCGCCTGACCACGTTCAAGTAATTCAGTTATAGGGCATTACCAACGGCATACCATGGTACAAATAAAAAATTTAATATCGAACAATAATTAAAACAGGGTCTCGCTCAAAAAAACCAAAGGCAAACCAAAGGTCACACCAACCGAATGACCACGAAGACACAAAAATAGGTATGCAAAAACCACATAGTACTCATACGATGATCCTCCTATGATAACAACCACCAATTTGGTCTAAATTGAAGTGGATATAAAAAAGAATAAAAAATACTCAAACCCACATAACATGGTTTAGAATAGAAATCAAGACAACATACCCAAGTGGAATCAAGTACATACATAGGGGGTTCCAATGAATCAAATAGTGTTTGAAATGGGTTTAGGACGGAGATTCAAGAGGGGGTTGAAGTCCCCATTAGCTATTTCACCAATCCCAATGACTCCTGCTTCTCTCATCCTCAAAACGAGGCTTTTACCTATAAGTGAAGAAAACAATTACAAGGAATATACTTAAGACTACAGAAAGTGTGGATTCTTTAACTATTCCAGAGATGGTTGGCCTACTTTAATGAATTTCCGACATGACTACTCAGTTTGTACCTAGGCGTACATGACATGTACTTGGTTTTCCATCTATTCCTCACAAACTTCCTAAAATGCCAAGTATATCCCTAATACACTGCTAGACTATACGGCGTCTACTAAGAATACACAACATGTTCTTGGATTAACATTTCTACTTGTCCAACATGCCCAAACTCCATGTTTCACATCCACACATGGCCAAGGGTACATGGCGTGTACTTAAGAGTACATGGCGTGTAACCCTAAATATTCCAAAACTGCCCATTTTTCATTTTTCTCAAAATTTTCTCAAATTTTGAAATAAAAAGGAACCCATAACTCAATGGATGAAATGTATCCTTACATGGGATAGTGAATTAAATATCCCCGTGAGAATAGTTGTGATATTTGGGACACTAAAATAAATAAACATATAATCAATGGGTACATAACAACACCTGTAGATAGTTTTGCTCGTATCTTACTCTTCCAAACTCATCTATTGAATGATAGATCAATATTTTAGAACTATTAGTGTCCCTTTATGGGATCAAATAAATCCCCAATACACCATAAGGGACAACGATTATTCACTATCTCAAGGTTCAATTGATGGTAATCAATGAATACTATATACTTATCATAAAACTTTATTTTAAACCCCAAAAGTGATTTCCATGGTGATACGTTTGACTAGATAACAAAATTATTCAATATATTCATAATCTAGGTATGTTACTCCAATAACTAGGAAGGTATTATCTAATAAAAATATTTTGAGATTAAACACACATAGTTCTCTAACTCTATCAAATATAAGATATCACATAAAGGTGGTAATTTATTTAAATATTCATGGAATATTTCAAATAACCCCTCAATAACATTCAAGGACATGGTTTCTTAATTTTCATTGAGAAAATATCAATAGGAGGTAAGAATTAGAGTTCAAATATTTATGCTCTACCTAACAAATTATCTCTTCAAAGGCCACTATATTATCTCCATCAATATAAAAAATGAAAACTATCCTCCAAATGAAAGAAATAATCATGTACAAAAAATAAATAAAATCATGAGAGGGATGAATTTGTATTGATATATTCATATTAAAAAATATATCTCTTAATAATTGATATTTCCCCATCATCACCACATATCCTCAACACACCTCAAGAAAGCTATACTAACATTCAACTAGTGTAGTTGACATCAATGTTATGGGAAACTCATCCACCTTAAGTGTCAAATCATGATCCAATCTTGGTGAAATAATATATTTTGAATCTTCTTAATAAGACTAAAAATCAATTGGGGTAGATGTTAACATATGGAACCTTGAGCGACATATGTTCTACTCGACGATGGAAATTCCATAGCATGAATATGGGAACACCCAAACCCTCTACCTCCAAAATATAGATGATGAAATCATCCACAACCATCCTCAACCATATTTATATGAGGATGTGAATTATCATGGGAAATTTATCCAGCAAATCCAATACCTTTCTACTTTTCAAAGGTATATTAAACATATTATTTTCAATAGGGTTTCAAATGAAACTTTTTTTGGGTGGCATAATAAATTGATTGTATACACCATGATGACCACTAAGAATTTTCAAAAAAAGGATTCATAAATATTTGTTACAATAATAATAAAATTAATCCAAAACAGATCTATTTGAATAGGACATGGAAATACCATCTAAAAATAATTGATAGAAAACGTTATGTCAAACTATTCATTCATCAAATCTGTAACAGCCAATACAAATGAGAACCCCCCTCTACAGATTGTCACCTCATTATGTTTTTATATCATTCCGCTATAGATAACTTTTTCCACAACAAAATCATCACAATCTCCTTGACCATCAAATTAATCTGATCATACATCTATAACATAAATGGGATAACCTTTCCTTGAATCTATAGATGCAATAAATTTTTAAAATAAATCATTATAAACATATCATCCTGAAGGATATTATAATATTAACTAATAAGGATCTTAAATTAAATTCTAATAATATTTAAAATTATGTTTCCATTTGGAAGAAATAATAACTTCTAAATCTATCTCTCTTTTAGAATCGAAGAATAAAATTCAGTATGAAATTTAATATTGAACTTCTAAATGTAGGTTCCGAGCACAACAGAAGCGCGTTGGTGGGTTTGCCCAACTTTAAATTTAACGTTAAAAAACGATCAATCTGAGATCCGACTTGATATAAAATGTCAAATCTTCAGAATAGAATGAAGAATGAAAAGAAAAGAAGATTCCCGGAACCCTTGAGAAGGATCATCGTATGTTGATTATAATTAATTTAATTAATGCATAAGAATTACCTCGTTGGAATTATTTCTTCGTTGATGTGTTCGGTCACGATTCGGTGATCCTTCGTTGCGTTGTAGAATCAAAGTGTAGGATTCCTCTAGCGGTGATCCACACGTGTGTCACGTATCTATGGGCGTCGCCGAAGGGATATCTGGGTGCTAGCGAAATGAACATTTGCTTGCGATGTCCATCTTCGACCACCTTGATCCGGTGGAGGATCTTCCTCTCGTAACTTGAGGGTGTTCTTGGTGGAAAGGAAATTTTCTCTTTGGCTTGAGAGTATTTCCAATGCCATTGTTCACAACAATGGCTCTAATTCAATGAGAATAATGTAATTGGGATTATAATAATTAGAATTATAAAATGAATTAATTGCCTGAAAGCATTTAATCATTTCATTTAATTATTAGTAATACCACATGTCTTAATAATGACAGTTGACCATCATTATTACTTGACATGCGCCCAATGTATTACATTTAATATCATTTAATTAAATAAACAATGTTTTCTCACGAATCCTGAAAAAAACTACACAGCGTGTATATAAATATACACGACATGTACTTTTATTTTTTCATTTTATTTATTTCCTCCACTATATTTATTAGACCCTGCGTAATGACTATTTATTTCTCAAATAAATGTAACTGCATTACTCACTAATAAATATATATTATTTCACCCACACTATATTCTCTCGAAGAAATAGGGTTGAAACAAATGCGATCAGGCATACTTAAATAATTATTAAACCATAGTCGGGAATAATATTTGTTTAACATGTTAAATTAATATTTAACTGAGATACATGGACACACTTAGTGTGTGACCCTCTAGGACTCTTTCTCAGTGGCATTATGTTGAGGCTTCCTAAAGTCCAAGGTTAGCGTCTAGCAACACGCCAAGGCACCCATAGGGAAAGAAGTTAACGCTGCAATGATGTGTCATCTCCTACTAACACATATCATGTAATATAATCCCTTTGTCTCGATATCTCCAATCAAGCGGGTTGCATGCTAGTGCCATCAACCCATGTGCTTGATTATTCTTTCTTTGACATCCCAGAATTGAACTTTACCATACCATACCATGGCCATGGATTTATTTAGGCTATATCAATTCCATCAAAGGGCCTGATATATCTACTTCTGTTATGGAATGAAAGGGACAAATCCTTTCTCACATTATCTATTAATTCTGTATTACTCGTGACACACCAAACGTATCCTACCTTGCTAAGAATAGTGTGTCGTCACTATTTTTGTGAATACATCAAAGTGTGCGAGTTGTAATACACATTAATAATAATAATAATGTCTAAGGATCAATACACATGTCCGCAGATAGGAACATCCAATGACACTATGAAATGTGGATTTCCTACTGGCGGGTCTCGTTCTCATAATATCCTCCGGGATATTACCAAGGGAGCACACCATGATAAGGTTCCTCAATGTTTTATGAGTCCTCACCCCTAATCACCGGTATTATTTGGGTCCCTCAAATAATATCCTCCGTCCATAGAACATACATTCATGAATAGTGTTACGGCACTTCCGGGTTCTCATCATAGCAGGGATCCGCTACAAACCTTTAATGAAATAGCTGTCATTAGGACATTATCACATGACATGTCACATAGAAGAACAATAAATATGTGATAAGGCTTTTATAAAGTACAAAGTAGTTGGTTCTAGAACACTAACTCCAATAGACTCCCACTTGGACTAGATCCAAATGCTAACAACCTTTAACCTGCAAGCTCTCACATGATATCCATGCTTCTGCTGAGATATGCCTTTAGTCATGGGGTCTACCATGTTCTCTTCCGTGGACACTCTGATCACTGCAACATCACCACTTTGATAGAAATCCCTCAAGAGGTGATACTTTAGGAGTATGTACTTTGTCTGTTGATGTGACCTTGGTTCTTTTTCAAGAGCCACCGTTGCAGTCTTATCACAATACAATGTAATAGGATCTTTACTGCTAGGAACCACATCAAGCTCCTGGACAAAGTTCCGAATCCAGGCGTCTTCTTTGGATTCATCAGAAGCCGCTATATACTCGGACTCCACTGTAGAATCAGTGGCAATTGGCTTCTTTGAACTCTTCCATCTCACAACTCCTCCATTGAGACAGAAAACATATCCAGATTGCAACTTCAGATCATTCTGATCTTTTTGGAAACTAGCATTAGCATATCCTCTGATGACAAGCTCCTTGACTCCTCCATACACCAGAAACATATCCTTAGTTCTTCTCAGATACTTAAGGATAGTCTTAACAGTAGTCCAATGCTCTTTTCCTGGATCTGCTTGATATCTTCCTACCATTCTCAGCGCATAGGAAACATCAAGCCTGGTACATAACATGGCATACATGATGGATCCTATTGCCAAAGCGTTTGGGATCTTACTCATCCGATCTTTCTCCTGTTGTATCTAGGGACAAATTTTCATAGAAAGATGTAAGCCATGTGACACTGGAACCAATCCCCTCTTGGATTTTTCCTTACTAAATCTCTTTAGTATCTGGTCAATGTATGTACCCTGACTTAGTCCAAGAAGCCTCTTGGATCAGTCACGAATGATCTTGATCCCAAGAATGTAGGCTGCTTCTCCTAAGTCCTTCATGGAGAAACAGTTGTTCAACCTGTCCTTAACTAACTGAAAGGCTGGTACTTTATTTCCAATAAGTAATATGTCATCAACATATACCACTAGGAGGACGACCACATTCCCATTAAACCGCTTATAATCACATGACTCACATTCATTCTTAATGAAACCAAATTCTTTTATGGTTTCATCAAATCGAATGTTCCATGACCTGGATGCTTGCTTCAATCCATAAATGGATTTCTGCAACTTGGAAACCCGTTTGGCTTCACCTGGTGTCACAAAACCTTCTGGTTGTGTCATATAGAAATCTTCCTGAAGGTTCCTATTAAGGAATGTTGTTTTAACATCCATATTCCAAATATCATCGTCATGGTAAGCTGCTTTGGAATGTATGATTCTTATGGATTTAAACATGGAAACTGGCGAGAATGTTTCATCATAGTCAATTCCTTGACATTGTCTGAATCATTTAGCCACTAGCCATGCTTTATAGGTGCTAACTTGACCTTCCATGTCCAAATTTCTTTTGAATACCCATTTGCATGCAATAGGCTTTACATCAACTGGCTCATCGACCAGAACCCAAACATAGTTCTGATACATGGAATCCATCTCAGAATTCATAGCTTCAAGCCATCTTGCAGCTTTTGAGCTTTCTACTACTTCCTTGTAAGAGATAGGTTCATCATTGTACAACAATAATGATTCACCATCCTCAGTGACAAGGAAACCATATCTCTCTGGTTCCCTTACCTCTCTTAAGCTCCTATGCAGTACTTGTATTTCTGGAACCTCTTCCATGGGGACCTTTGGAAATTGTTCCTGTACCAAATCCTATGTATCTTGAGCATCAACTTCATCGAAGTCAATCTTTCTCCCACTATCCTTCTTGAGGATGTGTTCCCTCTCAAGAAATACGGCTTGTATGGCGACAATCACTTTCTTTACTTGAGGGTTATATAGGTAATATCCTTTCGTTTCCTTGGGATATCCTATAAAGATACACTTCGTGACCTGGGGTGCTACTTTGTTGCCTAAGAAGGTCTTAACAAACGCCTCGCATCCCCTTACACGTGTGAGCGAAAAAGTGGATTTCCTTCCATTCCATAACTCGGATGGAATTCCATTTGCCGCCTTAGTTGGTACTCGGTTTAATGTGTATGTTGCAGTTTGTAATGCATATCCTCAAAAGGATAATGGAAGATAATAATGACTCATCATCGACCTCACCATGTCCATCAAGGTGCGGTTCCTCTTTTCACTAACACCATTTCACTATGGAGTATAAGGAGGAGTGAGCTGAGATAGAATCCCAGACTCCCATAGAAGATCGACGAAACTTATGGTTCAGATATTCTCCAGCTCGATCCGATCAAAGATTCTTTATCTTCTTATTGAGATGATTCTCTACTTCATTCTTGAATTCCATAAATTTCTCTAAGGACTCTGACTTATACCTCATTAAGTAGACATAGCCATATCTACTCAAATCATCAGTAAAAGTAATGACATAAGAATATCCACCTCTAGCTTCTACTGGAAATGGTCCACACACATCCGTATGTACCAATCCTAGAAGCTCTGTGGCCCTTTCACCTTGTCCACCAAGAGGCAGCTTAGTCATTTTTCCTTGTAAACATGTGTGACATCTATCAAGTTGTTTTAGATCAGTAGAGTCTAAATAGCCATCATGGTAGAGATTTTTCAAACGCTTCTCGTTCACATGACCAAGGCGGTGATGCCATAACTGGGTGATGTATGAGTCATGTGAGTTTGTTTCGTTATCGATTTCCAAAACTTGGTTTTCGTAATTCAATACATACAATCCATTATTTAAATGTGCCATACCATAACATACATTGTTCTTATAAAAGAGACAACCCTTATTTCCAAATTTGAAAACAAATCCATCCATATCCAAACAAGATACAAAAATTATGTTCTTGGTAACAATAGGCACATAATAACAGTTATGTAAAACCAAAATCATCCGAGTCGGAAATGAGATGTGGTAGTCGCCAATAGACAACGCATCCAGCCTTGAGCCATTGGTAGATTGAAGATCCACCTCTCCTCTTGCGATCTTTCTAAATCTACTTGGTTCCTGCATTTTAATACAGATGTGATCCCCACAAGCTGTATCTAATAACCAATGTGTAGAAATGGAATGATTACACTGAATAACAAACACACCTTTAGCGTCCCCACGCTTCTGGGTGCAGTTCCTCTTCTAGGGGCCCTGCTTGCCACATGCAAAACACACTGCCTCCCATTCCTTCCCCTGCCTCTGGATTTTCCCCTTCTTGGAGGGACGGTGCACATGGGATTCAGACCGTTTATAAGTCTTTGACCCCTTTGCCTTGTCCTTCCATTTCTTATTCACCATAAGGACCGTGGGTTTGTCACGCCCCATATCCTTATCTACATGGAGAATCAAGGTCAGAAACTCTAATAGACTCTTCTCATTTCTGCTCATGTTATAGTAGACAATGAAGCTAGAGAAGGTCTTGGGCAGTGATGATAGGATGAGATCTGTACGCAACTCATCCAGGAATTTAATCCCTAAGATGTCCAGGCGATCAACGTATCCAATAAACTTGACTACATGAGGCACAACTGGTGCATAATCTCCAAGCTTCATGGTAAACAAAGCAATGGGGATCTCATACCTATCATGTCTCACCTTCTCTTGGTAGAGCTCTTTAAGGTGAGCCATCATGCTGTACGCGTCCATGTTTTCATGTTGCTTCAAGAGCTCATTAGACATGGACGATAGCATGAAACACTGGACATCTGTGGCATCATCCATGTGTTTCATGTAGAGAGATAATTCCTCATCACTAGCCTCTTTCCAAGGCGCAACTGGAATATGATCTTCCAGCACATATAATTTCCTTTTGTGGCGAAGGACTATGCGTAAATGCCTCTGCCACTCTTGGAAATTGGTGCTGGTGAGAATGTTTTCTTTTTCGAGTATGGTCCGTAATGATATGTTTGAATTCATTTTCTTGCGGTTTCTACAAATTAAGATGTGCAAAGGTTTAGTACTTTATTACAAAAATTGAGACAAATAAATAAATTAATACTTATTAGTCTCCCACTATTTTATCGAAATCTAATATCCCTCACCATTGACTTCGGAATATTCTGTTGCCTGAATATTCTAGTGGCGAGGATCCATATTGCCTTTCGCATTACCCCAACTAGTGTTGGTCAAGCAACTTGAGGGGTTTTAGGTAGGCATTACAAATGAACACTACATTAACTCACGGCTCCTTGATCTGCTGAGTGGACTCCCCAATCCTGAAATCCTTTTTGGATTTCCTCAACCTTTTCCTCTTGGTCACACCAAGTCCTAATTTGGCAGTCAACCCTTGATGAGAACCAAGTCAAGTCAACCCAAAACCGTGAATTAGAATTCCATGACAATTAAAAGCACCCCAACTAGGGTTGGTCAAGAACTTTGAACTAGGGTTCGATTCTAACAATGATTATGGAAGGCTATGTAGACATAATATTTATTTTGAGGGATTTTATCCTTATACGTAAATTTCCATTTTATTATATTTGATTACATGCTTGTAAATATTAAGTGGGATATACTTAATTGATCAACCATGTCTAAGATAATATTTACGTATAGGCCGGTTATATTTTAGTTCCATCTTGCATGCTCATTTTAATTCATTAATTGTCTGATCGTGACAACACACCCACAATAAATAAACCATGAAAATGACAAAAATAAAATAAATGGTATGATTGAGCTTTTCTATTGGTTAGTTTATCTAGCGGCTAATAAACTAACCCAAGACCTAGGGGAGAAACACCTTGAACCCTTCGGGTTCATGTTTACAGCTTTCCAGATGTCCACCTTTGTATATCCTTGGATTGGTTTCACCATGGATCCTGACTTGAGCGGCCTCCACTAGCTTGGGAGCTCCATCCATTACATATGCATTTATCTCACACGTAGGTGAGGGGTAAAAAGGGTTTTTTACATAAAAGAATCCTTGGGTGCGCATGCCCAAAATATTAATGAGGAGATGGCTCAAAGGCCAACAAATTTAATTTAAATAAATTAAAAGAAACCATTCACATACAAAGGTCTCGTACTAGCTCATGATCATCCATACATGCAATGATATGTACGCATAAATAAAACAAGGCCTAAATTCTTTAATCGTTCTTGTTTAAGAGAAATCATGCTCGAAACAATTAATTATCTTTAATTAATCAATCCATTTATCTTAAATCCCTTTTCTGAATTTCCTTAAGATTCTCATCCATCATAATTTTAAACAAATAAATTCATTTAAAATTATCCTTGCACATAACTTGTACCTTGCAGGAATCCTAGTGAATTTCCATTTATTACGCATATGTTAAATTAAACACATATATATAAAACACCTATCATGTGTTGTGACTCACCTTTACTCCCGCACCATGGTACACGTCTCAAGGGTTTGTATAATATAATAATTAAATTTTAATAAATCTGCGTAATTTGGGTGAGTACACGGTGTGTAGTTCCGACTACATGGCGTTTAATTTTTATCACCGTCCATCTGAAGTACACGCCTGGGGACATGACGTGTAAATGTAATTCAGAAATTTTCGGAGTACACAGAGTGTTCTTTTGGACACATGTCCTGTGGTTTCCGCGTTACATGGTTTCCAGTCGGGCAAGCCGTATACGGGGTACACGGCCCAACCCGAACCCGAGGGGACTACATGCCGTGTTCAGTTGTACCACACGACCTGTAATCTGGAAACCGTGTGCCACTTGTTTCTGGTCAACACACAGTGTCATAAATGAACTCAATACACGGTCTGATTTGGCGGATCGGTCAATGCATTAAACCTAGACTACAGGGCGTGTACTTTCGAATACACGCCGTGTATTATAGTGTTATACGGCCAGAAAAATTTGGGTCCTCTGGATGAGTTCCTCTATTTTATTTTAATCAAAATTTAACAAAAAATTCGTTTCTGTGAGGTGAACGAGAAACAGGGGAGGATGAATAGATCTTGTTATTCATATTTCCAGAACGATTAAACATGAATTGAAATAACTAAATTATTAAATGCGTAAATCACCAATGAAAAAATAAATAATTATAATAAACGATATGACCCTCTTTGATACCACTTGTAGGTTCCGGGCGCAGCCGAAGCGCGTTGGTGGGTTTTCGCAACATTAAATTTATCGTTAAACAACATTCAATATGAGATCCGTCACGATATAAAACGCCGAATCTTCGGAATAGAATGAAGAACAAAAATAAAAGAAGAGTCACAGAACCCTTGAGAAGGATCATCATATGTTGATTATAATTAATTTAATTAATGCATAAGAATTTCCTCGTTGGAATTCTTTCTTCGTTGATGTGTCCAGTCACGATTCGGTGATCCATCGTTGCGTCATAGAATCCAAGTGTAAGATTCCTCTAGCAGTGATCCACACATGTGTCACTTTTCTCTGGACGTCACGGAAGTGATCTCTTGGTGCTAGAGTAGATGAAACTCGCTTGCGATGTTCGCCTTCGACCGCCTTGATCTGGTGAAGGATCTTGATCTCGTAACTTGAGGGCGTTCTTGGTGGAAAGGGAATTATCTCTTTGTCTTGAGAGTATTTACAAAACCGTTGTGCACACCAATGGCTCTAATTATATGAGAATAATGTAATTTGGATTATAATACTTTGAATAATAAAATGAATTAATTTCCCGAAAGCATTTAATCATTTCATTTAATTATTAGTAATACCACATGTCTTAATAATGACAATTGACCATCATTATTACTTGACATGCGCCCAATGTATTACATTTAATATCATTTAATTAAATAAACAATATTTTCTCATGAATCCTAAAAAACAAACTACACGGTGTTTATATAAATATACACGACGTGTACTTTTATTTTTTTAATTTTATTTATTTCCTCCACCATATTTATTAGACCTTGAGTAGTGAATACTTATTTCTCAAATAAATGTAACTTCATTACTCGCTAATAAATATATATTATTTCACCCACACTATATTCTCTCGAATGACTAGTTTCGAAACAAATTCTATCTGGCATCCTTAAATAATTATTAAACCATAGTCGGGAATAGTATTTATTTAACTTGTTAAATTAATATTTAACTGAGATACATGGAAACACTTAGTGTGTGACCCTCTAGGCCTCATTCTCAGTGGCATTATGCTAAGCCTGCCTAATGTCCAAGGTTAGCATCTAGAAACATGCCAAGGAACCCATAGAGAAAGAAGTTAACTCCGCAATGTCATGTCACCTCCTATGAATACTTATCGTGTACTATAATCCCTTTGTCTCAATATCTCCAATCAAGAGGGTTGCATGCTAGTGACATCAACCCATGTGCTTGATTATACTTTCTTTGACTTCCCAGAATTTTACTTTCCCATAACTTACAATGGCCATGGATTTATTTATTTTATATCAATTCCATAAAAGGGCCTGAGATATCTACTTCAATTATGGAACAAAAGGGACAAATCCTTTCTTGCATTATCTATTAATGCATTATTACTCATGACGCACTCAACGTATCCTACCCCGCTGCGAACAGTGTGACATCACAGTTTTTGTCAATATATCTAAGTTCGCGAGTTGTAATACCCATTAATAATAATCTTAAAGTCTATGGACCAATACACAAGTCCGCAGATATGAACATCCAATGACACTATGAATTGTGTATTTCCAACTGGCGGGTCTCGTTTTCATAATATCTTCCTGGATATTACCAAGGGCTCACACCATGAGAAGGTTATGAGTCCTCACCCCTAATGACCTGTATTATTTGTGTCCCTCAAATAATATCATCTGGCCATAGAACATACATTCAAGAACAGTGTTATGGCACTTCCAGGTTCTCATCATAGCAGGGATCCTCTATGAACCATTAATGCAATAGCTGTCCTTAGGTAATTATCACATGACATGTCATTCAAAAGAACAATCAAGATGTGATAAGGCTTTTATAGAGTACAAAGTAGTTGGTTCTAGACCACCAACTCCAACACTAAAATGGTATGTTTGAATCCTTGGGCTCATATAAAAAAAATATCCACCACTAATGAGAATACACAAGTGGTGTATTTTGTGTCTTGAGGATTTTGAGGAGTTGTATATATCATGATAAATGTTCCTCAGTCATATTAATGTTGTGGTTATGTCTTCACTACTGAAGATGGTGTAGTGGAAGGTGTTTCTCTATCTTGAGTAGGGTAGAATTCTTGTGTGAGAGATTAGAATAAACTTTAATACACTTTTTTGTTATATTTCAAATCTCTATTTAAATGTTTAGGTCAAATAATATCAATTCAAGGAGGCATAAAATTCAAAGAGATTAAATGACAATTCAACCAATTTATAATGTCGATGTATCTTGAGGTGCTCATGAATGAAAATGTTAATGGCGTGATTATTTTTCGTACTAGTTAATATAGGGAGGGGAATCACAATAACATCTAAAAGAGAATAAAAAAATCTAGGTTCTCATTTTTATTGGTAGTTGAGGTCCTAAATGTTAGGGAGTAGGTCTCAATCATATCATTCTATCTTCTATTGAGTTGATCCTATAAAAACCTATATAGCGATATCTTGATTATTTTCCATTTCTAATAAAATATGTTCCCATAGGTGAATCAAATTTCCAAGAATTATTGGTGGTAATCATTGAATAATATGTCAATTTCATAAGCATCCACAACAACAATTTCTTCTAAGACTATATCAACACCAAGAGGGTCAATATTCCATTTGAAACTAGAGTGAAGATATATATAGTGAATGAAAAAACTATGATTTTTATCATCCTTTGGAACATATATTTAATGATGATCATTGAGGTGGTCATTATGAGGTTGATCAATATAGTGTAGTTGGGAACGAATAGATACATGTAATATAATTTTCATTGTCAATTGTACCATATGATATTTTTGGAAGAATAAATTTAACTCAAATTATTTATTAATATAATATTGATTGATAAGGATTACACTCTTGTATTTTATCTCCCTTTTTCATATATTTATAAAATAATGTAGAGAGGATTAAAATTACCTTGGGTTTGTCTAAACTTGTTGGATGTTGGTTTAGATTTCTTGACATGTGTTCTATTTGTGAACTGGGGAAGGGGATGCATCAATAATTTGGTTGTTTAATCTTATTATGAATATATACATATGATTCCATATGTGGAATATATTGGTTTTATTTTCTCTATAGTATTATTAATTTCTTATAAAGGATAGTTTTATTCACTCATTAAAAGGGATAGTGTGTGGTGTTCATTAATAAGTGGGGTCATCAGGTGGGTAGTAGGTACATGGATCTTCTTTATTCCAAGGTATCTATGTTGATTTTCGGATTAGTGGATGTTTTTAAATGAGTGTTTCTTATATGTTTTGAATATATCTCTATTTTTCCTTGAATATATTGGGAAAGTAGAGCTTTATAGTGATACCAATCTTGAGGTAGAGATATTAAATAGAGTTTCCTATATCTTTATGAAGATTTATGGGATAGAAACTTAAAATTAAATATATATAATTTGAAAAATTGATGATATATTGAAGAATGGTTTTATTATGCCCATTAATTCAACGTTTATGAATCAATATAATTTTTAAAAAAGGATAACTGTTTTTGTGACTATGCATTGATTACAATCATTTAAACCAGCTAATAATGAATTACCACTATATTTTTTAAATAATTGTTGATTTATATGATCACTAAAAGGGATATAGATAGTTCTTGAATATAAATTTGTGTTTCATATATCATAAGATGAGGGAGGAAGAAGATGTTATCTTAAATACTACCAATATATATCTTTGTAGGAAATTATATTTTTTGGATACTCTATTCAATGTAATGGATACCTTATATATTTTCATTATGATAATTAATTAAGTGTTCTATGTGTCCCTATATTGATTTATGGTTATTTTAATTTATTAAATACTTCTGTATTCAATATTAAAGGATAATCATATTCAGAATTTTTGTATTGTATTTTTGGTAATCAGATGATAATATATATATATATAAATTTTCCCTAATGTATTCTTTGTATATGTAATATTAATTTATATAGACATGTCAATATTACGTCAGAGTTTATTATGGTACTTTGAATGATTTAAGTATGTGTAACTTGGCCAACTCCCAATAATTTGGTAATATTTCAAAAATAATGTGGTTTAAAAACATTTATTAGAAGTTTTTTTGTTTTATTTGTTTTTTTAAATTATGACTGATTCTTTTGCCTCAACTAATATTAATCAGGTTGTTATGTGTAAAAGAAACTATAGGAAGAATTTGAGTAAATGAAATATTTATAGACCCTCTCATTTCATACATTCACATTAAATCTCTTTTGAGGAACATTTCACTCATTTCAGAAAAATGGTCCCAAATACCATACTAGATAAATCCAATTGGAAACATGGAACATGTTCTTTTAATATGGTGAATTATCTAAAAATATCCCCTACTGATCTTCCCCTTTAGTTTTCCTACATAAATCATTTCTTATATCCCTAGGAAAAACAAAAAAAATGACAAGTTTGAGATAAGATGGTTAGTAAGGGTAAATAAGGGAGAAATGTAAACATATTAATGGGAATAAGCGTATGAGAACATGATCATGAAAATATATGATCATACCTTATGTATCGTTGTTCCAAACCTCTAATCACGACATAAGTATTGGATGTTCCTAAAAATCAATCATATGGAAATACATAACATTATCAGTCAAATCATAACAGATGAATAAGACATAGATTATTTTAGGACTACTAATTATATAAAAATGATTTCCGTAGTTATCAAGGCATTGATGTTAGACCATCTTAGTAGTATGGGATCACTCCTCCAACCAACATGGTAGTAATTTTTCACTACCATAACCATCTTTGTAGTTATGGTTCAGTCTGAAAACAATCTTTATAGTCATGATTCTCTCCCATAACCATTTTGGAAGTCATGTTTCACTCACATAACCAACTTAGTAGTTAAGGTTCACTCTAAAGAGCCTCTTAGAGGACTATGTACATTTTTCCAATCACATGAGATATAAATATTTTTACCCAATGCATTGTAGGGTGATATAGGCCTCACAAATCACTTAATGAAAAACGTACATATGTGTGACATAAAATTCATTCATCATATTAGAACCCTTGAAAAGAAATGGGTTTCAAAAAAATCATAACAATACCAATGGAATAAAATGGGTTTCATAAAAATATTTCATTAATAATTATAAATAATTCATAGAATTAATAATAGTGGTATCATTGAATCATATCCTATTTAAAACATATGTGACATGAAATAATGTTTTCATATATAGAAAATAATTTGAGAGATCACATGAATGAAATTCTATAGAAAAATATCCTTTATTATTTGAAAAAAATAATCTTTTCATAAAATTCAAAAAAAAAATTAAAAGAAAACATTTTATTTTAAAATTATATTTTAAGATTTTAATAGAATCATAATATAATTTATGAGTCTGAATAGATGTAAAATTCAGTCATTCCTTATATGTTAAAAAAACATTATTCTTGTACTTTGTCTGGAAAATTATCAAAGTAACTCATTTGAAAAAAGACAAAAAGATTTAAACCCATTTTGTAAAGCTTAAAATGGGTAAATATTTCATTAACTTTCCATATTAGAATATTAAAAAAATTAAAACACATTCTTAGAAAACAATGTCATTGATGATAAATTATCCCCAATAGAGACGCAAAATGAAACATTCCCAAATATTGTTGAGATTGTGAAATAAATACTCATCACTTTATAATGAATTGAATCATATTCCTGTTAAAGAATGAAAATTATATGGATATTTAAATACTATAATATTCTATGTAATACTCATAAAATTCATTCATGATAATTATGTTCACCATAAAGAAGAACAAGTAATTTATAAGGCATCTGTCCAAATGAAAAAAAGTGAGACAAAAATCCCTTACTAATTGATCAACTATAGAATAATTATATAAAAGAAATAATAACATAAATTTAGGAATTCAATATCACTAAATAATGCCAATTTAATATATAACAAGTCACATGGGAGTATATACACCACACAAAAGAAACAAGTGGTTAATATATCATGTACCTCATGGAAATAAAATGTGAGATGAAATTCTTTTACATTACATGTCCTTAAGTTGAAAATGATTTATACTCATGTATAATGGTTTAAATAATCTTATTAAAATATATAATAACATTATTTATATTTATGATATCATATATTATCTTATTAGATTATTTTATCTCCCATTGTTTGATAATATTAAATCATTACCCTTGTTTTGGGTGTTGAATGCTTAATTTTTCTATGAATTTATTATCATGTTAGTATTGATTCTTATGAATATGATATATATTATTCATATAAATAATTATATTAATATAATAAATATTTTATCCTATCATCATATAAAATTTTATAATCATTCATGAATGGTTAATATATAGAATGAATGTCATTGCATCATGGAGACAGTAGGCCGTACGAACCCACGTGCGGTCATATAATTCCATTCATGGTAATGTGGTAAATAATTGGTTGGTATAATAATTATAAATATTTAATATAACATTAGACATATTATTTATATCCATTATATTCATCATTATACCAATCCAAATAAATTAGTTATTATAAAACAATGTACCCTGCCATCTGGAGACGGTAAGTTGTACATACACACGCTTGGTGATACTGTGTGTCATAGTATGGATAAAAGAAGGAATATTATTTTAACAAAATAATAATAAAATCATATAATTTATATGATACTAGATTAATTACATTATTATTGCAACAATATCAGATGAAGAAGTATAAGAAGAAGGAAACACAAATGAATTGTTAAAATAATTATCTCTACTTCGGTGGAATTACATTGAATATCCTCTTAGGGACACCAGGGTTGTTCATTTTACAATTACAAGACCTCTATAATAGAAATAAGAATTTTTGGAGGATAAATATTTAGGTTTTGATAAATATAGAAGGATTAAAGTGGTGTGTGGATGTGAGGGAGGAGGTTCCCTTTTATAATTGAGGAGAGGGGAAATTTTGGAAATTCTCATAATATTAATTTAATATAAATTAATTTTACATTATATATGGATAAAAAGTGATTTATATAGAATCTAATATAGTTAAGGGTCTAAATAATTTCAACCAATTATTTTTATACATGTTTAGGTCACAATATTAACCTTGTCTATTGTCATAATCCCTTAGTTAAACAATTTACCTCTTACCCTATCAACTTGGATTATTTACTCCGTATAGTATATATGGTTACAATGAAAGGATAAAGTATCCCCATATAGATATATTATAACAAATATAACCATATTCCAGTAATTTTTCTAAATATAATATTATTATGTATTTTATATCATTTAAAAAAATTTTATTTATTTTGGAGTATCATTTTTGCCAATTTTGATACTATTCAATATTTTTCATTTTACAAATACCCAATTAACGTAATAACATCAACCCAACACTTTCTATAAATCACTAAAATATGAAATTTATCAATAAAATTAGTTTATATAATTAATTATGTTAAATTATATTTATATTAATATTTTTAATATAAATTATTTTATATTTTCATTAATTAATGAATTACAACATCATTATTATACCCTCTTTTATTTAAAATAGTTATTCCCTAAAAATTAAAAATAAATTATTATGACAAAGATAAATTTATTTTAATTAAAATTAAAATGTATATTAAAATTTATTTTATTTATAATCCTTTTTAAAAAAAATTTACATATATAAAATTTGAGTATGATATTTTTATCTTATATTTAAAGAAAAAATAATAAATTCTATATTCTTACCCAATCATCTTGAAAAGATATAATTTTAGGCTAAGGATATTATGGTCTAAACACATATATTCAATGATATTAGGAAAGGTTTTAGGGTAATGTTATTATATTATAATATTATTTTTACCTTTAATTACTTGATTTACCCTTAACCACGGTAAATAGAAATTTACTAAAGTTACTATTCATAATAACCATAATATTATGTCAATCCTATTAGTCTATAAATTTTATACTTATTATAACCATTAATGTCCGTTTTTCCAAATTCAATTAACAAAAGTTGAATATTTTACTTTAACTCAAATCCATTAGTCATGGCAAGAATGTGGGAAAAAAGAACATTCCAAAGATAAAGAAGTTTTTATTTCTAATTTCAATATAAAAAATATTTCTATTACCTTTATCGTATTAATATATTTATAATGGATATATTATGACTTTAAAAATCAATTTATATTATAATAATTATTTGATCAACAATGTTAGTTTTTAACTACAATGTTGTATTTTCACTATTCATCAAAAAAAATGAAACATCTCAGGAAAACACTAAATTTTCATCATAAGTAAATTTTCAAATTATGAATTAAAAAATGGTGTTCATTTTTGGAAAATAAATTTATAATAGTGTCTATATATTATTTTACTATGCTACACTAATGGACATGAAATCAATTCATTTAAGGAAATAGTATTTCTAATTATATAATGAGTTTATAAAAAATAATTCATTTCATTATAAATATGTATTATTTATTGTAAATTATTGAAAGCTATGTTTTTAATATTAATATTTTTATGTTTAATTTCTATGTTATATCTATATCATTTAAATAATCATAAGAACAATGTATTGTTTTGTTGAAACATAGTGTTTCTTGTAACACTAGCCAAGTCAGTATTTCATGTAGAGCAAAATTAAATTAGTGTTGTGTATAAAACAATCTAAACATAGTGATTTTATGTAATAAAAAATATGCATTCATTGTTGCGTAGTGTGTCAAATATATGAAATACTTATTTAATTCAAAAAAATCAAAAAACAATTAGGTTGTTAAATTCTACCACCCTTAAAATTAATTTCAACCAGGAAATCCATTTTGTTTATCAAATGTCTAATATAAGAAATTTTATTCCATATAATTCAACATTGTAAAAAATTAATAAAAATTACTTTTAAAATGGATAGTATAAAACTTAATGGTTACTCAATGTAACCCATAACTCAGTTTCAAAATTAGAGAACAATGTTGGAAAGTGATATAAGGTCATGGATGATAAATATATCCATCAATTTATGAGGGATAGTGATAGAGAACACTGATCACAAGAAGTGGGTGATCCCAAAATGATAAATATGTGATGATCTAAGGGACCATATTATTTATTTAAAATAAAGGTACTTGTATAAATCCTTTTTCAATATCTTTTACATAAAGTGGAGAAATTCATATATTGTTTGTGAACATAAGAAAATATATACACTTGATATAATACCTTTTCATAATAACGATCTCACAGTTTAGTTGATCCTTTCATCATTTCATCTCTTATTTCAAGAAGTGAATGGGAATTTTTGATTTTTATATTACTAATAGATTATGTGATCCATGATAATCCATCCCATTTATCATTAGTTATCATCAACATAAGGTATTTTGAATAGGATATCCAATATGCATACATTCTCATATGGTGAGAAAAAATTGTAACATTACATACTTCATCTAAATATTTACTTAAACATTACATGAACTGTTAAACTTATAACAATAACAAAATATCAAAATAACAAACATTTGAAAGAAGGTAACTAAATAATCATAACATTGATTCCTTATATATCACAAATTATTTATTTGTTTTCACATTCGAATCTGGTAAATAACATCATCATATATTATCTTGAAACATGCTAATAACCTAAATTACCATAATTCAATTTTCAAAACATGAATGCTTCCGTATTCCAATTATTTCCAAATATATTCCTTAAATCAATGAAGTTTTAAACTTCATCACTGATAACATATATCACTTTCAAACATATCCCATCTGTATTCTGATCTCATTAATACTATCCAATTTATATTATCCATATCATCATATCATTATCCATAAAATATGTCACATTCCTATCATCTGGAACATGTTAATGATTAACATCCCTTAATGTAAGATTTCCATTAAATTATATTCTTAGGCCATCAGTATAATTTCACAAATTATTGAAAATACTTAAAGAAACCCCTCTAAAAACAATCTTATATACTTCATGATTCATATGACTTAATATTTGAATTCCAAACCATATACACATTGATCATCAATCATTATTCATAGAACATTACTAAGGATACATCATGTTATTACATAAATACCATTTCATAAAATATAAAATATGAATCATGTATTATGGTTTCCATATTAAATGTTATCGTTATTATTATGTTTAAAGTAAAAATAATATAAGAACAACCAATAACATTAACATTTCAGTTGTGGTCTCCTTATCTTCAGCAATAAATCAAATATTTTTACCACCTTCCAGATTCCCTTCATGAATATTCCACTTAGGAAATCAATTTTTATAATTCCTATACTATCTAAAACTAAAATATTTAATTTCAACTATGTTCGTTCTATATACAACCATTTTATTGAACCATAAACCTTTTGGTGAGAAATAGTAATCATAATGGAAAACCATAAAATCATGAAAAATACCTTATATGATGTCTAAATCATGAATGGATAATACTTAATCTATTTCAGCATAGTTTTTTCAAAAATTATTCATTGGAAAATTATATTTAAATACTTCATGACGGTTCATAATGAGTTTTTAAATTCCCAAATAATATCCCCCAAGAGTGTCAGTCTAGGTGAGCAGTAAAGCCCATTTTTGTGTATAAGGTTATGTCGAGTTAGGATCAACACACCTTTATAGAGTTATTACCCCTAGGTACATCTGTTCCAGAGCCATATCCACCTGTAATATGTAGAAAATGATTTATTTCAATCAATCCACTCACTCAATACTTTACCAAAATTCGAGAAAATTTTCCTAAAAAATAACTCTTCCTTATAATTATCCTTAAATAGAACCCTAGATATATCCTATGAAATATCCATTGGGATGAAAGTAATGTTTTCTCATACTAGTTTCCTAATGTTGAAAAAAACTTTTCTCTAATACCAACTATATAAAACCTCTATTTTAATAAATTTTTAGTGCATTAATTTTCCGTAACATTTCATTAATTACCCAAAAACATTCCCAAATACTATATTAGTTTAGTGACGTTGCGTACATAGAGCTCATTCTTCTAATTTTGTGAAAGATCTCCAATATCTCCCATAATGATCTTCCCCTTTAGTTTCCCTATCTAAAACTGTTATTTTTGTCATGGGGAAATATAAAACATATAAAATTGTATATCTCATATTCATAGTAAGGGTTAACATGGGAGACATGTAAACATATTCATGAGAATAAGGGTATGAGAACATGATTGTGAAAATATAAGATCATACCCTTTATATCAATGATCATAAATATGAATAATTGCATAAATATTGGATGTTGATAAAAAAAGTAATCATAATGAAATAAATAACATAATCCATAAAATCATAAAATAGTAATAAGACATGGAATTTTTGGCAGACACATAAGCAAATAAAAAAGATTTATGTAGTAGTCAAGAAATTGCTACTATTGTCATATTAGTATTATTGGTTCGCTCCCCATATCATATTTGTATCCATCGATCACTCATGTAACCTTATTATTTATCATGGTTAACTCCCATAACCACCACTGTTGTCATGGTTCACTCCCATATCCATCTTTGAAGTTAAGGTTCAATCACATAACCATCCTAGTAGTCAATGTTCACTCCCATGACTATCTTTGGAGATATGGTCCATTATGTATATCTCATAAGATATAAAAACATACAATATTAATTACAGGTATATATAAGTCCCACCCATTATATAATGAAAACCATAAATATGTGTTCCGCATAATTCATTAATAATATTATAACCCCTGAAAATAAATGAGAATCACAAGAATCATTCAATCATAACATAACCTGTGGAAAGAAATGAGTTTCATAAATATCATATTAATAAATAAAAATAATTCATAGAAATAATTACAATGGTATTATTGAATAATATCTGTAGTAAAACATAAGTTACATGAAATAATGTTATATTAGTTGGGAAATACTTTTGAGATATCACATGAGAAAATTCTTGTGGAAAATATCATATCTTTTTTGAAAACTTTTTATTTTATTAATATTCCAAGAAATTTTAAAATAAAACATTTTATTTGAATTTTTTTTAATCTTGTAATGGGATCTTCAAATGAATAAGGAGTCATAATAGAGGAAAATTCCATTCATGGCATTAAAGATAAAAAATATTCTTTTACTTTTTCCAGAAAAGTCTTAAAGTACCTCATTTGAAAAATGAATTTTTTTTCTTTTAAAGCCATGTAGTACATATAAAATTGGGAAGAAATTACTTTAAAAATAAATAGGATAATATTAAAACATTTCCAAATTTTTTTAGAAAATGTGGACAATGATGAAAAATATTCCCCATTATTGACTTAAAATGAAACAATCCCAAATATTGTTGAGATTGTGACATAAATACTCGTAACATTATAATATATAAAATAATATTCACCATGAATGAAATAATATTATATTGATATTAAAATACCCTTATATTCGGGAAATGTCTGTTGACGCTCCATTCGTCACAGAATCTAAAGATCAGAAAAGGGGAATATCTGAGCTCAAAGTGATTCAACCTTTGAAGAAAACATAAAAAATCGACAAAGGCATGAACAAACGATCAAAAGCAACTGCACCGCGCAAGTTATATCACTGTCGCGCAAGTCCACTTGCGCGACCTAAGTGATAACTGCCCGGTAACCACCTAGGGTCTTCTCCTGCCTATAAATAGACCATGTGGGCGCCCCATTCGAGGGATCTTTTTTTAGAAACTCGGATTAAAGCTCCCGCCACCCAAGTCTCTTATCAAAGCATCCGGAACACTTTTAAGGTAATTTCATACCTAGAATGGAAGATCTAAAGAGAGGGAGGAAAACCTAAGTGTTGAAACTCAACAACACTTGCGCGCCTGAGTGGACAGCCCTTAAGGGAACTGGTCACACTTGCGCGCCGCCTTATTCCTTCGATAGAACTTGCACGTCCCTTTTCTTGGAGAACTTCAAGTGTATTCTAAAGGCTTTAAGAAAGAGTCGCTCAAGTATTTTAATGCTAGTTGAAAATCGTGCAAGTACACCACATGCCGCGCAGGTATACCTACGCGACCAATACTTGCGCGCCCACACAAGACTTGCACGCCTTTCAAGACTTGCGCGCCCCTACCTTTTTGGGTGCCAATCTTGCCCATTTTACCCCTCTTAAGCCATTTCACCTTTCCTATTCAAGATTTAGTCTTCATGATACTCTTCAAAGACATTTATGGCATGATTTCTTGATTTGACTTCTTTATCTGAAAAGAATTCGGTAGAATATCTCTCCAAACCTAGTGATGTACACATCTTTATGTCACCAAAGATTGAGAGTTCATTCATTCAACCTCATCCTTTAAGATGAGAGAATCCTTAACCTGTGTCTCCTTTTTAGGAATAATCCCCAGTTATAATTCCTTTAATATGGGCATCTTCCTCAGAAGTAAGCCCAAAATTCTTAAAGTTCCCAAATATGGGCATCCTCTTCAGGAGTAAGCCCCAAACCTTAATTCCATAATTTGGGCATCCTCCCCAGGAGTAAGCCCCAATCATAAATCCTTTAATATGGGCATCCTTCATAGGAGTAAGCCCCAAGTCCTCTAATTTGGGCATCCTACTTAGGAGTAAGCCCCAATCTAAAATTTGGGAATCCTTCTTAGAAGTAAGCCCCAAGTCCCTTAATTTGGGCATCCTTCTTAGGAATAAGCCCCAATCTCAAATATGGGCATCCTCTTCAAGAGTAAGCCCCAAACCTTAATGCTTAACATGGGTATGCTTTTTAGGAATAAGACCCAGTCATAATCATGGGCTTTTTTCAGGAGTAATCTCGAAGTCCCTTAATTTGGGCATCCTTCTTAGGAATAAGCCCCAATCTCAAATATGGGCATCCTCCTCAGGAGTAAGCCCCAAACATTAATCCCTAACCTGGGTCTCCTTTTCAGGAATAAGACCCAGTCATAATCATGGGATTTTTTTCAGGAGTAAGCTCCATGTCCCCTAACCTGGGTCTCCTTTTCAGAAATAAGTCCCAGTCATAATTTTGGGCTTCCTTTTCAGGAGTAAGCCCCAAGTTCCTTAATTTCTCTTAACCAGTCCTAATTAACCCTTGATTTGGGTTTCCTTTTCAGGAGTAAAACCCAATCATAAATCCCCTCCTAACTTGGGCATCATCCTTAGGAGTAAGCCCCAAGATTAGAGTATTCAAATCTCCATTAGCACATATACCTTTATGGACCCTGTTCATGGATTTTTCTCCCTAAAAGTGAATCCTAAAACTTCATCTATCTGGGCAGTCATACATACATAAGCCACAAACCATTTCTTATGATTGCATCTTTCATGGCACAACTGTCTAATTTTTACCAATACCTCCTGTTTCTCACACCGATCATGACTCACGAGATCTTAGAGTGTAAAAGTAATTATGACATCCTTCTTTGAGCCATCAATCAAAAACATCATACTTCCTTACTCGAACTACATGGGTTCTGATTCCTTTTCCAAAAAAAGGATACGTAGGTATCCCATTCTATGTGTTCGATCCCAATTTTGAAATAATCCATTTCCTTCTGAATGACGATAAACTTCATGTGCCCCACTGAGTGGCTTTAAAACCAGCTTGGTCATCATAATGACCAAGAGAATTTTATAAATGTTTTGAAGGATACCATTGACCAAGAATCTCTAAATAGATACAGATGATTCTCTATTGATGAATAACCTCGAATACATATAAAAGATTCTCTAAATTTCTTACATATTTAATCATTGATTGTTAAAACTAAAGGAAAGATCATTTTATACTTGGTAATGTAATAAGGATTCACGAACATAACTTAAATCTATAAAGAGAGTCCCGGAGTAGACAATAACTCCCCTCCAAAAGGTGTGATGAGTCCGACCTCCCATCCTCTTGACCAATTGCAATTTCCTAAGCCTCATAAGTCCACAAGCTAATGATCGCCTACCTTTGGAATGTAGGTCCAAACGGATGTGGAATCATTGGATGTTTCTGGTTCTACGAACAAACCCGCTAGAAACCGATCGGAACGTTTGAATCTCTCGTCCAGGAGGTCATCCCCGTATTCCGAGGGAAACAAAAAATGGTGAACCCGACGTGAATCCTTAACCAAGTTAAAATTATGTTTTACCTATTTGTAAAGCCCCTATTTAAAACTCAATAGGAGGGATAACAAAAACTATCGTTGACATATGTGCTCATCCAAAAGATGCAGTGGCCGGATTCATCTTGATTATGTCTGTTATATGGAACATGCACTCTTTTCTCAAGATCTTCCGCAAAATGGATTTCCTTAAATTCACCCGTGTGAATACTGCTGCTGTGAAATCCAATGCTGATACTCCTGCTGGAACGTCATCCACTCTGAGGATGACATCACCAACTCAGCATCTTCAACGCTGGGTTTCTAATGCACTGGTTAAGGAGTACCGTTGCAACGGTACTATCTCAACACTAGAGGCCGCTCGTCAATCCCTCCAAGTTAACAAATCTACCTGGTCGTCCGGAAAATGGAGGCCAACGATCAAGAAGCAGGTGGTGTTGAATACCGTCTCCAACCGTTTCGGGTCGTTATCCCCGGAACGCAATTTCCATTCACTCCCTTACTCTGAGGAAGTGAATGAGCAGGTCCCTCAGGGCCTTAATTCAAAAATACAGGAGTCCTTCCCGAGGGCTCCCATCAACAATCGCCGCCAGACTCGTGCGGTAGTGCACCCTCAACATGATGAGGGTACCGACTCCAGGCATTCAGCTCAGGTTCCTCGAACCCGAGCAGGCATGATGAACCGCCAGAGACGGAATCCGGTTAACAATGGGCTGGTTATCATCCCTGCCATCTCCGGAGAAGTCCACCAACCTAACTTGGTGGCGAACAACGAGCAGGCACACACACCTATCCGTTTTAATTCCGCTGTCCAGCAGACTCGTCTGGTAGCATCGAGCCAATCCTACCAGGCAATTCCGGAAGAGTACTATAGGCAGGAACATACACCTGCTTATGCATCATCAGTTAGTCAGCAGTCTCGCCAAACTAAATAGGATGGAGTCCACCAACCTAACTTGGTGGCGAACAATGAGCAGACACGCACACATGCCCGTTTTAATTCCGCTGTCCAGCAGACTCGTCTGGCAGCATCAAGCCAATCCCGCCAGGCAATTCCAGCGGAGTACTATAGGTAGGAACATACACCTGCTTATGCATCATCAGTTAGTCAACAGGCTTGCCTGACTACATATTATGGAGTCCACCAACCTAACTTGGTGGCGAACAACGAGCAGACATGCACACCTGCCCATTTTAATTCCGCTGTCCAGCAGACTCGTCTGGCAGCATCAAGCCAATCCCGCCAGGCAATTCCGGTAGAGTACTATAGGCAGGAACATACACCTTCTTATACATCACCAGTTAGTCAGCAGGCTCCTCTGACTACATATGATGGTTCTCGTCAACCGCGTTTGGTGAAGTGTAATCAGCAGGCACATACAATGCTAATACTAATCAAACCTACCAACAATCTCGCTTGGTAGCGCATAGAGGAGTCAGTCGGAAAGCCTCGACGACAAACAGGAGGCAGAATCAACTCTCTACCCCCACACTTGAGTACTCCCAGGATTCACTGATAGGAAAAGGAGGACAGGAGCAGGCACATACACCTACTCCAAGCCCGGAATGGACGTATATCCCCGTTCCAGCGGCTGAAGTCACCAAACATATTTTGTCAATGGTGAAAGAGCATAATCAAATTCCTGCTCATATTATGGATGCTTGCCAAGATATCATAATAGCTTCAGCATCATCTCAGGGACAGACACATAAATCTATCCCTAGCAGTGGAGTGACACATCAACGATTCACTCTGGAACAGACACACACATCTGTTCCAGTCCAAGAGGGTTATGGGGAATACTCCCCCATATCATACGGACAACCAAGTCAGGAAAATACAACTAATTTGAGTGGAGATCGTCAGCCTAAACTTACCATCATTCCTGATCAGGCACATACACCAGCTCAGAGTAACCACTTTCTTCAACAAGTGGTTTCCAAAGCGAGTAAGAAGGCATCTACGAAAAAGATCCGCCCAGCACAGTCAAGAGATCAAAGTCCATTCTGCAACAAGGCCTTGCTCGATGATGGAGTTCTTGAAGACCTCAGACATTTATCTGTCAGGATTCAAGATTCTACTCCCTTAGTTCCCAATAACGGGAACATTAATTCTGAAGGTCTTCAACAGACACTTCCTCATGAAGGCTTACTTCATGAAAATTTGGTCAATCTTGAAGTTTCTTCTTCAGATGAGAGCTACATGAACCCTCTGTGTGGTCAGAAGACCAAGGAGCAAGAGATCTCATATTTTGCGGTAACCTATTATTGTGGTCCTCCCCATGATGATGAACTTCGCTGCGAAAGTCCTCTCCGTAGTAGTGATTCACATTGCCTGGAAAATACTCCAGTGGACAATGTAGTGCCGAGAAAGCCCTCTTATCTTGAGGCACTTGCAAATGAGAAACCAGTCATGTCTGATGCTTTATCGCTAACAAGTGAAATACTTTCTCAATCAGAAGATAGCCCAGGGTGTAGGTCATTCTCCGAACCACCCCTAAGTCATGAATCTTCTAGTTTGATCAATGATCTCTCTACCAATCTTGTTGAATCTGATGAAACAACAAGGAAACACCAACTCTGGTCAAAACAGGTAGAAGAATCTTCATTTAATGATAAAGAGGAAATGTTGAACATGAGGAAGAAACTGGAAAAAGGTGAGGTACCAGTCATGTTTTGGCCTTTGGCTGACTCCGAGTACGACATTCCAAAGATTTTGACGGATGATGGAATCCATGATAATCGTCTCAACATATGGAAAACTCTTTTTCAATTGAAGAAGAAGGTATTATCTTATTATGAATATGAAAATCATCTTAAGATAATATAAGGGCTACAACGTCTGATTGATTTGGCATCTCTATCAGTCTCTCGGTATCCGAAGGCTGAAAAACAGTAGAGAACCCTTCAACGTTCATGCCTTGGTACACTAAGAAAATTGCGTCAGTTAATTTCCAATGCTCCATCTGATGTTCATATCAGAGGATGGGGTATTCACGGAGCACTACATTTCATAGTGCTTTCCAGTCAGCAAAGCCCGCCGAAAATGGTCTCATGCAATGTTATTGCCCATGGCCGGCTACAGTCAATGGGATTTGTTCATAATCAAAAGCCTGCTCAAGAACAGGCTTCAACTAGTTCCTCTCAAAATCAAGCATATAGAGAACAAGTTGTTGAATTGCTCCTACATCAAGCAGGCCAGAATATTTCACAAGCCTCTCGTATGGAGCAAACACGTCATCAAATGACAGAAGTTTCGGAAATCATCCAATGTTCTGTTGAACTAGGTGATAAAAGTGGATACAGGCTAATGCATCCAGCTAATTTCCAAACTATGGTTCGTAAGATCAAGAGAGATTTTAAGAAGATCTCATACATAGCATGTCAAGAGACACCGCAGCATGTCAGACTGTGGACTTCTTTAAACCAACCGTCAGATTCAACAAATGGGATTCGAGGAGTTGAGCGGAAGCAGTAGAAACATCCCCAGTTCTCGAGACTGGGGACTCTTTCAAGTCATCGATCCCCTCCTCAGAGAATATCGGTCTTTTCTCAATTGCTGAAGAAGCCCCAAGAGGAACGAAGAGACAAATTATCAGGAGATTCCCTCCATGTTATAGCTCGTCAAGAAGTTCCTAAAAGATTGAATCAACAAAAGGCAATGTCTCATCAAAGACATGAAAGAAGACAACATCACAGAAATGTTGATAGAAGAGATGTGATGCATTATGCATCAATCAATGTCATCAATGCTGTTGTTGCCAATCCACCAGAGGAGCTTCTCTCAGGGGACTCAGATGAAGAGCTTCCTGCTCAAGAAAATGTACGCACTGATACAAATGAAGAAGGTGTGCGTACACGAAGTCAAAGGATTACTCAGAACCTAGGTAATCCACTTCCTTCTCTCCAAAAAGTATCCAACAAAGGGAAGGGAAAGAATCAGGTTACATATCCTTCCTCTGGAGAAGGTCAATCGATCTCATTAGAGCAAAGGTTTGCACAATAGGAGGAAGAAATGAAATAATTAAGAAGGTTGAATGCAGAACTACTTCAGAGTAGTCTTCTTCTTAATAATGCTAAAGTCCGACAGCCGAAGGAATTTGTTGTAACTACTGAGATGGATCAGGAATATCCTCCTTTATCAGTACAACCTCATAGGTATAATCCTACGGGTCAAATGCAACAAAAGTTAGCAGCACTACCATCAGTTGCAGCACCAACCACCACGTTTGTCCAAGCTCCATTCATTGCACCTACCCAAAACCATGTCCAACCTGATGTTTCTCAAAAGATAATAACTATTATTGAGTCATTAACAGCTTGGTTAGAAACTATGGAAGGGAAACATGAACAATTTCAACTTGAAAAGAAAGATTACCCTGAATGGGTAGATTCAATTTCTCCTCCATCCAATTTTGGAAACCCTGTTTTCCCTACTTTCAATGGATCAGACGACCCTGAACAGCATTTGACACATTACAGGTCTTTTTTTGATCCTATGATGGAAACTCCAGAACAGCAAGAAGTAGTGAAACTCAAATTCTTTGTGCGAACCTTGCAAGGATCAGCTTTTGTCTGGTATACAAGCTTACAATCCCGGTCAATCATAGGATGGGAGGATCTTCGGCAAAAATTCCTTCTTCAGTTCAATCCAACATTGCCAAACACGAAAATTTTTGATCTTACAAACTGCAAGCAAAGGGAAAATGAAAGAGTCTTTGATTTCATTGCTCGCTGGAAGGGATTAATGTATTCCCTGAGTTTAGCACTCCCTCAGGAGGAGCTTTTGCCAATCTGTGTGGAAAATTTGCGTGACGAATTACACACGCCATTAATCCCTATGAAATACACAGGAGGGTTTCGAGACCTTACTTCAATCGCTCAACAGATTGAAGATTCCCTCATACAGGCTATGGTTAAATCTCGTGTAATTCCATCAGCTCAAGGAAGGAGAATGGGTAAAGCAGAAACTGCTACAGTTACGCTTAAACAAGTACCTGTACCTATGTCTACATCAAAACCTTCATCTTCTCGAATACCTCCACCTCTTTAACGCCAACAACAAAGGCCGTTTCGTCCAAATGATCAAAGAGATCAACGATGAAAACAATTTGATGATTTGAAGAGTAAAACATACTCTTTCTGTAGTGAGCAAGTTCCTGGTTACTTTATTTCAGCTCTGGAAAATAATTTGGTTCAATTACCAGTGCCCAAGAGGCCAAACAAGGAAGGAGATGAAGACCGTACCAATTATTGTCCCTTTCATCAAATGTTGGGGCATCCCATCCAGGAGTGTTTTGACTTTAAAGACCTCCTGCAAAAGATGGTCGACTTGGGTCAAGTCAAATTGAAGTGTTCTTCAGCTCATATAGCGTGTGTTACCGCTACAGATCCAGAGGAAAGAGGCAAGTGGCAGGAAGTCAAAAGCAAAACTGCGCAAAAATATGATGATTGGATGGTCAGAAATACAATCAATCGGACCCTTGCCATTTTGCGAACACAATTGAAGTATCCAATTGTGTCTTCTACAAAAGCTGCAGTGAAGCCTCCATCGAAAGAAAAATCCTCAAAAGGGAAGCACAATTCAAAGAAGAAAGAGGAATCAGAAGAAGATGAGTATGTATCAAGGCCTAAGTTGTCTGTGACTCTGGAAGATTTCAAGCCATCTACTTCAAAGCCACGGGCACCGCCCCATCAAACGGCACAGCCTAAACAGGCTAATCAGGTAGAGTCTTTATCAGAGGAAGAGTTAATCTTCGGTTCTGTTAATATGATTCAATTAACAGATCCATATTCCAGTCTAGATGAGCCTGAATTCCCTGTATCAAAAAAGGGAATCTGAGGAAGTTCCAGATGATCAGGATACAGGGGAAGACGTGGATCTTTCCTAAGATACTACTCCAATTCTACCCCTACTAGCACTGTGTATAAAGCAGAAACTCGTGGTAGAGCCCTTCAGCGAGCTCAAAAAGAACAAGCAAGTTCTTCTGCCAATAGTCAACTCAGTCTTGGCACAGTTATTTTGGAAGACCGATTGAAAATTCCGTCTTGATTATATCAACAAGTAAATGGATCTAATCGGTCTAATCTTCCAAAAAAAGGATTTTGCCAACTTCTATCCCAATACAAGATGCATCATCTTCCAAAGAAACTGCTTCCAAGGTACCTACTAAACCACATATTCCTATTGGCAAACGCAAACCTCTAGATCAAAAGTATGATATATTGAAACACTTGGCCCAAGTACCAGCTAAGTTATCAATTTTGTATGCTTTGAATCTGTCAAAAGAACTTCGGGAAGCACTCATCAAATCTTTGTCAAGTCCTCATGAGTTTGAAGCTGAAATTGCTGCAGCTGAAGTCTATCACATAGAGAATAATCCTGCAGAATGCTATGCAGTGATATCTTTTACTGATAAAGATGAAGATGATGTTGTGTATGGGCACATAAAACCATTGTACTTATCTGGAAAAATCAATGGTGTAGATATCCGAAGAGCTTTCATTGACAATGGTTCAGGAGTCAACCTCATGCCCATTCGTACACTTCGTCGATTGGGCCTCACAGAATCTGATTTATCTACTTCTACCATGATGTTACAAGGATATGATAAAAATGAACAAGAACCACTGGGCGAAGTGACACTCAGAACTCAGTTTGGAGATCTTTTATCCAACTCGGATTTCATGGTTGTTGATCAAGACTCAGCTTTCAACGTCTTGCTTGGAAGACCCTGGCTACATCAGTATGAAGCTATTCCCTCATCATACCATCAATGTCTCAAATACTGTTTCAATGGTCAAGTTGGAACATTTTATGGTGATAAGGCCCCATTCAAGACAAGTGAGTCTCAATACATTGAGGTGGAATTTTATCACATGAAGGGAAGAGAAAAATCTACAATGAAGGAAATTACCAAAGTTAATGCTCCATATGGTTTGGAGAAAATTCCAATAAATCCATTTACACATGTGAGTACAGATTATGTGTTACCTATCAGTAAAATTGAAAAAATAGGCCCAAATAAAAATACTCTTATGGAAATATCCATAATGTCAATTACGACAATCGAGCCAGACATCATGGAAGAAATTGGTAACCTACCAAACAGTGATGAAAGCATAAGTGGTGACGTTTTCATTTCATCTGCTGAAGTCCAACAAGTCTATACTTTTCCAATCAGGCCAGAAGAAGTTATATCAACACCAGAGGTGAATAATGATGTCGATTCTCAATCCATCATCTCCTCTTTATTTCCCAAAGAAGGCCCTTTATCATCAATAGGGTTGGAAATGGAAGCTTCTTCATCAAAATGTGAAAATTTTGATATCTCTTATGATTATGAGAATTTCATTTTGTCTTCTACTTTGCATGTAGAAATGGAAGAAATAACACATGATGAAGAGGAAGAGGAAGATCTTAGAGATACTCCTCCAGCATTTGAAGAAGGTACCTCTACCAATGTGGATGAAGTTAGATAAATAAATCTGGGTATAGAGAAAGATCCACACCCCACTTTAATTAGCGCGACTATGAACCTTGAAGAGAAAGAGATGTATATTACTTTTCTAAAGCAAAATAAAGATATTTTTTCTTGGAATTATACAGAAAGGTCTGGGCTTGATCATGATGTTGCTACTCATCATTTGGGTTTACCAAAAGAACATCGAGGATTTAAGAAAGCCGTGAGAAGAACACACCCAACCTATGCTTCCAAAATTGAAGCTGAAGTGGATAAGATGATCAAATCTAACATCATCAGAGAAGTTCAGTATCCCAAGTGGATGGATAATATTGTCCCTGTAATGAAGAAGAACGGACAAATTAGGGTTAGCATCGATTTCAGAGATCTTAATAGGTATTGTCATAAAGATGATTTCCCAGTTCCAATTACAGAACTCTTAATTGATGTGACGGCTGGCTATTAAGTACTTTCTTTTATGGATGGATATTCCGGATATAATCAGATCCGAATGGCCCCAGAAGATGAGGAATATAGAGCCTTCAGAGCCCCTCATGGTGTGTTTTGTTACCAGGTGATGCCCATTGGTTTAAAGAATGCAGGTGCAACATATCAACGCGCCATGCATCGTATCTTCAATCATTTCTTAGGGATGTTTGTTGAATGCTATGTAGACGATTTGGTGGTTAAATACAAACAATGTTCCAATCACTTGGCTGATTTGGAAGTCATATTCCACAAGCTTCGACAACATAATTTGAAGATGAACCCCTTAAAATGTGCTTTTGGGGTAACCTCAGGAAAATTCCTCAGCTTTGTTGTACGCCATCGTGGTATTAATGTCGATCCTGAGAAGACCAAGTCAATCCTTGGTATGTCACCTCCTCAGAATTTGTAATAATTAAGAGGACTTCAAGGACACTTAGCCTATATTCGGCGTTTCATCGCCAATTTGGCAGGCAAAACTTTACCCTTTACCAAATTATTGAAAAAAGGAGTCACTTACCGGTGGACTGAAGAATGTCAAGAAGCGTTTGATGTTCTCAAGAAATACCTCTTGAGTCCACCAGTACCCATGCCACCTGTTGATGGTAGACCACTTATCCTCTATGTGACAACTCTAGAGCAATCATTGGGTGCCTTTCTTGCTCAAAAGAATGATGATGGGAATGAAAATAGCCTCTACTATCTCAGTAGAACTATGCTTGAAGCAGAAACCTGGTATTCATGTATTGAGAAGTGATGCCTGGCATTAATCTTTGCAGTTAAGAAACTAAGACACTACCTACAACATCACGAGGTCCAATTGGTATCTCGCAATAATCCGCTCAAATTCATCCTCAGTCGTCCAATGCTTACAGGACGTCTAGCAAGGTGGGCAGTTATTTTGCAGTAGTTCGACATTCAATATGTGTCTCAAAAGGCAATAAAGGGCCAATCTCTGGCTGATTTCCAGGCTGAACATCCTTCAGTGGAAGACACGTCTTCAGATATTGAACTCCCTGATGAGGAAGTTTTCTCTATTCAAGAGAATCCTCAAACATGGGAAATGTATTTTGATGGTGCTTCCAGAAGTCCAACAGAGAAGAAAATGGAAAATCCTAAATTCAACAAAGTTGGTTTAGGAATTGTACTCATTTCTCCAGATAAGGCATTGTTACCTTATTCCTTTTTATTGTGGGGAGGTGGTACCAATAATGAAGCAGAATACCAAGATCTCATTACAGGATTGGAGTTAGCGCACAAGCACAAGTGAATCACTTAAAGGTGAAAGGTGATTCAGACCTGGTAATCAAACAAGTCAATGGGTATTATGCCATCAGAAAAGAAGAATTAATCCCTTTATATGATTATGTCAGAAAGTTAATGGCGTAATTCCCTTCAGAATCGACATTTTCTTATGTCCCATGATCACAAAATGTTCAAGCTGATGCACTGGCTAATACAGCCACAGATCTAGCATATCCAAATCGGGATGAGACAACCATTAGTATTGCCCACCTTCATGCAATTTCACCCTATGTTCAAGCCATAACAGAGGAAATTAATGAAATCAGTCCCATTCTTAAACTGTATGGTCATACTACAGGATGGATGTCACCTATCATGGAATACCTTCAAAATGGAACACTTCCACCTGATAGAGCCGAGAAAGAACAAATCCAGCGACGTGTGGTAAATTTTAATCTTTATGATGACCCAAACCACCTCGAGAAAATTATCTACAACCGTGGTTTTGATGGAGTTCTCTTCAGATGTATTGATGGTGAAGAGACAATGGATGTCATGAAAGAAGTGCATGCAGGAGTCTGTGGTGCCCACCAGTCTGGACATAGACTGTCTGATCAAATTTGAAGGCTTGGATACTTTGGCCTTCATTGATACAAGATTGTGTTGATTTCACAAAGAAGGGTCATTCATGTCAAGTACATTCCAACTTCATTCATCAACATTTAGAGTTGCTTCATACAGCTAAATACTCATGGCCATTTTCCACATGGGGAATGGATGTGGTGGGACCTTACCCTTCAGCTACGACCAAGAAGTTTAAGTACATTCTTACTGCTACTGATTTCATTTCCAAATGGGCAGAGGCAGTACCTCTCAAAGAAGTCAGTTCTAAATGCATTGTTTGCCTCATCAAGTCTAACATCATTACTAGATTTGGTGCCCCTCATACCATATTGACGGACAATGGCACCAACTTCTGTTCTTCTGAGGTGAAGAAATTGTATCAAGAATACAACATTAAATCCAACCATTCATCTCGGTATCATGCGGCGGCCAATGGCCAAATAGAAGCCTTTAATAAGACTCTTTCAAATATACTGTAAACTTGGTGGATATGATAAGAGATCATGACCTGATAAACTCTTTCATGCTTTATGGGCTTATCGGACTACCACCTGCAATGCAACGCGGTAAACTCTATATTTGTTGGTATATGGAACAGAAGCAGTCTTTCCAATTGAAGTTCAATTTCCCTCACTCAGAGTAGCCATTTGTGATCAGTTATCTACATATGAGCAATCCCAAAAGTGATTGAATGAATTGGAACAGTTAGATGAGAAATTATTGTGCACTTTGCACCACTTGGAAATCTATCAGAATCGAATAGCATGAGTTTTTAACAAAAAAGTTCGTCTTCGTTCATTCATTCAGGGAGAATTGGTATTGGTTCTCAGAACACCAATGATACCAGGAAAGAAGCCACCCAATCTTGAACCAACATGGGAAGGACCTTATTCAATACATAAGGTCTACTCCAATGGAGCTTATTCATTAATCTCAATCGATGGAAAACTCATCATGACTCCAACCAATGCCATATTTATGAAGAAATATTTTGTATAAACACAAAATATGGTCCCCAGAACCAAGATTCTTACAATTGGTTCATGCACCATTTTGTCCTTTCTATATGACGCTAAACTATATAGCAATGGTCTAGTATGACCTTAAACTGCAACTTCGTCCAACATGATGTTAAACTGTAGGAATGTTCCTTACGTCTGGAAAGATGTTAAACTACATAAGCACTTAAAAGTCGGGTATGACTTTAAACTGCATCATCCATGGTCTATGCATATGACCTTAAACTATTTGCACCTTCATCCAACATGACGTTAAACTGTAGAAAAAAAGATGTCCCTGTAACATGACACTAAACTGTGCAGCACCAGTTTTTCCTTGCTATATGACGTTAAAATATACAGCAATGGTCCAGTATGACCTTAAAATGAAACTTCGTCCAACATGACGTTAAACTGTAGGAAAGTCCCTTACGTCCAGAAAGACGTTAAACTACATAAGCACTTAAACGTCCGGTATGAATTTAAACTGCATCATCCACGGTCTATGCATATGACCTTAAACTATTTGCACTTTCGTCCAACATGACGTTAAACTGTAGAAAAAAAGATGTCCCTGCAACATGACACTAAACTGTGCAGCACCGGTTTGTCCTTTCTATATGACGTTAAAATATACAGCAATGGTCCCGTATGACCTTAAACTGCAACTTCGTCCAACATGACGTTAAACTGTAGGAAAGTCCCTTACGTCTGGAAAGACGTTAAACTACATAAGCACTTAAAAGTCCGGTATGACTTTCAACTGCATCATCCACAGTCTATGCATATGACCTTAAACTATTTGCACTTTCATCCAACATGAAGTTAAACTATAGAAATGATGTCCCTGAAACATGACACTAAACTGTGCAGCACCAGTTTGTCCTTGCTATATGACGTTAAACAATACAGAAATGGTCCAGTATGACCTTAAACTGCAAATTCGTCCCACACAACGTTAAAATGAGAAAAAGTTCACTAAATGGTCCAGTATGACCTTAAACCTCATCATCAACGGTCCATGCATATGACCCTAAACTATTTGAAAGTCCCTTACGTCCAGCAAGACGTTAAACTGTGACGTCCTAACTAAATGACGCTAAACTGTATAAAAGTCCCTTACGTCAGGAAAGACCATAAACTATATAATCATCAAAGGTCCGGTATAACATTAAACAACACCACTGTCCAGCAAGACATTAAACTGCACCATCCACGGTCCATGCATATGACCTTAAACTATTTTCACTTTCGTCCAACATGACGCTAAACTGTAGAAAAAATCCCCAATGCATCCAACATGACATAAATGGTGTGTTATTTTGTCCTTACTGCATGACATTAGACTGCACAGTCCCCTTTTCGTCCAATATGACGTTAAACTGTATTGTCCCCATCGTCCTAACTACATGACGCTAAACTGTACAGAAAGTCCTTGATATGTCCTACATGACATTAAACTGTTATTTTGCCCCTGCTACATGACACTAAACTGTGCAGCACCAATAGTCTTAACTGCAAGACTTTAAACTGCATAGTCCCTTTATATGTCCTACATGACATTAAACTGTGCATCGTTAAGGTTGTTGTTACCTCTTGTTTCTCACACCGAGTATGACTCACGTGAGCTTAGATAAAACCTCAAACGTAACACTCTCTTTGGGCCGCTAACCATGTATAATTCCCAACAACATTTTTATTAGATCGTTGTCCCCAAGAACAATTTGATCATTAATTCATTATTTAATTGAACTAAATGGACTTTGATCCTTGCCCTCTAGGCTGGGTATGTAGGCAACCTCCAAGGGTTCAAGGACAAAAAAAATCTTTTCACATCAGTTCACCACCATCTCATATGATGTTGATTCATGAAAATGCCCCTGGAATCAATATCGTTACATTGATTCACTTTCGTCCTTGTTATATGACGTTAAACTATGCAACACTTTGGTCCGGTATGACAATAAAATACAATACTCTTTGATTTCCTCATTTGAGAGAGAACTACTATTGACATTGATTTTTACAATCATGTTTCATTTCAAAAGACTACGTGCATACATGGTAATGCCTAAACTTTTTATCTTGGGTTAAACCAACATTGTACTAAAGTCCCCTTTCACCCTTCACATGTACGGACCAAATTTTAACAAAGGGTAGTTCTAGAACTACGTGGACTTGATTCCCATCCTTATGGGATACGTAGGAACATTCGAGTGTCCCTCGAATCCAGTCCCAAGTCTTTTGGGCCTAACCCCAAATTTCACTTTCAGTCTCTTAGCTGAAAAGTCCTCATGGAAACACACACGGTGTAATAATTATTATGGTCCGAATTCTATGACCCTAAACTAATATCTCTCATACTTTCGTCCTGCATGACGTTAAACTTCATTTCAAGAACTACGTATGGCTTGATTCTCATTCTTATGAGATACGTAGTGAAGTCCAAAATTTCAATTCAGGACCCAGCAACAACATGATTATTGTTATCATTGACCTATGTATCTCTATATACATTGGACAATACCCATCTTTATGTGTTATAATCCTAACCTTAAATATTTTCAGATCTACATAACCCTTTTCATGACTTCTAGTCACAAAAATGTCAAACTTCTGAGAATTATTTCGCCTGACTATACAGCACGTTCCCATAGGTGGCCTTGCATAGACAATCCACATAACAGACTTGTCAGCTAAAAGATGATATTTATTTGACCATGCAGCCAATGCCCTTAGGTGGCCCTGCATATTTCAACCCCCTAACGGGTTTGTTAAATAATGGTAAATTCATTCTTGGGAAGAATGCCTCTTTTTTCCTTATTTGTCTTAAACGAAATTATGTAGGGATCCGCAAAAAATAGCCATCCTTAACATATTTCTCTCATATCCTTTTTAATGATCTAAAAGTATTCAAGTCTATGGTTTATTCTTCTTCCCTACGTTTGGGTCAGACCTTTGTGGGAGTGATATTCACCCAGTTCTTCGATAATCTTGTCTGGAAATATCTTCTCCATATTCAAGTCCCTCTTTCCATACAACAAACTCTATAATTTAGAAAATTTGAATCTCCATAAACTTTCACAGGATTTTAGCACTAGGAAAGTAAAATTCTGGGAATTATTTTGCCTGACTATGCAGCACGTTCCCATAGGTGACCTTGCATAAACAGTCCACATAACAAACTTGTCAACTGAAAGATGCTATTTATTTAACCATGCAGCCAATGCCCTTAGGTGGCCCTGCATATTTCAAACCCCTAACGGGTTTTGTTAAATAATAGTAACTTCATTCTTGGAAACTACTTCTTCTAATGCCTTTTAGCTCTTTTTCATATCATTCCTCAGATTCAAATATTCTTAAGCCATAGTTTACATATTTTCTCTCATACATGAGTATGGTAATATGTTTTCAGATAAATTGTCAAGGAATTGAATCAATTTTAACCCATTTTGGTCAAAGCTATTTCGACCTTAAACATTAGCCCCTTTATGTCCGGCATGAATGACTTTAAACTGCCCACAAAAGACAAAGGAACTATGAATAAAATTCAAGTTCCAGGTCACTAAATACACATTTTTGTATGATTTAGGTAATATTGAGCAATTAAAAGATTCAATGTTTGTAGGGTTATTTGTAATAATCCTAGTGAAAATCAAACTATGCTTACTATGTACATTGTCTTAAGTAAAATTGAAGCAGATAGTGAAAGAATGCAGGTACAAATGATTGAAGATGAAAGTGTTTTTCATTGATACACAAGAGTTAGAAGGACATCCACAGACTGGAGTCTCTTCTCTTTTTCTAGAATTACAAGAGGCTTTCAAACTAACACTTCATTTGATTTACGGCATCCCGAGCTTCATCAGCAACCACCTAGAATTCATTCATTCAACTGGATACAATAAGAGATGTAGTGATACTATCTCTTCTTGGAACAATTGTAAAAGGATGTTCTTGAGTGTGGTTTGAGAAAACTTTCTACTGATCAAACAGTGACTCTATTTCCGTCCAAGAGGCTTGGAAGATGGATACATGGATTTGAGAATGGAGCATTGGAAGTAAAGAGCCATTTGGGGAGAGTAATCTTTTCAGATATTTCTCTAATACCATGTTTGGCTTCTCTCTACCAGCCGGTAGTGGAAAACATTTCAGCCCATGGATTTTCCATTTTCATATCTGCAAGGAAATGACATAGAGGAAGAATTTGAAAGTTCACATCATTGTTGTTTCTCTTAATGCACAGCATAACCGAAATGAAAGAGTAGCAGGGCAGCTTCATTTCAGGTGTATAGTTCGTTGTATCTGGAACATTGACTCATTGCAGGTGACCATGACCATATAGAAGCAGGTGGATGCTCTGTGGGAAATTAAGATGATATTTCTTCAAGTACCTAGCCAAATATGGGAGCGTGCTGTCGCAGATATCATAGTAATCATGGCCAATGATGTTCATCATGTCATTAATCCACTTTCTATCCAGTTCATCAGCCGTTCCAATTCCCTTGGGAACCACTGAATCTGCATAAAAGATGAATAAACTAACTCTTAAATAGGATTATTTTTCATAAAATTTGTGAAAGATTTCGAAAAATGGCTAAGGCATTAAAAGGCGCGCAAGTCTAAAACATGGCACACAAGTATTCATATGCCGCGCTAATTTTTGACGTGCAAGTATAAACTGTGCAAGTACAAATACCTTTAAAGTAGCGCGACATCAAGGAAAAACACTAGAAAACAGAGCAACCTGCGCGGTTAAGGTGACCTACGTGGCGAGAGCTCGAAGGTATGAATTCCGGAAATCCGGATACTTGTACGGAAGTGAGCCCCTCTATTTATAGACGCGGCCGGGACCCTACGCTCCGTACCCAGTGCGCTCAAGGCCTGCGCATTTGCGCGCCGCCCTCTGTGCCCTGAAGACTTGCGTGCCCCCTTTTCCATTGGATGGATTCAATTTCCTCAGAGTCAAATCCTCATTTTTCTCCAGATCCAACTCTGAGGGGGGACTTTTGTTGACTCTCCTTTCTTCACAGAATCTAATGATCAGAAAAGGGGAATATCTACGCTCAAAGTGATTCAACCTTTGAAGAAAACATAAAAAATTGACAAAGGCATGAACAAAGTATCAAAAGCAACTGCACTGCGCAAGTTATATCACTGTGGCGCAAGTCCACTTGCGTGACTCCCTTGGTCACGCAAGTGTCTTGCGCGACCTAAGTGATAACCGCCCGGTAACTCCCCAGGGTCTTCTCCTGCCTATAAATAGACCCTGTGGGCCCCCAATTCGAGGGATGAATTTTTTAGAAACTCAGATTGAAGCTCCCGATGCCCAAGTCTCTTATAAAAGCTTCTGGAACACTTCTATTGTAATTTCTTACCTAGAACATAAGATCTAAAGAGAGGGAGGAAAGCCTATGTGTTGAAACTCATCAACACTTGCGCGCCTTAGTGGCAGCCCTTAAGGGAACTGGTCACACTTGCGCGCCGCCTTATTCCTTCGATAGAACTTGCGCGTCCCTTTTCTGGGAGAACCTCAAGAGGATTATAAAGGCTTTAAGAAAGAGTCGCTCAAGTATTTTAATGTTGGTTGAAAATCGTGCATGTACCCCACATGTTGCGCAAGTATACCTACGCGACCAATACTTGCGCACCCACGCAAGACTTGCGCGCCTTTCAAGACTTGCGTGCCCCTACCTTTTTGGGTGCCCATCTTGCTCATTTTACCCCTCTTAAGCCATTTTACCTTTCCAATTCAAGATTTAGTCTTCAAGATACTCTTCAAAGCCATTTATGGCATGATTTCTTGATTTGACTTTTTTATCTGAAAGTAATTCGGTGGAATATCTCTCAAAACCTAGTGATGTACACATCTTTATGTCACCAAAGATTGAGATTTCATTCATTCAACCTCATCCTTTAAGATGAGAGAATCCTTAACCTGGGTCTCCTTTTTAGGAATAATCCCCAGTTATAAGTCCTTTAATTTGGGCATCTTCCTCAGAAGTAAGCCCCAAATTCTTAAAGTTCCCAAATATGGGCATCCTCCTCAGGAGTAAGCCCCAAACCTTAATTCCTTAATTTGGACATCCTCCCCAGGAGTAAGCCCCAATCATAAATCCTTTAATATGGGAATCCTTCTTAGGAGTAAGCCCCAAGTCCTCTAATTTGGGAAGCCTCCTTAGGAGTAATCCCCAATCTCAAATTTGGGTATCCTTCTTAGGAGTAAGTCCCGAGTCCCTTAATTTGGGCATCCTTTTTAGGAATAAGCCCCAATCTCAAATATGGGCATCCTCCTTAAGAGTAAGCCCCAAACCGTAATCCCTAACCTAGGACTCCTTTTCAGGAATAAGACCTAGTAATAATCATGGGCTTCTTTTCAGGAGTAAGCTCCAAGTCCCTTAATTTGGGCATCCTTCTTAGGAATAAGCCCCAATCTCAAATATGGGCATCCTCCTCAGGAGTAAGCCCCAAACCTTAATCCCTAACCTGGGTCTCCTTTTCAAGAATAAGACCCAGTCATAATCATGGGCTTCTTTTCAGGAGTAAGCTCCAAGTCCCCTAACCGGGGTCTCCTTTTCAAGAATAAGTCCCAATCATAATTTTGGGCTTCCTTTTCAGGAGTAAGCCCCAAGTTCCTTAATTTCTCTTAACCAGTCCTAATTTACCCTTGATTTGGGTTTCCTTTTCAGGAGTAAAACCCAATAATAAATCCCCTCCTAACATGGGAATCCTCCTTAGGAGTAAGCCCCAAGATTAGAGTATTCAAATCTCCATGAAGCACATATACCTTTATGGACCCTGTTCATGGATTTTTCTCCCTAAAAGTGAATCCTAAAACTTCATATATCTAGGAAGTCATACATACATAAGCCCTAAACCATTTCTTATGATTGCATCTTTCATGGAACAATTGTCTAATTTTTACCAATACCTCTTGTTTCTCACACCGAGCATGACTCACGTGAGCTTAGAGTGTAAAAGTAATTATGACATCCTTCTTTGAGCCATCAATCATAAACGTCATACTCCCTTTCTCGAACTACGTGGGTTCTGATTCCTTTTCAAAAACAAAGGATACGTAGGTAGCCCATTCTATGGGTTCGATCCCAATTTTGAAATAATCCATGTCCTTTTGAATGACGATAAACTTCAAGTGCCCCACTGAGTGGCTTTAAAACCAACCTGGTCATCATAATGACCAAGATAATTTTATAAATGTTTTGAAGGATACCATTGACCAAGAATCTCTAAATATATACATATGATTCTCTATTGATGAAGAACCTCGAATACATATAAAAGATTCTCTAAATTTCTTACATATTTAATCATTGGTTTTTAAAACTAAAGGAAATCTCATTTTATACTTGGTAATGTAATAAGGATTCACGAACATAACTTAAATCTATAAAGAGAGTCCTGGAGTAGACAATAATTCCTCTCAAAAAGGTGTGATGAGTCCGACCTCCCATCCTCTCGACCAATGAAAATTCCTAAGCCTCATCAGTCCACAAGCTAATGAGCGCCTACCTTTGGAAAGTAGGTCCAAACGGATGTGGAATCATTGTATGTTTCCGGTTCTAGGAACAAACCCGCTAGAAACCGATCGGAACGTTTGAATCTCCCGTCCAGGAGGTCATCCCCGGATTCCGAGGGAAACAATGTCTCATAAAATAAATTCAATGGGTAGTTTACGCACAATTATTATATTTGAAATGATACATTATTATTGAATTTATCTTCTATAACAACCATTATTTACATTGATTTTTTTATTAAAGATATCATTGTGTCGTTTTTAACTTATCATTATATAAAATAATATAAATGTCATGTTCTTACACAAGTGGTATAAAAAGTTTATAATTTTTCTTACTAAGGATTAATTTTTTCAAAATTCACTTATATAATGAAATTATGATAATTTTCAATGTAGTATTATAATATTATAATATTATTTTAACCCTTTGTTAGTTGATTTACCCATAACCATGGTAAATAAAAATTTATTGAAGTTACAAATTTATATTATCCAAAATTTTAATTTGATCTTATAAAAATCTAATCACAATTATTATTTCAACCATTTATATCCATTTTTTTAAATTAAATTCACATAAAAAAATAAGTTTTTTCTTAATCTTGCAGATGCTGCGAGAATGTGGGTGAAAAAACGTTAAAAAGTACAAGAAGTTTTTATATCCATTTTCAATATAAAACTGATTTCTATAAACTAAATTGGATTAATATATTTATAATGGATCTATTATTATCTTAAAAAACAACTTAAATTGAAATTATTATTTAAATTAAAAAGTTTTTTTAACTATAATGTTATATTTTTCATTATTCATCAAAAAATGATACTTATTAGAAAAAAAATAAAAATTCAGCATAAAATATCTTTGTCAAAAAATTCAAAAATGGTGTTCATTTTATCATTTTTAATTTATAATAGTTTCCAAAATTCAATTTATTATTTTTCATAGAATGATATAAAAATAATTTCGTTTAAGAAAAATTATATTTCTAAAAATATAAATACTTTACACAAAATTATACACTTCATTATAAATAGTTTTTATTTGTGTAAAAAAATATAAAATTTATTTATTAATATTCATATTACTATGTTCAATATCTATGATATAACTATCTCATTTAAATAATTATAATAATAATTTTTTTCTTCAAAGAAACATAGTATTGTATAAAACAGAAGACAAGTCTGTGTTGCATGTTGTGCAAGATTAAAATGGTGTTGACTATAATTTATTCCGAACATAATGTTTTTATATAATAAAAAAATATATATTCAGTGTTAAATAAAGTGGAAAATATCAAATATATTAAATTAATTCAAAAATAAAAAAAATTCAAAAAAAATATCGAGGTGTTACAAAATATAAATTGATTAACTGTCCTATTATTCCGTTTTAAGAAGAGAGAGTCATGTACGAGGTCTTATGTGACTTTTCTCCTCATATCCTAGTTTGTATTCTAATGTATTATATATTGGATAACAGCTAGAGTTCTTGTAAGTTACATCCACATGATAATAAATACATTATCAATGATCTTACGCTTATGGAAATGGAATTAAATGAAGATATATAGTGAAATTACCTTATTTATATTTTCTATGTAGTCTTAACAGATTTAAAATACAAAGGTAAATATTATATCAATAATAGTTTAATTATAATTAGTGTATTTGGATGAATTTCATGTAGGATTATGACTTTGTGGTCTCTTATACACTAGGTAATGTAAATAAGGTGGTTGATATGTTTATTATAAAATCATAAGTATATGATTCATTGTGAAGCCTAATATATGTGATTTCAGTGATTCTCCTTTTAGGTATAGAGATTATATTGTATAATTAATTCTTAAACTATGATTTTTGAGCATTGGGTTTCATCACCAAGTCCATGGTCATAATACTTTTGTGATTATCTTGTAATAGTTATCAAACTATGAGGCTATTCGTTTTTCCTAGGTGTTGATTTTTGGAATATCAGTTTTGGGGGAAAAGTTAAAAGATTGTAATGTGATTCCCAATTTTTCAATCAATAGGTAATGGATGTCCATTTTCTTTGGATATACCTTATTTATATTGATTATAAACGTTTTTGACTCTCTATGATTGAGGTTGATCACATTACTAGTCAAGGGGTTGGTTAGTGTCCATCATGGAATATTACATCACATCTTTAGTTGGTGGAGTTCCATTTAAGATATAAATTATGTCTGTAAAATGAATTGTTTTTACTATATTTGGTTTTCCTCAAACTCTAATATTGTTATTGTATATCATTGGTCTACATTGGCTATCATGTGGTGTATTATATTCCATAGTCATGCATGGTATATATCTTATGACTGATAGTACCCTCGATTTCATGTTTTCAACATTATCCTTCAAAATAACATATAAAATGTATATAAAAGGTGTATTTTTATTAATTTTAATGATATTTGTTCATGAAATATATGGGCAGTTATCATGCATATGTTCTTTGATTAATTCGGGAGAATTTGGCAGTTTTTAAATGTCATTTTTTTCATTTTTATTTTGTGACTGTTGATGTGTAAATAAATTCATCATTATAGTTTTTTATTATGGTGTTGAATTTTGGATTTCATTATTTATTATTCATGGTATTAATAGTAGATATATACCCATTGATGATAATAATCTCGGCCTAAATAAAATTTTAAAATAGTGTATCTAGAACGCATAATTTGTTTTTCTATGTTACTTCTTTGTTATAATTTACTACATTTTTATTTTTTTTGTGAGAATAATATAGTTGAGATTATATTTATATTGATATATATAACCATTATGGATAGATATTAAACAAATTTATGAACATAAATGATAATATATAAGGAGAATTTGGGATTTGTTCTTTTTATTGTCGTATAATTATAGTGTCGGCCTTGTGTGGTTTCTTTGGTGTGGTTGAGAAGGAGGTGGTGATTGTGTAGTTTTATTATGAGAGAATAGTGATGATTTTTTTGATTTATGTGGGTTAGTTTCAAATTTTATGGAACAGTTATGAATTGAAGTTAATTAAAAATCATAATGAGTAGTGATAATATTAAATATGGTGAGAAAAAAATGCACAATGTGGTGAATAATTGAAATGTGGTAGATGAAATAATTAATTTGGAAGTGGTTAAATATGATTTTTTTGGATATATATAAATTTTATATAATTTATAAAAAATGGTGTAATTTAAAAATATGTAGTTGTTAATTAAATGTGAAATGTTTTGATTTTGGTATCAATTTTTTATTGTGTGGGGATATTTTATTTTTTATTGATGGTAAAAAAATGTTTCTATATGGTGGGACTAGTGTGGTGATGGAGGTTGTTTTAAATATATAACATTTGAGAGTTATCCTAATTATTAGTAATTTGTGTTATTTTATGTTTTTATAGTTATTATTATTTATTATACATAACCACTTAAGCCAGGCAACGTGTACAATTACCATTACCAATTTTATGTTTTGTTCCTTTTACCTAACATCTATTATGGCGGTGAAATGGATGGATAAATCATCACCCTTACATGATCTCTATTCAAAAAATATTAAAGGTTTTCATGAAATGAGGTTATATTATATTGATATGTAGTGATAATGAAGAAATGTAGTAGATTTATTCTAGTGATGTTGTGATACAGTCATTCGGAAGTGGTATGTGGTATGTGGATGTGATTTATCTCTTTGGGATGTGAATATAATGATATGTAAGGGATTTTAGAATATATAAAAATGTAATTGGGTAATGAGTTTGATTAGTTTTTTATGGAAGTTTATGTGGGTTATATAAATACCGAGTCATGAAATTCATTAACATTACCGAACATTTTCATGAAACTAAAAACATTATATAAAAAACACCCAAATTCTTTAATTTTTCTAATGCCTTTTAAAAATTAAAAACCTAAAAAATAGTATATTAGAGAGATATATTAACTCCCACTAGCTTCTTCATGACTAAAACCCTTCTTAGATACATCGTTCTTAATACATATATTTATATCATATGGATAGAAACATAAATATTGGTAAGCCTATATACCCAAAAAGGTTAAAAAGGGGAGGCATGTAAGTCTAAACATGAAAATAGGGATATGATAACATGATCATAACATTGTAATATCATAATAACCTATGTATCGATGATCATAAACATAAATAATAGAATAGAGAATAAAATTTCATAAGAAATGAATCACATAAAAATAAATAACATAATCCATTAAATCAAAACTTCTTGAAAAAGACATGGAATCGTGGCATTTGTAAGAAAGTGATAACATTCCCTATAAGTCTAGGTTCATTCCTATCACTTTTCAAGGCTCTTCATGGTAACTACATATACTTGGTGATATATACCCACATACCCAGTCATATTCGTTTCTTTATTAGAGATTAGGGTTCCCCATCATCCCATAGTATATCGGGATTCCCAATACCAGCATAGGGGTTCAAGTTTCACTATCTTACATCTTCATGGTGAGTACACCTAACGGGAAGGACACACCACTATCCCTAATTGTAGTCCATTATAGATCAATCATATTTAATATATTTCCATCATTATATCATTAGATATAAATAATTACCAAATGTATTGGAGTGAAATATATGTCCCACCCATATTGTAATAAAAGCATTCATACATGTGACATAAGATAATATAAATTTTTTCCTATTGTGACCCATAAAAATAGATGATTTCTATAGAAATTAAATCATAACCCAAGGAATGAAAATGGTATAATTGACATTTAATCACATCATATCCTATGGAAAAGAGATAAGTTTCATAATAATTTCATCAAAGGATATCCCACGCGGAAAACATTTTTTTCATATGAATAATTCTCTAATAACATAAACCATTCATGAAATAATATGAATGGAACCATAATATCATTTCCTAAAAGTTCTTGACTAACATCAATAAGAACTCTTCTTATATGTAAGATAATTTTTAAATATGTTTCAAAATCATTCCCTAGTTAATGTATCCTTTGTTCTTTGAAAATAAAAATTCAGAACATAATACCTTTTGAAAACCACTTTCTTGAAAATGAACTTTAAATCTTATAAAAAAATATATGAAAAAAATTTGGAAACCATTTTAATTGTAAACATATAATGATTGATTTTAATGATTTTTGAAACTATTTTCCTTGAAAACATATTCAAGGAATTTGAATTTTTTGAAACCCATTTTCCATCAATACTTATAAAAGAATCTTGAAAATAGTTTCAAAAAAAATTCCTTGAAAATATATACAATAATTTTGAAAAAAATTTGGAAATATTTTCTGGGAAATTTAATTTTGAAAAAAATACTTAAAAATTATCCTTTAAAAAAAGGAGCTTCAAATTAAGTGTTGGTGGGATAATATATAAATGTCATAGGAGGTAAAAAGAAAAATTCTATTTCACACTAAAGATGTAAGAAAAATTCTTTTTATGGAGGTGACAATAAGATTACGCTGAATGTATTGGTAAAATAGAATATTATTTTAAATTATTTTAAATATTATTGTATAATAGTATAAAATTATTGTTTAAACTTTTTAGAAAACATGGTTTTGAAGGACCATCGATCTCTGATCGAAGAGAAGGTAAAGCCATGCCTTCATAAAAACATTGTCTTAAATATATTATATTTGAAATAGTGGAAAAAAATGGTACCAATAAAATAATATATCATTAATAACTAGAGGTGAAAAAAATTCAGGAGTTTTATTGGAATATTTATCATAATATTTCATTAGTGTAAGCATAATCATCAAAATTATTGATAAATGATTAGATTATATAAATTAACATATTATCACACAGTAATGTTGAATATCAATACATATACAAGAAGATGAATTTAAATTAATCCTATCAATAAATGAATGATATTGTTGATATAACATGTAAAATGGAGTACATAGACCTCATGGAAAAATATTGGTGCATCAGATGGCATGTGTCTCAAAGAAGACTAATTGAGACAAAATTACTTTACTCATTTTGTAATTTTAGAATCATAACCCTCATGAAATAAAGATAATAAAATGAACATGTAAATATCCACAATTTTTTATTATAATAATAATATTATACATCCATGTGATGTATACACACCACACAAATGGAATGGGTGATGAATAAGTCTTGCATCTCCTAAAAATAAAAAATGAGATGAAATTATCATACCTTGTTTCTTGAGTCTCATAATACTCCTAAAAACATCAGGTATAATAAATTTATGTTTATTATATATATTTTAAAAATCTATATTCTTATATATAATACCATATATAGTTTTATTATTAATTTATGTTACCCTCTTGGTAATAATTTCATGTTATGTTTATTCATTGGGTAATATTCTCTTTGTTTTTATGATGGGTTTTAATTTGGTATATCTTTGGTCCTTATACTAATATCATTATTTACAAAATCTAAAACATGATTAAAATATAATTTCTATTCATTATACGTGTATTATATTAATCTATATAATATATATTTATTAAAGGGAATGAATTGTTCAAGGAGACTGTTGGTCGTATGTATGTATGAACATCGCTTTTGTTTTATTGAGTTATTGAAAGAAAGAAAGTAAATGAAATATATGAATATTATTATATGTATATAATATCATTATAGTAGAATTATTTTTTCATATATATAATATAGTGTCACTAAAGAAATCCTTAATACATTATATTTAATGTGTGAATGATTCACATCAGTTTGATGAGATGGTAGTCCACACTTACTCAAACGAAATTATCGTATTTCCAGAAGATGTAAAAATAGGGTATGTTCTAAATAAAAATTATAGATGAGTAAATTCATTATAAATATCATATATATATAATATAAAAATATTTCCCCTCATAGTTTCCACCGTGAGTGGTGAAAATCTAAAAATATCAATCATCATTTCGTGAGGTGGATGTTTTCCATACACACAAATAGTATGTTTTTACCCATTAGATGAAAGTCTATGAAAGTGTTGTTAAAGAAATTTTCATTAAAAAATAAATTATATTTATGATGCTGGTTTTTTATTCAATAATTCAATAATAATAACTATTTATAGAGTTTAAAATGGAAATAAACGAAATGAGATTGAGGGAGGGTGTTACCTTTTAATCAGGTAACTCCATTTAGTTTTCAACAAAGGGATTCCTCAGAAGTATTTCATCCCAAAGTAATTCTTAATGAAGTAATTTAGGGTTTTTGGTATGTGTATTAGTACGGCATTGGCCGAAAATAAGTGGTTTAATTGGTGTGAGAATGTGGGAGGGGTTGTGGAAATTTATTGGGAAGGGAAAGGACACACTTGAAATTTTGAATACACATTAGGTGTACCCTTTTTTTACACTAAAAAAGTCATACCAAAGCAAAAAAATTAATGAATATTTATGACCAAAATATGACCATAAAATATTAAGAGGCTATGTTTCTAGGTCATTTTGCCTGTTATATTTAATGATTATTCCATTATTAATCTTAATTTCCCTATAATCATTGTAATTAAATTTAATTATTAACACTATTATTTTTGGTAAAAAATTAAGTTGTCCTTATTAGTAATTATAATGTATTATTATTAAAAATATAGAATCCATCTTGCCAAATTCTAAACAGAGAAGTCAAAAAAATTTATTTAATATTAATCTCGTAGATGGGGTGACAATACAAGTTTTTAATGTGAAAATGGTCAAAAGTTTTCCATGTTTTTATATTAAATTTCAATGTGAAATTTATTAAAATGAAAAATTGGATTAATTGATAAAAAATAATTTAAAAATAAAATTTGAAACAAAATTAGACGATAATTTACCTTTATAAATAATTTAGATGATAAAAAATTTTATAATTCAGTATATTTCAGTATTCATCAAAAATAAATCATCAGAGGAATGTACCAAAAATGTTCACTAAATTTATTTAGTACCATTCACAAGTGGTACATAATTTAACTTATTTGGATATATAATATTTTTCACCTAAAAATTGTTTTTCGTTATAAATTCATCCATTTATATTCATTTGGTTTTTTATTCATTTCTAATTAATAGGTAACCAATGAATTCAAATATATGTATTCATTTTTTATTTATTCGAATAATCAAAAAATAAAAATCTTTGTTGTATATTTTTAAATAAAAATATATTAACTATGAATTATGGTTCAGTAACACTTAGTCTTGTCTATTTTTCAAGCCCTCCAAGAAAGTCGATCTTCTGTGTCATGTATGTTATCCTCAGTGTTCCACCTAGAGAAAGCCAAAATTTATGTAAATGTTAGTGCATTATTAACTTTTAATTTCACTTAACTTAATACTAATTTTGTTTTTTAATATAAAATAAACTTTTTTTAGTAATGTGTTAAATGAAAAATATCTAAATGATTAAATGAATTTGAAAAAACAATAATGAAAAAAATCTTAACGAGTTATAGGGTACCTAATGAAATATATATTTTCCTGATAATATGATTCTACATTTTTAGAAAACCTTTTTGTGGGATATGGTGATAATGAGTGATAAATAACCAATTATAGGTGACATTTGGTTCCACTATTTATTCATTCAAGTTCCAGTATGCATATTCCAAATTTATATGATAATATGGAGGGGATACTATTCATTATAATTGTATACTCACCCCTATATTCTATTTATCATTTTTATGGATTCATTGGAAAATTTCTTTTATCAAGATACACATTAATATGTCATGAAATAGAGCTATTTTGTGTTCATAGAGTCATTTTCATAGAATATTCTTATTTTGTGTATTGATTTTTTAAAATATTTTAGTTTAAGAAATTTCATGTATTTTCATGTTGATTTTTATATTATTTGATATAGGTTATTATATATTTATTCTTAGGTATCTTGGATTTATGGGGAAATTGTCTCCCATATGTGTGGTATAATCACCTTGGTGTTTATCACTATCTTGTGGAATATTGCAGTTAGGCTTCGAGGGAAACAGTCAACATTGCTACCAACCTAGAAAGGTAGTGGTGGTGTGATTTCATTGAAGTGTGATATTAGTGATATCGATGAGAGTTAGTATGGATTCAATAGTCAGTAACTATTTTTAAATCCATAGGTATTGATAAAATTAATTTTTTTAGTCACTACATTATTTAGTAAAGGGAGACCAGACATGGAGGGATTCTATTAGGGAATTGTTATTATTAAAAAAAAGTTATAAATGAATATAGGTGTATCACAGATGAGGTTAGTAATAATAGTAAAATTTTAATATATACATTGTGGATATTTATTAAAATACAATATATTTATGTGTGTTGAATAATAAATATACTCACACACCAAAATACACTACTACGACTGTGCCTAATAATCTCACATCTATTGTAAAAGTGGGTTCCCCATATAAGAATTTAAAATTAATTTTTAATTACCATATAATGTATAAATATATATGTTCATGGTGTTATTTCTAAGTCATTACTTCTAACTAAACTATTTATAAGTAACTATCGTTAGATTATTTATTATATCAAAAGGTTATGGATGATCCCAACTATAACAGGAATATATAAATACTATGACAGTAATCTTAATCATATATCCTATAGTCTCAATAAATCATAAAATTGGGGAATAACTGATTTTATAATATCAGGTGGTATGGGATGATAACCATTGTAACTTTTTCATTAAATTTTTTCATTGTGTTCTAGAGTAGAAGAGGTCATGATGACCAAACCACCGAATATAACACCACATGTTTCATTTTTTATTGATTATTATTATTTTTAGACAAATGTATCATATTATTTAATTAATATAATTATCAATGTGTAAAATTTGATCAAATACTTTGATTCGAGTTTAATAGAATGATATATATTCTTTGGTGAGGTAGCTTTAATTGGGTTCATCATTGGTGTTATGTCATTGGTTTAGTAGTCATGATAATATTGTTCATATCAAATTTTATGAAAAGATAAATCGATCCTAGTGAAATTTGATGGTAATACCCTAACTAAATCGATGTAGACACTATTAAAATCTACTTATAACCATCATGGTTATTAAAATAATAAATAAATCAATAATTTAAACTCAATCATTTTATGCATCATGCATTATGAGATATCACAAGACAAAGAGATTATACAACATGTTTTATATTCATATGAGGATTTCATTTTTATTAAAAAGACATATCTTTTTAAGGAACAAGATGAATTACATGATTCATCTCTTGGTCTATGAGTAAGACTCACTACTATTGAGATAAGGGCCTAGAGGCATACATCCAAATCATATTCAAATGCTTGGACAGTTCTAATTAATTGAATTTTATGGCATGTTGGCCCCTATTTTGGAGGTTGGGAAATGTCCATGTTTAAAAAATCCCAAGAAAAAAATGAAACCAATATTATAGAAGATTAAAATAATAATTATGAATTATAATAACTAATTTTATAAAAATTTAATAGAGTTAAAATAAGGAATATATTTAACGAATGAGTATTTATTTTTCAAGGTTTCCATAGTATTTTATTTGAAAAATAAGTCGAGTAAATGTCTAAAATGTTATCAAATAAAAATATTATTATTATAAAAGTATATATTTTAATACTATTTTTGAAATTTTTTGATATGTTTTTATGTTCATATGTGTAATTTATTTCTCATTTAGATAGTTAAACAAATTCAAGGTCCAAATTGATATTTCAATGAATTTTAATGTATATAGTTTATCTTTATTCATGAAACAATCTACAATGATGAGCATAATTCATTTTTCATTAAAATATAATTAGGTACATTGTTCATTTAATTTTTCTTACTCAACTAAATCACATTAAATCCTCATTTTTATTTTCGAATGAATTTTTTCCAATGATGACGTTACGATGTTGGAACCAATGACAATTATGTTAATTTCCCATGTTTTTCACATCCTCTATTATAAAAACATTATTAATTGGTATCATAGTGATAAATTGATTTTATAAGATTAATAAAATTTAAATTCATATGAATTCATTTAGAGTTAATTTTAATAGTCGTAATGAAAATGTCAACGCTTTATGTCATGGTTGGAAGGACGAGATATGAAGATATGAAGATAGAATAATGTGTTTTTTGGATTAAAATTACTAAAAAGGAATATATATATATATATATTCTATGGAGAGTAAAGAGTATCAGTGTGGGGATTATATTTAAGAACCATAAATTTATTCAGTATGTAGTTACACTCTCGTGGGGGTGGATTTTATCCATGTCATTGTATAATCTTATAAAATCATATAAAAAACTATTTCAGTTTTATTTTATGAATAAAAAATACCACCGTAGAGGGTAAGACAAAATAAATAATAATAATAATATATTTAATATAAGGTTGATCTTTACTCACCCATGATATTCCATATCCCCTGCACCACCACTATTTTTCATGGGTGAGAAGTTAGCACCTTTATGGGAATAGATTGTTATATATATATATATATATATTTGTGTGTGTTTTCATGCATGTGTGTGTGATGTTTTTTTAAAGAATGGGCTCCTCAAAATGCACTATCACTCACTACCATCATGCCAGGAAGGCCACACAATTCCTAGGACCCAAACTCTGGGTCAATCTAAGCCATGGTAGGGTTTTGAAACCCTTATGGGGGTATTTAAATTATTATGAATTCAAGAAAATTTCTAAAAATTCCAAAAAAAAGACTTAAATATGTAGAATTTTATAAAATAAATTTCTAGACCATGAAAAAAAGTAAATTTAATATTTAAATTAGTTTAATTTAATTTTAGTTTTATTTAATTCCCTCACGTAAAATATTTGAAAATGTAACATTATTATGCATGTTTATTTCATGAAGAATTATCATCAATAAGTCCAACCAATATATGTTTGTTATTTATATATTTTTTTTACGTATTTCATGTCAATGGTGTTATGTAAAAATAATATTATAAATGATGATAAGTGTATCATCCCTTACCCCATCATTATATATATATATATGGATATTCATTTCAATGATTGATTGTATTCATATATATCATGTATTCTCATGTCCCCATCACTCATATGTTAGAGATTATTTATAATTAAAATTATGAAATTATATGAAAATCATTTCACAATGTGGAAGAATATTATAAAACAGATAGAAAATATAGATGGTTTGGGTGTTACAACATGAGCTAGACATGAGTAAAGAAGTTCCCCCAAAATCTAGGTTGATCCATAATCTACATAAGAGATCAAATACAAAAAACTCTCATGATCTTTTCGTAGATTGTTTTCTAAGGTAGATTGTTTATAAATTTTTTGATGATAGAAAGTCACATTGAATTATAAAATAGTATGCAAAAATAAAAGCATTGAACATTCATGGAAAATATTATCTATTTAAAGCATGGTTATACTGTAACTCATATCACATAGAACAATCATTTTAAAAATAAAGGTATTTCATTCATTGAAAAAAAACTAAAAAATCTGTCAATGAAAATTTTAGGCCATTTAAACCTTATATTATTTATGTTTGAACCAAATAATAGTATGAGGTTCTCATCATCCATAGTTGAGGATGACTCATCCTACTGAAGTGACCTAAAATAGATGTGATCTATATTATATAAAATTAGAATTAATGAAATAAGATTATGTAGATTAGTTCAATTTTAAAGGAAATCATTTCGTAATGATGGGTTTCTATTTTCAATAGTTGGAACATCACTCAAAAGAACTAAGATTCTCAAGATAATTTTTATAGACTTCCAAAGTCCAATCATAAAACTCATTGAGTTGTTGAATGTCCTTATATTGGAATATATATAGGGAATTTTAAGTATCCATGCCCGGTAAATACAGAATATAATGAGTATACATAATGTAGTATATCAAGGTTACTAGGATTTCTGGAACCTCTTAGATACACTATATGGCATACATGTGAAGCTAACATGGGAGGTTATTGAGGAAAATGACCCTCTAGGGCATGTTATTAGGTGAAAAAGGTTAGGGTGATGGGGGAATTTGTGGGACGAACCTCTATATGGTCTCTAATTCATCCTCATATTTCCATTCATTAATTTATTACATGATGAATAGTATGGAGGGACGATATTTCATTTGTGAATCACAAACGGGTTGGCTCCAAGCATGGATTTTGGGAATTTCAAACTTTGGAAATCACCTTAAAAATGAAATAACCTACCTTAATTTTGTCAATTATATTTTGAAAAAAAAACAATGAGGTATCATTGATCTCATAGATTTAAATAATGAACCAACAAATCCATTTTTGTAGAGACATCATTGGGGGAATTTTATTTATAAGACTTTAAAAGAATGAAGATAACCCCAAACCACCTTGATGTCTTGGTTGAGCTTTCTTGGTGTAAGTAAATCCTAACGAAATGAAATTTCCTTATTTGAAGAATAAGTAACTTTTTTCTTCCCACTGATGATAATGTCAATGAAATAGGTATCAACATGGGTTCTAGGAGTCCTTCTTTCATGGAGTGGAGAGAGGAGAGCTCAGATCATCTATTCTATTAGGGACATTTGGATCAAATTGTTTAGATATGTTTTTTAGAGTTTACTATTATTTCATCCCATGAAATGTTGGGTATATCATTTCTCATTCATTGGTTATAGGTAATTGTATTGACGGACCCTAAGAGAATGGAAAGATCCACGATAATGATAAAAGGATATTGGTGCATATGGAAGGAAAGTAATACAACTCCTCTTGATGGGGGTATTGATCTAGGAAGGATCTGGTTTTAAAATCAAGGAACCTCTTAATGAACATGACTAGAATCATCATGATATTGAAAGAAGTTTCCACCCTCAGAGTAGTTCTTGTTTTAAATTTATACACCCTCTCCAACATTAGCACTAGTCAGGGTTATTGGTTTGCTGACATTCCCGCCATTCGTGACCCAAACTCTAAACAAATGGCTCTTGTAGCGTGGGGGGTATGCATGGAGGTGGTGTGTTACATGATCGAATGGGTTACCTTATATTTTCTTTCATTGTGTACTTTGGTTGTGGAAAATCCCTCCAAGATGAGTTCTTGGAAATGTTAATGGGTATAAAAATATGTATAAGAGAGAAAATTTTCCACATGGATGTGGAGACAAACTCCATATTCATTAAAATTATATGCATAACACAAGTTCCACACATTGGTCAATCTCATATATTATTAGAATGTATAGGGGTCTTATTTACAATCATATAAATTTCCTTAGAGATTAAAATGAGTGAAAAAATATTTTCAATTATCACTCTGTCATATTAGATCAAGGGGTAATTATTAATTTCTTCCCCATCATGAACTTCCTTGCACATGAGGGGTGAACCTGGTGATTAGAGATGTACTGAGGCTTTACTATTTCAAACCTATAAAAGATAAGTGTCTCATGTTTGTTCCTATTTCATTTTGCATATATCTTATTTTTTTTCATTATACAATATTATAACTATAAATAAATAAATGATGACAGTGATGAAACATAAAAGTACCAATCGTGAAATCTTTTGTTACCAAGAACTGAAAATTATAACAATTGAAACACTATAAAAAATTTTGGACACAAAAAATGTCCTCATATGCCCTAATTTCCATGAGTGATATACGAAATTAAGAATGGTACTATGGGATGATGTGAAATTAAATTTTTTGGAATCTCCACTTCAAATTGATCCACCATAGGAAAAAGGGTGAAAATGAATCTTACACACTACTCATGGATGGAGAATTTTAAATTAACATCATTATTGTATGATTATTTTCTAGTGGGGTTATAATGAAATATAAGGACATGGATTGTTTTACGAGGTTACCTTATTTTTAAGAAGTATTTTGTGGAGAAAAGTCATGAAATAAATAAATTAGGGTATGATTACACGAAACATATGAAAATAGGAACATGTAACACAATTTTTTAGTATAAGAAAATTTTTAAAACCTATCGACTATTTACTTATATTTCACATGGGATTATAAAATCAATATTATGGATAATATACATCAATATCATTTGGGTAAGGGTCATGATTTTCTAAATAAAAAAATTAAAGTTAAATCCTTAGTTATTATGGTGAAAAAATTAAAACACATAGTAAAAAAATTACATGAATTATTCATAGACATAGGTTCTTTTACAATATATTTCCTAGAAACCAAAGGAAAATACAAATCTTAAAAAATATTTAACAATATTTTTCACGTGTAAAAAAGTACAATGAAAGAGATAAATATTTTAATTCAAGTAGAACAATGAAAATCCTTCAACATTATTTATATTCATCATTTCATTTTCTATTTATATCAAAATTCATAGTTACTTTTTTTAATATGTGTGTTATATATTATTATCCAAATATAGTAACTAATAATGTTCAAGAAATAAAATTATTATTTTTATTTATCCTTTTAGTTGATAAACGGTAAATTTTATGTCACTATATAGAATAATATGTTTCAATATATGTTTTTTAAGAGAAATCACATTTATGATATAGTAAGAACATAAAGATAAAAATATGAGAACAATATTAAGAAACATAAGACATAAAAATATTGTTCGATAAAAAAATATTTTTTAGCATCATACAATATATGTAAAATACATTTGTTGTATAATAAAATATATTATAGTTCATCCTTTATGATATCTTCAAAGCAGTGTTCATTATTCTCATTTATTATAATAAACTATTCCTATGTGGTTTTTCCTTAATTAAATCATGATACTATTATATAGTTTTGGGTCTCAATCCATGTTCTTTTTTCCTTATTAGTGTCAAAAAAATTATTATTTCAAATATTTTTTTTATTTCGACTATAGTCTCATTGAGGTCCACATACTCTACATTCATAAAATTTTTATAATGTGTTAGATATTCCAAGGTATATATTATTTAATTAACATATGAATTATTCATTAGATCACCCCTTACATAATGAAGATTTATATTTTTTCCATAATAAAATGGACAACCATTATGTCATAAATTATATCATGTTGATCCTACTAAATTATATGGAGCATATGTTTTAGAAAAATTATATCATACCCATTTTTATTTTCATTCTCCCTTCCTATTTCATCATGACAAATAACCAAATATTTTATCACATATTTTTTGGTCATGAGTAATCCAATTTCAGAGGCTTTATACATAGAAATAGGTCCTAAAGTTCCATCTATAAGTATTGTTTTTATCTCCTATGACCCAATCTCGAGATCAATTAATGGTTTATAGTTTCCATACTACTTAGGAATAATTTATTTTTTAAATAGATATATATTGTGTTTCATCGATCCATTAACATTCCTCATCAATATGTTAAAAATTTATCTTATAGGATTGGAGAAATTCTTCCTATTTCTAGTTTTTGTCCCTTTATTAATCAGGAAACATCCCAAATTTGACCCAACATTTTTAACTCATTTTAGACCTTCATGATATAGGTTTGAAATGAATCCATCCAACTATAATTAAAATATAATATATAGGGCTTCAATTACACCTTGATATTCTTAAGTAGATTCAATATAACCCTCATTGTAGCACTTTCTAACATACATAGTTTTTGTATCCTTCAAACTAGTTTCCTTGTACATACACTATTATTTTAGAGCTTCTCATCGCACATAATCTTCATTTCACATGAAATACTCATGTAATATTTCATTTTTTCCACATAACTCCTCCAATAGTACCATTCAAACTACCTCTATCAAAAGGATGAATTATTAATCAATTATCAAACCTATTGCAACTAGTTGACTCCAATTGAAATTTATTCCCTAGATATATCAGGATTTCAGAATCTCTCAGTAAACAAGAGTCCAAAACCAAACAAACCCCATGATGGAGAAACTATATATTATAGTAGTTTAAGACATGCATCATGTGTAAAATATTTTGAGAAAAATAGGTCCCCCACATTATGATATTAGTACCAAATGACATGGATGAATCTTGATTGTTCACACTCTTTCCTAAACGTTAATGTATAGGATGGCACAGAAGCATCCGTACATAAACTAACATTACTGTCTACTATTTCTGGATAAGTTCATTTGGGATCATTATTGTTCACATTTCGAACAAGCCCTATGTTTGGACTAGATCCACCATTATTATGGGATCTTGTTTATATACTTATTGAAGATGAACCAAGTGATTAAGAGAAGAGAAGAAGTTTAATCAGGCCTCTATGATCATTCTCTAGTGAAAATTAAATTCTTTGGAAAAATCAATCCCCATAAAATCAACAATAATATTAGAAACATCCACATCAACACAAACGTTTTGACCTATAATGTAACAGAATTGATTTAATCTACTATATTAGTACCAAATAATTACCAATAACTTGTAAACTATTGAAATTTTTGAACGGGGGTGGTAAAACAGATAATATTACCAAAATAATAATGGTATAATGGTATTACATCCTATGAAAACATTAAATCCTCCTAATAAATTAAAACTAGTTTGATGAAAATGACTTCTGTTTTTTCTATGTCTACTATTTCTAGTTGAACAATTATTTTTAATTTAATCTAAAAAACATTTATCCCATGTCTCTATTGGACACATTGATACATTATTTTGTTTTTGGATGAATGTTTTTTGTGGTGTCTCATACTTAAATAATAGTTCACAAATAATTAATTAATGATAATAAATGATGAATATAAAATTTTAGACTCAATTATAACCAGTTGTGGAATGATAAACCAGCATCAATGAAATACAAAATAAAATGTTAACGAAACATGAAAAGTCTTTTTATACATTTCATGAGAAGAAAAATATTAGGTATTAGACATGATTATCATAATGTATAATAACCAGAACATTGAAAAAATTAATGATGAAAATGATATAAATATTCTGGAACAAATTCAATAAGATATGCATGAAATATTTAATATATAATCTAGAGGTTTATTTTTGTTAAACATGAAAATAATTTATAAAATTAATTTAATGTAAAAGTCAATAAAGGAATATTCCTGGTATGATGAAAATATATGAATCAGGATGGTGAACCAAACAATATTATAACTAGGAATTCATTGATTATAATAATACATGGTGGATTTATTTTTAAATTGAAATTTATCAATACACATAAAACCAACTATGTTAGTAAAGGACGGATTGATGATGATTATTTTTTTGAATTCATGGAGCATTAAAATTAAGATTTTATTTATTATAAATACTATTTTTTTATAAACATAATAGATAAACTAATAAAAAAATAGGATTGATATATAATCTTATAACCATTCATCAATCTTTAAAATAATGAGTGAATTTATTCATAAATTTACATTTTTTATGTCTAAAAGTTTCAAGAAGTACGAAAAGGAAGATCAATGATGAGTATTAAATGTATTGTAAATTATTATATTATCGTTTCAAGACATGATTTTAAAATTGATGTTTTATCCCCTAACAATATGCCAATAAAAATGAAAAATAGAATTCATATTGGTTAATATTTGAAGAAATACATTATTTAATATAATTCTTGTGTTTAGATTCAACAGGTTTCTTAAGGATGAGTCTATAAATATATATATATATATATATATGAAAAAAAAGAAAACATCATGTCAGGTATGAATCATAATGGTTTATAATAATATTACATAAATTTGTATAATAGAAAAGAGGATAGTCATTTGAAAGACTATATTTATATTATGAGGTTCTCATATCTATTAGAAACATAGAGAGTATGATTGACAAAGATAAATATATGTATTGATATGTATGAATATTTTTCATAATAATTGATATAGAAACATTATAGGATCATTATAATTGTAATCAGATGTCAACACCACCTTCCAAGGATGGTTTTGTGATGCCCTGAACTCGCCCTCTCATATCTGGTTCTCAAGGACATATACATTATTATTTTAATTAATAACATCATTAAATCCTAGATATAACCATTTATAATTAGAAAATAAATATTTATTACTACATCCCTTAAATTATATCGATATTTTATGGTTTATAGATTTAAATAATTATGAAACATCATATACTATAAAATCTAACTTCATCATCAACCGATGGTCGTTTTTTCAAGTTTATATACAATAAAAAACATCATCTATTTTAATTATTCAAAATCTCTAAAAAAATCATCCACACATATTATCCTTCTATGCATGTCACACGTATTATGTTTATATATAGAAAATGTAATGGAAATATAATAAAAAGTTTTCATAAAATATTATATAAGTCAAACATATAAATAAATAAAATATTTTATAGACAAGGAATAAATATAATTGATTGTATAGGTAAAAAAAATGAATTCATAATCAATATATATATGGTACCATGATATATCAATGATAAAAAAATGAATATATTCATATCAATAATACTAATATCATACTAATTAAATACATGATATAATACATCAAATTCCTGTTTTCAAGGACGTTTTTAACGATACCATAGTTGTCGTTGATACCTTAATGAAGTCATCATGATGAATTGTGTTGGAATACACCAAATACCAAAACATGTCTATCCCATGAGTCATGTCAATAAATTGGGGTATAATTAATATTATCCTCAAACCATAACATAATTAAGCTCAATGAATTCTCAATAACATTCCTTATGTCCTTTCATAGCATTCCCTAAGGAACCACTTATTGAATAAAACATGGATCTCTGTATAATGAGGAATTCTGAAATCAATATATAATCAATCAAAATTATAATTAAAAAAACATCACGAATTTTAATAATTTTCAATTTTTAATATAATATATAAACTAATCATAACTAATATAGAGAAATAAATTGGATGGTAAAATGATACACAGTAAACTTTCCAATACTCGACCATATTGCAAATAAAATATATGAAATTCCATTAGATTTTCCCATGTCAATAGATTAAAATAAAATATAGTTGAACATAATCCATTTTTAATTATATATAATTTTATTTTCACACTACATAGATCAATGGTTTTGTTGATATTCCAGTACTGGAATAACATGATCGTAAGAAATCCATAAAAACAAATATGATTGTTTCAAAACAATATATCCCAGGAAGTGGTGAAAACATGAAAATGTTTTTATGTGGTAGGAATATATTTTCCCAAAATACAATGATATAATATCAAATAATAAATTAAATATGAATACTAGATCACACATTAATGAAATAAGTTCAATAGAATAATCATAACTCAATGAAAAAAAATTAATTACCATAAAACATCATTATTGGGGAAATAAATCTATAAATAGCCACATAGATTAGGGAAACTTATTGGATTATTTAATAAAATTAAATACATAGATTATTATTAAACAAATTCAATTGTAAGTGAATACAACACACAAAAGAAAACGTATTGAAGAAAATGTATTATGTTTTGAATTAATAGAATTGATACTAAGAAAACTGTAACATCTTTAGAAACATTCCAATATAAACAACATGAAAGAGAGGTATTTTAATTGAAATTAAAATTAATTGATTAAATTATAATTCACATTATGATATCTCAATTATATTTTATATACATTAAACAACAATTATTATGTCAGAAAATACAATATTAATGAAGGGAATTTGAGACGAAAACTCTTACCTCTTGTTCCTGACATCAACATATATACTATAATACCCATTATAACAACCATTTATATCTTAATAAATTAATTAAGAACATTAATCATTTCAATTTTCATTTATAATATTTATAAATAGTCGTTCTCTATATGAATTCTACCGATTTCCTACATTGGGTCTATATATTGTTTTATCATTTTTACAAGATTTATAATAGTTCTGTCTATGCCCATTCAAATTTTAATGTTCATAATTAATTTTTCATTAAATATACTAATAAGGATGACCTATAATTATTTATGTGGTTTACAACACTATTATGAGGTTTTTAGTCTTTATCCACTAAGATGAAATAAATGAAAATCATGTTTTAGTTATTCATGGGGATCAATATCTACTTTTTCAATTAATGAATTAAATATTTATAAAAAATATACAGAACTAGAAAAATAATTATTTAAAAAATTATATCATATTGAAAAATATTTTTCTTTGACATGGTAATTAAGGATATAATTTCCTTGTATTGTTCAATTATGTGGTTAAACCGACCCAAACACGGACATACCTATATTTAATGAATGTTTATGATGTTGTTTTGTCATAATAAAATTACACCAAAAGAAAATTGATATAATTTAGTGTTTATTGGTGTGGTATGTCAGAAAATGAATGAATTTAAATGAGCTGATAATTTATACAAAAATACTACATATAAAAAGTTATCATTTTCCACTTAGTTCACTCATTTTAAAGATTGAATTAATGATAATTATTTTTCTATCATTTAATGAAAAGATTCTAAAATTTTTCAAACAAGAATATTAATGATATGGAAAAAATATTATTTATTCATTAATACCATCCTTATACCCATCCATTTATGGTGGTAATAAAAAAAGAAACATCTTATGTCATGGAGGTGGTAGTCTACACAACACAGAAATAACTATTTTGGTTTTCCATAATGGATGGGGAATACAAATAAATGATACTAATACACTTATTTCAATGGCATTATAGGATATATATTAATCTAATATCATTAAATTAGTGTGGCTAGAGAACAATTGAATGAAATTAATTCATAATAAGACTATGTAATTGATAATACTCGCATTAGGGACATGAATTTTCCTTGGAAGTATCTATGGAAATGATAGCCTCGTGCAATCTAATGATGACTAGAAATTTTTTAATGAGGTATATGGTTCTATTATAATACATTTGGGTGATTTTAATAATAAATTTTGAAATAAATTTGCATCTTGAAGTGGTGGATATTTTACACATTTATAAGTTAAGGGTATAATAATTTTTAGAGTAACCCATACATTTTACCCATGATATGTCACTATTGATGTTAAAAAGGCCAAAAATTGACAAAATGGGAGAGGGAAATTATTTTTTGTTGACACTGACCTCATCTAATTTATATTTCAAATTTTTTTAATTTTTTAATGGAATTTGTTTTAATGTTTCTAATCTCACATAATTTACATTACCATGGAAATTAATTTTTAACATTAAGAAAGAATGTTAATATCAAATATTAAGATTATTTATTTTTATCGCATATTGATTCATAGTTCATTACCACCCTTACACTGCTATTTTAAAATAGTTTGGTAATTAATATTGCAAATATAACAATAAATTAAACATTATGTTTGATTCAATAAATTAATTTTTATCATTGTTTAATAGGTAAATTTAAATTTTTTTGGAGTTTACATTGTAGGAGGAGGTTATTTGTGGTGCCCGTGATAGAATATAGGCAAAATGAGCCAAATTGCGGGAGAGCCCAGGAATGTATGTGGGCCTAAATAGGAAATTTGGATAATGCGTGCATCCAATAGAGATGAAATTCGTTTACATGTTGCAAACTATGTGGGATAAATTTTTCACGAATCCCATGAATCCAAATTCATCTATATGGAGGCCCAAAATAGTTCCACATTGTGATGAAATTCTAGGCCGCTCGGATTAGAATACCCTCTTGTATTTAGACTATATCGCGGTCCTCGAATCATTAATTGTGACGATTAAACCACATTTGGACCTAAAAATTGATGGCCAACCTCTCCACAAAATTTTAAGGCATTTTCACACATTCGGGTCAGTCATACATGTTGATGAATAATTCTTAAAATACTTCCTTGAATAGTAACTAAGCCCCTTATATAGTAGACAACTTTTTGTGGAAATTGTGATGTAATTCCCCATAAAATCACTCACCCCCACATTTTAATAAGTGGAAAGACCACATGTATGGGTGGGTTAAGCATGATATTTCTCTTCATCCATTTTAGTTCTCTTCATCCTCATGTACTTCTAAGCCTCTTAGTGATCACTTTGGGTGGGGCCTTTATTGTAATCATGAGCTCCATTATTGTAATCATCATAAGGTAATTGAATTTATAGGTTTTTTGTCAATTATTCTTCATTTATACCTTCTTAATTTTTAACAATTCAATCATGATAAATTTAAAACCAAATGAACAAAAATCATCATGCTTTTATACATACCCAAATATTGTGATGATTTGATTGTTGTTTCCTCTTTTCACACCACTTACCATTCATGAGTGTGCATATGGATTATGTCAAGGGATTAATTCTAGGAATTTAAACCCATTAATATGAATGTTATTGTCTTGTGGAATATTTTATCATTTCCACAAACTTTTTCATCTCATCATATTGTTTATGTGTTTCCCTTTTTGAGTTATGTTTTAACATAAATTCAAGTTTGTTGATTTTGACCTGACGTCAAAAATATATATTGTTCGTTGATCAAATAAAATGTTGTAACCTAGTATGAAATAATATACCACACTTTTTTTAGAGTTTATAAATCATATAACAAATGATCCTTCACATTCCCTTGAGAGAAATGATGGATTTAGAATCGTGGGACACTAACCATGAATGATCATGATTTCCCCATATTGATTATCTCATTTAGTAATATAGTTTCAATTGCTTTTTTAAATTTTCAAAATAATTTTTTTAAAAATCCCATTCACCTCTTTATTTTCATAATCATATCATTCTTTAATAATTAATGATATAAGGATCAATAGAGAAAAGACCTAGTGTTGCTGCTATACTGCATAAATTCTATTTAAAAATAAACATATAATTTGACACTCTCGAAAGCGCGATCAAATTTTGGTACCATTATCTGGGATCCATGATCATTTTTTCCCTTTTACTCTTGTATTTTTTTTATTTATTACATCTTTTAATATCCCCCACTTCCCATTTTATTATTTTTATTTTTATTGTATTTCGTTTGTTTTGTTCCTCTCTTCTTCTCTGTTTATTTTTCTTCTCTATCTGTCTCTCTCAAATTCTATAGAATAACATTCTAATCATCATTCACCCTTTTTATTTTATTTTTTTCCATCTAAAATCATTAAAATAATAAAAACAAAAAAAAACAAAATTCACATTTTACTTGCATGTCCCGATTAGGAAAGAGGAACTGTTTGAAATAGACCCTGAAATTGAAAAGAACATTTACTCACAAATTAGGACATCTGATGTAGAAAAATAATGTAACATAGATGAAACCATTATATAACCTAAAGTGTTATTAAAAAAATCAATAATTAAAACAATCAAACCCTAGAAATCATGGTTGAAAATAATCAAGCTTTAAAAGAACTGACCTCTCCTGATGTGGAGTACCAACCAACGTACATCCAATACCCTGAAGAAGCATCCAACATTGAGATAAGATCTAGAATCATCCACCTTCTTCCTAAATTCCATGGTCTTCTAGATGAGGTCCTTCATAAACAACATAAGTATTTTCATATAGTTTTCTCCACCATGATATAACAAAATTTGTCTGATTACCTTGTTATGTTTAGGGCCTTCCCTTTCTCCCATGATGGTGTAGAAAAAGTGTGTATATACTATTTTCCTACAAAAATTTGGGGCTAGAATGAATTGAAATAATCTTTTTAGAGAATCCCTTCCCTGCCTCCATAACTACATCATTAGGGATTGAAATTTGTGGCATTAGGCAATCACATGCGAGACCCTTCATTATTACTGGGAGAGATTAAAAAGACATTTCTCATGATTCCCCCACCACCAGATTCATGAACAATTATTAATCCAATAATTTTATGAGTGAATTATCCCCATGAATCAAGGATTGATTGATGCTACAGCTAGGGGTTTCCTTTTTAATAAAAATCTTTTTGTTTTTCATGACTTAATAGCTAATATGGCTCAAAAATCAAAACAATTGGGTACACATGCTATTGTACTAACTCGAGGAGTTCATGGGGAAATTCAGTCATCCATATAACTAAATGATGTTAATAAACATGATGATATTCAAACCCTTCTATGTAAATTATGTCAAGAACAATGTTACATACACGCTTCTTCAGTTCCAATATGTTGTGGTATTTTTTCTGACAATACTAATTTTTATGACCCGTGCCATCAACTTCAAGATTCACCTATGTCTTGTACAGCCGTGTTCCCAATGTTTCAATTCAAACAAGAACCTCCTTTCAAGAAAGAACCATTTAGGCCAAATCCAAAGCCTAGGTGTCAAGCACAACCCCAGTACCGACAAGGAGGAAACTTAAGAAACCCAAAGAATAATTGGTATCAATAAGGCCAAGGTGAGCAACATTCTTATCCTTGACCTTCTTGAAACAATCCTCTTCCTCCTTCAAAATTTGAAACAAGCCTCATGGATATGTTGAAGAAAATGAAAACCCATAACCTCTAGTTCCAATTGACCACACAATCGTCTATTGAAGACCTACGAACTCAAGTAGGGCAATTGGCGAACACCATCGATGAGATAATGATGCATGGTTCTGGGAAATTATGTTCCCAACCTCTTTCCAATCCAATGGAAAAAAGTAATGTTTGTTCAATCAGAATTCATAGTTGCAAAAAATATCATCCTTCTACTGATTATTCACAATAGGTATGCCCCTATTAAAAAATCCATTTTCGATCCCTCTAAATTATAATGTAAAAAAACAAAACAAAAGGATAGTTGAAATATCATTGAGGAATCCCATGAAGAATCCATTCCTCTTCCTTTCAAAAAAGACACATTAATTATAATTAGAATTCTGAAAATTTAATAGATTAATAAATTATGGATACATTAAAATAATATTCTTGTTAACATTCAATTATTGGATACAGTTAAAAAAATCCCTCGATATTTCAAATTTCATAAAGAGAAATGAACCCATAGAAGGTGGTTGAAGAGGAATGAGAGTGTGAACATGGGAAGGAATTTCTCATACTTTATTCAACCATTAATTCCAACCAAATGAGTGAATCTGGGCACATTAAAAATACCTAGCACCATAGGTGAGACAATTTTTAAAGATGGTATTTTAGATTTATATGCTTCTTTTAATTTAATGCCTCACTCCATCTATACTTGTTTATAGGTTGGAGAGCATCAACTTACAGATATTATCATGTAACATTCCAATGGGGGTACTATGCATCCAATTCGAGTGATTAAGGATTTCCTCATACAAGATAATAATCACATCTTCCTCGCTAATTTCTATAATCATGAGATAAAAGATACTCGAACCCATGGATATTCACTTCTCATACAAGGGAATCCATTCCTTAAAACAACTAAGATGATCATCAATGTTCACAATGGTATGTTTTCCATGATGTTCGGTGGAGAAAATGCATGTTTTAACATCCTTGAGTTTATAAAACACCACATTGGAGATCACTCCACTATTCCTATATATTCAATGGAAGTACTCTCTAACAACACACACAAACACAAAAATTTATCTTCAATGCATACTATGACACATTTTTAACTTTCTCGGCCTTTGATGATTTGCTTTCTGGTTAATCTTCTAGGGGTTGTGTGGGTTATGAAATGTTTAAATTTTGTTCTCTGATTGATGAGTATTTTCGTTATGAGGATCCCATGATAGTCAATGTTTTTTAAAATCTAATTTACATATATTCTCTTTCCTTAGAGAATAAAAATGTGTATATATAGAGTTTCATGGACCTCACTCCCCCAAAACCCCCTCCCTCTATCCATAAAACCAATGGTGTTGTAACTTAAACAACTTCTTTATAATTTTAAATATTTGTATCTTTAGGGTATTGACCAATTACCAATTATTTTTCAAGTAACCTCTCTCCAATGTTATAATAAAAACTACATGACCTTTTGAGAGAGCGTAAAATGGTAATAGGATGGACATTGGATGATAATATTTTTATAGGCCCATATATTGTTATGCACCATATACATGTAGATTATGAATCAAATCATGTAAGCCAATCTGAACTCTGGTTGAATCCCACTCTCCTTGAAGTGGAAAAATTGTATATCAATAAATTAATTGATGTTGGGATCTTTTATCCAATATTAGATAGTAGATGGGTTATCCTAATTAAAATTGTTCCATGAAAAGTGGACTAATAGTAGTCTGTAATGAAAGGAATGAAATGGTTCCAACACATGTGCAATAATAGTTGGCGAGTATTTATTAACTACCCTCATCTAAATAAAGCCATGTTAAAGGACAAATTTCCTCTACCTTTCATTGAACAAATGATAAAAAGATTTATTGGTATGTTAAATTATTGTTTTCCTGATGCCTATTCGCGTTATTTTCAAATTTATATATCCACCTAAGATTAATAAAAAAATCATTTACTTACCCATTTGGAAAATTTTCATATGAAAGGATACATTTCGGTCTACGTAATGCTCTTGTTACTTTTCATTTATGTATGTTTATTATTTTTTCTAAGTACCTTGAGAGTTTTATAGATGTAATTATGGATGGTTCCACCATATATGGTTCATCATTTGATGATTTTTTGTAACACCAATGTTACGTCCTCCCCCACTGCATTAAAAAATATATAGTTTTAAATTTTGAGAAATGTTATTTCATATTTGACCAGGATATATATCTTGGGAATATCATTCCATATAAAGAAATTCATGTTAATAAATATAATTTTTTTTAATTTTATCCCTTAAATATCAAAAATGTGTTCATGAGGTGAGATCTTTCTTGGGACATAATAGTTATTACCACAAATTCATTAAAGAATTTAGTAAGATCGCACTTCCCTTGTACTTATTATTAAAAAATGATTTTGAGTTTTTGTTTGATAAAAAAATGTGGTGATGCTTTCAATTAAATATTAAGTAGTCTTATATCACCTACCCTTATCCAACCACAAAGGTGGGATCCCCCCATTGAAAAATTGTGTGATGCCTCTAACTTTGCAGTTGGGGATGTTTTATCACAAAGGGTTGAGATGGATCCTCATTTCATTGTATATGTCGCGTGTCTCCTTGACCCTTCCCAGGTAAAATATACAACCAATTAAAAATAACTCCTTTATATTATGTTTTCATTAGAAAATAATCATTCATATATTCTTTTCTAACAGACCAAGCTTCAACAGTACGTTTCCCTTTAAATAATGCAATAGCTTGCTGTGTACACAACTTTGAGATTCTAACACACCGCAACCAATAAAACTAGATATTAGGAATAGTAATTCCCACATTTTGAAATTATATAAATTTTATCATTAAAATTGGAAATCATTTTTTGATTCCAAAAATCGAAATTATCTTAGGGTGAATTTGTGGTATTTTTCGGAAAACATTCAATTATTGATGAATAGTGAAAAAACATTCCGTTATTGGTTAAAAGAAACATTTTATTTAAATAACAAATTATTTTTTATTATTTTATTTTTTGCCAAAATAGATACATAATACATATATATGTTCAACTAAATTCATTGGATTATTTTTAAAATAAGTTTAGATATATAAAATTTTATCGAACTATTTATCATCTTTTACCCACCTCCTAAGAGCATTGGAAATTTTTTATAAAACTTAATTTTACCAAATATGTAAGTTGAATTTATAAAATTAAAGAGACATGGTTTATATATAGTAGTAAAATATTGTTCAATAAGTTGATAATATTTTATGTTTAATAGTAACATTTTAATTTTATTTACCATAGTTAAATGTGAATTGGATAATTAAGGGTAAAAATGATATCATAATTACCCTAACACATGTCCTAATTCTATAGGATAAGTGTAATTAGATGAAAAAAAACCTTTGGAATAAAATATGATCCTTTATATCCACATTGTATAGATTAGGACATTTATTATTACTTTATTTAAATAAGAGTTAAAAGAGTTAAAATCAATGTTTAATAAATAAACCATTTTTAATATTTGGTTATACATTTTATTAATTCGACTATAAATATTCATTATAATTATAAAAATACTTCCTACATAATCATATTTTATTTATAATTTTTAGACATTAAATATTTAAATTTATTTATGACACAATGATGATGCAGTAATTACCATTTTAATGAATGATTAAAATAATTTATATTATAAATATTAAAATAAATCTAGTATGAGACTTGTAATAAATTAAATTAATTTTATATGTTAATATTATATGATAGGGTTGATTAAATTCAATTTTTTTAAGTAATAATTTTGTTATGAATTTTACAAAAACAAAATTCCAAATAGTGTTAAAATTAAAATAAAAGAGTTCTTAAAACAAATATTACATTATTAACTAGTATTCTATTTCTAAAAATATATGGTTCAGACAAAGGGATTAAATAATATTATATATTTCATTAATGAACAAAATCATGTTCTCTAGGATGTTTATAGGGTGTTTATTATCCATATAATATGAAAATAAAAGAGACATGGTAAATGTCAAACTTTTTAACTAAAAGTTAAATCGAAACGATAAGGTTTATATGATGACCAATCCCTGTCTAAAACCTATTGGTTGAGTTGTATTTGACCCATCCCCATGTTATCCTATAAATAATTCATTTTGGTTCCATTATAAACAAAAAATAAATTTTTTATATAATAATATTTCATTCTTTTCCTAAAGTAACCCTCAGCACTCTTATAAAAGGGAACCCTGCTTCTCTCAAATTCACACAGTAAAATCCATTTGGAATGGCCAATTCCTGAAAAAATATCCTCCAAAATATCCTATATTCATCATAGAGGCCTTAATTTAGTCCTAAATCCAACCTAAAAATCTGTTTTGACCAAATCAAAAGGAATAACCCGAAGAAGAGGTAAATATTTCATCACCACTTTCTAGTTCATTTCTTATTCATGATCCTCATTCATTGTTGTTTCCATTCAAAAATAATAAATCCAGTATCTTCAATATACTGTGATGTTATTATAAAAATGGTACAACCATTTTCATTATTCCATCCATCCAATAAATGATAAAGTCACCATATATGCATATGTAAGGATTACCGTCTCCACGTTGTGGTGATGTTTGTTATTCAAACACTTCATCATTTGGATGGGTATAATAATGTGTATAAATGATGTAAATAATAAATATAAAATGATAATGATTCATTATATATGATATAACAATCAATTTTATATGATTTTAATTTCAACAGAATGATTTTTTCACTAGTGCGTACTTACAGATTACAGTCTCCACGAATGCGATGAGATTCATTCCCCCATCGTAATCAATCAAGAATAATTTTCATTTTATGGTCATATATAATGATTATGAATATAATATCATTTGTTATATGAATCAAATATGTCCTATAAATATCAAACATGGATTATGTAACCAACCATATAAGGAAAAATGAATTAGTGAACCCCCAAAATGATGATATTACTAAAATATCACTAACCAAGCAATATTAAAAGATCATATATGATATCATATTAATTTAGATGGTTCTTGTATAATTTAATAACAATTATTTCACCATTATACAGGATTTCAACCTACCCTTGAGAAAGTAAAAGTACAAGGTAATGGTTAATTTTACAATCTCTTTATTATCCAAGGTTGTTTTTACCTAAGTATCTAATGGGACCTCTTTGACATCCACATCCATGTTTCATAAAAATGTCTTACAAAACATTTTTACTATTTACTATAATATGGGTTAATGTCATTTATACCCTTGTTTGACATTTTATAAAATGGATTGAAATGAATTATTATGTTATTTTCCAAACAAGGTTCCTTTTGACCTTTTCGACAATATTATGGCAATAATGTTTTTTATCTTATACGGCGGGTGCGGTTATTTTTAGCTGTTATAACATCGTCGAAGATTCCCTTACAATATTATAAAAATATATTCAAAATAAATGTTTTCTTTTATAGTTAAATAACTTTTAAATTAATTCAAAATAGAAGGAGATATTTTCTATATTTTTATTTCATTTTTGTCAACATACTTTGATGGATTTTATGCTTATTTTAACTCGATTTATTATGATACAAATCCTTCATATTGTATTTAAGGTTTTTTGATATGTTTGATAATGGTTGTGTTATTTTTATACCAATCATGGTTTATGGATAATGTATTGAAATTTATTATGTTAATTTTAATATGAATGTTTATGTTATGTTTAAATTCTTTCAAATGAGGAATTCATTAGACTTACTATGTGATGGGTGGAGCCTGCTATTACTCCTCAATGCATCGGTAGGTCTAATGAGACAAACTAGTGTCTTGGAAAAATGGATTTCCAAAATCTTATTTTTATTATTGGCACAAGGCATTGACTATGTGGTTATAAAGTCTGGAATTATGCATTCGATCATTATGAAAGTGGCTATTGATATTTCATGTGATTATTCTACTAGTAGAATATCAATGTGAATAAGTAAATGGAATTATATGATTATATATTTTACAAATTATACTGATGTTCATGATTAAAATTCTTCCGTTTTAGTGTTATACATTTCCTTAAAAGTTTATGCTTATTTATGAAAGTTTTCGCTATATTGTTATCCTTACCGAGAATCTGAGCTAAACCCTTTATAAATAATATTTTTCCTCAGATAAGAAGAAATATTATATGACTGACCTGAAGGGATGGTCTATGGGATATCAATACGGCCTATGGATATTATCTTCTTGAATTGTTTAATTTTATAATCTAATGTAAAACTCAAAAATCAATCTAGTATTTCCAAGGCATCATAACTAATTAGTCTTTTGAGACATGATCTTTTGTGATCATGCCAATATTATGTAATAATGCACCATCTCTAGGTAACTGGATTTGGGGGTGTTACAGTTGGTATTAGAGAAATTTTACTACAAACCATTGAAACTATATTTAGATAAACTCTTATTAGATCACATTATCCTATGACAGACATTGTCGATAAGTATCAAAGAACATCTGAAAATTTTGGTATTGTAATGATTTTGTGAGTTTTGTACGAAATACATCCCTGTCTTGATACGAACGGGTAGTGGCGGCTCAAGAACAGATGTGCCTAGGGGTAAAACCAGAAAACACTACATTGAGCTTGACTCGAATAGGAACTGGTGGACGACAATGGGCCTTTCTATACTCTTGGTTACGACACTCTCGGGGGATATGCTTTGGATATTTCACATATTCATTAAAAAACATTATGAAGGGTTTATGAGTATATAATTCCCCAATGTAAAAATTATTATGATTATAAATTATATCAAAAAACAATTCAATTTATGTTAAGTGTTTTACAAGTTTTGAATTATATATTGCGATTTATAAACTAATCTATTGTATGCCATTATTTAGAAATTGTTCTTAGTGGATGGAATGAAAATTGTATCAGTGCACATAATCCATGTAGGGATTTCCCTCATACTCAATATAATTATAGTAGAGATGGGGAAGCAACTGGTGTTGATCATCATATCACCATACTTGGTCAACTCACTAAGATTATGAATAATATCCTTACCCATATGGCACACCTTGATCCACAACAAGGAGGATCAATGTTATACCTCTTAATGAGGCAACAACCACCAAAATTCAATGGGAGTAGAAATAAATTAGTAGCTGAGAAAATGATAAATTCATAGAGAAAATATTTCATTCATTGGGGGGTTAGAGAAATGGAAAATGTTGTCATGGTAGTTTATCAATTAATGGGAGATGAATATCAATGGTGGTCATTGATTCAAAACACAATGGAAAATGATGTAGTATAAAATATTTAATAGAGGGATTTTAAAGATATATTATTAGAAAAATACATTCCTTGTGACCATAGAGTGGATTTGGAAATTCAATTTCTGAGTCTGTCTCAAAAAAGAGGATGAGAATGTCACAATGCTTGAGGCTAACTTTACAACGATAGCATGGAATGCTACAAGTTATATATGTAACCCATGAAGTAAGATTAATAATTTCATTGATGGTTTAAATCCATTTCTCCATCAGCAATTAGTCTCACAATCCTTCTCGCCATACGAAGATATTTCATAATGTGCTATCATGACAGAAAAGGAATTCACTAAGTATTATGACATTAAAGAAAAGTAAAGGAAGAAGAGATCTAATAAACACTAGAGAAATCTAAATAAGGGGAAGAAAAGAAAATTTTAATATACATACTACATTAAATGTGGGATGAAAAACACTGGTACTTGCCTGAATGGAATGGGAGTCTGTTACAAGTGTGGTGAAAAAAACCACCAAGAACATTATTGCAAGGGTATGAAAGTAGTTGTCAATGATGAATGGTACAATTTTTGAGAAAGGGGGAATTATGAAAATGAATGTCTTAAGGACCAACGAATCATACCTCATAAAAGTCCAAGGGATCAAGGAAAAGCTTATGCAATCACTACTTCTGAGGTTGAAGCTCCGAAATACGTGGTGGTAGGTAATTTAATGGTTTCCTCAAGTTTAGAAAATGGTTTATTTGATTATGGATTATCTCATGACGTCAAATGTTCTCATTTTTATATGAAAATTATATATTTTCAATTAACATAATAAGGTATCTGTTTGTCAAAACACATAAGCGATTTAACATAGCAACAATGTTTTGTGAAACAGTTCCCATTAGGGCATATAAATGTACTTTATCTATTGATCTCATCATCATACCAATGATTGAATTTGGTATAATCATCAGTATGGATTGGAATTCAGACCATGATGAAAAACATTATTTCAATAAGAAGGAGGTTACAATTTTCTATGATGATAAGGAGTACCTTATCTTTAGAGTAGAAACATCACCACCTGATTCTTATCTAGATCCACCCCATTAGATCTAATAAATTTAATTATTGGGGAATGTGAGAATGAAATAATTATGGGGGATGAATAGACTATTCGAATAGAGGACATACCTGTTGTGTAAAAATAAGCTAATGTGTTTCTAGAGGATTTACCAGGACATCCTCCAGAACGAGAAATTGATTTTTCCATTGTTTTAATTCCTGATTCAAGGTCTATATCAAATAGTCCTTATAGAATGGCCACGGTGGAATTAGTCAAACTAATGTAACAATTAAATGAATTGAGTAACAAGGGAATTATTTTCCATAGTGTTTCTCCATGGGGAGCCCTGTCCTTTTTTGTTAAAAAGGAAGGCAGATCTATGAGGTTTTGCATTTTCTAGAGGGAGATCAATGCTATAACAATAATGAACAAGTATCCACTACCTCACATTGATGATTTAGTCGATCAACTACATGGAGCTCAATATTTCTCAAAGATTGACCTTCGATATGGATATCATCCGTTGTGTGTGAAGAAGGAAGACATTTTGATAATAGTATTTCAATCCAGGTATGATCATTACGAGTTTACAATAATGCCTTTTGGGCTTACTAATGCAACCTCTATTTTCAAGTATCTAATAAATAGTGTTTTCAAGGAATATCTTAAGGACTTTGTAATGGTATTTATTCATTGTATCTGGGTATACTCCAAACTCTATGAAGATCTTGAAAACCATTTTCTCACCATTCTGAAAACCCTCGGAAGAAATAAATTATAATGGATGTTTAGCAAGTCTGAATTCTAGCTTCAATTCATTTCTTTTCTTGGCCATATTCTCTCTATGGATGGAATATCTATTGATCCTTAAAAGACCCAGGAAATCCAAGATTTTCCAGCACTGATGAGTATAACAGAGGTACATAGGTATTTTGGTTTAGCTTTTTATTATCGATGTTTCATCCATAATTTTTTCAAGTTGGCTAACCCATTAACCAAGATTACATGGAAAGGGGTTAAATCTATTTGAAAAATAAAATTGTGAAGAATATTTTGAAATATTGAAGATAAGATTAGTCAATGCTCCTATCGTGACACTACCATCAGGGAACAATGGGTTTGTTATTTATTGTGATGCTTCAAATAATGGACTTGGTTTTTTCCTTATGTAGAATGATAGATTTATTGACTATACATCACGATAACTAAAAATTTATGATCAAAATTATCACACTCATGATCATGATTTTGTAGATGTATTCTTCGCTCTGAATTTATGGAGATAATATATCTATGGTAATAAATGTGATATATATACTGATCACAAGAGTTTGAGGTATATTTTATCAGAAAAAGAACTCAAAATGAGGCTAAGAAGATGGATTGAACTACTCAAGGATTATGATTGTACAATACACTACCACCCGGTAAATGAAAATATTGTGTCAGATGATTTGAGCAAAAAGGATCATGGATTTTTGAATAATATAAATATTGAAAGGGATCTTATTTTCATGGATCTAGTGAAAATGGATATGGGAATAATCATGGAAGGTGAATCATCTATTCTTATTAAAATGGTTTCCAAACCATCTTTACTAAAAAGGATAAAATTTTCTCAGGATGACGAAGAAGAGTTTCAAAAGAAGATTAATGTTTTGAATGATGGGAGATTGACTGACTCCATTTATAATGATTGAATTTTGAAATTTGGGAAGATTTTTTGTGTCCTCGATATACGTTATCTAAAAAGGGAACTACTGGATGATGCACATAGCTCCATTTTCTCTATACACCCTAGTAGCACTATGATGTATAAAGATTAAATAGAATAATTTTTGTGGGACAACATAAAAATAGAGATTGCTGATTTTTTGTCAAGATGACTGGTTTTTCAACAAGTGAAAGATGGCAGGAAACATCTTGGTGGAGTTAGGAAACTTCTTCCCATACCTGAGTGGAAATGGGATAATATTACGATGGACTTTGTCATGGGGCTTCCAAAGTTTCGAATAAGGAATGATGCAATGTGGGTTATTGTTGATCATTTTTCAATGTCATCACATTTTCTTTCTATAAGAGAATATTGACCACTAGATCATCTAGAAATACTCTATATTAATGAATTTTTAAGACTTAATGGCATACGCTTATTGATTGTTTCAAAATATGATCCCCATTTATATCAAGACTCTGGAAAAGTCATTAGAAATCCCTAGATACTGAACTTCGTTTGAGCACTGCATCCACCCTCAAACTGATGGACAACCAGAACAGACAATAAAAAACTTAGAAGACATTTTGAAATCTTTTTCAATTCACTTTTAAAGTATGTGGGATCAATATATACCTCTGGAAGAGTTTTCCTATAACCATAGCTTCCATTCATGTATTCAGATGGCACCATATGAAGCATTATATGGAAAGGGATGCTGCACACCAACTTATTGGGATGATATTGGTGAAAGAAAACTCTTAGGCCCAAATTGTTTTGAGGAATCAATGGAAAAAGTGACGGTAATCCAAACCCACATCAATGCAGCTCAAAGTAGGAAGAAGAGCTATGCTGATAACTGAAGGAAGGATTTAGAACATCAAGTAGGAGACCATGTTTTCTTGAATGTATCTCAATGAAAGGGTGTTATACTCTTTCTTAAGAAGGATAAATTGAGTACCTGCTACATTGGACCTTTGGAAATTCTAGTACAAATTGGAGTTTTTGATTATCATTTAGAAATGACTCTAAGTCTCTCCAAAGTTCATGATGTTTTCCACATATCAGTATTGAAAAAATAAATGCCTGACCCAACACATGTAATCACCTATGATTAAATTCAACTAGAACCTGATCTGTTTTATTGTGAAGAGCCTATCAATATTCTTGATACAAGAGAACAATTACTGAGAAACCAGACGACTCATCCGGTAAATGTTCTATGGAGAAAACATAAGATGGAAGAGGCAACATGGGAACCTCAATAATTATGATGAAGAACCACTTAAATATTTTTGTGTAGTAGTGTTATAGAAATATCTAGGATAAAATTATTTTAAGGAGGGAAGAATTTTACACCCCACGCTTCAACAATACGTTTCCCTTTGAATAATGTAATAGATTGCATTGTACGTAACTTCGAGATTCTAACAAACTGCGACTAATCAAAGTAGCCATTATAAATAGTAATACCATATTTTTGAAATTTTATAAATTTTATCATTCAAAATTGACCTCATCTTTTGATTCAGAATATCAAAATTATCTTTGGGTGAATTTTTGGTATTTTTCAGAAAACATTAAATTTTTTATTAACAGTGAAAAAACACTATGTTATTCGTTAAATCCGACATTTTATTTAAATAATTAGTTATTTTAATTTAATTTATTTTTGGTTAAAATAGATAAATAATACATATATATGTTCAACTTAATTTATTGGTGTCGTTTTTATAATAAATTTAGATATATAAAAGTATATAGAACTATTTACCGTCTTGTACTCAAATCCTAAGAGCATTTGAAAATTTGTTTAAAATTTAATTTTGAAGATTATGTGAGTTTAATTTAAAAAATAAAAGAGACATGGTTGATATTTGTAAGTAAAATGTGGTTTAATAAGATGAAAATAATTTCTTTTAAAATGTTACTTTTTAATTTTATTTACCACGGTTAAAATTAAATAGGGAAATTAAGGGTAAAAATGATATCATAATAACCCTAACATATGTCCTAAATATAATGGATAAGTGTAATTAGACGAAAAACAACCATTGGAATGAAATGTGATCCTTTAGGTCCACTTTTATTAGATTAGAACCTTTATTTTTGTTTTATTTAATGAGTTAAAATAGTCAAAATCAACATTTAATAACTAAACCATTAATAAATATAGGGTTATAAATAAGATAAATTCGACTATAAATATTAATTAGAAAGATAAAATGATATCCTACATAATTTTATTTTATTTATATTTTTTAAAAATTAAATAATTAAATTTATTAATGACACAATGATGATTCAATAATTACCTTATTAATGAATGATTAAAATAATTGACATTATAAATATCAAAATAAATATAATTTCATACTTTTAATGAATTCCATTATTTTTGTAGGTTAATATGACATTTTAGGGTTTATTAAATGAATTGTTTTGAAGTAGTAATAATTTTATGAATATAAAAATAAAAAATACCAAATAGTGTTAAAATTGTCATAAATGAGTTTTTAAAACAAATATTATATTATTATTTAGTATTATATTCCTAAAAATATATGTTTCATCCAAAGGAATTAAATAATATTATATATGTCATTAAGGAACCACTTGAGGTTTTCTTATATGTTTATATTATGTTTATTAACCATATAATATAAAAATACAAAGAGTCATCATAAATATCAAACTAATTAAATAAGAGTTAAATCTAAAAGATAACGGTCATTTGATGACCTAAAACTGTCCAAAACCTATCATTTGAGTGTTTTTATAACATTACCAACCAATTAATGTCATGCATCACTCCATATATACTTATTTGTCGGTTAGAGAGCTTCAACTGACAAGAATATTCATTTAACATGCCAATTGGAGTACAATGCATCCAATAGGAGTGATTGATGATTTCCTCATTTGAGTGAATAATCACATCATCCCTGATAATCTTTGTATTCTTGAGATGGAAGATACAAAAAACTAGGGAAATTATCCTCTCATTCATTGGAGGATATTCCTTAAAACAGGAAAGATGATCACAAATGATAACAATGGTATGTTGTCCATGAGGTTCGGTGGAGAAAAGGTAAGTTTTAACATCCTTGAGGTTATGAAACACCTTGTTGAAGATCAATCTAATATTACTATATAATCAATGGTAGTACTCTCTAACAACAAAAACACACACACACACAACTCTATCCTCAATCCATACAATGACACATTTTCTCGTTTTTCTCCCTTGGATAATTTGATTTCTAATTCATCTTTTAAGGGTTGGGTGGGTTCAGAAAATTTTAAATTTCATGCTCTAATTGATGACAGTGTTCATTTGGAGGATCCCATTACCATCAATGATTTTGAAAATATAATTTACTTAGATTCTCTTTTCTTATTGAATAAAGATTAAAATATAGAGAGTTTCATGGACCTCACTCCCCCTAAACCCCTTCCCTCTATCAAAAAAACCAATGTTGTTGTACCCTAAACCACTTCTTTATAATTTAAAATATTCATATATTTCGGTTATTGACCAATTACCAATGATTTTTCAAATAACCTCTCACCAAAGTTGGAATCAAACCCACTTGTCCTTTTGAGAGATTTTAAAAAGGCAATAGGATAGATATTGGCTGATATTCTTTGTATTGCCCCATCTATTTTTATACACCATATACTTGTAGATTATGAAGCAAATAATGTATGACTGTCCCAACTCTGGTTGAATCCCACTCTCCATGAAGTGGTCAAATTGTGTGTTAACAAATTAATTGTTTTTGGGATCATTTATCCTATATCTGATAATAGATGGTCTATCCTAATTCAAATTGTTCCAAGAAAATTGGAATTATAGTAGTCTCTAATGAAATCAATGAAATGGTTCCATAAATTGTGCGAAACAGTTGGCGAGTCTTTACTAACAACCATCAACTAAATAAAGCCACGTGAAAGGACCACTTTATTCTACCTTTCAATGAACAAAATGTTAACAAGATTTACTGGTAAGTGCAATTATTGTTTCCTTGATGCCTATTCGAGTTATTTTTAAATCAATATACCCCCCATAATCAATAAAATAAATCATTTACCTATCCATCTTTCACATTTTCTTACAAATGGATACATTTCAGTCTATGTAATGCACCTAGTACTTTTCAGTTATATATGTTGAGTATTTTTTTTGAGTACCTTGATAGTTTTATAGAAGTAATTATGGATGATTTCACTATATATGGACTATATTTTGATTATTTTTTGGAACACCTATGTTATTTCCTCCACCACTGCATTTAAAAATATCTTCTTTTAAATTTTTAGAAATGTCATTTCATAGTTGACCGGGGAATAGTTCTTGGGGATATACTTCCATATAATGAAATTCATTTTAATAAATCTAAAATTAAATTAATTGTATACCTTAAATATTCAAAATTTGTTCATGAGGTGTGTTCTTTCCTGGGTTATACTAGTTTTTACCAATTATTCATTAAGGACTTTAGTAAGATCACACTTCCCTTGTCCTTATTATTAAAAAACGATTTTGAGTTTTTGTTTCACAAAAAATGCAACGATTAATTCAATTAAATTTAAATGAGTCTCATATCACCTCCCATAATCCATCCATGAATGTGGTATCCCCCCAATGAACATTTTTGTGATGCCTCTAACATTGAAGTAGGGGATGTTTTATCAAAAAGGGTTCAGATGGCTCCTCATTTCAATGCATATGCCGCGTGTCTCCTTGACCATTCCATGGTAAACTACATAACCAATGAAAAATAACACATTTATTTTTTTTTCATTATAAAAGATTCATTCATATATTCTTGTGTAGCAACACAAGCTTTAATTGTATGTTTGCCTTTAAATAATGAAATAGCTTGTTGTGTTAGCAACTTCGAGATTCTAACACACCGCGGCCAATCAAACTATCCATTAAGAATAGTAATACCCACTTTTAGAAATTTTAGAAATTTTATCTATCAAAATGGACTTCATTTTTTGATTTATAAAATAAATATTATTTTTAGGAGAATTTTTGATATTTTTCTGAAAACATTCAATTATTGATGAATAGTGAAAAAACAATGTGTTATTGGTTAAAACCAACATTTTATTTAAACTAGTAGTTATTTTATTTTAATTTATTTTAGGTTAAAATAGATATATAATACATATATATGTTCAACTAAATTCATTGTATTCATTTTAAAATAAGTTTAGATATATAAAATTTTATCGAACTATTTTCCATTTTTACCCACATCTTAGGAGAATTTTCAAATTTGTATAAAATTTAATTTTTCCACATCTGTGAGTTCGTTATCAAAAATTCGAGAGACATGGTCAATATCATTTAGTATAATGTGGTTTAATAAGTTGATAAAAAAATTTTGTGAATTGTAACTTTATTTTTATTTACCACGATTAAATGTAAATATGGTAATTAAGAGTAAAAATGATATCATAATTACCCTAACACATGTCCTAATTCTATTGGATAAGTGTAATTAGATGATAAAAAATCTTTAGAATAAAATATTATCCATTATATCCACTTGAAAGAGATTAGGACTTTTATTATTATTTTATTTAAAGAAGAGTTAAAAGAGTTAAAATCAAAGTTTAATAAATAAACCAATTTAAATATGTTGTTATACATATGATAAATTTGACTATATATATTCATTAAAATTATAAAAATATTTCCTACATATTGGTATTTTATTTATAATTTTTAGACATTAAATAAAAAAATTTACTTATGACACAATGATGATGAAGTAATTACTATATAAATGAATGATTAAAATAATTGATATGATAAATATCCAAATAAAAAAAGTATGATATTGTTAATTAATTCAATTAATTTTCTAGGTTAATATGACATTTTAGGGTTGATTAAAATAATTATTGTTGAATTAATAATGCTATTATGTTTTTAACAAAAACAAAATACCAAATAGTGTCAAAATTGACATAAAATAGTTTTGAAAACAAATTTTACATTATTAATTAGTATTCTATTTCTAAAAAACTATCCTTTGGACAAAGGGATTAAATAATATTATATATTTCACTAATTAACAACTTGATGTTGTCTTGGATGCTTATAGTAAGTTTATTAACGGGATAATTTTAAAATAAATGAGACATGGTAAATGTCAAACTATTTAACTAAGAGATAAATCTGAATGATAAGGTTAATATGATGACCTAAACCTATATTGAACCTATTGGTTGAGTGGTGTTCGACACATACCCTTATTATCCTTTAAATAATTCATTTTTGAGCAATTATAAATCTAAAATGAATTTATAATAAAATAATATTTCAATCTTTTCCTAAAGTAACCCTCACCACTATTATAAAAGGGAACCACCCATTCTCTCAAATTCACACCATCAATGCCATTTGGATCAGCCTATCCATGCCCAAATACCCTCCAAACTATCATCCCTTAATCCTAGAGGCTTTTATTTAGTCCTAAAGCCAATCTAATGAGCCCTTTTTTCCAAATCAAAATGAGGAACCCGAAGAAGATTTAAATATTTCATCACTGCATTCAAGTTCATGTCTACTTCCAGTTCCTCTTTCATTATTGTTTCAATTCTAAAATATTAAATCCAGTATATTCTATATGATTTTTGTTATTATAAAAATGGTACAACCATATTCATTATTCTATCCATCCTATAAATGACAAAGTCACCATATATGCGTACGTACAGATTACCATCTCCATGTCGTGGTGAAGTTTGTTATTCAAACACTTCCTCATTTGGATGGGTATAATAATGTGTATAAATGATGTAAATAATAAATACAACATGATAATGATTCGTTATATATGTTATTAAATATAATTATATATTATTTTAATATAAAAAGAATGATATTTTCACTCGTGCGTACGTACAGATTACAGTCTCCACGAATGCGATGAGATTCATTCCCCCATAGTAATCATTCAAGAATAATTTTCATTTTATGGTTAATTATAATGTTTATAAACATAATATCAATCGGTATATGAATCAAATACATTTTATACATATCAAACATGGCTTATGTAACCAAGCATATAATGGAAAACAAATCAGTTAACTCCTGAAATGATGATACTATTAAAATATCACTAATAAAGCAATATTTGAGGATCATATATGATATCATATTACTATAGATGGTGCTTTTATAATTTAATAAAAATTATTTCCTCATTATATCTGAGTTTAACCTACCCCTGACCAAACAAAAGTACATGGTAAGGGTTAATTTCATAATCTCTTTATTATCCAAGGTTGTTTTTTACGTAAGTATCTATTAGGACCTATTTATCATCCACATCCATGTTTCATAAAAATGTGTTACAAAAAATTTATACTATTTAATATAATATGGGTTAATGTCATTTATACCCATGTTTTTCTTTTTATAAAATGGTTTGAATGTAATCTGTCTGTCATTTTCCAAACAAGGTACCATATGGCATTTTCGACAAAATTATGGTAAAATGTTTTTTAACTTGTATGGCGGTACAATTATTTTCCACTATTATAACATAGTCGAATCATCCCTTAAAATATTATAATAATATATTCAAAATAAATTTTTTCTTTTATAGTTAAATCAATTTTAAATTATTTCAAAATAGAAAGATATATTTCTCTAAAAAAGTTTTTATTTCATCTATGTCAACATCGTTTCGTGGATTTTAGGATTATTTGAAGTTGATTTATTATGATAAAAATATTATATATTGTATCGAAGGTTTTGTGATATTTTTTAATATAAATTTGTTATTTATGAATTTTTATGTAATGTTTTAATTTTTTCATAGGAGGAATTCATTAGACATAGTATGTGACAGGTGGAGCATGCTATAGATCCTCGATGCATTGGTAGGTCTCATGGTACTAACTAGTGTCTTTGCAGATGGTCTTGAAAAAATATTATTTTTATTATTGGCACATGGCCTTGACTATGTGGATATAAAGTATGGAATTATGTATTCCATCATTATGAATGTGTCTATTGATATTGCATGTGATTATTCGACTAGTAGAATATCCATGTGAATAATTAAATGGAGTTATTTGATTTTATATTTTCCATATTATACTGAAGTACATGTTTAAAATGATTCTGTTTTAGTGTTATACATTGCCTTTAATGTGTATGCTTATTTATGAAAGTCACCACTATATTGTTATCCTTACAGAGCATTTAAGCTCGCCCCTTTATATATTTTTTTCCAGGATGCGAAGAAATATATTATGACTGACCAGCTGGGATAGTATATGGGATATTAGTGTGGGCTAATGAGAATATGTTGTTTAAGTTTTTCATTTTATAATATAATGTAAAACTTATCAATGTATCTAGTATTTCCATACCTACTTAACTAATCAGTCTTTCGAGATATGATCTTTTGTGATCATTCCATTGTTATGTAATAATGCACCGACTCTGGGTAACTTGGCTTGGGGTGTTACAGTTCGTATCAGAGGAAGTTTAGTACAATCATTGGAAACTATATGCAGATAAAATCTGATTAGAGCACATTACCCTAAGACAAACATTGTGGATTGGTATTTAAGAAAATCCTAGAATTTTGGTATTGTATAGATTTTGTGAGATTTGAAAGAAATACATCCCTCTCTATAAACAAATAGGTAGAGGCGGCTCTACCACAAATGTACCAAGGGGTAAAACCCAAAAACACTTCGTTGAGCTAGACTCAAACATGACCTGGTTCACAACAATAGGACTTGATGTACTTTTGGTTACGACAAACCCATGGGATTTTCATAAGATAATTCAAATTTTCTTAACAAAACATTATGAAGGTTTTGTGATTACATACATCCTTAGAGAAATTTTTTTATGATAATGAATTATATTGAAAAACTATTCAAATTATGTTAAGAGTTTTACATATTTGGAATTATGTTTTGTGATTTATAAACTAATCTACTATATTCCATTGTTTATGAATAGTTCATTATGGAAGGAATGAAACCTGTATAAATGCACATAATCCATGTAGGGATTTCCATCCTACTCAAGATAATTATAGTGGAGATGGTGAAGCAACTGGTGCTGATCAGATTATCAGCATACCGGGACAAATCACTAAGGATGTGAATAATATCCTAACCCATATAGAGCACCCATATCCACAATTCAGAGGATCGATGATAGACCTCTTAATGAGGAAACAACCTCCAACATTAAATGGGAGTATAAATCCATTAGTTGATGAGTAATGGAGAAATTCATTATAGAAAATATTTCATGATTTATAAGGTTAGCAAGGAATGATGTAGGGATTTTAAAGCACAATGGAAAATGATGAAGTATAAAATGTTTAATGTAGGGATTTTAAAGATATTTTCTTAAAAAAATACTTTCTTTGTGACCATCGAGTGCATATGGAAAGGAAAATTATGAGACCGAGGAAAATAAGATGATTAGAAGGTGGAAAAAAGTATGAGGTTAACTTTATAAGGTTAGCAAGGAATGATGCAGATTATATATGTAACCCAAGAAGTATGATTTATCATTTCATTGATGGGTTAAAACTTTTTCACGGTCTAGCATTTGTTTCATAATCCTTCTCATCGTATTAAGATATTGCCTAATCTGCAATCAAGGCAGAAAATGAATTCACTATGTCTTATGACATTAAAGAAAAGAAAGGGAATAAGGGATATACAAAACACTCTAGAAAAGGCAATAAGGTGAAGAAAAGAAAATTTGAATATCCATCCTGCAGTAAATGTGGGAAGAAACACCCCGGTTAATTCTTGAAGGGAATGAGAGTTTTTTACAAATGTGGTGAAAATCCACCAATCAGAAGATTGAAAGTGTAATAATGTGGATTCCGATGATGAATGATACAATTTTAGAGAAAGAGGGAATTATGAAAATTAATGTCTTAAGCGCCAATGAAACTTACCTAAGAAAGGGCCAAGGGATCAAGGAAAAAATTATGTTATCACTGCAGCTGAGGTTGATGATCCGAAATACATGGTGGTAGATAATTTAACGGTTTACTAAAGTGTAGAAAATGTTTTATTTGATTCTAGATTATCTAATTGATTCGTATATTCTTAGTTTTATTAGAAAATTACATATTTTTAATTGACATAATAAGGTAATTGTCAGAAAAAACACCTATGGGACATATCATAGAAACAATGTTTTGTGAATCAGTTCCCATTAGGGAATATAAATGTTCATTATCAGCTGATCTCATTTTCATTACCATGGTTGAATTTGATATAATCCTCAATATTTATTGGATTCTTACCAAGATGCAAAACATTATTTAAATAAGAAGGTGGTTACAATTTTCGATGATGATATAGAGTACTTATCTTTAGAGAAGAAACATCACCACCTGATTCTTATCTATATCCACCCACATTAGCTCTACTAAATTAAATTATTAGGGAGGATGAGACTGAAATAATTAAGGTAGAGGGGTAGAATGTTTGAATAGAGGATGTACATGTAGTGCAAAAATATGTTTATGTGTTTCTAGAAGATTTACCTGGACATCCTCCAGAACGGGAAATTGAGTTTTCCATTGTTCTATTTTCGGATTCAAGGCCTATATCGAAGACCCCTTATAGAATGTCCATGGTGGAATTAGTCAATTTAATGAAAATATTTGATGAATTTAGTAATAATGGATTTATTTTTACTATTGTTTCTCCATGTGGAGCCCATGTCCTTTAATAATAAGACGGATCAATGAGGTTGTGCATTGAATATAAAGAGTTCAATGTTATGACAATAATGAATGAGTATCCAATACCACACATTGATGATTTAGTCAAAAAACTTCCTGGAGCACAATATTTCTCAAAGATTGACCTTAGATCTAGATATCATCAGTTGTGTGTAAGGAAGGAAGACATTCTGAGAACAACATTACGATCTAGTTATGAGCCTTACAAGTTTACAGTAATGCCTTTTAGGATGACTAATGCACCCTATGTTTTCAAGTATCTACTAAATAGTGTTATCAAAGAATATCTTAAAGATTTATTTGTGGTATTTATTGATTATATCCTGGTATACTCCAAAATCTATGAAGATCATGAAATCCATTTTCTCACTATTCCAAAAACCCTCGGATGAAATGAATTATACGGGAAGTTTAGAAAGTCTTAATTCTAGTTTTAAGAGATTTATTTTCTTGGCCATATTGACTCTCTGGATGGAAAATCTATTGATCCTTCAAATACAAAGGCAATCCAAGATTGTCTAGCACTGACGAGTATAACTAAGGTACATAGTTTTATTGGTTTAGAATGTTATTATCGATGTTTCATCCATAATGTTTCCTGGTTGGCTAACCCATTAACCAAGATCACACGTAAAGGGTTTAAATCTATTTAGAAAAAAAGAGTGTGAAGAATGTTTTGAATAATTGATAAGAATATTATTCAATTATCCTATCAAGAAACAACCATCCGGGAACAATGGGATTATTATTTATAGTGATGCTTCAATGAAAGGATTTGGTTGTGTGTTTATGAAGAACGATAGTGTTATTTCCGATGCATCACAAAAAATAAAAATTAATGATCAAAACTATCCTACTGATGATCTTGAGTTATCATCTATATTCTTCGCTCTGATGATATTGAGACATTATCTTAATGGTGAAAAATGTGAGATATATACCGATCACAAGAGTTTGAAGAATATTTTATCAGAAAAAGAACTCAACATGAGGAAAAGTCGATGTCTTGAACTACCAAAGGATTATGATTGCACAATACACTACCACACAGTAACGGAAAATATAGTGTCAGATAATTTTAGCAGAAACGATCTTGGAGTTTTGAACAAGATGACAGTGGAAAGAGATCCTAATTTTATGGATCTAGTGAAAATGGAAATGGGAATAATCATGGAAGGTGAAACATCAATAATTTTTCATATGGTTGCCAAATAATCTTTACTAGAAAGGATAAACATTCTCAAGATGATAAATAAGAGTTTCAAAACAAGATTAAAGCTATGAATGATGAGAGTTTGACTGACTTCATATATAAATATGGAATTTTGAAATTTGGGAAGATACTTTGTGTTCCCGATATATTTGATATAAAAATGGAACTATTGGATGATCCTCATAGCTAAAATTTCTCTATAAACCCTGGAAGCACTAAGATGTATATAGATTTAAAGGAAAAATTTTTGTTGTACAACATGAAATAAGGATATTGTTTATTTTTTGTCAAGATGTAGGGTTTTTCGACAAGAGATTTTTGGAAGGAAACTGCCCGGTGGAGTCATGCAACCACTTCCCATACCTGAGTGGAAATGGGATAATATTACGATAGACTTTTTCATGGGGATACCAAATACTCTTAGAAATAATGATGCAGTATGGTACATTGTTGATCATCTTTCAAAGTCTGCACATTTTCTTGCTATAAGAGAATATTTACCACTTAAATGTCTAACAAAACTATATATTAATGACTTTTAATACTTAATGGAGTATTCTTATCTATTTTTTCTGATTGTGGTCCCCGTTAACATCAAGATTCTAGAAAAGTCTTCAGAAATACCTAGATACTGAACTTAATTTGATCATTTCCTCCACCTCCAAACTGATGGACAATCAGAATGGACTATTCAAACATTAGAAGACTTATTGAGATCTTTATCACATCACTTTCAATGTATGTGTGATCAATATTTACCTCTCATAGAATTTTCCTATAACAATATATTCCATTCAGGTATGCAGATGGAACCATATAAAGCGTTATATAGAAATGGATGTTGCCCACTAATTTTTTGATGATGTTGGTGAAAGAAAACTCATAGTCCTACATATTTTTTAGGAAATTATGGAAAAAGTAAAGGTAGTCCATACCCACATCAATGCAGATGACTGTAGGCAAAAGAGCTATGCTGATAACCTAATAAAGGATTTAGAATTTCGTGTAGGATACCATGTTTTCTTGAAGGTATCTCCATGGAAGGGTGTTATAAATTTCGGTAAGAAGGATAAATTGAGTACCTAGTACATTGGACCTTTTGAAATTCTAGAACAAATTGGAGTTGTAGCTTATCGTTTGGAAATGCCTCCAAGTCTCTCCAATGTTCATAATGTGTTCCATGTATCACTATTGAGAAAATTCATGCCTGACCCAACTCATGTACTCACCTATGAGGAAATTGAATTGGAACCTGATCTGTTTTATTTTCAAGAGCCTATTAAAATTTTAGATACAAGAGAAAAACTACTGAGAAATCGGTCGACTCATCTGGTAAAATTTCTATGGAGAAACCATAAGATGGAAGTGGCAACATGGGTACCCGAGGAAATTATGATGAAGAACCACCTGAATCTTTTTGTGTTTTAGTATTATATAAATTTCTTGGAAAAAATTATTTTAAGGTTGGAAGAATGTAACACCCCACACTTCAATTGTATGTTTCCCTTTGAATAATGCAATAGCTTGCATTGTACACAACTTCGAGATTCTAATACACCACGACCAATCAAACTAGTTATTTTGAATAGTAATACCCACCTTTGAAATTTTATAAATTTTATCTTTCAAAATGGACTTCATTTTTTGATTCATAAAATTGAAATTATTTTAGGGTGGTTTTTTGGTATTTTAAGAAAACATTATATTTTTATGAATAGTGAAAAAGCACTGTTTTATTCTTTAAAGCCGAATTTTTATTTAAATAATTATTTATTTTAATTTAATTTATTTTTGGTAAAAATAGATATATAATACATATATATGTTAAATGTAATTTATTGGAGTGATTTTTATAATAAATTTAGATATTTAAAATTTTATCGAACTATTTACCATCTTGTACTCACCTCCTAAGAGAATTTTCAAATTTGTATAAAATTTAATTTTTCCACTTATGTGAGTTAAATTTAAAAAATCTAAGAGACATGATTGATATCAGTACGTAAAATATGGTACAATATGATGAAAATAATTTTTAGTGAATAGTGTCTTTTTAAATTTATTACCACAGTTAAAAGTGAACAGGTTAATTAAGGGAAAAAATGATTTCATAATTACCCTAAAACATGTAATAATTCTATTGGATAAGTGTAATTTGAAAAAAAAATAGTAATAAAATATGATCATTTAGGTCCAATTGGATTAGATTAGGACATTTATTGTAATTTTATTTGTATAAGTGTTAAAAGAGTTAAAATCAACGTTTAATAACAAAATCATTTTTAATATAGGGTAATACATAAGATAAATTCGACTATAAATATTAATTATAAATCTAAAATGATATCGTACATAATAGTATTTTATTTATAATTTTTAGATATTAAATATTTATATTTATTTATGACACAATGATAATGCAGTAATTATCTTTTAATGAATGGTTAAAATAATTTATATTATAAATATCCAAATAACTGTAATTTGAGACGTTGAATAAATTTCATTAATTTTATTGGTCAATATGACTTTTTAGGGTTGATTAAATGATTTTTATTTCAGCGTAATAATGCAGTTATGAATTTAAGAAAAACAAAATACCAAAGAGTATTAAAATTGACATAAAAGAGTTTTTAAAACAAATGTTATATTATTAATTAGTATTCTATTTCTAAAAAATATAAGGTTCAATAAAAGGGATTATATTATATTATATATGTCATTAATAAACAACATGAGGTTATCTTGTATGTTTATATTATGTTTATTATCCATATAATATAAAAATACAAAGAGTAATGGTAAATGTCAAACTATTTTACTAAGAGTTATATCTAAAAGAAAATGTAAATATGATGACCTAAACCTGTATAAAACCTATTGGTTGAGTGGTTTTAGAAGATTACCCACCTTATCCTCTAAATAATTTATTTTAGTGCCATTAGAAACTGAATGTGATTTTATTATAAAATAAAATTTCAAGCTTTTCAAAAAGTGACCCTCACCTCTCCTATAAAAGGGAACCTCCCCTTCTCTCAAATTCACACCTTAAAAGCAATTTGGCTCGGCCAACCCCTTCCCATGTATCCTTTGAAATATCCTCCCTTCATCATAGAGGCATTTATTTAGTATTAAATCCATCCTATGGATCCCTTTTGTCTAAATCAAAATGAAGTATTCAAAGAGGAGGTAAATATTTCTTCACCTCTTTCAAGTTATTTTTTCTTTCACTTCCTATTTCTTTTTTTTCCTTTCTAAAATAATAACTCATGTATATTATTTAAATTGTGATGTTATTATAAAAATGGTACAACCATATTCATTATTTTATCTATCCTATAAATGAAAATGTCACCATACGTGCGTACGTGCTGATTACCGTCTCCACGTCGTGGTGATGATTGTAATTCAAACACATCATCATTTGGATGGGTATAATAATCAGTATAAATGGTGTAAATAATAAATCTAAAAAGATAATGATTTATTATATATGATATAACATCCAACTATATATGATTTTAATATCAAAATAATGATATGGTCGCTCGTGCGGACGTAAAGATTACAGTCTCCATGAATGTGAATCAGTTAGTTCACCAAAAATGATGATACTACTAAAATATCACAAACAATGAAATATTAAAAAATAAAATATGATATAATATTAATTTATATGGTTCGTGTATAATTTTATTACAGTTATTTCACCATTATACCGGAGGATAGCCTACCCTTGACCAAGGAAAACAACAAGGTAAGGGTTAATTTCACAATCCCTTTATTATTCGAGGTTGTTTTTAAGTAAGTGTCTAATGGGACCTCTATCTCATCCACATCAATTCTTCTTAAAAATATATTCCAAATTTTTTTTACTATTTACTCTACTATGGTAATAATTAATTTATACTCTTGTGTGAATTTTTATAAAAGAGTTAGAAAGAAATCATTCTATCCTTTTCCAAACAATGTCAGTTATGACCTTTTCGACAAAATTAATGTAAGACTGTTTTTTTAACATATATGGAGGGTGAGACTATTTTTCGATGTTATAACATCATGGAAGCTTCCCTTACAAGATCATAAGAATATATTCAAAATAATTGTTTTATTTTATAATTATATTATTTTTAAATGATTTCAATATAGAAAGAGGTATTTCTCTAAAAATGTTTTGATTTCATCTATGTCAACTTCCATTGACGGATTTTAAGTTTAGATGAAGTTTGTTTATTAGGATATAGATCATAAATATTATATTGAAGGTTTTGTGATAAATTTGACTATGGATGTGTTATTTTAATACCATTCATTTTTTATTGATAATGTATTGACATTTCATATGTTATTTTTAATAAACATGCTTATGTAATGTTTAATCCTTTTCATTTGAGGAATGCATTAGACATAGTAAGTGACTGGAGGAGCCAACAATTGCTCCTAGATGGATAAGTAGGTCTCATGATACAAACTTGTGTCTTTGAATATGGCCTTGAAAAAATATTATTTGTAGTCTTGGAACAATGCCATTACTATGTGGTTATGAAGTCTGGAATTATGCATTCCATCATTTTGAAAGTGGCTATTAATATTGCATGAGATTATTCTACTAGTATAATATCAATGTGAATATGTAAATGGAATTATTTTATTTTATCTTTTTCATATTATGCTGATAGTCATGTTTAAATGGATTTTGTTTTAGTGTTATAAATTGTCTTATATATTTGTTCTTATTTATGAAATTTTATGCTATATTTTTATCATTACTAAGCATCTAAGACCACCCCTTTAAATGTTTTATTTTGACTAGGATTTGGAGAAGTATATTATGACTAACCTAAAGGGATAGCCTAAGGGATATGAGTGTGGCGTATGGAGACTATGTTGTTGTAGTTTTTAATTTTATAATGTAATTTAAAACTTATGAATGTATCTTTTATTTCCATGGAAATTAAAATAATTGTTCCTTCAAGACTTAATATTTTTTATCATGCCAATGTTATGTAATAATTCATCGACTCTTGGAAACTGGGGTTGAGGCATTACATCTTAGGTCAAAATTCAATTTTTTTTCTGATCATGTTTCCATTCGTTGTCTCCAAAAGAAAACCAAATCTATGTCCCGCCTCATACGGTGGAGGCTCCACCATAAAGCGTTTGACCATGATATTAGAGATAGGAGGGGAGTATAAAATTTTTTAGGTGACCACATTAGTAGGATGTATCATCCACTTGACAACCCAGTTGACTCATCCCTCCCCATTAGATAATTCTTTTCAAATTAGAACCAATATGATGTAGTGGAACATACAACCTAGCATGCATACATTATAAATTTTCTAGCAACATCTGGTCTCCCCACTGATTTCAGCATTAAAAATACTAGATACATAAACATGATTCTTGTTGGTACATTTGGGATGTCCCATATTTATGGAGAATTTTTTGTGACCATGTATTTTATCGGTGAGTCCCTAACCATGAGTTCACCTATGTTTTGACCTTTTTCCACACTTTGGATTGTGGGGGGAACATTGGATCTCAACGTTTAGCTCAAAAGGTACTTAACTCCGGAAATTAATGTCCAAAATTGTATAGGTATTCCCATAGTATTCTCAATTCATGTAGTCATAGTCAATTGAAAGGGAATATCTCCAATAGCAATGAAATTCTCCAACAACCCATTTTATTCTGTGATATTTTTGATGAATGGGGCATTAACTTCATGGGGATTTTTGAAATTCATTTGGATTTTTTTTACATATTGTTATTTTAGGATTACATGTCTCAATGTGTGGAAGAAAATTATCCTAGGGTCGTTGACTCTTGAGATGTTGTGGATTTTTAAGGTCCCAGATTTTTAGTAGTTTTGGCTTGCCAAGATTCATCATTTGTGATCAGGCTGCACATATTTTCAAATGTAACACAAATTTTTTTCTTCATATGTATGTGATTGATCATAAAGTTTCCACTGCATATCTCACCGAAACTAATGTACAAGACAAAATCTCAAATTGGGATGTTAAGATAATATTTGAAAAAATTGTACAACCCAATATGAAAGATTGGAATTTGCGTTTGGATGTTGCACTTTGGGCATACCATACATATTTTAAAACCCCAATCAAAATATAATCATAGAAAATTGTGTTTTAAAGGGTTATCATATACTGGTGGAGGTATAACACCATGAATATTGGGCTATTAAACAATGTAATATTAATCTTTCAGATACATGTGAGAATAGGATGTTGCAGATTGAAGAGTTGGATGAAATTAGACATTATGAATATGAGAAATTTTGGATCTATAAAGAAAATTCTATTTTATATCCCTAATTGAAAGATTCATAAGTGGGTATCCCATAGTTGTTAGATGGTCCTCAAGTACAATTCCTAGCTAAAGATCCACCCGCATAAGCTTCATTACCGATGGATTGGTTCTTATACTATTACTAGTTTTCACCTTTTTTGTGCATCAAAGCTTTTATAGGATCACAGTGGACGAAGTCTTACCATCAATGAGAAGTGACTTAAACACTTCTATGGGGATTTTACAGAGAATTTATTAGATAAAATCCACCGTATATAAGAAACAAACTAGTGAAACACACCAAGTTTTATCCTTCCTTCTCACATTCTCAATTATTACAGTGATGACAATGCACATTCTAGTTATAGGGGTGGATTCATTCTTGGTTTCAATAGTATTTTCATCACCTTTATTGATTATTCTCATTTTCTCTTTCTTCATAGTATTTTTAATCCCCACCTTATGGTCACCAAATCATCCAACTTACTTAAAATTCATGTTGAAATTTTTGATTCCATATTGTTTTAACAATTGATGAAAACTTTTCATTACAATCGAATGAATATTTGAATGAATTTAACACAAGGGAGTGATTATTAGTAAATTTATTTTCTGTCAATGAAATAAATGGTTGTATCTTTGGGAAATCATTATGATTATTGATTCCCCATATGTGAGTAGTTTTTGGGAAAATTGTGTCACTAATATCTCCACACATTTTTCCAAAACCCCACAATATGTGAATATTTCATTATTAATAGAAGGTAAATATATTTTAAGTTAATATATTTTAGAATAAAATGATACTTCAATACAATTGTTACTTATCTGATGTATTTCAGAACTGTATTGTATTGACATATGCATGTGTACCTGATATCCAACCATTGTACCCCCATTAAAAAACAAATAAAAATAAAAAATTTTGATTATGTCTTGGGTGGTCAAGAAAAATCTTCACAAACCATTGATCTTGTTATTATTATTAAAATTAGTGCGCTGAGGATATCAAATATGGTTTGAAAAATGTGTTTGGGAATTATTCGAAATAAAACTTATAAAAAAATAATAAATGAGGGGAGTGATGAAATGTGAAACATATGGGGATATCTAGGTCACGAGCTTATGTATTGACTTATAAGAATGATTAATTGAGTGGGTATTAAAATATGATTGAAAAGGAAGCAGGTAAGGTTCTATGGAAAAATAATTTAAGCTAAAAATATAAAAATAACATATTATTACTAGATAAGGAGTGGAAAGAATTGGATGGAATAGTTTTCACTCACACACAAGTAGATTTAGTGGCATGTTTGATTTTTGGAATTCTTTTCTCAATTCAGTATCATGAATCTATTTGAAGTTCAATGTGATATAATTTATGAGACATATTTCTTTTTTTTCACTAGGAATAACTCTTTGTTGTGATTTGTACTATGACTGCATGACTTTAATGAATTAATATATTCGTAAATGTTAAAACATTATGATTTTTCGAATACATAAATGAATCCTTTTTCGGATATGTGGCTTTTCCCAGGTGTGAAAATGTTTAGGTGTGGGGCTATGATTGCATAGAGACACACTATTAATTTATACCCTTGCACCACACATTTAAACTAGGTTTCAAATGAATATTTCATATATAATAATAAATTAAACTTCATGTTTGATTAAATTCATTAATATTTATCACTATTTAACAGGGAAATTTCACTTGTTTCAGTGTTTACATTATGGTAGGAGTTGATTTGGAGAGCTCGTGACGGAATTCAAGCAAAATGGGCCAAATTGCACGAGAGCCCATGCATGAATGTGAAAATAAATATCAAATGTGTATAATATGTGAATCCAATTAAGATTAAAATTGTTTTACATGTCCCAAAACATGTTGGATACATTTCTAAATAATACCATTTATCCCAATTCATTCATTTAGAGGCCCAAAATAGTTACACATTGTGAAGAAATTATGGGTGGGCCAAATTAGACAATCCTTCAATATCTAGACCATATCTCTTGCCTCAGAACTTCAATTGTTCTGATACTACATCCTGTGGATATCCTACTCAATGGTTCAAATATCTACCATATTTGATCCAATTTTCAATCATTTTGGTTAGATAACCATCTCGATGAATAATGATAATAATTATTCCTTGAATAGTAACCTAGACCATAAAATAATTGACTACTTTTGAGGGAATTGAGATGTATTTTTCAATAAAATCACTCCTCACCCACATTCACTTAGGTGGAACTACTAGTGGTATGGGTGAGCCGAACATTAGAGCTCTCTTCACCCATTTTAGTTTTCTTTTTCTTCATGTACTTCAATATCTCCTAGTGATCAATTTGGGGGGTGCCCTTTGATTTAATTCCAAGCTCCATGTTTGTAATCATTATAAGGTAATTGAATTTCCATGTATGGTGGCAATTGTTCATTATTTCTACCCTCTTAATTTGTTTTTATTTTTTTATGATCAATTGAAAATCAAAAGAACAAAAATCCTATTGCTTCCATGCATATCCAAGATCATTTGCTGATTTGAGCGTGGTTTCCTATTTTCCTACCCATTCTATTTCATGAGGGTGAAAATGGATTATGATAGTTGATAAATTCTTGTAAATTGAACCCATTAATATAAATGTTCATGTCTTTTGGAATATTTTATCATTGTCACAAATCAGGTCATTTCATCACTTTGTTTAGTGATGCCTTGATTCTGTCCCATTTTTACATCGTTTAAGGATTGTTGATTTTGGGAAGCCGTCGATAATCAATATAATTGGTTGATCGAATCATTGGTGGTACCCTATTAATAAATCAAATATCACAATATTTTCAGTGTATATAAATCAAGGAATCAATGATCATTCTTGTTCTATTGAGAGCAATAACGGATTAAGCATTATGGGATACATACCAGGGTTGATCATGATTTCCCTTTCTTGTTTATCTCATTTAGGAATATAGTTTCAATTTCTATTTTAATCATCAAAACCCAAGATTTATAAAACCCCACACACCTATTTATTTTCATATGGATATCTATCTTTTGTAATGAATAATCTAATGGCCTATTGTGAGACGACTTAGGGTTGCTGCTATACTATAGTAATTCATGTTAAAAATAAAAATCTAATTTGATGTGGTTGACATAACGATCATAATTTTATAAATTAGTATTCAAATTTAGAATTAAAATTATCAATTAAATATTATAATGTTGTGAAAATAAATTTTTTATACAAATCACAATTAATCATGTAAAATAGTTTATTGAAAAATAATATTATAAGCTTTAAATTTATCTATAAGATAAAATTCTCATGGATGGTCATTTGAATGAGAAATTTTTATTTGTTATAAAAAATAATTTATATGAGGCATTCTAGGAATGAAAAAAAATTAATTCCCCCTTGAAAAATAATTGATCTATAAAAATATTTAAAATATACCTTATATTAAAGAAACATGTAAATTTATTATAAAAATGTTTTTAATGGTTTTTAGAAGATCATATAATATTTTAAAATGATTAAACCTTTTCCTAAAATTTATTCTCGATTAATTTTAATTATTTTTAAATTTCTTTTTCGCTGTAATATTATTGTAAATCCCTCCAAATTAAAGGATTCATGAAAACCTATTTTTAGACTAAACCCATACATTTTAAAAAAAATCAAATATTCATACTAAGCTAACATTAAAATAGGAAATTCAAAAATGATTATTATTATTATTAATCTATAATTTCACGATTTATAAATTTTCTTTTTGAATAACATCATAAAATATAATTAATTACTAATTTTTGTTGGAGAATGGAATTTTAGATATTTAAATGTCGTTATTCTAATACCATATCATTTAACAAAAACATTTGTTTTAAAAAATTATTAATAAAATAATAATTTATAATTGATATAATATTTATTGTAATATATATATTTACCACCTAAAATTATTTTTTTATGAAAATTATTTTTTAATCAATAAATTATATTATTAGTCCTTTTAGATCAAACAATTTAATTTAATTCAATTTAAAATTACACTTTTCATTATATGTACATTTAATTAATAAATATATTACCCATATTCATTCATTATAATTCAATAACTTGGTTTTTAAAAGTTATAATTTAATATGTATATTTTATCTAAATTTATTACTGTTTAATTTAAGTTCATTGTTTTGTGCAGAAAATGGTATCCAAAAATTGATTTATGCAAAGGTAATCGTATATGATAATTTTTATAGTGTTATATCCCACTGAAATAACTTATTCCATAAATATATGACTAATAATATAAATTTAATTTCTATATGGAACTCATAATAAACTGTGCATAACATGATGATCATGGGATTATTAAGAATATTGAATGAGATTTGTCTATATGAAAAATCAATGTAATCACTTTATTAGTATTACTATCCCTTTCCTAATTTCCCATAGAATTATAGTAATGTATTTAAATCTATATAAATATGAAATATCATCCCAAAAAACATAGAAATGATTTACTTAGTAACTATTCAACTATGGGTTCTTATTTATAGCTCAATTTCTAACATTAAGTGAAAACTCAAATGATATAGGAAACATGAAAATATAGATTTAAAACACACTATTTGATAAATTATTAGTAGTCTTGTTGGATGTTTCATGATCTCATGTTTTTTGGTGACTATCTCTCTTGTTATCCCTTGGATTGGGAAATTGGGTGACATAATGACCCACTCTCATAAAATTTATGCATTTATTCTTTGTAGATTCTTTATTTCCCCGGAACATGGGAGTTTGATGACCATCAAATTACTACTTATAGAATTTAGTCATCCCATTATGTAAATTTCCCCCATGTTTATCCCTATATTTTTTTAATATAGAAATTTTAATATTTTTTCCTTCATCATCTTTATTAGTTGATATTTTATTAGACTATACATTTCTCGTCTTTTTTGTGTTTGGGAATTCGAATACATTCACATTTTAAATCATAATTATTGATAGTTGTTTTGGAATATATAAAACATATTCTCACTCCATCATTTGTCATGTTAGATGATTTTCAGGATACTTTCCATATATTCCCATGAATTCATTATAAACATGATATATTTAGGATTTGTCCATCACTATAACCATGCGGGTTAATAATATTGATGATCATTATAATAAAATTATCAACAATAACCCCAAGAAAATTTGACCTAAATATGTATTACATTATAAAAATATGATTCTATTTTTTAATTTCATTCCATACTTCTCCCAGTGTGGCCCATTTCGTGACTACCATAAACCAACCTCCAAACAGCTAGGGGCTTTTGACTAGGACTGAGTAGGAATATCCCACATATAAGAAGAATTTTACTAAGTATTTTTATGCACACACGCCTTTATAAGCCACAAATACTGAAATTTAAAATTATTAAGTAAAAAAAAGTATTAAAACCACATCTAGAGTACACTAGTGAAAGTCCAATAATGTAAATTGGGCGAAAAATTCATAGAAGAAGAAAATATTATGCCACAAAAAGTCCAAAATATAATTTAAGAGGTGCAGAGACTGTCATTGGAAACGATACTGGAACACACCTCGGCCAGCCCAATCGCACAAGGAACCGCCAAGTCCTGGTCTTACTGGAACTCTGTGAAAGAGTCAATCATCTTCACAAGACACAACAAGTGTGTGAAATTTTTCTTTGGGTGACTAAAAAAATACTCAGTAGGATTCCATGAAAACAAAAGGGAATACCACATGTAAATTCCATTAAGGAGATACCATGATGTAATACTACAAAGGAATACCATAATGTAAATACAATGAAAGAATCCAAGTATTACCAAAAATGAATACCAAAAATGAATTACCAAGAAAGTGTACCAGAAAGGAAATTACATAAAGGAATGAATAGTCATCTCCAAAAAGATATATGCCTACATAAAATTTATCAAGATCATCCAGATATACGCAATCCAATAAGACACAAAATCTCAATAATAAATAAAATCTCCATAAGACACACATTCTCTATAAGACATGCGGTCTCTATAAGACTCATAGCTTCCATAAGACAAACAGTCTCCACATAACACACTGTGTCTAGGTCACAACCAGCCACAAAAATGTTTTCATGAATGCACTCATTTCGGGAGATCTTACTCCTCTAAAAAGTAGTACATATACAAACTCCCATTAATAACAACATAGGATATATCTCAATGACTGCCTCATTGTATGGGTCCCAACTCTGTAGAAAACTATCAACAAGATGTCTTGTTTGAATGTTATGGACATTGGAATATTTATAAGGGTGTTTACTAGGTTGTGGACAAACCACAACGCGGAAGCATGGTCGACCATGTCCCAGTCCAGCCACCCTATACTACCTCAGATAAACACTGACCCATGGGTTCTAATATGATCCATTAGGTCTGACCCACTAGAAGGTTCTGACCAACCCACTGGTTCGAAGCGACCAACTGGGTCTGGCCTTCTCCAGCTGGGCCAGACCGACCATGTTGGAATATCTGGCCTCGTTGGCCTGGTCCGCCATGCTGAGCTAGGTAGCTCACCTATCCCAGCCTATTTTCAGGTCGCTCTTCTCATGTGGTCACCCTCAGAGACTACCACCAGTCCACATAGCCACCACACTATGTCACGCTACTGCCTCTAGTCTATGTGGCCACCTTACTGAGTCACACAACCGTCAGATGTGTCTGCGGACTTCATCATGTGCTATCGTGTGACATCAGCCACCACCACCTTTGTCACCCACCAACACCCCTCCTTTAGTGGTCTATCATTCTTCCTCAGGTGCTCCAATATTAGAAATGTACATACCTCTATGACCCTAAGGACCAGAGCTTCATTGATGCAGCCTCAGTTTTCTATTTCCTCCAATACGGTGGTCTGATCACGTTCAAAGCCTCCTGGAATGTTGAGCCTTCATCATGAGGATCCAACAAAAAAGATCACCAAGAACATGGGAGTGAATTCACAAGAACATGAAGGACCCTGGAGAAAACTTTGTGGGGAAGGGTGAATTAGGGTGTCAATTTTTTCTTTTTTAAGTTGCGGATCCTATTTCAATGTTGGTAGAATCTTGTTAAATCATTATAATAAATGAATGCAGAGAGAGAACAGAGAAGTTTTACATCATTCAATGGAAAGGTCTACATCCAAGGAGCATATATCGACAGTGTGTTAGTCTTACCTAAATCCAATAATCATTAATAGTATGAGGATTACAAGGTTTGGTCACAGTCACATTGTGCTAGAAATACTTCCTTTAAAATGTATCCCGGATATCTCACCGTGTCCCTCAAATAACTTCCCTCGACTCCCCATATATTTATACCTTGAACGATGTCAAACTCAGTTTGTCAAAATAAAGGTTGGTTTAATAGATTTTCATTTAAGTCTTTTTTTATGTTTTGCACAAGACACTTCTTGCATCAAATTCTTGTATTGATTCACTTGAAAGAACTAAACCACTAAACCATTTATTCATTGGTCTTGCAGTAACATAACACAATGCATGCGTGCAATACCTGAACATTCACACAAGATTTGGGATTTTTACCACAAGTTGACTTTCTCACAACCCCTAATTTTCACGCACCCCTTATCTTTCATGCAAACTATACCATAGTTTTCACATGGTCTTTTCAGAATGAAGGAAAACCTTGAACCCATGATTAAATCTCTTCCAATCTTTCATGTTCCAATCAATCGTGTGGATAAACAACAATATTTCTGTTGAAAAAATATTAATTTATCCTTGGGGGAATCTGTGTATTTGTTTACCTTTGAAGACCCTGCACACAATATCCTGATGTATCTTGATAGGTGAATATATGCATCTTTTTTAGCACACAGAAACCATTTTGATGTCGCATTAGTTGAGTAAGATTCTTCCATGAAACACTATCTTTCACACATATCTATTTCTTGCATGCACTTTAAGAATTTTCTATAATTTGGTGCACTGATACCAAAATAAGCCTTTCACAAAAATTTCTAAACACCATTAAAACTAGCACGCAACTTATTTTTCGAAATAAACTATTACACATTTCACAATTTTCAAGCCAAAAAATTTGTAAAACATTGAAAAATGATTCCACCATCATTAATGTTGTCTGCTTGAACTGTATGATCCCCTTTAATGAAAACATTAGGAACATGCAATGAGGATTGACAACAAACACAAACAGAACTCTACTTTCTACATAGAACGATCATGGTTCCAATAATCTTCCCATTTGGGTTCATTGGAAATCACCAGATAAATTCAATAAAGTACCAAAAAGAAACAAAACCAGAAACATATGAATCAACTCATCCAAAAATCTATGTTTACATGATCAGTTCTCGGTGTAGTAAACAAAAAGGGAAGCATAAATTGGATCTCGTGTTTGGAAATTATTAACGACACCACAAAAGATATTATCATACTGTGCCATAGAAGCATTACTTATCATGAATGTATTTCTTCTCCCCATAACACAGAATATTCATCGTGTCAGAGATGCATTACATTTTCATTAGAAGTACATGACTTGAATCCTTAATTTATTCCATTCTCCCCCAATGAAAATAAACTAAATGTCTGGTAAAAGTTCATTGAACAACTAAAAACACGCCCAGAGAGTATCTCTTCAATAAACATGCATCACATCCACAAACAGATTACACACTATTAACATAGTTTGGGAGAGGGGAATTTTGTAACCTCCTTATGCAATGGGATGTGACTGAACACTGAGCTTCAACTGACGTTTCTTTAACACAGTTGTTGACAGTGGCTTGGTCATGAAACCATCTACTTGCTCATCAGTTCCCACATGATTTATTTTACTCACACCTAGTTCAAATTTTTTCATGATAATGTGATGTCATATTTCAATATGTTATATATGATAATACTGAACATGATTCTTCATAATATCAATTGCTCTCTTGTTATCATAGTAAATCACCATTGGTTGTTTCAACTCATCACCAATATTTTTCAATTGTTTCTTCATCCAATGTTGTTGAGTGCATGCCTTTTTAGTGGATATATACTCCATATCAGAAGTACTAAGAGAACTACTTTACTGTTTCTTCCTCAACCAGCAAACACATTTCTTCCCAATATAGAATGCTCCACCACTGGTGGACATTCTGATAGCTACACTCCAGTTAGCATAAAAAATGATTATAATTCAATGTACCTTCTTTATTAAATTATAGGCCAATATTATGATTAACTAAAATGCACCTCATGATTCTGTTTACTAAAGTCATATGTTCTTCCTTCAGATTACTCTAAAATCAGGTAGCTAGGAATGTTGTAAAGGCAATATCAGGTCATGTCACTATATGGTATAGTAAGCTTCCAATAATCCTCCTATACATAGTGGGATCTATAGAAGTAATATTCCATTGATTTCAATGTTTTGTTCCTACCAAAACCAGTATTGACATTGGTTTAGATTCATGCATATTAAATTTCTTTAGTAGCTCTCTTGTATACATTTCCAAAGAAATGAAAGTGCAATCCTTCTTTTGAATCACCTATAGCCCCAAAAAATTTGGGAGCTCCCCAATCATATAAATTTCAAATTCTAATTTTATGTGATTGGAAAATTCATCAACTGGTTTTTTCCTACTACCAGCAAATATAATCTCATCAACCTAAACAAGAACCACAGACAGATCGTTTGTAGAATTCTTTTCATAGAGATTGTGATCTACTCCTCTACTTTTTAATTACATCTACTTGAGATAAGAATCCAGTTCGGAATACCATTCTTGTGGTACCATCTTAAAACCATATAGGGCCTTATTTAGTTTAAAACCCATTTATTTTATAATTACAAAGAAGAAAACCCACTGGTTTTTCGATGTAGAATTATTATTCCAGAAGACCATTCAAGAATGTTGTCTTGACGTCCATTTGATAAAATTTATATCCCTTATGAAATTCCATGGAAAGGAAAAGCCCAATTGATTCCAGTATTTCTACTAAATCAAATTATTCATTAACATTGACACCATCAATATGTGTGTATCCTAGGCACACCAGTCATGCCTTTTTTCTGATAACACATCCATTATCATCAAACTTGGTCATTAAAATCAACTTTGTACGAATCACATTGTTAACATTGGGCACCTTTACTATATCCCATGATTCATTATTATCAATCTGATCTAACTCTTCATTCATGGATTTCACCAATGATTCATCCATTGCAACTTCGTCATATTTGGTTGGTTCCACAACTGTCAAAAATAAATATTTTGTGTTATTCTTCAATCTACTTGTATGTGTGGGTGAAATCCAATCCCCATTAATGTTGTGTTGATCAATTTTTTCTCATCGATTCATCATTTTAGATTCAACCTCAATCTACCCATCTGAGGAATCCTCTTCAGATCTTTATTCTGATTTAACATCATGTTGTAACTCCTAAGTGTTTTGAACACCATCCTCTATTTATGTATTTGAATTTACTGCACGTTCACATTGTTCCTCATTTTATGTCACATCAATATATAAAATCTATGATGAATTTTTTTTCTCATTATTGATCTTAACATCACAACTTTCCAAAATCATTCCTAAGTCCTTGTTGAATCATATGTATGCTTTTCTGTTCATTGAGTATCTGAGGAATATTCCTCTATCTGCATTGTCTCCATATTTCCCTTGATTTCCATAATTATTAATGATAATGAATTTACTTCCAAAAACATGAAAGTATTTCGAAGAGGGAGTCATTATATGAAAAAACTCATATAGTTCCTTCATCTAACCCATATAAAGCCATGTTCAATTTTGAATATTCACTTTATCTTGAAAGTCCTATTTCCAGTATTTTCATTTTATACGAATCTCAATCTGCGTAGTTCTTAAAATGTTGTTCACCTGTCGATTCATATGATCAACATCTCCATTTTTTAGTGGAGTTCTCATAGAAGCTACCTCATGTTTTATCCCATGATTCTCTAGATAATTTTAACATTAAATGGATGTGTATTCCCCGTCATTGTGAGATCACTCCACTTTCATTTTTCATCTATTATCATTCTCGATGATTTGATGGTATGTTTTCATGTAGTCCACCACATGTATTTTCTAGTGTATAACCTTTACACATTGAATTATACAGTAATCATCTATGAAAAGGAAGAAGTACCTTTCTGCATGAGTTCTGGAAACATTTATCTGGCCACAAACATCTATATGATTGAGATTAATAATATGATATTACCTTTTCTTCTTTAGATGATATGAACTTCAGACTAGCTTCCCTCAAATGTAGGAATCACAAGACTTTTCACATTCATGCTTTAGGTTGGGAATGCCTATGACAATATTCAGTTTTGATATTTTCTCCATGACTAATTGATAGAAATGAACCAATCTTCATTAACACGGGTTATTTTCTTCCTCAGTAGTCATGTAGCATATGTTTTCTTTACTATCAACCTAGTATAGGTTTCCTTCTATTCTACATCCCTTCATAAGTGAATTTATAGACTTTCCCTTGATAATGCATACTTTATGATTAAAAGTAACTATAAGTCCTGTGTCACAGAGCTGACTCATGATAAGGAGATTATTGCATTGGACATCCATGTAAAGGACATAAATTTTCGTTAGCGCGCCATTAGATAGTTCAATACTCCCACTGCCTTTGTTTTTTAGAGCTCCATAATTACCAAACTGTACTATTACATCAACCCTCCTATTGAAATCCATTAATACACTTTCATTGTCTATCATATGATTTGAACAAACTCTATCTATAATCTAGGTGTGGAGGATTTTTTTGGATTCAAGGGCTACCTCAACAATTATGGATATCTCAATTTTATTATTTTCTTTCTATGAGAAAATGGATTGAGTGTAGGACACTGATGTCCTTTCAATTCAATATTCCATGTACATGGATTTTTCATAGTCAAAATCATATTCTAGAGGAACAATCCTTTCTGTAAGAGAAAAACTATCTTTTTAATGAGCTTTGACATGCCTCGGACTCTGTTGTGAGGTCTCCATGTCCCTCCTCTACTTGTAATAAATGGACTTATGACAATAGTTAGAACAACAGAAACAATATCTAAATAAATGTTTTCTTCTAAAAGGTGTAGGATATGAATTTGTTCAACATTGATAAACTTCCATATATTCTCCATTCAAATATCTCCTTAACTCATCTCAATAAGACATAGTATGGCCCATATATCAGCAATACTAACACTTCATTTGAGGAAATGACTTCTCACTTCTGTTTATCCTCATTCTTTATTCCATGGGGAAATCGTTTGACTGCCTCATATTCTTGGAGGCTCAAGTATAGTCTTTTTCTCTTCATTCATATTGAATTGGGGGTTTCTTTTCCAGCACATCAAGTTACTTTTCCACATGACCCAAATTTAGCTTTGAATTTTTTGGTCACATGTATTTGTTGTATTTGAAAATTCGGTCTTACAAACTATTCCACTAATTTCCATGTATGCTACTCTTAGAGAATTTAAAATATTTTCAAATCCATTTGAACCACGTTTGTCTCTCTCCAATAGCTCAGCATTTAAGAACATTTAAACTATTTTCATTACATGATTATTTTGAAATAGATCCACTCCAACGTTTACTACTAAGAGTAACAACTTCCTCTTCAAGATCATAAGAATCTTTGGATTTTTCATTAAGTATAGAGGTGAGTTCAATGATTAACATTTCATGATGTTCAATTATCAAATTCTGATCCACTACATCATTAGTGATTTCATTGATTTTAGATTGTACTTTCACAAATTATTCTAGTGGTTCAATTTCATATTCGAGCTGATCAACATATTCAAAAGATTCTTCTAAAATTGATTTCCACTTATTAAAATTCCTAAAATTATGTTCATGCTTACAAAAATAATCCATAAGTTGTCTCATAGGATCGTCATGGGTTGTCAATTGGTAATCTCTAGATTTATCTGTTAATGATTCTGATTTTTCAATGGTGTCCATCAAGGAAGCATGGTTTCCAGTTTTAAATTCTGGCTCTTCTTCACAAAATTATTTATCATCAACTTCTCTTCATAGAAAAAACTCTTCTTATGAAATTTCTTTCTAGATTTGAAGTCTCTCTTTCTGAAAACCCTTTTCTGAGGCTTCTCAATGTTTTCAGATTCACTATCTTCATCTTCAATCTTTCTTATAAACTCTGATGTAGTGTACACAACTTTTCCACATTTAATGAAAGATAAGGATAATTTCCCTTAGAATTTCCCTTTTTCCCTTCTGGAACTTCTTGTAAATGAGATAAATATTTTATTTTTCCTCATCATATTCTCTAACAATATATTTTGAAAATTTCAGTTTCTTTATGGCCTTGAATACCATTTCCTTTCTCACTCGATTCATAGCATCTTCTGGTACCACTATCATTTCATATGCCACCAGGCTACTCAGTAGATCATCTATACAAAGTTTTTAAAGATAATGTTGCTCAATGTATGAAACCATTGCATTGTAAAATGGTAGAAGTATTATCAATATATTATTTACAATTACAACTTCATTAATTTCTTCTCCTAGATCCTGAATTTTTCTAACCACATAACTAATTCGATAAAAGATGGAGTCTGTATTCTCATTATGATGCATCTTTAAATCATAAAACCTATTGTGTTGGGCTTTTAGTTTCACCCCCTTCACATTGATATCTACTTTATTAATGGGTTCATGTTTATGCCATGTGGACTTTGACAAGGTGAAACTCCTCACCATTAGACAGATTGCATCATAAAGTGATTTGGTGATACCATTATTCTCTTTAGCATGTGCATCCATAATTATCTTGTCTTCATCTATCATAGCCAGCACTGTTGGGTAAATAAATTGTATTCCTTGAAAAGTATAATATACTAATTTTATTCCAATGGATATTTAATGAGATATCGTTATATTTGTAAAAATATTAAAATTACTTCCATTAAATAGGGGGACTCCCCTGACACTGGTTGAATTCTCTATGATGGTATTAGACAGAATAAACACTAGTAACCAACCTCAGATACCACATTAAGGGCCCCATAACACCCTAATAGGGGAGGGGTGAATCAGGGTTTCAATATTTTTTTTTTAAATTTGTGTATCATGTTCCCACATTGTTACAAACTTGTTAAATATGTCAAAAAATAACGTTGGAAGATAACACATCACTTTTACTAGATTCACCACAAAGGGCTGTGTCGGAGGAGCACACACCGATATTGTGTCAATCATACCTAAATCCAATAATCGTAATAGTTTGAATATTACATTTTTAAGTCACAGTCACTATATTCTAGTAAAATTGCCTATATAATGGTTCAGGGATATCTCATTGCATCCCTCCGATCACTTCCCTCGAATCCCCCGAGCACACTATATTGAGAGAAGTCAAAATCAGTTTATTGACATTAAGGTCTCTTCAACAGATTTTCATTGAATTCATTGTATCTATTATGTACGAGACACTACTTTCATAAAAGTACATGATTGATGCACATGGACGCACTGAACCTCTAAACCAGATATTCAAAAGCCTTTTAGTATCTTAACACAATGCTTGCACGCAATACCTAAACCTCTCTGCCAGATTTGGGATTTTCCCTGCAATTTGACCTTCACACAACCCATACTTTTCCAGAAGCCCTTATCATTTGTTCTACTGCCCTGAAGGGTTCACATGGTCTTTTCAGAATGAAGGAACATCGTGTTCCTAGGATAAACACTCTTCCAATCTTTCATTCACCAATATTTTTTGTAGAAGAGAAACTAGATTTATGATGAAGCATATTAAATATTACTTAATATTAGACACATATTTATATACATTTGAACACCCTGCAAGAAATATCCTGAGGGGACTTTGTTGGTTCATGTATGTTTCCTACCAATCATGCAAAAAACCATTTTAGGTCACATTGGGCACATAAGATTATACGTTACAACACCATATTTCGCACACATCCATGTCTTGTGTGCTCTTTTTTCCTTCGCCATATTTTGAATTCGTTATCCCAAAACAAGTATTGCACACAAGTTTATAAAAACCATTCATTATTGATTGAAACCCCCTTTTCCAAACACACAATTCTCCATTTTCTGTTTTTCGGGCCCAAAAATTTGGCGAACACGGGAAAATGACGCCACCTTTAGTTTATTATCTGCTTGAACTGTATGATCTATTTCCTAGAAATCATTCTGACCATTCAATAAGGATTTAAAAAAAATAAACCAAACTCCATTTCTTGCATAGAACGATCATGGTTCCAACAAAATTCCTAAAGAATGAAACTGGATTTTTGTTTGTGTTGGCCTCAATTCATTGTCTTCATGAGGATAGATGAATAGGATAAACTAATGTCTTGATAATCCCACATCAATAACCCATCCCACATAAATGACCTAACTTTGAATCTATCTATTTGTGGATTGACCAGTTTTGTCATGGAATTTATGAATTGGGAAAATAAACCAGAAATAAAATTCATTACCTAGATTATGGATATTTCACTATCAAGGAATGATTTTCATTGGTGATCTATCAAGGACGATATATAATCCTAATGATTTTTACTTCCAATATAATTCTATATGGATTCTCTCCAGAGCCTCCATGTAATTTCCATGGTCATGAGCGTAACCTTGGGTCCTTTCATAGATAATCATTTAAAAGAAATAGTGTAATTGCTTCGACATAGTGTAAAAATAAAATAATCAAATTGTTTATTTTATTCATTAAAACAACCAAAAACAATCTCTCACAGCAGACCCACACCAGCTGATATTTGTCCTTGGCATGGGAAACAACACATTATGATCTCAACGATGGTCATGGATGACCAATTCAAGTCAGCATTCAATATTTATTATTTTTTTAATATAAAATAATTTTCATCAATAATTTTATTTTCCATTATTCTATTGGTGGATTTTTTATTAGATGACCTGCACCGACCTATGTGAGGTCACACATAGGGTAATTATGTCATTCTGAGATAAACAGTTCCTTCATATTTCTGATCTAGTTACCCATTCAATAGATATTACACATTTTCTGGAAAGACACACATTTTCTCTTAAAGACATAATATTTTTAAATGAATTGTAGTGGGCACACTAGGACTCAAAGTCACACATTATCATTGTACCTGATCTCAGAATTTTTCCAAATAATATATAAAAATTTAATTGGTAAAATTGGAGTCATTAAATTCTCCTCAGTGTAGGATTATATGTCCCTAAAATCCAAAAACAAAGTGCTACTCAACTAAATGAGGGAACTGAGCACAAATCTGACCCTTCTTCTACCATGGTCACTCATAGATATTCGTGTGATTCCACCAAAATTAGTACAGTGTAATCAACAACCCACAAAGGATCCCCTCATGTCGACCCTCTATCTCCTCTAGGTACTCATCAAAATTCACCCCATTATCAATTTCCATCTCACCCAAGTCAAAGACTGTGATGGGTAATGCACATACCTCCTCATCTATGACAAATGGAAGGATTCATGTATCCTCTATAACTTCATACATAGATCCATATGGTATTCCACCTTGTCAACTCTACGTAGTATTAGAAATAGATCGATGAACCTCAGAGATAGCCTTCCACCATGGAAAAATATTTGTAATCTATATCGAGGTGAGACCCAAAGGAACACATTGTCTCATTCCTTAATCTAAAAAGGCCTATATCTCCTATTAGAATAATAATTTTCGAAGATCTATGCTATCTTCATCACCTTCTGGATGATTTTTACCTTGTCTTTAGTCTCTTGCAATAACTTCAGGCCCCTAAGGGCTGACTCTAATAAGTCCTACTACCAAAGTGTTGTCTTGCAATGTCTCTGGTATAAGACCTTGAATGTTTCCATAAAGAGGGTGTAATATAATATGTTTTCTATGATACCCCAACTATGGGTAGGTGGACCTCCCAACTAAATCCAAAATCTAACATGCATGTTGGTAACATGTCCCCCAAAACTTGTATGGTCCAATCTGTTTGGCCTTCCGTCTGCGGGTGAATCATTGTGCTCAAGAGTAACTGTATACCAAATGGCTTCTAAAATCCCTTGGAAAATTGGGATGTGTATAGATAATCATGATCTGAGTGTATTGAAGATACCAAACCTTGGATTTGAAATATCTCCAACACATTGAGGCATCCCAGTCACTCTACTAAACTTTGACACTAAATAGCTAGGAAGTGGGCTGACATGGTTAGTCAGTCAAAGATCACTCAGATGGTATCATGTCACCAGGACATTTGTGGTAAACATGTCACGAATTCCATTGATATCACATCCCACTTAAATATTGTCTCCTCCATGGGTTGATTCAAACCTTCTAGAACCTGGTTCTTGGCCTTCACCTACTGACAATTGAGGCATCAACAAATCAACTTTTCAACTCCCTTATTAATCCCCTTCCACCAAAATTGATAACGAAGGTCCCGTTACATATCCTACAAACTTGTCTATAGCACCCAATGGGGTGTATGTAACTCCCTCAAAATATCCTCTCACAATGCAACTAGTACTACATTGCACCCTCTTAAAAGAATGACATTCTCTAGACCATTAAAATATCCATTAAGGGCATGCCTTGTGGATGTTTGAGAACATAATGTATCAATGTTTGTATCCCCATGTCGTGCCTCCCTAAATCACTATAAAAGATGAGGGGTAAAAACCATAGATTGATGGTAATATTTACATCCCAATACATAATGGATATCTACAATGAGGCCAACTACTCTATGTCCTCATTCAGTAACAGAAAACTGCATCTCCTATTGAGAGCATCTTCCACCACCTTCCCATTCCTAATATTATAGAAAATCACAATGGCATGGTCCAAGAGGAACTCAATCCATCACCTTTATCCCATGTTCATATCCTTTTGAGAGACAATATACATGAGACTCTTCTGTTAGATTAGGTGATAAATTGTTCACGCATCAGGTAGTGTCGCCATAGCTTAAATGTGAAGAATACTACTGCTAACTCAAGATCACGGGTCCTGTAGTTCTATTCATGGATCTCAACTATTGTGAACCATAGGCAATCATTTATTACCCCTTCATCAAGACACAACCATGTAAGGTTCATGATGCATCCTAGAACACTACATACTTGGTACTCTCATCTGGAAATCTCAAGATGGGACTGACCGTCAATCATTACCTCAAATGCATAATACTCTATTATCAGTTCTTTGACCACACAAAAATTTATCCCTTTCATATCAAGGTATAATCAAACCTTTTAAATTATGTGTCCTATAAAATGGACCACACAAATACAAAATTGACACTTCAATAGATTCCCATAATCTTGGTTCTCTCCGAGTATGTCCAAGACCATCTTTAAGTTTCACACATGCTCCTCTTTAGATGCTCAGTACTCTAGGATGTCATCAGTGAATACCATATGAACCAGTATAAGTGAGGCTAAATGATCTGATTCATGAGTCCCATGAAAACTATTTGGAAATTTTTCATGCCAAATGGAATCTCCATGTACTCATAGTATCTGTAACGATATATGAATTTTGTCTTTTATATATTCTCATCTAGTAATTTTAGTTAGGGATAGCCAGATCGGAGGTCAATCTTCAAGAATGACCATTCCCCATTAAACTGATCAATGAGGTCATTGATCCTTGGTAGTGGATAGTTATTCCTTATGGTCACCTAGTTATGGAATTTTATGACTACCCATAACATCAATATCATGTCTTCCCTCTTGGAAAAAATGGGGCTACCCATTGTGAAACATTGGGCCTCTTGAAGCCATTCCTCTACAAGTCCTCCAACTGCACCCTCATCTAAAAATGCTTTACAAGATACATACATTTTTAAGTGGGGATTCAATCACCATTCTGGGTATATATCAATGTATAATTATACCACATTACAAGGAGGTAATCGTTGAACAACCTTACAAAATATGTCCTCATACTCATCCACCACTATAGGAACCTATGGACTCAAATTATCCATTGTAATGAGGGTCATGATATCCAAATGATGAGTGATTATCTACAACCTCCTATGTGTGACTCCATCCTATAATGTAAGTGTTTCTTTTTCTGTAACAAATAAAATACTAGTACCATCCCCATGGACACACAGAACTATATGCCTAAAATAATCAATGTGAGAATCAAATGTAGATAATCAGTCCATACCAAGAATGATGTTTTGAGACCATGACCTCACAATCAAGATATGACAAAATAAACTATCACCCCCAATAGTAATTTAATACTATTTGAACCGGTGTGTTATCTTCTAATCTCCTCCCATATGTGTCTCTAAGAATAAGTGTTGAGTCAATGGTTCAACTATAATCTCTTAATATAGAATAAGGTTCATGGAAGGAAATAAATGGCTGGAACATGTACCTATCAATATTATAGCTAATGTCTAAAATACATTGATCATAACTCTAATACTTCCATGATCGTTTAGTTCTGAATCATCCATCACATGTGACTTGCCACATCTCTATCCACTAGCTCATTGAGCATGTCCTAGGAAACCTGGGAGTGGTGGTGATAATATTTAGAACTTCTGACCACGTCCATCAAGCCTAACTACTACCCTACCACATTCTCCACCATGTGGACAACCCTAATCTTACCTTCTCCCCTAACTCAGTGGCCCCTCGATCGTCACTTTATCGGACGTGTGACATGTTTGGTGATCTCATTCCAGATGTCCTCGACCACTACATGAGTAACATATCCATCCCCACAACTATCCCAAGCTATCCTGGGAGCCCTAAAATACTGATCTTGTTTCCTGGGATCATCTATTGATGTGCCTAACCCAATTGCATCCCATAAATATCATTTTTCTACTAGATACCATGGTATCAACTTCCTAGGGCATGTTAGTAGCTCCTACTATCACTGCCTGCTCCTCTAGAAAGTTCCCCAATAGTAGGGATCCCTCATGTACCCCATTATAAGTATGAATTATAAAGGATATAATGGATTATATAATCTCTCATTGTATTCCTAGGTCAAGGGCATGATCCCTAAAGAACAGGTCTCTCACCATATTTATGGTGTAGAATGAATGATTAGTAAATCTCACTGAATACTCGGCCACTGTCTGACTACCCTAATGCAGATGTTGAAGAACTTATATGAGCACAGAAGAAAATGTGAGAGAAATAACTCTTCTCTAAATAGATGCATGATTTATGTCTAATACAGATTTATATCATCATTTTTCTGGGTAACAAATCTCCACTATAGCCGTACAGATCCCTGAAAAATACTCTCAGCAAGGACTGACATCTGGTTGGAAGGAATCCTCAGAAGATGGTATACCAGGGTAACTACCTCCATCCAATAATCAGCTTCATGTGGGTATGTTTTACTTTGTAATCTTGGAGTTCATTGCCACTAAAACTCATAAAACACACTCAGTCAATGTGCATCCTCACCTAGTAGTTTTGGTCGTAGCTGTTGGTTGACAGGTGGTTGTATAACAGGTACACCACCTGGTGGATCTATCTCCATTATAGGCCACTATATCAATGCCTCATCACTATGAATATCATCCTCGTGATCATGCAATATAATCCTAGCAATCCGTCTATATAGAGGCATAATGTAATAAAAAAATATGTACCATGATCAATAAATTATATCTAGAGAGAAGGCATAGGAATGACATCGGAGACACTACCCATTCAAATATGATGCATGTACAATAATATTCCCTAAAACTATAGTTTTGATGTACCGAGTTGAAAAATATGTGTCCAAAGTTCTTGTTTATGGTCACATCAGCTACTACACCAGCACTCCATTCCGAGTCCTGAAATCCAAACAGAAAACACATAACATTGTTTCCCCAAAAGAATCTCACAGAAAATCAGACTGAAGGTAGAATCAACCTCTTCTCTGATACCAATCTATCACCACCCATAAGAGAGGCTCCCATGTCATGAATACCCCAATCCTTACTCCAATTGGCCAGGGGTTTGTGGCTAGCACTTAGTAAGAATATACCACAAATGGGAGGTATTTTCTTTTGTACATGTACGTAGAAACACATCTCTAAGTAAAAAATACTAAAATGTAAAATCACTAATTATACAATTGATGAAATCCACTCTATCTCAAAACTATAGTTCAATAGTGAATGTACTGGAAATTAAATAGGGCATTAGATGAAAATCATCTACAACCAGAAGTCCAACCTCTAATGTATGAGGTACTGAGACTGATATTGAAAAATATTTCAAAACACACCTTAGCATTTACTATCTCAAAAGGAAAAACATGGTCTTGTTTTTTATCAATCATTTTTGAGGATTCAATCATCTTCACAAGACAGGACACATTTGGGAAATGACTTTGTAGGGGTGAGTAAACAAATACTTAGTAGGACACCCCAAAACCACAATGAAACACCCCAAGAAAATACCATAAAAGAGATACCATGAAGGAATACCATAAAGGATATACCACAAAGAAATAACACAAACGAAATACCCTGAAGGAAAACCACCAGTGAATACCATATTGTAATACCATAGTGGAAATTCCATGGTGGAATACCACAAAAAAAGTACCATGAAGGAAGGAATAGTCAAATTCACATAGATATATTTGTCTAAAAAATATATCAAGAACATCCAGATATACTCAATAAAATGACACAGAAAGTCTAAACAAGAAACATTGTCTCCATAAGACACGCAATCTCCATAATGATAATGGTATACATAAGACATGTGGTCTCTATAAGACGTACAGCCTATATAAGACAAACATTTTATAGTTAATAACCTTCTCCAGAAATGATTGCTCAAAGCGGGCTCGTTCTAGGAGAACTCACTCCTCAATCCATTAGTTCATATGCAAACTCCAACAAAAATAAACATAGGATATCTAAAAATGATTGTTTCATTGTAAGGGTCCCAACTTTGTAGATAATTTATCAAATGTATTTCTGGTATGAATGTTATGGTTGTTTCAAAATTCAGTAGAGGGATCACTTGGTCATGGACCGATTGTGGCGGTGAACCTCCCCATAGTAGCACGGTCAACCGTAGCCCGGTCTAGCTTACAGGGTCAATATCGACCAATGGGTTCCTACCTTGACCCCTGGGCTCGGCCTGCCCTGCCTAAGATCGACCCACCTTACCAGCCAACCCCACCATGTCGGCATGGCACACTCACTTGACCCAACCCATTTCTGTGTCAGTCCTCTCACATGGTAACTTGCAGTGAATTCCTCCGGTCCACACTACCACCACACTGCATCACACAACCACCAAGTCCGCAAAGTGTCAGATGTTCCATACTGCTAAGAACCACTAGCTGCCATCGCCAATGCAAGTCGCTGGCACCCATCCATCAATGAACTGTTTTTCTTCTTCTGATACTCAAATATCTCAATAGAAAATAGCTTTATGACCCTTGGGGCATGAGATACATTGATTTGGCCTAAGTTTGATCTTTCCTCCAATCTGGGGGTTTGATCACATTTAAATCCTCCAGGAAAGTCGAGCAATGATCACGAGTATCCAATTATGAGGAATTCCATGAACAGGGGACAAAAATCAAAAGAAATCCCAAAAAATAAACCATGGACTTTTTTCGAGTCATCCTCGATTCATTCTCGTTAGAAGGATAAATGAACAGGACAAAATAATCTTTAGATAATCCCACATAAATAATCATCCTATAACAATGACCGACCATCAGATAAATATATTTTTGGATTGACCCACATTTATTGTGGAAATTAAGAATATGGAAAAACTCAGAAAACAAACACCCTTATGAGGATATGGATTGTTCACTGTCAAGGATTGATTGTCACTAGTGATCTGTCAATAAAGATCTATGATCTCGGTGTTCATCATCATTGTCGTGATAATTATCCATGTCTTCTCTCTAGAGCCTATAGGTAATTTCAGAGTTTTGATACTAACACTGGTACATTTCTATCCTCTTTAATTAAACAAAATATCATCTCTGCATTGATGTTAAATTAATATAAAATAAAATCATAGTTTATTTTATTCATTAAAACGTCCAATAATTATCATTCACAGTTGTCCCACACCGGCCGATGTTGGGCCTCGCATAGGGAGAATACTAAATAATTAACTCAACGGTGGTATTATATTTCCAATATAAGTCATAATTCATGTTCTATTAGAATTTTAAAAATAATAATTTTATTCAATTATTTTATTTACTGTTATTTCCTTTATCGCTTTTTCATTAAACGACATGCATCAACCAATTTTAGGTCACACATAGGGTAAATCCAACATTGTGAGATTAATGGTGCCCTAAAATTTCTGATCTAGGTACCTATTTATATGATATTCCTATTTTTGAGGAAATTCACCCGTGAATTATATTACAAATATTACATTTTTCAGTGAATTATTTTGGGTGCATCATCCCTGATAATCACATGATGTCTCGGTTCCTACTCTCGGAATATTCCAAAATTATTTCTAAAAATAAAATATGTAAAATACGTGTCATTATAATGCTAAAACATAATCTTCCATGAAAATCGATTCAACCTAGATAACTCTTAGTTTATCATATTTCATTCTTATTTGAAACTATTTTTAACCAAATCCTCAAATTAAAGATCAGATAATATCATGAACTATAATTAAATAATCTAAACATAATAATTATTTAAATATATTCATTAAAATATATCATAACCCTTAGGAAACAACATTAATCAATCCAATAATTATATACCAAATTATATATATAAACTATGAATATATTTCCAATAAAAACATTTTTCCAAACATATTTCAACCTCCAAGACATCATAAGACAATGAGATTATATATTACTTTAAAAGTTAAATTTCTCATTAAAACACTTATATATTAAACAATAGTTCATAGACATGTAAATATATATCATAATAAAAAATAAGTTGAATTTATCTAACAATATCATGAAACAATTATCAATCCCATGGTTACCAATACTATCTAACTTAATTCTTAAAAATAAAACCACCATTTCGTATATTGATATCATTTGTACAATAATCAGAAGAGTAATCAATTCAATAAATTGGGCATATGGGCTATTTAATGGGCTATAAGCCAACTGGGCCTTCAGGCTATGTAATGGGTATTCCTCTACCCAATTAAAAAGATGACTTTGATTTTATTTAATAATAAAATGAGGCTTTGGCCCCAAACTTTTAAAAAATATATAAATAATGTGTTCACAAATAGTTAGGTCAAAAAATATAATTTGATCACCAAATAAGTTTTAAAGGTTATTAATACCATTTAATATATGTCATCATACCATTAAATTAAAATTATTTAAGGTTAATTCTTATATGATTCACATAATTAACAAACAATTTAGAATATAAAAGTTTTTCAATGATAAATACCACTCACTAATAAAAATATATAGGATTTCAGGAAAAGATAAATATAACTACCTTATGTAAGACATGGAAACTCACATTTTCCCACATAACATGAATATAATATGATTCTCGTACATTTTATCATTTTCTATTTTTAGATATAAGACATGGTGTTTTCTTGGTATATATATTTCTCATATTCTTTTTTGTGATCCATTTCCAACCAAATAATAAAATAAAATTATTATGATTATATGAAAAATATGTATATATTTACATTAATTTGAATATTTCTTCCCTTCTGAAACCTTTTTTCAATATATGATACTTTTATACCATCTTATGACTCACATTGTTCAATACCTAGTTATCCATGTATATCATTCCATTAGCTTCACAAAAAAGTGGAAAAAATATCTTTGAATGTTTTTGTATGTTGAGTTTGATAATATTAATTAATGTAGACGTTTTTTCCACCGTGGACACACCATGTCTGGGGCTCTATATAGAACATACAATCACTATCTAAAAATATTATTGGTTGTAGTGTAATAGATGATCGAGGATGAAAAAATAAGGTTATTTATGTCCATAGAAGAAGTAGGAAGTAGGTGATATTTCATGTAGATCAGTGTGTGCATGGGATCAATGGTCAATGCGACAAGGGGTGTTGTGGGGTGGCAGTGGTCGACACATTAGTTTAATAGAATAGAGGAAGAAAAATTCTAAACATATTACTAGCATGAGTCATTTAAAGGGATTGTAGAGTCTTATATTCTCTAGGTGTTTTTCAGAACGTTTTATGTGGGATTATGAGCTTATAGGTTATTCCACACAATATAGACCATGGTGAAAAGTGGTGCTCAGGGAGTTTCAGTGCCTCATGAAATTTAGTGGTATTTATAATGTAGTAATGATAGTTTCACTACAATCCATATGGGAATGAAGAGGGCTATTTCCTAGCTATACCTAGCAATTTCTAGGGTCCATAATTTTATGATGTGATGTTTTGGAATCCAAAAATTCTTATAAGAGTGCACACCAAAAATATTTCACCATTATATTGAACCATTTCCCACATTATTGATCAAATAGTGTGCCAACAACTTAAGTTTAGTTAAAGAGGAATTATTTTCCAAGGAGAAGATGATCTTGCCAACATCTAGACTCGATGATACTATACAATTATCCATTTCACATGATGTGAAGGATACCCCAAATTGATAATAGACCACACTATATTATATATTAAATGATAAATATTATGTCATGGAATATATGACCACACCATAGCTAGGGAATTTAAGTTTGTAGAATATTTTATTTTTGGGGAAGTTATGGGGTGAAACACCCACTGATTATTTAAAATTTTATAGTTCCTAATAAGATAAATAAAAATAATGGAAACATGGGAAAACTATAGATATATATGAATCAATCCAATAAACTAAATTTATATGAAAAGTGGAAGAATGTTGAAGTGCATTACACTATATAAAAAAGAGATAAATAGATAGATAGAAACATGAAGTTTTTATATAGAATATTTCTAGAGGATCATTGTAGATCTCATATAGAATGTTGAAGGTAGAAAATAGAATTATGACTTTAATTTTATCCTCAGTTTGAATTTATATTTCTATGTATAACTGAAAAATAAATAAAAGTGTATATTAATATCATGTTCATGTTATGAAGAACTATTTAACAATAGGAGTAGAGAGTTATTTATTTAGAGAGAAGTTAGTTATCTGATTTCTAATAGTATTAAACTAGGAGGGTTACTTTGGTAATTCTGAATAATACATTAAACAGTGACATTTTCGTTAATTTGGTATACATGTACATTATTGTGTATGATCCATGGATGTAGCCGAGTGTGGGATAACCATATAAAATCTCTTTTGTTGTTTATTTATTCCATCTCTCGTTGTGGGGAATGTTTGAGAGAGATCAAAGTGTTGCATAAGGTGAGAAAAAATTTCATCCTCCTAGAGGGAATTGATATAATTTGAAATACCCTAATTCACTTCCCCCCCCCCATAATAGGGTGTTATCATGTATTTGATTATAAAATGTGGTATCATAGAAGAAATTATTATTATTCCATCTAGGATGAATGGGATTTGTTGTTAACAATAAATATAATAATATCATTTATAGATGTAATTTATAGTAATAAAAAAATTTATTCATAAATATTTCATATCCTAGGGAATGAATATTTACATAGAGGTTATCAATGGAATAACTGAAAATATTAAAAGAAAATCGCTGAAAAAAATAAACCATATATAATAATATGTGGATAAAAAATTAATAAATACCTTGGAAATATCTCTTTACAATCATATCATCACTATGGTAATGTACCAAAAATATTATATATTATGTAAGAAAATAATTTGAATATTTATGAAAGAGATTTAATGTTTCATTAGGAAATGCGTCTTTTTCTATAGAAACAATATGATTATTTAATAATTAATTCAAAAGAGATATTTGATTATTATTTCAATCATAAAAATTTTATTATTAAATATATGTGCGTCCTTAGGGAGTACCTAATATTTGAAAACGTCGTGATAAAAATATAGAGAAGACTCTAACATAACTATAATAAAAATGTTTTAGTTCAAACTGGTGTCTAATGAAATTTGAAGGAAAGAAAATGAGTCCATAATAAAGGATATCAGTAATGAGGTAGAATTTAATTATATAAAAAACTCTAAATCAAGGAGAATCTATAAGTTAAAAAAGTTGATAAGGTTATGTTATTTTTTCCACTAATATTAATAGTGGAAGAAGATAGATTAAAGGTAAGATTAAACTCACTTTATTAATGTTTAAAAAATGGGAAATCATGTTGCTATATTTCCCAAAAAACTATCAAGAATACTATTTTAAATACAATCAACTCATATATATAACCGAAGAATGTTAAAATAATTCCTAATGGAAGTCCTTTAAAAATAAAACTATTCTTTATAATGAAGAAGATAGTCTAAAAAATGATTGATAGAAAAATGTGAAATATTAATGTAAAAATTAAGTTAATTATTTTTGTAAATAAGACAATAAATGATGATAGTGATGATGATAATGAAGGAGTTGTTGGAAGGATTGTTGTGTTAGAAGAATAAGAGGTAGCCCTTGAAGATATTGATACAAGGGGAGAAAATACTAATATATTTAATAAAATGGGGAATTATTATGATATTGACATGAAATAAAAAAAAATAAGAAAACACATATATGTTTTCTAAAATTAAAAAACACATTTATGGAAGGTTTAAAAAATTTGGGAAATGAAAATGAATTTTTTTTTTAATTGAAGACAAAATAAGTCATTGAGGGATTTGATACAACTATGAATGAATGACTTAAGAGAATTCATGATATTGAAGAAGTGTTATGAATATGAATTTGAAGCTTGATGATCAAAAATGAGTTTTGACTACGATAATAATGACAGAAAATAAATATTCATCAGCATAATTTCAAAATAAAAAAACTCATTGGAAGGAACACATAAATATTTCATATGTTCAATAGTTCAATGATGGAGATGAATATATGATTGTTTCAAAACATCAGGCACTAACTACAGGGAATATGTTTGGTTTATGTTTCACTGGAATAGAAAATAACCATCTTCCAAAAATGAATTTAATAGCTTCAAGAGTATTGTGTTTTTTCTACAGAATGTTAGGAAACACATACCATTTTTTATCTATTTCTATGTGGGGTATCAGGGAGTGTCCCCAATCTAATAAGGAAAGTAAAATATTAATCATTCTATTTATTTTTATGTTTATATTTTTTATTGTGAATGATTATGGAATAATGAAATAAATTGTGCATCCTAAATGAAACAAACATTATAAAAAATCACACAAAGTGGAAGAAAGGTAAATTTATTACCATTAACCAAATGTTTAATGAATCATTATAGATCATTAGTTTTTTATAATGAAGTGGGGTTCATGGAGATAGCTTTTAAGGATGTACATGCATCACCAATATGGGTGGTGAACATAATGTTAGAGAAATATAATGATGCTAAGAAATTTTTAAGGGAAATAATGAATTTGAGTTAATATCTAATAGACTGTGGATGCACATCACCTATGAATGGAAATAATGACTTCATTGTGAATTTCAATCAAAAAATTAATTTTTTTGTTCATTTCAGGAATAATTAAGGACATAAGATAATTGGTTTCGTTACATTCAAATATTTGGGGTAAATATCCATATAATCATGGATGTTCTCTTGTTTGATGGGAAAAATCACAATCTTTTCAGTGTTATTCTATTGTGTGACCATGGACATGTAGTCGTGTTCAGTAAAAATTCTTGTACCATCAAGAATAAATGTTGATCAATTATGCAAAATCTATGAGTATATAACATATTTACATTTTCTATAAAATAATACTACATTATTAGAATTCTTATTTATGTTTTCTATAAGATAATATAAAAGAATATAGAATAGGAGGATTTTACACTGGACAAGACAACTATTGAGTGGTTGGTAAAGAGAGACAGATCTCATGATATTCCCAATATCAGATATGATTGTAATAGAATATGTGAATAATTTCAAAAGGGTAATATTATCTAAATGACCTAAACGATAATGAGTTTGAACACATCATGGATTCTAAAGCATATGTGGGTTGATTGTTTTGGTCCAATTTCACCCTAATCAATTGATAGAAGTAGGTATGATGTTCTATTTATAGATGATTTCAGTATGATTTTTTAAATTATTCCTAGAAAATAAAAGACTAATATTTACCAATGTATCAACCTTTATTGGATAAGAGCAGTAATTATGGATGTTGTAATGATCAGTATGTTTTGAAAAGACAATTGGACTAAATTTACAAGTCATCAAATTGAGTAATAAATTGAAAGGCAGGGAATTCAACTTAATATATAAGTTCTCTAATAACAAACAAGTGGTATTATATGGAAGTTATCATATAATATACAACATTGCTTCACGAAATTCTTATTTTAAAGTCACATATAAAAATATATATGGGGAAAAAGTTGTTCTAGTAGTGGTATACATCACAAATCGAGTTTTTTTATTTAATAATGAAGGGAGAAGTTCATGTCAAATATGGTAAGAAATGAAAGCTACACTCCACTACATCATGGAATGTGGGAGTAATATTTTTTACTCAATAAAGATAAGAGTAGGAAATTTTAAGATCATGGTGATGAATAAATATTTCTTGGATACTATTCAATGAGTAAATCCTACATGTGTGACAATAAGAAGCATGAATAGATTTATGAGAGAAATTATGTTGTGTTGGATGATAGTACGAAAATAAATACTAAAAAAGAGAAGTTTCCACATGATAATTTATAAATTTAGGAATATGAAATTGATAAATAAGAATATGGATTATGGGACATAACATAGAATGAAACTGAATTTGATGAAAACTCAATTTACGAAGAAGATTTATAAATTCCATAATGATCATGAAGAGAAATGATTTTGGGTGAAATTACGGAATAAAACATTGTTCAGGTCTAGATATACCAAGTTCATACTATAAGAATGAATACTCGTCAAAATGTGTACATAATATCATTGAATGAACCAAATTCGTAATAATGGTACAAATGAAGAGAGTTGGGTTTGGCCTAGGAATGAGGATATTGAAATAATATAGAATATATATTCATGGGATGTTTTTTGAAGGACAAGTGAAAATAATTTCATCATAAAAAACTATTTTTTCAAAAGTAAACTGAATGAAAGAAGAAATCTTATTCGGAATAAAGAATGGATTGTGCATATTTGGTCTTTCAAAATTACTGGAATTGATGTGGAGGAGATGTTTTCTCATTTCTGACAACATGAAACCATTCATCTATTCCATGACATGAAAATTAAAAATGGTATCAATTCCATTAAAATAGACCTTAAATCTACCTTTATGAATGGTTTCCTTTAATAGGATTTATATATTTTGAAATATAAAGTGTTTGCATTGATTAATATGATTTCAATGTGTATCAACTATATAAGACATTGTATGTCCACAAAAAATAACCAGGGGAATGATAATACATATTTCACAAATCTCAAGAGAATCATTGTTTATATAGTGGAGTATATGATCACAATATCTATATCACAAATATAATTATATCTTACTGATGGTTTTTAATTTTTTTAGTGAAACGTATTTTGGAGGGTCGAATAAAAACACATAAAAGAAGTTTTCATAAGTCTTGTGGTATGAATTAAAGATGTCCCTAATTGGGGAAATGTAATTTCCTCTTGGTTTATACGTCACTAAATGAATTTATGAACTAATTATATATCACACTAAATAGGATAATAATATATTATTAAGAATTATGTTGGAGGAATCAAGGCTCTCATAAAATCTGATAGAGACAAGACTAGACTTATCAAAAGATAAGCTCGTCAAAAAGGAGTATGTGACCATGATTTTGAAAATTATTTTTCCTTTAAAATATTTGACATCCACTTAATTAGATATGTCACACCCCACCCACACATGTGTATCCCACTGGGGATGGTTAGGGGATGAGGGATATGGTGACTACCTCAAACACACCTCTAGTACGCCATATGTTAACAGTAAGAAATGAGGGTATCATGAACATACAATTGGAATACATTAACCTCTATGTGATCATTTGGAAGAGGGAGATATGATAGATAACCCAATAAAAACATTCCCATGAAGATAAAATACACCTACTTCATATACATATAATTTCCTATCAAACTAAAATAAAAGGAATAGAAAACTACAAGTACCAAAATTCACCTTCAACTGTGACCAAGAAACACAAAATGCTTCTAAAAACCATGAGATAGTAATATATAGCCCAATATCCATCCTTGTACTACTATCCTAAAAAATATTATATATATATATAAGGTGAGCATAATAGGTAAACCAAGTAGGATCCTCCTTAGATAATCTCATGTAAAATATAAAGAAATCACACTAAATCCTAGTGAACACAAATTGAAGCAAAGTTGTTTAAAATATATATATAATAATTTCTAATACAAACCATGGATATATTTCAAAATATATTTCATAGAAGATATAATATAATATTAAATAAACAATGGTAATTTGATACTATTTTCCTAATGGATTTCCACTATACCCCAACATCTTATATCCTGAGTCATCTCTCCCTAAAAGAATCCAACATGAAAACACCTAGGCTAAAGTATAATAACATGAATATTTTGGATCAAATAATCTCATTATCTCATCCACATATCTCTATAATAACTAAGTAGTTTTCAATATCCACCACATCCCATATATCATGAATCATATATCATGTATTATACCTCAAGCCCTCAAAACCCATATTCCAAGTGATATAACTTAATCCATCACAACCCATACAAATCATAAAAATAATTTCATTAAGGTTACTATATCTAGATATAAATGTGTGTTAAATAACAAAAAACCTACCAAAACCTATGCACACATATATGGTAAGTACAACCACCGTGCATACAAACACCTAATACTACTAGGATAATAGAGTATGGCCATAGGGGGTAGTCAACCATCCATACATTACGAACCAGGATATTGATGAAAACACCCTCTCCAAATCCACTAGGTGTCAATATTCAAACTAACATGGTTGTTGGATATAAGATTAAAAATAATAAAGTATATAATATTTCTCACTATGAAACAATGTGAATAACATTATCATATTATAACTTACATCTCTCGTCTATTAGTTATCTGTATTTTAATTTTTAAGGACTATGTATACTATAAGAACATAAGAATTTAATAATACTATTGTAAATTAATTACTATCTTTGTAATGTTATATTTCATGTTAATTAACTATTTATCTATTTACTAATAGTGTTAAAAATTACATTCCATTTCATTAACTATCAAAGTGAAATCGATTCCTTTTATGAATAATCTAACTCAGTCCATAGTTCATCAAGATTGTCATATTTTTATAATTCCATCCATCGATTACTTGGGTTAAAAATTATAATTATTATTTTATAAATCCATTATCACATTTAATCAAGGAAACATACTAAAACTCAATAAAACTGTCACGACCCGTTCTCGGGGCCTGTGCTGTGACTACCCCAAGCCCGCCTTCCATAGTCCAGGGGCTGGCGATTAGCACCAAAGGCGTAAATCTCGATAACTGGGAAGGAATTGCCTATATAAAAGTAAAAAAAACACCACAGAGTACAAGCGGAAGTAAATACAGTAAGTACAAAAAGAAGTGTTGAAAAGTAAATGGGCCAGAATACAAACCCAATCGAAAGTACAACTAAAACAAAACAAAAGTACAACAGAAAAGTCAAATAGCTGGAAGAAAGGAAGCAGCTCCTGGGTCATCCTCCTCAGATCCTACCTGAAGGGTAGGTACAGATAGTGAAACTCCTGGATCATCCACCATGGATCCTACCTAAAGGGTAGGTACAGAAAGCGCAGCTCCTAGATCGTCCTCCTCAGATCCTACCTGAAGGGTAGGTACAGATAGCGCAGCTCCTGGATCGTCCACCACGGATCCTACCTGAAGGATAGGTACAGATAGCGCAGCACCTGGATTGTCCACCACGGATCCTACCTGAACTGTAGGTACAGATAGCGCAGCTCCTACGCTCTCACCCATAAACCTCCTCCGAGTGTGGCCTCGTCGTGAAGTCCACCACCGGATACTGCCTCGTCGTGAGGTCCAACTAAGGGTACTGTTCTGTCCTCGAACACTCGGCCTCTGTCTGCGCTGCCCGTCGTCTGTAACCAACACAACGAGGTGTGAGCATAGCCTGTGTAGGTGTGAGTATAACGATACTTAGTAGGGACCCCGAGACCCTCAAGGTCTCACTAAATCCAACATGGTTTACCAAAAAGAAGATCTAAATAGATAACCTATACTTAGGTAAATTCCTATACATATACCGAAGTTATCATGTAACCCATCTCAATCATAAGGTAAACAAAAAGATCATAGACTAATCTCAAAACAGTATTTTCAATATCGAAACCATAACTGCTGAAGAGCCCCGTATCTGGAGTGTACAATGGTCCTGTCACGACTCCGAGGTACTGCTCACTAACCAAAGACTACTGAGGTACTCCTCCTGTCGAGTACCGCAAGTCAGCCACCCAAACACAGTAGTTCTTCCCGCCTGGGTATTCCACCCAAACACAGTAGTGCACACCCCCTAATAGCCTACAGAGGTACTCTCCGGACGAGTACCATGGGTTTTCACTTTCACACAGTAGTGCGCCGTCCGACATGGTTCTTCACCCAAACAATGTAGTGCTCCGTCCACTCGGCTAGTCGACTCACTCCAAGTCGAGTCGGTCAAGCAGTCGTCAGGTCTCAGCAGGCTACACGGTCTCCGTACTCCGTACGCTCATCATCGGGAGGGTCCGCTCCACGAGCTACAGGTTGATACTCTATGTATCTCAAAGTCCCACTATAATGTATCTCAAAGTACCGCCTCATCATAGGGGTCTCAATGCAACAGACGGCGCATCAATCGGATGCCCGATCTGTGAGTTATTAGCCTTTTTGTCCTAGGGGCCCGGTTGGTTTCATGTGCAAACCAACCCGGTCGTATCTGGACAGTACTCATAGGTACCGTTTCTCAACGTGATCACCAACGCCGCTGATGGTTCGTCAAACGGACGTCCAGTCAGAAAGTTATCAGCCTTTCCGTTCCAGGGGCCCGGTTGGATTTCGGTTACAATCCAACCCGACCACTATCCAACTGCAACCAAAACTCAGGCGAAGTATGAAAAAAGTTTTGTCTCATCAAGAGGAATCCAACAAAGTTTACGGCACGTCAATCGGACGTACGGTTCTTAAGTTATAAGTGTTTCCGCTCCGAGGGCCTGGTTGGTTTTGGGTTTGAACCAACCCGGCCGTACTTCAAATGACACCAGTTAACCAAACCGGTCACACCATTGTGATCCATATGAAAAAACACACGATATGGAATACACATTGGTCCAAAATGAATAGCCGGTGAAAGAGTTTCATTTCACTACAACACGCGCGAACTGGGCCTGTGGGGCCCGCGCCACAACCTCGACTTTAATATCAAAAATTGGTCTTCAAACATCCATCTTAATTCCAGGGTCGCAACGTCGCAGATGGTTCATCATTCCGACACCGTATGATAGAGATATGTCTGATACAAGATCCCGTAATAATATTAATAATAATATTATTCGGTGTTTCGTGGCCCCGAGACACGATCCAGAATTTAGTATCCAACATTAGACTTGAATCGACCGTATTAATGACAGGATTACATCGCCACTGACGGCAAGCCAGTCAGACATAACACACATGAGTTGTGGTGGGTCGAAGATTTAATAATAATAATATATTATTATTATTTTAGCATTTAGGGAACCCGATCGAAAAACCCGAAAAGACATTCAATATTTGACTCGGAATGTCCGTCTCAGAATCCAGGTCGAACTGCCGCTGACAGATCGTGAAACTGAGGTGGAACGAGGAAGATACCATCAAAAAGTTGTTTTATCATCAAAATAAATAATAACAATATTTAATTATTATTATTAATTAATTATTTGATTATTTTTATTCTCCAAATTCAATCCGCACCCCAAATGCTCGTTGTTGGGCGCCGAACTCATTTGGCACCATTTAATTCCTTTCTTTTAATTATTATTTCACCAACATAAACTTTATCTCTCCAATATATCAATCCCATCACATTTTATCACCTCCAAACCCTACCCGCCAGGCTTTAACGGTGGCTGAATCCTCTGCTGAAAATGTTGCATCCGGCTACCGCCGTCCCATCCTCCTGCTCGTGTCGTCGCACTACCGTACCGCCTTACACACACCACGAGAAACTTCCGTACTCCATTCCGACTTCAATTTAACTCGGAAAATAGATACAAACACATATCCATGACCATTGGGTCAAGATCTTCGCGTCTGTATGTCGCGCTCAACGAAAAAATGATGTTTTTGACACGCTTAATTATTTGGCGTGAATGAACGCACAGAGAATGTGGGAAGAATGAAATATAAAAGGGTCATGATATATGTCCGGATTGATGGCCATGTTTGTCTGGCCATATCTTTGAGAATCAAGAACACAAGTAATTGGAAAATAAATATCTACCACACTTTAAGATTTTGAATCTCAAGAAAAACGAGAAGGAAAATAATTCAATCAATTTCTTATCGATCCTTGAATTAATTTATTTAATTCACAATCATCATGAGAAATTAAATCGGGGTAAGGAATCCACAAAGATAAATCCTATAAATAAATGCTCAAGATCGAGGGTATAAACTACATAAATGAGAAATATACAATATTCCAATACCTCTCAAAGACGTCGCACATTGTCGATCCACGGAGGACGAACATCGCGGTAGATGGAGTTGCACAGAACGGCGTCGTGGAGAAGAAAAAGGAAGGCACATCGTTCTTCGTCGGAGGCGTTCATCGTCGAAGAAGAACACTAACTTCTCTATTTCTCAAGAGCCCTCCAATGTTCCATCACAACAAAGCCAAAATAAAATAATAGCAAAACTATTATTTTATTCACCTAAGCCACTCAAAATCCAAACAACATAAATTAATTATAAGTCTTGGAAATTTTAATTGGGTAGAAGGTGGAGAGGCTCCACTCCAATAAATGAGGGGAGTTGTCATGCATTGAACAAGGGGGAGTAAGGGAGAGTTTATGAGAGTTAAAAGTGAGTTAAGGTAATGTGAAAGGTTGGGGCTCGTGTGGGCCCGACCTCACATTTATCCTCACATGGTTAGTTAGAAACTAGTGGGTCCCACCCCAACTCCCTCACTTAGGATATAACCAGTTAGATATAAATAAAAATTGTTCACCAATTTTTATTCACTTCTAATTTAATGCACAAAATTTAACATCTCATCTCGCACAATCTCAATTGCGGTAAAGGTCCCCTTAATCAATTACCGGCATTGCGAGTTCATCAGTGCCCTCAGATTTCAATTCCGAGCACCGGTTCGAAAGATATAAAAACCTGTATATACGTTTACTGAACATACCAGAAAAAAAGTTTGGAAAATTATTATCAGTCACCCTCAACCCGCGCCGGTCGAGGATAGGCTCTGCCTAAGTGAAACACAACCCAACGAACCCAACGTTACTCTCGGATTTTCAATCTGAGTTACCTTTTAGAAGTTATGAATTTAATAATAAAATAATTTTCACATAATTATTTTATTTGAGGCCAAAAAACTATCTTTTTCTGGTGGCCCGCACCAGCCAATGTTAGTATCTGCTTAAATAATTCCTAACCTCACAAGTCCATCGGTGGTCTCGGATTGGTAATATGCGCTACCATTTGTGAGTTATAAGAATTCAAAAAAAATTATTTAATTAATTTGTTTACGGTTATGAAATTTTTGGAATTTCTCAGAGGAGGCCCGCGCCAACTAAACATAAGTTGCACCTAGGGTAAACCCGCCATCCTGAGTGCAACGATGCCCTCATATTTCTGATCCGAGTAACCATTTAATAGTTATTCCACTTTTTCAGCAAAACTGCTTAAGCGCATTAATTTAAGCTTAACAAAACTTCGAAAAATTATTCCAGGCACACCGGGCCTCAAAATCAGGTGCCGTTTGGAACCGCGCACTCAAAAAATTCCATAGAAATTAAGAAAAAAATTTATTTTGAAATTTCCGGGTCTTCACATTACTCCCACCTCAGGACTTTACGTCCCCGTAAAGCTTCAACACATGCTAGGGGAAACAAAAAGTGGTACAAAGCATGCATCAAAGCCTTCCACTCCTATGTGCTCTCCTGGAGGTTCCTGTGCTGCCTGGGGTTTCCTTTTCAGCCAACCAAGGAAAACACATCCCATCGTTGTAAGTAAACCACACCCTTGTTGCCTAATACCATCAATCCGTGTATGAACTGTGATTGCCCAGTCCATACCCAAACTAACGTCGTAAGGCATCGACGCTGTCACTATGTGGTTCAAACTGAAACTCTCACCTCAAGGGTCATATCACACCTTTCGGCGTAAGTGTGTTTATCGAGTCTCCTCTAAATGGTATCTCCAGACATGAGGATCAAGTCAACGGTTTTAACCGGAAACTCTAGGTCTGGGACAAGATTCGTGGAAGGAATGAATGATTGGTACCTATGTCTATTGATATGGAAGCTCGTAGTAGACACAGACCGTACCTCAAATCATTCTAAGAGCCCTTGGGTCACACTTCGTGGCCGCATGCATCTATTATCTTCCCCTACCCTCCAGCTCCCTGATCTTGGTGGGGACTACAAAGACGGGTGGTTGTAACATGTTGAAATGTACACCACCTCATGTTGAACTCTTAGATCTGCTACCATGTCTGCTACTCTGCAGATTAATCTGTCCTTAACACTTCATTTTCATGAAACATTTAACACACCAAAGTCTCCGAGACAGGTGAATGTTTCCAGCTTTCCCACAAATAACCTTCACTGAATGCATCCATTCAGCAATGAATTCTCAACCACAATGGTTCTTTCTAGCACCCTAGCCTATGTAAGAATTCATAGAGGAAAGGTTCTGGCTCAGATATACTTAAAAACACCATGCTCAGAGGACCAGGCTGTATAGCACTGATCGAATCGTATTCAACGAGTACCCAGAATGCTCTGTATGCCTCGATGAATACTCAGCTACCAAAACGTCGTCCTGCCGAAGCTTTATAAGCTCTAGAAAACTCTCATCCACCTCCTCAAGCCAATCCTCAGCCACCTGTGAGTCAGGTTCTCCTCGTAACATGAGGGTATCTGATGTTGGAACATGTGTAAGGCTGTAAGCCTACATGTGTCATCTACCGGTACCGCCGGTTGTAATTGCTGACCAATAGGTAGTGATGTATAGCTGACACACTACCCGAAGGCACTATCTCAGGCATCCGTCCACGTACCGAAGCCTCATCACTATGCGGACCATCCTCATGGTCATTCAATAGAAAACACTAGTAGCCAAGACCACCATCCACTATACTCATGTCTCAGCTCGGCGGAAAATTCTAGCAATCGCCTCCAGCTAGTGCTCTGCTGTCTGGGAATCTGCCTCGCCTTGTAACCTCAGAGGCCGTTGCTGCTGGAACTCGCGAAACACGCTCTGCCAGCATGCACAGTTCGCTAGTAAGGCTGGTGGCATCTGCTGCCCAACAGGTGGTGGTGCTGCTGGTACACCACCCGAGGGTTCCAACATAGTAAAAAGGGCCCCGCACCGGAGCCTCGCCGCTCAGTGGGCCGTCATCGAGTACTTTCTCGGAACTCCAACAGAATGTCTTCGTGGAGACATCCTGAATAGATGTGACACGGTCAACGATTTATTCTTGGTGATATGACTTGGTTTGAGCTGACTTTAAAACTTTTGGAAACACACATGCAATCAGTGTTTTCGTGCACTAAGTCGGAAATCAGTAGTCAGGGTCTTGGTGTATGGATACGTCGGCCGCCGCACCAACACTGGACTCCCTGAACTGAAGACCACACTTGGTACCCTTAACACTATTGCTTCACAGAAAGTAATGATCAGTGTTCTGAGTTCTGCGGTAGAACTGAATCCTCTGATACAAATTTGTCACGCCCCGTCCTCGGGTCCCGTTCCATGACTACCCCAAGCCCTCCTTCCATAGGCCAGGGGATGGCGACTAGCACCAAAGGCATAAATCCCTATAACTAGGAAGGAATTGCCTATATAAATGTAAACACAACACGACAGAGTGCAAGTGGAAGTAAAACACTAAGTACAAAAGGAAGTGCTGAAAAGTAAATGGGCCAGAATATAAATCCAATCGAAAGTACAGCTACAACTGAACAAAACTAAAATAGAAAAGAAAAAAAGCTAGAAGAAAGGAAGCAGCTCCTGGGTCATCCTCCTCGGATCCTTCCTGAAGGGTAGGTACAGATAGCGCAGCTCCTGGATCGTACAACAAAGATCCTACCTGATGGGTAGTTACAGATAGCGCAGCTCCGGGATTGTCCACCATGGATCCTACCTGATGTGTAGGTACAGATAGTCTCTACGACTCTCTCTCTCGTTAAACTCCTCCGATTGTCGCCTCTTCGTGATGTCCACCACCGGATACTGTCTCATCGTGAGGTCTACCTCCGTGTACCGTCCAGTCCTCGAACACCCGGCCTCTGTCTGCGTTGTTCGTCATCTGCAACCAACACAAAGAGGTGCAGGCATAGCCCGTGCAGAGGTGAGTATAACGATACTCAATAGGGACCCCGAGACCCTCAAGGTCTCACTAAATCCAACAAGGTTAACCACAACGAAGATCTCAACAGATAACCTATACTTAGGTAAATGCCCATACATATACCCAAGTTATCAATTAACCTCTCTCAATCATGAGGTAATCACAAAAATCATAGACTCGGCTCAAACAAGGATTTTCAATATCGAAACTGTAACTACTGAAGAGCCCCATCTCTGGAGTGTACAGTGGTCCTATCACGACTCTGAGTTATTTCTCACTAACCTAAGACTGCTGAGGTACTCCTCCTGTCGAATACCGCGGGTCAGCCACCCAAACACAGTAGTGCTTCCCGCCAGGGTATGCCACCCAAAAACAGTAGTACACACCCCCTGATAGCCTGCAGAGGTACTCTCCGGATGAGTACCGCGGGTCTTCACTGTCACATAGTAGTGCTACGTCCACCCTGGGTCTACACCCAAACAATGTAGTGCTCCGTCCACTGGGCTAGTCGACTCACTTCAAGTCGAGTCGGTCAAGCAGTCGTTAGGTCTTAGCCGGCTACACGGTCTCCATACATCGTACACTCATCTCTGGGAGGGTCTGCTCGATGAGCTACAGGTCGATAATCCAAGTATCTCAAAGTCCCACGAATAAGTATCTCAATGGACCGCCTCGTCATAGGGGTCTCAACGCAATAGACGGTGCGTCAATCGGACGCCCGGTCTGTAAGTTATTAGCCTTTTCGTTCTAGGTTCCAGGTTTGATTCGTGTGCTAACCAACCCAGCCGTATCTTGACTGCACCCCGAACTCTCATAGGGTATGCTCATTGGGACCGTTTCTCAACGTGATCACCAACGTCGCTGACGGTTCGTCAAACGGACACCCAGTCTGAAAGTTATCAGATTTTCCATTCCAGGGGCCCGGTTGGATTTCGGGTCAAATACAACCCTACCACTATCCAACTGCAACCAAAACTCAGGAGAAATATGCAAAAAGTTCTGTCTCATCATGAGGAATCCAACAAAGTCGACAACACGTCAATCAGACGTCCGGTCCATAAGTTATAAGCGTTTCCGCTCCGAGGGCCCTGTTGGTTTCGGGTTCGAACCAGCTCGACCGTACTTCAAATGACACTGGATAACCAAACTGGTCACACCATTACGATCCATACAAAAAAACACACGAGATGGAATACCTATTGGTCCAAAACGAATAGCCAGTGATAAAGTTTCATTTCATCGCAACACGCGCGAATCGGGCCTCATGGGGCCCACGCCTCGACCTCGAGTTAAATATCAAAAATTGTTCTTCAAACATCCGTCTTAATTATAGGGTCACAACGTCGTAGACGGTTCGTCATTCCGACACCGTATGAGAGAGATATGTCTGATACAAGATACCATAATAATATTAATAATAATATTATTCGGTGTTTCGTGGCCCCGAGACACAAACCAGAATTTAGTATCCAACAGTAGACTAGAATCGACTATATTAATGCTAGGATTACATCGCCACTGATGGCAAGCCAGTCAGATGTCGCACACAAGAGTTGTGGCGGGTCGAAGATGTAATAATAATAATATATTATTATTATTTGAGCGTTTTGGGTACCCGATCCAAAAACACGAAAAAAACATTCAATAATGGACTCGGAATTTTCGTCTTGGAATCTGGGTCGCACTTCCGCTGACGGTTCGTGAAACCGAGGATGCACGAGGACGATACTATCAAAAAGGTTTTTTATCATCAAAATTAATAATAACAATATTTTATTATTATTAATAATTAATAATTTGATTATTTTTATTCTCCAAATTCAATCCACGCCCCAAATTCTCCTTGTTGGGCCTTGAACTCAACTTTCATCGTTTAATTCCCTTCTTTTTATTATTATTTCACCAACAAAAACTTTCTCTCTCCAATCTATCAATCCCGTCACATTTTAGTGCCTCCAAACCCTACCCTCCAGGCCTTCACGCTGGTTGGATCCTCCGCTGAATATGCCGCATCTGGCTACCGCCGTCCCAGCCTCTTGCTCGCGTCTTCGCACCACCGCACCACCTTACACGCACCACGAGATCCTTCCTCACTCCATTCTGACTTCGATTTAACTCGGGAAAAAGATACGAATGCATATCCACGATCATTGGGTCGAGATCTTCGCGTTCGTATGCCACGCTCAACGAAACATCAATATTTCGACGCGCTTAATTATTTGGCATGAATGAACTCGTAGAGAATGTGCGAAGAATGACATATAAAAGGGTCATGGACTATGTCCGGATTGGTGGACATGTTTATCTTTCCATATATTTGAAAATCAAGAACACAAGGAATTGGAATATAAATATTTATCACACTTCAAGATTTTCAATCTCAAGAAAAACGAGAAGGAAAATAATTCAATCAATTGTTTATCAATCCGCGAATTAATTTATTTAATTCGTGTTCATCACGAGAAATTAAATCAGGGTAAGGAATCCAAAAAGATAAATCCTATAGGTAAATGCTCAATATCGAGGGTATAAACCGCATAAATGAGAAATATAAAATATTCCCCTACCTCTCAAAGAAGTCACAAGTCATCGATCCGCAAAAGACGAACATCGCGGTATATGGAATTGCGAAGAACGACATCACGAAGAAGAGAAAGGAAGGCACAACGTTCTTCGTCGGAGGCGTTCTTCATCGAAGAAGAACACTTCCTTCTCTATTTCTCAAGAGCTCCCCAATGTTCCAACACAACAGAGCCAAAATAAAATAATAGCTACGCTATTATTTTATTCACCCAAGCTACTAAATATTCAAACAACATAAATTAATTATAAGTGTTGGAAATTTTAATTGGGTAGAAGGTGGAGAGGCTCCACTCCAATAAATGAGGGGAGTTTTCATGCATTAAACAAGGGGTGAGTAAGGGGGAGTTTATGAGAGTTAAAAGTGAGTTAATGGAATGTGGAATGTTGGGGATCGTGTGGGCCCCACCTCACATTTATCCTCACATGGGTAGATAGGAACTAGTGGGTCCCACCCCAACTCCCTCACTTAGGATATAACCAGTTAGATATAAATAACAATTGTCCCCCAATTTTCATTCACTTTTAATTTAGTCCACAAAATTTAACTTCTCATCTCGCACAAACGCAATTGCGGTAAAGGTCCCCTTAAGCAATTACCGGCATTGAGAGTTCATCGGTGCCCTCAGATTTCAATTCCGAGAACCAGTTAAAAAGATAGAAAAACCCACATGTACATTTACTGAACATACACGAAAAAAAGTTTGGAAAATTATTATCAGTCACCCTCAACCCGCGCCGGTCGGGGTTAGGATCTACCTAAGTGAAACACGTTACAATGAACCCAACAGTACTCTCAGATTTTTAATTCAAGTTACCGTTTTGTAGTTATGAATTTTACAATAAAATAATTATCACATAATTATTTTATTTAAGGACAAAAAACTAACTTTTTCTGGTGGCCCACGCCGGGGAAAGTAAGTATCTGCATAAATAATTCATAACCTCACAATTCCATCGGTGGTATCAGATTTTTAATCCTAGCCACCGTTTGTGAGTTATAAGCATTCGAAAAATAAAATAATTTATTTAATTATTTTATTTATGGTTATGCCATTTTTGGAATTTCACACAGGAGGCCCGCGCCAACTAAACATAAGTCACGCCTAGGGTAAAACCGCCATCCTGAGTTCAACGGTGCCCTCAGATTTCTGATCCGAGTAACTATTTATGATTTATTCCAATTTTTCAGTAAAAATGCTTACACACATTAATTTAAGCTTAACAAAACTTTGGAAAATTATTCAGGGCACACCGAGCCTCAGAATCAGGTGCCGTCTGAAACCGCGCACTCACAAAATTCCAAATAAATTAAGAAAAACATTCCTTGAAATGTATGTGTATTTACAAAAATGATATTTTTAACCATCAAACCAAGCTACCTCATGCGGTGGGGAAATGTTTTTGAATAAATAATAATCCCATCCATACACCATGTAAATAGATTTGAAAAAAAATAAACCAAAAATTATGTAAAAAATGGATTAGTCAATATTTTACCCATTCCATTATCTCTGATTACATCCCCAACAACTCCTTACAAATCACTATACATCATTCCCTAATATTCATCAACTAGTGACATAACTATGGGCCAACCACCAATATCTCATCAGCCATCCTATGCTTAGATAAAATTTAATAGAAATACTTACATCCCACACAATATATAATGTGGATGAAAATCATATATAATATATAAGATTATCCCTAAAACAACGCATTTAGACATCACATATAAATGGGATATTGTATCCCCCCACACAAGGAATTCATACTCTAAAAGATAATGAGATTTCTTATCCAAAAAAAATTATCTGTGTTAAAAAGTCAATTTTATTCCATCATGAATTGTCCAATTCAATTATCACTAGATAAAAATGATGTTAAACTAACATATAAATAATAATAATCTATTATGTTATTTAGTATTGATTTCTAATATTTTATAGATTTTACAAACATAAAAGAAGAATAATTCTTATTTAGAATGAATTTTTATTTCACCAACATTAACAATAATCTTATATTAATGCTATATATCCATTTCAATGAAATTTTGGAATTCCAAACATCAAATAAATATTTATAAGGATAAAGGGATTTCCATTCAATTACAAGAACGATGTTTTAAATAAAATTTCCCTTTATTTTTATTTTTACAACAATAAAATTACCATATATACAATCATTAATAATATTAATCATTTTAATTCAGTAAACTAATGAATAAAAGATATGAAAAATAACATAATATAGATAGAAAATTATCTATTAAATCAAGGAACAAACTATTATCATTGTGTAATAACACATATTATGACTAACCACAAACCATTAATTCAATTATAAATTTTATCCTTAATTTGTGTTAATTCCACCACCATGAATAATGTTAAATCATCATAAGTTTTTCATTTCAAATAAATACAAATTTTTTCCATTAATCTCTAACGTTAATATTTCATCATTTTTCAAAAGAGAAAATAATTGAAAGTTAATCCTTGATCACCTATCCAACAAGAAAACAACATCTCGCCAAGTATTTCGTGACATAAATATTTCTAAAGGATGATAAAAAATGACCTAACATAGAATGAATATATAGGATGATAGAAGATCAAAAATAAAATAAATCATTAGAAATGAAAGAAGATCATAACTTGTATCACTATTAATTCATATCATGAAGCCCATTACTTATCCCAATCAAAGTAGGTTTCAATTAATTAAAAATTTACATAACATGACATAGTGTTTGAGAGGAAAATATGGGAGAAAATTTGGTTCAAATTAGGATTTATGTATTTATACACAAACTAAAAAACACCACATCATGGTGCAACCCCCTGTACTACACCATATGATGGGCAGATATGGGACATACTATTGCCTTACATGGGGGACCGCGCGAAAGCCTACCCATACTAATCAATGTACAAGGAATATGACATAGATCTTATATAACCAGTGTGTATAACTACAGTATGATTTATATTGGTAATAGTGGAACCTCTGTAATAAAATTTTCAACATTAGGTCAATCCGGAATGGTTTATTACTTGATCAAGGCCCACTTACCAAAACATTGGATCACTACCCATCCACCTAAAAAAGGCCTTATGTTGTTAAGGTATATGGATGGGGAATATATATCATTCCCATCACCCCTTTAGTTCTTACTGTGTTAAAAAAAATTCATTCATGAAACCCATATGTCATGTCGCAACACCACTATGTACTGCATCTATGACCCATTGGTCATGAAATATCATTCATTTAGGACTCCAATAGTTTCCCCATATGTGATAACCTTACACATAAGAGGATTCATACCCCCTATAATACCAATATTTTGACCTCTTTTTGGGATATATGACACTGTACCACAATATTCTCTATTTTAACTCATTCCCTTGGGGGTTTTACTTTAGAGGGGCTCACTACAGACCAGGGTAGATCACATCCCATACCCCTATAAAAATGCCTTTGGATGGGGACTTGGTGGTTAGTGATTTTATAAAATATCCAAAATCCATCTAGTATCCAATTTGGTAAATGGAAACAAGTGCACAACATGACACCCATATTTCACACATTGTCATCCTTGTAGCTAGTAACCATAACTCATATGGACAACATTATCATTTTATTGGGACACCAAAAACTATGGTTTAGGCCAACACACTATGCTTTAGAATTCATTTTCCATGATCTGAGCGATATCGCAATGTACAAACCATGGGGAAAATGTCCATAAATCGATATAACACCATCAAAACACTACTCTACACCTGAGACCACCATTCAACAACCACTCAATCACCGTGAGGGGTTCTACACCATAACCTTGCTCCATGGAACAACAACTCATCTAGGTTATTCCATGACCTACCTCCATGGTCCATCCATGAAAAATTGTGAATTAATTCAAATTCATCTATAAAGGAGTTAAATTTTATAGCCAACGACACTATGCCATAGCATCCATTGTTGTGGTGAAGCACCAAGGATCATAATTGAATCCATGACAACCATTGTAGTGGAACCCATATAATCCCCCATCACCTCCCCAAGTCTCCTTTTAGCACATCTAATTCCCAAAAATCACAATGAATGGGTTTCCATATTTCAGGACCATACATCATATACCTATCAAACTATTCTCATCCTTGAGATATTAAAACCAATCCTGGAGAGAACAGACAGGAAAATGTCATCTGAATGGCCATACCATGAGATAGCTCTCAAGAGAATATCGAGCATAAGATATTAACCACCTCAATTAGAGGAACCAAACATGAAGCATGAATAGAATCAACTAGATCACAAACACTCTCATATGTAGATATATCTCAATGGAGATAAATCTACAACATTAATCAAGAGTGAACCATATCGTAAATAAGAAAATGATCAAAAACAAAATTGATAAATTTTATATGAGAATGGATGAAAAAAAAATTCTCATGATACTAAGTGCACATTTTCAACTCATGTTCCCAAGTAATATTCATCCTACCACTGTTTTTCTACAATACTTGAACTAATGGAATATAACACCCATGAAACACAATCTTGTATTGGTAATAGATACCAACATGCCTCTACTCAAAGGCCACATCAGCATCAATGTTGATATAGCCCGAATCAATGATGTGGTAATCATCACGAACGTAATAGTGGAGCTCAAAACCCTATGATACATCAAGTATTCCACCCATATATGGGGTGAGTTATATCTAATATTCCATGGCTCCAACATTATCCAACACATCAAAAGACCAATAAAATGGGGAGAAAATCAGGATCCCATGATCGGAAATTCACTAAGCATGATGTGGACTCTCCTTTAGAAAAATATGATATTTAACATCGAACTCCACATGTCTCCTCCCATGTTCAGAATATGAATTTTGATGAATTTTTGTCTTCCTTTATACTTTCAAAAATAATATGATCCATCTTTTTTCTACTCCGTACTAGATCTCAAACTAGAATTGATGACTCTTAAATCTCATTCTAGTGTAATAGATAACAGAATGGTCATTCATAAAAAGATTCAAATGTATGAATTCCATATGTAGAGTGAAACCCATTATTCTATGAATCGAAAGACCTCCAAAATCATGGGCATAAGGGCACAACATGTCTTCATGGTTTTGGATATTCTGATATGTTATACTATCTCCCTTCAAATAAAGTTTTTTTTAATCAATAACATAGGGAGAAAACATAATATAGACATCCCAAAACCATGGAGGTAAAAAAGTGTCTCGATAAAAGATGACCATCCTCTGCACTATTTGGATTCTCACCATCTCCTCATTATACTGCCTCAACAAAACCTCCACTGATATTGAATACTGAACTTATATAAAGACTTTTTATTTAAAAAAATGATCCACTACCACACATATTACATTAAATACATTATGATATCAAGGTAAACCGACAATAATTTCCATCAATACATCCTCCCACTTAATATAAATAAGATCCATTGGATGGGGAAAACCACCACGTACATAATGCATGACCTCTATCTTATGGAAGGCCAAACATTGAGACAAAAAACAATAACTTCATGCCTCATCCTAGATCACCAAAACATCCTTCTCATAGTGTATTATATCTTTTTTATTCTAGGATATACCACTAAGGGAGTGTTAAGTAACTCATTAGGGAAAATCGAAAAAATAATCAAATGTATGAAAACATTTTCTAAAAAACACCTGATATGGATCATCCTCATACAAATCAGTAGGTGCATAAAACTAGATAACTCGGTCTCACTAGATCTCTACCCCAGAATCTCCCAGTTGGGATTCTTCTTCCTACTGCACAAAAGATGATTGTACTATCTTCTAAAAGAAAACTCTTCCACCATCTGATCCCATGTCAAGATGCATCCATGATACTTCATCCATAATTCGTCAAGATTCTATAGATCTATACATGACATAATTACATGAAATTGGACAAAGTTCAACATCCACAAAATTACCCATGCCTAACATATTTAAAATATTGATGTCATAATTCTATAGAAATTTCACCCACATTCACTTTTTCAAAGTTCTAGTATTGGTGTGACAAAACATACCTCAGATCATAAGATTGATGAAATCCACAAATATATTGACTATGAGTTAAAGTCAAGAACACATCAATGAAGATAAAACTCCTTCAAACTCGAGATCATGGATAGAATTTTTATGCTCATGGGGATTGTAACTATATATACACATAAGAATAAATTTATCTATAAAGCCTCATAACATAGCCTAATTCATAGTGTGAAGTATAAAAACACCTAAATAAGAACATTAATTGTTAGTAAACAATGGAGTGATGTTCTGAATGAATTCACCCTCCTGCAATTGAATGATTTATTACAGTTGTTAGTCAATAAAAACGTCTAATAATTTATGGTCAAGAATGTTAGAGGATTCAAAACCTATGATATTTTTTCATTAAACCTCAAATAAAATCCTACAAGGAAAAAAGAAATTATAGTCTTATGAAATTGTCTGGGAGGCATCAAATGAAATGGCTACCTCAATAATTGAAGGATCCACATATACACTGCGAGATGATATGACATGTCCCATGAAATGAACCACATTATCCTATAACTCACACTTTTATAGATTCTTGAATAGCTTTTGATGAAGAAAATCCACCATAATAGAATTAAAACTATATGTATGATCCTCATTATATGTGGTGTATCTGAGGATGAAATTGATGAAAACCACCAAAAACTACTCTAATAACTCATTGAACACTTATTTTATAAAACCCATAAACATGTCTATAGAAGTAATCGCACCCAAAATCATAAAAAGGAACTCAAAATGCTATTAAAAACAACCGAAAAGTGGTCTTTAGAATATTCTCATCATTAAAAAGCTTATATAGATATTATGACCATAGATCTATCTTCGAGAACTAACTTGATCATTTCTACTAATCAAATAAATAACTACACTATGAAAGATGATAATGCTTCTTAACTATCCAAAAATTAAGGAGAAACTAATAGATATAAAGATAAAAACTTTTAATAGACTTCTTTATGAAAAAATGGTGCACCCAACGATGGAAAACTTGATTGAATAAAATATCACTATAATAGATAATAGATATATAACCACACATCTCGCAACTTAGAAATAATTATCCTATACAAATACATTTGGATCGAGGAAGGTCTTGGCAATAGATCAATCCCAAACTCGATCTCTTATTGAAGGGGTAATTATAAAACCTCCTCAGGAAAAAATTCATGGAACTCTTCCACAACACTAAGAAACACTAAAAGATGATCCTTCTATGAAATCAACATCATATTGAATGTCAATAAATATAAGCACAGAACATGAATCCTACCCATATGAGGTAATTTCATTCTAACAAACCTCAAAGACTCCATGTCATTATCCTAGAATATAATCTCTATCAAATATAAATCCACAGTATCCTATATTGAATACATATGGTTCATACTAAGGATGATTTCATATGATTTTATATATAAATATTATATGTCTCCTAAGGAGCAGTGTTGCCTGAAAAGTACCTCAGTGTTTCTACATATATCATAAAAATAATCTCAACCTCCAACCAACATTGTCATTTAAAATGGTACTATTGGTCTCTCATCCTAATGTACCAAATCATTATACTAGGGATGTTATATATATTTCTAAAAAAACAATAAAAATTAGTAGAAAAAGAGAAGAGGATACCTTGATTGATGTCCAATATTCATTGAACTATAAATTCTATAGAAGGTAGTTGACCAATACCTTCTATATGCCACCATTGACCCTTATTATGGCCAAATTCATTTATATGTTATTCTTCATATGTATGCTTATAATTTCATTGTTATACCATGCCTTCAATGTATCTTCTCTACTGATCCCAATATAGAGAATTCTGATGCTATGGCCTCAGCTGAATCCATCTCAATGGAAGAACCTAAATAAAACCAAATGGTTCATGGTTCCCACTCATAATGGTTGGGAAAACATTCTACTGAAGACCTCCGTTTCCACATCAAAAGTAATTTCATCCTTTAGAAGATACTTGGTGTCACCACCCTCAAATAAATGAGATGATGAGGGGTGGGACCTACCCCTAGCTATACAACATCTCTTATTTCTATGAAACTGGGAACCCTAAAGCCCAACTATTCTTCATGATGAATCCTAATGACTCCCCTCTAATGAGGACCTGGTTATATCCAACATCATCTCAATATCCTCTTCCCTCGCCAGCACCCTATGATAGTTCTATATCATGTAAAGGGTGAATATATGCTTGGTATATTTTTGAAAATCCTACTCAAAATTCCACTCCATAGACTCATCATATTACAATATATTATGAATCATATTAGAGAAGGGTCCTGAAATGAATCATGAACTCCTACACACTAAAACTCCCTTATTAAAGGGTAATAAACTCTTGGATATTACCCACCATCACAATATAATAATGAAACACTTTCAAGAACTGGTTTATGATCATCTCCCATGAGACCACCATCTCTCATATTCCATGAGTAATAAGATCCACCAATAACTCGCTAGTCCATAAAATAACACCATATCCAATGAAACATAATTCTGATTACAGATCAAGCTAAAATCAATCACAACCTCCTCTCTGTAGTCCTATATCACTAAATTTGAAATGGATCTCTTATACATATACATATTGTTTCTCTAAAACTCCCATAGTGTCCTCCTATAATTTTCAACATTAACAGCATTTACTCTTTGGTGATCTATTAGTATGTCCTACTAAACATTATCTATTCAATCCTATCAATAAAATCAACCCAGATTCATTCCAGTAAATGAACAAATGGATACTGCATCTAAAAACAATAATACAGAATATTTAACAATAATTTAATCATTAATTTCATTATTTTTAGTTAATATTTAACCTAATACTGCGGTTTTCTCATTTCAAACACAGGTGCAGTGAATAATGTTACATGATCATTTTTTATGTCTCATCCATGATATTAGTGTCACATTTCTTAATCGGATTGATAAAATAAAAGTTACATGCATCATATCATAAGGGGACAACAACTCAAATGTTCCATTCTCATTTCCCTTTTTCTAATTCTTAATAAATAGAGTTGACATTAATTCCCTACTAACTCATGTAGTCCTCACATTTTCCTATCTCTGAACTATATCCTACTAATCACCCTAAATCAATAATAATAATTTTCTCTGACCACTCTATAGAAATGGTACCCCTACAAGGATTGTGATGAGAGAAATGAAATGGTGACTGGATAAATCTCACCACTAATAGCCCATAGGTTTGTGATAATCACTGAGGGTGCAATGAACATAAAAATGGGTGTATTACCCCTAATGAAAACATGCAAAAGGGAGTGATAAGATATATACATAAATTATCTCCTAATAATATATATAAACGAGATCACAAGTATTTTCATGTAATTGAATGTAAAACTAAAACAAATGGAATAGAAACTAAAAGTATCAAATGATAAACTCAGAAGCAACTGTGAATCCCAAAAAGCTCCTGGAAAACCACAAAACATTAATATATTGATTGATCTCTAACCTCCTCCTTCAAACCTAATGATTAGTTTATATATATATGATGATAATAATATGTATACAATGTAGTATCCTCCCCAAATCCTCTTTTGAAAAAAATAATGAATGCAGAATAAATTCCAGTAAACAACCGATGAAGCTAACTTATCAATTAAATAGGTATACCATGTTCCCTACATCACCATGGTTATCTCTACCCAAGTATGAAAATCAACTGATCATATAATAATAATAAAACAAGGTTACCTTGCTACTGCTTCCTACATAGGACAATTTTCAGAAGAAGGGGATTTCTATGGCCTCACGTTCCTAATGTTGTACAACCCCACAACCGGAGTCGATCTTTCATCTATTTATTAATAGTGAAGGGGCCGACAGCCTATGGTCTGAGATTGGAAATTGGGGGTGTTTAAATAAAACATGTACTTTCATGAAGGGCTTTATTGATTTCTGTTTTGTGGGTTCGGAACAACAAGAGATGGAAAAAAGGATTCGTCGCATTATCTTCATTTCTATTTTCTGGATGATATGGGAGGAATGGAATAAGGACAGGTATGAGGTACGACTTTCAGTATTCTTTATTCAAGTGAGATTTAAGGAGATGCTCCACGAACTAGGATCTCTGTTGAAAGGCGGAAAACGATATGTGAAGACGTGTAGGCTTCTTAATTGGCCAATTCTCCCTCTATGTTCCAATAGAAGCTGGGTTAGATATGGACCACCATTAAAGGGATTTATGCTTACTTTGGATGAATCGTTTAGGGAGGGGCATATGCAAGGGGGATTTTTCCTACGTGATGAGCTTGGTTCGATGTTGTTTGGATTCATCAACTTCTATGGTCCGAGGAGTTTGTTGGGTGTAGAGATGAAAGAAATATATACTGGTTTCTTACTTTGCAAGAATCGAGTGATGGAATTTTCAAGGGTGGAGTCAGATTCTATGACTGATGTACGTGCATTAAATCGATAGGTGGAGGCACCTTGGCACCTGGTTTACCTTTTTTGAATCTGTTCCATTGAGCTTAGCCATGATTGTTCTGTACGACATGTTCCTAGAGAGGCCAACTTTTCTACAGATTCCTTATCGAGGGGGTAGTCCAGAAGGTTTGTTGATCATGTATTCTAGTTTGGGATCCCTTCCTTAGGACCGTAATAATTTTGTGCTAGGGGATGCGCTTGGAATTCACCATTTTAGACCTCTATGACCCGTGTTTGTTGTAATGGACACTTTTTCCATTGTTTAATAATTAATAAAAAATCAATTATCGATCGATGGTGTATCATACATCAAGTAATATACCTCAAAACATGATAGCCCATACATTGAGTATTTTACCTTGAGCTATCATATCCCCTACACATCGTAACTATAATAATCCTTATGTTACTATATACAAATATACGTGTGTGTGTGTGTGTGAATTAAATAGAAAATACAACAATCATATACACACATATATGATAAGTATAACCACCATCCATTATAGTACAAAATTCTACTAGGAGAAGTGAGCAGATCTAGATGGGTAAGTCAACCATCTCTACCTCAACAATATAGATGCTGGAATAAACAACTTCGCAATGTCAACTGGGTGTCATTTTTTGAGACAACAATGCTGGTTAGTATATTAAATCATATAATATAAATTATATAATATATCCACCAACCATAATATGGGAATAACCTAGTCCAATTATCAACTTTATATGTTTTCTCTCAGACTCCCATCATCCAATTTTTGATAATAGAAAAATTATAAGTATACTACAATTAATGATTACTACAATAAATTTCTTATTTATTTTATATTTTTTTTAATATTAATTAAGTTTTATCCATTAAATAATATTATTACAAATTAAATTTCTTTCATTATGAATTTATGTGAAATCTACAATCTAGGAAATTATCTATCCAATTCCATGGTTTCATAAGATTATAATCTTTTCAGCATTACCACTAGTACCAATACCAGAATTTTAAAAATTCAATTATTATTTTAGTCTTTCATTATTCAATTTAATCTATGAAATATCCTAAACATCCATCAAATGATATGTATAACCAATCAAATCCTGCTACCTCATGAAGTGTGGAAATCATTATGGATAAATAAGTAACCCAAATATTTTGAATTTAAATATATTTAACAACTATGTATCTGCGATTTAATCACATTAATTTTTAAGAAACGATCAACCCATTCCATCTACTCTTGTTCTGTCCCCAACACCGTCATTCATATCACCAAACATCTCATTATCACATGCATCAACTACTATCCCAACAATAGGCTTCCCCTCCAATATCTGATCATTTATTCTAGGCCCTCATCACATCACTTATTAAGAATCACATCCAAAGAAACATAGAATTTATAAAACAACAACCATAGATAATTAGGAATCATGGCCCAAAAAATCATTTAAACATCAACCGAAGACAAGATCTCACAGACCGCATAAAAGGGTTTTAGCCTCTCGAAGAAAATTGTCACTGTCCTGACAAAAAATTTATCATTTTCAAACAACTTAATTTTATTAAATCATGAATTAAAAAATTAAATTATAACAAGTTGCAACTATAGGTAACCTAAGGAATCTTATATAACAAGCTACTACATTATTTAAACATTTTTTCTATCATTTTCTAGGATTAACAGGTTTTATAGAATAAGAGTACTCATTTAACAATCCTCTTTAACCTATATTCATTAAATAAAAATTCATGATTAATTTTTATTACCCAGTTATATATAATTTTGGAATAACATACCTCAATTAAACTTGCATTATGAATAATTTATTTAAATAAAATTTCAAAAATAATGTGTTGAACAATGATTCCACATCATATTAGTTATCCAACAAATAAATTACATTATTTTCATTATTAATGCAATTTAATCATTTTATCATATTAAACACATGCAAGAGAAAACATTTTCAATTTCATAAAATAGATATCACAGTATATTTTAAATCCATAGGTAAACTGATATCACATAAGAATAATAGATGTGAATACATACCATAAAACATTAATTCTTAAATATTTTTCCCATTTTTTATGTTTGATTCCATAACAATAAAATTAAAACCTTGATAACATTACAATTTCATGTAAATAAATAGTGAATAAACAAATACTCTATCCCCAGATGTCATTGTTATTTGTATGATAAAGGAACAAGAACATAGATCTATGATAAAATATTCCTCAAGAAAATTATATCCCTATAAATATTTCATTATAGAACATCATCAAGAACAATAATATAAAATATATTAGATATATGGACATCAAATTATATAACCTGAAAAAAATTGGTAAAATGATCGAACCGTGTATAAACCAAAAGAAAAAATCGAAGAACATACCTTATATCACCAAGGACCGATCTTTTAAATTTGGTGATTAATAAAATAATAAAGTGATTCAAAGATAAGGAAAATTAATCTAATTCATCTAGTGGTCAAGAAGGAATCATGGGAAAAAAGTTTTTTTCGATGGGGATTTGGATATTTATAGAAACTCTGCAATCTATAACAACATAGTGCATTCCCCTACACCATTCCATAGGATGAACTTACATGGGACATATTATGAAACAACATGGGGAACATTTCATAGATATCCTAATCGAAGTAATGTCTTACCAACATTGTGTCTTACATGACGATGATCGTATATACCAAAGAATATGGAATATCGAACTCGGAAGACCACTGTGATGAAGAACCCATTTATCAATAGGGTAGATATCATTGAGCTCAATTCCCATGGTTTTGCAAAAATAAAACTAACATAACATCATTAAAACATTATATCATATTTGGTTCCTCCATTTCATAACCACTAAACATCAAATTACTGTCTTACACTACATCCTTTATCCATAAAATTATAACTGATCCACATTATGTCGCAACCCACCTCTATGAAGCATTCATGCAATAAATGGTAGTGGCTTTGAATTCCTACCTCGAGCATCCTAATGCTAGAGCTAAGATTAGTACTTCACAATGGACATACATATAGCACAAAAACGTGGCTTTATGCCACATCCTTGAAAAAATGGTGGTGGATCACTTTTTATCCCACATATCCTCCCCAAACATCATCTAATCATCTCCAACCACCTAAAATAAAGAAGTAAGGACAAACTAGGTCAGATACATGAATGGTGTATTATTTCATATTTTTTATCTCATAAAATTTTAAATTAATCCCATTGGAAGAGACATGAAATTTTATAAAACAATAATTTGATATATTCATCATACAATAGAACATGAGTTATTTAATTAAAATTATTCTTAATAGAATCTAGTGGTATTCCCTGTTTTATATTGTATATATTCATTATATGATTTGAAATAATAATTCATTGTTTATTTTTTTCTTGGGAGTTTATATATATCATTTAAAATAACAAAAAAGTATTTCATATCCATGGTCATAGTGCAGGTGGATTACATTGTTTCCACTCAAGGATGATTCTAATTGATATGGATGAAATAATAACTTGATGATGTTGGTGTAGAATTTATTTATCCTAATACAATAATGAGTGACCAAAGCAGTGTGATAAATATTATAAAAAAGTATTTCTAACACTCACATACCGAGTACATTGAGATAAAATATCACTACATAAAGGAGGTGGATTACATAATTGTTATTTTGTAATATATATCTACACAAGATCAAGTAGTTGATATCCTGGAAAAATAAATTCACAAAATGGTGTTTGAGAATCATCAAATGGCACTTGGAGTCAAACCATCTATGACTACAAAATTAATCATGGTATGTACAACTACTCCCTATGGGATTCTTCACGTATAAGTTATGTTTTCTTGACACGTATTTTAAATTTTTACTTTCTCTAATAAAACCTGTTTTGAAGTGATATCTTGGTATTTATTTCCAATGGAGAGAGAAATACAACTATGTTTTATTAGGGGGAAATGCAAATAAATGGGTAGATAGTGTAATTAAAAAAATAGGAATAGATTTTTTGAAATTAATTAGTGATGATCACTTCAAAATTTACATTAAATTATTGTCTCTCACATTTATCATAGCTAAAATGGGGTTTTATTTAATGATATGTGCATATTTTATATAAAATTTTAAGGAGTTTTCTTTTTGAAAGTTTTAGAATCATTTTGATAATTTTTAGTAAAACCATAGGGGGAGAGGTCTGGATAAAATCTATTTTTATGATTGTGTATGACGATTTTTTTAAATGATGAATACAGAAGTAGAGGAATTATATCTCATAGAGGCCATACCATATTTGTGTATCTTTTTCATAGTTATTGTGACTATGATGGAGTAGTGTTATGTTATCCATAATTGAATATGGATGATGGAAAATAGAATTCCAAACATGACTACAATATCATCATGGAGTATGCGGGTTAATATTTTGGTTGACTTGTAGATGTGAGAAATGGTTATATCATAGGGGTGATTGAGAAGAGATAGTGGTCAATACCTCAGATTAGTAGTTTAGAGGATACCAAGAGAAAACCCTATTACATATATCTATAGTTTTATGGGAGTGAATAGTTCGATATGAAATGCTATTTTGAGAGGAATCATTGGTTTGGGATGGGATATGTTCTGCTCAGGCCAATGGTTGATGGAAGCTGATGAAAAGTGTTTCGGTAAGAGTTTTAATGCCTCTGGAATGAATAAATTAACCATGTGACAATCAGAATAAATATGTTCTAGTCCCTATTGGATTAAAGGTGTCCATGGTGAAGGTAAACATTATTAAATGGATGGTATGAAATTGGTAGATCTGTAGTTTCAAGATTCTCTAATTATGACTTAATTAAACGTAAAATTTTTTATTCATGCCAAAAAACTATTCGCACATCGAAGTCGGCAACATTAGTTAATCAAGTAAGTAAAGTAGTTTAATTGGGAAAATTTCTCCGAGGGAAATAGATCTTGGTAACATCTAGACTCCACATTATTGTACTATGTTCCACACCACCAGATGTGATGGTTTCACTATTTTGGGATGGTAAAATTCCCTTGTATAAGTGAAATGAGTGAAACTATGTTATGGAACATAATACAATGCTACAACAGAGCCATTTTAATATGTTGACTATTTTATTTCAGCGGGAGTTATGGGTTGAAACTCTTGCAAATTAATTAATATTTGGTGGTGTGTGATGGATTCAATAAACATATGGTATACTTGGAACAATCTTGTATATATAAAAATCATTCCTTAATATTTTATTATTATAAAAAAAGGATTAATATTTTTTTGTATTACCTAGAGACAAATAGAGATAATTAGAGAGGCATACATATATTGTTTTTCTAAAGAATATTTTTAGATTCCAAATATAAGTTTGAAGGTTAAAGAACTAGTATTTTCAAAAGTCTCATACTTAATATATATTGAAATTTCTTATTCAAAATAGAGACACCAATGTATGTCCATGTTTATATTATATTCATGTGAAAAAAAATGTTTCAAATAGTAGGGTAGTGAGGTCCTCATTGTGGGAGAGTAGTATGTTCTTTGACCACTTTTGGTATTGAACAATGTGGATTAGTGTGGATCCTCTGAATTTTAATTTTTTTGGTAATATTTTTGTGAATTGGTGTAAAAGATCATATTTGTGCATTCACCATGGTTGTATCCCAAAGTGGGCGAACCAAGTCAAATCCATTGTGTAGTTTACTACATCCATCACTCATTAAGGGGAATGCTAAATAGAAATTAAAGTGTTCCTTATGATGAGATAATGAGATCCTCACCCATGAGAGAATTTATATAATCATAACTATCTTGATTCAACCCATACTCATGGTTTTTTCATCTATTGGATTATAATGAAAATTAGTTAAGATAATTATTAAATTTTCCATAATGTTTTATATGGATAATGTTATTAACAAAATAATATCACCAAGGAGTGTCACGAAATATGTGCAGTATTATACCCACACATCATGCATTATAGTGATTATTGATTAAATTATCAACTAAACATTTTGGGGTGATAACACCTATACACATATGTTCCACAACCACATCCACTTTCCTCTATCCAGATAATAATTTATTTCTAGAAAAAACACATAATCTAGACATTACTAAAATGTTAGAATGTTTTCCAATGCTTATAAATATTCATAGGATATTTGAAAGAAGTTTTATTACCCTAGACCCTAAATAAATGTTCATTATTATAATAATATTATATTGTATACTGATATCAAAGGGTTATCCATTATGGTCAACTATAACATATCAAACCTTAAATATATTCAATATACATAATAATATATAATGTAATCTAATCATTTCCTTTGATAAAAATTATTATACCCCAAACCCACACTCTTATATTCTATTCTCATAGACACATAATTTACGTACATTCTTCGATAACATATATAAAAGGTTTCATATAATATTTCATAACTAAAAACTAAAAAAATGACAATTTTATATCATATTTTATGAGGTTATTTTTTGCTTCAGATATTTAATGAATTAGTAAAAACATAATAAACTAATAATTTCCATGACTTTCTCAACTTATGGACATTTATTTTCCTCATTATATTTATGAAACAACATAATTCATTAGTATTCTTTAATATCTCCGAAAAATTATACCACACGTGATATCATTATATTTATATATATATATATATATCACATTTAAAACATTTCATCATAAACTGGTGAATATAAATATAAGAAACGGGTGATCTCAAAAGTTTGGAAAGGGAAACATATTACTAATGAAAACATGGGCTAAATATGGCATAAATGTTATATCTAGAATATGTAATCAAAAGGAATCCATAATAAATTTTAAACAGATAAAGAATATTTCCATGAAAATAAATGAAAACAAGTGTGTCAATAATACTGACCTCATACTTATGGAATGAAAAATGTAAAATATAAAAAATATAAGGTTAAGGCCTTTTCCAAGACACATTAAATTTTTTATAGGCAATGGTTTTTCAATCTAGATGAATTAGTAATGCAAAAACAAATACCCAAACATGTTTTATCTTATAAGACATGTCGATGCATTTAGGGTATATATAATTCTTGTACCCATACATTACCTGATTATGCCAAATTCATTCACTATATCATCCATCCATACCTTACATACAATTCCCTAAGGAACCACTTACAGAAAAAAACATTGAACTATGTATAATAAGGAATACAAAAATCAATACACAATAAACATACCTTAGAATTCAATAATCATCATGAATTTAAATACATTTTACATATCAATAAAATCAATAATTTTATCATAACTCATATAGTTAAAGAAGTGATATTGTAAAATGATATATAGGATACTTATATATAATCATCTGTAGTTTAATAAATATATAGGGAACACCAATAATTTTCCAAATGTCAATAGAATACAATACATTTTCTGTTAAAATTTCCAAATCTAAATTAATTTAAATCTTGGGTACACAATTTATAGATTAATGTGTTTTTTACTAATTCAATACTGGAATAATATATTCATAATACATATTGAGAAACTACGTCGATAGTTACGATAGAACATATCCCGAAAAGTGATAAATATTTGTTAAAGTGTTTATTTGTTAAGAATTTATATCCCTAAAAATGATGAAATAATAAAACACAACATAATAAAATTACCAAATATACCTTATTTTATAAAAATATGCTCTAGAGAATAATCAAAACAAAATGAATGAAATTTAGGGTATAAAAAATCATTACTAAGAATGGTTCAACCATAGGTTCGGAAACCCATGACCCTGAAAATTTATTAAAAAAGCATAAATGTACAATGAAACTAAAGTAAATGTTTACCTATGGAACAACACACGCATATAGTAAACTATGAAGAAACATGAGATTCCCAATTATTAAATTTTTATGGGCCAACCTCGACACCGTGATCCTCACCGGTTAGGTGGCTATTGCCCTCTTCCCCTTTGTATTGAATTCTCCATAAAAAGAAATCAATCTTTATGAAATTTATTTTTCCTCAATTAACTAGAATTGAGACAAAAAATTAAGGATTTTGAAACATTAAAATATAAACCCTATGAAATAGGGGGATTGTAATTGAACTGACAATACAATGATTAAATTATAATTCCTGATATTATATAGGAAATAGTTAGTATATATAGAAACATAGGATTATCGTAAATGGATATTACATCCTTTTTAGAGGAATATTTATTTAATTATAATAACCCACAATTGTGCCTCATAATAGTTTAGTTCCTTTGAAATCATGGAACACGATCTTCTAATATGGTGAAAGATATTACATTTCCCCCATAATGATCTTTTAATTTAGTACTCTTTATAAACATACTGTATATAAAACATTTATTCATAAATTAGTGAATGGAAACATAAGAATGACTGACCTAATATGATAATAAAGGGTAAATAAGGGATATATTTAAGCATAACATGAACTTAAGGGTATGAGAACATGACCATGAATTTTAAGAACCATATCCAACATATAAAATATTATAATAGTGAGTCATTGAATAAACAAGATAATAAATAATAATGATCCAGGACATCATAACATTAGAATAATTCACAGATTTGCGACACACACATAATCATAGAAAGTTTTATATCACGGATACCCACCAAGACATTCATAACATTTTAGTTCAGCGATCAACACCCATGTACCTACATTGGTCTTCAGATGACCTCTTGTATACCCTCTTTCAGGCGTGGGCTGACAACCCATGTACCCTCCTATTTTCTCTTGGGATGGCCACCTATGTACCCTATGAGATCATACAACAACTATCATTACCCAATTAATAGTAGGGATATATATGCCGTATACATCACATAATTAATATCTCACATAATTGTGCCACAATATAATAAAACAACCATCATATCACAACACATGAAAATAAATGGGATTTATTGACATTTCACCATATCATTACATATGGAAAATATAATGGTATCATAATTGTCATAGCCTAAATTGTGGATAAATATTCAGGTTTAATAATCATCTTTTTATGGTTTATACCATGTCATAGAAATGAGTTTCATGAACATCATTTACCATATACATAACTAACTTAAAAAATAATAAGAACGGTATCATTGTATGTTATCCCAATTAATTCATAGATAACATCAGTGGATGTAGTCATAGATGGAAAAAAATTTGATTGATAAATTAATACATTTCTTATGGAAAATAGCTTTTCATTGAAAATAAGTTTAAAAAATAAAATATTTTTGAAAAATTATTACATTGAATAAAACAGTGAATGATAAAAAACTAATCTATTAAAATTACATATAACTTTTCTAGTGGAAAATATCATTTTCTCCTTTGAATGACATATTTAGAACATTAAACAATTTTGGAAACATTTTTCATTAAAAATATAATAGAAAATTGTTAATTGAATATTTGAATATAATACAAAAAATATATTAATCATAAAACATTTTTAAATACTTTTCATTAACAATAACCTTTAATACATTTCAAGGAATCATCTAAAATCATTTACGAAAAATTTTATATATAAATCATTTGGATATAAATTTTCTTGAAAATTAACTTTGCAACATATGAGGAATGCAATGAAAATAATTTAAAATAGATTAAAAAAACTTTTTCAAAATCATTTCCATGAAATTGGGTTTTGAAAATCATTTAAAAACTATAAAACAATTTTAGAAAACATGGTTTGTGATGATAACATTATTACAAAGGAAGAGAGAAATACATTTTTTATTTTCTAAAAAACATTTTTATTATAATTATAATAAAAAATGGATATTTGAATTGGTATAGGAAGATATCATTAATAACCAAGGTAGAAGAAATCTACTAACAATTATTGAGAGATAGATCATGAGATTTAAACATCTGAGACTTAATCATAAATAATCCTGATAAATGTTTAATTATAACATAATATTTTTCCACTATATTAATATTCAATAAAAACACCCATGTTGGAATAAAATAAAATTAAACATAAAATATCCTTAGGATTTATATTTTATTGATATTACATGTCAATAGGGTTGTATAGAAACCATATGAAATTATATAGGTTCATAACATAACGTACATCTCAAAGAAATGTTTCTTCTAGAAAATAACGTACATATTTGGAAACTTATATAAAATAATCCCCTAGAAATAGAAAAAATTAAATATATTTTTAAATAACAATAATTATATTTAATATAATTATAAAATACATTCAATTGAATTATATACAACTCAAAAAATGGTGGTGAACATGGTATGTTTCTCATGGGAGTAAATAGATAGATGAAAACCCCTTACAACTTAAGTAAATATTGAATCATAATCCCATTTAAATAATAACTGAAATAGAAACAATAATTATCATTAAATGAGGTATAGTTTTGATATATAATGTAATATATAACTATATACATAATAAAAAAGAAGCGAGTGGCGAATAGGGAATAAATCTCCTGAAACAAATGTGAGACTAGAAATCCCCTTTCATTATTCATTGAATTATATAGTACTTGTTGAACCCTCATCTATTATAAATATAATATTATTATATATACATTAAATAATTAAAATTATACATATCTTGTGACATATGATTTCTGTATAAGTTTATTTATTACCCTCTTATTAACTATTTAATGTTAATGTTATGTCTTGGGTAATTACCACATTATTTTTAGTATATGTTTTCAGTTTTTTTGTTTTCCTATAACAACGATAATGATATATTTATATCCGGAATTAAATTTAAAATATCAAAATCTTATATATTCATTATATATGTATTTATTGTAATTCATAATATTTATTGATATGAAGTGAAATACATCATTCATTGAGACAGTAGGTTGTATGTATGCTTGAACGATGATTCCAATTTATTATAATATTTATTTATATAAAATTAATATATATATATATATATTATAATTATAGTAAAAAAATTTATATCTTATATATCACATATTTTTATTGGAATCATTCTTTATATATTCCTTATATAGTGTTACCAAATCACATCACTTTGTGAGGACGTAGTCTATCGTACACATGATAGATATTATCATATTCCCAAAAATGGAAATCATGAAGTTATGTGTGATATAATAATTTATTAAGGATAATAGAAGCATAAAAATAATATATGAACTATTATTCAGTGATTAATTTCAACCATGAAATGTGGTAACAGAAAAGTGAACGACATCAGTTCAAGATGCGGTAGTCCTCCATACAAATGATCTATGATTTCGTAACCCATTTGATGTATTTTTGTATGGTTATGGATCATAACATAATCATAAAAAAATCTTATTATAAATAAAAAAATTAGGTTATTATATAGTTAGGGTATAATAATATCTTATTGTGTGAATGAAAAAATAAAATTAAAATGAATATTGATGAACATTAACTCTAAAACATTTTTTTGTTATTTTCGGAAAATTCACTTTAGATAAAATACAAAACTGCACAAAATACAGATTACATATTAAAAATTAAAACATGGTCTCAAATTCAAATATAAAAAATTCTAGACATCAATTTGGGAACCAATGTGTTAGCGACAAATCATGCAGATCGCGTTGCCGCCATCATCATCACAGCACTATCATCGTCATAATTCTATCTCTGTCCACACAAAAAATCAATCATTGATCATTAAATATTCTTTAGTTATCCTCTCTATGTTTTCACTAATGAATTTATTAGATGTAATTAAGTACAAAATAAGGACTATTGGTTGAGAGTAGGGAGTTTGAAATGTGATTTGGACTGATCTTGGTTGAAAAAAATGTCTTAAGAGGTGTATACAAGTGTGGAGAGCGAGTGCCCTTTTATAGTTTAGGACGAGTGGATGGATTCAATTTTCAGTACAAACAACTCCAACACAATTAAACAGATTTTTTATTAATTTCATTTCGTAACATATAAGTATATCTATTTTTACCATTTTGGTTTTCCCCTATGGTATGTAGTTTTATATACTTGATAATTTATCCATTATGACTATATTAATGTAATCCTAACTAGATAATTTGGATTTATTGATTATGAATAAGATATCTAATTTATATAATATAAATCCAATATATAATATCCATGAACCTGCACTCCAGAATCATGTGTTGAAATCCATAACATTATATTTCAGGATATGGTGCCAATAATTTTGACATATAATTTTCCAACGAAATCATAAAACATAAAAATGAAAAATTCAATAAAAATCATTCTGGAAGAACTGTTAGGTTTATAATTTTATATGAATAAGAAAAACTTTTATACAAATAATTCAAAAGTCAACAAAATATCATTTCTTCCATCTAAACCCGTAATTCTTACATCACAATAGGTCATTGATATCATACTTTTGATATACATTATAGACCTAAATCATTAAACATCATTTTTTAAAAATTAAAGAAAATGACATGTAAGAAGTGTGAGATCAAACACTCAGTAATTGAAAACGTAAGCATTAACAAATAAATTTCATTATAGTGAATAAGGATAGAATAATAGTATGATGAAATAATCATAATGCATGTGTATAAAAAAGAATACTCATTCTAATAAATACCTTGTTCATCAAACATGAAATCTTATAATATAGCCTTATCAATGTAAACAATCATAATAATTGAGAATAATGAGCCTTATGATATAAATATAAATCATCAGAAATATAATAAAACCATTTCAAGAATATATTAAACAAGTTTGTATCATGAAATATCATCTCATAGAACCCTTATGAACCCTTAGACGAAGCTTACAAACTAAATAATGATAATTGTCGAATTCCATATTTCGTGTACCCAATTCATCATAGGGATATCTGGGTGTACCCGTAATTAATAATTTTCAATAACTATATACACAGAGGGTTTATATAAACTCAATAAAAATATTATTATTATTTTCATGACATGATTAATCTATGAAAAGGAATCATGTTTCACTACAATCTATTTAAAAATTGATTAACCCATGGAAATGGAATTAGATCCAAACCAATCACTTTGAAACATGATTTACCCATGAAAAATAAATTAGTCTCAAAAAATTCACATTGAAATCATTATTATCCCATAGAAATGAAAACGGTTCAAAAACAATCTCTTTGAAACATCATTAACATATGGAAAAGAAATGGGTTACAAAACAACATCATTGAAAAATAATATTAACCCATGGAAAATAAGTGGGATCTAAAAAAATATCTTTAAAAAATGAATAACCACAATAAAATAAAATGGTTACAAAATAATATATTTTATCAATATTTAACCCATGGAAAAAATGTGTGTTCCATAATAGTATTGGTATGAGATAATTAACCTATGGAAAATAAATCGATTTCAAAAAAATCACTTTGAAACATGATTATCCAATTTAAAATAAATGGGTTCCATAAACATCTCATTAGAGCATGATTAACCAATGAGAAAGAAATGGGCTCTAAAAAAACACATTAGAACATGATTAACCCAGGGAAATTAAGTGTGTTCTTAAACAATCTATTTGATACATTGTTAGCTCATCTAAACGACATGACTTCCATAAAAAAATATTTGAAGAAATATTAATATTTTCATAAAATAATGAGTATGGTATCAAAAAAACACCACATGTATAGTTTATGTAAAAATCAAGGGATATTTACATTTATTAATGGAAATAACATTAAAATATGATAAAAACATTCTTGATCAAAATAATCTATAAAAATTAAAAAGTGTCTCATAGCACCTTGAAACATTTTAATCCCAATCCACATGAATGGAATAAAATTAAATAAAACATATAATATTGTAATAATAAGTATATTCATGATAAAATATTCCAAATTAGTATTATATACAGCTCATAAAATAAAATGTGTGTATAATATACCAAATGTCTCAATGAAATAAAATTGTGAAACCAATACATTACCACTTTGTTATTTTGATACTATAAACCCGTGAAAGATAGATCCTAAAATTGATATTTAATACCCCATAAATTTACTGATAATAATCATAAAATACATTCATATATAGTATATACAATATACAAAAATAATATGTGGTGAAAATATAATATCTCTCACAGAAATAAATTTGAGACTAAAAAAACCCCTTACAAATATATTTTCATTGGAGTGAAAAAGAAAATTAAATATTTATGTTTGGAAACTTTAAATACAAATAATCATTTTATAACTAATGAATAATATAATCAGAGGTCATTTCACACATATTTTTAGCAAAACATAAACAATGACATTGGATTTTGACCCAATGAATGGAAATTGAGTTAATAAAATCCCTTACATCTATTCTAACATATGAATTAGAAACCAAAAAAGTAATAATCATAAAATGAAAATTTTAATTAACATGAAGATAAAATAATTCATAATATAATATATAAAAACATTTGTAGATACATGAAAAAATGTATGTAAGCAATGAATACGACATTTCTCTCACAAATGCATAAGGTGAGATGAAAATCTATTAGAATGAATATATATTTGGGGTGATAATAAATCAATGAAATAATTATTTACTAAATATTTAGATCCACATAAGAAAATTAAAAATAAAATATGAAAAAATCATATGTTATTTCACAAATATTTTTGACAAATCATAACCATAATATAGAATTTTATCCCAAGGAATGGAAATTGAGTTATGAAATCTCTTACTAGATGAGTAAATTATAAATCTTGATATATGTGAAAGAATAACATCAATGAAAACATTTAATTTCCTGAAATAAATTAAATTGATGATATAATAGGTCATATGATAAGTATATACACTGCAAAAAATAAACTAGGTTCATAACATTAAAATATTCTTCAATGAAATGAAATTGAGACAAAATCTGTTACATTGAGTTTTATTTGTCCACCCATCCAACTATATTCTTGAATAATAAAATTATAATTATTATATAATTTATTAATCACCTTTTAAAATTTTATTATTAATTTTATTTCACTTATTAACAAGTTATATATAATTACTTAATTAATAATCTTTAAGTCTAGGTTTTGACCATATTCGATTAATGAGTCAAAAACGAATTTGGTGGGTCAACAATGGTCAAATGGGTCATCATTATAACATATCATGAATAATAACAAGGAACTAATTATCATATTAATACATGAATTATACTTTTAAAACCAATCATGAATAATGGTTACAAAAATGAAACTCTATTACAATCATGGAGATGATAGGTTGTACATACACATGAGTGACATTCCAATATTTTAGGGATTATTATGTAATGAAGTTATGTAAAATTTATAATTAATGAATTATAATTATATCATAAATTCGATATTATTTTATTATATATACTTACACATTTAATTATTGTGATGTAAAAGAAATAACATCACTTTGAGGAGGCGATCGTCTGCATGTCATTAAACGGCGTTGTAATGGTTTTAGAGTGTAAAAATGTGTAAATGAAAATAATATGTTATATTTATTGAAAAGTAAAAAATTATTTCATATCATATAGATTTTAGGAATTTCAATTATCTTTAATTAAAACCATCTTTAATCCAATCCATTTAATGTTTTAATGTATCTTATCGCTTTGTGGAGGTGGTAGTCCACATGTCCACAAAAGATGATATCATATTCCCAAAAAATAAAAAATGTGAATTTTTGTGATATATACTGATAATATAAGAATAAATACATCCTAATTATAATAAATATAATATAAAATCCATAATTCCGTACTTATTCCCATCCTTGAATGGTGGAAATTGAAGAACAAATGACATCGATTCATGAGGTGAAAGTCTATCGTACAGAGAAATGGTGATTGTGTTTCCCATTTGATGGATTTTTTGTGAAGGTATAGGTAATAACTATAAAATTTTCACACATTGATATATTTTTTATATTTATGTTATTATATAATCATGGATTAATAATAATTAATGTTCTGTGATAAAGAAATAATACAAAAGTGATCATTGAAGAATGTCACCTCTTTTTTGGGTGACTTTATTTTGTTTAAAATAAAGGACTTCATTAGATTTATTTGACCCAAGAGTGAGGAATATAAGATAATTTTAACTATTTTTTCAGAACTATTTTGATCATACTATAAATTATAATTTTTATTTGTTTAAAATATTTAATCAATTTTTCCTAATTTGAATCATTTAATTTTGATTAATTAATTTAAAATTAATCCATTTTATAGGATGTAACAGTAGTTTTTCAAGAAAAGTTTAAAATGTTGAATCGTTTTATATCCAATTTTAATATTAATTGGATAAAAATGGACTATAGTTATTTAAATGGAATAAAATTTATCTAATTATACTTTAAAAATAATTAAAAATATAAATTAATAGTCTTAAACATTTAAGGGAAAAACATGTTTCCCATTAAAATTTAATGTCATTAACTATTTATCAAAATATGAATGTATTGATAAAAATACTCAAGATACACACATTTTATATTTTTATATTTTTATTTCCAAAATATTTATATTTTTTGAAAAAAAAATATTGAAGTTTATAAAAAATATTTGAAACATGTGTCCCATTAAATGGCTGTAAAACATCTTTAAAAAAATATATCTTTTTACACTTAAAATTTTATTTAATAATATCATAACCCTATTAAAATCATTGGATGAATTTCATTATATTTTATTACATATATAAAATATAAATTTAATTAATATCTTTCACTAATAGTGAACAAAATAATTTATTAATATAAAACATCTTTCTTGTAATATAAATTGTTATAAAAAACGCACCCTTTATATTATATTCGACAGTATTATTATTTATAATTGATTGGTAACCAATGAATTAAATTTATAAATTTATGTTAGCTAATGATTCATAATTTATTTAATATTATTCATCATCATCCCTCAAATTTCTAGGTAATAACTATCATAATAATATTAATAGTATTCTGTTTTCATGTACGACTCGGGATTATGTGTAACATAAGTCATAAAAAAAACTTGATATTTCTTTCAAACAAAGATTAAAATGGGTTTTCAAGTGATTCAATGTAAAATATGTACTATGGGTAAAAAAATCTATTAAATAATATAAATTAATTTTATATAATATATTTCATAGAATTCTAAGTTGTTAGATAATACCCCGACCCTAAATTGAATTTGACCATAGAAATTGATGTTGGTTATAATAAGACTATAAATCATAGAATTATATTATTGAAAAAAAAATAAAAAAAATATTAATAAAGAAACTAATTAACAAGTTAATATGGGAATCAAAAAATTCACTAGATGTTATATATCACTAGTATTCAACATCAAGAGATCATTAGTGGGAAAATAAAAAAAAATATAAGGAAAAACTAATTCACGTGTAATAAAATAGAGAGATATAGAATGTGATCTAGAGGAAGGAAATGATGAAACCCCACAAACCAATTGGTGTAAAAAAGGTAATTTATATCATCAGAAAAGATAATAATAAGATAAAACCATTTTTTTGTTTCTTTTTTTTATAATTTTGATGTATTTCTTTCACCAATAATATGAAAACATAATTAAATATAAATACATGAAAATTTAATTTCCAAATTTAAAATAGTCTCATATTTTTCTATATGTGATCAGTATTCGAGATAAATTTTTGGAATATATAGCACTATGTTAAAAATTTAAATATCAGATAAAAAAATCAGGGGAATTCAATCTATTCAAATTGTCTCTAGACATTAACCAGGACCAAAATTGTTAGAACAACATATGATAATTCCCTAAATGAATAAATCTATATATGCTAAAAGGATGATCAAAATTCAATAGTAATACAAAAATATGAAACTAAATAATTCCATAACCTTATATCTAAACTAACCTTAATAAAGACAAAATTAAATAGTGTATTAATCTCAATGATTATATCACACCATTATGTTGTGAAGCCCAAAATATGGTCATCTTATTTTTAAGTAAAATTAGTCACTTAGTCACCAAATCATTTTCAATCATGTGGTTATCTATATGATAATAATTCTATAGTCATAATTACCTCAATATCCAATTCCATATAAACTATAAAGATTATAAACACCTTAAGAATTGTCACATCAATAAGTAATAGAATAATTCACATTAATAAAAAGTTTTAGATATACTTCAACCCATTAAAATTCTTTCTAAAATTTCATCAATAGCTTAAATCATTTAAAAACATAGTAACCTATAATGGGGTGTCTTAAGTCTCTTATGATATGATCATCCTTATAATTATAGTCATTTTATGGTATCCATTAATATTAATATATCCCCACATGAAAACATTATAGTCATTAAATTTATCTTAATCAACCTATAATACTAACTATAATAGCTAGAGCCCGCACTCCAAAATCTGATACTAAAATCCATTATATTTCTTTTCCAGTTATGATTCCCTTAATGATGACCCATATTTTTCAATAAAAAACATACAACATTAAAAATAAATCCCTGATCACCTACATTCGGGAGGATCTTTTAGGTTTATAATTTTAACTAATTTGGAAAAACACCTATATAAAAAATTCACTAGTCATCAAAATACTATTTCACCCATTTAACCCATAATTTCGTATTTCACAATTTATAATAAACATCATCATTTTAAGTACATTATAGACTTAAATAATTCAACATCATTCATTGAATCCTTGGTAAAATGAAACATAATAGGGGTGATATCAAATACTTAGTAAGGGAAAATGTAACCATTAAAAATGAATGTTATCAGTGAGCCTCAAGAAAGCATAATAATATGATGGCAAAATAAAATTGAAAAATTATAACTAAGAATATTCATACCTGTCAAAAACTAGATCACTAAACATGAAAACATATCATAAGGACTTATCAAAAGAAATAATCAAAATAATCAATAATATTGAGCCATGTGATATCAACACTGATAAAAAAGAAACATCACATACCCATATCATGAATTTGTAAAACATGTTGGTATCTTGTAACATCGTCTAATAGAACCCTTATTGAACACTTAAAAATCGAATAACCAATATTATTGACTTTTATCTCCAGAGTAATCAATTTATCATAGTGTTGTATAGGATCGCCCATCATATAAACTAAAATGTTCTCACTCAGTGCTATTTGAGAACATCTAACATTCCTAATGTCTAAGAACAATATTCATAGGGAATTATCTGATACTAATTGGAACAAACATTAGTATTTTTAGAATAGGATTAACATTTGGAAAGCATACGAGCTCTAGTATAATCTCTTTGAAACATGATTAATCCATGGAAAAATTTCAGTTCCTAAAAAATACCTGTGAAACATGAATAAACAATGTAAAATAAAATGATTTCAAACAAAAATATCATGGAAAACATGAATTTCAAATGAAAAAGAAATGGGTTCCAAAACAATCTCCTTTAATCATGATTAACCCATAAAAAAGAAATGGATTTCAAAATAATCTTCTTAAATACATGACTAACCAATGGAATAAAATTGCTTCCAAAAAAATCTATTTGAAACATGATTAAAGCATGTAAAATAAATGGGTTAGGAAAGAATATCTTTGAAACAAGATTATCCCAATGGAAATATATACTTATATAACAATCTATTGAATAAATTATTAACAAATGTATAATATTTGGCTTTCAGAATAATCTATTTGAAAACTGAATATCACATGGAAGTGAAATGGGTTCCATAACTAAATTTATAGAGCATCATTAACCCAAATAAAATAAATTGTTTCCAAAATATTCTCATTTTAACATGGTTAACCTTTTTAATGGAAATAACATCTTCAAAAATCTCTCCGAATAATGGTTTTCTCATGGAAAAGAAACATATTCCATAACAACCTCTTATAAAAAATATTAATCCATCAATAAAATATTGAGAATGGTATAAATAAAAAATACCCCTTATGTAGGATAAGTAAAAACATAGTTTTTTGACCTTTATTATTGTAAATACAATTAAAAATAACTAAAATATCGATGAGAAAAATAATCTTTAAACATTCAAAATGTCCCATATGACCTTAAAATATTTGAATTGCAATCCCCATGAATGGAATAATATTAAATGACAAATATAATATCATTAAAATTAGGACAATCATTACATAAAATATCAATGTAGAAGTATATACACCTCATAAAAGTAAATAAGTGTATAACATAACAAATGTCTCAATGAAAGAAAATTGTTACAAAAATCCATTATATCTTTGATAATATGGAAACAATAAATCCCATGAAAGAGAAATCTACGAAAGGATCTATAAAACCCAATAAACTCTACGATTATAATCATCACATACATTAATGGGAATTATATACAACAAACAACATAAATAAGTGGATAATATGGAATATATCTCACAAAAAAAATGTGAGAAAAACATATTACAATGATTCTATCATTGGAGTGAGAATAAATCAATGAAATAATTTTGTGTGAAAAAAATAAATCTTCACAATAAAATTTTAAATTCCTAATAATATAATAAATTGCAATTTCACACATATTCATGGAATAACATAACAAATGACATAGAATTTTATCCTAATGAATAAATATTGAGTAATGAAAATCCATTAACACTGTGGTAACATCAGAATTGGAAAACCCAAAGGTAATAATCAGAAAAATGACACATTTAAATACCATGATGATAAAATAATTCATGATATAATATATTAGAAGGGTATTAGATACACAACACTATGTAAGTGGTTAATGTTTCATTTATCTCATATAAAAAACTGAGATTATAATCCATTAAATAGATGGTATCATTGGAGTGAGAGTAAATCAATGAAATAATTATGTGTGAAAAATTTAAATACACCAAATAGAATTTGAAATATATTATAAAACATTAAGAGTTAACTTAATATATTTTATTTTCATAACATAACCAATGACTTGGATGTTTTAACCAATGTATGGAAATTGAGTTAAGAAATCTCTTAAGACATAGTATGTTTTGAATTATGTGATCCATGAAAGAATAAAATCATTTAAAACATATAATAACAATAAATTAAATAAATTCATGATATAATATTTCATTGTATTATTATATACACCACATTAATGAAAGATCAGGCATATCATTGCAATATGCCTCAATAAAATTATATTGTGACAAAATCTATCATATTGAGTCTGATTTCAATGGATTTTCCTCAATATAGATGAATAATAAATATAAGTTAATTATATACATGATTAATTCACTTATAAACAATTTATCTATATTAAAACAATCAATAATTTTCTGTCATATGTTTTGACTATATTATGTTTATATGTCAAACATGAATTTGGTAGGTCAAATATGGTAAAAAATTAATTTTACAAAAAACCAATAGAATAATAATTATAAAATAATTATAATATTATACATAAATTATAAATCCAATTACAATAATGAATTATGGTAACGAGAATTGAACAAATTTTATAATCATGAATACAATATGTCGTACACACACATGAGTAACTTTCCCATTTTTCAAATGTCATTATGGAAATAGGGTAAGTTAAAGTTTCCATCCCACAATGATAGTTATTTCATAAATACCGTATTATTTAATTATATATATACTATTCACATAATTAATTATATTTAAAAGGAATAACATTGCATTAAGGAATTAGAAGTCTAAACATCCACGAACGACGTTATCACATTTTCAGTGTGGGAAATTTTGTTAAATAAAATGATACATTATATTTCCTTATTTTTAATTATTCCTTGATTATCATGTATATTCTATTTATTTCTCATATAATTAATTTTACTCGTCATTATGAAATACCATTTAATATGTCAATATATCTCATAACTTTGAGGAGGTGGTAGTTCACACACACAAACATTTTTATTATATTCACACAAAATAGAAAGAATGATGATATTTGTAATATAATGATAAAATGAGCATAAATACATCATTAATAACATATATATCATTTGAAATTAGTATCTAAATAACTATTACCAACCTTGAAACATGGTAATGGAAGAAAAAATGACATCAGTTCATGAGGTGGTAGTCTGCCGTAGATATAAATGGTGATTGAGTATCCTAGTTGATGGATGTGTGTGAAGGTGTAGGATGAATCCTTAAAATAAAACATCTTTGAATATTTATTATATATATTTTATTATATAATCTGTTTATAAGAATAATTTGTTTGTATAATAATGAAATAAATCCAAAGAGATCATCGATGAATGTTCTTTTTTCGGGTAACTGTTTTTAGTTTATACCTATGATCTTCATAGAATTTAATTATTAAAAAAGTGATGATTATATTATAATATTATAGAAGTTTTTATCGTATATAAGAATTTTAGGGATGATACAATGTACTTGATAGGTGTGAAGAAGTGGGGAGCGTGAGATTCTTTTCATAGTTGAGTGAGAGTGAAATTCTTGAAAATATAAAAACGAAAACATTATTAGTACATCTTCCAAAAATAATGCTATATAATTAATAATCCAAATTATAAAATATAGGCAATATGGTTCAATAATATCACGAAAAGTTGGTTTGGAAACGATTCTAGGGAATTTTTACCCTTAATATTAATATTTATTCACTAAGTAAACTCATTATTACATTAATTGTTGTTATTAATTTTTATTGCATTACCTGATCATCTGCAAAAAAAATTAAACTTAATAGAAATAATAAATTATTATGATACAAAATATTTAATCCATTTCACAAAATTAAAACCACAAAAATTCTAGATATTAATATACAATTAATCCAGTAGATGGGACAAGAAAATGGGGTTTTCAAAAAAAATTCTAAAAGATTGAAATGTTTTTAAATAATATACCAATGCGAAATAAAATAAAATAAACTAAATTGATTTTATTGATATAAAATAAAAAAATTATATTATAAAACTAATTAAATATATAATTTAACACCATATATAATTTAGGAGAAAAAATAAGTTTCCAATTAAAATTCAGTGTCATTCGTCATTCCTCAAAATATGAAAGTGCTCAGAAAATTACAAAATAAAATACAAAATAAATTTTGAAATTACACCTCAAAAAATTAGTTCATTTTTTCAACTAAAATTTATAATTGTTTCAAAAATTATCTTTAAAATCGACTCTCCCGTTAAATGAAATGAAAATTCCTTTTAAAATTATATAACATTTTATACACAAAATAGAATTTATTCATATCCTAACCCTATCAAAATTATTGGATAAATTTTAAAAACAAATTATTAAAAATATAACTTATAAGTATAATTATTATATTTTAATAATCGTGATGAATTAAATTTGTTATGAAAAAATGTAATTTTGGTCATAAAATGGTTTAAAAATTCCTCCTTTATATTCAATTTGAATGTATTTTTATTTATAATTAATTAGTAACCAATGAATTATTTTTATAGACATGTATAAGCTATAGTCTTAGAATTCAATTAATCACATTCATTACATTCATTCCAATAACTAGCTGATAATTATCTTAATAATATTAACAGAATATTGTGGCCTGATAAGACTCGGGTTGTTACATTATGTATGTAAAAAAAGGAACATGATGTTGCATACATCATAAGATAAAATTGGTGTTGTGTATGATGAAATCTATGTTATGTATTTTTTGTAACTTAATCGATTAAATAATTAAAAATAAATTTGAAAGAAGATATTTCATAAAATATCCAGATGTTATATCCTACCCCCCATAAAATGAATTTTACACTTGAAATTTTTCATGGTTATCCTACGATTATCAATTTTAGAATTCCTTCATTGAAACCCACATCATAAAAAGGGATAACAAAACATAATCATAAAATGGAAAGTCATGAAAATTAAATATCACACAAAAATATGCATAACTTGTATTCAACAAATGGACAAATTTGTTGGGAAATTAATGATTTATTTGGAAGTAAAAAACAAATTCTCATGGACTTATTGAGATTGATTGAGAATGTGGAAAATAGGAATTCAGTGAAAAAAACATAAACCAAATAGTTGTGGATATGTTCATTAATATCATCATAATAAATGGTAATAAGATAAAATTTTATTTCGAGATATTCTTTCCTAATGTTGATGGATTTCCTTCACCATCTAGAATGAGAATATAAATAAATATACTTATTAGAAATGTGGATTTCCTACTTTACCACAATATCATATTTTAGTCTAGATGATGAGTACTCCAAATAAATATTTCACTCTTAATGTATTAAAATTAAATTTTTAATACCATATAAAAAGTGGAAAGAAGTGTAATGACGCCTGTCTTTTGTCATTAACCAAAACCAAAATTGTTATCACATAGTAAGATAATTCATAAAATAAATTAACATCCATATCATAAAATAATCATCCAAATTCATCAGTTAAACCCAAAGTTGAATCTAAACCATTACATAACCCTATATCCCAAATACCCTAAATAAACTTAAAATTAAAGGGTGTATTAACCTTATGTTCTATCTCATACCTTCAGGATTTAAATCTTAGAAGATGAATATCTTATTTTTAAGTAACCTTAGTCACTTAGTCTATAAATAAATTTTAAATCATGTTTTTATATATACGATAATACTTTTATCCCATAATTACCTCAATATTAAAGATCATATAAACCCTAAAGTTTATAAACACCTCAATGCTTATTTCATTACTATGTAATGGAATACTTCACATTAAAAAAATTACATGTACATCAACTCAATAAAACCTCTACTAAAGTTTCATTGATATCCACAAATTTTTTAATATATAAAATCCTCAAATGGGGTGTCTTAAGATATTTAATTTTGATCAAACATAATATTATACTCCAATTATTGTATCCATTACTCTAAATATGTCCTCATGTGAAAACATCCTAACCTCCAAAGTTATATATATTGACATTTGATACCAAAAATAACAACCCAATAACCACACTCCATGATCTTATACAAATATCTATAACTATAAATTTTTTGTTATGATACTGATAATTGTGACCCAATTTTTTTAATAAAAAACATAAAAAATAAAAATTAAATCTTGGATCACATTCATTATAGAGGACCTCTTTTGTTTAGAGTTATAGGTAATAATAAAAAAATCTTATATAAACTTATGATAATTCATAAAAATGACATTTCTCCAGTATAACCCAACTCTTTATATTCCACAGTATGTCATTAACATAATATATATAAAATATTTTATAGACATAAGGCTTCCAACATCATTATTTAAACCCACAGAAAAGGAAACATAATATGGGTGAGCTCAAACTATAAGTTAAAATGTTAGAAATAACTAATGAATTTTATTGATGGTCAATAGAAGATTATAATAGTATGAAAAAATAATCATGATATGTGAGTATAAAGTAAAAAATATCAATACCCATCAATAAATGGATCATAAAACCTAAATACATGGAATATGGAATTATCAATTGAAATTTTACTAAGAATCGATAATCATGACCCATTTGAAATCAATACTGATACAAAGAAACATAAAAACCCTATGGAAATAATATATATGACATGTTGGTATCATGGAACATCATCTCATAGAACCCCTATAGAACCCTCAAAAACCCTTAAAAACTATTTTAGAACCCTTACATAGAGAATAACCAATATGGTCGACTTCCATCTTTATAGTACCCAATGAATCATAGTTTTATTAGGGATCACATATAATATAAGCTATAAGATACTCTCCCAACATTATCTTGTAACAACCATCATTTACAAATTCTACGAACCAAATACATAGATAATTCATCAAAAATCATTGAAACAACCTTTATTTATTTCATAAAAACATTATCTCAATAAAATAAAATATGTTCTACTAAAATATAATCAAAAAATGATTATCCCAGAAAAATGGGTTCCAAAACAATATCATTGAAACATTATTAAACCATGTAAATGAAATGGTTTTCAAAAAAATATCATTGTAAAAATGACTAAACAATGTAAATGAAATGACTTTGAAAACAATCCCTTTTAAATATGATTAAACCATGTCAATGAAATAGGTTTCAAAAAAATACCCTTAAAACATGATTAACCTAGGCAAAAATAGGTCTCCAAAACAATAACATTGAAACATTATTAAACCATGGAAAATAAATTGGTTATAAAATAATCTATTTGAATAATGATTATCCTAGGGAAATGAAGTGGTTTCCATAACAATATCTTGATTATATAATTAACCCATGTAAAAGAAATGGATTTCATAACAACCTTATTGAAATATGATTAACCCAACGAACATAAAGGGTTCTATAACAATCGCATTAAAAAATTAGAAACACATGGAAAAGAAACAAGTAGAAAAATAATGTCATTGAATCATGATTTACCCATAGAAAATACACGGGTTCCAAAAAATATCATTGAAACATGGTTAGCATGTAGAAAATAAATGGCTTCAATAAAAATTTCATTGAAATAATCTTAATCCATCGATAAAATAATGAGGATTGTATCAATAGAAAATATCCCCAATGGAGGATGAGTAATAAAAAGAGTTCTTCAAATTGATGAATGGAAATACCATGGAAAATAATTAAAACATTCTCCGGTAAAATGATATTTAAAATTTCCCAAGTCTCCCATACCACCATGAAACATTTTAATAAAAAAAACATGAATGGAATATCATTAAAGGAAATATATAATATCCTGAGAATAAGATTATTCATGATATAACATATCAAAGGAGTATTATATACACCTCATAAAAGAAAATATGTGTATTAAATAAAAAAATCTCAAATAAGGATACTAAATTTCACAAAATCAATGTAACATTAATCCCTCATATATCATAATGTACATTTGATTATCACAATCCAGATATATGAATACTGTTATCATGTAGTCTCTTGAAACATTTTAATAACCTCAATTATGAAAAAACCTTATTAAAAGAAGATATTCTTCCTCATTCATTATATTAAATATAGAATATTTGGATTATTCCATAAATTGAAATATTTTATAAACTCCATGAAAGATAACATAATCCACATTTTTCATAAATCCATGATTATATCACAAGTCCTCAATAATATATAATATTCTTAATTGAAATGAATCAATTCTGCATCCCAACAATATTATATGAACATCAAAAATTTATTAAGGGTTATATTTCCAATAATATTTTTACATGAAAACAACATTTCCATCAAATAAATTTTCTTGGTCCTCGACTACATTCAATATATTCATTCAAATCATTAATGAAAAAATTATACCGATAAATCCTTATATATTTCATAATAAATAATTCCTAAATCCAAATACATAAATACTTCAGTCCTTACATTCAAATGATTGGAATAAAATTCATCTTCCCTTGTCCTAGAAGTTAATTCTTCAATCAGGTCATTGATCTCAGTAATTCCCATGTTCTCCATAAAAAATACAATAATGAACTCACCAATAATTCTCTTTAAGACAATATTTTCCGCAAAGAAATCATATTTCCTTCCATTTGAGATATTTCATTAGATTTGTCATCCCACCTTCAGGACATATATAAATATGAATATAATTTCTTTTATGTTCATTAACACATGAACATTCATAAATGTCTTTCTCCATCTTATTTTATGAGTCAAGAAACTCATCGAATTTTATGTAGTTAATCGTATATCATAATATATGATTTTGCATAAGCATAATATATTTATCTCTAGTAACCATCCAATTGGGGTAATCATAGTCACTGAATTTTACATTATATTTAATCTTAATAATATTCATCCAGGTTTTTTTCCATTGACAAAAACTAGAAATCATAGTGTGAGAAATTCTAATCATATTGAAAAAATGTGTAATCTAAAAAACATTTACGAGGTCCATATAAATATAACTTTTTATATTCATGACACCATTTTATCCAATTTCATCCATAGTAATCAACTATTAATACCCTTCATGATTGTTAATAATGTGTTTTTGAATTCCCAACGAATTTTCCATGGGTGTGTCAACCACGTGTGTAGAAAAGACCATTTTCATGCAATAGTTCACTATTGAGCCAATATCAATTTTTTATTTTGTGTGTTCCTTCCCCAGGGAATATATGTTCTAGAGCCAGATCCACTTATAGAATCAATATAGGGATGTAAGTTTATATAAACCACTCACTATAAAATTTGAAAAAAATTCTAGGCCATTTTCATATACATTAACACAGCTTAGAATTATCCTTTGAGACATCCCTATACAATCCCTTAGAAACATCCCTATGTATCTCACTAATTTTTTCTTCTCACAGTCTTCATAGTTTGACTAAAATAGTCCTTTTATACCAAATATATTTCCTCATTCTTATCATACTTTTATTTTACATCCTTTTTAGATTAATATTCCTTCATTTAAATAAACATATGTTTGAGGATCATAATAGTCTATTGTATTTTGAATCTGGGAACACAATATTATAAGACGGTGGAAGATCATCTATTTTTTCAAAAATATATTCACATTTGTTACTCTTGATATAGATACCCAATATAAAACCATTCATCGTGACTTTGGGAAATGAAACATAAGAAAGGTGGAGATCAAATGATCATTAAGGGTAAAAATGAGAGATAAGTCATAATAACATGATAAATAGGGTTTAATAACATGGGAATTAAATTTGAGTATCATTCCCTACATATCAAATGCCATAATATTGTGTCATGGAATAAATATTGGCATTTCATAAGGCTAGAAACAAAAGATAATAAAATAACACGATCTATGGGAGTTTTAAATTTGAATAAGACATATTTTTTTTTTCATACACATAATCATAGATATTCTTATGTTAGGGATTCTTACCAAGACATTCATAACATGTTTAGATTGGGCAAGCCACGCATGTATGTACATTTGGATTGGATTAAACTCATGTATTCCATATTTTTTCTTGCACTAGAAACCCTTAAAACCTTAGTGGGGGATGGGGATGACCACACTTTTACCCTTTTTTAGCATAGGTTAACCACTCGTATACCCCCTTATCTCGTAGAACACTCTTCATTAGAAAATATAATGGAGGTAGATATACGGCCAACAAATCAAATAAATAAAATCATGACTATGTTTTCCAAAATATCATAAACCATTCATCATATCATATCCCATGAAAATAAATGTTTTTCGAAAATATTTCATCATATCATAACCTGTGGAAATGATACATGAGTCATAATCATTATAGTATAACCTGTAGAAGAAGAAGTGGGTTACATATGAATCTTATCATGGTATAACCCATATAAGAGAAACATGTTTAATAAACATTATTAAATTATAAACATAAACAATTTATAATGTAACAATAATGTTATCCTTAGATCATATCCACACTAAGTCATATTCCACATCAATGGATTTCATCTGATAGACAATAGTTTTGATCTATAATTTTAAAATTTTCATTTGAAACGAAATTTTAGTTGATAATTTTTTTAAAAACATAAAACCATTCTGAGACCCATTTGTTTTAAAATAAGCTAAAAATATTATATAAGAATCTTTAAAAAATAATTAAAATAAATTATTGTTTAAATTTTAATTTTTACATTGATAAATGATTTATCAAATATAAATCATTATGAAAAACATTATCTTTTATAATAACCTCGATAAAATATAAATAAATATTTGAAATTAATTGAAAACAATATTTAGGCATAAATCAGTTTATAAATACTTTTTTTAAAACCTTTTATTTTTATAATGGAATCTTTTAAAATAATTTCAAATTTTCTTCTAACATAAAACTTGTTTTAAATATTTTTTTTAAAATAACCACTGAAAATTATAAAGTATGTTTTGAAAATTATTTAAAAAAAATTTAAAACATAAATCATTTTCAAAATCATTTTCAAATAAATTTATCTTATAATATTATTTTAAAACATTTTTTAAAACATTTTTATATTACATAGTTTTGGAAGAAAATAGATTTCTGACCGAAGAGAAAAATAATGGTACATTTTGGTAAAAATATTTTAATAATTGATTTAAGTACCAAATAGTAGGAAAATTGTAACATTACTTGATGATTTCATCAATAATAATGTGATAATAAAATTCATGATAATTCATGTTAGGTGTATCATGGGATTTAAACATTTGATTATTAATCACATTCAATTTTGATAAATGATGAGATTGTATCGTAAAATGTTTACCACTTTAATAATATTGAATAATAATACCCTTGAAAAAATAACACCAAAACTAAAATTAAAATATCATGAGGATTATCAAAATCATGATATTATATGTAAAATGGGATGTGTGTATACCTTTTGAGAGATTATAGGTATATAACTTGACATATGCCTCAATAAAAATAAAATCGAGACAAAAATTACCTACCTATTTGTTACCTATTTATTCGTATAACCCATGAATGGGAGATAACAATATTGATATTTAAATAAAAATAATGTCACATAGAACCATCATAATATTAATTCATTAGAATTATATACACCACAAAAAATAAATAGTTGGTGAAGATGACATCTGTATCGTCAGAGATAAAATGGAGATAAAAGTCCCTAACATCTTGATTAAATTTTCATTCATAATCATCATAAAAGAATAAAATAAATGGATACAATTATTATCACTAAATTTGGTATATTTATTATAAATAATTTCATCGGGAAGTATATACTCCTCACAAATGAAATGAGTCGTGAATATGTAATAAGTCTCTTAGAAATAAAATTTATACTATAAATCCCATAACCTTAAGTCTTGACTTTCGTAATACTTATTAATCCATACATTATATTAAATATAATTTCAGTATACATTTATTATATAATTATATATATATAAATATGTATATTAACAAAAATTATTTTATTATGTCCTTTTATTAACCTCTTTTTAATGATATAATGTTAAAATTATGTCTCAGGTAACAACAACCTTCTTTTCCATTTATGTTTTCATTTATTATGTTTGGTCCTATTAATTTGATAATGATTTAGTTATATCCATAATGATAAAAATGAAATAAAAAAATATATTCATTGTATATTTTTTTATATTAATTCAAAATATTAAGTGATAGGAAATGAATTAAACTATTTATATAGATTGTATAAAGTACATATGCATAAATATTATTTCCATTTTCTTATTGTATTAAAAGAAACATATGTAAATGATATATATATATATATTAATTTCCAAATAAATGTTTTCCCATATTTATACCAAATTCATACTACACACATCTTTAATACATTTCATGTAAATTTTGAATGGATTACATCGTTTTGCGAGGCGGTAACCAGCCATATACAATAATGACATCATCATATTCCTAAAAAATGGAAATCATGAATTTATGTGCACTATTAAAATAATATAAGCATCATAAAATTATAATTATCATATATAAAATTTAAAAACATCATTTTTCCTAAACATGTAAAGTTGTAATGGGAAAATTGAATGATATTGGTTCGTGAGGCGATTGTCAGTCGTACATAAGAACAGTGATTTCTGAACCCATTTGATTGTAATGTGTGTTGTTTTAGTATTAGACAAAACATAACAACATATATGTATATTAAAAATACAATTTTTATTATATAATATTGTTATAACAAGAAATTAATGGGGTGGAGGGAGAAATAAAATGAAAATTCTCATTGTTGAATGTTACCTCTTATTCAAGTATCCTACATATTTTTAACTAAATATTCAAATGGATGGATTTATGTAATAAAATATGGCATATATAATTATTTTTGGGTTGTTTTTATGTGATTGGGACAAATACTGTGTGACTAAAATGGATTTATAGGTGTGTATAAGTTGGGAGAGTGAGTTCCCATTTATAGTTAATGAGGAGTGACATTTTTGTGAATACTAAAAAAGTATTCACAATTGGGAGGTCGATATTACCGTAAGTAGCTCCAAATATTGTAATTAAATGATATTATGGATGATATAGTTATTAAAAATATCCAAATAATAATGAAACAATTTTTTAAACATTTCATTCCTTGTCTTCTAAGTATCCATATTTTTACCATTTGGGGTTTTCAATAAGAACATATTTTTCTATCCTTTGTAATTTATCCCTTAAGGCTTAATTACAGTTATAAATAAAATATAATTTAGAAACAGTAATTATAAATATTATATATAATTTATAAAACATAAATTCGAAGTGTGTTGGATATTAATTTTCACAAAAACTCATATAAAGTGATAAAAAATCATTTTTAACAATATCCATGCTAACTATGTTTTCACTATTTAATTGTCAACATTGTTATTATAATAAAATATTTTGTCCATGATTCGTCCATAGTTGGTGTTTATTAATATATATAAATCATTTTTCATAATATATGATATTTAGTAATTTTAAATCATTTAATAAATTATCTATGATTTTAAAATAACATTAATATAAACGTTGACTTTATTGATTTAATATTAACTAAAAATATCACAAAAATGATGGAATTAGAATATATTATTCTTACAATTTTTAATCATTATAAATTCATCTATAAAATAATGTAACATAATAATTCATCCAATTTACATCAGTTTTGATATTTTCATAATCATTTATTTTATTTAATAGTTAAATGAATAACTACATTGTTGTCAGTTCTTTTTCATTTAAATTAATTATATGATATAAAAAAAGTAATTAAATTTTAGTGGAATAAACTAATTTATATTTACAAATTATATATATAATTTAATTTGTATTTATTTTTCCCTTTTCCTAAATCTTTATAGATAATAAAGAAATAAAAATTATATTTTGTTTTTTCATTACATAACTTATTATGTGGGTCATATTCCAAGGAAATTCGCAATAAAATTCCATATTTAATAGAATATCATTTAAAATATCTAACAAAATAAATTAACTAAAACATAATATAATATTTTAGGTCATTTTTACTCTTTTCATTCTAGTTTCAACCCCCATAAAACCCATTTTTACCTTGACTATGGTAATTGATTTTTTAATACATTCACTATTCATTTGGATAATAAGAATTTGACCTTATTAGATAATATAAATTATTCTGAATCTAAATATGGAATCTATTTTTCGACCCTCCTATAATATTACATTTATAATGAAATTAATATTAGTCATGGAGGTGTGACAGAAAGGTGGGGTTTTAAATCCAGAATGATCCAAATGTTTAGAATGTTTTATATCCAATATCAATTTGTAATTTATTACAATGACCTAAATTGCACTAAAATATTTATAATTGACTAATTATATATTATTAAATATTTTACATATTATATATCTTTGTAAATAATGTTGGTTAAAATACATTTTACAATTAAAATTCTATATATTTTAATATTTATCAAAAACATAAAAAATCTAGAAACATACAAAAAAATCTCCCAATGATAACTTTGATATTCCAATTTAAAAAAAAAATTAAATTTAGTTTTTAAAATTGTAAAAATTTATTTTTTAAATAATTTTTCAATAAAAGGTGATAAAATGCTTTTAAAAACAAATATATTTTTTATACAAAAAATAGTATTTATTCTTGTATCTTATATAGAAAATATATAATATGTATGTTGAACATATATTTTAATATATAATATATTTATATAATTAAAATAATTAAATAAATATTATTTAGTTAATTTATTTTTATAAAAGACATTTTTGTACGTAAAATTGGTTTTTCCAGAAAAAGATTTCCTTTTATTTTCAATTGGGTTTTATTTTTGTTTCATGTGAATTGGTTATAAAATAATTATATAAACATGGCTAAACTATTTTTTTATATTTTAATTAATAATATTCAAACCGTAATTCAAATTTTAAGTTGATAAATATCATTTTAAATAACAATATTTAAAAATTATGTCATGTTTGGATTAAACTCCGTGTTCTGTGTTATGCAAGCTAAACTCTGATTTATGGGTAACATAATCCAAATATAGTATTATTTTTAATGAGAGGTAAAATAAAGGTAACATGTATAATAAAATATCCAAATTATTATATATATTTAAAATAAATCTAAAAATAATTGGGTGGTATCGTATATAAACCACATAAATGAAATTATGTGCGTAAAAATAATACTTCACTCAATGAAGGGAAATTGAAATGAAAAACATTACTTCTAATTCATAATATTAACAAATATAATTTAACCTAATTTATTAAAAAATATCTTAATCACTTAATTTATAACCATAGTCATAACCATTTTCATTTATACTCATCAAAAATGTTTATTCATTATATGAATTTTACCAATTTTCATCATTGGGTATTTATTGTTTGGATCATTTCTATTAGTTTTATAAAAAAAATATCCATGTTAATTAATATTTTATACATCAGGATTATAATATAATAAAGGTTACTATAATGTAATGTTTATTTTTTTTATTTATTTTTTAAATGTATGTCGTGAGTTTCTTATTACAAATCCAGGAAGATTAAATCAAATATTGGCGTACTTTGGTGATTCCTGATGGTGAAAGAGTGTTTTATTAATTAATGAATTAAATATTTATATAATATATATAAAAAAAATTATTTAAACATTTATTTCTGTATATAATAGAAAATATATTCCCATATTCATTCATGATATAAATTCATTGTATTGGTCAATTAGATGGTTCCACCGAACTAAACATGAATATACCCTGAGTTAAAGAATTGTTTATAGAAGGTATTGCATTAATGTAATTATAAATGAATAATAATGATAATATTTGGTTATTATAAGTGTCATATATCATTATTTAAAATAATTAAGATGATATGATAATTTTTATAAACGTATTACTTCAAAAAATAGACCATTTTCCAAATTGATCTCTCATTTTGATTTTCCAAATTAATCAAAATTATTTAATGATCAGGTATTTAATATATTCATTAATTTATCATAAATTAATCCAAATTATTTAATAAAAATAATATTTTTCCTTTAATACCTTCTTTTGAACTAGCCTTGCATGGCGGTAAAGGAAAATGATGCATGTTGTATAGTTGAGGTGGTAGTTCATATAATCCATGAAGAACAATTTTATTTTTATTAATGGATTACATATTTAAAAAATGGATTATAATATACATAATATAGTGTAATTTAATTATATATATCACATTAAAATTTTTATATTAGTTTCTTAGAATAAATCTCAATGAAAATAATTATGCAGAAAGCTAAATAGTTGATAACACTCTTGTCGGGGAAATGAATTTTCCACGGATGTATCCTATGAAATGAAAGACTTATTCTTACTAATGTTAAATAAAATATTTATAAAATTTTTGAAGGTTATTTTAGGAATAAATTATAATATATTAAATGGGAACATTATTGTAAATCTCTTTGGAGAAGTGGTGCAGATGATACAAATTTATAAGTGAAAGGAACTGTAGTTTTTGGTGCAACCCATAAATTTTGAATAATTAAATGATTCTATTCAAATTAAAAAGGCCATAAAATGGAAAAATGAGGAGATGAAAATGATTTTGGGTATAAAATCACCTTAACTAGGAATGTTTGTGACAACATTGTCTGTTTTATGGACATTTTTTATTTTTTGTCTTTTACGCTAATTTATATTTACATTGGTAATTAATTAATAACCATAGAAATTAATTTAAATGAAAAATATAAAGATTGAAAATTTTACCTAATTTTATACATATAATATATCATTAAAATTAATTTTATCCAATAAAAATTATAATGATGCAAATATGATAAATTTGAAATAAACTCATGTAATCAATAAACAATAATTTATAAAGAAATATCATTTTTAAGAATTAAATTTATTTATAAGAAATCAATATCATGGATACTGATATTAATTATATAAATTGATTTATAATAAAAAGAATAAATGAAATTAGGGCTCTAAGGAATTCCAAAACCATCTCTCCCTTAAAAACTAATTGATTCAACAAAAAGACAGAAAATAGAATTTATAATTAAGTAACATTTTAAATATTTATAAATCATTATACCATATGTTTTATAAGTTAATATTTTATTATCAAAATTTATAGTTATATTAGTATGAATAATGTTTATTAATTAAATAGAATGATAATTTTCGTGGACAATTTTATATAGAATTAAATTATTACAACTTTTATTTTCGTATTACCCAAATCCATAATATTAAGAAATGGCTCAAAAATTAATGATAAGTCAATTTTTTTTATGATTAATTAAAAAAGGTTGTTTTTATTATTAATTTACTAATTTTGTAATTTATAAATTAATATTTTTCAAACAAATCATAAAATATATTGAAAAGTAATTTTGTATTAGAAAATTATATTTTGAAAATATAAATTTTAGTATTATTATTTTATATCATTTAATAACTATATTTTTGTTACCCAGTTATCAATTTCAAAATTAATTTATCATTAATAATAATTTTATTTAAATAAGAATATATTTCCTGTAAATGAAAAATTAAAAAAACACTTTTCGAAATAATAACTAATTTTATTATTAATTTTAGGTAAACTAATTGAATATCATTCATATTAAAAGTAGAAAATATCTCTCTATGAATTTATTTTTTTAGGTGGTTACTCTTATTCATTCTTGATAAATCAATTTTCTTAAAATGATTACACATAAATATTAATATTTTATTGAGATAAATTGAGGTTTTGTTTATGTTCGATGTTATGTTTCAAACAAGTAATCAAAAAATTCAATTATCTAATGATAATACAATATTATAATTTCTAAATTTTACAAGTGTCTTTATGATTAAACCAGAATGGTTTTTTGAGATCATTTATTTCCAAAAAAAATAAAAGTTTCATAGATATATTTATTAATCAATGATATATTTATGACCATGTATTATTCTTTTCTTATGAAATTTTTTGGTGTGTTTATAAGAATATAGAGGGAGTGTCATTGAAATATATAAAATACCATTAATACTGTAATACATAGTAAATACTATATTAAATGAAAATATCCAAATATTTAATTAAAGTAGTAACCTATATTATAGGAAGAATGATCTACTGAGATAGATCAATGCATTTCATGGAACGTGTTAAAGTACCTATGTTAATGAGGTATTGAAAAAAATTTGAACTATTCAATACAGAATTCTTATAAATTTCATGTGGCATAAATATCACTAAGAATACACATATAAGACATATGATGATATTACTATTATGATTAGATCACCATATTCTTTTATTATTGATCTATCACATATAGAATTATTATTTCATGATAATATATTTCCAAATGAATCATTATGATTGTAAATTATTTGATAAGTCCAAGAAGAAGTCAGAGAAATCCAATAATACTTTAAGGAGTAAATGGATATAAACCTACTATATGAAGATGAATGAATAATAGTTTTAATGTTACACAAACTAGTCTTGACATAGGTCAATTAATTTAATTCCTTTATTATGCTAATGAAATGAGAAAGATAAGCTTATTGAATCCAATTTTACTGATATCTATAAATAATGAGAATATTAATGATTATAATGCAAGTAAATAAGTAGTGAAAATATGAAATGATTTTTAATAATTTTTGTATTCATTAATAGAGTAAATTTTTATCATAATATAAATTATGTTAAGATTATAAATTTTTTACATGCAATGATTTCAATATTATGAAAGAGGAGAAAATAGATATACTTTATGATATCATGCATTGAGGAATTTTAATCTAGGAGGTAAATCCACATATTTTAGAGTATACATGTATAAATATATTTAAGGTCTGATATCTAAATACATAACTCAATAGAAGTATGTTCTTATATTCTGAGGGATAATTGGTTGTTCATTAGAATATTGGCTCTGGTGCAAGTGTGAGTATTGTAAATGTTGGTTCCCTAACACTAACTTTTATTAACCTTTTTGTCACCATAACATGTATAAGTATAATTATTCATTACGTTATATTAAAATAAAATTATTATCACTTTTGATTATAGTATTTACAAGGTAATGTCTTTGAATATATTTATCATGTCAAAAGGTTCTAAAAGATTCTATTTATAAAAACAACCACAATATACTATGATTTAAATCCTAAAATACATTATTATCTAGAAATATAATACTGATGGTACATAGATGATGTATGACTATCTGGTGTTAGGTTCTCAAAACCATGAATCATTCTTCTTATAAATATTTCACTTAGTGTGCTTAAGTATATGATACTAAAAATACTGTCGCACCAATAGAAACACCATATATTTCCAGTTTCATTGGATTTTCCTATTTATGATAACATTTATTTGTCTCTAGAATTCATACCATTATCAATATTTACAATTTAATCATGTAATTTATGAAATAATAAATCCATAGTATCTATGTTGTGGTGAGGAAGTTTGTGTTGGCTACATAATTGGTGGTATGGAATTAGTTTAATGGTCAATTTTGGATTTTTCACATATGATTTAAGGATGAGAGGTCATGTAACTAGTTTATTAGAATTCAAGTACAACTACTAAATCCAGTATGATGTCATAATATGCTAATTCCATCCACATAACTCCCCATATTAATTTAAATTTCACTATTCTTTCTTGAGAAGCATAGAACAATGTAAATAGCTAAATTTAAGACTGTGATTATAAAAATTCATAATTTTTATAAATTTAATCTATGGAAATTAATTTCAATATTGAATATATCAAGTTAAATTAATATTAATATAATTTTTTTTATATTTTTCAGAAATATTTTTTTTTGGGTGATTAGTGAACAATAATTGTTTTACCAAACCAGTCATGTTTATGATAATATAATGAAATAATAATGACCTATAATATCAAAAATAATTTTTTATAAATCAAATATATATTAAATATGTAATATAATACATATAAAAATATATAGTTGGACTCTGAAATATATGTTTTTCATTTTGAAATTCTATGAAATGTCTTTGTTCAAATAATAATATGTTTAGTTCTTCTTTCTTAATAATGTGTATGTATATATCCTTTCAGATTTTTTAATGAAAATAAAGACATATTTTATTTAACATAATATAATTAATTCCATTTAAAAAAACACTTTACAGTAATTTTCATTAAAATCATTTATATTATTAAAGAAAGTAATTTTTTTAAAAGGGTTTTCCTTGCATTTTATGAACTTACAAAACACTAAATTTCATTTATTTATGATAATTGAATCATTTAAAATTTATTAAATATTTTAAATAAAAAAATTTAATATTTAGATAATATGTTCAAATTATTATTTTTTCATAATCAGTTGATAAAATATTAATGAATGGTTACCATATTAAAGGTTAGAAGAGGATTACCATAACTTAAACTAAGAAATTTGTATAATAATGACATATATACTAGTATAATAATTTTCAGTTGAAGATATTTAGACACTATATTATATTCATTATAGTAATTTTCATTTTATAATTATTATACTAGAGATGGAAAATAAATATATTTAAATATTTTAAGTGGTTCTATCTTTGTCCTCTACACCACTTATAAACGGGAACCTCATATCTTCTGTTGCTAATAATGTTTTCTCAATATATGTAATAACCCTGACTCCAGTAAGTTGGAGTCGATGTCATTTTTATTACATTATCATAAGGTACAAGAGATCACATCCCAAATGACTAAATAATTTAGTCATCTTGGTAATCATGATACATATTTGAAATTACAATTACATTTTTAAAATAAAATATAAAAAATATTTTCTTTAAGAACACCATTACTATTCTTGAATAACCATTTATATCAGTAATAATAAAAATCATGGAATACTGGGGGAAAATAAAACATATGAATGTGGCGATATCAAATTCTATGTAAGGGTAAAGTATAATGGAAGCATACTAGAATTAATAATGAATATTAAATATAGAAACATTAAAAAATTATCGAATAATGCCATAAAATAATTACACGATCTTATAACATGACCATGTGTATTATAAAAAATAAAATAATCACATGGAATAATAATAATAATGAAGTAATGCATAATATTGGATATATGCACTATAAAGATATATCATCAAGATAGTGACTATCATGATCTATCCTAGAGACAGTTTACATATGTGGGTAAAACCCATCTGATATGTGTCAAGCTCTATCCTCCTGAAATTTTTAAATTCTTGGATGAAAATGTGAATGCTTTTTTTCCAAATAATTTCATATCAAGAGACTAGTGATGAATAGAGAATCATTTCTATATATGGTCCCCACCCATTCATTCATATCAAAATCATTCCAGACATGAATAAATAAATAAATGAATTAACATGTCTTAAAAATATCAATAACCACTCATTCGGTATAACAATACTTCCCCTATAAAAAACATAAAACATTTTATAAAGTATAGAAATTTTTATCATTAGAGATAACCCTCAATGATGTACAATATTCAAAAAATTATGTCAAAATACACAAAAATATGATATATTAGATAATTTAAAATTTATTGTGGAAATATTCTTATTAAACCCATATGAAGGAATCTTTTGTATAAAAATAAAATTTTATTTTAGAAACCATTTAAAATACCTATAAAATCATTTATATGAAAAAAAGTATCAATACCAAATTTACCACAATGATAAATATGGTTTTTAATTGAAGGATACATGAAATATTGAGTATTAATACATAAATAATTTAGTGTCCAGAGTGGTGGAAAATTCATTTTCACCAAATACGTTATGAATAGAAAATTCTTTTGGTCATTTGACAAAACATTCAATAAAAACACATAAAATGATTCCTTATTGAAAACCTCTTAATAAAATTAAAAATATTCATAATGTTCCCTTTATAAAAATTTTATATCCATAGAATCAAATAAGTTAAATAATATGAAGAATATTTAAATGGGGAAAAAGATTATATAATTAAATCATTAAGCATTCAAGGTGTCCCATACCAATTTGAACATATAAATCATAAGCCCCCTAAAAGAATACAATTTAAAAAAACATTAAATAAAATGTTAATAAATAAATTAATGACACAATATTTCAAAGGTTTTATATATACACCTCATAAAATTAGGGGGGTGTATAACATGAAACTATGCCCCAATGAATGAAAATTGAGATGAAGTCTCTAATGTTACGCTTCCTTGAGTATAACATGATTTAATCTAATTAATAATGGGATTAATAATTTAATTAACTTATATATTTACCTTTTTAATTTTTTTGATTTCATATATTATCTTATTATATTATTTTACCACCTGTTTATTGATAATATTTTGTTATTACCCTTATTTTGGGTGTTAACTGCTTCATTTTCCTATGAATGTTTTGTACTGACTGTCTTGGTCCCCTTTATATAGTATATAGATCCAACATCACCAGGATTCTATTAATGTTATAAATATTATATTTAATCATGAATTACATTTTTATGGTCAATATTTAATATTGAATATGGAAGATGAATCACATCATGTTTTGGAGATGGTTGGTCGTACATACACACAATCGACAGTATCATTCCCTTAACAAATGAAATAATAATTCAGTGAATGGAATATTAATTTCTATAGAATAAATATATTGTCTTATTTATTATATATATACATTATTTCAATCATTATATTCATCCAATTATTGTCGTGATGAAAAAATGATTACAACATGACATGTAGGCGGTAAGTTGTACGCACACATGTGCGGTGCTTTTATCTTTAGTAATATTGATAAAAGGGATAATATGGTTCTACCATAAAAATAATAACACCTAAAAATATATTTTATTCTATAAATGTCATGAACCAGGCAGGGTCACCATCCCACCCGGCACCCGACCCGGTCCGCGACATGGCCCAAAGGGCGTTCCCGATACCTACAGGCTGGTACAAGTGCCTGAGTATCAAAACATACACATGGGATCGATTTACCGATAATAATAAACACAAAACAACTGAAAAGGTAAATAAACGAAAACTGAAACAGGCAATAAAACTAGACATTAAACAAAATCAATTTTAAAGATTTACAACTTGAACCAACATCCAAAAAAAGTAACGTCAATGAAAGAAACTAAGACTCTAACTCCAACCTCAAAGCAAAAAAGAGAGGTACGACGTCCACATGTCACAAGCATTAAACTGCATGAGAAGACCATCAATGACCAAAACCACCATCACTGAGCACGAAGTCACAACCTAGAAGGCAGAAGAAACAGAATCTATATACACCCAAGGGTGTGTGTAGGGTGTAAGCTAAAAGCCCAGTAGGACGTCACCCAATAAAAAGGTTCCATTCCACAAAAAAAAGACAATTTAATGTGCTTATTCAAAATTATAATTTAATAACTCTTTTTAAAGAAAACATTTACAAGATAAATTCTAAAGGAAAACACTAAAAAGAACTCATTTCACAAACCCGATTTTAATAAAGAAGCGAAAAGTTCATTATGGTCACACACACACATACTCACACACACAGACACACATATACTCACACACACACACACACACACATACTCCCACACACACACACACATACTCCCACACACACACACACACACACTCACACCCATGTGGTCCTCCATATGCCAACGGAAGGCACCACTCCATAAATGGTAGAGCACTATGGGTACATCCCCTAAGGTTCATCTAGCTCAAGTGGGACCCTAGAACCTCGTGTCTCGGTGAAACATGGCTTAGAAACCACAACCCTGAGAAAATGGGTCTTAGAAGACCACGACCCTCAGAAAATGTGGCTTAGAAGGCCACGACCCTCAGTTATCATATGTTTAGTTAGTGCTGCAATAGTCAATCCATCTATGTGAAAGAGGGATGATACCCATCCGGTTCACTAGCGCACTAGTTCTAGTCCACCCACCTAGATACCCAGGGTTTTCCCTTGTGCTCAATCAAGTTTCACATTCACATAATGTATATCACTTTCACATATCCTGAACCAAACAAAACATTACACATACAAGTCACCACTTGCATACCCAAACACCATTTAAAAAAATCTCACGCACACCAAAACCATTTTGTAACATAATTCGGATCACTTGCATGACTTGATAATCTATCTAAAAAATTTGAAGAACATTTCAAAAATTGCAAAATAAGAGTTTTCACATAAGACATGCCGAGTTTCACATGTAATAATCCCTTAAAAAACGTAACGCATGTGTAATCCTATCAACATAACTTCCTCACTCCACATATAATTTAAGAAGTTCAATTAAAAATTTATAAAACAATTCAAATTATAAAGCAAAGGTTTACACAAGAATGACGAACTTGATTTCATATAGGAACATCACTTTAAAACCAAATGTATAGCATATACAAACCAAAACATGTTTTTCCATTGTTCAAAAAATTTCCAATTTAATTCCAAAAGAGCTCAACACGGAAAACACACCCAAAGTGACTCATTTTCATTGAAAATATCCCTCTAATTACACAGACACATCAATGAACATTAAAACACATTTCCCACCTACCAAAAAACCCCAAAAACCATACTAACCATGATTCTCACAGCAAACGCCACTTAAATAAACAATTTCTGAATTATTAAAACATCACACATGAATACTACAAGGCCTTAGTTTAAAACACACAAATTTTAGATGTTGTATCCATTTGAAAATCAATTGTACATCCCAACCCTTCTAAGACCTCATTCGCAACCCTAAAACAAACTCAAGTTTTATAATAAATATTAACACGTCAAAATATTTTACCTTCATTTGAAAAACTCCGTTTAATAACATCCATACCTCAAGCATTCTTGGAAACACAATTTTCAAACCTTAAAAAATTAAATAAAACACGTCTAAAAATTTCAACAACACAATGCACATGAAAAACATTGTAATTTACTTAAAAATAAATAAAATTCATCAATATGCATATCTAAACACGTCCAAAATAAAATTCGCATCACGCAATTTATAACTAGAAGACATTATAATTTAATTAAGGAGAAATTTAAATCATCTAAAGATGGTATGGCATGGATCCACCAACCTTGATCCAAGAATCTTCTGTAGAATGTGGGAAATCGTCATTGCACCTCGACCGCACCACAAGAAACCACAAATTGTCCCTAAATAAAGAATTTGAACCATAAAAATATAATTAGAACCCAAAATTCGGACCTCATTCCAATTGAACAACCATGAACTCTAGATGAAAAAAATGAAGAAATCAACTCAACCGGAGGGGAACTGCTCACTCGGAAGGAGGGAAAGCTGGAACCAGCGAGGCTGCTGGCTGGAATGTAGGGTGGTGCGACGGCTACCTCGTCGGATGGAGGTCGTCCATTATGGGTCGTGGGGCAAGGAGCAACGACCCCGGGGTGCGTGTCATCTCGATGGGAAGAGGACAGACCGGCGAGGTGGTGCTTCGCTAGACGGAGCAGGGGGCGATGGTTCAGTAAACGATACAACGAGGTAGGGTTTTGGGGAAGGGGGTCGGGGAAACACATAGGGGGTGCGACGGGAGAGAAGGGGAGAAAAAATAGAGGAGGGAAAAGAAGAAAAAAATGAGAAGAAAAGAGGAGAAAATAAAATAATAAAAAAAGAATAAATATATATGATAAATAGAACCTAAAAAAATAATAATATGAAAATGAAAAATAATATTATTATTATTGAGAACATGTTAATAATTTTATCGTAATCATAACTTAATTAACAATTATAACCATATTAAAATATTAATGAAAAAATTAAAAAAATTAAAAAAAATACCATTCTTATTATCATTAATATATATATATATATTTAATGAATCGTGCAACCACACAGTTACCACGCACGACCCATAAGATTTTAATAAAAAGACGATGATGAAAATAATAATATCTAAATAAAAAAAGTATTCGTGACAACAATAATAATAATAATATCTTCAAACAATATTATTAATATTATCATTAAAATAATTCCTTAAATTTTCATTACAATTCATATTTCTATTTCATTTCCAATTTATTATTCATTTTATTTTATATGCGTACATTGAACACCAAGCAGGCCATGACGTTAACCGGGTGTGGTCGCGTGGTGACTCGAACAAGGCCGCACAGCTTCGACTATAGTGAGCTGGATGCTGTCAAGGGAAAAATATGCGTTTTAAAAGAAAGAATTCAAAAAAAAATTATGTCGGGCATCGACCCGAACTACTTGATGCCCAGAAAATTAACGGAATAAAAATAATAAATAAATAAAAAAATTAAACATGACTGGTGTGACAATTATCCCCACCATAAAGCTTTCCATCCTCAGAAAGCCACAACTAAGGCTGAGACCCAAAGCAGATGTTTTTACCCCACTCAAGTTTAAAGAGGATCCCCAAAATCAACAAGAAAAAAGAGGCAAAAGCATCATGCTCAGACAAAGTGATTCAAATACAACTTCATGAAATGTGTCAAAAGACATTATGATATGTCTTGCTCGCCCCAAAGAGCTAGAACGCCTCCAGTTGACTAATCGGGGAAGGGAACTCTCGCACCCACAGAAACCAACTTCACAAGAGGAAACAACTCAACATTATTAAACGAAAACCACATCATTTGGTTAGAATGGTCAAACCACGTCCAAGAAACACTCTTATCACTTATCACAAATCCATATTTAAAAACAAAAGAATAAGGTCAACTCGAGGAGGCCCAAGGGGCTCCCCACCATTAGGAACTCAGTGACGCTCGAAACGAGACTAGAAAACTGACACGGGTAAGTTCGAGCGGACTCCCCGCCATTAAAGAAAATTCTAGCATAGAATCATTCCAGATACATTCATGTGAGACCCAATGTGGGTCTCCCCACCATTTAAACTAACGGATGGTATAGAACATTGAAAAATTTTCAATGGTGACCAAACACCACACCACAAGGGGCGGGGAGGGAGGGACCTGACTACCAGGCGTCAAAATCATGACCCAAGACAAACCATCATTCCCACATTCTTGGATGAGCATTATTCAGATTTGGGACAGATTTACTCAACAAAATCCCATAAGGACCACTAAAACGATTGCATCCAAGGGGACACAATCCCCAAGAATTTAAGTAAACAAGACGAACACACCTCAACATGGTCGCGAAAACCTTATGCAACCAGATGGCTCATTCGGAGCGGAACAACATTGGAAACAATTTAAACTTCCACTACGTTCAACACTGATGATAGAAATAATGTTGGGGTCCCATACACTCACGAGGTTCTTGACCACGCGCCAGCTTCACTCCGAGGCCTATGGCTAGAGCCCTGATGTTTGAAGTATCTTCTGCCTCGCAGTCAGGCATTGAAGACTCCCGAGTGGAGCTTCTCATTTTGGTGCCACACGAAATCATGTTACACCCGAGGAAACACCATCAAACACAACACATTACAACATTTGACTGATCATACACAGAACATTCACCAACAACAGAGTTGAAATGGTGCATGCGCAACACCCTTTATCAGGCTGAATGAGAACACGACACCACCAATCATCACCTGAACCTGACCGTTTCTATTGAGAGAAACATTACAATGAGAATGAATTTAAACCATGTCTTGAACAACACTTGATTCCTACGAACGACCATAGTAGCCTCATACGACTGGGTCTGCCAACTAGTAGCCTAACACGAACCTTTCCTTAAACGAAACAAACCAAAGACCAGAGGTCATTTAGAACAATAGACTGCACCAAAAACTTCGAGTTTCTTCCACCTTTTCCTCACTGGAGTCTCCTTTACCACTTCCAAACAACCATTGACTATCAATGGGACCTCATGCTGCAAGATATCACCACGCATGACCCTTGCATCCGATGAAAGTACTACAAAGAACTTCCAGACACTGGTCAACACTAAAAATTCCGAACATCCTTCAACTTTTCCCGCTGGAATATATTTCACCGCTTCCAGGGGGACCTTTAGACACAACGATGTAAACTTCATACCCGATGAGTCAGACAACTCAAAAAGACCAAAACTACCTTCAGATCCCCTCTCATCTATCATTCCTCTGTGAGAGGATCCACTTAATTGAGAGAAAAAGGAATAGACATAGAATTGTCACAAAAAAAAAGGAGATTGTTTATTTTTGTCGACTGGAGGGTCATCCAACGGCGAACCATCTATGGTCGCACATCATTCTCACATTAACTCTTTATTAGGGGTGTGCACTAGCCAAGAAAGAAAACCATGGATGCAACTGAACTGGTCAAATGGTTAGGACATACCACAAGTGAACACCAAACAGGCAGGTGAAACCACTACAAGGGATCCCCGATGTACTTTTTAGAATAATTAACTAGCTACACGCTTGCATACCAACTTACAAATAAGAATTCAAACTCAGGTCACAACCATTCAGAAAAAGTCCTCGGCTCAAAATGCCTCACATCCGACATTTTCAAAACACAAGGACACGCCACATAAACACTATTTACTAAAACACCAAATTTCATTCCTTTGAAAACATGAAAACCCAGTGGGTTACACAAACACCAATGGCGTCCCATGAGCCTCACACATTCATGTTCTCGTGCCACACCAGCACCCACCTCATGCCATCCAGGCACTCATCCTCTCGTGCCATTAACCATTTCTCTTTCCATATACACTCATGTATGTGGTTGCCCATGAGAACACCATGGATCAAAACCAGACCTTTCCATTTTTTTCAAAACCAAAACATCCAACCCACACATTCCAAACCATTCACATCATTTTGTTTTTTTTAAACGCTTCATTTCAAAAAAAATCGAAGAACATATCATATCTACTTAAAATCCAAATTTCCACGAATCCAAAACAAGGAGTCGAGAAACAATGTAGTGGGAAACTAGTTTCAACGGGTGATTGGAGCATATGGTTGGCGGTCATACGCCAATCACACCATTGGCCATGGAGAGTATTTTACGACAGTGTCCCCGGCTTCACAAGGCTTGCCAGACCATGCGATCTCAGTAACACCACTGACCTTATTCCCTTTTCTTTTACCTCAGACACGATTAACCACGAGAACAAAAACTCAAACAACCCCCAACATAATTTGGTTACTTGAGTCCCGCCACGAGTTGTGCTGGCCAGGCACCTTACTCGTAGCCAGGACGTCGAGTCTCGACAACTTTAACTCAAGTCTACTATGATTCTATCCCAAAAGAAAATGACCCAAGAGAGCAAACCTTTCCCTTTGATACAAATTTCCCACGAACCAGGCCGGGTCGCCATCCGACCCGGTCCACAACATGGCCTAAAGAAGTTCCCGATCCCCACGGGCTGGAAAAACATCCTGGGTATCAAAAAAAACACATGGGAATGATTTACCCGAAATAATAAACACAAAACAACTGACAAGGTAAATAACCTAAAACTGAAACAGGAAATCAAACTGGACTTTAAACAAAATCAATTTTAAGGATTTACAACTTCAACCAACATCCAAAAAAAGTAACGTAAATGAAAGAAACTAAAACTCTAACTCAAACCTCTAAGAAACAAGATAGGCGTGACATCCACATGTCACAAGCGTTAACCTACACGAGAAGACCATCAATGACCAAAACCACCATCGCTGAGCATGAAGTCACAACCCGGAAGGCAGAAGAAACAGAATCTACATACACCCAAGGGTGTATGTAGGGTGTGAGCTAAAAGCCCAGTAGGACGTCACCCAATAAAAAGGTTCCATGCCACAACATCAAAAAAACAATTTAATGTGATTATTCAAAATTATAATTTCAAAATTCTTTTTTAAGAAAATATTTACAAGCTAAATGCTAGAGGAAAAAAACTAAAAAGAACTCATTTCACAAACATGATTTTAAAGAGGAAGAGAAAAGTTCATCATGGGCACACAACACACATATTCACACACACACACACACATAATCACACACACACAAACATACTCCCACACACACACACACACACACTCACACCCATGTGGTCTTCCATATGCCAATGGAAGGCACCACGCCATAGATGGTAGAGCACTACGGGTACATCCCCTAAGGTTCATCTAGCTCGAGTGGGACCCTAGAACCTCGTGTCTCGGTGAAACGTGGCATAAAAACCATTACCCTCAGAAAACGTGGTTTAGAAGACCACGATCCTCAGAAAATGTGGCTTATAAGGCCACGACCCTCAGTCATCATATGTTTAGTTAGTGTTGCAATCGTCAATCCAGCTAAGTGAAATAGGGACGATACCCATCTGGTTCACTAGCGCACTAGTTCTAGTCCACCCACCTAGATACCCAGGGGTTTCCCTTATGCTCAATCAAGTTTCACATTCACATAATGTTTATCACTTTCACATATCCTAAACCAAACAAAACATTACACATACAAGTCATTGCTTGTATACACAAACACCATTTAAAAAAACTCACGCATATCAAAACAATTTTATAACATAGTTCGGATTACTTGAATGACTTGATAATCTATCTAAACAATTTAAAGAACTTTTCAAAATAGCAAAATAAGAGTTTGAATATGAGACATGCTGAGTTTCACATGTAATAATCCCTTTAAAAAAACATAACGCATGTGTAATCCAATCAACACAACTTCCACACTCCACATATAATTTAATAAGTGCAATTAACAATTTATAAAACACTTCAAATTAGAAAGCAAAGGATTACACAAGAAAGACGAACTTGATTTCTTATAGGAACATACCTTTAAAACCAGAAGTATAGAATATACAAACCAAAACATTTTTGACCATTGTTCAAACAATTTCCAATTTAATTCCAAAAGTGTGCAACATTGAAAACACACCCAAAGTGACTCATTTTCATTGAAAATCTCCCTCAAATTACACAGACACATCAAAGAACTTGAAAACACATTTCACACCTAACAAACAATCCCCAAAAACTATCCCAACCATCATTCGTATAGAAAACGCCACGTAAATAAACAATTCCTCATTTATTAAAACATCACGCATGCATACTACAAGGCCTTAGTTTAAAACACACAAATTTTAGATGTCGTATCCATTTGAAAATCAATTGTACATCCTAACCCTTCTAATACCTCATTCGCACCCCTAAAAAAAACTCATGGTTCATAATAAAAATTAACATGTCAAAATAGGTTACCTTCATTTGAAAAACTCAGTTTAATAACATCTATACCTCAAGCATTCTTGAAAACCCAATTTTCACACCTTAAACAATTAACTAAAACACGTCTGAAAATTTCAAAAACACTATGCACATGAAAAACATTGGCATTTACATAAAAACAACTGAAATTCATCAATATGCATATCAAAACACATCCAAAAGAAAATTATCATCACACGATTTGTCACTAGAAGACATTATAATTTAATTAAGGAGCAATTTAAATCATCTAAGGATGGTATGGCATGGAACCACCAACCTTGAACCAAGAATCTGCCACAAAATGTGTGAAATCACCATTGCACCTCGACTGTACCACAAGCAACCACATATTGAACCTAAATCAAGCATTTGAACCATAAAAAGCTAATTAAAACCCTAAATTCGGACCTCATTCCAACTGAAAAACCATGAACTCTAGATGAAAAAAATGAATAAAAGAACTCAACCAGATGGGAAACGCTCACGTGAAAGGAGGGAAAGCCATCGATCGGGGAGCCGGAACCAGTGAGGATGCTGGCCGGAAAGTAGGGTGGCGTGACGGCTGCCTCGTCGGATGGAGGTCATCCATTATGGGTCGTGGGGCAAGGAGCAACGACCAGGGGGTGCGGGTCCTCACGATGGGAAGAGGACAAGCCGGCGGGGTGGTGCGTCGCCAGACGGAGCAGGGAGCGATGGTTCAGTGGATGATGGTGTGAGGTAGGGTTTCGTGGCAGGGGGTCGGCGCGACACATAGGGGGTGCGACGGGAGAGAAGGGGAGGAAAAATAGAGGAGGGATAAGAAGGAAAAAAATAAAAGAAAAGAGGATAAAATAAAATAATAATAAAAATAATAAATATATATGTGAAATAGAACCTAAAAATAATAATAATAATAAAATGGAAATTAATATTATTATTATTGATAACATGTTAATAATTTTATCATAATCATAACTTCATTAACATTTATAACCAAATTAAAATATTAATGAAAACAATAAAAAAATTACCATTCTTATTGTCATTAATATATATATATATATAAAGAATCGGGCAACTATGCAGTTACCCCACACGGCCCCTAAAATTTTACTAAAACGAATATGATGAAAATAATAATATCTTAATAAAAAAAGTATCCTTAACAACAAAAATAATAATAATATCTACAAACAATATTATTATTATTATCATTAAAATAATTCCTTAAATTTTCATTACACTTCTTATTTATATTTCATTTCCATTTTATTATTCATTTTATTTTATATGCGTACCTTGAACACCAAGCAGGCCCTGACGTTGACTGGGTGAGGTCACGCAGTGACTCAGACGATGCAGCGCAGCTTCGACTGCAGTGCGCTGGTTGCTGTCAAGGCCAAAACATGGGTTTAAAAAAATAATTCAAAAAAACAATTATGTCGGGCTTCGACCCGAACTACTTGATGCCCAGAAAATTAACGGAATAAAAATAATAAATAAATAAATAAAATTAAACATGATGGGTGTGACAATAAATATTACTTTATCTGGAAAATAACACATAAATATTATGTATAATAACAAATGAACTGGAATGGGTTAGTAAAAATGGTTACCTCTTATTGATAGAAATTCCTTTATATCTATTCTTAAGAGATCTAGGGTATATATTCTGTAGAGACCATAACCTATATAACATGGATAAATATGTTGTTATATAATTGGTTATATCTTTTTATCTAGATCTCTTAAATTAGTGTGAGTAACAGATGAAATATTTCCCCTTTTATAATTGAGGTGAGAGGCATTTTATGAAATCCTCCAAATATAAAAATATTATAAGGCTAATATAGATCCAAAGATATTAAATTTCACTAAAAATGATTTTGGGAATATATTTTAGACCATTTATTAATTTATATTTAATTATTTCATATTTTTATATTTTAAAATTATTTAATATCACATTAATTCACTAAAAATAATTCTTTCCAAATTTGATTCTATTCAATTAATTTGACTTCAAATACATCAAAAAATATTTAATTTGAATATAATGGATTAAGACATCCCTAATATATCATATTGAAATATATAATTCATTATAAACATTAAAACATATAAATATATCAAAATTAATACTTTTAAAATTAATTATATAATTCTTCTATTAATTATATAGAAACTATTTTATTTTGAAGAAGAAATTAATGTGGTTATATAACTAATAAAATTTTATAATAAATATCTATAATTAAAATAAATTAATTAATATCAAATTAACCATTTATGTTTCTTCATATCTTTATTTGTTCCCAGTGCAGGGATAGAAAATATATTAAATAAAAAGAGTGTGACTTTTTGTAACTATCATTGATTTAAATAATATATAAGTAATTTTCCTGAGAACGTGAATGGTAACCACTCCAATTTTATCATAAGGTTATAATGGTCTAATATTCCAAAAACATTAAATTTTAGACATTTTTAGGTCATATTATCATCCTTATCTTTTGGATTTAACCCTTATTTAAACATTTTAACTCTATCACTGGAATCTTTTCATTTTTACTCTTTATGGGTTAATATTATTACCATAAAATGACAAAAAAAACCACAAATGAGGCATGGATGAACTTTTCATCCATATCCCAATCATTTCCAGATTTTATATTTTTTTGAATTTTATATCATTTAATAAAATATTATTAATTTTAATATATCATTAATATCAAGTTTGACCATATTCCTTACATGACATTTTAAGAATATCTTAAAAACATTAAATATTCGAAACAACTCCATCAAATCATAACTAAATTTTACAGTCATGTATAAAAGTCATGAATGTGATTAATTATATCAAATTAATTTATTTTTATATTTTTAATAAAATTTATTCTTTTATGTCCATTAATTAAACAATAACTTCATCATCATTGTGTAAGATATTAATTTAATAATTAATTCCATAAAAATTAAAATATTATTATCTCGATGAATAAAAATATTTTCTCATAAAAACTCTATTTATAGTCAAAAATATCTATATATAACCATATATTAAAAAAAATCTCTTGTCAGAAAAATAATATGATAAAATAAACTTTTAATTATATAAAATTATAAGGCCCCAGCCTTAAACATTACATAATCTTGGATTAAGTTAATAATTCACATTGATGATATTTTTAGGTTTTGAGTTTTAGATAATTAGGCCATAAATGTTACACTAAATCTCATATATTACTACGAAGACACTTCTACTCAAAATCCATTTTTTCATAAAATAAAAACTCTTAAAAGAAAATATGAATTATTTTCTAGATATAAATCTTCTTGAATTCTTTCTTTCTCTTGACCTTCCATATAACCCGTTAAAAACAATTCAAAAACATGGTATGATTTTAAAAATCTCATTAAGGGTTATAAAATAAAGAAAGAAAACATTTCATAAATACAAACAAAACATAATCTCTTTAACATACCTCATTAAATCATAAGATTAAAAAATAACTCTAATTAATCACAAATCATAAAGGTAAATTGTAGAATACAAAATACACTTACATTGTAGCTTTCAAAGCTTTATATGGAGTTATGTTTGGAATGCCCATCATGATATATTCCCTAAATCTAAGAGGTGAAACATTAATGTTTACATATGTCACGTTACCCAGTTCATTGGAGATAGTTCTCACACTCACCTACCCTTGAATTATCACAGAATAACTTGTTTACATAAACAATTCCCAAGAATAATAACATATTCATAACACATGAACAAGCATAAAAGAATGATAACATTTCTACATTATAATCACAAGATATCAGTTCAATATATTAACGTAATCAATCAATTATAATGAAAAAATTTCAATTCGAAACTATGTATAAGTGTATATGGTATTTATTTTCCTTTAAAAATATTACAGCATGTTAAGGAAGCCAAATATAAAATAATACTCATAGCAGCGAAAAGTTCATTGTCATCGCATAAATTAAAAAGAAACATTAACTTTCATGTTTTTTAAAATTATTCCTATAAAAAAGATTCCCTTTGATTAAAATTAAAATTCAATGTGGCTTATACATCATATAAAGGAATGTCGTCTATAAATCAATGTATTTCTTTAATGAATAGATATTGAGATGAAGTCCCTTACCTTGAGTCCGACTCATCACGTATGTTCCTTGTTCTTCCGGAATAACAAACATAAGTTAATTTATACTTTATTCAAAACCATTTGGATGCTTATTATTTAATTTATATAAATTATTACCATGTTATAAACATTTCATAATTATTTATGTTAATATCTGACATTTTCTGATATTTGGTACTTGAGTCAAAAAATGAACTTATTATAATTTCAAATTGTACATGTGGTCAAAAGTCCATAATCACCATAATTGTATTTATATTTACATATCTTATATATCTAGTATTTATGTATTTAGAATATTTTATAACATTATGATATAAAAAATGAAAAGCAACCTTCATGGAGATGGTAAGTCGTACATACACATGATCGCTACTTTAATTTATTTTTCATATTTAATGGAATAAAAAAATAATGATACATGTGTATATTATAATTATTGTATATTATCATATTTTATATTTGTTACATATTTTTATTAATGAAATCCTTTATATGTTCCATATATGGCATGAAGAAGTCATTTTCCTTTGAGGGGCGGTAGTCCGCACTTCCTCAGATGAAATTAGCGTATTTTAACATTATGGAAACCATATTAGAATGATATAAATGATATATATTGAAACATATATACAATAAAAATATAATATATATCACATATAAACACATTCTTATCATAATGTCCACCATGAGAGGTGGTAGGAGATAATCTAATAATCATCGTTTCGTGAGGGAGTAGTGAGACGTCCACAGAAACAGTATGTTCTAAATCCATTAGAAGGAGTTCTGTGTATATTTAGTTTAAATATTCTAAAAAAAACTACCCGTTATATTTAGGATAATGTTTTTATTTAATCAAGTAAAAAAAGTAGAAGATGGATTAAAGAAGTAGAATAATGTAAAGGAATTTTAGAGAATAAGCTACCTTTTAAAAAGTGTAACTACAATGGATTTGAGCCAAAAGGCTTTAATTAATTTCCTTTCAACCAATGGATATGATTCTAGAAGGAATAGGATAATTTTGGGAGCTTATTGGAGTATATTTTGGACTTGAAAATAAGCATTTGATGTGTGTGTAATGGTTAGAGGTGATGGCCTTTTATTAGGGGATGTATGGGCTCTTTTGGAATGTTTCAAAGTATTATTTAATTATAAATTTTATTTCGGTTTCAAAAGGTCTATAACTCATTAAAATAGAAGATTATATGACAATTGTTAGAAATTTACTCAACCAATAGGTTTTATATAGGTTTTGGTTTCATATTTAATATTATCATTTAGCTTTAACATATAGTTAACTAATTTAACCATTACCATGTCTTCTTGTATATTCATAATATATAGTTAATATAGTTACCATAAAATGACAATAGAACCACACGTGGTTCATTAATGCCATTATAAACCTTATCTAAATCATTTTTCAGAATCATAGATTTTTAGGATTATTATATCATTTAATAAAATAATATATTTTTTTAAAACTCATTTATGTCAATTTATATACTATTCATATCATGAATTTTTAAAAATCCATAAGAAATATATTATTTAAAAAAACTTTACTAATTAAAAGATAACACGTCATACGCAATCTGAAAATTCTTCGATGGAATAAATTGTTTCAAAATAAAGTTATAGTAATTTTTATAATCTACATTATTTAAAACATTCATTAATAAGGTAAACACTATATCATCATTGTGTGAAAAATAAATTTATTTATTTGATGTATAAAAATTATAAATAAAATAACATGATGTATTAAATATTTTATCTTTATAATGACAATTTAAATTAGAAACAATCACTGATATAACCCCATATAAAAAATTGTTACACTAAAAGATATATGGTTATCTTACATTTTCCATAACATTAATTTAAAAGTAATTAAACATCATTTTCACACAGAAGTGGCTCCATGGAGTCCTAAAATATACCTACAGAAACCCATGGTCGAAAATGTATCATCCAATAGGATCGAAGCACATTTTAGTGTAGTTTTATATTATTATAATATTATTTTTTACCATAATTTTTTAAATTTACCCTTTAAAAAAGGTAAATAAAATATTTACTAAAGCTATTATTCATATTGTGTAGAAATAAAAGGTACATATATAAAAAAATTCTACATCCTGATACTAAATATGGAATCCATGATACCAAATTCAACACAAATATTTTGTTGATATTATTTTAAAATAAATTTTGATTGTAAAAACAAAAAAACATGTTCTTATGAAATATTAATTACCAAAATATTGACATGTGTTTATATCCAATTTCAATGTGAAATTATTTCCAATGACCAAAATTTGATTAAATGATAAAAATATATTCCAATTAAACATTAAAACCAATTAAAAGGTTAATATATTCATATAAATAAATCAGATGAAATGTTAAATTAGACTTAAAATGCAGTAATTTTCCCTATTCAATAAAAATGTACCTTATGAAAAAAATACCAAAAATTTACCCAATGTAAATTTTGATATCTCTCTTATAAATAAGAAGTTTATGTTTCCAATGGAAAATATAAAAATAAAAAAAAACAAATTTAAATAGGGTTCTCCATCAAAAGGCGATAAAACAACCTTTTAAAAATATTACTGTCTTTTTTGCATAAAATTGTATTAATCTCATTTTAAGATTTTAATTTTTATTAGATAAATATAAAATAAATTAATAAACATGATTAATAATTTTATAGTTCCTTTTTTTCATTCCCACTAATACAATGGTTAGGAGTTAACTACCATATAAATATTAATAATATTATATTATTTTTTGGTATGACTCAGCCTTATGTTCAACATGAGATTTCGGAGAAACAGATTGTTGTGTGTTGGGTACGCCATAGAACAGAAAATCCCATTAAATGTAAAATTTATATTTAATTAAAGAATACTAATAAATATTGAAATTTCATATTCTTCATTTACCTGATATTTTACATCCTTTCACCTTTTAGAAATTGTGTTCTCTCAGTTTTATTCACTTATCAAATAATTGGTGGTATTTATCCCTCATATCAAATTTAGATACCCATTTTTCCTCTTAAACCATATAGTTTTATCCAAAATAACATTTAACTGATGAATTACCTTATTCCGCAACACTTTCTCTCTTCAGTCAAAAATATAGAATGGTTGTTCCTCATATGAAATATTCTTTTCCAATTTATCTGCTTATAGAATCAAAACATGAGATGGATCTGACATATACATTCTCAACATTGAAATAGGAAAAACATTTTGTACCGGGGATAAACATGGAGGTAAATCCACTATGTGAGAAATTTTTCCATCTTTCCTCAGGATTTCATAGGCTCCAATGAAACTCAGACTAAACATTCCCTTATTACAAAATTGAATCACATTTTTCCATGGATAAGCATTGAAAAATACATGATCACCTACCATGAAATAATGATCCTTCCTCTAGTTATCCGTATAGCATTTGTACCTTCTCTAAGATATTGTTTTGTTCTTCTGAATTAACTGATCTTTATCAACCATCCGATCAACCAATTTGGGCCCCATCAACTTCATTTTACATACTTCATCCCAAAAATCCAGAGTTCAAAAACCCTTTCAATATAATAAATCAAAATGTTCTATATGTATACTCGAATAGAAACTTCTATTATATGAAAATTAAACCAAAGAAATATTCTAGTCACAACTTCCCCGGTAATCCATTGAGCAAGCATGTAGCATATCCTCAAATGATTGAATAGTTCATTCTGACTTCCCATCTGATTGGGGATGAAAACCTGTTCTAAAATTTAATTTGGTACCTAATGAAAGGCCCTTCTAAAAGTTAGAAACGAACCTCTGATCATGATCAGATATAATAGAGAGTGGAACTCCATGTATCTTGACCATCTCATTAATATAAAGTTGAGAAAGTTGATCCCGATTCAGAGTATCTCAAATTGGAAGAAAATGAACAAATTTATTCAATTGATAATCAATATCCCAAATTTCATTATTACCTCGTGAAGTCATTTGTAATACCACTATTAATCCATGGAATCATACTCACATTTCCTATATATAATTTTAAATCGGTGGAGTATCCCTTTCAGTAATTGCTGCTCTGATTTAACATGCAGACATGTCAAACACATCATAGTAATGCAAGTAATATCTCTATTCATTCCATCCCAACAGAAATACTCCTGAAAATCTAAGTACATAATAGTACTGCTGGGATGAACTGAAAATGGTGAAATATGATCTTTACATAATAACTCTTTCATCAATTGGGAATCAAAAGACTCACAAAATCTATTTCCATACCTAAAAAACAATCTCTATCAATGTTAAACTTGTGTAACATACCCTTCTGAACCAATTCATCCTTTTTCTAGAACTCACTGTCAACTTCTTGTGCTTGCTCTATTATCTCTACTAGGGTTGATTGTGATGAAACATGAAACAAAATATTGGAATCTATAGCACCAACAACATCTAATCCAATGTTCATCAAATCGTTAATCTATTGATCTTGTTCCAAATGTAACATGGTTAATATAACATTAAATTTTCCCCTCAAAGCATCGACCACATTATTAGATTTTCGTTGATGTTAATGAATTTTGTAATCATAATCCTTGATTAAGTCTAGCCATATCCTTTGTCTCATGTTAAATTATTTTTGATTGAATATATACATCAAACATTTGTGATAAGTATATATTTCACACAATACTCCATAAAAATGGAGGCTCTAAATTTTTAAAGAAAAAATAATAGCATCTAATTCCAAATCACGTGTAGGGTAATTTTACTAATAGGTTTTAACTGACGTGTAGCATAAGCAATTAACTGGTCATTCTACATAAGGAAACAACCAAGTCCTTTAACCGAAGCAGTTCTGTAGATAATAAATTCACTATATCTGGAAGGTAATTCCAAAACTAGATCAATCACTAATAATATTTTCAATTCTTGAAAACAGTCATCACATTCGTTTGTCCAAATAAACATAACCCCTTTTCGACTTAACATTGTCAGTGAACTAGATAACCATGAAAGCTTTTCAACAATCCTCTTGTAATAAAGTGCTAATCCATGAAAACTATTAATCATAGTTATATTTTTGGGACCCTTCTATTCTATAACATCTTTTTTTAGATGGATATATTGTTATACCATCTATATAAACAATGTGACCATGGAATGATGTTTTTTGTAACCAAAAATCACACTTTCTAAATATATCATAAAGTTAATTTTCCTTTAATGTTTGCAAGACAACCCTCAAAAGTATTTTATGCACCTCTTTGATTTTAGATTAAACCAAAATATTATCAATAAACACATCCATAAAATTATCTATGAACACATAGAAACTTTTATTCATAAGATCCATGAATATAATATGTCAATTGGTTAACCCAAAAGGCATAAGAAAAAATTCCTAATTTTCATATATAATACGAAATGCAGTCTTTGGGAAGTCTTATTCCATGACATTCAACTGATGGTACCCCGACCTCAAGTCAATCTTCAAAAAATATTGAGCTCCCTATAGCTAATCAAACAAATAATAGATACGAGGCTAAGGATACTTTTCCTAAATAGTGATGTTATTCAATGATCTATAATGAATGAAAAGTCTCATTGAACCATCTTTCTTTTTAAAAAACATGACAAGATAACCCCATAATGATTTTCTAGGTCTAATGAAACTTTTATCTAATAACTCTTAAGATTGATTCATTAATTATAACAGTTCAATTTGATCCATTCAATAAAAGTATTTTGAAAATGTCCTAGAATTAGGAAATATGTCAACTATAAATTCAACTTCTCGATCCAGTATTATACTAGGAAACTCATCAATAAAAACATCAAGATACTTATTTACAACTAGCACATCATTAAACATAACAATTCCATTATTTTCAACAATATGTGCTTGATAATATTGATTTTCATATTTTACTTTTTTCCCACCATCCTGATATTTTATCAAAAGTAAGGCTTCATTATTGTATACATATTAAAATTCATTATGACAAGAAACCAATTTAAATATGAATTAAATCTTACCATGATAAAAGGAAATCCAATCCATACCGAAAATAGCATCACACTATACTAGATAAAAAACAAAAACGTTCGCATGTATATTCTTTTCGAACACAAGTATAGGAAGGTTGTTAGAATTTCTTTTGGACTTAACATTTCCTCACGGTGTTTTTACCATATGTTCAGGATTCATATCTTGAGATGGGACTCCCAATTATGTTTTAATTTTCTCATAAATGTATGAATTTATAGACCTTAATCAAACAATACATTGACATAATCTGAATAAAAAAATAGTCTACCCGATTCTACTTCATTCAATGGACCTACCTCTACTGAATTAGTTACAAAGGATATCACAAACCATTTCTACTTGTAGTTTGGATACTTTCCTTCATTTGAATTATTCATTGGACAATAATTTTTTAAATAACCCATTTCATTACACTTGAAACGTTTTAATGAATAGAAATTATATTTTGTCTTACTATTTCCATGGAATTATTTAGTGCAATTACAATCCTTATGTCCCATTTTACCACATCAAAATCACTTAACAAAATTCAAAATGAACTCCCCATTGCGCTTTTTACCACAATTTTCACAAACTATAAACTTATGATTCATACCATCATAATTTATTGGAGAGTTCTTCCCTTTCGTCTTCCACCTCGATCTATTATTCTATTGTTTTTTAAAGAACAATTGATCATCAGCAGACTCCATTTCCACATTCTCTTCAAATCAAAAAATATTTTCATAACATTTGAACTCACGAGTATCTAAATAACATCATTAATTTGGATTTAATCTTTTTTAAACATGAGTGATTTTACTATAATTATACCATATAATAATTAGTGCATACCATGCCTGTTGAGTGAATTTTTCTTCATAAGAAACCAATAAGTCATCATATTTCCTCAATTCCATGAATTGGTTTTCTATCAGAAGTCGAACTTCCATAGGAAAATATTTCTCAAGAAACATACCTTTTAATTAATCCCAATAACGAGCATCAATCTCCTCACTATCCCTAATATGTATAACCATTCACCACCACTGATCGACATTAGTTTCAAAAAAATAAATAGAAACACTAAACTTTTGATTTTCTGAACACCCCAGGACATCAAAACTCATTTCTAGTTATTTAATACACCATTCATCTAGCACATGGTTATATGATCCTCTGAGTGATTGGGGGTGTTGCCTCATGAAAGTATCCACTATAGAAATGTTCATCTGGGGTTGATCTGGTTGATCTCAAGTATGGATACCACCACCATTTCTATCCTCAGTCAATTGTGACATCACTGAAACAAATTGATTAGTTCCGATTCTGACCATCCTAGGTTTCTAATTTTAATGGTTTTTTCCAATTGATGTTGTCCAATCATATTTCCATTTCTCCTCTGTAGAAAAACATTCTAAACATAGAAATATTTTAGGTGATGAAACATGGTAATATTTAAGTGCAATATCATTTCAATCATACCATAAATTAATTTAGGGATATTAATTTAACAATATCTTAACTCCTAATGTTTTATAAACCAACCTCTAATACCAGCTATAAGTCCCCATCCATAAATATAACATAATCTTGAATTAAGTAAATAATTCGCATTGAGGATCTTTTTGGGTTTTGAGTTTTAGAGAATTAGTCACTAAATATTACATTACATCACATATATTACAAATTAGACACTTATACTCAGTATCCATTTTATTCAAAAATTGAAAACTCTTAAATGAAAACAATAATTCCTTTCTAGATATAAATCTTCCTAAATTATTCTTTTCGCTTACCCTTCATTATACCTTGTAAAATACTTTTAAAAAATGTGGGATGAGCATAAAAAGATCAGTAAGGTTTATAAAATAAAAAATTAAAACATTATCCCATCAGTACATAAAAAACATAATGTATTTAACATGCCACATGAAATCATATGATTTATGAATAACACATTGTAATCAATAATCATAATTGTAACTTATGGAATCCAAAACATATTAGCAGTGTATCTTTCACATCCAAATATGGTGTTACATTTGGAATACCCATCACGGTATATTCCCTATATATCTTATGAGAAACATTAACCTTTACCTCCATCTCATTACCCATTTCATTGGAGAGATATCTCGGGCTCACCCGACCTAGGATTATCATATAACAACTAATATACTTAAATAATTCCTATGATCTATAACATAATCATAACCTAAGAACATGTATAAAGGAAAGATAACATTTTCACATTAAAATCATAATTTATCAGTTTAAGATATTGACATTATCAATCCATTATAAAATCCATTTTCAATACAAAAATATATGAAAAGAGTGTATGTTATTTTTTTCCTTTTAAAAACATTATGGCATTTTAAGGAAGCCAAATATCAAATAATGGTCGTGGTGGTGGAAAAGGCATTGTCATCGCGTACATTAAAAAGAAACATTCCCTTCTTAATTTATTAAAACCCTTACATGAAATAATATTCCCTTCTAATGAAATTAAAATTCAATATTCTTTATGAATCGTATAAATTGAATTCATGTATAAATCAATGCATACCTCAATGAATGGAAATTGAGACAAAGTCCCTTACCTTGAGTCTGACCCTTCACATATATTACTTGTTCTTCCAAAATAATAAACATAAGTTAATTTATAATTTCTTCAGAACCATTTTTATGATTATTATTTATTTTATATCACTTATTGACTTGTTATAAACCTTATATAATTGTTGATGTTAATATAAGTTTTCTTGCTGATATAAGTTATTTGAGTCAGAAATGAACGTGTTATAATTACAAATTGTCCATGTGGTCAAAATTATATTATCACAAAAATTGTATTCATGATTTAAATAACATAACTATCCATTATATATGTATTTATAATTGTCCATAACAATAGTATATAAAAAATTAAAAGCACCATTCATGGATACGGTAAGCCGTATATACACATGAACACTACTTTCATTTCATTTTCATATTTAATGTAATGAAAAAATAAGGATACATAGGTATATTATAATTACAATATAATATAATACTTTATATATGATACATATGTTCATTAATTCCATAGTTTATACATTTTATGTATTTCATGAACATGTCATATCACTTCTAGGGGGCGGTAGTCTGCACTTCCACAAATGAAATTTTCATATTTACTCTTTATGGAAACCATTAAGAAATAATATAAATAAAAAATACAGAAACATAGAGACAATATAAATAATATATATATATATCATATAAATTAATTTCCATAATAATACCCCCCATGAGTGGTGGTGGGAGATAATTGAATAATCATTGTTTTGTGAGGCAGTAGTTTGTCGCCCAAAAAAATAGTCTATTCAAAATCTCCTAGATGAAGGTGTGTGTATGTTTAGTTTTAATATTTCTCATAAAAACAACCAATTATATTTGGGATACTGATTTTTTATTTAGTCAATGAAAAAAATAGAATTGGGAATGTAAAAGAAGAATAATGGAAATGAATTTTATGGAAGACACTACCTCTTAAAATGAGTAACTCTCTTTGATTTGATCCAAAAGGATTTGTTGAATTTCCCACTTCCTTGGGGAAATATTCTAGGAGGAATATGGGGATGTTGGGAGCTTCTTTTAGTAGTTTTTGGGCGAGCAAAGTGGTCTGAGAGTTGTATGTAAGGGTCAGAGGAGATGGCCTTTTACAAGGGGAAGAAGGGGTTCCTTAGGAAAATTTGAAGTATTATTTTATTAACAAATGATTTTCAGATTCCAAAGGTCCATAACTCATTAAATTAAATGATAAGATTTATATTTTTATAAATCCACTCAACCTATATGTTTTAGAAAAACATTGGTTTCATATTTAATATATCATTTAGCTTTAACCCTTAGTTAACTAATTTAACTCTTACAATTTCTTCTTGTATATTCATACTTTATGTTTAATATATTTACCATAAAATTCCAATCGAACAACAAGTGGTTAATTAATTCCATTAAAAACCTTATCAATTCATTTAGAAAAATATTATATATTTAGGATTATTATGTCATTTAATAAATTAATATTTTTTTAAACTCATTTATGTCAACTTATATACTTTTCATATCATGTATTTTTAAAAATCCATAACAAGTTTATTATTTCAAAAAAATCATTATTGAGAATATATAAAGTCATACTAATTCCAAAAATTAGTGGATGATATAAAAAGTGTCAAAATAAATTTATTTTAATTTTTATAATCTCATTTATTTATAACATTCATTAATAATGTAAACACTGTATCATCATTGTGTCATAAATATATTAATTTATTTATTTATAAAAACTATAAATAACAAACCATGATCTAAGAAATATCATTAGCTTACGAATGTCTATTTATAGTTGAAAATTTTACTTATATAACCCCATATAAATTTTTTTTACTAAACAATATATGTTTAGGTTACATTTTCATTATCGTTAAATTAAAAGTTATTAAATGTCATTTTAACCCTCAAGAAGAACCATGGGGTCCTAAAATCATCCCACTAATTCCCATGGTTTTATATGTATAATCCAATATTATTAGGACACGTGATATGGTAGTTTTGTATTATTATAATTCTATTATTTAACCTTATTTACCAAATTCACTCTTTAACAATGGTAAATAAAATATTTACTGAAGTTACAATTCATAGTTTCTAAAAATAAAAGGTAACTATTAACACAATTTTGTCCTCATAATTACAAATATTGAATTCATTTTTTCAAATTAAAACACAGATGTTTCAGAAATTAATTTAAAATTAATTCCCATTGTTAAAACCAAAAAATGCGTTTTTAAGAAATATTAACTACAAAAGGATTGACAAGAGTTTATTTTCAATTTGGAAGTGAAATTACTTCCATTGAACAAAATTGAATTAAATGATAACACTATAATCCAATTAAACTTTCTATCCAATAATAAATATAATCTAACCATATAAATATATCATATGAAATGATAGTTTTGACTTAAAATGCAGTATTTTCACTATTCATTGAAAAATAAACATTATCGGAAAAATACCAAAAAATTTACCTTAGGTAAAATTTAATATCCCTCTTATTAATATGCAGTTTATTTTGTCAAATTGAACATATAAAAGTGAAAAATATTAAATTGAAAAATAGTTCTCCAACAAAAGGCGGTAAAAATACCTTTTAAAATTATTAGTGTATTTATGCTTGAAGTTGGATTCTTTCTCATTTTATGCCTCTAAATTTTATTGTATAATCTTAAAAACATTTTAAAAAACATGTTTAATCATTATGTTGTTAGTTGTTTTCATTCCCATCAATACAACATCTAGTCTTTAACTACCATTTAAAGTAACAATATTATTATATTACTTTTTGGTACGACTTATCTTTCTGTTTAACATGAGATATTGGACAAAATCATTGTTGTGTGTCGGGTATGGCATCATACATAGCATCCCCTTTAATTTAAATTTTTTATCTTATTCAAAAATATTAATAAATATGAAAATTTCATATTCTTTATTTACCTAGGATGTTACAAAAATACTATAAATGGATTAATGATATACAACTGGATCCTAGGGCTCATAAATTCTACCTAAAGATGATTTTCGTCAAAACTAACTCATAAAATAAAATTATTTCAAGTATTAGTGTAATTTTATGATATTTATAATATTATTTTCACCCTTAATTACCATATTTATCTTTAATTGTTTTTATAATAACTACTAATATAAACAATTCCTCTTATGTCCAAAAAATTATCCTAATTACTAAATTTTTACACTATTTTTTTTAGTATTTAATCCATTTTTCGAAATTCAAATCATTTAATTGCTGAAAATTAATTTAAAATTTATCCTGTTTATGTATGAGAAAACGTTTTTTTTTTAAGGGAAATAATTCAAAATAATGAAATATTTTTATATCGAAAATAATGTTAATTTAATTTTAATTAAATAAATTAGATTGAATGATAAAACTATGATCATATTATAATTTAAAACCAATTAGAAATATAATTTTACATTGTAAAATATTTATTCAGAAATATTTTTTTAGTTAAAATGAAATATATTTTCACCATTCATCATCACCTGTAGCTTATTAGAAAAATATAAAAAATTAGTCGAAATAAAATTTTGTTAATACACATTAAAATTATAAGTATATTTTTAGAATATAATATTTAAATTATTAATTTTGTTTTAAAACATGATCACTATAAAAATTAGGCAAAACTACCTTTTTAGAAAAATATATCTTTTATACGTAAAATTATATTTTTTATTATATTATGACTATAAAATATATAGGATGATTATAAAGACATTTTAATATATATATATATATATAATTTATATTTTGATTAGTATTATTCATTCCTTCTTATTTAATAGTGTGATTATAATAATATTTTTAATAATAATATTAATAGTATGTAGTTGTTTGTTTACGATCGGTCTTATGTGTAATGTTGACCTTGTTCAGTTTCCCATTTTTTACATAAAAGAGATTTTGGAATAAAAATTTAATTTTATGGTCAAGTCTTATGTGTAATATAAGCTATAAAATATATTAAATTTAAAAATATAAAAACCAATAAATAGTGGGGTTTTATATTTTATATCATATAATAACTAACCTAACATATTCATACCTTCCTTATATTTATACTAAATATAATTTTCATCTCCTAAGATGAATATTTCTTGGCTTAAGGTGTATGTCAAATGAGATATCTCGATGAAGTGGTTAAAATGTTAATCGGGAGATTTTAGTTTTATTTCTTCTTAAAAATTCAATAAATATATTTTATCCATCTTAAAATAATTATACATGTGTTATAAGTATATTTTTATGTTATTATGATTATTTTATATCCATTTTACACATATTTTATATCCAATGTAGAACGAGAACAAAACTCGTACATTTGTACGACCTACCATCTCCATATAGTGTTTTTATACATTTTTTTAAAACATTACATGGATGGTAATACAGATAGAAATATTGAATATAAATTATATTTATTACATTGTTGGGATTAAATAAATATAATATATGATTTATCATATTACCCTTCTAGCCATTAAAAAGGTTATTATAGCTTGTGTGTACATGTGGAATACCACCTCCACTAATTGATGTGATTGATTATGCATGTTTTTAAATCATAAATGATTAAATATATATATATATATATCATATGTTATATTTATATCTTTTTTCATCATTTACAATATGATGGAATTTGGATAAATATGTAAATATCCAATCTAATGTACTGAAACCTACATGAAAATTGGAATATTTTACACTAAAAAACAATGATATTAATAATTATTAACTATAAAATGAGTGTGGAAATGGTATAAGTTTATAATATATAATATTATGTATATAGATATAAGGTTCTATTAGTAAATTTAAATTCATTATAAAGGAGGTTAAAAAATATAGTGAATAAAGTCAGACATATTTTAACGGTTTAATACAAAATATGATCATTATTCATGATTGTTTATGTTTATGGGATCATTAAGAATATTATATGATTATTCTATCATAAAACACATATATATTATTCTATTTTTGGTTTTAATAAATTAATAGTTTTCCATTAATTTTCCTCTATATAAGAATATAAAAGTTTAAAAAAAATTATTTTTAAATATATCTGAATTTCATTTACAATTCAGTCAAGAATATTTTTCTCCAATGTATATACTCTATAAAATCTTCCCGTGAATATTTTTTCAATTATCCAATAATTTATTAATTTAAATTTTCCCGTATTTAAATTTTTATAATTATTTTCAAAATATTAATTTTTTTTATTTTTAGAAGGTGTATCTTTTGAACAAATATGAGAACAATATATTAGTTTTAGGATACAAAAAAATACATATTTTCCAACCATAGAGATTAATATTTAATTATAGGAATACATTAAAATTATTTATGATTATTTATACATACAAAATTTTCAAAAATATATTGTAAATTCTTATATTTTAAATTATTTTTTTCAAAATGAAAATATTATTTTCCCCAATAAATGTTCTAGTGATTTAGTTTCCATTGTTGAATCTTATATTTTACAGATGATATACTATAATGATACCATCAATCATATTTATCTAGATGGATTATGATCAGTTTGAATTGGAAAACTATTGAAAATTTTTATTCTAGTTCTTTAGGTATATATATTAATTGATTATTAAGTCATCTTGAGTAATATATATTCCCTATTAATATGATAAACAAATTAGAATAATTAAGTGTTGTCTAGGTCATGGAATTACATAAAACCATAATGATTCTTTTTGACTCATGAGATAAAATAGTTTGAGTATTTTCTATATTCCTTTCAAATGTATATAATATGTCTTGGAATGTGGAATCAATGGCATGTTTATGTTGTCTTACATTATACATTCCATATGATTGAAATCAGTTACAGATATTCATGTGATTATTCAAATTTTTATCTTATCTATGGATAATTTTCAAACTAATGTTATTATTTATATTTATTTATTTGATCATCATTTATTCCATCAATATTATTCACACCAAATTTGATTTATGATACCATCAATTGTATAAGTTTCCTTATTAAAAATAAAAGCTCACTCATTTTTTTTGTTTCCTACACTAAAGATTCAATGAAGTATAATATGATTTATATTGAAGTATATGATAGAGTTAACAATAGTCTTATCTATGAAAAAATAGTGCTGTATTTTATGTTTTCAAATTTTACATGTGATACAAGCATGTATCTAATTTTCCAAGACCAATAAATTATTTTATCCCTTTAGATATGATCACTTTTTACCAGTTCCAATGTAATAATGTAACCACTAGATCTAAGAAACTAGGGTATATGTGTTATAGTTGGTATCAATGGATCTTTATAATGACCCTTGGGATGTAAGTTTAGAAAAACCAATATCATATATCATAATCATATGATAGAATCTACAGATAATTTTATGTATAAGATAATATCATAAAATGTTTGAAATGTATATATATTACGGCTTTCTTAGAAAACATTTACATTTTTTGATAAAAGAAATTTTAATTGGATATGAGATAGCTATACCTAGTGGTAACTACTCATACAATGGTGGATTTGGAATTAACATTATATTAATCATTACAATATTAGATATCCTAAGACAAGATTCCTAGAGAAACACTCTCATGGTGTATTCATTGTTTTATTCAAATTCTATTTTCAAAATATTCTGAAGTATTTGAAAATATTTTTTATGACATTAAGAATTCCCCAATTATTTTAATCTTATGGTTCTAAGACTATCAATGATAAAATTATCAATTTATATTTATTATTTTACCATTTTTAGAATTATACATATGGTTTTATAATGTAGTGATATAATCTATTGTATAACAATTTTTAGAAAAAGAACATAATAGAAGGAATTGAAACTATATCAATGCACCTAATCTATGTATGTATTTAAATATTATAAAAAATGAAACTGGAGATAGAGATGGATCTAGAACAGAAAAAATTATAACTATATTTATGCTTCTTACTCAGGTTATGACCAATAATATTTTGGGAATAAAGTAGTGTATTGATCCAAAATTTGGTGTAATATTTTTAATCTCTTCATGATCTAATAGACTCCATCATTAACTATAAAAAAAATCTAACAGTAGGTGATAAATGGATAATCTCTTTAGAAGCAATATTACTTCTTTGAGATTTAATAAAATAGTAAACATTTTCATGTTATGTAATCATCTCATGTTGAATTTGGATATATTTTTTCATTTATTCAAAGGACTAAGAATGTGGATGTATTATAGAGTATGGAATTGTTTTTTTTAAGATAATTTTCCTTAAAAAATATTTTACTTGTGGTAAATAAATTGATATGGAGATGCAATTGTTTATTTTAATATGAAATAAAGAAGAAAAAGTTCCTGTTTATAAATCAATAATTAATATGATAGAGATGAATATTTTAAATTATGTACATAATAAAATGAGTAATATTGGACATTTGTTTAATGAGATAAAACTAATCATTCAGAAGGTATCTATGTCCAAAAAATTCTCATCCTATAAATATATAAAATCATTTTTTTCAAGATATAGAAATAATTTTCCAATAATTATGACATCAAATGAATGAAGGTCAAGAGGAGGGTGGATGAGTTACTCAGGAATTAAAAAATATTTAATTGTGATAAGACAAGGTGTAATATCAACATGTGAAACCTGGGGAAGGAAACACTCCAGGACATTCATGAAGGGAAAATGAGTTTCTTCATGTTTATAGAAGAATCCCATCGTAATCAAAAATATAATGTTATCGGAGAATCCATCAATGTACAATGCTTTAATTGGAAGCATAGGGGGACTATGGAAACCAATACCGACTATCATTTTAGGAATATACTATAGAAGAGGCCAAGTGGAGAAGGCTAGGCTTATAAAATATTTACTACTAATGTATATATTCCTAGTATTGTGGGGGAAGGTAATTTAATTATAATTTCTATGTTAGATAATAATTTATTCAATTTTAGATCCTCAAACACATTTATATCTTCCATTATTTATATGAAAATTAGATATTTCACAATGAACCTAACAATTATGTTTTCAATCAAAATACCTTTAATAAATATTTTTGCAAAAATTATAAATCATTCAATACCCATTTGGATTCGTGGAGGTAACTTATTAAAAAAATAGAAAATTATACCATTTGTATACTTTGATATAATCCCTCGAATACAATGTATTTCAATGTATAATAAAAAAATGTATTTCCAAGAGAATTATATCATTATATTTTATGCTGATGTAGAATTCCTTATATTTAGCATTCAGACTTCAACATCTAAATCATGGAAAGATACACCACCAGTAGCTCTCCTTAATGAAATACTAAGGGAATCAGAGAAACCATAACCAATGGATGTGAAATGTAACCCTATAAATGAATATTGAATTATTATGAAATAGTAAATTGATTTTAGTACTAAATAAATACTTGAAGATACATTAGAATGAAAAGTTTACTTTTCTATTAAAATCATCTCTTACATGAAACATATATATAAGAATCAATAATGAATATATGTAAGATTGCGGTTCTTCGCCAAAGTATGGATCATTGAAGATTTCAGTCAAAATCATTACTTTGGACCTAATATGGATGCATAATGAGTTTTCAAAGGACTAAAGGGTGTTTCAGGCATGTTCGGATCCCAAAACCCATATTTTTTTGGGAAACCATCAATATCGCACTATTAGCACATGGTTTCCACATAGTTTTCCTGACCGTGCGAATGGTAAATATTCTGAAAGAACCACTATGCACAGTTTGGTAATTTTTTGGCATTCTAAACGTGTAATGTGTCATTATTCCTGGGTATTTGTGCATGGTTTAAACATAGTTTTTCAAAATGTGTGAAAAACCCATGATAAATCCATTTTCTAGGAAATTTTACAAAATTTACCCTAATGATCAAATTATATCCTTCCATCGTACTTAATTTGAGATTTTATTCTTCATGTTTGACGTGAAATGGTATGTACTCGAGTATATTTAATCATTTCCTATTCTCTCTTGTTCTTGACCTAGTTATCGGGGTATGAGAATATTTCTCCTTTTATAATATTGACTCTGATCCAAGACAAATCAAGATTCAATATTGTAGGATGAGATTAGTACAAGACTAATGTGGTTATTCTATGACTCAACCATCTAGATCATTGATTTTGGATATGTCATATGGGTCCCACTGATTTAATCATGTCCATTTAATAGAATTTATATTCCATGGTTATAATCATTAGAACTGTATAGATAGTCTCTTTAAATCTATGTGATTAATTAATTGTGTTTACTCCCATAAATACATTCATCTAATGAATGATTTTATTCTATAAATGTTTTTCAATTTTTTCATATGTTTGAGACACCATTATAGTGAGCCTTGGATTTACCATTCTATGGGTAAGATTTTCTATATTAAATGACATGATTTATAATGAGAAATTCATAATAGAAATTACCATGTATTCAGACCACTTGACCAGTTTAAGGTAAGTGGTTCAATATGAAAATAAAATGTGAAATGTGAATTGGAATGTATAATAAGGATATGATTTGACTAAATTAAAATTAAATAAATAGAAGGGTACATATCTGTAGTACCCCATGCCACATCAATGTAAGGTAGCAGAATGAACCTTAAATATAGAATATTCTTTAAATTGATTAATTGAATGGTTGAATTATACATGGCCATGTAACACTAATAAAAGGAAATGCTTGAAACAAATGAACTTATTGATTAATTTTTACTTGATTAAAAGGATTCATGCTACCTGACTATATCACAGTAATGAAAGGCAAGGCTTGACCCAAATGAAATATTATATCTCTTCAAAACAAAATTGAAATATCTTGACACACACTCACCGTGGATTCCGATTAGGGAATTCTAAAAGCCCTTGGGAACGTAATTCTGATTCAAGAACATAACCTGATTTGGTTTATACTCACCTATATATTGATCGCTGTCTTTTCTTGGATACACAGAATGACACTATTGGATCCCTCTATATTATTATAGCATGCCTCATATACACTCCTTGGATCTGGCATTGACTATTCGGTTCCATGGTTACTATCCATGGAGCCATGTCTCTGTATATCATCATATTGACTTAGATGATGAACAGGGATTCGGTAGTCACCTTATCCTATAATGACTTGTAATATGTCCCTTGGATTACACTCATTTTCTTAGATTGGGCACACTTACTATTGAGTTGTGACCCCTGAGGTAACAGCCCAAGATTTTATAAAAAAAAAAATTCTTTTTAATTTTATTAAAGTCTTGTGTTGTACGCTACACCAAAAGGAGCTTGCACAACACGCATCCTTGACTTGCCTTGCATTACACGCAATCGCGACCTTCCTCTATAGCGTGTGTAATACGCAATACCGAGTTTCACTAAACAACGATATGCTATTAAAATATTATTAAAACTAGCCGGTATGAATAGTAATAACCACTTTTTAAAATTCTATAAATCTTATTTTTCAAAATGAACATCATTTTTGGATTCGGAGTATCGAATTTAGCCTAAGGTGAAATTTTGGTACATTTTGGATAACTTTCATATTCTGATGAATAGTGAAAATTACTAAATTATAATTAAAAAACAATTTTTTTTAATCGAAATAATTAATAGTGATAAATTATTAATTGGAGTAGATTTAAAGTATATTTAGAATATATTTTTACAATTTAATACAATGTTGGTCATTGGATGTAATTGCACATTTAAACCAGACATAAACAAGTGTCAATCTTTTGATAGATATTGTTTCTTAAAAACACGCTATTTGTTTTAACAGCGGGATTTAATTATAAAATTAATTAATGCAACTTCTATGTTATGAATTTGGTAAAATAGACTTCATTTTTGAATTCGGAATATGAAATATAGCTTAGGATGAAATTTTGGCATTGTTCTGAAAAACATAAATTTTTTATGAATAGTGAAACTACTAAGTGGTAGTTAAAAAAAATTAATTTCTTCATAAATCTTAATTTTACCGCTTCTGTGAATGGAATTTCAAAACTCCGAGAGACACGGTTGATGTCAGTAAGTAAAATGTGGTTCAATGAGATGAAAATAATTTTTGGTGAATAGTAACTTTTTACTTTTTTTTACCACGGTTAATAGTAAATAGGGTAACTAAGGGTAAATATGATATTACTATTACCCTAACACATGTCCTAATTCTATTGGATAAGTGTAATTCGACCCAAAACAACCTTATGAAAATAATTTGACCATTTAGGTCCACTTGGATTAGATTATGACATTTAATATTATATTATTTAATGAATAGTTAAAATAGTTAAAATCAAAGTTTAATAAATAAAACATTTTTAATATGGGGTTATACATAAGATAAATTCGACTATAAATATTCATTAGAAAGATAAAAAGATTTCCTACATAATTATATTTTATTTATAATTTTTAGACTTTAAATAAATTAATTTATTTATGACACAACGATGATGCAGTAATTACCCTTTTAAGGAAATATTAACATATTTGATGTTATAAATGCTCAAATGAATGTAATTTGAGACTTTTTATGAATTCCACTAATTTTCTAGGTTACTATGATATATTAATGTTGATTTAATCAACTTGGTTCGAACATATAATTCTGTTATGACTTTCATAAAAATCATATATCAAATAGTATCAAAATTGACACAAAATAGTTTTTAAATCAAATATTATATTATTAATTGTTATTTTATTCCTAAAAATCTAAGGTTCGGCCAAATGACTTAGATAAGGATATATTTATTAATAATATACAATTTGGGGTTATTTTGGCATTTTATAGTAAGTGTATTAACCATATAGTGAAAGAAAACAAAAAGACACGGTAAACGTTAAATTATTTAACTTAGAGTTAAATCTAATTGATAAGGTTAAAATAATACCCTAAACTTGTCTAAATCCTATTGGTTGATAGGCTTTCGACCCATCCCCACATTAGCTTAGAAATAAGACCCTTTGGAACCATTATAAACCGATTTTGACTTTAATATAAAATAATATTTTGAGATATTCCTAAGGTGCCCCTCTCCTCCCTTATAAAAGGAAACCTCCTCCCCCTCCTCCTCACACCAATTTGAGCACTCAAGCTCGGCCAACCCCTGCCAAAATCTCTTCTCCACTTCCCTAGAAACATCCTAGAGGTTCTGGTCTTCCTCAAAGACCAATTTTAGTTCCCTAAGAGGAGGTCTCCAAAAGGCGCTTCAAAGAAGAGGTAATTACCGTTACCAATTCTTTCATCTTTATTTCTTCTTCCACTTCTTCTTATTAGGTTGTTTCATTATGAAGTAATAACATAAGTATCACTCATATACTGATATGTTATTATAAGTATGTAACAACCCTAATTCACCTTCTATCCATCCTATGGAAAAATGAAATCACCGCGCATGCGTACGTACGGAATACCGTCTCCACGTCGTGGTGTAATCTATTTTCCACTAACACCTTACATGGATGGGTATAATGGTGTAAAGAATAACTATACATAGTTATTACAACATCATATTGATTCTGATATATTGTATAATTTACTCCAATTCAATTCAATAGAAATGATATCCTCGCTCGTGCGTACGTACGGACTACCGTCTCCACGACGCGATGAGATTCATTCTCCATGTTAACCATTTAAGAATGATTATAAAGTATATATAAGAAATAATAATGAAATATATTACATTATAAAGCTACTGGATTTATGTATATATATACATATGTATGTCATCTACTTACTTCCATTTCAAGACAATAAGGAAAGGAAAACAACGTTCATGCGTACGTACGGACTACCGTCTCCATGAACGGTGTTTTTCATTTTATTTATCTACCTATTATATATATATATACTGAATATATATGATATATAAATCATATTTTATATTCTGGAAGTAAGTAAATCATGATATAAGTAATAATGATGTCAAGAACAACAAGTCAAAACACCTACGATAAATGAAACGATTTTACCCAAAACGCTTCTTTAACATGGAATTTACAAAAGAACGGGTAATATAATGCCATAAGTGAACCATATATGATATCATAACAATGAATATGATTCTGTAATAAGTCAATAACATGATTTATATCATTATACAGGAGGTTCAGACACTTACAAAGCAAGTCGGACCTAAGGTAAGGGAAATATCACAATCTCATTTTTATCCGAGATTGTTTATTCGTAAGTATTTACTGGGGTGTATTTTATCATCCACATCCATGTTCCCTCAATATGTAATATTGTTTCCATCAACTTAAAATAGTTTAAATCCAATTTTACCCTTCGGTGAGTTTTTAGTAAAGAATATGAAAGGAATGTTTTATCGTTTTTTTCGTACGAGGTACTTTTTGACTTTTCCGACAAAAGTACGAAGAATGTTTTTTTTTAACTTATACGACATGAATGGATTTTTAAAACATTACTTCAAAGAAGCTTCCTTTACAAGTTTTCAAGTTTATTTTTAATCAAAATCTTTTATTTTAAAGTTTTATGACATGTTATGAAAGGAAAAATGTTTTTGAAGAAGAAAGGATATTTTCCTCAAGAATGGAGTTCAAGTGTTTTATCAAAATTATTTTCCATCTAAGATAATAAAGGGTTATATTTTTATCCCTATTATTACATTGATTTGATCATTTTGTGATGAAATTATTTTTATGAATTCCTTTATCATATATTAGTTTATTTATGATGTCATGATGTTTCAAGAATCCCATTTTTGTTACATGGGTTATGCAATGATGTATGATTTATGATTTTGTGGCACACATAAGAAAGGATTCATTAAGAGATGGGTGGGACCTATATCTCCCTCCAATGCATTGGGTAAAGATTTTATATCTCATGAGATAGACATGGCTGGAATGGTATGTTATACCGGTTCAGTGAAACAGGACTGAAACGAGGATTACTCGATTCAGAAAGGGACTTTGTCCACTAAGATAGTCTTGGCAATGAGTCTTGACTAACAAGAAATGATTCTCTATGATTATGTGTGTATGACACAAAGTTTCATGTTTTAAGTTATGATTATTGGGATTACATTTCACTTCTATGATATATCCCATGTTATGATATTATGAGCTCTTTTGCAGGTTAAGATTTCCAAAAGCTATGTATATGATGTGATTGATTTTTCTTTTGTTTACCCTTACTGAGCATTTGAGCTCACCCTTTTATGTTTTCTTCTCCCCAGGATATAAAGAAAGGTTTTAGGTAGAAAAAAGGGATGACCTTTATGGGAGATGTTGAAGAACTTTCACCACGATTAGAAGATTACGTTCCGAGTTTCCAAAGACAGTAAACTATTACGATCCTTTAGTGTGTGTTTTTGTTATGTACTAAGTATTCCGCAAATGTAATGTAATGTCCATGTACGTCAAGCTTCGGGTCTCTACACCTGAGGTCTACATTTCATTGATTATTACCTTGGAAATTCATTATTAAATAACATTACAAAATTCCTTGACATAAAATGAAACATTCACCATGATTAGAATGTGTCTCATTTATAAATATGTAATAATAAACAAATGGACTAGTTACGTTTAGAGACCAGCAAAGGTCCGAAGCAGGTACTTGGGTATTTAGTTCCATTGTACTACTTTACTTCATATAAAAATTTCTGCACACTATTACATTTCCACTACAAGGGTCAGTTGTTATAGAGACCATTGGTGGTGGCCAACTGAGATTTATCGAACACCCTCTCCGAAAAACTTTTGCAACCGAGAGTAGATTATGTGTTTTTACAGGTTGAAAAAGGGAAGCATGCGTCTTCAAACACTTGATTGTTTGGTGTTTAGTATGGATCCTGATAGAAGATGACTGAGTTAGAGCTCGAGATTCCTTGGTTATCTATTGGGTTCCTTTTATTTTATGTGAAACATGTTATGCTTTTTATCTTGTATCCATGTATTCCAGTTTTCCTGTGACATGACACATCATTAGTTGTTGAATGTTATTCCAATTGTTTCATTTATTATTATTGTGGTCTCTATTTTATTTTGTTCCATATATTTATATATATTACTTCTGTTATTTAACCCTATGTTTATATTCACCTTCTATGCTACACATTGTTAATTATGTAATATCATCCCCATATAAAAAACATTGTAACTCTTCATTAGTCAGAAGCCTTGGGCGTTTGGGAGATGCGGTTGAGACCATATAGCCCACCGGGCTTGGGGCACCCATTAACTGGCATTCGGGTCTAGAAATTCATAATGTGGTATCAGGGAGTTTTCATCTTACTTTAATATTTTTGGAGAATATATTAGAGACTAGGAATTCTTGGGACATGTTCATAAGCCATTATTGGATGTTTAAAATCCATATTTTTGTTAAAAAAACATGTTACCTAAACGTAATTTTTTTTTCTTTTTCCTATTACTGTTGTTATTATTTCACCATTGGGTGACACACATGTAGTGTGGTGTGTTTTATTGTTACTCTGTTTGAGAATTTTCTTTATTCCTTGGCCCAATGATATGAGGGAATGGATCATTATTACATGTATAATTATTGGAACCTATAAATCTCAGGTAATGTATATTTCAATTCCATATTGGTGAATTTCACTCCTATTAATTTATTGATATGCCTTTGATTATTGAGTGATGTTGTGATAGATAGATTATACCTTTATTAATCTTGGATGTGATTGATTGATTTCCTATCTCAATTCACGAGGATTATGGTCCCTCATGGTCTGAGATAAATAATTTACCAAGTTTGAGCCAATAAGCTATAAATAAATGGGTTTTGTTTCTAGTGATAAAGAGAATGGGAACTCATTCACTGAAAATGACTATCCATTATAATTTCAATCATGAAATCTTGAACTAATTGGTTTCACGTCATTCTCCCTCTTTTTTATGTTTTTGAAATGAAAAGGGGGGAACCTGGAAATTAAATAAAAAGGAAATTAAACTTATACTTGAGAACTCACTTATACCTAGCCATCTTAGTGGGTAGTTGGGGTAGTATGCCTTGGGTAGTGATTTTTCCTCTGTTCTGCTACTTCTAGTGATTTTATATTTCTTCTTAATCATGTATTGAGGTGTGTTCTTACCTATTGTAGATCAATTCCACCACAATGTTCTCGTATCTACTACCAAGATGGTCGCAAAGAAAATGCTCCAGAAATGGTGGGACTAGATCCGCCACATTTACATCAAAAATTACCCCTTTAGGACCTACCTAATGTACCGTATTTTCATATAAACACCCAAGTTCATGATAGTTTCAAATGCTTGATGCATTACATGCTTGGTTCTCCACATCTTGCACCAAAAATGGCTGATCTAACTCACGAGTTATAGCAGTAACATCCACCTACATTACCAGGGGATGGCAGTCCCCAAGTTATTGAGTCATGGCTAGAGGCCATCCTATCAATCATTGAGAATCTAGAAATGCGTCCAAAGATTAGATTCATGATTTCTAAAAATATGATTTGTGACCTGGCCAATTATTGGTGGATGTGATTTCCCAGGCCGATCGGCCTCAGGGCATGTTATGGGTTGATTTATACACTTCCTTCTACGATTAGGTCATTATTCTAATGTTGAGATATTTCAGATCTAGAGTGTTCATGCATCTCAAGCAATGTTTTATTTCAATTATGGAGTATTGAACATGTTTCATAGAGTGGTAGTACATTTCACCAATTCTAGTTAGGGATGATATTTCGAATTCTATCCACATTGAGGATGGTCTCAAGTAAACTATTCGTACATAGATGAATGTTTGTCTCCTTCCTACCATCTCTAAGATATTCAATTAGGATCTTGTCACAAATAAAACTTAAGGGATGTCAATAGGGTCGATCATAGAGGATCAGTGAAGAGGTTGTCTAGTAGTTCTTCTAATGGAAGGAAAGGTTCCCTCAAGGTGTCTCGTTAGGGAAGTGAAAACTTGAGTGCAAATTTCAATAGCTCCATAGTGTGTCATCATTGTTCATTAAGGTAAATTCAAAGACACCAATTGATAGATACCCATTATATTGTCAGGCTTGTCACTATATGGGGAATATATAGCTTTTATGAAGAACTTTTCTACCAGCTTCGAGTGTAAAAGGATACCCACTAACACAACCTTCTAGAACGAGTTCTTTTACACCACATCAGGTGGGGATTTGGAATAGCACATGTAAGTCTATCCGAGAAGGAGGTCATGGACATGATATACAGTCCCCTAATCACTATCCTTGCCAACAGAGTAGTTATGATGCTGGTAGACCATATATATCACATGGATATCAATCAAGCTATTTGAATGCACTAAATCTGATACCTAAGGATTAGGATACAGACCATCTACTATACGATGTACAATTTATATTACATCTACTATAGTATTAGATTTATTTGATATAGGTACTTCAAAATATTTTATATATATATCTATCATGGAATTTCTCGTACATGAGATACAGTATCACTATGGTTTAATGACATTAAATATGTCGTTAAGAATTCGAATATAGGGTACATTCCAGTGTTGGGACAATCCCCTTGAGATATGAAGTTACACTTTATTATGGAACCTGTATGTTCTTGAAATGATGGTATTTTATGTCATACTTAGGATATACTTACTGGTTCATTTCCAGGATTTTTTAGATTTCTATTGTCATAGGGTATCTTTTACATCACCAGAGGGACGTAGTTATCTACATAAGGGTGGGTGGGATGTCCTGGCTAGTAGAGCTGGAAAAAAAGAATCATGGTATAGGTGGATTGACTTCCCAGATTGAGAATCTATTTATGTAGGACTAAGGTTTGTGACAAGATAATTTACATCTAGTAGTGTATCGTTTCAAGGGACTTTTTATGAAGATTTTTCATTATTACCTCCAGAAAGAGAGGTAGAGTTTACAATCCAGCTTGTACAAGGAAAAGCACTATTGTTCATTATTCCATACCAGATGACACCTATAGAGTTTCATGAGAACAATCTGTAGTAAATGTTTTTAGAAGCCAAAAGTTTCATACATCCCCATATATCCTCTTAGGGTTCGCCTATTCTTTTTTCCAAGATGTAAGATTAAACCTTATATCTATGAGTTCCTTATAGATAGTTCAACCAGATTACGATCAAGAACCGCTATCCACTACCTCAAATAGAGGATCTATTTAACAAACATTTACGAGAAAATGTATTCTCCACGATTGACCTATGATTAGGTTATCATCATGTATGATTCCATCCATCAGACATACCTAGTATAAATTTTTATAGGAGCTATGGCCTGTATGAGTATCTTGTTATGTGGTTAGTTCATATAAACATGTCTTTCGTTTTGATGCATTTGATGAATAGGTTGTTTCACACTTATTTTGATACTTTTTTCACAGTATTTATGGAAGAAATCATGGTTTTTTCTCTCACTCATAGTGACCATTCCAAATATCTTGAGATCATCTTGAGTACACTGAGAGAAAATTAGATTTATACCATGCTTTGTAAGTGCCACTTCTAGATTGAAAAAGTTCACTTCAGGGGTCATATTATTTTCGGAATTAGGAGTATAAATTTACCAAGGAAAGGATAGTGGTGTAGTTTCCTAGGAGCATCCCATGATTGTGTTTGATATAAAAAGTTTATTGCGAATGGTGGGATATTAAAGGTGTTTCATACAATACATTTCACTTCTTGTTTCACCTATTACTGGTCTTAAAAGGAAGGGTTTCAATATTATATTTCTAGAAGCATGTAATGAAGCATTTCAGTGGCTAAAAGGGAGGCATGTATCATCCACAATATTAACTCTTCAGGATCCAGGAATAGGTTATATTTTCTTCTATGATGCATCGGGGATCAGCCTAGAATTAGTGCTAATTTAGGAGGACAATGTTTTTTTTGTAAAGATCTTGTTAGTTGAGGCCACATGAGAAAAACAACCCAATAGACAACCTTGATCTAGTAGTTATTTTCCACTCCATACATTTCTAGAGACATTATTTTTAGGATGAGCTCCTTTTTATTTACCAAGACCATTAGATCCTAAAATATATCTTTTCACAGTGTGACCTGAACCTCAAATAGAATATATTGTTCGAATATCTATAATCTCGTGATTTTGATCTTCCCTACACATCGGGGAAGGGAAATGTGGTTGCATATGCACTACGTCGAAAAACTCAAGCACAATATGTACGGTAAGCCAGTGATGAATGGAATTTAATGGCACAATATTTTAGGCTTCATCTATAGTTTCATGAGAGTCACAAGTACTCTAAGCTCACATCCTTGACAGTTAACTCTTCCTTCCTTAAAAGGTGAATAGCATACAATTTTCAGATCATGATGGATTAGGAATCTGTGGGATTTTATCAAAAGATTACCCGACTCCAGATTACATTGTGGATAGAGATGATGTGATCTGTCTGTGTGGATTTATCTAAGTTTGTACATATATGTGAGAGGAGTTGATGCATGATCTATATTCTTCATAGGGGGAAGGTCATCCAAGAATCTAAAATACATATATCGAGACATGTGATGATAATATTGGTGGCCTAGGATGAAACATCAGATTGAAGGCTTTATCAAGTGGTGTTCCACCAATTGTTTGGTGAAGGAAGTGCACCAATGACCTACAGTCTTGTTATAGCTACTTCAATTCCCATAATGTAAATGGGAAGTCGTTTCTGTGGATTTTATAGTTGGATAACTGAAGTCGCTGGGGGGTAACAATGCTATTTGGGTAGTTATTGACCGACTAACGAAAAAAGATCTCTCTATTTCTATTTAAGAAACTTTCCCAACTGATGAGATGGGAAGACTATAAGTCTGTTAGATCATATGACTCCATGGGGTCTTTTTAAGGATCATTTCAGATAGGTATTCAGTTAGGAAAAATTCCCTCAAGGTAACATTGTAGAATATTTAGTTCGTTGTGTTTGTTGAAAAAAAATAATTTTAGGATGAATTTTTATGTTCCATAGATATATTTGAAAATCCATGTTGACAAAGAACCATGATAATAGAATGTACGATATAGAAGTGGTAAAAAATAATAGATATAAGGTGACATTGTTTTCCAGTGTTTTCCAAATTTTTGGGGTTAAAAATTTTGAGTTTGGTGATCATTGAGAAAACTAGATCATGTTTAAGATCTCATCAAAAAATGGAAAAGGCATGAATTTCTAAATTATGGACTTCATGAAGAGTATTTCCCGAAGACATGAAAATTATTGATGGTGAGCTCCATGATTACAATGCACTTTGTGAATGGAAGAGGTAAAGAGCATTGCAAGGGATAATTATGGTAGTTTCACAATGGAATTGAATGAACTCTCTATGATAATGGTGAGCTCAGAGATCCAAATATTTACATGTTGCTTCATGAAATAGAGAAAAGTTCAGCTGAAATTTTGGAGCTCTATGATTTGGGCTTATGTGGCTCTGATGTGGCATGGAAGGTTCTGGATTCGGTCGAAAACACCTATAAATAGGCCTCTACCCCCGAGAGAAGTGTAGAGAGACTCAAATGAATAATTACAATTCTTGAATCATGAAGTAGGTTCATAGAGGTAGTGTGCATAGTGAAAGGGAAGAGATTAAGTGTATCTAATCTATCTCCGAAAAATAGGTAATGTACCCAAAGGCTTGTTTGAGATTTTGATAAGAATTTCACTTCAGGAAGGCTTGAGATCTATGATTTAGTGTGCTTTGTGATGTAGCGTGCACTGTGAAGTAGTGTGTTCTATGATAGTGTTATCCTTGTGAAGGTGTGTACATTGCAAAGAGGTAGGAACTTCACAAATCCCTGTATGAAATTTGTAAAATAAGTAGCATCGTGACGCAGTGAGATTTATGAAAGTAGTTCAAGATGTATTTCCTAGTGTTCAGTGGAAAATGGGTATTCATTATTGAATGAACTTTGTATTTCAATATAGAATATAAATGTAGTGGAGGATGCATTCATTATTTATAATGAATAGAAATAAATCTCTATAAACGGTTATTGGATCCTAAGAAGATGTTGTGAGTGCTTTAGTTAAGAGAGTAGTGAGATTTAAATTATTATTGGTTATAAATGAGGAGGTATGATGAGTCCACTTCGAACATGTAAACAGTTGTGCGTTTATAGTGGGTTTAGTACATCGACACATCATTGGTGTATGCTCCTTGTATGTAGCTCTCTGAGGGTTAACCAAGTAAAATTCTAGTGTCCAATGCATGATTTATGTTTTGTTCATACTCTAAAATGGGATGGAGAGAGATGATATTTTTTTTTCTAACAATGAAAAACGATCAAAAAGGGTTGTGGTTTTAATCTGTCATAACCTGATTCACCCCTATCCCCTTAGGTTATCTACCATAGTGGACCTAACAATTGGTATCATAGTGAAAGGTTGATAATATTGTTTCTCTCTCACAATAGAGGTCACCATTACTAAAGGGCTTCCAATCAGTGATGGGAAAAAATTTATGTTATGGACAAATTAGATGTAACACTACATTCAATTACTTAGAATGGATGTGTTTACAAAAACAATGCATGGTATCTCAACTGACATTAGTAGTGGTGTGTTATTAGTTTTTGAAAGAAGGTAATTGGGGGCTGATGCTAAGGGAATAAATTCTTTTAGGGGAGTCTTATCAAATTCTATATACATTAATGTGATTTCATCAAAAACATAACATGATATGTGGGAAAATAAATTGAATATATATAAAGGATATACAAAGGACATTAAGGAAATGCTTCTAGTTTTGTAGAACATGTATGCAGATCTGAGGATGAACCTGAATTATTCTATTGATGCATTATTTTATTGGGTAAATGTTGTTTTTGATGACATGCATGATCTTGGATAAGAAATTGAAGACATAAATATTTCTAATATCACCTTGAAGAATCTTCCTTCTCATTTTAATCTGAATGATTCAGTTTTATACGATAATGATCTGAAATAGATGACACTGGATGACTTGTATAGTACCCTGGTAGCATATGAAATGAGAAATGATAATAATGATGTTGTGGAAAAGGGGAAATCTACAGAGGTGTCATTATAGGCCATGAGGAGGATTCTATTGAATACTCTAAAGAAGAAGAAGAAACTTATGAGGTGATTTCATTCATGTGTTCAAATCTATTAAGAGGAAACGTAATGTTCAAGGGAAAACTTCTAATAGTGTGTTTTTGATGTGGAATGGTTGGAAATATTATGACAAGGTACCATGAGATGTTCTATGAAGATGATGAGGATGAAGTTGAAATTATCATGAATATGTATTCATAAAATGTTAAAGGAATGAAACGGTTCAATAAAAAAATTAATAAAAATAATCTTTTTTCAAAATAATGTGATAGTTCAGACTATTATGAGGTTGAGTATATTGAAAAGATAGAGAACTCCAAAGATCATGGAGAAAATTATAAGGTGGACATTTTCAGTAGTTCTCAGAAATATTAAAAAACTGACACTGATGAATAAGAAGAATTAGTTGATGGAATAGTCAATATGAAAGCTTAATTAGATGCAGCTCCTGGGAAGATAAGTTTTTGGAGAGAATAAATGAAGAAATACAACAGAGTGGTACATGTTTCCAATCTCAATATGGAACAGTATGATGAAGAAAAGCCTGATTTGATGAAATAAATTGACAAATCAAAATTCTTCATTTAGAGTGTACATAGGAAAATGTAATGGGTACAAACTCATAGTTGAATAATTGAGAAGGTTGGTCGATGGTTTGGATAACATATTTATAGAAAAAATCAAATGAATTGATGAAATTGAATAATAATTTTTCACTCAAATAAAAAAAGGTAAGTATGAAGGAAAAATCATGACTCCCAATATGACATTAGAAAATTAGATCACTCAGATGATGAAAAATATGGATTTAATGAATAGTGGTCTAGCAGAAAAGAAGTAACATTCATGTTCAAATGTTAAGACTGGAATGGGGTCCGACCAAAAACAAAAATCTGTGAATGTTGAAGTCAGAACACAAGCACCATTTCTAAGATTGAAGGTTGATTTGGGAATGAAGAAAAATCTGAATATTCAAATATCCAAATGAACAACTAGAATTGTATAAGTGACATGCATGAGTGAACCCTATATTAGTAGTCATTTCTATGTAATGATGGGTCATTCACCGAATGTATGTTCTATATCCAAGAGATACCAAAGGGAACATGAACAATAGTGGTATCCAAATAGAGATCATTATTATTGAACATATTTTGAGGGATTTTTTTTGGTGTGATGTATTTTGGAACATTTCAAGATATTTTACATTAATCATGCATAAGAATATGCTCAAGCAGAATAAAAGAAGTCACAAGTAACAAATCAATGAATCAACAATTGAGATGAAACCACAAAATCAATTCGCAGCACTGCAGGATGAATAAAATCCATCATACCCTATGGAAGATAAATATTTTCAAACTACACTTAGTTTGAACTCAAATACATGGATGAAAAAGAAAAATGATTAGAAGGCAATGGAATTTGAAATTTCCCTCAAAACATCAGATCATTCTAGAGTATTGATCCATGATAGTGGCTTCACATCCAATATGATAGGAGAAACATTAGATTTTTTATGGAATAAAATATGGAAAAAAAAGAGTTTCCATGATTTAGAATGATGCAAGCCTGAATATTATTGGCTCAGAAAAGGCTAGGTTTGGGGGAAAATAAATGAGACGTGCAAAATTCTTGCTTGTAGAAGGTCTCAATCACATTATTCTTAGCGTCAATCAAATATGTGACCTAGGGTAATCTATAATATTTATAAAGAATATGTGTATCATAGAAGGAAATGATGACATGGTGGTTACACAGGGAAAAAGAACAAAGATAATATCTACCTTGTATATGGGGAAGAAGATATGGTTTTTTTTTCAAGAGAGAAAGAATACAAGCTATGGAATAAAAAAATGGTTCATCTATGACAACCATCCCTAGAAGATCCGGTGATGTGTGATGTAGATGATGAACTCCCTAAAAGTCACTTGATCGTACACATACTTTTGATACTTGTCAATAGGGGAAGATCATCAAAAATATATACAATGAAAAGTAAAATAATTCAACAATAGTGCTTGAATTGGTGCAAGATGACGTTTGTGGACCAATCCCACCATGAACCATTAATGGTAAGAGGTAATATTTTCTTCTAATTGATTAATATAGTATAAAGGCATTGGTATTTGTCATTTTCCATAAGTCTGATGTGTTTAGTGAGAAAAAATCATATCAGAGGGAATTTGAATGGACGCTTGGACAGAAAATTATAATGTTTCATATTTATAATGTTACATAATTCCCAAAGATTCTGGTGGAATATTGAATCAAGAAAAATGGGATATCGAAAAAAATTTCATTAGGGAGAACTCCCCAGTAGTATTGAGTGGTTGAGAGGAGAAATCATATCATCAATAATGTGTCAAGAACAATTCTAATTGAAAAATAACTACCAGAGTAATTTTGGAAGGAAGCAGTATTGACATCGATCTACATTTCTAACAGGTCTCTTTTCTATATGATGGATGGAAATACACAATATGAGATGTAGTATGGAAATAATCAAATAGTGAAATAATTTTTAATCTTTTTAATTAAGGGATTTATTCTATACAAAGAAAAACACAAGAAATTTGAGTTGCAAGGAGAAGAGGGGATATTCCATGGCTACTCCAGAAAAATAAAATAATATAAAATCTTTAAAAAGAGGCTGGGAAAAGTAGTTGAGAGAAATTATAAAACTATATTGGATAATGAAGAGAATATTCAACAACACCATGAATAGTATCTTGATGAAATACATAATGAGGAAAGAAACACAGGGGGAGAAGAAGTGGCATATGTTGATTCCAATGAAGATAATTCCAATTAAGAAGAAGACATCATGTCTATATATGCAAAGTGTCCTTATTATCATGAATAATTTGATAGGTAAAATAAGATCAGTGATCAGACATATCCTGTTAAAATATAAATAATGAATTCATTACAGAAGAAATATTTCTTATCTAAGGTAGAGAAAAAATGTTTTGCCGATGTTGGTGAAAATGAAAACTGGGACCATGATATGTTTGAAGAGATAGACCATATTGAGAAGAATCAGATGTGGGGTATTGTTTTGAGGAGAATAGATAATAATTTCATCGAGAATAAATGGGGGTTTTCAAAAAGATGAATGAATATAGAGTATGTATTGGATAAAAAGAACATTGTGGATTAAAGGTTACTCCCAAATAGAGGGTATCAATGTCGATGAAGTATTTTCACCTATGTCAAGACTAGAGACAATCGGATTATTCTTGGACATTGTAGTGAAACAGTAGTCCAAAGTGTTCTAGATGGATGTCAAATCTATATTTATGAATGGGTTTTTGAAATTATAAGTGTATATTGAGAAAAAATATGTTTTTCTCATTCATAAAGATTAGATCATGTTTTTTAGTTGAAGAAAGTGCTATATGTGCTGAAATAAGAACCAAGAGCATGGTTTTGAAGGATTGATCTGTATTTGAAAAAGCATGGCTTTCAGCGTGAGGGAGTTGATTACAATCTCTATATCAACAACGATATCATTCAAAGGATTATGGTATTAGTTTATTTGGATGACATAATATTTTGCGGATCATATACAACTTTGTGCAGATAGTTTCCTAAATTCATGAAATGTGAGTTCGAAATGTCAATGATTAGAGAGTTGAAATTATTCATTGGTTTACAGGTGACACAAGGATGAAATGGAAGATTTATTTCTCATTCCAATTATTCCAATGAGGTTCTATGAAGATTTGGATTTACAAATTCATGGGAGATGAATTTTTTATTTGAAACTTGGATGAAATTATCAAAAGATTATTAAGGTAGGGTAGTTAATATCACAGAATAAATAAAGAGTATTATAATTTTACAATACCTAACAATAACAAGTCCTGATATTGTTTTCTCCACATGCCATATAGTGTGATATCAATGAAATCCCAAGGAAAACCACATACGGTCAGTGAAAATAATAATTCGGTATAACAAGTGAACTATGGATTTAGGTTTGATATATATTGACAAAACATTACCAGAGGTATTGGGATATACATATACAGATTGGGTATGATTAGTGGATGACAGAAATTCAACATCATGAGGTGTTTTCTATCTTGGTTCAATGTGTATATCTTGGCTAAGCACAAAATAGTATTTCATTTCATTAAAAACCACAAGATCAGAGTATATTGTGATAACTTAATCATGAAAATAGTTTTTTAGATAAAGCACCATCTTAATGATATTGGATTTTAAGTGAAGTCTATGATTGGAAAATAATGTGATAATTCAAATTTTATATGTCATAGAAAAAATACAGTCCAACACTCAAGGAAAAAAGCACATTGATATGAAATATCATTTTATCAAGAAAATGGTCAATCAAGGGATTCAAAATTCGGAGTACGTACCTATAGAGCTATAGGATTTTTAAATTCTAAAAAATTATTACCCTAGTAATTTTTTGAATGGAATTGAATGGCTTTAAGAGTCTAGTTGAAAACCCGCACTTGATAAAGTGTGGATGTGGGACCCCCTCCCCCACCTTTATAAGGTCTGGGGTATTCCCCTAATATTATGATTTGTATACATTACAATGTTGAAAACCACAAAATAAAGACCAATGGATTTCATGATTAAGGAGGAGAAATTTAAGAAGAGAAAAAATATATTAGTCCAAGACATAGGGAAAATCCGAAAGGTGGGGAAAAGATATAGGGGGAGTTTTAAATCCAATGATTGTAGAAGTGACTGATCAATGATTATATATCACAACATCTATGGTTTGTGATGAAATAATTAGAGTGGTGTTAGAGTGGTTTCAAAAATTGGTGTCCAGATTGAAGTGACTCATTGATGAACTTTTCACATTTCTCTTGTTTCTCACACCTAGCTTTGGTCATGTGAGATTAGACTATGTGTTGAGTAATCATTGATCGTTACCTAATTAGAAAGAGTATAATTCTAGAAGATGTTGTAAGAATCTATAATGAGGTATCAATTTGTATGGAATCATTATGAGAATAGTTGGAAAAAAACACAAATGAGGAGATTGTTTAGAAAAAATATGTCAAGGTAAAATTGTAAACTTTTTCTGTTGGTTGTGATTATTGACAAAGTAGGTTTTCAGGATAAATTTTCATGTTATAGATTTATTTCTGACAACCCATGTTGATAAAGAACTTTGAAAAAATAATGGGAGATCTGAAGTGGAGAAAAAAATAACTGATACAATGTGGTCCCATTTTCATGTTTTTTCCAAAATTTTAAGGTCCAAAATTTTGAATATGGTGAGATTTTGGAAAAGTGGATTTCCTTGATGATATCATCAAAATATGAAAAAACATTAATTTCTAAAAGATAGGATTCATGAAATGGATTACGCAAATACATTAAGAATTTTGATGGTGAGCTCAGCAATTAAGACGAGCTTCGTGAATAGTAGATGTGAAGAGTACTGTGAGGGATCTTTTCGGTGGTGGAACAAAGGAATTGAAGAAATTCTATCCAATTATGTTGATCTAAGTGATCCAAAAAATGTTGTAGTGCATAAAAAAATAGACATAATTTCAGTTGATATTTCATAGAACTTTGATTTGGGATTATGAGGCAATGATGTGGCCTGGAAGGTTCTAGAGATGGTGGGAAATGCATATAAATAGGCCTTTACCACCGAGAGACGACTAAAGAGACACAACTTGAAACATATTGATCTTGAATCATGAAGGAGGTTTGTAGAGGTAGAATGCTTCCTAAAATTATGGAGATTCACAGTGGCTAATCGAGCATCAAGAAAGTGGTGTTGTTTGAAAAGGCTTGTCTGATTATTGTGAAAATTTTGCTCTCCGCAAAGGATTGACCTCTCTAAATCTATGTGCTCTATGAAATTGTGTTCTCTACGATAGTGTGTGTTCTGCAAAGGTGTTTTCTTTGTGAATAGGTAAGAAATTCTTAAAGGTTTATTTGAGCTTTATAAATTAAGGATATTTGAAAATTAGTGAGCTTTTCCGAAGTAGTTCAAAAGGTATCGCCTAGAGTTCATTGGAAATGGGGTATTGATCAATGGATGAAATTTGGACTTCAATTGAGCATCTAATTACTATGGGGGATGCCTTCCTTAGTGATAATGAAAAGACCTAAAATCCTTTATACTCTGATTGGATCTTATGATGATGTAGTGAGTACTTCATTTGAGAGAGTAGTGATCTTTAAAATTGTTATTGTTTGTAATCTAGGAGGGATAGTGAGTCGAGTTAAAACTTATAAACATCAGTGTGCCTATAGTGGATTTGGTACATTATCATAGTATTGGTGTATTCTTCATGGATGTATCCAAATGAGAGTGAACCATGTAAAATTGTTATGCCATGTAACACCCGAGATTTTTATTAGTAATATTTTGTTTTTTTATATCATCAAATTAATCTTTCACTACATACTAGCTTGGCTTATTTTACACGCAATCGTGACCTTCCTCGATAGCTTGCGTCGTACGCAACACTGAGTTTCACTAAACAACGATATGCTATTAAAATATTATTAAAACTAGCCGTTATGAATAGTAATAACCACTTTTTGAAATTTTATAAATAATATTTTTCAAAATGGACTTCATTTTTGGATTCGGAATACTGAAATTAGCCTAGGGTGAAATTTTGGTATTTTTCTGAAAACTTTCAATTTTTGATGAATAGTGAAACCACTAAGTGGTAGGTTAAAAACTGAATTTTGCATAAAACATAATTTTTCCGCTTCTGTGAATGGAATTTCGAAAATCCGACAGACACGGTTGATATAAGTATGTAAAATGTTGCTCAATGAGATAAAAATAATTTTTTGGTGAATAGTAACTTTTTACTTTTTTTACCGCGGTTAATAGTAAATAAGGTAACTAAGGGTAAATATGATATTACTATTACCCTAACACTTGTCCTAATTCTATTGGATAAGTTTAATTCGACCAAAAACAAACATAGGAATAAAATATGACCATTTAGGCCCACTTGGGTTAGATTAGGACATTTATTATTAATTTATTTAAAGAAGGGTTAAAATAGTTAAAATCAAAGTTTAATAAGTAAATATTTTTTAATATGGGGTTATACATAAGATAAATTCGACTATAAATATTCCTTATAAAGATAAAAAGATTTCCTACATAATGGTATTTTATTTATAATTTTTAGACATTAAATATTTTAATTTATTTATGACACAATGATGATGCAGTAATTATCTTATTTATGAAATATTGACATAATTGATGTTATAAACACCAAAATAAATGTAATTAGACTTTTTATGAATTCCTATAATTTTCTAGGTTACTATGATATATTAGTGTTGATTTAATCAACTTTGTTCGAACATATAATTCTGTTATGACTTTCACAAAAATCATATATCAAATAGTGTAAAAATTGACACAAAATAGTTTTTAAATCAAATATTATATTATTAATTCTTATATTATTCCTAAAAATCTAAGGTTTGGCCAAATGACTTAGATACGGATATATATATTAATAATAAACAATTTGGGGTTCTTTTGGCATGTTATAGTATGTGTATTAACCATATAGTGTAAAAAAACAAAAAGACACGGTAAAAGTTAAATTATTTAACTTAGAGTTAAATCTAATTGATAAGGTTAAAATAATAACCTAAACTTGTCTAAATACAATTGGTTGATATAATTTCGACCCATCCCCACTTTAGCTTCGAAATAAGTCCCTTTTGAACCATTATAAACCGATTTCGACTTTAATATAAAATAATATTTTGAGATATTCTTAAGGCGCCCCTCTCCTCCCTTATAAAAGGGCACATCCTCCCCCTCATCCTCACACCAATTTTAGCTCTCAAGCTCGGCCAACCCCTGCCATTTTCTCCTCTCCACTTCCCTAGAATAATCCTAGAGTTCCTGGTCTTCTTCAAAGACCAATCTTAGTTCTCTAAGTGGAGGATTCAAAGAGGCGTTCCAAAGAAGAGGTAATATCCATTACCGATCTTTTCAATTTATTTCTTGTTAAACTTCTTCTTCTTTAGTTTTTTCATGATAAAGTAATAACATCAGTATTACTTACATACTTATATGTTATTTTAAAAATGAAACAACCCTAATTAGCCTTTTATCCATCCTACAGAAAAATGAAATCACCGCGCGTGCGTACGTACGGAATACCGTCTCCACGCCGTGGTGTAATCTATTTTCCACCATCACCTTACAAGGATGGGTATAATGGTGTAATGATTAACTATTTATGATTATTATAAATTAATATTGATACTTAATTAATATATATATTCTCAAATACAATTCCACGATCATAGGAACGATATCATCACTCGTGCGTACATACGGAATACCGTCTCCACGATGTGATGCGACTCGTTCTACATGATCATCATTACATAGTAATTATATAAATGAATTTAATGAATAAATATGATATATGTTACAGTAATAACATTCTGGATATAAGGTATCTATAACCTTAAAAGAAGAATAAGAATTTATTCGGCAAAACATGCATAAGAACAAAAGGCAATAAAGACCCGAGTAACAAGTAACAATGAAATATTACTAACAAGAAGGTATAAATATGACCATATATGATATCATATCAATATTTATGATTCTGGAATAAGTAAATAACATTATTTAAACCATTATAAAAGAGCTTCGGACATGTACAAAGAAAATCGGACCTAAGGAAAGGGGAAATATCACAATCTCATTTTTATCCGAGATTGTTTATACTTTGGTATTTACTGGGGTGTATTTTATCATCCACATCCATGTTCCCTCAATATGTAATATTGTTTACATCCACTTACAATAGTTTAAATCCAATTTTACCCTTCGGTGAGTTTTTAGTAAAGAATATGAAAGGAATCTTTTGATGTTTTTTTTGTACGAGGTACTTTTTGACTTTTCCGACAAAAGTACGAAGAATGTTTTTTTAACATATATGGCATGAATGGATTATTAAAACATTATTTCCAAGAAGCTTCCTTTAAAAGTTTTCATGTTTATTTTTAATCAACTTCTTTTAGTTTATAATTGTATGACATGTTAAGAAAAGAAATTTGTTTTTGAAGAAGAAAGGATATTTTCCTCAAGAATGGAGTTCAAGTGTTTTATCAAAATTATTTTCCATCTAAGATAAAAAAGGGTTCTGTTTTTAACCCTATTATTACATTGATTTGATTATGTTGTGAGGGAATTATTTTTATGAAGTCATTTACCTTATATGATTTGTTTTATGATGTCATGATGTTTCAAGAATCCCATTTTTTGTTACATGTGTTATGCGATGATGTATGATTTATGATTATGTGGAACACATAAGAAAGGATTCATTATAATATGGGTGGGACCAATATCTCCCTCTAATGCATTGGGTAAATATTTATATCTCATGAGATAGAAATAGATGGAACAGAAGGTTATTTTGGTTCAGTGATACAGGACTGAAACGAGGAGTGAACTCGGTTCAGAAATGGACTTTGTCCGCTAAGATAGTCTTGACAATGAGTCATGACTAACAAGAAATGATTTTCCACGATTATGTGTGCATGCCACAAAGTTTCAAGTTTTATGTTATGATTATGGGGATCTCATTTTCAATTCTATGATTTATTCCATGTTAAGATATTATGATCTCTTTTGCAGGTTATGATTTTCCAAAAGATATTATATGATTTTTATTTCCCTTTATTTTCCCTTGCTGAGCATTTGAGCTCACCATTTTATGTTTTCTTTTCCCCAGGTCAGAAAGATGGATATTAAGTATAATATGCTAAAAGGGACCCTTGATATGATGAAATAAATGGGTGACACTGTAGAAGATTTATGAACAAGTTGTTTATGTTTCCCAGTTTCTGAAGACACTATACCTATACGGTCCTTTGTGGTTTTGTCATATGTTGTAATAAGTGTGCTTCAATTTTGAAGTATTAACAATGTATGTAAAGTATGGGTCGTTATATGCCATGTGTTTGATTTATATTTTTTTCATACACTACAATGTGAAGGAGAGGGAAGAGAGTTTTTTTCTAACAAAGAAAAAATATTTAAAGGGTTAGTTGTTTTAATCTATCATATCATGATTTACACCCCCATAGGGTGTGTAACCTAGTGGACCTAAACAATTCTCATTTCACATCATGTTTCTTGTAGGGATTGCAAAAGGTTATGGAAACTTATGTGCTTATATGAACATATTTTCAACCTCATATCAATGTAAACTCATAATAGAAAATATAGGATCAAGAGGATATGCTCCAAGAAAGTGTCCATGATTTCGGTAGCTCATGGGAGAAGCATATCCCTCTCATCAAGTTTCCTATAAAAACAGATTTTAGGAAGAAATTCAGATGGATTCCCTTGGGGCCTTATATGGTAGGCCTTGTTGTTCACCATTGTACTAGCTACAATAATGTGAGGCTTCCCTACTATGCCCTCATCACATTCACGAGACATCAGAGCATGTTCATCTTATCAGAAATCATATGGATATTTCTTAGTTTGGATAGAAATATTATTCCAATCGCCATCATTGACCTCTTAAGTTCGAGGTCGGTGATTGATTTTTTTCTTGGAGAATAACCAGGCTAGTGTATAGATGGTTAAGTGAGGAGGGAATGTTGTCTCCTTGTTATATAGGGTCATTTTAGTTTCTAAAGAGAATTAGGATAATTGAATATCATTTTATTTTACCTTAGAGGTACTGTGTCATGAACGATGTATTTTATGTTTTAAAACATCACTAGTATCATGATAACCAATCTCATAACTTTTATCAGGAGGAAATTTATTTAGATGATGATGATAACATTGAGGAGTATCCAATATCCATCATTGATTGGAGCTCTATGGTGCTTTGAGGCTTGGTTATCCATATATTATGGGTTCTATGGTAACATGTTTCCATGAAAGATGATACATGGGATTAAAAGGCTGATGTATGTGCTCAGTGGATAGAGTTGTTCTCGGAAGATTTTTCTCCACCCCTGGAAGTTGAACTCATGGTGAGTTTTATTAAGGCAGGAAGATTATAAGAACCCAGTTTTTCATCATGGTACAGATCCATTAAAATTTCACTCTAAATCTTTACATTGGACCTAATATGGATACCTAATGGTTTAGAAATGGTCTTCAGGGAGTCCGAGGAAATTTCGTATCTTGAAACCCATCATTTTGGGAAATAGGTCATGTCTTATGGTTAACACACAGTGGGTGCACGGTTTTCCTAACCATGGATATGGTCAATTTCTAAAGAGAAAAACTTCGAAAAGATTGTGCAAGGCCATTTGGCCTATGTATGAAATTTTCATTTCTTTCTACATAATTGTTCATGTTTGGTACACGATTTTTCAAACCGTGACGAAGAAATTTTTTACGGTTATTTTACAAAATTTCTCTTAATGATCTAATTAGATCCTTAATTCTTCCATAAAATTATAACCACTGGGATTAACATAATTCTCTCACATTTTAGCTATTTTTTTAGTCCTAAGGTAGGAATAAATAGATCTACCTCTTTCCGGATAAATTCAATCTTTTTTCATCATGTTGAATGTGAAACAGTAAGTACTCGAGTCTTTTTAAGCCTGTCCTCTTATCTCTTTCTCTTGACATAGTTATCGGGAGATGAGTATTTTTATACTTGTCATACGTCTACTCAAATCTGAGACAAATCAAGGTCCAATACTAGAGGAGGATAGTCTTACAAGCCTAGGGTGGGTGTTCAATAACTCATCCCTCATGTTCATTAATTTTTGTATTTGTCATGTGGGGCACACTGATTTCAACCGGTGTCATTAATAGAAGTTATATTCCATGATTATAATCATTAAAATTGTATGAATATGATATTTTCATATAAGTGATAAATTATTGGTGGTTACTCCCACAACTCCATTCAACCCTTATAGGGTGTTATTCAATAATTTTCATTTTAGTGCTTTTATACATTTGAGCCACAATTCGGCTATGCCTTGGCTTGACCATTCTAAGAATAAGCTTTAATATAATAAATTGATTGTCTTATAATGATAATTTCATAATGTAAAGTACCATTCATGTTCACAACTTTACCCACCTAAGGTATGTGCTTCAAATTGAAAATGAATTGTGAAATCTGAATTGGATATTATACTAAGCATATGACTTTACCTGATTAAATGTGAATTAATAGTAGTTTTCATATCTGTAGAACCCCATAGAACATTACTCGAATGTATCAGAATGATATTTGAATATGGAATATTTATTACATTTATTAAATGAATGGATTCATGCTACTTGTCTTAGTCAAACTAATGAAAGGCACGACTTGAATCAAGTGGACTTGTTGATTAATTATGATGTGATTAAAAGTGTTCATGATACATGACCATATCACACTAATGAAAGGATTGGATTGATAAAAAAATATCAATCTACTTGACTGTATCACAATAATGAAAGGCATGGAATAATCCAAATGAAATATTACATAGCATAATTATCAAATAGGAATGGTCTGACTCGAGGTCGCCATATATTTTGATCGGTGAATTCCATGACCACTTCTGAACACCATTCTGATTCCAGAATACAACAATCTAATAATGAGACCCACGTTGATCCAAATCATTTTCTGTTCATGGATTCCCTGTATAAATCCATAGTATCCCTCAATATTACAATAGAATTCCTCTGATACACTCCTTGGATGCATCATTGACAAGTAGGTTCCATGGTTACATTATATTGAGACTTATCTCTGCTTAGCCCTGTTGTAACTTAGACAATCACCATGGAATCAATAGGAAACTTATTGTTGAATTACATGGAATATACTCCTTGAAATTCACTCATATCCATAGTCAATCAACAATTACTACTAAGTTGGTGACCCATGAGCTCTATGTTTCCTTTGTTATTACCTTATAACTTCATTATTAAATATCATTACAAGTTTCCTTACCATAACATGTAGCCACTACCATGGTTAGGAAGTGACTCATTTATAAAATAGGAATAATAAATACATTAGCTGTACATATTTAGATGCCAACTAAGGGTTGAGGCCTATACTTCTGTATTTAGTTTAATTGAACAAATTTACTTTATATATCCAAGACTGTACACTATTACATTTCAATTAATCGGACCTAACGATATATAAACCATGGTTGGTGTTCCATTGAGATTTATCTCACACCCTCTCTGGGCATCATTTGGAACCCATATTAGATTATATGAGTGTAGTTCATTCCAAAAGGAAGCATACGACTTCAAACACTTGATTTCTTGTTTTTTAGTATGGATCTTGATAGTAGATTTTTTATTCATAGCTTAGGGTGATTAGGATAGTATTTTACATTCATTGTACTTATTTGGAACATGTTATTACTAATATCTTATATCCATGTTTTTTAGTTTGATTGTGACAAGACATATCATCAGTTGTTGAATGTTATACTTGTAGTTTTAGTTATTGTTACTTTTCTCTCTATTTTCCAATGTGCATTCTATTTACTTATATTCTTTCTGATGTTTCCACATATGTATATATTCACCCATTATGCTAAACTATGGTAATAATGGAATAGTTCCCCTATAGACACACCTTATCCTATTGATTCTAGTCAGTATCCTCTATCATTTGGGGAGATGCACCTGAGGTCATGTGCCACACGGGGCTCGAGGAACCTGTTAAGTGGAATCCAATTACGGGACATCACTACAGCCACAGTGAATATAGAGGACTTAAATAAATAAAAACTAGATTTTTTTGATAGGGGATTCATTTTATAAATTGTTTCTTCTTGGGGATATAGTACTCTATTTGTGAAAAAGATTAGACTATGTGGTTGTTCTTTGATTACAGAAATATCCATTCCATTATCATAGTGAAAAAGTATCACCTTACTCGTATTAATGACTTGTTTGATCAACATCAAGGACCTATATATTTTCATAATATTTAACTCCAAGAGGGGTATCATCATTTGAAAAATATTGAAGAAATATATTCCCCAGATAGAATTTCTTATCAGGTATGTACATTATTATTTTATTGTAATACTTCTTGAATTAACTAATGAACCCTCTGTTATTATGAATTTGACAAACATAGAGTTCAAGAAATATCATAATAAATTTTTTTTGGAAGTTATTGATGATTCATTATTATTCTTAGAAATGTATGTGGCACATAAAAGTCATTTATGAATAATTATTTACACTTATAGAAAATGTGTTTTAAATCAATAATATAATAGGTGGGAAGAATTTAAAAATTCATGTTCATTGTAATATTGTCTATATAGATAGAATAAAATCTAATCCTTTAAAAATAAATGATGTCAAATAATTTTCTAAGTATAAAAACATAATCGAGGTATGTAGTTTCCTTGGACCATCTTATTACTATCGGAGATTTAGTCAAACTGTTTCTGGATTAAAAAATATATTAAACAACTTTTCGTATATGTGGGTTAAGATTTTATGTATAGGGGTACATAAATGATGTTTTAAAGAGTTAAATAGAAGGTTGATCAACTAACTAGTTCTGAAATTAACATCGGGATAGGATATAATTTTTGATATATAGTGACGCGTTGAATTAAAAACCTGGATGATTCATTATATATAATTTTAATGTTATTACGTATGAATCATGTTAGATAAAGATATACATGAATAAAAAATCCATCCCACAATACTGGTTTTAGAGCATTAATTTATCAATGATCACATATAGGCATTATCCCTGGGGAAAACATTTTGAGTTATATACGAATCACAAGGTATTTAAAAACATGTTTCATATAATGATATAAATGTGTGGTAGAAGAAATTGTTGTAGCTACTCAAGAATTATGATTTATCAATACACTACCACCCTGGGAAGGGTAATATGGTAGTTGTTTCATTTTGTAAGAAATATAATGTATTTATCACTAGAATGATGATTAAAAAGGATTATTTCATTAGTTATGTAGTAGTTATTGATATGGGAATTATCTGGGAAGGGGAAATATAACCGCATTTCCGAATTATTATAAAAAAATTATTATTTGAAAATATAAAAAATTAACAACTCGATGATAAGAGTTTACAAAAGAAATTTTACGATTTTATTGACGAAAGACTATAAGATTTTGTTTATGGAGATAGTCTAATGAAATTTAAGAAATGGTTATGTCTTTCATCAATACCTTAGATATAGAGATAATTATTATATTAAGCCTATATATATAATTTTTCTATTCACCCTAGGAGGACCAAAGTGTATTGGGATTTTATGGTAATTATTTTAGGATAATATGGAATGTGAAATTATAGATTATGTATCATGTTATTTGGTCTTTAAACATGTGATGTTTGAGAGACAACATTAAACAGAGTCATTTAACCTCTACATATTCCAATGAAGAAATAAAAAGATATTACTATGATGTTTTCCACTAGAATAAAAAATAATACTATAATTTATAATTTGATATGGGTTATTTTTGATAATATTAATAAGTATGTACATTTCCTCATTATGAGTGAAGATCTAACTCTTGAGATATTTGAATGACTCTATGTAAATTATGTTGTGAGAGTTCATGATACACATCTTTCAATTGTATCCAATATTGATATGAAATTTATATAAAATATTCTTGACGTTTCTTCAGAAAAATCCTGCAAAAAACCAAATTTGAAGAACCCTCTTCAAATTTTCTCTGATTCAGATCCATAGAATACATATAAATACCAAAATATTATTTAGAAGGATATTGACACCAAACTATATTTTCACATTTTCTACCACCCGGAAATGGATGGTTAGTCTCAGTGGACTATTAAAACATTAGATGATATGTTGTGGACATGATTTAATAACATTCAAGGCATGTTGAATTAATATTTACCATCGGTTGAATTCATAAAAAATAATATCTTTAATTAAAGAATTCAAATGGATCTATATGAATAATTGAATGAGAAAATATATCATACAACATCTTATTGGGATGAAGTTAGTGAAAATAATCTTGTAGCAATAGATCCTGTTGAGGAAACAATGGTGAAAGTACAATCTATATAAAATCATATTAAGGTAGCTCGTAGTAGAGAAAAAAATTATTTCAATAAAAAATATAATGACTTATAATTTTAGTGGAGAGATCTTCTTTTCATGAATGTATATCCATGGAAATGTTTTATATGGTTTAGAAAAACATGTAATTTAGGTCCCTTGTACATCATGTCTTCTGAAATCCTGGTGTGAATTGACTGTATAGATTACTATATTGAAATTCCACCTAGCCGATCAAACGAACTTGATGTGTTTCATATCATTTTACTAAGGAAGTACATGTGAGATGTAGAACATGTTATCACCTCAAAAGATAAAAAATTTAGAAACATAAATAACATATTGTTAATATCCTATCAAGATTTATGACACTAGGGATCAATTGTTAATATATCGGACTACACAAGTGGTAAAGAAAATTTAGATAAATAAAAATCTAGAAGTGGTGATGTTGGAACATGAGGATGTTATTATGAAGAAATATCCACATTTATTCATGAGGTATCATTATATAAATTTTAATGAGGAAATTATTTATATATGGAATAATTTAACCCTCTTGATTCCATTATATTAAGAACCTCTTTCTAGAGAAATAATTTCACAAATCACATAACATAATTATAAAATATGATTAAAATCTATCTTATAAAATATTTTAATATTAAATTTATGAAATTAATTTATTTTCTGATTTCATAATTTTAAAACTATAGTATGTTGAAAATTTTAGATTTTACCAAATTACTTACTTTTTTGTGTTGCATAGTGAAAATTCCAATTTTAACAAAAACTAGTACTAGGCCTGTTCATTTTCATGGCACTATAAAAAATTTCATATTATCAATAATATAATACCAATTTTGAAACATAATAAATCATATTAAAATTGGAAATGTTTTAAAAAATGATTGGTATATATAATGGAAAAGAATGAAAAGTATGAAGTCATTTATTGAGATAGAAATCGTAATGTAACAAACAACATGTGATTAAAAAACTCAAATTTTTTCTAGAAAAATACACAAAAGTCACCGGAATGCTGCATCAACCAACCCCATTCTAAAAATATATAGAGGATAGTAAAATCTCACGTGACAAGAAATGTGAGAGTTGTTCTTGAGTGACATTATCCCAAAACCCATGACCACTATTCGTGTATGAAAACTATTATATTTAAAAAAAATTGTTTCACTGATTGATAATTATAAAAAGCACAGAAAAATAACTACATGTAACATAAATTATATATGAAATGGATTGGCAAGGAAGAATGTTGATGTAATAAGAAACAGCAAAACATGAAGTAATAGGGTACCATAATATCCTTTTCAATGTTGTTGGGGATCCCAATAACATCAAATTTTAGACCGATCCTAATTTCCTATAAGTTAGTAGTTGAATCACAGTGAACTCACAAAAAAATATTTCCTATAACATAGAAAATCTTACAGATCTCAAATTGCAATACCACAAAAATAACAAAAATCTCATCTCTAACCATAGATCAACTGCAATTATGTAATCCTGGAATACAAAACACTTGTTAGCCATATAACATAATGATCAGCCTTATATATCAATTACATATTGAGGAAATAATTGTTACAGAAATTATGAAATCTGGAAACAGAATTTTAGAAAATGAGTATAGAAAAATAACTGCCCAGCCCCCTCCCCCCTGCCATCACCCTCTCCTCTCCTCCCCTCCCCTCCAACCTGCCCAGCCCATGCCCCCTCCTCTCTACCCAACCTTTTCCCCCAGCATCCCCTACCTCCTACATCATCCACCCCTACCCTCTGCCATCATCCTCCCCTCCCTTCCCCTCCCCTCCCCTCCACTCCATCCTTCTACCGCCCCTGACTATATGCTAGAAAAATAAATGAAATTGATTTGGGAAACCGTTAATGAGGGTGATACGTGAAACAAAAAATATTTCATGCAGTCACGAACATGAAATAAAATTAATAAAATTTATAAGATTCATACCTATGTATATGAATGATACTCATTCTGGCCAACTCTTCATGAAGAATTATTTATTGTTGGATGGTGTGTCTTCCATCTCTACACTCAAATGTTAAAATATTCAATAATAATAATTTACAGTAAAGAATATACTATTAAAAGCAATATTTATAATGGGTTCCATTTTTAGAGTACGTGTAATGTGGGGTTAAACCTGTAGCTCAATCAGATGTTTTATAACCTTAACTAAAAAATATGGAACCCTTATAACATCCAATGTTTCCAAATATTGAACATTATAGAATTAGAGAGGTGGTGTGTTATACATTTAAAAAAAGAAATATCAATAATAAACATTGGAAAATTTCCATTATTAAATTCTCTATTGACAATATGAAAACATTTCTAGAAAACTATGTTGTTTTTGTACCTAATTTTTTAGTTGTGATAAAGATTTATAGTGGATAAATAATATTAAATAAACCATGAGTTGATCAACCACACATTCATCAAAATTTTCTTACCTGCACATACATTAATGTTTCAGAATAGCAGATTATATGTAAAACAAATATGGAAACAGTGAAATAATCAATCCATATATATAGAAGATATATGTATAAACACCATGTTTTCAACATTTGGATACACATAAATAAGGGAAAAAATTCATATTATCAATAATGGAATACCAATTTTTTATATAATAAATCATATTATAGTTTGAAGTGTTTAAAAAAAATTGACTTGTACATATTATGGAAAATAAAGAACAATATGGAGTCATTTATTAAGGTAGAATTCTAAATGTAACAAATAACATGTGATTACAAAACCTAGAATACAACACAATTATTAGAGCTCAAAACTGGAATAAATGTTACAGAAATGCGGAAATCTGAAATATGTAACAATTACATATTGAATAAATAAATGTTACAGAAATGGTGGAAATAATTGTTACAGAAATGATGAAATAAATGTTACACCAATTATGAAATATTGAAGAATTATATGTTATAGAAATGCAGAATAACTGGAACAATAATACTAAACAACTGGAACAAAAATGAATAAATTGATGTTACATAAATAGAATAAAATAATGATCATCCTTATATATCAATTAAAAATTGAAGAAATAAATGTTACAAAAATTAAATAAATTGGAATTAAAATTTTAGAAAATGAGTACAGAAGTTTATATATTGAGAAGTTTCTATTTTAATAAGATTTTGCAGAGCCCAAAACTGGAATGTGTATCAATTGTACAGAAAAGCAGGGTGCCACTGAACAACATTATGCTTATATTCCTCCACCAGGAACATCATTGAGTTCGTAATGAAGACATATATGTAACAGAATTACTGAATAACTGGAACAGAAGTTATGAAATTGAGCATTGAAAGTTGCATCTTCAACTGTCTCTATTGTTTTTAGATTTTACAGATCCAAAAACTTCTTTTGGTATCTAGTATATAGATATACATGGTCCTTGGAACAACAATAGTACTCTGTTCCTTTTTTAGAACCACCATTTCTTGAATGAAAACAAATTATAATAGAAAAAATACCATTTTTCTTCTTTGATGATATGTTTTTTACCCAATCAAGGGTGCTGTGAGAAGGAATTTTTGTCAAAACAGAACTGAAATATTCATACTATTGCAATAACAAAAGAAAGTCACACCTATTTTCCCAGCACCACCCTTATTCCTACCATTATCCTCCTATTCCCTTTCATTCCGTCCATCATGACCAGCCCTTCCCATCCCCTCTCCTACTTTCTCATCCAACCTGCCCAGCCCATGGCCCTCCCCTCCCATACCTCTCTGCCCAACACTTCCCCCCTATAACCCCCTCCCCCTTGTCATCACCCTCCCCTCCCCTCCCCTCATTTCCAAGTTGTCCAACCACTTGAATCAATTATGTTTTAGCAATCTCAATTCAATTAAATATGTTTCAGATGTTGTCTTATTAATGTAAGTGCACAAAAGTGTTATCTGAAAAAAAAATCATTGACATCGTCTGTTACCGCAAGAGAATACCTATCATGAAAAGACACGTTGAACCCCAGTACCACCAAACAATATCTATCCTACCACCATGAAAATTAAAATATTATGATGACATTGATATTATTGTTATCATAGAAGAGAATCTAAACCATAGAATTTAGTTGTTAAAATATTGAAATTCATGGAAATATAGTCTTACCATGATTATGGTATTAATTGAATTAGTGGGTGAAGTTTCAGTTCAAGAAATATGCGAGAAAAGGTTCCAAACATCGCATCATCAAACATGATCCATTTGCACATTTAAAATAATTGGGGAAGCTCCAATGTACCTGGAAAAGCGTAACTATTTTCCTCTATCTTTATTCCATAAAATGGTAAACTACACATGATGAATTTAACATTCTCTTAAAATGAAATATAGAAATAGCAAATATGAATAGTTAAAGTAAAATAAACATTCACTCAGAGTTATTTTAAGAGAGAAATATAAGGGTTACATAAAATATAATCAATTTCATCAAATGAACAGAATGTCTGATGTCAACAAAAATATGGAAGGATAACTGAAATTTAGTTTTAGTAATACATAAATGTTTGACAATAGTTACAGGGAACCAGATTGGCATGATCTGCAGATAGGTCATGCGCACTATAGATGGTGTTAGGAAAATTCCCAATCAATGGCCTCGATAGACCCCAGTATCAGAACATAATTACTGAAGTCAGACCCCTTTTGCTCACTTATCCCCTTATGGAACATTGAGGGGAGTACCACAACATCATGATTCCAGGTTATCTTCACATCTCTTTAGATTATGTTGAATTTTTTCTTCATTTTCAAAATCAGACAGGAGGTTTTTCTACTTGTAGAATAATTGGACATTAATATGTAGGTAACATTTCCTAAGATGTGTAATTTGTAAAATAGATGGAAAAAGTGTCTAATAAAATTGGTTTTCAGAAAATCATTCTTGAAATATTATCATAAATAGTTTGGGAAAGATTATTTTACTTGAGTAGATGACATATCTGACCCCGATACAACTATTCCTCAGCTACCGTACGACGCAGAACACCAATCATCATGATGTTTCTATAAGTGGAAGCAGAAAAGAGTATTAGAAGATGGTGTTTCATGTTTTGGATCATATAAATTGAATAAATATAAATGCAAAGAACCATTTTATTTTCAATCCCACTACCCAACTCTGTAGATCCACTAATTTGATGTGTCTGTGTTGTCACAAACAGATCAAATTAGTTGTATATAATCAGTGGTATAGTATGTTGAGAGTACTATAAAATTTTACCTATTTTTTCTCAAAGGTGTCACTAAAGCTACGAATGTACATCTCATTATCACAAATAGAAAGTACTTTGTAGCTATTCTATTCAATATAAAAATAACAGTTTTGAATATTAAAAGTAGTTACCTCAATTGAGAATAAATAATTCATTGACTTGAATACTTCTAACTGTTGAGGGAAACCGCACTCACCATCATCCTAATTTGAAAAAGATAACAAATATCAGTTATCAGATAGAATAAATAAGATTAGATGTTATAAAAAGATGCTGCTACCTGTATCAGAGCAGCTCTTAAATTTGAAGCTGTTTCATGTATGAACTGCATAACTTATTTTTCGAACATAAAAACTGAAAATTATTGTGTCTTATCTACAACCATGAGTTGTACAATAAATCTGTTCGATATAATATTAAGTTTGCATAATGAGTGGACGAAAGTGTATCCCAGCTGCAGCACCATGTTGTAATTTTAGAATATTTTAAAATCAAATAGTTGCTGACCTGGAAGTGGTATTATATGGAGGTAATTTCCATTTATAGCACCACAATGTTCCATTTAAACTGTGAACCTTTTTCATGAAAGAGTCACATGACTCATAAAACTAGCTGTGGGTGCTTTGAATTGTTACCACTATTGCTGAAATTAAACATCTTGTAGGCTACAGAAGATTGGGTACATTAAAAAAAATTTAATGAAACAATGAAAAAGCTGAAGGTAAAAGTAAATGATGATTTACATATGATAAGAACATATTACTTACTTGTTAAAAGTTTTTTACATCAAAAATGTACTTTTTGTTATTCCAATATTGTACTTCTATAGAGGGGTCTAGATTTGTTGATGGGGGACTATGTAACTGTGATGACAATATGAACCCAAACCTACGGATATCCATAATTGGAAGAAAAAAGATAAACAGGCATCATAAAAAGTATTATATCAATGGACAACAAATAACAAAGAACTTGATATACTAAAATATTTACAATACATACTAAACCTGTTTCTAAAATTGTCAACTTCTACAAAGTCCAGGTTGTACAAAATCTTTGATGCTTGAATAATAGTTGTCACAATAAAAGCTCCTTTAAATTATAAGAAAATTGATTTAGTGAACCATTGGTTGAAGATTCCAGAAAAATATATGTACTAACAAAAAACAGGTTAAATGCAGATAGATACTATACTGGTTAATTTTTTTAACATGGATGAGTTGTAAGATCAGAATGTTAGGTAAGTCCTTATGTTGATCCACATAAGCTGAAATTTCAGTAGCATAATTGCCGCATAAGGTACAGTGAACTTGCAATCCTCTACATGAAAAAAATTGCAATATTTGTAAATGTTATATGAATATTCCATGTCACAGTAATACAATTTTTAAATCACTTGTCATCCTCAAGAATATTTTGAATCCTAGTGCTCGAATCTCCCAATGGTTTCACTTGATGGGAGTATCGCAGAAGCCCAATGATTTCTAAATCATAAAACACCGAAAGAAAAACACTGAAGGGGAGTTAGACTGTTTTGGAAAAGTCTATCTTGTTGAATATGATAGCATTGAATATAGAACTATATCAATTCACTCCAATGGAAGTATACCTATTAGATTATCTTCTGGTACAGTCCTCTGAGCAATTTCATTAAATGAAGTGAAATTAAAACTATACAGAGGGAGTTCTGTATCAGAATGACGAAGAAACATTGTTGACATGAATAGAAATCGGCATTCATGTCAAGTAACCAAGTAACATCCTTGATTTAGAGCTATTTGAATGTTTTGAATGTAATAGTATAATCCATCACGCATGAGATCATTGAACTTACAGATAAGATGATGGTTAGTAATTGTACATTATACCTTCGTTCCCTGAATATAGTTAATATAATGGTGGTTGTAATTGAGATATAATATTTTACAGAAGACATAGATATTAATGATCTTATTGAAGTATAGTAAGATAACAGAATTAAGGTCTATATATTTGAAAAACGAACCTGTGTATCTCCATGTACAAAATCTATAACAACAATATTGTTGGATTTCTAATATGAATAATTGAACCAGATTTTCAACAAATGTACAAGTATATTTAGAGTTTCATTTGACTCTGGTGAAATCTCACACAGTGGGGTTATTGATCTGGACATCACTTTGTTATTCTATACATTCACAATTAGTATAGAAAGACAACTAAATCATAAGATAAGAAATTAACAGAGTTACATAGATCACATTATATAGAAAAATTAAAGGATGAATAGATAAATTTAAATTATACCTAAGACAGGTTATCAATGATTTCATTATAGACAATATTGTGTGTTCAATCAGTAGCTATGTTATGGCTATCTTCAACTATTGTTTTCAAACCATTCGGTGAGGTGACCCTAAAAACCGCTACATATAATTGACCTTGTGAGAACACATGCCTGCGTATAAATAACCCAACTGAAGAGTTTCCTTGACTCTTATTAATAGTCATAGCATAACAAACTATCAAAGGACATTGTCGTCTTTTTAATTTGAAGGTCATGTAACATCAGATTGTGTCATAGTTATTCTTGGAATGAATGCACAGTACCCCGAATGACAGTAAGTTAAAAAATTTTCACCAATGACATGGTCTCCCATGTGTGTAAAAATCATGGGAGTGCAATTACACTGACCAATTGATTGATCCACATTTCTTAACAACTTTATAGGAACACCAATCTTCAGACTACTTTTAAGCACTGCTAATATGGAGATAATTATTCAATTTATAAACTCAGATGTGTATATATTTTAAGGCATATCTAAATCAAAACTAGAATTGCAAACACTGTCAGAGCTGAAGTAGTCTCTGTTGTCTGCATTTGTTAGAGATAGCATGTAGTCATTGATTTCTTGAGCAACATCACATGTTGGAGTTAGAATCACTTTTTTCCTTTATATAGCAGACATCATTGTAATGGTCATTGAAATCAGGCTATGTGATGTCAACAATATCTGCTAATGCGTTATTGGTTGATTTCAGAATATATTTTTTTGGTATATAAATTACCGATTCACCATCATCAGGTAGTCCTATGTTACCATCACCAATATCTAACACCCACTTTGAAAAGGTTTGTAAGTCATCAGAATCAGTATTGGCAGTCCCTGATTGTAGTCGCATGTTTTTTGTTAGATTTAAGACTCTACATTGTTTCTAATGATATGATGATTTAATACGGGAATGCACAATGTCATTTCTGTTTCCACCTGCAATGACTGGTACAATTTGACGGAAATATCCACCCAATACAACTATGATTCCTCTAAATGGTAAAGATGTAGAATTAAGATTTTTAGTTGTCATTATAAATCTCACAATACGTTTCAGAGCCTCAAAATAGTACTTGTGAACCATGGATACCTCATCCCAAATAATATGTTTTGTAACATGTAATAACATGGCTATGTCACTCCCTTGATGAATATTGCAAACATATTTCTCATTAATAGAGATTGGAATACGAAATTTATAATGCACCGTCCTTCCACCAGGAAGTAGTAATGTTGTTATTCCACTTGAATTGACTACTAGAACTATAATACCCTCTGATTGCAGCAAATATGTGTGTAATCTCCAAATAAATGTTTTACCGGTCCCTTTGTATCCATGCAAGAATAAGAAACCCCCACACTCTAATGATATTGAAGACAAAATGACATCTATAACCTTTTTTAGTTCACTGGTAAGCATACCCTCTAAATTAATGTAATCATTTCGAGGTCCCTCTCTATTTTAGTTCAGTTCCTCCGTAATTGAATGATTTGTAACAGTGTCAATTACAAAATCTGGAACATGCATAGGGGGAAAACTCTGAAGAGACCTACTGTTGCTTCGTAAAATGTAGTCTATTTCATGCAGAGCAAACATGGGCCTCTGTTCATCAGTGAGAGTGAGATCTGAAGAAAATTTGAAACATTTAAAGAGATGTCCGAATAAAATAGTAAAAACATAATTACAAATTGTTCTGGGAACAAATATAATTACAGAATAGAGAAAATTATAAATGCAAAAGTAGCAGAATCCTTCATTTGTAACATAGAAATGCACAGAATCATTGATAGTACATGACATGGACTACTAAAAATGCATGAAAGACATGCAGTTTTTTCATATTAATATGAATAAACATGTACAGAACATAACTTGTATTAAAGAAAAATATATAGAAGTGTGCAGAAAAAATGCATGCAGAAGCATGTCATTTACAGTTCTGCAAATAAATGTCATTCTTTAATGTATACTAATGTATTTTTCAAAGCATATTGATATTGATTCAGTATCCATATGTAAAAGATAGTGTATGAGTACTTATAAAAGGATTCATGATGCTAGATACAATGAACTAATTAATAAATGACAGATACTACACGGAACACTTGAGTGTAAGTATATAATCCAGTAATAACCATGTCAAATAAAAGTATATGAAAGTGTATACCATTTGATAATTTTTCTCTTAGGATATATTTTTTCAAAGATAGTCGTAGTTAAGAGTATAAATATTGTTACAGCAATTGCAACATGTATTAATTAAACAAATAACTCACATATTCATTAATAGCGTTAGTGATGTTAATAGATTACAAGAAGAGTAAATAGAATTTTATAAAATACAGAAACAAAACACTAAATTATTGATGTATTTGGAAAAGGTGGTTGATAATTTGAAATATACTTTTCATTTTCAACCTTTTTCTTGCAAAATATAAGATATATTCAGAGATAATATTTTACGTTTCATTCCAAACTATATCTGGAAGAGAAATTTTATTTGCAATTAGCATTCTTGAAAAAAGTCTACATAGACAGTGGCCCATTCCCCATGCTGAGACCTCTTTAATAGCATTAATGAATTCTCGGTCATCCGCTAGGGGACCCATAGCAGAACATGCCTCCCTAAAAGTGCCATAAATAATGTTGTTGACAGTTTTCCAATCTTCTATATAATGTGGCACCTCTGATTTTTTTAGAAGGATCCGTAGGTAGTATGGATGTCCAGTGGTAGGAGGCGCATAATACAGTCAACCAATACTGAAACCTTGTTTTTGGGGATGCCAATTCTTGTCTTGACTATGGAAGATGAACCTAGTCGGGTATTCTACAGATGTTAAACATATACCTTCTCAAAATGAAAAATTTAATTTAAACCAGGATGTGAACATTGTTTCGGCAACATTTATGCTAGTTATGACATCTTCAATTCTGTCATCGTCACTATATGTCACAGTATGTTACCCCGGTAAATGATAATGCAGCCTGTTGATAGGTGGATATCTGTAATGTATATCATAAGAGAAGATCTTCTAGGATGCCTCACAAGGTGATATGTAGTGACAGTCATAACACATCATTATTTCATCAATATTTTTTTCTACACTAGTTTTTCTTTTGGTTTCATAAACTGCTACCATTACACGATCATTTCCCTTTCTTATATATTTAAAGAGATACTTGATAGTAGATGACTGGTTGCAGACCTTAATATTTAGATGTGCATGATACCTGAGTTGAAAAACTGGATTGAATGGTACCACAGAATGATTATCCAACTAAACACCATTTTTATGGTTTGATCTGCCGTTATCCCTTATATGATATATCACATGAATGTCGTCATCTATTGTTGTTTCACCAAAAAAATAGGAAGGAACATGGAGCATTTTCAATTTTTCATACAATGAAAATATCGTCTGGCATCTCTACAAGGGCTGTGGAGCATACAGTTTTTAACAAACATCATGTAGTGATGGGTGGAAAATTTTATCTGGAATCTATGTAGACACAACTCTGTTAACATTTTATGGAGTGATAAGTTTGTTTTTATGACAAAGAAACAATAAAATGTGTACATGCGGAAATCATCATATTCGGAATTCAATGGTTCGAACGACTGTAATGGAAAAACATAAATAGGTTTTTTCTGGTTAATATTAGGTTATGTAATAAGGGAGAATAATATGAAAATAATAAACACTAATATCAGATCTTATTAGTTAAACATAATGAAATTTCATAGAATATCTTACATGCCCTTGATTTTCCAAATATACAATGTTCTCTTAAATCATTTAGAAGATGATTTACCTTTATATTGAATACTCAAGATAGTAATTGTGTACATTTAGTTGGACAAATATTCTTGTGTGTAACAAATCTTATGATTTTTAGACACATTGGGTTACATGTAAATGTAAAGAACAAATCTGGATACCCTACCCAATTAAAAATTGACATTGCATCCTGATAATTTTGATTCCTATATCTTGGACCACCAATAAATGAAGAGGGAATAATGATGTGATTCCTGCAAGAGGACCCTTCTATGTCACCTCGAAGGAATGAATCTTGAAATCCATTGTATAGGTCGACCCGCAACCGCTTCTGGTTGAAATGAATATATGATAGTCTTTGAGACTCAATCATTGTGTAACCATCGACGACAAATTGTTGCAGTAGTCTTATGGAATGTAGCAAAGTGGATGGTTCAATGACACGGAATTGCAGGTGAATAGGGAAATATTCACTAATTGTAACCTTTATTAGCTTAGAAATAGTAGTGAATGTTGTAGCGTGATTCATTATGTTGTCAACATATCCATCCTGGCCACCAGGGAAAATCAACGGATAGTATAACAGCAGATACAAAGGGTGAAGCTTGTCAATTCATTTCAATGCACCACATTTGGACTAAATGATGATGTCACATTATTGGTTTAGATCTTCAACATCTCTGACAATAAACATGGAAATTTCAGATGTTGTCAGTAAGTTATGTGTTGCCTCATGTGTATTTATTTTCTTAAGAAAGTGTAGCTTTAAGTTTGGAAAATCTTCACCATTCAGGACATCTTTTGCTGATAAGAATTGTTGAGCTAAAGAATTGTTCTCATGTACTATATTTTGCAACATCTCAACAATATCGAAGTTAATAACTGACTGATGATTTCTGCCATCAGATCTGGAAGAGGTATTTGTTTCAGAAAAATACAATGAAATGCATCTTCTTTATATTTATAAAAATGAATTTCAGAAATACCTCATACTACTAACTATATTATGGCAATAATATTCTATGCCAAACCCATATAATTGGGCAAACCTTGGGGGTTGTCCTTCTACCGGACACCAACAACCTATGTGATGGTAGTTCTGTCCATTTAATCTAAATGTTGTTGGGGCTCTACTATTGTTCAAAGACTTATCAACCTTCCCACCCATATACTTGAATAAAAACATAGAATTATAATTATTTATATGTTCTTGGAAATATCGTGCTTATGATGATGTTTGATTGAAAACCAACATATGTAGGTATGGAGGAAGTGATGGGAGAAAATCAAAATAAATCTTTCCCATTGAACATCATAGACAAAATCATGAGGTTTTTTGGTTGCTGAATTTTCTATATCTCTCATCATACCACATATTTGAGTGATAGTACTGACATACATATGTGGGTTCTCCGATATCTGGGTATCCTAAACGGTGGGGAAAACTTTATTTTAAACAATATTAAATTTTCTGAGAATGTACTCGAATAGTATTTGATTTGTGATATTAATAAAGCTGGAGTACAAAAATCAATAACATGTGTTCTCCGCAATGTCCATTTCTAATGAGTTTTCTACAGATGTCGATGAAATGTGAATACGGTGTGTGATATTCTGAATAGAATGTAATAATATTTGAAGATCAATTGGTTAGTCAAAAATCCTATGGATTGTGTAGTTGTTCTGATGAAATTTGTATTGTTTGAAGAAGATTCTGAAATATGTGAAGGAAAATATTTTTGATTAGAATATCATGTTACATAAACATTATTTAGTTATGATAAAAAATGAAGAAATATATATTAATGCATAAAAAAATAATTACATACCTATCAATGATTCAGTAGTGTACTGTGGTACATCAACATTTGAAATACTTAATCTGTAGAAATAGGATAGAGTAAGAACTGAAATTTAATTGACATGTCATATTTAAGTTTATTAGTAAAGCATACTCTATCGAGTTGAGTACTGCAGATTCAAGGAGATTGTGGTCCTCATTCAGCAGACCTAATGGAAAAATTGACAGAAGTGTTTGATGGTCAGTAATTAATGTTTTGACCCATATTATGGTCATAAAAGTTCACAGACATCATACATGCTAAACGGTACCGGAGAGAGGGTGTGATATATATGATTTCGTTTGTTTTCTCGGAAATCATTGTTAAATCCATAAAACTTGAACATGGTACTATGAACAAAGAAGTAATAAATTATGAGTAGTATTCCATCATTGGAAACAATAATCTTTTCATAGCATTTTTAATATGAACATACCGTTAACAGATATAGGTGACAATGGTAATGTTTGGTCTGTATGTCTGATGCCATTTGCTGATAGTGGATGAATAATTTGGACTGTCGCTGGACATGGTATAAAGCATTGGAGAACCTACAGTACACAATGGTATTGTGACTAAATTGATTTTCATGCAACTCATATAATGATATAATTATAGTTATTAATTAAGTTATTATACAATTAAGACAGTACTCACGATTTTAATGACGTTTCTGCATGAGTAGTCTTCTTTGGATCCTTGATTCTATAGAGTGGGAAGACATATTCATGGTTCTGTTGGTTTTCATTGTACAGAACTGTCTAGGTGGAATGAAAAAAATATATTATGAATAGTTGAAAATTGAATATAGAATTTTCATAAATACGCAACCAATAATTTTACAATTTATATTTGAAGATCAATTTAAATGTTTAATATTAACACAATAGACATGAAAATATTTACTAGAGCTAATAAACAATAAAATAGAAGTTTTTTATATAATGACCATGTAATGGTAAACATAATGTACAAAAATTGGTTTTCAACCACATTTATGAAGCGATAACTTGTGAAAATAATTAATACCCCTCGAATGAAAGACGCAAAAGGCTGTTGTCAAAGCAGTCGTATATTATCACCAACAAGATTGTAGCTATATGTGTTAAGTATCAATGATGAAATAGAGCATTCAAAAATCACACATATCCAAAAAATAGTATATGTGGAAGGAATATTAGTTAACGATTATGTAAAAAAATATCTATCTATGAAATTTTACTTTCAATATCACGTGGGATTGGTATTTCTATATACTTGAGAAGAAAATAAGTACGCTAACAATGGTGGGTGCATAATAAATAAGGAACTATTTCATAGTAGATGTAATACAAGTGTCAAAATGTTAGATGTTGGAATGTGCTGCAATATATTCCAGAATGCAGAGTCCATGTACTGATTAGGTTGTAGATATCCAAAACCAGGATAAAAAGAATAGATCCAATGACAGTTGAAAACGATATACTCTTATTACAATCGCAATAAACTTCTAAAAGATGCAGTGAAGAGTGACAGCGAATACCTTACATTGTTAGTAGAAAACGGATCTGTAATGAATAAACAGAAACCCTACTCGTGAGGTCGACTATGAAATGGAGATTTGGGATGTCTGCGATGGTATGCACAATGTCTTTTTCTAGGACGCTGATGGAAAGAGTGATGCTTCCAAGGATGGTATGTGGGAGGAGATGACCAGAATCGTCTAGTGGAGTATTGAATCGTGCTTCGGTGAAACCCTATTATTTCCCTCAGAAGACGGTATAGATAGTGTTCCACTACGAATGCATCGAGTGGGTAGAAGTGATTATTGGATACCGTAATCGCCGCTAAAAATATGAAGAATCGAACATCAAATGAAATGTGGGGGGAGAATGGAGGAATTGAACAACGACGAATGAAATGAACAGAAAATTCTAGGAGGGATTATAGGATGGAGAAGAGCTAGTGTATATTAGTTAGAATGAATTCTACGAATGAAATCCCCTGAGTAGAAAACCTAAACCCGGACGGAGGAGGAGAAAATTCGAGAGACGCGAGATGTCGGCATAGAGCTCATAGAAAAGATGTCGCAAGATCAGCCCGATAGAGGAATCGAACAGCGGCAAACGAAATGCGAAAAGGGGAAATGTGGGGGAGCTAAGAGGAAGGTGTCGAGCTCGGATCTGTGGTTTAGGATGAAGTCAACGAATAACGACAGTGAGTGGAAACCCTATTCCACGAAAGAGGAGGAGGTAATCCAAGCGATGCAGGAGCTCAGGGAAAATCGACACAGGAAGAGCCCGATAGCTAGGGGCTATTTTCGGAATAAATTCAGTAATTAGGAGGCGTAGATTCATGAGGAGACGACATGTCAGCTGGGAATAACCTATCTTTAGTATATATAGTGGATGCTTCTTTTAAAACATTTTAATGATAATAGAATAACATTAAATATTATTAAGACTTTTTATTGACCTAATATATATGAAATAAAAAATTCAAATAATTTTAAAAAATATGCATGGAATTTGAAATATATGGTTGACATTTTAAAAATCCAAGTATGATTTTTTCAAATAAAAACTATTTTAAGTTATTATTTCATAATCAAGATTATTCAAGAATAATATTTGTTATGTTTTATTTTTTAATGAAAAATAAGTCTCATTTTATTTAAAATAATCCAATTAAATCAATTTTAAACAAAATTATACATTTTATTCAATAATATCATTTTTATGCTTCAAAAAAACATTTTTCTAAAATGAAAATTTCATTATGTTTTGAACACTGGTATTAAAATAATTTTTTAAACATACATAAATTTATTACAATAAAATTTATTACATATAGATAGTCATAATAATTAATATTCAGTGTACTTTGTTTATCATCACGAATTTTCCTTCATGGTTTTAATATTCAAATAGAAATAATATTTTATATATATGATATAATTATTATTATTTAATTATATGATTTCATTTATATTATAACCCTTATATTTGTTAAAAAATTATAACATTAATCCTATGTACGTGTGAACTCCCACCTCCATGAAGTTATGTGATTAATTTATCATGTTCGTATATTAAAAATGACTCAATATATACATATATAATGAATATTTTTTATATTAATATCATTATTAACATTCTATATATGATGTAAAAATCAATATGTTGTGTTGATATAAACTACTGAACATAAACTAACATGAAAATCAAAATATTTTATACTGATAAATTACAATTATAATAAGGAATTACTAATAAATGGGTCTTTAAATTTCATAATTAGATCACATATGATAATTGTTTTCAACACTTTCAACGGGGCATGAATCCGTCCATTCAGGACATGCAACTATTTCCATACATTCCCTCTTAACAAAGGCACGTGACACCCAATGCTTATTTAGGGATTTTTTCTCCTTGATCAAAACAGGATGATGGAATTTCAGTCTGTCCATCCATGGATTCTTCATTGGAATTCATCACCTAGTCCGGGTCTCCCTTAATGATTAAGAGGGTTTTTATGAAACTCTTCCATTGTGCCATGAATACATGGTGGCGGTTAATTGCATTGTTATTTTCAGGACATTTCATGGGGGTAATTTAGGGAAAGAACCATCGATCTGGGGAGTAGTGATGTTGGATATCACTGGAATGTCTGGATGCTGAAACAACGAGAATTTTGGGTTATTTTCCCTTATGATAGGCCTTTTTGAGGGTGCGGAAGCCCAAGGAATCCCATTTTTAGTTTAGATAATAATATTCCATGAGAATGTAACTGAGGTTTTCCTCATATTACAATGTTCATCAAAGGATATGCCACGAGTTTAACATCTAGAGTAGATAGTTAGGCCAAGGGCATGTCTTCGGAGGAATCTTATGTTTAACAATAGGTAGGATGCCAGAATAGTGTTTTGTAGATACGGTATGAGATTTATCCTGGCATCCCCAAAATAAGAATCAAATTGGTGAATATATATGAGGGATAACCAAGATGGTTCGCCAGAAGGATGGATCAGAATGTGCAATGAGGACGGATCTGAGGTGATATGTCCCAAAAATTGAAGATATCACACCATGAAGGTGGATCTATATGCCACTAAGGGAGGATCAAGTCGTGTGAACCCTAGAATGGGGGAAAACAATTTGTACTATTGGATGGGATTAAACCTCATGGAGGTTTCCTACATACCCAAGGTAGACAATAGGGAACGAACCCCACATAGTTAAAATGGGTGATGAATCAGGGTGTACAAAAAAGATAGCAACCCGAATACATTTTGGGGGTTAGGCATGGATAACATCGCATCACAAGAGGGACAATCTTTGTTTGATGGTTTTGGATTGTGTGGGACTGTTGCATGGTTAGCTACCCAGACAAATGGAATGATTTTACCAGGATGTGGTGGCTCGAGTAGCAATCATGATGGATATCGAGGGAGTTTTGGATGATATAATGAGTAGCGATGGAACCGACATGAATATGGTGGTCATATTGAGATTGAACCTTATAGAGTCATCCAATGTATCATTGTTGAAGGGAATAAATGTTCACGTTGTTCAGTGGGGAGATGGGACACCCGAGGAGGTGGCCCGTGAGAATGGGTGCACAGATGGGATCCAGAGGAATTAGAACCCCTCGGGTTAGGGGACGAACTTCCTGAAACAGAAAGCCTCAAGGGAGATACTAGGATGGGGCATGGGTGATGATCTTGAACGTTATAGAGTCGTCCTACGTATACTTGTGTAAGGAAATAAAAGTCCACATAGTTCATGATAGGGTCCTGGAATCATGGTGTACATAAAGGATAGTGACCTAATGACATGTCAGGGGTTATGTGTGGTTTGTGGCCTTAGTGTCGGTCTCACACCACTAAGGGACGGACCAATGATATGAGTCCCAGCAAAGGGTACATATAATTTTACCATTGTTTTGGGTTAAAACATAGGGAGGATTCCTATCAACCATATCTAGAAGATATAGATCAAAACCCAAGTTGTTCAAATAGGCATAAATTTTAACGTCATGCGAGAAAAAAAGAGGGATAGAACATAGCATCTTGCAGGACGAGGTTGAACTGTTGTCAAATTGTCGGTACCGATTTGTGATGTGCTTAAACAATATGGAAGATTCCTACGTACCATTCTTGGAGAGGTAAAAGATCAAATCCACATAGTTCAATGGTAATGGATAGGTTTTACACACTAAGGATACCCCGAAAGGGTGACATGGCTAATTCTTACTATATGCTCACATGATTAATACTTTTTGTGAGAAACTAGAGGCAAAAAAGATCTGATGATCGTGTCATGAAATTAGTGAATGTGAGGAATGGAGTAGGACTTATTTGTAGTTAAAATCACAGTGATATAGAGATTGGTACTTACTTAGGATGGAGGCCGGATGGCGATAATGTAAAAATGGAGAGGGTTGAGGTATCGAGAGACCCCTATTCCCATATCCCCTTCGATCATTATACATATAATAAGAGAGGAGGAGAAAGGGTGCTACCTCCTTTAACAAATGATATGGGATTACAGCACAGTGGTTTCCCTCCCCCATGCATAGATTTCGTTCCATTCAAGGAGGATCTCATTCCCTATATGGAAGATCTCACTCCCATGGAGACGAGTGGGCATGGAAATTATCATAGGCCTGGAAACCCATGTATATTTCACCTCGAGAGGCTACAGTTTAACATCATGTGCTGGGGATGATTATGTTTAGAAGTTTTGACATCCTATATCTCAGATAATGAGTATTCGCTCCTCACCCCAATGACTTACATAATTTTTTCACTTTAACCCATGGTGAAGGGAATGTACTAGTAATGATGTGTATAGATGGGGTTGAGGAGTGATCCATTGAGGGGATCATTTTATATAGGATATGAGAAATATATATATACATTAGCATTATTATGAAAATAATCATGAGGAAAAGTAACATTATATGGAGCACTACCCATGGAACATTGAAATCACTTCATTCAAACCTAGAGGGTTGTACGGTAGAAGTAGGGTTTGAAATGCAAAGGGGTTCACAAAAAGGGAAATTTTGAAACTTTCCTACTCCAAAAAGTTGAGAGAATTCATAAAGGGGTATTCCTCATGAAGTTGAGTGGTCTATAGTAGGAATTAAGAAAACATGTGATTGGAGAGTGCTTTGTGAAGTGCAATTTCTTTTATGAAGTAGGAATTCACAGAGAATGAGTGCCATGAAAAGTGTCATTGTGAAGAAATGTACATCATGAAGAATATTGATCCTGCCTTTGCATGGGGTTCACATGTGCATGGAAAGTCTTTTACAAAGAATGATTGAATTTTTAAGACCTATGTTTCCAAAGAGATCTCATTACATTGCGTTGGCCCATGTGCTTCGCAAAGGGCATCCCTAATTGAAGATGTGTTGAATATGAGAAAAGGGAAAGGTATTTCACAATGCTCAAATTCCATGAAGTCTTTAACTTCTCAATATTTTTCAAAGTAGATGGTGCTTCACAATTTGAGGGCCGAGAAGTTGAATGGTCATGGTATCCCCCTTTTGGATATGGGAAAGCCCTGTATTTGTAAACAAGAAGTGGTTGGATGTTCTAATAGCATGATGAGAATCCATTTAAACCCCCATTAGGAGGTGGATTACATCAATTTCATCTTAATTGTGAAGTTGAATATCATCCCCTCTGTAGTGAAGAGGCTTTCTTCCTTCCCTATGTGGTGCTCATAGAATATTTTTTCAATTTCCAAGGAATTGCAGAGGCGACAGTGTTCCTTTCACAACGTGAATCCTTCCGTCAGTTTCTTCTTAACCGTAGAGTCTTTTGTCTCTTTCTTCTATTGTGATCCTAGAATTAGGCTTGTCTTTTCACTGGCTAGGATTCTTAATGGATTTGTATCATTCGTGGTGTGGATGGGCTTCAGAAAGGTTCTTCACAAAGCAACCCCTTTTGGTATTGGCATATTCTTTTCATATTTTTCCCATGCACACACTCTGGTACCAACAATAATATAATTATATATATGGTTTTTTATAGTATTATAATAAATTTAATTATATTATATAATAGTTTAATATAACATATGAAGAATCTAAGACCTGAGGTAACTGTTTATTTCAAAATATAATCCTTATTTATGATTTTTTATTTTAATGTTTTAGTTGTGGAAATTATAGGATCATTATATATCAAACCTAAAATATTTTATTATATTATTCTTATTCATAGAAATTATATGTGTTTCATAAATTTTCAAATCTTTATATATCAAATGTATAAAACAGAATTTTTATGACAACAGAATTTTTTTAATTGAGACCAGAAAAATATTCTTCCATGTCCATATTTTCATTAAAATGTTTTAAATAATGTTTTTATATTATTTAATGATTTATAAAAGACATTATTGCCACTGATTTTATTTTTATTAAAGGATTCATAATTAATGTCCATATAATATTCTGAATGAGGAAATTTTTACTGAACCAGTTAATATATTGTATTTTTAACATACAATGTATGATAGTTGTTTCCTTCCATAAGGACTACACTTTTCATTAAATATTATATAAAAATATTTATTGGGTATTTCTATAGGAAACTATTTTCCCAATATTTTTGAAATATTTATATTTGAAATAAATGATTTTAATGTTAAATTGGTATTTTCCTCATGAATTTTTCAAATGATTTTTCAATATTATTCTCATATATGTCAACATTCGTTAATTAATATCATACATTATTGAACATATAATATAATATTACCATAAAACATATCTCTCCATATAGATTATGATCAATTTTTCTATATTATAAAAAAAATTCAATAAACAAATAAACAATTAAATAATCAAAACATGTATAAAGAGGTGAATCCGTCTAAAAGAAGATGTTTGAAAACAATCTATGTAAATGATATAATTCAAATTAGTTGATATTTCATCATCCCCTAATAAGATATTTGTATAGAAACCATTTTTTAAAATTCTTTCACTTATGGATTTTTCCACTTGATAAAACATAATGATGATGAATTTAATAGATAATAAAAAATCCAATCATCTTAACCATATTATAGTTAAGATCCATGACATAAGAGTGTTATTTCAAAAAATGTCTTGTACGATGGTAGTAGAGTCACGATCTAGTCAAAAGACAGAACATCAATTTTATTAGTGTATAAAATGGAATTGATGATAATAATAATTTTACCATTAATAGAAGAATTTATTTCCTAAGGACCATAAATAAACAAAGTATGTTACATTATGGTCTATGAAGACCCCACCACATATTGGGTAACAAGGATTACATTTTAAGGTTCCATATATTTTTATCTTTATCCATCCTAATAAATATTTATTATGAATAAAATCAAATTTAATATTATAGGGATAAAACTAACCATAAAAACCTAGGAAAATAAATTTAGTGAAGATTTTATGGAGGGTTTTATTGCAATGATTATTAATACATCTATAAAATCTATCAAATAGAAAAATTATTGAAAGAGAAACTAGATGGATAAATTCATTAAAATGATGTATCAAAACCTTATTACTATACTAGACTAAAAATATAATATCTATAGTAATTTCATGAAAGAGGTTAACTATCTATGTGGGGATCTAAATCCTATGATATATTTTATGTAAAATATGGAGGGAGTCAATATGAATACATGTGATTTTGAAGAGATCTAAAAATGTTATAATCAATGTATATAACAATACACATCTCAAGAAAAAGTGTTCATAATCGTATCTATGCTAGTTACAAAACAAAAAATTAGGGTAGAGTGAGATTCCAAACTTTTAAAGGAAACCCTCTATACTGGTCATATTGGGAGAAATCATATGGATGAGGTTTAATATAAAGGGTTTGATCCTAGGATTTTTTAATTTAAATATCTAGGTAAAAACAATTTAATTTATCCAGAAATGAAGGAGTAATTATTAGTGGATGTTAGAATACCTTTTCTAGTATGCTCCCACACTTGAATTTCATCATGTGGAAGAAAGTTCTAATAAATTAAAATTGATCCAGTTTTCATGGGTATATTTTATTGAGATTCATGTTGATCAATACTTGAGACATGAATATAAATATCAAGAACCACATTTTATAGATAGTTGACTAGATTTATCCCTATATAATTTTCCAAACAACAATTTAGGAAGTATTTTATAGATGAAATATATATTGGGTGTGAGATAATGTTGTAAAATTATAATTTAAAGATAATATAGATGGATGATTCATGTTTATTTAGGTTTCTACATTTAATATTTCATATAATTCTTGACAAGAGGAATCTAGGAGATTCATTTTTTCCTTACTAAAAATCTAGATGAAGTGTTCTTGAATTGTGTCAATGAAGTTCCTGAGGTTTTTTAGCTCATATTGCTATTTATTAGAGTTATGAAATACTTCTTCCAAGGCATAATGACTATATTCTTTTAAAGAATATTCCCACACTAGGTATAGTTTTTCAAACTAAAATTAATTATTTTCATCTTATTAGGTAGCTATCCATACACCATGAATGATTATAAATTTTTAGAAATGATGACTGATTTCACAAGATGTAAAGACCCATAAAATTCAAGGGATTTTTTTTAATTTTCTATGGGATTTTACAAGAACGCAGTTTCTGAAGGCACCTGATTCTGAGGCCCGGTGTGCCCAGAATCATTTGGCAAAGTTTAGCTCAGGTACATTTAGTGAACGAACGAGTGGGTTTTTCTAACTTTTGAACTGGTGCTCGGAATTGAAATATGAGGGCACCGATGAACTCGCAGCACCGATAATTTCTTAGAAACACCTTTTCCGGTGTTGCGTTTTCTTGAGTGTGGTTTTTAATTTCTGGGGTAAAGTTAAGGAATAAAATAAAAGTGGTGCAACAGATATTTTATTTTATTTTTCTTAACCTATGTTAATTGGACGATGTGGGACCCACAATATCCTACCCACTTGGTAGGATATTTGAGGGGTGGTGCCCACATGAGCCCCACCTTCTCAACTTCCACGAAGCCCCCACCTTTGATTAAGGTAACGCACCCACACCCCCTATTAAACGAAGTCAACTATTGAGTTTAAACTTTATAATAAATGCCTATATTAATTGGGAGGTTTAAAATGTTGCAATTAATTGAGTAAATTGTTTGATTCATTATTGATTTCAATAACGTTTGGCATGAGTAATAAAATAAGGTCGCCCTTATTTTATTGTTGTTTCCTTGGTTGTGCGGGAGGATTTTGGAGAGAACGGATCAAGGTCATGGAGTTCTTCTTCCTCGACGAAGAATGTGAAGAACTCCAAATCCTCGGAGATCGAAGATGCGATGTCCACAAACCTTTTCTCCACGACGCGATGATCCTCCTTCCGCTACGTCTCCTTCTGCGATGTCTTCTTCTGCGACGTTCAATTCCGCGACGCCCCTTTCCGCGACAAACCTTGTTCGACGACTACGCTCGAGGTAGGGAATTTATTTGTGATTGTTAGTGAACCCTTGTTTACTTACATAGAAATCTAAGATCGTTGATCAACTAAATATTAAGTTGATCTGTGAAGATTATGTTTGCGGGTTGGGAATTCTTGATTTTGGGGAAAACTTTTTGGGTTGAATTCTTTTGTTCGTGAAAAATCCTTATTGTTCTTCGTCTTTTGGGCATCTTGTTACCAACATAACATGGGGAGGTCAGAACACATGAACACGGCCTACTCTCCTCCCCCATTGTTGTTTTGATTCCTTCCGGCATGAACAAAGGCGGCACGGTGCAACGAAATCGCGCGGAAACAAGAAAGAACACGATGAAAAAGCGCGGCGCCATCGCGCCACGCCGTTGAGGCCGAATGAAACCATGGCTGGAGTCGGGGCCATAGAGGCAATTGAAGACTCCACTAGTTGATCATTGTGCGTGGATTGGCTGTTGATGAAAAATGGTGCTGCAAGGTAAATTTGAGGCCTCCGTAGTGAAGGTCCGGTCCCAGGATGACCATTGGCGAAGGCGGTGAGCAAAACGGACCACCGGAGCGCATCCTGTGGTCCGCGGAAAAGAACGATGGCGCGGCACGCTGACACGGTGGCACCGGCGGCCGGAGGTGGCGGCCAGCACCGGCCGGCCGCCAAGAGGCGGGGGCGACCGACGCACCGTTGGGAAGGCCTGCCGCGGCTGAAGCCGCGGTGGCAGGCCACTGGTCTCGCGACTGCACGAGACCAAGGGAGGTGGGACGCGGTGCTCGGCCGCATCTGTTTCCAAGGATCGGCCCCCCATGGGGCCGTGGTTACACGCTGGCGGGGGGCAGCAGGCCACCCCGCACTGCTCGGCCGAAATAGACGAGCCACCCGACCGGACCGCCAGGTCGGCCCGGGCCGCGTCCAAGTTGTCCGGACCTGGACCCGGGTCGGGTCGACCCGGTTCGGGCCGACCCAGGGGTACCGGGCCAGGTCGGACCGGGCCTGAACTCCCTAATACTGGACTTTTGCAGTCAGTTACCCATAACATGGGTTACAGACATCCGATCAATGCACCATCAGTTGAGTAGCGATCCATGGATCGAGTCGGTCGTTTCGGTATATTACATGCAAGGTTTTGGAGAACTTTGAGTATAGCTGGGTTGGATCGAACACGAAACCAACCGGGCCCTCAGAGCGGAAACACTTATATCTTGAGCTTCAGACGTCCGTTTGACGAACTGTAAGTGGCGTTGGTGATCACGTGGAGAATAGGTCTCTATGATTATTCCCCATGAGAGTTCAGGTTAATGTTGAGATACGGCTGGGTTTGTTCTCACATGAATACAACCGCGCCCCTGGGACGAAAAGGCTAATAACTCACAGACCAGGCGTCCGACTGACGTGTCGTCTGTAGTATTGAGACACCTATGATGAGGCAGTTTTTTGAGATACTTCTTCGTGGGACTTTGAGATACTTGGATTATCGAAATGTAGCTCGTGGAGAGGTCCCTACCAGAGACGAGCGTGCGGAGTACGGAGAACGTGTAGCCAACTGAGACCTGATGACTGCTTGACCGACTCGACTTGGAGTGAGTCCACTAGCCTAGTGAACGGAGCACTACTTTTTTGGGGTGCAGAACCATGGCGGACGGAGCACTAATTGTGTGATAGTGTAGACCTGCGATACTCGTCCGGAGAGTACCTCTGCAGGCTATTAGGGGGTGTGCACTATTGTGGTTGGGTGGCATACCCCTGCGGGAAGCACTACTGTGTTTGGGTGGCTGTCCCACGGTACTCGACAGAAGGAGTACATCATCAGTCTTAGGTTAGTGATAAATACCTTGGAGTCGTGACAGGACTACTGTACACTCCAGAGACGGGGCTCTTCAGCAGTTACAGTTTCGATAATGAAAATCCTAGTTTGAGCTGAGACTATGACTGTTGTGTTTACCTCATGATTGAGATGGGTCACTTGTAACTTAGGTATATGTATGGGTATATACCCGGGTAGTGTTTATCTGTTGATTTCATAATCTTTATGTTTCCTCATGATCGAGATGGGTTACTTGATTCCTTAGGTGTATGTATGGGCATATACCTAAGTAGAGGTTATCTGTTGAGATTTTCTTTGTGGATATCAGTGTTGGTTTTAGAGAGACCTTGATGGGTCTCGGGGTCCCTACTGAGTATCGTTATACTCACTCCTGCACGGGCTATGCCCGCACCTCTTTGTGTTGGTTATAGACGACGGGTAGTGCTGACGGAGGCCGAGTGTTCGGGGACTAAAAGGTATCCGGAGGTGGACTTCACGGCGAGACGAAACTCAGAGGAATTTGACGGGCGAGAGCGTTGTGGAGGCTATCTGTACCTACCCTTCAGGTAGGATCCTTAGTGGACGATTCAAGAGTTGTGCTATCTATACATAACCATCAGGTAGGATCTGTAGCGGACGATCCATGATTGGCGCTATCTGTACCTACCTTTCAAGTAGGATCCGAGGAGGACGACCCAGGATCTGCATCCTTTCTTCTAGTTGTTTGTCTTTTTCTATTGTACATTCGTTCAGTTGTAGTTGTACTTTCAGTTGGGTTTTTATTCTGGCCCATTTACTTTTCATCACATTCTTTTGTACTTTGTGTTTTACTTCCGGTTGTACTCTATAGTGTTTTGTTTACTTTTATCAAGGAAATTCTTTCCTAATTATCAGGATTTACACCTTTGGTGCTAGTCGCCAGCCCCTGGCCTATGGAAGGCGGTCATGGGGTAGTCACGGCACGGGCCCCGAGGATGGTTCTTGACAAATTGGTATCAGAGGAGTCAGTTCTAACGTAGAACTTATAACTCTGATATTTTCTTTCTGTGAAGAATTACTGTTAAGGGTACCGAGTGTGGTCTTCAGTTCAGGGAGTCCATTGTTGGTTTGGGCGGCTGACGTATCCATACACCAGGACCCTGAAAACTGATTTCCGACTTTGTGCACGAAAACACTGATTGCGTGTGTGTTTCCAGAAGTTGTTTTAAAGTTAGCTCAAACTAGGTCAGCTCACTAGGTATTAACGTTTTATCGTGTCACATTGTTTCTTTCGGGATGCCTTTTCACGGACGACTAGCTTGAGCTTAGAGGGATGTGCGTACTGACAGCCTGCTGAGTGACGAGGCTTCGGTACAGGGCCCTCTTGCAGTTGAGGCACCAGCGGAGGCACCAGCAGTACTACCATATGATGGGCCACTGATGCCACAAGCCCCAGAAGTAGGCGATGCACGCCACTTGAGCTCGCTGCATGAGTTCCTTCGCAAGAGTCCACCCAGGTTCCAGGGAGAGACGGACCCGCAGGCGGGTGAGGATTGGCTGGAGGCTGTGGTGAGAGTCTTCAGGCTAGTGGGGATGCCAGCAGACTTCATGGTGATCTTTGCTACCAACCTTCTTTAGGAAACAGTAGGCAGGTGGTGAGCCAATTGTTCCAATTTTGCGATGGGATGACCTTCACATGGGAAGACTTCGAGACCTTCTTCAGGGTGGAGATTGTGCCAGTAGCACTACACCCTGAGCATGTACAGGAGCTGCTGCCTTTGCCAGAGGATTTTCCATCATTTGCCGAGTCATCAGTGGGTAGTAGACAGATGATTAAGAGGTCCAGGAAGACAAGAACAGTAGTTTGGTGATCTCAGATTTTAGGATCGGAGGTGTGGGGCACCCGGGGTGGGGTCAGATTCAGGCGTGCCAGAAATGGACACTGTTTCTCCTGCAGCAGGAAGGTTCACCTGGCACGTGACTGTCCGACTCCTCGCACAGTTGATCCACCAGTGTTGGAGGATCCACCGAGACAGAAGCAGTGGTGTTTTCTTGAGCAAAAGCTGAGCAGTGGACAAGGCAGTAGAGCTCCTGGAGCAGGGGGATAGGAGCAGAACTAGTGGATATGTCCCTTTTACTTCTAGTTCCAAATTGATGTTTTATTCGTGTCTTTGTACTATGAGCTGTAATAATAAAAAGACACTTATCATTGTGATGTTTTCATTCTTGTCCTTTTATTTGGTTGATACTGAGTGGTCCCGGTTAAGACTGTTAACTTGACCCTCACATTCGGGATTTTTTCTGGAGGAGACCCATTGACCTCACACTGATGACGTCAGTGTGACTAGACCCTTGGAGGTGAGAGTGACAGTTGGATCTCTTTGTAGTAACGTTGAGGCCTTACGACGTCATCCATGGAATGAATACATCATTCATGTCAGGATTGACTGTATTAGGCAATGGGCATGGATCATCCAGGGGATTAGACCGAGTTTCTATTTTCGTCAAAGGAGAAATTTTAGAAGGTCTTATAGGTCATAGGCAAAGATAGTGCAGAACATCCAGGAGCGGATGAAGACTGCACAGTGCACTAAGAAATGGGAAACCGGCGCCAGTCTTAGAGACTCGGGCCTGATAAATGTTTCAATAAGATGAATCTTAAAGGAGATATGAGTCTGCCAAGATGCAAACGTGGAGGCAGAGCTTGGAGAGCAGCATGGGGTGGTGTACGTTTTAACATGATAAAACTACCCTCCATAGTTTTCCCCGCTAGGCTGAGGGAGCTGGAGGGCAGTGGAAGAGAGTAGCTCCATGCGGTCAGGGAGAGTGACCCAATAGCTCTAAAAATTTTTGAGGGACAGTCTGTGTCCACTACTAGATGCCGTATTAACAGACATTGATACGAATCATTCAATCCTTCCACTAATCTTGTCTCAGACCTAGAGTTTCCGGTAAGCCGTAGACTTGACCCTCACGTCTGGAGATACCTTGGGAGAAGAATCGATAATCACACATACGCCAACGGTGTGGTCAGACCCTCAAGGCTAGAGTTTCGGTTGGAATCTCTTGGTGGCAGTATCGAGGCCTTACGACGTTGGTTTGAGTATGGACTGGGCAATCATAGTTCATACACAAATTGACAGTATTAGGAAAAAGGTTTTGTACTAACTACGATGTCGGCTTGGGATTCCCTTGGTTGGAAAAAAGGAAACCCCAGGCAGCACAGGATAAACTCGTGCAGAGGAGAGAGCGACTGATCACTCTTGAGTCGATCAATCATACCCTCATGGAAGCAGTCGTTTTGAGTTTCTGTCCTAACAGGAATTGGAGACCTCTAGAGTTCGAGGATGACGATCATGTCCTTATATGGGTCTCACCTTGACGAGGTTTACGGAGATGTGGCCAAGTCGGCATGTTATCTCCGAGGTTCAGCGGACCTTCTTAGGTCCTCAGCTTGGTAGGCATGGTTGTTTAACGCTTGACCCATCCACCTCAGTTTCACCCGTTGCACGACGACTTCCACGTATCTCACCTGAGGAGATACGTGCATGATCCTTCACACATCATCGAACTTAGGGAGTTGGACGACGATGACAGGGCGACATACGCAGAGATTCCAGTGGGGATCAAGGATCGACGGGAGAAGATCCCACGAGGACGGTCGATTCCTCGGGTACGCTTTCAATAGTAGTATGGGAACCTCCAGGTAAGCACATGGGAGAGAAAGGCTCAAATGCGTCCTCAATACCGCTTTTGTATCCCTAGTTTGTGTTAATGTTTTACGAGGACATAAAGCCCTGAGGTGGGAGTAATGTAAAGAATATTAAAATTCATGGAATTTTTTTTTATATTTTCTTTGGGATTTTACAAGAACGCGGTTTCTAACGGCACCTGATTCTGAGGCCCGGTGTGCCCGGAATCATTTTGCGAATATTAGCTCGGGTACGTTCTTTGAACAAATGAGTGGGTTTTTCTAACATTTGAACCGGTGCTCGAAATTGAAATCTGAGGGCACCGATGCACTCACAGGACCAGTAATTTCTTAGAAACACCTTTTCCGAAGTTGTGTTTGCTCGGGTGTGGTTTTTAATTTTTGGGGTAATGTTAAGGAATAATATAAAAGTGGTGCAACCGATCTTTTATTTTATTTTTCTTAACATAAGTTAAGTGGATGATGTGGGACCCACAATATCCTACCCACTTGGTAGGATATTTGTGGGGTGGGGCCCACATGAGCCCCGCCTTTTCAACTTCCACGAAACCCCCACCTTTGATTAAGGTAACACCCTCGCACCCCCTATTAAACGAAGTCAACTCTTGCGTTTAAGATTTATAATAAACGCCTCTATTAATTGGGTGGTTTAAAATGTTGCAATTAATTGAGTTAATTTTTTGATTTGTTTTTTATTTTTAAAACCTTTGGCGTGAGTAATAAAATAAGGTAACCCTTATTTTATTGTTGTTTTCTTGGTTGTGCGGGAGGATTTTGGAGAGAACAGCTTAAGTTCTTTGACTTCCTATTCCCCGACGAAGAACGCGAAGAACGCTGGATCCTCGGAGATCGAAGACACGATGCTGCCATACCTTTTCTCCACGATGCGATGATCCTCCATCCACGATGTCTCCTTCCGTGACGTCTTCTTCTGCAACGTTAAATTCTGTGACATCCCTTTCTGCGACAAACCTCATTCGACGACTACGCCCGAGATAGGGAATTTATTTGTGATTGTTAGTGAACCCTTGTTTACTTCCATCTAAATCTATGAACGCGGATCAACTAAATATTATGTTGATCCATGAAGATTATGTTTTTGGGTTGGGAATTCTTGATTTTGGGGAAAAATGTTTGGGTTGATTTCTTTTGTTCGTGAAAAATCTTTGGTGTTCGTCGTCTTTTGGGCCGCTTCTTACCATCTTAATGGGAGGATGTCGGACCGCACGAACACGGCTGACTCTCCTCCCCATGTTTTGTTATGATTCGTTGTAGCATGAACAAAGGCGGCACAGTGCAACGACACCGCGCAGAAACAAGAGAAAACGTGACGAAGAAGCGCGGCGCCGTCGCGCCGCACCGTTGAGGCCGAACGAAACCACGGCCGGAGCTGGGGCCACGGAGGCGATTGAAGACTCCGCTGGTTGATCATTGTGTTCGGATTGGTGGGTGATGACAAACGGGGCTGCAAGGTAAATATGAAGCTTCCACAGTGAAGGTATGGTTTCGGGAGGACCGTTGGCGAAGGCGGCGAGAAAAACGGACCACCGAAGAGCGTCTGATGGTCCGCGGAAAACACCGCCAGCGTGCCATACCAGCACGGCGGCGCCCGGCGCGTCACCGGGAAGGGCCGCCGCTGGTCCCGCGACAGCTCGGGACTGAGGGAGGTGGAACGCGGTGCTCGGTCGCATCCGTTGACAAGGAGCGGCCCCCCATGGGGCCGCAGTTACACGCTGGTGGGGGGCAGCATGCCACCCCGCACCGCTCGGACGAAACGGATGAGCCGCCTGACCGGACTGCTAGGCCGGGCCGGGCCGCGCCCAAGCGGGCCGGACCCGGACCCGGGTCGGGTCGACCCAGGGGGTACCGGGCCTGGTCGTACCGTGCCCGAACCCCCTAATACCATACTTTTTCGGTCTGTTCCCTATAACATTGTTTACAGACCTCTGATCGACACACCATCAGTTAAGTAGTGATCCTTGGATCGAGAAGGTCATTTCGGTATATTACACTCAAGGTTTCAGAGAACTTTGAGTACAACCGAGTTGGTTTGAACAGGAAACCAACCGGGCCCTCGGAGCGGAAACACTTGTATCTTGTGCTTCAAACGTCCGTTTGACGAACCGTCAGCAGCGTTGGTGATCACGTGGAGAATCGGTCCCTATGAGTATTCCATATGAGAGTTTAGGGTACAGTTGAGATACAGCCAGGTTTGTTCGCACACAAAACAAACCGGGCCCCTGGGACGAAAAGGCTAGTAACTCACAAACCAGACGTCCGATTGACGCGTCGTCAGTTGCGTTGAGACCGCTATGATGAGGAGGCCCTTTGACATATTTCTTCATAGGACTTTGGGATAATTGGATTATCGACCTGTAGCTCATGGAGCGGACCCTCCTAGAGACGAGCGTGCAGAGTACAGAGACCATGTAGCTAACTGAGACCTGACGACTGCTTGACCGACTCGACTTGGAGTGAGTCGACTAGCCCAGTTGATGGAGCACTACTTTGTTTGGGTGCTGACAAATGACTGACTGAGCACTACATGTGTGACAGTGCAGACCTGCGGTACTCTTCCGGAGAGTACCTTTACAGGCTATTAGGGGGTGTGCACTACTGGGTTTGGGTGGTATACCCCGGCGGGAAGCACTACTGTGTTTGGGTGGCTGACCCAAGGTACTCGACAGGAGGAGTACCTCAGCAGTCTTAGGTTAGTGATCAGTACCTAGGAGTCATGACAGGACCACTGTACACTCCAGAGACGGAGCTCTTCAGCAGTTACGGTTTCGATAATGAAAATCCTGGTTTGAGCTGAGACTATGACCTTTGTGTTTACATCATGATTGAGATGGTTCACTTGATAACTTAGGTATATGTATGGGTATATACCTGGGTAGTGGTTATCTGTTGATTTCATAATATTTGTGTTTCATCATGATTGAGATGGGTTACATGATAACTTAGGTGTATGTATGGGCATATACCAAAGTAGAGTTTATCTGTTGAGATCATCTTTGTGGTTATCCTTGTTGGTTTTAGAGAGACCTTGAGGGTTTCGGGGTCCCTAATAAGTATCGTTATACACACCCATGTACGGGCTATGCCCGCAACTCATTGTGTTGGTCCCAGATGACGGGAAGTGCTAACAGAGGCCGAGTGTTCGAGGACTGGATGGTATCTAGAGGTGGACTTCATGGGGAGACAACACTCAATGGAAGTTGACAGGTGAGAGCGTCGTGGTGGCTATATGTACCTACCCTTCAGGTAGGATCCGTAGTGGGCGATCCTGGAGTTGCGCTATCTGTACCTACCCTTCAGGTAGGATCTGAGGAGGACGACCCATTTGCAGCTTCCTTTCTTCTAGCTGTTTGCCTTTTTCTGTTGTACTTTCGTTATGTTGTAGCTATACTTTCAGTTGGGTTTGTATTCTGGCCCATTTACTTTTCATCACATTCTTTTATACTTAGTGTTTTACTTCAACTTGTACTCTGTGGTGTTTTGTTAACTTTTATAAAGGCAATGCCTTCCCAGTTATCGGGATTTACGCCATTGGTGCTAGTCGATAGCCACTGGCCTATGGAAGGTGGGCTTGGGGTAGTCATGGAACGGGCCCCGAGGACGGGTCATGACACAAGACTTGTCTGGTTCTCCATTGATAAAATTTTTTCCTTCCATGGAAGTGAGTTGTTTAATAACATTGTTTAAAATGTTATTGAAGTAAAATAATTTATGTGTTCACCAAAACATGGGGAGTACAAGATAATAAGAAGACATAAATCCTTCTTTGATTCCAAAATCATTCAATATTAAACATTCATGGAAGGATCAATGTTCTTTCTAATGTATATAAATGATTCATGCTAACTGATAACTTGACACGAGTCTCTTTCATAATGTAATAGGGTACTTTTATGATGTTGATTTTTTTGATCCTATAAAAAAGGATATTTTCATCAGTATTGAGAAGATGAGAGGTATACATAGGAACTCCAGTTTCATAGATTGGATTCAGTTTGATTTGTGTAACTAGATTGGTGCGAAACCATTTGGGGTAGTATTCATCATTTTAGAAAAAGATTGTTGAGGGGGTTCACCCTGTATAAAACATTTGTAATAGGATAATTATCTTTTAGGTGAACCATTATGAAGAACATAGATATATAAAGACCCAAAAATAGATTTAATCCAGTTGGTAAATTTTTCACAGATGCCAAATCTACAAAAAAATGAAAACCCAATCAACGTTTTCAAAATTCATTCTCATTCAAACCATTTAAGAAATATTTAACCCTATAGTGATGCTCAATACAAGGTTGGATCAATTTTCTCTATGTATTTTATTCATTTAACATTATATCCCTTAAAAAACATAATTGGTTCCAAAATATTATTCTATTGATATAGGAATTGAGATTGTTAGAATGGATCATGATAGTGATATTATGTATATGGTTGATGATAAAAAGAAGAATTAATATGTTAATTTTAGAAGAATTATCAAATATAGGAATTATGTTGAGGAATTTGGAATTTCTTTTCTTGTTGAAACATTCCCTTGAATAAGAGGTAATTAATCGACCTGTACACATCTGTATAGATCACATCAAAACAATTTTGGAAGAATTTTTTTTCATCCATATAAAACCGGAAAACTTGTATGATTAAAGATAAATATATCTTCTTTGACCTCCATAAAAAGAGTAATTGGGGTGATATATTAATAATATATAAAATTGAATAGAAAATGATAACTTTTTCAATGAGGTCATCATTAATACCTGTTCTATTAAAGACACTCAGTTAGTATAGGACAATGTTATCTAAAATATATGCTCTTTTATCAATGATACAATAATCCACAATAAGAATATATAGGGGTTACCAAGGCTTTTCTATCCTATTAATTTTTTTAAAAAAAAATTAGTTCATGCCCCCAACCTTGTGCCATTAAACTGTAAAAAATTCCCATTAAATGAATTCCATTAAATGAAAGAGAATGTTTATTTTGGGATTGATCTCAACCTCTTACTAGAGGTATTAGGAAAATTCATTATTAATGTTTTTATCTTGATGAAGATTGAGGATATCCATAGTAGATGGGATGTGTTTATCCATTGAAATGAATATCTTAATATCCATTATATTGAGTATTTGTTCATAATTTTTAGCATCATTATACAACAAAAAACATCTTCCCCACAACTAGTCAATTTCCACATCTCACAGATACATTTACCACAATCAGGCTGGTGGACCCACACATTACTGAATCATATTGGCAGGTGGTTATAACAAAATTTCAATGATGATACCTGAAATTGGATGGTAATTTGTGTTTCATCATGATAAAGTGATTTAAGAGATAAAGATTAATTTACTTAGGACGTCCATATTGGAATAAAAATCAGTTCGACTTACTAGAAATCATTATTTTGAAATACCTTCTATAACAAGTATTTTTAGTCCCCAGTGTGTTAATTTCAACATTGTCATTCCAATACATGCTGTCTTTGAAATCATTGAATGATAAAGGGAGTTATTTAGAACTTATTTTCTCATCTAACTCATGATTGTTTTAAATACACCCTTGATTATTAAAGAACCATTGATATAGTTATTGTGCAGATCCAACCCTTTCTAGAAAAATCTCATTTCCATGAATCTAATATTGTAATAAATAATGTTATAGAGAATATTGATATCCTATAAGTCAATATCGTAGGTTATAATTCAGTACAATATTTTTATCCATGGAGGAGTGGGCAATTACCAAGATAGTTTACACTCAAGTATAAAAATTATTGATACACCCAATGTTTTATCCCAATTTTCCCATCCTAATAATATCAAACAATAAACGTGTATTGGGCTTAGCTAATACAATAAATTTGGTATTATTATATTAAATATGTAACTTTATTGAGTTTTATGTTTTGGAAATATCCCCTGCTTTACAACTCTAAAAGGAAAAGGTCATTTGGGGAATGATTTAGATTTAGGGTTTCCCATTGTTTTATTTCCTTGATAATTTTTCCTAGAAGATTATTTTTTGGACCCATTATACATCCATCAATTAGAGGTTTGAATAGTGGTGAGACTATTGATTTTTTCAAAATATTCCATATGTTTTTCATAAATATCTTATATCATTATATTTGGTCCCGTGTAATTTGGTACAGTAGAAGAAACCATCAAAATATTATCCAAGAATTATTCTTTTTTAATTTATAAATAATTAGTGGGGGATTAAAATTTAGTTGATTTATACATAATAGAATATTCATTTCAATCCTTGTCAAATATTTGGCTCAACCACTCCTTTTAAGAGCTAGTCTCAGACTTTAGGGATTTTTCATCAGTATAGAGAGTCCCTATATTTCTCTGATTGGAATATTTTTATATTGAGTGAATATTATGGAAATAATATTTGGAGGCTCAACAATAGTCATGAAACCATTATAAAGGTAATTAGAAGGGAATGTAAGTTCACTATGACCAACATGTTGGTTTTCTATAGTCAGCTTTTCAGATATATAATCTATAGTCTACTCATTTTCATGATTATAATTATGATCATTGGTATTTTGAATGATTATTGTGACCCCTTGATCCCACATTATATAATATGTCTCAATTGGGGTGTCTACTACAACCTAAATCCCATATACCATGTCATATTTACCCTACAAACTAGAAAAATGTGTTCTCAATTTGAATATATGAAGAATCAATTTCCTTTTGTTTTTATTTTTTATTTTTGGGGTCACCTTTTTCAATGATATACCCCTTAGAAAATTTATTTTGTCTCACTTAATTATAGGAATTATATATGTCAATTGGAATAGGATTGAATATATTTTTAATGACACTACAGTTCTAAATTTAGTGGCAAAAAATTTTATATAGATCATAAAATGGGTTAATGTAACAATACATAACATTCAACTAAAATTTAAGTTCATTGAAAATCAGGGTAATTAAATCATGAAATTTGGATTCCAAATTTTCATCAACAAGGAAATGAGAATATAACACATTTCACCTACTAGTTTGTGATATTATATTTGGAGTGGTATTCCCATGCATGGGGAAACAAAACTAAGAACTCTTGAATTCCATAACATAAAAAAAGTCCCTAATTCTTGACCCAAATATGGATTATATTGAATAATTTCTTAACCCATTTAGAAATATATAAAAAATATTGCTTTAAGAATATATTACTGAGATTATACGATTTTATATGATTCTGTTTAAAATTTTGAATAACCATTAAAAATCAACTCCAAATTTGGATTAATATCCAATTGTTGATTCCCTAATATATCTCAAGTTATATTTAAGATATTAATTGGAGAAAAAATTATCTTATTTAACCAGTAGTAGGTATCCATTCAATGTGAATATATATAGGCAGTTCCTTTCTTGAAGTGACATTAGGCCAAACCCCATAAAAAATTTATTATCATTAAAATTTATGAAATTTCAAGTCAATTGGTTTATTCACTAAGGGGTGATGAAACTAAATTTATGATATTAAAAAATAAGATGAATTTACTGTATGTATTAGTATTTCTTCTATATCACAGGATTGAACTTTATATTTTAGTCAATTCTTCAATTTATTTCTTGAGGGGGACTCCACAAACATGATGAAAGGTGGTGAGGGCTCAAAGATGAGACTAGGTAAATAAAGAATTTCAATATATGATGACCTCTATTTCATTATTCATCCACTTCTATGTTGATGTATTATAGATAATGTCATTTAACATAGTCAAAATAATATCGGGTAATGAGGTATTGTAACAGTATACTACATGCCTTTCTTAGGAAAAACCCAACATCTACGTGCCATCCTTCCCCAACAAAAATAAATATTGTATAGAGTTAATCTTGATCCTATAACATTTCTATAGAGTGATTTCCTTACATGGTAATACATGAGTGACCCCCAAAAATATAATATATTATGATCATTTTGAGTAGTGATTGTATTGGAATTTGGAAATCTTGGTATTCAAGTTTGGAAATTTATTTATAATTAATGCATATTAACAAATTTGATTTTTTTTATTATTAAGTTGAATGAATTGGACATATTACGTGTTGAGTATTCCTAGAAGTAAACATCCCTTGTATTAATTGGTATGTCTCATGAGATAAAACCAAATTTGTACTTGGAATACTCTTTATCAGTTTAGGCATGATTTTATGTCATAAGACTTCGACAATGTGTTAAATATCTATAATACTATATATTATATCATTATGAAATTAGTTATTAATATACATGTTATTATTCAATTAGTTTTTATCCATTTATAAGTATCAAGCTCATTTTTTTATTTTAATTGAACTATTTTATCATTATTTATTACAAAGATATTATAAATACTTTATTTATTCAAGGATATATTCCATTTCAGAAAATACCTTACTGAGCATTTGAGCACACCCTATTATATTTTTTTACATTCCCTAGTATTCTAGGATATTATATATTATTGAAATAAAATGATATACTATAAGATATAAAATGATTATCATACATTGATATTACGTCTTCTTAGTTGAATTTTCATTACATTACAAAAACACATTCGTGAGAACCATAATAGTTTAGTGCCTTTTGAATCATTGACCACAATATTCTAGTTGAGTGGAAGATCGTCCATGTTTCTAAAAAATATATTTCCCATTAATAATCCTACTTAACATCCTATGTTTATAACATAGGGATATGAAATATAAGAAAGGGTGATCTTAAATGGTCAGTAAGTGTAAACAAGGGTGATATCAAAAAAAATAAGTGAATAAGGATATAAAAATATCAAAAACAACATTTGAAAATCATACTATGCATAATATATATCATAATATTGATTAATGGAATATATTTTATTATATTATAGTACATAAATAATAAAGTAACATGAGCCATGAAAAGAAATCATTAGACTAAAACCTGGAACTAAAATATAGGTCTAAAATTAAAATAATTTTTTGGACATATATAATAAAAAACATTCACTTGTTATGTTTAGGAAATGAAATCAATAACTTGAAAAAACTTATGAACATGAAACCAGGTCCACTCAAAAAATTATGAAACTGAAATATAGGTCTAAAATTAAAATAATGGGAATGAATATCAGGTCCACATATAAACTTATGGACATGAAAACAAGGTCCATGCATAGAATTGTGAACATGAAATCAGGTTCACACCTAAAATCTATACCTCATCAGTTATCCATCATTATCCATTGAATTTTTGTGAGATACAGGTCCAACACACATCATAAATAAATTCATATATACATGTTCCAAAAGAAAATAAATCATTCATCACATCATAAAACATGAAATGGAATGGTTTCTGTAAACATTACATTATAACAGATCACAACAAAAAGTAACGAGAACCATAAACAGGATTCCATCATATACATAAATGAACCATATAAATAATATGTATAGTATCCTGGAATAATAACCCTATTAAATAATTGGTATCATGAAATAGTGTCATCTTATATGGAAAATGTTTTTGAAAGAACACTTGAAATAGTTCTTGAGGAAAATTCCATTTTCATTTGGAAATCATTATTTATTTATAAATGCTACACTACTATAAAAGAAAAAATTTTCATTTAAAAAATACTTTAAAACATTTAATACAATCCTAATTACATTAAATCTTCAAGAAATAGGTAAAATATTTTCATGTCATATATGTTAAAATAAAATTCTGTTAATAAGTTTTTGTCTTAAACATCACAAATAACCTTATTTAGATAAAAAAAATCATTTCAAAATTTATTGGAAAAATTAAAACATTTTTAAAATTGAGATTAAACATTAATGGTATAATAGTAAAAACCTTCTTGAAATATTTTTTATAAAAAAATTCCATGAAGTTGAAATTATACTGAGTGGTGACTCAGATAGAAAAAAATATGAATTATGATGAGATTGTGAAATAAATTGTTACAAAATTATAATCAGTCAAAACATATTCCCTATGAATGAAAAAAATTATATGGATATTTAAATACCATAATCTTCATTAATATACACATAAAAATATTACTTTCTAGTACATAGACGACACAAAATAAACATGTAGTTTATAAGGCATGTGTCCCAAATACATAAAAGAGAGACAAACACCATTTACCTTATGTCTTGACTTACATCATACATGTTCTAACCAGAAGAATTAAAAATATATGTTTATAATATGTATACAAAAAAAATATTCATATATATCATATCATATATGATTTACTAATGACTTTAAAATACCCATTTATTAAAATATTCCATGTTATAGTTTTGTTTTGGGTAATACTCGCTTTGTACTTCACACATTTTGTGACATGTTTTTATTGGTCCTATTATAGAAAACATGATTTCATCATCTCCATAATTATAAAAATGATATAAATATAATATATATTTATTATATATTTATTTATTTTCATTCATAATATATACAGTTATAAAATAAAATGCACAATTCATGGAGACGGTAGTACCTACTTACACATCAATGTGGTTTTAATTTTTTATCGGATTGAGAGAATGACCATTATATAATATATTATCATTTGAAAATAATTTTTATTTAATTTATATCACATGTTTATACTAAAACCATCCTTAATACATTACATGTAATGTGATAATTAATTGTGTCACATCACGTGGTGGTAGTCCCCCATATACACGAACAACATTATCATATTCCTAGAAAATTAACCGCATGAATGTATGGGTGATATAAAAATTAAAGAATAATAATAAAATAATAAAACTTATTTATATAACATATAAACTGTAAATCCATTATTATTTCAAAGCTTTAATGGAGGTAATGGAATAACGAATGACATCACTTCATGAGGAGGTAGTCTGTGATACACACGAATGATGATTGTATATCCCACATGATGGAAGTGTGTGAAGTTTTAGGCATAACCGTAACATAAAAAGACATATTATAATATTTAATATACTATTATTATATAAAATTAAATAAAAAATTTTAATTTAGGTAAGGAATAAATAAAACAAAAATATTCATTGATGAACATTGTTTGTTCTTTTTGTATCTCATTTTGGTTTTCACCAAAAGACATCCTCGGTTGGATTTATTCCCAAATTAAAGAATATATTTTTGAGGTAGGGAATTTTTATGGATATTGGGAATTTTTTATTAAAAAAATCAGATTAAATGTGTTAAGAATAATGAATAAGAAGTTCCCCTTTATAAGAGAGGATAGGGGAAAATTTGGAATTTTGGAACATTTTAAATTATATTAAATAATTTTTTATCTAAATGCTACCGAATGGACATTTAATTGAAGATAATATTATATAATTAATTCATCTCATAATATAATATATTTTAGACAAGTTTTGGTGTTAATTTAAACTTTATCATTTTGATAAACCCTTAGTTACCCAAATTTAATTACGACCAAGGTAACACATTTTTCATTATTGAAAAGTTGTAATTTTTAATTATAATATTTAAATTTGACAGTAAATTGAAACATTAATATATTTTATAAAATATATCTCTAAATTTTCTTTATTTATATTTTTATTATTTTTCAATAATTTAGTAACAGATTAGTTTCATAAAATATCAATAGTGTCAATTATGAAATTATTCAATTGTTTAAAATAAGGAAAATAATTAATTATGATATATTCATTACAAAATATTGGAATACACCCTGAATATGTCATAATCATATAGTAGTTTTATTTATAATGTTAATTGATTAAAATTATATTTCATTTAACATTTTTAATATCGTATATTATGTTCATTCATTAGTTGAATAATTATTACATTATAATTGTTTAATTATTTAAGGTACTTATGTCTTTAATAAAAATTAAAAATGAATTACCATGATGAAAATAAATATTTTATATTTCCAAAAAAAGATTTATGGTTGATCATATCATCTAGTTGACAACATATAAAAATGATATACTTATTAAAACCATTTGTCTGACATGACTGACTTTTGTTAAATTAAAATAGTACAAGGGTATTGAAGTCACCCCAGTGGCACAAAGAGATCATAAATTAGACACATGGATGAAATTCATCTAAAATAACTCATCCAATAAATTCAGGACAAGTGTTATGATAATTTTCTTATATTTATAAAATATATTTACCAATAAATATCTGATTTACCCTTAACAATTGTAATAAAGTTTATAATTTTTCAATTCATATTTTCCAAATATAGAAGTGACCTATTTACTAAATTTTTAACATAAGATTTAAAATTTTGAGTTTATTTTTCAAAATTCAAAGCCCATAATTGTCTCAAATTAATTTAATATTCATCTCGTTGATGGGGTGAGAAAGCTCATTTTCAATGTGTAAATGTTCAGATGTTTTCTATTATTTTATATCTAAAATAAATATAAAAATGATTCCAATGATTAAAATTACATTAATTGTTTTTAATATTTTACCTATTGACACATTTAACCCAATTAATAATTAAATTTATCCAAATATATTATTTTGATGAAAATGTAGTTTTTTAAATCTTGCATTTTCACTGTTCATAAAAAATGTATCATCTAAGATAAATATGGAAAATTAATTCTAGCACAATTTTGATATTAATATTTAAAAAAAATATATTTATTTTTTAAAATATAATTTATAAAATTTTAAAAATATAGTTTTAAAAGAAACATTTCTTAATAATGTGGCAAAAATGCCTTTAATAAAAATGAAAGTTTTTATGCTTAAAATTGGATTTGTTCTTATTGCATTACAATAAAAATATTGTATTAACTAAAAATAATTTAATTTCTATTATAGAATAAAATTTATATTATTATCATTCAATAATATTGATTAAATGTTTTATGAATTTAAAACTCCATTATGGGAAGAAATAGTTTTTCTAAAAAAATGTATCCCTTATTTTAAATTACTTTTTATTTTCATTGATAATTAATGATATCCCAAGAATTCATTTCATGATTTAGTTAATAATATTCGTCCTCACTATTCCAATGTAAAAGTGATAACTATCATAATAAGTAGTATATTTTTTTGGTAAAACTCAGTCATGTGTGTAACAGAAGATATAAAAGGAACACATTATTGTGTGCAACAAAATCCAAAATTTTTGTTCTGTGTACCACAAGAAATACTCTATATTTTATATATTTAATGATTAGCATGATATTTTTTATAAATAGATTATTTATTATTGTTTCACATAACACAATATATCAATTAATTATAAGTTATTTGAATTTTTTACGAACTTGAGGTGTTACATTTTACCACACATAAAATGATTTTTTCCCGAGAAATTTGTAAGGGTCATCAATGTTTTAATATATGAAATTATATTTCATAGAAACCCACAACATAAAAATTAATACATAATCATACATTCAAAAAGGAATTTCAAAAACCTAATGGTTACCCAATGTAACCCATTAATAGGTTTCCACATAGGATTAAATAGGTGGAAAGTAAAAATATGGACATAGAACAAAATGATAATTATCACGATCTGATAGAGTGTGATAAAGAGAATGGTCATTATAATTTTATCAATCACATAAATACAAATATGTGATCATCTAAGGGACTATTTGATTCCTCAGAAATGAATTTTCTAGGATAACACTTTTTTGATTCAAGTCATTTTTTCAAAAGTTGAATATATTTTACAAAATGATATACTTACATGATTTCATTCTGTTTTATGACAATAATCTCATCCATTGGTAGTTATTGGTTTAATTTCCATTTTTATCTCTAACTCCTAGATATGTGTAATGACCCGTCCCAAGCGGGGCCTGTGCCGCGACTCCGCAAGCCCACCTCCAATAGGCTAGGGGTTGGTGACTAGCACCGAGTAGGCATATTACTATCATGGGATCCATTGCCTAAGTTCCTGCACACACACACATACATCTCAAATACAAAAAATGATGAAATTTTAAAAACCCACCAACAAAGAAAATGCATGAATACAACTAAACCCAACCAGCAGAGTATAACGGAAAGTAAATTCTTGAAAGAAAAATGGGCTGGAATACAAGACCACCATAAACAAGAGTCTAAAAACTGAAATGTCCAGCCTGTAAACATAGAGAGGTACTGGTCCACCCTCGACTCTGTCAAAAGACTGATCATCTACAGAAGACATGACACATGTGGGCAAAGCCTGTGTAGGGGTGAGTATAACAATACTCATTAGAGGACCCTGAAAACTAAAAATCATTACACGATGTTAAGGTACAGTCATCTATAAATAGTATATGTCAAAAGAACATTTAATATAGAAACACAAACCAGATATACTCTAAACACAGACCCATTGTCTAGATATAAGTCACACAACCACAGATCCCTAATAGGGATACAGTTTGATGATTCCACGAAGCAATCATTCTGAGAGAACTCAGTACATGAGTTTGATATCTATAATGATGTCCATCCAAGAAGAACTATTCATAGGTAAAATCCATGAGAGATAAAAACACTCTTTACAGGATAAAACACTCTTGAGTGGGAAAGATCATTATTGATAGATACACTCATTATCAGAGAACACACCCTTGAGTGGGAAAGATCACGATGCGCAGATGAGGATCACTACTAAGGAAATGGAGAATACTGCGACTCAACCAGGTTCACCAGCTAAGTAGATGATTTATTACTGGTGGAGTGGGTCATGTTGATTCCTTACTCTACCTAGGGCCAAGAATGGATAGAGGATCACGCTCCGGGCCTCTCAGAGGGATGCCTGACTCTGTCACAAAAATTCATGTTGAAGGGATCAAAATATTATAGAAGGAAATTATGACAACATTCAAGGGAACGATAATAAGCGGTACTAACCCAAAAAAACATGTCCAAGATATAGTGGAAAAATGGACCGAGCCATTTTCAAAAAAGTACATGGAATGTAGAAAACTGACACGCGATGTCTTCTGACCCCAGTTACTGCCAGTGTAAAATGGCACGTGCCGTAATGCTTGTCCTGTAGAAAAATCCATTACATGGCGTGTGGTAGAGAATACATGTCGTGTCCGAGTACCTAGGGTCGACTCCGTTTATACTATGCATGTGCCCATAAACGCCCTCAACCCATGTATGCTAACCCGTGTTTTCAGTAAACGGGGTTACCCACGATACTGGCCTCACCTAGTCGTGTGGTGGATTGCATGGTCATGTACTCCATCCCATGTCTGTGTATCAATTGGATACACGGAGAGTCCTACGTAGTTTCCTCTGTCATGTTGTGTAGGGTCCACACACCATTTTCTGAAGCAATGTAGTCAATCCCGTGTCCGTGTATTTCCCAGAATACATGCCGAGCATCGGGGAAGGTCCAACACTCCGTGTGACCGGGGTCGCATGCTGTGTAATAGATATCTGAGGACCGAAACCCGAGCCACCACTGAGACAGTCCACATAGTGTGTTTTTTGTGATACACACCATGTATTCTAGAAATTTCCAGAATCAATGACTTCTGCCATTGTGCCTTCTGTGCTGCCCTATTCATCGATCTGGCCCTCTGATCGGCATAAAACTCATGGGGTTTGGTCACCCAAACACCAAGAATTGGATTCCATTGTTTTTGGGCCTCCAATCAGTTCCTAAAACACCAAACGACCTGCTCGTGTGAAGAATGGTCGAATAATTGTATTTCCCGATCCGATCGGATTCACCATCCGCTATCATCACTACACCTCTACTAGGTCGTCATGATATCACATCTTCAATTTTCGATCATTTCATCACAAAACTAATGTGCAAATATCTGTTCTTCCTCGCCACACAAAGAATGAAAAAAAACATGAGGAAAATAATGGGGGAAGAAATCCAATAAGCAAATCTAGGAATGAACCACCACTGTCATTCGTTACGGCATTGATCGTCTTCCGTTAGTAGGATCAAACAGATCAGTAATAAAAGAAAATTCAACATGGATTAATTCCCCAAAATCAACACAATAAAACCCTCTCGCAAGAACGTCTGATTTAGTGGATCAACATGTTCGTGGTTGATCTATGTTTGCATTTAAATTCAAAAATGGAGAATGAAGAATCAAAATAACAACCCCTTCCTCGATCCGATTGAAGAATGATTGTCGCGTCGCATTCGTTGGTGGGATTCATCGAATATGAGAGGCATTTTATCGCATCATCATCATCCGCCAACCTATCCTCCGCCTCTAATGATCCAAGAGGATCTCTCACTCTCAATTCACAAGGTTATAAAGCCAAACATATGAACATTCTATAAGCATGAAATTTTAGGGGAGGATAAGGTTCATACAAAAATGGAAAGCATTTTAAAATAAATTATTGATTTATTTTATTTCTTCTAATGTTCTTCCTTTTAAAATGGACAAAACATACTTTTGCAGGTGACTCATGCAAGTTGATTATAGGCCAATCCTAATGTAAAATAATTTCTCTGAATTCAATGGATCCCTTATATTTCTGATCCAGGAACCCGTTTAAAAGATATTCCACTTCTTTAAGAACACCGCTATGGCGTGCTATTTAAAATTTTAAATTTATTTCGAACACTTATTTTGGGAACTACGGACCTCGGAATTGCACGCCTACAAATGTACTGGTCTCAAAATAATTCCATATATTATTTAAATATAATTCAACAAAAAATACGAGACATTAAACTCTACTCACCTTAGGGCTTTACATCCCCCAAGATTCCAAAACAAGGGTAGTCAAAACGATATTGGCAATTGGAATGGATCTGAGGCTCTTGATGCCACGTGTTATCCTAATGATTTACATGATTCCACCATATGCACACTAAGTTAATTGATCACCCATGAAGGATCCTCTACTATCGATCCTGGATCTCCATTGGGTACTCATCAAAGTTCACTCCATATTTGATGTCTAGCTCGTCATATTTGATGATGTGTGATGGGTCATTCACGTAACTCCTCAACTACGACACGTGGAAGACATCATGTAACCGATGAAACTATGGCGGTAGAGCTAGGTAGTACGCCACCTCGCCAACTCTTCACAGTATCTGGAATGGTCTGATGAACCTCAGAGATATTTTTCCATCCCGACCAAATCTCTGTAACCCTAGTTGAGGTGATACCCAAATAAAGATGTGGTCTCCCTCATCGAATGCTAGTGGTCTCCATTATCTCTCAGTATTAGACTTCTGCTGGCTTTGGGCAGTTTTCATCTCCTCATGGATGATCTGCACCTTCTCAGTGGTAGCTCTTACCAACTATGGTCCCAAGAGTTCTGACTCTCTGGGTTCGGTCCAAGAGAGATATTACTAGAAGGGTCTCCCATATAAAGCCTCGAATGGTTCCATACCAATGGTGGAGTGGTAGCTATTGTTAAACACAAACTCCACCAGTGGTAGGTGGTCCTCCAAAATACGACCACATTCCATGATACAGGCTCACAAATTATCCTCCAGAACCTGAAGGGTCCTCTCCTTCTGACCATATGTCTAGGTATGAAATGTTGTGCTCAAGTGTTGCTGAGTCGTGAAAGCCACATGAAATCCCTTCCACAATCGAGATGTGAAACAGGCATCTCAGTAAGTGACTATTGTCAAAGGGATGACATGAACATGAACTATCTCTTGCACATAGAGGCTTCCCAATCTCTCTATGAAACTCTGCTCCCTAATAGCTATGAATTGGAATGAATTGGTGACTCATTCTATGAACACCCATATGGAATCATTCCCCTTGTACGTATATGGTAAACCTATCTTGAATTCTATCGATATTCCATCCCACTTACACTCTGGAATATCTAGGGGTGAGCTAATCCCACCAGATCTTGGTGCCCAGCCTTCACATTCTAGCATGTAAGGAATCGAGAAATGAACTCTGCAACATCCTTCTTCATGCATGACCACCAAAAATACCATCAGAGATCCTGGTACATCATTTCCACTCTAGTATGTACCACCAAGGGGGATGTATGATACTCCCTTAGGACCTCTTCCTTTAATTCCACTGATAAAATTGTGTGTCCTATGAAAAAAAAGTATGTTCTCCCCACCTTCTGAATATCCATCAAGAGCATGTCCTATGGATAACTGAGCAAGTAAGGCCTCACAATCGACATACCCTAGATTTTCCTCCCTAACTCACAGTTATAGTATAGGGGTGACAACCATCTACTGTTGGTAAGCTGCATCCCCTATGTCCATGAAAGATAACTGCAAAACAGCTAACTGCATTATCGCCTCACTCAACAGGTGTGAGCTCGACCTTCTACTTAGAGAATTATCCACCCTGTTACCCTTCCTAGAAGTATAGATGATCTCTAAATCATAGTCATGGAGGAACCCTAGAAAATTACTCTATATCAGATTGAGATACTTCTGCGAAAATATTTACATGAGGCTCTTGTGATCAGAGTAGATGATAAAATGCTCGCCCATAAGGTAGTGTCTCCACATCTTCAATGTGAAGACTATCTATGCCAAATCCAGATCATGGGTTTCATAGTTATGATCGTGTGGCTAATGTGGGTGCAAACCATATGCAATCACTACCTGTCTTGCAATCATGACACAACCAAGCCTGGTTCTTGATTTGTTGCAGAAAACTACGTACCTGACACCTTTTTCCAGAAATCTCAAAACTGGGGTTCTCGCCACACACTATCTCAACTTCTCAAAAGACTACTAGTACATCCCCATTCATAATAAGGGTTTCCCCTATTGGGTCAAGGCTATCATCTGTGTTGATATTTGGGAGAAATTAGGAATGGATCTCCGGTAATATCCGGTCAACCCAAGGAATCTCTAAACCTCTGTCACGCTATGAGGTGTCTCCCATGCTATCACTTCCTCCTCTTTGGCTGGGTTTATAGCTACTCCATCTCCTGAGATGACATGTCCCAGATGGTGGACATCCTGAATCCAAAACTAGCACTTCATGAGCATCCCATAAATATGGTGCTCCCAGAGTACATCTAGAACCATCTAGAGGCGTACCACGTGCTCCTCCTCTAACGACGAGTACACAAGGACTTCGTCGATGAAGACCACTATGAAATGGCCTATATACGGCTTGAAGATCCAGTTCATCAGTCCCATGAACACTACGGTGGAGTTTTTCAAGCCAAAAGGGATCACCACGTACTCATTATGACCTTATTTGCATCTGAATGTTGTCTTCGATATATCCCCGTCCCATACTTATAACTAGTGATAACTTGATCGAAAGTCATCCTCAGAGAACCATTGTGACCCTCTTAGGTTATGAAAGAGGTCGTTGATTCTCAGTAGTGGATACATATTCTTTACCATCACCTGGTTCAGGTGATGGTAATCCATGCACTACCTCAAAATCCCTTCTTCCTTCATGGAAAACAAGACTGGGGCCGCCTAGGGTGAAACACTGGGTCTTACAAAACCCTTGTTCATAAAATACTGAAATTGCACCCTCAGCTCGCGAAGCTCTATGGGATCCATCTAATATGCTGGTGAAGAAATCAGTGTCGTATTGGGGTGTAAGTCAATGAAAAAGTTGATTTCCCAGCAGGGATGTAATCCAGGAACATCTTCGAGAAGGACGTCCTCATACTACGCCACTACTACTGGGAACAGAGTGCCCAAAATATCTATTTCACCAAGGTCAAGGTTATCCTACTCATGAGTGGTCGACCACACCCTCCAATGCATGATCCCATTCTGTGTTGCCTCAGTCTCATTTTCTTCGAAAAAGGAACACCTCTTCCCATCCCTACGTACAAAACACACTATTCGCCTAAAATAGTCAATATGTGCATGGATTGAAGATAACCAATCCATACCAGGAATGATGACATGAGGCCTTAATGATAAAACCATGATGATCCAACCTAAACACTCACCTCAAAGAGTAATATCACATTGTCTGCAATGGTGCGTGATCGCCGAGTCTCCTCCCATAGGTGTCTCCAAGCGTAATGATCGAGTCTACGGTTCTACCAAAATCACAAGGTTTCACAGAAGAGATGTGGTGAGTAAGGAATGGTTGTCACCTATGTCTATAAGTATGGAAACTAAAGTATAGAATACATAAATCATGCCTCGGATCATACCTAGAGTCCCTAGGTCGTATGCCTTGACAACGTGCAGCTTTCCACACCCATGTCCCCCAGCTCCCTAAGCCCATTGCGGACCTCCTAAGGGTGGTGGTAGAAGTAAATCATAGAATCTTCCACCACCTACCACTCTCCCAGATCCTCTTCCACGTTTTCCACATGGAGTGTCTTCCTGCTCCATTCACAGCCTCTACCTCGGTGGTCCATCCACTGCCTCCCTGTCAGTAGATCGATGGATCAGAAAATCTCTAGCGAGATGTCCCCTACTGTCGCATTCATCTCAATGCCTCTCCCTGTGCTGACATTATCCATCCTGAGTTCCCAGGACTATCGATCCTCTATCTTGGTTTCTCATATGACGTCTCCCACATCTAGATCCCAGTTCTTGATGGCATCTCCCTACTGCTGAGGTGATCGCACCTATCTTCCTGTTGCTAACTGTCGTCGGTTGTCTCTGCTCTGGCAAGAATCTATTGATCACAAAAGCCTACTCGAGCACTCCAGCATAAGTAGAAAATCATAGTGGCATGACTCTAGCTCATATATCCATTTGAAGACCTTTCTCGAGGGTCCGATGTCTTATGTACTAATCCTTGACCACATCCATCGAGTATCGGGCGTGGTTGGTGAACCTCAATGACTAGTTAGCTACCATCAAATTTCCCTGGTGGAGATAAATATTCTCTAGATGTGTACTTCTCTCAGGATAACTGGAGGGAACTCCTCCATAAAGAGTCACTCAATCTTCATCCATAAATGGATCTCCTCGTTGTGAGTTTGTGTGGTTAGACTCCACCAATGTACCGCATAACCATGCAGAATGATCAATCCTATGATCAACATCTTATCCTCTAGTGTCCTCACTAGATGGAAAACATTGATCACCACCTCAATCCAGTCCTCAGCCGCCTGAGGGTCAGGCTCTCCTTGGAACCTGAGTGGTATGTGTCCCTAGAACACATGGAGCATGCCCATCCTATGCCCCACATCGGTCAGTATTTCTTGTACGACAGGATGCTCCACTTGTGGTGGTATAGCGGGTGCACCACCTAGTGGAAATGCCTGGGGAACTAGTCCTCGTATCGAAGCCTCATCACTAAGGGTGTCATCATTATGATCATGCTGCTGAATCCTATCTGGTACGCATCATGGAGGCATCCTGTAAGGAAACAGCATGTACCATTGTCAATGAGTATATCTATTTAGTTGAAACAAGGACATGGAAAACACAACCCTTTCCTATATGATGCATGTACCATTATTTTAGTTACATGTAACAAGTGTTTTCTTGCACTGAGTAAAAAATCAGGTTATCAGAGTCCTGGTGTATGGATACATCGGCCACCAGCTCTAACACTCGAGTCCCAACCTTGAAATATGAACTCGAAACTCTTAACACAGTAGCCCTAAACAAATGTCATAGACTCTTGTTCCTAAGGTAGAACCAATTGGATCTGATACAACTCGGTCATGACCTGTCCCAGTGAAGCCCGCACCGTGACTCACCATGCCCACCTCTAATAGGCACAGGGTTGGTGACTATAACCGAGTAAGAATATTACTAACATGGGATCAATTGCCTATGTAACTATACAAACACACACACATCTCCAAGCCCAAAAATGCTGAAATGTACAAAATCCCACTATGGATCAAATTGCATGCATACAACAATACCAAACTAGCACAGTACGACAGAAAGAAAAGAGAAAAAAAGCACACTAGGTTGGAATACAAGTCCACCAAAAACCATAATCTGGAAACTGCAAAGTCCAACATGAAAACACAAAAAGGTACTAGGACTACTGCTTGTAGTCGTAGGAACACCTCGGCCTGTAGGGAACTTCGAATGCACAGTCCTGTTATGGTCTTCCATGGAATCTGTCAGAAGGATGCTCGTCTGCACCAGACACGACACGTGAGGGAAAAGCCCGTGTAGGGGTGAGTATAACAATACTCAGTAGTCGACCCTGAAAGCCTCAAAGAAATACCCGATGTAAAGGTACAGTTTTCTCTACAAAGTATTTGTCTATTTAACATATAACAGAGAAACACAAACTAAATATACTCAAAACCAAGACCCGTGGTCTAGAGACAAGTCACAAAACTGCACACCCCTGCTAGGGATTCAGTTTGAAGATTCCAAAAAGAAATCATTCCGGGAGAACAAACTCCATGAGTCTGATATATCTGATGATGTCCATATAAGAAGCATTTTTCTTCATGAAAATCCATGAGAGATAGACACACTCATTACAGGAGAACACACTCTTGAGTGGGAATGATCATGATAGATAAATACACATTTTATGGGAGAACACACATTTGAGTGGGAATGACCATAATATGATGATGATGATCACTTCCAGGGGCATGGAGGATACCATGTCTCATCCAGATTCACCATCTAGTTAGAGGATCGATGCACAGTAGAGTTGGTTACATCGATTCCTCACTCTAACTAGGGTGAAGAATGGACAGAAGATATCGCTCTGCTCTTCTCGGAGGAATGCCTGACTCTATCATAGAGATTCCTGCTAAAGGGATCTTAATTCTGTAGAAGGAAACGATGACTGAACATTAGGAGAATGGGAAGAAGGGGAACTTACCCAAAACAAACATGTCCAATATACAGTGGAAAAGAGGAAAAATCCATTTTCCAAAAACTATACGACGTGTTGAAATGTCGCACATCGTGTCTTCTGACCCTGGTTATTTCCCTTTTATAATGGCCCGTGCAGTAAGGCGGGTCCTGCAGAAAAAGCTAGTACCCGACGTGTGGTACAGATTACACGCCTTGTCCGAGTAACTGTGGTCGACTCCGTGTATGGTGGCCATGTTCACGTACACATCCTCAACTCATGTATGCCAACCTTTGTAATTAGTACATAGGGTGAACCGTGTTACTTGCCTCACATGGACAAGTGGTGGAGTACAAGATCAGGTACTCCATTCTGTGTCTGTGTATCCCTAAGATATATGTCGAGACATACGTAGTTGCCTATGTCATGCCGCGTAGAGTCCACATGTCATGTTCTGAATCCATGTAGTCCATCTCATGTCTTTGTATTTCCCAAAATACATGTTGTGAATTGAGGAAGGTCCAACACACCCTGTGACCAGGGTCACATGCCGTGTGATACTTGTCTGATTCGCAGAACCCTATCCGCCACTGATTCGATCCACATGGAATGTTCTTCAGGATATATGTCGTGTATTAAGGAAATTTCAAGAATTGTGAACTTTCACCATCGGGCCTTCTGTGCTGCCTCATTTGTTGATCTGGTCGTCTGATCGCTATGAAACTCACTTGTTTTGGTGGCCCTGACACCCCGAATCTGATTCCATTGTTTTTGGGCCTCCGATCTGTCCCGAAAACACGTAACAGTCCACTCGTGCGAAGAATTCTCGAATAACCCTCATTCCTGATACGCTCTGATTTTTCATCCTCTATATTCGTCGAACCTTTTTTAAGTCATCTTGGCCATGGATCTTCAAATTGGGATTACTAAGTCGCAAATTGTTTTGGCAATGATCCTTCGTTCCTCTCCCAGTGAAGAACACAAATAATGTATGTGGAAAAGAAAGGTGTAATATATCTAATAAGAAGATTGAAGAATGAATCACCGCCTTCATTAATCACAGCATTGATCTGATCCTCTTAGTAGGATCAAATGTAGTAGAAATCAACTAAAATTCAACATGGATTAATTCCCTGAAATCAACCCTATAAAACCCTCCATCAAGAATGCAAGAATCCGTAGTTCAACATGTTCATGGTTGATCCATTTTACTCATTTAAATTAAAAAATGGGGAATGTAGAATCAAAATAACAAATGCTACCTCAATCCGGTTGAAGAATTATCACCACGTCATGTTCGTCGGTGGGATTCATCGAATCCAAGAGGCGTTTTCTCATGTCTCCATCGCCCGCCAACGGGTCCTCCTCCTAAAATGCTCCATGTGGCTCTCTCTCTATCTCTTTCTCTCTCCCAATTTGCAGGGTTATGTGGGTGACACTGTGAACTTGCCATAATCATGATGTTATAAGGGTGGATTAGATCGCTACACAAAAAAGAAACATTTTAATATAAATTATTAATTTATTTTATTTATTCTAAAGTGCTTCCTTTTCCGATGCCCAAAAAATAACTTTTGCAGCTGACCTGCCGCGGTCAATGTTAGGCCCCACGTACGGTAAAGTCACTGCTCTAAACTCAATAGTGCCCTCAGATTTCTGATTCGAGCACCCATTTAAAATATATTCCACTTTTTTAGGAAAACTGGTGACACTAGTTGTTTAAAATTTTAAATTAATTTCAATCATTTATTCCATGATCTCTAGACCTTAGTATCACATGATGTTGATGGGTCTAGTCTCAAAATTATTCCATATAATATTTAATAATAATATATGGAAATATACGAGACATTACAAAAGGAATCTAAAATTGTAATGCCTAAAAAACATGTGAATTATAAGATCAATAATGGGATGATAAGTTATTCCTTCATTATCCAGTTATCATTACAATAAAATGGTTTCTAAATTTTAACCAATATGAATAATTATACATATGAAGAAACACTAATCTATAAAACCACATTAATAGTTAAATATAAGCATTTTCATACATGGTTATCCTTCTGAAACTTCCAAAAGATAAAAATATATAATTTTAAAATGAAGGCCACTAAATTTTACAAAATCATATTAACATTAATCCCCTATATATAATAATTTACCTATTGATTGTCACTTATGAAACATGTGAATTCCTTCATCATATATTCTCTTTAAACATGTTAATAACATTACTTTCCATAATTACTCATTGAAAATAAGAATGATTCATTATTAAAAAAACAAATATTTGGATATAATCCTTGAATATAACAACATTGTAAAATCCATCCATGATATCACAAACTACATTTTCAAAAATCCATTAATTAGTTCCAAGGAAAATAGTAATATCCAATTTACTTTATTAAACTCAATCATCTCTTTATTCCAAAATTGTTATCAAAACATCAAGAACATATTAAGGGATACCTTCCCTTAATCATGTTTTTTCTATAAAACATATCCTTATGATTAAATCACTTTTCTAGGTCATGAGTAACATACATAATACTCATTAAAATCCTTAATGAAACATTTATACTAAACAATCCATATATATTTCATCATTCATGATTCATGAATTGACATACATAAATAATTCATTCATTACACTTCAATGATTGTAATGGAATAGGTACTTCCTTAGTCTAGATGTAAATTTTTCTATTATTCAATTAATTTATGTAATTCACATGTTCTCTAGAGATAATACATTAAAATATGTTGAAATTTTTCACTCTATGACCCAATTTTAAAATATATAACATCTTCCCCTCTATTTGAAATAGTCCTTTAGGTTTTTATTCCCACCCCCATGACATATAGGAAGCCTATTCTTCATTCCTCAATATTTATTACCACATAAACAATTATAAAAGTTGATATTCACTTTTTTATTTGTATGGAGTGTTATTAAAGTTCTTATTGTTAATCATATATCACAAAAACTAATTAGCCATAATCATAACATCATTTACTCTTGTCATCACCCCATTTGAATTGTCATTAGAAATTTTTCGACCACCCTATATATTAAAAAGGTCATTTTGGGTTCAATAAATAAACTAAAACAAAAATCAGGGAGTGAGCATCACTTATTGTGATGAGGAACCACATAATCTTTAAGATTAACTTATATGAAGTCTAATTCAAGTCACCTTATTATAAAATCTATGAAACCATTATTTTACCCTAGCTCATTCATATCCTTGTTATATTCAATTCGTTCTTGATTGTTCGTAATGATTTTACGAATTTCCAAATCATATGCATTGGCATTGTCAAACCGGTTGTGCAGTAAGGCCCATTGATGTGCAATAGTTTCTGATCAAGTGTCGCTCAATATGATTTTTTCTATGTTGATACCCCTAGGTAAATCTATGATAGATCCATATAAACTTGAAATTTTATGATTGGGATGTGTTTATATGAATCCACATTCTCTATAAATTACAAAAAACTAACACATTTTCATAAATGGTGACTCATCCATAAACGTATCCTTAGAGACATACCTAGAAAAATCCATAGAAATATCCACAGGTATCTCACTAAGGTTTTCTCATAAATATTTTCAATGGTTGACTAAATCATTCCTCTGATATGAACTATAATGACATAGGTTATTCATACATTGATATTACATCTAATTAATATAATATTAATTAAATTACATAAACACTTTCCTGAGGACCGTAATAGATTAATGCCTTTGGAAACATGAACACAATATTTGAGTCTAGTGATTAATTTTCAATGCCGCCCACAATGATCTTAATCATCATTACATTTAATAAAAATTATTTCATCATAAAGTATGTATATGAAAAATAAGAAAGATCTGACATCAAATTCATAGAAACTATAAATGAGGGAGATATCAAGAAAAGAATTATCATAAGATATTAAAATATCAACTTAACATTTGAAAATCATAGCCCGAATAACCAATATCATACTCTTCAGTCATGGGATAAATATTGGTTGTTCAGAAGACATAAATCATAATTTAACAGGATAAATGAAATATAAAATTTTCATTAAATAAGGAATTGTCGAAAATAAATAAATTATATCTTTGTGAACATTTATGAATAGAAACAACTTCACTTGTTATGGTGCAGACATTAAATCAATACCATTTATAAACATATGGAAATCAAAGCTGGTCCATTTATAAATTTATGCACATAAAATCTAGTTCCATGATAAAATTTAGGGATATGAATATTTGGTCTATGAATAAACATTTTAACAAGAAAACTAGGTCCACATATAGATTTTTCTACATGAAATTAGTTTCATCAATAAAATATATAACTCATCTGTTATCCATATTTACCCAATTAATCATAGTGAGATATAGGTCCCATCTATCATATAATTTAAATCATTCTTACTTGTTATACAAGTCCATAAATAATTCCTAACATCAAAAATCACGAAAATATATGGTTCTTGTAAACATTTCATTATATCATATCACATTGAAAGATAATATGATTCAAAAACATCATTCCATAATCAACAAAAATCAACCATTAAAAGAATAAGGGTAGTATTCATGAATCATAAACTGATTAAATCATAATTAACATTAAATATTGTTTTCCTATATAGAAAATGGTTTTTCATTATCACATAAAAATGTTTTGAGGGAAATATCCTTTATTTTTTTGAAATCATTATTTACATTAAAATTATAAACTATTATAATGGAAAAAATATTATTTCAAAATATCCTTGGAAAATTTTAAAATATTCCACATAGAATTATGGAATCATTTAATTAGTAAAACCAATTCCTGATGTATATGTTAAAAACATTTATTCAATTTTTTTAAAATCCCAATGATCCTTAATTAGTAATTGAAGAAATTATTATTTTCAAAATAAATTATAAAAATGTAAAACAATGTTTAAAATGATGTTAAAAATTAAAAAGAGAATATTAAAAACCATTTTGAAAACATTTTTATAAAACATGGACATGGAAAATAAATATTCCCTAGAGCTGGCTTAGAAAGAAACAGTCCAAAATAATGATGATATTTTGAAATAAACCCATACCACATTATAATCAATCGAATCATACACCCCATGATGAAAATAAAGTAATATGGATATTTATATAATATAATATCCAGTAAAATACTCATAAAATGCATTCATTCTAATTATATAACAACACGAAATTAAAAATAAGCACATATGGCATGTGTCCAATAGTAATAAAAGTGGGACAAAAATACCTTACCTTAAATTTTGAATTCGTCTATACATGTTTAAAACATCAGTATAATAAATATATGATTATAATACAAATAAAAAGTATACTATTCTTTTAAATAATAACATATATGATTTACTTATGATTTTATATTATTTGTATATTAACAATTACTTGTTAAATTTATACATTGGGTAATAATTGCATTGTTTTTCCTATAAGTTTTGACTTCTTATTCATGGATATCTTACATAGTTAATGATTTAATGGACAAATAATGATAAAAGAGATATAAATATGAAATATATTCATTATATATTTCTTTATAGTGATTCATATAAGTTAGAGGTAGAAAATAAAATACATAATTCATGGAGGTGCCAGGTCGTAGGTACACATGAATGTTGTTTCTGTTTTAGTGAATAATTAAATAAAAGAAATTTATATGATATATTATCATTAAAGAACAATTTATATTTCATGTATGTCTCATATTTTATTAAAACTACCATTAATACATTCCATTTAATGCTAGAATAAATCATATCACTACGCAATGTAGTTGACTATTGTACATATGAAAGACATTATCGTATTCACAAAAAAATGGAAAGGATGAAGGTATGTGTGAAATAAAAAATAGAAAATAATAAAAACATAATTAAAATTATATATATTTTATATATATTGTATATATATCATTATTTCCAATCTTTTAATGTTGTAATGGAATAATGAATAGCATCGGTTTGCGAGACTATAGTCCACTATACACACTAATAGAGATTGCATATCCCATCTGATGGAAGTGTTTAAAGGTGTAGGTGTACCCATAACATAAAAATATATTATTTTATTTAATATATTTAGGAAATTATATAAACATGATATAAATATAATTTAATTGGTTTAAGGAATAAATAAAACAAATACATTCATTGATGAACGTTACCTCTTCGTTGAGTATCACCTTTTGGTTTACACCAAATGACTTCCTTGGTTTTCATTCGACTAAAATAAAGGATTATAGGTTGAATTTATAGATGTTGGGAGAATGCTTGGATAGGTTTTTTTAAAGAAATATCATTTCAGAAGTGTGTAAGAATGAAAATATGAGATTCCATTTTATATGGGGGGGATGGTCACTTTAATAATTTCAAAAATATTAAATTACATTAAATTATTATCTACCCAAATGCTGAAAAATTGACATGGATTATAATAGAAGATTAAATAATTATTAAATATCATAAAAAATATATTTTATACCAGTTTTGGTTTTATATTAATCCTTTTCATTTTAATTAAACATTAGTTTAGCTATTTTAATTTTAACTATTATAATAGCCATTTCGATATTAAAAGGATGTAATTTTTACATATAAATTTTAAATTTGAAAATGAATTCTCTCTTTAATATATTATAGACCACATATCAACGTATTTATACTTATTGAAAATTTTATAATTTTTCAATAGTTTAATAAAATATTAATTTCATAAAATTTAATTAATATCAATTTTGGAACTATTCAATAACTTGACTTTATAAAAATCAAGAAAAATAGATATATTCAAAAATATTAAATAAATATAAACCTTATATGCAATAATAGTTAACATAATTATAATATATTTTTAATTAATTAAAATTATATTTCATTTAATATTTTTACTTTCATTTATTTGATCAATTCATCATTGTGAAAATATTAACATCACATATATCATTAAAAAAATTAAAACTAATTAAAAATGACGAATATAAATATTTTTTCACTACAAATACAATTTATGGTCAAATATATCTTCTAAATGACCACATAATAAAAATTTTATACTTATTAAAAAAATGAGCGTGACATGTATGACTTTTCATAAATTAAAATACAATAAGGGGAAAAATGTTATCAATGTAGCTACAAAGAGGTAAAATATTATTTTCATGTATAATAGATGTCCAAACTAACTCATAAAATTAAAATATGGTAGGTTTTAGGTAAAATTCATTATATTTATAATATTATTTTCGCCTTTAATTACCTGATATACCCTTAACCATGACGATAATGCTACATAATTTACTATTCATATTATCTAAATGTAAAAGGGTAATATTTATTAAAATTATAACTTCAGATTCATAATATGGAAACAATTTTCTAAATTCATAACAAATAAGTTTCTATAATAAATTTTAAATTTATCAAAAAGACGAGGCTAGAAGTCCTGTTTTTATAATGTAAATGTTCAAATGTTTTCATTTTTTACATAGTAATTATAAATTAAAATGACAACAATAAAATAAAATATATTAATTTATTTATATTTGAACTATTTTTAATTTCAAAACAATTAAGAACACAATTTTACAATATGTATTATTGAGATAAAAAGGCAGTTTTTAATTAAAATCTAGTATTTTTACTATTCATATAAAATAATCTTCTTAGAAAAGTAACAAAATATTACACTAGGGTATTTTTGATATTATGATATAAAACAATATTAATATTTTTTAAAATATATTTTATAAAATTTTCAAATGTATGTTTTAAAATGAGTCTTCCATTGAAAGCTGATAAAATTTCCTTTCAGAAAAATATAGCTTTTTTAATTCATAAAATTGGATATGGTCTTATTTAATTCTTATAAAACATATTTTAATAACTAAAAAAACATTTAAATGAATATATATCATATATATTAAATTTTTATCATTCAAATATAATGATTGATTTAATTTATTATATTTAATCACCTTTATAGGAAAATCAATTTTACAGAAAAAACATCATTTATTTTCCATTTGTTATTATATTCAGTTGTAATTAATTTGTAAACCAATAATTATTTTCATTATTAAATTATTTGTATTCCTTAATTACCTTCTAATGTCTAGGTGATACCAATCATAATAAATATTATTATTTTTTGTTATAAATTTGTCTTAAATGTAACACAAGCTATCAAAGGAACTCATTGTAGTGCGAAACACAAGCAAAAAAATTGTTATGTGTACCACAATCTAAAATAATTTTTGCGTATAGTGAAATATTAACATGGGTTTTTTGTAAATAATTCTTGAATTGGTGTAGCATGAAACATAAGACATTATATAATTTTAATTTATTTTTAAATAATTCAGAAAAATTAAGGTAATTATATATGAGGAGGAATAATAGTGTACTCAAAGAAAATAAATTTTTTTATTTTATGTTTTCCAATGTAATGTTTTATTCATGCATGTTTCTAATAATGTAATAATATTAATCTATATGATCTCTCGATGAATTATAAATTTTATCTAGTTCCAATGTAATTATGTAACTAGCAGCTCCAGGAGGATATGATCAAGTTTTATAATAGATTATATTCTAAATAATAATAAATAAATAAATAATGGATGTTGAAATAGGTTATGAATCCTAAATTATGAGATATCAGAAGGATAGGAGATTATATTACACACTATGTGTTCGTAAGAGGTTTCTACTGCTAATACTAAACTTTATCTCTATAGGGATTATGATTTGTTACTAGTTACCTTTATTTTTCAATGAGTATGTTTCAATGATACTAATATAAGTTCATAGAGGGACATACATAATTTATATTTAGAATATTTATGAATTATAATGAAAAAAACAATAGAAAAATGTGGGCCCTTCGGTAGGTTTTAGGTAATGTACATGTTTTAATAACCATAAAATGTATATAAATTCAAAATATTTTAGATTATAATAATAATATTGAATTTATTAACATATGTTATTGACATGTTATTGAGTGAAAATATGGAAAATATTTAACAAATGAATATTTATTATTAATTGTTTGTTTAAAATTTTATAGGATAATTGAGTAATGTTATTGGAACTGATTTTGTCATGTGATATTATTTTGATAATAAAAGTCATAGAATATTTTTGACATTTGGGAAACCTTAATAAAGTCATATGTTTCATTTTCGGATTCTTTTTAAGGTTATATTTACTGAAGGGGTTAACAACAATTTTTGTATGTTTTAACCACCACATATAAGCTTTTAGATTCTCAAATGCGATGTAATATTCATTCCCATGAGTTTAAGAGTTTATATCTCAACTCTCTAAAATTCTAGACAGGGAAAAATTGGTTAGGTCACCCAAATCCTTGATTCCTCATTTTAATTGAAGAAACATAGTTCTCAAGAACATGTGGATGTCAAAGGCATTAATACTTATCCACACTAACACTCCAAAATCAATAATATATAATCTATAAATATTTTGAAGCCTATATGGAAGATATAAAGGGTTATAACATCAATTAAATTGGGAAATGATTATTGATTTTGATGGGAATTTGTATCAATTAAAATTGAATGACTTATGGTTTTGATTTTACTTTTCACAGTAAATTATATCCCATGTTTTTCAAGAGTTTACTATCAAGTAGTTCTTATCGAAATAATATATTATGAAATTTTATCTAGTGATTAAACTTTTAATTTCACTTATCTTAATCCATTTTCATATTCATAGTACCAAAAATATCAAGAACACACATGCCCATACCACTGAACAAGATATCATCCAAAAACCATAAACATGTCACACACCTTCCATAATACAAGCATCACATCTCACAACTCATCCAAATTAGACATTTAAATGGTATTACCATATCCAAAAAAATAAAACCCTACAAATCATGTAAAATCACTATCATTGTAAGAGTAGTTAAAGTGGTCAATCGAAAGAGGTTCACTAATCATAATTCAACAGTCATTGCAATTATGAAGTTCATGTTGAAAATTAAAGAGAACACACAAATAAAATAATGATAAAATTAAAATCCACCAAATATAATACGAAAAATGACGTCAAATATAAAGGAACTATCATAGTAAATCAAATTAAATCACCCATCAATTATTCATCACCCTTTATCTTGGGCTTGAAACATCTGTCTATAAAAATATATATTGACACTATCAAAATAATGTTTATCTACCCATGTACTAATACAACACATCCATTAGGAAGGCTAAAAATGGACACTGATTAGTTATCCCACTCCCATAAAATTGATCATATATTCTAATAGTCATAAACATACCATGGTGAACCCAATATAATATATCCACAATTCATGATTAGCCTGATTAATGATCACATTCTCATAGAAGTGATCTTCATCACAATTACCTAGTGGTATAATAAATGTAACATCAATTTTTAATTATCCTATGGAGATAAGTATTATATATATATTAGGATATTTGATAATATTCTTGGAAAAAATCAATCTAATAAGAACATTACCTTAGTCAATATCAACTAAAAATATCACTCATATATAGGTTATCTCATATCAGTTGTTCAATCCTAAACCCAGTTCAATATATTATGTCAATTGAAATACAATTGTCACCACAAATATATAAAACTAATAGTTATTCCCTCTCATAAGGAAAAAATACCAATTTAAATAATGTGGAAACTCAATCCTACTACCAAACAAAGAAAAATATATGGATATCCTTCCAATGCTTTTGCATACATCCACAATCAATAACCGTATATATTCATCCAAAAACAATATAAGGAAATCCTTCACCCCACTAAGGTAGTGGTATATATAAATACACTAAATAATAATAAAAAGAAATTTTTAACTTATCACATTCCCACAAAACCATGAAACAATATTAAAAATTATTAAGAAAATACAGTTTACCGACAACCAATCACAACATAATGCACCACCAAAATGGGAATCTACTAATCAAACTCCCTTATGTTAACAAACTCATTACCTAGTGGAATGAAATTGAATAATAACCAAAATATATACACCAATATAACCAAAACAACAACAATATAGATAATACATAATTCGATTCATGACTAAAGAACTCACACCATATCCTATTTATATATCTTTTAGGAAATCAACTAATGAACGAATGTATTTAAATAATAAAACATTTCTTCATATAATATTAAGAATTCTAAATTACCAATATTAAAACCCCAGTATTCTTTGAAAAAATCAATATAGATACAAAATTATGAAAATTAACAATTAAGTTATCTTGAAAAATAAATTAAAAGACCCATTGGGGTTAGAAAATGTTCCTTTCATCCATGGAAAATAATATGAAATAAAAAATAGTCTTTAAATTAATTTATCCATGACACAGATTTGGACATTCAAATACTCCTATCAAATTCAACTTCTATTTTTATTTTAGAAAACCAACCAAGTCATTACGTTAATAAAACTCATTCCATTTTTAATAAAAATTATTTTACTATCCCATTATTTTATTATATATACACTTGAAATCCATTTTAAAATGAATGAGAATCAATTATAAAATTCAAATCATTCATGTTGTAATATTTTCAAACCACATTATCTTATGATCATTGGTTAAATGGATTCCCGATAGTTTTTAATTGGACCCTGACCAATTATAGTTTATAAAATATTAACAATAACAAATTAATATAAATGTTTTCAATACTATCCAATAATAAATATTATCAATAATAATTTCTTAAATAATATTAAACTAAAATAAAAATAAAATATCAATATATCAGTTGATGTTTCACATTAATAAATATATTAATAACAATAATAAAAATAATATTAACCTTAAAAATTACTATAACTCATTCCAATGATTATAATTAAAAATAAAAAGGGTAATGACCACCTACCTTGATGATTAAATTGAACCATTCATAGAAAATTACTCACTAGATTGAGTTGGAAGATAATAAATAATCCAACAGAAATGAGGATTTTTTAAATGGGAATTAAAACACAAAAATACATAAAGATAAATGCACTAAATATCAATAGTGGTCTCATTTAGTTCTCATTAAATGGATCCCAACAACACCCATGTATCATCTATCATATATTAATTATAAATATAATATATATGATAAAAAATTTAGATAGGATATATTTAGAGATAGAATAAAAAGAGAGATACCATAGAGAGGAAGGAATAATGGGGTACAAAATAATGGTTAGTTGATATCTAGAAGTAAATGAAGAGGCTGAAGAGGAGGAAAATTATGGAACCCTGAAATCTAATATTTGGTGGAACCCATCAAAATTTAAAAATTTTGAGGATATGTGAATCTTGTTTGGTTTAGAAATGTATACTAAATAAACTACTCGGTTATTAATTAGATCAGTTTTAGATATCTCTTAATGGTTTTTGAAAACATCGATATATTTTTTAAATTAAATGTGTATCATTAAACCTTATAAAATTTATTTTGAGAGAAAACACCAAAAATACTCATCCCTGACAATGATAACTCAAACTCATCCCCTCTCACAATTTTAATTGACTTCAAATATTTAATAAATATTTGATATAAGAAGTTAAAAAAATCATATTCATATTATTATAACTCTCACATTTTCAACATCCATAAATGTTAAATAATTATTCTCTTACTAAATAAAATACAATGCCTCTAAATAAAACTACAAAATAAATCCCACATCCACCAATCACCCACCAATGCATGTATATGAAACAATTTTAAACTTATTCTCTTAATGTAGAGGAATCCTCAATTAGATAATTGATATATATATATATATATATATATTAATATTGTTGTTGTTTTTTGTTATAATTATTTTTATTTTAATATAAATATGTCTTATTCAGATGGATTTAATCATATTTTTAAAAAATAATTATAACAAAATTCAATGAGTATTTATAAAGGTTCTCCATTTTAATAAATTTTTAATTTCAATATTGGTTTTGAATTCATGTATTGTTAAATGGGTATTATTGAGGTTTATGTATCAAAATTATTATTACTTTTTCATAATATAGTCCATTCATTTTAATGTGTACCCATCCGATTTTAAACCTAAATAAGAAATAATATTCTTATTTTTATGGATTCTTATTACCACCTTTTTTATGGGATTCTAAAAACTTTAACAGAATCAATTTTTGAGTATTTTTATTTTTACATATTATTTTTAAAGATGTTTGGCGAGAAAATGCATTTTATAAAATCCAAAATGTATTAATTCTATGATTCCTTTAAGATAATATTGATGACCTATAAAATGTTTTGAGGAAAATAACATCATTTTTATTTCTGTAATGTGATGGAATAACCACCTGTAATGAATTTAAATTAAAAATTAAAAAAAATGCATAGTTGGTAATGAAACTTTGTTATATATCACTATAAAATCTACCTCCCCTCCCCCTCTCCACTCACTATTTTCATTAGATCATTATCCCTTTTTATCCAATGATAAATTCATTTTAATAGTGAATCTTTATTGTCAACTTCCAAGGGGTGAATAGTTTTTTGTGCTTCATTTAAAAGTATATTGTTATAAAAATTGTAATTTTTTTGGTTTATTTATATTTTTAATTTTGTAATTGTAATGTGAAATTATATTAATTCTTTTTAATAAATTATAATTATGTAAATATTTTGACTAATATTGTAGTAATAATATTAAATAATTAATTAATAATGGAGTTAAATTCAAATTATGTGCCAATAATGGAATGTATTTAATTAAAGTTAGTATAAAAAAGATGATAATTTAAATTAATAGAAAATATTTATTATCATTAATGGTTTTAAAAATTTTATATCTAATTATATTTATGGTAACTTAAAATTAAAAAAAAGATATTAAGATAACGTAATTCGTATTAAAACAGACAAGTCCGAAATAAAATTTAATTTTATGGAAAATTTTCAATTAGAATTGATTGCTTATAATTTAATTTTTTTGGGATCAACTAATTATTAGTTAACATAAATTATTATAATTAATAAAATTAATTATGTATTATTAAAATCATAGTATTATAATTTAGAAATATTAATCCTAATATAATGTAATTAGTAAAAGAATATTTGATAAATAACAAAATAAAATAAATACTTTTCAAATAACATTTTCTCTAGATTTATTCTTTATGAGAAGATTGGGTATTGGGGAATCATATTGGACTACTCTTGTATCCATCAAGGGGTTTCCCCTAACTAAGTTGGATGGTATTTCTATTCATTTCTCCACTATACATTCAAAGATAATTGTCTTTAAGCACTGTATCAAATTAGAGAAAACCATTTATGAATATACGGATTAACTAACCATTATTCGGGGGAAATTATTATTAAAAATAATGTGTTATATGTATCATGTTGAAAATTAATTAATATCAACATCCATTTATGTAATATGATGGAAAAATTGAAAACACTATTTTTTAGTGAAATTTAGTTAATATTTCAAAATAATGATCGTATATAATTATTTCACATAGATAATTACTCTAAAATGTGTCTACTAATATGGTGAAAGTATTAGATCTAATCATGGTGATTCATATAATAAATAACTACCAAGTGTTTTTCTCATAAGTGATTGTTCTACCATATTATATGTTAGTGCACGAATCTATGTTTGAATAAATCCAACACCCAATCAAAATATCTAATTTTCTAGATATAGATATTTTCAACATCAGTGTAGGCTATATGATATAACATATCAAACAATTTATTATGAGTTGTAGCTATAAGTAGTTAAATTATTTAACCATTTTCATGTTGATTGATTAATGGAATTATATACGGATATTTCTATTTTCTAGAAACAACCAAGCCTTATATGAAAATTGAATCACATGATAAACATTAAAAAAATTATATCCTAGGATTAAGATATTATTCTATAATATGTGGATGTAGATAATGATATGGACAATCCATATGTGGTGTTAGATCAATTTTATTATCATGATGTTTCTGATGATAGAATAATAGAGGAAGATATAAATGGTGATGAGGAAGATGAAAAATATACTAGAAATTTAATTTTTAGACACTAACCTCAATTCAAGATAAATCATCCAGTATTATTCAGATCACCGTCTAATGTTTTAAATTATATCCTTGAATTTTAATATAATATTCTAACACCTTAAATTTATTTTTCAAGAGTTTATTATTATAAATTTGTTTTATTAGAGACATATTTTTACATTGGGAAATAATCTATAAGACACAATTTTTAGAATACTATAAGAAATATTTTCTTATATATAAAATTTGAAGATATTTATTTGAGGGGTCAATAGATGAAAATTTATAGTAAGATGTTAAAAATGTAGAGATAGTTATAGATTATTCTTGTGATATATTCATGACATTATTATTAGAGGCTGGATAATTGATAAGATTGTTGCATATCATACCTATGTGTAGCATAAAATTACATAGGATTATACATCATTTGATTCCAAATTTGTGCCAATAAGATTTTTCATGATTATTAATAAGGTTCAAGATAGACATATTTCCCTTGTGTAGTAGAGGATAAAACAAAATTTTAGCTATAGTATTAAAAGTGGGAAATCTTGGAGGAAAAAATAATAATAAATTGTAATTTTTTATGGTGACAATGATGAATCTTATCAGGATTTATTTAAATTGGAATCCATACTATGTCAAAAAAATTAACATGTATTCCTCCAATATATGGTTGAAACTATGACCCAATATAACTAGGTTGATCCTTCACATGTTTTATGCTAATATCTATTCTGATTAATCATTTCAGTTATTTCTATATTATATTTCTAAAAATTGTATTTAAATATTACAAAAATGTTTCTATATGGAAATTACATGGGTGTTCTAATGCTCTTTTAATATCAATATTGAAACTGTGAACCTATAGAGTATTAATTTTCAATAGAGGAGAAAGAAAATTATGACTAGTTGAGTTTGGTTTTGTCCCAAATCAATAATAATTTCACCCACATTTGGTATGTATGATTGATATTAGATTGACTCCATGAAAAGAATGATGCAGTTGATGAAAATGGTGTTATGTGGAAATCCTAAAATTTATATCATTGATATGTCGATAGAAACAATTCCAACAATGTGTGAAATACATTTTAGGAAAAATCCATGTAGAATTACATTACCGTGAATTGTATAAAATTTGGTTATCATTTTTTATAGTGTAATGTAATGATAATATTTTTTTTTAAAAATTGTTTCATGTTTTTGTATTAACCATTTAAAATATTTTCAATTAATGAATAAAAGTAATTTTTACATATAATTAGAGAGTTTATCACCATATTATGTGGATTAAAAAAAATAAATAGCCATTTACATACAATATGGGAAGAGTAACGGACACATGACCACAAACATTGTGAATCTCATCAATGGAATCTTAAAGGGATATTAAATTTTCCAATTATAGGCCAATTTTATGAGAAATTTAATCTTTATGATTTTCACATCATAGAAATAGGAATATTGATAGTTGATGGGATTCAATAGAGACGCATTATGAGAAACACCTTTTGTGGGTTTTAATAATCTTTCCTTTTTAGAGGAATTTTTCAACTAGGAAGTAAATAAATTTGAAAAGATAGATTTTCATTGCCTCATAATATTTAGTTGTGGTTAAGATAGTGTTGTATTACTACACTAGTGATGATTTCATTATGGACGAAATACTGATTAAAGATATTCATTTGTGTAATCCATTACATCATAAGAATTAGTAAACACATTATGATAAATATATATTTATATAGTGTACTATTTGGACACCATTGATAATAGTTATCATTTAACATATATTCCTAATTTGGACTTATTCATTTACCAATACCCAAGGAATGGCCTAAACTGATAACAAACATTAGAAGAACGTATAAATGAGGCAGAAGTTTTTTTTGTAGATTTTTTAATGAGCTAGATTGGCCTTAGGCACACGAAAAATGTTTGAGATTCTTTATGTGTCACGAGGATGATCATAACATGATGAAATTCAATAAAATAAATGGAATGAGTACTCCTTCTCAGTACTAGTGATATATTCCATTTTGAAGGCATTGATGTATCTATGTGTTTTAGAACAAACATTAGCCCCATTTTATCCATTTTCCATCTGTATCTTATCGAATATTAATTAAACAATGAAACTATGTGACAAAAATGTAATATAAAAAACCATAGCATTGATAATAATATTGGTACATATTTCACCCTTATTAGATAATTTATATCCTATATTATATTATATATGACATTATAATTAAAATTTGTAGTTATTTATCTATTATGTAATTATTATGCACTAAGAAAGTTGATGTTCCTATACTCACTGAGAAATGAAGACATGTTTCATGTGGGGATATACATGAGTTCTAATTTTAATGAGTAAAGATTGAAATGAGAGAACCCTATAGTCACACTTTACATAAACCTATTACTATTCCATAATAAACTAATGCTAGTTTTTATGGATTTACTATTTAAGGGTTCATATTTGTTGATCATCATATCCTTTTATGTTAGAACCATATGTTATATAACCATCACTAAGAGGGGGTGAGTAAGTTTGGTAACATTTTTCTCCAATTCAATTCATTTTATAACATTACCTCTTAGACTAGTTAACATTTTAACTCTATTTTTATATTATATATCTCATGCGTATGTAGAAGAAATAATTTATATGAAAGAACATGATGTTTTTAAATGTCTCACTACTTAATAAAAGAATCTAGTCTTTACTGTGTATATTGTTAACTAATACATAGACTCTCCACTACAATTAGATTCCTATTATACTATTTTTGTTTTAAAAAATATGAATCCATATGCAGTTCCCTACATTTTATATAAGGGGTACGAAATAGTCATGGGACCCTAAACATTTGATAACCCACTATATCAATATCTATTTACTAGATCTTCATACTATATATGTTGATATTTAATAACTTCTTAATGATCTCTATAACATAAATAATTTCCACCATTATATGTGAATTATATTGATTATTTTACTAATATATTATTCTTCACCTCTTTATTTTGTTTTCATGTACACAATATCATTCAAGTGACTTCTCTTCTTCTTCCCTTAAATTCACAATAGTTCACACACCATTCACTATATTATTCTCTAGTATATTAGAATTTGTGTTTTCCAGCATAGGTAAAAGTGACTTATTCTCATTTTTTATTCACTTATACTATTTTAAATACATAAATTTAATTTTTTGCTTCCTAGAATGCCTGAAACTTTAATATTCTTGTGACCTTCACATCCAACTTTGAAAATTGGAAATTTTATTCTATATTTTATGTAAGAAAATTTGTTTAATGTCAAATTATTATATTCTTCATTTTTAGAACATACAAAAAACACTAGTTCTTCCTTCAATGATTCATCTCATAAAATCAATGATGATTATATTTGATTGATATATTATTCTTCTAGAAATTATAATATTCTATCTTGAATGCTAGTATAAAACTTCTCTCATTATTCTATCTATTTTCATTGAAACTTAGATAATATATAATTAAATTTGAAAACATGTTACCTTAGTTTTATTCACTATCATAAATATTCACAATACCCTATGAACATGTTATTTGAATTACGAAGTGTTATGGTAATTTAAATCCATTGGGATCATCATTATCCACTATGGCCACGTCCACATTAATTATTATGAACATATTCTCATTTAAAAATCCTAAAGACTGCACATTAATTGTTTACATGATAATATACATTATCATACTACTTCACATGTAATAACCAAAAATCCTAATTTTTTGATAATATATATAGTAACTGGTGTATCTTTATCTTTTTATGTTCTTCTATAGTAAATAAATTCATGGATCATTCTCCACTAGTTTCCAAACCTCACACATTATTCATCTTCATATTATATATTACTCTTCTACATCTCCGCATTATTAATATTTGTTAATTTAATCTCACCCGGAATATACAAATACATTCAAGAAATATTCATTCTTTCAAGGCTTTGTTAATTCATTTTTGGTATCATAGACTACCCAAAAATCAATCATTATTCATTCTTAGAAATATGATTTTTTATTAACCAGTAGACATATGAAATTCACTAAGTCTTAATGATTAAATAGAATTCATGCACATACCAAAAGTATAATGTTCATTCCTTTTTCATTATACTTATATAGTAAATACATATGATAATAATGTATTATGATCAGAAGACATATACTTTTCATAAAATTCATATGATCAAATTCATAAGCTTAACCCTAGTGAATTCATATTCTCAGAAACCTATGCCCAAGTTCAAGGTATTATATTTATATTCATAAATACAAAAAACATCTATAAAAATAATCTTAGATTTTTTTTCATTTGGAATCCATTTTACTTCATTATCCATTCGTGAATCAAAATCACATTGTGATATTTAATAGATGAATATTACCATAAGATCATCACCTAGATTATTCTATTTTTAAAATTTCATAGACATATAATTCTTTTACAGTTTTCATATTTTTTATATTACATTTCCATAGTTTATCCTCTTCAATGGACCATATACAAACATTGAAAATTCATTCCTATAGAATATTTGATACTTGAACCATTCACATATGTGACTTGTTTACCTACCCGAATATAAATATATAAAAAATCATATGTGAAGATCTACCAATATTTGAATTATAATACTAAGAAGTGAATTTTGATAATACTATATTCCTATGATTGAATCCCCATTCATGGATATTCCATTATGTGGAAAATGTATTAAAAATCATAGATATTGTTTTTATTTATTCTACGAGTTTCTAGAATTATTCAACTTCCATGATCTATACGTTTTATTTATTTTCCTATTAATCCAAGATACTACATTTAAGAATCATGATTACTAATTCCATTATATTTGAACCTTACAATAACACTTAAATTTTCAATTATTGAATTTATTCATTTTATTGTCATTGCCTTTTGTTAAACCATCATAAATTCATGGCTAAAACTCCCCACATCATCAAGTGATGTCCATACCATGTCTTCCAATATTAAGGCAGCTATTATTATTGAAAAAAGTACTCTAGATCTCTTCTTCATCAATATTATATTCCTAATCATTAATAATAAATACATCATCATCCAAGTATTCATTCAATATCCAAGACACTTATTCATAATTAATATATTTATATTCCTTTAAATTACTTCCTTTACAGCAAATACAACTCAGACTATGTGGGAGATAAAAATATAACCTTTTTTATTTAAAAATACACAATATTATATAATGTTTCAATATATTATGTATTTATTCCAAATCGAAACATTTCTTATCAAACTATTATTTCATTTTCCCTCCCCCTCATTGAGAATAAAAAAAGAACATGGGAAAAGTGTATCAATCATTCTTATATAATATTTGATATATTATCTCACTCTAGGTCTATATGAACAATTCATACTGAGGAAAAAATAGAGCATAATTTAGATAACAATGATCCCAATTTTGAATTCTACATTATAACAATTTATATGAGAACTCATTACCTTTCCTAAATATTTTCCAACTGTTTTTTAGATTGATATGAATTTTGATGAAAATATTCTATTGAGAAAATCAACCAGAAAATTTTGTATTCACTTCAAAATAAATATGTCAAAAATAATCATGTATAATTTTGGATTTATGATTTATGGAAAAATATGGATATTATTTAAAAAATAAATTTATTTAAATTTATTTAAATAAATTTCACCTAGTTAAGTAAAAAATTTGAATTTATGAACCAAAGATTGATGAATAATAAATATATACATCTTCAATGACATATTATTCAGGAACCATCTGAATTAATAATATTTTCATTAAATAATTATTTTGGAAGCTCCTTAAACATTTTTCATGTTTCTCCCCTCAATAATACATTCCTCATGATCTTGAAGTTTACAAGAGCAATGAAATCACTGGTTGGGATTTCTTAATACAAATTTTTCTCATAATAAATGATAATTATTATATGTGCATGATAATTAATTATGTCACAAAAATAATTAAACCAATTTTAGGATCGTGACATAATGATTTATTATTAATTTAGTAAATTAAATAATTACCTTTCATCATGTTATTTATATATTGATGAATATAAAATATATACACCATCTTAACATTTCATTATAGGAATCAAGGGTAGATTATGACCAATTTTGATCAACATGTTCACCATGAACCTATAAAAAATTTTATTGGAATATTTTATTGCTAGTTTTTATGATTCTAAAACATTATTTGATCGTCTATGATTTCAATGAGAATATCTCTCAAGAAGTACTCCCTTTTATCTCTATAGAATTAAGATGGGTGGGGGGTATTTCTCCCCATTGATGAAAATTTTCATATTGAGGATACCTAGAGGGATTGATATGATTCTATGGATGGCATTGTGCGTAACCAAAAAAAGTGGAAAGATTGGGGTCCGAATATTGTTGGCATGAAATAGTAATTGGGATAGATAATAATAATTTTACATGTACTTTGATTATTTACATAATAATCAAGGATACCAAGCCCCATATTATTATTATTACTATTTTAGGAAAATCACAAAACAAATGATTTAATTTAATACTATTTTAACAAAAATTTACTTATAAGTTACTAAATTAATATTTAATATATATTAGACCACACAAGACATTTGACCTCTATATACCATTCCTCTTAAATATTCATTGGTACTTGAATAGTTACTACTAATGTAATGAATAATTATTTTTATATTAATCAATAATAAATAAATTTTTAATTAACTAATAATAATAATATATATTTACTATTTATCACACAAATATTCTCTTGAATAACTATTAACTAAATATATGTGATAAAAAAAATGAATAATTATTATACCAATCATAGGACCAATATTTATTAAACATGGTAATTAATATTTAATATTTAACTACAATTCTAGATACCCTTATTGTGTGACCCCGTAAGACACATTCTTAGTGGCATGAGGTATAACCTCTCAAAGATCTATGTTAGTATATAAAAATACTCCAAGACAATCATAGAGAATCATGTAAATGATTCAAATACATAAAAAATATTTGAATTATTAATGTATAATATAATCAATTTATGATAAAATATTTATTCAAGAAGGTTACATGTTATTGTTTTCAACTTATGTACTTGATGTATCTTTCTTTTACTTTCTGGAATTGAACTTTACTATTGAACACTATATCCATGGGTTTATTTTGGTTTTTTCCTTCCCATATAAGGTTATGATATATAAAAATACATTAAATAGAAAAAATTATAAATCAATTTTCTCATTATTTATTAATTCTGTATTACATATGGCGCACCAAACACATCATACATCCCTATTAACATATGTATTTATTATTTTAATTAATACATCAAAGTATGAGAGTAATAATATAAAATTAACAACAATATTAAATTCTATGATTCATTACACATGACTAGAATTGTAACATCTACAAACAAACATAAATAGGGATTCTACCATTCAGACCAGTTCTCATAAGCTCATGCATTGGAAAATACAGAGTGCATAGGCTATGCGAAACAAAATCAAAGGCCAATGAGTCCCAATCCCATTCTATTATATCATTTTTTACATCCAATAATGTCATACGACTATATAATATGTCTATTCTAAGAATAATATAATGGAATTTCAAGGTTCTCATCATAGCGAGGAACTTTAATATAATTTATGTGTAAATGTTACTCATATAACATGCTCATATAATATGTAACATAAATAAATAATGATTATGTGTTACTATGTTTATTGATATTCAATAAAATGTGTACTATTAATATTAATGTTAAAAGTTGTTAGTAAATGGGAATAAAACTCAAAAAATGTTAATGATGATAAATCCATTCAATAGATATAATTTGTGGTTTTTGTGAAGAGAATACAACAATATTGATCTTCTATATGTGGTTTTCCATATTTGACAGCACCCACAACTTCACCATGGATGGTATTCTTCAATATATGTTGTTTGGAAAAAACAAATTTAGTATTAATCAAGGATGGTAACCTCTTTAGTTTCATAGCAGGTATCATCATAAGAATCATTTTTTAACATCATCAATGAGTATTGGATAATATGAAATTATATATAGTCAATTTATAGATTTATCATAGATGCTGACATTCTTATCTAGTATATCCATAAATTAAATACATCACACTTACATACTATATCTCTTAGATACCATACATACCCTTTCAATTACCTAAATTTTTATATGATATATAATATATCAATATAAGGGAATAAGGTGGCTTTCCATATTGCTCAATTTTAATAGTTACGTATAGGGGATTTTCTCAAACAAGTTACTCTTCTCCTCATGTAACCATATATTCTCTTAGGATATAATTTTTTTTGGAAGTATTAATCATTTTACATATTATTCTAGTTATTTTGGAGATCAATTATACTCAATACCCTTCATAAATAATTCATTATTAACTCGTGTTGGGTAGAAAACTGTCAAGGTAACTTTGACGCCTTTTTGGGATGATAGTGTATGTTAAAATAGTCGGATTCATAGATTCATGAGGATTTATAGAAATATTGTGGAATGATATTGTTTTAAAAGAACCAAGAAAAAATAACAGATGGTCAAGAGGTAGAACAAAAAATCGTATACAAGGTTGCGTCATTTCCCAGTGTTTTTCAAATTTTTGTGTCCAAAAATAGGAAAATGGAGTAAAGTGTTTTTGGATATGGAAGTTTCATCAAAGTGTTATGGATTTTTGGATAGTTTGGTGCCAATAATTTTTCTAGATCATTACATAAAAATATGGAAAAGGAAAGAAGGGCACACAAGTTATGGATTTTCCACGCAAGTTGTGTTTGCGTAAAAGAAACCTGCACAAATGGACTTGCGTGCTCATGGTAAAGTTGTGTGAGCTCTGTATGGGGTCATAAAAATACATATATAGAGGAGGCAACCCACTAATTTTATATGGATCAAAACATAGTGATAATCCATGCTTTTGATCATGCAATAAATGAGTGTCACACAAGTAGTGAGTAACAGTACAAGTAGGGAGTTACACGCAACATGTTAGTTGATCAAATGTAGTGAGTTGTATGAAACAAGTGAGTTGTGCGCAAGTATTGAGTTGTCAGTAAGAGTTGTGAAGATGTATAAAGTAGCTTGAAATTTTTTTTTCCACAGGAAAGGCACATGTTACACACAAGACATTAAATTAGTGTACAATACACCCAAGAGTTGCATGAAAGTTTGATGTTTCCAAAAAATATGTAGTTATACGATAAAATTATTGGATGGAAGTGGTAATTCAAATGAGAATCTATATAAAGTGGAGGATTCATTAATTATTGATAATTAAGATTACTAAAAGTCTAGAAACTATGAATTTATCTCATCCAAGAGTAGTGTGCAAAGGTAGAGGAAGATAGTGATCCATTCCAATGTTAGTGAGACAAAGAACAAGACATATGGGGTGTCCCTTTGGAATGATGTGAGAATACAATAAAATTTCTAAGGGTAGTGATCATGTACATAGATGTTATGTCGTCTGAACCTTGTAATCTATAGTGATATTCTGTATATTTGGTTCATTGGTACATCATTCTTGTATGGTCCTTGAATGTAGCTCAGTGAGGGAGAACCAAGTAAAATTGTTCTAAGATGTTCATGATTTAATTTATGTTAATATTTTTCAATTGTATAGAGAGATAATTTTATTTTATTATCGATGAAACAAGATCCAAAGGGAATTTTTTATATATATCATACCATAATTCACCCCCACATGGTATTTGAACTGGTGGACATGACAATTGATCTTATAGGGAAATGTTAAAAGGTATTGAATATCTCTATGTACAAGAAATGGAGGTGGTCAATCACAAAGGGGTTTTTGATAATTACTAGAAATAATTTTAAACTATAGAATAATTTGATTTAGTAATACTTATGATAATTAGTAATGGGTTTCATTACAATATCTCTAGATAGAATATAATATAATATCAAAAGTTGTGATCTATTAGAATATTGCCAAAGGGAATTGGATACTAATTCTAAGGGATTCAAATACACAAGTGTAGACTTATATAATTCAATATATATTAAGTATATTTCATGTAAGGAATAACATGCAATATGGAAAAATCTATAAAATATTTATGAGTATAACTGAACAGTTATAGAAGCAAAGCTGCATGTTCTGTGGAACAAATATAAGGATCTCAGAATGCACCCTAATGAGTTTGTTGATACATTCTTTGGCCAGGTAATTTGTTTTTGTAATACATGCATGACAATATTGAAATTATTGATTACATAAATACTGTTAAGATCATCTTGTAAAACAGCAACCATAATTTAATCCAAGAGGTTCTATTTTTTGGGGATAAATATCTGAAGGACCTGAGACATGATAGATTTTGCAATACTCTGGTTTCATATGAAATGTACATTATGATAATGATTATGTGGAAATTGTATGTATAATGAATAGGTATTCAATTCCATGAAGGAGCTAACCCTTGATGATTCCCTTGAAGATGAATAGATGGATGATGTGATGTTATATCTCTTGTTTAATCTCCTAATAAGAAAAATAAAGCTCAAAGGAAAACTACATATTGAATGATTTTGATGTAGAATAGTTATAAATCCTATAGGAAGGCACCATCCAAAGTTTCAAAAAGATGAAGAGGGCGAAGTTTAAATTACTACGAACATGTCTTCAGCCTATGTGAATGGAAAGAAAAATTTTATGAATCTTTTCTCAAGAAGAAGTGTTTGGATTCTAAAAAAGTTGGTTATATAGAAGAATATGAGGCAGAAGAGACAGAGGACTATAAGGATGCAATATAGAAGTTATTGTGTCAATTTTTAGTAATTCTTAAACATGGGATGAAAGTGACAATGAATAAGAGGGTTTCGAAGGATGAGTTTACCTTCATAGATAAATTATATTATTATCGTGAATAGATAGATGTTTGGAGAGACAGAATAAAGAAATCTAACAAAGTGGTTCATTTGGAAAAACATTTTATACAGTATCAGGAAGAAGTGATGTCTGAGTTGAATAAAGAAAATGAAAAAGTAAATTCATCCTTGTAAGAGAGATCGAAAAAGTTTTATGAGTACAAGATCAAGATTAACGAATAGAAAATAGAGATTAATAGTTTTATTAACACTATAAATGATCTAATCAACCATTTTGAAGAAAATGAAAATGAATTATTCATTCTATGAATAAGTTTTAAGGATCATGAAAAACTCTTAAATCTCAGTACGACATCATGAAATAAGATCACTCATGGAACATAGAATATATTGGTGGATCATTGAGTTACAATAGAAAAAAAGAAATAATAAAATCGCAATGATAAGATAGGTAATAGGTTTGATCAAAAAAAATATGTGAGATTATTAATGTTAGAACATAAGAGAAAAGTCCAATAGTGATGATTGATTTGAGTAGGAGTCATATTTTGAATATTCAGAAATATAAAATGACAACCATCAGTGCTGAAGTGACACATAGGAATTCACCTTGTATAAGGATATATTTTTGTTGAAATATGGGGAACTCAAAAAAAGTGTTTTCCATAACAAAGATATATAGAAAGTCACATGAACAAAAGTGGAAGTGTAAAAGAGTGAAATACTCTAGATTATCATTCAATGGTCATTGTTTTTGTGTGGGTGATTTGGAAATATGTTTAGATACTATACATCAACCATGGAGATGATTGTGGAGGGGCATTACCAAATTGGTCACAGTAAGCAATTCAATGATCCATAAAGTTGGGTTAGAATGTAAAATAGTTTTCATATATTGCAAGATGATGCTTTTTTATCTTACACAGAGAAATATAAATATTATAAAGATATAATAGTCACGAAATAAATAACATGGATCAGAAATTATATTTTTGAGAAGGATGTGGTGCATATATTTGTTTTAAAGCATTATATCACATTGGAATGTAATGTATTAACACTGGAAGAACATATCATATGAATGGAAATAAGGATCTAGTATCCAATATCAAGTACGATAAGGAAGTTATTGTAAGATTAAGAAGTGGTGAAGGCCTACATATTGTGTCTCAACGAAATCCATGTTTTAGTGAAAAATATAGGAAATGTGCAGATTTATTGGTTGCTGAAGGTCATATTACCAACTCACTAGTTGTATGTCAACTATGTGACTTAAGAAATGACATATGTTTTTCCAAGAAGTCATCCATCATTTCCCAAAAATGTGGTGTAGTTTTATTTTTGTAGGGAAGTCATACGATGATAAATATTTACCCTAAAAATGGAGAAGAAGATATTTTATTTTTTTCCAAGGAATACTAAAATAATATGTGGAATAAAAATCATGGACAGTTGATCCAATCATCCTTGGATGATTAGGTGAAATTTGATGCTACTCGAGACCTCCCAATATTATCAACTGATTGTACTCGTATGTGAGATTCTTGTCAACGAGGGAAAATCAAACAAAATACATATAAGGAAAACTTGAATAAGGTCAAAATAAGTTCTTGATATGGTGATTATTTATTTGTGCGGGCATATTTCACTATGCTCTATTGATGGGTGGAAATATTATGTTCTCTTCATCTATGGTTTTCGTAGAATTTCATGGGTTTCAATCATCACAAAAAAATATGTGTTTTTCAGCTAAAAAAATATTATCGAAGATAATTTGAGAAGATTCTAGTTCAAACAATATAGAAGATCCGAACAGATAATGGAATAGAGTTCACAAATTTCCATGTGGAGGATTATCTTGAGAAACGTGGGATATGGAACCATGTTTTAGCTATAAGAAATCTAAATTAGAATTGATTTTTTGATAGAATAAATTAGATTTTCAATAATATGGGTAGAAAACTTCCCATTGAGAAAGACCTTCCAATGATTTTTTTGGAATGAATAATTTATGAAATTGGACTATATATATCAAATAGAGTGATATTTTATCCAAAATAGTAAAAGATGCAATATGAGATTCGACATGGAAGAAATTAAATGTTGAAATAATTTTGAATATTCAGGGGTTATTGTTTCATTATCAATAAGGAGAAACACAGAAATTTTGAATCTTGTGGGGATGAAGGGATATTTCATGGATAGTCAAAGAAATTAAATGAATTTAAATTCCTAAATAAGTTGCTAGAAAATTTAGTTTAAATCAATGATGTAACTATTGTTGAGAATGAGTAGAGGCTTATGCAAATAAATGATCAGATTTAGGAGGATACTAATGAAGAGATAAGTAGATCTAGGCATGTTCTAGTTCCAATGGCTGATTTAGAAGATGACTTGGATAATGACGCAACTGCCGATGAGAATTGGGTTAGTGTATGAAATAAGGTTTTGACCAAATTGAGAAAAATTAGACACGGGAGACTGTTTTGAGGCAAAAAAATAAAAATAACATTGGGACTAAATGGATATTTAACAAAAATGAATGAATATTGTTCAGAAATTTAACACAAATCAAGACTAGTGTGAAATGGGTACTCCCAAATACAGGGTATCGATGTTGATGAAACATTTTGACTAGTATAAAGAATTTATACAACTAAATTATTCTTAGTTATAGATATAAAAATAAATCTCAAGGTTTTATAGATGGATGTAAAGTCATAATATATAGATGGCGTTCAATAAGAATAATTTTACATTGAGTAGCTATATTATTTTCTCATTCGTGAAGATAAAAAAAGTTTTCTTCAGTGGTAGAAAGATTAATATGGTTTGATGCAAGCACGAAGAGCATTGTATTCATGATTATATAAATTTCTTAAAAAGATCAATATTCAGCATGGTGTTGTTGATTATAATCAATATGTAAACCATGATACTAATAAAAGGATGATGGAGTCGGTATATATCGATGACATAATATTTAGAGGATCAGATGAACCGTAGTGTATAAATTTTTCTAAATTCATGAAAAGTGAGTTTGAAATGTCAAATATTGGTGATCTAATGATTTTCCATTGTTTACATGTAACATAAGGAAATAATGGCGCATTAATTTATCAATATATATATTACATGGTTGTTTTGATAATATTTGGAATGGATAATTCGAAGGATATCAAAAATCTAGTTGCTACTGAGATGAAACATTCAAGGGATGATAAAGGCAATGCAGTTAATGTTACAAAATATAGAAAAATAATTTTCAATCTACTGTACCTGTTAGTGAGAATATGTGATATTTTTTATTCTTCATTCCAAGAGGAACACTATCAATTTAATCCAAAATAAAACCATATTATTGTAGTGAAAAGAATACTTTGATATATTAATGAAACCATGGATTTCAGTTTAATGTAAAATGAAATATCCATGCAATGTTTGTTTTGATATATAGATACAGATTTGGATGGTTAAATATATGACATAAAATCAATGTTATGTGGTGCATTCTATCCCGCTGGTTCTTGTATTTCTTGGCTAAGAAAGAGATAGGATTGCATTTCATTCAGAACTGTAGAATATGAATATAATGCGACCACTCAAGATTACATGAAACAATTGATGATCAAGTAGCAACATGATGATATGGGAGTTGAAGTGAAGTATCTGATCATAATCCCTCGTGATAATTCAAGTGATAAAATTATTGGAAAAAATTCATTCCATAACTCAATGAAAAATTACATTGAAATCAAGTAACGTTTTGTCAAGGAGAAGGTAGAGAAAGGTCTTTTGAGGTTTGAGTATGTGCCTAAAAAATTATATGTCACAGACATTCTGACAAAAGCCTTACCAATGATGAATTTGAGAGGCATCTACCGGCTCTGGTAGTTTAGTCAACAACTCCCACATGAAAAAGAGTTCATGTAGGACCCCACTCCTTGTGGTATGGTTTATTTTCCCTAATGAATTTTTTTGTGATCTATACTATGAAATACCATAAATAAGTTTCGTTTGGGTTCATTTTTGAACTGACCTTTGGGTTTTTTGACAAAGGGTGATAAGTTAGGGCTATAGAATGGAAAAATGTCTTAGTCAAGACACATTGAGAAGTTGATAGGTGGAGTAGTGTGATTGGGGGAAACGAGATTGAGATAGTTATAAATCTGACGTTGCTAATGTTGATCGATCAAAGTTTACATATCATGATATTTTGTGTTCATGTTAAAAGAAGTTGACTAGTTTTGTAATAAAGTGTTTCATTGATGAACTTTTCATTATACTCTTTTTTCTCACACTATGAATTGATCATGTGGTCTTAGAGTATGTGTTGAGTAAATCATCAATCGATTTTTGAATCACATGCAGTAAATGTTGGTAGATGATAAAAGAAAATAAAAAATGAGGTTTCAATGTGTAAAGTCTTTTCAACATACACAAAGGGGGATATCGTTTGAAAAAATCACTTAAGGTATGATTGATGCATTTTCGGGTTGAATATGTGTGTTTAAAAAGATTGCCCCTCTGGTTTTTTGTGGTGTTCCAGAGATATTATTGAACAATTATGATGAAAAAAACTATGAAAAAATAATGGATGACATGGAGGTGATATAAAAATATCATATTCAAAGTTGTTTCGTTTCATAGTCTTTTCCAAATTTATGGTTCCAAAAATTAGAGGATGGACAAAAGTGTTTTTCGAAATTGAAGATACATACAAGTATTAAGGTGGTTTGGAAAGTTGCGCACCAGGAATTTTTGAAGACCAACACATGAAAATATGGAAAAGGAAATAAGGGTGCGAAAGTTTTGGATTTTCTATGAAAGGTATGTTTGGGTAAAAGAGACTTGCGTGAATAGATTTTTTCTCTCAAGGAAAAGTAGTAGAGGATTGGAATATGGTAAAAAAACTACCTATAAATATGTATTTTCCAAACAATTTTAATATACCTCTAAACATAGAGTGAATTTGTGCCCTAGAATGCAAAAGTACTAAGATCTGTGCAATTAGTGAGTAGTCATGCATGTAGGGTGTTTCACACAAGATATCTATTGAGTGTAAGAAGTGAGTTATGCGATTGAAGTTATTTGAATGAATGTATTGAGTTTTACGCATGTATAAAATTGAATGTAATATTTTTTCGAACAAGAAAAGGCATATGTTGTGTTCATGTCACTAAAGAATACACCCAAGAGTTACAAAATGTTTTGTAGATTTTTGGTATATCTGTGGTAAAGTTTTATTCATAATTGGTTGAAATATTTAATTAAATATATCGTCTACTTATTACCGACTATGCATTCATTATAGATAATGGTGGGACCTACATGCTCTTAATCTCTTAGTGGATCCCTTCCAAGAGTATTGAGAAAATGAATAGTAAGAGGGTTATCCTTTCCACCAGTATTGATCCAGAGAAAGAGACATAGGGTGTGACCATTGGGAATGTAGTGATAAGACATTGTACATTGTAAAGTTAGTGAACCTGGGAATAGAAGTGATATGAGCTTTGGTAGAATTCGTACATCAGCACATCACCGTTGTATACTCCTTATACGTTGAAAATTGAGGGTAATTTGTGAAAAATGCTTGTGTACTATGAATGAATTTGTTTTTATTCAGACATTTGTATGGATTAAAGGGATATTTTGTTTTTTAATGATAAAACAAGAGCCAAATAAGTAGTGGTTTTAATCGACCACACCCTCATTCACAACCTCTAGTGTTATATAACCTAGTTAACCAAATAACACTTTTTAAGGATTCATCTAGCTTTGGTAAAATAGATAGATATTAATTATCATTAAGAGTATTTTCCTTTTAACTCCCACATAGAACATTTCCAACAAATGTGATTTCATTGAATGAAAATATCTCATAAATATAGGATCTTTTTGTTGAATCCACTCTCTTTATTTAGAACTATATTTTTAAACCTCCTTCATATACTTTTACCATTTCAAATATGATAGAAACATGACTACAATATCATTGGGTGTATTTGAATTTGGTATTGGTTATCGAAATGGATTCTTACGGTTTCATTTCAACTTTGTTTCCATTTTAGATGATTCAAAATACATGGAAAACATGGATATTTTACTGAATCCAACCAATAAAATTATTGTTTTCATGAATGTGACTCAGTTTTATTTTTATATTTTATTTTTATTATAATTGTTTGAAAAACTATTATACTTTCATCGCAATGTTTCTTCTTCTATCTTCAATAATTTTTATCATCTTTTTTTATCATCATATTTTAATACATTTTTTGTTGAAGATGGCCCATTTATATAACTATAATTACTATTAACAATAATGTAATATTTATGTTCTTTTAATAATTTAAAATTATATATATTTTTTCTTCATTAAATAATGGATCTTTTATACCTTCTCTTATTTGAAATGGGTTCTTTTTAAATTTTATCATTCAATGTAATTTATTAAAAATAAAATTTATTGTTCCCAAAGATATTATAGTACTAAAAAAGACTGATAAATATTAATCCTTTATCATTATTATCATATATTCATGAATTTTTTAATAAGGAGTTTTCAGGACTTTTTAATATCTAGTTTAGTGTTTCTTGGGGAACTAGTATCGTGTCTTACATTTTTAATACCTAAAACATTTGTTAAATGGTATAACATTTAATAATACATAGGATATTTTAACGCCTAGTCTCATGGAAGTTATAAACATAATACTTGAAAAAATAAATGTTCAACTAATATTATAGAAATTATTATACATTAATTTATTCTAAGTTACATTTAATGTGTCTCATATCCATTTGAGATATATTTAAATAAAAGGGAGAGCATGAATCCCTATACATGAATAATAAAATGGAATATCTTGCATGTGGATATAACACAAAATAATTTGGTGTGATCATAAGAACATTAGCCATATCATAACAAATTGATCAATAATCACAACTTTAAAATTTTTATAATATAAAAAAAGACATTCACAAACACACCACAATGGTTTATCTATATGGTTTCATAAAACTTAATTAACAAGTATTTTCGCTAGGGTATCAAAAAACATGTCATCTCTGGAGATTATTTCATTCCCAATACATTGGACTTTAATCAGGCAGAACACTTTATATGTATAAAATAATATTAGCTACATAAATTATAATAAATTGTTTCCTCAATTACCTAATGTGAATAAAGAACATGGTTCTTATTAAATTATTATGTATATAATTTATTCAAAACATCAATATTTTATCATTTTTAACCCAAGAAAAATAAATATGGGTCTTATAAAGGGAAATATCTAATGAATTTTTTTTACTAATATAAGAGTTATAATGAATTAGAAAGTTGTTTTTGTACTAAAAATATAATATTTTATCTTATAAAATATAGAAATTCATATAATGATTTCAGCAGTATGGTAGGTAGAGAATGTGGATTAAGGAAATGACATAATAGATGGAAATACGCTTTACCATTTATAAAATAATATATTTATGTAATGGGATAATAAAACATGTATAAATTTATAATAATTATACATTTAAAAGACATGCTACATAAGAGGAAATTTGAATAGAAAAAAAGAGGAAAGGCATCCTTTATGCTAGGAAATAGCTTTCTTAATCTTGCAGTGGGAAACATTAAAATCTTATAGACAACTTAATGTAAATTCAGAGAGGGAAAATCCGTATAATTTTATTTTTAATGTATTTTGAGTTGATAAAAGTGGGAGTATTTGTTGGTATTTTTAGTAAAATTGGAGGAATGGTTTAATAAATTCAAATAAAGGTCTTCAAATTCTAGGTTGTGAAAAATTAAATACCATGTGCTTTTTCTCATGATTTTAAACATTTCATTCATGTTTAATAATATTTTTATTCCATATAATTGATATCCATTTTACAATGTTACATAGTAAATAAAAAATTAAATATTCACCAAAATATAGTTTATTATATTTTATTTTCCATTTTGGACTTTGGAATTTCATTTATAGTTTTAGGAATTGAATTTAATCCATTAAAATACATATCATTAAAAAATAATCTCTTTTTTATGAGAAAGAATTAAAAAAATGTATTAAATCACTTTATGTATTTATGATCCCATAATACTTACCGTATTTTATATTTTATCTAAAAAAATTACTATTTAATAAAATTATGAAAAATTAACTATTAGATAATTTAGATGTAATGGTTTAAAAAATTTATTCAGTTTTATTAGAATTTTTTTTAAATATGATATAAATAGTTTTAAAATATAAAATACATATTTATTGAAAACAACGCATTTCCATAATACCGTTGATTTTTTATTCTATAGAAAAGAAAAATATTCAATCATATAAAATGAATTTATAAATAAACATTTTTGTTTCAACATTTTATAAATATATTATTAATGAATTTTAATGAAATTTAAATAAATATACATTCCAAAAGAGTGTAATCATAGCCAATTTGTATTAAAATGTATTTTATCATATTATATAATAATATGCAATTTAAATAAGTTTTTGACACCAAATAAGAATATTTAACCAATAAAACTGATAATTCAACCTTAATAATGTTAGAGCATAGAATGATTATCTCTAATTACAGTGGAATAAGAAATAATGGTAAGATGTGTGATAGTTGTAACATCATGAGGTGGTTTGGCTAGCATTTATCATGTGATGATCTCTACTACCTAGAATGTCTCTCATAGGTGATTTCGTTCAAGCCTCAATTATTGAATCATAACATTGGGGTGATGAATAAAAAACCCAAACGATCCTACCTTCCATTATAGCTATAAAAAATAGCTTCATAAGGAATGATTCTATATCTTGAAGACATTTTTTCTTACTTATTCATTCAGTTAACTCTTATCGTTACCCTTAATTTAAACAAACCCTAACAATAACTTTATAATTCTACATTACCAATAGTCATAATTCCCAATGGTCATATAGAAAAATGGTGGTACTTTCTAGTGGTCAGGTAATAGTAATCTTATGGTAATACCATAATGGTGACATTTATGATTAAAACCTATATATACAATAAAATATCAATATTTCTTACTCCACTCCCAAATGGTTTTACCATTCATTTTATAATTACAATCATAGTCCTCATGTTTGTTTTTATTTTTTCAATTTTCATGTCTGGATTGATATTCCAGGAAGAGTTAAATTCTATAGAGAATACCCTAATGTGGTCACCATTTTCTTTTTTTAGACCAATATTTTTCTGGGATATAATAATATGTGTTATTATATGAAATATAATATTCCATTTATAATATTTTTTATATGTATTTATATTATCAAATATAATAAAATTTTTATTATGAAAAAATAGTTATTTAATTAATAAAAGAAGTAATTTACAGGTTGTTATATCACCCCTTAATAAATTTATTCCTTAAAATTTGTGTCCTACTTCAAAACATTTGATGTTATTTTTCCTTAATTTCTTATTTTTATTCCTAAGCTACTTCATGAAATTTATAATTTATCCACATTCCATTTTTCCTTTTTTGTTCGACACTTTTTACCTTATGTCATGAATCTAGATCATTTAATATTCATATGAAAAGATATGTTTTAATTTCACACCATTTATATCATGTATATGTGTTGGATAAAACATATACATTCTCAATAGGGACTTGTGGAAGTCTTCATGGATATGAGAAATATTTAGAGATAGTGTTAATTAAAAATCAATCACTCCAACATGGTCCATAATCTCAAATGATATAATGTACATCAGAATCAATATACACTACATTCTAAATCAAATAACTACATTCCTTGGTGATATGTTGTGAAATACATATTCCCTAACATGAAATTATATATATTTCCATTGATTGTCATCATAAATGTTATGTAATCATACATTTCTATCATCTTTGAGTACCATTGATGTACTTTTGATTCACATATATCATTTCATTATCATTACCTATAAAGTCAGGTATTGAAATTTTTACTTTCTACTACATTACCCCAACATGATGGAGTTGTACATATTTTATTTAGAGAGCTTATAAGGGTACCATTTTAATACTCAAGTGGAAAACAAATTATAGTATAATTCAACGAGTGGAAGACGCTGGTCCCAACAACTATGAAAATCATTTGAGTATCCCCTTTTCATGTATTTTCGATGATTTAATTATCCTCTCAAACATCCCATTAGTTTGGAAATTAAATGTTTTTCCAATTTTTACTTCGTTATTTATATCCCATTGAATGCTCCTCCCGAACATGGAAATAAATATTGGATCATGGAGAGAAACAATTAACAATGGAAATACATTGAGTCTCACTACTTCTTGAATATATTAGCAAGCTAGGTGCTCTATGGAGAAATTCACTATTATGGAAATTAAATAGGAAGAATTACAATGAAAAAGAAGATAAAATAGAATTTTTTATCATTTCTGTTTTAAAAGAATGCCAATTGATTTTTCAATGTTTCTAAATAAACATTCTTATATGAGGTGTCATTAATATTTCTATTTTTATAAACATTGAAAAAATGGCAATGTTTTTAAACTACCCTATTTAGATACACCTCATTTAATTATGTTTTTAAGAAACATCAAAAAATCACACCCAATTTAACAATTTTTTAAAAAAAATTTTAAAAAAATATTAAAATTCCACATTTTTACCCATAGGTTTTTGTGAATGAAAAATAATTTTTTTCAGGAATATGCCCCACCGACACCCATATCACATACTCCACAATCTAACTAGCTATTCTAGGATCATCAGTGCGATACCCCTCTGTCAAATGCTCCACTCCCGCTCTCCTACCCAACAAACACAGCTACACCATATGCATTTGAAATACAATATGAAAATCATCCTCAACCAAAAAAAATGTCGAACCTCCAACTTCAAACCCAACTCCTTGAATAACTCACATATTTAATTGTTTTATTTATAATTTAATTATATATATATATTGAGTGTTATTCAAAAAAAATTTATACTATATATATATATATTTAATTATTGAATTGTATATTAATATACATATATTAATATATGTGTGTGTGTGTGATTATATATTATGTTTTATAGTATATATTAATAAATTAATCTGAATATTTTAATATATATATATATTTATATGTTTATATTTGGAATTTTATTTATATTATATGTGTGTTTGTGTTTGTTAATATTATTTATATATATATCTCTCTCTCTCTGTGTGTGTCTATACATTTTATATACATTATATGTTTATATTAATATATATATGTGTCTTTTTCTATGTATAAATATATATATATGTGTGTGTGTGTGTGTAAATATAAATTTGTATGCATACATATATAAAATCACAATTATAAATTTATATATATATAATTATAGACATTTTAAAACACATGAAAAAAATTCACTAAAATAACCATGTGTTTATAAAAAAGGTGGGTACATTTAAAAAATATATATCTTTTTATTTATAAATATATGAATATACATATTTAAATATTTTAAAATTAATTTTTTTTTGTATTTTTATGTATTTATAAATATATATATATTAATATATATGGGTTTTTTTATATATATTAATATATATATATGTATATATTTACACTATTGTGGTGAAATGGGGTATCGAAAGATATATATTTAGTGATGTTTTCAGGAAAACATCACTAATTAAGAAATGTTTCCCTAAAACCATTTCAAATTTTTTTATGTTTTATAAAAATATCGCTAATTAAGCTACATTTCTTGAAAAAGTCAATGATATAACAACATTTTTTTGAAATGTTTGGGACCTTGTTTTTTTCTACTTGGTGCTAATTAAATTAATAATGATAGAATTTAAGTGGCTCCAAACATATATGTTTTCTCATGGTCATTTTTTTTGAGAATATTATATTCAGAAATTTGTGGCCAACATACATATCATATTTTATGTACAAATATCGTGTATTTGTATCAGTAGTGTCCGGAACTAACTAACAACTAAACTGAAAGACAAACTGGTCACCACATGGACTTAAGAATGCCTCCCCATATGCCAGAGTTTGTCATCTTGCACTAAAGGTCTAATGGTGGTATTGTGGAGAGACTATACTCTTTTGATCATAGTATCACAATAGAATACTTAGGTTTAAAACAAAAGATAGTGGAATCATTATAACATAATGAAAAATTTGTGGAAGATAAATATAATGACTGAAGAAAAGATTCCAGCACTAAAATAAAACAACACATGCATGTCCATATGATGATACAAGTACAAGAATAAGTAAATAAAACTAGTGAGTACAATATAATAGGTGAATAAAATCTCAATGTATAGCTCTGTGAGAATCCAAAGTACCATCTGTATCTTGTGCTCCTAAATCCTAGGTATAATCATATCAGCAAAATTGAATAACCAATGAACTGGTTTATGTAATCAAGGAGGACAATTTGGGTACCCCAATGCAATGGCGACATAAATAGGATGTGAGATAATCTAAGTAGGCCACCACCTATGCTGTAAAAATAATAATCATGTTCATGTATATATAATAAGTAGTGTTATTTTGTGTCAAAATTATGGTAGCATTGCCCAATAAATAAATAATCATGTCATATTGTGTCACTCCAAGACACCAGCCAAACCATAATTTCTTCGACCAAAACCAGAATTTCTGAACCAAAGGTAACTAGTATAAAAGGGTTAAAAATAAAATGAATCAATAGAATTTAATTATCTAAAAATAACCAAACACATGAATGCGTTTTGGCCTAGATTACATGCCCTTTTTTATATAATTAATTAACATCTTGAATTTAATTTAATGAGGTGTCTCCAGTATTCATTTACACGACATCATGTTCCCGTAGAAGGTAAACCATATAAATTAACCCATGTATCACACCTGAATCATAATACATTACAAATGATGAAAGGAATATGTCCATTGTAATTCATAAAAGGAACCCAAGTGTCAATCTCAATGTAAGAAAAATAAATCCCCTCTATGCTCATCCTTGGTATCTCGTAAATGGTGTCTGAGTATCATTGATGGCATGGTGTAACCATTTTTGTTTTCACAGATCTCTTCCAGGTGTTCTCTATTGGGAATCTAGATCACACATATCGAGTTAAGAAACATATACGGTGTGATCATTCAAGATATAGTATGTTTGTCCCCTGGAGAATGAATACAAATCATCATATGGGCCCAACATCGGACTTCCATAAAGTTGAATCTGAGTATTAGTTGAGGTTTAAGTGAATCATTCATTCCTTTATAATATTAAATTATGAAGGAGGCTAGGTATATAACCTTGTATCATAATAAAGTAGGCGCAATGTTGGAGGCTACATAAATGAGAAAGCCACATCACCAATCATGTATAAAAAATGAAAGGGACAAGGTCATTGACTATTTCAGTTGCATAAGAATAGGGACCATGTAATATGCTTTTCACCAAGATAAACAATAAACCAATAATCCTAGAGTTTTGGATATAATCGATAGTACACCTCAACATATGAGTTATATTATAAAACTAGAAATTATTTTATAAACAGTTCATATCTTTTAGTTTAAACAACATGATTTCATCACATGGCATAAAGGAGCTTGTTCAACAATAATTTTACATAAGTTGCATCATAATTCTATATATAAATCCATAACACAACCAAAGGGGTGGCACTAATTATGGATTTCAATATAAATAAAGGAATCCACAGTAACCTACCTTGATGTGGTGGTTCGGGTTAGGATATTATAATTTAACCACACTACGTAGGGTCCAAACACATTGTAAGGAGGTTTACAAAATTTAATTTAATGAAATTTATTATTTTAAAGTGACTCCAGGTATCCCTAGTGCATGGAATAATGATGCAATTTTTAAAAGTTTAGAATCATATGTGAAAAGATATATACCCCCAATATTATACCAACGATAACCTAGAATCCCGATATCACGGATTTATTTGGTCTAGATAGAGAGAAATTGAAAAAATGGACATCGTCCCTGAAAATAGGGAAAATGACCTCACACCAAAATAGCGCATCAAGAGAAAATATAAACGATGAAAATGATTAAAATGAATGTGGATATTAGAGATAGGAATACATAGGAATCAACAATTCTTGAATCTAACAAATGATTATGGAGTTTTCTTTATCTGTAGGTTGAGAGGAGGAGAAACGCATCGGATAAGAGGGAGAGCCTCAAGCGGCTGGTGTAAAGGCCCAGATTTTACATGTAATTATTTTCAATTATATTTAATTATTACCAGTCTACGAAAATTGACAACATGTGATTCTGAGGCCCGGTGTACCTAGAATGAATTTCCTAAATTTTTTTAATGTGTGTTCCATAAACGTGCAATCGGAATTTTCTATCTTTTGAACCAGTGATCTGATTAAAAATATGAGGGAACCATTGGATCCGAAGCGCTGAGATTTTTTTAAGGGTTGATTCACATCGACCACAATAAATCTTGAGAAAAATATAGATTTTGGTCATTTGAAATGAATAATAAAATAACTTTTTTTTATTTCATTCTTTTCCTCTAAATGAAAAGAGATAGTGGCAGACAAATGATGTTTCAATCCATTAAATGACATGATTAATGAAATAATTTGTAACAGTTCCATTGGAATTATGAAGGTTCCAACTAAATGAACCCCCATTTATTCCACGGGCGTTACTCACCCTCCCCCCTCTCTTATTTATATGGATCTTGGGGGGAGGTACTGGAATGACATCACCCAACGAAGAAGTTCTGATAACGTTTCGTGATTCCAATCACTTGGAGGATGGATCAAGTTATAGTGGGTGGTTGCAAGGGACTCCAAATCACAAAACGAAGGACAATATTGGAGCGAAAACGTTGGAGGCATGTTGGGGGACGACGAACACCAACTCTTCCTCAATCATGGGAGTTCACCATCAATCTTGATGTAGGGAATTATTTTTTTATAATTTAAAGTGAATGTTGGATCCTATTCCTCCATCATGTATACAAGCTAATGCGGATAGCACAGGCCAAAGAAACATAGCTCGGACCCTCTTCTACAATGTTTACCCTTGCGTTCTCCAGGAAAGACAGCAGTTGTGGCGGTGCTGGACGACCACAAAGGAGGTGACACCCCATCGCGCACCGTAGTAGGAGTATGTGGCACTATTCCATGATAGTTAGCAAATCATCCATCACCAGACGGGCATCGAGGCAGTGCGGCATGCCGTCGTGCGCCGCCGTTGGGAAAGGTCGCTGCTGAAGCCGAAATAGTTGAAGAAGATAGCCAGATCGAACTGGCCACGAAAGTCAGAGGCATAGTGATGCACTGATGTGCTCCCCTGGAGGAGGTCCCATCTCAATAATGCAGTGCTGGAGGGACTCTCCCTCCTGCGGGTCGCGTGGCGACTGAACGGCTCCCCATGGTGCCGCTGCATCGCAAGTTGAATGACAGCTCGACCGTTCAAGAAAACTGGGGGAACATCTCCCTAGAATAGGCAAGGGAGGGCCCTTCTCCATCAAGTTATGCATCCTTAGTGGGCCGCGCCACCGCATGCCCTACAACATGCGCCTAGCTGGCTGTGCCTCCATGGGTCGGGCCACGCGAGCCGAGCAGGCCACGCCTCAGTGGCCCGAGCCACGCGTCCCCAGTGGGATGCGCCCTTGTAGGCCTGGCCACGTGCCATGTAATCGGGCCCGAGCTGGACAGCAGCCGAGCAGGCCAATCCTGTCGCATCCCCACCCATTTGGATCAGACCAGAACTGGGATGGGTTAGCTCGGACCATCATCGGTCCCTTCCATGGAAGTTTCACCTAAAGAACCATAACATGAAATCCGGTCATCCATTTGACGAACTGTCTATGACGGGGGACCCTTGTAGTGAGATAGTTCTTTTTGTATAATCCACTTGATTTTTGAATAAAGTTATATTATGGATGGGTTGGATCAAATCTGAATCCTATCGATCCCTCGGAAATAAAACACTTACAAGTCATAGACTGAGATTTCAATTGAAATTCCATTTATCATGTTGGAACTCGTACATAAATGCAATCCATTGGGATACATTATCATGGAACTTCCTTATGGTTGAGGTAAGACCGATGTCTTGAGAAGAGGTTCTCGTAAAATCATGTGTGTTATGAGCGGGAATCCAATGGATTTTTTTGAGGTGGAGGTTGGAGACAGATCATATAGAGGGTAGTACCGAGTGATCCTGGGTGGGTCAGAACCGATCTTGTGTGGGTCAGATCATGTGTGGGTCAGTTATCAATGATCATATCTGGGTTAGTGCATATAGATCTTTTGTTGGTCAGATCCTGCATGGGTCAATGCTCAACGATCCTTTGTGGGTCATCGCATACCGATCTAGTGTTGGTCAAATCCTATGTGGGTCATTTTGATGGTTAGTACCTATCAATCCTATGTGGGTTAGACTCAGTATGGTCAGTAGCAGTTTCTCTTAACATAATAAGATGATCAAGTGTATCCATTGTTCATATGTACTTATATACATCACTATTACCATGTGTGATATGATGCTTTAACATTCTTGGTGTTATCCTCGTGGTGTTACATGTGTGGTACATTTACCTTCATGGTTTTACCTTTACTGTTTTACATAAGTGGTACTGTTACCTTCATGAGGATACCTATTTTGTAATTTTACCTTCAAGGTGTTGCCTTCATGGTGTTAAATTATTGTTACTTTTACCTTCGTGGTGTTACCTTTGTTGTATTTGTCCCTCATGTATGATACGAATATATCTCGATAACATATGTATATGTATGGGAATATACCTATATAGAGTTATTGAAAACTTAGTGCGTTGTGATTGAGGTCTTACTTTGTGGTTTTCCTTTGTGGTACTCTGGGAGAGCCTCATGGGTCTCGGTGTCCCTACAGATTACCATTATACTCACCCCTACATGGGATATTCCCGCACCTTGTTGTGTCTTGTGCAGATGACGGACATCATTGATCGAGGATGTGGGAACTTGGATTGGACGGTGCTCGGAGGTAGACATTTGACATGGCATGCTGCAGTGACTACTGATCGTGTGATGTACCTACCCTTCATGTAGGATCCTCAGTGGATGATTCAGGAGCTATTTTTCTCTTTTTAGTTGTACTAGTACTTTTTAGTTGGGCTTGTCTTCCAGCCCCATTGCTTTCAGTACATTTTTTTACTATATCAGTTTAAATTGTTGTTTCTTCTTTTTGTGTTCTTGGTTTGGGTGTTTGTACTACTTTAAAGGCTATGCCTTCCTGTTATATTGATATGAATTTTTGGTGATAGATGCCAGCCTCTAGCCTATGGATTTAGGGCTTAAGGCAGTCATGACATGGGCCCCAGGGGACGGGTCATGACAATGAGGGCCCAAAGGAGTCAGTTATACTGAAGAAATATGACTATGATATTTTCTATATATAAGTAGTGATAACTATTTTGAGTGTGGTTTTCAGTTTGGGGAATCTTGTGTTGGTACAATGGCTGGCGTATCTATGCATTGGGACCCTAAATTCGGATTTTCGACTTAGTGTAAAAAATCACTACTTGCATTTGTTTTGAAAAGTTTTTCTAATGATATCTTTTGGCCAGCTCACAATGTATAACTTATTGACCATGGATAACTTGTTTTCATTCAGGATTCCTCCACTTAGACAACAAGACAGCATTCCCAAGAGAGTAAATGATGACAAACCACTGAGCGATAAGGGTTCGGGGTAGGGACCTCGTACTATGATAATATCATCAGGTGGTGCACAAATAGAACCACCACCCAATGGGCAGTAGATTCCCCCAGCCCCACCAGCTGATGGTACACACCGATTGTGTACTTTTCATGAGTTTCAACAGTGCAAATCTCTATGGTTCTGAGGCGAGATAGATCCGAAAGTGGCTGAGCACTGGCTGGTGGATGGGGCTAGTGTTTTTCACTTAGTTGGGACACCAACTGATCTGATTGTGATCCTAGCAACCAGTTTCTTCCATGGAGTAGCTGAAAGATGGCGGAGTCTAAAACTTTAGTTTCACAACGATGTAAACCTCACCTGAGAAGTCATATATGGCCTTTTCTGGGCAATGTTTTTCCCACTGACTCAATACTCAGTGCATATACAGGAGCAGCAGTACTTACAATAGGGAATAATGACTGTGGCCCAGTACTCGGAGAGGTTCATTGATCTATCACGCTACTCCATCGAAATGTTATGAGACCCTTTCTTCCGGGCCAGGGCCTCTGACCAGGGCCTTCCATGGTAGATCAGATCATCGATCATATCACTCATCATTCCAATACAGGCTGTTGTGCAAGAGCGAGTACTTTTCATGGAGAGATTCCTAGTTGAGAAAGCACTGACAACAAGAGCCATGACCAGATGCCAGCTAGTGAATTCATCCCCAGAAGGCAGTAGACGAAAGTCTCAATGGCCCAACTGGACCAAAACATTATGGTGGGAAACCATAGGTTACATGGTCAGTGGTGAAGTGCTCATGGGAAAGAGGATGACATTGTAGGATCAATGAATGCTACTCGTGCAGCGGGTAATGTCACATGGCTCACGATTTCCCGAACCACCGTACGAATGACTAGATGAGAGTCAAGGAACTATCAAGGAATAGGAAGCAGTTTTAGTGAGGAGTTCTAAAGGGTGACAAACGTGGTAGAGGATCAAGTCATGAAGTTGGTGGTGGATGATGGTTTGAGGTTCTACCGCCACCCCCTCCATGTGGTCCACCCTGACCACAGTGAGATGGTGGAATTGGGTGATCATAGCTACATGCAGCAGAGACCCATGACCACGGTGCTCTGGAGATGATTAGAGGTATGATCTGTGTCTATTCCACCATAGCTACAGTACTTATAGACACATGTTCCAATCACTCGTTTATTTCCACAACCATTCTTTGGAGATGTGACATTCCGACTGAGACGTTGGTTTGATCCTTTCTACTAGATTCTCCTACGGGATTGGATTTAATGATTATACACTAGTTCCGGATGTGTGAGCATACTCTAGGAGGAAAGATCTTCGGATGGGATTTCTAGTAGCATCATTGAGGCCTTACGATTTCATATTGGGTATGGACTGGTTATCCACATTCCATGCTCATAATGACTATATTTGGTTCAAAGTGTGATGTGTCACAATGTATGGGACTAGTTTCTCCTACACCGGAATGAGGGGAACCATTGCAGCACATGATGTGCTTTCCTGGAGGATGGTGAAACCGATCACACATCTGTTAGTTGGACTTACCCTCTGGGATTTTGATATTGATAATCCGAGCTATCCTATAGTGGTGGACCTGTAAGACGATGACATTCATGAGGATCTTCCGGGACTAACTCCATAGAGAGAAGTATATTTTTACATTGACATGTATCCTGGGATGACACCAATATCTACAGCAGCATATTGGATGGCCCCTGTAGTGCTTCGTGATTTATGGGTATAGTTGGAGGACTTTTAGAGGAAGGGGTTTATAAGGCCTAGTGTTTCTCCATGGGCTGCCCCGATTTTGTTCACCAAGAAGGCAGATGAGAGTTTGAGACTCTGTGTGGACTATCAGTGCCTGAACCAGGTGACCATGAAGAACAAGATTCCACCTCTATAGAATGATTACCTTTTCTATAATCTAAATGGACCATGAATGTTTTTGAATATAGAACTTAGATCAAGCTATCATTAGCTCAGCGTACAAGATTAGGATGTGAAGAATATGGAATTTATATGTCGGTATGGCCACTATGAGTTCTTGGTTATGCCATTTGGCATGACCAATGCCCCTATATTTCTCATGGGAATCATTAATTGTATCTTCAGGACATACCCCGATCACTTTGTGGTGGTATTCATTGAATACAACTTGGTGTAATCAACGACTGGGCTGGAGCATGCCTATCATCTTGTGATAGTTTGGGATACACTTAGAGATCACTAAATTTATGGTAAGATCTCAAAAAAAAATTATAGATATTAGAGGTTCACGTTCTGAGACATGTTATCTTTGAGTTTGGAGTTGTAATAGATTTCAGAGAAAATCGAGGATGTGCTAGCTTTGGAGATACCCAAGAGTGTGATCGAGCTGTAGAGTTTCCTGGGGTAGGCCGGGTACTACAAGAGATTCATACCCGAAATATTGAGAGTTGCAGCACCCTTTTCATTGTTGACGAAGAAGGGACATCCCTTCGTATAGACATAGATATACTCGAGGAATTTTCAGGAGACGAGGCAAAAACTGACGAGTTCCCACATCTTGATGCTAACAGAATAGGGTTTTGGGTATGTATTCTATTGTGATACATCACCGACCATAATTGGTTGCATCCTGATGCAAGAGAGAGTTGTGATGACTCATGGTTCATGACAGTTGAGGAAGCATAAGCAGAACTATGCTTCCCATGACCTGGAGTTATCACCAGTGGTCTTCTCCTTGAATATTTGGGGACATTACTTGATCGCTGAACTTTTTATAGTTTACTATGATCACAAGAATCTCGGGAATATATTCTCAGAGATGGACTTAAACATGATACAATGATGTTGGCATGAATTCCTCAAGGACTAAGACTTTGAGATAGTCTATACTCCTGTGAAAGGGAATGTAGTGGCAGACGCACTCAGCAGGAGATCTGGTCCACAGTTGCAGAGTGAGGCAATAGAGAATCTAGACGTGTTGCAGATATAATTTATGGACAGGGATGGAGAATCTTACCTCCAGTCTGTGAATGTCACTCCCCCACTTCTTCTGTTAGTTCGTGATTCACAACATGGGGACATTAACTGCAATGCATGACGTGCTCAAATATCCATAGGACGGGCACCTGATGGATCTTTTGAAGGTGGGGAGCATGTCATCCTTTTTAGAGGATACACCATGGTACCAGTGGTGATACGAGAGTAGGTGTTGAGGGAGTTCCCTATGTCCCCTCTAGTGGTACATACTTGTGTGGAAAAGATGTACCAGGACCTACAGTGTTAGCACTCATGGCCAAAGATGATGAAGGCAGTGGAAGAGTCTGTTCCATGATGCCTCAATTGTCAGCATGTAAAGGCTGAGCATTAGGATTCATCTTCCTTATCGCCACAACTAGAGGTATTAGTGTGTATTTGGGATGGTATCTCCAAGGACATTGTGACAGGGATACAAAGGATGTCTTCCAACTGGGTGATTGTTGACTAACTCACCAAGTCAGCCAACTTCCAACCCATCTGAGAGTAGAGATCAGTAGAGGGAATTCGATTCCTCTACGTAAAAAATATTGTACAACATCATGGGGTTTCATTGATGATCATCTCAGACCTTGATGAACGTTTTACATCCCAGTTTTGGAAGGGATTATTGGAGGCGTTTGGGACTCAGCTACATTTGAGCATCGCCTTTCATCCTCAAACAAATGATTAGACTGAGCGGACAATTCAAAAACTCAAGGATAGTCTTCATGCTTATGTCCAATATTTTTCTCATAATTGGTAGGATCACATGCCCTTGGTAGAGTTTCCGCACAACAACAACTATCACTTCAAAATTGGTATGGAACCATTCAAGGCCTTATACTATCGACCTTGCAGATAACCTCTATGTTGGACAGACCCATGGGAGTCAGCGCTTATGGGTCCAGACAAGGTACGGGCTACCGTTGTGAAGGTGCAGATCATCCCAGAGAACATGAAAACTATACAGATTATACAGATGTCTTATGCTGACTGGAGGCAGAGGACCTTGGAGTTCCTGGAGAGAGACCATGTCTTTCTATTCGTCTCACCTCGATGATGTTTGGAGAGATTTGGCCCAAGCAACAATATCTCACTGAGGTTTATCAAACATTTTCTGAAACTTCATAGGATTTTTGAGGAATAATGCAACTTGGAACTCCCACCGTAGTTGGAGAGAGTGCACGAAGTCTTCCATATATCCCAACCGAGGAGGTACATGCATTATCTATCCCACATCATCGACAATGGATTGGTTTAATTTGATGATGGGGTGGTGTTTATGGAGGTTCCAATGGAGATTGAGGATCGATATGAGTGGGTCCTTTGTGGATGATCGACACCTCTAGGGGATGTTCTGTGGGTTCACAGGATCCTCTAGGATAGCACATGGGAGCGGGAGGCTTAGATTAGGGCTCTGTACCCTTATTTGTTTCCTTATTGTATATTGTGGATTTTAGTGATGAAAAGGCCAATGGTGTGTAGAATGTAGAGAACAAGATTTGCAATGAAAATTTTTTTATTATAAGGAATTTTTACACGTCTTCAAAAATTGAAAATGCATTATTCTGAGGCCCATTGTTCTTGGAATGAATTTCTGAACATTTTTTAATGTACAATCAGTAAATGCGTGGGAAACATTTTCTACCTTTAAAACATTTTCTCACATTAAGAATATGAGGGCACCATTGAATCTACGGCATTGGGATTCACATAAGGGAGGCTTCACTTTGAATGTAGTAAGTTCAGAAATAATTTTAGATTTTAGACTTTTTAAAAGAATAACAATATAACTTTTTATTTTATTTCTATATTTATTTTATTCCAAAAGTCAACTATTAGTGGCATGGACAAAGATGTGGCAAGCCGTTAAATGGATTGACTCCTCAAATCCTTCGTAACATTGACATTGGAATTAGGAAGGTTCCTATTAAATGAACACCCATTAATTCCACAGGCGTTACTCACCTTCCGCATCTCTTATTTATATGGACCCTGGGGAGAGGTATTGGAAAACATTAATCAAGTGGAAATGTTATGATAATGTGCCAAAATTCCAAGCATTTAGAGGATGGATACAGTTCTATCAGGTGGTGGCAAGAGACACAAAATCACTAACCAAAGGATGTTGTTTGAGTGGCAACGTTGGCAGCTTGTTGCACGGAAAATGAACACGGAATCTTCCTATATCACGGGCACTCTCTGACGATCTTTAAGTAGTGATTTATTTTATATAATTTCAAGAGATTGCTGAGATGGTTGTGGAAGACGACCACAATAGAGGGACTAGTTGGCAAATATGGAGTTACAATCATGTTGTGTGCTGCAGGAGGAGGTCGTGGCACTACGCCACATCGGTTTGTAGAGTGGATGGCACCATCCAGCAGCAGATGTATTATGGATATCTGTCATGCACTACCGGTGGGAATGGTCGTTGAAGAAGCCACAACGGGTGAAGACGGTGGCCGACTCAAGATGGTCGTGGAAGGCAGAGACAGAGGGGCATGCAGACACATTCCCCTGGAGGAGGTCGCGGCTTGAAGCCATTGTGGTGGAGGGACCCGCCTTCCTGTGGGTTGCGTGGTGATCTGGTGGTTCCCCGTGTGCCACCACATGATAGGCCAAACGACCGCTCGGTCATTTGGAAAAACCGAGGGGACTCACCCCCTGGTATCAGCAAGGGTTGGCCCCGCTTTAGCGAGTCACACATGCCCACCAGCTCACACCATCGCAAGACAGGACACGCTCGCCCAACAGGTCATGCCTCCCCAAGCCGGCCCGCACTAGCGTAGTGGGCCACGCCTTTGTGGGCCGAGCTGTGTGTTCCCAGTGGGCCAATCCATGCCCCACTGTGGGCTGGGCCATGCCACCCTATGGGCTGGCCCGGACAGCAGCCAAGATGGCGGAGCCCACCGTGGCCATGCCTGGCTGGCTCAAACCCGAATATGGTCTGGTTGACCTGATCAGGGTCGAGTCAAACCAACGTCGACCATTTACAAGCTAGTTTCATCTAAAAGACCATAACAAGAAATCTGGGCATCTGTATAGAAAACCATCTTAGTGTTGGGACCCATAGAGTGAAATTGTCCTTTTTGTATACTCCACATGATTTTAGGAGAATGTTAGAGTATGACAGGGTTGGACTGAATCTGAATCAAACCAGGACCTTAGAATTAAAACACTTTTAAGTCATAGACTGGGCATCTGATTGATGCACCCTCTGTCACGTTGGAACCCTTTCGACATGGTGGTCCTCTAGGATAATTATTCATGGAACATCATTATGTTTGATGTTTTACTGATGGATTGCAGAGCGGTTCTCCAAAAATTGAGCATGCTATTAGTAGGAATCCCATGGTTGGAAGTGAGGCAGAGGTTGGAGACAGATCATACAGAAGTTAGTTCTGAGTGATCTTGTGTGCATCAGAACCAATCCTATGCAGGTCAAATATTGTGTGGGTCAGTGCTCAGTTATCCTGTGTGGGTAACGGCATACCGATCTTGTGTGGGTCAGTGCTCAGCGTTCCTATGTGGGTCAGTTCAAACCGATCTTATGTGGGTCGGATCCGGTGTGGGTCATTGTTGGGGTTAGTACCTATCGGCCCTGTGTGTGTTAGAGTTTTTATGGTCAGAAGGATGGCCTCTTGAGAGAATAAGTTGATCTAGCTTTGGGACTTGTCATATGTACTTCTATACATCAGTAATACATGGTTATAGCTTATTTATTTACCTTCATGGTGTTATCGTCATGGTGTTACCTGTGTGGTACTTTTATCTTCGTGGTTTTAACTTTGCGGTGTTACCTATTTGGTACTTTTACCTTCGTGGTGGTACCTGTGTGGTACTTTTAACTTTTTGGTGTTACCTTTGTGATATTTTTAGCTTCCTTGTGTTACCTTTATGTTTTCCATACCAACTATTTGAGATTAATATATCTTGATAACATAGGTATAAATATGGGATAATACCTATGTAGATTTTTTGACTGCTCTATGCTTTGTGATTGAGGTATTGTTTTGTGGTTTTTACTTTCTGGAACTCTGGGAGACCTTGTGGGTCTGGGGTCCCTACTGAGTATTGTTAGACTCACCCCTGCATGGGCTATGCCTGCACCCTGTTGTGTATTGCGTAGATGACAGACAACAATGATCCAGGCTGAGGGAGCCAGGACATGATAGTGCTCGGAGGTGGACCTTTAGCGCGATGTGCTACATGGACTAATGATCGTGATTTTTTTATACCCTTCATGTAGGATCCTCGGTGGATGGTCTAGGAGCTGTTTTTCACTTTTCAACTGAAGTTGTAATTTTCAGTTGGGCTTGTATTCCGACCACTTTAATTTCGGTACGCTTCTTAATGCAACAGTTTAATTTGTGGTTTCTTATTGTTGTGTTCTTGGTTTGTGTGTTTATATTGCTTTAAAGGAAATGCATACCTATTATATGGATACACCCTTATAGTTCTAGTCCCTAGTACCTGACCTATAAAATGTGGACTTGGGGTAGTCACAGTACAGGCCCCGGGGGACAGGTCGTGACAGCTGGAGGGAGAAGAATCATTAATGGAAAAAAGATTTAACCTCATTAAAGGAAAATTTGAAATTTCCCCACTCCACCCCAGAATATAGTTTGCAAAGTTTGGATACATGGTCATCAAATCATTCACTAACCATAAAGCTCCCACTACATTGTAACCAAACACAATCATGGTTGTACCATACAGTTTAACCAATTATGCCCCAACTGTGTCATGATTATTGCACAGAAACTGCCGAAATGGACCTTTGTGTGTAGGATAGGATCATGTTTTGAGAAACATTGTGCAACACATAAATTTAGCTATTGATAGCATATACTAGGCACACGGTTTTTAGTGATGGGTCATACGGTGTCATAAAAACTCTTCACCCTTACTAGTGCACCCAAAATATGGATTTTAGGGTCTCATGCCCCCCAAAACATTTCTAAACACTGAGGGACTACTCATTACATGAAACACATATAAAAACAACACAATGACGTTTTAAAACTCTCATGATTCCATTATAGTGTTCTATTTACAAATAAAATAATCCACCAGATTAGAAAATTATAATTCCATTTGAATTTCATCATGTGAAAAAATTAGGGATGATACAATCACCCACCCCTAGAATATTTCATCCTTGATAATACTTTGAGAAATTAATAGAAAATAACTCTACCTATATGGTTCATGAATTATTAATCAGACATCCATGTTTCATTTCCAAACACTGAACACACCTCCAAATGTCAAATTAACATACAGTACATAAGGCAAAAAAAAATGAAGACAATTTTTTCTTTTCCCAATTCAAACCATGATATAGTGATTACTCAAATTTGTAAATATAGAGGAATTATCTACAGATTTTCTATTTAACCACCTATATTATATTGCATCGACCAAAGGTTCTGACATTATAATCTAATTTCGTGTCACAATATCTGTACAATCCAAATTTTCATTCAAAATCTGAATGGGGAGTTTCAATGACACTCATGGTATGGGAAACATTTCACAATTTATTAGAAAATTGAGTAAAAACTAAACTTCTTTAAAATAAATCCAAAATAAGACAGGTAAAGCTATTTCCAACCAAAAATTAACTTATCATTCATCTTTGACCACTGATGTAAAACAAATACTATGCCCAAATAATTTTAATGAAGGTAACATTAGATTTTTTTAAATCACACTCACTAAAGCCCATAAATAGCTTCTGGTGATGTGTCTAGACACAACCCCAATTTAATATATCACACCAAGCATGAAAATAGATGTATGATGATCCATCATACTTCAAAAAATACAACTCAATGTCACATCTAAGCCTGATTGAATTCTAGGGGTGTCCTATGAGTCAAACAGATCTTCCAAGGATATCATCCAACGAAAATTATACCCCTTCTATTAAATGTGTTAAACTAGGACAAACAGCTAGGTTTTGATGAAACATACATACCCCAATGAAAAATCAACATTGGTAATCAAGTCAAAAGATATAATTGTTATCCATGAGTCCATCCAAGAAATTCTGAAATAGGAACCCAATTATCACATGGAACTAATAAACCATCCAATTAAAACCTTTCCTCTAGAGTTCACATTGATCGAAACCACCCAAAAAATCCCAATGGATTTCCAAAATTTAGCATTTCATAACACCAACACTCTTTTAACATACCAGGATAGGGGACATGGTTTTAATTATGGATAGAGTACACTAATAGAATTTATATGGTATTGGAAGTACCTTTGACAATACTTACATATTAAGGTTGAATGTATTGAAAAGGATCTAAACCATTCGTAACCCAAAATGCAAACAAGAAGGAGATTTAAGGAACTATGGGTTGACTTTATTATAATATCTCATCTAATTCCACTGATGATTCACGATTAAATGATAATAACACCCCTAAAAATCAGGGCATTTTTTGACCACTCAAGAATAAACACTAATGTTCCTCATTGAGAACTAGTAGTTATAAAGGATTCACATAAGACAAAACCCATAATGATTATGCACTCTCAGAGGTAGTGAAATAAAACATAATATTGGAAACCATAATGAATTTTTAGAAATAATAAAAATATCAAATTGTCTTTTCAGATTTTTATTCCTTCTACTTGGAAGGAAACATGTACTCGAATTGACATGACACTTCCCACCATAGGAGTGTCCTTATGGTTAGATTTATTGAGAAAGGAACTCATCCCATAGAACACACTCCATAGACAACAGATACATTCAGGATGTGTCCTACATCATTTCTCAAGTATTAAATTGTAGAAAAATAAATTACATACCTAAAATCACCCTTGGTTCAGTTCTGCATTAGGATTACATGTGATGCTCCTCTAAGTCACACTTACAAACACCATGGCATTAGGCATAAAAGAGGAATTAATTACCTGCATACTAAAACAACTAATCTTTTTTAAAACACCATCGCAATCATTGGTACGAGAAAGTTTATTTGAGAACACCTACGTCACTCTACTATGGAGTTGTCTCGCATTCGAATCATAACAACCCAAGATTAAACTATTAACATTGAACTCATATGGTTTTATGTAGCATTTAATTACTCGATGAGTACTTCATTTACCGACACACGCAACCCTAATATTTCATTAGAAAATTGTAAATCCCTAATAAAATCCATATTCTTATTATCCATATTCATTTTGGTATATTATGTCTCAAGCAAAGAAATTACTATTAGTTGAATCACTCTATAAGGCTTTTGAAAAACCTGTTGACCTCCCGAATCACCCAACACTGAAGAAAGAATGAAAAGGTGGAATCATGTGGCCAATAATGTAACCATCCATCCACTTAGCATGCCTAACCCTATAGAATTGTGTATATAGAAATGCTCACATACAATGAAAAGGCTACAAAACAAACTACCACTCATCAAACATTGGTGTATTTTTTGGAACTATTAGTTCTACATGGACTATATCACCCAAATAGCCCCACATTCCTAAAATGATTCACAATATTTTAGGAAGGTATTTAGAGATGTTAGGGTTATACCTACAATCTCTATCCCATTACTGAACATAATGTATCGACCCTATAAAGGATTTCACGGCTGATAAATTTATTAGTTTTAAGGGCATATCCTTATATGTTATAGATATACATGAAGGGCCTATGGATAATACTCGCACACTTTTTTCAAGCCAAAACTTCTAGAAAACATGTAATGGATTTAATATAACCATACATACTGGTGTTAATGAGAATAAAAACACCTTAAGGATCCAATAAATTAGTTTTTTTCACATTGGAACTCAAAATATTTTAATGGATCCGTTTTAAAACATTATAAGATGGTCAAATGAAAATGAGATTTGGTACTCCATTTAGATAAGGCCATAAGGAAAATCATTCCAGTTACATTAGAATTCCTTTTTTACCATTAGTTATTTTACTAATATCCCATTTTAATTTGGATATCTATTTCAAAACCCCTTATTTAAACATAAATCATTTATTTATATGGCCTCACACAATCACATATTAAGAAAATTAAAATATCTTCTATTTAATTAAATAGGATTAGTCTAAAATTGAATCACCTTATTTTTTCATGAAATACCATATAGTCATCAATGACCACATTAATAGCCCCCCTAACACATATCATATGTACATCCCAGTTATGTGAAGCACCAAAGAATATGAAAATAAAGGGATACCTATGGGGGGATACTAAGAAATTTTAGGTTCAATTAAAAAACTGAACATTTTAATCATTTCTATTTTATATACACCCTTAGTGGGTTAATATAATAATAATCATTACAAAACTAACGTACTTTGGTCCAGTTCTGCATTTTAAAAATTTGGTCAATATGGGAAATTATAACCAAATAATAGAGGTTAATGGCCTTATAAAGGAAAAAATTTCATTTCAGGTTAAATGAAACAACCATTAAATTCAGATCATTTCCTCAATAGAAGTCTCACCATAGATGATTTAGTTTTATGGGTTACCACCTCTCAAATTATAAAGTTCCCATATAAATTACAATTTTTGTGTGGTTCCCATAATAATAAAATCATTTTATCCTGGATAAAATAATATTTAACGGCCAAAACATTTATGAAAAATAATTTTTTCATATAAGGTGCATCTAAAATGGTTCAATTATATGGGCCACCCTGTTCAAACTCATAAAAAGACCATATAATTTACAAATTGAAATTTATTTCCAATCTAAACTTAACCATTATATTAAGGATTAACATAAAATTTTAATAGCTATATAATTTATATAATTTTCATTTATTATGTAAGGATCACCTTCAATGGTTCTATTATATAGTTCATCCATTTTTAATTTATAATGTTCCCATATACCTTTGAAAATTCAATTTGACCCCAATTTAATAGAAACCATCATATTTTAGTCGATACTAAACAAGAATAAAAACATCGAAACTCTAAAACTTGGAATGAAGACATTATGTTAAAAATTAATAAAAAATATCACATAAACATGTTATACAAGTAAGTATACTAACATATAACATAATCATGATATAAAATTGAACATGATAATAAAATCACTAGAAGGAATATATCAATGAAGGATTATTTAAATACCTATCATGTTATATATAGGCATTCAATAACACACAAGGAACATCAAAAATTTCAAATAGAAAACAATTGAATATACATGGAAAGGAATATGAATGGAACATGAATCCCTATGTGAATGTATTGTTTCTACCTTACCATATGATTACAAGGGTAAATTATGGATTTAATAAATTAGTATGTGGTGGAAATTAATCTAATCACAACAGCTGAAATCATAATCTACTTTTATATCAAACAGTAAGAACATAAATTCCATCCCTGGCCACTTGGATGATTCCCCATACATGGGTTGATCACTCAAAGGAACAACTATTTACCATGTTTCGACACATTACTAGTATATTTTTTAATAACAATAAACATTTAGACAATGGAAAATGACTAATAATACTACTTTGTAACATCCTGACATGATTGACCATTAAAACGAAAGCCGGATTAATGACCACATGCCCTCAAGAACACCTCCTCTTACACAAAAGGTTGTCGAATAGTCGTAAGGGTCTAATGGTGGAACAATGTCGACACTATACCCTCATTATTAGAGTACTGTAGTGGTATAATAATGTGTATGATAAAAGACAATGCGTGATTTATAATGAAATGAAAAAATATATAATGATAAATTTAAGTACTGAATAAAATTATCCAATGACAATATTTATGAACACATACATGTAAAAAGTTTATAAATGTAAAAGCATAAGGAAATATAATAGGCAGGTATAATATAATAAGAGAATAAATTCACAAAGGCAAGATCCACAATCATCCTAAGTAATAGCTCTGTCCTTTGCTCTTAACACTTGGGTATAAGCATAACAACACATGAAAATAATCAATAATCTTGATCCTATAATCAAATAAGAATGTTGATGTACCCTAATGTAATTGCATCCCAAACAAAGTGTGAGATAAACATAGTAGGCTACCACCACTGGTGTCTATGTCATATTCTATTTAATGCATAAAAATAAGTACTATAATTTTGTAACAAAATTATGGTATCAATTCAAAAAAAATAGTCATGATGGATCAGGTCCCTCTAGGACACTATCCCACAAATACATGGTTTATCCTAGGATCGTATGTCTAAGAAAAAGGTAACTACTTCAGATGGGATAAATGTAAAACTAGTCATTATATTTTAATCGGCTCTAAAGGACCAAAGAAGGACTTTTGGTTTGTCCTGACAGACATGAACTTATTATTTAATTACAGAACATCTTGTATTTAATTTATTGATTCATATCTAGTATTCATTTACACAAAATCTTATTACCATCCAAGGAAATCTTTATAAATGAACCCAAGTATCTCACTAGGTTCCTAACACACTACCATTTCTAAAGGGAGATAATCCATGGGAATCTGAAGTGTCACTCTCAATATAGGTAAAACAAGTCCCCTCTAAGTATGACCCTCATATCTCACAATGGGGCTCTGAGTTTAACTCGTGGTATGGTTTATCCTTTTTATTCCATAGATCCAATTAACTAATGGTACTTGGGGAACTGGGATCACTCTTATAGAGGTATGAAACATGAATAGTGAGCTCGTCCATGATATAGTATGTATTAAACCTAGCATATGAAGGATCATCAATTTATGAGTCAATCCTTAGAATATCAAAAAGAGGAGTCTGGGTGTCACTCTAGGAAAATGTAAAACAATTTTTCCTTTTAAAATTTAAATTTTTGAGGAGGAAAAGTATATAGCTATGAATCATCATATAAATGGTGAAATGTTGGATGCTATGTATATGAGAAAGGTACATCGCCAATCATTCATAATAAATAATGATCCAAAACCATTGACTATATCAATTAAGGAAAAAAGGATCATGAGACAAGATTGTCCCCGAACCAAATAATAAATTAATAATCATAGAGTTTTGGTTTAGAAGATATTGAAACTCAAAATCAAGGTTTTATTAGAATACATCACATTATTATTCAAACAATTCATTTCATTTAGATTTAAAAAACATATTTTCAAATATTAAGAAAACCAATTCAATTATAATTTAAAGGATCCATCATCGCAATGTAATATATAAATCCAAAATGCATCCAATGGTGTGGCACTAGTTATGGAATATAACATAAATAAAGGTGACCAGAGGATCTCATGCTAATGGGGATATTTTTGTTGAGTTATTATATTTTAACCACACCATGTAGGATCAAAACACATCATAAGGAGATCTAAACAATATAATTTAATGAAATTTATTATTTAAGAGAGATAGCAGGTAAGTCCGTTGTGAAAAAAGACGACGACATTTCATTAATGATATTAAACATAATATAAAATCTATTAAACACCTACCATATACAAATAATTTCACACATTCCTGATATTGATATTTGATTTCATCATGTTTGAGAGATATTGAAGAAACAAACATCTGTCCGGAAAATAGGTAAAATGTTCTTGCGCCAAAATAGTTTAGCAAAAGATAATATAAAAAAAAGAAAATTTTCAAGAGGAATGTTGAATGTAACGAGATTAATACATATATTCTGACAGTGCACGATTCTGACAATGTATAGAAAAGATATCATGGTCCCTATATTGAGTGGATTAGAAACATACTGGATAGGAGGGAGATCCTAACTTGGAATTAGGGATAAGAAATAAATTAGAAAAGAATATTTAAACTCATAAATATAAAATAAGTCTTTTCACTATCAAATATGGGTTTCATGTTTTGTCCATATAGTTTTCCCTACCGTACTCTAACCCTCATGCTCCCACTACTTATGAACTACACACAAGAACAGTTGTACCACATAGTTTAACCAACCATGTTGTGATAAATCCATGCACACTGCCCAAATGGAATTAACTGTGTAGGTAAGGCACATGTTTTGGGAAACTATGAAAATCATATATGGTTCAATACTTCTAATATTCATTAGGAACATGGTTGTACATGTGGGATTCACAGTTTCAGACAAACCATGTGTCCTTACCTGTCCACCTAGAACATGGATTTTCTATGTCTCATTCCCCCCAAAATTATTGAAACACCCAAGGGACCCCTTATTCCTTTAAATACATCTAAACACAATGCATTTAATTGTTACAACTCTCCAAATTCCATTCTGAATATCAATTTAAAAAACTAACTATGCACCAAATGAATATTATCAAATTCCTATGGAATTACATATGGTCCAAAAACAAGGCTCAATATAATATCATTATAAAAAAATTAATTCAACAAAATTCATTTCAAGAGTAGGATAATTACACTCATGAGGATTTAAATTTCAAGATACATAGGATTCCACCTTGTAATTTTATATTAGGAAACATTGAATAACATTCTACAATTCATCGTTACAGATAACACATCCCAATTTTGTAGAGGGTAATGTTAGAACATGTGTATTAACTAACATCTTCTTTGATTCTTGGAATCATTATTCACAATCATTTCTCTAGATTAAATTATCTATTTTTCAAATTTATTTGAATAGGGTATTTGAATGCTATCAAATATTTTTCATAATTATTTTATATATTCCTACAACAAAAAGGAAACTACGAATCTCTGTTATTATTATATGATGATTCCACACCCCTATAGTCATTTTCTTTTTAAGATCTACCGAGATTACTCCATTGGTTATAATTTTCCCCAAGAATGCATTTTATTGTAAGTAGAACTTACATTTAATAAATTAATAAAAAATATTCTATTTCCATAGAGTATGTAATATGGATCTCATATGATAATCATAATACTCATGAATTTTAGAATATATTAAAATATCATCAGTAAATACCACCATGAATTTATCCATGTAGTCTCTAAAGACTCTATCTATAAAATATATAAATTTATTATTACTATTTATCATGAAAATGGGGAAATCAAGAAACTCATAATGCCTATATCTTATTTAAAAGTCAATATTTGGGATATATTTTTCCTTCACCACCAACTAATGATACACATATCAAATATCAATCATATAAAATAATTAATCCAATTATAGTTGGTTGAATAAATCATCAATCATCAAAAGATGGTGAATGTTCATTACTAGGACCCCTTTAAGCTCTCAACTATTATTGCATAATCAAGATAAACCATCAATATTTTTCATAAATAAAATAGGTTCTCTAAAATGAGACACAATTGTTCAAATTAAAACATTTTCCAAGAGGTATTTTAGCTTTTTATTTAATACCTTTAAATCCACATATTCCATTCCATATGGCACCCACGATATTAGCTTTGATCTAGGTATGTGTTTAATTATGTACTCCACCTCTATTTCTAGGGGAGGTTGAAGTAACTCTTCGAGAAATAAATAAAAGAATTCTTGAAAAATGGAGCCATTTTCTGTCATTATTTTTTTGACATCCTGATATTTTAAAAGGAAACAGTGTGCCGCAACGATCTAGAATGATTAAATAAAAATTATTATTTAAATAACTCCATAATAACTTAGTCGTTAAATTAAATACTAAGATTATGAATAAGTAATTTATGAAAAAAATATAATGTAACAAATCAATACAAAATTTTTGGTAAAACATTTGACATAATTTCTAGTAAAGTCATTTAATTCGTTAGAAATATGTTTTCTTCAAAAACTATTTTATATATTTTTTTGAATAAGTATTATAAATAATTTTAAGACTTTTTTTAAAAAATTGATTTATAAAAATTAACTACATTTTTTTAAAACAATATATTCAAATTAGTCTACAGTTAATATTTTGATTTTTTAAAAAATGTTATATTTTAGTTACTAGTAATTAAGAAACTTTTATTTAAAAATTTATCACTTTTCTGATATCTCCAATACATAGTAATGATATAAAATTTATTAAAATTATTGAATGAATAAATTAAGAAATTATAATTTAAATATTTTATAATCAATAATTCATATCTTGTAAATTATATTTTCTCATGATATGTTTAAAAAAATCATTCTCAGTGCTACAGTAGTTCTTGTGTAGTGTTGATGATGACAAATTTGGTTCCTTATAAATAATAACTGAGTGAAAAAACATTTCAATACTTTTTTTACTAATTTTCATTTATAATTGATGTTTTTTCCTAATATTTTTTAGTTTTTTAGTAATATTACTTGTGACATATTCATATTATAGTGAAATGTTTTCACAAGGAAAGAAATGTCAAATTAACAGATTAAAGAAGTAATATTGATATGGATATTAGTAAATATACTTACTGAAAAAATATAAATGCTTTTCTTGAACCTAATTTATATATTTTAATTATCATAATTAATTTTTAATTTTTATATCACAAAAAATTAACATTAATTCTTATGAAATGCTGATGTATATCATGTGTAAGAAAAATAAAAATAAATAAAATGATTTTAATTTAATTTATAAGAACTTATAAATGCCCCAAAATAGAAAAATATATTTTTGGATGACTAATTGCATGAAAATATATTATTTTGTTTACAAATTTGGGACCTTTATGGATCATCTTGATTCAATTTATGTCATTTATAATAATTTATTTTAAAAGGATGTCTAGTGGTCCATGCTATAGTTTTTAATTTGTATAACATTTTAATATATGTATTTTCATAAGACTTAGTTAACAATAATTAATAATTTTGAGTATAATAAATATAACTTCATCATAAAAATTTATTTTAATTTTTTGGAAACAAATAAATACCTATAATGTCTTTAATAGTGATAATGCAGTATTTATTAATTTAACAGAAAAATTAAATAAATTATATTAAAAATAACAAAATAAATCTAAATAGATATTTTTAAGTTAATCAACTAATTATATATATTGATGTTATATGTATAATATATAATAAAATAATTTTTTTTCATATTTTACATAATTTTTTGAATTTTAAAAAGTTGTAGTTATATATAGTATTAAATTTTTTAAAAAATATGTTTTGAGAAAAAAATTCAAAATTTATTTGAAAGTCAAAAATACCATTAATAATTCCAAATATGATAATATTCTGTCCAAAATGGGATATGATGTTACGTTAATGCCATTTTAAAGTCATTAACCCTATATTATACTTATTATGTTTTAATGATTTTTGTAATTCGTACATTTCCCCTCACTCCAATTATAAAATGGGTCTCCTTATTTCACTTATTTCAATCACCTTGATCCTTCGTCTCTAAAATACTCTATAAAAAACTTTTCTAATAATATATTTATACATTATAGATTTCATATATTTGGTATAGTGTCACCCTTAATGGTTTGATAGTATTAAGGAAAGGGATTTTCTGAAGAAGAGAAAGATAAATAAACATTTGTGATGCGTTATCCACAAGGTAAGGGGATTATTTTTAATGTTTTATTTTCATAATAAAATTTTATATTTTCATGAAAATGGTTTTATTTTAATTCAATATTTTTTATATATCCATAATCTATAATTTTTAGATACATTTCATGAAATTTTATGCAATTGACTATTTTAATTTTAAAGCATTTATGATTTTTTCATCTAAAATGTAATTATTTCATCCTAAAAGGTAGAATTATCCCAAATATATTTCATTATAAGAAAACATAGATTTATTAATTCTGATAAGTTTTAATATTATTTTCTTCTATGAAAATAACTATTATAAGATAATGAAATGTTTTTAGGGGGTTATGGGTGAGAAAGGCAGGTATTCTAAAATGTTTTCTTACAATTTAGAACTAGTGTATCGTATGATATGATAAGGTTCAGTATAGAGACCCTATATTTGTTCCATTACTATAACATCATTTTAATGAAAACAACATAAAATCATTACAAACTGAGGATTCAAGGGTCTAGTGTATGGGAAACAATTTGGACCATTCAAAACATTTACAATCTAAAACATAACATTCATTTAATTACTTATTGTATGACTTTTTATTGGCCACTAAATTGTCCTTGGTACATGTAATCACCTGGGGATAAAAATCAAAGAAATGAGTGAGATAAATCCTAGTAATATGATAGATAAGCTCATGAAATAATTTAACATGTGGTAAGAATAATCATTATCATCATGATGTAGGCATATGATCATAATCGTGAGAGGTCTAATTAATAAATCTCATGGACTCTAGTAATGTATTAAACAGAAACATCATGTCTGATTGGTCAACTACCACATATAGTTTTGATTAAAATCTAGAATCATGTTCATGTATATATCACTTTTATCATGAGATACATCATGTAACCCAATTAGTTGGAGATCTATATTATTTTGGGCACATTACATTGTGTTATATAATTCAAAGTGCACCCACCAAATCATAACATTTACCTTATCATGCATTCCATATAGAACATATATCAATTTTGAATGTAAAATAACCCATTTTAATAAATTGGATTAATTTCATAAATAATACATTCATAAACATTAAGTTCCCTAATAAAATATGAAATAACATAGTTGATATAAAATTCATCAACATTGAGTGAATATGAAACAATCTCAAGAAGTAAAAGAAGTGTTTTTTGAAAGAAGAGTTCTTTTAGAAAACACTGTGTTTATCATAAAATCAAGAATAAAACTTTTATATAATATAAAAGGAATAATTATGTTGAATAAACTATATTTATGGAATATAATTACTTATATTGGGTTGAAAGAGGGAAAACCCAAAGAAAAAGAGTTGGGTTTGAGAATTCCCCTTACCATGAGCCTAAATGCTTACACCACTTTAATATAAATAATAATAATATCAAATTAATTAATTACAAATAAATAATATTTCAATATTTTATTTTATTTATTATATTTTAAAATTTTAAATTATGGGACTTTGTATTACTTATATAGTTTAATTTCGTAATTTGAGAGTGTTTGTTTTCTTAGTTTTCATGATTAGTTCACTTGTAAACATGAACGGATAATCATATAACATACGGGTAAATATCCTGAATTATTTTTATATTGTATTAATGATTGTAAAAAACTATAAATGATATTATAAATAATTTTTTTTATAAAAATGTAGATGAATCATTGGATAAAACTAAATGATGAACATTTTAGGTTGATTTTGGCTGTTGTTTGATCACAAAGAACTCGTTTTGTTTTATCATATAGTATTATGTATAAATGTTAGTTTTAAAACATAAATAGGGCTGTATAATACAAATGAAAATATTTTTTGTTCAATTAATGGTTGTATTAATATCATTGAAAGCATTTAAGGAGAATGAAGCTGCATCACCCATGATGTTGGTATATTGACACATAACGGACAACGATTTCATCATTATAATGAAAGAGTGAGTGGGGGTTTTTAATGATATGACTTAGATTGACATTATATAATTCTAGTATATGTATGGTAATAGAGTCTTCATTCTATTTGGATGATGGTAGGTGAGGATATAATAAGAAAATTAATGAAATTGAAATGCAATTACAAGAAAAAAAGAGAGGGTTTACCTCTTGAGATAGTCTTCAACACACCTAGACTTGGTATTTTGAAGAGGCCAATCGCTCCTGGACACAATGAAGGTTATAGGGAAGTTTATTGGGTAGATTTTGATAAAGGATAAAATATTTATATGTTTTAGGAGAATACGGTGTGAGGGTTGGTACTTATAGTTGTGGAGAGGGGTGTATTCAAATATTTAATTCATTAGATTATTATTTTACACAAGACAAACAATACTTGTGATTCATGAGACTAAATAAAGTAATTAGATCATGTGAGTTTTAACCAATGGTGGTTACATCAATGATGAATCAAGGAATATTTTTTTAGCTTATAATGTATATATACCATAAATTAATGTATTTCACTATTCACCGAAAATTTATTTTATTCAAAATCCCACAAACATTCAACATAACCATTTTTTAACATTTATAATTCAAAAAAGTACTTCAATTTACAAAAATAATTTTCTAAATATTAGTAATTTTATTTTTAATTATAATCATTATTTACATTGAAAATACAAATTTTAAAATTATAAATAATTTTATGACACTATGAAAAAATAAATAATATCTCATAAATTTTTTAATATCATAATACATAAAAATAATAATATGTGATTTTTTTTAAATTAATTTTATTTTAAATTATTATATTAATAATAAAATTTAATTAAAAATTTTCGACTTATAAAAATGCTAACACTTAATTAATAATATTCAAAATATTTACTCACTTATACTATGATATAATTATATCATATTTTTACATAAAATATGCCTAAATTTTATTTATACTTTCATGGGTGATGATATTATTAATTTTACTAGGTTGCAATTCATAAGAGTTATATTACTATTCCAATGGTCAAGTTACTATTTCATCATTATTGGTTCCTTAACTTCTAGAAATAATTTTCATTTCATTAATTATTTTATTAAAAATATTTATTATGTTTTATTAGTGATTTTATGTAATTTATACTATATAATGTTACTAGAAGAAGGGGGGAAATTTATTTGATAAATTTTTGGGTTATTACATTCTTCCGCCTTTTGAAATTTCAACCTTAAAAATTATTTTTTCATAAATATGTGAGGGTACTTCTCCTTCGTCGCCTCCTCCAGTTCCCTTGTTTCTTCATCATACTTATGGTTCCTCTAAAACATTTTAAAAAGGAGGGTTGTCTTTATTAGTATAACCTTGTCTCTCCGGGCCATAATTTTTACTGGATTCTTGTCAAAAGAGAGATCATCTGCTAGCTATACCACCTATGTGTTCAGTATATGTGAGGGATCTGATATGTACTTACTTAGGAGTGATACATGGAACACATCCTGAACATGATCTATATTCAGTGTATGTGCAAGATGATATTCCATAGAGATGAGGCAAGCATTGGTCTCAAAAAATTACATTATGATGATGAAAAGGGCCAATATAACATGAGATCGACTTCCCTTTCTTTCAAAAAAAAACATGAATTTCTTCAATAGTGATATTAGAAGGGGGATTTTGACACTAAAATTGATCTATAATTCACTTTGATGGTAGTTATCATATATATTTTTCTAACTTTGAGAAGCTTTGATATTTTGTTATATTTCATGATCCTACATTGTTTTCCCTTTCACAAGATCAGGTCCCATTAGCTTTCTTTCGCCAACATTATCCCAAGAGTTTTGAGTTCTATATCTCTTTCCATACAATGCTTTATATGGATCCATTTGAATACTCAAGTGAAATATATATTGGTGTGATAACTCAGCCAATAGGATATGTTGATCCCACCCACATTTTAATAATAATGTGAATGATCATAGAATATCTTCGTGTGTCTGAATAGTCTTATTAAATTGGACATCAGTTTGGGAGTGATAAGTCATGTTGAAATTTAATTCAGTACTAAAACAGGGTTAATGACTCCTCTAGAAATTAGCCGGGAACCTGGGATCATTTCCATATAAAATAGAATGTTTAACTCTAGTGGGTGTCATCAATTCCTTCACATATATCTTTTCAAGTTGTTCAACCAAGATGTCTTCTGGAATATAGATTAAATTGGCAGTCTCAGTGAGTTTTTCCACCAAAACACATATCACACTATTTTCTTTGGATGTCCACATGTGACCCAATACAATGTCCTTAGTGACATTCTCCCATTTCCATATGCGTATAGGAAATGGGCTCATCATCACTTTGGTTTTTTTTCACTCATTAAGTTTCTCCCCTATTTAGCACCTTGAGATATATTATGTAATCTCTTTCTTCATGTAGGAAAACTATAAGTGTTATCAGAGATCAAGTTACATATTGGTACTCTTAGTATGGATATATAATGTTGAGCTATTTGTGTTGTCCAATATCTCATAATTTATCCCAGGTAATTAAGAAACATAGAGTGTGTTCCAAAACTGAATTAGTAAATCCTCATCAATATAGAACTCTTGTAGTTTCCCTTTCTTTACTGCATTCACCTTATTTTGTAACTCCAGATCATCCTTTTCTACATCATTAATATTCTCATGGATAGATTATTGGGAAATAATTTAGGAAATGTATGATGTATTACCTGCCATTATGATTTCAAAATCCACCCTTTTCATATCAAATAAGATAGAGTCTTCTTCAATCTACAACATAGATAATGTAGCGGGATCTTTCACACTAAGTGTATCAGCAACCCATTTCTCATTAGCATCACGATAGTGAATAGACAAATCATAGTGTTTTATTATATCTAACCTTTTCCATTGATGCATTTGGAACTCATTTTGTGTTAATATATACATCAGGATCTTATGATTGTTATAGAGGTCACACTTCACAGCATAGAGATAGTGCTGCTAGATTTTCTAGGAAAAAATCCATGTTGGTAACACCAGATCATTTGTTGGGTAGGTATTATCATAGATCATCATCTATCATAATGGGTTGGATTTCAAATATTCAATTTTCAAGAGTAAAAAACCTAATCCATTCTTCGAATTATTACTACATATTTAAAAACATTCTCTACTTATCTGTAATGTGAGTATAGGTGTAGAGATCCTCCTTCTATTTATATCATTGAATTTTTCCTCACATTATTCCATTGAGATATACATTTACCCATTTCTTGTTAACTAATATAGTTTTCTTGAAAATCATGAGAAATTTTTCACAAAATGTTGGTAGTATCTAAATAATCCAAGAAAATATAGATCTTTGTGACCTTAGAGGGATATGTCAATTCCTCAATTTCTTTTTTTATGGTTTTATATAAATTCCCTCACATGTGATCACATGTCCCAATAATGTAAGTTACTATATAAAAAAATCACACTTGATGATCTAGGTGTACAACTTTTCCTTCTTTAAGGTCACCAAAAAAAACCTTAGATGTTCTTCATGTTCTTCCGTTCTCTTGAAGTAGATGAGAAAATCATTGAAAAACACTATAAAAAATTTGATGAGGTAATGTCTAAAGAATTTATTCATCAAACATATAAATATTTTAGGAGAATTATCAAGTCCAAAGGGAATCAACAGAAACTCATAATGCTCATACATTATATGAAAGCTAATCATCTATATATCTTCCTTCTTCACCTTTAGCTGATGATATATAGGACATGGATCCACATTTGATAAGTACTGAGATCATTGTAGCTAATAAAAAAATGCATCAGTCCTTGGAATATAATACTTGTTTATTATGGTGATCTTGTTGAGGTATTGATAATCGATACACAACCACATTGATCCATCCTTCTTCTTGGAAAAGAGAACCGAAACACCCTAAGGTGATTAACTAAAGAGTACAAACCATTTATCCAAATGATCTTGTAGCTACATATTTAACTCCTCCAGTTAAATAGAAGCCATCCTATAGGGACACTTCGATATAGGAGTAGCTCCGGGTATGTTTTATATTGACAATTCTTCCTCATGCACTGGGGGAATTCTGGGAAGACTTTTAGGATATACATCACTATATTCCCTCATGATGGGAATTTTTTCTATCTTGATGACTTCCTTTAACTTAACCATTTGAATGAGTTAGAGGTCATTATAGGGATTCAACACCCAAACCGTTGAAGGATTTTCAAAATGAGGTTCACGATCTTCCTTGAATTTGTAGAGTATAATGGGATGGTTGTGAAGATGAAAAGTTATTTCCTTTTTAGATAGTTGATATGTGATATATATATCTAGAGCCAATCCATCCTATGTATATCATCAAATTACACCATGGGATGTATTATAATATTCAATGGCAGAATCTTCCCACATATACCAATATGAGAATAGTACAACACTTGGGTTGTTATTATTTCACCATTAGGTATATTTATGGATATTTCTACTTCAAGTTTTTTAGGCTTTGATTCCATAGTTATAAAAAAACATTAAAAATAAAAAGGAATGTATAGACCCAAAATCAAATAAGATTTCTTATATTCTTCAGTTAATAGTACATTCAACTTGTAAATTCATTTTCTTCATCCACTTAAAAAGTAGTTATGGAATATGTCTCTCCATGTTCCCTTGGATTTGGTGGCTCATGATTCTGATTATATTTGAGGACTATAGGTTTAGTTCAATGGATTTCATAGTTCCCTTTCTTCTTATAGTTGTAGATTTGGACCAAGGGTGGCTCACTCATTTCGTTTGCCACATTATCTTGTTTCCTCATGTCTTTGGGAAATCCTGATCTTGGTGTCCTTCTTGACCACAGTTGTATCATTTCCTCGTCCCCTTGAGGTAGTTTCCAAGATTCTTCATCCCAAATTTTTTGACATGTGGATTGTGGACTTTTCATAACACCCCTACCATTCGATCCGCTGACTCGAAAATCTATCTTTTATTTCATAACACCATAGCCATGGGACCATTCTCTAAACACAATATCTGATTTCAGAGGACATTGAGATACTTCTTCATAACTCCCAAAGTATCAAATTGGAATATCCATTCTAAGGTGTGGTTGTAAAACACTAAATAATATATCAATGTTTCTATTATTTTTTATATCAAAACCTGAGGTGTACCATGAAAGCCCATTGAAATTTTATTCATTGGACATGAAAGACTACTTCTCCTTTTGGTTTAGCTCTTTGAATTCTCCCTCTATATTTATGTGGTGAGTTAAAGGTAAATACTTGTATAGAAACATTATCATAAAGTCTTCCCACTCCATCCCTTCAATTTCATCATTCAACTTGGTGTTATTAATCATATAATGCCATTGATCGGCCTCTCCATCTAGTGAATAAAAGGAAATAAACACCTTCTCTGTCTCAGAATAGTGAAGTAACCAAAATATATTCTTCATTGAGTTTACCCACATTTCTAGAACTAGTGGATCATGATATCTACTAAATGTCAGTGATCTTGGCTACATGAAACATTTAACAACCAGTTTCTCCCTCTTATGTGAAGAAGGATGTTCAAAATTATTCATGTTATTGTTTATAAAATGATACTACTCTGTAAGATTCTCCATGAAATTTTGAACTCCAGCTCTCAAGGCATTGGGGATGTTATTCAGGTGATTGATGCATTGTACCTCAAAGGGGTTGTTGGACTAGTTTCTCCTAATTCCAATAATTTTTTAAAATAGAAAATGATTGAAAAAAATTATAGGTAAACACGTCATCAACAAATTATCCCTTGTAAAATTAACAATAAAAAAATATTTTAAAAGATTTATATGTTTAGAATTTTTGAAAACAACGATTATTTGGTGCTTAATTATATTTAGTCTCAAGCTATGGGTTTTCACTAGGCTTTCCAAATCCTAATTCCCAAATTAACTAAACCACCCCATAATACTAACTATAGAAACCCTGGTTTTCATTAATTACTATAAAATCATTTTATTTACAAAAAACATATAATAATTACACAATAAGTATATAAAGGTTTAGTTTCTTGGGGAAATTAGGAGCATACATAAAATTTACAAAAATAAAAGATGAAATTAAATTAATTACTTTTTTCCAAGCTTATTATTGGCCCTTGAATTATCCTCGTACATGTAATCACTTGGGGATTTACATCAAAGAAAGGGGTAAGCTAAAAGCTGAGTAAGATGATAAATAATAACATAAAATAATTTTTCATGGGTTAAGCATAGTTATTATCAACAAAACATATTAATAAGATCATGATCATGATAGGATTCATTTAGAAAAGTCGTGGAATGAGGAAATGCGTTAAAATAAAACATTGTGTCTTAGTATTCAATTGTCAAACATAGTTGTGAATAAAGATTGAATCATGTTCACGAATATTTCAATTTTATCATGATATAAATGTGATTTCCAAATTCATTTGAATTATATATAATTCTGAGTCCACCCATCATATCATAACATTTAAATTGTGATATATAATTCTGGGCACACCCATCATATTATAACAGTTACATTGTCATAAATGTCACATAGAGCATATATATATATTGAACATAAAATCACCCAAGGGAAAATGGGTTTAATTTTATAAGGTATAAATTCATAATCATTGGTATACCTAATGAAATAGGGAATAACATACTTGATATAAGAATCATCAACATTTACTGAAGAAGAATCAATCTCGATAATTAAAATGATTCTTTTTTGAAAGAAGATTTATTTGGGAAAACATTGTGTTATCATAAAATCAAGTGGAATAAATGGATATCCCCAAAAGGTATGATAATGATGGAGAAATTATATTTAATAACTATTCATACTGAATAAAGGGGAAAGAGGGAAAACCCAATGAAAGAGAGTTGAGTTCGAGAATTCCCCAAGCCTTGAGTCTAAATGCATTATTCGCATTAATAACATGCATAGTCACATAATATTCATTAAAAAAATACAGAAAGTTTCATAATTTTTTTTATTCATTATATTTTTATAACGATCATTTGTATTCTTTTGGATGAAATATATAGTTTAATTTCATCATTTGGAGGTGTTTGTTTTCTTTGTTTTCATGATTGATTCACCAGTATACTTGAATGGATATTCATGAAACATGTGGGTAAATATCCAGAATTATTGTTATATGGTATTATTTATATTACAAAAGTATAAATGATCTTATAAACAATTTTTTCTTATGAAATGTGGAAGAATCGTTACAGAAAATTAAATGATGATCATTTTAGGTTTATTTTGGTGGGTTTTCATTACAATGAACTCATTTTGTTTTGTCATTTTATATTATGTATAAAGGTTATATCCAAAAAATAAAGAGGTAAGTATCATACACATTAAAATAATGTTTTAAACCATTTAATGGTTTTATTTACATCCTTTAAGGCGTTTAAGGAAAATGAATGTGCATCACCCACGATGTTATTAAATTGACACATCACGAGTGGCAATTAAATTTTAATAACAACAATGATAGAGGAAGGAGTTTAAATATGGATATTCAATTATCATGATATAATTCCAACATATATATTATAATATAGTTAGAAATACATTTTTACTAAGGGAGTATAGGATAGAATAATACAATAAATGAAACTCAATGAAAATTAAAAGAAAAAGAGAGTGGATTTACCTCTTGAATTCTCTCCTTGAGATCCTACACAACAAACCGAGACATGGTAATTTCATGATACTAAGAGATATGATATTTGGGGATTGGTTTAGGTATGAGTATTGAGCTGAATATTGGCTCGTGTGAATGCTTGATAGGTGTGAAGAGAATATTGTGTGAGAGGTGGTATTTATAGTTGAGGAGAGATGCGTTTTTTCCTTATTTACATCCTCAGATTAATATTTTTCTCAAGAAAAGCAATCGTGTTGATTATTGGTACTAAATATTATAATTGTATCATGTTATTTCAGAATAATGGCGCATACATCCTCGATGAATCTCTAAATAGTGTAGATAGCCTATAATATATATATACTGTAAATTATCTATTTCACTATTAACTAAAAATTCATGTAATTCAAAAAAATACCAAAAAATAAGACAAACCATTTTTCAACAAGTAAAATACAACAATTTACTCCATTTTATTAAAATATTTTTCTAAATTTTAGTAATTAAATTTTTAAATAAATTATTCATTTACGTGGAAAATGCAAATTTTAAAATTATAACTGATTTGATAACACTTTAAAAAATAACGTAACATCTCATAAAATTATATTCATATCATAAGATAGAAAATTATTAATTTATGAATATATTTTATGAAGATACATTTTATTGTATATGATTAAATTAATCAAAAAGTTTTAATTAAATATTTATGAATTATAAAAATACAAACACTTAAATAATAATACTTTAAATATTTACTCACTTATAATATGGTATAATTATATCTTATTTTTACTTATAATATTACTTAGATATATTTATAATTTCATGGGTGAGGATACTATTCATTTGGACAGTTTACTATTCATAATGGTGGTATTACTATTCCTCAAGTCAAGTTATTATTTCATCAGTATCGGTTCCTTAACGTTTAGAAATACTTCTTATTTAAATGATTATTCATTTATAATGTCTGTTTTATGTTCTATTATTGATTTTATGTGATTTAGAATTTATGATATACCTATAAGAAGGTATAAATTTCATTGATAAAATTTTGGGACTATACAATTAGGGAGTGAACCCATGCCCTCAAGGGGACGATTTTTTAAAAGTGATACTACTAGTGTATATATGGTTTCCATAAGACCTGTTAAGTATCATTTCGATCCACAAAAGAGTTATTATTATGAAAATATTTATAAGGAGTGATTCATGTTTTTTCGTACTGGATTTTAACATGTGTTTTCAAAATGATATGTAGCTTTAAGGTTTCTTTAGGTTCATTCTTGTGATTTTTTGTGATTTTTTATTTCAAATTATATCAAATTTTTTCTATTTGATATAAAATGGGTTTCTAAGGTATTTCTAAATTATTTAGAATTTGTTTTATACTCATCTTTAGAAATATCTTACTCGGAAATGTAATGCTCATGCTATGTTTTAAATTTATTTCCATAGGTTTAGTAGAATTATTTGAAGCCTTTTTATTCACTTATAGAGTTATCACACATGAATAAATTTAGTTATATTATTTTATTTTTGTATAGTTCAAATAAAATGCAATTTATATGTATAATTCTCCAAAATGTAGACTGGAAAAGGTTTTAGAATGTATAAAGTTCTTTGTTTTTTCAGTTTTCTTTTATAAAAGGATACAAATAATTTTTCTATAATAAATCCAGAAGCATGGGTTTAGGGCTTCAGACATTGTATCAGAGAAATAGTCGAGAAAAATTTGGATATTAACTATTATCGTTTTCAAAAAATTTATAAGAGAGGTAATTTTATTTTGAACTACTACGTAATTAAGTTCCCAAATTAGATATAGATTTTTTAATTATAAATATATAGATTATGAATTTTATGAATTTTAGAATCAATTTTTATGGTGTAATTCATTAATGGGGGTGGAATATAACATCTAATGATTTTAAAAACAAACATATTGCCACATCGTGCTTGAATGAACAACAAAACATAATTATTTAAATATTAAAATTATAACTCAGACATTAAATTAGAAATTATTAAAATGAATAACTGAATTATGAAATAAATATAATGAAAGAATGTAACAAAAATGTATTTTTAAAATCTGAAACATAATTTCTATTAAATTCATTTTATTCATTAGAAATATGTTCTCTTAAGAAATTAATTTTAATTCTTTTTTATGAAGAAATGTTATAATAATATCTAGATGTTTTTATAAATGTATTTTGAAAAATTAAATTCATTTTTCAAAACATAATATAAAAATTTTTCTGTCGTGAAATTTTGATAATTTTCTAAAATGGATAAACATTTATTGAATAGTTATTAAAATTCAGTTTACTTTAAAATATAATATATTTGTGACATCACCAGGCCATCTTTTTTATATAAAATTTATCATGCTTATGGAATGAAAAAATTATTAAATTATAATTTAAATAATTTACTTGAAATAATTCAAAACATGTAAATTATATTATTTCATGATACGTATAGAAAGCCACTCATTCTGTTGATGAACTACCTACACAGCGTTGAAAATGTCACATTTGGTTCCATATAGATTATAATTTACCCATTAAAATTTCATTAATTTTTTTTAATAATTTTTATTTATAATTTATGTTTTTGGAAGATATTTTCTAATTTTAGAGTTATATAACTTCAGTCTTATCAAAATTTTATTTCAATTCTTGTGTAAGGAAAGGAATGAAAAAAATAACAAATTAAAGAAGTTGTCTTCACATGGATTTGAATAAATATACTTAATGAATGAATATAAATGATTATATAGAACATAATTAATTTATTTTTATTAAAAAATGTATTTTTTATTTTAATATATGAAATAATTTACATTAATGCTTATGTAATGCTGATTCAATCAATGTTTTAGTATAAGAAAAATAAATAAAATGATTTTAATTTAAACTAAATAATCATTTTAGTGACACCAAAATCGATTTAAATCTATTTGGATGATTACTTTTAATATAATAAAAAAAATTATTCTATTTTTTTTTACTTTATGAACCCACTTTATTAACATTAATACCTTTATAATATTTTAATTAAAAGGTCGTCAAGTTGTTCACATTATATTTTTTAATTAGTATAACATTTCAATATATGTATTTAGAGAATATTTATTAAACCTTAAATATTCATTTAAAATATAATAAATCCTTATTATTCAAGATAATATATTTTAATTTTTAGGTAAAAAATATATACCTTAATGGGTTGTGTAATAGTGATGTATTAATTATAAATCTAACAAAAAAATATAAATAAATGAAATTAAAAATAATAGAATAAACATTATTTATGATTTTTAATGTAATAAATGAGTTGTATATATTGATATTATACGTCTAGGTTATAATAAAATAATATTTCATATTTTAAAAAATTGTTTTGTTGTTTTTGAATTTATAGTTTTGAATAGTTTTTAATTTTACAAAATTAATAGTTTATGAATAAAATATTTTATTTATTTGTTAAAAAAGCACAGAAATCTTAAATAATTCCAAATATGAAAATATTTTATATAAAATGTGATATAATTTTTTAGGACTTTTGAAATTCATTATCCCTTTATAATACTTATTATATATAAATTTATCAACTAATTCCTAAATTTCCTCTCACCTGAGTTATAAAACAAGTCTCCTTCCTCCACTTAAATCCATAAACATAAGCCGTATTTATCAACCATAATCCTTTTAATTCATTTATACATATACTTTCATATATTTTTTAGGTCATATTTTAGTTAAAACAACACCCATTGTGGTTTTAAGGTGTTAAGAAAATGTTTTTTTCAAAGGAGTGGAAGATACAGAAACGTTTGTAACGAGTCAGACCAAAGAAAAAGAGATTATTTTGAAAGTGTTATTTTTATAATATATTTTTATATTTTCAAGGAAAAGATTTTTCTTAAATTTTGGAATATATATATATATGAATCATCTATAATTATTAGTGATGTATCAATATCTTTTATAAAATCCTATAATTTAATTTCAATGAATTTATTTTTATGTCTTCTTAAATGTAGGTATTTCAACATGAAAGGTGGATTTCTTCCAGATCAATTGATTTATAATAAAACATAGAATTATTCATTCTGAAAATTTTAAATATCATGTTCTTCTTTGAAAATAATTTAAGTATGATTATGAAATTTTTTTAGAAGGTTATAAATGAGAAAGGCATGTCTTCTAAAATGTTTTCATAAAATTTATAAATTGGTTATCAGGTGATATGATTAGGTATGGGGAGTAAACCTATGACCTCAACTGTATGATTTATTAAAATTGATAATATTGTTCAACATGTTTTTTCATAAGATCTGTTATATATAATTTTAATCAACAAAATATTTATTACTTTCAAATTATTTTTAAGGTAAAATCCAATTGTTTTTCAATGAATATTTTAACATGGGTTTTCAAAATTATATGTATTTTAAAGGTTTTGAAAGGTGTTTTCTTATGAATTTTTATGAAAATGAATGTTTTTAAACTATATAAAATGATTTTTATTTTATATAAAATGTTATTCTTATGCATTATCAAAGTTTTAAAAAATTATTTTATTCTTCTTTTTTGTAAACATAAATGGGAAATTTAATGCTTACCCTATGATTTAAATTAAATTTTCACATGTTGAGATGAGTTATATAATAGAATTCGCATCACTTTTGATGTTAAAAAAATGAAGATATTTAGTTTTTCTATTCTATTTTTGTATAGTTTTGATAAAATGTAATGTATTTTTCTAATTCTCTAAAACCTAGACATGAAAAGGAGATTGAATGTATAATGTAAAATTTTTTCAGTTTTTTTATAAAAATATAAAGAATATATATATACTAAATATAGAATCTTTGATTTAGGGATTCATAATTTTCTATCCCTGTCACCAATCTTCTCTATAAATAGGTCAATTAGAGGTGCTTATACCCCAAACATAGGATGGGGTATCTCTCATTTTTAAATAACTCTAGGATGTCCATTTATGATAATTAAAATATCCTTTATTCTTTATTTTATCATAGAATTATACATTCATAACCAATCTATACTTATTATGGTTTTAGATTTTACCATTGGAATGACACAAAATATGAAATGTGGTTTTACTCTCCAATGTTGATTTTATAGTTTCTATACACTATTGATGCTTGGTTATTCCCTCTAGGAGTATTAACTGATTACCCAACTTATCAATGTTCATGTTTTGATTCTAAATTCTTTTCAAAAGTAGTTGAAATAAATGAATTCATAGATTTAAAGTCTCTAATTTTTTTTCTTTTAACTGAACAATGTGTTCGCCTTCCCCTACATCATATGGAGAATCATCTTCATCTATCTTGATTATGAAATTTTGAAATTGATTCCTTGGTATATTCTGAGTTTTATGGTGGTCACCCACCATTATCATTGTATTTAAATATTTATTTGTATGCTTCCAAAATTTCTAAATGGGATGAGTTAATCTTCACTTTTTTATTACTCTATCATCCCTTTATTTCTTACATTGAGATAATGAGGCTTCAACACACCATTATAGTTCCAATCTATATATACCTCTCTTTTACAATTTTATAACCATCCACTTCTATATGATAACTTCCGGAAATGTTTTATCTCACCTATTCTTCCTATGGCTAGACGTTGTTTCATTCCATCTATTTTGTAATCAGGATTCATTATCCATTTTGTATACAATATTTTATTATTTTCATTCAGTCGATGATACCACTTCATATCTCCAAACTCTATTTAAAACGTCATAAAAATCTAAATTATCACCTCATATATTTCATAGTCTATATTCTCTAGATTCTTTCATTGGAGGGGTCTTAGTCTTCCAAACACCATATCAACCTCTCCCATAGCATCCATAAGAATATATTTATTTATAAATAAAATCATGTAATGAATATTTTAGAGCATCCCACTAATTAATTTTCCTTCTTCTATAGCTCTATGAATTCCTTTACCATATTATTCATTAATTTGGGAAAATAATTATAAAAATAGATTCACCTAATCTCCTCTAATATGATAGAATTAATTTACCCTCATAGATTTTTGTACCTAATTAGTATCCACTAGTGATCATATTATCATTCAATGAGGTATACTAATAGACTGGATTTTTCGATGTCTAAATAATGGAGAAAAAAAATACATTCTACATAGTGGTAATCCCTAGATTTTAAATAAATAGATCATAAGATCCACTAAAATAAGGGTTTCATTGAATTTTTAAGGACTTAAATACAAGTCATTCTCTTCCATGAGAATCTAGAAACTCAACAACATTCATGTTATTATTCATAACCTGATATAGTTGATTAATCATACCCATGATGTTTTCAATTTCATATTCATCTTTTATGGAAGGACATCAATTCATCTTCTATCACACACCCCATTAATGTGGTTCCACATATTTACCATAATATTTATAAAAGAATGATCCGTTGGTGAAATATGTTTTACTTTTAGGATCTTATGGTTCTAAGGGGAGTTTAATTATTGAAGCAACTTTCTTAAAAGAATTTAAACTATCAAATCTTAAAATTAAAATTAAAATTTCAATATATACATCATAATGGTTCCTAAAAACCACCAGATTAAACTAACATATCCTCCTTGATTTTCAAAGTTGGTTTTTAGCAAAGATTTTTCATCAGGGACGAGGTGAACATCAAGTTAATACTCAATGTTCCCTTTTGGGGGTTATTAACCCTAGGTAAAACTATGCAAGATCTATATACACTTTTTATCTATTGATAATCATTTAATTTCATAGAAATAACTCACTTTAAACATTACCCAATTTTAGTATGTGTTCCTATATTTAGAAATAGATGAAAATAACTAACTCTTACTTTGATACCAACTATGTAATCTAACCACTATAATAAATAAAATGTTTATTTCATGTTATATCAATTAATAATATGAAGGATAATTTGATGTTTAGTTTCATTTAAATTTAGAACATAATATCTGAAGCACATGATATTTCATCTTATAAAATTTAATGGTTTCCTCATGGATTCATCCTATATTAAAATTACTATATATCATATCCTATGGATATAAATTATAGGAAATATATGAGAATAAGTAAGGGAATAATGAAAAGAAACATTTTTCATGTGATCATAAGAAACAACAAAAGTTCATGATCATAAGAAAATAATCCCTATAATAATAAAAATATCCTGAATTATAACTTGGAAATGTGGATACATTAAAAATATGAGACATTCAATTGAAAATAACTATGGTTTATCAATAATATGTTATAAAATATAATAAACAAGGTTATTAAACATCATATCCTAAAACATGTAATATATATAGATTATTTATTTACCCTATTTATTATATTGATATTTCGGTGATGCATTCATATGTATTGATTCATATGAGACACATTGATCATAATAAAACATTTCATAAATAACATTATTTGAATAATGAATAGGTAGCATATAAAATCATTACGTATATAAGTTGTTTATAACGAGAACATTTCATCATTTTTAACCCTTAAAATAAAAATATGGGTTTCATACACTGCAATACCCAACAAATAAATTATTTATTTATCTAGGTGAATATCCAGGGATAAGGAAGTTGTTTGTGTACTCGTAGAAAAATAATTTTTTTATGTAAAATATATAAATTTATGAAATTATTCGGACAACATGATAGGTGTACAACAAGGATTAATGAAATAGAATAATTAAAGGGAATGAAAGTGTCTCATTGTAAAAACTCTATTTTTGAAGTAATGAGAGAGTTAAAATTTTATGAAAAGAATGTATTTCAAAATTTTGATAACATACCAAAAAATAAGAACTTGAATGGAAAATAATAAGGGGAGAGTTTCCATACCTTGGGAAGTATCTTTATAAATTTTAGAGAGGGAAACCTTTGAGTATTAGAGAGAATTTAGACATAGGAAATGACCAGAATTCCAGGAATGTGGGATTTGGAGTGGAGGGGAATAGGAGAATTTGTTGGTATTTATTGTAAAAGAGGATGAATTGTTTAATTATTTCAAAATATAGGTCTTCAATATTTAGGTTGTAAAAAGGAAAATCGATTGGGTTACTAACAGTTTTTCCTTATGGTTTTATACATTTATGTCTTATTTTAAAATATTTCAATGTATCAAAATAAAAATAAAATTTTTAATATTAATATTCGTATAGAAAGATTATTTTTTTAAAAAAATTTGTTTATAATTTTTAATTTACTTTTTTGATGTTGGAATGTCATTTATTGGGTTAGAAATTTATTTAAATCAAATAGAATTCGAACAATTTTGTAAAAAAATCTATCTTTTTCTTGAGAAATAATTTTACTTATATACTACATTAATTTTATTTTTTTATTATGTATTAATACTTGACGTATATTTTATGGTATTTTATATTTTACCGAAAATTTCAATTTTCTCGAAGAATTATGAAAGTAACCATAAAATTATTTCTTCATGATGGTTAATAATGAAATGTAATTTTTTTGAAAAGCTTTATAACATTGAAAATTTTAATTTTAAATTATAAAATCCATAGTTATTGAAACCCATCAATTTTAATATACCAAAAAATTCATGACCCTTAGAAAAACGATGTGTAATTGTTTAAATTTTTGTGAAATAAATGTTGTTTATTTAAAACGTTAATATAAAGTAATATATAAAATTTAAGTTCATGGAATTTAAATACATATACTTTAAAAAAATAGTATTCCTCTATTTGTATTAAATTTCTATTTTATCATATCATCCAATATTTTTCATTTTATTTAATAGTACAACACCAAATAAAATTTGGAATCCGTAAAGCTGTTAATTCATTTCTAAAATAATTACACCTAAATTACATAAGGTCCAAGATACATAACCCCTTATTACTGTATTTTGGAACTAAGTGAAAGGAGTGAAATGGTGGATGTTTCATGAGGTGGTTCACCCAACACTATTCTAGTAGTAGCCTCCACTATATTGAACATATCTCATAGCTGATTTCGATCATGACTCATTTATTAAATTCCTTATTTGGTTTAATTAATGAAAAATCCCAAGGATACTTTCTCCCTCTCTATTTAGGGGAAATGTTATTCATAAGTAATTATTCTACTAGTTGAGGTGATTAATTCTTCCATCTTAATTTAATAATTCTTTATCATTAACAATAACATAATGTGACATGAATTTTCACATTTCAATGTAAATATAACCGACAGTAATAATTACCAAGGATCTTATATTCTAAAGATCATACCGATGAATGGTAATGTATTAGTAATTTAATATACATACAATAATAGTCACATTTTTTATTTCATCCAATATATATTCCACCAAATATCAACATTTACTATTTCAATCCCAAGGGTTTTTACAATTACATTGACTACTTATATTATATTTGTGACATTCCTTTTTCTTTTAACAGTTATCATATGGGATGGAATATTATGGGAAGACACTGATCCTATGGAGTATACCATTTCTTAGAGACTATTCTATTGTTTTTATATCCCAAGGCTAGTATTAGATATGGTAATTCGTATTATTACTTGACATTTAATATTAATTTTGAAACATTAATTATATTTAATTCTTTTGTTTACTACAATAAAATAATCAGTATTAAAGAAGTGTTATTTTATTACACAATGAAATAATTTTTATGTCATTATATCTATTTTATTTACACATTCTTTTATCCACTATGGATATGAGGGTAGGTTTCTCATCAATTTTATCATTCATACTTGTATATATATATTTTTTAAAAATTAACATTATATGAATATATATTTAGGAGAATTATTAAGAAATATACATGGATGGTACATTGTTTTTTAAACCTTCTTGAGAATGATCAATTGATGATGTATAGATCGTCATGGCACTTGATTGAGATATTTTGATAGAGGAATCATCTCAATACAACAAATGGAATTGGATCCTTTAATATTCAATTCTGAAGTCTTAATATATATCTTCTGAATTGTATCCAGTTTAATTTCTATTTCTAGAAATTTTATATTGAGATCTATTTTTTAATCATTATGTAATTCCACTCTATCTTTATAAATTTTTATCCTGATTTCAACATCATCTTCATTCATTTTAACAATACTAGGTAATAATGTTTCATGATAGTTGATTTTATGGATTTACTATGTAGTTAAAAATCATTGACATTAATACTTTTTATGATTAGACTATAACACTTGGATGTTTCCCTCAAAACTATTCCCAATTTTATCATTCTATTGAGACTATTTTAGATTTATTTAAATTTTGAGGAATTTATTTCAAGCTCCCTATTTTATTTATAAAGGTTCCAACTTGTTCGAAGATATTTAAAGTTTTATTTCCTTTTTTCAAAAATACATATCCATAATATAATTTTCACCATTAATCAATGGTATTTAATCCTATTAAAGATAAAAAATAATAAAATAATAGAAAATGTTTCATAAGATAGAGTGTATAACATATAATATAGTTTTTCAAAAGATATATCTTTTTAATCAAAAAATATATGATCACTTCCGCTTCATTTTCCTTATTTTCGGATGATATTAATAATAAGTTTTAAATTCCTCATGACCACTTGTATTTTTGTTATAATTGAGTTTTTAGTTTTTTCCTTCTCCTTGGTGGTAATTTTATCCACTTGTTTGTCTCCTTATATGTAAGGACTATGATACTTGTTATTGTGAAAAGGAGAAACTAAATTTTCTTCTTCCTCAATCTGGATGAATATCTCATTCATCATCTTCTTTTATCCATTGATTTATCATGTTCATGTTAGGTAATGATGTTTTATCCATTGAAAAATTTTCTTAAAAAACTAAAATTCATTGTTAGTATGACAAAAAATCTCAAATACTCAAAAGCGAAAAAATTAAATGTATAGAATCCAATAAATGTGAATCTCTCTATGATATAAATTTTATGTAATATATAGAATATACTAAATATTAATAGGTGGGGTGAATCAATGTCAGTTTAGTTTTATCCAATTCAATACTTTTTGTCCCTCTACATATTATTTATTTTTTTATCTTGATTCTCTTAATCTATTTTCACAATCATGTGTTATTAGACAAAGGAATGTAAAATATATCTTAACAAGTTTTTATATGGTTCATTACTCAAAAATTATATCTATTAAATATTATGTATAGAAGAGATCAATTCATAGATTCTCTATTATAATGAGGTTATAATTATAGTGTTTTGGTTTAGAAACAATCATGAACCCTTGTGTGGTTTCCTACACATTTAAAGCGGGGAAATGATGTTGAATTCCTAGAAGGGTGATCACATGTTCCAACTATATATCCTTTTTAGATCATTATACGACATGTATATATAGTGAAAAACATTATTAAGTTCATTAGAAGAACAAACAATTAATCCACCATATGTGACCTTAGTTTATTTTCTAATTGATAATATTTATTTCCTTATTTATATAAATTAACTTGAGCAAAATCATCTAATAAACTTCTCTTCCTCCACCTATTATTAATATTATTACACACACCTTTCTTCCTCTTCAAAAAAAAAACATGCTGGAATTCATATTTAATTATATAGTTTCATTACTTTTTATTATCTTATTATTATTTTAATGGGCTAGATTCAATACCATTCTTCAATTTTTTGAATATTATAATTCATAGAACATTCTTAATCTTGTTACCCTTATAGCCTACATAAAAAAATTATTATTCTTCCTATAAAGAATACCCAACACCTTCTTCTTTTTATCCTTCATTAATGCATACAACCATTTTTATGCCTCACTTCATGGCCTTTACATATAGAGTGTATAAAGATTATAGTCATATATTCTTCTTCTTCACCCAAGAATATTCTATCCTGAATGATAGTGTAGAAATTCTATCATTATCCTTTCAATATTCAAATACCTGTAGATAACATATAAAATAAATTATATAGCATTGGTAACCTTCGTTTTCTTATATTTATTTTCTATTAATATTAGCATTTGAACATGTAATTAGACTAATGATGTTTTACAGTAACTCAAACCCTCCTGGATCATCGAAATCTGACATTGCCTATATCAAAAAAATTAGATTGAGAATCTTCTCTATTAAAATTACTAAAGACTCGGCATCAACATCCACCATAATAATAAAAAATATGACAAAAATGAAACTATAATAGCAGCACATAATTATTATATATTAATATATAGTAACTGATGCGCCTTTATCATCTGGTGTGATTAACTAAAAGATACATTTTTGGATCCTTATTAATTTACAAAAAAAAACCTTGTACTCTCATTATCCTCATTTCATGGATTCTGATTGTTTATCACTCCATGGTTAATATGCATGAATATAATATCACCATAAATAAACAGATATATAAATGAAATTTTGAAACTCTCATGGATTTTTGCATTTATTTATAGTTTTCGATACACCATGAAATGTTTCCATACATCATTCCACTAAATATATGTCATATTTATTGTGATGCAGACATATCAAATTAACCAATACTTCAATTCTTATGTATATTTCATATTCATTCCCAATTCCATAAAAAAATTCCTTTTTCATTATATTTCATCATCATAGTTATAAGATCATATGATAATGAATAATTACAATCAGTATCAAATCTTTATGATCAATGAATTATGATCATAATCTTATGCATAGACCTAGTGAAGTCATACATTAAGAATCATGCACTCACATTGATGTATAATTCATAACTATAGAAAAATAATATCATTCATAGAAAACATATTTTGATTTACAATTCTTCACTTAGTATCCATTTTATTCAATATCCATACTTCAATCAGAATCCCATTATTATAATTAATAAATGAATATTAGCACAAGATAATCACATAGATTATAATGATTCCAACATAAATTCTCCATATAAAACTTCTTGACCTTTTTAATAAAGGTATAATTCCTATATGTAGTTAATATCCATTCATGGCCCACTCACTTATATTAAAAAATAACTAATGTATGAAATTCATATATATGAACCCCTTCAATACGTGAAAATTTCTCAAACATGACTAGTCATGTATATAAATTCTTCTTGTATAAATAACTACTTCCATGAGCATTCGAACGAATAACATTCAATTTGGTTACACATATTTTCATTTTCTAGAAAACTCGTATATGGTTATTACCTTATGTGGAGATCAAAGAAAAATTCTCATATGTGGTTCTAAATTTATACCAACTATTTCCTACATTATCTTCATCCCTATTTTCACTTATTCGATATTTTTCACTTTATTCAGAAGACTCCTTTCAATAATTGTGATTACTAATACAAATTTATTTTGACTTCAAAAAAACCTCAATTTTTAATCATTGAATTCATTTATCTTATTATCAACATCATTTTTTTAAAAATCCTTCAAACAGCTTTACAAAAATTCATAAATCCTTTAATGAATTCTGAGATGTTTCATTCAATCAAAATTCACATTATATGATTGGAAATAATTCATGGGATCTCTTCTTCGAAATGGTTATATTACTAATAACTTATAATGAATACACTATCATCAAAATATTCATTCAAAATCAATGCAATTTTCTCTTCATCAAAATTTTATCATGACTTAATAATGATTACTTGACAGAAAATAAAACACTCATGATGTTTGGGTTCCACATTACTCTTAATAAGATATAGAAAACTTGGACATTAACATTCAACATACCATAGGGTGAGATGACCAACACAATAGAGGTTGTCAAATTTATGTTTGGTCTTCTCAAATATGGTATTGTAGTTATACGGTCCTCTTGTAGATAATGGAGTAGTCATGAATAATTATTACTAGGTTGGGACAATGAGGGGGATAATACAACTACGTATAGATGTTTCCAGCATATGGCATGGCCTGACATAAACTTCACACAATTACCAAATGATATTGAGTAGTGTATTTTCATTTGTAATCAATGTGGATATATCTATTTTGATCAATCAATCATGTAAATCCACATGATGTTCCTAGGTCTACTTGAGGGATCATTTCAGGTAGAGAGATACAATAGGGAATATTTGTTATTGGAATACTCATATAGATTTTTATTCACTATTTGTTGATCCAATCATAGTGATATTGGGGGATGTTTCATATTCATTTAGCTACAAGTGTTGGATTACCATCCTCTCATGACCCTTATTGTTGATGAACTAATGATTCCCTTGGATGAGCTTAAAGGTACTATGTTTTGTTGGTGGTATAATTACAAATATTTTATATTTTTAAATTATAATATTAGTTATATTAACCCAAATTCATACAATTTATCACTTTTAAAATAAAAAATTATTCGTGGATTTGGGTTCATCGTTATTTTATAAAACTCCGAAATAATTTGGTATCATATCATCTGATTTTTGATAGTAGTCCTACTTTTGATTTAAGTATATACATTCTTATATTATGCAATAAATTACAAAATATTATAGTTTCTATAAATTACCAAAAAAATATTATTAACAACTTTCAGCTATCTTATCAGATTTAATGATTGCTAAATTGGCATCTCATTGACCTGTATCCTTCATAATATACTTTTGTTAATTTTATTTCTAGGTTTATAGTGCCTCTCACACACTTTCATATTATTGAGTTCCACCAACCGGATAGGGTTATGAATTATTTTTTATGTGTCCAATGTATTTCATATGCACTGAGAAAGCAACCAACACATTATTCCACGATGTTGTTAGGGTGGAAGGATGATAATATGAGGTGGATACATACACAATATATCAATATATGGGAAAGAATTAATGTCATTCCTTGATGGAGTGATTTTCTATGACACCATCTATCAAAGAAAAATTATTATACACCATGGTATTGAATAAAATCTATATTGTTACATACACTAAATAATAAATAGATATTAATGTTCCAAAGTGAGTATTTCATTTGTTCTAAATAGTAAATATGTTTTTCAAGAGTTGATCATGATGAATAGAGGATTATTATGTACCCATGTAAAATAATTGGATTTCATTCTTCATGAAGAATCCATGTTTTTAAATATGATGATCAAGCTATTCAACGAATTATAGAATTGTAAATATAAGGTGGAATCTTGATAAATTTATTGGGTATGTATAAGACATAGTGGAATTTGTATTTTGATGATTTTTGATCTAGTCATGTATGGAATTAAGGAAATTTTTTAATTAATTTAGAAGGATTATAAGATAGTTTAATAGGATAAGAGTCTAATTTAACGAGGTCTAAAACTGTAATGATTCACATAAGATACATCTCACTTATAAGAATGTTTATGTAGATGATTCTAGCGGAAAATAAAATATTCTTGTAGTAAAGGGAAACCAATCTACATATAAAAATTCACCTAAATAAAATAATCTTGCGGCATAGGCATTTGTGCTGGTAAATGAGAATATTATGTAAATAATAAAGGGAACCATTTAGGTGGAATCTTTACTTATATAGAATTAGTTTTTAAATTTTAGAACAATGTAAGTTCATATCATTGAATATGGTTTGATTTTTTCATTATCAATAATTATATATATAAGATTGTTCACATAGTAGAGATGTATGATGCCAGGCACATGGAGGTCCCAGATAATTTTGTGGAATTTATATATGAGGAGAAGGATTCATTGTAAATCAAATACTATGTGGTTAATAGTGTATAATAATCTGATTCTTTTAAGTATTTAAAAATAGTGAGATTTAAGGAATTTATAAAGATGTGGATATTTATATATCACGTAAAAGAATTAAGATAATATCATTAATATATTTAAAATATTATTTAAATGATAATTCAAATGTGTAATAAACAAATAAATTTTTTCACCAATTTCAATGGAAGAAGATCATGACTACCGAATATTATGAAGATTCAGAATATAAATGGAAAATAATATTTATGTAATATAATTATGTGTGTAAAAATATATGCCACTAATAAAATAAGAAATAGATTGTTAATTACTTGAGAAGAACCAATTTATTTTGGGTGATGATACACATATTTAGAAAATTGATAGAGGATTATATTATGAGAGAAAATTCAGTGGGAACGAATAATAGATTCTTGAGTATCTCAAATAATGAAGTCTACCATCATCTAATTATTTTAGTGATTTTATATAAAATTAGTGGTAATAATTATTCATTGTAGATGAAATTATTGGAGGTTACACACTTGTATATTTTCTAATTCATCTTCTCATGGTGGAGGAATATCATTAATATTGACTACATCTTCTTTGTTGGATCATTGATGAAGAAGTGAAGAATCCTATAGTCGATTCTGAATGTCATGGGAATGTCGTGGACTCTATGTTGGAAGATAATTATTAAAGGAAAAAAATTGACCATGAGATGGTAGATATGATTATACTATGTTTTAAACAATTACTCAAGATAGTGGAGAATTACTACTAAGGGGTATACATAACATTGGAATGAGTAGGGTTTCATGTCATACATAGTAAATATCATGTTCTTCATTCATTCAGCTACTATTATGCTCAAAGGTGACTCTGTTAAATACTATTGATTAGATCAATAAATTTAATATGTTTATTTGGTTATGTTAAAAATAAATAACTCATTAAATAAAAGATATAACTAATTAAATCCTTCTCATGTCAATGATCTACCCATAATTGGGCTTAAAAATTGGAATAATTGTGAAATATCTCCTCTATTGATTCAAGATGAATTCTAAGATACATAAAATATTAACACATATAATAGTGGATTTATTTCTATATTCAATGTGATGAATTTTCATCTAAATAGTATCACTTGGGCATGAAGTGAGAGATGCATCAATATTTTTGTTTTCTACCCAATGTTGAGGCATTTCTATAACTGAAGATGACAAAAGAAACATTTATTTTGATAGAAATGCCCAAAATCCTATATTAATATCTCTATTAGAGAAGGTTTGCATAAAAGTTATAGGACCTTAATCTATGAATTTGATTGATGATAAATTAAGAAGTATCAACAAATGTAATTCCAAAGTCCAGAAATCAAAATATCATGACTGGATGGGAAATTTTGAAGAAATTAAAATTTATTATACTATTGATATTAATGGTTATTTCCCAAAAGTAAAGGAGATTTTAATCAATATTAAATGGTTTGGTGAGAAACTTGAAGACTCTATTGTTATAGAAAATAAAATGAGAATTATTATATACTAATTAGATAAAAAAAATATTATCCTTGAAATAAATATATGATTTAAAAAAACAATAGTGGCACAGTAAACACATATCTTATAAAAGTAGGAGGGATATAGCCTCCAAAAAATACGGAAAAGATGAAATTTCAATTGAATCCTTGAGAAAATAGAATGAATTTGAATCAATTATTTCATATGATGAGTAAGAAGAAAATGATCTCAATCAAATCATAGAACATTTATCAAAAAGATTCATGAATGAAAAATGGAAAGGAAAATGTAATAATTTTTCTAGGTGTTATCATAAAAATGATATTGGAAACATTTTAAAAAAATATCCAAAACATTAGTATGAATAAATTTATTCATATGAAGAGGATTAAAATTCTAGAAATAAATAGTAAAAAAGATGAATTTCAGTACGAATATAACAATATTTATGAGATAAATGGACAAGAATAACTCTTCTATCACTTAGGGTTGTCAAGTCACTTTTATGCTCGTGTTGAAAATCAGATTGATCCATCATGAAATGGTGATGATGGATATAAATATTTTATCCATGAATGGGAGATAAAATTAATAATGGAATTATGATACCCAATTTGAAGATATATGAACAAAGAAAAATTGTATGTGATTTTGAAGAGAAACTGGTTAGAAAAAAAAGAAAAACTCTTTGAGACATAATCCATAAGTATTAATATTCATCATGAGATAAACTTGAATAAAATAGAATTGAGTAAATCAGTATAGGTCAATAGGGAGTCTTCTTGACACTGTTAAAATAAATATTCTACAGGAAAAGACAATTCTATTCCTATTCATATTAAAAATAGATATTTTTGTATGATAATGCATGTGATAGAATTAAAAATAACGTGGTTTAGATCACGATGAATTGGTTGAGATATTATACAAAAAGGAAGAAGAAGATGAACCAAAAGGAAAACATTTCTTAATAAAATATATTTGTTAAATTTCAATAGGACAACAGAAAAACTATTATACAAAAAACTATAATCAATATAGTATATGATAGTTTCAAGTGTTTTAATTTTGTTGTGGTCAGCAAGGACACATATCATATTATGGATACATCAATATATATTTTACAAAAAATATATAATAGCTAGAGGGAGTTTGAGAGAGCATATGGGGTCAAAATCTCATGGTCTACAACATTTAAAAAAATATTCCCAAAAATAATATTCTTAAAATTGAAATCATATTCAATATGTTGTATGTGAATGAAAATGTTTCAATGGTCTAAAGGTTGTGGTATGCATCCAAATGAAGAAAATTGAATTTACATATTCATTGAAATAGAAGAAAAATCAAGGTAAAATTAGTGTCATTTCATGTAAAGAGTCTGATGAACTTGATCATGTCAAGAAAGAGATATTTTTTACCATGATAGATTAATTGAAATTAGCTAAACAACTTTAGGATAATGAAAATCATCTTGATAAAAAATAAAAAATGTATCTTATTTGAAGAATATAAATTCCATGTTAGGTCAACCAAGAAATGATGTTCTAAAATTATGAAATAATGTGGTTCAGGAAGATGAGTTGAATGACTGTGAGAATTCATAAATGATTAATGGCTATAAAATCAATAGATTATATTTTGAACTATATGAAAAGGTGGATCATATTTCAACACACGAGATGACTATACTACTTGGACATGAAAAAAGTATGAGAATTATGATTGATGTTTCGTAAATTGACGTTTCTTTAACATCTATGGTAATGAAAATGGCTTCCAATAATGAATCTATTCAATAAATTCAGATAAAAATTTAATTTCCTATAAAAGAACTACAAAGTTGAGATTAAAAATATAATTCTGAATGTAACTTTATTAGAAAAAATTTTCCCTCCATATTCCGTATTATTTTATGTGTTAGGTAATAACATTAAGTGAATTCAAGGAACAATTTTAGTCTTTCTCTATTTGGATAGAATGAAATATAATTTCCCTTGGTGCTTCTCAACTACCATGAAAATAAATATAATTTAATTTCTTGAGGAAGGTAAAACATCAATGATATTCAAATAATTCAAAAGTAATTTGAATATGGAGATTATTCAAAATATAGACATACCCATATATTCACGAGAATAAAGTAGGATAATTACACCGAAACCCATTGATATGATTTCATTGAAAGTAATTATAAAGGGTGCATGTTGGATGATATAAGGATAATAAAATGTGAATTCTATTCCTTGAACGTGAATTGTTTTTATTTTTTTCTTGAGTTTTTTGTTAGTTACATGTTTCTTTTCAAAACAATTAAGGAAACATACCCTAGAAGGATATTATAATAAAAGTATCACATGTATGGTAAATTATGGATGGTATAGAAAACATTAGATATATCTTTTTTATTTTTCATATAGGGGTTTCATATATAGACTTATAATAGGAAAGTTAATGGCTCTTAGATAAGTGAACCTTGTTGTATCATCATTCTCTCATATCTAAAAATGGGGAAAGAGTATGCGTGTTCATTTAAATCTAGAAGAAAAGATTATATTTTTGAAATAATTAAACTGATCTTTGAATTTTATAATCAATAAGGGGGGAATGAAATAATTCATCAAAAAACATATAATAATTGAGGACTTATAGTATTAATAAAAAATTCAATGGGGGATATTGAATTTCCCCGGTGAGTATTTTAATTTTTTGTTAATAGTATTTTATATCTTTTAGGTGATGGTAATGATGATTTTAGTGTTTTTATAGATTAATATAAATAAATTAATGTTTATTATTTAAACAGTATCAGTGTATACCAAAATGTTGAATGGTGTACATCCATGTTCTATGGAAGAGGGATTGTGACGCTATAACATGAAGAATTCAAGTGTAGAATTTGATAACATAGTATAATTTATATAATAATTATTATTTTAATGATCATAGAGTCAATGATATGTGATGAATTGGTTTAGATAGACTGGATGTTAGCTGAAGCAGAACTGAGTATGATTTCATGATGTCTTCAAATTTTTTGATTCGTGTTTCCAATTATAGTGCCTTATACAAAATTCCAATGATGTAGTAATATAGGTATGACAATTCAGCAATATTGGAAAATATAGCATTATAATAATTTTTGCAGATATAAGAGAATAATACAGTGTAGTCGAAATGAACACTGAAGGATAAATCAAGAAATTTATGGAATATAAATTGATATTTTTTAAAATGACATCAATGATTAAACATTAAATTTCGGAAACTAGAAAGTACATGTGGAATATATTCATTATTCCATGCACGTAGATATATTAGATGATTTTCAATAAGAGATATTTTAGGAGGAGAAGCCATTATAAAAATATTTTAATGTCTAAAACAATATATGATATCATAAGTCCTTAAGGTATTTAAAAATATTGATATTTGAGTTGTTTATAAGGATTTGGATATTTATATAAACCATGAATGGATATATAGTGAGACTTTGGAAGATTTACAAGAATATTTGATCAATATTCCAAATGAATAAAAAATTGAGAAATTGTTTGACAATTTTAAGATGAAGAAGATCATTGTTTTCGTAGATTGATGTGTTCAAAAATATCATTAAACAAAAAATATTCATATAATATGATTATGTGAGTAAAATATATGTTGTGGATCAAAAAAGAAATATAATTCTAATATCACATAATTGGAAAATAACTCTATCCTTTTTTAAACATTTATATCAAATTTCAATAATACATTTATACTAGGATATCATTGACTAGTGAAGAAGAACTAATTTCTGAGTATTTAGAAGGAAGAGGACTCATATCTTCCAAATATCTAAGGGAGCTTTGAGATCATTTGTATTAATAAGTACTAGGTATTATTTATTTTTAAGGACCATATAAACATTTATATTTCTCAATCCATATTCATATATAGGACTATCATAAAGTGGTGACTATTCTTACTTTATTTATCATCATTGATGAATTGAAGCCTCTTCTTGACGATTTTGAATGTTGTGGGAACACAATGGACTCAGTGTTGGGAGACAATTGTTGAATGGAACACAATGGACATTGATTTTATAGGACTATATTATCCTTTTTCTTCAAATTTTGATGATAATTGATATTCCATGATGGGGGTATATCCAACATGGAATGGAATAAACATTTAGGGAAAACATAATAAATATATTTTAATTTTTTCATTCTATTTTAATATTACGCACAGAATTGATACCATGAAATAAAATTCAGTGGGTATAGAATTATAACAGGTTCAATATATTTTTTTAAAAATAAATAAATCATAAAAAATAGTTAACTCATTTGCACCAACCCCTCTCCATGATCTAACCATATCTGGGTCTAAAAGGACCATTCGATAAAAAATTACTTTGTATATTTATTATAAAATATTTTTTTTCATATTGTATTTGTTTACAACATAATATATTCCATCATATTATCCATATGAATGATCCTAAAGAGGGTTTAGTATTTATAAAATAATTATACTATACTAGAGTGAATGAAAAGTTATCTACAATTATAACTATAAATAATTGTCCTACTCTAATTTCAGTGCTCACAAATCATGTCTAATTATGATTTAGTAGTTATATTGTGTTTAATCATGTTTACTTATAATATTAATCCTCGGGTGTTAGCGTTTATATCATAATACATGTTAACAGATTATGCATAATTATAATTCAATGATACTTCTCGAACCGATAGTTGAGTCACTAATTCTGGACTCACTGATATGTTAGGTACCGACAAAATTCTAGTCTACTGATGATATAATCTATTGATATGTGAGTCACCAATAGCTGACTTACCACCAGCTGACCTACCGACAGATGAATTTCTAATATCTAGCCTACTGATGTCCTACCTATAGATAGAGAAACTGATTGACACTCAAAATTTTTCTAAATATATTATATTAATCTGTAGTTACTGACGTGTCACCTAATGACATCACAATCGATTCATCCTGAGTTACCGATGTAAGTATGATCTACTGATAAAATGATCTACAGAGAGATCAACTCATTGAGATCATGAGATACTTATATTCTAAGATGCCAATAGACTAAAACATAGATAATATGAATATTAAATTCAAACATATTAATAAAGGTCATATTTGTTTTATTTAATGGAACTGATATTATTAATTATTTTTTGGAGACAACATAAATGACATTATCAAAGAACAATATGAGGTATGAGTGTCCAGCACATGACCGAGAACACACTCCTTATAAACTAACATGGATAAATCAAATCCCTATTCAATAAGATCGACACACATATATATGAGATACTTGAAAGAGAGAGATGTTGCACCATAAAGAAAACACAATAGTTTCATATTGTGCATACATGAAGACAATAATGAGAACCAAAATTCAAAAAACATTTATAGCAACAGAATTGACGAGAATAACACTTCAAGTAATCATATACCTTCTTATAAATAGAAGATATAATAAAAAATGACACTCTTTATTGCATTCTATTTTTGGAAGTTGACATCAGCTTCACTTCTGCAATCTTTAAGGAGTCCAAAATCTACATAGACCACCACAAAGAGCTTTTTAAACCCTATTATCTTTATATTTCTCTTCACATGTGCATTATATACATTTTTAGTAGTGTGTGTGTCTATGTTTCAGAAACACACTCTGAATCCAGTTCTGAAATGAAAGTTACATATATATCTTCACCATAATACACATTTACACCTTACACTCCCATGGATAACAGTGGAAGAGGCCTATGTGTGGCATGTCCATTTGTTTTGTACTCTCTTGAATGTTTTTGAAGAGTTGTATTGACATAGATTGTTTTTATGATGTTGGGTACCATGATCTATGGTGTGGATCTAGTTTATTTATATAAATATCTTAGTGTTAGGTGAACAAAAAATGGGGAGGACTAAGTCTCTTCATGATTCTTCACGCCCTGTTTTAATCCACTATGCTTCTTCAAGATTAGTTTTTATTATCTATTTTATTTTATTCAAATCTAAAAACATCACCTCACAATAATTTTTAATCTTATGTATTTTTTTTATTAGAATATTATTTAGTATACTATTTTCCAAAGTTTAAATAGTAATTCATAATATCTTAACTAAGAACCAATCAATCTTTTAGAACTCATTCAAACAAACCAATATTTTATAAATACGCTACATTGGTTAACTATGTTGTATTTTATTTTAAATTGGGGGATTGATTAAATATCCATTATTACAAAAAAATTAAAGGAACTCAATTAACCCATCCTCTTCTTGAGTGTCATACTCTAACAAATATTTTGTATCAATGGTTTTCTTACTCTCAATGTTTTCAAACTATTTAACTCACTTCCACTATGATTTTAGTTTTGTTTTAAATATATCAAAATTTGAGTTAGTTCGAAATTTATTATTATTTAAAATCATTAAAATATGTTTTAAATTTAAAATTTAAAGGAAGGTGCTACTACTAATATACCTCCCTATATTAATGGAAAAAAAATTCGAAATGGAAACTTAAAGTGAAAATTCATTTGGAAGGAATGGGTTCTGAAATATGGTCATCAATTGTATATGAATATAATATTCCTACTACTTATATGTATACTTGGGAGGGGAATCCTACAATAATTACTATAAGATATGAATTCCTTATTCTACTCCTTAGCGGATTAATAATTTAATAATATTAATCCACATAAAATAGCATATGAAATTTGGGATAATTTATCCATTTCAGATGAAGTGACCACTAGTGTTAATGAAATGAGAATTAATACATATAAAATTAAATATGATAACATTAAGATGATTATTGAGGAAATCATTTCTAATATGTATCTTAGGATTAATGTAATTTTAAATATGATGTTTTTTTTGGGAAATATAATCACATCCAAGGAACCAGTTATGTGAATTATCATATTCATACCCAAACGATGTAGTGGAACCATAACATCAACAATGGAATGTAATGATATTTGTAATTTACTTGTAAAAGAGATGATAGTCAAGCTAATGATTTTAAAATAATTGAATAAGGTTAATAGAGAAGAAAATGATGAACCCAAGAGAAAAATGACTGGATGTAAAATGAAAATACTAATGATATAGTCTACTATGATTATATGTGAAGAGGACATGTGAAAGCTGGCTATCCTAAGTAAATGTTCAAAAGCTAATATGAGAAAAAATATAAAAAGTAATGGAAATAAATGAAAAAAATCATGCAGTACCATTGATGATAGCTGTAGTGAGTCTGAATCATCACATGTTTAGATGTATGAAAAATACAATATAAGCTTCATGACAAACACATTATATGTAACTCTAAAACCTACTGCACATTATTTTAATTATTCTAGAGATGAATCTGATTTAGAAAATATAATAATTGAATAAATGATTGAATATTATAAAATTCATGAGGATATAACCAATGAACTAAACGATAGGTATAAATATATCAAGAAAGACCATTCTATTTCTGTTTCAATTAAATCTGAAATTACTATTGAGAAGGAGAAGAATTATCAATTGCTCAATGAGAATAATGAACATAAAACATCCAATGAGAAATTAAATAAGAATCTTGATAAATTCAAAAATGGTAAATATATATTAGTTAATGTTCTTTTAAAACATGTTACTCCAAAATATATTACATGTATTAGATATCATGCTGGAAAATTAAATTTTTTTAAGAAAAATTGAATCAAAATCTAGAAAATTTTGTTTTATACCATGTTCTAGAAAATATATTGAATGTTCGAATAGTGGAACATAATCTACTACTTATAGTTTTTATGTAACAAATAGTTTTTATTTTTATAATAATTTACATGTTTCTTTTAGGAAACCCATAAAGAAAATGTCTGTTCCCAAATCCTTGATTACTAATGTAATGAAACCCAAGCATGTCTGAGTACCAAAATATATTCTTATTAGAATTTTTTGATGGGAACACTATTTGAAGAGTTCCAGTAAGATCTTGTGGTAAATGGATAGTGGGTCTTCCAGACATATGACAGGGGACTATTCAAACTTCATGAACCTTATCAAGATTGATGGCGGTCTGATCACAATTGGTGACTATGAAAAATGAAAAATTGTTGGTCGTAGCCAAATCGGTAACATTTAATCTATTTTAATTTATGAAAGTATTTTTGTTGATGGTCTTATGTATAATATTTTTATCATCTCAGAGTTATGTGAATATGTATTTAAAGTGAAATTTGAAAACGATTCTTGTAATTTTTTCAATTCTAATAATGATTTAGTATTCTCTCATTTTAGAAATTATAATTTTTAAGCTATCAATCTACATTCCATAGTTTCTCAAAATGGATCTTTCTTATGTTCCATTCACAAAGAGTCTTGGTACTGGCATAGAAGACTAAGACATCGTAATATTCACTCCCTAATAAAGCTATCTAAGAAAGAACTAGTCATGGTTTTACCTAAACTTGAGTTTCCAAAAGATAAAGTCTATAATCCTTGTCAAAAGGTTAAATATCGTAAAAAATATTTCAAATGAACGAAATAATTTTCAACTTTTCTACCACTTCAGTTGGTTCACATGATTTAGTTTAGACCTTCTACAGTTTCTAGTCTAAATGGAAAGCACTTGATCTATGTTCTAGTAGTTTACTTCTCTAGATATACTTGGGCTTCATTTTTATCACACAAAAGTGAACCATGTTCTTATTTCATCAGGTATTCTAGGTCATTGTAAAACATAATTTTTCATAAGATCAAAACCAGATGAATTGATCATGGTCATGAGTTTGAAAATCAAGAATTTGAATCATTTTCTCACAAAATGGATATGGTTATAAATTCTCTCCTCTTAGGACACCCCATAAAAATGGAGTTGTAGAAAGAATAAATAAAGACATACATGAAATATCCAAGATTATTCTTAATGAATATGATTTACCTTTTTATTTTTTGGGCGGAAGGTCCGCAAATCATTGTTTTTTTTCATTTTCTAAAGGACGCATTAAGGGTTGCTGGAACCATTTAAAGGAACAATATGAATCATAAGGTTAATTAATTTAATTTGTTTTGGTTGAAAAGTCATTATCCATAATACAAAAGATAATCTTGATAGGTTATCCTCCAAAAGTAATGATGGAAGTTTCCTAGGCTATTCAACATCTAGGAATTCCTATAGGGTGTTTAACAAGAAAACCAAGTGAGTGGAAGAATATGTACATGCTAATTTTGATGAAATAGATCCACAAGAACCAAAGACCTCATAAAAAATATTGATATTGATTGGTCAAATGTTGACATGAAATCTGAACTGTCTAACGTTACTATTATGAATGCAGCAAAATCCTCCAGTTTGGAAAAATTACAAGATTTTGATCATAATGAACCTGAACATGTTTAAGAACTTGAAATAAATATACAACATTTTTCTAGATCTATTAAAACCTTTAAGTTACATCCCATAGATTTTAAACTTGGTGACTTAAATAAGGTAACATAGACTAGATATTCTTTAAGAAATCAGAATGAACATTAAGGTTTTTTGTCACTAATAGAACCTAAAAATATCAATGATGCTATCAATGGTGAATTTTGGGTTATGGATATGCAATAATAATTTAATCATTTTTATGGAAACAAATTATAGAAACTTTTTGATAGACCCAATGATACCTTGACCATATGATCTAAGTAGGTGTTTAGAAATAATGTAGATGAAGCTACCACTAAACTATGGAATAGGGATATACTAGTTGAACAAGGTTATAGCCAAGAATAATGAATAGAAAATGATGAAACCTTTTCACTTGTTTCCCAACTATAATCCATTAAAATACTAGCATCTTATGGAGCACATCTGAATTTCAATCTCTATCTGATGGATGTTAAAGGTGAATTCCAAAATGTTTATATATATGAGGATGTTTTTGTTGAGAAACACCATTTTTTATAAATCCTTAATTTTCAAATCACGTTTTCAAACAAAAAATATCTTTTTATTGTTTAAAATACTCTCTAAGAGATAGGTATGATAGGCTGAACAATTTTCTTATTTCTAATGTTTTGAAAAAAGGTATTGTTGGGCCTAATATATTCATTAAAATAATTTTTATAGAAGTTTTACTTGTTAGAATATTTTTTGATGACATAATTTTGGGTTATTCAAAATATATTATGTATTGATATTTCAAAAATTATGAAAAGTGAATTTGAGATTAGTTTAATGAGTGAACTCTAATTCTTTCTTGAATTTAAAATCATTCATAATAAAGAAGTTATTATATTAAAGCAAACAAAATACACTAATTATCTTTTATATTGTTATAATATGGATTGTACTAAAAGTAGTGATACTACCATGAGTATCACCTGTAAATTGGATCTTGATGAAAATAGAAAATCAATGTATCAAACTAGATACAGATTTATGATTTGGTGTCTTCTCTATATGAATTTTAACTAACCTCATATTATGTTTAGTGTTTGTTTGTGTGTTCATTTCCAAGAAAATCCTAAAGTTTCACATCTTCGTACTGTTAAAAGAATTTTAAAATACAATAAATGTACTACTAACATAGGATTGTTCTATCATAGAGGACAATCATTTTATTTTATTTGTTATTCTGATACAAATTTTAGTGGTTGTAAGTTAGATAGAAAAAGCGCCTCTAGAACATGGCATTTTTTGGGAAATTCTGTAGTATCATGGTGTAGTCAAAAAGAAAAATTATATTTCATTATCTACTATCAAAGATGAATAGATAGTTTTTTGTAATTGTTATGCTCTTATTTTTTTTATTAAACTAACATGACTAGATTATGGATATCAGTTAAGTAATGTCCCTATAATCTATGAAAGTAAAAGTGCTATTAAAATTTCTAGGAATCCATTTTCTCATTCTGGAGAAAAATATATTGATGTAGAACATAATTTTTTGAGATATCATTTTCATAAAAGGTTATATAACTCTTGAATTCATTGGTATAGAATATCATCTCGCTAACATTTTTACTATGCCTTTAAACTCTTAGATGTTGTGTTATATTAGATATGATTTAGGGATGATCTGGTTTTGATGACATATAGTTTATGAATCATCGATATGACGTACAGTGGACAAATTAATGATAAGAACTACAATTGATGACTCGTTGATAGGACCTCCAGATGATGACTCATTAAGAAAAATTACCAATGATGTCTCACTGACCAGACTCCCTGATGATGTCACATCGATAGGACTCAGGGATGGTGCCTTATCGAGGGTTCTCACTAATCTGTCTCATTGACCGATACATAATTATTTCACTATAATTTGGAACAAAATTGTTATTTTTTTTTAATTTTATTGTATACTAAATTTCTAATTTTATATTTTTGAATCCCTATATGAAAAAATAATGGTCGATCCAATACTTATTATTTTACCCACACACATACTCTCAGACTCTTACCCTTGAACCCTTCATTCCGAAGATTCTCCCATTATCTATCTAACTGAAACCACCAAACCTCTATCAATGGATCAGGTCAATAAAATACTACAAGGATCTGAGGATGTGTTCCATTCATCCAAGAATCAAATAAGTGATGTTATCCAACCTAAACCTAATTCAGTTCATCTGGAACTATTGAACAAAATTGTGATGTGTGAGAAGAATTTATATTCTAAAATGATATTATCAAATCTCTTTTAATGAACATATTTTAATCTCAAGGATTGTTAAAGTGGTTCTCCAAAAAATAAAGACCATACTATTTGAGGTGGGTGCATGAATTCAACCGATATGCAACGTTTTTTCTTGAAGGATCAGAAATGTTTTGGATAAAGTTGATGATAGATGGAAAATTAATCTCCTTTTCATCCAATAATTGGGAGGAATACATGATGATACCCCTTGAGGGTTTTTGTGATGACCATCAAGGAAGTTCTCCTCTAACTAGGGACCTTTTATATGAGGAAGTATTAATTTATTTGACTAGAAATAAAGGGAAAATAAGTATTATTTCAATAGCTAATTATTTTGATTGTAGGATCTTATTAAAAACCATATAGCATAAATTATTTTCTATGAAATGGGATTTTTAATCCATCAAGTACTGGGATGTTTATATGTTATATCTATTAAATAATGGCCATAAGATTAATTTTGGTATATAGTTGTTGTTTCGTATCAATGACATGATCAAACCCCAATGTAAGACAAACTATTTTCTTTATCCAAGGATTATGTATGCTATGTTGAAATCTAATGGGTTGGTGGATGATGTTGAAGATACAATTTCACCTTTTGATGGGTTCTATCTCAATAATGTTATCTGCAGAAGTATGAGGATTAATTTGTACTGCTATGAGAAGATGTGGGTTGAGGAAGATGATAACTTGTATGAAGATTTCAATACTTTTGAGCATCGCTTAAGGCCAAGGTATATGGTAGACCCCCTTCTAAGACTGGATGAAATGGGATTATATTAAGATAAAGAAGATGTATTTGAGGTTGTTCAAAGAGATGAATCAAAAATTGATGATAGGAGTGATCCCGCACTTATGAATGTACAAAGATGTTGAGTTGTTGTCCATCAAGTCCACCTAGACCTCTACCCTCTCAAGAAATGCTTCTAGCTATGAATTATTGTGAATAGGTTAATGAAATAGAAGATGTTGTGTATGAAAATATATTCGGTTGTTATGAGAAATCAAATGGTGAAGAATGAAGTGGTATTAAAAAAGAAGATAATGGTGATTGTGATGTAGATGAGGAATTAAATGAATAATATAATGATAAATGTGCAAGTGGATATGGAGAAAGTGATGGATTAGATAGTGAATCATATAATCCTGGTGATGATCAAGGTCTGGATGTTGAATGTATTGATCTTACATTAGAGCCTATTGAGCATGAAAGTCTGTTTATGATCTTATATTGCAATAGGAAATAGAACCAGTTGAGAACTCCCATGAATCTCTTGAAGAATTAATGTTGGTGGAGAGGGCTTCTGATTTCCATGTGCATGAAGAATTTCATGGTGGAGAAGAAGTTCCAAATACTCCAGTAGAATCACTAGTTTATGTTGTGATTGAAACGTCTGTTGGGAAGACAATATCTACTGAGGGTGATAGATAGCCTAAGGGAGAAAAGGTTGATGTACTCGTTCCTTTGGAGAAATGTTTATTCCCATATAGAGGATAGATCCTAAATATGTGACTTTTGTTTTAGAGTATCATAATTCAAAGGATAGGACAGCGGCTCCAAATCATATTTCCATTTCAATTTCTACATTAGAATCTATTGAATATGTAACAAATGCTGATATTTATGCTTTGAAGGAATATTTTTTGGCTGCAGTTAGATATTTCTCTTCACATACAGCTTCTTCAGTTCCAAGCCATAATGAAAGAGATGCATATTTGATCATAGAAAGAGTTGTGTCTCTCATTGAGGCAGGGATGGTCTCAATTCTAGAAGTTATTGTACTAGTTAATCAGAAAATGTGGAATGAGATGACTATTATAGTTTTGACCATTAATAGTCTCACTATTGATTATAGAACATCTTTGTATTATGTGGTGAAAAAATTAGAGGATGGAACTTATCAATGTAATACTACTCATCCTTAGCCAAAAACTCTTGATGTGGACCAATTGATATTAGATACTTGAGATATAGTGTAAGGTGAGTCCATAGTGATTGATCTTATTGTTCATTCTCCAATTTTTTTATATGATTAAATATGTTATTTCAGAGGAACCTCATACTTTTATGTGTATATCTAATTAGTAGATCCTTACTAATATCCGCACGAACTATGACCATGTGCACGACATGGTGATAATATACTCAAAAGAATTAACTACTACTCAAGAAGAAATAACCAAGAAGGTAGAATTCTATTTTAAGAGGATTTACACCAAGAATCACCTAACAATCCATTTAAAGTATTTGGTGTAAAAGTTGAGGCTACCTCTAGTTAGTCATGTTTTCAAAGAACTAGTCAAGAAGCTTATGTAATTCACTCATATACTTGGGAATTTTATAGAGAATATAGAATATTTTGAAAAGGATATGGAATATGGTGGTGAGATCATCAAGGACTTCACCAATCTGTTAAATCCCTACTTGCATAATCATAGTACATCCATCATTTCTCCAGTAGCTACTCCTCTCAAACATGTCATGCACCCCTTTCCATCTATATATTATTATTTTACCATAAACCGTTGTTAGGATCTTATCCAAATTATACCTATCATTCATCAGAAACATACAGGTCCTCCATCCTCTTCTAGCCCATGCCATGCATATATTTTCAAGGAGTTCCCTTTTATATTCCAGTGCCATCTTTGTGCTTTCCACTATTAATACTTCTGCACCTATCACTCCTACGAATACATCCCCAGATAGGGAAATAGAAGTGATGGAATCTGATGGGATCAAGAAGTAGTTATATTACTCTTTGATAGGGACCTATTTTGATATTTTTAATCTGTTGTACTATTTGACAACTAAAATATCTTGAATATGTTTTTCATTTCATTCTAGTTTCATTCATTTCATTATATTTTTAATCCCAAAAGGTGGAGAATAATTATGGCATACATCTTCAGGAGAGCTAGAATTGAACATAAAATTATCATAAAAAGAATTTTTAATAAGAGATCTGAAAATTTATTTGTGTTTGTGTAAAAACATTATCTTATGATAATTTCATATCATATGATATGTGTAATATGTTAATTGTAATTTACTATGATAATCCAAAATTAACTATTGTGGTATATAATTATAGGATTTGTTATCATCAAAATGGGGTTATTTTTGGCTTCCTATAGATTTAATGATCATAAATCATGATTAATTATGATTTAGTAAGTTACACTATGTTAAATTATATTTACTTATAATCCTAAACCATTGGTGATAGTGTAGCGACCCACTCCCCACAAGGTGTGACACTACTAGGAAGACATTGTGTGAAGAAAGATAGTGACCCCTAAGTCCCTCCTCCAGTATGCCCTAGGTTAGCGACTAGCACCGATGTTATAGTAACCACAAAAATGTGAGGCAGTACCCTCTTTGAAAACGCATGCGAAATAGAGAGATAAGACAGAAACCAACCAACTCCAACTCAGAATTCTATATAAAATAAATCCCAAGTACACATAAATAATTTCATTCAAAACTACTACAACTAGAAGGGAAATTGTTGATACCAAAAGAAAGTAAATACATCAGTGATAAGGACCCCAAACAACTCTTGCAACCCTAATCTTGTATTAAGCAGACTGATCTCCAACCTACTCCTTGTGACCTAAAAATATTTTATAAATATACATAGTGTCATTATAATAGTATACTCAGTAGGATACTCTTCAAAACCTCTCGTGAAAAAGTAATGAAAGAATGCTATTTCACAAGGAACAAAATCTGAAACTAACCCATCATTTAAACTATTATTCTAAGTTCCCTACCTCCCCAATGAATAATCTCACGATGAATCATATACATGAGTATATAATATAATAAACAATATCAATGGTACCCCACTACCACTTCCCCACTGGTTTGTTGCTTTCCTCCAACATCGCATGTCTTAAGCATCTCTCTCCAAAAAGTATCACCCACATACGGGTGGGAAAAGCATTTCAATATGCCCCTCATGAAACACAACCACTACATCAACATAACCAAAGACCCCAGGTAGTTTTTGGGAGCCACCACAACTTTCATAATGTGTATCATATGTTTAGAATTATATGACATGGCATTACAGCCCATATACCATGTTAGGATCCTCAAGCCATAACAACCTATACATGTTACACCTATAGTAGTCCATAAACAACTATATCTTGAATATTTGTGAGTAAATAACCACAAGCCATTACATCCCTCTACACACATTCATGGGGAACTACATTACGTGACTACAAGCACAAGTAACTACCAAGAGATGAGAGTGGGGCCAAAGGGGGCAGTCAGTCATCTATCCTCCCACCTGGATGTTAAGGAACCACCCCCCAGGGCTTAGAATCCTTAGGGTGCCAGTTTTCCTAAATGATATGGTGAAGTAGCATATAGAATAACAAAAAGTAAAAAATATACTATATCTCACAACCACATTATTTGAATAACCTAGTCTTAGACTCAACATCAGGTAATGTATCTCGGACACCTGGCTACTACTTCTAAGATTAGGTATCCTACAAGAAAAAAACCATTTAAAGAGATACATTATATTACATTATCCCTTTTTAACTGTTTCACTTTATGTTAATTCACTATTCCACCATGAATTAACTATTATTAATTACACACTACATTTCATAACATTCCAATATAGATCAATGATTACTTTAATTTGTAACCCCATCATTATATTACACAAAGTTCCAACCCCATGGGTTAATATCATTTAATCCTTCATTTATTAACATCATTATTACTTTACCATATTCCAAACAATAATAGAAAAACATTCAATGCTTCAAACCAAAACGGGCTCAACATCGTGAGTAGATTACCAACCCATTGAGTCCTTTCCACCAATAGAAATAAAGAACCCCTATCCATCCTTGAGAATATATACATGGAAATCACATGGCATACCTCATGTTTCTTCACCTCTTTTTGAAATGTGGTTTGTAAAACTAGCTAATTTGAGTAGTGGGGAAATTAAAGGAGACAAAAAACCAATAAGATTCATAAAGCATCCGACGTTCATATCCAACCCATTTCATCATCTCTATTGCCCTCCATGACACCGACATTCATAAACTGATGCATCTCATCACTCTATGTGTCAAATGTTTCCATATCCAGTGGGAATCCCTACCCCACATATCATAACAACCATCCAAGATCACATCACAACAGAAGCATTGGGAAACAAATATCATATCAACTGGGCTCATGGATATCAAACAAGGCATCTAGCCTCAAAAAATAATGAGCACTCATGGCTCAAAAGCATAAGGAACACGACCATACAAGCAAGAGGGCATCTAAAAACCCTATCAGGCATTATATTTTTATCAAACAGTTAGTTCATTGATCCATCTGGAATTAACCTATTAATCCATTTTAGTTTCCAACTATGGGAATCCAAAACAATTATTTATCACAAATTAACTAAATATTTAATTTAAATTCCCTTAATTAAATATCAATAATCATCAACATGACATTGACTTATCAATTAATTCAATTTAACATGATTACTTCAAAAACAACAAGTTTCATTTACATGCATCTTTTTATTTGACAAGTAATTACAATTAATACTAGTTTATATTCCTTTCCAATTTTTGTCAAGAATGAAATTTAAAATATAGAAATCAATGATATAATACTATCTAGAAAAATAAGAGGCAATAACATATTATTAATACCAATATATTTACTTGGTTCAAATATTTATTTTCTAAATTCCATTGTTATCCAGTGGTCTAAAATAGTATAACTCTACAATTTCATCTGAAATAATAGAGAGACCATGAATCTCATACCTCAAAAGATTTTTTATGCTCTTTTTATGAGAATAGTCTAAAAAATAGATCATGATCTCCTCTCTTCAAGGAATGCTTTCACCTGAGGATGCAGAGACACCACGACACCAACCACCACTAAAAAAATCCCATTAGGAAAATGGAGAGAGAACTCCATAATAGGGAAATGAGAAACAAAAGGATAGGAACCCAGAAGAGTGATGGTAGATCATTACATACATTAAATATTGATTGATACTTCTTGGTTTCACCAAAATTAAAGGTGTACATGTAGCATGAGAAAACTTTAGGGAAGATACTATCTAAGGCTACAACACAATGCACAAATCCTATAGGAAAGAAGGAAAGGTTTGAGCATCTTGCACTAGGGAACATGGAGAATGAATAGTGGATGAATATATATCATCCCTTTAGAAGATATAACAGAGTAATGATTTAAGATATGTTGGATTTTATATTAATATTGGATCACATTAAACTACATGGTTTGACCAAGTAAAGGAATCTTGATTCATAGTAAAATTAATATAAGAGTTATGGGATTTGAATTGGCCTTAAATTACTTAAAACAAGTCCTTGAGTGATATTTTCGTCAAAGTAAACATTAAATGGTTGAAACTGTGAAATCAAAGAAAACTAGAAATTAAACAAAGGAAATGAAACCATTCTGGAAGCAATGTAGACTCGCTATTTTGGAAACACTATAGACTCACCATTCTGGAGACACTCTAGATTCACCATTATAGAAACACAATAGACTCACCATTTTGAAAACACTATAGACCTACCAATAGATGTTTCACCATTCTAGAAACATTGTAGACCTACTATTATAGAAACATAGTAGACATACCGTTCTAGAAACACTGTAGACTCAACATTCTGGAAACACTGTAGAACAAATGTTAAATGTGTCACCATTCTGGAAACACTGTAGACCTATCATTCTGGAAATACTATAGAACAACTATTATGGAAAAACTGTATACTCACCGTTCAGAACACACTGTAGACTCACCGTTCTGGAAACATTGTTCATAGAATGGGAATTTTGGAATATTGTTGGGGATGAGTCACCATGACCTCCCAGAACACCTAAAACACTAGATTTCTGTAAATGGAATGTGCATGATAGGTTTGAGAAATTACATCAGATACCTCTCAAAACATTATCATCCTCATGAATCCAAAACCGACCTAGATAGAAAATAGAAAAAAGGTTTTGAGAAACCACTCTATGAGATAACTATCAAAGCTCTCGCCACCAAAGTAGCACAATTTCATCAAAAAGGAACCCTCAAAACAACAAAAAAACAACAAACAACTTCTAAATAATCTCTCAAGGGAGATAAATCTCAAAAGTGATAAAGCCACAAAAAAGTAACAAATGAACACCATATTTTGACAAGAAATTGTCTAAAACCAGAAAATGAACATCATTACATTAATATAGGTAAACATCAAAGAGATAAGGGTATTGAGGTTTTATCTAGGACTGAGGTTCCTAGATACTTTCATCCATGCCACAATACGTCCATAATACATCAACTATGGGAATAACATGCTCACACAACCCTTTCTACTTGTAGTCCTGGATCCCTACATGAGGCTCATTGAACATCCCATCATCATCAACGTCGATCTATACCCAATAGATGATGTTTGAATCATCATGAAGAAAATGATATATCTGCAAAACATTAAAAAAATTATTTATTTGGATCATTTGATGTGGAAGTTCTACTCGATACACCATGGCTCCAACACAAGGCAACACCTCGATCGGCCCAAAAAAACTAGGTAGAAAGCTTACTCCCAAGACCAATACATCGCTGCTCATAATGAGGAGTCACCTTCAAGAACATGTGATCCCCAACACCAAACTCTAATGGTTCCTCCTTTGATCGACTTATGATTTTTAAGGATCTGGTACTACCTTCATCCTCTCAGGAATCACCAGAACCATCTATATTGTATTATGCACTTGTTCTAGTCAGAGAATAGATCACTCTCCAACCCCAATCAAGAACAAAGGGGAATGGAATGGTCTTCCCTAAAAGGAATCAAATACACCCATACCGATGTTATAAGGAAACCTATTGTTGAAAGAAAACTCCTATTAGGGTAGGTACCTCATCCAAAAACCTCCAAAATTCAATACATAAGAGCGCAACATCTCTTCATGTGTCTAGATGGTATGCTATATCTGACTGTTCATCTAGAGATGAAAAGTAGGGCTAATACATAACTGAGAACCAAAAGCATGATGGAGACCTCTCCACACCCTAGGGGTAAAATGAGGATCTCTATCGTAAATGATCATCCTTTGGACTCCATGAACTCTCACCACCTCCTCCAGATATGGCCTAAATAAAATATCCACTGATATCAACTCCTTGATCACTATGAATTGAGATGATTTCATCAAACAATCCAATACCACACATGTAGTTCAATGTCCTCCCTATGCATGAGTTAAACTCGTAAGAATGTCATTTGAGATGTCCTCCCACTTACATTGAGGAACATATAATGGCAGGTGAAAACCACTAGGGACATGGTGCTCGGCCTTCACCATCTAGTAGACCAAGCATTGAGACACAAACTCCACAAATGAATGCTTCATCCCAAGACACAAAAAATGTCTCCTTGGGGCTCGGTACATATTTTTTACGCATGGATACACCGCTAAAGGTGAACTATAGAACTATCAAAGAACCATTTCATACATCTCAAAAGGAATAAAAGTCCTTCCCTGATACAACACTCAGTGTTGTTTATCCTCAATCCAACCATTAGGGGCCTCACCAAGGCAAATCGGTCTCTCAAGACCACCACATCTAGATCACCCAACTAGAAATATTCCATGTGATACACTATATATGAATAAATAGTCATCTGAAAAAGACAATCACTGTACCCAACATCTCATAAATCGAGATGTATTACTGAATGATCTATCATTACTCTCATGGAATCACCAAATTCATAAACTGTATCAGTATGTGACTTATTTCTCATCATAACTGATATAACATTCCCCTATATTGGAGTATATGAGATGTTGATGTCATATTCTGGTAATAACTCCAACTACTGATGTTGTTGTATGATTATGACACACTTGTAGAAAACATACCTCAATATCTTATGATCACTGAAAACCAAAAATCCCTCTCCAATGACGTAATGTCACAATAACATCAGAGAAAACACTATAACTTCTAACTCAAGATCATGGGTGGAATAGTTATGTTCATGGGGATAAAAATACCAAGACCCATAAAAATTAACTAATCTCTAATACATTATAACACAACTTAACCCCCGACATAATGAATCATAGAAAACATCAAATTGTACTCCCACAACTAGAAGACAAATAACTGTAGAACTTAAAAAAATATCCTTCAGATACTCAAAACCTACCTAATAGTGGTCTGTACAGAAAAATTATTGATCCTAGCTAGTCACCAAAGTTAAAGGAGTTGTAACTCAAGAGAAATTGGATATGATCCTCTTGTAATAGCCTTAAATACCAATAAAACATTCACCTTTTACACTATCTTGGGGGATTACCAAGACACGACCACTTCTATCTTCAATGGATCCACAACTACTTCCTTCAGGGACACCACACTCCCCTTGAAATGAACTTCTCGAGCCCAAAACATTCATGGAAACTTCCCAAATAGCTTCTGTTGATGAAGAACTAGAAAAATTGCATATAGATGCTCTGTATTACCTTCCCAATATAAAGAGTAAATAAGGATTCCATCGATGGAAATCACCGTGAACAAATCCAATTACTCAAGAAACATAGCGATCATCAATCCCATGAACACAATTGGGTCATTCATCACTCTAAAAGACATTACAAATAACTCATAATTCCCATGACAAAAAATGAAATCATTATTTGGGATATATTTATCCTTCACATTCATATAATGATATCCAAACACCAATTCGATCTTCAAGAACCAGAATTTACCCCTTAAGTTGATAGAACAAATCATCAATCTATGGAAGATGATATAAATTCATCACATGTACATTATTTAAGCAATGATAATCGATACACATCCTAAAACTCTCGTCAGCCATCTTCACGACCAAAACCAGTGTACCCTAGGGTGACACACTCAGTAAAACAAAAATGCACTTTTACAGACTATCGAGTTGTATATGAAGCTCCCATAACATAAAAGGGGACATCCTATATGAATACATAGAGATAAGAAATCCCCTTTGTATCTTGATCCCCAACTCGATATCTCATTGAGGGGGTAATGCTACAACTTCCTCTAGAAAGTCATCGGGATACTCTTCTATAACCCTAGGAAACACCAACTACTGAACCTATGATGAAATTAGCATCATCTCAATCATCAAGGACAACAAGGATGGATCATGCCTCTGACCCATCGGAGGGTCTCTATATCCAATAAGCATTGTTGTCACACCATCAACATCGAAGAACACCACCTACCTTCTGATGAAATATGTAATAGCCTTCCACAAATAAAACTAATCCATGCGGAAGATCACATCACATGGTTTTATATGTAATGAAATTAAATCTACCAATGAAAAGAGCTTCCCCAATACTTTTTCACAATCTCTACATACTTCAAACATGTCATCTCGACCTCTAACTGGTGTAGTCAACATCATGGGAAATGGAAGCCTCTCTAACTCAAGTCCCAATGCATGGACAAGGGTAGATTATATTAAGAAGTGTGTCTCTCCCTATTTAAAAATGGAATACACCCACGAAGAATAATACAAAAGGGTACCTCGAATGATGTCTAGCTCACCTGGCACTAGAATGCTAAAGAATGGAGCTGACCACGACCTGATCCATGACCTCTCTAGCACTGATGAAGACCACCAACATTGCCATGCTATGATCTATAAGGATGGGGGAATCATGGGTTATCCGATAAATGCCCAATCATCTCACTTCTTATACAAACCTGGTGCATCCATATTTTGTTTCCTCGTCTTGAACTTCCCCAATGGAGGAACCTGAAGCAGAACACCTGTTGCACACATACTGGTCTAAAAGGTCGGTAACTCTCGTTGCTGATGACCTTTTCCTTAAAACTAAAAACAAGCACTTAATGCCTTGGCATATGCTTGAGATCCTCCTCCCCTAGAGAAACAATATGATAAGTGATGGGACCTCCCCTTGGATAAACAGAAACACTACTACCCCGAAATCATGGATCCATGGCTCAATGATCCGCTTTTAGAGGAATCATGATGACTCCCCTCTCATGATGACCCGGTTCTAGATAACGTCCTCTAGAGGACCACTTCTATCGCCAACACCACAATATATTTACTTAGTATAAATGGGGTGACCTGGCATTGGATATCAGGACTCAAAGCCTTCTCTAAATGCCTAACTATAGCCTCCTCATAAGGCAACAGGTCTGATGAATATTGTAAAAAGTTCTTGAAATGGATTCCAAAATCTCACACCCTAGGGATCCCCTATCAGTGAGTAAGTATCTCTTGGATAATGGACATATTCGTGGTCGAAAAAAGAAACAAAACTCTGAAAATGTCTCAAAACCCCTCCCCCGAGATCTCCGACTCTTCACGATCCATAAAGGAAAATACCACCACCACCTCACTGCCCCATGCAGAGTCTTCATAACCAAAGAGACCAAGTGATCCTTCCAAGCATGTATCTAACTGAAGGATATCTCAACCTCCTCCAATTATGCTTTTGTTATTGCATATAAAATGGATCCCCCAAACTTCTATAGACTATGTCTTTGTAACTCTCATAGTTTCCTCCTCCATGTGTCATCATTATAAGCCTATACCCTAAGGCGATTCTGCTGGCACAGCCTACTAGGCATCCTCTGCACAAACCTGGTGAGGATGTTGACCTAGATCTATATCATAAAAATAAAAAACAGTTAGAGCTCTTAAACCTATAAAATTAAAGACTAACCATTAATTAAATAATTGTATTTTATTCATTTTAGGTTAACATATCTCAATGTATACCCATTCATACACATGTAGAAAGAATAATGATGCATGATCTTTTACTAGGTCTTTGCTATGTAACAAGCATCACCCTATTTAGTAGTCACTATAAACTTAAAGGACCGTGCATCAGGTTACTGGGGGCCCAAAACAACAATGTCTCAACAAGTCAACAGTGTTTACATAACTTTATAAAATTACCTGACATTATTTCCCCAGCAACCAATGAAACCTCACCTGTACCTAACACCAAACACTATCTTATCCCTCAACGTGATCTCTGATACAACATTATCATTTAACCATCCCCACAAGGTGTACCAGTCAAGGGCCACCAATATATGATGGGAGAGAGTGACTCCCTGAGTCCCACCTCTAGTAGGTCTGAAGTTGTCATCTATCACTGAGGGTACAATAACAACACAAATGGGAGGAATTACCGTCTAAGAGAACACTTCTGAAAGATAGAGACAATAAATACACCAACCAAATCCAACTCACACTACAATATAAAAAAAACCCATGTACACAAATGTAATTTCATGAAAAACTAGTACAAAAGGAAGGGAAAACTGCAAGTACCAAGGGAATGTAAACAATAGCAGCGACCACGATGCCCAAACAACTCCTGTAACCCCAATCTTGTAGTAACCATATTGATATCCAAACTTCTCCAAGGGACCTAAAATATGTTTATATATTAACATTGGGTGAGTATAATAGTATAGTAAGTATGATCATCTCGGAATCCACTCATGTAGAAGTAATGGATGTATGCTAAATCAGAGTGAACAACATGTAAAAATAACTCATCACTATAATAGGTATATTATGTTCGTACCATTACAATGGATACTATCACAATGTATCGCATACAATAATACATAATATAATAAGGAATATCAATGAAATTATGGTACCACATCCCCACTGTTTTTCTGATATTCCACAACGTCGCACGTCTTAAGCATCTCTCTCTGAAAGGCTTCCCAACAGACACCTGGGAAAGTACCATAATATGAACCTCAGGTAAGCAAACCACTATGTCCATGTAACCAATGTCACCTGGTAGCTTTCAGGAGCCACCATAGCTCTCATAATGTGTATCATATTTATATTATTAAACCACAAGCCATTACCGCGCAAACACCAAGTAAGGATGCTGAAGTCGTCATAACCTATACATGTTACACCTATAATTGTCCACAGGAGACTATATCCATAATATATGTGTGTGAACAAACAAAATCCATTACATTCCTCTACACACATATTTGGAGAAATAACCATAGTGCCTAGCAACACAAGTAACTACCATGAGATGAGAGAGGGGCCAACGGGGGTAATCAGCCATCCATACTCCCAGCTGAATGTTGGGAAAAACACCCCCCAAGGCTCAGAATCCACAGGGTGTCAGTTTATCTAACTAAAGGGGGTATCATATATAAACAAAAAAATTATGAATATACCATAGTATACAATCACACTATGGGCATAACCTAGTAATTGTCTCAATTACAACCAACAACTCTTAGACTCATGACTTCTACTTCTATGACTAGGTATCCTATAATCAAACAACCATTTAAAGAGATGCATTTGATTACATTATACCTTTTATCAGTTTCAATTTAAATTAATTAATTCTTTAAATGTTAATTACCAATTTTTAATTCCACACTACATTTCATTAGAATTATAACAAAGATCCATAGTTCCTTCAAATTATTACCTCATTATCACATTACACCATGTTCCAACACCATGGGTTAACATCATTTGTTTACAACATTATTAATTTCCCATATTCCCATGCATTCTAGAAAAAACATTATATGCTACCAAAAACAAGGGGATCAAGTTGGTGGGTTGTTGAACTACCCGTCAAGTATTTTTCACCTATATCAAGAGAGAATACCCATACATCCTCATGATTCTAAACTGAAAAAACACTTGGTATCCCATGCATGTCTTCGCATCTTTTTGGAAGGTGGGTATCAATACTAGTTGCCCTGAAAAGGGGGAATATTAAAGTATAAAAACCTCTAATAAGATTAATCAAGTATAAAATATTCATATATAACCTATTTCATCATCAATGGCTTCCTCCCCAACACCTATATGCACAAACTAATTCATCTCTCCACGATTGGAATCAACTACAACCCCAACCAATGGGCATCCCTACCCCCACATTTCACAACAACCATCCAAGCTCACATATCAACAAACGAATCATTAAACAAACATTATATCATCTTGGATCTTGGTCCATAAACAATTAAACCTTCCTAAAAATATAATGAGAACTCATGGATCCAAAACACAAGGCACTCAATCATACAAGTAATATGGTAACTTAGAACCCTACCGGGCATTATCATTTTATCAAATAGTTTGTTCTTTAATCCATCAAAAATTAATTGATTTATTAATTGTAGATTTAAACTATAAGAAAACCATATAGTATTCTATCACAAACTAGAAAAATTATTATTTGGAATTCCTTTAATTCAATATCAATAAGCATCAATATACCTCTGGCTCATCTATTAATTCAATTTAACATTCTTACTACTACAAAAACTAGATTCATATACACGCATATTTATCGTCTAAAAATAATTTGAATTAATCAAATTTTATGTTATTTACCAATTTATGTCATGAACAAAATGATAAACTACTTCATCATTTAAATCACACTATCTAAAAAACAACATGCAATATCATGTGACTGATACCAATTTATTTATCTTGTTCAAATATTTATTATTACAATTCCCTTGGGATTTGGTGAGATAAAACATGATAACTCTATAGTTTCATGTAAAAGAATAGAGAGAAAATGAATCCCCTAAAAAAGTATTTTAGATGCACTTTTCATGAAATAACTCTAACAAAACAGATCATGATCACCTCTCCTGGAGGACTGCATTCAACTGAGGATGCAGAGACACCACCACACGACCTAACACATAAGAAATCTCACTTGGAAATATGGGGATAGCATTCCATAATAGGTAAATGTGAAACAAAAGGAGTGTAATCCTAATTAATGACTGTAGATCATACATTATATTGAAGATTGATCAACACTGCTTGGTTTCACAAAAACCGGGGGTGCACATGCAGTAGGAAGAAGCTCTAGGGAAGTCACGATCCAAGTATACAAAACTATGCATGACTCATGCTGGATGGAAGGAAAGGTTCGATCATATCGCATTGTAGAAAATGGAAGAAGAACATGGTAGGAAGATATATCATACCTTTAAGAAGATTTAACGGAGCAATGATTTAAGAAACCCGATATTTTCCTTAATATAATATGGCAATAAACCATGTGATTTATCCAAATAAATGTATTTCGAGTCCATGTAAAATTTTTATAGGAGTTTTGATCATTGAATAAACTTTAAATCCATTAAAAAAACTTTGATTATTTTTTTCATCAATGAAATCATTAAACAGGAAAAACTGAGAAATATGGAAAAATTGGAAATTTAATAAAGTAAATGAAACAGTTATGAAATAACTATAGACATCACTATTATGGAAATATTGTAGACTCTCCAATCTTGAAACAGTTTAGACTCACCAATATGGAAACACTGTAGAGACACCATTCTAGAAACACTACAGACCTACCATTAGTTCTCTCACTACTCTATAAACACTATAGACCTACCATTCTTGAAATGTTGTAGACCTACAATTCTGGAAACACTATAGACTCACTATTCTAGAAACTCTATAGACCAACTGTTAGATGTCTCTCCATTCATAAAAAACTGTATACCTACTATTTTGGAAATTCAATAGACCTATCTTTCAAGAGACATTATAGGCTCACTGTTCAGGAATCGCTATAGACTTACAATTTTAGAAACACTATTCACACAATAGGAAATTTGGAAAAGTGCTGGTGATGAGCCACCTTGACCTCAAAAAACACCTCAAATAGTATATTTTAGAAATAGAAAGGACCAAATTGTTTTGGGACATGATAGTAGCTTTTATATCATAATACAGGTTAACAGATTCTGGCTTTGTATAAGTCACTGATACTGGTCCTATCGATAGTTGGGTCACCTATCCCTAACTTACCGATGCATAAGTTACTGACAACAATCTAAGATGCCAAAGGTATGAGCTACTGATACAAGATTCACTGATAGATGTACTACCAGTAGGTGACCTACCGATGTTTGACCTACCAATGTATGACCTACCTCTAAAGAGCCTGATCAGCACTCAGAAGTTTTCTATGTATAAGCTACCAATCATAAGTTACTGACCCATCAACTATCGATATCTTGACTGGCTGATCCTAAGTAGTATATACAAGTTTTATCTATAGATAGAATTATATACCAAAATATTCGCTCATATACGTCATGAGATACCAACAGTTTCAGATACTGACACACCAAGACAACGATTATCTATCACTAAAATTCAAACTTATTAATAATGTTTATATCTGTGTAATTTAATTTTATTGATTTTATTAATGATTTTTTTTCTGATTACATTAATTAAATTGTTAGAGAAGAATATGAGGTATGAGGTACCATCACATGATTGAGAACATAATCATTTTTTGAAAACATTGCTAAAGTGCATACCTGATCAATAAGCTCAACATACATATATATGAGAAGTGAAGGAGAGAGTTGGTACACCTTAGTGAAAAACACAAGTTATTCATACTTTTCATTCATGAATTCATTACTAGGACCCATAATTCTATGAACATTTACAGCAAAAACATTGATGAGATGAACAGTTGGAGGAAGCATCTTCCTTCCTAGACATAGAAGGAAAATGAATAAACAACACATTATTTTGCTTTTACTTTCTTGAGGATGACTCCAACATCACATATACCTTATTTAAGGATCATAAAAGATGAATAAAACACCATATATATCATTCAAATAACTATTCTCATTATATTTCTCTACATTTTTATATTATTTACATTTCAATTAGTGTGTGTGTGTGTGTGTTTGTTTTTTTATAAACACACACTAACACCTATGCTAAACGTGATGATACATAGATATCATCACAAACCTATCTTTTTCACCTTATAATCCCAAAGATAAAAGTGGAAGAGGTTCCTTTGTGAACTATCTATTTTTTGTATTCCCATGAATATTCTGTAAGAGGCCTATTGACCTGGAAAGTTTGAATGTTGTTGTGTACCATGATCAAGGTTGTGGATTTATTTTATTTATATAAATTGCTTGATTGAAGTTGATCACTAAGTGGAGAGGAATATGTCTCTACATGAGACTGAAACTCTTTTTTTAATCCACTATGACATTTCATTTTTTGTTTTTTATCTATTTTTGTTTAATCAAATCATAAAACTTCACTTCACTCCATTAGTTAATCCTAGATAGTGTTTGTTTTTGAATTTGATTTAGTATGTTTTTTTCAAATGTTAAAATATTTATTCTTATTTTATAAACTAAAAACTAATCCATATTTCATAAATCTTTCAAAAAATAAAATCTAATATAAATCTACTACTTTGGTGAACCGACCTGTATTTTATTATAAATTGGGGTATTTTTTATTATCATTTTGGTAGAAATTTTCATAGGAACTCAATTCAACCCCCACCCTATTTAGTGTCCTACTCCTACCAAAATAACATAGTATCTTATATGGTGAACCTAGGGGAGAAGTGTTCCCTATTCAGATTCATCTTATAGTAGATACCGATGTTATGGAGAAGGAGGAATAAGATAGATGATTTTTGAAGGACAATGAAGACTCGCTTGTTCCATAGGCAGAGGAAGTTTATTTAACAGGTGAGAATGGTTCATTTGATGATGTTTTACCTATATAAATGATATCAATATATTTTATTATAACATCTAGAATATTTTCCTAATATAGTTGATCTGATCTAATATTTGTTCTAATTTTCTATTTTTTATCATTTATTACTAAGAATTATCAAATTGAAGGTATTGTTTAAGTTTTTTTCACATCCTTCCGCTCACACAAGGGGAAATGATTGGGTGGAAAATTATCACATATCTACATCTTAGAGGAATTGGAGGAAAATTCTCATGATGATTCATAGATAATGATGAAAATAATAACTAACATTCTGATATGTCATAATGAACACCATCTAATTCACTAGACACCACCACATCCGAGAGCATAACGGTCTCAATATAGGAATGTCATTTTCACTCTATAATGTGGGGTAAGACCTAATGAGAGATACATATGAAAATCACTAAAATCAATAATTTTATATTCTTTCTATGACTTGAAATAATTTTATATTTCATTGAATATTATATTTTAATGATAATATTAAAATTATATTACAAATATTATTCAAATTATGAGATTTCATATATATATGTTAATTAAATTTACGTCCATTAAAATTTATAATTGTAATTAATTGGACAAAATTTTTATTAATATACATACATTAACACTGTGAATTTTTAATGATAACCATTTAAATATAATTAAGATTAATAATAAATTTAAATAATTTTTTTATATTTAATATAATTTATTACATTTTTATTTGTTAAAAATTGTTAGATTTTTTAATTTATTTAGATTTTATAGTTTAGTAAATTCATTGAAGAAGTTAATTCATTTGAACGAGCATTGTGAATGGAGGATAAATCACAATTCAAGTTAATAAATAAAAATATATTAAACCTTACCCCATTTGTATATTTTTTTAATGCACAATAAAAAACAATTTTTCTATATCTAACCGTTACATCATAAATTATTTATGATTTAATAATAATATACATCGATCAAATATAATTTGCTGTATAATGAAAATATTTGAAAAATAATACTGATGTCATGTATGAAAAATTTTCATATTCATTTATATGCATATTGAAAATAAGATGTATCTCATGTATTAGTTGTGATAATTTTCATGCAATATAACACAAATTTAAAACCATGAAATTCATCGCATGTATTATATAAAATAATTTTTATATATTATGATATATTTTTTATAATGTTTAAATTATAACTTTTATAAAATGAGTAAATTCTTTCATAAAAATATCATATTGTGGGAAATGAAAAATTTTCTTATATACTTGATGAGATAAGAATAATTTATGATTACACATATTTGATAACATTAAATAATTACATGTATGATATGTGATAAATTTCATGTACCATTTTTGTGGTCAAAATAAAATTAATCTCATGTATGAGACTATAAAAATTTCAGATCTAAGTATTTTGAATTTTTTTATGGTTTTGATGATGGTGTCCTTGAATAGTGGTTATAAAGAGGCATTCAACCATAATTACAATGAAACATGTTCATGTCTCACTATTACCATTATTATTAAAATGGTGTTCATATATTAATTATGAAAAAATGTAAAAAGTTTTTTTTGAACCTAATATGTTTACACTTTATAGATTACCATATCCAATGAACTATAATCACATATTTTTTATATAGTGTATAATTATGTAACTTATTTAATATTATACTATTTTACATTCATAATTAATAATTACAGAATATTTATTATGGATACATATTTATTAAATATACATTACTGAATAATAAATACTATTTTTTAATATTACATCTTAATTAATAGATATAATTTATTTATTTATATGAATTATTATTATATTTTTTAATAAATAAAATTCATAAACCTATGTCCTTGGATATAATAACTGTGGAAAATTGTGATGTATAAAAGGTTTTAAAAAATACAACAAAAATATATCAACAGACCTGTCTGGGTCCCATATATTTTTATAGTTCGAGGAAACTGTGGAAATAACTTTAAATTCCAATAATTTCTAAAATTATCCCCAAACAATAATTATGAAAATCTCATTTTCCATTATTGTTTCATTCATAATAACATATACATTAAAAAACTAAATATATTTCATGTATGTGGTAAGAGGAATTTCATATATTCTATCTTGTCACATAAAAATGGAATTTATCAATATATGAAATGAAATAATGTTCACATCAATTTTTTAAATTTTATTTTATAATATATGAAATTAGATAAATTTAATGAGAAATGATACATATTATGAATAAAATAATATATCTCAGAAGTGAAATGTGAAAAATTTTACCTGAAATGATATATCTGTCTCATGTAAAAGATGATATAAACTATATATAAAATGTTACTCATTTAAAATAATTAGGTATATTTATATACATGATGATATAATTATCATTCAAAAAATCATATTGTTTAAAAGTTTATATCACATATGGGAGGAGATAATTTTAAATACAATGTATTTTAAAAAAATGAAATTTATTTCATTCAAAATATAAAACTACTTTCCAAAAAAATAATATTATTATTTTAATTGAAAATTTATCTTGTGTATTAGATGAAAATTTTAGAGACCCAGCCCTAGATATTTTAGAGTCGTTTTCTACTACTAAATACAATGGAATGATTAGAAGGAATCAATCCTCAAATGACCAATCAGTTTAGCATTCATGGTGAACCAGATATATAAATGATTAATATATAAATAAATACACTAATTACTACATAATTATTTTCTTTCTAAATAAGTAACTTCAAGGATTTATCTAATCTATCAAATAAATCACTGCATATCATTCATAGTAATCTTCATGGATTCTTGGGGAAATAATCATAAAATGGGTTAGCTCAAATGCTCAGTACGGGAAAAATACAGTTGAAGAAATAATGACTCAATGAAAATAGTTAGTATGGAATTTAAAATAACTAGAAATGCATCCCATTAAAATAACTCAATAAAGAACTATCCATATGGAATGTTATAGAACTGAAACACATGCCATTTATTCTATTAACTGAAAATGAAATATATGTTTTGATATTTCAACACATTATCTCATGGATAAATAATAATTGATTCCTGAAAATTAAACGCATCCACTGATATGTAGACGAAAAATATGATGGATAAATTATAAAAATATAAAAATAAAGGAAATTCTTTATTACTGGACATTGTGTTTCCTAGGTACATGGTACCTTTACCAACAACAAAAATTTCACACTATGGTTTACAAAATGTAGGGTAAAACCCATCAAAGGCATCGAGCCAAATGACTCATCCCATAAGATTACTGATTCATCGAGGGGCAATTTATAACCAGGCCCCACCCAGGTCATACTAGTCTGAAACATTCCTCATATACCAAATAATTTATTTGACAGTGTGACATATCAAATATCCATAAGGATTAAGAGGTACATATCTTTCAATGTTAACCCAAATAGTCAATTAACTCTCAATCTATACCTCATATGTAAAATTATATATGGTTTAGGAAATAACAATATCCATGACAAATGAAGTTCATAATTTTGCTGAAATTTGATGTTCAATGATCAGAAGTGATTGAATATATCAAGGGTATTAATAAATAAATTAACTAAGTGAATTTTAATACTACCCTTTTCCAAATAAATCATAAACCATCCAGAGAGAAACTAGGGATAGTATCAATACCAAAAATCCCATATGAAGAAAAAAAGAGGGTTATTGTTAGAGCTGAAATAAATTAATATATTATAAAAATATTCTTGAAGAAAATATACTTTTATTTTGAAAAACATTTGGATGTTATTTTTAATTAAATATAATCCTTTTGAAAAGTACGCATTAAAGAAATGAAGGTGGATGAATCTATAGATGTTTTATAAGGTAAAAACGAATATTCATTTGGTATGAAAAAACGTTATAAAATGCCTCATTACGAAAGTGAAAATAAGATTCCTTATAAAAATTGGTAAAAGAAAAAAGTTTAAATATGTCTTTACCAAATAATTTTAGAATCCTTTTTTAAAACCTTTTAATAAAACATGGTTTTTAGAATAAAACAGGTTTTCGACTAATGCCATATATAATGTCGGGATTTCTAAAAAACATTTTCATAAAAAATTGACTACCAATGAGTAAGAAAATTGTACTAATACTTTAAAATTGTCATGAATATCTAGATAACAATGAAATTTATATATTTAACAGTTGTAATATTATTTCGTCAAATGGAATTACCATTTGATGATCATTGAAGTTATTTTTGATGAAAATTATATTTATACATTCCAATGTGTCCCATACCACATTGAAATATTCCGAAACATAATCCTCATGAAGGAATAAAATTATATGAATGTTTATAATATCATTAGATTATATAGATTCGTTATATATCATATAAATTGTGGTATATATGATATTTTAATGAAACTAGGTGCATAAGAACAATTATGCTTCAATGGAATGTTAATTGAAACAAAAATCACATACCTTTTGTTTCCTTTCCGAGGAACCTCATTTAAATTCATGTATAATGAACATATGTTTATTTAATACTTTCATTGAAATGTTTTTAATGTTTTTAATTACATTTATTTCACTTATTATCATGTTTTTTACAACTACCCAAACAATGAAGTTTATATAGGGGGTTTTTAAATGAATTTTTTTTATGTGTCAAAACAACTATTTTTGGTCAACTATGGTCATAAGATTCAGTATATAACATCTATAGAATAATCAAAATAACATAATTATAAAATTTATACATCAATTATACTTTTAAAATCAATTACTAATTATGGTTATGAAAAATGAATGAATTTTATAGTCATGGAGACGGTATGTCTTACATACTCATGAGTAACATTCCAATTTTTAAATGATCATTGTGGAAAGAATATAAGTGAATAAAATATTTCCAGAATGATAATTATATAATAAATATAATATTATTTAATAATATTAACTTATATATTGCATTATGTGGTGTAAAATGAATCATATCATGTCGAAAGGGAGGTAGTACACACATCAACGAATAACATTATCACTTTTTACGTGTGTGAAAAGGTAAAAAAGAAATTGATATCTATATATATATAGAAATTAACTACGTCATGAATATAATATAGATATTTTTTATGTCTCATATGTTTAATTATATCCATTAATTTATATATTCCTCGTATTATGCGAATCAATCACTTCGCTTTGAGGGGTGGTAGTCCACACTTCCTCAAATGAGATTATCATATTTATACAATTAGGAAATCCTACATGTATGTTAAAAATAAAAAATAAATATGTTTAAATATTTATAAATAACATATATATCATATATAAATAGAGTTTCCATCATGATGGCAGCTATAAGTGGTGGCAATGGATATTTGAACAGTTATCATTTCGTGATGCTATAATTTTCCCTTCATATAAACAGTATATTCATTTCCCATTAGATGGAGGTGTGTGTAGGTGTAGATAGAAATAAAATCATAAAATAGTACTTGTATTTTTAGTATACTTGTTTTTTTACCAAAGAACCCAATAAATTTATTTTAGGGGATGGATAATGGAAAAGAATCTAGAGAGACTGAGAAAATGCATTATCTTTTAATCGGGTAACTTCTTTTAGTTTAAGTAAATGGTATCCATGGAAGGTATTTATCGAAAAGGAAGGATTCTAGGTCTGGGTTAAGGATTATTGGAGACTATATAGGCAGATCTCATCAAAACATAAGAGGATGGAGAGGTGTGAGGAATGGGTTGAGGGGTGACCTTTTATAGGGAATGAAAAAAATGCTCACATGATATTCATGAAAATAAGTTCGGAGTACACATGTTATTACCTATAAAAGTGATAAAACCCCCCAAAACACATTACTATATGTTTTATGGCCGAAATATGTATATAAAATGTGTTTTGTACTGGTTTATAGGTCATTGGGGCCCTTAAACTTAGGGTTTTAGTCCATTTAAAGCCTAGTTACACCTTGGTCACTCTAAATAATTTTAATCCCTTTCACTAATCAATTTTTTTTCAAAAATTAATTTGATATTATTAAACAGAAAATATTTTCTTGATTATTATTTTTATGTTTTATTTTCAAAATTCAAATCATCGAAGTGGAAAAATTAGGATTAATGTTAATCTCATAGAGAGGCATATTAACTGGATTTAGTATAAAAATGTACAAATGTTTGTTATGTTTTTATATTAAATATAAATAGGTAAATTGATTATAATGAACTATATCATTTTAATATATTAATAATTTATCAAGTGTGACTTTAAAATATATTTAAAATATAATTTATCATTAATAAATTTTTAAACGAAATGATAGTTTTTAATTAAAACACAATATTTTTCACCATTCATTATAAAATGATGTTTCTCAGAAAAATCCCAAAAATAAATAGTAAGATAAATTTTAAATTACTAATTTAAATATAAATCTTATTTTATATAATTTAATTGATAAAAGTTTCAAAATTAAAATTATAAGTATTATTTCCATTAAAAGGTGGTAAAAATGCTTAATAAAAATATATTGTTTTTGTGAAATATGTGTTTTGAGGTTTACTTATTCTTACCAAATATAATGGATGAATATAAATCATATTTTATTTAATATATAAAATATATATTACATTAAAATAATTAAATAATTGTAATTACTTTTTTTTATTTTGGTAAAATATCTTGGTGATCTTAATAAATAGTTTTCTATAAAAATATCCATTTAATATTCAATTGGTTCATATATTCATTTATAATTTATTTAAAAAAAAATTAGTTGTCTAAACTATATATTTTCAAAATTTATTAATAGTATTCATAATGGATAATTTATATCTTATTATATTAAATAATATTGTATGAATTACAGATTGTTTCACTGTAAGACTCAATATTTCATATAGAGGAAGCCATCAAAGAATGTCACATTTGTGGGTAACATAAGATATAGGGGAAAGTACTTGTTTCATATGATGTATTCTAACTAATTGTCGCATTCATTTAAATCTAAATCGGGGTTTCATGCCATGAAATATATAGAATATTTTTTAAATAGTAAATATATTATAAAGAATATAGATATTATATTACCTTACATGTGGGATGTCGTGTGTCATACATGATATTGAATATAAGGTACTTAATTTAGTTTTTTGGGGAATCAAATTCTACCCACCTTATTTAAATTTCACCCTCACTATTTAAACATAGTCATGGTAATAGATTGTTTGATATTTCCAACATTGAAATCTCGCATTGTGAGAATATTTCATGAAACATCCTCTAGAAAAGAGAGTATTTAATGGACAAAGGTCACGTGGAATACCATGTCACAAGGTATCTATGTAGGATAATATAAGTGGCATGTCAACATATATACTTGGAGGAAACACATAAATATTTTTACGTAGTGAATGATGTCCTAAATTAAATACAAGAGAATGATAAAATGAATGTTCAGGGCCTCAAAGCCATAAATATTTGATTATTTAGAAATAAATTGGTTCAACAGAAATTTAGGTATTAGAAAAAAAAATTATTTTGATTTCTTTTTTACATATGATTGTTAATATATTTACTGACCATGAATATAACAAAATACTCTTACTTGGTAGGTTTCAATTTCATTTGAACAGTCTTAAAATTTAGTTGTGCTTTGATCAAATTCAAATTCATTACCTTACTACCAAGTATTAATTACCAATAATGAATTTATTAATACTTGAATCACTAAATGAAAAATTTAATGGATTGTAAGGCCTTTAAAAGAGTGAAAAGTCTTACTATTTTTCATTAGATATCTCCCAAAATAAATATGGTTAATAGATAAATTAATAATCATCAAAAGTGTTACTAATCGTTCATTATTAACATTTATTAGTTAAAATTTTTAACTAATTAAAATGAAAATTAACAAGTGTTTTTCATAAGTAATTGGTTGGTGTGAAACACTTATCGTTCTTCAGTCATGGATCAAAGACATTCGGCCTTGCCTGAATTGATTGGTTCTCACCTAGCTTACAGTTATCCCTTTTTTAAAACCATTTTAATATAACATAAAAATATAAATATGGTGGATATACTTGAAGTTATGTTAATATTTAAATATAATTTTAACTATTTTTTTCAATACAATCTCAATACATAAAAGCCCCATGCATTTTATTTCCATATAGGTCCTTCTTTGGTCTAGGATTTATTCATAATATCATTAGTTGGATTTATAAATCATGAAGACATATATAAAATCTAAAACTCCTTAGGATTAACCTAGGTTAAATATTATGTATCTAAATACATTATAATGGTTTGTAATGAAAAGATTATTATCCTATGAATATCCACTGGGAGTGTCAAACTACGTGCACATCATGGCCCATTTTCATATACCAGGTTTCCCCATGTTAAGCCTGAAACACATTGTTAGATTTTTTACTCTTAAGTACATCTATGCTAGAACCACGTCCACTTGTAGTATTCAAATACAGATGTATTTCTAGGAAGTCCTAAATATTCTATAATTTACTAAAAGTATAAGGTTTTCATCAATATTTCATCAAATTCTACATTACGGTTATGTTCTCTAATCATGTTTTTCCAAAATCTAGTTACCAATATTTCTATTAATCTTCCCATGATACCAAATGTAGAAACCCAACCCGAGATACCACATAGCCGGTGTATGCTTCAAAATACATCATAAGGATTACAATTAATCAATCCCCAAACTACCAATCAGTTTAGTAGTCTTGGTGAACCAGATACAACATTGATTATTGTATAAAGGGATACATTGATTACAACATAATTTTTTCTTCATTATAAATAATAAACTCTTAGGATAACATTAATTCATCAAGTAAATTAATACATTTATTTCACAGTAAGAATCTTGGATTCATAGGAAAAGAAAAATAAAAAGGGTGAGCTCAAATTATCATTAAGAGAAAAATAGAGCGAAAGTAAAAAATGAATCAATGAGAATAGTTAGTATCAAAAGGTAAATAATATGAAATACACACCATTCAAATAACTAGATAATGAAATATAAATATGGAATGTTAGAAAACTAAAACACATTCCATTTATTCTATTAACTTAAAATAAAATGTATCCATATGAAAGTTGACACATTATCTCATTAATGAATAATAACTGAATCCTGAAAATGAAACGTATCTGTAAATATTTCGATGAAAAATATCATGGAGGAATAGTAACATAATATAAATGAATGAAATTATTAATTATAGGAATCCATGTTTCCTAGGTACCGGGTACCATTACCGTCAAGTCCATTCACAATATGGATTACAAAATGTATGGTAAAAATACATATAAGGAGACTAGCCAAATGACTCATCCCATGAGACTATCGATGTATTCTGAGGCTATCTATAACTGGGATCCACTCGTGTCGTACAACTCCAAATCATTCAACATCTATCAAATAAATTATTAAATAATGTTTCTTATCAAATATCTGTTTGGATTAAGTGATACAGATTTATCAATATCAACCCATATAGTAAAATAATTATCAATGAAGACACTATATGTAAAACTATATATCATTTAGGAAATAGTAATATCTAGGATAAATGAAATGGATAATTTTGGGGAAATTAAAGGTTAAATTATCTTAAGAGATTGAATATTTTAAGGGGACTAATAAATAACACAATAATGTTAATGTGAATAATATCCTTGAAAAAATAAATCATAAACAATCCAGAGCACGATTAATGATGGAATCAATACAAAAAATCCTATATGAAGTAAAAATAGAGGGTTGTTTTCATTCACGAAATAAATGAATAGATTTAAAAATATTCATGAGGAAAATATCATTTTCTTTTGAAAAACCTTCTTAAAATATTTTACTTTAAAAATAATACTTTTTACAAGGATGCTTCAATGAAATGAAGGCAGATGAATCTATGCATGTTGATCGATGTAAAAAAATATTCCTTTTCCACGACAAAAGGGTAGAAAATTTCTTTATAGGAAGGTGAAAACAAGATTAATTTGAAACATTGGTAAAATACAAAAATGGTAAATATATCATTACAAATCCAAATTAGAAACATTTTTTAATCCTTTATGTAAAAAACTATTTTTAGAATAAAACAGGTTCTCTGACTAAATAGATTTATAATGTTGAGTTTTCTAAAAAAAAATTCTAGGACAGTTGAGTACAAAAGATATAAAAAATGGTGATAATAATTTTAAATGGTAATGAATAACCAAATAAGAATGAAGGGTATATATTTAACTATGTTTTTATAATTTCTTAGAATGGAAATACAATTTAAATATCATTAAAGGTATTATTGAGGAAAATGACCATTAAAAATCCCAAAAGGACCCATACCATGTTGAAATATTGTAAAAATAATCCTCACGAAGGAATAACATCAAGTGAATGTTTAAAAATTCATGAGAGTAACTAGATTAATGATATATCATTTAAATTTCAATACATACACCATGTAAAAGAAACTAAGTGCATAACAACAATTAACACTCAATAGAATGTAAATTGAAAAAAAAATATATTACCTTGTTTTTTCTTTTCTGATGAAATCCATTTAAATTCATTAATAATTAGATTATGTTAATTTAATTGTTTCTATAGAATATTTTTCATGTTTATATTTACTTTTATTTCACTTATTACTATGTTTTCTGTAACTACTCGAACAATTATGTTTGCATCAGGTTTTTTTTACCAAATTTAGTTTATGTGTCAAAATACCTATTTTTGGTCAAATATGGTTATTGGGTTCATTATATAACATCTCAAGAATGATATACATGAAACAAACTTCATATTTATATATCCATTATAATTTTAAAATTAATCATTAATCATGGTTATAAAAAATGAATCAATTTTACAATTATGGAGACGGTAGGTTGTACATATACATGAGTAACATTACCAATTTAATTGATCATTGTGGAAAGAATATAATAAACAAAAATACATCAAAAATGTTCATTATATAATAAATATAATATTATTTAGTCATATATACTGATATTTACAATTATGTTGTGTAAAACGAATCACATCTTGTCGAGGAGGCTATAGTCTACATGTCCTGGAATAATATTATCACTTTTTAAGTGTGTGAAGGGTAATAATGAAAATGATATATATGTGTGTGTGTGTGTGTGTGTGTGAACATCCAAAAATTTATGTATGTAATTAATATAATATATATTTTTTCAATGTTTCATATTTTTAATTATGTCCATTCCTTTATACATGTCATGTATTATGCGAATGAATCACTTCGCATTGAGGGGGAGGTAGTCCACACTTCCTCAAATGAGGTTATCATATAAACACAACTTGGAAAGTGTAAATATATTTTATAAATAAAATTGAAGAAGTTTAAAAAATTATAAACAATATATATACCATATATAAATAGAGTTTCTATCATAATGGTCCTCATAAGAGGTTGTAATGGATAATTGAACTGTCATCATTTTGTGAGACATGCTATCAAATATAAGGTTCTTACATTAGTTTTTTGGGGAATAAAAAATATTATTTACACTACTAAAAAATAATAAATATCTAGAATTCCCTTTTTACAATTCTTCTGAAAAGCGATAAGTAAATGATTTATCTAGTTCTTATTTATTTGTTATAAAGACAAAACATTCATTGTGTTATCCTTTTATGAAGAGTGTTGTTTTTTTTCACAATTCCGATTATTATAATGCCACAAAATGGTATTTGGATTGAAACCTATCCATGAACCCTTCTTTTTCCTATACTCTTCAGTATATTGTACTTCTTCGAATGATTTCACATATTCACATTTCCTTTTTTAATTATGGTTCTATGATAATATATGCACGCACACATAAAAAATACATACATGTATATATATATACTAATTTGTGAGTAAGTTATTGGATGTATAGATGAGGTGGGAGACATGAGTTATCATGAGTTTAATTTGGGATCATGTTCTTTATTTGGGCAATGAAAATTTTACCATGATTAGTTCCCATGTGGGGAAAAGTTATTTTGGTATTCTAGAGTTGTGATATGAGATTTAATGTTATGGTGAGATTTTTTGTGTTATATTTTAAAATATAGGTTGTGAGGTTTTGGTGTTTCTCAATATATAATGGATTGTTTTTTCTGTCTTGATTTTTGTTATTTAATAATTATGAATTGTGTTATAGTATGGAGACCTAGTCCAAATGATATCATCATTAATTTGTTGTGAAATTAGCATTTCATTTTTCCTTTTTGTCTAGTGGTATTTTTCTTGTCATGATTGGGTATATGGGACAAGGTCTTTGTTTGTATCTTTATTCCCATATATTCAATCATTATAGAATAATGGAACAAGTAACATAATAATATTCGATGTTTATTTTGAACTTAAATAGTTTTTACCCTCTAAATTTAAGGAGATGAAACCTTTATTTACACAGTGGGTCTAACCAAACACCATTTAAATGTGACCCTATTTATCACAAAGAAATATTTTGTTTCTTCATTTTTAAAAAAAATTATATATTCTTCTAGATTAATTTTTTTGCATCATATTTCTACAATCCGTAGGCATATTTTTTCATGGTTTCAATTATTTATTGTAATATCTTAGTGGATTTTAAAAAAATACTGTTAGTTATTAATTATATCATTCATAATTTTATTTTCTATATTTTTTTATCTCTTTTATTTTTTTTTCTTCTATTATTCCTTGATCTTTATTATTAATATGTTATAGTTGGGGATGTAGGTCTGATTGGGTTTTTCTGAGGTCTACCTGGTGGTTGTTGTGTCATGGGTTTTTGAGGATTTTTCTTAGGACACTTGGTCGTGTGATATTCTTTCTCATCACATTATATTTATGTGATCATTGAAGCTTCATCTAAGCTAGTGTTTTTAAAATCATTGTTCTTTTACGGTATGTTAAATATGAAATCCCCATACCTAGTTTTTCAATGACTTTGTGCTCAGAACTATATTAATAAATATATTGAAATATAATAAAAAAATTAAATTGGATAAGTGAATCACATGTGTTTCATATGTTTTACCATATTTTATTAGGTAATATAGGTTATATGGTTTTATAATTATGTTTTTATATTATTGTTATTGTTGTTAGTTTGATTAATAATGTACAAAATTCATAAATTAATTAAAAATAATAATAGTACTAATAAGTGGAAAATAAGAATAAATGTTTCATATTGCATGGGTAATAATATCTTAACGAGTAAGTAGGTAAATTTAAATTATTATGTTTGAATGTTTTTATGATTTTATTTGTGTTGGTTGTCGATATAATTACTGTTTATATTATTTTTTTTATTAGATTATTATTTATATGATTAGTGTTTTATGGTTGAGAATGTGGTGTTCTTATCTCTAGTAATGGTGGTGATTTGATGTGGATTAGGTGGAATATATTAGATGATGTTTTAGAAGAACTAGATATTTTTTGGGATATTGACATATGACTATGTGGTTGTTGATGTAGTGATATGTAGAAGTTGATTTGTGGTGTCATAGTTGTCCAGAAATATTTGAAGGTGATTAATAATAAAATAAATGAAGGATTAATTAATCTTTTTATGGGTTATGATGTGTTATTATTTTATGGTAATTAATAAATTATGTGGTGAATAATTAAAGAGTAGTGTATGAAGTTATAAATGATTTGAATATATTATTCTTGTGAAACTATTTAATGGCCAATATTTAATGTGAAAATTGAATAAAAATTCAATTAAAAATGAGGTGTAAATAATTAATATGTGGATAAATAACATAGTAGTGGATGGTAATTTAATACTACAGAATTTAATATGAGATTAGTTGTGGTAATTCATGTGGTTGCTGTGAGGTAATAATTCATTTGGTTATGTAGTTACAAGAGGTTATTGAAAAGATGAAGTGTGATGGAAATTTGTCTGTCTATTATTACATTATGATAATTAGTATAGACTTATGTAATTTATATGTTATTTTTTATGTATACATTTTAGTTATTTTTATTTCTCATGAATCAACACTCAATTGAAGTAATGTGTATGACACCGTATTAGAATTTGAGTAATTTTTTTAATCCACATACTGGGTTGAAGTGATACATATGCACAACTACATTTCATTTCACTATCTCTTCTATAAAAATGTAATAGGATATGATAGGATACGGTTATATTATTAAATTATGTGTTTATGATGTGGATTCATGGTGGTTACGTTCTTGGGTGGAGGGAACTAGTTTGATGTATTTTATGATTATGTTTTATATCTAGAGGTGTTATATATATAGGGTAGGGATGTTTCTATAATAAATGGTATACGGCTTCATATATGAGGTTTTAGTTGTACTTGTTTATTGTTGTTTGTTGTTATTTAGATATATAGGAAATGTAAGTTCACATAAATATGTTATTGAGGAATGAGTGAAACTAGTTCCATAGGTATATAAGGGTTGGGTAACATTCTATATTTTATCATGATAATATATTAATTTACATGTTTGTGGTTTTGGGTGAGTGTTCCATGGTTTATATGGGTGATAGATGAAATGATGTACGTAATGTGTTTTTTTAATTTTATTAAATGAGGAATTAGTATTCTTCATCATCATATTCTTGAGAGGTTCTAGAGATGATCCAACTGGGTAAATTTTCTTACTCACCCCTATAGTATTTATCTATTTTTATGATTTTTCATTGAATTGTTTTATCAGGTTGAATATTAAAATCATGCAACATGGAGTTTCTGATGTTGAAGATGGTACTGTAGGATTTGATTTGATTTTCATATTGTTTTAGCTTATCTATGAGAATGGATGTATTATGGAATTGTATTTATTTATTTACTATGGAGTTGATTGGTGGATTCTTTATCCATTATTTGGAATTTTGATTATTATTCCCCCACATATGTGTTTATTTACTCTTGGTACTAGTCTCTAACTCATAAATTATTGATGGTTGATATTGGGGGTCACATATATTGGTTTTAACACCCCCCAATGTTTTGAAAATAAATATTTAATGCAAGAAAAAATGAGTTTACTACAAATCAACACATTTTAAAATATAGTGGTTAAACACAAAGTTTCCACTAATATGTTTTGAAATTATAAAAATAGTCATCCAGAGTTGTGATCAGTAGGCATTAAGAGTCTGATAGAACAAAATTGATTTTTGGTGAATAGTAACACACCTTTATGAAAAGTAATATGACCCTTATGAATAGTAACTAATATTAGGATTTTTTTTATGGTTTTAAGATAATGAGATCTTGATTAATTTTTCAATGTAATATAAAATGAATTATAATTTTAAAAATGTTATTTTTCAAACAAACTATGCTTTTATTTAAAATATAATTAATCATATATAGAAAATTATTTTTAAAAAATGGAGTTCATTTTTGAATTCTACATGTCTAAAAATGGTTGGTGTGAATTTTTAGGATTTTTCAATAATTCGTGAATTTTTTATGAATATTGAAACACTATAAGATACAGTATATACAAATTTTCTATTAAATACACCATTTATGACATCATGTGTTATTTAAGGACACTTGGTTCAAACTAACATGCAATTATTACTTTTAGGGGTTTCATGAAACAAAATTATTTGTTGTCTTGAGGGAATTTTTAAAATACTGAATAAAATATTCAAAATTCACTCCGTTCCTCAACTAACCCCCCCCCCCTCACTCCCTCTTCTATTCACTCTTCTAAATCCTGATGATCTTCAAATTTATTTCCAAATACCCTTACCTAGTCACTCCCCACGTCCAATAAGCTCTTTTCCTTTCCAAAAGACCAAAACCCCTTCCCGTAAAGATATTCTCAAGGTGGTTGATTGAAGAGGAAAAATCACATTTCATTTCATTCATTTTCGTTTCAAGTTTCATTCTATTGTTATCCTCTCCTCTCCTCTATCCAAATGAACATGATAAAACTATTGTTATCTATATAATGGAATTATATATTTTAATTCAGAACCATCATCAAAATTATTACTCTCTCCCTTTTATTTGATAATCAAAATTATCGTCTGTGAGGGTCCAACATACAACATTCATGGACGATGAAGTCTCATTCTTCAGTTTATCCTTCATTAATGGCCATGAAACCATTTTATTATTGAAAAAACTATAATATAATTATTATAACCTATTTAATATTCATTAACCAGAATATTTATATAATATTAAATCATCTTTCAAAAGTAGTTCATAATAACCTTAATACCGCCAAATAATCGATGTGGTTGTCATTAATATTTCATCTAATGATTAATTCTCATTTTTAACAATCAAATCATATAAATGACCATTAAAAATTATTTATGTTCATAAATAATAAGTAATTTCAATTCTGTTGATTTACATACCTTCCACATGAACTCCATTACATAAAAAACTGAACTGATTATGAAAATCAAGAAAATGAACACTCCAGAACGATGAAATTCAATATTAAAACTAATCAACAAGGACATAATGAAAATAATAAAATCAAGAATAGTTAAAAAAATTCTAATAGGTTTTTTAATTAAATTATTAATAAATATAATTTTATATTCCTGGACTTTATGTTGGAGATTGGAGCACATTCAGACATAAGGTAAAGGGTTTTCTACCAAAAACCCAATATTTTCAATCGGGATCTTTTTATTGTCTAATTACCTAAATGAATTTTTTTTATAATTATGTACTAATAATAAATTCTTTTGTAGTGTTCTATATATGTTTACATACCAGAACCCTTCCTTATTTTATGGGGAGTTACACGTTTTAGACAGAACATTCAAAAGTTATTTCTGAAATACAAGCCCAATTCAAGGGAATTTATAAAATTCATACATTATTTCAAGGGAAAACTATGATATATTTTTAGAAACAATTATAATTATAAAATAATAAACTTTATAATGAAAATACTACCATACTATATTTCTGGTTTTATATAAACATGTTCCCAAAAGAACTGTTCTTTTTAATACAAAAAAGTTTTTATCTCAAGAATTACATACTGATTTTATAAGTGTATTTTTGTCTGTTTCAAAACTCCTATTGATTATTATGTATTTTATGGATTAATTATTTATTATGTCATATACCATGTTTAATGGGATTTTTAATCACAAGTTTGATTGTGGATGTTCTATCCTAAAACCTTTCTCCAAATTTACTCTGAATGTTTAGTGTTTCAGCATAATGTTCAGGGAATGTTATTAAAATTTCATATGGAATTTTAAATATGAATTTATATGTTGATTATGTTTATCCCATATCATATGAGAAATTCATTGGACATATTATGTGATGGGTGGGCCTGCTACAACCACTCGATTCAACGATAGGTCTCTTGAGACAAATATACGTGGACTTGGCAGAGGCCATTCCAATTTTGAGATATGTTTTTCTCCAAGGAATTAATAATTTATAAAAGTCTTGAACTAAGACATAATGGTTTGTTTTAGAAATTCCTTCATATACATTTCCCATTTTATGAATCTATTAACTGAATGTTCATTTGGTAATTCGACTTGTATAATTCCCATGATTATGTTTTATTATGGCATTATTAAGTCACCTCATATTCCTACCATAATGTGTTAAAGGTTATTATTTGTAAAGGAATGTTTTTTCAATTATTCATCATTCTGAATGTTTAGGTTTATGTTCTCTTCCTCTATATTTATTACTCTTATTGATAATTTTATCTCACCCATTTCCTATGTTTCATAATCATATGATATGAAGAAGTTAGTTATGAGTGACTTCAATGCATAATCTAGGATGAATGTATGTTTATATTGGAATAAATTATCATTGTATTTTCTTTAATGAGGTAATGCTGGACTTATATATGTATTTTATTCCAAATCTACTAAACTATTCATTCTTTTGGGAGATGACTTTCTTGTAATAATGTCGATGTAATGTAATTAGGCATCAGCTCTGGTCAACGGTAGTCAAATCATTACAGTTGGTATCAAATAATTTTAGTAGAAAATTTTAAAACATGATTTAGAAAACCTAGATTATGGGGAAAATCCCTAAGTTATTCTTTGAATATGAACATAAAAGATCATCATTTTATTTTTGTAAGGAATAGATTATGTGGATATTTCTGGAAAATACATCTATGTCTGGATAATACATTTGAACATGGTTCTGGAACTGATGTTCCTAGGAATGAAAAATTAGACAATGAGTTTTAGGCATCACACTGTGTATCCTAGTACTTGAAAATGGTTCGTACTGTTCAACTGGTATTACCCCCTTCGAGATATTATTAGGATAATTCAAATTTTTTTACAATCCATTATGAACAATTTAAATGTGAATTTTTCCTCAATGAAATCATGTATGTTATTAAGGGATTTTCCAAGCATAGGATTTCAAATTATTTTATGTATTTTTCAATTTTAATAATATACATTATGATTCCTAACCAAATATACTGTATTCCATTATCTAGAAATGTGTCTTAATAGAAGAAAGGGAAACCGCATGAACACACGTATCCCATTTGGGTATTTCCATTCGATGCAATATAAAGATATAGGATCTTGTGATGTGACAGGTGTAGAGTTGCTTATAACTATATTGGGAAAACATACTGAGGTTATAAACAATAACCTTACCCATATGGAGCATCTGGATCCACCACATGGAGGAGATTTTTTAGACCGCTTTATTCGACAACAGCCTCCATCAGTCAATGAGACTACAAACCCATTTTATTGTGTGTAGTTGATAAGTTCCCTAGTGAAGATATATATCTCTTTGTAATTTAATAAAACAGATAAGGTTTTCGTGGAAATTTATCGTCTATCAGAAGATGAAGAACAGTGGTTTTCATTAATCCAAAACAAAATGTAGGAGTATGAGATATAAGATATGGAATGGAGGGAATTTAAGAAAATTTTCATAGAGAAATATTTTCCTCGTGAACTACGAGGTCGTATGGAAAGTCTGTTTCTGAATATGAAGCAAAAGGAATATGAGAATGTTTTAAAGAATGAAGGTAACATCACAAGGTTCATAATTATTTATATGGAGTACATATGAAATCCCAGGAGATAAATTGATCAATTTTTTTGGCCAAAATCCATGGTTATAGAGACCTGAAGACTGACGTACATGGACATTACATTACATTTGCGGAATACGTAATACATAACAAAAACAGACACACAAGGACCGTAATAGTTTAGTGTGTTTGGAAACATGGAACGTAATCTTCTAATCGTGGTGAAAGATCTCCAACATCTCCTATAAAGATCTTCCAATTTTTTTTCCTTACCTAAAACCTTTCTTTTGATCCTGGGGGAAAATAAAACATAAAAAGGGTGAGTTCAAATGCTCAGTAAGGGTAATCATTGATAATATAAAACATACCATATACATTTGAACATAGAAACATGAACATAATGTTTAAACATCAAAATCTTGAGCAACGACATAAAACATTGAAGTACATAAGGCATAGATCATAATGGAACATAAACCATGATAAAATAGCATGGGAATAAAACATGTAATTTTGTCATCCATTAAGCACATGTAATGATTTCCATATTATCCAAGGCATTGCTTCCAAGACCATCTTAGTGGAAAAAATCCCATTCTAAATCGAGTTCACTCCTTGTTTCAGTCCTGTAACACTGAACCAGATTAACTTACCGTTCCATCCATGTCCATCTCATGAGATATAAAATCTTTACCTAATTCATTGGAGGGAGATATAGGTCCCACCCATCTCATAATGATAGCATTATTTATGTGTGCCACAAAATCAAAAATCATACATCATTGCATAACCCATGTAATAAAAATGGGAATCTTAAACATCATGCCATCTTAATATAATCCATATAAGATAAATGGACATCATAAAAAGAATTCCATAATAACATTGTCAAATCATTGTAAAAATAGGGATAGAAATGGCACCCTTTATTATCTTTGATGGAAAATAATTTTGATAAAACACTTGAACTCCATTCTTGAAGAAAATATCGTTTCTACTTAAAAAACACTTTTCATTTCTTAACATGTCATACAATTATAAAGTAAAATAAGTTTATTAAAAATAAACATGAAAACTTGTAAAGGAATCTTCTTGTAAATAATGTTTTAAAAATCCATTCATGCCGTATAAGTTAAAAAAACATTCTTCCCGTACTTTTGTCGGAAAAGTCAGAAAGTACCTCGTACGAAAAACGACAAAAGATTCCTTTCATATCATTTACTAAAAACTAACCGAAGGGTAAAATTGGATTTAAACAATTTTATGTGGATGGAAATAATATCACATATTGAGGAAACATGGATGTGGATGATAAAATACACCCCAGTAAATTCCAAAGTTTAAACAATCTCGAATAAAAATGAGAGTGTGATATTTCCCTTACCTTAGGTCCGATATGCTTCGTCCGTATCTAAAACTCATGTATAGTGATATAATAATTTCATTGACTTATTACATAATCATATTCATTTTTAGGATATCATATATGTTTCACTTATGACTTTATATTACCCGTTCTTTTGTAAATTCCATGTTAAAGCAGCGTTTTGGGTAAAATCATTTTACTTATCATATGTGTTTCGACTTATCGTTCTTGATATTATTTCTTATATCCTGATTAACATAATTCCAGAATGAAAATCAATATTTATATATAATATATATTCATCATATACATATATATTATATATCGATAAAAGTAATTAAATACACCGTTCCTGGAGACGGTAGGTCGTACGTACGCATGAACACTGTTTTCGTTTCCCTTTTGAATTTAATGAAATTAAGTAAATTACATACATATATATATATATATATAAATCCAGTATCATTATTATGTCATATATTTCATTATTATTCATTTTATATGCTTTATAATCATTCAGGAATGGTTAACATGGAGAGTGAATCTCATCGCGTCGTGGAGACAGTATTCTGTACATACGCACACGCGGTGATTTCGTTTTCCGTAGGATGGATAGATGGTGAAAAATAGATTTTTCATAAATATAATAACATATAAGTATATGAGTGATACTGATGTTACTACCTCATAATGAAACAACTAAAAAAGAATAAGTTGAAGAAAAAATAAAGATGAAAGAATCGGTAACAGACATTACCTCTTCATTGAAGCGCCTCTTTGAGACCTCCTCTTATGGTACTAAAAATAGGTCTTTGAAGAAGAACAGGACCTCTAGGATGTTTCTATGGAAGTGGATAAGAGAATTTTTCAGGTTTTGTACGATCATGAATGCTCAAAGTGGTGTCAGTAAGAGAGGGAGGAGGTGCCCTTTTATAAGGGAGGAGAGGGGCACCTTTGGAATAACTAAAAATATTATTTTATTTTAAAGTCAAATACAGCCTTTAATAGCTCCAAATGGATATATTTAGAAGATAAGGTGGAAATGGGTAGAAATCCTCTCATCCAATAGAATTTAAACAAATTTAGGTCATTATATTAACCTTATCATTTAGTTTTAACTCTTAGTTAATTAGATTGACATTTACAATGTCAATTTGTATTTATATATTATATAGTTAATAAACAAACCATATACATCCAAGCGACCCCCATATGGACCATTAATGATACACCTATCATGATATAAGTATCGTGGATGAACAATAGATTTTTAGGAATATAATAACAATTAATAATATAATATTTTAAAAAAAAACTATTTTATGTCAATTTTGACACTATTTGGTAATTGATTTTTGTGACACTCATAACAGAATTATTAGTTCTAATGTATTTAATTAAATCAATACTAAAATTTCATATTAACTTATAAAATTATTTTAATTCATAAAAAGTATAATATTACATTTATTTGGGTATTTATAACATCATTTATGTCAATATTTCATTAATAAGATAATTACTGCATCATCATTGTATCATAAATAAATTAAATTATTTTTTGTCTAAAAATTACAAATAAAATAAAATTATGTTTTAAATCTTTTTAGATTTCTAAATAATATTTATAGTCTAATTTATCTTATGTATAACCCTATATTAAAAATGATTCAGTTATTAAACAATGATTTTAACTATTTTAACACTTCTTTAAGTAAATTGATAATAAATGTCCTAATCTAATCCAAGTGGGACTAAATGGTCATATTTTATTCCTAAGGTTGTTTTTGTTAGAATTACACTAAACCAATAGAATTAGTAAATGTGTTAGGGTAATAATAATATCATTTTTACCCTTAATTACCCTATTTACTTTTAACCGTGGTAAAAAAAGAAAAAAGATAGTATTAACCAAAAATTATTTTCATCTCATTGATTCACATTTTAGTCCTTGATATTAACCGTGTCTCGTGGATTTTAGAAATTCCACTCACAGAAGTGGTAAAATTATGTTTTATGAAAGATTCATTTTTATTAACTTCCACTTAGTTGTTTCACTATTCATCAAAAAATTAATGTTTCCAGAAAAATACCAAAAATTAGGCCTAAGCTATATTTGATATTATGAATTAAAAAATGATATCTATTTTACCCAATTCAAATCATATCAGTTACATTAACTAATTTAAAAATTAATTCCCGTCGTCAAAACAAATAGCGTGTTTTTAAGAGATATTAATTATCAGAAGATTGACACTTGTTTATGTCTGGTTTAAATGTGAAATTACATCCAATGAACAACATTGTATTAAATTTTAAAAATACATTCTAAATATACTTTAAAACCACTCAAATTAATAATTTATCACTATTAATTATTTCGATTAAAAAAGTTTTTTTAATTAAAATATAGTAATTCTCACTATTCATCAGAATATGAATGTTATCCGAAGAGTACCAAAATTTCACCCTAAGCTAATTTCGATATTCTGAATCCAAATATGGAGTCCATTTTGAAAGATAAAATTTATAAAATTTCAAAAAGTGGTATTACTATTCATAACGGCTTGTTCATAATAATATTATAATAATATCTCATTTAGTGAAACTTGGTATTGCGTACTACACACATTATCGAGGAAGGTCGTGATTGCGTGTAATGAAAGGAAAGTCAAGGATACGTGTTGTGCAAGCTCCTTTTGGTGTAGAGTACAACACAATACATTAATTAAAAAGAATACTTTTCATAAAATCTCAGGGTGTTACATTCTACCCCAATTAAAATGAATTTCTCCCATGAAATTCGTCGGGGATATAAATGGTTTACTACTTGAAAATTTCTTTAATAGAAACCCACATCGTAAAAAGCAATACCAATACTTGGCATTAAAAACTAAATTCTGAAATGTAACGGTTACCCAAATTAACTCATCACTAGGTTTCCACATAGGAAAACATAGGTGAAAATATGGATATGGAAGAAAAATCTAACCATCATGTTCTGATGGACAGTGGTAGAGATCATGGATATTAAAAAGTCATCAATCACAATGCCATAAATTTGTGATGATCTAAGGTACCATCTGATTCATCAGATATAAGAGCACTAGGACAACATTTTTGGTTTTCAAGATCATTTCCCTAAAGTTGATGAATTTGGAATTAGAAGAAATACTTTCATGTTTTTGTACAGTCTCACCGTTGGTTGTTCTTTGGACAATATCCACTTCATCTCTTAAAGAAATGAAGTTGAATTTTTCATTAGTGATGTGTTAGCAGATCATGTGATAGAATGATGGGTCATTCCATCTGTCTCAAACAAAACGTTATAAAAGTTATCAAAAAATACATAAGTCCATCTATAGTGAGATTAATCATATATGGTTCCTAAAATGGATTTATACTTCATATATCATTCTTATTAATATAATAAAACTATTTTCTACTAAACAAGGACTTCATGTAGGCCAGGGGTAGGTGATAAAGGCCAGTAGCACTTCGGTTGTGGGTTTGATTCCCACAGCCTTGTCCAACGTGATGGGATATCTCCCATCCTGCAGGTTGTCCTTTTTCTAAAACTACATTACTATAAAATCCCATCAGTAATATCAAAAAAACTTCTATCCATAAACAATACTAACATATGTACAACATAATCCATTCCAATCTTTAGGCTTATCTAAAATACTTTGGTCCAAGCTCATAGTATAAATAAAACGATTACTTGAAATGTCATCATCCAAGCTTGTGAATACCATCATTTATCCCCCATATATCTTGTTGGTCACATTCCAATCATGTGAATACATTAATCATGTATTCTCTTGAATAAATGAATACCCATTAAACCTTAGTGAAAAAATGAAGGATACCAAAATTCAAAAATTCTATAATCTCAAACCATGATATAACCTTCTCTTTATATCAGTCATGAGCTCACGAATACTGTCAAACATTTCATTTTCTCCTTATCCCTTCATTATTCACATATCATCTTCTTTCCAAAAATAACTCAATCACCTTCCATGGTTATAGGTACCATAAACTTATTGAAAACCACAATAGACCAATACATAAATATTCCAACTTTCCACGATACTATATAAAACATTATTTTGGAATCCCATTACATGAACACTTAATCATTCCACCACATCATTGTCATATTCAACATTTCCAATAGTGATCGCATGTGACTTCCCTTTGTCCTTTTCCATAAGTGGTTTCTCATGTCGATCATCACTAACCCTTGGATTAGGGCATTTATTATCATAATGCCCCATTTCCTTGCACTTGAAGCATTGAAGTGTTGGTGGTGCGTTCTCTGCAGTCTTTTCATTATTGACTTCATTAGAAACCCTTTTTCTATTACATTGACACTCAGCTGCTCGATGACCTTCTTTTCCACACTTAAAACATTTTCTAGTCCCTTTAAGACAATCTCCACCATGCTTCTTTCCACACATTGAGCATAAGGAAACATTCATCTTCTTTTCACGATTATTCTGGGATTTCACGTTGAACTCCATCTTTCATTTCTTGTAAAAACCATGTGATGGATATGTGACACCAACTTCCATTTCTACCTTAATAGAACAACACACAATTTATTCATAGCTACTGATATATCTTATATCTAATGCCCATCGAAGATTTGGTTTTAAGCCACTGAATAATCGATCAACTTTACTTTCAGGTTGGAAGATAAAGCCAGATGCATACCTTGCAAGCCTTGTAAAATTCTCTTCGTATATACCAACAGATTCATCATCCTTTTTCATTAGTTCAAGAAACTCCTTCTCCATCTTTGTACGAATAATACGATGGAAGTACTTATTTAAAAATAATTTCTTGAACTCGTCCAATTCCATGGACTCAATTTCTTCTCTTGGCCTCGTATTCTTGATAAGATTCCACCATTGATCAGCTTCACCTTCCAAATGATATACTGCTAAGATGACTTTATCATGTTCAGAACATTGAAGAACTGAAAATATCTTTTCAGTGGTACTGATCCATTGTTCAGTAACAAGTGGATCAGAAGACCCACTGAAAGAAGGTGGACGTTGCCTCATGAATGACTCAATAGAATATTGTTCCCTTCTCTGCTCATTTGGATGTCCAGAATGATTCATATCCTGTGTAAGTATAGAAATAATATTTTTCACTCCATCTCCCATAACATTTGTTTGTTCAGGAGGACAATCATTGCATTTTCAATTGCATTGATCAACACGGTTCCTTCGGGTTCCAGCCATCGTCTAAAACCCAAAAAGAATATTGTCAGAGGAAAAAATCATTCTAGGGAAAACAACATAATAAAGGGGGGTACCTTAAATATCTAACATATTAGGATTAATTCTATGATCGTTAGCACAATTCCAGGATTATAACCTGTACTTATACTTAACCTTAGGGACATCCCTAGACATACTTTAGAAATATATCTAGGGATCTCACTAAAGTTCTCACATCATAGTTTCCAATTGTTGTCTAAACCTTTCCTCTGATATCAACTATAGAGACCCGAAGCCTGACGTACATAGACATTACATTAGTTTTTCGGAATACTTAATACATAACAAAAACAGACACACAAGGATAGTAATAGTTTAGTGTCTTTGGAAACTTGGAACATAATCTTCTAATCATTGTGAATGATCTTAAACATCTCCCAAAAAGATCTTCCAATTTTTGTTTCCTTACCTAAAACCTTTCTTTTGATCCTAGGGGTAAATATAACATAAAAAGGGTGATCTCAAATGCTCATTAAGGGTAAGCATGGATAAAATAAAACATACCATATACATTTGAACATAGAAACATGAACATAATGTTTAAACATCAAAATCTTGAGCAACGACATAAATCATGGAAGTACATAAGGCATAGATCATAATGGAACATAAACCATGATAAAATAGCATGGGAATAAAACATGTAATTGTCGCATCCATTAAACACATGTAATTATTTCCATAGTAGACAAGTCATTACTGTAAAGACCATCATAGTAGATAATGTCCCATTATAAATCGATTTCACTCCTCATTTCATTCCTGTAACATTGAACCGGATGAACTTACCGTTCCAGCCATGTCTATCTCATGAGATATAAAATCATTACCCAATTAATTGGAGGGAGATATAGATCCCACCCATCTCATAATGATACCATTCTTTTGTGTTCAACAAAATCAAAAATCATACATCATTGCATAACCCATGTAATAAAAATGGGAATCTTAAACATAATGACATCATAACATAATCCATATAAGATAAAAGGACATCATAAAAATAATTCAATCATAACATAATCAAATCAATGTAAAAATAGGGATAGAAACAAAAACCTTTATTATCATAGATGAAAAATAATTTTGATAAAACACTTGAACTCCATTTTTGAGGAAAATATCATTTCTACTTCAAAAACACTTTTCCTTTCATAAAAAGTCATACAATTATAAACAAAAATAAGTTGTTTAAAAATAGAATTGAAAAAATTTAAAGGAATATTCTTGTAAATAATGTTTTAAAAATCCATTCATGTCGTATAAGTTAAAAAAACATTCTTCCCGTACTTTTGTCGGAAAAGTGAAAAAGTACCTCGTACGAAAAATGACAAAAGTTTCCTTGTATATCTTTTACTAAAAACTCACCGAAGGGTAAAATTGGATTTAAAAAATTGTAGGTGGATGAAAATAGTATCACATATTGAGGAAACATGGATGTGGATGATAAAATACACCCCATTAAATTCCAAAGTATAAACAATCTCGGATAAAAATGAGATTGTGATATTTCCCTCACCTTATGTCTGATATGCTTCGTACGTATCTGAACCTCCTGTATAATGATTTAAATAATGTCATTGACTTATTACAGAATCATATTCATTGTTATGATATCATATATGTTTCACTTATGACTTTATATTACCCGTTCTTTTGAAAATTCCTTGTTAAAGCAGCGTTTTGGGAAAAGTCATTTTATTTATCGTATGTGTTTCGACTTATCGTTTTTGATATTATTACTTATATCCTGATTTACATAATTCCAGAATTTAAAACATGATTTATATATAATATATATTCATCATATACATATATATTATAGATCGATAAAAGGAATGAAATACACCATTCATGGAGACGGTTGGCCGTACGTACGCATGAACGATGTTTTCGTCTCCCTTTTGAATTGAATGAAATTAAGTAAATGACATACATTCATATATATATATATATAAATTAATAAATTATCATTATTATGTCATATGATTTATTATTATTCATTATATATACTTTATAATCATTAATGAATGGTTAACATGGAGAGTGAATCTCATCGCGTCGTGGAGATGGTATTCCGTACGTACGCACGCGCGGTGACTTCATTTTCTGTAGGATGGATAGATGGTGAAATATGGTTGTTTAATACATATAATAACATATCATTATATGAATGATACTGATGTTATTACCTCATAATGAAACGGCAAAAAAAGAAGAAGTGGAAGAAGAAATAAAGTTGAATGAATCGGTAAAAGACATTACCTCTTCATTGAAGCACCTCTTTGATACCTTCTCTTAGGGTACTAAAATTGTTATTTAGAGAATACCAGGACCTCTATGATGTTTCTAGGTAAGTGGAGAAGATAATTCTTCAGGGTTTGGCCGAGCTTGAAGGCTCAAAGTGGTGTGACGAAGAGAGGGAGGAGGTTCCCTTTTATAAGGGAGGAGAGGGTCACCTTTGGAATAACTAAAAATATTATTTTATTATAAAGTCAAATTCAGTTTTTAATAGCTCTAAATTGAAATATTTCAAAGCTAATGTGGGAATTGGTGTAAATAATCTCATCCGATAGAATTTAGACATGTTTAGGTCATTATATTAAACTTATCTTTTATTTTTAACTTTAATTTAATTAGATTGACATTTACAATGTCACTTTGTATTTTTATATTATATAGTTAATAAACTTACCATATACATACAAGAGACCCCCAAGTGGTCCATTAATGATACACCTATCATGATATAAGTTTCTTGGCTGAACCTTAGATTTTTAGGAATATAATAACAATTAATACTATAATATTTGTTTCAAAAACTATTTTATGTCAATTTTGACACTATTTGGTAATTGATTTTTGTGAAACTCATAATATAATTATTAGTTCGCAAAAATTCCATTAAATCATTACTAACATGTCATATTAAAATATAAAATTATTTTAATTCATAAAAAGTCTCAAATTAAATTTATTTTGGTATTTATAACATCAATTATGTCAATATTTCATTAATAAGATAATTACTGCATCATCATTGTATCATAAATAAATTAAATTTTTTTAAGTCTAAAAATTAAAAATAAAATAAAATTATTTTTGAAATATTTTTATATTTCTAATGAATATTTATAGTCTAATTTATCTTATTCATAACCCTATATTAAAAATGATTTAGTTATTAAACCTTGATTTTAACTATTTCAACCCTTCTTTAAGTAAATTGATAATAAATGTCATAATCTCATACAAGTAGGCCTAAATGGTCATATTTTATTCCTAAGGTTGTTTATGGTCGAATTACACTTATCCAATCGAATTATGACATGTGTTAATGTAATAATAATATCATTTTTACCCTTAATTACCCTATTTACTTTTAACCGTGGTAAAAAAAGTAAAAAGTTAATATTCACCAAAAATTATTTTCAACTCATTGAACCACATTTTAGTCCTTGTTATTAACCATGACTCTCGGATTTTCGAAATTCCACTCATAGAAGTGGTAAATTTAAGTTTTATGAACGATTCAGTTTTTTTACTACCACTTAGTGGTTTCACTATTAATCAAAAAATGAAAGTTTCCAGAAAAATACCAATAATTAGGCCTAATATATATTTGATATTATGAATTCAAAAATGATGACTATTTTACCAAATTCAAATCATATCAGTTACATTAACTAATTTAAAAATTAATTTTCGTCGTCAAAACAAATAGCGTGTTTTAAAGAGATAATAACTATCAAAAGATTGACACTTGTTTATGTATGGTTTAAATGGGAAATTACATCCAATGAACAAAATTGTATTAAATTGTAAAAATATATTCTAAATATTCTTTGAAACCACTCAAATTAATAATTTATCACTATTAATTATTTTGATTAAAAATTTGTTTTTAATTAAAATTTAGTAATTTTCACTATTCATCAGAATATGAAAGTTATCCAAATAGTACAAAAATTTAACCTAAGAAAATTTCGATATTCCGAATCCAAAAATAAAGTCCATTTTGAAAGATAAAATTGATAAAATTTCAAAAAGTGGGTATTACTATTCATAATGGCTAGTTCATAATAATATTATAATAATATCTCATTTAGTGAAACTCAGTATTGCCTACTACACACGCTATCGAGGAAGGTCGCAATTGCATGTAATGCCAGACAAGTCAGGGATGCGTGTTGTGAAAGCTCCTTTTGGTGTAGCGTACAACACAAGACATTAATTAAAAATAATACTTTTCATAAAATCTCAGGGTGTTACAATTCTTCTGTAAGGGACTTGCCTCCCAATTTTTTTCATTATATGAGGATATAGTATCATGGGATATCAAGGTAGAAAATGAATTATCTATGTCTTATGACTTTAAGGGAAATAAAGGGAATAATAGGGTTGTTGAAAACTATAGAAAAAGAAATAAGGATATGGGATATAAATAAGTGGTTAATGTGAAATTCTATAGTTGTCAGGAGAAGGGACACTATGCTACTGATTGTCCAAGGCATCAAGGAAACATGCCAAATAAATGGCGAAGGGAGAATAGACAATTTTATGCTATCAGAACCACTGATATTGAAGTTCTTAATGATGTGGTGGAAGTTACTTTAATCATTTCCTCAATATTTTCTAATGATTTATTTGATTCTGGATCATTTCATTCATTCGTATCTTTCGAGTTTTACAAGAAAATTAGATATTTCCAATTTGATTTAATATGGGAGTTGTTGGTAAAATCTCTTAAGGGGTGTACCATTACAACAAAGTGGTGTCAGGAAGTCCCCATTTTGGTATATAAATGTTCTTTATCTGCTGAATTTATTTTCATAACCATGGTGGAATTTGATATAATCCTTGGTATCGATTGGATTTGTAACCATGATGTGAAAATTTATTTCAATATGAAGCTGGTTAAATTTTTTTAGGATGATGTGGAATACCTTATCTTTAGGGTAGAAACATCACCCCCTGATTCTCATCTAGATCCACCCTCAATGGATCTTCTTAATTCAATTATTGGGTAGGAAGGGAATTCAAAAACTATGGGCGAGGAAGGGAATATTTGGATTGAGTACGTAAATATTGTGCAAGAATATATTGATGTGTTTCTAGAGGATTTACCGTGACATCCTTTAGAGTGGGAAATTGAGTTTTACATTAACATAATTCAGCATGTGATTCCTATATCAAATAATCCTTATTGAATTTGCATTGTAGAATTAGTGGAATAGAAGATACAACTTGATGAATTGAGTGATAAAGGATTTATTCTCCCTAGTGTTTCTCTATAGGGATCCCATATTCATTTCATTAATAAGAATTATGCAACTATTAGGATGTACATTGACTATAGGGAGATCAATGATAAATAACAAGAATCCCTTACCTTGCATTGATGATTTATTTTATCAACTTCATGGAGAACAATATTTTTCGAAGATTGATATTTTATTTGGATATCATCAGTTGATTGTGTGGAATGAAGACATTCCAAAAAACAACATTTCAAACCAGGTATGGGAATTAAAAGTTTACAGAATTTCATTATAGACTAAATAATACCCCCTCTATTTTCATGGATCTATTTAATAGAGTTTTTAAAGAATATCATGATGAATTTTTGGTTCAATTTGTTGATGATACCTTGGTATCCTCTAGAATCTATGAATGTCATTAAAATCACTTGCAAACTATTCTGAACACTATTAGAAGAGAATTATTTTTATGGGATGTTTAAAAAATGTGAATTTTGGATTCAATAAGTTTTCATTATAGGCCTCATTGTCTCTAAATAAGAAATATATGTTGATTGTTTGAAGATAATGGTTGTGCCATAATGTCCTTCTCCAATAAAAATAACTAAGGTACATAGTTTTATTGGTTAAGTAGGGTATTATCGGTGTTTTGTTCAAATATTCATGAGTTTAGACAACCTAGTGACCATGATTACACATAAAGGGGATATGTTCATATGGAAAACAGAATTTTAGGACTGTTTCGAAGAATTGAAGAGGGGATTAGTGAATTCTCTGATCCAAACCTTCCTTAAAAAAATTATGGGTTCGTGATCTATTTTGATGCATCAAATAATGGACATGGTTTTTTCCTTATAAATAATGATATAATTATTACCTATGAATCATGGGAGTTAAAAATTCACAAACAAAACTATCCAACACATGATCCTGAGTTAGAAGTGGGAATGATTTCTCTAATGATATGGAGACATAATCTTTATGGAAAAAATGTGAGATATATACGGATGACAATAGTCTGAAGTATATCTTTTCAGAGGAAGAACACAAAACGAGTCAAAATTTATCTCTCGAAGAACACATGGATATTTATTTTACAATACACTACCAAAAAGGAAAAATAAGGTTGCTGATGCATTGAGAAGGTTGGATCATGGGGTTCTCAAAAAAATGAAGATTGAAAAGGATTATTTGTACATGGATCTTGTGATTATGGATATGGGAATTATGAAAAAATGTGAAACATCACTACTTTTTCATTTGGTTTCCCAACCATCATTATTAAAAATGATTAAATGTTATCATCAAGATGATGAGAACCGGAAAAAGAAAATTAATGATGTGAATGAGGGAATGTTGGATGAAATCATATGTGAAGATGGAATTTTGAAATTTTGGAAAGGGATTTGTGTTCTATATATACCCAAGAAAAAATAGAGTTATTGGATGATTCCCACCATTTAAATTTCTCTATAAATATGTGTAGAAATAAGATGTATAGATATTTAATTGTACATTTCTAGTGGGATAAGATGATGTGTACAATTTTAGATTAGGTATCAATATGTTTTGTCTATCAACAAGTTATGTCCAAAAGGAAACATCCAAAAGGAGTCATGAAACCTCTACTAGTTCCAACATGGAAATGGGATGATGTCACTATGGATTGTTTCACTATATTTCCCAAAACACCAAGGATGAATGATGTGATATGGGTAATTATGGAATGACATACGAAATATGAAAATTTCCTCTCTATAAAAGAGGAATTCCCACTATAGATCCTAGAAAGACTCTATATCAATGAAGTTTTGAGAATTCATGGAGCACCTCCCTCAATTGTTTCTGATTGTGACCCACTATTTACGATAAAATTTAAGAAATGTCTTCATAAATATTTGGATACTGAACTTCTATTGAGTAGTTCATACCACCTACAAACTAACAGAATATCCAAGAGAATGACCACAAAATTAGAGGACATGATGAGATCATGTTCATGTGACTTTAAAGGTATTGTGATAAATTTTTACCTTTATTAGAGTTTTACTACAATAATAGTTTCTATTGTTGTTTTCAAATGTAACCATATAAAGCATTGTATGAGAATTGATGATGTACACCAAAATGTTGTGATGAAGTTAGTGAAAGGAATCTTGTGGGCACATATCTTGTGGCGGAAACCATAGTAAAGGTAATGACTATTCAAGGCCATATCAAAATAACACAAAAAAAGACAAAGGATCTATACTGAAAATCTAAGGAAGGATCTAAAATTTCAAGATGGTGATCGCGTTTTCTTGAAGTATCTTAATTGAAGGGTGTTATATGATTTGGGAAGAAAGTTAAACTGATCTAGGTACCTTGGGGTTTTTGAAATTCTAGAGAGAATTAGACTTGTTTCAAATCATTTTTCTATGTCTCCTAGCCTATAAAAGGTACACAATTAGTTCCACATCTCATTGCTGAGAACTTATATTCCAAACACAACACATGTCCTCACATCTGAAGGTCTAGAATTGGAAGCTGATCTACCTATTGTGAAGAGCCTATCAAGATTCTGGTCACTAAAGAAAAACAATTGAGGAATCAGACGACTCACCTAGAAAATATACTTTGGAGAAATCATAATATCGAAGAGAAAACATAGGAGCCTCAGGAGCTTAAGTTGAAGACCTACCCAAATAATGTTTATGAGGTAATATTCTATAACTTTCTAGGATGAAATATTTCTAATGAGTGTTGATTGTAACACCCCAAATTATAGAAAATTAATATTGAATTCAGGAAACAATTAGTTCTTACAAAAAAACACATTTTATAATCTATCTGTTAAACACTACATTTCCTCTTCTATGTTTTGAATTTTGAAAAACAATCATCTACAGTTGTGATCAGTAATCCATTTGGCATTTTATACAACCAAATTGTTTTTTGGAGATTAGAAACAAACACTTAAGAATAGTAATATGACCATTATGAATAGTAAAAAAAATTCTTAAGGTTACATGATAATTATATCTTGATTGAATATTCAATGTAATATAAAATGATTTATAATTTTAAAATTTTTATTTTTTTGAATAAACTATTATTTCATTTAAAAATTAATTTATTCATATTTATAAAAGTATTTTTAATAAATAGTGGTCATTTTTTATTATATAGCTTAAAAATGGTAGGGATTAATTTTTCGTATTTTTCTAAAATAATTAATTTTTTATGAATATTGTAATATGGTAAAATACTGTATATACAAATTATCAGTTAAATAAAATATTAATGAAATCATGAGTCATTTAAGGCCACTTGGTTCAAATTCACATGCACTTATTACTATTAGGAGTCACATGAAACCACAATACTTGTTTACTTGAGGTAATAAATAAAGTATTCAAAATTCACTCCTCTCCTCAACTATACCCCCCCCCCACTTCCTATTCTCCTCACTCATCTATGAATTTAATATTGTAACTTCCTAGATATGATAGAAACCCAGAGGTGCCCCGTAACTAATTAGTCACATGGCCTCAAGCGCATTTCCCCGAAAACTAGAGGCTGATAACTAATAGTGAGGGTCGTGGGAGTGATAGTGGGGAAACTATGCCCTCATTGGAATAGTACACTGTAGAAGTAAAACAAATATACAATATCTAAAGTATTAATTATAAAATATGATAGTATACAGTTGAAGAAAGATAATTAAACAACTAGAGCACACACACACACACACACATATATAGATAATACATGATACATATGTCTAGGAAAGTAGCCAAAAAAGTCACAATGATGAATACATTAATAATCAGATGTATAATGGAAAAACAAGTAAATAACTTCTCAGTATATCAAGAAAAATCTTGGTCCCTTACTCTCTAGCTCCAAAGCAATCAAGTACATGAGGTATAAGGGTGCATTCCCTTATCTCCACTTACACTAATATAATCTGTTTGGGATCAAAAGCATGGCCCAAAAAAGGTGTGAGACTGAATCACAATAGGGAACCACAAAGATATCTATGAGAAATAGTAAGTGAATATATATGGAAGGTAATAAAAAATGAATAAGTAAACAAGTAAGTACCCAATTTTAACAATTCCAATGTTTCAAAGCATTCAGTTACACATAGAATGTAAATAGATAATCACAAACTGGAAACCCTCTAGGATGTTCTCATAGCCTATCCCCTCTAGTCCTACCTAGTAAACACAAGCAAGTAACAAAACATCAAAGGTAACCATCTAAGAAGTACTCACAGCCTAACCGATATGGTTCAACCAACAAGAAAAAGCAACCCTCAGGGAAGGAAACTCAGTCTCACTCCTCAGGATCAACTAAAGCATAGACTCTCATAGGAAGAATTAACTATCAATTCCCCCTATAGTCTCATATAAGTACTAAATGTGATATAGGGAACAACTTACGTTACATTACCCATGAGGCCCACATCGAGGAACTACATACACTCTAAGGAAGCACTTTTGTTAATTCCCCCTATGGTCTTGCATCGTAATAGTAAAATAGACACTATGGAGAAGCCCTTACACACATTCTCTCTATGGTCAACTACACTAGGTTCTCACGGCTCTGTGTAAGTCAAACAAGTATAACAATGACTATCGGCAAAAGTAAACCTCTAGAACTACTTTGATAACATTCTACAACATATCAACATTTCAGATAAATAAATTATACCATCCTACCACACTGGGCATGGAAAATAGGCAAGGGAGCCTAATAGGCTAAGCAGTACCAAATAGCCATAATAAAACATGAATGGGAAAACACATCCAAAGCATTACAATTAACCCTATTCATAGGAAACCATCCTCTACTCAGAATACAATCATAAAAGGAAAAAATAGGGCTAAAAAATAATCATGCAATACCTCGTTCATGGGTATTGGCAATTTGGAATATATAACTGAATGACTTTCAACAGAAAGGCACATAACACCTACCTCGATGTTGGGAGATCTCTATACGTGAACCTCAAACCTTGAATCTACCAAGATCACCATAGATCGACAAAAATACCTAAAACATTCAAAGAAGAAAACTTGAGAAATAGGAAAAATCATGAAACAAATATATAGGAGATGGAAGAGCTTATCGAGGCGATCCCAATGCAATCAATGGTGGTTGAATCTTAGAACAGACGCTCGATCGGGGGCATAGAGAAGGATTGTAGTTTTACCCTCACTCTCGAATTAACCATACCTATAAGGAGGTATTTCATCCAATTAGACATGAACTCAATGTGTTTAATGAAAAAAATTACATGAAGTGTACTTTTGATGTACACGTTAGTTACATGCCTTCATCAGCCCCTGCATTTGGCGGTCTCAAGGTCACCACACACGGTCATCCGTAGGGCCTCTACAAGGCCAATACCCGGGTACCTGTGGTAACATAGTACATGACGTATACATATAAAGTAAGCGATATGTACTTCAAAAATTTCTAGAAATTCCTCTTTTTCCCAAAAACACTGTAAAAGGGGAAAAATACTTGAAAAGAAGATTCAGGTTCTTACAAACATCCCCCCTTAAAGAAACTAATCCCCGAATTTCTTTATCAATTTTATGTAGAAGAAGAATCCCCAAACAGCTCCAGCAATAATGATCATACAACAGCCTCCCTCTAACGAGTCTCGTCTAGTACTCTCCAATGCTTACATAGCACTCATTCAAGATGAACATACCAGCCACAGAGAAACCTCACACTTCGATAAAAAACTTGGATAGGATGCTCCTTAAATAAGGCATCCACCTCCAACTCCACCTCTTCAGGATGAAGAACATGAGGTGGGTGCGATAAGCAACGTTGATGTTTAGAAACGTGGAAGACATCATGAATCGCCTGGTACTTCTGAGGTAACTGTAACCAATAGGCAACCAACCCAACTCTCTCTAACAACTCAAATGGCTCGTCGTACCTCGACAAAAGCTTTCCCTGTCTCTTAATCCTTTCATGCCCAAACCTTGGTGTGACATGAATGAAAACTTGATCCCCAACCTCAAACTCACGTGGTGGTCTTTGACGATCAACATAAGACTTTTGTCGAGACCGTGCGGTATCCATCCTCTTCCGAATAAACTCTATCTGCTCTGTGGTCTACTAGACAATATGAGGTCCCAACATAGCTACATCTCCAGCCTACATAAGGGTGATCGGCATGGCCTACCATACAAATCCTCATAATGTGATATCTAAATTTTTTTTTGAAAACCATTATTATTGGAAAACTCCACAAGATGTATGTGCTTCTACCAATAACCACCAAAATCTAGAAGGCATGCACGGAGCATGTCCTCAAGAACCTAAATTGTACGCTCATACTAGCCTTCTATCTGAGGGTGGTATGATGTACACAAATGTACATGTGTACCCAAAGTTTTCTGTATCCCCTTCCAGTTCCGAGAAGTAAAATGCACATATCTATCAGAAACAATGGATTGCAGAACTAAATGTATGCACACAATCTCTCGAATGTAAAATCATCCAAGCTCGTCAACATTGAAGGTCTCTATGATTGGAAAAAAGTGAGAAACCTTCATGATCCTGTCAATGAAAACCCGTACAATATTATTCCCTTGAGGATACCATGGTAAACCTATCATGAAATTCATTGCGACAACATTCCACTACCACTCAAGAATGGGTAACTGGTGAAAAATCCCCGCTAGTCATTGATTTCCCACCTTCATATGCTAGTAGGTGGAACACTTCATGATGAACCCAACAACATCTTTCTCCATTCATGGCCACCAATAACAACTATGTATGTCATGATACATCTTGGTGGCACCAGTATGAACTACTCACACTGAAGAATGAAAGTCATAACCAAGCTCCTTGCGTATGTTTGTTGACACCCATACGCGCCCATGAAAATGCAAGATCGCATCCTCACCGTTGGTCCATCCAGTAATAGGGTCCTCTCCTGACAGACTTTCCCTGAGGACTATGCCTTCAGAATCTAATAGATACCTCATTCTCAAATGATCAAGTAGAGTATAGGTAAAAACTATAGAAGAAAGAAAAGCCTTCCCCATTCATTAATTCACCTCCAAATGCATCTGAGAGAAGAGACCCATAAGCTGCCACTCACTTTTGGCCTCCTGATCTCCCTATATCTGAGTCCTCCTACGCCGTGCATAAGCCACAACGTTGCCTTCCTTAGGCATGTAGGCATGCTCTATGTAGAAAATACTAAAGGTACTCAAACCACCATCATTGTCTCAAATTAAGATCATGCTAAGTGAAGATATACTTAAGTCTCTTATGGTCAGTGAAAAACACAAAATGATCTCACAGAAGATAATTTCTCCCATAATGTAAGGCATAATAAACTGCTGCCAAATCTCGATCGTGTGTCGGGTAATTACTCTCTTATGGCCTCAACTACTGAGACCTGTATGCAATGACTCCTTCCCCCTTAATAATTATAGATCCTATCCTGATACCTGAAGCATCATAGTAATCAATATAGATCTTTCTCAGATATGGAAATACTAGTATCGTTGATGAAGTCAACCTCCCTTTCATCTCAACAATGTCTAACTCACAAGAATTTGAACATAAGAACCTTGGTCCATTCTTAGTCCAACCCATTAGTGGTGATGCTAAATATTAAAATTCATTTATGAAACGTATTTAGTAACCAGAAAACCCTAGAAAACTTCGTACCACAATGACGTTCTATGGATGCTACCAGGAAACTGCTTCTCTCACATTCTATGGGTATACTGATACTCTTATCTATGAGAAACCATGACCTAAAAATCGAATTTGGTCCATCCAAAAGTGGCATTTTGAGAGAATATCATATAACTGGTATTGTCTCTATGTACTCAAAATGATCTCATGATGGGTAGCATGGTCGTGTCGAGTGTGAGAGTACACCAAGATATCATCCACAAAGAAAACCACGAACGAATCCAAGTATGGATATAACAAAAGGTTAATCAGTTCCATGAAAACATCAAGAGAATTCATGAGACCAAATGGCATAACCATATACTCATATAGACCATACCTGCTCTGAAAGGCTGTTAGAGGTACATCAAATGGTCTAACATGCAACTGATGGTAACCAGATCCCAAGTCAATCTTCGAGAACAACCGAGCCCCTCAAAGATGATCAAAGAGATCATCAATCCTCAGCAATGAATATTGGTTCTATACCATCAAATAGATCATCTTCTAATAGTCCACATAATGAATAATGGAACCATCTTGCATCTTTGAAAATATGACAGGAGAACCCCAAGGAGAAATATTGGGTCAGATGAAAACCTTTACCAGCAACTCCTCCAACTGCTTCTTGAGCTCCTGCAACTCTGGTGTAGCCATCATATATAGAGGAATGTACACTGGTGTCACTCATGGAACATGTTCAATAAAGAAGTCTTCCTCACGCTCTGGAGGAAAATATGAAAAGTCTTCTGGAAAAACATCTATGAAACAATCCACCACTGGAGGAATGTCCATCTCTGATGTCCCCTAGTCATCCAGATATAGACTACCAATCTGGGCTATAACTCCTCCCAACCCATGATGCACGTGTCCTGCTCTACTCACCTAGACACCCCTTTCACCCTTATGAAGAACAGTTCTGCCCTCTGGTGATGTGAAATTCATCCTGCGGTGACAATAATCGATGACTACCTGGAAGGAAAATAGAGAGTCCATTGGGAGAATGACATCATAGCATGTCATCACTAGGATATAGAGGTCCCAGAAAATGTGACACCCAACAACCTTTAGAGGGAACTCCATACACTGACGTACAAAAGTAATTCTAGTTCCCAACAGAGTGTCTAGCGTCAAGACATAAGTAGATGAAAAGATACAAAGACAAAGTCTCTCCACAAAAGCATCATATATAAAGCTATGGAACATCTTTGTATTGAAAAGAGCAGAAGCTAAAACTGAGGCAACTAAGATTTTACCTCGAACTGTAGAGTGTCTGGGATCCTGATCATGATGGGTCTGCTCCACTACAAATGTATGGCTTATACCATAGCCATGTGACCCTGCCTGACCACTCTAAGATGATCCACCCTGGTATCACTAAAGGCCTAGAGGTTGACTAGCATGGTCGTGATCACCACCTCGGCCGGAATGACTGAAAGGACACCAGTTTCCTGGCTGATGTGAAACTGCTGGTGTTGTTCCTGAATGGGGAGTCAAAGAAGAACCCCTATCACTAGCTGCTGGTGAGAATATCTGGCAGAATCATTGAAGATGACCCATCATGTAGCAATATTAGAACTCCACTGGTTCTTTAGGTCAATTTGGCATTATATTCCCACTCTTACCACACTGGTAGCACACCACCTGGCTACCAGAATAAATATACCACCTCCTTAGATCTTCGTGTGTAGACTCCTTACGGTGCTTCCTGCTGTCATTATGAGGGATACTAATTATAGATGTTGAGCTTCCCTATCTCAAAACTATCGATTCCCTCATATTGTGCTCCATGATCAGTGCATGGATGACTATATAGATGATGTAAGTCAACCAGAAGATGTTAACCTAAGAGCGGATGCCATGCCTAAGACCATCCTCAAACTTCCGTCCCAAGAACAACCCATCTACATGTAGAATGGGTGTAAAGTGCAATAGTATGGTGAAACAAGATGAATAATCCATAACAGAAAGAGTAACCTGCTCTAGACTCATAAACTCTCGGTCTTGATCGGCCCTCATAGTCTCCGGGTAGAATTATTGATAGAAGATATGTTGTAACTCCTCCCATGCCATAACTTGCTGATCCCCACCTATGAGATTACATCCCCTGGTATCATGGAGGAATCCCACAACATTTATTTAGAGAGCTTGACCCACATCTCCGGAGGCGTCTCCAGATACCTAAATATGGTCGGCATGGCTTCTAGCCATGACTCTGTAGCATGAGGTCCTCCTTCGTCTATGAAGGTCACGGGATGCTGCTACTGGAAAACCTGCTTCAAATCATCCATAGACGAGGTAGGCGGAGGTTCTCCCTGGAAGGTCTACATCATCCTCAGAAAGCCCTCCCTTAACTGCGAATCCGCGCCTATGTCAGGAATAATATTTGGTGCCACGATTGGAACAACTGGAGGATATTCAGGCAGTCCCTGAGCAGCAATATCCAGTGTCTGATCACCATCCTGTAACAGGTGTACAACCGGAGGATGTATCGGTGGCATGAATCTTCAAAGTCAAGAACACACCTTAGATCAAGATTGTCAGGGACATAAACCTAGATGTGTATGAAGTTAATAGGATAAAGAAATCATTCATGTTATCCAAATCATGTCTACACCACATTTATAATCTCTACTCATCGTGTTCCCTTAAGCCATTGACATAGATATGTACGTCTGCCATCCTAGGTCATGTAACACCCCAAAGACATGGCATGTTGTCCTAACACAAAATGGGTACTTGAATCCTCTTCCCCTCCTCGATATCTTCTGTATGGATAAGTCACACGACTGTCCTAGGACAACACTACATGCCGTGTTCACGATAGACACAGCGCGTACTAGATTAGCTTCACTAACCCACTTTGATAGTGACACGGCTGGGTACACGACTCACACTACACGACGTGTTCTAAACGAACACGGTGTATACTAAGAGATTTTTTTCAACCCGTGTTGTTTGATACACGGCCGTGTACACATGTTATACAACATGGGGTGTTCTAGATGGAAACATCATGTATTAGAAGAGAATCAACTGACCCATGTTGTTAGTAACACGACCGGTTTACACGGTCTACAACACGGCATGTACATCCTCTACACGACATGTCCTACCAAAGATTCTAAACCATGTGTCCCTTCCCAGACAGTCTAAGACATGGTTAGACACTACACGGAATTTACATAAGTTAAACAAGGTGTACTTAAGAAAAATATATTCTTCGTGAACAAAAGAACACAGGGCGTGTATTTATCATTACACGCTGTGTTTTCTAGGTTTTTCCAGACAGCAAGCCTCAAGAACTAATTGGGAACCCAGAAAAACACTAAAAAGAACATTGAAAGTGCCAAATTCTTATCTTTGAGGGCCCATACTCCCATTCGAATCAAATATTGACATTTTATAAATGTCATATACAGGAAAAAAAATTCAATGATCCACCAAATTATGATTCATGAGGGCCCATAACACCTCAAGAACCAATGTTTGGCATTTATTCAGAAAACATACCTTACGCAAACAATACCTTATCAACCTGAAGTTATTCTATCAAGGTATCAATCACAATAACATAAACATATAACACAACACCAATCACAACAACATGCAATCGCTAACTCATCCAAAATGGCATGGCAAGAATGTGTGACATGTGATTTTCTAGCAAGTACCTATATGATGAAAGAGATGGAATAACCTCATCTCATCAGGTTTTAATAGAAATAAAACCTTAATAACACCAATGGTAATATCAAAAAACATGTGAATCACCCAATGGTTAAATAAAATCAACTGTAAAATTGAAAAACTCGAAAAATTGCAACAAACGAGATAGATTTTATTTTCCCTGTACACGTGTTAGCTAATCCCAGGCACAAAATTTTACCATGTACGTATTTCATCCTATCCCTAAATATAGGATCCAAATAGTATGTCAAGAGAAAAGAATTAATTTGATTGCACTTTATAATGTATTGGTTCTAAAATCCACCCAGAGGGGCCCCATACCCGGTTGGTCACATTGCCACAAGCACATTTCCCCGAATGCCAGTGCATGCCAACTAGTAGAGAAGGCCTTGTGTGTGATAGTGGGAAAAAAATTCCCTCATTGGAAGAGTACACAATGGATGTAAAAAAAATATTATAGATGAAGAAGTAATAACAACATACAATATTAAACAACGAAAGACTGATAATGAAACAACTGGAGCTCCTATAAATATATTGAATGATACATATGCCTAGGAAAGAATCCAAACAAGTCACAATACTAAATACAGTTCCAATAAATAGTAGAAAAGAAAAAACATGTAAATAAATCCTCAGCATGTCAAGCCAAATCTTGGTATCATGCTCTCTAGCTTTAATGAAATCAAGTACCTGAGGTGGAAAGGCACTCTCCATTAGCTATACCTACAATAATATAATTTATATTGTCCCAAAATCATGGCCCAAATAGGGTGTGAGTCTAAATTCCCATAAGAAATCACCAAGAGTTCTCTGAATAACAGTCAGTGAATATATATGGCGGGAAGTAACAAAAGAAGCAGTAAACAAAGAAGTACTCAACATTAATAATTCCACAATTTCAAAGCATTCAATTACACATAGAATGTAAACAGATAATAACAAATAGGTTACCCTATGATAAGTACTCAATGCCTATCCCATATGTTCCTACCTAGTAAACACCAACAATCAGCTAAATACAAATGGTAACCCTCTGGGAAGTACTCACAGCCTAACCCCTTTGGTTCAATGAACAAGTACAAGAAACCATCTGAGAAGCACCTTCAATCTCACCCCTCTAGTTTAGCTAATGCATAGACTCTCTATGGATGAAATCAAAATCAGTTCCCCATATAGTCTTGTATCGGTACTAAAGGCCATATGGGGAATCACTTACATCACATTCCCCTATGGCCCATGTTGAGGAACTACATACTCTCTAAGGATGCACTTTCGTCAATTCCCCCTATGGACTCACATAATAATTGCAGAACAAACTCTCGGGAGATTCCCTTACATCCATTATCTCCATTATCTACTACACCAGGTTATAACGGCCCTATGTATGTCTAACTAGTATAGCAACGCGTATCAGCAGATGTAAACCACATGAACTACTTGGCTAACATTCTACAACATATCAACTTGTTAGATAAATAAATTACACCATCCAACAACACTAGGCATGGAAAACAGGCAAGTCAGCCTAACAGGCTAACCAGTACCAAACAGCCATAACAAAACATTCTTGGTAAAACACGTCCAAAGAAATGGAATTTACGTTATTCATATGAAATCAAACTATAATCAAGAATAAACTAATAGAATGAAAAAAATAGGGATAAAATAGTAACCACGTAGTACCCCGTTGATAGGTATTGGCGTTTTTGAACATATAACTCAAAGACGTTAATAGAAAGGCACAAACCACCTACCTCGGTGGTGGGAGATAACTATATGTGAACCTCAAACCTTGAATCACCCATTAATAGCATAGATATACAAAAACATCAAAAACGTTCATTGAACATAACTCATAAAAGGGAAGGAATCCGAAAATGAAGCTCAAGGAGAAAGAAGAGATTATCAAGGCGATCCCAATGCAATTGATGATAGTCGAATCAGAGAAAAGTCACTTGATCGGGGGCTTGGAGAAGGATTGTGGTCATACCCTTGCTCTCAGATGAACCAAACCTAGAAGGAGGGATTTCATCCAATTAGATGCAACTCCAGTGTGTTTAATGAAAAAAACGAAAGTACACGACATGTACTCTAGAAGTACAAGGCCTGTACATTCCTTCATGTGCCCCCGCATGAGGTGGTCTCTAAGTCCCCACGAATGACCATGGGAATTTCTGCCACATGGCCAGCACACAACTACCATTGGTAACTAATTACACGATGTGTACTTATTATATACACATCATGTAGTTCAAAAATTTTCTGAAACTCATATTTTCCCAAAAACACCTCAAAAAAAACGTACCTAAAATGAAGATGTGAGTTCTTAAAAATCTCCAAAATTTTCTCCTCTAATACCCTTCCTTATTAACTACACACATCCATTAAGCTCTTGGACATGCTGAATGACAAAAACCCCTTCCCTTAATGATATTATCAAGGACGTGGATTTTAGAGGTAAATTCAAATTGTATTTCTTTCATTTTTGTTTCATGATCCTTTATATTGTTATCATCTCCTCACCTCCTCTATCCAAATTACCATAATAACTCTATTATCATATATATACTAGAATTATATGATTTTAATGGCATAACCATGATGAATATTCTTAATCTCTCATATTTTTTTTATAAAACAAATTATCGTCTATGAGGTTCCAATTTACAACCTTTGTGGACGACGGTGTATCGTTCTTAAATTTATCATATATTATTGGTAGTGGAACCAATTTTATGGTTGGAGAAAAAATATATATCTATAATGACTTATTTAATATTCATTAACTAGTATATGTACATAATATAAAATATAATGACCAAACTAGTTCATAATAATCCAAATACCACAAAATAATCAGAGTGGTTTTCATTAATATTTAATCTATTGACTCATCCTCATTCTATGTAATCAGATGATAGAAATTACCATTAAAACTTATATATTTTCTTAAATAATATTTTATTTTGATTTTGGAGATTTACATCCATTCCAAATGAACACCATTACATAAAAACAATTGAATCAGTTATGAAAATCAAGAAAACAACCAATCAAGAATGACTGAATTCAATCCTATAACTAAGTAATAAAGACATAATGAACTTAATAAAATAATGATAAACTAAATACATTTCTTATATTTTTTGAAATAATTTATTAATAAGTATAATTTAATATTCCAGGACCTACATAAGAAATATTTTTTCAACCTGAACCTCCATTTTCATTCGGCAATGAAATTTTGATTTATTTTTATTTAATACCCAATAATTCATTGAGAGTTTTCTATATATGTTTACCAACAATAGACCATTGTTATTTTATGATTAGTTAAAAATTTTAAAAATGGAATTTCAAAATTATTTCAGAAATACATTCCCGATTCAAAATAATTTCTCAAATTCTCACCTAATTTCATGGGAATTAAATAATATATTTTTAAAAACCATTTTCTATATAAAATAAATAATTTTTTTATCATACTACCGTACTTCAGTTATATTTTTATACAAATAAATTTCCAAAAAAACTCTTCTTTTCAAAATAAAAGAGTATTTATCTTAGTAATTACATAATGATTTTATAAGAGTATTTTGGTCTGCATAAACACTATTATTCATTCTTATATATTATTGGTATTAATTATTTATGATGTCATATGCCATATTTAATTGTTTTTTTATGACTAGATTTATTGGGGGCGTGCTATCCTAAAACAATTCACCATATTTTCTCCTATTGGTTAGTGCTTGAGCATAATGTTTGGGAAAAGTTATTTACATTTTATATGTAAGTTTCATTATGAATATATATGTTGTTTATGTTTATCCCCTATCATATGAGGAATCAATTAGACATTTTATGTGATGTGTGGGGCCTAATATATCCCATCTATTCATCAGTAAGTCTCATGAGACAAAGAGATGTGGACTTGGCCAAATCCTTGCCCATTTTGAGATATGGTTTTGGCCAAGGCCATTTTCAATTTTTGACTTCTTGGCGAAGGCCTTGACAGTATACTTAATAATGCCTGTAATAGGCACTTCCCTCATTATGAATCTTATAATTGAATTTTTAGGTGCTAATTATAATATTATAATTATCATGATTATGTTTTATTATGGAATTATTTTCTTAGCTCAAATTCCTCACATAATATGTTCAAGTTTATTATTTGTAAAGGCATGTGTTTAAAATTGTTCACCATGCCTAATTTTTTTGTTTATGTTAGCTTCTATTGAATTTATTACTCTTAATGAGAACATGATCTCACCCCTTTTTTATGAATCATAATCATAGGATATGAAGATGTTAATTATGAGTTACTTGCATACATTATTTAGGAAGCATGGATGTTTCTAATTGAAAAAATTATTGTTGTATTCCTTTTCATGATGTAATGTTGGAAATATTTATGTAACTTGTTTCCAAAGCAACTATAATATTCTTTAATTCAGGATATGACATTCTTTTAATCATTCCAATATAATGTAATAAGGGATATGCTCTAGAAAACTAGGGTCAAGTCAGTACATTTGTGGCCAAGTCATGTATCATTCTAGTGGTGGTAGTTCAAAATAGTGTGTCATCATAGTTATAGATGATATTTATGATGTATTTTAAATATGTAACTCATGATTATTATATGTATTTTATAGGGATACATCATTGATCAAACGTATTACGTGTTGTGGGAATAGAAGACTAGGTAGTAAAAATCTTTTAGATCCCCTGTGATTTAACAAAAGGGCCTTAGTCTTATTGAATATACTAAAGTGATATACTATTAATTGTGGGATTTAGTTCCTAGTGTTATGTATAAATAATGATAGATTGTGCGTGTCTTTTGATTTGGATAATGTTGATAAATAAAAATTAAATAAATTTAATGATCTTAAATAATTTTTTTTCAATATAATGACTTCTAATATATTTAATGATAACTAGTATACATTTTTTTTAATGTTTTGAGATGGAGATTTATAGTGGGACACTCCATTTGACCATATTATGTTGGACAATGAGAATGAGGATTCATAGAGGAAGACACTATGCAAGTTTCAATTGTAAATCAATACTAAGTGTTAAAGGACCGTCTCTGATTATGTCATATAGAGGTGGTTAGAGTGTATCAAGATAGCTTTTGTTATGATCTATTCTATGAAGTATCATTAAATTCTTCTAATTGATGTTATATTGAACGTATGAATTTTTCATTGGTAAATAAATTTTTTGGTTAATCATAAGGAGTTCAATATATCGTGAGAGAATATCTATATTTAATTAAATGTTTATTATTTTTCATAAAATTATAAGGAACTAGAATGATATGTGATGTTTTCCCTCCAATATGGGAGAACATGGTTTTTGTAGTTTGAAATTTGGATCAAGGATATTCTTCATTTTTTTATGTCACCTTGCTAACGAGGATGTTACTGCATGACATTTCAATTAGTCTTTTCATAATGCAATTCAACTCATGGTCACCCTATTTATATTATAGATATGGATTGTATTTTTCTCAATGGAAAAGGTGATATATAAGATGTTACTATATACAGGTTCCTCTTGATAGGAATCTCATCCAATGTTATTTATGTGATGTTCTCCAGATAGAGAAACAAGTTTATCTCGGTGGTTGAGGTTTCAACTTGATGGGGGTTTCACATAGTAATCTTCTTCCAATTTCTCACGATCTAGAAGTTATTAGGACTCCATTAAGAGTTATAGAGTGCTTTTTTCTTTCTTCTATAGGTTGTGGTCTTTTTCAGTACCAATGCCTATAAATTCATAGTAGTCATCATAGGGTAGGAAATCAATATCGAATTTTCACGTAAAGGGAGTTTCCTTTGCGGCCTTTCCTGTAGTAGGAAGGCCAGTGGGCTTATGGGAAACCACGTGGTGATATATATGGTAGATGAATTCCTCATGATGTTCCTTCTACTTAGGGACATAGATTTGAGGCTAACTACAGTTGTGGTTATCATCATGGGAGATAGAGAAGATGTAGGGCATGGTGAAATGCAAGTTATGTAGTTTCCATCATTTGGTCGACCCGAAGTTATTCAACATACACTCTATTTGTCATATACAAATGATTATTCTTTTTTTGAATGAGATATGAAAATACATTTATTGAAATTACATTGTTTTGATACTTTGTACTCAAGTTAGAGAGATTGAAATGGTCTTGGTGTGGACTAAAGTTGTTGGAGGTTAATATAACTTATATGATTTGTTTTGGGGTTGTGTCTTGGTGATGGGAAACCATATATTGTAAGAAAGTATACCCTTGTTATAGATACATCCATACAATGTCAACATTTTTAAGGGTAAATTTTTTTGTATAGATAGTTATTGGTAACATTTAATGAAATGTTGTTATATTTGATATTGATAGTGATAGTACAGTTTTTGTTGGAGATAGTGATCATTATATGAACCACATAGATATGGAACCTCTTTCTTCGTAGAAAATAGATTTACTTTTTTTTGTAAGTATATGAGGTATTGTTTCTTTTAATTATGAAGGAGTTTCCTTGTATTCTTCTTGAAGAGGTCGTGAAGCTACTCCCATGACAAGACATCAATTATGGGATACAATTATAACTCATTGTCTCTCTAATGTTGATGAATCCTTATCAGATAGATCCTTATAAGTTGTGGGAGTGATAGATTGAGATTTATGTTATATTATATAATGGTTTAATCTAAACTAATGTGTCACCAATGGTTTTATACGGTGTTGTTTTGGAATGTGGGATGGTAATATGAGGTTCTGAATCTATAAAAATTTGATGAATGAGGTTATTATAAAGAATTGCTATCCCTTCGGTAGGATTGATGATTTTTTTTTAAATTAATTAAATGGATCTAGATGGTTCTAATTGATTTATATTCAGTTTTTATGTCATTAGATGAGGTTTCCTTGACTCTATTCATATGATAGGTGATCTCAATTGTTTTTTGAGTTATTTGATCAGTTTTTTGTTCTATTTATCAATTAAATTTTGTTGTATTTCCTGTTAATGTAGTATCAGACTATGAATTTAGATAATTCTCCTGGAATTCACAGATCACGTCTAATATATTGAAAATTATCCATGTACATTTTATAATAATTTGAGGTATATTTCCATTTACATACTATGAATCATTGAGAGTGATTTGCGACCGTTCATGGAATGAATTTTTTTTCTGGATCCTAGGAATATTTTAAAGGTTTATAATCTATATTCTATTATAGTCTATTATTTAAGAATAATTTGGAATTTATATTGTATTGTAACCCTAATTATTTCGTTGATATGTAAAGACTATACATTTGTATGAAAATATTTGTTTAAGGTAGAATTTGGGTACCTAGAAATAAGTTAATTACTATTATCATTATTTAGAAAGTTTAGGAATGATTTATGTTTGATGATTTTTCTAATCCTTCTCATCTTGGTAGGTTATATTTTTTGATTGTGTAAATTATTGTGACATTTTATGGGTCTTGATTGCTGCACCAAAAGAATATAATTAATCCAATAATTAGAATTCGTTGGTCTCAATCATATTTTATATAAAGTTATCATAGAATTTTCATGTCTTTTTTCACTTCATAAGTTTTATATATCAAAAAATCATAAGGTATATATTCTCACAATGATATTTGAATATATGTCAGTGAATGTGGAAAGAGTTCATGTAGGGTTGTGTAATCGAGATCACATGTACATTAGAGAATGAAAATATAGTTTATGATGTGATGAGTAAAAATACATGTGAATATGTTGTTATATAGTCTGATGATATATGGATGATAACGAATATGGGAAATTAATTGCATCAAGATACGGAGTGTTTCATCCAGGGAGTTTTTTTATACTAGATATTAGTGAAATATTCATTACTAAAATTGGTGGAGAATTCTCAATTGAGAGATCCTATGGTATATGTGTTGGAATATTATGTGGTATGGAGATATGATCTCGAGAAAAGTTATAGGATGTTCAGTATCGGGTTTTTTCAATGGAAGACCTTTCTTCCATTGCAGTGCATGAGGTTGTTCTTTGTGATTTTAATAGCCCACCCTTATAAGTGTATCCAAATATTTCTAAGGTGTATCGTGATTTGACGAGTCAGTTATAGTGGACATGGATAAAGATTTCTGTATAATTGTATATTTCTTAGTGTCTTGTGTGCCTATAAGTAATGTCCAAGAATCATGTTCATTCTAATTTTTGGTAATTACAAATTATTCCCCAATGGAAATGGGAGACTATATAATTAGAATTGGTTACCAGTTTTCATCAATACTGGGGAGTTTATGAATAAATCTAGGTGTTTATATATTATTTGATTATGTTATCGCATTTTTGGGAAATTATGTAATTGAATGTAATGAATGATTTAATGATCTAATAAATGGAAGGTGTAATACATATTAATGGTATTCAAAGGAATATTATTTTTTATCAAGATATTTATTTTACATCAGGAGAAGAAGAGATTATATAGTGTGATTTTTGACCATGGTTATTCCATTTCACTTAATTTCATCCACATATAAATGGTCAATAGGTGTACATGTTCCTAGCATTGGAAGATAAATTACATACATTTGTTTCAATTTCGGATGTTTTTTGATAAATAATTTTATTTTGGTTTAGTTTTTCTATTACAATATTTATGAATCATCTATGGCTATGTATTCATTAAATATATTATATGGGTATCCTTGAATATATTTCATATTGTATGCCAAGGTTGGGGATTCATCAAATATATGGTAGAATTTGGTACAGAGCATCCTAGATACTATGTGGGTGATTTTTGAATGAATAAAGGTAGATCCAAATCACCAATATCCTTATTACAATAAAAGACTAATATTTATGTTGCTTAAGTCAATTATCATGTGGTTCTGAAGGTTTTCCCTTGTTGTTGGAAGAAGTGGTTCGATCATGGTTGTACGATTTCCCCATGATTTGTTGTCCCTTTCAAAGTGTTATATTGTGTCAATAAGGTGGTTTATTAGTTATCTCTTCATCCATTGATGAATGAAATAAATGATTGTTTAATCTTTTATAACATTGATGGTATCTTCTTGATTACTCTCATGTCATTAATTGTGGTGAGAAACTAATTTATTTTATTTTCCAATATGTATAATTATAATAATATATTAGAAATAATAACTTATGTTTTTTGAATTTTAGTGGTATGATCGGATATGTACAGTTGGGAAACTATGTATAATAAACATATAGTGTTTTCTACTATGAGACAATGGGGAAAAAATTAGTACATTATTTTGGGAACCATTCATGATAATTGTACATAAAACCCAATTGAAAAAAAATTAGTCTCCCCCCTCTCAAGACCATTTATAGTTGATATACCGTATTATAATGCCATTTTAGGTTATTTGTACTGAATAAAATATTTATGGATCTTAGATGACATATTTAGTTTATATTTTTATAATATGATAATGAAATTTTTTATTTATATTAAATTTTTATTATTAGTAGTATTTATTAATTTTATTGAATTAAAATGTTATTTAGATAGTGGTGGTATTTTTATTACCACTACTAATGATGTATTTTTATCTATATTTCATAATATATATGTGTTTCTATAATATTAAATAATATTTATTAATATTATATTTATTATTATTATTTTATTTTCATTATTATGAAACTAATAGACAAAGGGGAAAACACTTCTCCCAACCCATTTCAACCAACACCTATAACCAAGGGGGATGAAGCTCTCGATTTTCATCTTTAATCCATTATTTAATGGATATCTACAAAAAATATATGAGTTTGTCCATTATTATTCTTTGTATTCTTCCACTTACTTTCCATTCTCGTTTTTCAATTACTACCAACTCAATTATAGGGTTTATATAACTTTGGGGTTTTCTATGTAATGGAACCGACCTCCAACCAAATTAATTATTTTCATTTCATTGGGATCCAAAAAACTTTTATAACCTCAAATATTATTCATTTCATGAAGGTTTCATTTTTATATTGATTTCCAGGTAAAAATCATTATGTAATTATTTTTATTTGACTCACTCTTTGTGATTGGTATTTTTAAAAATATTATCTTTCATGTTATTTTTTATATAATAAAACATTGATGAGATTATAATTTCTTTTCTGATATCTTTACGGTTTATTAATCTTAAATAAATTATTTATCAATGGTTTCCATATGTCATATGATTATAATTTCATTTCATTCCCATAAGATGTTTCATTAAATGATTTAGAGTACCATTTCAAACCAAATAAATTTTGTATATATTTTTTCATCGTTGATTATCTTTAAGAAATAGGTTTGAATGCACATAATTTGTAATAATTTATGAAGAAACATTATATTGAAAAAGGTTTTCTGATGGAATGTATTTGAATGTAGTTTTGATTCAAATAAAATTTTAACTGTGGACTAAGACATATTTAGATTTAATAAAATACATTTCCATGTTTTCTAATGTTTTTTTTACTTAATTGTAGTGGAATTATTGAAAGTTTTTCTTTTTATGATTTATAAACACACTCATTTATATAATCCCCTTTTTATTACAAGTAAAATTTTCTGATTGTGTAATATTCATTATTTTGATGTCTATTGATGAAGGGACCACTATGGAGATTATAACATTACATGAATGACACAGATAGTTATGTTGGGAATGAAGGATGAGTTTTACCTTGGTTAAGATTTAAATCTAAATGGGTGCCCCAATTTCTTCTTTATTTTTGAATATGGTTTTTTTCTATTGACTCCATGGTGGTAAGATGGGCCTATTTCAATTGGTTTACATCAGAACCCATAAATTATTTTTATGAGAAAGGTCCTAGGTCATCCTTATAGACTCAAGGATGTTATCCCATGTGGTGTATATTTTATATTTTGCTTTACTCCGTGATGTGATTTACCCCATGTCATGTTTTTCATTATATTGTTTTTTAATATATGATATGATTTATTTTATGTTATATTCTACCTTATGTCATATATTCTAACGTAATCAAATGGATACTTACTCACTTGTTTGATGTTTATATTTTCACAAAGTAAATGGTTTTGGAGTTGTAATATATAGTCTGACTTATTTCTTTATATTGTAAAATTAAAATTAAAGGAATTATCTAAATCCATTTCAAACTAATATTACTGTTTGTTCTTATAAAATGAGTTACATTGATTCTTTGTTTCATCCTACTATGAATTAAATCACACCCTGTCCACATAACTTGGTGTATATGTATCCTTGTGATCTCTTGGTCTTTTTTATTGGTATGACCATTGAGAGTGGAATATTATCTTGGTTACATAGATTTGGAGGAGGAAACACATGGGGTAAGTCATGTGACTCATAGAGATTAAATTTTCCATTTCATTTTCATTTATTTTGTTTCAATCTTGTATAATTTCTTCATATTTGGACAAACTTATTTTAATTTTTATCATTTGGTTTTAATTTGATTAATTATTATTGGTTTCAATTCATTTTTCCCATTGAAATATGTGTTTCATACGAATGATCGAGGAAATAAATGACTACATTGAGAGAATTCAAGATCAAATGTCCTAAAATCCCCCTTTAGGGTCTGCTTCATAAACCCCTTCTCCTTCACAATGTTCTAGATCTCAGGATTCTCCTAGTAAGAGTTTTTTCATTATGGATATATGAATGTTTTTGGAAAACCATTAAATAGTGTGTTTTGGAATCATGAATAATTGACAGTTTCATCATGAGAATGAAATTCAGACTCGCGAAGCTGTGCACATTCGTGAATATAGTCAGTTCTTCATGAATGTGTCCAATTTTTGAAAAACCCCTTCTTAATAAATATGCACACCCCTCAATTAGGTTTATATTTTGTATTAGGTATCCCTCCCATTCATCTTGTGAATTTCCCTCAATAAGTAAACCTCCTGAGCATCGCCAACAAATGTGAAATGGATCAACCAATGTATATGGGATTTAGGAAAACAATTTCCTAATGTTCTTAAAATCCTACACATTTTTTGGTAGTACCTTTCCCAAAGGCATATTCCCTTTAGGTTGGAAGAGGTCCATATGAGGAATGTAACACCAGAGATTTTTATGAGTAATATTTTGTTTTTATATCATCAAAGGAATCGTTCACTACATACTAGCTTGGTTTACTTTAAACGCAATCGCGACCTTCCTTGATAGCTTGCGTTGTACGCAATACTGAGTTTCACTGAACGACGATATGCTATTAAAACATTATTTAAAATAGCCGTTATGAATAGAAATAACCACTTTTTGAAATTTTATCTTTCAAAATGGACTTCATTTTTGGATTCGGAATACCGAAATTAGCCTAGGGTGAAATTTTGGTATTTTTCTGAAAACATTCAATTTTTGATGAATAGTGAAACCACTAAGTGGTAGGCTAAAAACTAAATTTTGCATAAAACATAAATTTACCGCTTCTGTGAATGGAATTTAGAAACTCCGACAGACACGTTTGATATCAGTAAGTAAAATGTGGTTCAATGAGATAAAAATAATTTTTTGGTGAATAGTAACTTTTTACTTTTTTTTATCGCGGTTAATAGTAAATAGGGTAACTAAGGGTAAATATGATATTACTATTACCCTAACACATGTCCTAATTCTATTGGATAAGTGTAATTCGACCAAAAACAACCTTATGAATATAATATGACCATATAGGTCCACTTGGATTAGATTATGACATTTAATATTATTTTATTTAATGAATAGTTAAAATAGTTAAAATCAAAGTTTAATAACTTAAACATTTTTAATATGGGTTTATACATAAGATAAATTCTATTATAAATATTCATTAGAAATCTAAAACTATTTCCTACATAATGATATTTTATTTATAATTTTTAGAATTTAAATAAATTAATTTATTTTTGACACAACGATGATGCAGTAATTACCCTTTTAAGGAAATGTTAACATATTTGATGTTATAAATGCCCAAATAAATGTAATTTGAGACTTTTTTATGAAGTACACTAATTTTCTAGGTTACTATGATATATTAGTGTTGATTTAAGAAACTTGGTTCGAACATATAATTCTGTTATGACTTTCACAAAAATCATATATCAAATAGTTTCAAAATTGACACAAAATAGTTTTTAAATCAAATATTATATTATTAATTGTTATTTTATACCTAAAAATATAAGGTTTGGTCAAATGACTTAGATAAGTATATTAATATTAATAATAAACAACTTGGGGTTCGTTTGGTATGTTATAGTAAGTTTATTAACCATATAGTGTAAGAAAACAAAAAGACACAATAAATGTTAAATTATTTAACTTAGAGTTAAATCTAATTTATAAGGTTAAAATAATAACCTAAACATGTCTAAATCATATTGGATGATAGGATTTCGACCCATCCCCACTTTACCTTCGATATAAGACCCTTTGAAACCATTATAAACCGATTTTGACTTTAATATAAAATAATATTTTGAGATATTCCTAAGGTGCCCCTCTCCTACCTTATAAAAGGGCACCTCCTCCCCCTCCTCCTCACACCAATTTTAGCACTCAAGCTCGGCCAAACCCTGACAAAATCCCTTATCCACCTCCCTAGACTAATCCTAGAGGTCCTGGTATTCTTCAAAGACCAATCTTAGTTCCCTAAGTGGAGGATTCAAAGAGGCGTTTAAAAGAAGAGGTAATATCCATTACCAATCTTTTCAATTTCTTTCTTCTTCAACTTCTTCTTCATTAGTTGTTTCATGATAAAGTAATAACATAAGTATTAATTACATACTGATATGTTATTATAAATATGAAACAACCCTAATTCACCTTCTATCCATCCTATGGAAAAATGAAATCACCGCGCGTGCATACGTACGGAATACCGTCTCCACGCCGTGGTGTAATCTATTTTCCACCACCACCATACTTGGATGGGTATAATGGTGTAAATAATGACTATATATGACTATTAGAAAAAGTGATATTTATTCTGAAATAGTATACATACACTCCAATACAATTCCACGATTATAGGAACGATATCATCACTCGTGCGTACGTACAGAATACAATCTCCACGATGTGATGCGACTCGTTCTACATGATCATCATTACATAGTAATTATATAAATGAATTTAATGAATAAATATGATATATGTTACACTAATACCATTCTGTATATAAGGTATCTATAACATTAAAAGAAGAATAAGAATTTATTTGGCAAAACATGCATAAGAACAAAAGGCAATAAAGACACGAGTAACAAGTAACAATGAAATATTACTAATAAGAAGCTAAGAATATGACCATATATGATATCATATCAATATTAATGATTCTTTAATAAGTCAATAACATTATTTAAACCATTATAGAGGAGCTTTGGACACGTACAAAGCAAATCAGACCTAAGGTAAGGGGAAATATCACAATCTCATTTTTATCTGAGATTGTTTATACTTTGGTATTTACTGGGGTGTATTTTATCATACAAATCCATGTTTCCTCAATATGTAATATTTATATCCTTATACAATATTTTATATCCAATTTTACCCTTCGGTGAGTTTTTAGTAAAGAATATGAATGGAATCTTTTGTCGTTTTTTTCATACGAGGTACTTTTTGACTTTTCCGAAAAAAGTAAGAAGAATGTTTTTTAACTTATACGGCATGAATGGATTTTTAAAACATTATTTCAAAGAAGCTTCCATTACAAGTTTTCAAGTTTATTTTTAATCAACATCTTTTAGTTTATAACTGTATGAAATGTTAAGAAAAGAAAAGGGGTTTTGAAGAAGAAAGGATATTTTCCTCAAGAATAGAGTTCAAGTATTTTATCAAAATTATTTTCCATCTAATATACTAAAGGGTTCTATTTTTATCCCTATTATTACATTGATTTGATTATGTTGTGAGGGAATTATTTTTATGAAGTCATTTACCTTATATGATTTGTTTTATGATGTCATGATGTTCGAAGAATCCCATTTTTGTTACATGTGTTATGTGATGATGTATGATTTGTGATTATGTGGCACACATAAGAAAAGATTCATTATAAGATGGGTGGGACCTATATCTCCCTCCAATTAATTGGGTAAAGATTTATATCTCATGAGATAGGCATGGCTGGAATGGAAGGTTATTTCGGTTCAGTGATATAGGACTGAAACGAGGAGTGAACTCGGTTCAGAAATGGACTTTTTCCGCTAAGATAGTCTTGGAAATGAGTCATGACTAACAAGAAATGATTTTCCATGATTATGTGTGCTTGCCACAAAGTTTCAAGTTTTATGTTATGATTATGGGGATCTCATTTTCAATTCTATGATTTATTCCATGTTAAGATATTATGATCTCTTTTACAGGTTATGATTTTCAAGAAGATATGATATGATTTTTAATTCCTTTATTTGCCCTTGCTAAGCATTTGAGATCACCCTTTTTTGTATGTTTTCTTTTCCCTAGGTCAGGAAGATGGCTATTAAGTAAAATATGCTAAAAGGGACCCTAGATATGATGAAATAAATGGGAGACACTGTAGAAGATTTATGAACCAGTTGTTTATGTTTCCCAGTTTCTAAAGACACTATACCTATACGATCCTTTGTGGTTTTGGCATATGTTGTAATAAGTGTGCTTCAATTTTGAAGTATTATCAATGTATGTAAAGTATGGGTCGTTATAGATGGTATCAGAGGAAAGTTATAGTCAACCTTTGGAAACTAGGATGTGAAAGCCTTCGTAATAACCCTAAGGATAATTCTAAACATAGAACACAATCATAGTGTTTTAGAAATGGCCTTGAATACCCTAGGATAAGACCTTAAGTGTGAAATTTTATTCATGATTATGTGGTATTCCTATTATAATTAGTCTTGCTCACACTATTCATCTTGGTTTTAGTCAATGGATGGAACCTGGAGGAACCGTGTTAATACGGAATGTGACGGGCAATGCAAAGATTGCAGGTTATGATTTTCAAAAAGATATGATATGATTTTTATTTCCTTTATTTTCCCTTGCTGAGCATTTGAGCTCACCCTTTTTTTCATGTTTTCTTTTCCCCAGGATATAAAGAAAGGTTTTAGGTATAAAAAGGAAGATCTTTATGGGAGATATTGAAGATCTTTCACCACGATTAGAAGATTATGTTCCGAGTTTCCAAAGACACTAAACTATTACGATCCTTGTGTGTGTGTTTTTTGTTATGTACTAAGTATTCCGCACAAGTAATGTAATATCCATGTAAGCCAAGCTTCGGGTCTCTATAGTTGGTATCAGAGGAAAGGTATAGTCAACCTTTGGAAACTAGGATGCGAAAGCCTTCATTTGAACACTAAGGATAATTATAAGCATAGAACACAATCTTAGTGTTTTAGAAATGGCCATGAATACCCTAGGATAAGACCTTAAGTGTGAAATTTTATTCTTGATTATGGGGTTTTCCTATTATAATTAGTGTTTCTCACACTATTCTTCTTGGATTTTGTCAATGGCTGGAACCCGGAGGAACCGTGTTAATACGGAATGCGACAGGCAATGCAATGATTGTCCCCCAGAGCAACCAAACTTTATGGGAGATGGAATGAAAAATCTTGTAGCCATGCTCACACAACATTATCAAGCTATGAATCATGCAGGATTTCCAAACGAGAAAAGGAAGGAGCAACATTCTATTGAATCCTTCATGAGACAGCGTCCACCTTCATTTAGCGGGTCTACTGATCCATTAGTTGCTGAACAATGGATTAGTACTACTGAAAAGATATTTTCAGTTCTTCAATGTTCTGAGCATGATAAAGCCATCATAGCGGTGTATCGTTTGGAAGGTGATGCTGATCAATGGTGGAATCTTATTAAGAATAAGAGGCAAAGGGATGAAATTGAGTCCATGGAATGGGACGAGTTCAAGAACTTATTTTTCAATAAGTACTTCCCTCGTATTCTCCCAAAAAATATGGAGAAAGAATTTATTGAACTGAAGAAAAAGGATGATGAATCTGTTGGTACCGATGAAGCAAATTTTACAAGACTTGCAAGGTACGCTTCTTGTATTATTATCCAACCTGAGAGTAAGATCGATCGATTCTTTAGTGGCTTAAAAGCAAGTCTTCGAAGGGCCTTAGCCATAAGGGACTTCAATAGCTATGAGGAAATCGTTCTATGTGCTCTCAAAGCTGAGATGGAGATTGGAGTAACCCATCAATCATATGGGTTTGATAAGAAGAGGAAAATGGAATTCAAAGGAAAATCTAAAGGGCACACTGAAAAGAAGATGAGCTTTCCCTTATGCTCAAAGTGTGGAAATAAACATGGAGGAAGTTGTCTTAAAGGGACAAGTAAATGTTTCAAATTAGGAAAGGAAGGTCATAGGGCATTTGAATGCCGTGATAATTGGAAGAAGATGTCTAATGATGCAAAAAAAGGAAGGGATACACAGAATGAACCTACTACACTTCAATATTTCAAGAGCAAGGAGATGGGGAATTATGCCAATCAATTCCCAAATCTAAGGGTTGATGATGATGGTCGACGTCAAAAAACTCTTAAGTCTAAACACAAAGGAAAGTCACATGCAATTTCTATTAGCGATGTGGAGTATGATAATGATGTGGTGAAAGGTACACTTACCATCCACTCTAAAGTAGCAAATGATTTATTTGATTCTGGATCCACCCACTCTTTTATTTCTGAAAATTTTTCTAAGGGTATCACCGTATTACCTCAACAATTAGATGTTGAGTTAGCTGTGACAACACCTAATGGCACAAAAGTCGCATCAAAAGATTATAATTCTTCTCCGATTGAAGTTTGTGGGAAAGTGCTTCCTGAAAATCTTGTGATCCTTCCTATAGTGGAATTTGATGTGATTATTGGCATGGATTGGCTTTCTCTACATGGAGCTCATATCAATTTCCACAGAAGGGAAGTCGCATTTCATATTCCAGATCAATCTACGATCGTCTATCGATGCAAGCATGAATATAACCTTCCAGGGGAAATTCTTTCCATCTTATGGGTCTTGATTCCACTAAATGAAGGTTATTTATCTCAAATGGTTGGTGAAAAACTCATGACTAAGAATATTCCCATCGTATGGGAGTTTGATGATATCTTTCCGGAAGAATTACCGGGTCTTCCACAAAATCGTGAAGATTAATTTTCAATAGAACTCGTACTGGGTGATTTGACTATTTCAAAGACACCTTATAGAATGGCCCCAATTGAGTTGCAGGAATTGAAGAAGAAACTCCAAGGGAATCTTGATAAGGGATTCATACGCCCTAGTGCATCACCTTGGGGAGCACCTGTTCTATTTTCTAAGAAGAAAGATGGATCAATGAGACTCTGCATTGATTATCGAGAACTTAACAAGATCACTATCAAGAAAAAATATCCTCTCCCACACATTGATGACTTATTTGACCAACTACGCGGAGCTCAATACTTATCCAAGATTGATATTCGTTCAGGGTATCATCAATTAAGGGTCAAAAGAGAGGATATACCAAAGACGGCTTTCCGTACAAGGTATGGACACTATGAATTTATAGTGACGCCATTTGTTCTTAATAATGCCCCTGCTATCTTCATGGATCTAATGAATAGAGTCTTTAGAGACTATCTTGATCAATTTGTGGTAGTCTTTATAGATGATATTCTTGTCTATTCAAAGAGCAAGGAAGAGCATGAATATCACTTGAGAATTATATTGAAGACCCTGAGAAAGGAGAATCTTTATGCCAAATTTACCAAGTGTGAATTTTGGCTTCAAAAAGTTGCATTCTTGGGTCACATAATCTCAAAAGAGGGGATATCTGTGGATCCAGCAAAAACATAGGTTATCGAAAGATGGTCGAGACCAACAACAATAACTGAGATCCGATGTTTTCTTGGTTTGGCTGGATATTATTGACGTTTTTTAAAATATTTTTCTCAATTATCTAATCCACTCACCAAGTTGACTCGGAAAGGAGTTAAGTTTGTTTGGACAGAGGAATGTGAAGAGAATTTCAAGGAGTTGAAAAGAAGGTTATCCAATGCACCTGTTCTAACACTGCCTTGTAGTGGAGAAAGGTTTGTGATCTACAGTGATGCATCCAAGAAGTGATTGGGGTGTGTTCTTATGAAAAATGATATGGTGATAGCTTATGCCTCACAACAGTTGGAAACCCATGAGCAAAATTACCCAACACATGATTTGGAGTTAGCTGCGGTAATCTTTTCATTAAAGATTTGGAGGCATTACCTTTATGGAGAAAGGTGTGATATTTATACTAATCATAAAAGTTTAAAGTATATTTTCACAAAAAAGGAGCTGAATATGCGCCAAAGTAGATGGTTGGAGCTGATTAAGGATTATGACTGCTCAATCCATTACCACCCTGGGAAAGCAAACAAGGTGGAAGATGCATTAAGTCGACAAGACCGTGCTAGTTTATCCATGATGAGGATCACAAAAGATCCAATATTTATGGATTTACAAAGGATGGATCTTTGAATTATAATGGAAGGGGAAAAATATTATCATTCTCAAATGACTGTTCAACCATCTATACATGTGAAGATTAAAGAGGCACAGAAAAAAGATGTAGAGTTACAAAAGAAGGTGAGAAATGTTCCAGAATTAAACCATGATTGTGATGGGATAATAAACTTCAGGAATCAGGTTTGTGTTCCTCCCATCCCTGAATTAAAGAAGGAGCTACTGTATGAGGATCATAGTTCTTCATTCTCTATTCATCCTGGAAGCACGAAGATGTATAGGGACATGAAACAGTACTTCTGGTGGGATGGCATGAAAAGAGATGTTGCTGAATATGTCTCTCGATGCTTGGTTTGTCAACAAGTTAAAGCTGAGAGACAGAAGTCTAAGGGGATGTTACAACCATTACCCATACCCGAATGGAAATGGGAAAACATCACTATGGACTTTGTCACAGGACTTCCTAAAACATCCAAAGGCAATAATGCTATCTGGGTTATAGTTGATCGTCTTACAAAGTCTGCACACTTCACTGCTATTAAAGAGGATTTCTCTCTAGATCAGCTTGCCAGGATATATGTAAAGGAAGTGGTAAGATTTCATGGAGTACAACATTCTAATATATCTGATCGAGATCCGAGATTTACCTCGAAGTTCTAGAGAAGTTTTCAGCATACTCTGGATACAGAGTTGAGTTTCAGCACTGCTTATCATCCTCAGACATACGGTCAGTCTAAGAGAACAATTCATACCCTAGAAGATATGTTGAGAGCTTGCTCTATGGATTTCATAGGTGGTTGGGGTCAACCCCTACCTTTGGTGGAATTTTCATATAATAATAGCTTTCACTCCAGTATTCAGATGGCTCCTTATGAAGCTCTCTATGGAAAGAAATGCAGGACTCCAACTTGCTGGGATGAAGATGGGGAAAGAATGCTCTTAGGACCTGATCTCGTTGATGAAATGGCAAAAAAGGTCAGATCTATTCAACAACTCAAAAGAGCAGCTCAGAGTCGACAGAAAAGTTATGCCGACAACCGAAGAAAAGACCTAGAGTTTAATGTGGGTGATAAAGTGTTCTTACGAATACCTCGATGGAAGAAGGTTATGAGATTTAGAAAAAAGGGGAAGTTGAGCCCTAGATATATCGGTCCTTTCGAAATACTGGATCGTGTTGGAAAGGTAGCTTACCGATTGGCGCTTCCACCGAATCTCTCTCAAGTTCACGATGTGTTCCATGTATCTCTCCTGAGAAAGTACATACCTAATCCTTCACATGTACTCAGCTCAGAAGTTGTACCGCAAGATCAAGATCTTTCTTATAAAGAACAACCGATAGAGATTCTGGATCGTAGTGAAAAAGTCATACGAAACAAGACCACTCGATTGGTGAATGGTTTATGGAGGAACCACCAACTTGATGAAGCTACATGGGAGCTTGAGGATATGATGAGGGAGAAGTATCCTCATCTGTTTTTTACAAAGTGACGAATTTCGAGGGCGAAATTCTTTTTAAGGGGGGTAGAATGTAACACCCGAGATTTTTATGAGTAATATTTTTTTTTATATCATCAAAAAATCTTTCACTACATACTAGCTTGGCTTACATTACACGCAATCACAACCTTCCTTGATAGCTTGCGTTGTACGCAATACCGAGTTTCAATAAACGACGATATGCTATTAAAACATTATTTAAAATAGCCGTTATGAATAGTAATAACCACTTTTTGAAATTTTATCTTTCAAAATGGACTTCATTTTTGGATTCGGAATACCGAAATTTTCCTAGGGTGAAATTTTGGTATTTTTCTGAAAACTTTCAATTTTTGATGAATAGTGAAACCACTAAGTGGTAGGCTAAAAACTGAATTTTGCATAAAACATAATTTTACTACTTCGGTGAATGGATTTTCGAAAATCCGACAGACACGGTTGATATCAGTACGTAAAATGTGGTTCAATGAGATAAAAATAATTTTTTGGTGAATAGTAACTTTTTACTATTTTTTACCGCGGTTAATAGTAAATAGGGTAACTAAGGGTAAATATGATATTACTATTACCCTAAAACATGTCCTAATTATATTGTATAAGTGTAATTCGACCAAAAACAACCTTATGAATATAATATGACCATTTAGGTCCACTTGGATTAGATTATGACATTTAATATTATTTTATTTAATGAATAGTTAAAATAGTTAAAATCAAAGTTTAATAAATAAAACATTTTTAATATGGGATTATAAATAATATAAATTCGATTATAAATATTAATTAGAAAGCTAAAAATATTTCCTACATAATGATATTTTATTTATAATTTTTAGACTTTAAATAAATTAATTTATTTATGACACAACGATGATGCAGTAATTACCCTTTTATGGAAATGTTAATATAATTGATGTTATAAATGCCCAAATAAATGTAATTTGAGACTTTTTATGAATTCCACTAATTTTCTAGGTTACTATGACATATTATTGTCGATTTAGTCAACTTGGTTCGAACATATAATTCTGTTATGACTTTCAAAAAAATCATATATCAAAAAGTGTCAAAATTGACACAAAATAGTTTTTAAATCAAATATTATATTATTAATTGTTATTTTATACCTAAAAATATAAGGTTCGGCCAAATGACTTATATAAGGATATATATATTAATAATAAACAACTTGGGGTTCGTTTGGCATGATATAGTAAGTGTATTAACCATATAGTGTAAAAAAACAAAAAGACACAGTAAAAGTTAAATTATTTAACTTAGAGTTAAATCTAATTGATAAGGTCAAAATAATAACCTAAACTTGTCTAAATCCTATTGGTTGATAGGATTTCGACCCCTCCACACTTTACCTTCTAAATAAGACCCTTTGGAACCATTATAAACCGATTTTGACTTTAATATAAAATAATATTTTGAGATATTCCTAAGGTGCCCCTCTCCTCCCTTATAAAAGGGCACCTCCTCCCCCTCCTCCTCACACCAATTTGAGCACTCAAGCTCGGAAAACCCCTGCCAAAATCCCTTCTCCACTTCCCTAGAATAATCCTAGAGGGCCTGGTATTCTTCAAAGACCAATATTAGTTTCCTAAGTGGAGGATTCAAAGAGGCGTTTAAAAGAAGAGGTAATATCCATTACCGATCTTTTCAATTTCTTTCTTCTTCAACTTCTTCTTCTTTAGTTGTTTCATGATAAAGTAATAACATCAATATTATTTACATACTGATATGTTATTATAAATATGAAACATCCCTAATTCACCTTCTATCCATCCTACGGAAAAATGAAATCATCGCGCGTGCGTACGTACGGAATACCGTCTCCACGCCGTGGTGTAATCTATTTTCCACCACCACCTTACTTGGATGTGTATAATGGTGTAAATAATGACTATATATGACTATTAAAAAAAGTTATATTGATTCTGAAATATTATACATACACTTCAATACAATTCCACGATCATAGGAACAATATCATCACTCGTGCGTACGTACGGAATATCGTCTCCACGATATGATACGACTTGTTCTACATGATCATCCTTACATAGTAATTATATAAATGAATTGAGTGAATAAATATGATATATGTTACACTAATATAATTCTGGATATAATGTACCTATAACCTTAAAAGAAGAATAATAATTTATTCGGCAAAACATGCATAAGAACAAAAGGCAATAAAGACCCGAGTAACAAGTAACAATGAAATATTACTAATAAGACGCTAAGAATATGACCATATATGATATGATATCAATATGTATGATTCTATAATAAGTCAATAACATTATTTAACCCATTATACAGGAGATTCGTACACGTACAAAGCAAATCGGACCTAAGGTATGGGGAAATATCACAATCTCATTTTTATCCGAGATTGTTTATACTTTTGTATTTACTGGGGTGTATTTTATCATCCACATCCATTTTTCCTCAATATGTAATATTTATATCCTTCTAAAATAGTTTATATCCAATTTTACCCTTCGGTGAGTATTTAGTAAAGAATATGAACGGAATCTTTTGTCGTTTTTTTCGTACGAGGTACTTTTTGACTTTTCCGACAAAAGTACGAAGAATGTTTTTTTTAACTTATATGGAATGAATGGATTTTTAAAACATTATTTCCAAGAAGCTTTCTTTACAAGTTTTAAAGTTTATTTTTAATCAACTTATTTTAGTTTATAATTGTATGACATGTTACGAAAAGAAAAGTGTTTTTGAAGAAGAAAGGATATTTTCCTCAAGAATGGAGTTCAAGTGTTTTGTACAAATTATTTTCCATCTAAGATAATAAAGGGTTCTGTTTTTATCCCTATTATTACATTGATTTGATTATGTTGTGAGGGAATTATTTTTATGAAGTCATTTACCTTATATTATTTGTTTTATGATGTCATGATGTTCCAAGAATCCCATTTTTGTTACATGTGTTATGCGATGATGTATGATTTTTGATTATGTGTCACACATAAGAAAGGATTCATTATAAAATGGGTGGGACCTATATCTCCCTCAAATTAATTGGGTAAAGATTTATATCTCACGAGATAGGCATGGCTGGAACAAAAGGTTATTTCGGTTCAGTGATACAGGACTGAAACGAGGAGTGAACTCAGTTCAGAAATGGACTTTGTCCGCTAAGATAGTCTTGGCAATGAGTCATGACTAACAGGAAATGATTTTCCATGATTATGTGTGCATGCCACAATGTTTCAAGTTTTATGTTATGATTATGGGGATCTCATTTTCACTTCTATGATTTATTCCATGTTAAGATAATATGATCTCTTTTGCAGGATATGATTTTCAAAAAGATATGATATGATTTTTATTTCCTTTATTTGCCCTTGATGAGCATTTGAGCTCACCCTTTTTTCTATGTTTTCTTTTCCCAAGGTCAGGAACATGGATATTAAGTAGAATATTCTGAAAGGGACCCTATATATGATGAAAATGGGAGACACTATAGAAGATTTATGAACCCGTTGTTTATGTTTCCCAGTTTCTAAAGACACTATACCTATACGGTCCTTTGTGGTTTTGGCATAAGTTTTAATAAGTGTGCTTCAATTTTGAAGTATTAACAATGTATGTAAAGTATGGTCGTTATAGGGGAATTTCAGTCTTTAAGAATCATTCAGCCTTCATGAAGCACCCCCTTTCCAAATAAAGACATCACTTTGATGAAAGGTCCCCTATTTAACAAAGGCTACTCCTTCATGAATCCCTAGACCTCTGCAAAGCACCCATGATTTTAGAATAATCTATATGTGAGGTCCTCATATTCACGAAACCCCGCTCCTTGGTCTGTCTAGGGTGTCTCCCTTCTGATGACCCTATTTCACAAAGGATGAGGTACTAGGTCCCCCACATCCTTCCAGGACTGGTCAAATTTCACTTAGAGTCCCTATGTGACATAATCCACCAACTCATGTGTCCCTCAACTTCATACAAAGTGTTTCGTAATCCTTCAAATTACCCATTACCTCTAGGAATAGGTACCTTAATCCCTCTTTCTTCTAATAATTGGGACACTTACATATACCTTATGAATGTTTAATCCTCTCATTGTTGTACCCTAGTAGTTCCAAATCCATAACCTTCCCAAAGGAACATGATAATTTGTCACATAAGAATTAGGGGTGAGGATTCAATCCCCCAAAATGTTATCTACATGATGTAAAACTACATAGTTTCAATATTTATGTGTGTGATGTTGAACTCAATGATAACATCCTCAGCACATGACGTCAATCTATAGCCTTATCGTGTAAAATAATAAAAGGATACTCCATGTATGATTGGAATGGGATCACCTCCAATAGGATGTCTTATGTACAACATACATGGAATGAGAACCTATGGAAAACTTCTTGATTGTAACCCCAAACCACATGCTCTGATGGGACTCCTTCATCTGTGTAATCCTCATACCATACTAAACAATTTGGGCATTCATACATAACTGACTATGATACGTATGAAGTCTCCTTGAGGTCCAAAACCAACATAAAAATTATAACTAATGTTTTTTGAGACTAATTCCCAGTAAGATCAAGCCACCCTCCAAAGATATCATCTCCTCCAAGTCCCATGTGCCACCATGATTTAATTATTCTACAAAATCTTGACCAGACCTCTTATACCTATGTATCTTTACTGGATGACTTTAAACTGAATAGATCTGTCCTATCACATAACCATAAAATTCATAATAATAAAAAAATTTACCCCTACTTCCTAAAGAAGGTTCATAGAATGCCTCTTTGGGGTTCAATCCGAACAATGGTAAACATCATTGTTCACCCACCTAGGGATGTATCATCTTGATCCGCCTCATGGGGAATTCAAATGAAATCGTCACGTTCTCCAAAGGGGATTCATGAACATGGTAAAAATTTTGGTTTTAAATATTCCCTCAAAGGGACACGCATCCATAATCCTCTACAATGGTAACTCTGATCATCTTTTCATATTCATCTCAAGGGGTGTTCTGATCAATCAATACCAGATCCGTCGTAGGGGTGTTCTGGTCCATCTAGGTGTGACATATTCCCTCCATGGGTCAAACCTACCAAATCAACCTTAAGGGGTGTTTTTATAAACATTTAGGATCCATTTAAATGGTTTTTCTGAAACATCCATCACAGATCATCTTTAAGGGGTCCATCTAGGTGTGACATATTCCCTCCTAGGTACACATCCCTAATCCTCCTTAATGGTCATTTTAATCATCCTTTCAAATACATCATAAGGGGTGTTTAAATACATCTATCTATGGTTTCCCGCAAGGGGGGTTATCAACTATCAATATAGGTATTCCAACATCCCTCTTATTGAAGAACTTCCCTAATCCATCTGAAGGGGCATTCTGATCAACCATCCAGATCCATCTCAAGGGGATCTCTAATCTAACCTCCTAGGGTTCACCATAAGAGGAATTTTCCCCTATCAACACATGTGTCACATCATCCCTCCTAGATACACACATTATAGATCTTACACTAGTAGAATTGTGATACAAACATCCAGGTTTACCCTCAAGGTGTGTTCTCAACCACCAATCCATGTGTGGAATCATCCCTCCTAGGGATGCACCTCCCAGATCTTATCTCAAGGGGAATTCCGATCAACATTTAAAAATATATTAAGTTTTATTCTGGTCCAACCATATAGGGTTTACCGCAAGGGGTATTATGACCAATCATTCCAGGTGTGACGTCTTCCCTCATAGCGACAGACCTCTTTTGTACCCCCATAGGGTGTTCCGATAGACCAAAATTGTCTCTATAGGTAATTAAACTTCTGTTGTGGTCTATCTATATGGGAAATTCTGATATATCTCTTCAGGACCTATAACTGGTGACATATCCCCAAATAAATAATGCATACATAAGTGTGTGATTCCTATGGTTAAAAAACCGTTGAAGTCTCCTGCCTCTAGAATTGTTTCCTCATAATCCACATAGGATTCCATGGATTTCACACATTAATATTCCTCATTTGAGATGCCCTACAATGAGTAAGAATACATTTGTCCATTGTTCCCAACATCTAGGCATGACAAAGGATGCAAAACATGAAAACACTTTTAACATAATTTTTCTTCCCTATCCAGATAGAATATAATGTTAAAAAATTTGAAATGTAATTAACTAGCATCCACAATGATATGGAACCATGAATGAGTTAAAAAAATGATTGAACTCTGTCAGGGACAGTCGAACAAGGTGACGATCTCCTGGTAGGAATATATGGAAGGAGAAATAGACATCCCACCATCTTGTTTCAATCAAGGATAATACATTTTCATTGAAATTGATCCCAGCCACATGCCTTTGGAAAACATGAATATGGAGAATGAGACTAGCTAGTTCATTCATCATGTGCAGACACATTGGTGTAACTTGACGAAATATTCGAAAATAGACAAGGTGATCCGGGTGTGAAAATGTTCTCCAAAAAATAGGTACTAGTAACTTTGAGGTATCAATATATTTTCATGTCACCGGATCTAGATATCCAGTGCTAGGAACCATCAATGAAAATATCGGACCATCATGGACCTCACTAGAGACCAGGGTGGTTAATAGTTGGGAATCCTTGGTTTGTGAAATTTCATGTTTGGATATCTCTCTCCCTCTTTGGAAGATTTTATTATGTCGGGGAACATGGAATTTATTTCCTTTTACATGTACTAATTGTTGAAGAAAAATTCTTTTTAGGAATCAGATTTAATGAATTTCGCAACCTAGCACCAACGAGCACTGAGCCAGGAGAACCAATAATGTAGTAATCCCCCGTGACCCTTCTTCTACAACAACATTCACCATGAATTTAGGTACCAGGTTCCCACACCCCATATCATCACATGAAAACTTCAATATGAGGGTGATTGACACCCTCATACAACAGTATGTGTTTTAGAAGTCATTCTTATAAGGTAACTTGCATTACAAGATCTAGAGGCATTATCACCTCACCAACACCACCACCTCCAAGGGTCTTGCAGGTAACAAACACTACAAACTTCCATGAAAAAATTCTTTAGTATCCTCTCCTCATAGTTATATTACGACTCACTCCCATACCATGAGGATTTAGGGGATTCATGAGTCACCCAAGATGTGTCTACTACTTAGGATCTTCTATGGAGGGCTCCCACCAGGGCCCATCAGTGTATGTAATGACTGATTCCCCAGGATAAGGAATCGATGGAATTTATTCTTAGTCAACTATCCCTAGACCAAACTTGCCAATTTCTATAATGATATTAGGATTGGGAGGATGACCAACAAGGGGAATCGTATTCAATGTCTTTAGTGGACCCTTACATCATTGGAAAATTTCTATAGGTCCCTACAATTGCTATAATAGGTTAGCATGGATCCATTATTCTTGATTTGTAGCATTTCACTAGCAACCTTATATATATGTTTGGTTTTCCTATTTAATTTTTTTACACCACTGATAGTTGATACGGGCCAAACCATAATAGTGAGATATGGTATAGAGGTTTTCCTCATATCATCACCAACCCAAGTGGTGGACCTCCCCACACATTAAATAACTAGTATATTGGTTATATGTGAACTCTTACTTTTTAACCTAAATTTCATCCCCATGATCACAAAACATAGTATGTGTGTCTTTCTCAATCTCCAACTGAACTGCATGGAGGTATGATCAATAGTGAAGAGGCATCATTCAGTGAATAACCATCTTAGGGAAGAATTGTGAATACTCATCATCATTCGAGATATTATAGGGAGATCCAAGTCATCATTGAACTCAAAAACTTATCTGACTCTTGATATATATAAATGTTTATTATTGTACATCCACCTCGAATGAATGATCATGGGGTAGGAGTTTTATAAGTGAGACACATCATCTCAGAGGGTGAAATCCATTGGATCCCCAGATCCCTCCACAGGTAGATAGAGTTAGAGTAGGTTCGGCTACCTTTATAGGGGTCCAGGGTGATGTCATCTCCATTGTCAACAGTCTCCCTCTCTACCACTAACCATGTTAAGAGAGAGTTTTTTATTTTATCTAGTGCCTTCATATTATGATCCACCTAAAGTGCCACCAATGAGCACCAACTCCCCCAGTCATGAGGTAGTGGTTTACAACTATTCCGAAAAGGATGCGATGATTTGATTGGTAGCACCATCAAGAAACTTCCCACTATGCCCCAAATAGATACCTCAAATAGGGTATTGTCTAATGGACAACCGGTCACCAAACAGACCAAAATTGTTACTGTTACCCATATTATAGACACCAATGATCAATGTATAAGCTGACTAAGAGCATGACTCTTAGTGAGAGGGAATGTGGGAGGATCTATATAAAACCCATATGTCTGTGATGTTCTATCCACGTGAAACTACCAACATCAAACTACAAAAGTCCCGCATTGTGGTCCAAGATACATGTATCTTACAAAACATAGGGGCGATGATTCAGCTCCTCTATGAATATAAGTTGGTTTATCAAAGGTGACAGGGTAACGTCAAGTATATCAATCAACAAAACTAAATGGTTCAGTTATTAGTGTTGCCAGTAGCTCAACACCCAACGTCGCCTGACTACTGCCATACTCTCTAATGTCGTCGCATAAATAGCCTCATAGTGCTCCAAAAAGTCATTTGAGAGGATTATCAATATGTGAATATCAGGGGTTGGGGAATGTATATTCCTCTTCACAACATCCATATATTCATATTTCCTGACGTACCCATTAATGGTGATAGTTTTACTCTAGGTATATATCTAGAAAGCAAGGATGTCCCCATGTTTTCTAGGAAGAAGGACTCCAATGTAGGGAATGATAGTGAGAACCATCCCCCTAGGTTAGCATAGTTCTAGGAAGACACTCATATAGTTTTCTGCACCTACCATTAGAGGAAGTTTCTCGGCCTTGGGGATCATTCTATGACATTGCCTACCTATAAAAACATCAATAGGGTATGAATCACATCGGGCCCTCTAACACATCTAATATTTCACAAGAAACAGAGTATAGTCACATGGTTTCATCTTTTCCCTAGTATTTCACATCACAAAAAAAAGTATTATTGATGAGCTCATTGCTGGTGGAACCTAGATTACCACACTAAACAATGTTATCCCATTTCTCCTCTATTGGGGTAGGACAATGTCCACCTTGGATAGTTACGGAATTTGAGCTCAGTATCCCCACTCATCCCAACAGAATATAGGTAGAAATTTATGATATGTGACCATGATATAAGTCACTCAACCCTCAAGAGAAGCATGATTTTCTACATCGTGACCCATTTCATGTCACTGCAAAAGCCATTGTGATCAGCTACCGAGTTGATGAGCATGTCAACGCATTTGAGGTCTAGAAACATCATCCATAAAGGTCCCCATTCAAAAATGATTTGATAGACACTCTACCGGCTTGCATTAAGGCTCTAAAAATACAACAGGTAGTCATCACACCTGATGGAAAGGTATACCAAGCATGGGTGGGAGAAATGTGAGAACCCCATGATTTTTCGAAACCCAAATTTTCCACATTCAATGGGACGGGTGTCTCACTACAACATTTGGCCCACCTAATCTCAAGATAGGCACCAATGTTGAGAAACATATAGTATCAAAAGGCCACCAAGATGCATTGTTTCATCCAAACATTAGAAGGACATGCGTTTATCTGGAAAAACCAGCTACCCATAGGGTTTTGCACGTTCTAGAAAAACCATAGAAGATGGTTCCCCGATCAATTTAGGTCCACCACCTGCAAGAAAATAATTTCTATCCTCTTAATGTTTATGTAATTCCCTAATGAGTGTACCATAGATTTTTTCTCTAGGTGGAAATGCCACACATACTCACTTGAAATGCAACTCCTATGAAAAGAGATGAAAAATAATATATTACTGCCATGGTATTGGTAGAAGACCTTGAGCCATTATAAATGTTAAACCCCCCACAGAAATTACCTCATTGATTTTGGACTTATTAAGGTCATACTCCCCTGGCACAAAATTGAGAAGCACCACCATGACATGAAAAACTCCCTGGATGAGAGATTGTGGCTCAATCCCCTAGTAAGGATTTAGTCCCTCACCAAGTCTAGGATTCTAGAGTATCCTTCCCAAATTTAATGTTCCAAACCAATTAATTCAAGGATTCGTAAGTCCAAAGATATTTAATTTATGCTATAGAAAATGGAATTTTGAAGCTTCCAGAATGAAAAAGGCCCCAATAAGCTAAACAAAAAAATATCCCCAATTTTTTCACTTACCACAATATAATTGGATAACCAATAAAATAACAATATTTATTAAATGATTGGATCCAGGGCCAAGTTAATAATAGTTAATTTATGTTTTGAAATTTCCATAAATATGTGGGACATATATTTTTTGATCCCAACAATGACAGTGAGGTTTTAGGTGAATGGAAAAAAATTCTCCAATCGGGGAGCCCAAAAGTATAATGACAGGATGGAACATCGAGTGGTCACTTTCACCCATGATATCTTTTATGCCCACTTAGGTTGACCGAAAAACATAAATTCACTGCACCTTCACCAGCAGTTTCTACTACATCTATGTCACAGCCCCACAAATCTCATAATTCCAAGAATGTCGGTTCAAGGGAAAAAAAATTCCTTCACTACTGCCAAATCCATCCGGCACTCTCAATGATTTTATGACTATATAATAGTTAATCACCCCTAGGGTCTTTCCAATATTGTTAGAACCCTATTATGATGATAAGGAGTATTACTCTAAGAATTATATTCATTTGGTTAAAAAATTCAAACTTTCTAATGATGATGAATGTCTACCCCCCCCCACCAGTGCCTATGGCCCATGCAATCGAAGGATTGGTCCAGGACATGAGAACTTCCAAAATTTTCAAGCCATCTCTTCAAACATATTAGGACATGATAATAAGCCTAAGAAGCACGTATTATGAATATATCAGTAGGAAAAATACTCTAAAATCATTACATTAGATAAACTACCAGATATTATTGTGTTAACTAACCAACTATAGCATTCGTGATCGCATCGTGATCATCCTTGTCCTGCGAGGGAGAGTCTTAGATAGCTGACCATGATTCTGAGTGATTTATCTGGTTAGTAGTTTGATATTTATAGTACAATCCATAACTCTATAGCACAAATAGAGGCATACATTTTGCCTATAGAAAAAGGGTATCCCCCTATGATAAAAATTAATCATTTTTAATGTAAGTATAATGTACTAAAGAAAATCTTCATCATACCTATGAGAATATCTATCTTTGTGGCCCTATTGTTGTCTATGTAAATGTTTTAGTACCTAGAAAAGTACATTGAATACCCCCTACAAATTAATGAATAGTAATCTTCAACTGAGGCCTACTCAGAAATTGATTTCAAGAAAGAGGAATTGCAAGCATTCAACTCATTTTTTAGATAAGATGAGGTCACCCTCATGTATGGGAATATTCTCCTACTGGACACCATTAGCTAGTTCAATGACATGGATATTTTTTGATTTTTGGTAGACATGGGTTACAGAATTAATCTCATCCCATCTCTGACACACTTTATATTGGGGATGACCAAAGCAGGTCTGACTCCTTTTGACCTGAAGATCAAAATATATTATGGGACATAATAGATACCGGGGGGTAGGATTTAGTTGAATACCCAATTGAAAGGATAGGTATAAATAAATGAACTCATAGTAGTCTTACATGATTCCACCTAAATTTTGTTACTCATTAACCCTTGGCTTCGTATGTATGTAGGTGTCCCCTCTATATATCATCACTTCCTCATGTACTCCCTCAATGGTCGAGTAGGGGTTCTCCAATGTGATTCATTCCACTTATACTCCTATGAATCCCTCAATATAGATTCTAGCTATTAAAATAAGGAAATGAATAATTTTTGTACTAATGAGGTTGAGAACACAAGTACCACATCAGATCAATTGGAAAACATAGATGACACTTTCATTTCCCAATTCATCAGTTGGAGGCCACAACACTGTACTTAGGAAGTTGTTTCACTACCTCTCAATGAAAGGTATGTCACATCCAAAAATGGAAAGAATTTCCATAGATTACCTAATATTCCAACCCAAGATAAACATGGGTTGTAACAAAATCCTATAAACCTATTAAGTACTAATAGGTTCTCTCTATGTCCACCATTTCATGGTTCTCCCACATATTCTTCAGAGAAATGTTGAATCATCGAAATCCCACCCACCACCATTTATTTGACATCTTTCACAGACCCCAGAGTCAAAGGACTGATGTAATTGGATTGATAGCCTCTATCAATGTGGTTTCAACAGAGTAGGAACCCTTCTTTCTAGGTTCTGTTTCCTCCCATGTTGGAAGCAGTGTTCCCCCATAATCATCTTAACTCGATGAGTCTTCTCCATTTGATTCTTCTACCTAAGATGGTGAAGATGATTCGAAATATTCACCTCCTACATTTAATGAGTGTTTCTCCACCACCATTGATGTTTTGATTCTGGTGGACATTTATATTGACAATTATCTATGGCTAACAATGATAAGGGAAACTATGACCCCAGATGAGCAACAACAATATATGGATTTTCGAAAGCAGCATCATGATGAATTTTCATGGAGTTTTTAAAAAATTATAAGAATCACATTTTAGGTATCCTTCAACCATCATTGTCTCCCTGTGAGTCATTGTGGATTCATGTGACCTCATAGAAAGATGAACCCGTCTCACGTTACTATAGTTGAGGTAGATTTTGACAAGATTGTGAAATAAAACATTTTTAGGGATGTCCAGTTCCCCATGTGGTTGGATGAAATAATCCCAGTTAGGAAGAAGAATGTGCATATCATAGTTTATCAACTTCCAATATCTCAACCTCCATTTTATAAAGGAAGAATTTTCCCTTCTATTGATAGATTTGGTGATCGTTGTTATGATTGGGTTATAGGTTCTCTCCTTCGTGGAGGGAAACATGAAGTACACCCATATCCATATATCACCTGAGGATTAGGATTCTACCACCTTCATGGTTCCACGAGGGGCCTACTCTTATTAGTTAATTCTATTCATGAAGATGAATTTGAGAGCCACTAATATATGGTCCATGCACCACATCCTGAAACCAATTTTCAGGAATCTAATGGAATACTATATGGATGATTCCAAGGTCAAGTTACACCGACATTTGGACCATCTAAGAGACATTGAGAAAGTATTCATCTCCCTCCACTCACAATAATTTGATGATGAAGCCCATTGTGTTAGAATTCATGGTTGAAAATGGTATGTTTATATACTTCATTGTCAGATATAGAGTCATTGAGATTGAACTAGAGAGGATCAAGACCATCAACCATATGTCTCCCCCAAGAATCCTACAGGAGCTTCGAACCCTTCAAGACCATTTAGCATATATACAACATTTCATCATGAATCTAGTTGGAATGTTTAATCCATTTTCCATGGTAATGAAGAAACATACTTCCTACCAGTTGGATGAAGAGTGATAAACCTCTTTTTAGGAAATCAAGAATTATCTACTACATCCTCCTATTTCTAAAAGCACCTATCTCAAGGAAGCCTCTAGTCCTATATGTGACCACACTAAAATTGTTCCTTAGGGCCCTTATCACACATAACAACAATGAAGGATGATATAACCATTTATAAAATATTCATCATCTTATCCCTTATGTGGAGACCAAGTACTCCCCCATTGAGTAGAGCTACCTCACACTAGTTTTTACAATGTAGATGATGTGAATTATCTACAGCATCGTGAGATACCGATGGTGTCCTAAGTAGACCCTAAAATTTATTATCTTAAATCTCCAAATGTTGATAAGATTTCTAGAATGCTAGATAGTGATCCTTCAGTAGTTCGATATCAAATTAACTTTATAGAATGTTGTCAATAGTCAGGAATTGGCTTGTTTTATGGCTATCCATTAGACCCCGGAATAATTTCCCATATATGTTGATTTCCCAAATGAGGATTTCCACTTAGTGGATCTGGCTATGGCCTATTAGAGGATTAATTTTTATAGTGCCTCCTGAACCCAAACCATTATAACTCTGAATGACCACATGATCAAAATACAGGGTCAAGGAGTCATTTTCCTCAATCTTGTGCCGGATATCCTATCATACTCATTAGTATTATTAGATGGTTTCACCAACAAAGAGGCATAGTATCAGGAACTCAATATTAATCTCAAGTTGTCCCTTGATATTGATGTCCCCTATTTCATGTGATGGGATATTCTGAGGTAGTCTTCAAACAGATTTATGGTGACTACATCATTATAAATCTAGAGTATCTACCCACCCTGGAGCTCACTCACCATCTCAAGTCCTAGTTCCATTCTCATCCAAATGTGACACATGTACCTCAGTCATAGAATGGTCACGTCAATGCCTTGTATAGTCTAGCCATCACCCTTACAAAGCCTGACCAGGATAACCTATTCATTCATGTGGTGCATTGGAGATTCATTTCTCATGTTATTCTAGAGGATAATGAAAGCCAATAGGTGAGCGTTTTGACAACCGATGCTTCCACATCAACACCTATGGTCCCCTAATGGTAGAATAAACCACCAATTTCATATCTCCATTCATAATGAACCTCTAAAAAGTTATTTTCCTACTAGATCTTGCTGAACTTGACTGAATCTATTGGCGTGTAGCATATTTTTTCCTCCATAGTGGGCCCAACCACAATAATAATCTCTAAAAGTGTAGGTTGGATGAAATTTTCATTCTTTTAATCTATGTTTATGAGATTACCTAGGTAATGAAGAAATATCATCCATGGTCCTACGATGAAAATATAAAAGGACTGTAGTTCTCCCACCATATTCAGCGATTGGGATACTCATGTCCCACCATTGTCCTTAACAATATTGAGTTTTGAAAATGTGACATGCATATTAGATCCCTTCCACTTTTTCTCATTGATTGTCATAACCCCTCCACAATACCAAGTATTCCTAACCCTTTGTAGTATGGAGAGTGAATGTTATAGGACCTTATCCACCAGTGTAGGTTCTTTTTAAGCATGATATATTTCTTCTCCATGTGGGTAGATGTGATTCGCATTAAAAAATGATGACCCAATCCATGATCAAATTCGTGATCTCCAATAAAATACATCCATTTGGTTTTCTCATGCAATTCTCACTAACAACGAGACTAACTTCCATGCCATTGAGAAGAAGATAATGTATACCAAGTAATTTATCTTGCCAAACCATGCTTCCCACAATCACATTTAGGAAAATGGAAATATCAATATGTTCAACAAGAACCTCTATAATATTCTGTAGAATATGGTGGGATAGAACAAGAATATTTTTCAAGAAATGATCATAAATTCCCTATGGAACTATCATAAAATGACTCATAATTCCACCCAGGTGCCTTAATATTCCATGGTGTATGAAACATAAGTAGTCCAACCCATTAAGTCTCATCTACCATCTCTTTGAAAATATATCTATGCCAATAAAATTCAATTCAAAATTTCAAGTGTATATCTAGTTGAGCTGGTATCCATCAAAGATAATAGTTTTTAGGCCTTTAACAATATATAAAGGAATCATAACAAGATATAAAGCGCATTAAAAAATTATTTTCTTGTCCACTCCATAATTCTTGGTGAAATGGTAAAATATCTAATAATGCCAATAACCCTGTAAGAAGCCCCCAATGTTGGAGCCTATGTTGGAAGGTACTTCAGTAATTTACAAGTTCTATTCCAATTGATCATACTCTTTGATCAGCGTGGAAGGAAAATGTATCAATCCTGCCACCAACACCAATTTTTTCAATTAGTAATTCGAGTTATGAGTTTAAGGGATCACGAAATATAACCTTTAATCTATTATCAAGGGTCTGAACTCTAAAATATTATATATGTAGTCTATATCCAACCACAGTGACTTTAAAATGTTTATAGGTTCTCTCAGGGATGCTTTTTGTAGCACTGGGCCTCCTTATCCCTCGACTCATGTCATGTTTTTTACTCCACCAAACTACATGTATCCCTATGAAGTGATTCCCTAGTGTCCGAATTCTATGACCATGGACATGGATCTCATGTCTTGGATAACATTATATTAAACAATTTAATAGGTTCGAACTCTATGAACTTAAAATTGGTGTTCATGTTCAATAAAAATGACATAAAACTGTGTAAATGTCCTCTTAAGAAAATGTGGTGTGGCACTCGGCTTCTTTTATTGGGTTTTTCACTTCTCTATGCTACATGTCTCTTCACATCCTCAATTTTTAAAATTAATCTAAATTATTTCCCTAAAAAGGTTCGGGACACCCCGTATAATAAATACAGAATGGAAATATGTCCTCAACTCGTAATGATAAATAGTGGTTTTACCTCATCTTTATCAGGATGAATTTTTGAAATAATTATGAGATGTTTAACAAACATTACCCCATTCTCATAACATGGGATGCCTTAGGATAATTGTGGGATTACCCAATTCACTTATCATATAGGATTACATATACTAGAAATGGAATCTTACCACACTATGTTCTAGAAATATGTGAGGCATAATTTCCGTCTATATGCGGTACAGACAAACTCTCAAAATACTCATCCCTAGGGCCAACCATAAATTCATTAAATCTTATACACTTTTGTCCCAGATACGATCCAAGAATTATGACCTTAAAAGCTATGCAGTTCTCATTATGGTGTGTATGTGTAATGTGATCCTATTGGATCCATTCATATTGGGTTTACCTCTTTTTCACATATATATTTATATAACATTGGAGTGAGAATTCCCCTATTATTCTATGATTCTTGACTTTAAATTGCCCACCATGGCCTATATTGTATGACCATAAACTATGTGTTCCACCTTCTAGAACTATGTGTGGCTTGATTCCCACTCTTATGGGATATATAGATATGCCCAAAATCATCATACCTAGGCCCACCAAAAAATTCATCAAATCCCTCATCCCCTTAGACACATCATTTTTCTGTTAATTAAGACATTAAACTAATACATTCCCTTAGACCACGTATCAAAAAGTTAAAATATATATATGTTTGTCTTATTAGGAATGTGTCGTTTGTTGTTGATCCTTCTAGGCCTTCATTCACATCAGGTTTTTCGCTCTTCCAAGCTACACATCTCTCCTTTTAGGATAATCTCCATGGTCAAATACCTATGATTATAAACTAAGAGAAAATGGTTCAATATTCAATACATTAAAATAAAATACATGGTCCATGTATAATAAACAAAAACTATTTGTAATACCCATGTTTGAATCCTACATTATGATACACCACATTTATATGCTCAATGGCGTTTTGGTGGTGATCCTAGAGTGTTGAATCCTAAATGGATATTTCCACATTCCATTTATACACATCAAGTATTTATCAGTTTTTATTTTCATCATCCTTCAAATACAAAAAGACCACTAACATTGATGGTTTCTTGCCAAAATGGCTAACCACCCATCCTAAGACAATCCCCTTATAGATAAATTTTGAGAAATAGTGTATCCTATGTTTCAAAAAGGTTCAACAGTTAATCCTATTTCTTCTCACCCCATTCTTTATGGGTTTGGATTTGGTCCCCGTGTTTTGAAAATGGTAAAAATTTGATCCCTAACCATCATTCGACTAATTATCTAGATCTCAAAAGACTCAATATATGTATTGTATACCTCTCTAATATTGGTGGAATTACAACACCCTTGGTGTCACCCCTATGTGCATATGCACACATCGAGTGAAAAGGTCAGTGTCCCTAGGAAATTATCAACCTTGTATATTCTTCCCCCTATTGTATGCTTTTCTGTTTTAGGTGAATCCCCTATCCACTTATTGTTTCCCCACTAACTATGTCCCATTTGGGCTTATGAGTCTTGGTGGGTGGTTATTGACATGGTTGAATTTCACAAAATAACACAGGTTCAAAACTCTATATGAATAAAAAATGACTTTGAATCTAATATTTAAAACATTAAACTGTATCCATATATTATTAGGAATATGTTGGGTTATGTGGACCTCTTATCCCATCATTCATAGTAGTCATTCTATCATGATGCATGGCATATATCTGTTTGAGAATAGCCAATGGTCAAAACTATGTGACCAAAAACTAGGAGACCATTGTCCAAACATTTTGAATTGATCATTTATAGAGTTTTATTAGGAATGTGGGGTGTGGAATAATCCTCCTTGGCCCTAATTTACATCAGGTTTGTCACTCTACCGTACTATGCATATCCATTTTATGTGCTCAACTACGAATTACAAACTACATGACCTCAATCTAAGAGCATATAGTCCATGAATCACGAAATTAAATAGTACCTAAGTCTCTGAAGAATATGAGTTGTGACACTAGGCCTCTTTGGACCTCATTTACATTGGGGTTTTCACTCTTTCACACTACATATATCTATTTGAGAATCCATTATTTGAGTTCTAATCTCTGTGACCATAAAATTAGAACCTATAGTCCTAGATTTCATACCTTAAACTATTTGTGGGTATCCATTTGGAATGTCTTAGGTACTGAGAGCCTCCTTGGCCCTCATTCATTTTGGGATAATCCTCCTTTGTCTACAATATATTACCTAAAATAATTTCCCCATAGTTCCAAACTTTATTACCCAAAACTAGAATCTTTTACGTTGTCCAAGAAACAAGTTCTTAATATATCTATAATAGTTTCTAGAAATATGACCTTAAACTATTTTAATCTCATATATTTCAAAATATAATATGCTAAACAATTAATCCCAACATCCTTAATGCATGGCATTAAACTATGATGTTACTTTGTGTAAGATCATGATGCCTCTCAATGTGAAATGATCTTTACCCATATCTCAACTAGGATTCCTCACATGATAAGTATGTGATGGTCATCAAGCCTTATCCAATTATCTCAAAATGGGATTCCACATGAAAACTATGTGATGCCTCAAATGGTGAAATCATTATGACATTGAACCATATGTGGTTCATTCCAAGGTGTGTGTGTGGTACATATGCCTCTTTGGATTCATTCATGTTGGTTTATATCTCTTTGATGTCAAAAAAAATCCCTAAAACCATACTTACCCTATGTCCAAGCATCTTGACATTAAACTTATTACAAAATAGCCACTGTCAAAGAATTAATACTGTACAATGGGTGCTATTTTTTGAATGGTGTTTTTTGCAACATTTTCAATCATAACTCATTCATTCTGAGTTTACCTACTTCGTTTGGAATGAGTAACCTTGGAAAAACAATTCTATAATATGAAAATCATAAATTTAAATTGATTTCCAATGGTCTAGGAATTATTACCATAAACCAATTTCCTTTGCTTCAGACCATATAAAACTAAACTATGTGAAACTTGAATCATTTATGCTTCAGGTGGTGTAGGTTTTCCTGAACCTCCTCGAAACCCTATTTCATCACATAGTCCACACTGAATGATATTAAACTGTGTTCATATACCTAATAACTACGTATACCTTGATTCCCATCCTTAAAAGATATGTAGTGATGCTTACAATTTTTTTCTTGGGTCCCAAATATAGATTCCCCAAGAAACAATTCACTGCATTATGCACAATCACCCCTAATTATCTGACAGTCCTCTTTTCAAGAGAAATCCCAATTTGGTTATATTGATCCATTATCAGTTCTAGATTACCTCATATACTGATATTAGGAATGAATAGCCTTCACATATGATGTAAAAATACATTCATACCCCAGGAAAATTTAGGATTCCTCTTAATGGGATATGATTCTACCCTATATCAAACCAATATTCTCCATATGAAAAATATGGGATAAATAACGACTAACATTATCATCAAATTATGTCAAATTGTATCCTTCCTCCATAAAAATTTAGGGTTCCTAATATCCATGTAATAGAATATTCAATACTCTCATCCAAGAGGTTATCCCCTTATCAGCATCAGTCTTTTGTTGTGTTCTATATTATGTTCCGTGTAACATAACCTTCAAATATTAATAACCTTCACCATTTGTGGTAAGAAGGGCCTCCTTGTCTAATTCAAATCCCCATAATTCCATTTAAATCCATAAAGAACACATTAGGCTTCTTCAATGGTCCGATCATCATAAAATTATACTATGTGAAAATTGTCCAAGGAGTGTTTAGTGTGGGGTTAGGTGGTGTACTAGGTCCCTTCATTTACCTTCGGTATCCTTTTCGGTGTCATACAAATTCTTTTGATGCACATCCCCATGTTCCATGTTTTATGATCATAAAATATCTGTGGTTGGAGGTTATTATTAATGTTTTCTGTCTATGTTAATTTTCATGATGTTAAAAGGTGATTCTACCCCAAGAAATGAACACAAGATTCCATCTCAACCAAACATGAGGAATAAATGATGGAAAACTCAATGCATAATCCATGTGTTCCATGTCCAAATCATATGAAATTAAACTGTACAATGCCCCATACTAACCGCAAGACACTAACTATCATGTCTATCATTCTCATCACACAATGTAAAACCTCAAGGCTTATCATGCCCTCACCCAGGAAACCACTTCCTCTGGTTCTAGTCATAAACTCATCATTCACATTTTTGGGCTGTCAGTCAGCATCCAAGATGTTGATCCCACCAAAATTTGTGTCTTACATTTGTTCAGACTGATACCCCCACAAAAATATTCCCTAATACATGGTGGTGGAATTATAATAGTGTTGGAATATATTTGAGCATTCAATCCCTTTGTATCCATGTTTTCAATTCCCATTATTTTAATCCTCATCCCCTTTTACATCTAAAGGGATGCCCCTAAAAATACGGTGTCTAGCAAATTCCCACCTACCATCCTGAGCCAATGTCCTGTAGGAAATATGAAGGTGGATGCTGCCAAATTCTACCTAGTACCACGAAGGTCCTGTTCCGGTGAATTGAAACCATCATTTGATTCTAGGAGGCATGTATAGAATTCTAATACATGTGCATGCAAGATCCAATGTTCACGTGTCAGATAGAAATATGCTTTTGAAGCACTTGTGTTCTCAATGCCTCATACATTTCTCCTCATCTGTGGAAGGAAAGATAATCGGAAAATTATGTTGCGCGTAAGAATTGTATATTTCATGCAAGATCTAGTCCCACACACAAGGTCATTTCATGCTTAGTATGCTGTCAAACTATCCTTTACAAACTCCCTAAATCTCACCTAAATATAACTTCTCTCCTACATTGAAAATATTTTGTGCCCCCGCAAAAGATTATTTTAAATACATTGAAGTATATCTCCCCCCTTAAAGTGATGATTTGGATGTAGACCCGTCACTCTGCCATGTGTAATAATCTCCTTCCACATCACAGAAGGCCATGGAACCTTAAAGTTATAGGATTCTGTGTGACAGATCCCCTATATGTCCCCCTTTGTGTGGGCCCACAAGGTCTTGACCCACACCAACATTATTTTTTCCAAATTCAGTTTCATGAAAAATTAGCCACTTGTGTGCAACCCTAATCCAAACCACCACAAAATCATTCACTCATCCCATCATCTTTTGTGAAACTCTCCAATATTTCATGAAACCCCACTATAAGACTCCATGTTTTTCCTATACTCTAAATCTATGTGTATAATCCAATTTTGTGTTCACCATTCACATCTTGCATGCAGTTCCTCCACACGACCGTCCAATCATCCGCATAATGATTTCATAGTCCCTCGTGAGGTGCTCCCTATTATGTTTCTGCAGCTATTGATTTTCCACATGGTTACTCTAGTGTCTATTTCTTTTCCACATAGCTACTCCATCATGGAAACCATGATTCACCACTCTTATTCCCTACTCCCATTGGGAATTTTTGATGCCTTCACTTTTCTAAGGGTTGAGGGTCATTAGTTATGTAAGTCCAAAGGGTAAGAAGAGGGTTCCCCTTGTCCATGATACAGGATGTAATCCTTCCATGCACTATTATCCCCACCATATTATGTTAAACTATAGCCTCACCCCAATAAATTATATCGAGGTTCCATGCCTAAAGAATTTTCCACACCCACTCATCTCTATGGGAGTGAGATACTCCTCACGTAGAAATAGATCTTCCTCGCATGGAATGAGATTCCTCAATTAGAGGCTTCTATGAATAATCCCCACACTATTTCTCAATGTCGCATCCTTCATGACACATCTATCAAGTATACTAATTCGTATTTTTTCTCAAACCAAGAATGACTCTTGTAGTATTAGAAGATTGTAGTAACAACAAAACCTATCCATCCATCTAGGTCATTCATACAAATAACCCCCAAGAATTTCTTCATTTGTCCACTTACTTTTATAAGCCTTGTCCCATCTAAAATACGTTGTTTTTTTCCCAATCATCTAATCTGGGTATATAGGATACCTCCATGATCTTCAATCCCAGCCAACGGTACACCATTGTGCCCTCCTCCTACAGGTTCAGCTCATAGATACCAATATATGTCCATCACCTCACTCGTTTCTTTGTGAGCTAATTCCCTATCATAATGGTCACATCATCATTGGGTCTCTATGGGTAGCCATACTAATATAAGCCCCATCAATCCCCTCTCAGGTGAGTAGCTTCAATGAGTAATCCCCAAACACCATTTCTGTTTAGATTGGGCCTCCTTCTTAGGTATAATCCCAAACAACCCATTTATATCTATGTAGAATTTGATTCCAAACCAAATATGATATGTATGATACCTCACTGAGTTTTATTCCCAAAACATCGCCCATCTCATCCACTTCCAACTTTTATCATAGATTTTCTCTCATCCTTACCACATGATGTTAATCTATATGGGGATTCAAAACTACATTTACATTGATTAATAACCACCAATGATACGTAGAAACCCTCGTGAAGGATCAATCCATACACCCTAAAAAATCCACCCATTCCATCCCCAACATTCAATCTATGAATATTCCATCATGAGTTTTCCCATGACACCATATCCTAGTAGACTCACACTATCCATCTAGGTTTTTCCCAGACGTGGGCCCCATCCAAATCGTCATTGGTCTTGGTAGAACATAATAATCCCACATGTGTAATCCCAAGAAAATCCATCCAAGGGAAATCATATTTTTATGGTCATCTAACATGCATAGGCCCCACACCATCCATCGAACTGTGCGCGTTTTGATCCTAGTCTTCTACACATTGTATGTAGAATGCCTCTTCTAGGTTCAATCACAAACAATGTTAATCCTTGTTGTCCCCTACTAGGGGTGAAACCTCTTTCATCCAAACTCAGTGGTGTCCAGATTATCCTTCATAGTGTGACATCTTCCCTTTATGAGACAAACCTCATCAGGTACACCATCATTGGCTGTTCTGATACATTCATCTAATAAACCATCCATGTATTCCCTCAGGGGATATACCTCATTGATGCACCTCCTTGGGTGTCCTGGTGATTTCCAATTCCTCTCCACATAATGTTGAACTCATGATATATATTTTGTTAAACATGGTGTGCCTGAGGAAATGCTCAAAATACATTCCTACTGAATGAGATACTTTGTTAATATCCAAGGATACCTCAGGTTAGGTGCCCTTGAGATTATATCCTATGAGGAAGAATATATGTTATCAATGTTCCAGCATCCAAGACAATGAGCCCATACCCTAGTGGTATAAGATCGTTCTTGTCATCTAAAAGGCTCAGGATCCAATCCAGGCTGGGACTAATTTATGGGTACTGTAGCAGCACTGTAGAAGGACTATAGAAATGGTGAATTGTAGTGGTGGAGGCACTATAGCGGCAAAGGAACTGTAGAATGTTCAGTATGATCCATGATAATATTGCATTACTATTCACCATGGGGCGCTTAGGCCCAAACAAATGGGATTTAAAACCTAGTTTTCAAGCAACTTTCCATTTGGCCTTTAGGCAATGTAATGGGTCTCCCACTACGAAGTCTAAAGATGTATTTGCATTAAATAAAAATTAAGGCTTCGACACCAACCTTTTTAAAAAAAATGATCCAGTGTCCAAACATTCCACTGATGGTGAAAGTGACGACTCCCCTGATTAAATGTCGCTTCCCTGTCAAGACCCCTTAAAATGTCTAGATAGAAGTGGCATAATTAAATAATATCAATGAAGATATATCATCTGGAATGAGATTCAAAAAAATATCTTAATCTATAAGAAAGGCTTGTACCATGTAACATGATCCATGGAGGAATCCATGAAAGGTGGAATCATCATCCCATAATACTATTTTAATCAAGGAGCCGGCATCATTGAGAATGTGATGAATTACACCCACCTATGGAAAGTAGTAATGTTGTGGAAGATATTTGATTCCATCATGAGATAACTTACGAGGTGGGAACACCACTATGAAAGCATCAGAATCAACAACATATGAGAGAAGTTACTTATTTGGAACAAAGTTATTGTTAAAACCTCAGTTGTGTGTCCCCATTGTTAAATAAGATATATGAATAATTTTTTTTGAATGTGGTCAATATTTATCCTATATCATGGCATTGTGCCCATTCTGTTCCATGTTTTTGGAACTGTGATTCGGAATCTTCATTCAAATTTGTTTAATTTTAATTCAATACCCCTATAATTAGCCAATTCATCCACTAGATCATAATTTAATATAATGTATTTTATTCTGAGAGCCACATTCTCTAGGAACATCCACTTTAATCAACAAAAATATCATATGTATGGGAAATCATATGATCATACCTTGTTTCTTACACTATGTATGAATCATCTGTACTTATGGACAGATCATATTTTGTCTTATAAATATTATCTAAGTGATATAATAAATCAAGGAAATATATACAAGCATATAGTAGTAGAAAACAAACCAATGTTTTAAAGGGTCATCGAATTATTCAAGACCCTCCATAATAAAATTCCTTCACTGATGGACCTCAATGGTTGAGTAATAGAGATCACCTAAACATTACTGAGTGGATTCCATGATCTATTGTGGTTTTATAACGTCTTATTTCTCCTCATCATCCTTAGAGCGGACATATTTTTTCACTAATCCATTATCTCTTTATCTTATCCCAACACTCATTCACAACATTTTTGTCCTCAACCTCTTTAGCTTTGGATACTCTAAGTTGACCCTTAGACTGTAAAGGATTTCATCTTGAGTTGAACCAATCACTCCATGTTCCTATGACAACCCATTTATATGGTAAATCTATTCATTGGTTAACTAAAGCACTTGGGATCCCTATCCTTGTTCCTCTTCTTAGCGGGGTTGAGTGTCTTCCACTATTCATGTGCCTTCTCAATAAGGAAATCTAGGCCCAACAAATATTGGTTGATGGAATTCCACACATTGGTCCCCAAAATAACCATCCAATGGTGAAGATACCCCATCCTATTCTATATATCAACTATTTGAGCATGGTTTTTTAAGTTCTACACATTACTCTATTCATATAGTGCACAATATGATTCTTATCAACAATCTTTCGACCAAATTATATATATTTTTTGGAGATGGAGGCTCATGTGGAGGGAATCCCGACATTATATTGTCATATAGATCATCCATGTTAGATATTTGGTTGTGGTCAACTAGAAAACTACTATATATTTGGGTGTGTGTGTCTAGATAATGATCTCAGGAAACAATTCCTCGCCATCCTCTTCCGTGGTGGAAGAAGATTCTATTACCCACTCTTCGGATATAGATGCGACTTTCCCTACTTCCTCAGGTTCTCTTGTTGGTGGAACAATATCATCCTCATCCCCAGTGGTAACCACTAGTTGTAATTATGGGGAAGGCATTCCCAATGCAACCTCCCTAGTACCTCCAATCACCAAATAAATTTTCACTTATTCCATGAAGATATCATCTTCAAAAACTACTTCCTACGGAACCACTAACACATACTCCACCACTATATCTCCTTCATATAACCCTGTTGTAAAACCCACCTCAACCCTCTGCACTAAGGTCATGGTTTTAGAAATATATTTCAATGAATCCTCCACAGGTGTCCCAACTACTATGGTCTCCTCATCCATCTCTATTGGGATTGTAGGATCTGCCATCACAACCTCAACCTAAGACATAGTTAGTTAATGTGTTCATTCTAGTGGGTGAATTCTGAGTGAGGTTCTAACATCCATTAATAAATTATTCAATCAAAAATATTAATGAAAAGATAATGAGTAAATTGTGTAGTGGATGAAATAATTTTTGTGAAATTTACTTACCATCAAAAATCTCTTGAAGATTCAAAGATAATCCCCCAATAAGGTTCCATCCATAGTTGTTTCACCATTTAAACACATTGATTGTTGTTTAAATACAACTGCATTGTTAGGAAGGGACCTCAATCTTTCCCATTTTAGGGTCGATGTCCCATATCCTTCTTCTTCTGGTCCTTCACAGACTTCCCCCTTTTCTATGCTTGAATCCAATGAATATTGTGAAAAGAGTTAGGAATCAGTTCTAATAACATCTTCTATCCGACACACATGATATTTAGGAATTTTCCTAGTATGTTGTAGTTCTCCATCTTATAAAAGATACTTGATAAGTGTCACTTTCTTATGAGTAGTCTAACTCCCTGGGATGAGGGGCATGTATTTACAAATTGACTTCCAATAACTGTGGGGAGAGGTATTGTTTTGATTCACCATTAACCAGTCAGTTAAAGGATGGGCAGTGACCCTTGTATTTATCAGGTCCTCCAGCTCTATCACATATAACTATACCTCATCTCGAGACATGTGGAATCTATACTAGGCATGACCAACCATAGAGAGATGCATACCATAACAATTAAGATGTTTCCACATCCTTTGAACACCAATGAAAAACATGTAGATAGACCATTCGTCCCATGATTTTGGGAATATGACATCATTTGGAATGTCCACATGACGTATTCTCTTCCCTAGACATTAGTAAAATTCCCTCATAACATCCCCATAGCGATCCCCTTATTTCTATGCCCGCATACCTATGAGCATTATTCCCAATGATGCTCATCTCCCTTTAGATATCTTCTATCTGGGCCCACGATCTACTAGACCCGTTGTTGCAAACCAGATTACTGGGCCAGCTCTCTAACCATGGAATGCATTGTTCACCACTCAGCCTCAGCCTCATTGATGTGGGGCCACCCTTTCACTAGATTGGGTGGCCCACCACCTCGAATATCCCATGGATAATAACTCCCCCAGCTCTATGTGTACTTGGGAATTATTACGTACATGGAAGTAGGTGGTGGACCCTCATTTCACAACTTCCCATCCCCATGTTTAAACATCTTGTTGATCTGCCTCATCACTAAAGAGTGACTCTCATTATGAACCTTAGAGTATACCTTCACTATCAAACATTTAAACAACTATAATGTCTCACAAATCATTGTAGATTGTATGGTTTGAAAATTTTCTCATAGTTGACACTTTCTACCAATAACCCACCTCTGAGGGCCATAATGTACAATCTCTTCTCCATGGTCCCAGTACCATCACAATTCACTACCCCTATTGAAAAGGGAATCTGATGGAATATGATGTTCTCTATTAGTTCATCCTTCTCTCTAAATTCCATCATAACCAACATGAATGAGTGATTACCCATGATATTGAATATCATCATCTTGAATCTTGATGTGGGAGGAGATATTGGGTTTGGGTAATAATAACATGACAAGTTTGTGGCCACGAAGATGTACTAGATTTCAAGGATCCCACACACAAAATGTGATGCCTTTACTTCACTAATGTATTGGGGTATATTGGAAAATACAACCAATACTGGGATAGTCATGTTAACACGATGCTTAGTCACCAACATGAACTCCATTATATAGGAGCTTAACTGCACCCCCATGTGTGAATCTCTTAGTAAGAGTATCTGGATGCAAATGAGCACGTCGATAAATACTTTTATATTAACCACAGGTTGAGCCTTGTACATGAAAATGTATCCCCATTACTGCCACTAGAATACATCCATGATTAGCTTGTAAGGTCCCTCCTTCTGTTTTTGATATCCTATGTGACATCTGTGCGACTGTGTCAACAACATATATGATGGATTCCCCCTACAACGAGATCCTCTGCTGGATTTTTTGTTTTGGCAGTACCCAAAACACTTCATAAAGGGATCCTCCCTCATCCTTAGAATCTTATCATCAGTTCCCTCAACCAGATCAAGAAATTTCTTCTCTAAGGCCTAAATATACTCTAGATCATCCAACACATTATATAAGAGGAGTAATTAATCATAAATAACCCCCATTATTGGGATCACGAGGATATGATATAGGTCCCAGATTCTAAATACAACCTTACAGTTATACAGATGAAGCTTTTTGATTTCTGATTACCATATTCTCAGCAACTCAATAAATATTTCATGAGGTCAATTTACATGGAACAGTGAAACCCATGTTAGTTCATAGAGACACAATTTTTATAGATCATCCACAAATTCATGACATTATTAAAATTATCAGTTGTTATAGGCCCACTTTTCTAAGAATTTTCCACCCTTTAATAAAATCAATTATCGACAATCATATTAGAGAATCTATAAACCCCTCCGTGATGATATTATGATACTGTGTCTGGAATGATTCATCTTCTAACAACCCCCATCAACATTATTTAGGTGGTTGTATAAAATGTCTGTTGTAAGTGGTGCATGATCTATATATTGGTGGCCTAGATCACCCTATGCCATTGGTTTTCCTTAGTATGACTCTGGACTCCTATGATGTAAAATCTCTTCCAACCATCTGGATAAATAATTCAACTCTTTGTTCAAACCAATACAGAGACATTCTCTTGCACAAAGGAAATTACATATGAGCCTCATTCAAAATATTAGTCAATGATTCATGTTAAGAGGTGATTCTAAAGCTCTTTATGATCATGATGTTCCATGAAATATATTCACTATATTGAACACAAGTTTACACTCCCTTAGAATCTATATGATTCAAGACTTAGTTGATCTTTCAAGTCTATTTTCGGAAGATCATTCGAGAATATTATTTATGGATCATGGTCATGGTGATCCGAATCATGAAGGTTATTTCATGAAGACTTGTTTTTTGGTGTCTGGTTCTCTATGAACCATTCACAAAGTAAATGTCCTGAAATATGGTTTGCTAAGATCTGTTCATGAAGAATGGTTCATAGATATATTGAGATTCAAGAAAATAGAGAAAATATATTTTCATTGATTGAAACTGTAGGGGTTTTATGTTCACCCTCTACAATTTATATTGGTACTTATTGGCAGGGAATTCTTGATGACCATATCACACATGACCATTACGTGTAAGCTTACTGAGTGACTTTTTGTAGTGTGCTTCAAAAAAAGGGAATTGATTTCTAGTTTTTAGTTATTCTCCCTGATAATATGATTATCCTTTTCTCCATCACCTCCCATTTAGAGGGGGTTAATTTATTGATTTCTATGTGCATGTGATGTTGTAATTATCAGGGAAAGAATAATCATTTATGTGTCAATCCAATCTGGAATGTCCTAAAATACCTCTTAAATGACTTTTTTGTGATTCCATTCTCCTTCATGAATAGATCGATCTTGTGATGCTCATTGGTAAAGAGTTTCCATTGAGACCATGAAAATGTTTTTAGGGTAAACCATAGTATAGGGAGTTTCAGATTCATGCAGTTATTTAGGAACTTATTAAGCATTGATAATGACTTTTAGAGTATGATATTCAGACCCATGAAGCATTACTCATTTTTTAAGATAACCAGTTATTTGTGAATACGTCCAATTTACATGAAAACCATTTTAAAAAAATACCCCCCTCATTATGAATTTTTGGGGATGGTTACTCAAACTTTAGGCTTCCAAATTTCTCCAATTTACCAACATACTGACCATCGTGAAGAAAATAAAAATGAATCATCCAAGGTATTTGGGATCCTGAAAACCCATTTACTTGTTTTCTTAAAAACCACCACTAATGGTAGGGGAACATTTAATGAAGGACTACAACCTTCCCGATGAAAGAAATCCATATAGGTTACTTGAGGATTTGGGAAGAATTAACCCTTCAGGAAGCATTCACTTTCTAAATCATGACTTCACTTCGAGCAGGAGAACCCTATTTCATAAAGCCGACTATTTCACGAATCCCTTGACCTCCAAAAAGTACTCAAGATTCATGAATCATCTCTCTGTGGTGCCCTAATATTCTCAAAACCCATATCCTTTGCTTCCCCATGGTGTGTCCCTTGTTTTGACCTTGTTTTACAATGGTTGAATGTTAGGGCCCTCACACCCATCCTGGACTGGTCCAGCTGCAACACAAATCCCTATGCGAACTGTGCCACCCACTCCTATGTCTGTATACATCATCCAATGTGTGGCTCAATATGTCCAACTCTCTATTTATTCTATGAATACCTACACAATTATCTTTTTCATCTATGAATATGGACCCTAATGTGGACCTTGCGATTACACACCCCTCTTGTTTTTGAACCCTAGCAATGCCAAATCCATGCTCAATCCAATGAAACATGGCCATTGGTCAAGTAATCCCTAGGGGTGAGGATTGAGTCTACTAACATTTGAGCTGCAAGACATAATGTGGAATATCTCAATGTCCTAATTATGAAACGTTAAAATACGCGAAAATATCATCAATAAATGATGTGAAAATGTAGAATTACCCTGTGTAATATGCACAAGATTTCTCCATATATTAATAGATGTGGATGACCTCCAATATGAAGTCATTTTTACCACTCACATAGAATAAATTCCTATGGAAATCCTCTTAAGTTTAATCCCAATCCACATGCTCTGATTGGACTCCTCCAAAGGTGTAATCCCCAACACATTCTGAACTACATGGGATTTTATTTCAAACAAAATGGGATACAAAGGAAGCCACTTTGAGGTCCAAAACAAATATATAAATTCTCTCTCATTTTATCTGGGCCCTATTCTCAGTAAGATCATTCCCCCAGCAAGAGATCCAATCTCTTTAAGGTCCCATGGGCCGCCTCGAAATACGTATCATACCACCCCTTGGAAAGCTTCCTCTTCATGAGTATCCTTACCGCATGAAGTTATACTTCATTCATCTTACCTATAACAAGAACACAATCTAAAACTTCATTCTACGTTGAATTTTATCCCTATTAAATAAATAGTGTATGCAGCATGCCTCCATGAGGTTTAATCATGAAAATGGTAAACATCCAGGTGGTCCCTCCATGGGATGTACCTTCTTGATCTGCCACAAGGGGAATTATTATTAAATCATTATATTCACATCAAGGGTCTTCCTAAAAATGGAAAACAACCATGCGTGACATAATCCCCCCTTAGGACACACCTCCCTGATTTTCTATAATGGAAAATCTCATCAAACATTCATATTCATCTCAAGGGGGGGTTATGATCCATCAATCCCAGATCCATCTGAAAAGGAATTTTGGTCCATCTGAGTGTGAAATCATCCATCTTAGGGACAAACCGCCTTGATCCACCTCAAGGGGAATTTTGATAAACCATTAGTATTTAACTCAAAAGGAATTACAATAAATCAATCCTAGATATGCTAGAAGGGTAATACTGGTCTATCCATGGGTATCATCTTCCCTCCTAGGGATACATCTCCCTGATCAACCTTAAGGGGCAATTTGGTCATCTTGATGGATCCATATCAAGGGGCCTAATGATCCATCCATCCAGAGTTCACCTCAATGGTTGTTGTCAAAAATCAATCCAAGTGTGGAATCATCCTTCCTAGTGATACACCTCATAGATTCATCTCAAGGGGGTTTTGATCACCCTTCTGGATCTGTCTCAATAGGTGTTCTGATCCAACCATATAGGGTGAGCTTCAAAGGGAGTTATCATTTATCAACCCATGTGTTAAATCTTAAATATTGTGGAAACACCTTATAGATTTGTCTCAATAGAAGTTATGATCCAACATTCCATGTTTCACCTATAGAGGTGTTCTAATCCATTAATATATTTGTGGCATCATCCCACATTGGGATTCATCTTCTGGATCCGTCTCAAGGGGAATTCTGATCAACCTTCAAGATCTATGCGAAGGGGAATTTTGATCATTCCATCTAGGTTTCACCTCAAGTGGATTTGTCACCCATTTATGTAGGTGAAATATCATCCCTTTGAGAGACACACCGTTAAACTAATCCTCCATAAACTATTATAATCCTTTTTAGTTTTGACCTCATCCCTCTTAGTGAAATAACTATTTGATACACCCCCATGGAGTGTTTTTATCAACAATACAAATCTAAAAAGGATTTTAAACTCATTTCCTAATCCGTATCTACAAGATGTTATGATCTATATACAGAGGATATAAAAATTATTAAATAACTCCATGTGTTGGATTCTTAAGGTAAAAAGTCGTGGAATACTCCCACATCTGTCATTGTTACATCAAAATTGACATAGGATTCCTTGAGATTCATTCCTTACGATTCCTCATATTATATTCCTCCAAATATGATGAATATAGGTGATTAATGAGCCCAATGTTTAAATATTCCCAATGATACCCAACATGAATACAAACCTGAGAAAAGGTTTTTTACTCGTCAATGTAGAAACAAAATTTTCATACCAAAGCAATGTAATTAACCGATATCCAAAAAAATATTGTCCTGGGAATGAGTTCCATGAACATAACAAAACATTATGAGGGGGACATGGACTAGGAGATGATTTCTAGGGAGGAATCCATGGAAAGAATAACCAATTTCCCATCATCCCATTTTGATCATGGGGTATAAATTTTCATGAATTGTGATAAATGGAACCCACCTTTGTAATGATAGAATACGTGACAAAAAAGCATTCAGTGTGTGGATCATGTGTCGATTTGTGGATGTAACCTAATGAAAGCCACAAAAACACTAATTTATTGTTTATATACTCATTAATGATAAATAATTCACATTTCACGAGTGAAAACGTTTTCACTTGTACAATTATTGTATTATTATGAATACATCTTAGGTTTTTGGTATGTTACTTCGGATATAGTGACCTGGTATTTGAGAAAATATATTATAAAATCATTTTAGGGGACAATAAGGTATTTGGATGGTGGGTAGAGGATGTATTTTGAAATATGGGATTTTATACATGAATCATATTAATCAACCAATTGATGATGTAAACTCAAGTTACCATGGGATGTATGGGAATGAGTGTTAATCATCAACACATAACTGGGTTTTATATTATTTAATTTAACTCTGGTGAGTTTTATTTTGATTTATTTTTCAATAGTTATGAGTAAAAAATTTAATTTTATAAAATATGTTTTCAGTAAAAAATTTATTTAATTCCCCTTATGATCATTCTGTGTTCCCCATGACTGGTTATGGGTGGTAGTCTAATTGATTGGAATATTTCATGATGTATTTTATGAGTTTATTATTGTTTTATTTATGAAATTTGATATTTCATGGTTGGAGTGGAGTACTCAACAGTGGTTGAATCGAGTATCCGATAAAAAATTATATTTAAAAACAATCTTAAAACAAAAACCCCCAATTTAAAAAATGAGCAGTATACTAATATAGTAGCTACAACTTATTGGATGTTTTCAATTAACATCTCATGTTATTGATCAAAACTAAAATAGAATAAATGGATATTGTCCTAATATTTCAATATGATTGTTCCCACATCGAAAAATACATATATCACTGGTAAAATTCACCTACCAAAGTATTTTTTTTGTAAAAAACTATGATGAATTTTCAAAATTATATTTTAAATATATATATTTTTAATATAATGAAATTTTTAAAGAGTAAAAAAATAACACATTATAGAAATATGAACAAGGCGTTGAATCTCAAGACCAGACATAGTCCACTCAACATTATTTTAAACTAATATCTTGAATTCATAGTAAGATAAATATAATGATCTACAACCAGTATTGGGTATACATGTTTACAAAAAAACATAGGGTTTTCCAAATTATCATAAACATTCTTCAACAATTGATCATAGGGGTTTAATGGTGAATAAAATAAATCAGAGGGAATTAGATTAGTATTAATTGTAGTACAAGAGTATGTGATGAAAAGATATACCAAATAATTCAAGAACAAATCATACATCATGTAAGGTAAATAAAAATATAGATATATATATATAGATATATATATAGATAGATAGAAACATGATGTTCAATGCATCTTCCACACATATCAATAATTGGTTGATTGGTACAGTTCAATTCTCTGCAAACTTTTCTCCATTAGTTTTATAATTATATGAAATGATTATATATTTTCTCTAAACAAATATTTTTCAAAGAATAAAACACAGTTCCTTGGGGTTTTAAAAAGTGAAATATCATATGTGTTCCCTTTTTCACCTTTACCATTCGATATATTCTACATGACTTGTTTCACCATTTAATTAGAGAAAATATTTCACCAAATCACTATTAATAAATAATAATTAATTCATCATCATATTAATCATCAATATAGATGTATTGAATTATTTCACATTGCTTTTAATTCATCAAAGATGGTCGTTGGATAATATTACTTAAATATGAATTTAATTAGAAAATTTTGATTTAATTTTTCCATGTAAGCACGACACCACATAGTTTCTTCATCACATAAGTGAAATAATCAATTGACTCACTTGAATACTCATATGGTTGACTCTTTGAACAGGATTTTGCTTCACACTAATTTTTGGTTTCTCGTAGTAATTGTATAATCAATTCAACACTTTTCTAAAATTATAACTCTATCAAGTGATCAATTATTCATTTCATGTTTTTTCTTTGAACCATATAGTCTCTTAATTTTATCATATGGTCTTCAGGGTTGTGGAAAATTTACACCATTGTCAATCGATTAGTCATACGATCAACACACTTAGACATGTGTTTGCTTCAATCCTTTTTAAAATTATATTTAGTTCAAGGATTTTTCTTGTGGTAGAAATGAAGTATACATGTGGATATTGTATAAATATTATGGTTAGTTTACAACCTATATATTTAAACTTAATTTACAAATGATTTCTTGTATGTTCATGCAATCAGTTGAGTTTTTTCCGTTGGTCAATTAATGTCATTGTGGTTTCTCTAAAACAATGGAGATTTTGATATTTATACAGAAAATACATGATTTTCTAATATAATGGATATTTAATTAAAAATATAATAAAAATGATTTTATATCTTTATAATAGTGAATTGGTAGTCTAATATATTGATATCCCCTTTTTTGATTATCATGAATGAGGGAAAATTCATTCTTGATCAATAAAAAAGATAACTGAGAAATAATATAGTGTTTATGAAATGGTCATTTTGTACACCCCATTTTTGGATTGTCCAAAGGTATACATGAATTTTTTTGGAAGCCTACAGTATAAATCAAAAATGTATTAGATGATGTAGTCAGGAAACATAAAAACATGGAAATAAGATAAAATATACGTGGAATCAATAATTAATAATATATATTTCATTAACATAAAAAAATCTATAAATAAAAAAGAAATCCCAATCAGATTCCTTAATCAAATTTTGATATTGTAGTGTCTCATGTTTTGGACTGATGAAGTGGTTATTTTTGTTTTTCAATAGTTGGATTGGTATAATCTATGGGTGTAGTTTGAGGACAAGATGATGATTTTGGAATTAGAATCCCTTTAATGATAGTTTGTATATGTTGGATATCCTAAGGAAACCTAATAAAAAATTAGTTGTTTGAGCTATAAATGTTGTAGTAGTAGTAGTGGAAGCACTAGTCATAGAATGATCGAGAGGAAGTAGATGTGTAGTGTTGAAAGTGAAAATATAATGTTCCAAACATTGAGTGTTCTCAGACAAAGCTTGAGCTCTATACTCAATAATCTATAGGAATTCGTCTATATAAATTAAATACAAATATAGAGAATGATCCATGACTAATAAATTTTCCACGATTGACTTAAAATCGTTGATTAAATGAGGTCTCCTTAAATCATTATCAAAATATCTAAACAATTTATTAAGATAATACATGGTGAAAATTAATATTAGGGAAACAATTATGGGACCTTTTATATTATTTTTTTCATTGAAATTCTAAACAATCTAAAAAAAATTATATAAAATAAATCAGAATTAACAGTTAGATTCCTCTACAAAAACGTCTAATTTTTTTAATTGTACAATATAATTAGAATCATATCATATAAAACCCTTAAAATGAGATCCTAATCAATCAATACATGTGATAGAGGAGGGGTAGTAGTTCTTATAGATCATAATAAAAAATAAATATATATCTGGTCTATCATAATATCCAAGTCATGGAAATATACCTGTATTGTCCTAATATATGATATAAGAAACTCAATTTCATGATCAATATGAAGATCTTTGACAAATATCTTTGGATTACAATGAGAATCAATACTATAAATTTTTAAAAATAAATATTATATTTCACCATACTCACCATCATTTTCTAGACTCAAAAAAATCGTCTTTAAAAAAATTTAACAGATCAAAATAAAAACTGAACTATTTCGGTGGAGTAAATTAAAGAGGAAGAAGAAACTATATGAGATAGAGTAGGGATAAGGGGGGATTTACTAACATATACATGTAAGGGGTGAACCATTTATTCTTCATTATCTATTTTTTAAAATAAATTTTATATATCCTAAATAAAACTATCAGAATATTCTACTAGAACAATATATATGTAACGATATGAATTAATAAATTGATCACCTTTGAATGAGAAGTATATGTAATGAACTGGGGAAGAATGAATTTATGGTTCTATTGTAGTCAAAACCGAAATATTCTATAAATTAGCATCAATTAAGAGGTCTATAATTTCTTATTCAATAAAAATAGAAGCATATGGAGCATTTTCAAATTTCACTAGAACATAGGGTAAAATAGTTATGGCATGTTCACTACATTTTGGTAGCCTACCTAATTTATGATTATCCCTGCCTTCAATATCTAAGGAATAATGATCTAAATCAATAAATAGTGTTCATGGAGTCTTCTTCTCTCTATGATGTGTAGATTCAAATATTGGTTCTCCCTTATCCTAAACAAAATAGGAATATTTGAAAGTAGATTATAATTATTATTACTCATTTAATTGTTCAGAATTTTTCAAAAAATGTAAGATTCAAGATCACCCTTCCCCTTTAATTGATATTTCTCCTCTCATGCTTTCTATAGCTTTTTAAAAATCTATAAAGGGAGTGTGAATCACTATTTCTTCATATGAACTTAAGGTTTCTTAACTATGATAAACTACCACATCACCTTCACTTTCATTCAAGGAATATTCCTCTACAACCTAGATACACAATTTTCCATTGGTATGGTTGGATTATTCACAAAATTGTATTTCTTAAAAAATTTATTATCATCCACAACCTACATTTTCTTCCATGGATTCCATAAAATACTAATTATATTATAGGTGGTTAGATTCATATAATTTACACTGGATGTAGTATACTTTTCCTCCCCTAATGAATGAGTACCTTAATCTCTAGCAGTGATGAGATGAATTTTGGATAAGGCATATAATTGAATGAAGATAATTTCATTCTTATTTCATCCACATACCTCATAATAAATATTGGCAAAAATTTCATTTCTTTATTTACAATCAAAAAAATAAATAATGAATAATGATTCTTTACAATACTGATTTATCCTTCTTCAGGAAAAATATCATGCTGAATATACATATGCAATAACCTTCACTCACCACTGAACTCAAAATCATTTTTCCTAATATGATTTTTAACAGTTTTTTATTCTATTTCCCTCTCAAACTAAATGTGAGGATTATTGATAATGTTATAACATTAATAGTTATTAAATCATCATTTTTTTAATTCAAAAACTATAGACCATGATTTTCAATAAAATACATTTCTTATACAATAATTATCATTCTAATGTAATACCACTTTTCACCAGCTACAAAACACATATTCACATGGAATTCATTTACTAACCATTGATTGAATGGTTTCTCACTATCCATGATCCACTGTTCCCCAAATTTATATATCACAACTCTTCATCCTCAATATTAACAACATTTAAACCATTTAAAATTAAGTTCCTTTTCTTGGATTCACTTGAAAACAGGTGTAGCATTAAGTGTTTTATAGATCCACTTGAGATTAGTATTGATCTTTAAAAGGTATATAAGGATTCCATATCTAAATCTTCAATAGAACACTTCATTCTATGTATTCATGATTAATATTATAAGGATAAAATGATTGGGTTTGAATAACAATGACATGATTCAATTGGAATGGGATTCGGTTTCGAGATAAGAGTATCAAATCATATTTTATTTTGGGATCTTTAAAAATAATTTTGGTCTATGTAATTAGTAAAGAACGAGATTATAATTAATTAATCATAAAATAATTAAAACTATTCTAGTAGCAAGAAATATGTAATAGTTTTATGTTTTTCTATATTTCCATAATTAATGGAATGCAATTTAATCGATCATACATTCATAAATTAAATATACTACATGTATATTTTTCCCAGGATTGCTTAAACATAAATACTAACTTAATATTTCCAAATTAATTATCAAAATAAATGATTTAATTCATATAGATAAATTCAATAATAATAGAATGATAAATAAAATTAATCATAAAATAATTATACATATTTAATCTTTCATAATTCATATGTAACATAATTCAATATCTCAACATTCAAAGTCTTCATAATGATGTCATGATTTTGATGTTATGTGCCAATGAATTAAAGAGTGATATCTCCTTTTTTAAAGGGTATCTCATAAATTTAAGTATTATATCAATATGTTTATTCATTGAATGAGATACAAGATTAATTAAAATATCAATAAAAATTATTTGTCAAAATTTGTAGAGACATTATTAAATTAATCTTCATAATCTATCATTATGTATTTCATCCAAAGAATGTGTTCACCTTAACTACTGGCAGCTAAATTTTAATACTCATTAGTATATAAAGTAGTGGATTTTGGATTCTTACTACCCCAATATACTAAAGACTCCCTAAAAACTATCATCTTTCATAGGGTACCTTTCTCTATAGCTTATAGCCACAAACATCTACCTTAAAATAACTAAAAAAATTCAAAATCATATCATATACAATACAAATTTAAAAAATAAAGATATAATTATGTATACTAAAAATACTTAAAATTAAATTTAGATGAGATTCCCAGTATCTTCATCAAAATCTGAACAGACTAACACTATTCATTATATCGGGCCTACTACTAGTTATATATATTAAACTCAAAATCATACCTCTATATGATAGTTTGTCTACTGGTTTTCCATTTTTATCCAAATCAAATTTTTAGTTTGTACACATAGGAGTTCCACTACCCTTTGTACGCTCTATGATAATTAATTTTAAAATATATTTTGTGTACATTCAATGATTATAAATAATTACCAATTTTTGAAATTCATAAAATAAAAAAAGAACATTAATTTACCAATTAAACTCATTTCAAATTAATTTTTCATTGTTTTAGAAAATTCCATACCTTTGGTTTTTTAAGAAAAACAAAAATAATATCATCAAAAATTACATGAAATATTAAACCATATAATTAGTTTTTGTACAAATAGTTTACGATCATATATTCAATTTTGAAAATATTTCAAAATAATGAAATAATAAATTCTATCATACCATTCCTTATGAGTTTATTTTATACCACAATGATCATTTGAAATTTAGAAAAACAATATTTGGGAAATGAGGATATTGAAATCTAGGGGTTGTTCAAAAAAGATCATTAAGAATATAACCATTATGGAATAAGCTCTTGACATCAGTTTTAGTTTTTTTGAAATTAATATTAGATTCAAAATAATTTGTTATTCCAATGGTTTCAACAATATCTATATGTGAAAAGGTGTCATCACAATCAATTAATATTATTGGATATAACCTTGTGTATCCAATATAGCTCTCTCTATATATATTTTGTGTAATATTCATGAACATTATTTTGAAACACCCAATTATTTATAATAATCTTTTAGTCTATGGGTTTTTTTTCTAATTTCCAATGTTTAACCCTTTCTTATTTATTTAAATCCTCTTGAATATCCATGAACCAAATTTTTTCATTCCTAGATTCAATAATGTTTTTTGGTTCAACCTGTGATAAGAATTATTGGTGTCCCTATTTTTTTCTAAGATAAGATATATTCTGAGTTCCTTTATATATGTTTCCTACAATATAATTTTAAGGAATGTATATATGGGTTCTCATGTTTTAAGGATAATAAGTACTTAGATCTTGCATGTATTCTTCAATATTTTACATTATCTAATATTTGAGAGTCATTATGAAAATATATGTATTTTCGAGGTGTGTTTGAAGGATTATTAATATTTATATTTGAAATATCATCATCAATATCGTCTATAAAATTTTTAGGCTCATATGGATATTTTTTATCAAAGATTACATGTATAGATTCTTCGAAAAATTATTTTTTTTACGGAACACTTTATGTTATTTTCTATAGGTTGAATAACCAAAAAATACCTTTCTCACCCTTTGGAGAAAATATGTTTATCTTCTATCTTACATTAAATAAAAAATGAATATCCAATGAAATTATAGTAAATTACTTTAGGATTAATATCATTACATAATTCATAGAAAATCTTCTTTAAAAGGTGTAAAATAAGAACCATGTTGATAATGTAGAAATATATAATGATTTCTTCATCCCAAAAATGAAAATATAATTTATACTCCTTAATAAATGTCCAAAAAGGTTCATGAAGTGTTCTAATATAAGACCCTGATTTTTTGTGAATTATTTTTTCAAATTAATTTAACTTTTTATTTTTCATTTCACATAAAACTTGAAGTAGTTATATATTAATATATATAAATTAATACACTAATTCAAAAATTCATTTTACATGGAAACAACATGTCCTGCGCTACACAAAATATCTACTTGGCTTGCACTGTACACAATTCTGATTCCTCTTGTAGTAAATGCAACCTCGACTTAGTGTACGTTACACGCAACACCAACTTTCGATGATGTATCATTTTATTATATATATATGATACCAGTATAAAGTATATATTAAATATAGTGATATGAATATTATTAAATACTCTTCTAATATGTTTTTTATAGTGTTTCAATATAAATAAACCATATTGATAACAAAAGATATAGTTTTTAGTAAGGACTTTCTTATGTTTTAAAATACCAACTTCAGAAATGAACTGGTTTTAATAAAAAATCATTTTTATACACATTTAAAATTTTAATTTATAAAATATAAATCAATTTTGAATTTATAATTTCTAAATTGTCTTAGGGTTAATTTTTAGGATTTTTCTACGAAGCATCATTTTTAATTAATATTTAAAAATGCTATTTTTTAGTTAAACACTGCCACATTATTTAAATAATTATTAATGTTAAATTATATTTTTATATTTTTATGGTTTCAATAGATAAATTATAAATCTATAAATAATTTTTTTTACATATAATCTATTTCACTTTGAAATATAATATAAAAACTAATTAATAGTTTGAACATCATTATACTTTAGAACCTCGTAATTTTGTCTCATCATCATGATTGGAATTTATCATTATTTTACCACATATATGAATTTAATTTCAAAAAAAACATATAAAATTTTAATAATTATAATATTTATATAATAATAACATCATCTTATTTTTTTTACCGAAAATATTTTTAAATTTTATTAAAAATAATTTCAGTGATTAAGGTAAAATTAAGCTTAATTAGGGACTAATCCCTAATATATGGGCCCCAAATGACCTATCCACTTGTAAAAAATCAATTAAATATCCATTATTCATCCATAAATCTTGAATTATTGATTTATTTTGGTTTGGTATGGCTTTTTTTACATAAGAACACATGTGCTCCTAACTTGTTTTCAAGAATTCCAACTAAGTCCTTTTTCTTCCCTATAAAAGGACACAACCTCTCCCACTAACACACTCCTCTTAAGCCTATTATGTTCAAAAAGATAAACTCAATCCACTTCAAGAAATCCTACCTTCCTCCTATTATCCTTCCCTTTAGCAGATTTAAATCCAAGGAATCCTTTAGGCACGAACCAAAAAGTGTTACCTAACTAAGAGGTAACCTCTTCTCTCAAGTCCCTTCTTTTATTTTGTTTTGCAACCCCTCCACTTATTTTTTTACATTATTGTATAAAAACTCTCTAATTACAAATATTTTATGATTTTTATTCTATTTTTTAACCTAAACATATACACACTACCATCTAATGGATAATGATCATATTGTTTATGTGTCTGGAAAACTACTGCCTCACTATACAATGATTGTTCAATTTTCCATACCATCTCTAATGGAGAAAATTATGATGGAAAATATATTTATATATGTTATATATTATATTTATTATTTAGTTGTGCTTATTTATTATTTTTACAACACATGCGTTTTTACGTTCTTTTTGGTTTTAATAGGATAATTTTGTTTGAGGAAGTATGAACTACCGCCCCTAAAAGAGATATGATTTGATCATACACTACATAGATTGAATTAATGAGGGTTTTAGAGAATATCTAATACATATATTTTATCATAAATTTACTAAAATTAAGATATATATATATATATATAAATATACCTATATTTATTTTACATACTGTTTTTCAAGATGACAATTAAATGGAAATAACATTCATGCGTATGTACGGTCTACTGTATCTATAAACTGTGTAGTCCACTTAATACTTATATGTTCCATATATTATGATAATAAAAATATACTATATATAAATGATATTTATATCATTCTTTAAATTATATATATAATGATATAATGTATAAGTACCAAATTACTAACAAATTAAGACACATATGAAGAATAAAGGGAATATTACCGAAGTGAAATCCTAACATAGGATTGTCAAAAATAATTTAATATAATGATCATAATAAAAACATATCGGGTATTGTAAAAAATAATATGGATTTTTAAAATATTAATAATAAATTTATATATATTATACATGTGGTCTATATGAGTACGAATATAGTCAAGAAACAAGTTAACGAGATTTCATCTCACCTTTTATTTCTATGAGATACATGATTTATTCACCACTAATTACTTTTGTGTACTTCTTATAATAAAAATTTATATATTTAGAGAGTATTATACATAATTTTATGGGTATTTACATATAAATTCTATTACAATTAATTCATGGTGATTATGTTTCAAAAATCACAAAATCAGTAAAATAGTTTTGTCTTAATTTTCCTTCTCTAAGACTCATTGTTTGTTATGGACCTAAATTATATTCTGAAGTATATGTACATATATATTACATGTTATGTAATTAATATCATTATTTTCATGATATTTAAATCATTATATAATTTGAATTTCTTACATGGGGATTTTGTTTCATAATTAACCTGATATAAGTGTTTATTGAAACAATCTCATCACATTTCAAGAGTGTGTAAGTTAATTATTACAATTATGAAATATTATGATAAATATCTCAGGAACGGTAATTATTTCCATATAATCTATTTATTCAATATATATTCATCTACTGGTACCATTTTTCTACGCTTTGGTGCATACAATAGTTCAGAATGTTTTTTAAAAATGCTTTACTTTAAAATCTATTTAGTTAGAAATATATGTTCTATCAAAACCATATTTTCTAAAATGGGATTCCAAAAATATTGTACTATTAAACATTTTTATTCATAAAATTTCATTACCATTTTATTTTTTATAAATATCTTCAAACTAATATTTTTACCTCTTTTTGAAAAATGCATTTTTTTAAAAGTATTATCATGAAAAAGGAATATTCTTTTTATCAAGTACGACATGTACAAATTTAAAAACACTCATTTATTTAAATTATCTATGAAAATTTTAAAAGGATAATTTTTTTAAAATGTATTGAAATGTTATTTTTAAGGAAGATTATTCTCTAAATGTTTTCAACCATTTTTTATATGGTTTAAAGGAAATAATTTTTAATATTTTCATGCATAATTTATTAGTTTTAAAATTATTTTCAAAGAAATGGTTTTAAAATAATTAAATATTATTTAATATGTTTTCATGTATAAATGTTTTCAAAACATTTATTATATTTCATTATATATTTTTAAATTATTCTCAAATAAATGGTTTTCAAAAAATATTTTTCTCCTTTTATATTTTTTCCAATAAAATGGGTTTCAAAACATTTTTAGGAATTCTATATATGTTGTCTATTTGATTTCAATGAAAATGGTTTTAAAGTTTTTTGAATATTATTTTATATGTTTTCAATGAAAAATATTTTCAAAATGACTTCAATCATTCTTTGTAACTTTTCAATGTATTTTTTGGGAAAATTATTTTCAAATAGTTTCATAAATTAAAAACAGTTTTTCAAAGAAGAAAGTATATTTTCATCAAGAAGAATTTTATAAATGATATTTAAAAATTATTTTCCCTCTGAAATGAAATCCATTGATGTTACTCATGCCGTTCTATGAAATTATCTAATTGTTCAATTGATATTCATTCTATGGATGAGTTATGCTTAATATCATGGACCTTATATAACCCGTATCTCTCTCACAGGTAATATGATTATGAAATCAATTTCTATTTCATTGTTAATTATTTGGATTAAATGATTATGAAACCTATATTTTTAATAGGTTTTGTTATGATTACATTTTTATCCCAAAAATTACATGTCTTGGGCTATGATATGATTATTTTTGATATTTCATCATATGTATGTATGATTTCATTATGAGATTGGTGGGACCTATATCTCCCTCCAAAGTATAGGGTAAATATTTCTATATACTAAAATAGTGTTCAGAATGAACCATAGATTCTATGATAGCCATGGGAGTGAACAATAACTAACAATATTGTATTAGGAGTGAATTCAAGCTACTATGATGTCCATGGGAGTGAACCATGACTACCGAGATGGTATCGGGAGTGATCCTATACAACAAGAAGGTCTTGGAAAAGTTTCCATAAATATTATTGAAATAATATTATATACTTAGGTATCTTCCACAATCCCACATCTTATTACTATTTTATGCTTTCATGGGTTAAATTATTTATTTTATTATTATTCATGTCTTATGAACTATGATGCTTTATAACATGATTCATATATATGATATTTGATATTTAGTGTATGATTTTATATAGCCATTATCCTGATCTCATGGCCTTATTCTCATTTTTATACTTAAATGTCTCCCTTATTTACACTTATTGAGATTTTGAGCTCACCCCATTCTTATGTTTCCTTTCCCCCGGTTATAAATAAAAGTTATAGGTAGAAGTACTAAAAGTGGTGTTCATTAAGGGATATGTTTAATATATTCTACTAGGATAGAATATTTTGTTTCCAAATTTACAAGGACACTAAACTTCAATGGTTCTCAGTCATATATTATTATAATGTACTAAATATTAATCTAAAATGTTTTAATATCCATGTATGTTAAGCATGGGTCATTATATTTGGTATCAAAAGAAATTTTTAGTTACCCATTGGAAAATATGATGATAAAACATTTGTGAGATCCCCAGGTATATTTCTATGGATAATTCAAGCAATGTCTCTAAAGATAAGTATAGGGATAAGTTAGCATTTAAAAAAAATTCAAGGAAATTTGGTAAAGGATAGAGTGTGTGGTTTTCTAGAAATAAATTCATATATAGGTTCTATAAGTGTATGTGGATCTTGAAGAGCTATACCTAGGAGTAAAAACTCTGATAAGATGTTTTGGGACTGACATGGGGTATTATATTACAAAAAAATCCGAATTCTTATACACCTAGTCTGAAACTGTTAAGAGATATTCCATTGGAATTAATAGACACATTGTGAACCATCGTGAAGGATTTCAATATAATTTGAGTATAAATAAAATAGGATGAATAAAGGGTATCATATGTTAAATAAGGTTTCATGATATATACATCCTATAATTATTTATTTTCATGACTATTTGGTTTTATGTTACGATAAATAATTCTCACACTATGCTTCTGGTTTTAGTCAATGGAGGGAACCTTAAGTAACTGTAATAACATTGAATGTGATGGATGGTTTGTGGATGAGCAGTTATTTGATATGATCACTAGATTGAGATATTTTATGATCATTCCTAATTATTTTTCATGGAACTTGATTTACAATGTCTATATTAACCAACTCTCGAACTCACCATAGAATATAAAGTAAGTGATCAATGAGTGTTCGGGTAATGGAGACAATGAATGAAACAATATTTGGTTTCCTCTATTTCATGCATGTGGAATGACTCGCTTATGAGAATGTCTTAAAGTAACATGAAGATGTTCTGCCTATAGTAAATAAGGAAAAAAATAAACTGACATAAAGTGAAAAATGAAGAGTTCAATTAACGAAATGAATCAGAATTTTGGACTCCAAAAGGCATGATAAAAGGTTAAGGATTTTAAGTGAGGAATAAATGGTCATTATGAAACTAAATGTCCCTATAGGAATGATCATGATGATGATAATCAAGGTGCTACAAGTAATGGTTACATTTTTAGATGATGAATAGACTATTGATGAAATTTGAATGAAAAAAAATATTGTGTAATATGACGAGGTAGCTTTGATAATGGAATAAGGATGAAGTGAGATAATAAATGTTTTATGTATTCAAATTAAAGAACTATTTTATATAAATGGTGAAATATATAAGGATTGTTCTATTTATGTTTTTTTATGGATTTACAAGAACTCATTGAATAGTTTTGAAGGAATAAAAAAGTGATATAATGGAAAGGTGTCCTCCAATGAAAACATATGAATAAAGTAAATATAACCCTTAATATTTTTCGGATGTTATGATAATGTTGGTTGTATTAAGATTTGTGGGTTATGATTAATAAAATCGAACGGTAGAAATTACATTGGAACTAAATAAGGACATGTTATCAAGTATTTCATGATATCATGGATGGATTTTACTACTTATTGGATTTATGGAATATATCCAGTAATCTATGTAATAATAAATAAATCATGTTTTCTAGAATTATTTTTGGTAATTCAGTTAGATACCATGTTCCAAGAGAATTTACCATTATGGTATCCACATGTTAGGAATGTGACAACCAAGATCTACATTATGAAATACGGGGGCTCAATGTTAAGCTAGTTTCATGACTTTATTTCAATGCCTTTAGATTTTATTTTTTTCATAGTGGTTATAAGGTTATCCATTCATAGAATGTTTATGTTATAATTTGGAGGAAGTATTTATGTATCATTTTTTTTTGAAAATCTTGGATAAAAGGTTATTTAGTGACTATCCATATTTCAAGGATGACCATTATATTTTAGAAATTATTTTCATATGGTTTTAAAAAAGTATTTAATGTATGTCGGTTGAAAAATAATCAAGTCTGGGAAGGTCATGGGTCTTGAAACCATGACTGAAGGATGATAAGAGTTTCACACCTACCGCTAGCCTATACGATGTCATAGTTAATGTATAAATTTTTTATGAATAAATATTTATGATGGAATTGTATTGTTACTTTTTATTTTTATAGATTAATATATTAGAAATATTTATTTTTATAAATATTTATAGATTAATATTTATACATTTAATTATTTTATGATCCATAAGATTTGATAAATGTGTATTTTAGCATGTCAGTCATAAATGTTAATTTTTGGATGCCCATTACAAAATGTAATGGCTGAATTAGAAATTAATAAAATCAAAGCTAAAGAATTTGTTTTGTTTATAGATATATGTCAAGTATATTTCCTTTTATTAGTGTGTAACAAAAGAATTACTCAACATTTGTATAATGTTAAAAATAATATATCTTTCCTAATACCTTAATTTTATTGAACCACTGGAGTTTTGAATCATCAATGTTTTATAACATTGAGGCCCTCACCATTTCTTATAACATTCAGTTATTTGTGATGGGTGACCTCAATCAAAACTTATAAATATTTATGGTTTTCTACCATATATAATATTCACATACAACATATGTTCTCCAATGTGGAATCACAGTTATCTATTACATTGGGTAACCGTTATGGACCCAAGTTTCCCTTTTAATGGATGTTTTAGTTTTCATTTTTATGATGTCGATTTCCATGATTGAAACATTCAAGTATTGAACCTTTTATATCACCAATGAATTTAGTGGGTGAAATTCATTTAATGCGGGGTATAATGTAACCCAAAAATATTTTTTGATTTTTTCATATTAATTTATCTTATGGATATTTTTCAATTTATGTGACACTAGAAATAGTTCTTTATATATATATATAAATTAAAACACTAAGTTGATCATTCATTTCAAACAAAAAATTTCTAGAGTATGATGCACCGAATACTGACATGTTATGCGCATCACCCAATACCAACATGTCTTGTACTACATGAAACACCAACTTTGCATACAATACACGTAACACCTAGTTTCTGTGATGCATAATTTTATTATATACATAATTTTAATATGATATATGTATAACAAATCCATTGAAAATGGTGATATTGATATCAATAACTACTTTTCAAATATATTTTATAATTGTTTTATTGAAATAACACATATTGGTAATTAATGATTTTTTTTATAAAATCCTTTTTATGTTTAAATATATCGTTTTCTCGAACAACCATTTTTAATATTAAATTTTATTGACAAATTTATAAATTAAATTTCATTAAATAAAATTATTTTTTATTTTTTAAATTTCAGAATATTCTTAGGGTGAATTTTTGTGATTTTCTATGAAACATAGTTTTTTGATGAATAGTGGAAAAATGGATTTTAGTTAAAATTGACCTCTTTATTTAAATAATAATACATTTTAAATTATATTTTAAATTTATTTTAGGATTAATTTAGATAAATTATAAATCTATTTATAAAATTTAAGTCATTTAAATCATATTCACTTTGAAATTAAATATAAAAACATAATAAACATTTTAATTTCTTTTTACTTCAAAAAACATAATTTTTTCATGTTTTTGAGATTAACATTAATCAAAATTTTCCACTTCTATGAATTTAATTTTGAAAAAATGACATAAAAAATATCATCAGTATAATATTTAGTGTCTAATAATATAAATTTATTTACCAAAATTATTAGTTAAAGTGATTAAAATTAATCCAAGAAATTAAGGTCAAGTTAAGATTAATTAGGAACTAAACATTAATATCAGGGGACCAAATGACATAACAACTTGTTGAAAAACCATTGTTGGACATGATTCATCCATAAATTTTTATTATTGATTCATGTTGGTTTTTATGAATTTATTTACATAAGAATAGGTGTACACCTACCTAGTTTTAAACTTTCTTTTGTGAAGCTAAATGGAGTTACCAGATTATGAGGTAACATCATCACTCAAGTCCCATTATTTATTTCTTTCTCCACCACCTCAAAATATTCCCATTATTTCATAAAAACAATTATACTTAATATACTAAGATGTTTTTATGATAATATTTACATTTTCACTTACAGACACCTTCGTATAATGGATAACAAACATGTAGTTTATTTGTACGGTGAACTACTGCCTCACTAAATTATAATTGTTCAATTTTCTGAACAAACTATCATGGTGGAAATTATGATAGAAAAAATGTTTATATATGTCATATGTTATATATTTATTTTTTATTTATGGTTAATTTTTTCTTTTACAACACATATATTTTATCATTCCATTTGGTGATAATATGAGAATTTCGTTTGATGAAGTGTAGACTATCACCCCCTCAATGTGATATCATTCATTCATACAATACATATATTGTATTGAGGATGGTATTAGAGAATATATAAGACATATATGATATAATAAAACTAGTATAATAATTATATATATATACATATATTTTTTTTACCTTCTTTCATTCATCATGACAATTATACAGAAATACTTTTCACATGTGCGTGTGGTATATTGTCTCCATGAAAAGTGTATTCCATTTAATAATTTTATATTATATAGATTATGATAATATGAATATAATATATATAAATAATCTTTATATCAGGGTTTATGTTATGGAAATAATTATAAAAAATATAAGTACCAATGATATAAAAAATTATGACACATGTGATGAATAAAGTGAATATTGCCCGAAGTTAAACATGAACATAGGATTAGGAACAAGTGGCTAATATTAGGTCATAATAAATCCATATATTTTATTAAGTATAAGAACATAATTCTTTATGAAATAATAATAAATATATATTTATTATTCAGATTTTTTGAATGAGTACGATGAGATTCAAGGCAACACGAGTGGGGATTTCATATAACCTTTTATTTTCGTGAAATAAATGCTTTATTCACCACCCATTCCATTTGTGTGGTGTGTATAATTATCAAGAATGTATTAAATTATTCCTATAATTATATTTATGTGTATTTAAATATATATTCTATGATATTTAATTCATGGGGTTTAAGTTTCAAATGTTACCGAATTAGTAAAATATTTTAGCCCCAATTATCCTTCTTTAAGACATATGTTTTATTGTGCGTGTAATAATTTTCAATGGGTTCACAATTTAATTTTACATGTAATTAAATTAATATAATTATTTTAATTATATTTTATTCTTCATGTAATTTTAGTTTATTAAAAAAGTATTGTGGTTCAATTTTACCATGTCATAAGAGTTTAATAAAATAATATCTTCTCCTTTTAAGATTATTTATGGTTATGCTTCCATTAATGAAATGTTTTGATCCATTTCTCAATAAAACTAATGAGGATCCATCTCCAATGTTTATTCAAGATATATTCATGTCTTGGTACCAGTTTTATACTATTTGGTATGTAATATAGTTAAGAAAATGTTCCTAAAAAATCCCAACATTACTTTCTCTCTGGTCAAAAATCTATATACCATAAAAAATCAGGTTTTATAAAACAGATTTACAAGAATATTATATTATTCTACTATATTATTTAAAATAAAATTTTACCCTCTTTTTATTTTATCGATATCTTCAATGTTATACTCTTTTCACATTCTGAATAGGTCATTTTTATAACATTTTTACCTTGAAAAATGAATATTATTTTTTCCTCATATAACATTTACAAATTTACCCATTATCATCTCATTTTTTATTCCTTTTCATTTTTTACATGTTTATTTTTTAAGAATTTTTTTAAAAGATATTTTGATGTAATGTTTTTTAAAAACAAATTCAACATTATTTTATATCTTTTCAAGGAAAATTATTTTTAAAATTTTTTCAAGCATTATTTATAAATTTTCAAAGTATATTCAATGAAAAGGTGTTAAAAATAAATCAGGATACTTTAATATGATTTCATGTTAAATGGTTTTCAAATAATTTTTAAGATTTCTATATATGTTTTCATAGAATTTGGAAATAAATGGGTTTCAACACATTTTCTAAGTCCTTTCATATGTTTTCATGTAAAAAGCTTTTCGAAATATTTTCAAGCATTTTTTATATGTTTTCAAATTGTTTTCAAAGAAAACAGTTTTTTAAATTTTTTAATTCGTATCTTATAAGTTTTCAAGGAAAATGTTTTTAAAAATGATTTTATGACTCCATTATAAGGTATCAATGTATTTTTATGAAATTTATTTTCAAATAATTTTTTGTAATAAAAACACGTTTTCAAAGAAGAAATGTTATTATCTCAAGAAACATTTTTGAAGTTATTTCAAAATTATTTTCCATCTAAGATGAAATCTATTGGTGTCACTCTTCATCTTCTAGGAAATTATCCAATGGTTTCATTTATATTATTTCTATGAATGAATTATGCATTATGTCATGGCCTTTATGAAAGTCATTTATTTTTCATGGGTCATATATTTATGAAATCTATTTCACTTTTATGGATTATGATTTTGATGAAATAATTATGAATCCTATATTCTTTCATAGGTTATGATATGATTACATTTTAATAAAAACCATTTAATTTAATGGGTTATGATATGATTATTTATAACCTTGTGGCACATGTATGGATGAATTCATTATAAGAAGGTTGAGAACTGTATCTCCCTGTAAAGATTTATATAACATGAGAAATACTATTATGGTCTTTGAAATGAACTTTAACTATAATGATGGCCATGTGAGTTAACCATGACTACCAATATGGTATGTGAAGGGAACTCCTACTACTAAGATGACCATCGGAGGGAACCATGACATATAATATGGAATGAGGAGTGAACTCATACTACTAAGATGGTCATGGGAGTGAACCATGACAACCAGCATGGTTTGGGGAGTGAACCTATACTACCAAAATGGTCATGGAAGTGATGCCTTGTCTACTATAGAAATTTTACTATATACATATGTTTCATCCACAATACCATTTCATATTCATATTCAATAATTTTATTTTTTATGTTTTTTACTTCCTCGTGATTCGTGTCTTATGAACTACCATGCTTTATGCCATGATTAATTTATATGATATTTGATAAGAAGGGTATGATTTTTTATTTTCATGATCATGTTCTCATCCCTTATACTCGTAATTATAGATAAATATCTCACTTATTATTTATTACTAATCATTTGATCTCATCCATTTCATATGTTTCCTTTTCCCAGGTTATGAATAATGGTTTTAGGTAGAAGTACTAATGCTGGAGATATTTATGGGGGATGTTGATGATCTTTCACCAAGATAAAATATTTTGATTCCAAATTTCCAAAGACAATAACTATTACTTTCCTAGGCATTTATTATTAAAATGTATTGAATATTCACTAAAATTTGTATAATATTCCTGTATGTTAATATGGGGTCATTACATTTAATTCTCCTTTCAAATAGTCTATTCTTGAGGACTTATCAGAGTAGTGAATTTGTCACTATTTACATTTTATGATAATAATGAAACAATGTCTTGATTCTAAAACTCAAATCCATGATCACATTAAATATTTTTTAGGGTTACTCCACTCTGGTTTTCAAAAAAAATAACATATTTTGATATACATCTACAAGATTCAATTTTGCGAATCAAAAAAATAAGTCCATATGAATCAGGAATAGTCGTAAAAAATAACATTATAATAATGGTTTTAAATTAATATTGAAAATCTATATGGTCAAAATAAATCAATATGAACCAACTCTGGGGGTTGATAGTTTGGAACCTCTTTATTTGGTTTGAAATAAATCGTATTTTTCATCCTGTTTGGAAAAATATTACATAATCTGTCTTTTAAAGATTCTATATTAGGAAGATCATTATCTAAACCATTCATAAGAAGGATTCAAAGCGAGTTTAAATTACCTTAACCTTGTCTCCTATTCCATAAGCATGGTTCATATTAAAAGGAATATAATAATTAAATTTGTTGTTAAATCAAAGTGTTTATATAATTTGAAAACGCATTATAACTCTTTAATTAACTAAACAATAAATTATGATTATAAAAACAAATCATTTTGGATTTATTTTTAATCTAAACATGAAAAGTGTCATGCCATAATTTATAAATAATAATAACAATAAATTTTAAACCAACATTATAAATAACACTGTAAACTAGAAAATATTAAAAGGTATATATTTGTCTATATCTAATAAGTTTCCCTTTAGAATTGGCATCAAAAGTGAAATGACCATCATCAACATTCCCATGATTATTGTAAATTGAGAAGTCACGATTAATATTTCGGGAAAATCCACTACCCAGATTCTATAAGTTATTATGGGTTCTCTTCAATCATGAACGTATAATAAATTAGTTATGTAGATTTACTCCCATTGGTTCTATAATATTTAAAAAATTCATCTAATTTTTTGAGATGATTTAACATTAATATTATTTTTGTAATAAAGATTTCCATAAGTGGTTATATTTAATTCATCCTCATATATTATTAGTTTTCACTCTATTTACTAGACTAACAATTTACTGATGTCACTTGACTCCCTAATAAAGAATGTTGTACCTATCTATTAATAAGGTGAACATATAATTGAAATCAATACTTAATAATTCATATCTACTTGTTTTCTAAGATAATCATAATATTAATGATTTCATTGAACCTAATATACATTAAATAGATATATTAATTGGGTTTCATTTTCAAAATATAATATCCAAATGTGTAGGTATTGAGTCTCAAATATTTTACATTTTATGTTTCCTTATAATATACATAAAGAGTATCTCATATTTGAAAATAAATATCACCAGAACCTTTTATATTAGAATCATCTGCACCAAAATAAAAATATAAAGATATTATTTAATTATAGTAACAACCATAAGGATATTTTTTACAGCACATGACTAATGTATTTGAGATTTTATATTTTCCATATTGTTCACCTATGATAGACCAAATATCAAAACACATGCTCTCAATATGAATTTTCATTTTCATTTTCAACTAAATATAGTTTTAGAAATTAAAATAAGGTGTTCTATTTGTATCATGAATTTCATGTCTTGATGAAAACATAAATATTGAATTATAATAATAAATATATGATTTATCTTCTCTAGTTGACTAAATCATGGAGTTATAAAAAACTAACAAATTATAATAAACCAACAATGTTCAATACCAAATTTGTTTTAGGATGGAGTGATCAAGAGGGGTTGAATTGAGAATCCAATTAAACAATTCTAATTAAAATTATATGTACTATAGAAAAAATCAATTTATATAATTCTTTTTAAATTAATATTGATGGTATAACTAATTTTTTGTTTTAAAATAACCTCTTATGGGATTGATCAAAAATAATTTAGAATAACTAGAGATTATCCAAAACATTTGAGATTACACTACACTCATAAAAATGTAGATATATCAATTCTAAATCTTATTTATCAATGTATTATTTAGATAAAGTTATTTTTAGAGTATTATCAAAATTAAATTCGAAATATATATTTTTAATGTAAAATTATTTGAAAATAGAGTAATAAATGCTTATAAACATATTGAGAAAATATATAAAAAATGTTTTCCCTCAAAATAAGACTTAGAATTTTCCACTAGACAGTAACTCAATATCATGAATGATTATTAATTTATACATGCTAATCCACAACAAGGATCCGGAATATGGGTAACATCAACACATAGGGATGCACAAGCAATCAGAAAGCCTATTTTATTGTTCATAAAGGGGATACAAAATGTGAAGGAAACAAAAGAAATATTATTTATGTACACTAGAATGTATTATAGAAGTGTATTATAAAAAAATATACAAATTAATTCAAGAAAATATCATCATTAATTTAAAATACAAAGAGATAGAGATATGAAAATTAATGTAGCTTCTAATCAAGTTGACATTACATTGATCAGTAAGGTTCCATTATCTTCCCAATGTATTCCTTATGTATTTAGAATAATATAAACGATTTGATATATTATCAATACTTTTTTCTAATTATTAATTATAGAATATAGTTTTTCATATGTTTTTGATATATAAAATAACATGTTTCCCCTTTTAATCATTACTATTTGATGTATTTTCCATAGATTGTTTCTCTATTTAAATAGTGACAATATTCCATTAAATACAAAATTATGAGTAATTATTAATGTATCATTGTATTTAGTATGAAATATGGATTTACTATATTCTAAAAAAATTAATTTAATTATTCAATTGTGGTTATTGGAATATAGAATAAATGGTGTGAACCAGTGATTAAAACCTATGGTTCTTGAATGTTATTAAAAAAATAAAACTACACATTTAATCAAGATGATGAGAAAAATCATAGGTATATATTTAAAAAATATGATTCCAATTAGACATGTTCATTTTACACCTTTCCCATATAACTAATACCTCACATCCAATTCAAAACATTAGGGGAAAATATGATCTATTATCTTCAATATTCATGTGGTCAATTCCTTGAACATGTGGTTTCTTCACACTATGATTTAGTTATATTATGTCATCAGACATTAAATTCAGTTTCTTTTAAAAATCCATTATTTTAATGTGGTTTCACGATTAGGCCATGGATTTGATTATATATATAATGTGGGTTGTCTGAAACATGTGTTCACATTATTTTTTCTTACGATATATTGGAAAGGGTGAAATTATAAAAATGGTTGATCGATATGTCATAGAGTCAATTCAATTTTTAATGTAGTCACTTATGCCCTATTTGAGATTTTTTGGAGTTCTAGATTCTATCATGTGGTCAAAAGGAAGTAATCATGTGGTCAATCCAACACACTTACAGTCATTTGAGTACTTAGATAAATTTAATTTATATGAAAATAATCAATTTTATATTCCTGAAATCATTTTAATTTATTAATGTGGTTGATTAATGGATTTATGATCACTATAATATAGTAAAATATTCATATTTATCTAAAAACATTGGTTTATAACATTGAAAAAAAATTCATTAATACTAATATAAAAATAATTCAAGAAAATTATCATACAAAATTTATGGATTAATCCCACAAGATTAATTTCCTTATTAACTAGGTGATGTGTGTTTGTATAATGATGTATAGTGATGAATGGATATTTTATAAAAAATTAAATTGTAACTTTCTCAATTAAGAGTATTTTCTATTTACACAAAAAAGTTATTTCATGATTATTAATAAAACTGTAATTGTGTCAAAAGGAAATGAATTTTTCCAATTGAGATTTTAAAAATTTATGTTTAAATTTATTTAATTTTTACATTGATTTTTCTATTTATAAAAAAATAATGATTAAATATTTTAATTGATATAAGAGGTCTAAACCATAGTGTTGTTTTTAAAAAAACTGACAATGTATTGATTTCCAACTAGTGTATTGAAATTATATTGGATAAAAATTTATATTAAATTATTTAAATCATTTTTTATATAATTTGAATTAATTATAATAGTCTTATCTTTTTATAATAATTTATATTTATTATTTATATTTTTGGGAAATCTGTGTATAGTGTGTGTTTTTATTATTGATATATTATTTATAATGACCAACTGATTTTGTTAGACTATCATTTCTTTTGATATGATAAAATAATACAAAACAAAGATTACATCAATCTAAAAGTCTCAAAATTAGTTTTTTAATTTTTGTTAAATAATTTATATCAATTGTAGAAAAATTATAAATTGTTCTAAAATTAAATTTTTGGATTTGTGTGTAACATCATTTGTGATGTTTTTCAAATTTGGTTTAATTTTTTTTAATTTTTATTTTGTGCAATAAACTTATGTATTATTTAATTTTAAAAATAAATCATGAAAGGTTATTTTCTAAAACATTGATTTATTATATTGCATGATATATGAAATTTGATTTTTAATATAAACTTATTGTATATTTTATTTATAAAATATATTTTCAAAGAGTAATATTTATAATTATAATTTGGGTATGGTTATCTTATATTCATAAAGTGATTCGATTTTTTTTGAATAATTGTATTTTTAACTATTTCTGTGTTGTAATAATCTGGTGTAAATTAAAAATTACATTACAAATTAATTTTTATTTTTTATTTCATATTTATCAATGTATCTATCGATTTAATGGTGTCTGGGTTGACATTCATATCTCAATTTATACCTTTTATAAGTGGTATTTTTTAGAATATTTTTCACTTATATTATTAAAAATATACAATAAAAGGAATGTTTAAAGGATTGTACCATATATTTTTTTAATATATACAAGTTTTTTGGTATGGGAGTAATTACAGTTCACATGTATATATCAAAATTCAATGACTTATATGTAATGTATTTTAGAAAATTCAATTAATGGGTATGAAATACTTTTTAGTTCGTTACAAAAGGATCTTAAATTAAAAATATAATTATTTCAAAAAAAAAGAATACAGTTGACAATCAATTTTATATTATAATAATGTTATTTCCAAGAGTGTGGAAATATAGTGTTTTAGTTAATAATGTATTATTTTTGTGTATCAATTTTACTTATTGTTTATTAATTAATATGTAAGTGAGGTTTTACCTATTTTGTTACCGAGATTATTTTTGATGTTTTGGTCAATATAATCTCTAATTTTTACTGGTGTTTAGGTAGTGTTTGGATGGTCATTATCATGATGAAATGATTTTTAAGATTCGGAATAAATAAAATTTCATCATCCTTGATATGGATTTTAAATCAAATAAAATTTGATTGAAATTTATTTTTAATTATTTTCTAATTATAGATTTATTTTAGTAAATGATATTTTACCTTCTATAACTCAATTGTTTATAAACATTTTTTATGAGTGAATGATTCTAATAAATTAATTTTTATAATTTAATGGTTTTGGTTTTGTATGAGTTTTTTAGTTTATTTGGTTGTCGAATTCATTTTATATATGGGTTCATTAGTTTTAATATTTATTTTCATTGTTTATGATGATATTTTGATGTTATTGTTTGTTTGGATAGTCAGTTTTAATTAGAATATTTTTTTCTTGGGTTGTTTTCTGATATTTTAAGGGTATTAGTTTTCCAATAATTCACATGGATTTGAAATATAGAATTCATGTTTTACAATTGTGTAATATGTATATATAATATATAAAAACATGGTTAGATTGTTTTTTATTTTGAATTATGAAAATAACATGTTGATTTGTTGAAAAAAATTTGAATTTATAAGGTTATAGAGAACCATTTTATGATTTTTTTAGTTTGGAAAACAATGAAACACAACCACAAAAATTTAATGGTTTTTATAAAGATGATTAATGATTAATGATTGGTTATGTAACTTTTCATAGTAACTAGGAATTGAGGGAATTGATTAAAAACAATATTTTTTCCTATATTTATATCGAGTAACTATTTATTTTCATATTAATGCTCTTTGGAAATGATAAATATCTTAAGAGAAGTCTTATGTGAGAATTCAACCTGTGAAAACCATAATTGATTATTTGGATGTCCATTTGGGCATTGTAATCTATCAAAAAAATATTCAAAATATTTATATACCTTTTTCAATGGGGGAATTTAGATAGTTTTATCTGTTAAAAGGTGTTTTAGAAGACCTCTAAAATTTAATTTCATGTTTTGCTTCCAAATATTCCATATTATTTAGAGATCTAGGAGGTTTGATAAATCCCTAATTTTTATTATTTAATTATTCCATTCAGACATGGATTTCCTACATACTAAATTTTATTAATAAATTAAATTATGTTTTAATTAATTTGATCTTGTATAAAAGGTACTTTTTTGAGGTAGAAGTGACTTTTTGAAACAAAATTCTAGATACGAAATAAAAATCTTAAAATAATTATACATTATTCTTTATTTAAATAAGACATATGGTTTTAGTTTTGTTATGTTTTCAATAAAAATTATGTTGTTACATTATCATTTAAATCTATAAAAAGAATATTTTCTAAATAAATGTTTATTTATATTATAGTTTCATGTTTTAATGTACTTGTATGATTTTTTTTAAATTGAGTGTCATGTTTTAATGTTCATGGATATTTGAAAATATTGGAAATCCAAGGATTGATCTCAGGTGTTAATTTGATTGATTGTATTGTAATTTATTATAGTAGAGAGCACACACATTGATATTTTTTTATAACTCATAACTCTTTCTTATGGGAAATCCTTATACTGATATTATTAATATAAAATGATTCCCCAATGAAATATAATATAGTGTGAAGTCACAAATTCATTGAAATTTATAATTATTTCTTTACATAAATAAAATTATATTAATAAATGGGTAATATAAGGGAGATATTTATCGGATGAAATTGTGATGATGGGGAGATTTGTGACATCCCAGTTTTCCATTTTTTTCATAACTGTAATTCTGATAATATTTTAGAAACAAATTTATAATTTTTTGGGAATTCATAGACTCTACATAGTCTGTAAATCCTTACATAATAAATCTGAAATGTAGGATGTTTGTAGAAGGTGGGAAAAACATATTTTCTGCATGATTTTAGGAATAATCGATGATAATAATGTACAAATCCATGTTGATTGGAAACATTTACATCCATGTCGCAACCTATTGAGAACCTAGTTAGTTAATTTATAAAGTATTGTGATGATGTTTTACATTATTTATCATTATTATAAAATTAATAGATATGTTCCCAATGATTAGTTTATATGTTTTCAAACCGAATTCACATGTGATGTGGCGTGTGCGCATCCATGAACATATAATAATAATTTACATTATTTTATTATTATTTCATTATTGATATAGTGATTGGTTAGTAGTGGTATTTTTATTAACATTAGTAATGTTTTTTTTGTTGTAGATATTGTATAATTTATACATATTTCTATAGTGTTGAATAATTGATATTTTTATTACATTAATTTTTTTACTATAGTAATCAACAAAATATAAAAAATACCTTCTCTCTTCCCATTTTTTCCGACACCCTTGACCATGGAGAAAGGTAGCTCTCTAGCTATAATTCAAATATATATTTCAGTGAGTATCTTTTTTGAAAATGAAGAAGTTCAATATTCCCTCCATTTTCTTAATATTCATATCCGTCTACATATTTATCTCACTATCATCCCACCTGATGGGTTTATTGATCTTCTGGTATTTCTAATTTAACTCAAATCCCAAAAATCAGCTACTGGTTTTGGATTTTTGGGATCTAAACTCCTTTAAACATATATCATATTCATTTCATGAAGGATTCATTGTTGCAATGATTTTTAGTAAGGTGTTTTTATATAAATCCATTTATTTGAATTATTCTTTATGATTAGGATTGTTTAATACTTTCTCAATCATGTATGTTATTATATAATATAACTATGATGCGATTTTAAAATTTTCTAATATCCTTGTGGTTTTTAAGCATTCCATAATGGGGTTCTCAATTGTTTCCCATTGTTACAATTTAATGTTTTATTTTATGCCCACAATGTGTTTAATAAAATTATTTTGAGGTACATTATTTATTACAATAAAATTTATATAGTTTTTCAAGGATTTTTTATTTAATATATTAGATTATAATGGATTTTATGTGATTGAATTCAAAAATAACATTAAATAAATAAATCATTTTCAATTGAATTTCATGGAGATATTTTTAAATCCAATTAAATTATAATTGAGGTTTTTGATATGTTTGGGTTTTTTAAAAAATATTGTCATGAATTTCTATGTATTTATATAATGTAACACCCCAAGATTTCATAGTGTGTTATTTCTTCAAAATAATTCAATAACTTGCACTACACGCAACACTGAGTTCAATTGCACCATGAATTACCAAAAAAAAAGCCATTAAAAGAGGTCATGAATAGTAGTAACTAAATTTTAAACATTATATAATCCTTATAATTTTAGAATCCATATTAAGATTTTCTTAGTCATAATGCAAGAACAGATTCATTTTCAGTATTGCACTTTTATCAACTTTTGATAGTGAAACCTTTTTAAATACAATATTTTAAACTTTTTGACTAAATGGAGACATCAAAAAAATTTAAAATGAAACATCCCAAGCTTCCACGGTACGCGTTCCTTTGAATAAAACAGTAGCGTGTGTTGTACGCAACTTCGAGTTCTAACACACCGTAACCAATCAAACTAGCTGTTATGAATAGTAATACCTACTTTTTGAAGTTATATATATTTTATATTTTAAAATGGACTTCATTTTTTGATTCGGAATATCAAATTTATCCTAAAGTGAAATTTTGGTATTTTTCGGATAACTTTCATATTTTGATGAATAGTGAAAATTACTAAATTTTAATTAAAAACAACTTTTTTAATCAAAATAATTAATAGTAATAAATTATGAATTTGAGTGGTTTTAAAGTATATTTAGAATATATTTTTACTATTTAATATAATGTTGGTCATTGTACATAATTTTACAATTAAACCAAACATAAACAAGTGTCAATCTTTTGATAGTTATTACCTCTTAAAAAAACGCTTTTTGTTTTGACAGCGGGAATTAATTTTAAATTAATTTCTGCCACTTCTGTGTTTTGAATTTAGAAAAATAGATTCCATATTTTTAATCAGGATGTCCAAATTGTGTAAATAGGTAACATTTATTTTTAGACATTTTGAATAATTATTGTGGTAAATATTTTATTTACCATGGTTAAGGGTAAATCCGGTAAATAAGGGTTAAAAAATAATATTATAATAATACAAAATTAACCTAAAACGTGTCCTAACCTTATTGGTGGACACATACCCGACCATGAGCATCATTGGGTCAATTTGGGGACCCCTTTGATCCACTTGTATGTGGTAGGGACACTTTATATTAATAAAGTTAAAATAAAAATAAAAATGGCATAAGCTTACATCTTTTAGAAGAACAATTTTTACATAGGGTTATACATGTTGGATTTTCGATTATAAATATTCATTAGAAAGATAAAAAGATTTCCTACATAATTATATTTTATTTATAATTTTTAGACATCAAATAATTTAAATTATTAATGACACAATAATGATGCAATGTTTACCTCATTAATAAATCATTTAAATAAATAAGATTATAATGATTAAAATATTATCTAAAACCTGTCCAATTCTTATTGGTTGATGTTATTTAGAATATTAGTCATATTATCTTCGACCTCAATGATTTTTGGACCATTATAAACCGAATATAATTATATTATAAAGTAATACTTTCACTCTTTCCTAAAGAGCCCCTCTTCTCCCTTATAAAAAGAGACCACTTCTACTCATTCCTCACACCTCTCAAGCCACTTGGCTCGTCCAAACTCTGCCCAACTAAGCTCCCCACATCCCTCTCCTCCTCCTTGAAGCTTCCCCTTAGGCAGAAAGCATTTCAAGAAGTCCTTTGGTTCCAACCAAAGTGAGTTACCTAAATTAAAGGTAACGATTTCTCTTAAATTATTTTCATTTATTTTGCTTCTCCAACCCCCAAACTCTTTTTATTTCCTTTCTTTTGTAACAACAACAGTATCCTCAATATACTAGGATGTTGTAATAAGAAGGATTCAAACTACACATACACACAACTCCATCTAATGGATGATGAACATAATGTTTCTGTGGATGGCAAACTAACGCCTCACGAAACGATGATTGTTCAAATACATCTTACCGCCTCTCATGGTGGCCATTATGATGTAACTGTAATTAAATATGATGTTAATGATATATATTTTATATATAAGCTTCTGTAATTCCATTTTATTTCATACCATTATTCGTTTCATGTTGTATATACATACGATAATTTCATTTGAGGAAGTGCGGACTACCGCCCCCTTAAAATGATATGACTCGTTCATACCACACATGGAACGTATAAAGGATGGTGTTAATGAACTTAAGTAACATATATAAAATATTATATTATACTGGAATAGTAATATACCTATGTATCATTTGTATTCGATTCTTTTAAAATAAAAATTAAATGGAAGTAGCGTTCGTGCGTACGTACGGACTACCGTCTCCACGAACGCGATGAGATTCATTTTCCATCGTATCCATTCAAGTATAATTATCATTTGATGATTTAAAAATTATGTTTAAGGACTTGATACCATTCTGGATTTGAATAATATAAAACTTATCCTTTACAAACATGTCTTACGTAACAAAACATACAAAAGCAAACAAGTAAGTTCACACCCGAAACAGCGATAATACTAAGATATTATTATCAAATCAATATTAAAAGATCATATATGATATCATATTAATGTATATGATTATTGTATAATTTAGTAACAATTATTTCACTATTATACAGGAGGTTAACCTACCCCAACCAAGGAAAAGTACAAGGTAAGGGATTTTTCTTATCTCACATTCAATTCCGTGAGATTTCCATTATTCGCTACTAAATTATTGAAAGTGGTGTATTGTGTACTGGAATTTGATATATATTATCATATTCATGTTATTCTGTAAATAATTTGGTGGTTATTAACTTTTGGCCATACGACTCAGTTGATTAACGTGGTAAGGGATTTTCTTATCTCACTTTCAATTCCGTGAGATTTCCATTGTTCGCCACTAAATTATTGAAAGTGGTGTATTGTGTACTGCCATTTGATATATATTATCATGATTCTATTTATATTCATGTTATTCTGTAAATCATTTGGTGGTTATTAACTTTTGTCCATACGACTCAGTTGATTAACGTGGTAAGGGGTTTTCATCTCACTCCTTATTCTCATGAGATTCATGCCATATTGCCACCATTACCTTTTGTGTGGTGTATGTACTGCCCATAATTATATTCTTTGTGTAATACACTCTAATTTATGTGTACTTACATATTCATTGTATGATACCTCTTTCATGGGTTGTATGTTTCATAAGTTACCAAACTGGTAAGGGTTATTTCACAATCTCTTCATTATCCGAGATTTCTTATACGTAATAATCTACTGGGATCTCGTTATCATCCACATCCATGTTTCTTCAAAATGTATTTCAAAACATTTTTAATATTTAAAAGAATATGGGTTAAAGTCATTTATACCCTTGTTTGACTTTTTATAAGAGGTTTATAAGGGAATCTTTCCGTCGTTTTCCAAACAAGGTGCTTTTTAACCTTTTCGACAGAATTAAGATAAGAATGTTTTTTTTAACTTATGCGGCGGGTGCGGTTATTTTCCGCCGTTATAAAATCGTCAAAGCTTCCCTTAAAAGCTTATAAGATTATTTTCAAAGAAAATGTTTGATTTTATATGGATCTTAAATGATTTCAAAATAAAAGGAGATATTTCTTTAAAAAGAATTTTGATTTCATCTATGTCAACATCCTTTGATGGGTTTTAAGATTATTTGAAGTTGATTTATTATGATACAAAACTTCTATATTGTTTTGAAGGTTTTGTGATATGTTTGACTGTGGATGTGCTATTTTTATACCATTCATAGTTTATGGTGAAAGTATTGAAATTTCGTATGCTAGTTCCAATAAGAATGTTTATTTCAATCATTACTTCATATGAATGTGTTGGACAAGTATGTTCCAGGTTGGGGACTGGTTAAAGTAAGCCCTCGAGGTTGGGGACTGGTAAAAGTAAGCCCTCCAGGTTGGGGACTGGTAAAAGTAAGCCCTCCAGGTTAGGGACTGGTAAAAGTAAGCCCTCCGGGTTGGTGTCCGGTTATTAGAGGCACTCCGGGTTGGTGTCCGGTTATTAGAGGCACTCCGGGTTGGGTTCCGGTTACAGTTAGCCCCAAGGTCTTGGGACGAGGCCTTGAAAAGTAATTAAAGTTTAGCATTATGCATTCCAACATTATGAAAGTGGTTATTCATTTTTGCATGTGATTATTCGATTAGTAGAATATCCATGTGAATAAGTAAATGGCATTATTTCATTTTATTTATGCCATACCATGTTGAAAGTTCATATTTAAAAGGCTTTTGTTTTAGTTATACATTGCCTTAAATGTTTATTCTTATTTATGAAAGTTTCCGTTGTATTGTTATCCTTACTGGGCATTTGAGCTCACCCCTTTTCTATGTTTTATTTTTCCCAGGATGTGAAGAAGTAAGTTATGAATGACCTGCAGGGATTTTATGAGGGGTTAATAGTGTGGATTGTGGAAACATTATGTTGTTGTAGTAGTTTTTCATTTTATGATGTAATGTAAAACATATGAATATATCTAGTGTTTCCAAGGCTACTAAACCAATCGGTCTTTCGAGATTTGATCTTTCTTGTGATCATGCCAATGTTATGTAATAATGCACCGACTCTGGGCAGCTGGGGTCGGGGCGTTACAGTTGGTATCAGAGGAAGTTTAGTACAAACCTTGGAAGCTAGATTTAGATAAACTCTGATTAGAGCACGTAGACCTAAGATGAACTTTGAGGATTAGTATAGAAGAACTTCCTAGAATTTTGGTATTGTAGAGATTTTGTGAGTTTTCCGAGCAATACATCCCTGTCTGGATACGAGCAGGTAGAGGTGGCTCTGGCGCAGATGTACCTAGGGGTAAAACCCGAAAACACCGCTTTGAGCTAGACTCGAACGGGAACTGGTGCACGACAACGGGCCTTGCTGCACTCTTGGTTACGACACTCCCGGGGGATATGCTTAGGATAACTCTCATTTTCTTTACAAATCATTATGAAGGGTTTATGAGTATATAATTCCTCAAAGAAATCATTCTTATGATTATGGATTATATCCATAAATAGTTCAATTTATGTTAGGTGTTTTATAAGTATGGGATTATGTATTTTGATTCATAAACTGATCTAGTTTATGCCATTGTTTAGAAATGGCGCCCAGTAGAAGGAATGAGAACTCCAGAAATGCACATGATCCAAAGAGAAGGAAGGATCATATCTTTCATGGTCTTAAGCTAGAATTTATAAGAGAAATAGTCTCCCATGTATTATCATCATATGAAGAAATAATATCATGTATTGATAAGATAAGTAAAGACTTTACTGAGTCCTATGGATTTGAAGGGAAGCAAGAGAAGAAAAGGATAGAAGAGAGAAAGATGGATAAAGGGATGAGGGAAAAGAAGAATTTTCCCATATGTGGTAACTGTGGAAAGAAACACCCTGGAACTTGCCTGAAAGGAATGGGAGTTTGTTATAAGTGTGGAGGAAAAGGGCACAAAGTACGTGACTGCAAGGGTAAGAAAATGGTTTCAAATGTACAATGCTTCATTTGCAAGGAGTTTGGACACTATGCGAACCTATGTCCCAGTCATCAGAATATGCCTCAAATGATGTTATCAGATAATAATCAAGTTATGATACTACCATAGATGAAGAGGAATGATTAGAGTTCTTATGTTGATTATGTCAATTGAGTGTTGTATCAACAATGTACTTGTTACAATAATCATGGAGTATATAAGGATTGTACTGCAGTACTATTTCATTAAGGACTTGAGATTGTGTGGAACAAAGGAAAGTGACTCAATAGCAGGATAAATTTTTGGAAAATATATGGTTGAGAGAATGATAAATCATAATATAGTTCTGATACTGAGGTAGTGATTTTGGAATAATATGTGATTGTTTTGGATAAATTATATTGGATATTCTTGACTACCCTGGAACTGATTAATGATTTGTATATTCCATCATTGTTGGGGGTTTAAAACATTTTTTGGATTAATGAAGTATATCCAGCTTTCTATATGGAATAAGGGAGCATGAATGTAATCAATAGGGAATATGGTAATTCAGGATGTTTCGGTGTATTAAAAGAATACATGATGAAGGTATTCATATGCTATTACGGGGTAAAAAGGTTCTACATTATGTTTACCTCACTTATAAATGTTGGACTGTGAGTTTGGATAGAAGTATTTTGGATAGTTCTAGTTTGGATTATTTTGGATTGCCATAAAAGGACAACCCGGAGGTCGGGCGGCAACCCGTCGCGTCCGGCAAGGCTGCGAGACTTGAACCCGCAACCGAAGGACGACAAGGGTGTATCACCTACCACCTTCCCAAGAAATGTCCTGGATTAAATAATGTAGTTTTTTTTAAAAAGATCTGGTAGATGAATTATAAATTCGTTTATTTTGGAACCCTACATGAATAGTATAAATAGAATTTTTTTTATGAGTGAAAGATGAGTTTGTGGTTGAAATTTATTAATGGATAAAACTCTAATTATAAAGTAAGTATATCTCCTTATGATCTTAGCCAATCTCATAAATAAATTCTTCAACATTAAGAAAAGCAACTTAGAACAAAATTTTTTTCCTAGATGGTACCTTAAATCATCACTAATTTATGGCTTTGGGATTGTTGGCCTTTTCATAGCCATGTTCTCTACCACTCTCCATCAGATAATTGATGGTTAGATTTCTCTTCCATGTCCATATTTTCCTACATGGAACCCTAGTATGTGTTATTTTCGGTAATCTTCATACTTTCCACTCTTTATTTTAAATAGAGGCCTCATTAATTCATTTTTCGATGTAGGATTTCAACTAAGATATTTTGAAACGTCAAAAATGTGTTATCCTAATACCCTATGTTTTGTTGAACCGATGGTATTTCAAATCATCATAGATTGATGAATTTAAGGACCTCAATTATACACTTGTTTGTGATTGATGACCTCAATCACTACCTATAAATATTTACGTTTTTCCTCCAATTATATGTCTCTAATTGCCACCAATGTTATCCTAATCGAGATCATAATTTGGTGGTGACTCTTTCATTTCTATTTTCCTCATATTAAGACTAAATTTTAGTAACCTAATTTCCGATGTGGGTTTTACCACAAAGATATTTTCTATTTTCAACCTTTTATTTTCTAAGAACAATTTCAAATTGCGAGGACGCAATTTATTGAAGGAGGGGAGAATGTAACACCCCAAGATTTCATAGTGTGTTATTTCTTCAAAATAATTCAATAACTTGCACTACACGCAACACTGAGTTCAATTGCACCATGACTTAACAAAAAAAAATCCATTAAAAGAGGTCATGAATAGTAGTAACTAAATTTTAAACATTATATAATCCTTATAATTTTAGAATCCATATTATGATTTTCTTAGTCATAATGCAAGAACAGATTCATTTTCAGTATTGCACTTTTATCAACTTTTGATAGTGAAACCTTTTTAAATACAATATTTTAAACTTTTTGACTAAATGGAGACATCAAAAAAATTTAAAATGAAACATCCCAAGCTTCCACGGTACGCGTTCCTTTGAATAAAACAGTAGCGTGTGTTGTACGCAACTTCGAGTTCTAACACACCGTAACCAATCAAACTAGCTGTTATGAATAGTAATACCTACTTTTTGAAGTTATATATATTTTATATTTTAAAATGGACTTCATTTTTGGATTCGGAATATCAAATTTAGCCTAAAGTAAAATTTTGGTATTTTTCGGATAACTTTCATATTTTGATGAATAGTGAAAATTACTAAATTTTAATTAAAAACAACTTTTTTAATCAAAATAATTAATAGTAATAAATTATGAATTTGAGTGGTTTTAAAGTATATTTAGAATATATTTTTACTATTTAATATAATGTTGGTCATTGTACATAATTTTACAATTAAACCAAACATAAACAAGTGTCAATCTTTTGATAGTTATTACCTCTTAAAAACACGCTTTTTGTTTTGACAGCGGGAATTAATTTTAAATTAATTTCTGCCACTTCTGTGTTTTGAATTTAGAAAAATAGATTCCGTATTTGGAATCAGGATTTCCAAATTGTGTAAATAGGTAACATTTATTTTTAGACATTTTGAATAATTACTGTGGTAAATATTTTATTTACCATGGTTAAGGGTAAATCCGGTAAATAAGGGTTAAAAAATAATATTATAATAATACAAAATTAACCTAAAACGTGTCCTAACCTTATTGGTGGACACATACCCGACCATGATCATCCTTGGGTCAATTTGGGGACCCCTTTGATGCACTTGTATGTGGTAGGGACACTTTATATTAATAAAGTTAAAATAAAAATAAAAATGGCATAAGCTTACATCTTTTAGAAGAACAATTTTTACATAGGGTTATACATGTTGGAGTTTCGATTATAAATATTCATTAGAAAGATAAAAAGATTTCCTACATAATTATATTTTATTTATAATTTTTAGACATCAAATAATTTAAATTATTAATGACACAATAATGATGCAATGTTTACCTCATTAATAAATCATTTAAATAAATAAGATTATAATGATTAAAATATTATCTAAAACCTGTCCAATTCTTATTGGTTGATGTTATTTAGAATATTTGTCATCTTATCTTCGACCTAAATGATTTCTGGACCATTATAAACCGAATATAATTATATTATAAAGTAATACTTTCACTCTTTCCTAAAGAGCCCCTCTTCTCCCTTATAAAAGGAGACCACTTCTACTCATTCCTCACACCTCTCAAGCCACTTGGCTCGTCCGAATTCTGCCCAACTAAGCTCCCCACATCCCTCTCCTCCTCCTTGACGCTTCCCCTTAGTCATAAAGCATTTCAAGAAGTCCTTTGGTTCCAACCAAAGTGAGTTACCTAAATTAAAGGTAACGATTTCTCTTAAATTATTTTCATTTATTTTGCTTCTCCAACCCCCAAACTCTTTTTATTTCATTCCTTTTGTAACAACACCAGTATCCTCAATATACTAGGATGTTGTTATAAGAAGGATTCAAACTACACATACACACAACTCCATCTAATGGATGATGAACATAATGTTTCTGTGGATGGAAAACTAACGCCTCACGAAACGATGATTGTTCAAATACATCTTACCGCCTCTCATGGTGGCCATTATGATGGCACTGTAATTAAATATGATGTTAATGATATATATTTTATATATAAGCTTCTGTAATTCCATTTTATTTCATACCATTATTCGTTTCATGTTGTATATACATACGATAATTTCATTTGAGGAAGTGCGGACTACCGCCCCCTTAAAATGATATGACTCGTTCATACCACACATGGAACGTATAAAGGATGGTGTTAATGAACTTAAGTAACATATATAAAATATTATATTATACTGGAATAGTAATATACCTATGTATCATTTGTATTCGATTCTTTTAAAATAAAAATTAAATGGAAGTAGCGTTCGTGCGTACATACGGACTACCGTCTCCACGAACGTGATGAGATTCATTTTCCATCGTATCCATTCAAGTATAATTATCATTTTATGATTTAAAAATTATTTTTAAGGACTTGATACCATTCTGGATTTGAATAATATACAACTTATCCTTTACAAACATGTCTTACGTAACAAAACATACAAAAGCAAACAAGTAAGTTCACACCCGAAACAGCGATAATACTAAGATATTATTATCAAATCAATATTAAAAGATCATATATGATATCATATTAATGTATATGATTATTGTATAATTTAGTAACAATTATTTCACTATTATACAGGAGGTTAACCTACCCCAACCAAGGAAAAGTACAAGGTAAGGGATTTTTCTTATCTCACATTCAATTCCGTGAGATTTCCATTATTCGCTAATAAATTATTGAAAGTGGTGTATTGTGTACTGGAATTTGATATATATTATCATATTCATGTTATTCTGTAAATAATTTGGTGGTTATTAACTTTTGGCCATACGACTCAGTTGATTAACGTGGTAAGGGATTTTCTTATCTCACTTTCAATTCCGTGAGATTTCCATTGTTCGCCACTAAATTATTGAAAGTGGTGTATTGTGTACTGCCATTTGATATATATTATCATGATTCTATTTATATTCATGTTATTATGTAAATCATTTGGTGGTTATTAACTTTTGGCCATACGACTCAGTTGATTAACGTGGTAAGGGGTTTTCATCTCACTCCTTATTCTCATGAGATTCATGCCATATTGCCACCATTACCTTTTGTGTGGTGTATGTACTGCCCATAATTATATTCTTTGTGTAATACACTCTAATTTATGTGTACTTACATATTCATTGTATGATACCTCTTTCATGGGTTGTATGTTTCATAAGTTACCAAACTGGTAAGGGTTATTTCACAATCTCTTCATTATCCGAGGTTGCTTATACGTAATAATCTACTGGGATCTCGTTATCATCCACATCCATGTTTCTTCAAAATGTATTTCAAAACATTTTTAATATTTAAAAGAATATGGGTTAAAGTCATTTATACCCTTGTTTGACTTTTTATAAGAGGTTTATAAGGGAATCTTTCCGTCGTTTTCCAAACAAGGTGCTTTTTAACCTTTTCGACAGAATTAAGATAAGAATGTTTTTTTAACTTATACGGCGGGTGCGGTTATTTTCCGCCGTTATAAAATCGTCAAAGCTTCCCTTAAAAGCTTATAAGATTATTTTCAAAGAAAATGTTTGATTTTATATGGATCTTAAATGATTTCAAAATAAAAGGAGATATTTCTTTAAAAAGAATTTTGATTTCATCTATGTCAACATCCTTTGATGGGTTTTAAGATTATTTGAAGTTGATTTATTATGATACAAAACTTCTATATTGTTTTGAAGGTTTTGTGATATGTTTGACTGTGGATGTGCTATTTTTATACCATTCATAGTTTATGGTGAAAGTATTGACATTTCGTATGCTAGTTCCAATAAGAATGTTTATTTCAATCTTTACTTCATATGAATGTGTTGGACAAGTATGTTCCAGGTTGGGGACTGGTTAAAGTAAGCCCTCCAGGTTGGGGACTGGTAAAAGTAAGCCCTCCAGGTTGGGGACTGGTAAAAGTAAGCCCTCCAGGTTAGGGACTGGTAAAAGTAAGCCCTCCGGGTTGGTGTCCGGTTATTAGAGGCACTCCGGGTTGGTGTCCGGTTATTAGAGGCACTCCGGGTTGGGTTCCGGTTACAGTTAGCCCCAAGGTCTTGGGACGAGGCCTTGAAAAGTAATTACAGTTTAGCATTATGCATTCCAACATTATGAAAGTGGTTATTCATTTTTGCATGTGATTATTCGATTAGTAGAATATCCATGTGAATATGTAAATGGCATTATTTCATTTTATTTATGACATACCATGTTGAAAGTTCATATTTAAAAGGCTTTTGTTTTAGTTATACATTGCCTTAAATGTTTATTCTTATTTATGAAAGTTTCAGCTATATTGTTATCCTTACTGGGCATTTGAGCTCACCCCTTTTCTATGTTTTATTTTTCCCAGGATGTGAAGAAGTAAGTTATGAATGACCTGCAGGGATTTTATGAGGGGTTAATAGTGTGGATTGTGGAAACATTATGTTGTTGTAGTAGTTTTTCATTTTATGATGTAATGTAAAACTTATGAATATATCTAGTGTTTCCAAGGCTACTAAACCAATCGGTCTTTCGAGATTTGATCTTTCTTGTGATCATGCCAATGTTATGTAATAATGCACCGACTCTGGGCAGCTGGGGTCGGGGCGTTACATATAATTTATAATTCCATGATCTGTATTGTTGTTAATGTGTTGGTTTTTTTGACAATCCCCTTTGAATTACACCTATATTTTTATAAGTAAATTTTTTGTATTATTTGTTATTTATTATTTTGATATAGACTGATTATGAGGCCATTTTTATATTTTTGGGTTACATGAGTGCTTCGTGTATCTTTGGGGGGATTCAAGGTTGATTACAACTATAATTATTTTTCATTCATGATAAGATCCCTAACTTATTGTATCACTATGGTTATGGGTTTACATCCCGATGAGGACATGGGATTAATATGGGTTATATGTTAATTGGTTTATATAATAGGTTTATAAGGGGTTATTTGTGAAAGGTCCAAAATTTTCCCAACATTCCCACATTTTCTCATATAGTGTTTATTTCATGTTGTGATTTACTCTCTGATGTGATTTAACTCACCCCTTGTTTTATATAATTGAATTTTTTAACATATGATATGATTTATGTTATATAATGCTATACATAATTTCATATATTATTTTTTATAACATGGATCCTTACTCACTAGTTTCATGTTTACATTTACCTATAGAAACAATTTTTGTAAAGGAATTGTATATTGTGATTTTTTTACTTATCTTTCAAAATGAATCTAAAATGTTTTTTCATAATGTATTTCAAATTATAATTTTGAGTTATTCTTATGCTTGTACTTTCCAATATTTTTAGTTGTATTCAATTGTTTGTACGTGGGTGGGAAGCATAAGCCAATAAGATGGTGATTTAATCTTTTTCCAATCACTAGGGGGATGAAATGTTCTTGTCTCAAGTGATACATCCAAGATATATTCTAAGAATCCCCATATGGTTTAATCAGGGCATAATAAATAAACTGGATGAATACCTTTTCGGATTAAATGACCTCACATATGTTGCTTGTTTCTTGTGTCCATTGCTCAAATGATCATATACTGAATCCAGTAAGAACATCTACATTCACATCTTGAATCTGAGATCATGGTGTGCATTAGATTCTGGGTGATATCCTAATGATTTCATGATCAATTTGATGCAGTGAAGATCACCACAATCCTCTACCTTAATTCCACGATGACGAACAATGATTATATGCTCAGATTAAGTGTTTATCTATTTATAAATTTTGATGTGAGACACTATCTCAATTCAAACTGAGTGAACATATTATTGGGATGAGATTCACTCTCGATATATAGTGGATATTGATAATACACGATTAGGGTTCCCCACACCCATAAATTAAATTTCTACTAAATAAGTGACATAAATATATTTTAATTATGACAAACTAAACTACGATATAAAAAATATTTATATTTTATCACATACCTGTAATATATATTAAATATATTACATAATAAACCTAAGTCATTAACTCGAATTGTAACTTTTGATAATAGTAAATAAACTAAGAATTTTATAATATTATTCATTTGTATAATATTAATCCTTGTATTTTCATAATCACTTGTAAATAAATGTAATATATAAATTCATTAAAATTGTTATTTTGTTGAATAATAATGAATTTATATATATATTAGTGTTAAATAGTATATGGAAAACACTCATACCCCTGGAGGGGCCCACCATGTCCTGTATTCATATTCATCATAATTGAGAAGAATCTTGAATGCCTTATTGTTTCTGACCCTCTAAGCCCTTATCTCAATGGGCATGAATAATATCAATAGACCAAGAGAAGATTCTAGAAATCCATTCAAAACCCATGAATAGATAAGTAATATTCATAGCAATAATAACAATCTTACATACATGCACTGTGTAATATCATCTCTTTGTCATGCGCTATCTCATAAAGCAGGAAGGACACTTGTGTCATCAACCTTTCTTGATTTATTATTTATTGATATCTCATTATGGATTAATCATTGACTACCATGACCATGTATTTATGAAGGTATTACCATTATAATCAACATGGCCAGAGATATATCTTCCTCAAATCTGATTCAAAAAATCCTATATTTCCATTTCAACTAGTGACATTCCACTAATGATGAACCTAACACAAACTACCTTTCCATGACATTATTTTCATGGTTTTACCTTACATAAATGTACATGATAAAATGGAACACTTTGATAATTATATCACGTTAGGAGACCAATGCACATGTTCTTAGATATTAACATCCAATGACACATGAAACATGTGGTGATCCTATTGGATGGACTATCCTCATGACCACAACTACTATAGATAACCAAATGAGAAATTTATGTGAATTATCATTGATTATGAACCCACATCACCTGATAGTCACACAATATCTATGTCATGATATTGGGATTTAACTGGACCATATGAAATCACATTAAAATTACTGTCACAAAAGCTCTAGGTGCTTATTATATCCTAGGCTCTCATATAACATGGTGATATGACATTTAATATAAATAAATTACTTTAAATATAGTGGCCACAGAATTATTAACACATTTATGGAAAGATAATTAGATTTATATACATCAAACTATATACAAGTAGTGGTTATGTAATAATTTCACAATTTGGCTCTAGGGAACCCACTTTCTACACTCCCACTTCCACTAGATCCAACTTCTCATAAGTCTCAATCTTCTATATCTCACATGAGAATCAGGTTTCTTCTGAGATTTTGATTTAGGTAGAGGGTTTACAATGTTTTCCTCTACTGATTCTCTACAAACTATAGATTCACCTCTCTATGTAAAATCCCTCAAGAGATGAAACTTCTTAAGTATACGATTTCAGCTTTGGTGTGACCTGGGATCTCTGGAAAGTACCACTTTTGCTATTTTAAATCAATAAACTATAATGAGGTCTTAACTACAAAGAAAAATATAAATTTATGAGACTTATATATATATATATACTTATTACAAAACTACATCAATATAATCTATATACTCAGATTCAATTATAGAATCTGCGACCGCATATTACTTAGAGATTCTCCAGCACATTGCACCACCATTCAGAAAAAGGACATAGCCTACTATGATTTTAGATCATCCTGATATATCTAGAAACTATCATCAGTGTATCCTCACACTACTAGTACCCCATCTCCTTAATACACCATGAAAATATCCTTCGTGTCCCTTAAGTAATTCAGGATTGTTTTTACAGATGCCCAATGTAGCTCTATTTGATTATCTTGATATCTTCTCACTACTATTAATGTAAAAGAAACATAAAATATAATACATAGAATGGAATTCAAGATATATCCCACTAAATACGAATACAGATATCTCTTAATTATTTCAATATCTTCCAATGTGTGTGAAAATATTTTCATAGAGAGATGGTCTCTGTGTGACCTGGGAAATAACCCTCTCTTGGATTGTTCAATATTTTAAATTTTTGATAGCTTGTCATTATATGTACTTTTAGTTACCCAAATTAGACTCCGAGTTCAATAATGATATACTTTAATCACTAGAATATAATTGTTTCACCTAATTCATTCATGGAGAAGCATTCATTTAACTGAGTCTTAGCTAAATGTAAGACATGTACATCATTTAATATAACTGATATGTCATCAATATATAATTCTAGGAAAATTATATCATTCCAATTATCCATTTTATATATACATGGTTCTCTTTTATATTTAACAATATCAAATTATCTTATAGACTCATCACGATGAACATTCCATGATCGTGATGCCTACTGTAACTCATAAATGGATCTCTTCATCTTTCACACCTTATTGGAATTCATTGACCAAAAAAAAACATTTGGGAGGTGTCATATATAATACTTCAACCAAATTCCCATTTAGAAATTCAGTTTTGAAATCCATTTTCCAAATCTAATAATCATGGAGGGCATCTATTGCGAGTAATATTCTAACATATTTATGCATTTCTATTGATGAGAAGGTTTCATCATAGTCTAGGAATTATCATATTCTTTAACTTTTTTATGTCAATAATTCCTTATAATAATAAACTTTACCATCCATGTAAATGTTTTTCTTGAATACCCATTTTCAGATAATGGATTTTACATCAGCTGGATGTTCTACCAAAATCTAAACATGATTTTTCTACATGGACTCCATCTGAGAATTATAGGAAGATTTCCATTCAGCTACATCCTTTCCGTCTACTACATCCTTATAGGTTAGTGGTTCATCAATAACAAGGGGTAATGTGTCACCTAACTCGATGAAAGGAAATCAATAATGTTCTAGTTCATTATCGTCTCAATTTGACATATGTATTACTTTTACCTTAGGAACCACTTCATCTATCACCATCTCTTGTGTAGATTGTTCCCGTACTAACTCATGTTCATATAGAACATTAACATCATTGATGTCAATATTTATCACAATATTTTTATTAGAAAGGTGTTTCCTTTCAATAAATATGGCATTTATTTCCAAAATTAATTTATTATATTTAGGGTTATATAGGTAATATCTTTTGGTTTATTCAGTATAACCTATATATATACACTTTTTTCTTTAGGATGTCCATTTTTCATTTGGAACAGAATTGGAAAAATCCTTACATCCCCATACACATAAGTGTGATGTATTTGGTTTTGTTCGACACCATAACTCATATAGACTCCCATATGTAGATTTATTTGGTACTGAGTAAAGGGTATATGTTTTTCTCTGTAAGGTGTTTCCCAAAAAAATAATTTATGTGTTTTTAACTCCTCATTGTTCTGACTATGTTTGTAAAAGTAATATTCTTCCTTTCACTAATTATATTCCACAATGGAGTATATGGTGGAGTGATTTGAGAAATAATTAGACACTCTTTCAAGTGTTCAATGAAATCATAGTTAAGATACTCTCCACTCTGGTCTGAGTGGTGTTCCTTAATCATCTTACCATGATGCTTTTCACTTTTTTTGGTATTCCATAATCATGTGAATGGAATCATTCTTAAAAAAGATTAAATAGATATAGTCATTCCTATTATAATCATTGGTAAATGTAATGAGGTACAAAAACCCACCCCTTGCATTTAGTAGAAATTGACGACATCAGTTAGTAAGAATTAATTCCAGTAACTCATTGTCTCTTTCTCTCTTCCCATATAAGGGTGATTTCGTTATTTTACATTGTAATCACGTTTGACATACAACCCTGAGTTTTAATATATCCAATTCAAAATACTATGCCTGATGTAATTTCTGTAATCACTTATCATCTACATGACATAGCATGAAGTGTCATTGGAGGGTGTTATATGAGTCATGTTCACTTATTTAATAAATTATATTCATTACATATTTCTCAACATCAAATATATATAATTCATTTTAAGATGTGTCAAAAAATAACACATCTTATCTTTATAAAAGAGTGAACATTTATTTTAAAACATGAAATAAAATTCCATGTTGTCCAGTCATGACACTCAGATTATGTTTTTAGTTACTCATGGGGGAAAAATAATTATTCAATACAAGAACTAAACCACTAAAAAATGTAAGGTAATAATCTCCCAATACTAGGTTTGTTAGAAGAGAATAATTTTCATCTGAGGGATCAAATTATCCTTTATAAATCATTATTAATATTTTTGGTTTCTATATATGAATTCATTTGTCTGAGCAACATGATGTATCAAATACCAAAATTATAGTTAATGAAATATTCCATTAAATGATAAATGACCTGATGTTGAAGCATCACCTTTATTCTTCTTCCAAGAACTGCAATTTTTATTCTAGTTGAATTTCAGGCCAAATGGAAAGTAGGAAACCTCCTTCTCACTAGCATGCCTCAATATCTTTATCATTTTGGAAGGATGGTTCATAGGCGTCTTTGGTCAAGAACTGACCTTATACACTTTATACTTTCCATTCCTCCTTTTTTCACCATAAGGAATGAATAATTAGTGTTCATTATTTACTTATAGAGGTGGGGAACTACAGAAAAAGATTTGGGGGTGACATTGACATGTAATTAATCTTATAATTAACAATAAATGCTGAGAATCATGATGGTAATTTGGAATGAATGAAACCAGTATCTAGTTCTTGGTTCAATTGAAACCCAATGGCTTCAAGACTCTCAATATACATTATCTTCTAGAGTACATGAGGCCAATCTTCATTCTCTTCTATCGGCCTGCAACTATAATGGGAATTGTAAATCTCATACCTTTCCATTATCTTTCCTGATATAATTCATGGGGATAAGGCATTATCATTTACGAATCCTCATCCACATGAATTTTTAACAATTTACAGGATGTGTATGACAACATGATTCACTAAATAGCCACCGAGTCAACTACATGATTTTTCAATTCTTATTTATTTGTATTTATTTCTCCCTAAGGAGGCTCAATAGGAAGTGAGGACTATAGCACATATATCTTCATTTCATGGTGAAATACAATGATAAAGAGCCTATACAACTCTTAGATGCTATGGATGATTAGGAAATTTTTTTAATCTAGAATTAATCATAGTGATAATGTACTGGTGATTTTGGTGATTTCAATTTTTGATATAAAAAATAAATTTTAGAAGTATGTATATTATCCTGATTACCTTTCAGACATTTGTAATTCATTAATTATTATATCATTTAAATTCCTCCCACTATTTTATCAAACTATAATATCCCCCACAATATTATTCGGAAAACCCTTTCCCTTGATTATTATATTATTAAAGGCCCTTGAAACAACTCCTCATAGTATAATAGTTTTGGGTATGCAACAATGTGGAGAGTTTCTTGGTAGGCACTAGGCTGGCCAACTGCATAAATTTCAGTTCCTTGAAATTTAGTGTAAAGTCCCAACTTATGGGAATTATAAATTTATTCCCTCAATGTATTCCCTCTAATGTGATAGAAATAATTCATGGTATAATTATTTTCTACCACCTTTAGTCATGTCAACCCATTTATCTCAGAAGAACTCATCAGTAGTAAGAGACACCCTTAACTTTGGCTAACAAGAACCCTAAACAAGCATTTTTTTTTCAAATTCGAGCAAAAAATGTTTTTAGGACCTGGTATATCATTGGGGTATTTTCTATTTCTTGAAATAAGTAATCTATTTTTATTAAATATGTTAAATCTACATTATTGTGATCATAGATGAACATGTAATAGAAAACATATGTCAAATATTTTTGAATTTTAACATGTTTATTGTATTATGAGATCACAAATAATCATGAACATGAATAAAATAAAAAATGATTCTTAAAAAAATTAATCCTTACAACTAGTCTTGAGCATCTTAATATGATTGATCCATTTTAAAATAATCAATCGATCATCATCTAGGGGGAATCAAACCGGAGTTGAGTCTTGACTCGTCGCACAGCTCACCCCCAATCCAATTTATTCACCTCTCATCTAGAGTATCACCTTGTCTAGGCAGTGTACACATCTTATAACATAATAATCCATGTAAAAATATACATGCATGTATATGAGGGCATCTAGGGGGGAAATGTACAAAAAACACATTGGATACGCAGACCCTAATATATATCGAATGAAAAAAAGACAATGTGAAAATGGTCATTTAATTAAAAACTTATTTAAATCATTACACACAACAAATAATTAAATAATCCAGACATATGTGGGTTGTTCACTAGGTCCAGAACAAGCGGTTAAAAAAAGATGAGAGAAAAAATAAGATGAGATAAATTTAAATATATGTAGTTATTATAAATAAATTATTTTATTTTATATAAGTTCAAATAAATTATCTTATTCGATTCATTATTTAATTATTTTTAAATCTAGACACTAAATTAAAACCATCAATGAACCCCCACACCATTTTGGGGAAAATAGGACCCAACAACAGGAAAAACTGTGAGGAATGGGTATCCTTATAAATGGTGTGATGGCCCTAGCTGTTGAATGATGTGGTCAAAGGCCAGAGATATGAATAGGGAAGAATATTTCCAGTGGAATGAATTAATGCACTCATATCGCGGTGGTCAGTCCTCATCTGGAGAAAGTGGTCGAGGGAGGTCCGGTATATGTGGTGATGGTAGGGGCGGATAGATCACGATAATCGTCATAATCTACAAGAGGATTAGTTTCTGGCGGTGACGTAGCTCTGATGTGATGTGGGGAGTCGATAGTGGTTTTCTCAGATGGTGGTTGGTTTCTGTGTTCAACATTTTTCTCATTGCCTCATTGTTTTAGGAAAAATTATGTCACGTCATTTGAGAAATATTTCACTGTTTATTGGTATTACATAGTCTCACAGACCTTCTAAATGTCCAAAAATATTTTTCATAAAATAATATTTTAATTAATCAACTAGTAGATAATATATCTTCAACGCATCGATCTATGGTTTCCAGATTCTCGTTGGTCCATGCATTGTTCTAGAATTTTAATGAACAAAACCTTATATAAATATATGTATCGTGTTACTTATATAAATATATGTAACTCATTCTAATTAAATGAGAACAAATCTATCAGAATATGCCATAATCCATTACTCGAATGATCAAACACATAATCCCTCTAAATCATCCGCAAACGCCTCTTGAATTTATGTGCATGACGTTCATATAATTACATGTTCTAGTACGAAGCTCTGACGATCACATTGACGTATTGACAATCACCACAATACTCGAATTTGATAATCAAGTATGAACATGGATTTCATGATTGGAATAAGTGATTGTCTCAATAGGAATCAGTAGGATAGAGAAGCTATCAATTCCAACAGAGTGAATAGTTTATTGCGATAAACTTCTCTCTACTTTTTAAGGGGATATTAATAATACCTGATTGTGGTTCCTTGACCCATGTGTATAAACATCCACTAAATAAGTGATATAAATAATTAATTATGATGAAATAAACTAATTAATAAATATTATTTATATTTTATCACAAACATATATTATATATGAAATATATCACAACATAAACCCATGTCATTAACTCGACTCATATATCTTGGTAATATTAAACGAACCATGAATATTATAAAAATGTATATTCGTATAATATTAATCCTTGTATTTAATTAATCACTTGTAAGTACATGTAGTAAATAAATTCAACCCAATTATTTATTACTCAAAAAATAAAATATTTATTTATTTATTGGTGATCGATAGAACTTGGATAACACATAGACTCTTTGATGGGGCCAACCATGCCCTATATTGCCTGAATGGCCCGAAGGCCTTTATTTTTATTGATTTTGGATAACCCCTTTCAAGGGGTGATGGGGAACCCTTAAAAGTCCTATAGGCTCAGAGATTACATGGCCCGTAGGCTTAGGAGATTACATGACCCGAAGGTCTTAGGGAATTCAACCACACTATCTACAAGGAACTGCCCCTCCCCAGCGTCTTCATCGTTGATAGTAGCTCTCCACCTTTGCATGACCGTCTGGCTAGGATTCCCATGCAAGCACAGGCTGGTACCGAAGGAATAGCCATGCCCTATCATTCCTACAATCCATTCAGCTCTGCACTGGTGATTGCACCTGCTCTGAATCCTTTTCTGGGGCTGCTCCTTTTTTGTAGTGTGTCTGGGTCCTACATTCATGTGTCCCGAAGGCCTTGGGGTGTCCCTAAAGCATCAATGTGGCCCGAAGTCCTTGGGAATAAACTGTTCTAAAGGCCTTGGGTGGCCTGAAATCCTGGCAGGACCCGAGGACCAAACTGGTGGCCCAAAGGCCTATATGGATGAATAGTTCCGGCTGCTACTGTAAAGAACAATGACTGCTATAGTACTACTACACTACCCCGGAAATATTCCTCCACCAAGATTTGATCTCGAGTCTCTTGGATGCACCCAGAGAGTCATCACAAACTGGGCTGAAAGCTCATGTGCATGCCCTATATTAAATTTCAACATAATAGATAAAAATCTAGAATGTGAAATTATGTGTGAACCTTTAGGACCCTAGCTCTATATAATTGACTTATATCCACATAACAAGAGTGTATTCTAGAAACCCTTCAATTCCCCTAAAAAGATCAAAAAAATCATAGCAAAAAAACCAACCTATGAACATCCATTATGCAATACAATCTACTTTCCATGAGGTATCTCATAATGATCGATGAACACTTGTGTCATCGACCATTCCTGATTATTGTTTTTTGATGAATTTGGATGTATTTACCCTCAACTACCATGGACATGGATTTATGAAGGTATTACCATCCTCATTTACATGGATAGAGACATATCTTCCTCATCTCAAAAGTGAAATATCTTATCATGATCATTTAACCAAAATAATTCCACCAGTGATGCACCCAAAAAAACTACCTCTCCAAAACTTCATCTTCCAGGATTTTCTTACATTAATGTATGTAATCAAATGTCACTCATTGATAATGATATCATGTTAGATCACCCATACAAATGGATGCAAATATGTACGACCATTAACACCTGAAACATATGTTATTCCTAATAGGGGTTATGTCCTCATAACCTCAACCCCTAAAGATCACTAAATGAGAACATCATGGGAAGATGTCTCAATGATTATGAGGTCCTAACAACTAATTTTTCACCCCATATATTTCCAATCAGTATGATATAACAAGACTATCATACATTACTTTTACATTACTATCATTGTATCTCTAGGTTCTCATTATAGCATGAGATCTACTATGACCATTTGATACAAGACATAATATAAATAAATTATCATAAATATTGTGGATTAAGATTTATCAACACCACTATTTAAAGATAAGATTGAGTATATATATATCAAGCATTATCCATGTAGTGGTAATCAATGTTGTCATGAACCAAGTCATAAATCCATCCAACCATACATCCAACTCGATCCGAGATATTTCCTGAAGGTTGCTCCCGATCCCCACAGGCTAAAAAATAGTATTTGGGAAACAAGACAATACAAGTGATAATTGTTTTATCCTAAAATGATGATTGATAAACAAAATGTACATGAAGAAAAAACTAATAAATGACCATATAAAAATATGCAAATTGATCTGAGTATACAATTAAACCTAGAAGAAAAACTGATACTAAAAAAAGACCAAACTATGTTACAACCAAACAGAACTCAATGTGACCTCAAGGTCACCACCACTAACTAAAAAACATGTTCCAACCACGAGCATATGAACTATGAACATGAACAAGACGTTGGACCTCCAATTAGCTTGTGCCAATCAACACAAAATGCTACATATAATGTGTGAGGTAGAAAGCTCAGTAGGCTATCCCTAGAGAATCTATATGATTATTTTCCCAAAATTAGTATCATTATCACTAGTTTGAATTATATTTATAAAAAATAGGGTTTCTGCATTTTTAATAAATAATAAAATTTTTCCCATTTTCCCAAAACATTACACTCGACATCTTTAGTTTTGTATGAGGCCTATGATTTCAATACCAATACCCAAACTTGAAAAAACAAATGTCGTGCTGAAAATAGATAAGTAAACATTGCATAATGAAATCAATAAGAAAAGAAATGTAAAAAATAAATATAAATAATATACATGGGAGATCCTAAATGTCCCTAGAAGACACAAAAACATACGCAGTTCGAAACCACCTACCAGCATATGGTAAATCCCCTACGTCAATAACCAACTAGCTACCCTAAATTGTCCTTAACAGTGGCACAACCATCTTATCCTATCAATAACTCCCTGATGGTACCAACCTGTCTAATTGGGGTTGGAAAGCTATTATCACTCAATCATCTATGGATGACTATTAACCCATGGTGTATGTAAACTATACGAGTAGGTGGACACTACATGAGTCACCCACATTAGCAACCATCATCACACTTGCATACCCCCTAAAAACACCATATACCATAAAATATGAAGGTAACTACCTCATATAGTTGTGCCTACACACACACACACAGATATATATATATATATTAAAACATCACGTCATTAAATTGCCAATCGGGGTGTCACATCTTTTAGGAATTAAACCATTCCATAAAACACAGTAAATTGCTAAACGGGTTTCTATGTCATAATTGTAGAACCAGTTTTCAGAAACACACCATCTTGAAAAATATGCCTTTTTATTTTTACACCCAATATCTTTTTCTAAGAACACTTTAGATTTCATTTTAATCCAATGTGAGAACCAACATTCACTAAGCTGATTCCGAACAAGAACTTAAGTTCCCATTATATAATAAATTTTTATAAAAGTCATTGCAAACATGGAAATGATACATAGTCTAATAAACATGCCAAATAGACACACCTTCTTTCGAATTAATTTAAAACATTCTTTTATAAATAACAATAAGTAAAAACCACTATTTAGGAATCAAAGATCCAATCCAGGAACCAAAGTCTAAGTAAATCTAATTTTAATGTGCCATTTTCAATTGACAGAAAATCCTTATGTTCAATTCATAAAAACATGGATGATCCAAAATCTGATGAAACAACCTTATAGTTACTAAAAATACCCAAATATTTTTTTATTAATTTTAAAAAACACCAATTTCAAACAAAAAAACCCAAATATCCCTTTTAATTGGGAAAATATAAACAACCCCTTTTAAAGCATTTCCACTAAAATATTCAAACTATATAAATTACCAATTCACACACGAGTCTGAAACCACATTACAAATTATTTTATAAATTATCAATATAGGTAAAAAAACATCACAATTCACCCAATTGTTTAATCAAAATACAATTGGCATTTAATCAAACCCATTCCATATATATTCACCTAGTCAAGAACAACTAAATACCCAAAATCCTATTTTTAATAATTAAAATTAATTTGAAAACACCCTAATAGGATAACCAATAATAACATGGGTTTTAGAAAAATTTATAAACATTAATTGAAACAAGCCTTCTGTCAATGGATTTTTTCAGAAAGAAAATAAATTGAAACACCAACCTTGGTTGAGTTCGAACACAACAAAACTCTTGTAGAAGGGAGATTTGGGCCCTCTATATGATCCAAAAACCCTAGAACCCATAAAAAATAATTCAAAATAAAACTCTAAAATATACGGATTGGTAGTGGTATGAAACCCGCAATGAAAAGCATGGAAAAAAGGAAATGAGGGGAGAATGATGGGGGAAATGGGAAAAACATCTATGAAATTAACTTGGGATCAAAGGAGGAGAATCTATAGAGTAGGGGAGGCCAAGGAAAGAGGTGTTTCAAGACCCTTTAGTGTAGAACATTCTACCAAGACTGATGTGGGAGAAATGGGGATAAAATGGTATGAGGGAATAATATGTGTTTCAATTTATAAAATTTCTTGGTAGCTCAAATGTTTTGTCCACACGGTTTGAAAAAAAAACTCTTTGAAAATCAAGCGACAAGCACTGTCTATAGAGACACCCTACACGATTACTTGGGATGAGTGGCCCAGTTTTCCAAACCATGCACAAACCACATGCAATCTACTACCAATCCCTAAACCCACTTTTTCAACCATAAAATTAAACATTTAAATCGAGACTGAACTTGAACATCCAACAAAAGATCCAATATAAATAGATGGATAATATAGAAAAATATGCAAGGTTAAGGAGTGAACAAATTTCATCGATAGTATGGTCTAGGGTACCTACATTCAAAAAAAATTATTTATTAACTCATAAACAGCATACCCACCTTACTGTATATGTGTCCTACTATCTAAAAAACCGAAAACTAAATTTTTATAGCAAAAAACATTATGGAAAAGTGACAATCCTTACAATTCATCCAATGCCACTAACATTAAAGTAGATAAAAATATTTTTAAAGGTAAAATTTAAACTATTAGATGCGACTTCTCTATAAACTATCTACGATAGATCGGTTAAATTTATTTCTAGTTCATCTTTGAGAATTTATTAGACCTCCTAGCTCTCTCTTGACTTGTTTTTCAATTGTGTTATTCGACTATATCTAAATATTTACCATTAACTTGATTTTAGGGATGTACTGGAGGATACATGTAGGGTTAACTTTGTGAAACATATAATTAGACATTTTCCCTTCCTTTCAATTTATTTTAAATCATTTATATACACTTTAATCTCATTTTTAGTAATAGTTTTAAAATTTATGATCAAATATTTGTTGACATAAATTTTTGTACATCTCATTTATTCAATAAATATATGCATATAGGGTATATTAGTCCCATTTCATGAGTGATACCATTTGAACATATGTTTCCCTATAATGACTGATATCATGTATATGGTTTATCAGATTCCAATTTGGTTTTAGTGTCCTATAATTTGAGCTAAAATGGTAAAAAATGTCAGCAGTGATTTATGAGGATATTCGATGGTAGGAGGATTGCAGGATGGTAAAACATGAGATTTAATCCATGAATTGAATTTACCAACCCATTGATGGTGGAAATTAAATTTACTATGGTAGTTCAGAGAATGAGTAGTCATTTTTGAAAATCTATACACCAATCACTTGGTTCAGTCCAAATTGTTGCATAGACTAATGTGAACCTCCCGATATGCAATAGTTTTCTGACTGTTAGTGAGCATCTGAGGGTTGTCATTTGGAATATTTTACCCTTTATATCAAAAAACTCAACAATATATAATAATATTTAATAATGTAGTGGAATAGATATGTTGTGTTGTGATAATTTAATAGTCAGAATATTATGTCATATAAGAAAATAAAAAAATACCCCCTCTAATGTGGAATTTGAAATCATGTAACCAAAGAAAAAATATTATAAATATTGAAAAAATAATCTGATTTATATCCCAAAATCTACAATTACTCTAATAACTAGTCTCATAAACTCCCCATCATAGGTTTTTTCCCTTTACATGATTTTGGGTCATAAAATGTTTGTCGGCATCCAAATTCCCAAAAAGGGAGTGATTAATAATCCTAGAGGGACACATTCACTCAATCCTTAAGATAAGTAACCATAACTTCATTTTATTTTATTTCATGAAATATTGTAAACTCTCAAATAAACATACAAATACACATGCATCAAGTCATCATGTTCTAACCAACCATCCATGAACCCCTACCCCACATACCTTGGAATGATGATAGTACGGATGCCACTATTTGTCACCACTTATCAAAATACATTCCTCAAATCCTAGAATTAGTTGTAAACCTATTACCTATATTCTTTTCCCCGTGTTTATCCTTTAAGGATATTCTACACACCCACCCTAATGTTGTTCATTGTTTTGATCACTACACCCCCACCATAATGGTTTTCCTTTTCCCCAAATGATGTTGAGTTACAATTGAAATTTCTAACTTTATTTGATAATCACGTCACCCCTGCATGGTATTATACTATTCTAGCCTATCAAATATGAACATAAATTTTTAATACATGTTCTAATCATTTAGAATTTCATATGACTCTGATTTGGACCATACCATCACACAATCCATATTATATAGTAATCATCATATTGTAATGTTTCCCATACAAGAATATATCGAATTGAAACATAAAAAACTAATCTTCTGTATACATTATGAAATGTTCCAAAGGATATGAAATAAAACCTGAAATATGAATCATAGTATGGTAAAGTATGTAATATTATGAATAAATATCATGTGTGTACATAGAAATAATATGATCACATATCAAAGATGGGTCCCAAGGTCCATTCTCTCACTCCTACACATAAAAAAATATTTGTCATGGGTTATCAAGGATAACATATTATATCACGACAACATCATATATTACTCCCTCTATTGTAAGAATCATCCCACCTCATTCATTTTGATGAAGTAATAAAATATTAGATAAGGAAACAAAGCACAAATCCATGTTTGAACCAATAAAGAACTAATTTTTATGTCAATTATCGCTATCATAGGTTCTAGTTCATCAAAATTGACATTTAAAAAAATATAACCAAGGAGATTATATATCAATAAGGGCAGTTCTAGAGTCAAATACATCATCTATTTAATCAATACAACTAGTTACTAGATATGTCTAACAATTTGACATCAATTAGTTGCATATCTTGTCTATTAAAGAACATATCACGAATTAGTCATTAAATATAGAAGAGAACATCTATTCTAGTCAATGACCATATATACATCATCAATCTGTAATAAAAAAATATGTATAATATTAGATTCAATACGAAAATAATCATAAGATGGCCATGTTATGAAAACATAAACATAAACATCCACCATATATGTGAGATCCAACTCTAGTCAAGGGTATGTCATCTACATATTGTAATTTACCTAGATTCTTGAAAGTATTTAATGATTCAACATTACATTCCATTATAATCCATATATCATGAAATGGAATGATAAATATATGATTAGGTCAAGGAAATATGGTTGTATCTATAAGGAACCCTAGGAAAAAATATTTTTCATCACATACATTAATTAATGGTCATTAACTAACTTGGATCCATAAGAATTAGGCTTTAGAGTGGAGTAGTTCATCATGTATGTAAAATAGACACTCAAGTCGTGAGAGGGATTCATATATAAGAAGAAGTGGATAAAAATAGAACCCAAATGGATGTAAATTTTTTGATCACTAAATACATGAATATATGGTTTGGTCACATGGTTTTGAAGACCCTGAAATGACCGTGAAATGAAATATTCCTATCATGGAAACCCACACTATTTATTCACATATCTTCTGAAACTGTGTGTCAACCATGCCATTAAAACGGAAGGTTATCACATGGTTAGACATGAGTGGTAACATAATTTTTCAAATCAAGCACTTTAACTATAAGCTTCCCCAGGGAATATAACATGATATTTTAGTGAAGTTGTATTGCTTTCCAAGACGTGATCATTAACTGTGGACCACCCCTTGTGCCTCTTATACAAGGAACATGGTTTTTAGGAGAATAAATATGGTTTTTAAAAATTGTAACCAAAACATGCACCTTAAGAATTAAACTAAAACAATCTAAAACCCTCCATAAACTCTCCAAACTCATCCCAACCAAATCATGTCTTAAAAAACATGAATAAATATTTAAATTAATTCATAATTCACCTGAAAAAATAAATACATTGTAATGTATCCCAATAAATATTTCTCATCCTCAAGAAGAATATCATGGAATAATTCTGGAAAAACTCTGGACACCGAATATGAACATCTGCAAACTACTCCCAAGTTTTGTCTTATATCCTTCCATGCCACTATAGAATTAAGACATGTGGCATTGTCTTCCTCCACAACACTTTCACACACTGATCTATTATCTTCAATAGGTGTTCCATATGCAATCTGTTAGGCCCCAAATCAATATATTCAACATGATGACATGTGTATGATCATGAATGATCCTCAAGATCTGAGACACATGGAATACAATATTCCAACATTGGAACCTAGAAGGAAGATCCAGAAGATATTCCCCAACCCCAATCCTTCCAGTTATCATAAGGGTTTTAATAAAACAATTCCTTATCTTCCATTGAATTCATAAACACAAGGGGACTAACATATGTATCACTCTATAAAAAACCTGGTTTCAGATAGAAAACTCAATAGGTATCCTCATATTGCATTCATAAGATCTCTATACACACAAAGGTATGATCAACCTCTTATAAATCAGTTTCACTCTATGGGAGGTATCTTATAACATATTGGTCACCACAACTAATACCTCACCTTCCTCATCCCAATAATGGGTTGAAATAATTTTACCATCATAGAGTACCACATAAGGTTATATATGAATCAAATCATGATAACGATTATTGTATAAAAACTCAATGAAGGATTTGTGATCATCCAATACTCCATAGATATCTAGGATGTTGTCCCAAAACATACCCTTCCAAATATGAATCACCATCTCCATCTTTTGTTAACTATAAGGATGGTATATTTTTCTCAGTCTTACCCAAGTTCACAACACCTTCCATAACCTTGTCCAAAACCTCAGTATAAAACATGAACCATTATTTTAAAACATTCTAGTGAAATATATTAAATATTAAAATATCATGGACATGTATCCTTCCATGCCCATATATTGAGTGAGTCTTAAGGATTGATAAGAAATAAAAAGAAGCTATTTTTAAATTCATGATGTTTTTTTATTGAAATTAAAAATGAACATTTTTATATTTATCATATTTTAAAAAAAATTATATTTATGAGAAGTTTTCTCTTTGTAATATTATCATTATGTTATGTATAAGAAATGACCTAAAGTCATAAAGTTACTCCATAATGAATCGAAAATAAGATTAATTTAACTCTATTTTTTAAATGTAAAATAAGGGGAAAATTTATTTAATTAATCATTATATATTAGTAAATATATCCATTAAAACAAATTTAGAAAGCATGGTTATGAATGAAAAATGATTTTAGTTCTAAAAGATAAATAATGTCTATTTATTCTAAAATAAATTAATTTAGACTCTTAAGTACTAAAATGTAGGAAAATTAAAGGACAACATATATTCTTGTAAAATTACTAGAGTATAAGGATGAAATTTTTATCATTGTAGATAGATAATAAATTTTCATCATCAAAAACATTATCATAAAAATTCCGGATATACAATTAGATAGTAACATAAAACTTTTACCCCTTAAGTTTCATTTGAATTGTATGAACCATGAAAGTATTAAATTAAATGAAACTTTGAATATCATGAGAATAAATAAATTCCTGATATAATATGTATCATGGGATGTATATAGTACCCATAAAAAATGATATATTCACAACATTACATATTACCCAAAAGAAGACATTTTGAGATGAAATTCCCCCACCATAAGTATTACCTTTCATCGTACAAGTTATTCTTACTGTATAATAAATATTGGATTATTATATAGGTATTATAGAAGCATGAAACTAAATATTATACCATATATGATTATTTATGGCCTTTTATTACCATTTTATTAACAATTCATTGTTAAAATTACTGTTCAGGTAATAAATGATTCATTTTTCATGTAATTTTGGTTTTTTTATTTTCAGTTCTATTATATTTATCATGGTTTCATTGTCTATGGTATGATAGAAATGATATATATATATATATATATATATCACATATGGTCATTATAAATGTATTCAGGATAATCCATTAATGTTATAGATAAAAAATGAATTACACCAATAATGGAGATGATAGTCCACATGGATACATCGACATTACTTCACATATTTTTATATGATTCATACTTATTACCTTCCATGTAAATAATAAGTGAAAAATGAATCACACCACTTAATGAGGCGGTAGTCAACCAAATATACGAGCTATGTTATCATATCCGCACAGGATGGAATGTAAAAAGATATATAAGATTTTCTATTTCCGAAAGGGTAATTATGTTACGAATATCATATATATATATATATATAATTAAAAATTATATCCACTGATGAGAGAGGGATATGGAAAATGAATTATATCAGTTTACGAAGTGATTGTTTTCTCGTATACATAATGGTCGTTTTTTTTTCTATTTTGATGGATGATGGGAGACATGAAAGAAATTACATTAATAAAATAACATATTAGAAAATGGTAAATAATAGCTTCATTATATTGGAATTATTATAACCTAAATAGGATTGGTATGGGAAGAAGTGAAAGGGCACCATAATTCAAAATGTTTACATCCTTGTATATATATTTTGTATCAGAGGAAAGGTTGAGATATCATTATATTTTATGATAATATTAATATTACTCCCTTGAAAGTGTCTAATTCATGGATAACATAAAATAATATATCATTTGAAAATTACCACATTTCATTTTCTAAAAAATAATTTTTAGGAATGGTTTTCTATATATGAAATAATGAAGATACACTAATAAGGCACCAATAAGATAATATCTTTCCAATATAGCAACTTGGAATGGTATGAACTATAACTATGTTTTTTTTGTGGAGATGGATTAGTTTTCATAAGATATAAGTAGTAGTAGAATCCAATAAATAGAATATCCTGAATTTCCATATAGGGTCCTAAAAAATAACATAGAATTTAAGGACACAACATCCTCCAACATTCTATGGATCATCTGATCCCATGGTAGTTGAAGGATGGATTAATTCAATGGAGAAGATATTTATGTCATAGGGTGTTCACTACAAAAATATTTATCCATTATCATTAATCAATTTTAAGGTGATGTTGATCGATGGTTTTCATTGGTTAATAATACCAAATATAGAGAAGAGCTTAATTATATGAAATATGAAAATTTAAGGGTTCCATCCATTAGAAATATTTCCCTTTATTTGTTCAAATGAGGATAGTGAAAAAAGAAATTGAATTGAGTGGAAAGGATGAAGATTCAATCACTACATATGAATAATATTTTTATTGGATATGTAGGCATATAATAGATTACATTATGGATTTTTATATTAAAATTAATCAGTTTTACTCTAGATTAATGCTTTCATATAGAAGGGAATTGTATTATTGTGAATTGAAAATCTATGGGAATCTTTTTCGTTGTGCTGAGAAGGTAGAATTGTGTTTAATGATCATAAGGTATGCTATAAAATATTATAAAGCGATATCTGTAGAAGGAAAATATGTGGAATGGATCAATGATTCCAAGAGGTAATAAAATAAAGTTCTCATATTATGATATGTGTGGTACAAATCACCATATTGAATGTCTTATGAAGTCTAACAAGTTATCTTGATGTGGTATGTTTATCTATATAGAATGTTACTTCAATTTCACTGGTGAAAAAATAAAAGAAAATCCAATGTAAATATGTTTTAATTACAATGAATTTGTGGAATTTTGAAAATGTGTATATCAAGTTCAATATTTAGGGTGGAGAATAGCAATATCAAATGAAAAATAGAGTGGAAAATATTTTTCAAATTCTATGGTTGATATTGGACTATAAAATAATGTGCTGAAAAGAATACTACTAGTTTTTTCAAATTATTCCATTTCACATTTCGACTTTTAATCATTGTGTTCCATCATATCCAATAGGTTTTCAAGGGAAATGAACATATCAACTCATGAAAGTAATATATAATGTTTGTTGAAAACTATGGGTTAAATTATTATAGAAACAATGATTTATTAGTGAGTTTATATTGTTATTAGTGGGATTGTATTTCCTGATAATAATGTTGAATGTCCTATAATTAATTTTTCTGTTATTCTTCGTAACAATTAGATTTCAGTTTATCATCCTAATCCAGATTACATAGCCAATAATGTTTTCTTCAATGACTTCAAACATTTTATAATATACGATGAAGCTGAAAATTGATTAGATATGGAGGTGAATGTTTCGTGGATTATTTTGTGAAATAGAAAGAAATTATTTGAATTAGTGATGTTTCTGAAATGAAAAAATACAATGAATTTTTTTCTTGATGATTTACCTCATGTTATTCCTGACCATGATTTTCTGTTTAATATTTATGTAGTACATTTTTAAATGACTATATCTGAGCCTCTTATAGAAAGGGTCATGTAGAACTTGTGGAATTAAAATTCATTTACCTTAATTATTTTATAAATGTTTCATTCTAGGAATCACTCCACCGTTGGGTGTTTTTATTTTGTTAAGTAAAATAAAAAATTGTTCAATGAGACTTTTCATTGATTGTATTAACATTAATAGCATCATTGTAAAGAAAAAGTGGAATTTTTCTCGTATTGATGATTTGGTTTTTTAACTCTATAGAGTTAATATTTTTTAAATTTTGAAATGTAGTTTATGTAACTTCAACTAAAGGGGAAGTAGTATGTCATTACAATGATAGTATTTCGAACTAAATATCGAATTTTGGAGTTTTTAGTTATTCCTTTTGGGTTTTCTAATGCACCAGCTAAATTTATGGATCTTATAAATAGTGTTTTTGATAACTATAGAGGTATGTTTGTGGATGTATTAATTGATGTTATATTGGTTTATTCTAAAATTTATGAGGATCGTGAATGACACCTATGGATTTTAATACAAGCTTTAAAAGAAAATAAATTATAGAGTAAAATTATTATGTGTGAATTTTGGTTGCAATCAATTTATATCCAAGGAAGCACTATTCATAAAGATTGAATTACTCTTGACCCTACAAAAACTATAGTTTTCATATAATTGAAATGACCTATAAATGACATAAAAATTTGTAGTTTTATTATTTAAGTAGTTTAATAGATTTTGTTAGTTAAAAAAATTTTATTATCAAGCCCACGTACTAATATTACTTGAAATGGTGTTAAATTCATCTTTTTGAATGAATGTGCTTTTTTCTAGAAGTAAAATGGAAAATGATGAATTATCTAGTTTTTTTCCTTCTGTATATAAATTTTCAAATTCTCAAAAAGAATGATTCTTCTTCAAAAGTAAATGTTTGTGTCCGGATGTGGAATGATCAGGTAATAACATACACTTCCAGAAAACTGAAACTTCTCAATAGAAATTACAATAAAAATTATTTGGAATTATCTATGATGGGTTTTTCATTAAAAACGTTTAGAAAAAATATTTATAGAGTACTATGTAAAATATATTCTAATCATATATGTTTTGAGTATATATTCACTTTGAATGAATTGTAATGAGACTCAAAAGATTTTTGAAACCAATCATGGATTATTATTAAATGATTCATTATCATCCTAAAAATGAAAAAAGTGGACATGACTTAAATAAGATATATAATATTACAAAAACCATGTAATGTTTAGAACCTAAAATTTTGGATAAGGACTTTATAAAATTTACCCTATATTTTTAGGATGAATGGATGTTATCTATTTTGTTTCATATTTCAGTGTAGTCGACATTATCATAATGACTTAAGAAAGATTTGATAAAAGATCATGTTTTATAGTTAAATTTATAATCCATTAAGAAGAATAAATTTATTGAGTTTAATACCTATAAAGAATGTGTTGTTAAATTTAGAGAACGATTATGCGTGCCTTGTGATTTCTAGTTGAATATAGTGTTATTGAGTGAAGATCGTAGTTCTCTATTTTCTATTCAACATGTTCACACTAAGATGTATTAAAAACTATTAAATTATTATTGGTTGGATGATATGAATATATATATATTTTTAATTTTTCTGGAAAATCTTTATTTTTTATTATGTTAAGTGAGAATGAAAATTACCAATGAAATTCTTCAATATATTCCTGTACCAAAGTGGAAATGGGAAAATATATCAATGGATTTCATGCTGGAATTGCAAAAGCTATCTCAAGGTTACAATTTGATTTGATATATTTTTGATTGATTAACTAAATATTCACATTACCTACCTATTAGTGATATTATTTCATTAAATTAAATTTCCCAACTAAATATCATGGATATATATTGGTGATATGGAGATTCCCTCTTCATTATCTTGAACAATGATCCCACATTTACTTTAATTTTTTGAAAATACTTTAGAACACATTCGGTACTGAATCAAATTTTAGTACAAAATTTCATCCCCAAATCAATGTTCAGTATGAGAAGATAATTCACACCATGTAATATTTTAATCATTAATGTTTAATGGATTTCAATGGGTGTTTGGATCAATATCTTTCCGTGGTGGATTTTTCTTATAAGAAGGATATTCATTCTACTATTTATATGGCACCATTTCAAGAATTATATATAATGTGCTGTTAAAAAACAACTTTTTATAATGACATATGAGATATGAGGTTGATAAGAAAAAATATAGAAATTGAAATTCCAGAGAAGGTGTAGTTAATTCTGTAACATAAGAGGATAGCTCGGAGTGGGAAGAAAAGTTATACATATAACTGAAGGAACAGAATTTATTTCAATGTAGGTGATCATATTTTTAAAAAAGTATCTCCCTATAGATGTGTTATAAATTTTTATTAAAATGGGATGTTAATTACCAAATTCATTAGGTCATTATAAATCCATGAAAGAGTTTGATCATATTCTAATTCAGTGATTGTACTTCATGTTTAAATGTTAAAGAAATTTATGCTAGAGTCCACTAATTTTTTTTATCCAAAATGTATTTCATTTGGAGGAGAATTAATCTTATGTGGAATATTCGGTTAATATTCTTCCTTGTAGATATAATATTTTTATGAATTATTTGATTCACTAGGTTATGGTTTAATGAAAAAATCGTATAGTTGAAGAAGAAAAATGGGAATATGAAAATGAATTAAGGTAATGTTATACACACATGTTGAATAAGTGAATTAAATTTAGAGGGAAAAAATTGAAAAAAGGGATAAATAATTCAAAAACCCCTGAATTGATAAAATTAATCAATTTAATGTTTATTAAAATTAATTAGTAAGTTATAATCATTATAAAATCATTATATATTTTTTAAATAAAAAATGAAATAGTTTTAACGAAACACTTTTTAATATATAGTTTATTTTAAAATATAAACTTCAAACATATTGATTTTGAAATTTAAAAAATTAATTTCCTTTTTGAAATAATCATATCAAAATAAAATTATGGTTAAATTTTGGTATTTTTGGAAAAATTTTATTTTTTCGGTCAGTAGTGAAAGCAATGTTTTTTGGTTAAAATATAATTTCTTTTAAATAAATGGTGTAATTTAAAATTCTCTTTATGTTATGAATATAATTTAAAGTAAAATAATTGTTTTAAGGTGTTATTTAATACATTTAATTTCATTCTTATCAACATTATATTATATTTCAGTGTAAGTTTATTTTTCAGGTCAAAATGGTTTTTTCCTGAATACTATTTTAAAGAGCATAATGTTTCTCCATTTTAGTTATTTTGGAAAACCCCTAATTACGAATTTATTTTATAATGTGATAGATTATATATATATAAATTTAAATTAATATTTATATAATTACGATTACTAGTCATATAGTTTATATAAAATCATCTTATGCTAGAAAAATACTTATCATAAAAAGTAGCTTCTTCATCACATTTTCAAATTTGATTTAAAATAAAATACTAAAAATTTTATCAATATAATTTATAATTATTTATTTCATATTTTTAATTATCATAATTTATATTATATAATAATCTCAACTAAATTTTCATTCATTATGAATAATGAAAATAGTATATTATTTTTATGTGGTCAATCAAAAAACAAATTTAATGAGGGGATACACTTATCTAAATTATATTATATATATATATATATATTTGGAAATTATCTCAAATAATTCTTGATATTTTTCTAATTTTGAATATTTCTTTCATATAAAAAATATGTTTATCATTTTTTTCCTTTAAAAATTCCAAGTGTGACCTCTCCCTTACTTATAAAATGTCTCCCACTCTCCTCTCCTCTTCAACACATAAATACATTTTGGTTCAATAAATACCTAAAAAATACCTTCATTAATTCCCTATAGTATTCCTATAATCCTTGGATTTATCACAAATCCATTCTATGAAGACTTGTTCAGCTAAAATAAAGAGGTGTTCCAAAGAAGAGGTATCATTCCTAACCAAGAATTTTTATTTTACCTTTTAATCCAATGTTCTCAAATATTGATCAATTATGATGATATAATAAAACAATAATCACCCATATACTGATATGTTATTATTTTAATTTTATAATCTTAACACATCTCCACTACTATCTAATGTAAAATCAATCCAGCATTTATTTGTATAATGACTACCGACTAGTGAACCGTTTTAATTTGTTTTTCATCTTCACCTCTCCTGACTTGTTATAATGAGTGAATTAAATTATATATATTATATTTTTATAAAAATTATACATATGGAATTATTATTTATCATACAAATTTTTACTTCACATGATATGGTGGATATGAGAACGTATCTCCTTGGTTTGGGGGACTACCACCTCACGAAGTGATGTGATTCATTTTTCAGTATCAATTTAAATAGAAATTAATAAGGATCTAATTATCATATATATTTTATATAAAAGAAATAATTATGTTATTAATTAAATATTTTTAATTCTTATAAGATAATATATATTATTATTTCTTACATTTCCACTCACTGAAAATTGATATTTTCGTTCGTGTGTACATGTAGACTACCGCCTCCATGAAGTGATGTGATTAATGTTTTATCACTACATCACATTGATGATATATAAGAACATATTTAAGGAAATAATATTATATTAAAATAATACATAACACATTTCCATAATTATCCATAAAATATTGAAATGTTACTCATGTATACATATGGCCTCCCATGTCCATGATTGAAATGTAGTTTATTTTTCATAACCATATTTCCTGATTGAGTTCAAAAGTATAAATAATTTCAATAAATTATGACTATATCATTATTATAATTCTATATATGATGGAATAATAAACTATTTTTCTATATTCAACCTACCTAAGTCATATTTGTAACATAATATGAATATTATCAAAACATCTAAAGTGATAATAAATAATTAACTAATTATATATAACACGATAAAAGAGGAAATAGAAGGAATAATAAAAATGAAAAAGTTTTTTTTTTGAAATTAATTAATTACAATAATTGTATTTTTTTGTGATGATAAGTAACATAAATGAATATTTGGACTAAAGGTAAGGGAAATGTTTTTCTTAATAACTCAATTTATAATGTATTAAAGATTTAATGTCTAAATATTTTTTTCTAAATTCTTAAAAATGTTTTAATAATATTATTATTTATGACTAAATCGATTCTAATGGTCAATTTCTACTATATTTTTCTTTAATTAGATTTTCTTATTAAAGAAGTAATCTTTCAATGGTTTTATGTAAGTGACACATTACATTAGAATTCTTATTTTAATATTTTTTAAAGATATAAATTCAAATCATTTTTATTACATATCCATATTAATGACAATTTTTTATGATTATATTTAAAGGGTTATAAAATAATAATAATATAAATTTTTTTTCTTTTTTGACTTGCCTTCAAAAAATATTAAGATGGGATATTTTTAAATGTATTCTACAGAACATTATCACAAAAAACCAAAAGAAATTCATATTTTTATGTATATGAAGAAAATGAATTTTCCCATCACCCAAACCATTATTTGATTCATGTCTTCCAATAAATGTATTAATTTTTTATTTAAAGGAAAAAACATCCATTTTAGGTATATTATGGTACTAATAATTATTTTTTTAAATGGATTGGATTTTTCAATATCTGAAAATATTTTCTTATGGGTGAAAAGAATATTTTGTGGTTTTAATGTTGAATATTTCATGATATTATATGTTATAATTATGTTATGGATCTTGGAAATTATTTAGGATGATCGATGATTCAATTATAAACCAAATGTAGTTGGTAATTTTATGAACCAAATAACGGTGGTAGAATTATAAATTGAGGATAAGTTGGTCCATGATAGCCCAATAATGAACTGGGTATATAAATATAATATATTGTTATTCCATTTGACAGAGTTGTTGTAAGAGTGATATGGAAATTATTCCCCATGATACCTATAAGTTTTTTATTCCATTTTTTGTTTTTAGTAATATTATGATTGATGAATATGTAAGAAATGATTTCATTTTCAAAATAAAGTAATTACTACTTATTAAGTGTGGGATTTATTACCTTGTAATATTAGATTCACATATTATAATGTACTCAATGAAACCATTTTGAGTTTTATTTTCTGTAAATGTTTTATTCAGAAATGTTTAATGAAAATATTTTTGAAAATAAGGTGATTTCCTAAGTTTTGAATGATTTTTCTTTGGGCGTAATGATTACTTATAAAGGAGAATATTTATAAGATTTTATGAACTAATGAGTTTATTTCAGTAGTCTTTTGATTCCCATTAAAAATCTTTTTTTGTTCATATTATATTATAAAAGGGGATTCCTGGGGATTATGGATGGGTAAGATAAGAGAAGATTTAAATTTTATTTTTGTAGATATATTTCATGTAAATAAATGTAGTATCTTTTTGAATATATTATATAGTAGAAAAAATGTATAATGATTATAATTGTTCACTTTTTAAAATTATGTTTTTATTATTTATTATTTAGGACCAACTTATATAAAAAAATAAACCTGAAAACATCCTTATAGTCAAAGAAAGTAAATTTTGGATTAAAAATAAATATTATGTTTTGTTTATGGTTGGGTCCGTATACCTAGTCCATAAAAGAATCCATTCCCTGGTCTCCCAATAAGCTCAATAAGAAACACTATTCCTATGATGTGTATTAACTAGGATCTAAATATTACAAAATATTACTTATTTGAGCATCGAAAACAATGTTACATTTATCAGGGGTATAGGTCATCTCAATGTGGAATGTTTTTAGGTTCTCTACCATGGTCATGTACATCAATTTCTTACTCTGATATGTGAAGACATAGGAGAGGCCCTTATGGTCCATATAAAAAATAATTCTCTAACTATAGAGATGGTGTCACCAAAACATCAAAGGGTGGGCCAAATAATATAACATCATGTCATTGGAATGATAGTTTATCTCATCGGGTCATTGCAGACATGGATGATAATATACTACATGATTCCAAGGCATCAGTACTTCCCCTAAAATAAATCATGGTTCATCATAGTAAATGACATATTCAAAACATGTATTTGGATGAATCCACACTAGATATGTAGTAAAACTACTATTAAACTCTCAAAAATCCTCCTCACACTAGATTGATCACTGAAACATCACCCTGTTCAAACTTATCATAGTCATGGGTGCTGATGAATATGAGATATCTTGTATAATACACTTATTGTAACATACATAACCTTAAAACACCTATATCTAAAACATAGTCATGGGATGTGTCTAGGAAATAACTGGCTCTGAAATATTTGGGCCCATGGATTTACATGTTAAAAAAAAACATACACTATGGATTGGACCGTATTAAAAAAAAAGAAACCGCATTAGCTAATTATAAAGTTAATATACTCGAAGTGCACTCAAGACTATCTAGAGTTGTACGGAATGTTTCATTAGAGATGATGAGTAAATAAGAATGTCGCCCATGAACACCAAAATTAAAATGTTTTCTTGCAAGTGTAATAACTTGTTAATGAGATCCTTAAATTCTATTATCCCTTTTGTTAGTTAAAATGTCATGACCACATTCCTGTATAGATTAAAACTACTCCTAAACACCTTCATCAAAGTTTACTCCACTTTAACTACAAACTGGTGATAACATAACTAGAGATCAATCTTCAATAACCATCAAAATTCATTTCATATATCAAATAGATCATTGATCCTAGGAAAATGGAAAATATTTTTTAGAGTCACACAATTCTTCTTTAATAATAAATTTAGAGTAAAATCCTAGTATCTACCTTTCTCAATGACAAAATAAGTGCACCATCTGGTGATGTACATGGACTGATATAACACATCTATTAAAATTCATTACTATATTGATTGAGCATCTTCAACTCAATAGGATATAAATGATATGGGGGTATAAAAATATGTTTCACACCTAAAACATGTTCAATATCAAACTAAACTCCTCAATCAGAGGAATACCTAGGATTTATTCTAGAGTGACTTCCTGATATAGATATACAAATCATGTAAAAGATGATAGAACTACCATTAATCCTATTAAAATTTACATACCTAAAATATGTGCTATTATCATTGAAAAATAACATGTTTTTTAACCCACTCTATATGCTCCCAACTCGCACTCATTGATCATAATGAACATCCAATAACTGGTTAATGTAAATGAAACCCATATCGGATATAAATCAATGTGGGATATAAAATTATTTTTCCTTTCCAGGATATGAATCAAATTGAAAATCATCATATACAAAATAATGAATTCCCACATATTTCCATAACCGATGATGACTATATTATACTCTATAAATAACTGAATATGGGACACTTTGATGCCTAAGGATTTTTTAGTGAAATAAACTCAGTAAAAAAAATTACTGGACAGTAAAGTCCATAAAAAACTTTTTCAGATATACAGGGATAGAAATTACTGATATCAAACTGTGTTATAGATAGAATAGATGTTATATAACCCATACCATGAATCATTTATTTTCCCTAAATTATATCATTTTGAGCCCAATCCACTAAAAACCATGGGTTTCCTAAATTATACACCATTTCCCCAACTTATCAATGATTGTGAAGTATGAATTCTAGTTGTGGTCCTCTACACCTATCTTTCAATAATATCCTTGAACTCCTCTGGGAAACACTAATGTAAAATCCCTAAAGATAACCAACCCTACCACAATGGTGGAAATCCAAAAATAAATTCCTATAATAATTTCTATAATGACCCATTTCCCACCATTGAAAAACATGATATAATCATCTTACATAGAAGAAACTATGGAAGTTCATATCAATATCATCTACCTAATTTACAGCTATTGTTTATTATAATTCATATTTAAACTACAAGAAGAGTATCTCATAGTAGTGAGATGAATCTCAGTCATTGGTCTTGTATAGGCTAGAGTTAATCCTTCTATCATGTCATCCTCTTCCCCCTCCCAAATGTTATGAATTTTTGTTAAAACCTATCAATATGTGGTCATGTCAAAGACCATAATATTATTTCTGATCTTAGGATAAAAACTATCCCGAAATTCAATGCCATCGGTTACTCATTCCCATCCAACTGTGGAGAAATGTGATGTAATTTTTTTAAATGGTATAACTTCATCATGTGAGGAAAATATATTTTTTGGAAATATATCCTTGGAGATAGTCAATATTAGACCCTCCCATATTCCAGCTTGATTCATGGTTGTACACCATCTCGTGGGATGTCATTGGTACATAAAGGTCACTAGGATCACCCATCCAACCATAGGATTCAAGATGAGAAAAAATGATCTTAATAATATCATTCATGTCAAATATATTATGTAGGCCCCTAGTACATTTTAAAGAATGTGTGGTGGAGTGGGATGTCCCACACATAATCGGTCAATGTCTTCTGGATTTTTCTACCATGAATTGGGAAAATATCAAAGAATTCAAGCTAATTTGGCTCAATATCATGAATCAACAGTTTCAATATTGTAGTGTACTTAGGTACATCACCCTACACCACTGATGATAGAACACGAATTTCACTGTAATGAGAGTATCCAAGGACTCCCCAATCTTCAGTCCCATCAAACTTCTCCATAGTGGTATTTCTAAAATTCTAAAAAAATTAAAGTATTTGATGTTTTTATCTCATAATAGATCATATTTATTCTTTAGGTTCCCATGAATATCATTCTAGGAGGATACCCATTAACAAATGAATATCCCTCCTAACAATATATGAGGTTCTCTATCCCTTCACATTAGTGAAATGACATATATGAAAACCATATAAACAAGATCATGATCATCTAATTAATTCTATTGTAGATATATCATGACAATATTGGGAAAAAATACAACACAATAGAAAACTATAGTAATATATTAAAAAGTTATAATTCATCAGGTAATTTAATTGAAGAACATGTGTAATCAAATGGTTCACAATGCAAGATACTCTTCTCCAAACAAGTTTTATTAAAAGATAAATATAGAATTAAAATAATTACAAAGAGGATTTACACAAACAGGTATATACATCACCATGTAAATCCGTATCAACGAACTCATGAAAAAATTATGGTTCTAGAAATGAATTTCTAGAAAATGATAATTAAATAGAACTCTTAGAAATAATGCATGCATCCTGATTTTCTTTCTTGTAGACATATGTCCCCATAATAATAATATTTTCCTCTAGACAAAAGATATCAATCAAAGATGGTAACATCATCCATTGGAAATTTCTTTATTATATTCTTATAATTTCAACAAAAAATATTGAAATAGATTCCATCCATATATCCTGAAAACCATGGTAAACAATATACTTGATTACTTTGATCATATGTCCCAGTTCTTCTTCAATCAGATGATTATTCACAAGGTAATGATAAAAATAATGACTTAATTAGGACCCAATAGGTGCGGAAGATACCACCACCACCTGAGTTTTCAATTACAGCTAATGCCACCCCATCAATGTTGAATTTTATCCATTGAGTGATTAGGGTTATCCATCTAATAGACATCAATGCTAGTGGGATTTTATTCCTGTTATTGAGACTAATAGTTTTCAAAATAACAATATCAGAGAGCTCATTCAAAATTTATCATTTTTGGATATTTGATGCAATCCTAACCCGAATGTATGTATAAATCACACAATATGTATATATATATATATGGAATGTGAACATACATATCCATTAAAGGTGAATGAATACACCCAAAATCCCATTAAAAGATAATATCTATCACATATATTATAAAATGAAGGTATGTTACACTGGAGTTGTAAAGGAACATAAAATATCCCCTAATTGAGTCCAAAATAGTCTATATCCCTTCAACCATGTCCTATGTTAATCAAAATAAATGAAATTAAACTAACCTTTGATACCACATTATAACACATTGGTTGTAATCACTAGGTCTGTTCTTTAGTGAAACATAGACTCATGAACATCACAATATATTTAAGAGGTTTATGACTAGTGTTATTTGTATGAGTGTTATAATTGTTGGATAATACACCTTTAGAATAATTAAATACATGTAAAAAAATAATAATTTTGAAAAATGTAGTGGAATAAATATTTTCTTATATAATAATTAAATAGTATATATCTCTTTCTTTACAGGAAAATAATCCAAGGATCCCTAAATGTGGAAGTCAAACACGGTAATAAAAAATGGAAAAATAAATACAACAATAATAGTCCTATGTATTTCCATGCAACTCTTCCAACTATAATACATGTTCATGTTGTTGAGCATGACAAATAATATGTCGATTTTTTACTACAATTTATGTTGTGCAGTAGGAACCTTAGGTCGTCTCTTGATGGAGCCTTAAATAACAAATTAATAAAAAAGTTGCTGATTATGAATATAAAAGTGGAATATTATTTCATAAAACATGGGTTTTGGTGAATTATCATGTCAATGGAAAAAGAAATGTAGAGATACAAAGCATAAATTAATTGAACTGATTAACAATGATCAAACCATGGAATTTTAATGATTTTCATCCTTAATAAATTTAAGATATTAGGATTATATATTTCAATACACAGTTTGAAATACATAGATCCATAATGTTACTAGTTTTATACTATGATACGTCTTAGTTTTTGTTAAGAAACTCAAAATAATTCACCAGCTACTATCAAAGATACGATGATTTGTGACCAACTTCATAACTAAAACACACCAATGAAATATATAACAAAATATAATTGTTTTAATTGTTTATATTTTAATCCATTTTTATATCATGAAATAAATTTAAATGTCATTGATAGTGGTTAAGGGTGTTAAATTTACCAATATGGACCAAAAAACCCTCCAATTAAAATAACGATGAAGAAATGGTTAATTGTGTGTGTTAAATCACTTGAAAGGGTACCCCCCAAACATGATCATTTGAGTTAAACAATGAAAATAAAGTACATAACTCAACTATAAAAGAATATAGTGTAACTAGAAAAACTGACAAGTGGAATATAAATTACCATTCATGTATTATAAAATCGAATCATTGGATTTACACAACGTTCCTCCATGGGTGATCACAAGGAGATTTTAACTCTATGTAAGTGAATGAAGGAATTGATGCAGAATAATAATGTTTCAAGATTTAAAAAACATACCATATGGTTTAGAAACATTTTATAAATATGGGTTTTATTGGGTTTATGGAAACATACATCATGCATTCTATAAAAAGTTTTCAATTATCTACGGGATGATATAAATATTCATAGAAGACATTTTCCACATTTAATAGGATTATTTTCTATCTAAAACCCATTAATATGTATTGAACATAATTTTGGAGTTGGGAATTATATTTATCTATCCAATGGAGGTGGAATCAGTTCAATTGGAGGCCTGAGTGCCATGTTATGACACAAAGAGAGAAATGTGTCCAAATATTCCCACCCTGAATTTCCCCACACTTTTGTCCTATTTTGGGCATCCAAATGGATGAATTAAATACATGATATTCTAGAAAAATTTATGCCACAAATTTTTTCATTCATACCCAAATTTTCAGATAATTTACAAGAATTTATTATTCACAGAACATATTTTTGTCCACATGTGGTCTTGGGCTCTTGGGCAGTTTGGCTTGTTTTACTTGAATTCCATCGTAGGCTCTCCAGCTAACCTCCACCTATAATAAAAAATAAAAACAATTAATATTTAATGTTTTATGAGTTATAAATGTTAATAATTTAAAATATATTTGATGCACAATATTTTATTATGATTTTAATTTACAACACATATTATGTTTTAAATAGTGGTATAAGGGTGGAAATAAATATTGATTCACTACATGATCACGCCCACACACCTAAACATTTATACTCCAAGGAAATGCATTATACATTAATAAAGTCCCATTCATAAATAAAAGTCGAGAAAAAATTTGATATTTTTTGAAAAGAAAAAAATCATGTCCCATTTATGAAATCAATTTCCTTATGATTCTCCTTCACATTCAAATTTTCTCAGTTTTATTTGTTCACCCATGCATCATGTCGCAACCTACCTCACCGAGAAAATTTATCCCTTCACTCCAGGAACATATTGATGTGTAGTTATGTTAATTTTCCAGAGTTCTTTTGATTGTTCCAATTGATTTCTGAGATTAAATGTTCTCTACCAATAGAAATTTGTGTTCTACTAAAGGGAACATCCAACAAGCTATTCTGTGGTTCAACTGTTGGGAGGATTTAATTTTAAAAAATACGATATAGAAGAGGTGTGTTTAATATTTTAATAAAAGGAATGTAAAAAATTTAGTATGTTTTTTACAACGAATATTCTTTCTCAAGCCCTCAATTAGTATATCACTTCCAATTCACTCTCAACTTTTTCCCTTTTTGTGGGTCACAACCAATCAGTGAATAATATTGAGTAAAAACAATTTCCTCCATTTTTTTTTTGTATTGTTCTTTTTTTTGTACAGTAATATTATTTTTTTAATAATTTTTTGGATATAAAGTGGGAAACAAGTTCAATATAATGATATAATATGTTTTGTGAACTAACTATCAATAATAAATGTAGGCACCCTCATAATCACCCTATTAAGATGAATCCTTCCCAATAATTCACAAGAAAACACACTCTACCCCACAATTTCTTAAAATAAAACATGAATGTACACAATAGATTCGTAGGTAGGGATAAATTGGCTTGTAATTTCTCTACCTAGCATGAATTTCATGGGCTCTAAGGCTTAATAATTCTAAAATGTCTTGGTGGAAAAATATATATTAATTATACAAATAGATTTTAAAGTAATGATGAGCTCTATCATTAAAGTAGCACATTAGTTATTATGCCTTCAAACAGAATCAAAGCATATTATTGTTTCTATATATGTCTTGAGAATATCAATGAATTTGATTGAAATTAATAATATATAATAATGTTGTTATAATGTATCTTAGGTAAGGGATTTAACATATTGGAAAATGCTAATGAGACATGGGTTTCAAAAATCCCTCAAATTCCTAACAATGATTTAAAAATAAAAATTCTAGAAAATGATTCCATATAAACATTATTTTAAAAAAATATTTATCCAAATAAAATAAAATCGTCCACACAATCTACTCAATATTAAAAAAATTATTTTGTTTATTTTTAAATATCAGTGTTTATTTATAAATAATAATGACAAAAAAATGAAAAAACATTTTTTATATTATATTTTTTACTACTATATTTGATTTGGGTTTTTTATTCCAACAATAACAAGTCACCCTCCCAAATACATAAAATTTACATTTTCATCAATGAAAGTAGTTTAAATAATAAACTTGTAAATAATGTAAGGGAGAAGGGTAAGCTTTCTAATTGGTGTTACACGTGGTATCCATCAGCTAGATTTCATCAACAAGATTATTTGGAAAATACTTATTGATGTGATTGATCCTCGTGCCATTGATAGTAAACCTCTTTCCATTATTCTCATGAAAAAAATTTGTCAAACCAAAATGGTAAACACTAGTTATAGTGTATGTATTGAGCCATCATAAAAAAGTATTACATTGGTTGATCTTTAGAAAGGCATTGTGCATTACGAACTTGTAACCTATATGAAACATCCACTAAGGGATCACACACTCATGGAAAAAAAATTTATTCACTTTATAGAAATGGGATTTCTAATATGAATCACACTAAATTTCTTTCATCTCCTAAATTTGAAAGATCTATTGAAAACCTACATTTTAGAGATTCATATTACACTATTTAACAACATAGTATACATGGTGCTCTAACTCCCCTAGGAGGTGACAAGCCTTTCCAAATACAATCTTTAATTTTGAAATTCATATCTGTGTTTTAAAACGTGTATGTTACGACCAAAGTGCATCATCCTTGTGAAAATACTAATCATTTATATTATGATGTAACTTTGTTTCCAAGAATCCATTACTATCATGATTTTAGACTTCTACTTGTATGATAGATTGGGGGTGATAGAAAGTGGAGACATTATGAACAACCCCAAACTTATGGAGCATGTTTTTCATGTTTCTATTGAAAAAAATGTAAACCATAATCACATGTGATAAATCTAGGAAAACCAAAATAACTGAGAATCTGTGACCTCACAAAATAAATAACCACTCGAGAGTCATCAATAATGATATATTTTTCATCCACCCATTTATAGATGCATTATATAGATAATAATAATTACATATAGTTAAATGAATTTGAAACAAATCTCTATGAATTTAATGACCCATTTATTGAATATTTCACAATATAGCATGGGTTTTTTTTGAGAATTTCATTCTTCATAGAGATATTCTTGGAGAATTGACTTTTTTTGCATGAATTACAAATCTGATGGGCATATCTATCCAATTTTGGCTAATAATGTCTGTAGAAAAGGGCTTTTCGAGCTGTATGTTGAGAGAAAAAGTGGCCCCCACAAACTAAACTATGGAAAAAGCTCATAATATAGGTGAACTCATGGCCAAGGAAATATTGATAAAAAATTGGTTAATAAAAATTCTCTAAAAATATGGGTCTTTCCAAATATACAATCATGTATCATGCTTAAGTCTCTGGAACTTTAATGTGCGGAAATTAGTTGGGACCCAAGCTACAGCTATAAAATTTACAATGCCGGCATACTAAGGGGATATGTACACAACATCACAGAGTTTCTTAGAATGAAATAATTCACTAATGACAAGGGATGGGTCATAATTGTGGTCAAATGGGGGTGAAATACAACTAATTAGTCTAGAAACCACATTTTACACTGCTATCTTATCTTGAATATCAAGGTCAAACTATTAGAGGAGAATAATCACCCGAATGAGGAAGGGATTAACATAATATTTTATAAGGAGAAATGTAAGGAAATCATGGTTATAAAACACCCTGACTATTGACAAAAAAATATATAAACAAAATTTTTCCATGGAAGGAACATTAGAAATATTTTTTTAGTAGTTGTTTAGTTTTCTTGTCTAGGGTCAAGTTTATTTGAGGGATATGCAATGACGTGATGAGCCTTCTCAAATAATTGTTATAATATTTCACCAACACAAATGATAGAGGAGTCACCCATAGTTTTATGGGGATACCTTTACATGGTGGGTGGATGATTGTAGATGACGTTAGATTATTGTTTATTGAATTAAATTTATCCTTGTTTTTTTTCCAAACCCAAAATGTATATATTTTTAAAATAGATATGACCAGGGAAGTGAAATATTAAAAATTTATTTAATGAATCAGTGGTAAAAATCATCATGATTCATGAAAGACTTTACCTCACAAACAAATTTTTGAAATTGATGGAATGAAATTAATTTATTTTTTATTTATCCACATGATTTCCTTCATTTGAAATAACATTCCCATGCAGTATCCCCCACTAAATAATTAAATGACATTTATCATATTTTAATATGATATTATTTTCAATGAAATAGTAAAGGATGGAACCTAGGAGTTCCAAACCTTCATCAATGAAAGATCCATAAACTGTGAAATCATCAATAATGGCTACCATACAATTCTCAGGGTACATGAAAAATATAATCCTCATATATCCCTGAAAAGTACTATGATCATTACATAAAACAAACAAAACCCTCCTCTATCAAAATATTCTGAAAGTAAAGGTAAATTATAATTATTCATGATTCATATGGGCTCTGGGGATTGGAATATAACACGAATATCCATCACGGAAACACTAAAAGGACTTACTATCAATTATTGTTAACATTTGGTCAATAAAAGATAGATGAAAATGGTCCATTTTCATATATATATTTAGTTGAAAGTAGTCAATATTTACCCTCCAAATATTTTCCAAATTTGTTTGAATCAATTCATTCCATTAATTTTACATAACCATTATTCAAAAAATTTAATCATATTTTTCACTAGGCTAACAAATTTACTATTAGATATTGAATAAATGATTGTATCACTGAGTAATTTACTGAATTCCAATTTTACCCCTTCAAGGAGAGTGGGATATAAGCTTCATTATGATTTCCTTAGGTGTTTACCCTCGTAATATAATATAATATGATGAAGAAAACTAGAAGAGATAGTCCAGAGAATATCAGTCAATGTCTATCCTATAACCCTTATAAACTCTTCAGAAAGATAAAGTAGTTTTGATTCCTTCTTTGGAGATTTTTTTTTTGAAATAATCATGGGAAATTTTTAAATACCGTCATCATAGGAATACTTTAAATTTCATGTATGTGCTTTTAAATCAAACATCAGTGGTATTTGGATTGAAGGTGGTAATTTGGGAAGAGTAAGGTCTATGAAACAGCCTATATTCATATGTTTATTCAACATGAAATGAGAATATATGGAAATGATATTTTCATAATCATAGATAGTTAAGGGTACCATAGAATGAATAGACTCACCAATTAAAGAACAAAATTTACACTTTTATGAGCTCACACAACACTCAAATCACGAGTCACAACTCAAATCATACAAGTTTGAAGAAGATGAAAATTAATCAAAGTATTTGTTGAGGATATAATTTTTTTTGACTATGTCATTAAAGATAACTTCCATATAATATATAGGAATATAGTAGTTCTATTCAATAGGGTGTTTCACAGTATCAAGGATATTAAAACTCACCCTTTCTCCATCAAAATTCTTGAACAATATAATATTGCCAACATTGATGGTCATATTTTCTATTTTAAGGAATGGCCATGTAATTATGAGACGTGAATGTCCTTCGTTTTTTGTATCTTCCATCTCAATAATGTATAAGTCATCGTGGAAGATGAGATTGCTTAATCTTATGAGGATTTCATCAATCACTCATGAAGGGATTGTTTTATTCACATTTTAACGTTTCATGACAATGACTATTAGTTTATGCTCTCAAACTGGTAGAGAAGTATTCAATGAGTGATGAATTACATTAATTGATGAACCTAAATGTAGTATTTCATTAGAAAATCATTTCTCCCCTATGGTGAAATGTATCATAAAATATCATGGATCCTTGCATTTGGTCAGCATCACTGGTTGTATTAAAGACAAGACATTTCTTCTTTTGTTGACCTTATCATTCCCTTTCAATCACCATCTATGGGTGAAAAACTCTATAAGAAATATTTTTTAGCATGCGATTTTTTATACAACATACGAGAGTGGAATGTTAATTTGTACCTATTTAAATTTAACTACTATTTCTTTATCAATCTAATTTAAAAAATATTCATAGATATTGAGAGAATTAGGTATAAAATAAGTTGAATGGATTGATTAAGTGAATATTTAATATTAACATATCTACTATTTTATTTTTTCCTACATTAGAAACATTTTTTAGGCAGAGAAAAGATAGTTTTCAAGTGGGGTACTTTCTTATTGTGTAGAATCATTGAAAGAAGAAACTTTTTTACCACTATAAATGGTGATTTCAAATAAATTACCTTGATATATTGGAATAGAAATTTGTTGAGAATGAAATTTTTTAGAACGTTTCATATTTATCACACATATGGTGTTTTCTAATTGTCCCACATGAGTTCATAGGACTTGAATAGACAATTTTATGTTCTATTGGAATCAGAGGTTCTAGAATTCCATATTATTCACTATTTATTCATGGATTTGTTCAAATTTTGGAGGAGGAGGAATGTTTTCATATATTTAATTATAAAAAATTGTCATACCTTAGGCGTGTTGATAACATTTCGTTATAGGGTTATTAGTGTTTCCTCTGTATCCATTTGTGGGTTGTGCTTGCCACAAAGGGTATGGAGATGACCTGATTTGTTCTTTCTTGAAGGGGTTTTCTTGTTGAAATGGATTCCCATGTAATATTATTGTGCGAGACTTAGATGAAACATCAAAATGGTGGAACTAGTCAAAAAATTAGTATTATCAGAACAGATACAACAATTCAATAGAACTGGATGATAGTGTGAATTACCTTGATCTTGAGCTAATTGTCTTATATGGGTATGAATCTCATAAAATTTATTATATAATTATTGTTTATAGTAGAATAAAATACCTCTTGAACTAAATGGGTTTGTGAAATTACACATGTACCAATTTTTTGTCATTTTGTACTTGTTGTCTATAGTACCAATATATTGATTTAGTTATAAATTGTTCACTAATTTTGTGATTGAGGATACATGAAGAACATCTTTTGAATCTTTTCCAATATTCATGAAGGGTCTCTCCATGTGATTGCCTTATTTTATAGATTTATTTTGTAATTTATGTATTTCTAGAAGTTGGTAAGAACATCTCTAAAAAGAGTAGTTTAAGTTAATTTCATCCCCATGATGTGGTAGGCAGTTAGCATAGCCATTCTTTGACTCAACCATCATGGGAGAAAGGGATGTCCCTAAACATAATGAGTCCCTCAGCCTGATTTTGGCCATTCATTTTAGAGAACACTATAAGAAAATACTTGGGATGTTTTTGAGGGTCCACACTAGGAAGTCCATGGAATTTTGGGAGGTGGAAGATACCCAATCTTTTTTCAACTTTGGATGCTTCCTCGAGATATTGGATGTATGCAGGTTCGTAGTCCCCATCCGGGGTGGTCAATTCTTATAAGGTTTGGTTATTTGAATCCATCATTTCTAGTGTTTCATTTGGATCATTTTTATAGTGTTTTAGGGATTATTGAGCATCAAAAACGGTTTCCTCAATGATAAATTATGTTTCCAATTTACCAGATCTAATTTGTGAAAAAAGTGACTCATCAATTTCAGGTTGTATTTCAATGAGTTTTTATATTCTTGACGGGTTCATGTAAATAAGATGTGAACTTTTTTTTATTTTCATCATTACATGATTGATGATGGATAAAATATAGATAATTAAGAATAATGAATGTCGAAAATAAAATAATTTCATATATTACATAATTAGAAATGTAGATATATAATGAATAAGAAGATATTGAGACAGACACAAAAATAAAAAAACCAATATAAAAAAATAATAAAAAGGGAAGGGGAAAATTGAAATAAGGAATACATAAAAAATTAAAAATATAAATAAAATAGGAAAATGATCTTCGATCCCAAAAATTTATGCCAAATGTTTATTCCATTATTTAGTTAATCAATTTAGATGATGTGTTTTACTAAAATTTTAGAAGTATTGAACGAACCTTATGTCCTATTTTGATGGGGATTTAGATCAGTAATTGAAAAATAATGATTCCATTGTGAATATGAAAGTGGAATGTGATTTTGGAAAAATTGGGTTTGATGATTTAATAATAAAAGAGAAAAATTAAAGTTATAAAACAAAGAATAAATTAATATAATTGATTATGTTTATTCAACCCACCGAAACATCATGATGCTCATCCATCATCATTTAGAGAGATTAGGTTTAGATATTTAAATTTCTCGTTTCTAACACCTATAACTAGATTGAATATAATTTTTTAATAGGATAACATAATGGGTTAGGATAAAAACTCCAAATGATTCACCAGCTATCACTGATGCTAGAGTGATTTTTTTCTGACTCCATTACCAAAACTCATCAAGGAAACAAATGAAGAACTCGAAATATTTTATTGTTTTGTATTTTATTATCGTGTGATACCATAAAATTTATACACATGTCTATGATAGTGTTTCTTGGAGAATAGTTCCCAATATGAAACACACACACACCATATCTAAAAGATGTAATATGAAATGGTGAATGATCTATGAAGCATCGCATGAAAGGGCACCTCAAAACATAATCATGTGGGATAAAGAATTAAATAATAGTACATTAATCGATTAAATAATAATAGTGTATGATTAAAAACAACACAGAAACCTATAATTTAAAATACCATTTAATTATTACAAAAATGAAGCTTGGGATTTACACCACCATCCTCCCAGAGTAATCATAATGAGTGTAGAAGTTTATGGGTTCGGAGGAAGAAATTGATAAAGAAGAACCACATTCCAAGATATCCAAAACATAACCTATGGTGTCAGAACAATGGATAATGAGGATCATTGGTGGTTTTATGGACAAATATATGAAACATTCCACCAAAATAAGTCATGTATCTATGTGACTAGATAAATATTGGTAGAAGACTATTTCATTATTTTTTATATGGATTATTTGATAAAAAACCCTTGTAAATATCACTAAATATATGTTACAGAGGTTGTCCTTGGATTTAGTTTTCCAATGGAGGTGAAATCAGCCCATTTTGAGGTTTGATTCACGAGTTATGTCCCTAATACATAAGGGTGTCAAATCTAGAAATACCCAAAATTATTTACATTGTGGACTTATTTTGGGCTTTCAAATGGAATAATTATGACACACATTCTTCTAGGTAATTACCCCACAAGGTGTTTCATTCATCCACCAATTCTTAGCCGAATTTTATGCAATGATTATCCACAAAACATATTTAATTCCACATGTGTTCTTGGGATCTTTCATAGTTCCACTCATTTTTCTTGAAATCCATAATGAGATCTAAAAATAATATATACCTATAATGAAACCATAAAATCCAATAAAATTTATATTTTTTAAAAGGAAAAAATAGTCAATTGAACCAAATATGAAGAACAATTTTTTTTATGATTCAAATTTACAGTACATATTTAGTTTAACAAAGTGGTATATGGGTGGAAATAAATTGTGAATCGCTATATGATCAAGAATCCATATCCTCAACTCCCCATCCTTTGGAATTTTACCTTAAATGGATATATGTTTATGAAATTTTCATGTGTACTGAGATGACCAAAAAGGGTGTGATAAATAAATCCAGCATTACCCTACCACTGAATCCATAAATTAATTTGACATAATTATATTATTATTTAAATCATGACATAATGTAAATGATAAAATAAACATAAATCCATGAATGAGTCCTGTAAGCATGCACTAACCAAGCTGTCATGAACCTTGGTCCCACCTACTTCAACACGATATTGGTAATGAAGTCAATGTATGTATCCACACATCACAAGATATAACTCATGTACTAGAATCAGTTAGAACCCTACTCCCCTAATTACTTCCCACAAATTCTACCTTTATTAACATGACTCACACTCCACTTTAATAGTGTTTGTTATCAGTAACACTACACACCCCACCCAAATGGAGGTTGTTATCCCAAAATTATGGTAATTCACATTTAACATGATTGAATTAATTAGATAATTACTTCAAACCTACATAAAATTATCTCATTCCAACCTGTAACTAACTGATTCTCATTTCCGATAAATAAAATACACCCATGTTAGTATAAATTTATATTATCCATCCCTTTCCATCAAATGAGTTATAGTTTTCGGTCAATATCATGTCATCACACTACCCCTCTAAGGGGTCATTGAACCAATACTATGCTACCATATCATTCTGATACCTGTAGAATATTTATAAATTCAATAAAATAGAATAGTAATTATATATCATAAAAGGTACAATATGTAACATCAAGATCAATTATTAGTAGGATACACCAAAGTAATATGATCAAATTTCAGACATGTGTCTCAAGGGGCACTCCCTCACCCACAAAAAAAGACATATCAAGATTTGTTTATAAAGAATAAGAACTATATAATAAAAACACTATATAAAATTTTATTTAAGGGTAATAAACTACCTAATTAAATTTTTTATTTATTTATTAATCCAATATTTATCATGAATTCAAAAACCAAACCATATTTCACATGCACAAAAAAACGTGCACAACCATAAAGGGTGCCTACCTCCGGTTTCAGATTATCAATAAGGATGTGTAGAAAATATACTTTGGTATACTTTATATCAGGAATGGTGGTTATAGATTCACATAACTCATTTAACACATAATTTGATCTAGTTTTGAGTTATGAAAAGAAAGGTTTCAATTTATGAGATCTATTTTCGATCAATTTCCAGCTCATTAATTCATTAAAAATAAAAAATATAACACCCATATTAATTAATTAAATCCTATGAATCATAAATCAATAATCATAATAGAAACAATTTATGTGATTTAATAACAATAGTGTATTGTGATGATTGATATGTGAAAACTTACTAGACAACATCCCCTGTTTATGAGTGATATAAAATTGATGAAGGTATATCCTTGACACATTAAAAAAATTTCTTCTAGAAATAATTAAAGGATTCTACATTATATAGAATTATAATCGATATATTGGTAAATGTATTGAATGATATATGGTTCCTCTCAATTAAATATGGAGGATCTAAAAATAACCTAAATAACATGGTTTTTACATTGTGCACTTAATTTCATAGTTATTGACACAATTTCATTTATCCGAATAAATATTTGGAGGAGATTAAATCACCATGTAAGCATAAAGAATTCATAATATTAAATTTGGATTCATGTAAAATATGGAACATGTCAAGACAGTTCAAAAAATGATCATTAAAGTTGATTTTTATATCATTAAATTCACATGAACATGGTTTGGTCACATAGTTTGAATAACTATGCACTGATCATGTTATTCATTCTACCAATCTGGGGAACTGAAAAAAAATTTCCACCATTTTTTTTTCAAACTATGACCAATCTATGATGTTTTCACGAGAGGGTGTCTCGTTGATTTTCAAGGTGGGATGCGTGCCTTTTCAAACTATATGCCCTACTCGTGGAGCCCCCAGTCAGTGTCACATGGTCTTTTAGTGAGGCTGATTTTTTTTCTAGATTTTTTTCTATAACTATGCACCACCTGTATTACTTCATCCAAAAGGGACATGATTTCATGGTTAATCAGCATTGTTTGGAAAAGAAACAATCTTTCAAAAAGTTCCCTAAAACACTCTAAAATGAACAAAAAACTTTGGAAACACATCCAAATCATCTCATTTTAGAAAAAAATTTGATTAAAAGATTAAATTAATTCATTACACACCTAAAAATAATATTTCATTACAATTTTGACCCTTTTAATGGTTTTTCTTTTATATTATTTTATCGTGGTGAGGATTATTGTTCTTTATTATTAAAGACTAGAAATTTAATGTTTTAATTTCACAAATTATGAGTTATGTTATATTAATTGGATTACCCATGTAATCATTCATTTTCTTCATGAATGGTTATGCATAGTTTACTAATTGATAATAATATTTCTAATTTTTTCCAATTTCATAGATTTTTTTTATGAAATGTGTTATTCATCAACTTATTGGTTGGTTAATGTGAGTATAAAGAATGACATATTATCATGTGTAAATATTTTATAAATTATGAATTTAAATATTTTAAAGATGGTGTATTTAATAATAATATAAAATGAACGGATTTCATGATAATTAATAAGACATTAATGATTTAAAAAATAAATATGGTTTATAAATGGTGATTATGATTTTTAGTGTACATGATTTCATTTATATATTTATATAAATTTTTATAATGTCCATAATATTTTTGGTTTCAAATAATAAAAAAAGTTTAATTCTATAAATCTTAATAAATGGTAATGTGAATATTTTTCCCATGAATTATAGAAGTGTATTCGAGATAAATTTATTTTGATTTATTGATTATTTTCATTTGAAAATCGGAATAGAAAATGATAAGTTTGAATTTAATTTATTATTTCTATTTATAATTCATATTTTTATGAACTTATTATACAATCTGTCCTTTAATTATGTAATTTTTATTCATTTTGATAGATTTCTTGAATATGCTAGTATTTTATTATGTAATTATTACATAATGAAAAATGAAACATACGTCTATTGAAATTTTAACAAATAATTTATATGGATAATTCTAAATGAATTTTTTTACTGGTGAGCTAACTAAAAATGGTATTATGTCTAAATTTATATATTAGTTTGTATGTATATAATTTTTCATTTTTGATACATTTAGTTTAAATATGTTTTTTTCCAATGCTATATTAGTTGAATAAATGATTTTGTGTTTTATTTTTAAAATAAATCATTAATGTGATATTATGGAAAATTTATTTTATAGAGATGTATGATATATGTAAATGGATATTATAATTTATTCATATGATATGAATTTCTATGTAAAATATGTTTTCAAATTGTAACTTTATGGATTATTATTTTGTTGTGTTACCCAGCATAAAAAAATAGATTAAAAAAAAATTTGATTAATGAGTTTCTACAATTATAGTTATCTTCAAATAATTGATTTTATTTAAATTCAATGTTTTTTCATATTTATATAATAATTTAAATTGAAAAATAAATAATAATTATCATAATTTTATATTTTTTGGTCTCATATGAATATTTCATGTTGTTCCTTTTATTAGAGGTTCCATTATGATTAGTTTTCCCTTATATTATTTAAAAAATATAAAAGAAATTTTGTAAGGATAATAAGTTTGAATAATTATTTGTTGAATATATATAGGTGATTTTGTAATTTATTAATTTAATGATTCTATTATATAAAAAAATTCATTGAGTTATATATAAATTATTTTTCAAAACTACTTTTTTGTATGATATAGAATTTAATTCCTTTACCAAAAAGATTCAAAAATGTTGATATAATATGTTTTAAAAATGTGATTAATGTTTTAGGTTGATTTATTTTATCATAAATTTGCTTTGAAGAGTGTGTTAACATTTTTTTAGATGATTATGGTGTGACCCTATGATAACATTCATAATTATTAAATAATTTAAGATTAATATTCAACACATCTCATAACAATACATGTCATGAAACTATAAAGGTCTACCATCTTTTGATTCTAGATACATAATCATATTATTTCATGAAATATCTTAAACAAATCCCACAAATTAAATCCCAAATATAAAACTACTTATTCAAAACATACTTAAAACCTTTCCACATAACCTAGGGAAAGTAAACATGTGAAAGGGGTCTGCACAGATTCTCATTAAGGGTAAGAAAGGGATATGTCAATCTACGATCATATGTAAAAAAATGAAAAGATTAAGGGTATAAGATCATGATCTTATCATGTAAACTTCATACCCAATAATTAATAGAAAATTAATTTTGATTCATGGTATAAATATTTATAATTTCAAAATACATGATTCTTATGACTGAGGAATCACCATTAGTCAATCATGATCCATATGATAATATCATGCAACTAAGAACATGTCATATGAATTTTTAGAACTATCATAATAATGTAAAATAATAATAATATATTGTTGAATCTCAATTTCGTCATGGAATCACCTTAATAGAGAAATTACCTCATTATTATAGGATTTATGTATCTCTAGTTAACTCCATCTCCCCTTAAGAGTATCTTAATGCTTTCTTACCTTAGGATTTTTTTAAATATTTAATCTCTTTTTAGTTTCATAACATCATTATCTAATACATGTTTCATAACTTTGTCATCATTATTGAATTAATTTATGTGATATAATATACCCACAAATCTATAGAATATAATATTACAACATTTCCTTGGCTTGTAATGGAACCAACTATCAAATAATAAATACAACACATATGTGTGCCAGAAGATCATAATACATTCATCATATCATTATAGCATAACTAATTCAAAGAAACATGTTTCATAATAATTTAAACATTATAATGATAAAGAAATCAAATAAATAATATTGATGGTATCATTCAATCATATCCCCAGTGATCTATAAGTAACATTGATGATGTTATTATAGTTGAAAAAATCCTTTAAATGACATCTGAAATATTTATTGATTGAAATTGCATTTTTATTTTCAAATAAATTATTTAAAATATAATAATTACAAAAATATTATGATTTTTTTCTTTGATAAAAACTATATAATAATGTGAATAATTCATTAAATTGAATAATGTACATAAATGTGAGAAACGTTTTTTACATCAAATATGTCAAAATAAAAAATTCATTTTATACTTTTAAAAAAACTAAAAAAAATGAATATTTTAAAAGAATCATTTAAAGTATTTCTATTAATCATTTATAAATAAATTAAAATTTAAAGAAATGGTAATTTTAAATAAATTTAAAGTTTAGGTGAAAATATCAATTAAATTTTTTTAAAGAGCATGGATATAGAAAAAATAAAATGAAGAAGGGATGAAGTAATGTTATCTTTTCTTTAAAAAATTATCTTCATAATTTTAAGAAAACGAGAGAAGAATGTTGTACTAATAATTAAAAATTTGATTTATAAATATGTTAAAATGATATTTTTTTGGTTCTAAAGTATAAGATCCATATAATTCCCATCAAGGAAAATTTATCAAAGATAATTAATAAAAGAAATGTGATTATAACATAAATCCCTCACAGCTTTGGTAATCATTAAATCAAAACCTCCTGGAATAGATAAAAATATATTTATTTTTAAATTAATATAATTTTCATGATAATTTTCATTATATACATTCATGTTAATTATATACACCATACAAAAGAAACAGGTTGTTAATATTGAATATATCTCACATAAATAAAAATTGGTGTGACTGAAATCATACCTAAGTATTTATTACTTTGTACGGGTTCAAAAATCGTTTGTAATAAACATATATTTATTATAAATATATTAAGGATACAAATTCATATATCATAACATATTTTATTTATATATAAAATCTTATCACCCATTTATTAATAACACATTATAAAATCATTGTTCTTGGTGATAATTGTTCCGTTTTTCAGGCATGTTTCAATTTGGACGTACTAGTCCTTATACTGTGATAATGGATCCATCATATACATAATTCTTATCATGTCATAGGTATTATATATTAAACTTATATATATGTTTATAACTATTCATACAATGTGGTGATGAAAAATGAATTTCATCACTTTATGGAGATGGTAATCCATACATATACCCGAGTGATGATTCCAATTTAGATAGATAGAATGAGGGAAACCTAAATAATAAATCAAAAATATATAATAATTATTATATAAAAAATAATATGTATTCATTAAATGTATCCATATTACCCACCATCTAAGTCATAAATGAAAAAAGATTCACATCACTTCATGTAGATGGTAATATACTAGTACACATGAGAAAAACATTCATTCCACATTAATTTAAAAGGGGGTGGAAAATTGATTTCCCATAACCATAATAAAATATTGGAAATTTTATGATACTGAAATAATAATTTTAGGATTGATATTATATATTATAGGAATAATAAGAAGAAATAATCCTTGAATGGGTTAGGTAAGATAATTATATTTTCATTTCGAGGAATCCTTTAGTATACACCTCAAGCTATAATAGGATGATATTTGGGAACAAAATGGTATATAGGATAATGTTTTTGATGCTCAAATCGTGTTAGGGAAATGATTTTCTTTTTTAGAATGCTCAATATTTGTTAATAAAAGAGATTTTGAGGATACCTTTCATAAGTGTGTAAAAGGCCACACTATGAATTAATAAAAAAATTAATATAACATATATTATAATAATAAATTTTTGAAAAAAAGGGTATATTTTATTTGTTATTAAAATATAGGGTCTAAATACCTTTAATCAATAAAATTTATACTTATTTATATAACATTTTAAACAATATATTTTTCTTTAACTCCTAGTTAACTTTTTTTAATCATAACCTTTGTTACACGTGTTATTGTCTTTAAGGGTCATATAATATCGTCTAATCTAACAATTGGATCAAAAATGTCCATTGATGAAATACCACGTCATTTTACGTCACCCTTAATTTTTCAATATTTTTTATCTTCAAAATAATTTAATAAAATATTTCTATTATAATATATCATTAAAGTCATTTGAGTAACTATTCATTTAATTTTACTTCACATTCATCAATAAAATAATAAAATTTGATTACAATAAAATTTACCCTAATATATTCAATATAATTTCTAATTAAATTCATTTAATACCACAATTGATGTAGAAAATATAAATTTTATTGTCTTGAAATCATTTACTTGGATATTTATACTACTTTTACATGCACTATATCAGCGTCGCATAAGAGTTTAAGGTAATTATATCATGACTACAATTTAAAAAAATATCATCATAAAAATATGTTTCTTATTGTCAAAATAACCATGTATAATTCATCATAATATATTTTTATTCCTATAAAAACATTTATGGGAATTTAAAATCAGGGATGTGACTTTTTTTATTTTTGATTTTCTTAAAATAATATAAATGTTATAATCAATTTAATATAGAAATAAATTTCCATATTTCCATATATAAGATGATTTTTTAATCACCTATCATATGATAGGATAATGGTAAGTGTTTTGGGGATTTTGGTCCTTTTCTAATCTTTTAAACCTTGTTTTACCTATTTTCCCATACTGAGTTGTTAAATATTTATCACTCATACAATTTAATCAAACAATGAAAGTGGACCTATACAACAACTTTATACCTCATGATTTTATACACAGAATACATTTTTCCAATTTTTAATTTCCTTTTGTAGAAGAATTCATCATTAATATAAATGTGTAAAATGTAACAATATTTTATATTATAAAAATGCATTTTTAATCTTAAAAGTGAACTTTTACCAAAATCAAGTATAATTATAATTCCTATAAATTTAATTATATTATATATTATATTAATTAAATATAAAAAATAAAAAAATAATGAGAAATTTTTATTACTTGACCTAATTAATATTAAATATAGTATTACTGAAACCGGTATTTTCCACTATTCATTTAGTAATAAATATTGTAAAAAAAAGGATGGAAATCACCATAAGATAATATTGAAATGTTAATTTAAAATGGTTATTAATTTATTCAAATTACAATTTCTAAAAAAATTATAAATAAAAAAAATCGTACAAAAAATTTAATAAAATATATTTTTGAAGAAAAACATATTTTCAGGCATAAAATTGCTTTAATAATAATTGATTACTTATTTTTTATAAATTAATAAAGAAATTTAAACTATCTGAAACCATTATAATTTTTTTATACAATTTGGTTATTTTTATTTATACTAGTAATTTAATGGTAAGGAATAAATATTTCATGGTTTTTTATGCCCGTTGTGTTGGGTCAACCATGTAATGGATCACAAAAAATTAATTTAAAGATAAATATATTATAAAATATAGAGGTGTTATAGATGAGGTGATATTTTAGTGTATCAATTTTATTATGTGTGTTTATGTCAATATGTATATGATATTCCACATAATGTGTTTCCAATATATTTTATGGATTATTTTTCAATATAATCTCTGTTTATAATAATTGGTGAGGTTGTCTTAGGATAGACTTGATCAGGTTAAATGGATTTTTTTGTGTATCTGCATGTATAATGTTTCTTTTTATTTTGTTTTTTTATTAAATTAATTATATGTTTAAATAATTATTTCTCATTATTAAAATGGTTCAATAGTATTTTTGTATTTTGTTATTTAGATATCATGTGATATAAATTTTCAGTTATTTATGACTGTATTTTAAACTAATGTGTGTTTTTTCCTTAATATTATTGATTGATTTAATTTATAACAACATATATATCTATATATATATAAATTACAATATATTCACTTCTCTTATCTAATCATATATTTTTTGTATAAGGGTATTAATTTTTGAGAGGGTTTTTTATAAATGTTTATTGTGATATATATATATATATATAAATACATATAGTTATATGATTTATAGTGTTATATATATATGGATACATATATATATATGTGTGTGTGTTTGTGTGTGTGTGTCTGTGTGTGTGTATAATCATCTTTATATTAATGGATGTTGTTCCTCTTTGACTGTCACCTGGGTTTTCTCTACAATAGTAGTTTCCCTCCTGATATTCCCTTTTTTCTCTTCACGGAAACACTGTCATGTATCCCACACAATAGTTGTACTCCTCTCATGAAAATTCCACTGTTAACACTAGTTCCACTCTTCAACAATCATACAACATGATAGTATACAACTATGTCCAGCACATAGTAGTGGCTTGACCATCCACGATAGTGGCTCAACAATCCACAATAGAATTTTTTTCAACCCCTAATGATTGTGCTTCACTGCATGGGAATGAAAGCTTCAATTCCTTAATTACATCTATCTATAAAAGAATAGAATTATCTTTTAATATCATCACTTTCTTTTCATGGTATCTCAACGAAAATGTTTTTTGTGTTTTCTGGTTTTTTTATAAAAAATAACTTGGTCAAAAATATATTTAAAAATATTTATGGAAGTCAACAGGCCCCCTATAGCCTTTTAACAAAAAAAATTATTTATTTTTAATTTTTAATTTATTTTTAATTTTTATTTTGTTATATATATATAACAAAATTTATTAGCATTATTTATACTCTTTTTAATATCCAACATTAAATCTATTGTAGCTGTCTGAAATTCTGACAAAAACATTCAGACATTTCTTCCTTTTATAGGAGGACTTGCTCTCGAAATAATTTTGCATTTCCGATATGGGATTCAGGTTCTCCCTTTACAGTAAAGAATAACTAATATAATATTATTATTCATTTTTAATCTATTAATTAATACACGTAATTAATATTTAGTAATATTATTAAATAACTAATTAATTTCTCAATAGTTATTATTGTATTATAGGTTTTAAATCAATATTAATTAAATAATATATATTTTATTAATAATAATAATAATAACAACTAAAAAATATGTATATAATATATAATGTATATTTATTAATAAATAATAATATAATTATTAATTATTAATTCACTAGTAATGAAGAAATATTTAATTACTTATCAAATTAATTAGATAATAAATAATTGATAAATTAGTGATATAATAATTAATTATTTAATAATTAATTAGTTAATATATTTTTAGGTAATTAGTAATACAAATATAAATTTCAATTATTAATTACTAATTACATAATAATTAATTAGTTAATTAGTAATATAATTATTAATTATATAATTATTAATTAGTTAATTAGTAATATAATTAGTAATTACTAATTTTGTAAATAATTAGTTATTTGGTAATATTATTCTATAATGTATAATAATTCATTTTTAAAAATTTTCACGGGTTAGGGGAATATGCTCATACTTAAAATTACTAAAAATAATGGATAAAGCCTGAGAAGGGGATACAATAAGAACAAAAAAGGAAAAGATCACATGCAAAAAAAATGAAAAATAAAAATTGGTAGAACCAGTATCATCCCCATCATCCTAATAAGATATATCATCAGAAGATTTCCATTCTAACAGTAAATTCATCTAACTAAAAAGCATTGAGTACTTTTCCTTGAGATTAATCTACTCAATAGTGAGACCCCTTGAATAAGTCCTCGTAGACTGGCCATGACCAACCCCGTCATTTATACTATGTCCTCATCCATTGTTTTTTGAATGTCAACCTGACATATATGTTTTCTATTGCTACTAAATCCCTTCTAGTTATGGGAGTGACTGCTCAATAAAGTCATTAATGACTATTAAAGCATCAGCTACCTCATCTTAAACCTTGGTATCATTCTCAATAAACTCCATTATATCCATAATAAGAAATTAAATTAAGTTACTTTCTTTCCAACTAATACCCTATGCGGCTTTTGGAGATACAAGATCCAAACATCCCTCCCTAATATTTAGCTCACAAGTAACAATCTCTGACCGTAATATCTTTTTACCAGTAAACTGAATGAATGGAATAAATGTTCCCCATCGCTCCATCAGCTTAATGTCTCCTAGAAATATAATTATTAATTACTAGTTATTAATTATATAATAATTAGTTGATTATTTTGTAATATAATTATTAATTATATATTAATTAATTGGCTAACTAGTAATATGATTTTTAACTATAAGTATAACTTATCATCTATATAATTATTAATTAGTTATTTAGTAATATAATTATTATTTATTATTTAAATAATTAATTATTTAATAACTAATAATATTATTAATTGTTTTATATCGAATAATTTTAGGGTCACGCCCCTAATTATTAAAACAAATAAAAGGAAACAAGCATATGAGAATGAAGAAATACAAAAAAGGGGGACAAGTATACATCCAAAAGAAGTCATAAAACTCAAGCATCACCGTAATCATGATCACAGTTGTGACCATAATCATCAGCTTCATTAGCAGAATCCCACTTTGATTGTGAGTTCCTCTGATTACAAAGTGAAACATGGTTCTACTTAATCTTCTCGTTCACTTGAGTGAACTGAGCTGATCTAGAAGACATGCTTCACCCAGATACCTGATTTGAATCATCACGACCACCTCATCCTCACCATTTAATAATATATTTTTTAATTATATAATGATTTAATAGTAATAGAATTATTATTTATATAATTGTAAATTATATAATTAAGCATTATTATTTAGTTATTGTGAAGATTATATTTTAGTAAATATATATTATTTTTTTCTAATTAATTAAAACTAATCATATATTATTAACTATTTAGAAATTTATTATTAATTTAATAATATTATTAAATAGTAATTAATAATATTAAATAACTGTATAAAATTATTAATAATAATATATTAGTAATTCTATGCATTAAGAGGAGAATCTAAATCCCACAACAGAAATACATAATGACTTTCTTGGAAATCCCTCTTATAAAAGGAATCCTTGGGTGGGGAGTTATGTCAGAATTCTAGACTATTGTTATAGTAGTAATACAACATATTAAATAGGAGATAAATTCTTCTTAACATTTGACTTATATATATACAAATAAATAAAAAAAATTTAAATATAAAATAATGTATATTTAAAATATTTTTTTGGGATGAATGACGGTAGGGGGCTTACGGGATTTTGACTTATCTGAAAGGTGATGGTCATGCTTTCATATATTCAAACATATTTTTAAAAATATTTTTAATATATGCATATTTAATAAAAATCCGAAAATATATGAAAAACTATAAATATACCTCTACATGGTAGAACTTTTTAGTTCACATGGTAGCACATGCCTACAATAATAAAATTACAACATGCCATTTATCGGTTTCACAATAGCATTACATCTCACTGCGGCGTGCTTCTTTTGTTTACATTGACCTTATATAAAATACGTGAATGTGGGTTTAGAAACATTTGACAACAAACTTTTCATGGTACCACTCTACCATTTTAAGCCATTTTCACTATTTAACCTAAGTCTAAATATATTTCTCTTCAAAAAAAATTATTGTCTATTTTATTATTTATTAAATATTATATTTTCAAGAATTTTATACAACTTATTTTATATTATTTATTTTCTAATAAATTAATTACTAATTCATTGGAATATATTTGAATTTATTTTTAGTGTATTAGTGAGCTTCACTATGTGGAAATACACAACATGTGTAACATTGATTTTAAATCTAATTAATGCAACATGTTTTTTTTGTTGTAATTTCTATATTATTTAATGATACACGTCTTCAAACCTTTTCAATGTATATTTAGTTTCATATTTACACTATTTTCATATTTATTTATTAACATTTTAAATTTCAATGTTCTCTATTTTATTATTCTAATTAAACTTGTGATGCATTTTTTATATTTGATTTATTATTTTATTTGTACTATAATTACATATAAATAGTTTTTAGACTAAATATCTTATTTGAAGATTTTAAATGAGTATTATATATTATTTTAATTTAATATTCATGTATTTTAGAAACTTATAGCATATGTTTTTCATATTCTGAAATAATTTATTATTTCTTAAATTCACTCTTTTAATTGTATTTAAATTATTTATAAATATTTTTAAATTTATTATAACTATTCTAAATGTATTAATTAAATAATAAATGCTTTTATAATTTTATGCATAAATATTTTTTACATTGCATTAATATTTAATGCTATAATTTACAAATAATGCTTACATAGTCAACTTTATTGTGATATCCAATCGTTTATATTATTTAGTTTTATGAATTTAGATTCAAGAATGTTTGAATTCAAATTTATATGGCTTGTTTAAATTTGATCAAATAATATATTGAAATTATTTTTAATTATTACAATAATTATAATATATTTTTTTATCTCTGTGAATTTTTGGGTTGATTTTGTTACTATTATTTTGTATTTTCTAACCATTTGTGTGAGTTCTCTTTAGGTGTTTTAGATTTATATAATTTATGTAAAGACCCAATGTACTAATTCCATGACACACATTCTAAATTAAATCAATAGAAAGTGCTCATTCTCTACACACCTTAATGTGATCTTCTGTATATTTGTTTCCACTACTAACAATATCTCAAGGATTGTATCTAAACTACATTGATTACAATAATCATAATAACATAAGATCATCCAATACTCAAGAATGAGTATCTGTGATGTCATAAATTATATATATTTCTTCTACAATGTATATTATGTTTGTGTCACTACTTGAACAATCTCTTTACTATTTTTAGGTGTTCCTAAACCATCCTTTTAGTTGATATTTGTTTGGGTTTTGTTTGGGGTTGTTTGAGGTTAAAAATTGTAGAATCTTGAAAATTTCATGCTAGAGCACGATTTGGACATGGCTGGAACAAGGTTTTCTAAACCATGTTCCCCGCTACAATATGTGAAATGTTATATATATTTAGTTATTCATATCTTTCTCATGGTAACACATGTTTTTCATTCCCTTAGGAGAAAATCTGTGACCCATTTATAATGGATACATGACCAACACACATTTTGTCCAAACCATGCACCATTTCCCAAGAAACCATGATGATGGGATTTCAGGAGATCTGAAATTGTATTGAACATTTATAAGGCCCTATTTTATGTCATAGATGAACCCCATTTAACCAAAAATGGTTTCTCCCAAACTCAAAACCACCAAGATGGATTCATTGCCACTCAAACCCCTCCCATATATGATCTGAGTCTAGGATAATGTCGGTTGATCATCCTCTAGTTAGTTTTATCTTAATGTTCTAGATATCTTACTATATCTCTAATAAAAAACTATTTTATAAAATATTTTGATGATAATAAATGATATAAATTCTAACATTGTGCTAAATATATTCATTTATGAAATATTTTGTATTAGAACAGTCATTTGAAAATTTAATGAAAATTTCAGTTTAACCCTTTTAAAATATACTATAGTATTTTGAATATAAGTGTTTTAATATTTATTATTTTAACTTCATATTTTGTAAAAGGGTTAATAGATTAATTTTTACAACTTTTATTCATGACAGTAGAGCTAAAGAGTGCATTTGGATGGAGTAAATGGGCCATTAAATCAATGGTGGGCGGGACTCGGTGGAATAGAGATGGGTTGTGTATTTGAGTCATAACAAATTCATCCATGCTTGGCTCAACCCAAATTTTGAGAGGCACTCGACGAATCATTTTCTCACAAATCATCCTACTGGATGGACAACTGATTGAGATGTTGTGGTGGACAAATGGGTGGGTATGTTGGCTTAAAATATTTGTCTGAGATTCCCCATTCACACATGAAACCACTTTGAACATTGCCTCCCCAACACTCTATAAATTATTGTTTTTCTCATTAAGAGGGGTTGGGATGTGAATTGGGAAATTCAGGGTAGAGTAGAAATGGATCCACTCCAATTATCCAACCATTTCAATAAGGGTAGCTCTTGAAGCAAGGATCCCTTTGACAAAGCCTTCTTCTTCTCTATCGTGTTGTAATGGTTTTGTTTGTTTAATAAATTTCATTGTACTTCATTTATTTCTCCAATTTTCTTATTTTGTATTAAAATTTATTCTTCTCATAAACTTCCGATTTGGGCTAGAATTCTTTAGTATAAGAGTTATTGGGTTATAACTTTTATAAACCGTTGCAAATGCAATTCGTTTCTACAATGATTATCCCACCCATGGAAGAGTAGTCTTTTAGTAATCGATCTATCTCATACCTTCTACATTATTTTATTTTGAATCAATGATATACTATAATTCACATAATATAATCAATTAATTGAGTTTTTAATTTAATTGAATCTATTCAAGGAATTGATCAATTAACACAAAAACACATGAGGACGAGATTTTGAGTAAATTGTGAGAGTGCGAACATAATTGGTTATACAAAACCATACATGCTCAATTTTTAGTGTTCAAATTTAATCCCTAAACTCAATTAATTCAAATTTATAGAGGGTAAATATGCCGTAATTTACCACTGACCATAATCAAATCTTGAATATCAATCAATGTATGGTGTTGCGATTGCATGTTCCGAAGTTAGCATATGATTACATTCACTTCATCCGTGTGGTAAAGATAATTCATGTAGGGTTCAGGATTAAACAAATTAAGAGATCATAATTAAGTGAATTTTAATTTAAATTATAATTATTCATAATAGTTTGAAGAGGTAGAGTTATATCGATTACGACGTGTAAAATATTTTCTAAAAAAACATTTTCATGTTGTGCCTTTTTAATAAAACTTCATTACAAAATTAAAAACAAAAAAAATGAAATCATCTTCCAGCTAACATCTTCATGTTTTATAAATGATAAACAACCACCCCACATCCTTTCAAGTAGTTTTTTCATTCTATTTTATTTTATTATTATAATACCTTTATGATGTTGTTTTAATTTAATTCCTCCTTTGAAATACGACCTTGGTAGCCACTCCGGTGCACCCAAGTAACCCAAAAACCACTAATAATTTGAGGGTGCCCATGAAAGCAGTCGTTGAAATTAGCACCATTTCCGGGGAGGAAGTAATTTATTCAACCAATTATAGGTATTTATTTTATTTTTTATTTAATTATATTCTTCTCCTCTTTCTTTCTTCTTTCCCCATTCTCAAGTTTTTTTCTCTTAATCTATTCTATTATTTTTATCGGACCAACTCAAACGTCTTTTCTTTTTAATATGGTCTACTTTTCATTATATTCTTTTAATATTTCATTGATTTATAACATGAACTAATCATGAAGGTCTCATAGATCTTGACCCTGTTATTGAACGTAGCCTTAGGGATAGAATTAGACATTCTCAGTCTACGGGTTGTTTCAACATTCAAACTATTTTAGAATTACTCCAATATCGGAACATTGAAATTTTAAGCAACTCAAATTCAACCATAAAACAATAACCAATGGCTGTAAATAATGGAAATGATTTTAATAGAACCATTCTAGAATTTTCTGCACCAGATATTAATTATCAACCAAATTGCATTGCATATCCAAATATCAAATCATACTTTGAACTGCAATCTAGATTAATTCACCTACTTCCAAAATTTCATGGCCTCTCTGGTGAGGATCCCAATAAACTCCTTAATTAATTTAATGTGGTATACTCAACCTTAAAACTAGTAGATTTTTCTAAAGATCAATTCAAACTAAGATAATTCCCATTCTCACATAATGGAACTGTGAAAAACTGGATGTATTATTTACAACACAATGATGTACCTTGTTGGAATGATTTGAAACATCTTTTCCAACTGAGATTTTTTCCAGATTCAAGGACCACATCCATTTCTAAAGAGATCTATCGGATCAATAAAGCACAAGGGGATTCAATGTATGATAATTGGGACCGATTCAAGATGTTATGTGCAAGCTTCCCACATCACCAAATCAGTGTGAAACTACTCATCTAGTACTTATTTGAAAGACTCACACCTATGGAGAGAAGCATGGTGGATGCTTCGGTTGGAGGAGCAGTGGTGGACAAGACAGTAGTAGCTTCATGTGCGTTGATTGAAAAAATGGGAAAAAAATACCAACAATTTGGTGATCGAGTAACACCACATGTTAGGGGAGTACATCAGGTAAGTCCATATTCTCTTGAAAGTCATTTGATTGACACCATGTTGGATGAATTGAAAACTATGGAGACGTATATTTCTTTGGCACAAAAGACATCCCAATCCCCTCCTCCAAGGCCTTGTTGCATTTTCGCTAAGACAAGCCATCCAACTGACTGTTACCCCCAAATACAAGAAACAGAAGATTGTGCAGTAGTGTTTTATGGGAGACCTTATCAGCAGCAACAACCAAATCCCCAAAATATTCTTGATTACTTTTCACCAACATGCATACAAGGGTTGAAGGATTAATTAGACATGAGGTATGGCTCTGTAAAACAACAAAGTCCACCCTTTCAACAAAACATCCATTAGCCTCCACCTTACCAACAGGGATTCCAACAACCACAAAGAAGATTTGAAGCACAAACATCAACAACACAACAAAAAGGGAATCCCCAGCAAAGGTAGATTATAATACTGATGATCTTTTGAATGAAATAGTCCTTAATCAACAGAATGAGTTGACGAGTCATGGTTCAGAGCTAAGGGAGTTGAAGACTCAAATGAGCAGATTGTCAGCACCCTCCCTGAACATGTATGTATGAATTCTGGAAATCTACCTTCCCAACCCACTCTAAATCCCAAGGGGAATATCAGTTCTATTATATTGAGAAGTGGGAAGCAAACAACTAATGCTTCACCACCTACCATTCCACCAAGTTTTACCTCTAATCCAAAAATCCCAATTCCACATCAACTGATGAGAAACCCAAGGAGAAAGATAATGGTATGTAAAAGATTAATGATGTTCCTCCTAAACCCCTTCCTTTACCAAATAGGGTTGTTCAAACAAATAATATGGCTGAAGAAGCAATTCAAAAGGTGGTTTTGGACACATTCAAGCGTTTCAAGATCAATATTCCTCTACATAATGCCATTAAGTAATTTCCAAGGTTTGTGAAATTATTAAAAGAACATTGTACCAATCGAAGTGGTCTCAAGGGAAATGAACAGATCAATCTTGGAAGGATTTTGTAAGCACTCATTACACAAACTCAAGCAATGTCGACAATGTGCATGGATGCAGGGATATTCATCATCCCATGCACCATAGGGGAGTTGCACTTTTCTGAAGCACTTTGTGATTTGGGAGATTCAATAAATGTGATGCCTCACTCTGTATTCTCTTCTTTGCAGGTTAGTGAGTTAAACCCGATGAGAGTAGTGGTGAAGTTGGTTAATAGAGCTACAACATATCCAGCGGGAGTCCTTGAGGATGTACTTGTCCGTGTAAGAGACATGATCTTTCCAGGAAATTTCTATTTTCTTAACATGGAGTATGATCATGTAAGTTCTCATGCCCCCATTATCATAGGTATACCCTTCCCCAAAACTGAAAAAACTATCAAAAATGTCAATGAGGACACACTTTACATGGAATTTGGTGATGTAGTTGTGATATTTAATGTTATGGATTCCATGATGTACCCCTTATAGGATCTTTGTGTATTTTTAATCTCCCATTTTGAACAACCAAGTACAATCCACATTGATATTTACTGTCCAATTCTTAGAGATATTATGATTATCAGTTCTACTTTGATGTCTAAGAGTACCTCCTCACCCATTTATAATGAAAAAGACTCTCTAGATTTGATTTTGAAATGGAATAATATTTTGATTTTGATCATGTGAACTCTAATTATGACAAGGCTGTTTAGTATACTGAGGGATTTGATGCTTTATTATCTATTTTTGATGATGTATATTCTGATACTGACGTTATTTGGGAACATATTTCTGTTCCTTCTATGTCTCCATCCATACACCACCCCCTACACTAGAACTCAAGCCATTGCCACCAAATCTCAAATACTCATACTTGTTGAGTGGTGAGAAATTACCTATTATCATTGTTAACAATCTCTCTTTTGAACATGAATAAAAATATTAGACTCTTTTGAGCGAGATCATCTGGGAAATTGGGTGGACCTTGGCTGACATATCAGGTATTATCCCATCCATTTTCATGCATATGATTCTTTGAGAGATTAGGGATAAACTGGTGAGGCAACTAAAAAGGAGACACAACCCAACACTTCTGGATATTGTAAAAAAAGAGGATGAATAATTTCTAGAGGGAGGTATAATCTATCCCATTTCAGATTCTTAGTGGGTAAGTCCTATTCAGGTTGTGCCTATGAAAAGTGGTGTTACTGTTGTTAAAAATGAGAAAGATGAGTTAGTTCCAATGAGGTTACAAAACAGTTGGCATGTGTATATTGATTATTGGAATCTAAATCATTCCACTCGGAAAATCCATTTCCCCCTCCTATTTATTGATCAGATGCTTGGGAGACTGCCTAGGAAGACACACTAATGTTTCATGGATGTATTTTCTGGATATTTTCAGGTACCTATAACTCTAGAGGATTAGGAGAGGAATATATTCACTTGTCCCTTTGGCAGATTTGGCTACCGGAGGATGCCATTTAGACTTTTAAATGCCCTAGGTACCTTCCAGATATGTATGGTGAGTAATTTTTATGATTATGTTGAGACCCTCATGGAAGTATTTATGGATGATTTTATAGTGTATGGATACTCATTTGATGAATGTCTAATTTGTTTGGGAAAGATATTGAATCATTATATTAAGAAGAATCTGGTCCTGAACATTGAAAAGTGTCATTTCATTGTAATTCAAGGAATTTTCTTAGCGCATGTAGTTTCAAAAGATGTGATAGAGGTTGATAGATCTATGATAGGCATTTTTTCATCCTTACCATATCCTTCTTATGTGCGTGATTGTAGATCTTTTCTTGGGAATTCCGGATTTTATTGGCGCTTCATCAAATATTTTAGTAATATTTCTCTTCCTATGTCATCATATCTTCATAAGGATTCTGATTATGTGTTTGATGTTTCTTGTGTGAATTGCTTTGTTGATCTAAAATAGTGTCTGACCACTCGACCTATCATAAAACCTCAAAATTGAGAGATTCCTTTTGAGCTTATGTGTGATGCATCTAACTTCGCAGTTGGAGTTGTATTATCTCAGAGGATGGAGGGACGTTCACATGAGATGGACTATGCATCAAGGACCCTAGATTCAGCCCAATCAAAATACACAACCACAGAAGAGGAGTTTTTGGCTGTCATATTTTCTTTAGATAAATTCAGTTTATATTTATTGGGCTCTAAAGTAGTTGTTTTTTCTAACCATGCATCTCTGAGGTACCTCTTGAAGAATCCAATTGCAATGCCCAGGCTAATATGTTGGATGATCCTTCATCGAAAACATGATATTGAGATAAAGGAAAATAAGGCGTCAGAAAACTTGGTGGAAGACCACATGAGTAGGCTTACTCACACACTAGAAAAGGACACCTTGTACTAGGTACCAATTCGGGACACTTTCCCCGATGAGCATCTTTATTCCATCTTTGGTACACATCCTTGGTATGTAGATTTTGTTAACTACCTCGTTGCCTCTAAAATCCTTGATAATTTAAACATACATCATGTCCAAAAATTAAAAAGTTAGTCTTGGTGTTATTTTTAGGATGATCCATACCACTGGTGCATGTGTAATGATCATGATATTTGGTGTTGTGTTCCTGATCATGAGTTTGAGTCTGTTTTTCATTTTTGTCACACACTTTCTTGTGGTGGACAATTTGGATCCCAACAGACAGAGTGGAACGTTTTATACTCTGGATTATATTTTCCTAGCATATTACATGATGCCCATGTGTTTTGTAATTCATACTCTCCTTTCCAACACACTAGGAACATTTCTAGGAGACATGAGAAGCCCCAACGACCCTTACTATTCTGTGAGATTTTTGATGTATGGGGAATTGATTTTATGGGTAATTTTCCTAGTTCAATTGTATTTTTATTTATTTTAGTTGTTGTTGATTATGTGAGTAAATGGGTTGATGATAAGTCCACCAGGACTGATGATTCTCATGTTGTTGTGGACAATGTCAAAGCACAATTTTTTTGTAGGTTTTGAGTACCAAAGGCCATTATCAGTGACCAAGGGAAACAATTCTGAATTCAGAATTTTTATTCCCTTCTTCAGATGTATGGGGTGTCACACAAAACATCAACTCCATACCACCCTCAAACAAATGGTCATGCTGAGGTTTCAAAAAGGCAATTTAAACAAATTTTGGAAAAAATCATGCAGCCAAATAGGAAGGAATGGAGCATGCTCTTGGACGATGCATTGTGGGCTTCTAGGATAGCATACAAGACACCTGTTGGTATGTCCCCATTTCAGATTGTTTTTGGGAAAGCATGTTATGTCCCCGTGGAGGTTGAGCATTGGGATTATTGGGCATTAATGAAATGAAACATGGATTTGGCCCAAGATGGAATCCAATGGAAGCTGAAAGTTCAAGAGCATGAGGAGATTAGATTGTCTTCATATGAGAACTCAAGGATCTAAAAGAAAAAAATCAAAGGATTGTCATGGTATAATTATCTAACAAAATGTGTTTCATGTTAGAGAGAAAGTCCTCTACAGTTCATGACTGAAGCTGATGCCTGGTAAGTTGATTTCCTGCTGGTTAGGTCCATTTGTTGTGGGTAGTGTTTTTCCTTATGGTTTAGTGGAGATTACACAAGAGGACAAATGAAGGATATTTACAGTCAATGGGAAATGTTTTAAGAGATACATTGAGGTACTTCCTACTGATGCAGTGGATTTTATCATACTACATGACATCATCATCACTTGAGCACATTAGGCTATTCCCAACACTTTAACATTGTTATTCTCTATCATATATAAAATTATACATTTCATATGCATATATCATCCCATGGGTTCACATTGATGATAATGAAATATTTTATTTGCGTGGGAGGGAACATTTTAGTTTAGTAATTTCCCTTGTTTTCCTGTCAAAAAAACAACACAAAAAAATTGTGTGTTTTTCAAATTTTGTATGTTTATATTTTAATTTTCTATGTGTTTTTGAATCTTCTTATCTGAAATGATTCTCGTCACCATTTTGAAATCCATATCAATAAGTGAAACAATTTATCCCCCGAAACTAAGCTTAGATAAATGCAGAAATGACTTTGTTTCATGTTCAAATGATTAGTAATTTCCTGAAAAGTACACTGAATTTTGAGCCCCATGCCACATATCACTATCTTTATATTTAAAATCACTTTCCTTTTAGGCTTCTGAACCATGATTTTCATATTGTTTACATTCACCTCACTTCTTTAGATAACCAAACCATTCTTGATTTAACCAAAATTTTATATATTCCTATCAAAACATGAGGGTTTGAGGAACTTATGTTTAAATGATTGAGGCATTTGTTTGGTATTAAAGACCCTATTTTAAATAATGATGTTTTAAATAAAAGGGTTTTTTGAGTAATTATATGTTTTGTTTCTTTTTGTGAAGGTTTTGAATCTTAAGGATATTTGTTTTATAATTGGTTTTGATTTGTTATGGATTTTACTTAAAATGAGGTTTTTCCCAAGAGTTCAAAAGGGAAAGTGTGGGGGAGTTGATAAAAAACTATTTTTTGAATATTTTATTGATAGTAAATGATCTAATTTCCTTACATTGTACTAAATATATTCATTTATGAAATATATTGTATTATATCATTCATTTGAAAATTTGATGAAAATTTCATTTTAAACCTTTAAAAATGTACTGTAGTATTTTGAAGATAGATATTTTAAAATTTTACATTTTAACTTAATATTTTTTAAAATTGTTCCTATTTTAATGTTCTATAACTTTTATTCAGGAAACTAGAGCTAATGAGTGAATTTGGATGGAGTAAATGTGTCATTATTTCAATGGTGGGATGGACTCAACAGAATGGACCTGGGTTCTATATTTATTCATTTACATATTCATTCGTGTTTATATCTAGCTGAAAGATTGAGTAGAGCTCAATGACGCATTTTCTCAGGAATAATCCTTCTGGAAGGGCAGCTGATTCGTGCATTTTGTTGGTCAAATGTGTGGTGCAATTTGGCATAAAATATTTGGTCGATATTCCCCATTCACACTAGAAACCACATTGATCCTAGCATCCCCACCACTTTATAAATTGGTGTTTTTCACATTTTGAGGGGTTGGGACGTGAATTGGGAAGTTTAGGTAATAGTAGAAGTGGATGCACTACAATTATCCAACCATTTCATTAAGGGTTTCTCTTAAATCAAGGATCCCTTTGATGAAGCCTTCTTCTTCTCCTTTGTGTTGTAGTGCTATTTTTGTGTAATAAATTTCATTGTACTTCTTTTATTTCTCCACTTCACTTCTATTTTATTTAAATTTATTCTTCTCTTAATCTTCTTCGTTGGTCTAGAATTCTCTAGTAGAAGCATTATTGGTTTATACCCATTATAAACTGTTGCTAATGCAATTCACTTCTACGATGATTACACCACCCATGGAAGAGTAGTATTTTAGTAAACAATCTATTTATTACCTTCTACATTAATTTATTTTAAATAAATAATATAATATAATTAAACTAACGTGATTAATTAATTGTGTTTTTAATTTAACTAAAAATAATCAGCTAATTGAAAAATTAACACAAAAACGCCCTAGGATGATATTTTGTGTAAATTGTGAGAGTGCGAACTTAATCAGTTATACAAAACCATACGGGATCAATTTGTCGTGTTTAAATATAATATCTAAACTCAATTAATTATAATTTCCAAATATGTAAAGGTTACGTAATTTACCACTGACCATAATCTAGTCTTAGAACATCAATCAAAGCAGGGTGTTGTTATTTCATGATCCGAAGTAAGCCTAGGGTAAAATTCATTTCATCTTCGTGGTAAAGTTAACTCTCGTAGGGCTCGGGATTTTTCAAATTAATGGAGAATAGTTCAGTGAATGTTAATTTAAATGATAATGATTAATAATAGGGTAAATTTTTAGAGTTAGATCAATTATTCCTTTTAAAATATTTTCTAAAAAACTAGCTTCTTGTCTTGTCTTTTTAATCAAACTTCATTTCAAAATTAAAAAAAATGCAATCTTATCCCCGCAAACATATTTATGTTTTATAAACAATAATCAAACAGCCCACATCCTTTCATGTATTGTTTTAATTATATTCAATTTTACTTTTAGAATACCTTTAAGAAATTTTTTAATTTACATCCTCTTTTGAGAGAAGACCTTGGTCAGCCACTCTACTACACCTAAGTAACCCAAAAAACAACTAATTATTTGAGGTAACCCACGATAGAACTCTTTCACTCTCCCATTATTCTAGGTTTTTATAGATCTTGGTTTTTTGTTGGAGGATCTAAGACCCCTATTATGGATCTAATCCTAGGTTTTTCTCTTGTTTCTCCTGGATCCCATTGTTATCACCTTTCTTTAAAGAATCGTGGAAAGGGTTTTCTGATCTGAGATATATAGTTCCCAAGGATTGTGATCCCAATACGATGCCCAATTTTTATTTAACATTATTTTTTATTTTATTTCTAATGATTTAATTAAATAAATATGTTTGATTTTGGATTAAAATGGTTTTCAACCATTTTTTGAAAAACCCAATTTCTGTGAATAATTTTATTTAAAAAAATCGATTTTTGGAATAAAATTGGAAAAGACCTAATTCTGTTGAATTAGGGTGTGTTTATGGAAATTATTGTAATATAAATTGTTAGATTTATATGTTGGTTTTGATGTAAATTGAGTCAATTTAATTTTTTAATTTATTTGAATAAATTTTTTTGATGGAAATATTTGTAAAACCCCCCAATTTTAATAAATTAGTGGTCTGTAATGAAATTAATGGAATTTTTTGGAAAATAATTTATTATATTTTATCGTGTAATGGATTTATAAATTGCATGAATTGGATTCAAGACCATGTATATGAAAATTGGAATAAAAATTATTTTTATTGAAGCCTAGTGGTTTCATCTTTTTAAAAAAGGATTCTCAGTTTGGGTTTTAAAGCTCAAATTGGCATATTGAAATGGAGAATGGGATTTAATTTTATTTTAATTAGTCTAGAAAAAAATTACCAATATTTATTGTACTAGAGAACATGAATGACTTAGGTAGTTAATGTTTCATATTAGGCAACACCTCACAACTTATAAAGTTATAAATCATCATATCATCACATTCCATTACTTAGGCGATGGAGATGAGTCCTCTTGGACTTGGTTCAATAGATGTATGCACATACTTTTCTTTAATCACAATATTGGGTCCTAATATTCCATAACTATCATAGAAAGTTGGTTCATGACCATGTTTCTCGCTTCCGTGTAATTGTAATGTATATATATTCCATTATTGTAAAAAAAATTACATGCCTGGAGAGTGTATATGAACAATTTTATATAAAAGTGTTTAATTAATCTATTTTTTTAAAAGTTCCATTTGTGTAATTAACCCCTTTGTTTAATGGTAAATTATTAATTATGAAATTTATCCCCATTAATTGACATGTGAAGCATGATTTTCAAAATTATATCTATCTTTTAAATTGTAAAGCATGATTTGAATAAATATGATTTTGTAAATGCCAATCCTATTTATTTTAAAATTGATAGCATATTACTATTTATTTTGATATTGTAATATTGAAAGGGAATCATGGTGGAACTCTAATGGTATTTGGTTCACACCCTCCTAATACCTTCATGTGTTGGTAGATTATCTTCATCCTGGTTCAATCAAAGAAAATGGATCCCATGGAGGTGGATCCATCTATTGAACATTGGACATAGTGACTGGCAACCTCATTGAATTGGGTAGTGTTTCCATTTTTTTTAAATGGGTTGTAGTGTATTGGTTATTAATATATATTTTACTTTGGGTACATTTCTCCCAGTGGAATTACTTTTGTTATGCATATTTCCTTGTTATTTACTTCAGCATTATTAGTGGAAAAAATATCACCACATTATGTTTTATTGATGTCGGGTGTTAGTATCCATCCCATGAAAACTAATAACTCCCTATAGTATTTATTAGTACCAAATAGGTTATTTTTTTCATAGGGAAACCATGTTGGTTTGTTAAAAAGCGGTATCATAAATCTTTGTTAATATTTTTTCTTCAAATTAATATGTCTTTTTTAAATATGATCTGGAACTAAGAGGTAGTTGTGATTGAGTTCATGGGAATATCTCCATACAACGAAACATAATTCATCAGGGGTGGTTATAGAAAGACAAATTTTGGATTAGTTCTAGAATTTTCACTATTTTTATTTAGATATGTGGAAATCCAAATATGGTTGTTCTATCTATTAGGATTAATTTCCATATTGCTCTATTTTAGTGTTATTATGATGTGTTCCTCACTGTCTAATAATTTTTTATAGCATGATGCCTCTGATAAGACATGTGAATCAGATCTAGTGGAATGTTTTATTGAACCTTGGTGAGATAAACCCCTTTGTAGAATTGAGCCTGGTTGAGGTGATGGTGCACATTGTCCATTGTCTTGGATAGAAACGACCTCCAGGTCCAATTCAGGCTACATATGTTGAACCTCAGAGGGGTATTATCAAAAATTGTTCTCAGGAGTTCCTTCAATATAATCCATCATTATTCTAAGTCTCTAATGATCCTCAAAAGTTCGAGGAGTGGTTGAGTAGAATGGATATATCATTTTTGTTTTTAGACACTATCATATAAATTAAAGTGAAGTGTGAACCTTCCTACTAGAAGGAACGAGCAGGAGATGGTGGGACATGATAATAACGATGAAGAAAAATGAGGTCATATAGTTTAAATAATTCAAGGTTCTTTTCACTAACTAGTTCTATCTTGGATTGATCTTGTTATCCAAGTCCACTAAGTTCTTAAAACTCATGCGGCCTAACTAGATTGTGAAACAGTATGAAAATCATTCTGCTAAGATCATGCACATATCAACTAAGATAGTATAATACTCGAGGATAAAGGCTCAATGGATTGATTTGGGAATTAATTAGGTTATTCATTCATAGGTACTCTTTTTGATGTTTTCTTCTTATGAAAATGTAAAAGAGATAGTGCCTATAGATGAAATGGACCTGGTCGGTGAGTCAGGGTTATCTGTAGTCTCTTTCTCTCATAATGGTGTCATGAGATCCTTCAAAGGAAAGATGAAGTGTGATAATTCTCATTCCAGTTATCGATAGAAAAGTCATTATAGACCACTTTCAAAACCTAGAAAAGATACCTAGGTTTTCTACTAGTAAGCCAAGGAATTAAATTAGAAGATGGCTTGCACTGAGAAACATAGTAGTATGTCTCTGGAAGAAATTCAAGGAATATGAAATTATTCATTCATATTTATTCCACTCTTCAAATTAGAATGGGATCATCATATCCTCTTAAAACTATTGAAATTTTAGATTCTTCATGTGAAAAATGGTTCTAGCCACATGTATTAAAAATGATTCTTTTCAAGCTATGAATAATTCTCTAGAAGAAGTGGTTGTGGGTCCAAAAATAGTGAGATGTACAGTTATAGTAGCTTTAGGATTTTTGTATGATCAATTAGATACTAGATCATTTATTTCATTTATTTCAACCCTTATTTTTTATCAGCTTAATCATCCTATGTAAATTTAATCATGCGCAATTTATTTTACTACACCCCTTGGTATGAAGAGTGAGTATGGTCTCTATTGTCCCACATTCATTTTTTCTCTATCAGATGTTGAGTTGACATGGAATTTTTCTAGTTATTGACATGAACTATAATGACATCATTTTTTAGATGGATTGGATAATTTCTAATAAAACCTATATTGTTTGTTACATTTTTTGGGTCTCCATTCCTACACCCAGTGGTTTGTGCTATGTCTTTCAATGGTTAACGGGACCCAATATCGAGTAGATCCAGACCATATTATATAGAGTTGGTGAAAGTAATTTTTATATTTTACTTTAATCAAGTTTTTGAATCATGTAACTTTGATATCCCTTCCATCATCGTTGAGTTTTCTGACATGTTTTCATCAGACATATAATGTTCTCCACTAGTATGGAAGGTTGATTTCTCCATCGACTTAATAGTTTTTACTCAACAAGTTTATATTTTCTCTTACCACAAGGCACTATCTGATCTAAAAGGGGTGGTTTCATAGTTGGATGATCTTCTAGATAAGGTCTTTATATGTCAAAGTGTTTCACCTTAGGTGGAACTAGTTCCCTTTGTAATGAAATATGATGGAACACTTCTCTTATGTGTTGATTCCTGAAATCTCAGTCGAGTTATATCAATGAACAAGAATCTATTTACATGTATTGATGATCTTTTTGAGGAGATATATAAGGAAAAGTGTTTCTAGAAGATTAATTTTTCTTCGGTTACAATTTGTTGAGAATAAAGTAATCTGGCATTCAGAAAAAAGATTTTCAGAGTTGGTTTGGTCATTATTAGTACCTTAATATTCACTTTGTTCTAACCAATGCTCATAAAGTTTTGATTTCATTAATGAATAATATTTTCCACAGGTTTATATATCCCTTTTTCTTCTTATTTTTTTTATAATAACCTTGTTTACTCTAAATTTGAGGAGGATCATGTGCATCATCTGATAACAGTTCCGAGATTGCTAAGAAATCACAAACGTCGTCACAAGATTTTGATGTGAAATTTTATGATTAGGGAAGTGATATTATTGGGACACATTTTTTCACCCCAAAGTAATATTATTAGATATTGAGAAGGTGATGTTATTTATGACTTTAGAGAAACCATGTAATTTATTTATGATTCAGAGGTTCTTTGGCATAGATGAATACTACCATCAATTTTTTATGAAATTCTATATATAGCCTCTCTAATGACTTCTCTATCTTGGAAGGGATTGATTTTTTTCTGGGAATGGTAAATTTCCAGGTTCTATTGTTTATATTATATTTCTAACGATTAATACCTCAGTGTTGAATATTGTAAAGGCTGGGTAGGGCTGTGTTGTCTTGAGTGGTTCATTGGGTTAAGGTTTGCGCTATGTTCTTATGCAAGGTAACCATTTGGTTTCCTGTGGATCTGATTACCTTCGACACATTTAATAAATAATCCCACCAACAACATTGATGATGCTGATATAATGCAATAGATTAAGAGTTGGTGGATTAAGCATTATAGAGAAAGCATTACTGTGTATATATACCAACAAATCTCGATCTATATCATCTATAAAAAATTATTTGAATATACACAAGTGGTGTTGGGTGGAATACCTATAATCCTTCAACATTTACATCAGCTATACCTCAGGGAAATGGAACATCATTGAAGATTCTTTGAGTAGGAAACTTCTAACCCATATAGTGAGAGAATCATCAAAATAGTGGAATTTGATGGCTCTATTTTCATAATAGCATATTAGCGTCTTTGAATTAGAGTCTTAGGATTCCTTACCTAGGGTCAAATTGACATATGATCTTCTTTATATGATTATTAATGATCAATATCTTGATGATGAGTTCCATTGAAATGGATACTCTCTTTACGGTGGGGAGACAGTTTCCTAGGGTTCTTTCTCCCAAGTGTTCATTATATTCTATCAGAATCACATTTTTGTACCATCATTGGTATAGAAAGATGTGTTGGGGTGTTTTCATTTTTCCCAGTAAGTTGTGCACCCAAGAACAAAAATTATTTTCTATTACATGTATAGTTAGTTTTCATGGCCACGTATGAGATTGGGAAATGTGGAGTTTTTTTACATTTTTATAACTGCCAAAAGGTGAAGGTCAAGCATCAGAAACATTAGAGATATCTTCATCCACTACCATTCCATACATTGAAGTGGGATGATATATCTATAGATTTTTTTGGGTTTAACTTACCCAAATGAAGAAGAATTATATATGGGTTTTGATCTATAAGAAGATGAAATTGGATCACTTCTTACCCATACATGATGAAACCATATGAGAAGAGTCGATATATCTCAATGTGATAGAATTTTTTTTTAATTGAGTTACATTTTCTTTATTATCTGATAGGGATCCTTAGTTCACTATTCATTTTTGGAGAGTACTTCTAGAAGCACTAGGATCTCACATTCATTTGAGAACATCATACCATCTGTAGAAAGATATCCAGATAGGGAGAGCTGTACAAATTCACAAAGATATGCTCCACGCTTGTTTTCTCGACATTGGTGGGGCTTGGTATGATCATTTGAGAATAGTTCGGTTTTCATAAAAAAAATAGTTACTAGTCAGTGATCTGGATGGCTCTTTTTAAGGCCTTGAATGGACTACCATGTCAGTCTCTACTATGTAGGTCAGTGATTTGTGAGATTTCCATTATTGGGCCATGTTTTTTGAAAGTGATGGAAACAATGATTTAGTTGATTAGTCCGATAATTTTGGCATCATAGAGAGGATGGATGACTTATGATGATCGTCACCATAGACCTTTGTAGTAATATCTTGGTAATCAGGTGTTCTGGTGGGTTTCACCTCGGTTGGTTGATCGATGACTTGTGAGGAAAGGGAAGTGTTCTCCTTGTTTTGTTGGACCTTTTGAGTTTTTTTAGAAGGTGGTTAATGTTGAGTATCATTTTTAAATAACACCATATCTGGAATCTATTTGTAATTATCTTCATATATCTCAGCTTGGAATGTATTTATTTGATCCATCTCACCTTCTAATTTTATGTGATCTTGAAGTTGAAGCAGATTTGTCTTTTAATGAATGAACAAATAGAATATTTGATTCTAAAACCAATGTACATTATTGGAGGATGATACCTTTGGATCATGTGATATGACAGTACAGTTATTATTCTCATGATACATGCGATATAGAGGCACTAATGAGAGAGAATCAACCTCATATTTTTTATTTAGGGTATTCTGGACAGGTTTTCTAGGGATATAATGTTTATATGGCGTGGAGGTTGTAACATCCCCTTACTATTTTTAGACATTCCTAAACACTCCATTTAATTAAATTTTGTTTTTATTTCTTTTGGGGTAGATATAGGATTAATTTTTTTGAATATTAAAAATTATAGGATAGTGCATGGTTTATGCATGGTTGGTGAACGGTTTGACAAACCATGGACCCTACTATAGGAAAATGGAATGTTTTGGACAGATAACTCTATAGGTAATGCACACTGTTATTTCAGTAGTGTGTTACCTTATGAGAAACCATTTGTCCCATTTTTAATGGGTGCACAACATCCACAAAAGTTTTCCAAACCGTGTAAAATTTATCAAGAAACTGAGCAAATTGATTTTAAACAAATCCAACATTTTATATAAGATTTCCAAATTACTTTTTTATTTCCCAGACATACCTCCTTAGACCAAAACTATTTTATCCCAACCTTGGAGGTCCTTAGAAGGATTTGTGGCCCCACAGACACTTCTAGGCTATGATTTGTAGCTAAGAGAACAACAATTGATCCTCATATAGTTAGTTTCCTCCTCCAATTCTGGATCTCCCGTTGTACCTATCATTCAACTATGGTTATATAGATCTCTATTTATTGTTGTTAGATCTAATACACCTGTTATGGATCTAAATATATGTTTTAATCATGTTTCTCTTAGATCCCACTGCTATCAACCTTCATTGATGAATCTCTACTAGGGTTTTGTGATCTGAGATCCATTGATCCCAATGTAGGTAGTTCCATTATGACGGAAAATTCTCATTAACCCTAATTTATTTTTTTTAAATAAAAATAAATTTTTTATTTTATATTAAAATAGGGTTTAACTATTTCCTTTGGAAGAATTCTATTTCAGAGAATTTTGGGTTTTAAGGAAAATATTGTTTTGACATGAAATTGTAAAAGCCCTAATTCCATTGAATTTGGTGTGTTTATAAAAATAGTGGTGATATAAATTGTTATATTTATATTATTGTTTGAATGGAAATTTAGTAAATAGGAATTTCAAATTTAATTGAAGGAAATGTTTTGATGGAAGAATTTGTGAAAACCTTCAATTCTAATGAATTTTGGGCTTGTGATGATATTGATGTACATTTCTAAAAAATAGATTTTTATATTTCATAATGTAATAGAATATGAAATTTCCTGATTTGTTTTCAAATCCTTATTTAAGAAAATTGTTTTAAATAGTTTTGATGAAAACCTATTTGTTCCATATTTTTCAAAAAGGCATGTTTTTATTAAATACACATTATGGTATTAAAAAGTAAAACTATAAAAATGAAATTTATTATGGTATTTAATTGTATTTTAAGATGTATTGAAATAAATTTCAAATAAATTATTTCTTCAATATCACATGCATGCCTTAGGTAGTTAGTGTGTTATTTGAAAAACACTTCATTACCTACAACGTTCTAAAAAATCATATCCCAACATCACATTCCAAATGTGATGGTGATTAATACTCTTGGAATTCGTTCAAGGGATATGTGTACATACTTTACCATCTACACAGTGTTGGGTCCCAATAGTCTGGAACTATCATACCTACTTAGCACATGACCATTTTTTTCACTTGTTTGTAATTGTAATGTATATATATTCCATTATTGTAAATTCTATTACCAACCTTTGGATGTTATATAAAATTATTTATATAAAAGTGTTTATATAGTCTATTATGTAAAAAGTGCAATTTTTAAAGCAGCCACTTGATTAAAGGTACATTCAATATTTTTAAAAGTATGTACATCAATTAAAATGTGTAGCATTATTTTATAAAGTATTTTTAACTTTTAAATTGTAAATCATGATTTGAATAAATATGTGTTTATAAATACAAGAATTATTTTTTAAAAAAAAATTAATGCACATTACTGGGTTTGTTTTGAATCTTATTGTAGAATATTTGGTGAAACTCTATTGGTATTTGTCTCAAGCCCTACTTCTCTATTAGGGTGTTTGTAGATTATCTCCTTCAATGTTCGAGAAATGGGAAATAATCTCATTGAGGTTTTTATAACAATTTAAGATGGTAATTATTGATTGGTTCCCTTAGGGACTTGGGCAGTGTTTTCCTATTTTGGTACTTCAGTTGAAGTACTTTGCGATTTAATACCAATTAGAATTCTGTTATATTTCTCCTAGTGGAGTTTATTTGATTATGAATACTATACTGGTTATTTTACATCCCCATAGTTTGTGGATAAATCCTTTCCATTTTTAGTTTTTATGATTCTAGGTGCTAGTCACTGACCCATGGGGATCAGGAACAACGATCAGGCTATGTCATGACCATCTTAGATATCGGGTTACCAAAGTACCCAAGTTGGTTCATGACATTAACACCCAAATTTCTTGTGTTATTTTACATCTCTTTATACTATTTAAAATAAAATCATTCAATTTCATTGGGTTGGGACTTTGTGATTCTAATGACATTGCTATACGGGTTGTGAATATCATTGTCTAAATTCAGTGAAATAATTTGGTTGTGACACCCTATACAAAATTTTGGTGTATTGGTAATACATCCACTATAAAAAATATGTCATAATCAGTTTATGATTCCGCTTAAAAATTATGTATAGTTCACAATGCATCTCTCTCATAATAGAGATGTATATGTGAACAGTAGGTACACATTGGAGTGACCTAAAATAAAAATCGTAAAACAGAATAACATAGGTAAACCCAAAACAGCACATGAATTGGACCTCTATAAGTCCTAATGATTGTTCTTGATTTCCATGGATTGATGGGATGCACTTGGGTTCCATACACGAGAATATGGAAATAATTTCACACTAAAAAAAATATTATATAATAAAAATTGAGTAAAATAGTTGATCACCAAAAAAATATAAACTATATAAACTACAACCCAAAGGGAAACATATAACAAATGGATGATAAGGTCTCAATACATAATAATAATACTATCAACAACATATAACTCTGAATAACCATTGTTTCTATATCCATGTGAGCATAAGTCTCCTCAATACCTATATAGACCCATATATCTCATAGATTAATATTGTATCTTATTAGATGAATATTCAATACATATCAATATGTGATTTTCCAGAGCCATAAAATATTTATGTCTTTGGAAATTTGATACATAAATAACTAGTAAATAAATAATAGACATTATTTCCCATCCAATTATTCACAATAATAACCCTTCTTAGAAACATCATATATTGAACATTTCCATATAACATTGGGAAATGAAAACTAAGAAATGATGAACTAAAATTATCAAAAAGGGTGAACATATGATATATCAATTAATGATCATAAGTGAGCATAATATAATAATATGGGTCTAACTACATGATCTAAAGTTACTATAATCTCACTAAATAGGTTAATGATCTACAATAATGAATCATAGAATAAATTTGATTCAATCAAAACACATAAGACATAACAGTGTTTAATCATCAATAATCTATCATAACCCCTAAGAACATATCCAAAGCATAATAAAAATGTTTTCATAGTACATATATTCATATGAAATCATTTCCTTGTTTGAGGCTCACTACCAAGACTATTATTGTTGATTGCGGTCTTTCCTCGTTCCATCATTTCCTTAGTAATGGTTTACTCCAATGACTATCTTATGGGAATGATAACCTTACATTTCTGTGTTTACTACCCCAATACATTCCATTTTATCTCATGACATATCCTTCCATACCCAATTCAATGGAGGGATATATAATTATAGATATATATATATATAACATAATGAAAACCATATATATGTGTGCCACAAGATCAATAAATTATCATCCTTTGTTAAAATGTAGAATGGATAGTGGTTACATAATCATTTTATAACGATAATCATAAAACCCATCAAGAATGAATATATATATCAACATTGTGTCATATCCTCATTAAATCATAACAAACACAAAAATATACTCGTATAGATGAAAATATGTTTGAAAGATCATGAGAAAATTTCATTGGGAAAACCCCTTTTCCTTTTTAAACAACTTATTTAAAATATAGAAAATTACAAAATATTAATGAAAAATAATATTTCAAAATAATCAAGGATATATAAATCATAATCATCAAAGAAAACGTATTTTTGAAATTGAGATAAACATGTAAAGTAGTTAAAAATTAAAACAGAAATCCATCTCACATTTTTCGTCAAATTTAAAAATACTAATTTTGGAAAATGATAAAAAAAAATTCATTTCAATTATTTTTATAGATATTCAAACATTTTCACAAATATATTTAAAAAATATTTTCTGAAATGCGAAAACATTTTAATGATTATAAGGAAATAGAATAAACGATTTCTTATCGAAGATGAAAACAAGGTCAGTTTTCCTTAAGAAATTATTTCAGTCTCTTGAGTACATAAAGAGAGGGAAATAAAAGGAAAACACATAATATCCATAAATAACTAGAGGATAATAAAATTGATAATACTTTAGAGAATATATCATAAAATATATGTTGATTCTAGGTGTAGTGTATGGGTGTAGTGGTGGGAGATATTTTAAATATTTTTATAATATTTTTATTCTTGAAATCCCAATAGAGGGCCTTGAATTTTTAATTTACAATAATTATTTTTAAAATATCTAAAAAATCATTAACTCATATTTGGATCCTTTATTCATTTAAATTTTTTATCTTATAAAGGAACGTTTAGGGATTTCCTTTGTCGTGATGTGAGGATCCAAGGGTTAAATCCCACTAGAGATAATACACACATGTTCCTTTTGTCTCCAAGAAACACTGATGTAATTTCGGGTTCTTGTGTAGAATATTTTTCAACCTGTTTTGTTTGTCATTATAGCTCACCCTTCGATATACAATGAATATATCTTCTATTTCTCATTCTTGAGAGAAATAGAGAAATTATAGGAATTCGAGAGATAATGATAGTGAGTGTAACATCCCAGTTCCGGGTTCCTCCCAAAGGTGCCCTGTACCAGGGTGGTCAGATGGCCTCAAATGCATTTCCCAGAATTCCAGAGGCTACCGACTAGTTGTGAGGCCTTGTGTGTGATAGTGGGGAGAATATTCCCTCATTGGCATAGTAACACAGTGGAAACAAACTTATCACTATAGCAGAAACACTACTGACATACAATAATTGAATAGAGGATGACCGAAAGTAAATGAACAAATATAGATTATATATGGAAATAATGAATCATGGAACAAGTATCTAGGAATGATGTCAAATGGTTAACAATGCTAGAATACATTACTAAACCAAATTAAAAAAACAAAAAAAAGTAAACTGTAACACTATCTTATGCCTTAGCTTGGTCCCATGCTCCCCATCTCCATAGAAATTAAGTACCTGAAGTCGAAAGGAAAATACCCTTCTCTATTCCTTCAACAATATAATCTTTTTGGGCCTTAACACAAGGCCCAAATAGGGTGGGTGGTAAATCCTTGTAGGAAAACACCTAAATATATGTTCCTAACTGTCAATGAAAATATATAATATGTAAATATACAAAATGAATTGATAAACAAAGAAGTAATTAGAAGTTAATAGTCTTATTGTTTCAACTACATTCATTGAAATTTATAAATTATTCAACAAATCATTCACAAAAGTTACCCTCTAGGAATGTTCTCACAACCTAACCCCTCTGCTTCAAATTACCATTTATCAATAAAGTTATTACAACCCCCTGAGATAGCTCACATATTCTAACCCCTTTGTTCTCATTCAAACTAAGACACTCTGAGGAAGCACTCCCCATCAATTCCACCTATAGAATTTCGATGATAATCTATAGTCTCTCCAAAGAATCACTCAATATCAATTCCCACTATAGTATCATAATGGTATCTATAGAAAATATAAACGAGCACTCAATGACAATCCCCCATATGGTCTTGCAGCATGAAAAGTAAAACAGACACTTTGGGGAAGACCTCAATGTCAATTCCCCATATTGTCTCTCAACACCAGGTTCTGACAGACATGTGTAAAGAAATTGCACATAGAAAATATTCTGCAGCCAGTGTAATTTAAAAAATACGACTTGGCTAAATAGCTAGAAACAATAACACAAGCATTTCAGATAAATCACTCCATCCTTAGAGCAATGGGCATGGAAAACAGAGCAACCTAACATGAAATCCTATACCCAACGGCCAATATCAGATCAAACATGGTAAATCACATTCATATCTAGGTAAAAATACTATTTCTGATAAAAAACCCATACTCAAGCATACAAGGCATTGCAGGCATTAACAATGTTAATATTTCTTAAACACACAATTAAGTAAAATAGGCTATTGGGATCTTTTTGAACATATAACTCAAATATAGTCTATTAAAAGGTAGAAACCACCTAGTATGATGATTTATAATTGATATAGTTGAACCTCATCATTTGAATCGACCTAGAATACTTTAGATATAAAAAAGGTCAAAAATGATCAACCACAGATATCTCATGAAATAGAAGCAATCAAAAAAATTGGTCTATATGAAGGATGAATTCAATGATACAATTCCCTTGCAATCGATGGAATTTGATTTAGAGCGCAGATGGTCGATCAGGGGATCGAAAAAGATTTGGTGACATCCGCCACTCCTAGACAAGATGATGCTAGAAGAAGGTGGTTTTGTCAAATATAAGTGACCTTGTCTGGATATAAAAATTAGAAATAAAAATACATGGCATGTTCCTTGAGTATACAGGGAATGTATAGGCCTATACCAGGCCCCGCATTGGGCGGTCTCCATGTCATCTCACATGGCCATGTACGTAGCTGTTACATGGTCAGAAGAAGGCTACACACCACAACTAAGTACAGAATGTGTACTCCTAAGTACATAGCATGTAATTTTGAAATTCCCAAATTCTCCCATTTTTTCTCAAAAAACACCCAAAATCAATATCCATACCTGGAATAAAGATCCAAGTTCTTACAAACATTCCCTCTTAAATAAATTCATCCCGAAATTTCCATAATATGTAGGCCATAAAGAATCATCCAATAGCTCTGGCCACTGTTATCACACTTCGGCCTCCCTCTCATAAGTCTTGTCGTGTACTCTCCCATGCTGCAAGAGCACCCATTCCAAAGGAATAGAATGACCATGGATAACCTTCATGATGCAGTCAAGAATCTAGATAGGATGCTCGTCAAACAAGGATTCCACCTCCACATCAACCTCCATGTTTTAAAAAACATGTGATCAGTGTGACAAGTAAAATCAGAGCAGAGAAACATGAAAGAATTCATGCATATACCGGTACCTTTATCGTAACTGCAACTGATAGGCAACCAGCCCGACTCTCTCAAAAACCTCAAACGGCCAGACGTATCTTGGTAAAAAAACACCAATTTATAATCCTCTTATTTCTAGACCTCCATGTGACACGTACGGAAATGTGACCTCAAACCTTGAACTCCATAGGTCATCTGCATCGATCAAAATAAGACTTCATCATTGACATTGTATTAGGAATCCTCTATTGAACCACACTATCTGCTTCGTGGTCTCCAGGACCAGATGAGGTCCATGCATAGTGGCCTCTCTTGTATCCAGACAAAATTGGGGTTATCGTCAGGGAATACCCTAAAAGACATCATATAGTAACATCTGAATAGTTTTTTGAAAACTATTATTTTAGGAAATCTCCATCAAGAGTATGTGCTTCTCCCAAGAATCACCAAATTCTAGGACGAATGATCGAAGCATGTCCTACAACAGGTGTATGGTGGGCTTAGATTGGCCATCTTTCTTGGAATGGTAAGCTATAATCAGAAGTTCCAGTGTACCCATTGCCTTCTGTAGTCCCTTACAGGACCATGAAGTAAATTGGGCATCCCTATCTAAAACTATGGAGTCTGGAACCCCACGCAAGAATAAAATTTTTCAGATGTAAAACATTCCCAGCTCATCAATAATGATGGTCTACATGACCGGTAAAAAGTGTGAAACCTTCATAAATCAGTAAATGACAACCCCAAAGACATCATTCCCTCAAGGTGAACTCATAAATCCTATCATGATTTGCATTGCAACATCATTCCACTTCCCTTCAGGAATGGGTTACTCCTGAAAAATCCACGCTGGTCTCTGATGCTTCGCCTTCACCTGTTGACAGGTGGAACAACTCATGACAAAACTAGCAAAATCTCTCATCATTCCTAGACACAAATACTAATAGTGTATATCTCTATAAATATTGGTGACAACATGATAAAATTCCCAAACTAAATAATGCAAATCATGCATCAGATCCACATGTTTTCCTGTTGACAACTATACGCACTGATGGAAGCAAAAGATCTCATACTCACCCATGGTACATCTAGGTATAAGTTCTTCTCCTGACACACTCTCACGAAGGAATAGTCCTTCATCATATGATAGCTTCATCCTTCTCACTCACTTAAGGAGTGTATCGGTAAAACCTACATATGAAATAAACATATGTCCATGTCATTCTTGCAAATCCAAATTCATCTCAAAGAATAATTCTATAAGGTACCATTCACTGTTGGCATCCTGAACTACCTATATCTTAGTCCACTAGATTAACACTTCATCCACCGTGTTTCATTTCCCAAGATGTAGGCAAGCTCAAAAACAATGGAATGAAGGTATTCAACCCACCATCATTGTCTAAAATTAATATCCCATTGAGTGATGATATACTTGAGACTCTTTTGGTCGGTGAAAACCAAAAAATTCTCCCCCATAAGATAATGTCTCCAATAGTGTGAATCATGAACAAGTGCATCAAACTCAAGATAGTGCATGGGGAAATTCCTATCATGTGGCCTCAACTGCTGAGACCCATACATAACAAATCCTTCTACCAGCATAATCATTGCTCCCAGCCCGATATCTGATGCATCAAAGTAAATTGAATAACTCTTTATCAGCTTTGAAAAGGCTAGTATCAGTTCAGATTTCAACATCCCTTTTAGCTCATGAAAGGATGTCCCACAAGAATTTTTCCATAAGTACTTCTCAACATTCTTAGTTAGGCCTCTCAGTGGCACTACTATGCATGAAAAGTCCTCTATAATACATCTGTAGTAACCAGCCATCACTAGAAAACACTGCACCTAAATGTTGTTCTTCTAATTACCCCAATAAACTGCTTCTCTCACTTTCTCTATGTCTATTGGTACTCTTTTCTCTGAGATAAAATGACCTGAGAAGTGATTCCAGTCTATATAAAAGTGGTATCTTGAGAGCATAGCATATAACCGATGATCTCTTATTGTATTAAAAAAGATTTCAATATGGTTGCATGGTTGTGTTGAGTGTGAGAGTACACCATGATATCATCAAAGAAGACTACCAATAATGAATCCATGTATGAATGGTAGACTCGGTTCATCAGTTCCATAAAAACATCAAGTGCATCTGGGAGACTGAATGGAATAACCACATACTCTTATAGACCATACCTACTCCAAAAGGCTGTAAGAGGTATATTTGATGGTCTAACACACAACTGATGATAAACATATATCTAGTAAATATTTGAGAACACCCGAGATCCTCAAATATGATCAAAGATATCATCAATTATTGGTAAGGGATATCAGTTCTTGACATTCATCTGGTTGAGATTCTGATAATCCACACAATTTCTGACAATATTTTCCGCCTTATTCGTGATCATGATAGGCGAACCCCATTGGTAAGTACTGGGTCGGATGAAAACATTTTCATGTAAATCCTCTAACAGCTTCTTTATCCCCAATAACTATGGATTATTCATCCTATAAGGAAGAATCGACACCATTACCACTCCTAAAACAAGCTCACAAGATACGTCTACCTCTCGCTCTAGAGGAAAACCAAAAAATTCCTCTAGAAAAATCATCAATGAAACAATCCACCAGAGGTCTAAAACCAATATGTGAAGTCCCATGATCATACATGTATATACTAGAAATTTGGGATGAAATTTACCCAAACCCATGACACTCAAGTCCAAATCTGCTCGCCTGGACAACCCATTCACGCTAATGTTTAAAAAAACACCCTCTATTGATTTAAAAGACATCCTATGATGGAATTAGTCGACAATTGCCTGGTTTTTAACCAACCAATCCATTCCAAGAATGAAATAATAGCATGTCATCTTGAAGAAAAAGAGGTCCCATAAGTAGTGACATCATCTGACCTCAAGAGTGAACTCCTTGCCCGGATGTACACTAGTCGTTCTAGTGCCTGGCAGAGTTTCTAGCATCAAGATATCAGTAGAAGTAAAAATATAGAGCCCATGTCTCTCTACAACAACAATTGATAAGAAAATATTGGAATCCACTATATCAAAAATGGAAGACGCTAAAATTTGAGGCAACCAAAATCGTACATCTATATATAGAGGGTCCAGGATCCTGCTCATGGTGGGTCAACTCCACTGCAAATTTGAGACATGTACTAAGGCCTTATGAGCCTAACAGACCACCCTAAGCTGATCCAACCTGTTATCACTAAATGTTTGGCTACTGGCTACAACAACCAGGACCTCCCCTTATCTTGAATGACTGGACGAACTCCAGTTCTCAGACTAATGAGAAACAGGTGGTATTTCTATAAAATGAGAAGTCATATAAGAACCATTGTCCCTAGATGTTGGTGTAAAAAACTGATTGAATGTTAAAGATGACCCATCTTACTGCAATACCAGCACTCAAATGGGTCTCTCGAGAATTCCGTCTTCATATTCCCACCCATCCCACAATGGTAGCATACCACCTGGATACTTGAAGGATCATTCCTCATACTCATATCTACACGTGTAGACTCCATGCGGCTCTTCCTACGATCTTCTCGTGAAGCGCCAACTCTGGATGATGAACCGCCCTGGCCCAAATCTCGATATTCCCTTAGGTTGCACTCTGTGATCCGGGGATGGATGATTATAGATGATATGGTTGTCAACCTGAATGTTTTCACCTAAGATCAGATGTCATGCCAGAGAAAATCCTCAATCATCATTGCTGAAAAAAGTCATCACCCCCTTGAATGGGTGTGAAGCACTGTAGCTCTGTGAAGCGATAAGAATACTCCATGACTAAGAGAGTACCCTACACCAAAATCATGAACTATAGGGCTCGATCATCCCTCATGGTCTATTGGTAGACATAGACATAAAAGGTATGTTGAAACTCATATCAATCCATAACCTAATGGAATCCCGCTAGTGATATCACATACCACCATCTCTTGGATGAATCCTAAAGAATGTAAGTAGAGAGCATCACACTTATTTCTGGAGGCATCTCCATATTTTTGAAGTTAGATATCATGGCTGCTAACTATGACTCTACATCCTGAGGTCCTACATCCCCTGAGAATGTTGCAGGATGTTGCTGGTGAAAATCCACTTCCACTATACCATATATGGGGAATGATGTGGTGCTCCCTGTATGTTCTGCATAAACATCATGAAGCCTTCTCGGAACTATGAATCAGCACCAGTATCGGGAATAATGGTTGGTTACAAGAGTGGAAAAATAGGAAGATCTTCTAGTAGTCCTTGATCCACTATGTCTGGTGTCTAATCATTACCCAGTATTTGGCGTACAACTGGAGGACATCTCGGTGTCATAACACTTCATGGTTAAGTGCACACCTCAGTTCAAGATTATCGAGGACTAAAACATAAATCCAAAGGAAAAGAATGGGAGAAGAAAATAGTCTTGTTTTTCAAAATAGGGATACACGACATCTATAAACCCTACACAGCATGTCCCCTTAAGAATTTACATGGGCATGCAATTCTACCAAAATTGGTAGTCTAACACTCCTACACACGACATGTTCTCCTTGAGACACAATGTGTACTTGATTCATTTTCTCCCTGCCCAAGTTCTTCAACACAGTTATACACTCAGCACCAACCTTGGTAACTCTATATGTAGAGTGTTCCATGAACAATGTGTGTATCTCTTATTTCATAAAAATCCATGTTTTTAGTCACACGGTCGGTGACATGGTCCACTCTACACGGTGTGTATGAAGATAATATGGCATGTACAACTTGAGATTCATCCACCCATGTGGTTGGTCACATGGATAGGTACACGACACATAGAACACAGTGTGCACTCTATGTACATGGTGTGTGTCACCAAAAATTTCCCATCCTCCTGTCTCTATCCAGCTATCCAGTCACACGGTTTAGGACTACACGATGTGTAAATATAGTAAATGGTGTGCACCTAAGAAAAGTCCCCCACCCAAACAGAAGAATACATTGTGTGTATTCATGAATACACACTATGTATTATGGGTTTTTACGGATAGTAAGCCCCAAAAATGTAATGACCCAATATTTTTTACAGAAAATTACTTTTTTATAAATATGTTATAATCACATTAACTACTAAGTACTATATGACCCCTAAAACATAAGTTTCTCACTTCTGGGATGTGAATTTTAAAAATCTGACATACACAGTTGCGATCAATAAGTTTTTTAGAGTCCAATAAGGAAAACATAATTTTTTGTGAATAGTAACCTACCCATAGGAATTGTAACATAGCCATATGAATAGTGATATACCCTAATGAATAGGATCCTTACCTATGATAATATATAAATAATATTGAAGTTGAAAGTATGATATACCTATATTTTATAATAAGTTAATGAATGTTTTAAAACTGGTTTTTGATAATAAATTATGATTTTTATTAAATATTAAAATAATAATATATAGAGTTTTTTAAAAAAAATGGACGTCATTTTTGGATTCTACATGTCAAAAAATGGTTACGGTGAATTTTTTGGGTTTTTCTGAAATACATGATTTTTTTGATGAATAGTAAAATACGGGAATTTATCGTATATATACATTATAAGAGAAATTGACTATTCCTAGAATCATGGATGATGTCACAACCCATAATTCGAATTCAAATGATAAAATTACTATTCTTAGTAATAGAATACATACTATTAGTCGTCTTGTGAATAAATAATAAATTAATGAGTTTTATATTAAGAAATCTCCTCAACCCTAAACTATAAAAACCCCCTCTCACTATAACGACCTGAAATTTTGAATAAATTTTTTTTCTATAATTTGTGTGTTATTTTATTTTATACTCAAAAAAACTATTTCATTTAAAAAAATGAGTATAATTAAAAAAGACCATTGGGTTTTGGTTATTATATGACCATTGGTCAATATGACCGTTGGAAATTAAATGTTGTGATTATTGGCTCTAAATACAAGTGATCTTGATTAATTAATATTGAGAGAAGATTTGATGGCCCCATACAGTAGTCTCGGGCCAATCGAAACACATCTGACGGATCTCGGGAAGGAGGTAGCACCTTTGGGCATTACTCTGGACAAGACCCAATCTGAACTTCATCGTGTTAAGCTAGAACGGAATAACCTTCGCGAGAAGTTCAGGCTGGTAGAAATCACTTCTCGGGAAATGTTGGTCAAGCCACCCCAAGATTCTATCACCGTAGCACACATTACTCTTAAGTCTTATGCTGGTGTTAGAAGGTGTTATATAACAAGACCATAACTGCTTTGTGTAATCCTTTGATAAATAAAAAATTGTGTTTTTTTCTTATGGTGATGTTTGTGAACTTTAAAATGTCCGGATAAATTTAGGATGTATATTATTGATGAATTTTGGAAAAAGGATATTTTAAAATATTTTTGCAAACCCTAAATAATTAATTATGTGTAACGATTTTCAAAAAATGGTACTCTACAAATGTGTTCAGTATGAAATTTAGAGTCTAATAAGACCAACTTAATTTTTGGTGAATAGTAATTTGTGAATTGTGATTTGACACTTAGGATTAGTAATGTGACCAAATTTATTAGTGATCTCAATTAAAATAATTATTTATATATTATAGACACCTTGAATAATTAATGTGATTCAATAAAATAGGTAAATAACTGTATCTGAAATTTTTAGTCAAGTATTAGTTGTTTCGGTTGAATAATGGTTTTTAATTAAAAATTAAATTAAAATTATTTATAAAAATATTTTTATAAAATGTAGTTAATTTTTTAATTCAGAACATCTATATTATGTAAAGGTAATTTATGGGGATTTTTCTGGAAAAAATGAATTTTCGGTGAATAGTGTTTTTATTTAAAAACTAAATTTAAAATATTTAGAAAATTATTTTTATAAAATGGAGTTAATTTTTGAATTCAGAGCATTGATATTATGATAATGTAATTTTTTGATATTTTTCTAAAAAAGTTTAATTTTCATTGAATAGTGAATTTTCAGTTTAGAGTTTCGGGTATTTAATAAAATCATTAAGGATGTTATAATTATGTAATCATTAGGGTCGACTTATTAATAATAAGATAAGGTATTAGGATTCTCAAGTGCCCAATACCATGTGAAAATACCATGGGAAAGCCCATGGTTTTTCCAATACCACCAATGAGGTGTCCCTTGGCCATTAATGACTTGTCCCCTCACTTCCCTTATAAATACCAAGCCATTTTCTCATTATTTGGATTCCAAAATACTCCTCAACGAATTTATGGTCTCCTTACCTCCCAAAGTGTCCTACCAAGGTTCCCTTCAAGCCTCCCATGGTCCCAAACTTCATCATTAAAAAGTTACTCTTCAAGGTAAGGGATCCTACCTCTCTCTTTCTTTTCATGTATTCTCCTTCATGTGATTTATTTTACGCTCAATGTTCCTATGTTGGGGATGTTATTTTATATTCATAATAATTTCTTTTTCATTTTAATATGATGAGAGACCCCATATTTCTCTCATCATTTCTTTTTATGAATGCTTAAGTTGTGTCGTTTGGCTTTCGAATTTTTGTAAGAGATTCTTTCACCCTTCTCATTTTCAAGTTCTATTTTCATGTCAATTATTTCAAGTTCTTTTTTATTATTTGGGATATGATCTCTATATCCAAAATACTGTAATTGTATTTTCTTGTGATGTGAGACCCTATTTAATCTCATCAATTCATTTTTTTTAAGTGGCGTCATTAGGCTGCCAAATTGTTTTAAGGGATTTTTTCACCCATCTCATTTTCAAGTTCTATTTTTATGTAAAGTCTATCAAAATCCTTTTTATTATGTTGGGGTATTATCTATATATCCATAATACTATTAATGTATTTTGATATAATGAGAGACCCTATTTGATCTCATCAATTCATTTTTTGACCTTTTATGTGACGCTGTTAGGATGCCGAATTCTCATAAGAGAAATCATATTTTTTTTCTTCCTTCAATGTTTTTTATTTCATATGGTATGTCATTAAAATTTAAATACCATGGTATTATATCTTTTATATTCTGTCCCTATACTGTTATATGGATCATTTCTGAGTGGGTGACCCATGTCCCCTCTATTTTCAACATTTTCTAAAACCCTATAACATAGTTGTGAGGCTGCAGAATTTTCATCTTAAAATGTCTCTTTCTTTTTCTCAAGTTATTTTATTTTATTATGTGAATACCCAAAGATAATTATTCTATATGGTTATTCAAGTATATATCAAAAATTTATAATTTAATCTTGGTTTTTACATACATGAAAACCACATTCCTTTTCTGTGGGTTTAAAGTGACATAAAGAACATGTCTTTAAAGAAGTTTTTAAAACATTATGATTAGGAAATGGAACACATTTATTTTATGCTATATGGGATATTTATGAAATATTTAATGTTGATATATGTCGATCACATGATAATAGAGAAAAATTATGGGTACACCTTTATAGCAGCCCAATGCATTGGGTAAATATTTAATCTCTAGAGATGAGATATTTTAAATATACCATGGTGAATAACCTTTGTAATTTTTTTATGACACCTTGGCGATGGACCGTGGGGATACAGAAATGATTGTCTTAATGAAATGTTGTATCCACATATTCAAGTTATGTTCGATGTTTTTTTCTATATGATATGCCTATTCTTACATTGCTCATGGCTTCATGATTTTACTCAAATTCTTATTGATATCACAAGTACATTGACTCCCTTGTCTACCCTTACTGGGATTTCTGCTCACCCTTTCCATTGAATGTATGCCTCCAGGTTATGAGATGCAGTAATTATTTTTAGGATGTACTTACGATGAAGCCTTAGAAGTTGTTTAAAATAATTGTTTATGTTGTTTTCATGTATTATGTTCCTGATTTCCAAGACAATAGACTTTAAAGATCCTTTAATTGTAAAATGTAATGAAAAATTATGTATTAAAAAGGCAGGATGCCACAGTTGGTACAAAAGGATAGTTTACTTATTTATGGAAATTAGGATATGAAAAATTTAGGAAGAACTGTATAGAAATGTTTAAATATAGGAAATATTCTTGGTATTTTTGTGAGTATTGAGTAAGTGGTTTATCAAGCATATACATCCTTGTCTGGATACGAGTATGTGGAGGTGGCTCTGGCACAAATGTACATAGGGGTAAAACCCGAAAACACCGCTTTGAGATTGAATCAAACGGCAACTTGTACATGACAACGTGCATTGCTGCACTCTTGGTTACGAAACTCCCAGGTGATATGTTTGGTTAATCGAAAGATTTTTATGAATAATTATGAAGGAATTATAGAAAAATGTAATTGTCTAAGCATGATGTTTTAAGTCATAAAATCATTTTTAGTTTAAAGAGTCATAAATGAAATAAGTTTCTCACCAATGATTTATTCTTTTAAAAAATGTCCCCATATTCTAGGAATACATTGAGGTATTTCCTGAGGAGTTACCCAGACCTTCCTCAGAAAGAGAGGTAGAGTTATCTATTGAACTCATACCTAGATCTCATCTGATTTCAAAGACCCCCTATAGGATAACAAATGTGGAGCTAAATGAATTAATGAAACAGCTTTGAGATCTTTTATAGAATGGGTTTATCTGGCCAAGTGTGTCTCCTTGGGGAGCACCCATTCTATTTGTGAATAAGAAGGATGGATCGATGCAGCTATGCATTGATTATAGATAACTGAATGGGATCATAGTAAAGAACAAATACATTCTTCCAAGAATTTATGACTTATTTGACCAACTTTGTGGGACTCAATTCTTCTCTAACATTGATCTTCATTCTGGTTATCATCAATTAAGGGGGAAGAATGATAATATTCCAAAAAACTACCTTTCAATCAAGATATAGGAATTTTGAGTTTGTTGTTATGTCCTTTAGAGTGACTAATGCACCTGCTATTTTTATGGATCAATAATAAGTTGATTAAGGAAACTTATGTATATGAAATTGATATCCTTTATATAGGAAAATGATTATGTGATTAAATTAAAATGGTTATTTTGGATGATTTTTTCCCTTTTAGAGTACTATATACCTCAGGGAAATAAAATACTACAGGATTTAAATTGAGGATTTATTGTTGTTTTTTTTGTATTTATTGTGGACATTTTGTGATTTTGGTTATTTTTGTAAAATGATGAACATAGTATAGTGAATATGTGAATAGGTTAATTACAATTTATAATGAGACATTAATATTAGTTGATGTTATTTGGAGATAAATGTAATGATTTATTAGAGAAGAATATGTGATTAAATCCTTCTGAGTTTTGGGTTCCAAACTTAGTTTGGTTATTCTGAAAAATTTTAAGGATGTTTCTGTATTGAATGGTCTTGCTGGAAATTTGGGTAATTTTGTTTAATTTTGGAGATTAATATTCATATTTCCGTTTAAAAAGGATTATCTTTTGGGTATTATATGATCTCATACTAATCTTTTTATTTTTAGTTGATGACTCAAGACAAGGGGGATATATAGTTCTTATTTTGTGGATTATGTGATTCTCTAGATGATGATTATTGTGCTATTGATGAGACCATGTATTCTTGAATGCTATTTGTTTGTAGAAAATATTAGTCTTCGAAGAAACTTATTATAGGATTAAACTCTACTTGAAGGTATGTATGTTTCCTTATGTTTTTATTCTATGTAGTAAATGAATTCATCAAAATTATGAAAAGGAACGTAAAATAAAAACATGGTTGGTTTACGTTTCCTACTGGTTAATCAAAGACTGTTTAACACATCATAATTTTGTGATCCTCTTGTGGATAATTTTCTCATAATCATGTTTTCTATCAATCTCTATCAGAACTTGACCGTTTGTTTTCACTTCCATGTCCATGTTTTCTTACATGGAATTCAAGTATGGGTTAACTCGGGTAACCTTTTTACTTCCATTTCATTATTCTAATGTAATAGTTTTACTGACTCTTTTTCCGATGTGGGACTTTCAATGAAATTTCCAAGCCCAATTGTAATAACTTATGAGGGCGAAATTTCTTATGGGGGTAATAACATAATGACCCGAAATTTTGAATAAATTTGTTTCCTAAAATTTTTGTGTTATTTTATTTTATACTCAAGAGAAATATTTCATTTAATAAAATGAGTATACTTAAAACAAGATCATTGGATTTTGGCTGTCATATGATCGATGGTCAATATGACCATTGGAAAATAAATTTTATGATTATTGAATCTAAATACATGTGATCTTGATTAATTAATATAGAAAGAAGATTCGATGGACCCATACAGTAGTATCGGGCCGATCGAATCCCATCTGACGAAACTCGGGAAGGAGGTAGCACCATTGGGTTTATTCTGGACCAGAACCAATCCGAACTTCATAATCTGAAGCTAGAATGGAATCTCCATCGCGAGAACTTCATGCTCATAGAAATCAGTACTCAGGAAATGTTGGCTGAGCCACCCCATGATTCTATGACCCGAGCACATGTTACTCTTAGGTCTCAGGCTGGTGTTATAAGGGGTTATGTAACGACACTTTAACTGGCATGTGTAATCCTTTGCTAAACAAAAAAAATTTATTTCTTCTTATGGTGATGTTTGTGAATTTTCAAATTTTCAGAAAAATTTAGGATGTATATTATTGATGAATATTGGAAAAAGGATATTTCAAAATATTTATGTAAACCCTAAATAATTAATTATTTGTAATGATTTCCAAAAAATGGTCTTCTAAAAATGTGTTTAGTAAGAAATTTAGAGTCTAATAAGATCAACATAATTTTTGGTGAATAATAATTTATGAATAGTGATTTTTCCCATAGGATTAGTAATGTGACCAAATGGATTTGTAATCTCACTTAAAAAAAGTATTGATATAATATAGGCACCTTGATTAAGTAATTTGATTCAATAAAATACATAAATAAAAGTATCAAAGAATTTTAGTCAAGTATTAGTTTTTAAAGGTGAATAGTGTTCTTTTAATTAAAAATTAAATTAAAAATATTTATAAAAATATTTTTATTAAATGGATTATATTTTTTAATTCAAAACATCGATATTATGTGAAGGTAATTTTTGGGGATTTTTCTAGAAAAATGAATTCTCAGTGAATAGTTTTTTTATTTAAAAATTACATTAAAAATATTTGGAAAATTATTTTTATAAAATGGAGTTAATTTTTGAATTCAGAACATCGAATTATGTTATGGTAATTATTTGGAATTTTTCGGAAAAAATTTGAATTTTCATTGAATAGGAATTTTCAGTTTAGAGTTTCAGGTTTTTAATGACTTCATTAAAGATGTAATAATTCTGTAATCATTATGGTCGAATAATGAATAGTAATATAAGGTATGAGGTGTATCATGTGGCCAGTACCATGAGAAAATACCATGGGCAAGCCCATGGTTTTTCCAATACCACTAATGAGGTGTGCCTTGGCCATTAATGCCTTGTCCCCTCACATCCCATATAAATACGAAGCTATTTTCTCATTATTTCCATTCAAAAATTCTCCTCAACAACGTTCTGGTATCCTTACATCCAAAGGATTCCTCCCAAGGATCCCTCAAGCCTCCGAAGGTCCCAAACATTGGGATTTCAATGTTACTCTTCAAGGTATGGGATCCTACCTCTCATTTTTTCTTATCATGTATTCTCCTTTATGTCGTTTATTTTATGCTCCATGTTATTATTTTGGGGATGATCTTTTATATTCATCCTACATTCCATTTTATTTTAATATGATGTGAGACCCCTTCTTTCTCTCATCAATTCATTTTATGAATGTTTAAGTGGAACTGTTAGGCTGCCGGATTTTTGTAAGAGATTCTTTCACCATTCTAATTTTCAATTCTACTTTCATGTCAAGTATTTCAAGTTCCTTTTTATTATGTTGGGGTATGATCTCTATAACCATAATACTATTATTTTATGTTCATTTTATAAGATACCTTATTTGATCTTATCAATTCATTTTTTTTATGTTTTAAGTGGCGCCGTTAGGCTACCGAATTTTTGTAAGGGATTCTTTCCCCCTTCTCATTTTCAAGTTCTATTTTTATTTCAAGTAATTGAAGTTCCATTTTTTATGTTGGGATATGATATCAATATCCATAATACTATTCTTTTATGTTCATATAATTAGATACCCTTTTTGATCTCATAAATTCATTTTTTGACGTTTAAAGTGACACCATTAGGCTGTCGAATTTTCATAAGAGAAATCATATTTTTTTCTTCTTCCATGTTTTTCATTTCATATGGTATGCCTTCCAAATTTCATTACCATTTTCTTATATCCTTTATATTCTTTCCCTATACTATTTTATTGATCATTTATGAGTGGGTGACCCAAGTCCCATGTCTTTTTAATATTTGATAAAACCATGTAACATAGCTGTTATGCTGCTGAATTTTCGTCTCAAAATGCCTCTCTCTTTTTCTCATATACTTTTATTTTATTAATTGAATACTCAAAGATAATTATTCTATAGGTTAATTCAAGTATATATCAAAAATTTCTATTTTAATTCTGGGATTTACATTCATGAAACCCACATGATTTTTCTGTGGGTTTAATGTGACATAAAGATCATGTCTTTACAGCAGTTTTCAAAACGTTATGATTATGAAATGAAACCAAATTATTTTAATCTATATGGGTTATTTAAGAAATTTCTGAGGATTATATATGTGGATCACATGATAATAAAGACAAATTAATGGTGTGCTCTGATAGTTCTCTAATGCATTGCGTAAAGACATAATCTCTAGAGAGGACAAGTTTTTATGATACTTTGGTGAATAACCTTGGTAAATTTTTTATGACCCCTTGGGGATGGACCTTGGGGATACAGAAATGATTGTCTTGATGAAATTTTGTAGCCAAATATTCAAGTTATTTTCCAAGTTATTTTCTTTATGATATTATTATACTTCCATTGCTCATGTCTTTATGTTTATACTTGAGTTCTTATTGATATGAAAAGTACATTGACTCCCTTGTTTACCCTTACTGGGCATTTTACTCACCTTTTCCTTTGAATGTATGTCTCAAGGTTATGAGATGCAGTAATTCTAATTAGGATGAACATATGATGAATCCTTATAAGTGGTTTAGAAGAATATATTATGTTGTTTTCATGTATTAGGTTCCTGATTTCCAAGACACTAGACATTAAAGATCATCTAGTTGAAAAATGTAATGAAAAGTTATGTATTAAAAATATATGATGTCACACTCACCACCCCTTCCAATCACTCCTCTCTAGGCTTGTGCCTTCTCCAAATTCTAGCCAAATACCCTCCCAAACTCCTCTCACATGTTCAGTAAGCTTGGTCTCATTAAAAGACCAAAACCTCTTCCTTTAGGATGTTCTCAAGGGAGTTTGGTTAAAGAGGTAAATTCCTCTTTTCAATTCATTGTCTTTCCTTTCAAGTTCATTTGTTTTCTTTTTTCTAATACCTCTCTTTATCCAAATTTTGTGATTAATCTAGTACCATATATATACTGGAAGGTTTTCATGATAGTGGAATAAGATATCATCATATCCCCCCTTTTACCTTCTTTTATACTAGTAGCATGATCACCATATGAGATGTGTCAATTTTACACATTCAAGGACGATGGACTTTCAATTTCATTTATCATTCTAAATTTTGGTTATAAAATGATTATTTTTATGGTTGAACTAGTTTATTATATATAATATAACCTATTTAATATTAATTTAATCCCTTGGTTCAAATTGTGTTTGGCTATAATGAAGAATGAGTTCGTTGTAATAAAAACCCACATATTAACCGAAACAATTATCATTAAAGTTCGATATGATAATTCATCCTCGTTCCATGTAACGAAGTTATATAAATGAAAAATAACACCAATTTATGTTCATAAATAATATATAATTTAAATTCTTGATATTTACATCCATTCCACTTCATTACATAAAAACAAGTGAACCGAATATGAAAATAAGAGAAACGAACACTCAGGAACGACGAAAGTCAATACAATAACTAATCAATAATGACAAAAATTAACTAACCAGAATTATGATAAACTAAATACAAGAATAATAGGTTTTAAAATAAGTTAATAATAAGTATAATTTCATATTCCAGGAACTTAAGTACAAGAGAGGAACACGTTCTGAGTTAAGGTAAGAGTTTCTTCATCTCACTTCCACTTTCGTGAGATTTTCCATATTCACTTCTAATACATTTTTATGGTGTATGTATACTGACCATTGATTTAAAATATCATTAATATCTTTATCTTCATGGTATTAAATCTATAATTTTTATATTATTAATTTTTTGGGCATACGAATCGTTTGATTACAAAGTGGTGAGGGTTCTTCACCTGAACTTCCATTTTCATTCGGGATACTTTCATTGTCTAATTACCATGATGTAATTATTATGTATTGTTATGTACTCATCATATTTTCTGTGTGAGTATCATATATATTTTTAAATACTAGAATCATTCCTTATTTTATGGATAGTTACCCATTTTAAAAGGAACATTCAAAGTTGTTTCCAAAATACCAGCCCGGTTCCAGAGAATTTCTCAAATTCATTACTACATTCAAGGGAAATAAATAATCTGTTTTTGGAAACCATTATATTTACAAAATCATTAATTTTATTATGAAAATACTATTTTAATTATCCTCCGATTTTATACATTTATTTTTTGAAAAGAAATATTCTTTTCAAAATAATAGAATATTTATCTCCAGAATTGCTTAATGATTTTATAAGAGTGTTTCCATGTAATTCAACAATCTTGTTGATTCCATGGTATTATTGGGTTTAATAATTTATGAATTTATATACCATATTTGATTTAATGGTTTATGGATATCTCTATTGTGTATGATCTTTCCTAAAACCATTCACAATATTACTCAGAATGGATAGTGTTTTATGCTTAACAATTGGGGAGAGATAGTTACATTTCATATGATAGTTTCAATATGAATGTATATATTGTTTATATTTATCCCCTTTTATTTTATGAATGAATTGGACTTATTATGTGATGGGTGGGGCATGCTATAGCCCCTCGATGCATCATTAGGTATCATGATACAAATAGACATGGAATTGGTCGAGGCCTTTCCCAATGTGATATGGATTTTGGACGAGGCCTTAATCATTAGACGTCTTGGTCGAGGCCTTGACAAATTTTTTCAGATTGTCCAGCATTATGCATTCCGTCATTATGAGATAAGCTATTGATATTCCATGATGTTATTTGATTAGTATAATACCCAGGATTATGTTTAATTATGGCATTATTTACTCATCTCATTTTTCTTCCATAATGTGTTCATGTTTATTTTTAAATGCATGCGTTTTCAGTTATGCACCATGTATTATGTTTATACTATCTTCCACTATATTGATTACTTTTATGGAGCATTTCTGCTCACCAATTTATTATTTATCATTTTTTTCAGGACATGAAGAGTTTTATTATGAATGACATGGTGAAATAACCTAGGAGTGATGGGTGTTGTATAAGGTGTTTCCATGTTGTATTTATCTTCAATATGCAATATTGAACTTATGAATGAATCTTGAGTCCAATAATACTAAACTACTCGGTTCTTTGGGATTCGTATTCCATGTATGTATGCCAACGTAATCAAACAAGGCACCAACTCCAGGAAGCTGGGGTCAGGTCCTTACAATTGGTATCATAGGAAGCTTAGTAGATTACTAGGAAACTAGATTTAGAAAACATAGAATTATGGAAGAGTAACTAAGTTTGTCTTTGAGGATATACATATAATAATGTCCTGGTATCTTGGTATGGAATAGATAATGTAGATCTTTCGATAAATAAATCACTGTCTGGATAAGAGCAAGTAGAGGCGGCTCTGGAACAGATGTTTCTATGCGTAAAACTTGAAAACACCGCTTTGAGATAGACTTGAATGGGAACTGGTGCACAAAAACAGGCCTTTCTACACTCTTGGTTATGACACCCCCGAGGGATATGCTTTGGATAATTCACATTTTCTATACAAGCCATTATGAAGGAGTTTAATGTAAATATTCCTCAAAGAATCCATTATTGTGAATATGGGATTAGCCATACGTAGGATCTCAATTTTTTCAGTATTTTTAAGATAAGATTATAAATTATGATTCATAACCTAATATAGTGTATTCCATTATCTAGATATGGACCCTATTAGACAGAATGGAAATCGCCTGAATGCACATGTCCACTGTAGGAATTTTCCTCCGGCGCAAGACAATGATGTTGGCTCTAGTGTTTTGACTGGGGCTGAGAAACTCATAACTATAATGGGAAAACATACTCAGGTTATGAATAATAAACTTACCTGTTAGGAGCATCAGGATCCACCATGTGGAGGAGCCATGCTAGATATCTTTATGCGACAACAAACTCCATTATTCAACGGGACTACAAACCCTTTTGTAGCAGAGTAGTGGATATGTTCCCTCGAGAAGTTATTTATCTCTTTGGGATGTAATGAAATAGAGAATATTTACATTGGAGTATATTGTCTATCGAGATATGTGGATCAATGGTGGTCATTAATCTAGAACACAAAGGAGGGGGGTGAAATATAAGAGATGGAATGGAGGTATTTTAAGGAAATATTCTTAGAAAATTAATTCCCTCGTGAACAAAGATAAGATATGGAGAGGCAATTCTTGAATCTAAGGCAAAAGGAGGATGAAAAGTTTTCCATTAATGAATCCAACATTACAAGGCTGGAAAGACATGTCATGGACTACATACAAAATCCATGGAGAAAAATTGATCGATTCTTTGATGTCCTAAAGCCATTCATCTGGAAGGCACTGGTATCCCATGATTTTTCATCATATGAGGACATAGTTTCATGTGCTATCAAGACCAAAAAATAATTTTATAAGTATTATGACTTTAAGGGAAAGTAATAAAATAAGTGGGCTGCAGAAAATCCTGTTAAAGGAAATAAGAAAACATGAATGAATGGAAGAGTTGAATTTCCACCATGTGACAATTGTGGAAGGAAACACCCTGGTGCGTGCATTCAAGGAAAAGGAGTATGCTACAAATGTTGTCAAAAAGGCCATCTTGTTGGTGATTGTAAAGGAAAGAAGTAATTCAATAATTTTTATGCTATAATTGTCAGGATATGGGGAACTATGTTAATTATTGTCCAAAACATCAAGGAAATATACAACAGAAGAGGCGAAGGGAGCAAGGAAAAGCATTTGCGATCACAACTGCAGAGGTTGAAGTTCACATGATGTGGTGGTAGGTACTTTGATCATTTCATCAAGGGTAGAAAATGCTTTATTTGATTCATGATCATCTCATTGTTTCATATCTTCCTAGTTTTCTAATAAAATTATATATTTCCATTTTGATTTAACAAGGGAGTTGTCAGTCAAAAATCTTAAGGGAAGTATCATTGCTACAAAGTTATATCAATTTCTTCCCATTAGGGCATACAAATGATCTTTATCTGTTGATCTCATCATCATACTCATGATTTAATTAAATATAATCCTAGTTATAGATTTGATTTCAGATCATGATGCATAAATTTATTATAAGACGGAGGAGGTTACGATTTTTGATGATGATGATAAAGAGCAACTTATCATTGTAGCAGAATCATCACCATCTGATTCTTATCTAGATCCACCCATAGTAGCTCAACTAAATTCAATTATTAGGGTGGAAGAAAATGAAATAACTGTGGGTGAGGGAAGGAATGTTCAAATAACTGATGTACCTATTGTGAGAGAATATGTAGACATGTTCCCCAAATATTTACCTGGACATCCTGCAGAATGAGAAATTCTGTTTTCCGTTGATTTAATTCCTAGTTCAAGGCCCATATCGAAGACCCCTTATAGAATTTACACTATGGAATTAGTGTAACTAAAGATGAAACTAGAGGAATTGTGTAATAAGGTATTTATTCAACCTAGTGTTTCTCTATGGGGAGCCTCTATCCTCTTTGTCAAGAAGAAAGATGGATCCATGAGGCTTTGCATTGACTACAGAGAAATCAATGATATTATAATAAAGAATAAGTATCACCTACATCGTATTGATGAATTATTTGACCAAATGCATGGAGCTCAATACTTTTCAAAGGTTGAACATCAATCTGGATATCATCAGTTGAGTTTGAAGTAGGAAGACATTTTGAAAACATTGTTTCGAACCAGGTATTTTCATTACGAGTTTATAGTATTGCCTTTTGGATTGACTAATTCACCCTCTGTTTTCATGGATCTAATTAACATAGTTTTCAAGGAATATATAAATCATTTTGTAGCGGTATTTAATGATGATATCTTGGTATACTCCATAAGCTATGAAGATCATCAAAATCACTTGCACATTATCCTGAAGACTCTTAGAAGACACGAATTATATGGGAAGATTAGTAAGTGTGAATTTTGGCTTCAGAATATTTAATTTCTTATACATATTGTCTCTAAGGATGTAATCCTAGTTGATACTCCAAAGACAATTTCTATCCATGATTTTCACACGCCAACAAACATAACTGAGGTATGCAGTTTTATTAGCTTAGTAGGTTGTCATCGGCATTTCATACATAATTTTGACGGACTGGCTAACCCGCTAACGACGATCACACTTTAAGGGGTTAAATTTGTTTGGAAAAATGATTGGGAAGAATGTTTCTAATAACTAAAGAGAATAATAGTCAATGCTCCTATATTGAATCTACCATCGGGGAATGACAGGTTGGTTATTTATAGTGATGCCTCAATGAAAGGACTTGGTTGTGTCCTTATGAAAAATGATAGGGTTATTTATTATGCATCACGACAGCTAAAAATTCATGAACAATACTATCCAACCCATGATCATGAGATAGAAGCTGTAATATTTTCTATGAAGATTTGGAGACATTAGATCTATATGAAAAATGTGAGATATATACAGATCATAAGTGTTTGTAGTATATATTTTCACAGAATGAACTCAACACGAGACAAAGGAGGTGGATTGAGATACTCAAAGATTACGATTTCACAATTAACTTCCACTCGGGGAAAGAAAATAATGTATCAGATGCATTGAGTAGAAAAGACCATGGAATTCTGAAAAAGATGAGACTGGAAAAGGATCCTATGTTCATGGGTCTAGTAAAGATGGATGTGGGAATTACTAAGGAAGGTAAAACATCACTAATTTTTCAAATTGTTGACCAACCTTCATTAATAAATTGGATAAAAATTTCTCAGCCTGATGATAAGGAGTTTCAACATAAAATTAAATAAATAAATGATGGGAGGGTGACTGACTTCTCATATGAAGATGGCATTTTGAAATTTGGGAAGAGGCTTTGTGTTCCCGCTTTTTCTGAGATAAAGAGATAACTGTTGGATGATGCTCATAGCTCTAATTTCATTATACATCCTAGTAACAAAAATATGTACCGAGATATCTGAGAGAACTTTTGTTTTGACAATATAAAAAACGATATTGCTAAATATATGTCAAAGTGCCTGGTATGTCAACAAGTGAAGGCTGAGAGGAAAAAGTCTAAGGGGATGATCCAACCACTACCCATACCATCATGGAAGTGGTAGAACATTACCATGGAATTTGTCACAGGACTCCCAAGTACATCAAGAGGAAACAATGCTATATGGGTCATTGTGGATCTTCTTACAATGACATCACACTTCATAGAGATTTGAGAGGACTTCTCATTGGATGAAATTTCCCAGATTTACATTAAATAAGTGGTAATGATGCATGTATTACCACTCTCTATTGTATCTGACCGTGATCCTAGATTCACCTCGATGTTTTGGAAAGTCTCCAACATGCTTTAAGCACTGAAATGAACTTCGGTACTGCATATTATCCTCAAACTAATGGTCAATCTGAGCAGACTATTCAGACACTGGAAGACATGTTGAGGGAATGTTATATGGTATTCAAAGGAGGATGTCACCAACATATTCTACTAGTTGAATTCTCTTTCAAAAATAGTTTCTACTCGAGCATCCATATGGCACCATATGAAGCCCATTATGGGAAAAGGTGTAGAAAACCGGTGTGTTGGGATGATGTCGGTGAGAAAAAGCTTCTAGGGTCAAAATTGGTTGATGAAATGACAGAGTAGGTGAAAACCATTCAACAATATATCATGGCAACCCAATGTTGACAGAAGAGTTATACGGATAACCGTCGACGAGACCTAGAGTTCAAAGTAAGATACTTGGTATTTATATGCATATCTCTATTGAAGATTGTCATGCGGTTTGGGAAGAAAGGAATGCTATGTCCCGGGTATATCGGCCCCTTCGAGATCCTTGATTGAGTCGGAGGTGTGGCATTTCAACTGGCATATCCACTAACCTTTTCAAAGGTACATGATATCTTTCATGTATCCCTCTTAAAGAAGTACACACCAGACCCTTCACATGTACTCTCTTCAGAGGTGGTACAGTTGGAGGATAATCTTTCCTATGAGGAGCAGTCGGTGAAAATTTTGGATCGTAGAGACAAAGTTCTATTCAACAACAGTACTCATCTGGTCAATGTACTATGGTGAAACCATAAGTACGAAGAGGCAACTTGGGAACTAGAGGAATCAATGAAGGATAAGTACCACCACCTATTCTTAGCCTAGATTGTAAATGAAATTTCGAGGGTGAAATTTTTCTAAGGAGGGGAGAATGTAAAGACCCAATCATTTTTAATGTAAATTACATTATTATAAATATTTCATAATCCCATTAACTACTAAGTACTATGGGACCCTTAAAACACAAGTTTTTCACTTCTGTGATGTGAATTTCAAAAATCAGACACACACAGTCGCGATCAGTAAGTTATTTAGTGTCCAATAAGAAAAACATAATTTTTGGTGAATAGTAACCTACCATTATGAATAGTAGTGTACCCTTATGATTAGTGATATACCCTAATTAATAGTAACCTTACCTATAATAATATATAAATAATATTCAAGTTTAAAGTATGATATACATATATTTTAGAAAATGTTAATGAATGTTTTAAAACTGCTTTCTGATAATAAATTATGATTTTAATTTAATATTAAATTAATAATATATAGAAAATTCTTTTTGAAAAATGGACTTCATTTTTGGATTCTATACTTATAAAAATGGTTAGGGTGAATTTTTTGTGTTTTTCTCAAATACTTGCTTTTTCTATGAATAGTAAAATATGTCAATTTACCATATATATACATTATAAGCTAGATAGACTATTTGTAGTGTCATGGATGACGTCACCACCTTAATCCGAATTGACATGATAAAATTACTATTCTTGGTCCTGGAATACTTACTATTAGTTGTCTTGTGATGAAATAATTAATTAATGAGTTTTATATTAAGAAATCCCCTCTCTCCTCTACTATAAAAACCACCTCTCACACCCTCTTCCAATCAATCCTCTCAAGTCTTGATCCTTCTCCAAATTCAGGTCAAATAGCTCCCAACCTTCTCTCACATGTCCAGAAAGATTTGGTCTTATTAAAAGACCAAAAACTCTCCCTTAAGGAGGTTCTCAAGGAAGTTTGGTTAAATAGGTAAATTCCTCTTTTCAATTCTTTCCCTTTCCTTTCATGTTCATTTGTTTTCTTTTTCTATTACCTCTCATTATACAAATTATATGATTGCTCCAGTACATTATATGTACTGGAATTTTTTCATGATAGTGGAATAAGTTATCATAATCTACCCCTTTTTACATTCTTTTATACTAGTAACAAGAACACCATCTGAGATGTCTCAATTCTACACATTCAAGGACGATGGACTTTCTATTTCATTTATAATTCTAAATTATTGTCATGAAACCATTAATGTTATGGTTAAACCAGATTATAATATATAATATAAGATATTTAAGATTCTTTAATCCCTTTTTTCAAATGTTGTTGGGTTATATGAAAAAATGAGTTCATTGTAATCATAACCCACAAATTAACCGAAACAATTATCGTTACAGTTCTACATGATAATTCATCCTCATTCCATGTTACCAAGTTATATAAATGAACAATAACACCTATTTATGTTCATAAATAATATATAATTTCAATTATGGTGATTTACATCCATTCCACTTCATTACATAAAAACAAGTGCACCAGATATGAAAATAAGAGAAACGAACACTCCAGAATGACGAAAGTCAATACAATAACTAATCAATAAAGACATAAATGAACTAACCATAATTATGATAAACTAAATAAAAGTATAATAGGTTCTTAAATAAGATATTAATAAGTATAATTTCATATTCCATGAACTTATGTACAAGTGTGGAACACGTTCGGAGTTAAGGTAAGGGTTTCTTCATCTCACTTCCATTTTCATGAGATTTTCCATATTCACTACTAATACTTTTGTATGGGGTATGTATACTGACTATTGATTTCAAAATTCATGAATATCATTATCTTCATGGTATTAAATATAAAATTTTTATATTATTAATTTTTGGGGCATACGAATCATTTGATGACAAAGGGGTATGGGTTTTCCACCCGAACATCCATTTTCATTCGGTATACTTTCATTGTCTAATTACCTTGATGTAACTCTTATGTATTTCTATGTACTCATCATATTTACTGTGTGAATATAAAATATATGTTTAAAAACTAGAATCCTTCCTTATTTTATTTATTGTTATATGTTTTAAAAGGATCTTTCAAAATTGTTTCCAAAATACGAGCCCTGTTCAAGAGAATTTCTCAAATTCATACCTATTTTCAAGGGCACTCTATAATCCATTTTCAGAAACCATTATCATTAAAAAATCACTCATTTTGATATGGAAATTCTATCTTACTTAACCACTTGTTTTATAAAAATATTTTTCCAAAAGAAATATTTTTTTTCAAAATAAAAGAGTATTTATCTCCACAATTGATTATTGATTTTATAAGAGTTTTTTCATCTAATTCAACACTCATGTTGATTCCATGGTATTATTGGGTGTAATAATTTATGAATTCATCAACCATATTATATTTAATGGTTTATAACTAAATCTATTGTGGATGATCTATCCTAAAACCATTCACCATATTACTCATAATGTATTGTGTTTTATGTTAAATGATTGGAGAGAGATAGTTACATTTCATATGATAGTTTCAATATGAATGTATATGATGTTTATGTTTATCCCCACTCATATTAGGAATGCATTGGGCTTATTATATGACGTTTGGGGCCCGTTATAGCCCATCGATGCATCCATGGGTCACATGGGACAAATAGATGTGGAATTTGTCAAGGCCTTTCCCAATGTGATATGGATTTTGGCCGATGCCTTAATCATTAGAAGTCTTGGATGAGGCCTTGAAAAAATGTTTCAGAATGTCTGGAATTATTCATTCCATCATTTTGAGTTCAGTTATTGATATTCCAGGTGGTTATTATAATGTAGATTACCCATTATTATGTTTTATTATGGCATTATTTACTCAGCTCATATTCCTACAACAATGTGTTCAAGTTTATTATTAAAGGCATGTGTTTTCAATTATGCACCATGCCTTATTATTATACTATCTTTTGCTGTATTTTTAACTCTTACCGAGCATTTGAGATCCCTGCATTCTTATGTATCATTATTTTTTCAGGTCATGAAGAAGTTTATAATGAATGACATGCTGAAATAACCAAGGAGTTATGGGTGTTGTATAAGGAGTTTCCATGTTTTATTTCACTTCAAGTTGAAATATTGAAATTATGTGTGAATCTTTTTTCCAATAATACTAAACTACTCGGTCCATTGAGTTTCATATTCCATGTATGTATGCTAACATAATCAAACAAGGAACCAGCTCTAAGCAACTGGGGTCGGGTCCTTACATGAAATGACTTCTGAACCCCATAAAAACACTAAAAAACATTAAAGTATAAAATTCCGATATGTGGGGGCCATACACCATGCGAATCGAAGTTGGGAATCATCTTTATGTATATCACAACGTATAATAGTGAAATAAATACATGATACAACAAATTTGGATCCATGAGGTCCCATAACACATCAGGTACCATACTTGGGTGCTAATTCAAATGAAAACATACACATTAAGCAATACCCCCATCAAATAGTAGGTATTATATCCATGAAAATGCCCTAATAGAATGCATCTATTGCACAAAATAAATCACAACATCATGAAATTAATAATGGACCCTAAATGGCATGAAAATAATGCATGGAATGTGATCTGTAGTGAGTGCCTATATGATGCATGAGATGACATACCTTATCTAATTGGGTTGAAATAGAAATAGAACCTCAATAATATCAATAGTAACAACAAAAAACATGTGAATTACCCAATGGTGAAATCAAGTCAACTGTAATAATGACAAAATAAGAAAAATTGCAATATTCGAGGCATATGGGATTTTCCCTACACACTGGTTAGCTACTCTCAGCCACGTATTATTATCAGCTGCTTATTCCTTATTATTCTTATATATAAGTTATTTATGGTAATTCAAAGAAATAAAATAATCCCTTTGATACCACTTTTTAGCGTCCCAGTCTGGGTGTCATACAAAGGTTCCCCATACCCCGTTGGTCACATGGCCTCAAACGCATTTCCCCGAACAAACGAGGATGGGGAATACCAGAGAGGGCCTTGGGTGTGATAATGGTTAGACTATGCCCTCATTGGGAGAGTAACATAGTGGAAACAACCATATAATAGTTTAGGAAATAATAATTCTATACAATAAGTAAAAAATGGAAAACTGAATGTAAATATACAATTGTTGATTATATAAGTAAATAATGATGCATGTCACATGTAACTAGGAGAGCACCAAAACATGTCACAATGCTGGAATACAGTACTAAACCAATGTATAGATAAATAATGTAAACTCCAACAACATCGACAGCCTCAGCATATTCCCATACTCCCCAACTCCACAATAATCATGTACCTAAATTATAAGGTGATTTTCCCTTATCTAAACCAGCAACAATATAATTTGTTTTTGGCCCAAAAGCATGACACAAACAGGGTTTGGGATGAATACCATTTGTCAACCACTAAAAGATCTGTGCCTAACTATTAGTGAATATATATAATGAAAATATTAAAAAATAAAGTTATAAATAAGGAAGTACTTAAAATTAAAGAGTCCCATAGTTGCAACTACATTCATTGACATTTATTTATTATTAAACCAATCATTAAAAAGTACCCCTCTGGGAATGTTCTCGCAACATAAACCCTCTAGTTCAATTTTTCATTTATAAATAAAGATACAACAACACCCAATGATATCCCACATATCCTATTCCTTTGGTGTCATAAAAAATAAGACTCTCTGAGAAGGAAATCACCGTCCATTCCCCCTATAGTCATTTAACTACAATCTACAGGCTCCTGGAGGAAGTGCTAAATGTCAATTCCCCCAATACTCTTGTATCAATAACTAGACCCTTGGAGGGAGAACTCAACATCAATACCCCCTAGGTTCTAACAACATGAAAAGTACAATAGACCCTTTGGTGAAGCCCTCAACGTCAATTCCCCCTATAGTCTCACTAGACCAGGTTCCCATAGCCATTTATAATGTAATTATGCACAAACGATATCCAGCTGCCAATGTTAACCCCAAATACTACATGGATAATAGGCTGCAAAGAATAATGAAAGCATGTCAGATAAATCACTCCATCATAACAGCACTAGCCATGGAAAATGGTGCAGCCTATTATGCATTCCTAGACTGAACTTCAAATATTAGATCAAACATAAGAAAACCAATTTATAGCAAGGTAAATAACCCTATATCAAATAAAAAACCTATACTAAAGAAAAAAAGGAATGTGAGTCATTAACATGGTTAAAATAACCTAAACACAAAATACCCTAAACAAGGGTATTGTGTACATTTTTCATATCTATCTCAATGAAATTCTGTAGAAAGTCACAATCAACCAACCCTGACATTGTACGATCGATATAGTTTAACCTTAGCCTCTGAATCAACCTATAATTCCATAGATCTAAAAAAGTCAAAAAAAATGATCAACCGAGGATATATCATGAAAGTCGAGAAATAAATAGACGCATCTCTAGAATAATAAATAACTCACCAATACGATTCCAACGCAATAGATTGGATTTGATTTAGAGCACAGAAAGTCAATTGGAGGCTCGGAGAAATATCAGTGATATCTGTTGCTCCCGGATGAGACGACGCTAGGAGAATGTGGGCTTTTCAATTAAAAACATCACCTGTCCGATATAAAAAGTAATAATAAAAATTCACAGTGTGTTGCATGAGGATACACTACGTGTATAGGCCTCTAACGGGCCCCACATTATGTGGTCTCCAGGTCACCTCACACAACCATTTACTCCGCCGTTACAAGGATATTACACGACTACCAGTAGAAACCGAGTATAGAATGTGTACTCTTTATTACACGATGTGTACTTATGAAACTCCCATTCTCTCCCATTTTTCTAAAAAACACCAAAAATCAAGATCCATACCTAGAATGATGTTCTAGATTCTTACAGTGTGGTTCATTGTATGAAATGATTCTCTATTATCAAAATCATAATTTTCAACACAATTGACATAATTGTTCGTTTATAGAGCAAGGTGTAAGGTTAAAATAATAATTTAATTTCATACCATCTATTAAATAATATTTTGATATTTTATTAACCCTATGTAACATAATGATACTATTATAATTTTTTAGTGCACCCCTACTCGCCCGCTAAAAAATATTAGTCAACATACGTGTGATTTAATATTTGTCATTAGACTCAATATTGGTCCATTAGAACTCATATTAAATTTAATAAACACATGGACAAACATTTAAGTAAATATATTTTTCTACATTAAATATTTACATTCTAGAAAACATAAATGAAATTATTCATCGGTCTTTTGAATAATAATGATTCTATAAATTAAATTTAAATATAATATAAAAGAAATCAATATAAAAACATATTGTTCAAGCATCATGGATTATTTCTCATTATAATTATGTGGGATTTCCTAATGTCCAAGAATATTATCTAGAAATCTGTCAAGAAGCCTAAGAGAAAGAACATAATGGAAAAATGATGATAAAAACATATATAAACACACTATGAAATATAATCCCTTTATCTCAATATCCCAAATGTAAGGCTGCATATCCATGTCACCCCCAATATGATCAATAAAAGTTTCATGGACTATTAGAAATAATCACATCATTACTACCTGACCATTTAATATTTTGTAATATTTATATTTCAATCAAAGGAAAGAGATATTAGATTCCATAAAATTAGAAAAGACAAATCCTTCACCGACTTATCTGTTAATAACATGCCATTCATGATGCACCGAATGTACCATGATTCTAACCAACATATGGATTGATAGTTTTCATCCAAATATCTATGTATATGATTCCTGAAACACATTAATGACAATAATAAAATTTAAGGACCACTAAACACACTCATGTATTAGAATAAATGATGAAACCAAAACATGTGGCAATCCTATAGAGGGGTTTGTTCCCATAATCTCATATCTTAGATATTACTATGTATGAACATCATGAAAATTATCATCATCCATTTAGGAGTAATTTCACCTAACAATCAATATACCATGAAACCCATCACGGTATGTTATCCAACCACAAAAGATTATTTATGTATATCATCAGAGTGCATCAAGGTTATCATCCCAAAGGGAAAAGTAAAATGACCTTATCAATGTGATGTATACTCTAGGAAATTATTACATCATATTCATGAAAAAAAATATATTATTTAATATGATATTTTATTGATATTTAAAACATCAAATATACATGTAATCAATGTAAAATCAACTAGTCCTAGAAATCCAAATCCAAAACACTCCCACTTGGAATAGAGCCATTTTACTATGACTTTTAGTCCTCTAGACATCACAATATAATCATGTATCTACTCTGTCAAGGCTTTATTAGTGGGGTCCACCATGCTATCTCTGGTGTAAATACTATTCATTACAACCACACATATAATAGAAAAATCCTTCAAGATATGATACTTCATAATTATGTGTTTCATCCACTAAATTGACCTTGGATATTTTTTATGTGCTTCCACTATAGTATTATTACAATACATTGTGATAGCATATTTACTGATAGGTACCACATTAATCAATTGGAAAAAAATTATAAATACTACTTTATAATCCATAGAATCCATAATATACATGGATTATACTGTGAAGTCTATATTCACATCCATCTTTGTTCTCTACCATTTGAAAACACCTCTATTCAAACTGATGTTGAATCACATTTGTGACATTATGTAATCGTGATCAGTTTGGAAACAATAATATATACACTATTTGATGAATTGAATAGTTTCAACTATATAAAATAAGAATATATCCTTATCACACCTCAGATACTTGAGGATAGACTTGACTACCATCCAATGGATGTCATATGGGTTAACTAGATATCTTCTAACCACAATTAATTAATTTGTGACATCTTGTATAACATATATCATAGAATACAAGATATATTTAATCACTGAATGTTATGAAATAATTTCCATTCTATATCATTTCTCATGTGTTTGAGGACATATTTTCATGGAATGATGAATGCCAAGTGATATTATAAATAGTCCCCTCTTGGATTGATCCATAAAAAATAACTTTAGAATCATGATAATGGGTGTACATTGAAATAGGCTGAATAAACTCTTGGATATTTCAAGATAGATCTTCATCCCAAGAATATATGCATTATTTCCGATGTCCTTTATAGAGAAGAATTTATTCAAAATTTCCTTAAGAAAGTGTATGACGGTTATTTCATTTCCAATGAAAAATATGTCATCCACCCCTATAATGAATAATGACCTTCATCCCACAAAAATGATTTTTTACACATGTTCCACATGCATTATTTATGAATCAAAATTCTATTATAGGATCTTAAAAAATAGTCTTCCATTACCTATATGGTTTATTAAATGAGTTAATGTATTTTATTTCAATTTGAATATCTTCTGACAATCTTTTAGAGTCACAATCCCTTTGGATTGTGTTATATTAAATTCTTCACGCATGTCACTATTAAGGGTGGTCGTATTGAAATCCATTTTTCTAATCTCATAGTCATGCTAAGACGAAATGGAAAGTATAATTTTGATGGATTTTAACATTGAAAATCTTGAAAAGTCTTCATAATAACTAATTCCTTATTGTTTTTTAAACCCTTTTGAAACTAATCATACCTTATAGGTACTATCATTTCCTTCCATGTATATTTTCATCTTTATTACCCATTTTTATTAAATGGTCCTTACATACACAAGAGTATCCACATATATCTTGACATGGTTTTGGAACATGGAATCCATTTAAGAATTCATTAATTCCTTCCACTTAGAATAGTTTTTTCCACTTACTGAATCATTTTAGGTTACAAGATCATTATTAACATATAATAACAAGTCGTCATCCTCACTTACTAGAAATCCATACCATTTAGTTTATCTATCCTTTCTAGTAGTCCGACGTAGTACATTTATCTCTAGAATAGTATCTTTTTAATGGGTCATTGTGGAAACTATTCTTGTACCAATTCTTATGTACCATAAGCCAAAAAATCAAAGAATTCTATCTCATCCCCATTAAATATTTCAGATATGTGCTCCTTATCATATAATAGTAAACATATTTATACAGTTACCTATTATTTGATTGGTATTATAGGTAATATCCCCCTTTTTCCTTAACATATCCTATAATGGTATATTTTCTTCCATAGAGTCAATGTTTATTACATGAAGAAGATATAAAAAATATTTTTCTTCCACAAACATGTAAATGTGATAAAATGGTCTTTATTCCATTAAAGATTTCATATAGAGTACTATATATCAATTTAATTGTTTCATGGTTTTTTGTGTGTGCTAATTTCTTCAATGTGAATCCCAAAATGGATAATAAAATACTCACATGACTCATAATTGATCTCACCATGTCTATCAAGGTTTTCCTCCTCCATTTTATTATACTATTCAGATAAGGAATATATGGAGTGGTGATATTTGATTGGATCCCACATTCATGTAAAAATTAATTAATTCTTGATTAAAATACCCTTGACCATATTATAGTTGTAGTTTCTTAATATAATGTCAAATATGGTTCCTAACTTTATTATTTTATTTATTTAATTTATTAATCGAATTTGAATTATAACTCATTATGTTTAAATATTCAATTCTACAAATATCATCAGTAAATGTTATGATGCACGATTACCCATTTCATTCTTAAACAAAAAATGATCCACACATCTTGATATGAAATAATTCAAGAAGATATTTAGTCCTTTTAATATTCCCATGAAAGGGAGTTGTCGTCATTTTTCTTTGTTAACATGCATGATATACACTAATATTTTTTAGTTTATATGAATCCAAAAAACAATCATGATGTAAATCAGTCAATAATTTTTTGTTTACATGACCTATTCGATGATACCAATGTTATAGCTGATATGATTATTTCAATTAACTACATTATTGATACACATTACAAGGTGCATGATTCCCTAAACATAATGGTTTTTATTTAAATTTTCCTTAATATAAAATGTGTCATCTTTAATAACAATAATTATTAATTCCAAAATATTAAAACAAATCCTTCAATATCATGTCTGGATATAAACACAATGTTTTTGGTAATGAATGACAGATAATAAAAACACCTTCAAACTAATATCTCTATATTTATAACAACAATGGTAGACCCTGATGGCTATAATAACATGTTTAGATCTATTGGATGATCGTACACCTAGTTCCCCCTATTCAATATTTCTATATCTACTTGGATCCTTTATTTTAATAAATATATGTTCAAAAAATATTTATCTAATACCAAATTAATAGAAATGGATAAATTTTATTTTATAAAAAATTCAACTAAACTTTCCCCTTACTTATTTTTCTAAGTGAAAATTTTAATTTAGTGTCCCTTATTTTAACATTAAAAACAGATATCATTATGTCCCCTTAATTTCCCCTATATCTTACTCTTCTTTAAAGGTTGTTTGTAAGAAGCCATAGCCTTTGGAATTTCTATAGTACTTTCCAATTGTTCATCATAAGTACATAATTCTTTTCACACATTGTGTCATTGTCTACATTGTAAATTGATGTAAGTATAACTGGGAGAGACTTCTCAATGTAGTCCATATTAAAATTAACAAAAAAAAGTCAGAGATTCTTTGAGGGTGTGATACAAGAGTGTGATCAGAGCTGAGTTATTCATGGAGCCTAAACCCTAAAACTTCTAGGTACTAAATATATCCAATGTGATTTACTATGTGAGGACTAGATGGAAATTCATCTACATGATTTATCTAAAAAATATCTATAAAGATCTCATATTTTACACATCTGGGTTTATCATGATAAATTCGGTGATGATGCACGATCATTTTATAAGCATCCATTTTTTGATGATACTTCATGTTTTTTGTATTCAGATATGATAGAACTTTACATTTAACGGTGACTTCATCACTCAAATATTTTTTGAAATATATGGAACTCTTAATCACTTTCCTCCTTATTTGGTGAATTAGCTTGTATGTATTAAAGAATGTAATATTTCCTTTCATAGTGTTGCCCAAACCGAATCTGCCTAAACCACTCCTAGATGAAACAGACTCTGAGGTTTTTTATCCAATAATATCAATCATAGAGATAGTATGGATGATGATCTTGTAATTTTATTTTATAAATAAAAGGGAAGATTATTAATACTTATTAATGTTTAAAAATTATGATATAAATAATAAATAAAATTATTTAATTAATTATCCAACTATTTTATAATGTCCCAATATCCCTCACTATTTATCTTTTAATGTGTAATATCAATTTAATTTATTATGGAATGTTTCAAAATTACTATATGCATAACCCCAATAATGGTTGGTCAAGATATTTGATGGTATTTAGCTATTCAGGTCATTGATAACTTTGGGATTATAGCTCCATAAACCATTGAGTGGATTCCCTAAACTAGAATTCATGAATTCAATTTTCTAGACACATTCCACCATATTACACTATGTCTTGAGAGGGATACTCATCTTGATGTAAATTTCTTAATTCAATATAAAACCTTCATAATAACTCCCCTTATAAAAGTAATTATTTCAACAAGGGTTGTTCAGACACATACTTATATTAGTATTAATCCTAATCTTGTAATATAAGGTGATGTGTAAACTAAAAATTAATTGGTCGATTTTATTGTTTTTATTCTGCATAAACATTATGTTTTTATCCTTCACATATCATGTTGATATTATGTGGATACTAGTTAGTTAAAATTCTATGTTTGAGAAATCATTTATTCCTAATACATTTATTCATGTTATATCATTGTACATTAATTCATTTATTTCTATGGTAATGGTTTTAAATATATTCAGAAATAAAGCATAGAAATAAATAAACAAATTACTATATAATGATCATATCTAATGGTTGATTTAATTAATGGACATTAAATCAATCTATGAAATTGGCGAAGGTACTCCTTTTTTGGGTCTAGGAACGAGCTATAACATTCCACCTATCCCATATTATGTCACTTGAGTTGGAATCATAATGTATTGGTCTTGAACTACCTGCAAAATCCTTGGGATACATTATTAATAACATATACTTATGAATAGATTGTAGGTAAGGGGAATTAATTGATTGGATAATGTGGATTATATAAATAACCAAGTACACACAAGCTCTATATAATAACGGAGGGATATATGACTAACATGTAATCATAATTAATATACTAATAATAATTAAAAACTCATGAAATAAATTAAATTACAACATCTAACAAATGAAAGGGTTTTTTTCAAGCTTATGAATGGTGATAAATAGAATTTATATGAAAAATTAAATTGATAACATTGATTTATTATTTATTATTTATTATTATGATGAACATTAATTAATTAATTAATTAATCAATTAATAAATTCCATTTCATATTAATGGATATCTAAATCCTCTTAGAGATAACCATAATAAAGAAACTAATGTGAAATAAATATCTAAACAAATAATTTCATATTAATTACAATAAATTATTTATCATTTATAATTATTGAAAACCCTTATTAAAATGTAAAAAGACATAAATTATCAATAAATGAAATATGTTTTTAATGATCTGATTTTTAATTTAATTTATTATTAATTATTACAGTAATTGGTATACCACAGGATGTGTACTATCAAAATATACACCATGTACATCAGTTTCTATGTACCGAGGTTACACACCTGGGGATTCAGCGTATTGACTTGACTAGAATATGTGGTATTTTCATTATAGCTACATGACGTGTTTCAAAATGCCAGATTCCCTAGAAACTATCTTGGGTTTTTTGTTTGTATGTCAGTAGGATCACACAACATGTACAATTCAACTACATGATGTGTATCCCTAAATCTATGTGTCTTATATTCTCATCGAATGTGTAAGAATGTATTTTGGGTGTGGAAAATTATGAACTACATAGTTTCTGCATCGTATACAATTCATGCATATCATATATTCTCTAATATTTCATTCTCATGTAGTTTGACCATGTATAATGACCACATGGATTACATAATTTATGCTAACAACCACTGTAGAATACAAGAAATATACAACATATAATTATCATGTAATTCGACATCTTGTGTGCTAGGATGGCATAGTCTAAAAATGGTGCCTAGTAATTTCACCACATGTAATTAACTACTCCGTGTGTCATATATCCATTGACACATCTAGGGACAGTTCGCATGGGTACAAAACAGCTACTTAGGCTACAAGGATTCTAACCAAGATTTACTTATACAAAACATAGAACATCTAAATTTAATCTTTGGACATTCTTTATCTGATCTTCAACCTTTATGAAAATAGAACATTGAACTAATATGGTTAATATGTTAATACGATGATAATTGAAATATTATTAATGAAAAAATAATATGAAATGAAATCATTCAACCCTGATTTCATATAGATCAATAATAAAATAATTAATTATATGTTTATAATCTGACCCCACTAATACTACATGTAGATTTTTGGCATAGCTGAAGTGTGTAGTAGTGGGTTCTATTATAAATTACATTTTAATATTTTATTTCCCAAAAAAAATGATCATTCATGTAAAATTTTTAATTAATTTATTTTAATTTGTATGAAATGATTGCCACATATTAGGATTATTTCATCATTGATAATTTTGATCTTCTAAAATAACATTTTCATATTTCCATCATTGTAATTTGTAGATCCTAGTGTATATACCTCTAATAGTGACACAAATGCACTCCATTAGTCTTTAAGAAACACTGATGGAAGATAGGGTGATCAATTGGTGGACCCATCATCTTGTGTTGTTTTTATTCATTGCTTCTTTATTAATCATGAAGTAATATATCATTTTATTCTTGTTCATGTGATAATGAGGGACTGTGGATGAATTTTATAGAAATTATATGTGTCTGCCTTTGAGAGATAGGTTTTGTGTGTGCAGTGATTCAATATCCACAACTTCTAATTAGCCAACATAACATGCATAACATTATATTTATAGATATAGAGGTTAGGTTAAAAATTTATTTAATTAAATTATATCCCTTAAATAATATGATAATCTTCTATTAATACCAAGTCACATAATAACAATAATAATATTAATATTATCATTATTTTGTGGCACACACCTACATGCATGCCTGAAAATATTATTTAACCAGCTTGTTAATGATATTTTTATTTGAACTAGGTATTGGTCCATTCAAACTCCTCTTTAATTTATTGAACACCTGAATAAATATTTAAATGAAAATTTTATTCATCATAAATATTTTTTATTGTTAAAAACATGAATAAATTTATTCATGGTGTTAAGAATAATATTTTTTTATTAATTACATTCAAATAATGGTTAATTGTGATCATTGGAAATCCTTAGTGTTGGACCCTCTATGATTATTTATCATTGGTATTAGGAATTATTCAAAAAGTTTATGATTTTTTTGAAATGGGTCAAGGAAGTCAATAGAAATAACTTAATGTTTCATTGATGACAAAAAATATGAATGATCACTATCTAATAAAATACATTTATCACAATATCTCATCCTGTAGGATACACATCCCTATCACTAACCTATACAATTCACACATATTTCTTTGAATATATGAAAAAAACTCATTGATACACCATGGACATGGAATTTTGGGAGATGGATATATTCCAATCAAATGTATGAGATATCAGCTTCCATATAAATAAAAGGGGAGAATCCTTTGTCAACATATCCATTAATAATATTTCATTTATCATGCATCCAACATAACCTATATCCCACAAGCATATGATGTGATATTTTTCATCATCAAATTTTAGTGCATGATTAATGACATCAATTAACGATAATCTTATAGACTAAGGACCATTATACATGATCACATATAAGAATAAATGATGACACCAAGACATGTGGAATTTCTACTAGTATGACTATTCTCAGAATCTATTATCTTGGTGATTACAAAGGAAATGCTTATTTAGATTATTCCTCAACCACTTATGATTACTCACTTCTAAAATTATCTATAATATGTGTCCCATAATAGTATGTCATAAAACCCCAGATTATTATTTATGAATATCTTCATCGCACTTCATGTTTTGTATTTTAGTGGGGAACTTCTAAGACCTTATCAATGAGGCGTATACTCAAGGAAATTATTAGATAAGATTAATTAATAACAGTGAAAAATATATAATAATATGTTTTATTAATATTAGATAAAATGAAAAAAATAAAATAAAAGTAAAAAATTATTATCCTAGGAGACCACCTTCAACTATTTCAATATCATGAAATTTAATCATAAATAATCCCACTAAAAAGTCATTGTATCATAAAACCCATACATCATTGGTAACATAGAATTCATATCCCCCGTGAAATAAATAACAAAAAATGATACATTTAATACTATTAAAATATGAATACCCAAGCTAAAACATATAAAATGGGTAGTAGATACACCTCGTTAGACAAGATATGTGTATAACATAAGATACGTGAAAGAAAGGAAATTTGAGATGGTAAACCATTACTACATTAAAAAAGTTGAATTAAATTCCCTTGGATTGACTAATTTTAATTATAACCTTAAATTACATTAATTAAAAAGGATAAATTGAATAAAAATTCAAATAATCAATATATAAACTTTATAAACATAAATAGTTTCATTACATCAAACATTTCTCAGTGAAATAAAATTGAGATGAAGACCATTATGACTATAGTAATGTTTGAATTGAATTTCATTGGATGATTGAAAATCATATTGTTATATAATTACATTTCATTAAATCATATATTATTAAAAAATACATTCGTGATCCGTGTATACAAAATAGAAATAATAAATTGGTGAATAATACTAAAACATGTACTGAATGAAGATAAATTGAGTCAAACCCCCTACCTTATATGCGACAAGACTCATATGTTTTATGTCATCCTGTTTAATAAATTTATATTTATTATATTTCTTTATTAAAATCATATTCATAAATATACTATAATAGATGATCAAATTATATTATTTCAATACTTTTAAATTAATAATTTTCAATTAAATTAATCTGTACAGGTGTTAACTGCTTCGTTTTTCCTGTATGTTTCTGTTATGTAGTTATGGCCCTTGCACATTGATCATGGTTCCTCTATCTACATAATTATAATGATGATATTAATATAAAATATATTTATTATATTAGTATTTATAGACCTTTATATTAAGTGTTGAAGATACATGAATTATATAAAATCTTGGAGACGACTCTTATGCATAAATGAGTGATATTTCCAATTTTTGATGGTGGAAATTAAATACGGTATATAATAACCTAGTAATTTTAAAAATAAAAATAATTTCATAATTATATGACACATAACATCGAACCTAACTAAACCATGAAATATTATTACTGAAATACAACTATTATAACCTTGTCGATGAATTTATGTTTATAAATTAATTAAACTACTTTATAGAACATAAAATAATCTCATAACCAAAAAAATTATATTGATAAAATCATATAAAATAATCACTTAGTTTTAATAATGTAATTTTATTTTTGAAAATAGCATTTTATTCAAAAATTCATTTTATTTCATTTCATTGAAAAATATTATAATTGGTTTTTAAAAATATTTAGATATTTTATTGAATAAAAAAGATATTATTTTTTGATATAATACTATAATAATTATTTTAGATTGATATTTTGGGATTTTTCTAAAAAAAAGTGGATGTTTTCAGCGAATAGTGAAAATATTGCTTTAAGTAAAACTTTATTTTCTTTTCAAGTAAAATATATAATTTAAATTTCACAAAATTAATTGAATATTTTTATAAACTAAAATAAGAAGAATTTATTTATATATAATATTATTAATTAAATTTTAATGAAATCTATACTAGAAATCAGTATATGTTCATTTTTAAACATTAAAATTAAATTTTCTGAAAAACAAATTATGTCTCACAGGTCTACTTTAAAAATAAACTCTACAACTTTTATAAAATGAATCAATTCAAATTGATTCCATTTTTGGAATTAGAATTTTCAAATGTATTAAATTGAAAACATGTATTATTCGTTGCTCAAATTTATGATGGAAACTAATCATCACCAAAGTAAGTATAAATTAGGTAATTAAGGATAATAGTAATATAATAAGGAATAACATTGATAACAAATCATTAATTTATCTTATCAGTTGAGTTTATTTTGATCATTTCCATCCAAAAAATGTAATTAATGGAATTCTTGTGCCTTATTTATTTTATTTTTATCTCTATAATATTTAAGTTAATTATAATGACTAAAATGTCACTTTCTTACTTCCAATAGCAATATGAATTTGTGATGGAGATAAGAACAAATTATTTTTTATTATAAATAAATAACTAAAATCATAAGTTTTTTTAAATCATGGTAAGTTATTTTTAATATTTATTCAGGTAATAATTACCTTATTTTCTTATGAAATGTTGACATAGTATTTAATTAATTAATAGAAAAATAAAATAAACTATTAAAAAAACAAAAGTTATGAAAATTGAATGACTTATGATGAAATAATAATTTTGAAGGTAAATATAAATTTTTATCTCTATGTGAAAGGATTATATCCAAATTACATTGATGTCTAGTTGTTTTCAATATCCAATTAATGAAAAGTTTCAACAAATATATTAATCATATTTTATAATATATAATAATTTTTTAGTGGTTTAAAAATCAAAAACCCAATCTTCAGCCGGGTTGTTTTTATATGGTTTAGAATATTGACCATGGTCTATTTATTTTCCAATTATCCTTTTACATTAACTCTTTGGATGTGTAAGGAGTAAAAATTGTGAAATCATGGTAATTTTCAAAAATGATTAACAGGGGATAAAATGGTTAAGGGTATAACAATAATATAAAAATGTAAAAATTTTAATATATGATATTATTCTACCTATATACATTCTATATTTTAATTATATCAGTTTGGATTCTTTTTTTGGAAAAATTAATTTGTATTATTAAAAAAATTGAATACATTAGAAAAGGTGCCCATCCCCCCATTTATAAAAGGAAAATTTCTCTTCTACTTTCCTCACACATAAAAATCCATTTGGTTTTTCAGAAAACTACCCAAATATCTTCTTTATATCATTTACCATGTCATAGAGGCCTTTTATTTATTATAAAATCCCCATGGGACGACTTTCCTTGTTTACATAAAGATGTTATCGGAGGAACATGTATCATTATTAGCTATGCTATTTTTTTTAATATAATAATTTTATTGAATACATTATTTGTTCCTCCACCTACATGAAATCACATTAAACCACACTGATATAATACAATAACTATTTCTAATATAATTATATTTTAATATAATAATTTTATAGAATACATTATTATCCACTTCAATCAAATGGGTTATGAATTCATTGTTTGTGTGTACGGTGGACTACTACCTCACGAACCAGTGTAATTAATTTTTCATTATCACTTATATAGAAAATTAATAATTTTTTATTTATTACATATAAATTAAAGTTAAAAAATATTTATAATTGTTTAAAACAAATAAATCATATGTTTTATTACCTTTTACATTCATTGAATTATGGAAACATCATTTGTGTGTACGTGTGGATTACCACCTCCATGAAGTGATGTGATTATATTTTCCATTAATGAATCACATGGATAGTATATAAAAGTTAATTTATATAATTTTTATTATATTAATTATATAAATATCATTTTCAATAAAAAAAATAACACTTCACTGATTTCCATAACGGTTACTGAAAAATAGAAATATCTATCATGCTTTTGTACGACCTATTGTCTCTATGATTGTAACGTTGTTAACATTTCATACCCCTATTACATGGTCGCATTTAAAGGTATAATTTACTTCTGAAAATTTTAATTATATCCTGATAATTATTTTTTTATGATTAAATAATGGCCTCATTCACTAAATTCAACATTCCAATGTAATTTTGGACTTATGAACTTAATACCATCAAAATGTGTGATGTTAATATAAAAAATTATGTAATTGAACATTAAAAAGATAATAAATAATATAAGTGGAAAAAATGTTGAAAATGTTATATAATAAATTAAGAAATGTCCAAATTGTGTATTATTTAGGATTATAAATAATGTATGTGATGAGTCTGACTCAAGGTAAAAGACTTTCTTTAAAAAACACATAATTTAATGATTCCCTACAGACTCATTTTCTTCAAGGACTGTATTATCCTAAATGACTCAAGAATATTCTTATTTATGATTAAATGGATGGTAAATCTTCTTTTTACAGTATTTAACATTATTTACAATGTGTTATTTAAATCAATATTTTTAAGTATTTACATAAGGTACACTTTACTTTAAATTCAACATGTTATATTTGTTAATGATTTATCTTCTAAATCAATTTATTCTACGTATATATTATTTGAAATAACATTTTATGTATTTTTTATGGAATTAAAATAATTATTAATTAAAATATATATAAATATATATTTAATTTTTTTCAAAAGAAAATCAAAAGTAAATTTCTACATATTTTTTTACGAAATGTTTTGACCTTCCTTATAATAGTCAAAAGGAATGTATTATTTTAACGTATAAATTGTTGATGAATTTTCCATCCACCACAAACATTTCATTATATTTGGATTTAATAATAATATTCATTGTTTTATTCAAATAACTACACTATTTCAATTTTTACTTTTTGTTTTTAAAAGAGGGTTTAAATGAGAAGGATATTTGGATATCGGGAAATGGTTTCTTCTTGGTGTAAGGGAGATCTCTAAGCCACCCTTCCTTCATTATATAATTATCCTCTCTCCAACTCACTTTATATCTCAATATAATGATATATAATACTTATAAATTTTGTATATATGTTTTGAAGATATATATTAATCTTTTTCTTTATTCTTTTGATGGGTTAATACATGAATTATGGTCATTTATCATATTATAGTATTAATAAATCTATTTTGATTATGATATATGGAAGGATTAAGCGACCCATTTCATTTAAATCAATAATTATCATGTTTATTAAATATGACTTATTTACTTTTTCTGAAATAATCATGTTCATTTTATGATGGGTGCTCCTAACTAGCACTCTAGTGCACTAGGTAAATTTTTTGTCTCATAAGAAGTCATGTTTTGGATTAGAGAGAAATGATATCCCACATTGGGGCTCTTTTCACCATTTGACGTTGTCATGATAGTTATTCTTGACTTATGCATATTCTATTTTTTTCATTTAATAAATATTTACTAGGTTTCCTTGATTACGTGAATCCATGAAAATTATTTTAGGCTTTCATGTGATTAATCATGAGTTGATGTTTTATTTAAATTTCCTTATTCTTTGAAATAATTAAATATATAAATTTTTTGAAAAATTTTTCATGTGTTTATCATGAATGGAAAGAAAAATTTGTGAATTTTTATTAATTTAATATTTCTTATTAAATTTTTAATGAAAATATGTAGATTTAATGATGATTTATATGAAAATAGAAATTTTAATTATATCCCAATATTTTTTTAAAGTGAAAAATAATGTATATATATTCATGAACCCCAATGTTTCTTTCTTTATTATTATATATCCCTTATTTATATTTTTTGTTCTAATTCTATGTTTTAATATTTTTCACTAGGGATAATGTATGATTATTTAAATTTATGAGGTCATGATAAAAATTGTAGTGATATTTCATAAAAATAAAAGTACATATATCATAAAGAATATGTTTGGGGAAAAATGGATACTAAGTGTAAGTGTCAACTTTGTGATCTAATATTTTATGATGTTAGGTGGAAGTTATAATTCACCAAAAAACTATACAATAAATATCCTCTAATGTTATAAAATGTATTATTATCATAAAATTTACTTTTATGTAATTTTTAAGGCCACATCCTTATAGTTGGTATCAAATGAAAAGTTTTGAAAAATTTGAAGATTAAGATGTTTTGATTTTAGGTTACATTATTATTTATAGATACGATAATTGGTTTGTGTGTTTAGTAATTATATATTGATGAATGTTTTAGACATCACTTTGGAGGTTTTATGTGATGGTATTATAATATGATTAATGATATTTTGGGATATGTTTTTTTAGCCTCTAGTAAATCTAACCCATAGGTTTGGCATGAATAATTATTGATGAAATATTTCTCTTTACATAAGTTAAAATGTATTTATAACATTAATGTTTTATATGATCTTAGATTATTATAGTTATTTTATTGATATTAAATATATTTCAAAGGAATTTATTAAAACGCCCCGACCCTAGTTACCTAGTGTTACTGCATTATAACACATCATTCGCATGATCACAAAAGATCAAGACTCAAAAAAATCCATTAGTTTAGTAGCCTTGGAATCACAAGATATATTCATAATGTTTTCATTACATCCTAAAATGAAATCTACAACAACATATTGTCTTCACAATCATATCACCTTATACTATCCCTGCATGTCATTAATAAAATACTTTTTCATATCCTAGGAAAAATAAAACATAGAAAGGGGTGATCTCAAATTCCCATTAATGATAACAATGTAGCAGAATCTTTCATAAATAAGCATAAACATTTAATGCAATGTATAACTAAAAAAATCCTATTAAACTTTAACTTCAGCATAATATAGAAGAAATAAAATGAAATAATTATATTTACATATTCACATGGATATTATACTAGTCAAATAATCACATGCAATATAAATAACCACTTTCATAATGATTTAAGGCTTAATGCCAGACTATCATAACCAAATAGTCAAGGCCTTGTGCGAAGACTACAAATAAGATTTTATCAGGACCTTGTGCAAAGACAATAGTTTGTCTCGTGAGACCTACCGATGTATCGAGGAGCTATAGCGGGATCCACCTTTCACTAATTAAGTCCAATGCATTCCTCATATGAACTTGCTTAAACATAACATAAACATTCGTATTGAAACTAGCATAAAAATGTAAATGCTTTCTCCATAAATTATGAATGGTATAAAAATAACACATCCATAGTAAAACACATCACAAAACCTTAAATACAATATGAAATTTTTGTATTGTAAAATAAGCTTAAAATCCATCAAAGGTTGTGGACATAGATGAAATCAAACTATTTGAGAGAAATATCTCTTTTTTTGAAATAATTTAAAATTCACATAATTATAATGAAATAATTTACATTGAAAATATTTATATAATATTTTATGGGAGGCATCGAAGATTTTATAACGGCAGAAAATAGCCGCACCCGCTGTCTAAGTTAAAAAAGAAATTCTTACCTTCATTCTATCGAAAAGGTTATAAAGGACCTTGTTTGGAAAATGACAGAAATATTCCTTTATAAAATTCTTATAAAAAGATAAACAAGGGTATTAATGACTTTAACCAATATTCTATAAAATAGTAAGAATGTTTTGAAGTATATTTTTATGAAACATGGATGTGAATGATAAAGAGGTCTCAGTAGATAATTACGTATAAACAACCTCAGATAATGAAAAGATTGATAAATAAACCCTTACGTTGTACTTTTCCTTGGTTGAGGGTAGCTTAACATCTTGTTTAATGGTGATATAATCGTTATTAAATTATATAATAATCATTTACATTAATATTATATCATATATGATCTTTTAACATTGCTTTGTTAATAATATCTTAGTATTATCATCGTTTCGGGTGTTAACTTACTAATTTTCTTTAATATCTTTTGATAAATATGTCGTGTTTGATATGGATAGGTTGTATCTTATTTATATACAGAATGATATCAAGTCCTTAAACATTATTTTTAATCATTAAATGAGAATTATACTTGAATGGATAGGATAGGGAATGAATCTCATCGTGTTCGTGGAGACGGTAGTCCGTACGTACGCACGAACGACAATATCATTCTTTTGATATTTAAATAATAAATAATTGAATGGTATATCATATATAAAGAATCATTAACATGTTATATTTATTATTTACATCAATTACACATCATTATCTTACCCATCCAAATAATATTGTTTCGAACAACAATTACACCACGACATGGAGACGGTAAGCCGTACGTATGCACGTATGGTGACATGTCATTCAAAAGATGGATAGAAAACTGAATATAGTTGTACCATATTTATAATAACATCATAGTATATATATGATACTGGATTTATTATTTTATAATGGAAATAACAATGATAGAATACGTTGAAGAAGAAAGGAACTTGAAAGAGGGTGGTGAAAACTTTATCTCTACTTCGGGTTCTTCCTGTTGATTTGATCAAAAGGGCTCTTTAGCTTGGATTTCTGATCAGACTAAGACCTCTAAGATTAATTGAGGGAAGTTGAGAGAATATTTGTGCATGGGTTGTCTGAACAAAAAGGATTTGATGGTATGAATTTGAGATAAGGGAGTGTTCCCTTTTTTTAAGAGGGGTGAGGGGCACCTTAGGAATTACTAGAAATATTATTTTATAATAAATTATTATTCGGTTTCTAAAGGAACTAAAGTGGATTATTCAAAGTATAATGTGGGTAAGGAACGAAATCATTTCAACCAGTAGGTTTTAGATAGGTTTGAGTCACTATTTTAACCTTATATTTTAGTTTTAACTCTTAGTTAATTAGTTTGACATTTTCCATGACACTTTGTATTTTTATATTATATAGTTAATAAACATACTATATACATCCAAGAGACCCCCAAGTGGTCCATTAATGATACAAATGTCATGAAATAAGTACTTTGGCTGAACCTTAGATTTTTAGGAATATAATATCAATTAATAATATAATTGTTGTTTTAAAAACTCTTTTATGTCAATTTTGACACTATTAGGTAGCTGATTTTTTTGAAAATCATAACAGCATGATTAATTCGAAAAAACATAAAAAAATAAATACTAACATGCAATATTAACCTATATAAGTTTTGTAATTCATAAAAAGTCTCAAATTACATTTTTTATATATTTATAATATCAATTATTTTAATATTTCATTAATTAGGTATTTAGTGCACCAACATTGTGTCATAAATAAATTAAATTATTTATTGTCTAAAAATTATAAATAAAATACCATTATGTAAGAAATTTAGTATCTTTCTAATTACTATTTACAATCGAATTTATCTTATGGAAAACTCTGTATTAAAATTTTTTAGTAATTAAACATTGATTTTAACTCTTTTAACTCTTCTTTGAATTAAATAATAATAAATGTCCTAATATATTTCATGTTGAACTATATGATAATTTTTTATTATTAAGTTTGTTTTTGGTCGAGATAAACTAGTCCAATAGAATTCGGACATGTTTTAGGGTAATATTAATATCATTTTTACCCTTGATTAACCTATTTACTTTTAACCGTGGTAAATAAAAGTAAAAAGTTACTATTCACCCAAAATTATTTGTATCTTATTGAACCACATTTTACTACTTAATATTAACCATGTCTCTCCGATTTTCGAAATTCCACTCACAGAAGTGGTAAAATTATGTTTTATGTGAATTTCCAAATTCTCCTAGGAGGAGGGTAAAAGACGGTGAAATGTTCAACAAAAGTTTTATATATCTAAAATAATTTTAAACTAACACCAATGAACTACATTGAAATTATATAGGTATTATGTATTTATTTTGACCTTAATTAAATTTAAATAAAATAAAAAATCATTTAATTAAAAATTCGTTTTTAAACTATAACTCGGTGTTTTTTTACTATTCATCAAAAATTGAATGTTTTCAGAAAAATACCAAAAATTCAGCCAATGATAATTTCAATACTCTAGATCCAAAAATTAAGTCCATTTTGATAGAAAAAATTTACAAAATTTAAAAAATTGGATATTACTATTCATAACGGCCAGTTTGATTGGTTGTGGTGTGTGTTAGAACTCAAAGTTGCGTACAACACAAGATACAATATTATTCAAAGAGAAGCGTACCATGGATGCTTGGGATGTTACATTCTCCCCTGCTTCAAATAATTTCGTCCTTGAAATCTATAGAATATTATTGCTTAAAAATACTTTGGTGGTTCTTCATCATAAGTTCCTCAGGTTCCCACGTTGCCTCTTCTATCTTATGGTTTCTCCATAAAACTTTTTACCAGACAAGATATCCATTTTCTCAGAACATGTACTCTCGTATCAAGAATCTGGAAAGGCTCTTCGCAATAAGATATATCGTGTTCCATTTCTAATTCCTCATAGGTGAGTACATGCGTTGGGTCAGGCATGTATTTTCTAAATAGTGATACGTGGAACACATCGTGAACTGTGTAGAGACTTGGCAGCATTGCCAAACGATAACCTACAACCCCAATTCATTCTAGAATTTCGAGTGGTCCGATGTACCTAGGACTCAATTTACCCTTCTTACCGAAATGTATAACTCCATTCCATGGATATAACTTCAATAAAACAAGATCACCTACCTAAAATTCCAAATCCTTCCTTAATTTATCGGCATAGCTCTTCTTCCTACTTTGAGCTACTTTGATGATGTTTTGGAATACATTTATGTTTTCCATCATTTCCTCCACCGGTTCGGGGCTTACAAGTTTTCTCTCACCAACGTCATCCCAACAAATTGGTGTGCGACATCTCTTTCCATATAACACTTTATATGGTGCCATCCAAATACTTGAATGGAAGCTATTGTTATAGGAAAAATCCAGCAAAGGAAAATATTTATCCCACATACCCTAAAAGTCAAGTGAGCATGATATCAACAGGTATTCTAAGGTTTGAATAGTCTGTTCTGATTGTCCATCAGTTTGGGGGTGGTAGGTAGTGCTTAATTGATGTTCATTATCCAGGGCTTTCTGAAGAATTTTCCAAAATCTTGAAGTAAAACGAGGATCGTGATTAGAAACAATCGATAGTGGTTCTCCGTGAAGTCTCATTATATATATCATTGCTAGAAGTTCAAGTGGTAGATCGTTTCTTATAGAATGAAAATGTGCTAACTTGGTAAGACGATCAACAATGACCCATACTACATCGTTCCTTCTAGGAGTCTTTGGTAGTCCCATGACAAAGTCCATCGTGATATTATCTTATTTCCACTCAGGTATGGGAAGAGGATGGATGAATCCTCTATGATGTTTCCTTACAGCTTTCACTTGTTGACAAACCATACATTTTGACACCAAATCAGCAATATCCCTCTTCATGTTGTCCCAAAAAATATTTTCCATTAAATCTATTTACATTTTGGTGCTCCCAGTGTGTATAGAGAAATTAGAACTATGAGCATCAACCAACAATTCTCTTTTTAGATAAGGTATATTGGGAACACAAAGTCTCTTCCCAAACATAAAAATTCCATCTTCATACACAAAGTCACTCAATCTCCCATCATTCACAACATTAATCCTCTTTTGTAACTATTCATCACTGGTCTGAGAACTCTTTACCCTTTCTAGTAAATAAGGTTTCGAAACCATTTGAAAAAGTATTGATGTTTCACCTTCTATGGTAATTCTCGTATCCATATTCACTAGATCCATGAAAATAGGATCCCTTTCAATTATCATCACATTCAAAACTCTATGATCCTTTCTTCTCAAAGAATATTCAACCTTGTTTTCCTTTCCCGTGTGGCAGTGTATCATGAAATCATAATCCTTGAGTAGTTCAAGCCATCTCCTTTGCCTCATGTGTAGTTCATTCCGTGAGAAAATATACTTCAAACTATTGTGATTAGAATAAATCTCAAAATATTCAACATAGAGATAATGTCTCCATATCATCAAAGAAAGAAATACACCAGCTAACTCAAGATCATGAGTAGGATAGTTTTGCTCAAGAATTTTTAGTTGTCATGATGAATATGAAATAACTCTATCATTCATCATATGGACACAACCACGTCCTTTCGTTTATGCATCACTATAAATAACGAACCCATCATTCCCCGACGGTGGAGTAAATATAGGATAATTGACTAATATTCTATTCAGTTATTCAAAACATTCTTCACACTCTTTTGTCTAATCAAATTTAACCACTTTACATGTGAGCTTCATTAATGGGTTAGCTAATCTAGAAAAATTCTGGACGAAACACCAATAATAACCTGCTAAACCAATGAAACTACGTACCTCAGTTATACTCATCGGTGGTGGCCATTCTTGTATTTCCTTGGACATAGAAGGATCAATAGATTTTCCATATTTGGAGAAAATATAGCCAAGAAATGAAATCTCCTGATGCCATAATTCACAGTTGCTAAACATCCCATATAATTCATGTCTTCTAAGAGTCTTCAGGATAATGAGCAAGTGATTTTCATGATCTTCGTAGATTTTGGAATATATAAAGATATAATCAATAAATACCCGCACAAAATAATCGAGGTATTCCTTGAAAAATCTATTCACTAGATCCATGAATACAGAGGGTTCATTAGTCAATCCAAAAGGCATTACTGTAAACTCATAATGCACGTACCTAGTTCGAAATGATGTCTTTGGAATGTCTTCCTTATTCACACAAAACTGATGGTATCCTGATCAAAGGTCAATCTTTGAAAATTATTTTTCTCCATGTAGTTGGTCAAATAAATCATCAATGCGATGTAGGGGATACTTGTTCTTTATTTTTATAGCATTGATTTCCCTATAGTCGATACATAACTTCATAGATCCATCATTCTTTTAAACAAAAAGGACACAGGCTCCCCACAGAGAAACACTAGGGAGAATAAATCCCTTATTACTCAATTCCTCTAGTTGTTTCTTATGTTCAACTAATTTTATAGTTGTCATTGTATAAGGGGTCTTCGATATAGGACTTGAACGAGGAATTAGATCAAGGGTAAACTCAAATTATCATTCTCGATGATGTCCATGTAATTTGACCGGAAATACATCTACATATTCATTCACAGTAGGAACATCCTATACTTGAACATTCTTTTCCTTACCCATAGTTATTTTATTCTCTTCCTCCACAATAATTGAATTTATTTGAGCTACTGGTGGTGGATCTAGATAAGAATCAGGTGGTGACGATTCTTCTCTAAAGATAAGGTGTTCATAATCATCATCAGAAAAAATCATAACCTAATTCTTTTTACAATAAATCTTTGTAGCATGGTCTGAATGAAAATCAATGCCAAGGATTATATCAAACTCAATCATATGTATGACGATGAGACCAGTGGATAAAGAACATTTATCTGCTCTAATGGGGACTGATTTACAAAACATTATTACAAAGATAATTCCCATAAGAGTTTTAACTGACAACTACGTTGTTAAATCAAGTTGGAATTATCTAATTTTCTTAGAAAACTGGGATTATATGAAACAATGCGATGATCCAGAATCAAATAAATCGTTTTCTAAACATGAAGAAACCATTAAATTACCTTCCACCACGCCTTTCAGAGCTTCTACCTTAGCACTAGTGATAGCATAAGCTTGGCCTTAATCCCTTGGCATTTCTTGAGGTATGTTCCCCTGATGCTTATGACATTAATTTGAATAATGTCCCATCTCCCTATAGTTCTAGCATTGAACATCGGTAGCTTCTTTCTTATCATTGAAATTACGAGCTTGGTGGCCTTTTTCACCACACATGTAACAGACTCTCATTCCCATTAAGCATATATAGGGGTGTTTCTTCCCACATTTACTGCAGGATGTATATTCAACTTTTCCCTTCTTCCCCTTATTTCCATTTCAAGTGTTATCAGCAGATCTATTCTTCTCTTGCTTTGATTTAAAGTCATAAGACTTAGACAATTCTTTTCCTGTTTGGATAGCACATGAGACAATATTTTCATACGATGAGAAGAATTGTGACACTAATGCTCGACAAAGAAATGGTTTTAACCCATCAAAGAAACAATCAATCATACTTCATGGGTTACATATGTAATCTACATACTACCTTTCTAGAATTGTAATGTTAGCCTCATACTTTGTGACATTCTCATCCTCCTTTTGTCTCATACTAAGATATTGCCTTTCCATATCTTCTCGATGGTCATGGAGAATGTATTTTTCTTAGAAAATCTCTTTGAACTCTCCCCATTCCATATTTTATACTTCATCATCTTTCTTTTTGTTTTGTATCAGTGACCACCACTGATCAGCATCTCAAGTGAGACTATAAACAGTAGTGACTACTTTTTCCCTTTCACTACTCCCCAATGCCTGAAATATTTTCTCTAGGGAACTTATCCATTGCTCAGCTACTAATGGATTTGTACTCCCATTTAATGTTGGTGGTTTATGCCTCATAAAGAGATCTAACATTGATCCTCCACATTGCAGATCAGGGTACTCCATATGGGCAAGGTTATTATTCATAACCGGGGTGAGTTGTCCCAGTATGGTGATTAGCTGATCATCACCAATTGCATCACTAGCTCCACTATAGTTATCTTGAGCAGGAGGTAAATCCCTAAATGGAGTGCGTGCATTTATACGTTTTCCATTAACCATTTCTAAACAATGACATAAACTAGATAAGATTATGAATCCAAATACATAATTCCATGCTTGTAAAACACTTAACATAAATTGAACTATTAGTGGATATAATCCATAATCATAAAATTGTTTTCATTGAGGATGTATATAATCATAAATCATTCATAATGGTTTATAATGAAAATGAGAATTAACCTAATCATATCCCCCAGGACTGTCGTAAGCAAGAGTGCAGTAAGGCTCTTTGTCGTGTACCAGTTCCCATTCGAGTCTAGCTCAAAGCGTTGTTTTCTGGTTTTACCCCTAGGTACATTTGTGCCAGAGCTGCCTCTACCTTCTCATATCCAGACAGGGATTTATTGCTCGTAAAACTCACAAAATATCTAAAATACCAAAATTCTAGGAAGTCTTCTATACTAATCCTCAAATTACATCTTAGAGCTATATGCTCTAATCAGAGTTTATCTAAATCTAGCTTCCAAGGTTTGTACTAAACTTTATCTGATACCAACTGTAACACCTCGACCCCAGTTAACCAGAGTTAGTGCATTATTACATAACATTGGTATGATCACAAAAGATCAAGTATCGATAGATCGATTAGTTTAGTAGCCTTGTAATCACTAGATACATTCATAAAGTTTGTATTACTTCATAAAATTAAAACAACAACAACATCTTGTCTTCATAGTCATATCCCCTTATACTATCCATGCAGGTCATTTATAAAATACTTCTTCACATCCTAGGAAAAATAAAAAAAATAAAGGGGTGAGTTCAAATGCCCATTAAGGATAACAATATTGGGAATCATTCATAAACAAGCATAAAGATTTAAGGCAATATATAACTAAAACAAAAGACTTCTAAACTTGAACATCAGCATAATATGGCAGAAATAAAATGAAATAATCCCATTTTCTTATTCACATGGATATTCTACTAGTCGAATAATCACATGCAATATCAATAACCACTTTCATAATGATGGAATGAATAATGCCAGACTATCATAACCACATAGTCAAGGCCTTGTGCCAGGTCTACAAATAAGATTTCATCAAGGCCTTGTGCCACAACACTAGTTTGTCTCATAAGACCAACCAATGCATCAAGGAGCTATAGCTGGCCCCACCCACCACTTATTATGTCCAATTCATTCCTCATATGAATAGGTTTAAACATTACATAAACATTCCTATTAAAACATGCGTACGAAATGTCAATACTTTCTCCATAAACCATGAATGGTATAAAAATAGCACATCCACAGTCAAACATATCACAAAACCATCAATACAATACAGAAGTTTTATATCGTAATAAACATAAAATAAGCTTAATATCTATCAAAGCGTGTTGACATTGATGAAATCAAAACTATTTGAGGGAAATATCTCTTTTTTGAAATCATTTAAAAGTCACATAATTATAAAAGAAAACATTTACTTTGAAAATAATCTTATAAACTTGTATGGGAAGCTGTGAAGATTTTATAATGGTGGAAAATAGCTGCACCCTCCGTCTACGTTAAAAAAGACATTCTTACCTTAATTCTGTCGAAAAGGTTGAAAAGGACCTTGTTTGGAAAACGATGGAAAGATTCTTTTGTAAATGTCTTATAAAAAGTATAACAAGGGTATAAATGACATTATCAAATATTCTATAAAATTATAAGAATGGTTTGAAATACATTTTAAAAAAGTGGATGTGGATGATAACGAGGTCCCAGTGGATAATTACGAATAAACAACCTTGGAAAATGAAGAGATTATGAAATAAATCTTTACCATGTACTTTTACTTTGTTGAGGGTAGGTTAACCTCCTGTATAGTGGTGAAATAATTGTTATTAAATTATACAATAATCATATATATTAATATTATATCATATATGATCTTTTAAAATTTCTTTGCTAATAATATCTTAGTATTATCATCATTTCGGGTGTTAACTTACTCTTTTTCATTTATATGTTTTGACACATAAGTCATGTTTGTTATGGATAGGTTGTATCTTATTCATATCCATAATGATATCAAGTACATAAACATTATTTTTAATCATTAAATGAGAATTATAATTTAATGGATATGATAGGTAATAAATCTTATCGCATTCTGGAGATGGTAGTTCATACATACACACGTGCAACAATATCATTATTTTGATATTAAAATAATATATAATTGGATGGTATATCATATATAAAAAATCAGTATCATGATATATTTATTATTTACATAAATTATATATAATTATCATAGACATCCAAATAATAAGGTTTTGAATAACAATTACACCACGACATGGAGACGGTAAGCCATACATACGCACGTATGGTGACATGTCATTCAAAGGATGGATAAAATACTGAATATGGTTGTACGATATTTATAATAACATCAAAGTATATAGAAAATATTGGATTTATTATTTTATAATGTAAATAACAAATAAAGAAGATGTTTAAGAATAAAGGAACTTGAAAGAGGGTGGTGAAAACATTACCTCTACTTCGGGTTCTTCCTTTTGATTTGATCAAAAGGGCTCCCTAGGATGGCTTTCTGATAAAAAAAAAGGACACTAGGTTGAAGTGAGGTAAGATGAGAGAATATTTGGGAAGGTGTTGGCCGAGAAAAAAGGCTTTGAAGGTATAAATATGAGAGAAGGGGGATTGCCCTTTTTATAAGAGGGGTGAGGGGCACCTTAGGAAATGCTAGAAATATTATTTTATAATAAATTCATATTCAGTTTCAAATGGCTCCAAAGTAGATTATTGAAATTATATGGTAAGGATGGGTCTAAATAATTTAATCCAATAGATTTTAGAGAGGTTTGGGTCACTATATTAACCTTATCTTAGTGTGTTAACTCTTAGTTAATGAGTTTGACATTTACCATGTCACTTTGTATTTTTAATATTATATAGTTAATAAACATACTATATACATCTATATGACCCGCCAAGTGGTCCATTAATGATACACCTATCATAATATAAGTCCTTTTTCTGAATCTTAGAGATTAAGGAATATAATATCAATTAAAAATATAATATTTGTTTTAAAAACTCTTTTATGTCAATTTTGACACTATTTGGTATTTGATTTTTGTGAAAAACATAACAGTACAATTACTTCAAAAAAGATAATTAAATCAATAATAACATGTAATATTATCCTATAAAATTATTTTAATTCATCAAAAGTCTCAAATTACTTTTATTTGGATATTTATAATATCAAATATTTTAATATTTCATTAATTAGATAATTACTATATCACCATTGTCTTATTCATAAATTATATTATTTAATTTCTAAAAACTATAAATAAAATACCATTATGTATTAAATCATTTTATATTTATAATGAATATTTAAAATCTATTTTATCTTTTGTAATACCCTATATTAAAAATGTTTTAGTAATTAAACATTGATTTTAAGTCTTTTAACTCTTCTTTGAATTAAATAATAAAAAATGTCTTAATCTAATCCAAGTGGACATAAATGATAATATTTTATTCCTAAGGTTGTTTTTTGTCAAGATACATTTGGGAAATTGAATTAGGGCATGTGTTAGGGTAATATCAATAACATATTTACCCTTATTTACCCTATTTACTTTAAACCATGGTAAATAAAAGTAAATAGTTACTATTCATAAAAAAAATATTTTTATATTATTGAACCACATTTTACTCTTAATGTTAACTGTGTCTCTTGTATTTTCGAAATTCCACTCACAGAAGTGGTAAAATTATGTTTTATGTGAATTTTAGAATTTTCTTATGAGGTAGGAAAAAGATGGTGAAAAGTTCAATAAACATTTTATATATATAAAATTATTATAAAATAAATCCAATGAACTAAATTGAAAATTAATAGGTATTATATATCTATTTTTAGTTTTATTAAATTTAAATAAAATAAATAATTATTTAAATAAAAATTATGTTTTAAACTATAACTTAGTGTTTTTTCAATATTCATCAAAAATTGAATGTTTTCCGAAAAATACCAAAAAATCACCCAAAGCTAATTTCGATATTATGAATCCCAAAATAAATCCAATTTTGAAAGATAAAATGCTTAAATTTTAAAAAATTTGGTATTACCATTCATAACGGCATGTTTGATTGGTTATGGTGTGTGTTAGAACTCGATGTTGCGTACAACACACGCTACTATATTATTCAAAGAGAAGATTACCATAGAAGCTTGGGGTGTTACATTTATAATAATCGTATTTATACCTTTTTAGTGAAAAGAACAACATGTTGTATCCAGAAATGTTGTTGGGATTAAAACCACTACTGATGAGAGATAATGGTGTAATACCTACCACTATCATACGTGGTGAATTGGTAAGTATTAAATACCCTTTTTCAAATGATGTGATATATAAAGATTATGTTTATTTTGGTAACATATGTTTTATCCTTGAAATAAAAATTGGATTTAAAATTGATTTAGTTATTACTTGATATTGTGTCATTTCAAAATAATTCCACTATTTAGGAAATGTTATATGACTAAGGTTTTTAGATAATTATGTTATTTTATTTTTGGGTTAAGCCATGATTTTTTTGGAATAATATGTTATTTTAATGTGTCTTTTATGCAATTTAGGATATTTATGGAATACAATTCCATATCATGAAGATTATATGATTAGGGAATATACATTATTAGTCTGATATATTTAGAGTGATTGATGTTATTTTGGGCATAAATGATAAATTAATCTTTTAATAATATTGGAAAAAATAATTCTAAAATTTGGGATTATCTTTATGAATTTTAAATTGAGTTATTTTTCAAATGATGTATGTTGAACACTGAGTTTAATTTTTAATGCTTTGGTGGGTAATGATAAATTCCTCAATTGATGGTTTCTTTATTTTCAAAATTATATTTTTCTAACCACATTAGTTTTTGTTAATTTAAAAATATATGAGGTATAGAATGATATAATTTTTTTAATTACTTTATCAATTATAAGATTATTTTTGATGAAAACAAATCCACCTTGAATATTCATCTTTTTGAGAAAAATATGAGATTTTATTGTAAATTAATTAAATTATGAAATTTTAATTATCATGTAATTATATTCTGTTTTTGTAACATTTATAATTAAAACTAATTCATTAACTATATAGTAAAAGTTACTTTAGATAATAAATTAAACATATTAAATTAATTTATGATGAATTTACGGTCTTTTTCGCACCTCAACGATTTATTGTATTGTGGTCATTAACTTTCTCCTAAATATTCTATTTCTTGTGATCAATGATCTCTATCCCTCTCCAAGTTTATTTGGACTGTGATGTTTTTCTTTTGGTCTATATGTTCACATTCCACGAATACTATCTTATTTGGAAACCTTGTTATGAAGTGACCTTTTTAATTCAGTTTACCAATTTTCAAAAGGAATTTTTATTAACCCTTTCTATGGTAAGGCATTTCATGAAAATGTATTCTTATATGTCATCCCATTTTTTATCAAGCCCCAGTCCAAAATATGAGGATACAATTTATTAAAGGGGGTTAAATTTGACACCAAGATATTTTAAAAAGTAATACACTATTTTATACCATATATAGCATGCATGACCGAGCAAAAATTATTCCAGAAATATTATTATTCTAATATAACCATTATAACATAATTGTTAAATTGTAATCAATAACTAGGATTAACTACATGATCAAAAATATTTAAATTTACAACATAATATAAATGTATTTATAAATTACTAGAAAATAATCACTCAATTTCTATAAAAGTTGGTATATTATTAAAAATTATGTTTTCCTAAAAAAATGGATTCAATTTATCACCAAGATGAAATATTATAATTAATTCCTAAAAATATTTAATTTTATTTTTTGAAAAAAGTGTTTAATTGTTTCTTAATCTACTATATCAAATTTATAATTGGGTGAAATTTTTGTCTTTTCAGGAAGAGTGGTTTTTTCATTAAATAGTGAAAAATTCAACTTTTATGAAACTCTATTTTCATTTCAATTAAATTAATTAATTTATATGTGTCATTATTCACTTAATTTTATTTTAATGTATCAGTTACATTTAATAAAAAAAATACATATTAATTATCTTTATACCTTATTTTTCTAAAAATAATTTTTCGTCTTAAAAAGGAATTTCTCCCAAAATTAATTTTTGTCGCATCTTGCAATTATAATTTTAAATTAAATTCAAAAATTTATGTGAATTTATTCAAGACTAATATATTCCATATTTTGATTTAGGGGGTCCAAATTTAGTATATAAGACACTTTTATTTTTATTAATTATAAATGGTAGATATTGTAAATAATTATCACCATAGTAAGGGTAAATATGGTAATTATGGTTAAAACATATATGGTAAGGAATAAAAAGTGACCCTAACAATTGCCTTTTTACCTATTAGATGTGTTGAGTTTAAAATTTACATCCAATTATCTAATATATTCATCATTATTTAATTTTATTTCAATTTAATCATTATAATATTTAATAAAATTGATGAAAAAATGGAATTTTCTTGAATTAAATAACAATAATATTTTGTGACATAAATAATCAAAACATATTTAAGGTTCTAAATATTCATTTAAAATAGAATTTATTTTCTTATTAGATTAATTTACTACTCACTTTTATTAGTGAAATAATTACCATAAATTCCTATGAAAGATTGATAATGTATTTATTCAATTAATATAAATCTTAAATAAATAATTTTAAAAATATTAAAAGTAATTTATTTTTAAATAATTATCATTTCACACATATTATATATATATCATATTATTTATGTGTGAAATAATTATATTCTAATACCATTGTTGTCATTTTTTTTAAAATGATAATTCAAATGAATAGATCAAAAATGAAATTATTGATATTTTATAATAAATAGTATTTTATTAAAAGATTTTAAATTACTAAAAATCATATTTGCATAAAATTTATATTTATATGAGTTAAAAGAAAATTATTTAGCATTTATTTTTGAGTATACCTATTATAGTATCTATGTTTATTCGTATAGAGTTAAAACGTTTTTATCATAGTAATTGTCAAAAGTGGTTAATGTCTGTTAAAACAAAGGGATAATGGAAAAAACCTAAACTATTTTTTTTAAAAAAAGATAGATAATATTATTTTGACCCCAAGTAATCCTACAAAAAATTATTTCATTATTATAATGGTCTCAATGAGAATTAATTTATATTAATTTAATATTTTTTGAAATTCCAAAATTTCCCCTCCACTCACTTATAAATGGTAACATCATTTGTGCTTTTCTTCATACATTAAATCATTTTGGTTCATAAAATACCTATTCATATCTATTAATTAATTTCAATTTTTTATCTTCTAGGCCTTGTTTTTATTATAAAATACTACTAGAATACATATTGGTGTGAACTTAATGTGGTTTTCTGATGAAAATGCATTATTCTTAACATAACAGTTTTTTTATTTATTACATAACCTATATTAAATATTCAACTATGATTACATAAATTATACAAATATTCAAAAAAATTATATTTTATTCTGTTAATTTAATAACCTACATATATCTCATCATCTATCAAATTGGAAACGAAACCATCTTTCATTTGTATGATGGGCTACCACCTAAGGAACTGATGTAATTATTTTTTTCCATAGATGGACTACCACCTCACCGTCTTTCATTAGTGTAGATGGATAAAATATATGGATATGATATTAATGGAATTTGTATCATTTTATAAAATTAATTATAATATATTATATTAATTTTAAATCTATTGAAAGATGATAACATTGTTCATGTGTATGTGTGGATTACCACCTCCAGGAAGCGATTCGATTCATTTTTCATTACCGCATTAGATGGATGTTATATAAAAACATATATAAAGAAGAAATATATTATTTATTATTTAATGACCATTGTAATAATATAAAATAAAACATACCATATTTTCATCATGATCATTGAAAAATGGAAATGTTACTCATGTGTACTTATAACGTACTATCTCCATGATTGTAACCTAGTTAATTTTTTATAACAAGATTTCATGGTTTTTTATAGAAGTAAAATTGATATATAAATATAATAATTACGCCATAATTATTATTATTTATATTAAGAAATATTTTTATTATGGACCATATTTGACGTGCTGAATTCATTTTGGAATTATAGCCTGAATATCATAAAAATGACTGACGTTAACATAAATGATTATGTAATTGGCTAAAAATTGATAATTAATAAAATAAAAGGGATAATAAATTTTATCCAATTTATTAATAATGTAAAAATATGAATATTTGTTTATTATTAAGGACACAAATGAACCTATATGATGATTTGGACTCAAGGTAAGAGATTTTCTTTTGAAAAACTCTTTTAAAATTTCCATTCCAACTTTTTTTATATCACATCAATGTTCTTATAAATTTTTCAATAAAATATATATATATTATTTATGAATTATAATGGTAAATTCATTGAATATTTTACTTTCTTCAAAAAAAATTAAATGATTTGTTTCTAAATCTATTACATATGGTAACGTTAATTTGAAAACAACATTTCAAAACATTATGGATTTATTTTCAAGACCATCTTCGGTGTACATATTATTAAGAAAAAAAATTATATTTTTATATATAAATAATGGAATTATAATTGAAATTTAATGTCTCTTTTGAATTTATTCTAAAGGCATTCAAAAGGAACCTTTTTTTACATATATTATAATAAACATTTTGATATACTTTATAAACGATGAAAAAAGGGTGTTATTTTAACATATACATCATCAATGAATTTTACTACTACCACAACCATTATTTGATATTTGGATTCATATATAATATTCAATGGTTTATACGATGAGAAACCAACAATCCGTTTTTTATGTATTTAAAAAATATTTAAATGGAATGTGGGTTTCTCATCGAATAAACCATTGAATATATTAGTTTAGGGTTGTAAACCTAATCCTATATGTGACTATTCCATATATGTTATTTTTTCTTGGTAATTAATCATGTCATCTATTTATGTCATTTTTTTTATTTCTACCACATTTCCTTTATTTTCCAAATCTTGTGATACCATGTTACTTATTTTGTTCTCTAATTATATTAATCCCAAACTAATTTTGAAAGAAAAGTATGTGGTACTTTATAAGGGTGAAATGTATAAATATTTTTTACATTGATTTCATATTTTTTTCATCATAGAAAATGAAACAATATTTATTTTATATTTTCTGTATTATTTCTGATGAAATGTTTTATGAAAATATTTTGATATAAATTGGATTTATGGAGTAATATAATTTTTAATTTGAGAGAAAACCTTATTTTTTTAATAATATCATATATAAGTATTTATGATCTAACAAGTTTATTTTATTTCTTCATGTATGACCTTTACAAAATTTGTTTTATCATCAACTATTTTATATTGTTTTTATGCGGTAATTAGGATGTTTATCAAGAAGGATGGGGTTAAGATAGAAATTTTGAAGGTATATAATGAAAAGGGAACATGTTATATCATAAGTATTTTGGTTTGTTGAAAAAATATATACTAATTAGAAGGGTTTACATTGTGATGTCATTTTTATTTTTTTATGAGTAACGTCATAATTATCTAAAACTCACATGGTAATGATCATCAAATATAAAAAATGAAATCTTTACAAAAAAATCCAGATTATGTAATTTTTATGGTTGTCTAATTATAAGTTAAATTATAATAGACCATAAAAGTATAATTTTTATATTATAAATATCATATATTTTCATTAAATATATATTTCCTTACATGTAAACCATAAATGATAAACTTATCATATCACCACATAGAGGTGGTAGTCCACACATACATATGAGCGACATTATAATTTACCAATGGATAGAAATTTAAGAAGTATGTTGAGATATTATAATTAAAAAAAGATTAATTAAGTTATAAATATAATATATATATATATACATTAATCCATAATTATAACCATCCATAAATGATAGTGATGGAAAGTGAAACATATCTCTATGTGGATATGGTAGTCAAAATGTACACATGAGCTATAGTATTATTTCTCATTTAATGGATAATAGTTTGTAAATGGTTGTGAAATCATAATAATAATGTCTCATTATATTGATTATATTATAGTAAAATATACCTAACATAATTTTCCATATATTACAATTACATCATTTTAATGATAAATAAATTAATTGTGTTACACAACCAGGATCCAAAGGTTTAGTGTCTTGGGATAATTAGGACCAAAAAAACGTTTACATAATTAAAAATAATGATTATAAAATTACAACTTCTATAGATACTTAGTGGCCCTTGTGGAATCCTTAGTATAAGTATTCACCTAATGATATTCATCAATGAATGATGGGAGCTAAAAACCTTGTAAGATGATAGATATGAACATGAATTGATATAAAATTTGTGAGAGTAATCATTATAATCATAAAATAAGAAAGGTATGACCATCAAAATCATAATATTGATAATTATATAATTTCATGGAATTTTGAAATTTATAAAAATAAAACATAATGTATTTTTTGTTAAATATCACATGTAGCTGTGAAAAAATTTCAGATCATCTTCATGCATATCATATGCGCATAATCATAAAATCATCATTGTAAAAAAATATTAAATCATGCTCTTTATTAATGAAACTTATTGCTTGTGATACAACACATTAACTAATTCATTATAGCACCATATAATTTTGTGTGAACCCGTCACATCATTACATTTTCATAATCATGCATGACACATAGAACATAAATAAATCATAAACATAAAATTACCCACAGAAAGGAAATGGGTTTAAAGAGAATTTAATAAAGAATAAACTCAAGAATAATACTTCTAGTTATACAAATAATAATAGAATATCATACATGGTATGAGAATCATCAATCATGAGTTATAGAGAAACAAATATGAAGAAAAGTAAAACATCAATTTTTAAAAAGAAGAGTTATTTTGGAAAAATCCATGAAATTGTAAGAAAATAATATTGGGAAAGTTTATATCCCAGAAATGAAAAGGTAAGGAAAATGAAATTATATTTTAGGAATATGTAAAGAACATACATACTTAAATTTGGACGGAAAGAGTAAAAACATGAAAAGGATATTCGGTTTGTGGAAACCCTTACCTTTTGTATGAATGATTTCAATACATTAATATCCTTGATAATAAAATTAAATTAATTAATTAATTAATAAATAACATAATATAAATTTATTTTATTTATTATATTTTTATTAAATTATTTCATTTCCATTATGATGTTCTATAGATATCAATTTCATCATTAAAGGTTGTTTGTTTTCTTGTATTTCATGATCAGTTCACCAGTATACATGTATGGATTTCTGTGTAAAAGGTGAATTATTTAATATAATTGATATTATATGTTATTAATTAATTTTAAAATGATTTAATGATCTTATATATAATTTGTCTATATGTAATGAGGATAAATCATCAAATAAATAGTAATTTCAAATAAATAATGATAATTTTTGTGGTTTTCGATCACAATATACTCATTTTGTTTTATTATTTAATATAATGTATATTAGTTAGTTCTATAACATAATGAATTTTATAATATAAATACAAAACCATTTTAAACCATTATAATTATTATATGACCCTCCTTAAGGTGGTAATGTAAAATGAAAAACTATTGTCCTCAAAAAAGATAAATCAACACCTTAGAGATGACCTTTCCATTTTTAGAATAAAAGGGAAATGAGATGTGGTTTGATAATGAATTATTACATTGAAATAATAAAATTAAAATATATATAATAAATTTGACTTATCATTCCACTTTGACAATGAATGTTTAGGAGAAAATAAGAAAGGATAATAAATTTAAAATATATTTAAACATTAGAAAGTGGATTTTACCTCTTGAATTATTATCCTTGAGAACCTCTGTAGATAAATTGGATATGGAATTTTGTTGAATACAAAGTCGCAGGGATGTTGGGGATGTGATTTTGAAGGGTAGTGGGTAAAAATTATACAATCTTCAAGGATTTTGTGGTGTGAGTGAAAAATGTGGAGAGGGGACGTATATACAGGGGAGGAGAGATGTCATTTTTGATTATTTTATTCATTAGTTTATTATTTTGGGTCAACAAAATGAAAATATTGAAACTTACCTCTCAATATATTATAATTATTAAGGAGTGTTCTAGATTATCATATTACATTGTGTATTTATCATATATGACTCATTAATTCATGTATTTATTAAAAACCATCGATTTTCATTTTTTACTATTCAAAAAAAATTCAACAATTTTAGAAAAATAAAGAAAATTAAAACAAAAAATTCTTCAACATCTAGAATTAAAAAATGAACTCCATTTTATGAAAAATAATTTCCCAATATGGTAAATTTAATTTTTTATTAAAATCGCCAATTATTCAAAAATACCGGTTTTAATATTATAACTGAATTTATTACACATTAAAAAATTACATAATGTCTCATAAAAATATATTATACTTATAACACAAAAATTATTAATTTATGAATATATTTTAGGAAAATATATTTTCTTTTAAATAATAATATTAATAAAAAAATTTAAAATACACATTTATCTTTTATAAAAATACCAACACTTAATTAATCATTTTTAAACTTCTTATTTACTTATACCATGAAATCAATATAACATATTTTAATTCATAAGATACCTAAATAATATTTATACATTCCTTGGTTAGGTTACTATTCTATTAAAGGGATTAATGATATTAATGGTCACAATACTATTCCAAATTCCAAATTTATATTTTATTTTTATATGTTTCTAAACATCTATAAATAACTCGTGTTCCATTCATTCTTCATTTATAAAGTTTTTGTGTGTGTTATCCATGTGATTTTATGGGATTTATACCACATGGAATAATTATAAGAAGGGAATTTCCGGGGATATTTTTTTGGTATTTACATTCTTCTACACTTTTGAAAATTGTTCTCTTGAAATTTCATTAAACATACTATAGAAAAAACATGCGAGGTTGCATTTCCTTCATCACTTATTCTGGTTCCCATGTTTCCCCTTCATAATTAGGGTTGTTCCATAATACATTGACCATGTGAGTAATTTTTTTTGGTAGAACATTATATCTATGGTCTCAGATCATTACTGGTTTCTCCTTATAATAGATATCATTTTCCAACTGTACCATCTATGGATTTTGTATGTTTGAGGGATATAGTATGTACTTCCTCAAGAGGGATACATAGAAAAAATTGTTTACATGAGACATGGTAACTGTATCTTCCAGTCTATTAGACACATCTCTGATACAATCAAGATTTTTTAAGGCGTTTATTTACCTTGGACATAAATTTCCTTTCTTTGAAAATATAATAATTCTATTCCATGGAGATATGTAGAGGAATACCCTAAATATGACCACAAACTCTATGTCTCATAAATGGTTGTTCTGATTGATATTTTGTCAATTTTAGGATTCCTTGATGTATTGTTAAACATTTTTCCCATTTTCCACCATTTCATCGATCAATTCATGTCCTAGAAACTTATGTTCACCAAATTCACCCCAGCATGTTGGTGTTATGAATCATTTCCCATAGAGGTATTCCTATGGATCCAAATGGATACTCGAGCGTAAACTGTTATTGTTAGAGAATCTAGTTAGAGGAATATTTTGGTCTCATTCTACTCTGAAGTCCTGAGAACATGATCCCAACATTTCATCTATTGTCTAAATAGTCCACTCATATTGGAAATCAATTTGAGGATATTAATTCTTACTAAAGTTCAAATCAATGTTTACACAATGTCAGAGACATTTCTTGATCATCAATGTTAATCTAATATCATTATCAAATATAATCATTAGATGAACTCCATGAAACCTAAACATTTCTCTGATGTTTATATGTGCACATTGATCTAGTGACAAGTCCTCTAAAAAGGTGATAATGGTTTTGTCTTTGTAAGCCGATCCATAACAACTAATATATAATTGTTTTCTATTTAATTATTTGTAAGTACAATGAAAATGACTATATTGATGTATTCCCATTTCTATATTGGTATGGGTAATAGTTTCTTCATCCTCCTAAAAAGTTTCTTTTCAGCCCTCACCTGAGAACATACCAGAAAATTTGATGTATATTTATTGATCCCTCTCATCATAATGTCCCACGAATAGTTCTCTCAAATATCTTTATACATCTTTGGGATACCTAGGTTAATAAAGAAGGATTAGATATATGTATCACTCGAAATATATTTCATTATCTCTGTATTAGATCATAAAGATAATCATGACAAAAATTATACAACTCCTTCTTCATCAATTTTGATCTCTTTAGATTTTCCCTCTCTCATGGATTCCACCTTTTTTTAACTTTCCACATCATTTCGTTGAACATCCTTAATTTTATATATGAGAGATGGTTGACCAATAATTTGATAAGGGATTAATGATAATCTGTCCTTAATGATTCGCATGTCCATCCTTTTAAAATCTATAATGATTGGATCTTTATCAATTATCATTATTGATAAACATTCAGGATCCTTTCAACATAGATCATCTGCCACTTTATTCACATTGGAAGGATGGTAGTGGATTGCAAAGTCATAATCCATTATGAGTTATAACCATATTTAATTCTTCATATTAAGATCCTTTTGTGTGAATATATATTCGAGTCTATTATGATCAGTATATATTTCACACTTTTCCTGATAGATATAATACCAATATATTTTCAATGTGAAGATCATAGCTTCCCACTTCAGATCATGCATGCGATAGTTTGGATCATTAATTTTCAACTGCCTTGATGTAAAGGATATAAATTTATAATTTCTCATTAGTACATTTCATAATCCATTAATTAAATAATTTTTTATACCACAACGAATTCCCCACATATATGAAGTGCGAGTAATGGAATGTCAGTTTTCCTTTTTTACTCTTTGATGTTGTTTTCACATTCACTTTTCTATAAAAATATTTATATCTTACGATCGAGATTGGTTATTGGGTTTGAAAATTGTGAGATGATCTTCAAAAATCACCAGTATTACCCAACCATACTAATGAAATTACAGATCATCATTGAAGAAGTCGACCTGGGAAACACTTCAATTACCTATATCTTATAAGGGTCTATACCCTTTCTAGTGATAAAAAGTCCTATGAATGATACTTCCTCTCTCTATAACTCACATTTATTATAAATTTCCTAAATTTTATACCTTTGTAATGTCATCAGCACCATATTCAAATGATCCTCACGTTTTACTTAGCTCTTGGAATATATTAGAATGTAATCTATAAATATGACCATAGATTTTTTAAGGCAATAAATAAATAATATATTCATTATGTCTATGAATATTTTTATAGAATTAATGATTCTATAAGGTATCAATATGCAATAAATTTTTATATACATCATTTAAATGAAAATATGGAGAATATATTCCTTCCTCATAATTAATTAATGATATCTCTGCCAAAGGTCCACCTTAGAGAAATACATGTCCCCATGTAGTTGATCAAAAAAGTTATTTATCTATTAAAGAAGATGGAATTTATTTATCACGAGTTTGTCGATCACAAGATAATCAATATACATGAATATAATTCCTTCTTTCTTCTTGACTCAGCTGATTGGTGTACCCCATGGTGAAGCACTCGGGCGTATAAAACCCCTATCCAGATTCTCTTAAACCTTATTATTCCGTTATTCAAAATAAATGAGGTCAATTTTGAAAGGAGTTTTTGATATAAAAAGATATTTGAGAATAATTTTAATAGACAACTCAGCGTCTTTATTAAAATAAAGACAAGAAAACACTTTGGAGAACACATCAGTGTAATCCATTATGATGGGTATGTATTAAAACATGATTATCCCCATTGTCATAATAATTTTAGCTACATATGATTTTTCATAAGGAAATAATATCCACAATTTTTATTATGATTCAAAAATGGATTATTCCTAATCCATTCTCCTATATAGAATTGGATGAGGCCTAAGGATGCGAAGATTGACCTCCCTTACTCAATAGTTGATGTTGGATTTTTATAAAGACATACAATCCATGCCCAATATGACATCAAAATTCACCAATGGAACAAAAACAATATTATATGGGAGTTTCAGTCCACAAACAATAACCAAGGGAGAGTTCTATACTATTTATGAAATAATGCCCGCATTATTTATTCTTATATATAACTCATCATCTAAATTTTTTTGTGGTGTTTGAATATTTTTCTTAAACATAAAAGATAAAAAAATTATGTTAAAAAAATAGTACATTTTCTATTAATTAATGACTAACTAGATTTCTGGTCACCAAATAATTTTCAGGATCCATCTTAGTAGTTGTGATGATATAAGAAGTCCTTTTTATCATTAAGATTTGTTGGCTGCTAACACCGATTCAGCTATAAGACTCATGGTTAAGTGCACTAGCTTGCATAGTTCCCTTGATCCATATAATTGAAGCATTGATCCATGGGTTGTGATATCCTTTCCTCCACCACATTTTCCCACATCCTCAAATTTATATGACATTCATAAGATTTGTATCATTATTTCCTACACTAGAAGCATTTATCCACCCCCTTGAGAAAATTACCATGATTCTTATTCCAACATTTTTGACAAGTGAGTGGTAGAGACTTCATTTAACCTTTTACATAAGATCCTACATCTTGAAACTACATTTTTCATTTCTTATAACTATAACTGTTGGACCATTCTCTATAATCAATGTCCACTTCTAGATCACATTGGAAACATCATAAAAATTTTAAATGTCTCGAATTTCTAGATCCTTTCAAATGTGTGGTTTTAAACCACTAAATAATATATCTATTTTACTATATTTTTTGAAAACAAAACCTGAGGTGTACCTTGAAATACATGTGAATATTTTTTCTAAGACATGATTGATTGACCATCATTTTTCTTCAGATCTATTAATTCTCCCTCTATCATTTTACAAAGAGTTCAAGGTAAATACTTGTTATGAAATATTTTCATAATCTCTTCCCACTCCATGTATTCAATTTAACCCTTCGTTTTGGTGTTATTAGTCAACACCCACCATGATCATCTTCTCTTTATAAATGATAAGTGTTCAGAGTCACCTTATCTATCTATGAATAGTGAATCCCATAAATGACCATATCTATTGAGTTGACACACCCTTCCACGACTAGTGGATTGGAAGATCCCTTAAATGTCGGTGGTCATTGCCTCCAAAAATACTCAATATCCAGTTGTTTTCTCTTTAATGAATAATGTAATTCCACATTATTCAGTTTATTTTTCATATCCTAAGTTTGCTGGGTAATAATCACCATGAAAATTTGAACTCCGCCACCGAAGTCATTACAGATGTTATTTAGGCAATCACGGCATTTTCCCCCACATGAGTTGTTAGTCTAGTTTCTTTTTGTTACGAAATTTTTTTAAAATAGAAATATATTGAAAAAATATAATTCAACCATTAATTTATAATTAATTTATTTTATTATTCAACTAACTCTAATGGAATATCGTGTGTGATCCTTATGTTTATCATTTTCTAAAATAATTCTTTTTGGGTGCCTTCATATACATAGCATCCTACTAATTATTTTCACTAATGTTTTGTAATAATAATTAGCAAATTAACATAGTCATTATCTAATAATAACTATAGTGAGTCTACTTTTTTTACATTACTATTACACATTTTTAAGGATATTCAACTTAATAGTGTTACATAACTTGGATCAAACGGATTAGTGTCTTCTAAGAATTAGGAAAAAATATAAAATCTACATAATAATACATAAAAATTATTTAATTCCTTATTCCCTAACTTATTAGTGGTCTTCATGCAATCCTATGTAATATTAGTCACCTTAGGATATATATCAATGAAATGGGTGGGTTAAAATCCCAATAAGAGGAAAGATAAGAACATGAATCACTATAACATGGGTGATAATAATCATTTTCAGCCTAAAAAAGAATGGGATCATCATCAAAATCTGAGAGGAAGAATTATATAAATTCATGGAATGTGGAAATTCATTTGAATGAAAAATCATGCCTTAGTGGTTAAATACTACACATGCTTGTGAAAAAAATATAATTTGGTTTACGTAAAACATATGTGCATAATAATAACATCATAATTGTTAAATAATCTACCATCATGTTCACACATATTGAACCTTATATCATTCAATACATCACATTACCCAATGCGTTTGTATTTGATATAATTTAGGGTGAACTTGTCCCATCATAACATTTGCATATTCATGCTTGCCAAATAGAACATATATCTATCATAGACATATCATAACTCATTGAAAGGAAATGGGTTTGATTATAATTTTGTCAGGAATACCTTCATGAATAATTTTTTTTTTCTAAAAATAAGAAGATAATAAAATAATTGGAAAAATAATCACCAATCTTGAGTGTAGGTGAAAGAATATCAATAGATGTAAATCACGTGTTTTAAGAAAGAAGTGTTCTTTTGGAAAAATATTTTCATATTTCATATTATAATATTGGAAGCATGTAAATCCCATAAATGAAAATGGATGGAAATAAATTATATTTGCGGAATATTAATAGTATGTATATATTGAAATATGGAATGAATGAGTAATAACACAAAGAAATGAAATTTGGTTTTGGGATCCCCATACCTTATTTCTGAATGCTTCCTTCACATTAATATCATGGAATAAAATTAGATTCATTAATTAATAAATAAAATAACTCATAAAAATGTATTAAATTTATTATAATTTTATTATGTTCATTTATGTCTATTATATTGTGTGATGAAATACAATTTCATCATTCGGGGTTGTTCGTTTTCATGGTTTTCATCATCGGTTTACTGGTATATGTGTATAGAAGTACATGTTAAATGATAATAATTTTCAATAATTGTTATTATATTTTATTAATTAAATATAATAATAATAAATGATATTACATATCAGTTGGTTATATGATATGATGACGAATCATTAGATAAATAGTTAATGAATATCATTTAGATTAATTTTGGCGGTCTTCGATCACGATAGACACATTTTCTTATTTTTTTTAATATTATGTATATAAGTATGTTCCATAACATAAAAATGGTTATAATATATATTTTAAAAATATTTCAACCATTATAATGGTTTTATTACCATCCTTGAATTAGGTAAAGGAAAAAAGAAATCTTATCATCCTCAAAGGTGATAAATCAACACCTCACATGCGGTGTTTCCATTTTTAGACTAAAAAATATAGGGGATGTGGTTTGATGATGAATTATTCCATTAAAAAATAATATTTTAAGTATATATAAGATTATGGAGTTATCTTGACACTTTTATATGGATATGTGAGGATATAATAAAGAAAATAAAATAAATTAAAAGAAAATAAATTGGATTTTACCTCTCGAAATCATCAACTTGAGAACCTCGTTAGAAATATTGTATTTTCCCTTCAGTTGATACCAAATGGTCTAGGAATTGGGGTAGGGGATTGGGATGAGGATTGGGAATAGTATTGGGACTAAAATGGAAAATCATCAATTTTATTAAGGTGTGAAGAAAAGATGTGCTGAGGGTGGTATTTATAGGGGAAGAGAGGGGTGTTTTTTTATTATTTTATTCATTGGTTTGTTATTTTGGATCAAGGCTACAAATAGTATTAACCTTATCAATAAATATATTAAAAAATTAAAGTATATTTTTATATTATGGGATTACATAATATATACATAATCTATGATTCAATAATTCACGTATTTTTTAAATATTCTAATTTACTGCATTTCACCATTCACAAAAAAATCCACTTCTTTCAGAAAATCCCGAAAAATAACCCTAATGTTTTTGCAACTATTATAATTAAAAAATGAATTCCATTTTATGAAAATAAATTTATAATATGAAAATTTTAATTTTTAATTAAAATCATCATTATTCAAAAAATTCTTGTTTAAAATTATAACTTATTTTATAACATGTTGAACAATTATATAATGGATCATAAAACTATCTTATAATCATAAGAAAAAAATACTAATTTCTGCATACATTTTATAAAAATATATTTTAGTTTTAATAATTATATTAATTATAAAATTTTAAATAAACATTTGTGTTTTATAAAAACACCAACACTTGCATTAACATTTTTAAAATGATTATTTAAGTATACCATGAAATAAATTTATCATATTTTCATTAATAAGATGCCTAAATTTTATTTATAATTTAATACGTGAGGTTACTATTATGTTGGATGAATTATTATTCCTCTTGGTGATAATACTACTCAAAACATCATTTTAATAATCGATTTGTATAATTTCTTTAACTTCGTAAATACGTCTTATTCCCTTCATTATTCATTTTAAAAAAAATTAGTTGTGTTTCTCTATGTGATTTTATGTGATTTATACGGTATAGACCAATTATAAGAAGGTAATTTACAATTACAAAAAAAATTCGATTATATAATTATTATTTGATTGATACAAGATTTTTAAATGATTTATAATAAGAAATAAAATTAAAAGAGAATGGTTGTGTTATATACATATTCATTGAGATAACTCCTTCAGATTACACATTAAGCCTTGAAGTAGTTGTCCTTTGTAATGCCTTGAAGTAATCGGATGAAGATAAAGACTACAATCATGTTTTTGAGTAGTTATTCTATAATATAGAAATCTAAAATGTTGTTAATAAGGAAAAATAAGAGATACCCTTTTATAAATGAGGGGAAGGATTCACATGGAATTTTACAAAAAAGATTCCAATGATATAAGCTCAATTTCATATCCAAGCGGTTCCAAATGGAAAAATATTACAATTTTGTATAATATAAGGATTTAATATCATACAAAAACAATAATTACAAAGTATTGAGTGGTATTAATAACATTATACCTTTGTTAACCCCGCATTAAACCCATTTTAACCTCAATCATTATAACAAGATTTATTTTATTATTCTATTCACTATAGAAAAAATTTAGTTGATCATAAAAAATTGTATTAATTATAATAATTAAAAATATGGAATTTATTTTGTTGTATTCAATATCCAAATGTGGAATAATTTAATTTTAAAAAAGCACACAAACTACAATGAAACCCCATTTTAGAAAAATATATTTTAAACCATAAATCATAATTTACATCAATTAAGTTCCTTTTAAAATTAATAAAATGAATCTCAAAATTTATTATTGAATATATTATAAATAAATATAATTAAAAACATTAATCAAATGCTATTAATTTAATTTTATATAATAAAAACTCATTGCACCCATAATAACAATATATAGAAAATTTGGTTTTGAATCCAAAAAGTGAAAATTTAAGAGAGTCAAATATATTAATGAATTTAATATAAATAATTATATTATTTATAATTAATTATTTATTATTTTATATTTACATAAAAAATTAATGGGGCTTATATATGAAAATAAATAAATGTTTTTACAAAAATGATATTTTTCACTATTTACTAAAACTAAATATTAATGGAAAACCCAAAAAAACTCTCCACAAGCTAATATTAAAATGATGATTAAAAAAGTAACATTCATTTTATAATATAAAAATTTAAAAAAATTATAAATTAATTATAATGTGATCATAATAAAATTTTATAAACGCCATTTTTCCTGAAATTTATTTTTGAAGCAAAAAATGACTTTATTTAAAATTTAGAATATATGAATATTTTAAAACAGGTTTACATATAATTAATTATGTGGTTATTATTATTCATTCCAGGAAATTTTATAATTAATTTATAATGGGTTACTATACTACTGTTCATAGAGATTCAAGAGTTCATGAAATTAAAGATATCAAACACTTAAAATTTATTTAAATAAAAAAATATATTCAAAATATCATGGTCATACATTCTACCCCACACTCTAATTAAATTTAATCCTCTCATTTTTATCATGGTAAAAAATGGTTTGATATTTATAAATACCTTTTTTAAACTCCCACATCATGTAAAGGAATAATAGAAAATTGTTTTGAAAGGGGGTGTGGGAAACATAATGGATACCATGAATAACACATAATCAGATTACTAGATAAGGATAACCTTATTGGGAAGTGAAAATATTGGTAGTGAGGAAAATATAATTTCCAATGAAATAATGGACTGTGATATAGAACATGGTAATGAATATTTTAAAGACCACAAATTCATAAATCACTTATGGGTGAAAATGAACAACAATTCATTTGAAATAAATGTAAAATGAAAATTATTTTCATTTTCAAGATCATTATTCCTATATTTGAGAAATAATTTCACTACAGAATATAATGAAATATAATTATGTGATTTCCTTAAGCCCATATTGATAATTTCATAGTTTGGTTGTGTGATTAAATTATCCTTCACTAATTTTCCTCGATATTCCAAGGATAAATGGAAAATAAGAGTCATTCCATATTTAATCGTTAAAATTGCATACTAATGGATCATAAGATCTACAAAAAATGATAATTCATTCTTCATTTCTCAAGATATTTACCAAAACATAAATCTTTTTTGTAGTTTATCCAATATGGATAAATAATAATATTATTATATAATACATTATTCTCTAAATAGTCAACAATAAAACCGAATGTTAAAAATAATCCAATCTATTAATAATTAACCTTAACACTCCACGAAAATATGTGTGAAAACATTCAAAAATATGAATAATTATAAAAAATGGTGAAAAAGTTTCAAAATATAGATAAGTTTAACCCCAAAACAACATAAAGTATAACTTAATGTCACACACCAAACATGTGAATACCTTGAACATATATTCTCATAAAACATTTTAATATAATCAATTACCTTTAAACCTCAGTGAAAATATATATTATTATAAAATATGACTCTATCCTTTTTCATGAAATAAAATCAATGATAATCCAATATATTTTATAAGTCCAAAAATGAAACAAAACTCTTTAAAATTTCAAAAATCACTCTGTCATCAAATCTATTTTCAATTTAAAAGTGACCAATAATATACAATTTACTTTATCAATATTTTTCAAGTCTTTTTCCCAACTAATCATTATCATCTCAACATCAAGTACGTATTAAGGGTTAACAATCCCTCAGTCATGTGATTTCTAAAAATATAACTTTAATACAAAAAAATATGTTATCAATATTGTTCTATATATTCTTCAAAATGCTTGAAGAAAACTACTATGAAAAAAATACAAAGATGTTTATGGATTCTGATTACAATAATATTAATAATAAAAATATCTATATTATAGTTCTCAAATCCAAATATTTAACGCATAAATCATTACACTTCAATTTTTGGCCTATTATAGGCCCTTACAGGGTCTATGGGTCAACCCTTGGATTAGGTAATTGGATGAGATAATTCCCAATTTCCACATATATAATACATTTTAATTTAAATGCTACCTTTTGATTTACTATACTTTACTCTATTTAAATATTCATTTTTTTCAATAAAGTACTTGTTCTAGGTCGTTATGTCCCACACATAAAAAAATATTTTTTTACATCGAGTCATTTGTAGGATAATTCTTCCAAAATGATCAACATTTTTTATGATGAATAATCTTTACTCTATGATCTTCAGGATGCTAAATTTCTCTATTATTTGGATCATTTAGAAACTTACCTATGTTCATGTTTTAAATCATATAATGAGATAGATCATTAGGAACAACCACATGGTTTTGAATTATATATCCCATAACATTTTGTTGCTTATGAGGAATGTCATTGTATAGTTAATTCCACTGAATGATAAAATTATTCTTCCTCATTTTATCCATTAACTGTTATAAAATCATAGTTTGATCCATTGTAATGAGTATTCATCTAATCACGAAAAATACTTCTTATGATATCTAAAACATGGAATCTTATTTGTAGCGTATGATGCATTAGATGTATCTTAGTGTATTCATGGTCATTAAATATACTAATACTTTATAATATTTAAAAAAATATATGACATAACGTAATAATATCACTCATAAGTGTTGGAATAGGTGTCTAGTGAGGTCCCATTCACTGTTCACTAGAATTGAATGGACCCGGTATTAACCATTACATACAATAGTTATTTTTAAAACTAGAAATCTATTTATTTTCCAATAAATATTTTTGGATTATAGTTTTAGAGAATTAGGTAAAACACCTACATAGAAAAACCAAACATTACAAGTCGACACATATACTTGGTATCTATTTTTCCCACAAAAATTGAATCTTTTTTAAAAAATAAATAATTGTTTCTCTTTATGGAAAGTATTCACACTTTTCTACTTGATCTTATCCATCTCCCTATTCTTCCTTAAAATCTTTGAAAAAAATTGATATTTTTTATGATAAAAAATGCTCAGTAAGGGTCATAAAACAAAAGAAACTATTAGACTCTTGAATATGGAAAATACCATTTGCTTAAAAATATACCTTTTTAGCCAAAAAAATCATCATGATTAAATTATCATTATATTACATTTTTAAAATCAAATTAATTTCATTAAAACTCATAAGAAATAATATATTATATAGGTAGGTACCTTGGGACATAATTATAATAAAATTGAATAACTAAATGATCAACTATCATACGTTTCACTCTTATAAATTGAATAAAAATATAGTCAATATCCATACCCAATGCATTAGGGGGTTGTAATGGACTCAACTATCATTAGTTTATCATGGAGCTACCCATTCTTCGTTTGTAATGTAACCACCAGTAACATTTTATTTTACCATTATATAATCACGATAAAAAAATCTTTCAATTTCTAAAAAGTCACTATAAAATTGTATTTCCACTGATAAGGAATAATTCCATGTTATTGAAATAAACAATCAATTTACAAAAACAATTTCCAAAAAACAAAATTACTAGAAAATGGGAAAAGGGGTTTATATTTCTTTTATTTTTTATCATGTAGAGTAATCCATAAATAATATAAATTTCATGACGAACTAGAAGTTCTTGTTTCGGTATATATTAAAAATAATACTCCATTTATTCATTTGTAAAAAAATACATACATTGCGTACAAAAGACATAAATGATTCCTTTTTGAAATAATTTTAATAAAATTAAGAAATAGGAAAAATTTCCATTTAAAATTATTCTCTTAAATAAAAATTTAAAATAATATCTATGATATTTACATGTAAGAAAAATATTTTTTAAATAAATCATTAATCAATTTAAAAATATTAATTAATAGTGTCTCAAACTTCTTTGAAACATTTGAATACTAAGACCCATGAAAGAATTAAATTTAACATAACATTAAATAATATTATAACAAATAAACGAATTATATTTTATATCATATCGGTTTTTATACACCTCATAAAATAAGGACTTTGTATAATATCAAAATATCCATCAATGAATGTTGATTGAGACGATGTCCCTTACCTTGAGTTTGAATCGTTACGTATAATTTTTTTATTCCATAAAACTAAAATTAGTTTAATTATTTAAATTATTTACAAATTTTTTAATTTTTATTATTTCATTTATATCACTTAATACCATGTTATTAGAATTACTTAATTATAAGTCAACGCCAGACATTTTGATGATAGTCGGTACTTGAGTCCAAAATGTATTTGGTATGATTTATATAGTAAAAAGTGGTTATAATAATATCATATATAGAGTAATTTTCATTATATAATAATAAATTTCATATATAAGTAATAATTTAAACCATTAATTAAATATGGGTATGAAAAATGAATTATATTTCTATCATGGAGAACGCGAGTCGTGCGTACGCTTGAGAAACTTTTAATTTCTCAATTATTGTTATGGAAATAAGTAAAGTAAAATTTTACCATTATATAATAAAAATAATATAATAAATTTCATATTAATCATTAAAATATACTAATATATATCATATATGTGATTTGGTGATGAAAAATTAATCACATCAATTTTTGGAGGTGATAGTTCACATGTATGCATAAATGATGTTGTGAATTTTTCATTTGTGAAATTATATGAACATAAATGATATATTATTATTCCATAATGATAAAACATTCAGAAATATTATAATATTTAATTTAATTTTATCATTATAACTAGACATTAGATATTGTGAACGAAAAAAACTTATCGGTTCGCGAGGTGGTATTTCTCTGTACACACAAATGATAATCCCTTCCCCATTTGATGGAAGTGGAGATTGATTTAGGTGATGATATTAAAATATTAAAAAATAATTATATTTAATATAATAATGTTATTATTTCATCATGGTTGATGAATATTACAAGGATTTTTTGGAAGAAACCTAAAACACAATTAATTAAAAAAATGCATTCTCATCGGACAATCAGTTTATTTTAACACCTTAAGACCACCAAGGCTAGTGTTATGACTAACTCAATAGATCTACAATGTGAATACAGCATATTTATGGTATTTATGTAGGTATTTTAAGAATGAAATATTTTTTTATGTGTGACTAAAATAGAAGAATATGTTCCATTTTATAAGAGGGCATGGGTACTCATGGAATTCTAAAAAATATTAAATTACAATTAATCAAATTTATATTAATAATGGTTACAAAATAATTTATTTTTAATATATGAAAATTTTTGTTAGTAATAAATTCATAAAATAAAAAAAAATTATTTTTATTATTTTTTAATCCTTATCTTTTTTAACCATTATTTAACCTTTTTAATTCTTATCATGACAAGATTTATTTTTACTCATTTTGGGTTAATATTATAACTATAAAATTAAAAACAAAAAAATGTATCATAGATGAAATTTCAACATTATAAAAATAATTTTACTGAATTTTGGATTTTAATGAATTTAAAATCATTTAATACAATATTATTTATTTAAAAATATCATTTATGTCAATATTGAGAGATTTCATAACTTCAATTTAAAAAAATATAATAAAAAATTGATATCTTCATAAATCCCTTTAAATAATTTCTCACATGTCCTTTTATTCTATACAATTAATATATCACATTAATTCTATAAAATTATATATTTTTTTAATAATTTTAATAACAATTATTTGATATTTCTAATAATTAAACAATTACTACATTATAATTGAGAAAACCATTAATTTACCTATTTCTTCCCTTAAAATAAAAAATAAAATACATTTATTAGGATAAATATTTTATCATTATAGAAAATATTTATAGTCAAACATATCCCTGATATAAACCTATATTATAGAATATTTCACTTGATAAAAATAAAAGTTTACAAAAATTTACTTTTATTTGAATGAAACACTATAAATGGATTAAATCCATCCATGTAGCTCCACGAGCCAAGAAAATCTCCCCAGGGAGGATATTTGTTGAAAATAACCCATCCATCAAATTTATTATATGTGTTGCAATAATTTTATATTATTCATAATATTATTTTTATCTTTAATTGTCAGATTTATAGTCAACTACTGTAATAAAAAAAAATCTACGGTTACTATTCATATTGTCCAAAACTAAAATGGACCTATTTAATAAATTTTGACCTTTTGATTCGAAATATAGAATCCTTTTTTCGAAAAAAATACACATAATTGGAAAAAAAATTAATATTAAAATAATCTCATTGAATGAATGAGAAAACAAATTTTTGAGGTCCAATGCTTTTAAGGATATAAATGTGTTTATATCAAATTTCCATGTAACATTGATTAAAATTAAATACAATAGATTAAATAAAATAAAATATATCTAATTATAATTTAAAAAATATATATATATTGATACTATGCATTATTTAGAGGAAAAATCTATTTTCAATTAAAATAAAATCCTTTTCACTATTTATCACAACGTCAAACATATCAGAAAAATAGTAGAATATCATACAAAATAAATTTTTATATTACACTTTTATATAAGTTTTTATTATTTAAAATAGAAAATTATAAATGTTTAAAAACAATATTTAAAATAAGTGTGTCATAAAAAGGGACAAAATTATATTTTTATAAAAATATTTCTTTTATACATAAAATTTGATTCATTCTTATATCACCTCTAGAAAAAACACATGATGGATGAAAAAAATTATATTGAAAAAATTATATATTTATATATAAAAATTCATTAATACAGTCATAAAGTATTGCTTTTTTATTTAATTTTGTAAAACACAATTCTGCACATTAAAATAGTATTTTTTGAAAAAAATTCCTTTTATTTTATAAGGGTTTTATATTAATTTAATATTAATTAATAAAATAATTATATATACATGTGTAAACTATATTTTCGTTATTTAGTTAATCTTATTGATACCCGTCATTCTACTGACATGTTTATAATGGTATCATTTAAATAATAATATTTAGTAGTTCATTGATGCTCGGTGTCGCATAGCATGCACACCATATAACAATGAATTTTTTTTAACTTGGGATGTCACATTATCTGTCACCCCATTTTAGAAATTATATCCACATAATTTTAAATTTGGGATTAGTAAATAAGGTTTAAATTTTCAAAAATTATTTATTGAAATCCCAAATTAAAAATAGGTTCAATGAATGTTCCACATTAATATAATGAAAGTGAAGTACGAAGGCCAACAGATATAACATTGAAAAATTTTTTATATAGGAAAAAATTTTCATTTGAGAGAAACTAACTATAATGTTTTAATGTAGAGTGATAGAGAGCATAGTCATTAGAATGTTAACAATAAAAAAACCATAAATCTGTGATGTGTAAAAAGTTAAATTATTTATCAGTAAGAAAAGTAAATATATGTTGTTTTTGTTATAAGGTAATTTTAATAGACATGAGTAATTCTATTAATACATGGAATAAAAGAATAAAATATAGTTTCTTAACTTGTATAGTTTCATCCATTAATCAATTTCAAACACAAAATCATCTGTGTCTTCAAATGATGAGAATTAAATACCCTTTTTATCATTCTTGAAGAATTATAATTATCTTCAACATATCAAAAAAAGTACAACTATATATTTTTATTTTATTTATATATTAACAAAATAAGTAAACAAAAAATTAGGATAATTTATGATAATTCCTAAAAATAATAAACCTTCAATGATGAATAACAACTTCAATATTCAAAATTCAACAGTATTACCAAAAGTTCAACATAGACCATTCAAAAAATAATTCTCCATAAAATTAATAAAAATAATCCATACTAATATTGAAACCCAAAATCCAGAAGGATATGATCACATAGTCTTCAAAAAAACATTTTATCAATTATCTCCGAATAACATAAATTACTCTCAATTTCTCATACCAAATAGTAATTTTCTTAATAACCTTCAAGATATACTAACCAATTCAAGAAAACCAAAATCAATATAAATGTAGAATAATATCAGATATTCATCCCAAAAAATAATTAAACTCTTATTCCATAAAAAATTTTCATAGTATTTTGTATTCATTGATCATATAGGGTTCCCAAAATATAAAATGTCTTCCAAAATAACAATAATCACTTAATACCAAACTAATTTTCCAATATCATGGACATAACCCTTTATCCATAATATATATTAAACAAAGAAAAACATTATACAAAATTTAAAACCACATATGCTAGTGTTAGGTGATTCACCCTTGTTACCCTTCTGTTTTGGGATCAATTCCCTCAACCATGTTGGACTCGATAGTTTTTCACCCATCCTAAGAGTTTTCCTTTTTTTAAAACTATATAATTATTCAATAATTATTCAGAAAATAAATTCATCTTTATTGGAAAAATTTTATATTCAAATTTTATCTCATACCATTATTTTACAAGCAATATTATAATAACCCACAATTACATTAAAAATGAATTTCTCCAAAAAATAATGATTTCAACCTAATGTTTTCATAACTAAAATACTAAAATGGGGTTTCTAATGAACTCAACTTTTGATCAAACTATAAATAATAATCTGATGATGACATCATTAACTATTAAGAATACATCCTAATCTATAGAGTTTTTTAACCCTCCTTTGATACCAACTATAATGACATTGCCTTAAATATTAAAAATTATATTTATTTTTAAAACAAGAAATCAATTTATTTTTCATTATATCATTTAGGTTTAGAGATTTAGAAAATTAGGAAAAAACATAAATTGTAGACCCGTACATTAAAAGTGTACAATTATACTTAGTGTAAATATTTTCTACAAAACAAAGGAAACATTTTATTAAAAATAAATCACGGTTTCTCATTATGAAAAATCTTCTCAATATTACCATTGCTCTAATTATTAGCTCATCATATCCATAGACCATATGAAAAAACTAGGTATAATCACAAAATATTAGTAAGGGACATAAAATAAAGGAAACCGTTAGTTTTTTTTGAGAACCCCTGACCATATTCATTAAAAACATACCCTTTCACCTTGAACAAAATATTCATCATATCATAAATGATCATTAAGTCAAACTATTTGTTAAAAACTAATAAAAAATAATATAAAATATAAGTAGGTATCTTGGAACATAATTATAATAAAATAGAATAACTATTTTATTTACATTGATATGTTTTACTATTTCAAATGTAATAACCAAAAGGTTAACTTGCATAACCAATTCATTGTAGGGCTACCATGGACCCACTCATCATTATCTTATCACATAACTACCCATTATTGATTTATCAACTATCCCCAAAAAACAAGTTAATGTACCATTATATAATCAAAACACATAAAATATTTTTATTTCCAATATTTCACTATTAAATTTCATTTCAACTCTTAAGGAATCATTTAATGTTATTGAAATAACCAATCCATTTACAAAACCCATTCTATAAAAGCCCAAAAACATGAAATAATGCCTTTATATTTAGTTTAAAAAAATAATTTCTTATATAAGTAGAAAAATCTCACATAATTTTTCTAGTGGCATAGATTTTCTTGTTACCATATATGCTAAAAATAACATTCTTTTTGTTGTTTGTAAAACATACAATTGTTTTACAAAGAAAAAATTAAAAGAATCTGTATTGAAATACTTAAATTGAAATTTAAACATTTTAATAAAATTAATTCTATAACTCAATTATTAAATAAGTATATAAATTAATATCAAGAACGTATACATGGAGTAATTTTTTAAAAATATAATCATTAAACATTTAAAATTTATTTTTAAATCACAGTGCGTCATACCAATTTCAAATATTTGAATCATAAGCCCCATAATGTAAGAAAATTTAACAGAAAATTATATAAAATTCTAAAAAATATCATCATAATATATTTAAATGTTTATATCTATATACCTTATAATATAATTCGTGTGTATGACATCAAAATATCTCTCAACGAAAGGAGATAGAGATGAAGTCCCTTACCATGAGTCCAAATCGTCAAGTAAAATATTTTATATTCCAGAATAATAAAAATTGGAAAATAATTTACATTATTAAAATCCTTTTTAAGGTTTATTAGTCCTTATATTTCACTTATTACCATGTTATAGAAATTAATTAATCATTGAAGTTCACATTAGGCATTTTGATGATATTCTATATTTGATTAAAAATGACTTTGGAATGATTTCATGAGTAAATAGTGGTCATGAATCCATAATATCCATAATAATATTCATGAAATAATAAAAAATAATATAAACTATAATTTTAAATCAATTCAAAACATATAGATATGAAAAATGAACTATGTTACAATCATGGAGATGGTAACTCATAAGTATGAATGAGTAATGTTTTCATTTTTTGAATATTATTATAGAAAAAAGATGGTATAATTATATATTTAAAAAAATTTAATAATATATTTATTATTATATTAATCAATTAAATATAATTATATAGATCATCCATGTTATGTGGGGATGAAAAATTAATCACATTGCTTCATGGAGGATAGAGTTTACACGTACGCTCGAACGACACTATCTTTTTTTCAGGTATGGATATTTAAAATGATAAATAATATATTTTCTTTTCATAATGGTAAATATTTCATTAATATAATATAGAAACATTAATTCAATAATTATAAATTTTATTGAAATAATGTTAGAGAAAATGAATTGCATCGGTATGTGTGGTGGCAGTTCGATGTACACATTAATGAAAATTCTTTTCCAATTTGATTGAAGTGGAAAAGAATTAAGGTGTTGATATATACATAATAAAATCAAATTATATTGATGATATTTGATTTATTATTTCATCATGGTTTCAGATTATTTAAGGGAGTTTTATGTAGAGAAAAAACAAAAAAACTTAATTAAAAAATACATTTTCTTTATTCATTCTCATTTCCATAACTTCTAAAAACTAATAAAAGTGGTATTATGAGTAAAATAATATCTCCAGAATGTGTTGAGTGATTATAGGAAGGTATTGGGGTAGATAGTTGATTATCTAAATATGTTTTTATGTGTAATGAAAAGATAATAGGAGGCTCATTTTATAAAATAGGGTAGGGGAACTAAAGGAATTTTTCAAAATATTAAATTATTATAAATTAATTCTTTATTAAAAGTGAAATAAAACATATTTATTAATAATATAATATGATTTTGGGTCTAAATACACTCATCAAATAAAAATTAGAATTTTTTTGACTATTTATTATTTCTTATACCTTTTTAACCATTATTTATTTTTTTTATTTTTTATCATGACAAATGTGTTTTTACTACTTATGTGTTTATTTTGTTACTATAAATTGTAAAAAAATTAAAAAATGGATCATTAATGAATAATTCAACTGTATCTCAATCATTTCAAAAACATTATGTTTTTTATGAATTTAATTTCATTTAATAAAGTATTATTTAATTAAAAATACCATTCTTGTCAATAGTGAATCTATTTGTAACATGAATATTGAAATATATCATAAAAACATAATATGTAAGAAAAAAACTATTTTAAAACCACATTAACACATAAAATCCATCTATTAAATACAATGACTATAGTACATATATAAAATTATATTTATTTTAATATTTCTATTAACATTTATTTGTTATTTCTATTAATTAATCAGTTATTACATCATCATTATTAAATAAACTAATTTAATTATTTAGTACCTAAAATTTTAAATAAATTACAATTATGGAATGAAATATTTTATCTTTCCCAATAATATTTATTGTTGTACATATTACAATAGTGTGGTAGAGGGGTATAAATAAACAATGAAAATATGCAACACATAAAAGTACTCAGGGAGACTCAAACATGAGACCTCTTGCAAGCCCCCTCAATACAATAATTATTATGATATTCCACTTGGGTATTAATGGAAAAAACCATCAGCTATATAAACTCATAAGAAAAATATTTCACATGTTAAAAACAATAGAATGACAAAATTGAATTTTTTTAAATAAAATACTATAAATGGATTAAAGTCCTAATGTATAACCATGGGCTCAACAAATTGGCCCAAGGATGATTTTTTTAACTATAATTCATACAATAAAATTATGTCAAGTGATATTTTAATTTTCTTTTATTTATAATAATATTTATACGCTTAAATACCCAATTTAACCTTAGTTGTTGTAATAAAAGAAATACAATAATTATTATTCATATTGTTCAAAAATAAATGGATACCATTTTAATATTTTGGCCAATATTATTCCAAATATAAAATCAATTTTTAAAATTAGAAACACATAATTTGAAATTTTTTTATTAAAATAAGTCACATTGATAGAATGACAAAATTGGGTTTTATGGTGAAAACGTTCAAAAAATTGAAATGTTTATATATGGAAATCCAATATGAAATTTAATCCAATTATTAATTTGGATTAAAATATATACCATAGATCAAACTATAATTTAAATAGTGTAAAAATATAATTTAACAAAATATTATATTTGGATTGAAATGTGGTTTTCTATAAATTTAGTATTTCTAACTATTCATCAAAACCTGAAACATATCAGAAAAATAAAAATAATCAAAGTAAATTTTGATATTATGATTTCAAATAAGATTTTTATTCACTCAAATAGTATTAATAAAAGTTTCAAAACTATATTTCAAAAAATTGTTCCATTACAAGACAGAAAAACTACCATATTAGAAAAATACTAATTTTATGGGTAAAATAAAATTTGTTATTACATCATTCCTGAAAAACTAATATGATGATTATTATAAATTATATTGAAAATATTATATATATATATATATTAATAATAAAATATAACCATATTTATTTGTTTATTTAATGGAAAAAAATACACATGTGCATATTTAAATAGTTTTCAAGAAAAACATTTCCTTTTATTTTAAAAATGGTTATACATTATTTATAATCAATTGGTAAAATAATTATTTATTATTTTATAAACTAAATTTTCCTATTTCTGAAAATCAATTTCATAATTTTCCTTCTATGGCCTTTTTATAATGTAACATTTAAATAATAGTATTTAGTTGTTCATTTAAGCTCGATGTGTTATATCATGTACATTATCATTGGTAATATATTTTTTTTAAAAATCAAGGTATTATATAAGAATTATATATGAGATATAATCAACCAAATAGTTTTAGTTTTATTACCCATGGAATCATTTTTCCAATACTACCTTCACTTGTAGTATTCAGAAAGAGTTGTATTCTCTCAGGGTAACAACACCCCCTTGTTTACCATAACGTAAATTTTATCTTATACGCAAGCTTTTTCTAATGTTTTTCACTAACTTTTTTTCTCATCCCAATATCTAAATGTTACTAAACCTTTCTCTGATATAAACTATACAGACGCATGATATTCGTAAAGAAATACTATATCTTATTAGAGGAATACTCTTGGTATACCAATATGATCCACTATAGAACAGTAAAGGTTTACTTCCTTTGGAAATTTGGATACATAAACAACTAGTTTATAAAATAACTAAATTATTTTCCATTAATATATTCATAACAATCCCACTTCATTGAAACACCGTACTTAAAACTAGTATTCATAACATGGGGAAATGGAATATATGAATGGGTGTGAGAAAATTTTTAGTATGTTTAAATAGAATAGCTATCAATCAATGATAATAAGTGGGAATATGATAATAATAAGGGTATGATAACATGATCAAAAATGATAATAATTATACCCAGTGACTCATAGTTCTTTAATCAGGAATCATGGTGTAAATTTTTTTTCATTCAAAATACACAAGTAATAATAATGGGGAATCGTCAATATTCAATAAAGGTCTATGAGAACATATCATTAGTGTAAGATAAATGTTTTTGGCACACACTGTTAATGCTCTTTTTCGTCATAGAGTCTAAATGAATAAAAAGGGAAATTCCTTAACATAAATTGAATCATCCTTTGAAGAAAACATAAAAAATTTACAATGGAATGAACAGGGGTTATTTTAGATTTGGGTCGTGCAAGTTACCTCATAGTCACCCAAGTACATTTGCGCGCTGCATAATGGTCATGCAGGTGACTTGCGCGGCCTCTGTGATATTTCGCCGAGGGTCTCTCTTGCCTATAAATACCCCTGTGGGCCCCCCATTTCAAGGATGAAAAATTGAAAAAACCTCATATTCAAGCTCTCAGTGCCCTCGTCTCTTCTAAAGGCTCCCAAACACTTCTATGGTAATTTATTAACTAGAATGGATGATCTAAAGAGGGGGAGGAAGGACTAAGTGTTGAAAATCATCAACACTTGCGTTCCTAGGTGGCCACCCCTAAAGAGAAATGGCAACACTTGCGCGCCGCCTTACCCCTTCCACATAACTTGGACACCTCTCTTAGGGAATTATCTAGGGGTAATATTAGAGGATTGATCCAAGCCTCACCCAAGTTCTACCGTAAGGATTGACCGTCATGCAAGTACCCATGTTTCGTGCAGGTAGACCTGCGTGACCAGGACTTGCGCACCCATGCAGTACATGAACTCCCACGTAGTACATGTGCACCCCTCCCTTTTTGGGTGCCCTTCCTGCCCATTTCACCCCTATTACACCTATCCACCACTCCTCATTAGGATTAAGACTTCATAACTCTCTCAAAATACATTTATGGAATGATTTTCTTGATGGCTTCTTTATCTGAAAGGAATTCTGTGGAAATCTCTCAAAACCCAGTGATTTACACATCTTTACATCACTAAAGTTAGAGAGTATATTCATTCAACCTCATCCTTTAAGAGGAGGTAATCCTTAACCTAGGCATCCTTTTTAGGTGTAAGCCCCAGTCCAAATTTTCATTAATTTGGGCATCCTATTTAGGAGTAAGCTCCATGCCCTCATTAATTTGGGCCTCCTTTTCAGGAGTAAGCCCAATGTCCCCTAATATGCGCATACTTATTAGGATTAAGCCCCAATCGTAATTCCCTTAGCATGGGCTTCCTTTTCAGGAGTAATCCCCAGTCTCAATGTTCTCAATAATCTGGGCATCCTCTTTAGGAGTAAGCCCCAACCATAATTCACTTAACCAAGGCTTCCTTTTCAGGACTAAGCCACAGTCTCAAGTATGGGAATCCTCTTTAGCAGTAAGCCCCATGTCCCATAATTTTTCAAATCCATAAACATGGGCCTCATTCTCAGGAGTAAGCCCCAGTCTTAATTTCTCTTAACCAGTCCTAATTTTGTTTTGATCTGGGCTTCCTTATCAGGAGTAAAACCCAATCATAAGTCATCTCTTACTTTGGAACCTTCCTTAGGAGTAAGCCCCAAGATTAGAGTATCCAAATCTCCATAAAGAACATATACCTTTATGGACCATGTTCCTGGATTTCTTCCCTGATGTAAATCCTAATCATCATCTATTTGGGTAGTCACACATACATAATCCCCACATCATTTCTTATGATTGCATCTTTCATGGCACAATTGTTTGGTTTTACCAATAGCTCTTGATTCTCATATCGATCATGACTCACATGATCTTAGTGTGTAAAAGTAATTATGACATCTTTCTTTGAGCCATCAATCATAAACATCATACTCCCCTACTTGAACTACGTGGGTTCTGATTCCTTTTCCAAAAAAAGGATACGTAGGTAGCCCATATGCGGGTACGATACCAACTCTAAAATAATCCATGTCCTTTTAAATGATAATAAACATCAAGTTCCCCACTGAGTGGCTTTAAAACTACCATCATTATAATAATGACCAAGATACTTTTCTATAATGCGTCGAAGGATACCATTGAATAATATTTGATAACAAATAGATATGATTCTCTATCGATGAAGAACCTCAAATACATATAAAATATTCTCTAAATATCCTACATATAAATCATTGATTTTAAGATTTAAAGGAGGCTCATTTTATACTTTTTAATCTAATATGGATTCTCAAACATAACTAAAATCTATAAAGAGAGTCCCGGAGTAGAAAATAATTCCCTTAAAAATTGTGTGATGAGTCCTACCTCCCATCCTCTCGACCAATTGAAATTCCTAAGCCTCATCAGTCCATAACTATTGAGCGCCTACATTTGGAATGTATGTCCAAATGGATATGGAATCATTTGATGTTTCCAGTGCTACTAACAAATCAGTTAGAATCCAATTGGAATGTTTGAACCTTCAATGAACGAGGTCATCCCCAATTTCAGAGGAAACAAAAAATGGTGAACCCGCCTTGAATCCTTAACCAAGTTAAAGTGATGTTTTACCGATTTGTTAGGACCCTATTTAAACTCAATAAGAGGACCAACAAAGAAATCAATAACATATTTTCTCATCCAAAAGATGTAGCATCCAAAATTATCTTGATTATGTTAGTTATATCAAACATGACCTCTTTTCCAAGATCTTCTGAATTACATGAATGGATTTTTTTATGTTCACGTCTGCGAATGCCTCTACTGTGAAAACCTCTGCTGTGAATGCATCTGCTGCTGCTCCTACTGGATAATCGTCAGCTCTGAGGACGACATCACTTACTCAGAGTCTTCAACGCTGCGTATTGAATGCACTAGTTAAGGAGTACAGCCAACATGGAACCATTCCAAATTTGGAGACTTCATGACAAGCCCTCTAAGTAAAAAACTCACCCTGGTCGTCTGGATAGTGACGACCAGTGATCAAGAAGCTGGCAGTGCTAAACACGGTATCCAACCATTTCAGGTCGTTATCCACGGAACGCAATAACCATTCACTCCCGTATTCTAGGGAGGTGAATGTGCAGGCCCATTAGGTCCTTAAATCAAGTATACAAGAGTCCTTCCCGTGGGATCCCATCAATAATCGCCACCAGACACATGTAGAAGTGCTCCCTTAACATGATGAGCTTGTCGTCTCCAGGCGTTCGGCTTAGTTTCCTCAAACCCAAGTAGGCAAGACGAACCACCAGTGGCGACAACCGGTTAACAGTGAGAAGGTTCTTGTCTCTACCATTTCTAGAGAAGTCCACCAACCTAACTTGGTGGTAAGCAATGAACGGGCACACACACCCATCTATTTTAATTCAGCTATCCAGCAGACTCCTCTGGCAGTATCATGCCAATCCCGCCAGGCAATTCCAATGGAGTAAAATCGACCGGAAAAATAAACCTATTTATAAATCATCATATAGTCAGCAGGCTCATCTGACTACATGTGATGGAGCCCGTCAACCCAATGGGTTGACAACTGGTAAACATGTATATTCACCTTCTTACACTCATCAATCCTGCTAGCAGCCTCGTCTGTCAGTGTTGAAGGAAGATCAACAGCCACGTTCGACGGAGTGCAATCAGCAAGCACATACACTAGCTATTATTGTTCAAGCCTACCAAACGTCTCATTTGGAAGCGTTCAGAGAAGTCAGTCAGAAAGCTCCAGCGAAAAACATGAGGCATACTCAACTCTCTGCCCCCACACTTGAGTACTGTCAGGATTCACTGATAGGAAAAGGAGGACTGGAGTAGGCACAGATACCTAATCAAAGAATGTAATGGACATATATCCCCATTCAGGTAGATGAAGTCACCAAGAATATTCTATCAATGGTGAAAGAGAAGAAGAAAATCCCTTCTCATATTCTGGATGCCTTCCGGGATATTATAACAACTTCATCAGCATCTCATGGAATGTATCATAAATCTATCCCTACTAGTGGAGTGATACATCAACAATTCACTCTGGAACAGACACACACATTTGTTCCAGTCCAAGAGGGTTGTGGGGAATACTCCCCCATATCATACAGACAACAAAGTCAGGCACATACAACTGGTTTGAGCGGAGATAATCAGCATAACCTGATCATTTCTCCTAAGCATGCACATACACTAGACAAATGGAGTAAGAAGGTGTCTAAGAAGAAGACCCACCTAGAAAATTCAATAAATCAAGGGCCAATCTGTAACAAGGCCTCACTCGATGCTAGAGTTCTTGATGCACTTAGACAACTATCTATGGCAACTCAAGATTCTTCTCTCTCAGTTCCCAATAGTTGGAACATTAATTCTGAAGGCCTTCATCAGATACTTCCTCATGAAGAATTGCTTCATGATAATTTGGTCAATCATAATGTTTTATCTTCAGATGAGAGCCACATGAACCCTTTGTGTGGTCAGAAGAATAAAGAGAAAAATGTTTCATCTTTTGAGGTAACCTACCATGGTGGTCCACCCCATGAGGATGAATTTATCTACGAAAGTCATCTCTGTAGTAGTGATTCACATTGCTTGGAAAATTCTTCAATATAAAAAGTAGTGACGAGAATGTAGTCTTATCTTGAGGCACATGAAAATGTGATTTAGTCATGTCTGATGCTTTATCATTAGCAGGTAAAATTCTTTCTCGACTAGAAGATAGCACATGGTGTAAGTAATTCTCCAATCCACCCCTAAGTCATGCATCTTCTAGTTTAATTAGTTATTTCTATACCAATCTTGATGACTCTGATTAAGCAACAAGGAACCACTAGCTCTAGTCTAATTAGGTAGAAGAATATTCATTGAGTGATAAAGAGTAAGAACTGAATATGAGAAAACAACTGGAAAAAGGTGAAGTACCAGTCATGTTTTGTCCTTCGACCAACTATCAGTATGATATTCCAGAAATGTTGATAGAAGATGGAATTCATGATATTCTTCCCAACATATGGAAACCGCTTTGATAGTTGAAAAAGAAAATATTATCTTATGATGAATATGAAAATCATATCAAGATAATAGATGTGTTACAACACCAAATTGACTTGGCATCTCTCTCAGTTTCTCGATATCTAATTGATGGAAAACATCGAAGAGACCTTCAGCATTCCGGCCTTGGTGCACTAAGAAGATTGAACCAGTTAATTTCTTATGCCCCATCTGGTATTCATATCAGGGGATGGTCTGTCCATGGAGAGATACATTTCACTTTACTCTCCAGTCAGCAAAGCCCACCGAAAATGGTCTCATGCAATGTTATTGCCAATGGTCGACCACAGTCAATGGGTTTTGTTTTAATCAAAATATTGCCCAAGAACTAGCCTCAAATCCTTCTTCTCAAAATAACGAATATAGAGAACAAGTTGTTGAATTAATCATGTATCAAGAAAATGAGAATATTGAACAGGCCTCTCATTTGGAGAATGCACATCACCATGTGACAGAAGTTTCAGAAATCATTCATCGGTCTTTTGAGCTGGGTGATAAAAGTGGATGCAGGTTGATGCATCTGTATAATTTCCAAAATAAGGTCCACAAGATCAAGATATATTTCAAGAAAGTCTCAGATATAGCAAGCCAAGAAGAACCCCAACTTGCTAGACTGGGGACTCCATTAACCCAACCCTCAGAATAACCAAATAGGATTTAAGGAGTTTAGCAAAGATAGTAGGAACAGCCCCAGTCCACTGGACTGGGGGATTTTTGAAATCCTCAATCCCTCCCTCAGAGAAAGTTAGTCTTCTCTCGATTGGGGAAGAAGACTCAAGAGGAATGAAGAACCAAATTATTAGGAGATTCCATCCAAATTATGGTTCGTCAAGACATTACTAAGGGATCGAATCAACAAAAGGTAATGTCTCTTCAAGGACATGGATGAAAACAATATTGCAAAACTTCTGATAGAAGGGATGCAATGCATTATGAATCAATCAATGTAATCAATGTCGTAGTTGTTGATCCACCATATGAGGCTCTCTCAGAGGGATCAGATGAAGAGGTTCATGCTCAAGAAGTTGTACACCCAGACACAAATGAAGAAGGTGTGCGTACACAAAATCAAAGGATTACTCAGAACCTAGGTAATCCATCAAGTAACCCACTTCCCCCTCTCCTAACAGTGTCTAATAAGGGGAAAACAAAGAATCAGGTTACATACCTTTCATCTGGAGAAGGCCAATCGCTCTCACTACAGAAAATATGTTCACAAAAAGAGGATGAAATTAAAAAATTGTGGAGGTTGAACGCATAACTACATCAAGGTTGCCTTCCTCCTAAGCATTCTAGAGATAGTCAGCCAAGGTAATTTTTTTCAGCTACTAATATCGATCAAGAATATCCTCCTCTATCAGTACACCTTCACATGTCTAGTCCTACGGATCCAGTGCAACAACAGTTGGCAGTGCTACCATCAGTTGTAGCACTAGCAACCACATCGGTGCATGCTCAAACAGATGTTTCTCAAAAGTTAATAACTACTATTGAGTCATTAACATCTCGGTTGGAAGATATGGAGGGAAAGCATGCACCAGTTCAGCTAGAGAAGAGAGCTTACCATGAATGGGATTATTCAATTCCTCCCCCATCAAATATTGCAAGTACCACATTCACAGTCTTTAATGGTTCGGGAGACCCAGAGCAATACATAACACATTTTTTTTCTCGTTGCGATCCTATGATGGGAACCCTTCAACAAGAACAAGTAGTTATGATCATGTGTTTTGTACAGTCATTACAAGGACCTAGTTTTGTCTGGTACACAAGCTTGCAATGTCGGTCAATTACAAGGTGGGAGGATCTTCTTTAACAATTTCTTCTTCAATTTAGCTCAACGTTGCAAAAGACAACAGTTTTTTATCTTAAAACCTATAAGAAAAGGGAGAATGAATTGTTCTCATATTTCAATTCTTAATAGAAGGGATTAAAATATTCCCTATGCTTAGCACTACCACAAGTGGAATTGTTTCCAATATGTGTGGAAAATTTACGTGATGAGTTGCACAAACTGCTGATCCCTGTGAAATACAAATGAGGGTTTCGAGACCATACTTCAATCACTCAATAGATTGAAGATTATCTTATAAAGACTAAGGATATAGCTCGTGTAATTCCATCATCTCCAAGAAGGAGAATGAGTAAAGAAGAGACTGTTACAATTATGCTTAAACAAGAACCTATACCAGCTTCTACTTCAAAACCTTCATCTTCTCAAAGGGATCCACCTAATGAGTGCCAACAACTGCGGCCATTTCATCAAGATGATAAAAGAGATTAAAGCCGAAAACAATTTGTGGATTTGAAAAACAATGTTTACTCTTTCTGAAATGAAAATGTTCTTTGTTATTTCATTTTCCCTATAGAAAATAATTTGGTTCAATTACCAAGGCCTAAGAGGCCAAACAAGGTAAGAGATGAAGACAACCCCAACTATTTCCCGTTTCATAAAATGTTGGGGCATCCCAATCCAGAGTGTTTTGTTTTCAAAGTCCTCTTGCAAAAAATGGTCAGTTTGGGACAAGTCAAACTGAATAGTTGTTCAGCTCAGGTAGCATGTGTTAATGATAAAATTTCAGAGGAGAAAGGCCATTGGCAAGAAGTCAAGAACAAAAAATGAAAAAAAAAATATTATGATTGGATGGTAAGAAACATGGTCAACTTAACCCATGCTATTTTGCAAACACAATTGAAGAAGCCAATTGTGTCTTCTTCCTTTAATACCGCATAAAAACCCTCTTCATCAGAGGAAAAATCCTCAAAGAAATGGCATAATTCCAAAAAGATGAACAATCAGAAGAAGATGAGTATGTGTCAAATCCCATGTTGTCTTTGAATCTGGTAGATTTTATTCCATCTACTTCAAAGAAAGGGGCACTGCCCCACTAAACGGAATAGCCTAAACAGGGTAATGAGGCAGAGTCTTCATCGGATGAAGAGTTGATCTTCGATTCTGTTAATATGATTCAATTAATAGATCCGGATGCCAGTCATAGTTTCGATTTTGTTGAGCTCAAGTTCCCTGTATCAAACAGAGGATTCAGAGGAAGTTCCAGAGGCTCAGGATATAGGGGAAGACATGGATCTTTCAGAGGACACTATTCTAATTCTACCCCTGTAAGAACTGTGTATTCGGTAAAAACTCGTGGTAGATCCCTTCAACGAGCTCAACAAGAACAAGAAAGTTCTTCCACACAAGGCAAACTCAGTCCAGGCATAATCATTCTGGATGATCGTTTGAAGATTCCATCTTCTTCCTTTTAGTACGTAAATAGACCTAATTAGTCTATTCTTCCAAATCTTGGAGTATTACTAACTCATATACTTTTACAATTTGCATCAACTTCCAAAGAATCAATTTCAAAGGCACCTGCTAAACCACAAGTTCCTGTTGGAAGAAACATACCTTTAGATCAAAAGTATGATGTATTGAAACACAAGGACCAAATACTGGCCAAGTTATCAATTAAGGATTCTTTTAATTTATCAATGGATCTTCGAGATGCACTCATCGAGGCTTTGTCGAGTCCTTGGGAGTTTGAAACTAAAATTGCTGCAGTTGAAGTCTACCATGTAGAGAATAATCCTAGAGAATTCCATGAAGTGGTATCTTTTACTGATGAAGATGAAGATGATGTCATGCATGTACATATTAGACCTTTGTACTTATCTGGAATGGTCAATGATGTAGACAACTGAAGAGCATTCATTGATAATGGTCTGGAGTCAACCTCATGCCCATTCATACACTTTGTCGATTGGGCCTTATGGAAACTGATTTACATCCATCGACTATGATGTTACAAGGATACAATAAAAATGAATAAGATCCACTGGGCGAAATTACACTCAGAACTCAGTTTGAAGATCTTGTATCCAATTCAAGTTTCATAGTTGTTGATCAAGACTCATCCTTCAACATCTTTCTTGGAAGACCCTGGCTACATCAACATGCAGCTATCCCTTCATCATACCATCAATGTCTCAACTATTGTTTTGATGGTCAAGGTGGGACATTTTATGGTGATAAGGCCATGTTTAAGACATGTGAATCTCAATACATTGTGAAAGAATTTTATTACATGAATGAAATGAGAAATCCACAACAAAGGAGATTACTAAAATTAATGCTTCATATGGTTTGGAAAATATTCCAGTAAACCCATTAGCACATGTGAGTACAAATTATTTATTTCCTATCAGTTAAATTGATAGGATAGACCCAAATATAAATACTGTTATGGAAAACTCCATAATGTCAATAACAACAGTCAAGCCAGATAGGATGGGAGAAAGTGGTGATCCACCAAGAAATGATGAAAGCTCAAATTGAGATGTCTTCATTTCATCTACTGAAATCCAACAAGTCTATACTTCGCCAACCAGGCCAGAAGAAGTTATAGAAATATTAGAGGTGAACTATGATGTCGATTCTCAATCCATCATCTCTTGTTTATTACCCAAAGAAGACCCTTCATCATCAATCAGGTCGGAAATGGATGCTTCTTCTTCAAGATGTGAAAATTTTAACATCTCTTCTGGTCATGAAAATTATGCTTCGTCATTTACCATGAAAGTATAAACAAAAGAAATAAAACATGTTGAAGTAGAAGAGGAATATCTCAGGGATTCTCCTTCAACATTTGAAGAATGTATCTATACTAACGTGGATGACCTCAGAGAAATAAATCTGGGTACAATAGAAGATTCACGTCCCACTTTAATTAGTGCGGCTATGACTCTTTAAGAGAAAGAAATTTATATTTCCTTTTAAAAACAAAATAGAGATATATTTTCCTGGAACTATACAGAGATTCCACGGCTTGATCCTGATATTGCCACTCATCGTTTGTGATTTCCAGAAGAACATCAAGGATTCAAAAAAACTTCTAGAAGAACACACCCAACCTATGCTTCCAAAATTTAGTCTGAAGTAGATAAGGTTATCAATGATAACATTGTAAGAGATGTTCAATATACCAAGTGGTTCTCTCATATTGTTCTAGTGAAAAAGAAGAATTGAAAAATTAGAATTAGCATTGATTTCAGGGATCTTAATTGGCATTGTTGTAAGGATGATTTTCCAGTTCCGATTACAGATCTATTAATTGATGTAAAAGCTGGCTATGAAGTACTCTCCTTCATGGATGGATATTCCTAATATAATCATATCTTAATGGCTCCAGATGATGAGGAATCTACATCCTTCAGAGCCCCTCAGGGTGTGTTTTTCTATCAGGTAATTCCCTTCGGCCTAAAGAATGCAGGCACAACATATCAGCATTCCGTGCATCGTATCTTCAAACCCTATTTAGGGAAGTTCGTTGAATGTTATCTGGATGATTTGGTGGTCAAATCCATGCAATTTTCTAATCACATGGCTGAATTGGAATTCATATTACACAAACTTCAGTAACATAATTTGAATATGAACACCTTAAAATGTGCTTTTGGGGTATCCTCGGGAAAATTTCTCGACTTTGTTGTACGCCATCGTGGTATCAAAGTCGATCCTGAGAAGATAATGTCAATACATGGTATGTCACCTCCTTGAAATCTAAAAGAATTGAGAGGAATTCAAGGACAATTATCCTATATTCGTCATTTCATCGCTAATTTGGCAGGAAACTGTTTACCCTTCACCAAATTGATGAAGAAGAAAGCCACTTACCAGTGGACTAAAGAATGTCAAGAATCATTCGATATTCTCAAGAAGTATCTCTTGAGTCCACTGGTGTTAATGCCACCTATTAAAGGAAGGCCACTTATCCTCTATGTGAAGGCTTTAGAGCGATCATTGGGTGCCTTTCTTGCTCAGAAGAATGATGCTGGGAATGAAAACAGCCTCTACTATCTCAGTCAGACCATGCTTGAAGCGGAAACCCGATATTCAAATATTGAGAAGTGCTACCTAGAATTAATCTTTGTAGTTCAGAAGTTGAGACACAACCTGCAACATAACGAGGTCCAATTGGTATCTCGCAATAACCCTCTCAAATTCATCCTTAGTCATCCAATGCTTACAGGACGTCTGGAAAGGCGGAAGTTATCATGCAGCAATTTGATATCCAATATGTGTCTCAAAATGCAACAATGGGCCAAGCTCTGGCTTATTTCCTTGCTGAACACCCTTATGTGGAAGACACATCTTCAGATATTGAACTCTCTGATAATGAAGTCTTCTCTATATTTGAATGTCTTCAAACCTGGGAAATTTACTTTGATGGTTCTTCTAGAAGTACAATAGGGATGAAAATGAAAAATCCAAAAATCAAAAAAGTTGGCTGAGTAATTGAGATACTTTATTCTGAAAAGGCATTTTTACCTTATTCGTTCTCATTGTTGGGAGGTGGTACAAATAATGAAGTAGGATATGAAGCTCTGATCGTAGGCCTGGAGTTGGCGCTTTAAGAACAATTGAATCACTTAAAGGTGAAATGTGATACAGACCTAGTAATCAAACAAGTCAATTTGGATGATGCTATCAGAAAAGGAGAACTAATACCATTGTATGATTACCTAAGAGAGTTAATAACGGAATTCCCTTTGGAACTGACATTTTCTTTTGACTCATGGTCACAAAATGCTCAAGCTGATGCACTGGCTAATATAGCCACAGTTCTAGCAGATCCAAATCAGGACGAGACAAGCATTAGTATTACCCACCGTCATACAATTTCACCTTATGTTCAAACTAGAACAGTGGAAATTAATGAAATTTGTCCAATGTCTGAACCATAAAGTCATAATACAGTATGGATGAAACCTATCAGGTAATACCGTCAAAATGGAACACTTCCACCTGATAGAGTCGAGAAAGAACAAATATGGCGACATATGGTCAATTTTACTCTTTATGATAGCCGATATCCCCTAGAGAAAATTCTCTACAAGGGTGGTTTTGATGGAGTTCACATAAGATGTATTGATGGTGACGTGACAATGACTATTATGAAAGAAGTGCATGCAAGAGTTTGTGCTACCCACCAGTCTAGACATAGACTATCTAATCAAATTTGAAGGGTTGGATACTATTGGCCTTCAATGTTACATGATTGTATTGATTTCACAAAGAAGTTTCATTTGTGCAAAGTCCATTCCAACTTCATTCATCAACCCCCACTGTTTCTTCATACAACTAAATACTCGTGGCCATTTTCCACATTGGGAATGGATTTGGTGGGACCTTATCGTTCAGCTATAGCCAAGCAGTTTATGTATATTCTTACTGCTACTCACTTCTAATCCAAATGGGAAGAGGCAATACCTCTCAAATATGATTGTTATAAATTCATTGATAGCTTCATCAAGTCTAACATTATTACCATATTTGGTGTCCCTCATACCATATTGACGAAAAATGGCACCAACTTCTGTACATCCGAGGTGAAGAAGTTGTATCAAGAATAGAACATCAAATCCAATCATTCATCTCATTATAATGCAGTGGAAAATGGACAAATAGAAGCCTTTAATAAGACTCATCAAACATACTACAAATGATGGTGGATAATGATAAGAAGTCATGGCCTGATATACACTTTCATGCTTTATGGGATTATCGAACTACCACTCGCACTGCAATGCAGTCAACTCCATATTTATTGGTATATGGAACGAAAGGAGTCTTTCTAATTGAGGTTCGAATACCCTCACATAGAGCAGCCATTTGTGAACTTTCATCTACAGATGAACAATCTCAAAAGCGATAGGATGAATTAGAACAGTTAGATGAGAAAATATTGTTCACCCTGCACCACTTGGAAGTCTATTAGAATTGAATTGCATGAGCTTTCAACAAAAAATTTCTTCTTCATTCATTCATTCTGGGAGAATTGGTATCAGTTATCTAAAGTCCAATGATACTAGGAAAGAAACCTCCCATGATTGAGACAAAATGGGAAGGACCTTATTCAATACATATGTTCTACTCCAAAAGAGCTTATTACTTAATCTCAATTAATGGATAACTCATCACTAATTCAACTAATACCAGATATATGAAGAAATATTTTGAATGAACACAAAATACATCAAGGGTCCATGCATATGACATTAAAATATTGGCACATACGTCTATCATGACGTTAAACTGTGACGTTATAACTACATGATGTTAAACTGTACAGATGTCCCTTACGTCCGAAAAGCCATTAAACTACATAACCAATGTTCCATGCATAGGACCATAAACTATTTGAACTTTTGTTCAACATGACGTTAAAATATGTCCCTTTCATCGTCCTATAAAATGTTAAACTATACAGAAATGGTCCCTGCATATGACCTTAAACTATTCACACCGTAGTCCAACACGACGTTAAACTGTATCGTCCCTTTTTTGTCCAACATGACGTTAAATTGTGATAAAGTCCCTAATACATCAAACATGATGTTAAACTGTTTCCTCTTTTGTCCTTACTACATGACATTAAACTGCACAGTCCCCTTTTTTGTCCAACATGACATTAAACTGTATTATCCCCATCGTCCTAACTACTTGACACTAAACTATACAGAAATCGCTTAATACATCCCACATGACGTTAAAATTTATTTTTCCATTACTACATGACACTAAACTATGAAGCACCAATAGTCCTAACTGCAAGACTTTAAAATTCATAGTCCCTTCATGTGTCCTACATGACATTAAACTATGCATAATTAAGGTTGTTGTAACATCTTGTTTCTCACACAGCGTATGACTCACGTGAGCTTAGAGAAAAATTCAACTATAACACCCTCTCTGGACCACAAACCACACATAAGTCCCAACACCATTTTCTAAGATGTTGTCCCCAAGAACAACATGACCACTATATCATTGTTTAATTGAACTATGTGAACTTTGATCCTCACCTTCTAGGATGGGTACGTAGGCAACCTACCAAGGATCAAGCCCAAAACCAATCTCATCACATCGGTTCACCTCCATCTCATTTGATGTTGATTCGTGATATCGCTCCTAGAATCAATATATTTACATTGATTCACCTTCGTCCATTATATTCGACGTTAAACTGTACAACACTTTTATCCTGCATGACAATAAACTAAAATATTCTTTGATACCCTCACCTATGAGGGAATAATTATTTAAAATGATTTTTAATCATGTTATATTCCAAAGACAATGTGTATACAAGGCAATGCCCGAACGTTTTATCATGGGATAAACAATCATTAAACTAAATTCCCCTTTCACCCTTCACATGTACGAACCAAATTTGTACCGAGTGTATTTCTAGAACTACGTGGGCTTGATTCCCATCCTTATGGGATATGTAGGAACATTCGAGTGTCCCTCGAATCCAGCCCCAAGTATTTTGGGTCTAACCCCAAATTCCACTTTCAGTCCCCTGGATGAAAAGTCCACGTGAAAACACACATTGTGTATTTCTTATAATGGTCCGAGTTCTATGACATTAACCAAGATATCTTATACTCTCATTGCACAAGACGATAAATAATATTTCAAGAACAATGTGTGGCATGATTCCCATCCTTATGGGATTCGTAGTGAAGTCCAATATTTCAATTCAGGATCCACCCACAACATGATTATGGTTAGCATTGATCTTTGTATCTCTAAATACATTGGAAGATACCCATAATTACTTTTCATAATACTAACCTTATATATTTTCAGATCTTCATAACCGTTCTCTTGACTTCTAGTCAGAAAAATGTCAAATTTATGAGGGTTCTTTTACCTGACTATACAACACATGTCCTTAGATGGACTTGCATAAGTAGTCTACATAACGGACTTGTCAGCCAAAAGATACTATTATTTGACCATGCATCCAATGCCCTTAGGTGGCCTTGCATAATTAAACCCCCTAACGGGTTGTAAAATAATGGTACTTCATTCATGGGATGGAAATCTCTTTTGTCCTTATTGGACTAATCAAAAGTATGTAAGGGTCTGCAAAAAATAGACATCCTTAACATATTTTTTTCACGTCCATTTTCATGATTTTAAAGTATTCAAGTCTATGGTTTATATTTCACTTCCCTACGTTTGGGCCAGACCTTCGTAGGAGTGAAATTCATCTAGTTCTTGGATAATCTTGTTTGGAAATATCTTCTCCATATTCAAGTACCACTCTCCATACAGAAAACTCTATGCTTTGGAAAATTTGAATCCTCATAAACATCTACTGGCTTTTTAGTAGTAGAAAAGTAAATTTTTGAGATTTCTTTTTCCTGACTATACAACACATGCCCTTATGTGGCCTTTCATAAGTAGTCTACATAACGGACCTATCAGCCAAAATGTACAATTATTTGACTATGCAGCGAATGCCCTTAGGCAGCCCTGCATAATTCAACCCCCTAACGGGTTTGTTAAATAATGGTAACATCATTCATGGGAACTAATTCTTCTAATTCCTTTTAGCCATTCTTCATATAATTCCTCAGATTCAAAATTTCATAAGTCATCGTTTACATATTTTCCCTCATACTTGAAGATGGTAATATGTTTTCAGATAAATTATCAAGGAATTGAGTCAATGTTAATCTGTTTAGTCAAAGCTACTTCGACCTTAAACATTATCCTTTTTATGTATGATGTGCATGAATTTGAACTACACACAAAAGAAAAGGTAACACTGAACAAAAGTCAAGTTCCAGCTCACTAAACATACATTTTGTATGATTTAGGTAATATTGATCAATTAAAAGATTCAAAGTTTGTAGGGTTATTTATAATAATCCTAGTAAAAATCAAACTATGATCACTAGGTACATTGGCTTAGGTAAAAATCTAAAGTAGGTAACAAAGGAAAATTCATGAACATATGATTGAAAATGAAGGTGTTATTTCCATTTGATGCACAAGAAATAGAAGTACATCCACAGATTGGAGTCTCTTCTCTTTTTCAAGAAATTACAAAAGAATGTCAACATAACTCTCCACTAGTTGTACAACATCCCAAGCTTCATCATGAGCTACTTGATGCTCATGCACTCGACCAACATCACACTTTTCATCCTGATGGAGTGCTTTCTTGGCATCTGTGATGGATTTAATACCACTCGATTAAGCTCCCTCCAATGAATTATTGAGAAGGTCAACTTCTTTAGTAACAACATTTACTTATTGCTAAAGGGGCATTTGCTGGATTGTAGGATCGAAATATAATATGAGATTCTCAATATACAAGAGGGGGGTGAATTGTATACTTTAAAAATTCCTTTGGAACCGTTAAAGTTAGTTATGAATAATTATGTTTTACTTAAGCAAAGGAAAGGGCTACGTTTAACAAAGTTAAACTAGGCAAATTCACAACACCTCTAACACCGAACTGAAATTGGAAAGTGATTCCAAAAGTAGGTTCTGGAAATATGGTTCCGGAATTTGAAACTTAACAAAAGATACAATATGAGATTCTACCTTAAAGCGTATAGAATCTAAATGAATCAGAGTAAGTAAGGAAGTATAAGAAAGTTATACATTCCTTAAGATACAAATAGCAGTGGAATAAAAACAAGTAGTAAAACCACTAGTAAAAAGATAATAGTCTTTTAACCCAAAGAGAAGGGTATCCAATAACCTTGGATAAAGGTCCCTTTATTTATACTTTCAAGCAAGTATGTCTTACCCACACCAGGGTAAGCCCTCGATACGAAGATCGGAATCTCTGTCTCTCTATCCCCGCAAGCCCTCAACTTCAAGGTAGTTGGCAACCTCTGTCCTCCTCAGCAAGGAATCCCTCGAACTTTAAGGTAGTCGGCACCTCTGTCTTCCTATCCCCAGAAGCCCTCGAATGTAATCACCAACATTCGGAGTCGTACGAAGCTTTGAGAGTTAATAAGAGCCTCTCTCTCTAGAAATCACTTCAACAGCATGTATGAACAAAGTCCAAATTGTTCATCCATCCGTTACGAGCTTTTTAAAAAGAGCTCCTATTTATAAGTAAGGTCGGCTCCTTCTCCAACGGTCATATTTTCCTTAAAGATCGGAGGGACCTGTACACGTGTCACTTAGACAACGGTTAGTTTATAACAAAATGGACGACATAGTTTTATAACAAAACAAGTGTAACAGAATGTACGACATCGTTTTAAACTCTAACAAAAAGGTTCGGAATGAAAACTTCGGAGTGAAAGATCGGAGTGAATAAATTCAGAGTGTATAAAACAATGATAATCAGATTCTGTTTAATAGGTGAATTCAGAATGTGAATTCGGAATAGGAATTCGTCATCAGAAATCGTAATGAGAATTCATCATCGGAATTCGTAATGAGAATTTGTCATCAGAATTTGTAATGAGAATTCTTCATCAGAATTCGTAATGGGAATTCAGAATGAGATTTCTTCATTAGAATTCGTAATGGGAATTCTTCATTTGAATTCGTAATGAGAATTCGGAATGAGATTTCTTCATTAGAATTCGTAATGAGAATTCTTCTTCAGAATTCGTAATGAGAATTCGGAATGGAATTTCTTCATTAGAATTCGTAATGTGAATTCTTTTTCAGAATTCGTAATGAGAATTCTTCTTCAGAATTCGTATCCTGAATCTGGAATAGAACCTAGTCAGAGTTCATATCCGGAATTCGGAATGAAACTTCCTTATAGTTCTTGTCCAGAATCTGAACCATAAAACAGAACGATTTATATCAAAGTTTCAATGATTCTGAGAAAATGAATCTGAAACTTATACTTAAGAAAAATATGGAAAAATATATGTAAGGATAATTTTTCTTATAAAAGAGATTTTCCTTAAGAAAGCATTTTTCCTTATAAAAGCAATTTTCCTTATAAAAGCAATTTTTCTTTAAGATAAGGTGTTTGTGATTTTCAAAACAAGAAGGAATGGAAAAGTCATAAGGAAAACCTTATTGACTCAACAATCTCCCCCTTTTTGGAAAGCACAAACATCCTTACAAAAAACAAAAAAATCTAAGAAGAAAGAAACATATTAATGCTTATCTCCCTTGTTTTAAGGATATAGATGAATACGACTAACTCCCCCTGAGGATTTGAAACTCTAAGGATCGTATTCATATTTCCGGAGTAATATTTCATAAGAAAGTCTTCTTTAAGAAAAACTCCCCCTTAAACAAACTCTTATTAGAGTTCTTTTTCCTTGGATATTTTTCCTTTCTCCCCCTTTGATAAACTCTTATTAGAGTTCCTCTTTTTCTGAAGGATCTTTTCCTTCTCCCCCTTTGTGATTTTCAAAAATAATTGGAGGGAATGGAAAAAAATAACGAAGTACCTGAAAGATTAGTAATGACAACAATAGAAACAACAAGTACGACATTCATTCAATTTGAAATCCGAACAACAAAAAATACAACAAAAAGATCGGATTAGATTATTTCGGATCTTTCTCCTTCGACATGAGCCCATTAAGAATCATCTGGATTTTTTTCAAGTCTTTGTGATCTTCTTCTACTTGCTTCTCTAAGGCGACTATTCTTGCGGACTGAGCTTCAATTTTTTTCCTGAGCCTTCAGTTTTTCTTCCTGAGCTTGGATCTTTTCTTCCTGAGCCTTCATCCTTACTTCAAAATCGATCCGATGATGCCTTTCAAATTTCCAATTCTGAGAAACAGAATTCAACTTCCCATTCAGATCCCTGACTTCTTGGATCCGGAAGTTCTTTTCTTCAGTCAGCTTTTCTTCAAATGAGGATGTCAGCTCGTTAATCTTCTTGTCCTCGGTCTCAAAGGAATCTTTAACATTTTCTTGAAACTCATCAAGCAACCTCATCTCTTCCACATTCTTCTTCGACCAACTTTTCATCCTCTTGCAAGATCTTTTATGAGCTTCGTAACCAACAAAGAATGTTTTGAACTGAGCTTCAATCTCAACGCACTTATCCATAACCATGGATACAGAGTCTGTTTTCTGATTCAACGCATGTTGGAGCATCTGGAATCGTGAATCAATACTTGAGAAAGTCGGAATGGTTCCCACCAACTTCTTCAAATACTGAACAACAAAATCATGCCCCAACGAAGATGACTCCAAATCTGAAATCTTGCTCGGAGAGTCTTCTTCCTCAATAAGCTCCAACTTCCTCTTAGAAGAACTACCAGCTTCCTTTCTCATCCTCTTTCCTGAACTTGGAGTATCAGAAAGAATTTGTTTCCCCTTATCTTGTTTCGGAATTGAAACCTGTTCCGGAGTTTTCTTCTCACTGTCAGAAACTTGTACAATAATATCTTCCTCATCAGCAACTTCCTGAACAGTATCCTCTACATTTTTCATCTGATCAATATCACGTAAACGTTGTTATTCTTCTCCATGATAGGCAACTTCTTCTTCTCCTTTCTCTTCATCCAATGCAGGAGTAACAAGCTTTGAAGATTGAGCTTCTGAAGTCCGGAGTGATAAGTGTTCTGAAGGAGTTCCCTTATACTCATCTACTTGTTTTAGCACATCTCATGTCTCACCAATTCCTTCAGCAGCTTCTTCAACTTGTTCCACTTGCTCTACTTCCTCGGTATTAGTAGCAACAGCCTCTTCCGGAGCAACAAGATTTCTTCCTGGAGTCTCAGGTAGAGATTCCAGAGAGAAAGATCTCGGAACTGGGATAGTTGCTGAAACCATTTCGTTGAACTTCAACAAAGCTTGGACTGCCTCAGCTTCTGACATTTTTTTCTTGAGATTCTTTTCCTTAGCTAGTTTCTCGTGCTCATCAGCAGCTTTCTCCTTCAATGCTTTGCCTTCCGCATGATCCAATCCGAACTGCGGATCCCCTTCTTTCCTCTTCTCTTTGTCAGCTCTCCACTTTGAAACAACTTCATCAGGATAGGTCTTCTTCTTCTTAGGCTTTGGTGGTGCGGAGTGGACTTCCTTAGACTTGGGATTTTCTCCTTGTTCTTCCACTTCTTTCAGCTTTCTCTTCCTTACTGGCTTGGATGATTCCGGATCAGCAGATTTCGGAGCCACTTCTTCTTGAGGAGGTAGATCAATAAACATTCCAGAATTCTTGTCAAAGGCTACATTCATTCTTTTCAGAGTGCCATCGCTGGCCAGAATTATCTTGCAAACTCTCGGCTTAGATCTGCAAGCTTCCTTGAATGATTCAAGGCACCGAACTATGAGCTTTGATAATATTGCTGGGTACATTACGATCTGAGCTCTCAGATTCCCCTTCTACAAATTCTCAATACTAAGAAGAATATGCTTCATCAAATTAAACTTTCTTAGATTTATCAGGAAATCTAAGATATATATCTCACTCTTCTTCAAGATATCCTTATCACCTTTTCTCGATACGATAAGTCCTTGCACCCATAGTTCCAGAATCTGGAAGTTTTTTGATAGAGTTGCAATCTTCGGAGCCTTGTCATCATCCAGTCCGAGAGTTTCTAAGGCCTTTTCCTTGTTGAAACTACCCATAGAGTCTGGCAACACGTGCGAAATAAACTCGGCTTCTCCTTCATAATATAGCCCTACCAAGCTTGCAGCCTTGGTGTGAGAAAGTTTGTAAGTCTTACCATAAGACTTAAAAGTGAATTTCTCCCTATTATCTTCCTTGAAGAAAGCAACTAACTCATAAAACTCAACAAGAAAATCTGAGTACACTTCATCTTGGTTCCCGGTTTTAGATACCGCAACATCTTCCCAGCCATTCAACTTGATATTCTTTGAGATTATAGAATCGTAGTTGCTGAAGAAAGTCGGATGAACTAACCTTTCTCTGTAATCTAACCACTGAGATATCGGCTTGGTTGAAGACATTTCTTCAGATGCTAACTCTGCAGACATTCAGATTAGAAGTTCTCTGGGAAGTTCGGAACGGAGAAGACAGAAATTCGGAACGGCCTTAAATCAGAGGGGCAGAGCTTTAGCACGCAAAAGCTTGAAATGATGTGGGACTAGAAATTATGGTCCCCTTTATATAGGCAATGTAATGACGGTTCACCTTCCACGGTTGATCTAACGGTTGGAAAGAGCTGAGATCAGATCTGACGGTTGAAAGCTTGAATCTGATCTTTTTGAGGTTTTATTAAAGCAAAGAATTAAGAAAACCATAATCCGAAAACTTAGTATAAGAAAATTCCAGCAAGTAAAATATGACTACGAAAACTTGAGGAAGGAAATCATACCTTTCAGATTGTCTTAGGAAAGTTATTCGTAATGGGTAATATAAAGATGACTACGAAAAATTCAACACGAAAAACTTAATATGAAAAACTCATTACGAAAAAGTAAATACGAAAAAGTAAATACGAAAAACTCAATACGAAAAAGTAATTATTAATAAGTAAATACGAAAAAAAAACTTGGTATAAAAAACATAATACGAAAAACATAGTACGAAAAACTTAGTACGAAAAACTTAGTACGAAAAACTTAATACGAAAAACATAGTACGAAAAACTTAGAAGGTTCGGTACGAAAATCCGATTATGAACATACCAGTACGAAATCATTCATTCCGGAAATTTTCAATACGAATACTTCCATTCTAGAAGTATTCTGTACAAAAATATCCATTCTGGAAAATGGTAGTTCTGGAAGTTCCATTTCCGGAGATCTTAATTCCGAAAAGTTTGAAAAACAAATTTTGAAAAACTTTTTTAAACAAACAATCAAATGTACTCCCCCTATAAAAAGGAGTTTATTACTGTAAGGAGATTTGTTCAACAGAAAGTTAATTAAGGAAGATTACCTTACGGTTATCATTCCTATCTTCTGTTTAATATATTCAAATCTATCAGAAGGCAAAGATTTTGTGAATATATCAGCAAGTTGATCTTGTGTTCCGATAAACTGAAGAATAATATCTCCTTTAAGTGTGTGATCCCTAAGAAAATGATGCCTAATATCTATGTGTTTTTCACGGGAGTGATGTGCAGGGTTCTTACTAAGGGCAATGGCACTTGTGTTATCACACAAAATTTGAGTTTTAGTAAAACTCAAGCCATAGTCTGTGAGTGTGTGTTGCATCCACAACACTTGTGCACAACAACTTCCAGCTGCTACATATTCAGCTTCAGCAGTGGAAAGTGCTACAGAATGTTGCTTCTTACAGGACCAAGAAACTAAAGAATCTCCTAAGAAATGAAAAGTTCCAGATGTAAATTTTCTATCCATTCTACATCCACCAAAGTCATCATCAGAAAAGCTTTTTAGAACGAAATCATTTCCAGAAGTATAAAATAATCCTAGATCCATGGTTCCCTTAAGGTAGCGAATTTTTTTTTACTGCCTTTAAGTGAGATTCCTTAGGATTGGATTGATATCTTGCACATAAGCGTACTGAAAACATTAAGTCTGGTCGACTAGCTGTTAAGTAATGTAGACTTCCTATCATACCTCTAAAAGATGTTTGATCTACTGGTTTCCCAACTTCATCAAGATCTAAAGAGTTTGAGGTACCAATGGGAGTACTTATACTCTTAGTGTTGTCATAACCATAATTTTTAAGAAGATCTTTAATATACTTATGTTGAGATATGTAGGTTCCTTCTGGTTTTTGAGAAATTTGAAAACCAAGGAAAAATGTTAACTCACCCATCATACTCATTTCAAACTCAGATTTCATTAGACTAGCAAATGAGTCAGTCAAAGATTGCTGAGTTGAACCAAATATAATGTCATCAACATAAATTTGAACAATCAAAACATTTTTCTTATCTTTCTTTATAAAAAGGGTTGGATCTGCATTTCCTTTAACATAGTTATTTTGAAGAAAAAATCTAGTGAGTCTATCATACCATGCTCGTGGGGCTTGTTTAAGACCATACAAAGCTTTGGTAAGTCTAAAAACATGATCTGGATGTTTTGTATCTTCAAAGCCAAGAGGTTGTTCAACAAAAACATCCTCTTGAACATAAGAAAAAGCTTCAGATTTCTTTGCTAGAAAACATGATCACTATGAATAGTTTTCAATGGAAGGTTTTTCTCATTTTTAACTTGAGCTCTAAAACTTTTGAAATAAGAAAAAGCTTCAGATTTCTTTGCTAGAAAATAGACCCAAGTAAATCTAGTGTAATCATCAACTAAAACAAACACATAGTATTTTCCTCCAATACTTCCAGTTTGTGTTGGACCAAAAAGATCCATGTGCACTAACTGTAATGCATCAGTTGTTGAGACTTCACCGATTGACTTAAAACTAGATTTATGTTGCTTGCCATATTGACAAGGATCACAAACTTTAGAAGAATCAAATCTAAGCTCTGGTAGATCCTTAACAAGTTTTTTCTTAGAGAGTTTACATAGGTTTCTAAGGTTACAGTGTCCTAATATTCTATGCCATAACCAAGAGTGATATTCCATTGCACTTAGGCAAGGTAGATCTTGGATTCTTAGGTCTTCTAAGTTTAAGGTGTAAACATTCTCTTGCCTATTGGCTGAGAGAATAAATTATTCCTTAGAATTGTGAACTAAGCATTTATCATTCCTAAAATTCACAAGGTAACCTTCATCACATAACTGACTTATGCTAATGAGGTTGTGCTTAAGACCTTTAACAAAAAGAACATTTGAAATCAAAGTTTTACCTAAAAGAACTATATTACCAATACCAACAATCTCTCATTTATCATTGTCTCCGAAAGTTACCTTTCCTCCTTTCGTTTTGATAATCTTTTCAAAAAATCTTTTGTTACCAGTCATGTGCCGGGAACATCCACTATCCTTGTACCATATATTGTTGCTGGAACTTTCTTTATTTTCCTGAAATTAAGAACAAAGTTAGATTTTCGGAATCCAAACTTGTTTGGATCTGAGATTACCAAACAATAAAATTTTAGGTATCCACATTTTCTTAGAAAAGTAGGCTTTGTGGAATCCTAGAGATTGGGTTTTATTTAAGGAACAATTCATTGCCCAGTGACCACCACATTGACACTTAGTACAAAATGGGGCACTTTGAGGAACAAAATAATTGTTACTGAAAACAGGTTTTGCATGGGTATAACCAAATCCGGATTTATTTCTTAAAGGTCGTATTTGGGAATACATCTTATTAAAATTTTCCTTACCATGGGTAAAGTTTGATAAACACTTCTTTAAGGAAAAAATTTCGGACTTGAGTTTTACAACCAAGTTTTTATCCTCAAAATCATTAGTTTTAGAACTAGAGTTATGCTCGAAAATATTTTTATTAGAAATTACTTTTTATAATTCTTTAGAAAGTTTATTCTTCTCAGAACTTACTTCCTCAAGATTTTTTGAAATACTTTCAAAATCATCATTTTTCTTATCAAGATCTTTATAAAGATCTGATATCTATTTTGTAAGAATAGAATTCCTAGAATTTTCCTTATCAAGTTTCTTGTTGAGTTTGGAATTCTCAATCTCAAGAAGTTCAGCAAACCTAGAGACTTCTTCATAAGTAGGTAAAGTATTTTCCTCATCAGAAGATGATTCTTTATCAGAAGAGTTATAATACTTACTATCATTAGTATTTAAAGAAACATTGGTCAATGATTCAGCATTTCGTACCTTAGCCATAAAACAATGATTATCAATAGGTAATATGGCTATAAGACAAAGATTCATCTGTCTTGAAGATTCATAATCAGAAGATTCATCTGAAGAGGCACCACCACTGGCACTCCAGGTGTCATTAGCTTTCAGAACATTCTTAGCTTTGGCTTTATAATACTTCTTTCTGTTCCTGTCTGAATGTCTTTCCTTTCTTTCTTTCTTTTTGAGCATAGGGCAATCTGGTCTAATATGTCTAGCTCTTTTGCATTCGTAACAAGTTACTTCTCCATATTTCTTATCTTTCCTGTCCTTTTTCTTATACTTGGATTGAAAGTTTCTCTGTCCAGCTATCTTGTTCATCCTTCGAGCAAGATTGGCTAATTCATTTTCTGAGACTTCACTCTCACTAGATTCGGATTGGAAAATGACATTCTTAGACTTGGATCTGGTTACTCTCTCAGGAGTCTTAGCTTTCATCTGATTTGAAGTTGTAGTAAAAGCAACAGTACCATTTCCATTCTTTTTCTTGATGTTGTCAGCATCTCTCTTCATTCTTGTTTCATGTTGTAGAAGAGTTCCAAATAATTCATCAAGAGTAATTTGAGTTACCTTCCTGTTCTCATCTATAGATGTTCTCTTGGATTCCCACTCATTGGGAATAATGTCAATTATCTTGTCCACAAGAGCTTCATCATCTAAACCTTTCTCTACCATATATTGTATACTGTTGACAATAGTCATAAATCTTTGTTGAACTTTACAGATAGGTTCTCCATAAGGAAAATTGAAGCCATGATATTCAGCTCTAAGCATAGCTCTTCTAGTCTCAATCACCTTAGAAGTCCCAACGTGTGTAACCTCTAACTTCTTCCATATACAGTTAGCTGCTTCACAAGAAGAAATTTGGATATATATATTTCTGGTCATTGAACATAGTAAAGTATTGCGTACCTTATATTTGAGTTGATATTCTTGCTTTTCCTGGTTAGTAAAGGTTCTGACTTCCTGGTCAGGAATTTTATAATCACCAGTAAGCATAACAAAGTTGTCTACTCCAGTATTGATAACAAATGTCTTCATACGATCTCTCCAGTATTCATAATCATTACCATCAAATATAGGTGGTCTTGTAGGATTCAGATTGTCAATAGATCCAACATTAATTCCTGCCATACTAAAAATAACTTTGCACACAAACATGTTAGTAGCTTAGAATCGTAAGCACAAAGTTCGGAATGGTAAAATTTCGGAATGGATAAATCGGAATGACAATGTTCGGAATAGAAAAGTGAGCAAGAAAAACTTGTATGGGAGTAAAAGTATTTCAGTAACCTGTTCTGATACCAAATGTAAGATTGGTATAGAGTAGGAGGTTTCCAACCTCTGATACCAATTGTAGGATCAAAATATAATATGAGATGATCAATATACAAGAGGGGGGGTGAATTGTATACATTAAAAATTCATTTGGAACCTTTAAAGTTAGTTATGAATAACTATGTTTTCCTTAAGCAAAGGAAAGGGATATGTTTAACAAAGTTAAACTAGGAAAATTCACAACACCTCTAACACCGAACTGAACTTGGAAAGTGATTCCAAAAGTAGGTTCCGGAAATATGGTTCCGGAATTTGAAACTTAACAAAAGTTAGAATATGAGATTCTACCTTAAAGCGTATAGAATCTAAATGAATCAGAGTAAGTAAGGAAGTATAAGAAAGTTATACTTTCCTTAAGATACAAATTGCAGCGGAATAAAAACAAGTAGTGAAACTACTAGTAACAAGATAATAGTCTTTTAACCCAAAGAGAAGGGTATCCATCAACCTTGGATAAAAGTCCCTTGATTTATACTTTCAAGCAAGTCTGTCATACCCACACTAGGGTAAGCCCTTGATACGAAGATCAGAGTCTCTGTCTTGCTATCCCCGCAAGCCCTCAACTTCAAGGTAGTTGGCAACCTCTGTCCTCCTCAGCAAGGAAGCCCTCGAACTTTAAGGTAGTCGGCACCTCTGTCTTCCTATCCCTGGAAGCCCTCGAATGTAATCACCAACATTCGGTGTCGCACGAAGCTTTGAGAGTTAATAAGAGCCTCTCTCTCTAGAAATCACTTCAACAGCATGTATGCACAAAGTCCAAATTGTTCATCCATCAGTTACGAGATTTTTTAAATGAGCTCCTATTTATAGGTAAGGTCGGCTCCTTCTCCGACGGTCATATTTTCCTTAAAGATCGGAGGGACCTGTACACGTGTCACTTAGACAACGGTTAGTTTATAACAAAATGGACGAAATCGTTTTATAACAAAACAAGTGTAACAGAATGTACGACATCGTTTTAAACTCTAACAAAAAGGTTCGGAATGAAAACTTCGGAGTGAAAGATCGGAGTGAATAAATTCAGAGTGTATAAAACAATGATAATCAGATTCTGTTTAATAGGTGAATTCGGAATGAGAATTCGGAATAGGAATTCGTCATCAGAAATCGTAATGAGAATTCATCATCAGAATTCGTAATGAGAATTTTTCATCAGAATTTGTAATGAGAATTCTTCATCAAAATTCGTAATGGGAATTCGGAATGAGATTTCTTCATTAGAATTCATAATGGGAATTCTTCATTGGAATTCATAATGAGAATTCGGAAGGATATTTCTTCATTAGAATTCGTAATGTGAATTCTTTTTCAGAATTCGTAATGAGAATTCGGAATGGAATTTCTTCATTAGAATTCGTAATGAGAATTATTCATCAGAATTCGTAATGAGAATTATTCTTCAGAATTCGTATCCTGAATCTGGAATAGAACCTAGTCAGAGTTCATATCCGGAATTTGGAATGAAACTTCCTTATAGTTCTTGTCCATAATCTGAACCATAAAACAGAATGCTTTATATCAAAGTTTCAATGATTCCGAGAAAATGAATCTGAAACTTATACTTAAGACAAATATGAAAAAATATATGTAAGGATAATTTTTCTTAAAAAAGAAATTTTTCATTAAGAAATCATTTTTCCTTATAAAAGTAATTTTCCTTATAAAAGAAATTTTCCTTAAGATAAGGTGTTTGTGATTTTCAAAACAAGAAGGAATGGAAAAGTCATAAGGAAAACCTTATTGACTCAACATGGATGACTTTATCTTTGATCTTGTTTTTCAGCTCCTTCATCTTGGCAGCGTGGTCATCCCCAGCTCGGGATACCGCCGCCTCAAATTCACTAATATTTTCTATCAACTTCACCCTAGTTAGATCTTCACAACACTTTTTCTCCTGATCCATTCTTACAATGACTTTATTCACTACGACATAGATCTTTTGATATCCAAAACCGCTAAGTCCTAGTATGAAAAATAGGGATGAATGTCTTTGGATATTTTATGATATCTCTTCTAAATGCACTTTGGATATGATTTTCCATATGTTTTTCCATACCTTGTGTCGTGAAAATTGGAATACCTTGTCTATTTCTGGATCTGACTCAGCATCACTGTCACATGGTGGAATGTAATCTGGGATTAATTCACATAAGGAAGTACCCTATTCTGCTCATTCCCCCCTGACCTGTGCTTCTTCAATTTCAATTCCTATTGGGGCGGAGGATGAGGCCTCACCACCAGATTTAACCACTGCAATTGATGGCCCTGCAAAATCAATTTAAAGCTTTAGTTAGTTTCAAAGGATAAAAATGTTAATTGACTATCTTTCAAATTATGTACTGTCACAAATATTGTTATCCCTTATCCAATGGTAGATCAGAAACCTGAGAAGGTTCCTCCCCATCATTTCAAGCTTCGATAGGATTTTCAGGATGTGTTTGAGGAAGCTCCACTAGGTTCATCTCCACTTATGCTAATGTCTCTGCAATAGTAGGGTTTTATGTACCCCCATCAGGGATGGGTAGTTTAACAGCTTACTCAGATTGAACTGCACATTTTAACTGATCATGATTAAACATGTAATAAGAATTTATTTTTAATAGGATGAATGATAACACTCACGTCCATAATATTCTAAATTACTTGGTAATTTAACATGATTTATAAAATCTTCAAAAGATGCTCCATGTTCCATCATTTCATCTAAGGTCATCTCAGAATCCTGGTTAATCTCACCAGTGGGAGCATTTGATGTGTCTCTTTGGCGACCCTCATCTTGTGTTCCCTGACCCTGGACAACATCTTCAGATAAAATCACGGCATCAGTTGCAATAGTCGCCAAAAGCTCTAATGAAGGGGTTAAACCTGAAGTAACAAATAATGGAATTAATTAGATGTTTCATTCAACATTTTATGAATAATTGTTAACTTACCAGAATCAGGTTCTTATCTTCATGAAACAGTAGTAGGATGGATACTGGGAATAGATGTTGACTGTTCTCTAGGAGCATCCAAGTCATCCTGAATTTTTGACTTTTCCACAGCACCCTCTCTGGTCCTAAATGGAGGATCTGTCCTCTCCCTCATAGTGTAAATTGAAGAAGCCCCTGCAATCCCAAGGAAAATGAGAAATCTTTCTCATGGTTTAAGACTCATGATTAACTGAAGGACTAACTGCTACTAATGATGCGTTTAGTTGTAGACTTCTTCCACCGATGCCTTTGTCTCTTTAGATTTTTGGGACTGTCGGTAGGCTCCCTTATAGGCACTTGAATTGTAGAATGGAAGGCCATGTCCAACTCCTCATTCATGGCCTCCTAGCGTGGAGATATCTCACCTGACTCGTGAGCAGATTCAGCAGCTACCCCAACGGAAGTACCACGAGGGCTATAATATGGCGAAGGAACCTCATTAGTTCCTTTCATTGAAAGCCGTAAGATGAAGAAAATAATTTCCTTGACTAAAAAAGGATCTATTGAAATCATGTTTCAAAGAAAATAAGGAAAGAAAACATAAATCTTCAGGGGCCGCATAATCATGCGACTCCTCATCAGTCCCCTCATAGACACCATGATCTATCATTTTCTTCGCCTGCTTGGTGACAGGAAGGGAATCATCAATGGCATATATAATCATTTCTAGATCTCTGATGTATGCATGCACTTCATCGGGGTTATTATTGAAACAAATTTCATTAGAAGCCCGAAGATTCCCTATTCCAGAGAGATGTAGCCCCTCGCACAAATCTACCCAGACATTTTTAGCACCATAGTATAAACTCTACCATGTATGGACATCCTCTGGTCATAGATATTTAGTATGTATACCAGATGGACGCAAGGAAGGCCCTGCAATCTTTGACTTCATCTTCTTCCTGGATCCTGCAATTACTGATAGAGAAAAAGTAAATAAAACATTTTTCTCTATAAATAAATGGTGATGAAATTTGAACGATAAAGTAACTCACCAGGAGTTGATAGAGTGGGTCGTTTGATTCAGACCAGAGGATTATATCGGGCACTAGGCTGCTTTGCCGTTTGTTTTGCCTCATCATCCCCATCTTGGGAGTCTGTTGAATCAGTCCTAGATGAGGAATCTGGCGAATCAACATCAAGTGGGGATGCATCACCTTCATGAGGAAGATTACTTTCTCTACAATCCTCTTAATTTTCCCCACCTAATAAACCGGATGATTCAGCACCACTCTAGGGTATGCTGCTATCCAATGCTTGGCATACCATGTAGTCATGTTATATACTGCGTTTTCAACTGGTAGCTCAAACACTGCCCCAATTTTTTCCCTAGATGTCTGAAACCATAGTTTCTGGGAAACAATCGGATGTTTATATGACCTGACATGCATGGGGGGAGATACAACAGTCTGCTGCAAACACATGAATTGACGTGTGAATCTATATGAAGCATAGGCCTCGTATATAATCTCTACGTCAATTCTGGTGACCAAGACACCATCTCTGAAGTCCAGCATGTATGCCCTCAAATCCAGGCAGGTTGTTCAATCATCAACAAACCTACCAGTTGGGGTATTTCCATAAGTAAAGAAGTTGAATTTATTATACATGCTCAGACTCACCTTTATGTCATAAGCATTGAGAATTAATGGAGAAATTCCAAAGAATTCCTGCATTGATGGCCTGAAATAACTTCCAGGAATTTGTACCCCATTCTATACATTATATGTCCTAAATTTAGTGGCGATGCGTTCCCATAAAACATGGAATGGTCCCACTATTCTCAAAGGAGACTTACCCTTGAAGGAAATGAGTAATATCATGTGAATCTTTGCTAAAATACGGGTATCCAACCCAACCATTCATCCCCCAGCAAACTTTTTCTCAATAACGAAGGTCCCTAGCCTACTGCCTCCCTTCCAGTCCCTAACTAGTAGAAGATAAACTCTATGAAAAAATGCCAGGAAGCCAACCAGAAGAGTATTATTTGGGGTCCTCTAATTCACCTCATATACCCACTTCTCAAATTTTCCTTCTTTGAGAGTCGGCCAGAATGTGCCAGTAGCACCCATCTTCTTGGTTTTGGGGCAGGTGGTAGGACAAGTGGGATTCTTCTTCTTGGATCTATTCTCCTTGGATCCCTTCTCCTTCGATCCCTTATCTTTTGGCTCCTTCTCCTACTTCTCGACAAGAAACATATTCATCCATTCCTCTGGATTGAATATCCATTCTAGAATGAGTTAAGGATGTCTCTAAACTCTTGAGCATATGGAAGCTTTTAAGTAATTCCCATGCTAAAGCTGGAGTCTTGTTCGAATCATTACAAGTCACCTTGGGAGGGATGAATTCATCATACATATCACCCAAAATTGGAGCCCCTGAAATTTTGTTGACATCCCATAGACTGATTCCTACTTCTCCATGATTCAGATGGAAAGATTTGGTTTCTCAGCTCCAATGGAAGAGTATCTCCGACATGAGGTTATCATGCCTATAAACATATGTTTTCCCAACCCAGACGTCTTCGTATATCGCAACTCTTTTCAAATCCTCGACAATGTCTGCACAGGTTTGTCGCACCCATTATGCCCACAACCAGGTTGGCTTCACACCTCCTCTAGGACAGAAGTCCAAAATTCTCTTCCAGCCTTTGGATTGATCCATCTGAGAGTTTCATAAAATTGAAGGATAACAATGTGGGTGCAGATCAGGCTTATGAGGTTTCAGATATGGTGTGCAAGGGCTATGATGCATCATATGGGCCATCTCCACTGTTCCATCACTTAGAAATACTCATCCACATGATATATTTTCTGCAGCAAAGTTGGTGTCATTATGAAACCAAGAAAGTGGGAGAGAGTTCATTGCATATTGATGGGTAACTTCTCGCAGATGACCATATCCATACAAAGGAAGATAAATGCTCTGGGGGAAGTCACAATGATACTTCTTCAAATACTTATCCAAATCTGGGAGAGTGTTATCACAGATGGTATAGTAATGACGTCCAATGATGCTCATCATATCATCAATCTGTTTGCTAGATAGTTCATCAATCGTTACGATTCTCTTAGGAGACATTGAATCTGTGAAAAAGTTGAATAATTAACTCTTAGGTAAGTTTATTATTCATAAAATTTGTGAAGGAACAAGAAAAAAATGGAAAAGGAATCAAGGTGCACAATTCTAATAATGGCGCGCAAGTATGGATGTGTCACGCAAGTATGATGTCCCATGTAGGATTTTGGCACACAATTATTACCGTGAAAGTCCAAATACATTGACAGCAGAATGACAGTGACGAAATAGTAGAAAATAGAGCAACTTGCGTGGCGAAGAAAACGTGCACGGCGAGAGCTCAAAATTCTAAAATTTGATGATTTTCACAGAGAATGATCGCATATTTATAGGCTATGTTGCACCCCTGCGTGCCTAAATCTAGCACGCCTAAAACCAGCACCCTCAACACCTGCGCGCCGCCTTCTACATGCTCAACACTTGCTCGCCGCCTTTCTTTTGGTTTTCTTCTTTTCCTTAGAGTCACATCCTCATTTATTTCGGATCCAACTCTGAGGGGGGACTTTTGTTGATTCTCCTTTCTATCACTGAGTAAAAACGAATAAAAAGGGAAATGGCTTAGCGTAAATTGATTCATCCTTTGAAGAAAACATCAATAACTGACAAAGTCATGAACAAGGGTTCTTTCCAATTGGGTGGAGCAAGTTCCCTCATATTCGTTCAAGTACACTTGCACGCTGCATAATGTTCACGTAGGTGACTTGCGCGCCCACTTAGAAATTTTACCGAGGGTCTCTCAAGCCTATAAATACACATGTGGGCCCCCCATTTGAAGGACGAAAAAAATTCCAAAAACCTCAGATTCGAGCTCCCGGCGCCCTAGTCTCTTATCAAGGCTTCCGAACACTTCTAAGGTAATTTATTTCCTAGAACAAAAGATCTAAAGTGGGGAAGGAGGGCCTAAGTGTTGAAACTCATAAACACTTGTGTGCTTGGGTGGCCATCCCTAAAGGGAAATGGCCACACTTGCGCGCCGCCATACCCCATCCACATAACTTGTGTGCCTCTCTTCTGAAGTCTCGAGGGTAGTATTATAGGCTTGATCCAAGACTCACCCATGTTCTACCCTAAGGATTGACCATCATGCAAGTACCCATGTGTCGCGCAGGTACATCTGCCCGACCGGGTCTTGTACGGCCACACAGTACTTGTGCACCGACGCAGTACTTTTGTGCCCCTCACTTTTTTGGTCCCCTTCTTGCCCATTTCAGCCCGCTTACATGTAGAGACCCGAAGCTTATCGTACATGGACATTACATTACTTTTGCGGAATACTTAGTACATAACAAAAACACACACACAAGGATCGTAATAGTTTAGTGTCTTTGGAAACTCGGTACGTAATCTTCTAATCGTGGTGAAAGATCTTCAATATCTCCCATAAAGATCTTCCCTTTTTTTTACCTAAAAACCTTTCTTTATATCCTGGGGAAAAGAAAACATAAAAGGGTGAGCTCAAATGCTCAGTAAGGGTAAACAAAAGAAATATCAATCACATCATATACATAAGAACATAGCTTTTGGAAATCTTAACCTGCAAAAGAGATCATAATATCATAACATGGGATAAATCATAGAAGTGAAAATGAGATCCCCATAATCATAACATGAAACTTGAAACTTTGTGGCATGCACACATAATTATAGAAAATCATTTCTTGTTAGACATGACTCATTGCCAAGACTATCTTAGTGGACAAAGTCCCTTTCTGAATCGAGTAACCCTCGTTTCAGTCCTGTTTCACTGAACCGGTATAACCTACCATTTCAGCCATGTCTATCTCATGAGATATAAAGTCTTTACCCAATGCATTGGAGGGAGATATAGGTCCCACCCATCTCATAATGATACCATTCTTATGTGTGCCACAAAATCATAAATCATACATCATTACATAACCCATGTAATAAAAATGGGATTCTTAAACAACATGACATCATAAAACCATTCATATAAGATAAAGGAATTCATAAAAATAATTCCATCACAACATGATCAAATCAATGTAATAATAGGGATAAAACCAGAACCCTTTATTATCTTAGATGGAAAATAATTTTGATAAAACACTTGAACTCCATTCTTGAGGAAAATATCCTTTCTTCTTCAAAAACACTTTTCTTTTTTTTACATGTCATACAATTATAAACTAAAAGAAGTTGATTAAAAATAAACTTGAAAACTTGTAAAGGAAGCTTCTTGGGAATAATGTTTTAAAAATCCGTTCATGCCGTATAAGTTAAAAAAAACATTCTTCGTACTTTTGTCGGAAAAGTCAAAAAGTACCTCATACGAAAAACGACAAAAGATTCCTTTCGTATTTTTTACTAAAAACTCACCGAAGGGTAAAATTGGATATAAAATATTGTATAAGGATGGAAATAATATTACATATTGAGGGAACATGGATGTGGATGATAAAATACACCCCAGTAATTACCAAAGTAAAAACAATCTCAGATAAAAATGAGATTGTGATATTTTCCTTACCTTAGGTCCGACTTGCTTTGTAAGTGTCCGAACCTCCTTTATAATGATTTAAATCATGTTATTGACTTCTTACAGAATCATATTCATTGTTATGATATCATATATGGTTCACTTATGACATTATATTACCCGTTCTTTTGTAAATTCCATGTTAAAGAAGCGTTTTGGGTAGAATCGTTTCATTTATCGTAGGTGTTTTGACTTGTTGTTCTTGACATCATTATTAATTATATCATGATTTACTCACTTCCAGAATATAAAATATGATTTATATATCATATATATTCAGTATATATATATATATATAATAGGTAAATAAATAAAATGAAAAACACCGTTCATGGAGACGGTAGTCCGTACGTACGCATGAACGCTGTTTTCCTTCCCTTATTGTCTTGAAATGGAAGTAAGTAGATGACATACATATGTATATATATACATAAATCCAGTAGCTTTATAATGTCATATATTTCATTATTATTTCTTATATATACATTATAATCATTCTTAAATGGTTAACATGGAGAATGAATCTCATCGCGTCGTGGAGACGGTAGTCCGTACGTACGCATGAGCGATGATATCATTTCTATAAATATTGAATTGAATTGGAGTGGATTATACAATATATCAGAATCAATATGATGTTTTAATAACTATGTATAGTTATTCTTTACACCATTATACCCATCCATGTAAGGTGGTGGTGGAAAATAGATTACACCACGGCGTGGAGACGGTATTCCGTACGTACGCACGCGCGGTGATTTCTTTTTCCGTAGGATGGATAGATGGTGAAATAGGGTTGTTTAATACTTATAATAAAATATCAGTATATGAGTGATACTGATGTTATTACTTCATAATGAAACAGCCTAAGAATAAGAAGTGGAAGAAGAAATAAAGATGAAAGAATTGGTAACGGTAATTACCTCTTCTTTGAAGTGCCTCTTTGAGACCTCCTCTTAGGGCACTAAAATTGGTCTTTGAGGAAGACCAGAACCTCTAGGATGTTTTTAGGGAAGTGGAGAAGAGAAAATGGCAGGGGTTGGCCGAGATTGAGTGCTCAAATTGGTGTGAGGAGGAGGGGGAGGAGGTGTCCTTTTATAAGGGAGGAGAGGGGCACCTTAGGAATATCTCAAAATATTATTTTATATTAAAGTCAAAATCGGTTTATAATGGTTCCAAAGGGTCTTATTTCGAAGATAAGGTGGGGATGGGTCAAAATCCTATCAACCAATAGGATTTAGACAAGTTTAGGGTATTATATTAACTTTATCAATTAGATTTAACTCTAAGTTAAATAATTTAACTTTTACCGTGTCTTTTTGTTTTCTTTCACTATAAGGTTAATACACTTACTATAACATGAAAAAAGAACCCCAAATTATTTATTATTAATATATATATCATTATCTAAGTCATTTGGCCGACCCTTAGATTTTTAGGAATACAATAACAATTAATAATATAATATTTGATTTAAAAACTATTTTGTGTCAATTTTGACACTATTTGATATATGAATTTTGTGAAAGTCATAACAGAATTATATATTCGAACCAAGTTGATTAAATCAACATTAATATATCATAGTAACCTATAAAATTAGTGTAATTCATAAAAAGTCTAAAATTAAATTTATTTTGGTATTTAGAATATCAATTATGTCAATATTTCATTAATAAGATAATTACTGCATCATTTTTGTTTCATAAATAAATTAAATTATTTGATGTCTAAAAATTACAAATAAAATACCATCATGTAGTAAATCTTTTTATCTTTCTAATGAATATTTACAATCGAATTTATCTTATGTAGACCCCTATATTAAAAATGTTTTTGTAAATATACATTGATTTTAACTCTTTTAACTCTTCTTTGAATTAAATAATAATAAATGTCCTAATCTAATTCAAGTGGGCCTAAATGATAATATCTTACACTTAAGGTTGTTTTTGGTCGAGATACACTTGTCCAATAGAATTAGGACATGTGTTAGGGTAATATTAATATCATTCTTACCCTTAATTACCCTATTTACTTTTAACCGTGGTAAATAAAAGCAAAAAGTTACTATTCACCAAAAATTATTTTCATCTCATTGAACAACATTTTACTTACTGACATCAATCGTGTCTCTCGGATTTTTGAAATTCCATTCACAAAAGCAGTGAAATTAAGTTTTATGAAAAATTCAGTTTTTTAACTACCACTTAGTAGTTTCACTATTAATCAAAAATTGATGTTTTTCAGAACAATGCCAAAATTTCATCCTAAGCTATATTTCATATTCCGAATTCAAAAATGAAGTCTATTTTACCAAATTCATAACATATAAGTTGAATTAATTAATTTTATAATTAAATCCCGTTGTTAAAACAAATAGCGTGTTTTTAAGAAACAATATCTATCAAAAGATTGACACTTGTTTATGTCTAGTTTAAATGTGAAATTACATCCAATGACCAACATTGTATTAAATTGTAAAAATATATTCTAAATATACTTTAAAACCACTCAAATTAATGATTTATCACTATTAATTATTTCGATTAAAAAAGTTGTTTTTAATTATAATTTAGTAATTTTCACTATTCATCAGAATATGAAAGTTATCCGAAAAGTACCAAAATTTCACCTTAGGCTAAATTCGATACTCCGAATCCAAAAATGAAGTCCATTTTGAGAGTTCAAATTTCTAAAATTTAAAAAGTGGTTATTGCTATTCCTAACGGCTAGTTTTAATAATATTTTAATAGCATATCATTGTTTCGTGAAACTCAGTATTACGTACCACACACGCTATCGAGGAAGGTTGCGATTGCGTGTAATGCAAGGCAAGTCAAGGATGCGTGTTGTGCAAGCTCCTTTTGGTGTAGCATACAACACAAGACATTAGTGAAATAAAAAAGAATATTTTTCATAAAATCTCGGGCTGTTACATTCTACCCCCCTTAAAATGAATTTCGCCCTCGAAATTCGTCGGGGTTATAAATGGTTTACTATTCGAAAGTTTCTTTAATAGAAACCCACATCGTAAAAAGGAATGCCAAAACTTGGCTTTAAAAACTAAAGTATGAAATGTAACGATTACCCAAATAAACTAATCACTGGGCTTCCACATAGGTGAAAATATGGATATGGAAGAGAAATCTAACCATCATGTTCTGATGGAGAGTGGTAGAGAACATGGCTATGGAAAAGCCAGTAATCACAAATCCATAAATTTGTGACGATCTAAGGTACCATCTGATTCATCAGGTATAAGAGAACTAGGACAACATTTTTGGTTTTCAAGATCATTTCCCTAAAGTTAAAGAATTTGAATTAGAATAAATACTTACTTTATTTTGGTACAATCTCACTATTGTTCGTGCCTTTAACAATTTCCACTTCATCTCTTAAATAAATGAAGTTGAATTTGTTATTCGTGAAGTGTTAGCAGATCATGTGATAGAATGACGGGTCATTCCATCTGTCTCAAAAGGTTAGCAAAATTTATTACATAAGTCGATCTATAGTGGGATTAATCATATATGGTTCCTAAAATGGGCTTATACTTCATATATCATACTTCTTAATATAATAACACTAGTTTCTACTAAACAGGGACTTCCTGTAAGTCAGTGGTAGGCGATAAAGGCCAGTCGCACTTCGGTTGTGGGTTTGATTCCTACAGCCTTGTCCGAAGTGATGGGCTGTCGCCCGTCCTGCAGGTTGTCCTTTTTCTAAAACTACGTTACTATAACATCCCATCAATAATATCGAAAATCTTCTATCCTTAAACAATACTAACTTATGTCCAACATAATCCAGTCTAATCTTTAGGCTTATACATAATACTGCAGTCCACTCTCATAATACAGTGACAACGATTACCAGAGATTTAATACTGTCGTTGATCCCCACATATCATAAGATATGTCTTGTTGGTCACATTCCAAACATTCAAAGTCCTTAATCGTGTATTCTCTTGAATACCTTAGTGAAAACATGAGTGCAGTTAAAAGTTAACACTTTCCACATACCAAAATCCTCAAAATTCTATATACTCAAACCATGATATCACTTAGTCCTTATATCAATCATGAGCTCATGAATACTATTAAACATTTCATTTTCTCGTCTTCATTATGCGCATATCATCTTATTTCCAAAAAATATCTCAATCACTTTGAATATCACATCAATAATTATTGCAATACTCAATGATACAACATTATTTTTGAATCCCATTACATAAACACTTAATCATTCCACCACATCGTTGTCATATTCAACATTGACAATAGTGATCGCATGTGATTTCCCTTTGTCCTTTGCCTTCAGTGGTTGCTCATGTTGATCATCACTAACCCTTGGATTAGGGTAATTATTAGCATAATGCCCCATTTCCTTGCACTTGAAGCATTGAAGTGTTGGCGGTGCGTTCTCTGCAGTGTTTGCTTTATTCACATCATTAGAAACCCTTTTTCCATTACATCGACACTCAGCTGCTCGATGACCTTCTTTTCCACACTTAAAACATTTTCTAGTCCCTTTAAGACAATCTCCACCATGCTTCTTTCCACACTTTGTGCATAAGGAAACATTCATCTTCTTTTCACCATTATTCTGAGATTTCTCCTTGAACTCCATCTTTCGTTTCTTGTCAAAACCATGAGATGGATATGTAACAACAACTTCCATTTCTACCTTGATAGCACAATGCACAATTTCTTCATAGCTACTGAAGTCTCTTATAGCTAATGCCCTTCGAAGACTTGGTTTTAAGCCACTGAAAAATCGATCAACTTTACTTTCATGTTGGATGATAATTCCAGAAGCATACCTTCCAAGTCTTGTAAAATTTTCTTCATAGGTACCAACAGATTCATCGTCCCTTTGCTTCAGTTCAAGAAACTCTTTCTCCATCTTTGTTCGAAGAATACGAGGGATGTACTTACTGAAAAACATGTTCTTGAACTCGTCCCATACCATGGACTCAATTTCATCTCTTGGCCTCGTATTCTTGATAAGATTCCACCATTGATCAGCTTCACCTTCCAAACGATATACTGCTAAGATGACTTTATCATGTTCAGAACATTGAAGAACTGAAAATATCTTTTCAGTAGTACTGATCCATTGTTCAGCCACAAGTGGATCAGAAGACCCACTAAAAGAAGGTGGACGTTGCCTCATGAAGGACTCAATAGAATATTGTTCCCTTCTCTGCTCATTTGGAAGTCTAGAATGATTCATAGCTTGTGTAAGTATAGCAATAAGATTTTGCACTCCATCTCCCATAACATTTGTTTGTTCAGGAGGGCAATCATTGCATTGTCCATTGCATTGATTAACACGGTTCCTTCGGGTTCCAACCATCGTCTAAAACCCAAAAAGAATAGTGTGAGAGGCAAAAAATCATGCTAGGGAAAACAACATAATAAAGGGGGAGTACCTTCAATATCCAACATCTTAGGTTTAATTCTATGATCGTTAGCGTAATTCTATTACTATAACTTATACGTATACTTATCCCTAGGGACATCCCTAGAAATACATTAGAAATATCTCTAGGGATCTCACTATCGTTTTCGCATCCTAGTTTCCAAAGGTTGACTAAACCTCTCCTCTGATACCAACTGTAGAGACCCGAAGCTTATCGTACATGGACATTACATTACTTTTGCGGAATACTTAGTACATAACAAAAACACACACACAAGGATCGTAATAGTTTAGTGTCTTTGGAAACTCGGAACGTAATCTTCTAATCGTGGTGAAAGATCTTCAATATCTCCCATAAAGATCTTCCCTTTTTTTACCTAAAAACCTTTCTTTATATCCTGGGGAAAAGAAAACATAAAAGGGTGAGCTCAAATGCTCAGTAAGGGTAAACAAAAGAAATATCAATCACATCATATACATAAGAACATAGCTTTTGGAAATCTTAACCTGCAAAAGAGCTCATAATATCATAACATGGGATAAATCATAGAAGTGAAAATGAGATCCCCATAATCATAACATGAAACTTGAAACTTTGTGGCATGCACACATAATCATAGAAAATCATTTCTTGTTAGTCATGACTCATTTCCAAGACTATCTTAGTGGACAAAGTCCCTTTCTGAATCGAGTAACCCTCGTTTCAGTCCTGTTTCACTGAACCGGTATAACCTACCATTTCATCCATGTCTATCTCATGAGATATAAAGTCTTTACCCAATGCATTGGAGGGAGATATAGGTCCCACCCATCTCATAATGATACCATTCTTATGTGTGCCACAAAATCATAAATCATACATCATTACATAACCCATGTAATAAAAATGGGATTCTTAAACAACATGACATCATAAAACCATTCATATAAGATAAAGGAATTCATAAAAATAATTCCATCACAACATGATCAAATCAATGTAATAATAGGGATAAAAACAGAACCCTTTATTATCTTAGATGGAAAATAATTTTGATAAAACACTTGAACTCCATTCTTGAGGAAAATATCCTTTCTTCTTCAAAAACACTTTTCTTTTTTTTACATGTCATACAATTATAAACTAAAAGAAGTTGATTAAAAATAAACTTGAAAACTTGTAAAGGAAGCTTCTTGGGAATAATGATTTAAAAATCCGTTCATGCCGTATAAGTTAAAAAAAACATTCTTCGTACTTTTGTCGGAAAAGTCAAAAAGTACCTCGTACGAAAAACGACAAAAGATTCCTTTCGTATCTTTTACTAAAAACTCACCGAAGGGTAAAATTGGATATAAACTATTGTATAAGGATGGAAATAATATTACATATTGAGGGAACATGGATGTGGATGATAAAATACACCCCAGTAATTACCAAAGTAAAAACAATCTCGGATAAAAGTGAGATTGTGATATTTTCCTTACCTTAGGTCCGACTTGCTTTGTAAGTGTCCGAACCTCCTGTATAATGATTTAAATCATGTTATTGACTTCTTACAGAATCATATTCATTGTTATGATATCATATATGGTTCACTTATGACATTATATTACCCGTTCTTTTGTAAATTCCATGTTAAAGAAGCGTTTTGGGTAGAATCGTTTCATTTATCGTAGGTGTTTTGACTTGTTGTTCTTGACATCATTATTACTTATATCATGATTTACTCACTTCCAGAATATAAAATATGATTTATATATCATATATATTCAGTATATATATATATATAATAGTTAGATAAATAAAATGAAAAACACCGTTCATGGAGACGGTAGTCCGTACGTACGCATGAACGCTGTTTTCCTTTCCTTATTGTCTTGAAATGGAAGTAAGTAGATGACATACATATGTATATATATACATAAATCCAGTAGCTTTATAATGTCATATATTTTATTATTATTTCTTATATATACATTATAATCATTCTTAAATGGTTAACATGGAGAATGAATCTCATCGCGTCGTGGAGACAGTAGTCCGTACGTACGCATGAGCGATGATATCATTTCTATAAATATTGAATTGAATTGGAGTGGATTATACAATATATCAGAATTAATATGATGTTCTAATAACTATGTATAGTTATTCTTTACAACATTATACCCATCCATGTAAGGTGGTGGTGGAAAATAGATTACACCACGGCGTGGAGACGGTATTCCGTACGTACGCACGCGCGGTGATTTCTTTTTCCGTAGGATGGATAGATGGTGAAATAGGGTTGTTTCATACTTATAATAACATATCAGTATATGAGTGATACTGATGTTATTACTTCATAATGAAACAACCTAAGAAGAAGAAGTGGAAGAAGAAATAAAGATGAAAGAATTGGTAACGGTAATTACCTCTTCTTTGAAGTGCCTCTTTGAGACCTCCTCTTAGGGCACTAAAATTGGTCTTTGAGGAAGACCAGAACATCTAGGATGTTTTTAGGGAAGTGGAGAGGAGAAAATGGCAGGGGTTGGCCGAGCTTGAGTGCTCAAATTGGTGTGAGGAGGAGGGGGAGGAGGTGTCCTTTTATAAGGGAGGAGAGGGGCACCTTAGGAATATCTCAAAATATTATTTTATATTAAAGTCAAAATCGGTTTATAATGGTTCCAAAGGGTCTTATTTCGAAGATAAGGTGGGGATGGGTCAAAATAATATCAACCAATAGGATTTAGACAAGATTAGGGTATTATATTAACCTTATCAATTAGATTTAACTCTATGTTAAATAATTTAACTTTTACCGTGTCTTTTTGTTTTCTTTCACTATATGGTTAATACACTTACTATAACATGCAAAAAGAACCCCAAATTGTTTATTATTAATATATATATCATTATCTATGTCATTTGGCTGACTCTTAGATTTTTAGGAATACAATAACAATTAATAATATAATATTTGATTTAAAAACTATTTTGTGTCAATTTTGACACTATTTGATATATGAATTTTGTGAAAGTCATAACAGAATTATATATTCGAACCAAGTTGATTAAATAAACATTAATATATCATAGTAACCTAGAAAATTAGTGGAATTCATAAAAAGTCTAAAATTACATTTATTTTGGTATTTAGAATATCAATTATGTCAATATTTCATTAATAAGATAATTACTGCATCATTTTTGTGTCATAAATAAATTAACTTATTTGATGTCTAAAAATTACAAATAAAATACCATCATGTAGTAAATCGTTTTATCTTTCTAATGAATATTTACAATCGAATTTATCTTATGTAGACCCCTATATTAAAAATGTTTTAGTAAATATACTTTGATTTTAACTCTTTTAACTCTTCTTTGAATTAAATAATAATAAATGTCCTAATCTAATTCAAGTGGGCCTAAATGATAATATTTTACACTTAAGGTTGTTTTTGGTCGAAATACACTTGTTCAATAGAATTAGGACATGTGTTAGGGTAATATTAATATCATTCTTACCCTTAATTACCCTATTTACTTTTAACCGTGGTAAATAAAAACAAAAAGTTACTATTCACCAAAAATTATTTTCATCTCATTGAACCACATTTTACTTACTGACATCAATCATGTATCTCGGATTTTTGAAATTCCATTCACAGAAGCGGTAAAATTAAGTTTTATGAAAAATTCAGTTTTTTAACTAACACTTAGTAGTTTCACTATTAATCAAAAATTGATGTTTTTCAGAACAATGCCAAAATTTCATCCTAAGCTATATTTCATATTCCGAATTCAAAAATGAAGTCTATTTTACCAAATTCATAACATAGAAGTTGAATTAATTAATTTTATAATTAAATCCCGCTGTTAAAACAAATAGCGTGTTTTTAAGAAACAATATCTATCAAAAGATTGACACTTGTTTATGTCTAGTTTAAATGTAAAATTACATCCAATGACCAACATTGTATTAAATTGTAAAAATATATTCTAAATATACTTTAAAACCACTCAAATTAATGATTTAACACTATTAATTATTTCGATTAAAAAAGTTGTTTTTAATTATAATTTAGTAATTTTCACTATTCATTAGAATATGAAAGTTATCCGAAAAGTACCAAAATTTCACCTTAGGCTAAATTCGATACTCCGAATCCCAAAATGAAGTCCATTTTGAGAGTTAAAATTTCTAAAATTTAAAAAGTGGTTATTACTATTCATAATGGCTAGTTTTAATAATATTTTAATAGCATATCATTGTTTCGTGAAACTCAGTATTACGTACCACACACGCTATCGAGGAAGGTTGCGATTGCGTGTAATGCAAGGCAAGTCAAGGATGCGTGTTGTGCAAGATCCTTTTGGTGTAGCGTACAACACAAGACATTAGTGAAATAAAAAAGATTATTTTTCATAAAATCTCGGGCTGTTACATTACAAATATCCACCTCTCCTCTTTAGGATTAATCCTTTAGAACTCTCTCCAAATCCATTTATCGCATGATTTCGTTGTTGGATTCTTTATCTGAAAGGAATTCTATGGAACATCTCTCAAAACCTAGTGATTTACACATATTTACATCACTAAATTTAGAGAGTTTTTTCATTCCACATCATCCTTTATGAGGAGATAATCCTTTCCCTAGGCCTCCTTTTCAAGAGTAAGCCCCAGTCCAAATTTTCATTAATTTGGGAATCCTCATTAGGATTAAGCCCCATTCCCTCATTAATTTGGGCCTCCATTTCCAGAGTAATCCCCAAGTCCCCTAATCTGGGCATCCTCTTTAGGAGTAAGCCCTAGTCATAATTCCCTTAACTTTGGATTCTTTTTCATGAGTAATCCTCAGCCTCAATGTTCCCAAGAATCTGGGAATCCTTCAAAGGAGTAGGCCCCAACCATAATTATCTTAACCTGGGCTTCCTTTTCAAGAGTAAACCCCAGTCTTAAGTATGGGCATCCTCTTTAGGAGTAAGCCCCATGTCCGTTGATTTTTCAAATCCCTTAGCTTGGGCCTCCTTCTCGGGGGTAAGCCGTAGTCTTAATTTCTCTTATGCAGTCCTAATTTACTTTTCATCTGGGCTTACATCTTAGGAGTAAAACCTAATCCTAAGTCCTCTCCTAACTTGGGCATCTTCCTTAGGAGTAAGACCCATTATTAGAGTATCCAAATCTCCATAAAGAACACATACCTTTGTGTACTATGTTCGTGGATTTCTTCCCTGATGTAAATCTTAATATTCATATGTTTGGGCAGTCACACATACATAAGCCCCACATCATTTCTTATGATTGCATCCTTCATGGAACAATTTTCTGGTTTTACCAATACCTCTTGTTTCTCATACTGACAATGACTCACGTGTGCTTAGAGTGTAATATTAATAGTGAAATCTTTCTTTGAGCCATCAATCATAAACATCATACTCCCTTACTCAAAATATATGGCTTCTGATTCCTTTTCCAAAACAAAGGATACGTAGGTAGCCCATCTGTGGGTACAATCCAAACTCCGAAATAATCCATTTCCTTCTGAATGACAATAAACATCAAGTGCCCCACTAAGTGGATTTAAAACAAGAATGGTTATCATATTAACCAAGATACTTTTATATAATTTGTCGAAGGATACCATTGACTAAGAATATCTAACAAATACAGATGATTTTCTATCAATAAAGAACCTCGAATACATATAAAATATTCTCTAAATATCATACATATCAATCACTGATTTTTAGATTTAAAGGAATGGTTATTTTATACTTGGTAATGTAATAAGGATTCACAAACATAACAGAATTCTATAAAGAGAGTCCCAGAGTAGACAATAATTCCGCTCAAAAAGGTGTGATGAGTCCGACCTCCCATCCTCTAGACCAATGAAAATTTCTAAGCCTCTTCATTCCATAACTAATGAGCACATTCCTTTGGAAAGTAAGTATGAATGGATATGGAATCATTTTATGTTTCTGGTTCTATGAAAAAACCCGTTAGAAATCGATTGGAATGTTTGAACCTTTAATCAACGAGTTCATCCCCAATTCCATAGGAAACAAATAATGGTGAACCTGACATGAATACTTAACCAAGTTAAAGTGATGTTTTACCTATTTGTTTGGCCCCTATTTAAACTCAATAAGAGGTCCAAAAAATCAATCAATAACATATTTGCTCTTCCAAAATATGTAGCAGCCAAACATATCATGATTATGTTTGTTATATCAAACATGCACTCTTTTCCAAGATCTTCTGCATTACAAGAATGGATTTTCTTATGTTCACGTCTATGAATGCCTCTACTGTGAAAACCTCTACTGCGAATGCATCTACTACTTCTCCTGCTGGATCACCGTCTGCTTTGAGGAAAAAATAACCTACTCAGCGTCTTCAACACTGGGTATCGAATGCACTGGTTAAGGAGTACCATAAAAATGGTACCATTCCAACTATGGAGGCTACTCGACAAGACCTCCATGTGAACAACTCACCCTGGGAGTTCGGAAAATGAAGAACAATGATCAAGAAGAAGGCGGTGTTAACCACCGTCTCCAATAGTTTCATGTTGTTATCCCCGGAACACAATCACAATTCACCCCTGTATTCTGGGGAGGTGGTTGAGCAGGTCCCTCATGGACTTAATTCAAGGAGGCAGGAGTCCTTCCCGAGGGTTCCTATCACCATTCGCCGCTAGACTCGTGCGGAAGTGTGCCCTCAACATGATGAGGGTTTCGTCTCCAGGCGTTCGGCTCAGGTTCCTCGAACCCGAGCAGGAAAGATGAACCAACAGAGGCGAAACCCGGTTAAGAGTGAGAAGGTTCTTATCTATGCCATTTCCAGAGAAGTCCACCATCCTTACTTGGTGGAAAGAAACGAACGGGTACACACACCCATCCGTTTTAATTCTGTTGTCCAGCAGACTCGTCTGGAAGCATCAGACCAATCCCGTCAGGCAATTCCGGTGGGGTACTATAGACAGGAACATACACCTATTTATAAATCATCTTATAGTCAGCAGGCTCATCTGACTACATGCAATGGAGCCCGCAAACCAAATGTGTTGACAACTAGTAAACAGGTACATACACCTGCTTACACACATCAATCCTTCCAGTAGACTCATCTGTTAGTGTTGAAGGATGTTCATCAACCACGTTCGGCAGAGTGAAATTATCGGGAACATTCACCTGCTATTATTGATCAATCCTACCAATAGTCTCGTTTGGTAGCATTCGTAGAAGTCAGTCAGAAAGCTCCAGCGAAAAACAAGAGGTAGAATCAATTCTCTTCCCCCACACATGAGTACTATCAAGATTCACTGATAGGAAAAGGAGGACTGGAGCAGGCACATACACCTACTCCATGCACAGAATGGACGTATATTCCTATTCTGGTAGCTGAAGTCACCAAGCATATTCTATTAATGGTAAGAGAGAAGAAACAAATCCCTACTCATATTCTAGATGCCTGGCAGTATATTATAACAACTTCAGTAGTACTTAATGGAAATACACATAAATCTATCCCTACCAGTGGAGTGATACATCAAAAATTCTCTCTGGAACAGACACACACATTTGTTCCAGTACAATAGGGTTGTGGGGCATACTCCCCCATATCATACGGACAACCATGTCTGGAACATACAACTTGATTGAGCGGACATAATCAGCTTAACCTGATCATTTCTCTTGAGTAGGCACATATACCTGCCAAATTGAGTAATAATGCATCTAAGAAGAAGACCCACCCAACACAGTCCAGAAATCAAGGGCCAATTTGTAACAAGGCCTTACTCGATGCTAGAGTTCTTGATGAACTAAGACAACTATCTATTGCAACTCAAGATTATGCTATCTCTGTTCCGAATAGTGGGAACATTAATTCTGATGGTCATCATTAGATACTTCCTTAGTAAGGCTTGCTTCATGACAATTCGTCCGATCTCAAAGCTTTATCTTCAGATGAGAGCCACAGGAACCCTCTGTGTGGTCATAAGATGAAGGAGAAAAATGTTTCATCTTTTATTGTAACACACCATAGTGGTCCTGCCCAGGATGATGAATTTCGTTACGAAAGTCCTCTCCATTGTAGTGATTCACATTGCTTGGGAAATTATCCAACCGACAATATCGTGACGAGAAAGCCCTATTATCTTGAGGCACTTTAAAATGTGAAGACATTTATGTCTAATGCATTATCATTACCAGGTAAAATAAATTCAACAAGAATATAGCCTAGGGTGTAGGTCATTCACTGAACCACCCCTAAGTCATGCTTCTTCTAGTTTAATCAGTTATATATCTTCCAATATTTTTGATTCCGATAAAGTAACCAGGAAGCACCAGCTCTAGTCTAATCAGGTATAAGAATATTCATTGAATGATAAAGATGAATTACTGAATATGAGAAAACAACTAGAAATAGTTGAAGTACCTGTTATGTTTTGGCCTTCCGCCAAATCTCAGTATGATATTCCAGAGATGTTGACAGAAGATGGAATTCATGATATTCATCTCAAAAAATAAAAAACTCTTTGTCAGTTGAAAAAGAAATTATTATCTTATGATGAATATGAAAATCATATCAAGATAATATAAGGGTTACAACGCCAAATTGACATGCCATCTTTCTCCGTTTCTCGATATCCGAAGGCTGAAAAACAACAGAGAGCCCTTCAGCGTTCATGCCTTGGTGCACTAAGAAGATTACGCCAGTTAATTACCAATGCCCCATATGGTATTCATATCAGGGGATTGGGTGTCCATGGAGATCTACATTTCACTGTACTCTCTAGTCAGCAAGGCCCACCGAAAATGTTCTCATGCAATGTTATTGTCCATGGCCGACCACAATCAATGGGTTTTGTTTGTAATCAAATGCTTTCCCAAGAACATTCCTCAACTAGTTATTCTCCAAATAAAGAATAATATGGTTATCTAAATGAAATTTAGAAGAATACCAGTTAAGAATTTTGTGATTTTTTATTTAAAATCAAATTGATGATTGAAAATAAAATAGTTATCTAAAACCCTTAAATGGAATAATGGGTTAATCCCAAATAAATTATTGGGAAGTGTATACAATAGAAATTCATGTTTTTTTAAAATAATATTTTCTTATCGATAAAATATGCAGTATATTATATAATATTTTACATTTTGAAAATGTACTTGAAACAACTAAAACATATATCAATAGAAAATATCATTACATTTGTCATCTAAGGAACCCTATAAAATTCGACGAAAATCAATTAAAAATATATAAAATATAATATCTAGTATAATAATATATGGATCATCCCGATATGTTAGGATCACCACCCCCATGACCAAAACTATAGAAATGAAACAAAATATAACAACACCAAATAAAATAACTGAAAAAGAAAATATTATCATAATAGGAAATATAGAGAATAATGAATGAATAAATAAAGTTGTATTTATAGGGGAAATGTGACCATTAAAATAGTAATAAAATCATTTTTTAAATTAATTGTTGGTCTATTTTACTATTTGGAACAATACCCATTTGGTAATAATATTAATAATATAATTAGTGTTTATAAGTATTAATGAAATAGTATAATGTATCCGTAATGGAAACATAGTGGCCTCAACTATTAGATATTGTGTTCTGAAGCCCTTTTGTTAGAACATGGGGGTGAGGTAGTATCACTATGTTTTTCCCTGGACTAAGCCCAATATGAACTACAATTAATGAGGCTTTAATTCAATCACCAATGAGAGAAGTTCATGTAAGTGGATAATGATACTCAGTCAATGTCAGGTGCCCCCGCACACACACACATGAAACTACCACCTTCATACATCATAACATTAAGGTGTACTCAAGTGTAATAACGTGTTAAATATATTATGTTTACTTTCATAAATTATAATTTACATGGTATAAATAATATTTTATTACCCTAAATCACATTTTGAGAATATTTTTGATAAATAAAATATGCGTTTAAGTAATACTAATTTGATAAAATGATAATTGGACACAAATAAAAAATAATTTTATTTTTTACAAAATACACACACTTTTAAAATAAACCTATGTACTAAAAATATATATTTTTTCATTAAATAGACTTTTAAAACAATATTATTTAAATATAAATCATACAATAATTTAATAATTTCCCTTGAATTTTTTATATGTTTCGTCAATTTGACTATGTCTTAAAAAATATGTTTTTTAATAAATAAGTATATTTATATTTAAATTTTAAAGTTATCATATATATAGAATTATTTTTATAAAATAAATATTTTATTTGAAGTAATCATGTCAAAAATAGGTATGTTTGAATTTTTTAAAAATTTGAAAATGCATTATTTTTCAATGATTAGTAAACATACTATTATAGGTTCTCAGTATGTTTTATGACATCATATTTCTGTCATAATTATTTTATAAAAACCTAACCACAATCCACAAAAAAAATATTTTAATTTTTAAATTTTATGTATTTTAATAGCTTTTAATCAATTTCCATCCCTATAAGTGTCTTTCTAAAGTCCAAAATCGAAACATTCATTTTTAAAACATTAAATTTTGTAAAATTTACATTTCCATCAACAAAGAGGATTAAAAAATGTTGTTAAATTATAACTAATTAAAATAATAAAAAATATTTTTCAAATGTCCATAACTATGAACAAATACCATGGGTATGTCAATGGTAATGTATTTTCCATAACCAAGATTTCCAAGACCAATATTCAGAAATTATTAAACAATTACGTCATCTTTTCTATAAACAATACCCATCTCATTCATCTCTACCACTCCAAATACATCAACCATAAATTTTTGGTGATTTTTCCTCCCAAAGAGTCCACCATGGATTCCTTAATCCCCCAAGGTTCTATAATTTTATATTAGTGGAAAATCATCATGTTATTTTATTTATCATCATCTTTATTTCCATTAAAGTAATTATTTTTTCATACATCTTATAAAGGTGATTTACTTTATTTTCTTATTATTTTTATTATACCCTTTGTAATGCCTCGACCCTAGATACCCAGAGTCGGTGCATTATTACATAACATTGGCATGATCACAAGAAAGATAAAGTCTCGAATGACCGATTAGTTTAGTAGCCTTGGAAACACTAGATATATTAATAAAGTCTACATTAAATAAATAAGTGAAAAACTACAACAACATATTGTCTTCATATCCCCTCATTCTATCCCTACAGGTCATTCATAAAATATTTTTCACATCCTGGAAAAAAAACACTGAAAGGGGTGAGCCTGAGATGCTCATTAAGGATAACAGTATAGCGGAAACTTTCATAAATAAACATAAAATTTAAGGCAATGTATAAATAAAATGAAAGCCTTTTAAATGATAACTTCAACATAATATGGAAAGGATAATATTAAATAATTCCATTTACTTATTCACATGGATATTTTAGTAGTCGAATAATCACATGAAAATATTAATAACCACTTTCATAATGACGGAATGCATAATTCCATACTATCATAACCACGTAGACAAGGCCTCGTGCCAAGACTACAAATAAGATTTTGTCAAGGCCTCGTGCCAAGACAGTAGTTTGTCTCATGAGACCTACCGATGCATCGAGGAGCTATATCGGGCTCCACCCGTCACTTAATAAGTCCAATGAATTCCTCATATGAAAATTTTTAAACATAACAAAAAAATTCGTATTGAATCTAGAATACGAAATGTTAATACTTTATCTACAAACCAGGAATTGTATAAAAATGACACATCCACGGTCAAACATAGCTAATTCGATACAATATGGAAGATTGTATTGTATCAAATTAACATCAATCGATAAAAATGAATTATATTGACATAGATGAAAATAATCATCAAAACTATTAGAGAGAAATATCCCCCTTATTCTTGAAAGCATTTAAAGGTCACACTATTTTTCATGAAGCCATTTAAAAAGAGTTTTTTTGAATCAAATTGTCCCATGCCACTTTGAAACTTTTAAAAGGAGTTTTAATTTTAAAACATTAATGTCCATACAAATAAATCATTAAAATGATTTTTAAAACATGGAAAATAATGAGAAATATTTAGAATAATAAATCTTTAAAACTATTAAAATAATATTTTAGTTAGAGTTTCTAACCAAAATAGAGACACTTGAATACAAATAATTGAGGTAATAAAAACATTATAATATCCTGAGAATAAATGGATTCATGATATACTATGTAAAAGTACATTATATACACCATATAAAAGTGATTTGGTGTATAACAACAAAGAAGTCTCAATGGAATGTAAATTGAGATGAATTATCTTATAAAGACCATATCATTTGGTTAAGGATAAATCAACGACATAATTATGTGTGAAAAATATAAATACACTCAATATGATTGGATATTTAGTGTAAATCAATCATTTTAAATTCACATAAATTCTTGTAAAAACAACACCAATGAATTGGATATTTAACTCAACAAATGGAGATTGAGTTAAAATTACTCTTATCAAGGTCATACCGATTACTTGAGAATTTATCAACGGAGTGATTATTTGTATCAAATGTATATCCACGGAATGGGGAGTGTAATTTATGACATAATCAAATAAATAGTGATTCTACACATAATCTTGGAGTAAAATAATCAATGAAGTATGCGTAAAGTCATATGAGTGGAAATTGAAATTTCAAATTCCCTTATTGATTTGTTAACATAAAAAACATAAACCCATGAAAAAATGATAATACAATGATTATGTAAATATAAATTTATTAAATTATATTAAAAAATGAATACAATCATGGGCAGTACACACACCAAATGTAATAAATAAGTGGTGAACAATGGAATTCTCACGGAATTAAAAGTGAGATAAGAAAACCCTTACTTTGTACTTTTTCCTTGGTCAATGGTTGGTTAACCTCTTGTTTAATGGTGAATTAATTGTTACTGAATTATAAAAGAATCATTTGCATTAATATTATATCATATATGATCTTTTAATATAGATTTGTTAATAATTTCTTAGTATTATCATCTTTTCGGGTGTTAACTTACTCATATTCCTTTATATTATTTGTTACATAAGCCGTGTTTGTTATGGATAGGTTGTATAATATTCATATCCAGGATTATATCAAGTCTTTAAACATTATTTTTAATCATCAAACTAGAATTATACTTGAATGGATACGATGGAGAATGAATCTCATCGCATTCGTGGACACGGTAGTCCGTACGTACGCATGAGTGACAATATCATTATTTTAATGTTAAAATAATATATAATTGTATGGTATATCATATAGACAGAATAATTATCATGTTAAATTTATTATTTAAATGAATTACACATCATTATTATACCCATCCAAAAAATAATTTATTGAATGACAATTACACCACGATGTGGAGACAGTAAGCCGTACGTACGCACGTATGGTGACATGCCATTCAAAGGATGGATAGAATAATGAATATGGTTGTACCATATTTATAATAACATCATAGTATATAGAATATACTGGATTTATTATTTTAGAATAGAAATAACAAAGAAAGAATAAGTTGAAGAAGAAAAGAACTTGAAAGAGGGTGGTGAAAACATTACCTCTTCTTCGGGTTCATCCTTTTGAGTTGATCAAAAGGGATCCTAAGGATGGCTTTCTGATCAAACTAATGACTATATATTGTAGTGAGGGATGTTTATAGTGTATTTGGTCCGGTTTTGGCCGTGCCAAAAGGCTTTGAATGTGTTAATTAGTGAGAAGGGGAGTGCACTTTTATAAGAGGAGAGATGGGCACCTTTGGAAAAGCTAAAAATATTAATTTATAATAAATTCATATTCAGTTTATAATGGCTAAAAAGTGGATTATTTAATGGTTAAGGTGGGGATGGGTTTAGAAAACACTCAACCAATAGATGTTTGACAGGATTGGGTCATTATATTAACCTTATCTTTAATTATTATCTCTTAGTTAATTGGTTTCACTTTTACAATGTCTCATTGTATTTTTATATTATATGGTTAATAAACATACTATATACATCTGAAAACCCTCAAGTGGTCTATTAATGACATACCTATCATGATATAAGTCTCTTGGCCAAACCATAGATTTTTAGAAATTGAATATAAAGTAATAATATAATTTTTTTAAAAAAACTCTTTTTTGTCAATTTTGACACTATTGTGCATTTTGTTTTTGATAAATTCATAACAGAATTTATTACTTCAAAACAAATTATATAATCAATAATAATATTTCATATTAACCTATAAAATTCGTGTATTTCATAAAAAGTCTCAAATTACATTTATTTTGATATTTATAATATCATTTATTTTAATGTTTTATATATTAGGTAATTTCTGAATCGCCATTGTTTTATAAATAAATTAAATTATATAATGTATAAAAATTATAAATAAAATACCATTATGTAGGAAACATCTTTATAATTCTAATGAATATTTACAATCAAATTTATCTTATGTATAACTCTATATTAAAATTGTTTTAGTATATATAGTTTGATTTTAACTCTTTTAACTCTTCTTTGAATTAAATAATAATAATTGTCCTAATCTAATACAAGTGGACATAAATGATAATATTTTACTCATATGGTTGTTTTTGGTCGAGATACACTTGTCCAATATAATTAATACATGTGTTATGGTAATATTAATATCATTTTTACCCTTAATTCCCCTATTTACTTTTAACCATGGTAAATAAAAGTAAAAAGTTACTATTCACCAAAAATTATATTCATCTCATTTAACCACATTTTACTCCTTTATATTAACCGTGTCTCTCGGATTTTCTAAATTCCACTCATAGAATTAGTAAAATTATGTTTTATGAAAAATTCAGTTTTTTAACTACCACTTTGTGGTTTCACTATTCATCAAAAAATAAATGTTCCCAGAAAAATACAAAAAATTATGCCTAAGATAAATTTGATATTATGAATTCAAAAATGATTTCTATTTTACCAAATTCAAAACATATCAGTTGCAATGATTAATTTAAAAATCAATTCTCGTCGTCAAAACAAATAGCGTGTTTTTAAGAGATAATAACTATCAAAGGATTGACACTTCTTTATGTCTGGTTTAAATGTGAAATTAAATCCAATAACCATCATTATATTAAATGGTAAAAATATATTCGAAATATAATTTAAAACCACTCAAGTTAATAATTTATCACTGTTAATTATTTCGATTAAAAATGTTGTTTTAATCAAAATTTAGTAATTTTCACTATTCATCAAAATATGAAAGTTATCTGAAAAGTACAAAAATTTCACCCTAATCTAATTTCGATATTAAAAATATAAAAATGAAGTCCATTTCGAAAGATAATATTTATAAAATTTGAAAAAGTAGGCATTACTATTCGTAACGGCTAGTTTGATTGGTTGTGGTGTGTTAGAATCTCGAACATGCATACAATGCATGCCATTGCATTATTGAAAAGGTAACATACCATGGATGCTTGGGGGGTTACATTCTCCCCTCCTTCAATAAATTTCGTCCTCGCAATTTTTTTAAAATTTGGCTTCATAATATAATTCAATGTCCCACATCGGAAAAAGAGTCAATAAAACTATCACTTTAAAAGAAACGAAGAGATGTCTAAAGGTCACCCAAGAGAACCCATACTAGGATTCCATGTTGGAAAATATGGATATGGACGATAAAATAAGTGTTATGTTATGATGGAGAGGGATAGAAAACATGATCAAGAGAAATTTAACAATAATAAAACACATACTTGTGTTGGGAAAAACGGTCATTAGTCTCCCAGTAGGAAAAGTAAACGGACAAAATTTTTCGTTTTAATTTACATTACATAAGGAAGAGGAATTAATTTATGATATTGACTATAAACATAAAGAGATATATATACATTTTAAGTAGAGTATCATTCTTTAATAAATTTTTACCACTAAATCATTTTTTTTTGAACAATGAGTATTCATGATGACTTGGTCACAATGGAAGAGCTAGAATAAACTTCTATAGAAACACATGATCAATGTGGGATAAACTATATATTTACATTGTCTTTATAGATTAATCAAAACCAAAATGGTTAGTATAATATCTCATGATCCCCCAAATGGATATTCCATTAGAGAAAAAAAACAATAATCTTAATTTCTAAAATTAAACCATCAATACCCCAAAGTTAAATAAATACCATTCAATAATAAATTGTCCTTAAAATCCGCCAATTTAATACAAACTAATATTGAAACCCAAAACATATAAGAATGTAGTCTTCCACGTTAAATTGTATCTCCAAATGACATTAATTACTCTTAAAGTTGCATACTTAAATGTAATTAACCTGATCATTTCACTAAATAACCCAAATCGGTATAAATCCACATTAAAAACATAGATATAAATCCACCATTACTCCACAAATGAAATCCCATACTATTCTATTTTCCTTGGGGATATAGTGTTCACAACAAAATGAACAACTCCCAAAATAACATTTATCACATAATCACCAAATCATTTTCCTATACTAAAGGTATTCATTTGATAAAACAGAAGATCCCAAATAAAATTTTTATTGATCAATAAAATTATTTAACTAAAAATAATAGTCTCACTAACTAGGGACTTAACGTAGTCCAGTGGTAGGTAATAAATCCCAATCACACATTGGTTGTGGGTTCGATTCCTACAGCTTTATCCGACGCGATGGGTCGTCAAATGGTCTGCATGTTATCATTTTTCGAAAACTATATTTTATAACAATACCAAAATGATATAAATTTCTCAAAATAACCATAACATAATTTAACCAATAATATTATCTCATACCTTTCATTTTCATACCAAATTATAATAACTTATAATTTCCTTAAACCCAACGATCATATAAAACCAAATGTTATTTATAACTATATCCACAAGAGAAAAGATAATTTTTCCTCCAATATCATTCTCAAATGGAAAACTGCAGGGTTAAAAATACAAGAGAAACTTATTCTAAAGTAAAACCATCAACAAGGAGAACTGATACTTTTTAAACATTTCTGCAACTATTTATTTCCACATTACTTCTTCTTTGACCAATAAAATATCCTATAGAATAGGTCATTCAGTCGGGTAATGGCCAGGTCCCCAACATTTATGGAAAATGACTGTAAATGGATTCTTGGGACTATTTTTATCTTCTTCCATAGTACTCTTCATTTTTCATCGGCAATTCATCACTTTATGTCCTTTCTTCCTGCTTTTAAAGAATTTCTTTGTCCCATTGAGACACTTTCCTGGGTGTCTCCTTCCACATTTCCTGCTTGATGGAAATTGAGAATTCATTTCTCCATGGTCTCCACTACTGGAGCTCTTATCATTCATCAACATTCCCTTCTTTTTTGAGTCTGGTAATTGGTTAATATATATATTGTTGATCATATTTTTGGAAAATTGATTTGGAATAAACACAATATCTTTTAAGCCTATCAACATTCTATTTTTTTTCTCGTTTCCACTACCGTTCCCACCTTGTACATCATTTTCAAAGTCACTATGACTTCCTTGGAATCCATCCATTGACTAAAACCAGAAAGCATTGTGTGAGTAACAATAGCCATAAAATCATTTAGAAATTAACATGTCACCATATTCTCAATTTGAAACACATTAGGATTAACCAAGGTCATTTACACACATCTTATATATATAATAATTCAAATCGGTTTGTAAAGAAAATGTAAATTATCCTAAGCATATCCCATGGGAGTGTCGTAACCAAGAGTGCAACAAGGCCCGTTGTTGTGCACCCGTTAACATTCGAGTCTAGCTCAAAGCGGTGTTTTCGGGTTTTACCCCTAGGTACATCTATTCCAGAGCGGCCTCTACCTGCGCGTATCCAGATAGGGATGTATTGCTCGGAAAACTCGCAAAATCCCTACAATACCAAAATTCTAGGATGTTATTCTATACTAATCATCAAAGTACATCTTAGGTCTACGTGCTCTAATCAGAGTTTTTCTAAATCTAGCTTCCAAGGATTGTACTAAACTTCCTCTGATACCAACTGTAATGCCCTGACCCTAGATACCCAGAGTCGGTGCATTATTACATAACATTGGCATGATCACAAGAAAGATCAAGTATTGAAAGACCGATTAGTTCAGTAGCCTTGGAAACACTAGATATATTCATAATGTTTACATCACATCAATATGTGAAAAACTACAACATCATATTGTCTTGATATCCCATCATACTATCCCTACAGGTCATTCTTAAATACTTCTTCACATCCTTGGAAAAATACATTGAATGGGGTGAGCTCAGATGCTTAGTAAGGGTAACAATATAGCAGAAACGTTCATAAATAAACATAAAAATTTAAGGCAATGAATAACTAAAAAATGCCTTTTAAACTTGATCTTTTGAATAATATGGCAAGGATAAAATGAAATAATTCCATTTACTTATTCACATGGATATTCTACTAGTAGTATAATCACATGAAAATATTAAAAACCACTTTCATAATGACGGAATGCATAATGCCAGACTATCATAACCACGTAGCCAAGGCCTAATGCCAATACTACAAATAAGATTTTGTCAAGGCCTTCTTCCAAGGAACTAGTTTGTCTCATGAGACCTACCGATGCATCGAGGAGCTATAGCGGGCTCCACCCGTCACTTACTATGTCCAATGAATTCCTCATATGAAATTTTTTAAACATAACATAATCGTTCTTATTGAAACTAGCATACGAAATGTCAATACATTATCCACAAACCATGAATGGTATAAAAATAACACATTCAAATTCAAGCATAACTCGTTCGACACATTATGAAAGATTGTATTGTATCAGATTAACCTCAATCAATAAAAATAATGGATATTTACATAGATGAAAATAATAATCAAAACTATAAGAGAGAAATATCCCCCTTTTTCTTGAAAGCATTTAAAAGTCACACTATTTGTCAAGAATCCATTTAAAAATATATTTTTTGAATCAAAGTGTCCCATACAACATTGAAACTTTTAAAAAGAGTTTTAATTTTAAAACTATAATGTCTATATAAATAAATCTTTAAAATCATTTTTAAAACACGAACATTATTGAGAAAGATTTAGAATAATAAATCTTTAAAACTTTTAAAATGATATTTTAGTTAGAGTTTCTAATCAAGAGACAGACAGTAGAATACAAATAATGGAGGTAATCAAAATTTATAATATCATGAGAATAAAGGGATTCATGATATACTATGTCAAAGTACATTATATACACCATATAAAAGTGATTTGGTGTATAACAACAAATAAGTCTCATTGGAATGTAAATTGAGATGAATTCTCTTATAATGACCATATCCTTAGGTTAAGGATAAATCAAAGACATAATTATGTGCGAAATATATAAATACACTCAATATGATTGTATATTTAGTGTAAATCGATCAGATGACATTCACACATATTCTTGTAAAAACAACACCAATGAATTGGATATTTACCTCAACAAATAGAGATTGAGTTAAAATTACTCTTATCAAGTTCATACCGATCACATGAGAATTTATCAATGGAGTGATTATGTGTATAAAAAGTATATCAACAGAATGGGTAGTGGAATTTTTGACATAATCAAATGGATAGTGATTCTACACATAATCTTGGAGTAAAATAATTAATGAAGTATGCGTAAAGCCGAATGAGTGGAAATTGAAATTTCAAATTCTCTTATTGATTTGGTAACATAAAAAACATACACCCTTGAAAGAATGATCATAAAATGAATCTGTAGACATACATGTATTAAATTATATTACACAATGAATACAAACATGGGCAGTACACACACCACTTGTAATAAATAAGTGGTGAACAATGGAATTCTCACAGAATTAAAAGTGAGATAAGAAACCCCATAATTTGTTCTTTTTCCATGGTCGACGGTAGTTTAAAAGCCTGTATAATAGTTAAATAATTGTTATTTAATTATAAAATAATAATTTACATTAATATGATATCATATATGATCTTTTAACAATGATTTGTTAATAATATCTTAGTATTATCTTCATTTCGGGTGTTAACATACTCGTTTTCCTTTATATTATTTGTTACGTAAGCCATGCTTTTTATGGATAGGTTGTATATTATTCATATCCAGAATTATATCAAGTCCATAAATTTTTTTTTTAATCATCAAATGAGAATTATACTTGAATGGATACGATGGAGAATGAATCTCATCGCGTTCGTGGAGACGGTAGTCCGTACGTGCGCACGAGCGACAATATCATTATTTTGATGTTAAAATAATATATAATTGGATGTTGTATCATATATAAATAATAATTATAATTTATATGTATTATTTACATGAATTGAACATCATTATTATACCCATCCAAATAATAATTTATTGAATGACAATTACACCACGATGTGGAGACGGTAAGCCGTACGTACGCACGTATGGTGACCTGCCATTCAAAGGATGGATAGAATACTGAATATGGTCGTACCATATTTATAATAACATCAAATTATATAGAAGATACTGGAGTTATTATTTTAAAATTGAAATACAAAATAATGATTAAGTTGAAGAAGAAAGGATCTTGAATGAGGGTGGTGAAAACATTACCTCTCCTTCGGGTTCTTCCTTTTGATTTTATCAAAAGGGCTCCTTAGGTTGGCTTTATAATAAAACTAAGGCCTATAGGTTTTAGTGAGGGATGTTTAAAGATTATTTGGGCAGGGTTTGGCCGAGCTAAAAAGATTTTAATGTGTGAATTAGTGAGATGGGGGGTTCCCTTTTATAAAAGGGGTGAGGGGCACCTTTGGAAAAGCTAAAAATATTATTTTATAATAAATTCATATTGGGTTTCTAATTGCACAAAAGTGGATTATTTAAAGGTTAATGTGGATATGGGTCTAAAAATACTCATCCAAAAGAATTTATACAGGTTTGGGTCATTATAATAACCTTATCTTTAAGTATTAACTCTTAGTTAATTAGTTTCACTTTTACAATGTCTCTTTGTATTTTTATATTATATGGTTAATAAACATACTATATACATCCAAAAGACCCCCAAGTGGTCCATTAATGATACACCTGTCATTATATAAGTCTATTTGCCAATAATTTTAATTTTAGGAATTGAATATAAATTAATAATATAATATTTGTTTTAAAAACTCTTTTTTTGTCAATTTTGACACTATTGTGTATTTTGTTTTTGATCAATTCATAACAGCATTATTACTTTAAACAAAATTTATAGAATCAATAATAATATGTCATATTAACCTATAAAATTAGTTTAATTCATAAAAAGTTTAAAATTAAATTTATTTTGATATTTATAATATCAATTATTTTAATATTTCTTAAATTAGGTAATTACTGCATCACCATTGTCTCATAAATAACTTAAATTAGTTAATGTCTATAAATTATAAATAAAATAACATTATGTAGGAAATCTTTTTATCTTTATATTTAATATTTACAATCGAATTTATCTTTTGTATAACCCTATATTAAAATTGTTTTAGTAAATAAACTTTTATTTTAACTCTTTTAAATTTTCTTTGAATTAAATAATAATAAATGTCCTATTCTAATCCATGTAGAACTAAAAGATAATATTTTAATCCTAAGGTTTTTTTGGTTGATATACACTTTTACAATAGAATTATGACATGTTTTAGGGTAATATTAATATCATTTTTACCCTGAATTACCCTATTTACTTTTAACTGTGGTAAATAAAAGTAAAAAGTTACTATTCAATAGAAGTTATTTTCATGTCATTGAACAAAATTTTACTCCTTGATATTAACCGTGTCTCTTGTATTTCTGAAATTCTACTCCCAGAAGAGGTAAAATTATGTTTTATGAAAAATTCATATTTTTAACTACCACTTAGTGTTTTCACTATTCATCAAAAAATGAAAAATTCCTGAAAAATACCAAAAATTAGTCCTAAGATATATTTGATATAATGAATTAAAATATGATGTCTATTTTAACAAATTCAAAACATATCAGTTTCATTAATTAATTTAAAAATTAATTCCCGTCGTCAAAACAAATAACATGTTTTTAAGCGATAATAACTATCAAAATATTGACACTTGTTTATGTTTGGTTTAAATGTGAAATTAAATCCAATGACCAACATTGTTTTAAATGGTGACAATATATTCTAAATATACTTTAAAACCACTCAAATTAATAATTTATCACTATTAATTATTTTGATTAAAAAAGTTGTTTTTAATTAAAATTTAGTAATTTTCACTATTTATCAAAATATGAAAGTTATCTGAAAAGTACCAATATTTCACCCTAAGCTAATTTCGATATTAAGAATCCAAAAATAATTTCCATTTCAAAAGATAAATTTTATAAAAATTTTTAAAAGTAGGTATTACTATTCATAATGGCTAGTTTGATTGGTTGTGGTTTGTTAGAATCTCGAATTTGCGTACAATGCACGCCATTGCATTATTCAAAGGGTAACATATCGTGGATGGTTGGGGTGTTACTCCCTTACTACCAAAATAATTTTTTATTAATGGTATAACTTCATGTCTTTGAGTTTACAATTTTCTAAATAAAAATTTTATATCCATCTCATAGAGAAATTTATATCTTAAATATCTCACTTTAACATGATAAATTCTTTTATTAGGAATACCAAAACCAGGTAATTATCTATTGGTATTCATTTATATGTTAATAAAATTTATTTTTTGAGATATTTATATTTTAAAAAAGGAAATTCCATTTCATTAAGTTTAAAATGATATTCTGTTCAAGCCATTAATCACTTATGTACTCAATGATTTTATATGAAACTCAAAATTTATTATACTCAAGATACTGAACAAATGATCTATTTTGATCAATTTATCTCAATTTAAATTAATAAATCTGATGGGTTCACCCTGATAGAACTCCAATTAATTAGTTAAAGAATTCAATCTCTATAGATGAAAACTTTTATAATACATTGGTGAATAACCTTGGTAATTTTGATTTATTACACCTTTGTGATAAACCTTGGTGATATGATTATAAATTTCTCATTTAAATTTCGTAGCCACATTTACATTTGATGATTCATGTATTTATTTATTATTATATATTCCATGTTCTCTTGATCATATTACATTGTTATAACTCATGTTATTAATGATATGGCTCTCTTTCACACGCTCAATGTCTCTATTTCTTATTTCCGTATTGGGAAAAAGATCACGCCTTTATATTGATGTATGTCCCTAGGATATGATATATAGTAAATGTAACATAGGTCGAACATATTAGGAAGCATTTCATGTGGATTAAAATAATTTTGTTACATGTATTATGTACATACTTTTAAATAAAATAAAATATAATGTATCCTTTGTTTTTCCCATGTAATGAAACATTTATGTAAAAAAGGTAGGATGTGAAAGTTTCTATCCAAGGAAGGAATATATATTTGGGAAAGTATGGACATGAGAACATTAGTAATAACTATATGGATAAATCTAAATATAAGAAACATTCTAGTATTTTTGTGAGTAATAAGTAACTGGTCTTTAATAAAATGCATCTCTATGTGGATACTAAATATGGATGTGTATCTGGAAAATATGTACTTATGGGTAAATTTTGATAACATAGTATTGTTATGTACTTGAATAGTAACTAGTGCACGATATCTGGTCGTGCTGCACAATAAGATTGACATTCCTGAGGGATATGTAGGTTTAATCACAAGCTTTTTATGAAACATTATGATGGATATATAGAAAATGTAATTTTTATTAAATATTTACATATTTAAGCATGCTGTTTCAGGAAATAAAATAGCTTTATAATTCTATGATTCATAAATTTAACACTTTTATCAATAATGTTTTCTTATTTTATGACACGTTGTGGAAAAGATGATTTACTGTATAAATCATGAGTACAAAAACAGAAGCACTAATGGAATTACTAGTACTATGGATGCTCTAATGGAAAACCTCCTGAGGAATATGAATCAACTATCTCATGTTAAGAATAATAAATTGAATCACTTTGAGTGAACATATTCACCTCGACATGAAAAACGTCTCATTTATTCCGTCATGCATCAAAAAAACCTTTCCATTTCTGTATCTATATATAAAGTGATTATTGAATAATGGATTTCCAATATGGAAAATCTCTTTCATGTACTTCATTGTTCAGAGTTAGAGAATTTTACCCTTATAATATACCACTTAGAAGGAGAAGATGATAAGTAGATGAAACTTATTGATTACGTGAAATCAATAAGGGTGATTGATTCTATGGAGTGGTAAGTGTTTGCTGGATTTTTTTCATTATGTATTTTTCCTGTTCAATGTGAACAAAAATGGTGAACTAGGACCCGATTTTAAAAAGAATTTCACAATACACCTCTATCATTTTATTGTATTCTTAGGGGGTGGTTGTTAATTATTCAGTGGAATAAGACCCCATTTGAAAAAGAATTTATAAATTCAAGATAATTGAGGATAAGTGGAGATATTATAGAGTTCTATAAAGTTTGGATTGGAGGATGGAGAGATGATATTGTCACATAGGTCAAATGAAAAGAAGATAACAATATTTATAAACTCAACTGAGAATTTTGATCATAGAAGAGGGAAAATAAATTGTAACTTCTCATGTGAAACATGTGTGGGAAGAAGCATTTGGGAAACTACATATTTTGGAATGGAAAGTGATACATGTGTGATTGAATTGGGCATATATCATGGAACTATAATGGTGAGGTGAAGCCTTAAAAACTCCACACTTATAATAAAGTGCATATAGTATAGCCCAGACTAATGTTCCACGCATCAACTAAGAAAAAAAAGGACACTTTTCCAATAAATATTCAAATTATAAGATAATGGAGGTAACCCACCTTCAACATCATCACATTGAATTGGAGGATGGTCCGACATTTGATATAAAAATGGATGAAGTAATGGCTTTAAATGATGTGGTGGGAGGGTCACACATTGTGCTCCAAAAGCTATAATGTATGTTGTTTTATTCTAGTTCTATAAATTACACTATTATATCCATGTATTTAATTAATATTGAATCAATACATGAGATTCTATTTGTTGAGTTATCATTCATGACCCCTTTTGGTATTATTGCAGAATTAAAAATTTATAGAAACACTAGTATTAACATTTTTGAGTACAATATCATCGAAAATTTAATAGTAATTACCATGGTGGAATTTGAAAATATACTAGGGATACACTGGATCTCAAAGTATAATGCTATGATCAACAACATTAGTATGAAAATTTCAATAGTCATGAATGAGAAAACCTATAGTTATTTTGAAACAAGAGATATCTTGGATTATTCACTATCTCGAGGCTCCACCAATTTTATTCTTTATAGATATGATCATTATGGAGGGAGAAGTAAATAAAAGCATAAATATAGAATTTTTCCCAATAATTTCAATATATATTGATGTATTTCCAAAAGAGATACATGTACCTCCCCTAGAAACAGATTTATATTTATCCATTGATTTCATACATGGATACAAGATGATATCAAAGATCCTATATTGACTGGAAAAAATGGAGTTTTAAGTGTTAAATAAAGAACTTCAGGACCCATTGGTGATGGGATTTATCTTACCATGTCTATCTCATTTGGGATAAATTGTTATATTTTTAATAAATATTGATGGTTAAATGCATAAATTTATTGATTATTGAGAATATAATGGGATCATAGTGAATAACAAGTACCCTCCCCCAAGGATTGATGATTTCAATGACCAAAATCATGGGCCTCAATTATTCTCTAAGATATAAGTTCAATCTAGTTTTCATCAATAGAGAGTAAATAAAAAGATATTACAAATAATTTAATCTAAATTAGATATGGTTATAATTATTTTTCATTATTCACATCAGATTGACTAATTATCCTTCTATATTTATTGATTTGATGATATAGCCCTTAAGTAATACAATGATAAATTCATGGTAGATTATATTTATGTTATTATGATATATTTTAAAAGTGGTGATGATCATGAGAATCATATAATGATTATATTGAAAACTATGCATATGGGAAACATATTTGGAAATTTCAGAAATTTTTATTTTTTTACCACTTGTTTCATTTTTGGGGAAATTGTAACAAAATAAGGAATCTCAGTTGACACTGCCATGAAAGTGGCTATAGAAGAGTGGCCTTATACTACAATAGTAACTAATATTCTTAGGTTCCTTAGTTAATGTATATTATAGAATGTTTGTGAACCACTTTTCATAAAGTTCTAATCCACTAACCATGTTACCTCAAAATAGATCTATGTTAATCCACTAAAACAAGTATGTAGAAATTTTCCATAAACTGAAGAAGAGATTGGATGCTATAGTAGTTTTAATTATACCCTCTCTCAGTGAAGAATTTTTTATTTATAATGATTCATATATACAAGGGATTGGGTGTGCCCTCTGGATAAATTACAATGTTATTTCTAATGTATATCAGAAGTTAAAGAAGCATGAGGAAAATTATCCTATGAATGAGAAAGAGTTACCTGGGGTTATTTTTCCTTTAATTATTTGGAGGGACTATCTTTACACGGAAAAATATGATATATATATATATAATGAACACAAGAGTTTGAATTATATATTCCTAAAAAAATAATTGATCACGAGACAAAGGAGGTGGTTGATGATTTTTAAAGACTATGACTATTCAATTCATTATCACCTAGTAAGATAAAATGAAGTCATCATTGAATAAATTTTGAAAGACATTGATTTTCTGGTAATTATGGTGATTCAAGTAGATACATTGATTATTATCATTTTATGGTTTTATATGGGTATCATAAGGGAAAGGAAATGATCAACCCTTTCCCAATTGATTTCTCAACTATCATTACTAGAGAAAGTCAAGAATGATCAATGTGATGAACCAATGATACAAAAGAAGAAGTAGCTTCGAATAATGTGAAGACACCTAAGTTCAATATAGACTAGGAAGGTGTACCAGTTATTCATACATGTCTATATGTACCATCATTTCCTGAGATAAAGATAGTGATAATGGATGAAAATAATAGCCCTAAAATTACTATGCATACTGGAATCAAAAAAAATAATGGGTATCTTCTTTATAATTTTTGGTGGGATGATATGAAAAGCTAGATTACAAACTAAAATATAAGGTTCTTGGTGTGTCAAAATACGAAGGCAGAGTTACAAATTCTATAAGGGTTATTGTAACCACTACCCATACCCACCTGATAGTGGGAGAATATCATGATGGAGATTTTAAAAAGTCTCCTAATAACATCAAGAGGAAACAATTTGATATATATTATAGTGGATTATATCACCAAGACTACAATTTTCCTCTCTATTCCAAAAATTATCTCACGTGACCAACATTACACAATATAACTAAAGGAAGCGGCGAAGCTACATGATGATCCACATTCAATTATTTTTTATCATGATACAAGGTTCACATCTAAATTATGGATATTTCTTCCAATTCTGTAGATACTAAATTGAATTTTAGTACGATGTATCTCCCCCTAACAGATGGACAACATGAAAGGACTATATAGACACTTGAGGAAATATTGAGAACATCCTCAATGTAATTTAAACATGGATTGGATAAACAACACCAATTATTTGAGTTCTAATACATAAACATCTTCCACATTAGTTTTAAAATGTCATCCATTGATGATGTAAATTGGGAGCTATGTATAAATACTACATTTTTAGATAAGGTTGGTAAGATAAAGCTACATGGTCCTGATCACGTGAAAGTGATTATTTAAAAGGTTCATTCGATCTAAAAACATAAACAATCTTCTTAGAGGTAGCATATTTTTCATATTGAAAACCATCAAAGGAACTTTTACTTTTCTGTTTGAGACAATGTCATTCTATCGGTTATCATAATGGAATATGGTCATCTGATTGGAAAAGAAAGAGAATCTTATCCCTAGGTGGATTGGAGCTTTGAAATCCTTATTCGAATTGGAGTAGAGCCTATTGGATGGATCTTACACCAAATATAGATCAAGTTCATGATTTATTCCACATATCTCTATTGAATAATTACATACATAATCCCTATCATGTACTAAATCAGAAGGTGGTACAATTATAAGAAGACCTATCTTATAAGGAGAATCTGGTAGAGATCTTTCACTATAGAGACAATGTTCTAGGCATCAAAACTACTCACCTTGTAAATGTGATATAGATGAACCAAAATTTTGAATTGGATAAATGTTAACAAGGGGAAACAATGATACAAAATTACCATCACCAATTGTCAATCTAGAATATGATTTAAAATTTCGGGGTTGATGTTTCCAATGGATTGAAGAGTGTACAGACCCATATTTTTTTCAAATATATTTTTTATTCCTAAAATTTATGTTATATTATATAAAATTGTAAAAATAAGAAATATATATTGACTAATAAAACATTATCTCGTTAATTAATATCATTAAATCAGTTATCTATGAAACCAATTCAAAATCCAAACAATAAGATTTGAAATATATATATAATATTATATATAATATTGAAAAATATATATCAACCCAATCAATTAGTATCATCAACCCCACAACCAACACATTAGAAATGAAACAAAATATTATTAAACCAACAAACATATTAGAAAAATAAAATATTACCTTATGAGGAATTGTAGGGAATATTGTCTGAAATAATGAAGTGAAATTTATTGGGGAAATGTGACCGTTGTAATAATAATATAAATATTGGTCAATATAATCATTTGTATATATTATCATGGTGAACTATACAATTTATTAATAGTTTATCCATTATATGTAGTTTTTTTAATTAGTAATGAAAAAGAATAATTGAAGTATAAATGAGAAATGTTGGCATTTACCATTAGAGGTATGTCGTTTGAAGCCCATTCATCAGAACATAGGAGGGAGGTAACATCACATGGTTTCTATCTTTGAAAATCCCAATATCATCTTTAAAAACTAGGGCATGAATGAAATGTCCTATTAGAGAAGTTCATTTTAGTTGATATTACCACTCAATCAATATTATAAATGCCACCCCATTAAACTAGCTCCATCACACACCATACCATTATGGCGTACAATGTTGTAATAAGGTTTCAAGATTCCTGGAATTATTTTTTTAAAATATCATTAGTTTATTATAATTAATATTTTCATTAGATCAATCACATTTTGAAAGAATATTTGTTTAATAAAATATATTCTTATGTAAGACCAATTTATCAAAATGAATATTGGATGAAAATAAAACATAATTGTATATTGTTAGAAAATATATAGACTTTTATAATTAACTATGGTATTGTAATGAATATTTTTTTAATGAAATAGTATTTTAAACAATCTTATTTAAATATATATTAGGAAATTATTTTATAATTTCTAATTATTTTTTTATATGTGTCAGAAATTTGATGTAATTAAAAAGAATATTTTCCAGTAACTAAGGATATTTATATTTAGATGTTAAAAATATAATATTTTGATAATTATTTTTATTAAATAAATATTATATTTGTAATAGTCATGTCAAAATTATTTTAGGGTTGTTTTTTGATAATTTTCTTAAACAGATTATTTTTTAGTGAACAATAAAATTACAGTTCTTGGTTTTGAGTATGTTTTATGAATTCATTTATATTTCATAATAATTTAAAATTTAATAAACCACAATCCTTGTCCTAAAATATATTATTTTATTAATATTAAATATTTTAATAAATTTTAATAAATTTTATTACATATAATTGACTTTCCAAAGTCTAAAATAGAAATTATGATTTAAAAATCATTACATTATCAAAATTTTATATTTTCATGTATAACAATGAAATAAAAAATTATATTTGGTTCAAATGGATTAATATTTCCCTAAATGTGACCCAACTTTCCAAAACCATGTGAAAATGGGAAAGCCAATGTTTTTGTTATTTTCCACAACCTATATTTCCATGGCCTATATTTCGATATTATTAGGCAATTACATCACTTTTTATGTAAATACACACCCATTTCATCCTTATATTTCACATAAAATCCTTCCTCCATGATTTTCAAGTGATTGTTCCTCCCAAAGAGTCCCCCATTATTTGATAAAGCCCCCAAGATTCCATACTCAATTTTTAGTAGCATCTCATCAAGGTAAGATAATTCTCATTATATCCTTTTCTATTAATGTAACTAATTTGGTGTGCATCCTCTAAAGGGTATATATAATGTTTTATTATGATTTTTAATATACCCTTACAATTAAAATAAGATTTTATAAATGGTACACATTCATCCTCTCTCATTTTACCCCTTTCTAAATCCATGTTTTATACCCGTCATGTTACCGAATTTACATCTCAAATTTCACACTTGTACATGATAAATTAATATAATGTGAATGCACAAAACATTTCATTACCTATATTTATTCACCAAGTTGTTAAAATAATTTAATTATTTTTTTATTTACAAATAATTTATTCATATTATTTTTCCATGGGTTAAAATTTTGTTATGATCACGACTTTAATCAGTTATGTACTCAATGCTTTTATATGAACCCCATAGATTATTCTCCTTGGGTTATTGAAAAAATGATTTATTGTGATCAATATGGATCACATGAAATTAATACTTATGAAGGGTGACCCAAGATATTTCTCTAGTTAATTTGGATAAACTTTTAATCACCAGGGATAAGATATGTTATGATACCTTAAAGAATAACACTTGTAATTTTGATTTATGACACCTTGGTGATAAACCATTGTGATATGATTTTGAATGTATAATTTATTTTTTTTGAAAAATTTCCTTTTTTTGATTCATGTATTTATTTATTATTATATTATTCTTGTTCTCTTTATTATGTTATGTTGTTGTACCTCATGTTCATATTGATATGCCTCATGATAAGATGCTAAATCTCTCCCTTTATTATTCTCTTTCTAGGATCATGATCACCCCTTTCCGTTTGATATATGTTCCAAAGATAGGAAAAATATTAAATGTAAAATAGGATAATATTAGGAAGAATACTTTCACATAGATTCTAAGAATTTTATATTTTCATGTAATACATACGTAATTTCCAAGAAACTAAAATTTATAAGATCTTATGTTTTTCCATGTAATGAAACATTTTTCTAATAAAAATTTGGAATTGATTGTATAAATAATATATATATATATATATATATTAAATTGGTTCAAAACATTAAAACTTGTCTCAATAGAGACAAATTAGGAGAAACCCATACATTAAATTTGTTTTTATTTTTATGATCTCTATAATACTATATTATATAAATGGATTTAATATAATTATTCATAAATTCATTTTCATACATATTATATCATATATATGGTCCACCTATATCATTTCAACACCTATTTATAAATAATTCCCTATTAGAGTTGTCATTTCAGGTGTCAACTACGTCATTTTACATATATGTTGTAGTTCAACAGTTGTGGTCCTTACACATTGGTCATGGATCCTAACTATAATGATTTTAAATATTGATATAAATATAATATATAAATCTCATATATATATTTATTTCCATTATTATATTTTAGTACTGAAAAATGAATTACATAACTTTGTTAAGATATTTATTTTTATGTAGACACAAGTTATGACTCCTCTTTTTTATGGCTAGAAAAAAATAAAGGTAACTGATAATTAAACATTATAGGATCATTATTACATTATAAATATCATATATTTTTATTAAATATATCTTTTTTACCAACCATATATACCATTATTGATAAAATCATATCGCTTTGTAGTGGTGGTAGACCACACACATGCATGACCAATATTATCATTTAACATTTTACTAAAAGGTAAGAAAATAGAAAATATATTATAATTATAAAAAATAATTATGTTATAATTATAATATTTAATCATTAAATATATAATTATATCCACCAATGAAATATGATTATGGAAAATGAATCATATCACTACACTAAGGAAGTAGTCCAAAAGCTCACATGAGCGACAATTTTATTTCCCATTTGGGGGAGAATATGTGGTAGATGGTAATTTCAATGTCATAATAACATCTCAATAAATTTATGTTAATATATTTATCATTTTTTATAGATACATAATTCATATTGGAAATGTGACAGGAAATAAAATTGAATGACCTTAGTTATGATCTATACCTCTTCTTTGAGAGACCACTTTTGGCTTGCACGTTAACACATCAAGGAGTGTCATTAAGAGAAGAACATAAATTATACGATATTATAAGTATTCAAGGAATTTTTTGGAGTAGTTATTTTATTCTCTATTCTGATTAAATAGTTTGAACAAAAGATATGAATAGGTTCCCTTTTATATGTGAGGGGAGCGGTATACATGATTTTTTAAAAAATATTTCAATTACTAAATTCCATTTCATTGGAAATTAGATCCAAATAAAAATTTATTAAAATGTAAAATAAAAATAGCTTTAAATATTTTCTACTATTAATAAATATTCATCTATTGGTTGAAATCCTACTGTTATATTTTTTTTAACCAACATCGTAAACTCATTTTAACCATAACCATGGTAACAAAAATATATTATTTTTACCATGAAATTTCTAAATAAATTAAGTTGAAACCAATAAGTAATATAAATTTTTATTATTCCAAATATGAAATACCGTTACTAGATACACTTGCAATTAGTGGTACAATTTAATTTCAAATAAGTTTGAAATCGAAAATAAAAACTAGTTTAAAATATATATTTTTGCATAGAATATAATTTAACGTCGTTTATTTCCTTGTAAAAACCATAAAATATATGATAAAATATTTAATTAAATATATAATATATATTTTCATTAAAACTATTCATAAATAAGATTTATTTTTTTTATAAGGATAAAAACTTGTTGTTTGTATAATAAGAGTTTTGAGAAGAAAAAAAAATTATGTATAAAAGGAACTTATACAAAAATAAAATATAATAATGATTATTATGTGACTAATTATATTATTTTTAGTTAAAGTATTTTTATGTTAAATTATACTAAAAATTAAAATTTAATTGGTATTTTCTTTGATCAGAAATGATAGTTTATACAAAAAATGGTTTTTTTGACTATTCACTAAAAGTTATATTTTTAGAAAAAAAAATTCATCAAAAATAATAATACCATAAAAATTGCAGATATGATATTAATTTTATAAAATTAAATATCTAAAATACCTTTTCAAATTGATTATTATTTTCATGCACAAAATTGCAGTAAAAACTATTTTTGAAAATAAAATTGAAGGTAAAACTGACATTACATAAAATTGAGTACATTTTTATTATACATCAGTCATCACATTTTTATTATTTATAACTTCCTAGATATTTTTCATAAATAGTTTTTTAAAATTCAAACATACTAATTTAAAAGATATATTATATTATTTTACAATATCAGAGTACATATAGACTAGGTGTTAAATATAATGAAATCTATTGAACACATAAAATTTATTTAAACAAAAGAATAATTTAAAATATAACATTTTTAAAACCCCAGAACACTAGAATGAAAAACATTGATGTATAATAATATTATACATGATTATCTTACATTACCTATATCTTGAAAAAAATGTCTAAAATCAAAAATGAAAAAGTATGGAGTGAGAAGAAATTTCCAATAGGACACCACAAAATATTCTATACAATGACTAACATTGGGCATAAATTAGATCACATTTAAACTAAACATCTTCAACAGATCATAATATATAATGTTCTATTTAAAAAACAATGTTTAGATGTCCATTCAATAAAATTCCATCTAAAATAAAATAGAGGAAGATGAAATATCCCTTTTTGTAATGGAATAAACTGATAAATAAATAGTTTTCAAGCATCAATTTATCTAACATGAAAATGGGGGATGATATGAATATAAAAATTTCATGAATTTAATGTATGATTATTGAAACAAATTTGGTTATACATGGAATAATGTCCCACACAACCAAATGTCTAAGACTCTCATGGGAACAATAGCTGATGTATGTGATTCAAATTTTCAAATAACCTCAGTCCCTTAGAAAGGATACCGCCTAGTCACTATGAAATAAAGGGAACATCCCTTAGTGATAGATAACACCACTAGGGATAGTATCAATTTATTTTTTCCCCATACCCAAGGTCTCCCAGGTGTTCTCTTATATCATCATTATATTAATTGAAATGAAAAATAATGTTTAATAAAAAAATTCCATGGAGTAAGCCAAAACCATGATTCTAATAAATCACTTGGAAAATTCAAAATCAAATCCACACACACATATTTATAAAAATTGTATATAATTATCCACATATATTTTCATTATTTAAAAACCATTTCCCTTTTTAAAAATATATTTTAGGAAATTATAAAAAGTGATAATATATCTCAAAATGTATTCATAACCCCCCCCCCCCTTTGAAAACATATGATATCCCTAATATATAAACCCATTTTCAACAATATATTTCATAATGAAAACTGAACGACATCATCAACGGCCATATGTAATTCCATGGGATAAAATAATGGATAGAGAAACAAGTATTGGGAATAATGAAATAATGTTTCTTCATTAAGACCTATGATGGGAGGAGAAAAGATTATCTTATAGGGTATGTATATCAATTTAAAACATTTTTTAGATCAATTTCAATTCAAGATATGAAAAAAACATTTTATAAGACATAAATTTCATGTAGAATGATTGAAGAACCCATATTAGTTGATTTATAGTATAAGTGATCCTGTATTTGGAATACTCCAGAAATATGTTAGTGAAACATTTGAAAAACATGCTATCTACCATAAATATTTGTCATCTTGGTTCTCTCCACTAGTTAGTTTATAGCCTCATTCTAAAACAAACTATCGAATTTAATCTCCTGACCTATGACTGACATGAAAAGCTAAGATAGAAAAACAATAAGGGATCAATACCTATGTCTGCCAATCAAAGTATAAATTTTATTTTGTTCATTATTATTTTTTGACAAATGTAAAAATTATCTAAATGAATTTATTAATTAATTTATGTCATTTAACCATCTCTTTAAGAAAATTAATAATAGACTCTTCATCCCATCCAATGGAAATTATTCCTTCCTCTACAAAATACAAATTTTTATCGAATGTTAGACCTTTTTAGGGGTAGTTTAACCATTTTTTCTATTTTCTTGATACCAAATAGTTGGTAATAGATTTTTTATGGAATCTAGGCAACCCTTATAGTTATATGTCTATTTCACATTTTAAGATTTAATTTTTTCTTACATATTTTTATATATTATATTATTAGTATAATGATTATTTAAGTTTGAAATAAAAAATATTAATTATGGTGGAGTCCTCAGAAAACTCTTAATTTTGATTGTAATGATTATAGTTATAGGAATACTAAAATGGAAACTTATTTGAATCTCTTGAGCATTGAGAAATGGAGGAAAACATTATAACATTATAAATTGATTAATTATAACCATTATATACATATAAGAAATGACAACATTAAAAATGATTTAAATTATAAAATTATGAATTTATTATAATTTTTTATTAATTAAAGTGTTTTTACTGATATAACAACATGTAATATAGATAATGGGATATGGGTGATTTTTCAACTGAAACATCATGGATATAATAGGATGATTTGAACAAAGTATTAAAAATATCATGTTGATTACTGATATTTAAAAAAGAGGGCATATGACAAAGTCAATCAGATGTTACATTGGTTCACCAACATTACAAATGGAATAAATGAACTTCGATAATGTTTATAGAATATTGTACATGTTGAACAAATTAAATGTTCACTACTAATGAAGTGGAATGAAATATGGTTACAATTAATGAATGTCATAACGTTGTTGAGTACACACCTGATGAAGTCTGTAGTCATTATTACAATTAAAAAAATGACTTGTATAATATTTCATAAGAACATACAATTATGAAGAAATTTATTTCGTATAAATGTCATATATATTTTCCTTTTAGAATTCAGAATCCGAGACAATGGAATGTGATAAAGGATAGATTTCAAATATAGAAATTTAATTTATAACATTATTATGTGAATAAAAAATTTCAAAAATTTATCAAGTAAATATAATAAGAGTAATCAAGGAAAATTAATTATTCTACATATGAACCACATATAATATATTATAAATGTATAAATAAAAGGAAAATGAAAATTAAATATCAAAATTTGAAGCAAGAAGGGATAGATAGTTAATATAATATAGAAATGAAATGTACTTATCATGATGGAAAGATTTTATTTTAATAATTTGATTAAAGTAATTAATTTGAAAGTGAGAAATATTCTTTCAAACTATAGTTGATGTATGTAAATAAAAAAAGGTATGTAATGTTTCTAATTCTTGTAATTATTCTTAGAGTGAGTGTTATAGTTTTATGAAATTATTGCAAAAAATTAAATGATTAAACAACACATTTTCAGATTTACATAGTTCTAAAATTCACTGAAAGAATAAAATAATAGGCTTTTCTAAAAATGTAAGAAACTCATTAAGGATAGTGATTCTCTTAGAGAAGAAAAGATAAATTCTACTTTATGTTATAATTGAAATATCTATGATAATTTTCATTATATTCATAATGGTAGTGATAATATTTTAAATGACATTTTTACAATGAATGTAACAATGTCTAATTTTATTCATAAAAAAGGAAAATATGAAAATATAGTGTGTATGATGAAACCTAAAGAAGTGAAATTTTTCTAGAAATAATTAATTAATTCCAACTTTTTACAAGACTATTTTTGGAAAACGTTATACTTGAAAATTTTATTCTCTCAGTTTATTTGAAAAAAAATTTATTGAAATTATTCCAAAAAACATTCCATTATATTACTTTACAATATTAGATTTATTATATCATTTTTTTTAAAAAAATTATATTCTACAAGTACAATTCAATAATTGTTTTTAAATATATTTTCCTATTAATTAAATCATTTTATAACCTACATAAACCAATATAACATGGGTATCAAAATTATTCTCTAAATAATTTATATTTTTAGGATATAGATTTTAATAGTCTCAATGAAACATGGTATATGGTCATTGGTTTTTTCATGAACATGATTATTGATCTAATAAATTTATTCACTTATATTAAATGTTATTTAGGCTTGTTTACTTTTAGAGACTGCTCTACTAGAAATTTTAGATGATTCTGTGAAGTATTTATATCTAGCTTTATTTTAATTTCATAATATTTATATGTTAAACACCTTAAAATTAATATAATTAGAATTTAAAAAGATTTTATTTTATTATGCATGTTAATCAAGAAAATAATAAATTATTAATGTTTAAAGATAATTATTTTTTGTTTTTGGTGCATACAAATGATAGTATTTATTCTTAATTTCTCTGATCTATATACTCAAAATCAATAGTGTCTCATTACTATAAAAATGAATAATTATATCTATAATTGGAGTCTTGGAAATTATCATTTCTAATTGATACATAGTTTATCCAATCATGGAGAGTATTTGGAGTTACACTTGTTAAATTTATGAATGTCTTATTTTATTTCTTAGAAGGTAGGAAGTATAAATAATCTTTTATGTCTATCAATATTTTTTCATCATATAGAACAATTGAATTTTATCATATGTACCTCATAATTTCCATGAAAACTTCTATTTTGTGTGTTATATAATAAGCATTTTTATGATTTTAGTGTAATTTCATGGGTTTATTTTATATTTTATAATATTGAAACTGTAGCTATATTTATATATTTCTGTAATCTATTTCAAAATAAGAATGTTTTTTATTGTTTCCATTAGAATTTATAATTTTGGTTAGTTTATTAATATTTTTCTTGACTAGTTTCATGATATAATGGATATTATTCTAACTCCATCTAAAACCTCACAAAAAATAGTGTTGATGAAAAGATAAATAAAACTATTCATGAAATCGCTCAAACTATTCTTAATGAAAATGATTTTTCTATATTGTTTTTTGTATAATATATTAATACATCTTCATATTTATTGAATTTATTATATGTTATACAATTGATGGAAAATAGTTTGTAGTAATTTTTTTAATATATAAAAATAGAAATATAGTTATTTCAATGATTTTGGTTAAAATGTTTTTATCATGAATACGAAGTATTATTTCGATATGTTTTCATCCAAAATTATTGATAATATATTTAAGGATTATTATTAAAATGTTAATGCGTATAGAGTTTATGATAATTATACCATGACTGTTTAATAATTTTATCTTATAAATTTTGTCGAATCTTGTGGTGTTTAAAAATATATTTTTCAAAATAAAAAAATATGATTTTAGATATTTATGTTACTGAAAAGAATACCCTCAAGATAATGTATATTTTGAGAAGGATAATTATTATTCTCACAATTATCCATGATCATAGAGCATTCATATGGATCCCACTATTTGTAATTTTATGGGTAATGTTGGTTCTGGTATGAAAAAAAATATTTTCATTAAAATTATTTTCGAAATCTAGTTTTATTTCTGATCATATTCATTACAATGATATAAATGATTTAAAGTTTCATAGTTGTGCTGTATGTACTCATGATGAGATTAACTATTTTTTTATAAATAATGTTTTTTCTTTAGTTGAATAACCTGATTACAATTAGGTAATCCTAACTAAATTGATATTTACAAATAGGTTGGATGAAACTGGTAAATCTTGATAATATAATGACAGACATGTTTCCCAAGGATATTCTCATGAAGAAGGTGTAGATTTTGATGATTCATTTGTTCCTAAGTCAATGTTAAAGTATTTTATAATATTTTAAAGTTTTTCCTATATTAAAGGTTTCAAGTTGTATAAAATGGATCTTAAATGTTCATTCTTAAATGGATTTTTATATGAAATATTTCTTGTTAGTAAAAACCATAGGTTTGAAGATAAGAAATTTTCTAATCACGTTTTTATGTTATATAAATATTATTATGGTATTAGAAAATAACATCAATAATAGTATAAGAGGATTTCATATTTTCTTTTGAATAACGATTTTAATAAAGTTATTGATGATTCTAATATATTTATTACAATATTCCCTAATTATATTTTAAATGAACAAATATATGTGGATGACACATTTTTTGGTTCTTCTAGTGAATTTCTTTATAATGATTTTTCTACATTTATATCATTATATTTTGACACGTTCTTAATTGGAGAATTAAAATTATTCTGCAAATATAAATTTTTTTAATGGAAATATGAGATCTTTAAAACCAATGAATGTGTGATAATGATGTGGTTAAAAGGATTGGTCTTGATTTTTGTGACAATATAATAACACCCATGAGTATAGGTTGGAAATTATATTTTGATTCTTATGGTATGTCTTTTGATGAAAATGTTTATAGTTGAAAGAAAGGTTCCCTACATTATATAAAGATATCTAAACCTGATTTCATGTTTTGTGTTTTTTTACAAGCAAGGATTCAAGAATATACAGAAGGGAACCATATTAAAACTTTGAAAAGAATATTTAGATATTAAAAGGGAATTTTTAACTATGGTTTTATTATTATATATATAAATTTTTGATTTTATATATTTTTCTGACTCAAATTTTGGATGTTATAGAATTGAATGGAAAAGAACATCTTATATGTGTCATTTTACTGGAAAAATTTAATTTATTGGACTTTTAAGAATCAATTATTTTTTCCATATCTACTATTAATGTAGAGTACATTCACATTACATGTTTCTATTGTCATTCTTTATGTATTGGGAAATCATTATGAAATTTTATTTTTTATTTTGTTAAAATTCATATTTATTATGATAATACATCATTATTTTATATTCCTAATTTTTTTCATAATTTTATAAAAAAACATATTGATGCGAGATTTCATTTTATTAAAGATCAAGAAAATTATGGTGATGTTGTTCTTTAGTTTATCCATAGTTAGAATCATCTTTCAGATATCTTTAGCAATCCTTTTTAATTTTCATAAATTTAAAAAATTATATTTATCTTCAAATGATCAAATAATATTTGTTTTATCTTTTTATATGTTTTTTTGGGTTTTCTTCCATCCTTTAGATTACATACATAATGGGGGGGAATTTTTTTTTCTTTTTTGGTTTTATAATTAATCAAAAAGGGAGAGATTGTTTCAACATATGGATGTATTATGTTACATTACTATTTTTGATTACTTTTATAACATGTTTTATAATTATTTTTTAATATTAAATTCTTTAATAATATTTTAGTATTTTATTTTTTAGATATAATTTGATCTTACTTTTCCATATATTTAATTATATATTTTCTCTCATGGGTTTATTATGTTTAATCTTATTTACTAATATAATTTATACTCACATATATAGAAATTTTATATTGCATAAAATTCACTTATATATTCATGTATTTTTGTTTTTATGGGGTTTTAATTTTCATATATAATTTTTTTATTAAATTTCAATATCGTATACATATATATATCGATATATATATATTGTATATATATATATATATATATTTTCCTCTTCACCTTCACAAAATCTGATTAGCTTTGACAGCCGCATAGTTCTTATCCACAATAGCTGCTACCCTCCAACTGTTCACAAATGTCATGTTCACAGTATTACCGAAATAACTCTCATTGGGTAGAATTCCAGTTCTAATGCATGTATGACCATTGAAACTAGTTTGAATCCTCAAATCACACACATTACAGTAGAAATAACATGTTATTATCATGCTATTGCAACTCATCCATCAATGGTAGAAACTTTTCAACTGTTTGAATGTTAGTTTTTATTTCAATTTACAGTTTCTCCATTTTTCATATTTTATTTATTTTATTTTTTGTTTGCATAAATCATTATTTTATTATTTTATTTTCACTAAAATTGTATATAATTCAAATTTACTCTATAAAAACTATTGTTGGGACGTTTTAAACAAGTTTTATCTTTTAGTTTAGTTTATTGATCTTATACATAGAAACATGAAAATATATTTTCAAAAATTTGAAATCATTTATTATTACATAACTATTATACATAATTGTTCTTTAATTATTTTTTAATATTGTTAAATGTTCTCTTATTAAAATTAATTTCTTAATTTCTTGATAAATTTATTTTAATATTTTATTCATTAATACATATTATCATTGTTTCTTTTTTTTATGCATAACTTAATAAATCATGTTTACATAGTCAATTATCTTATGATATTCATGGATTTATTTGATCAAAGTATGAGGAGTTTGTTTCATGAATTTTTCAATTTAAATTGATTTTACGTACTTAAGATTTTTAATATTAAAATATTTCGATATTTTTGGAATAATTTATATATTTATGATATTTCTAGTGTAATCTTTTATTATTGTTCTAAATTTTTCTAAATATTTTCTTGAGTTCTCTTTAGCCATTATATATTTATATAATTTACAAAAGCGGACCAACTAATAAGTTAGTGTCAAAATTTTTGACTAAAATAAAAAAAACACTCATACTATTTAATCCATTATGTGATCCTATAAAAATTATTTATCAATGAAAATGATTTCATAAGGATTTTATATAATCTTATTCGACTACCACAACCTTTATGAGAAGTTACAATACTATACCTAGGAAATAGTTACTGTGATTTTTTCATTATGTTTACTATTTTTTCCATAATTCTTGTGTCTGTAACACTACTTTCCATCCCTCACTTGTTATTTCACTATATATTTATGATTTTTTATAATATAAAAATCCTTTTTATTTGGTTTGTTAATCCATGATTATAATATAAGAATCGTTCAGTTTGTGACTTCTACGATCTAAATTTAGTGTTGTAATTGGATTATGATTCCCCATTAAACAATTATGTTTATTGGTTCAAATTAAGATTGGAAAATATATTTTAATCAATATATAATTCCCCTTTAACTATTTGTATAATGAATAATGTATCCCATACAGAGTATAGAAGAATTAGAGTAGAGTATGTCCACTTTGTACTATAATGCATTAAAAATTCTATATGTTCATTATTTTTTTCACTTCTAAAAATTTATTCTAGTTTTCATTATAAACTAATTTATATCATTTATCCATCTATGATTTTTTAATAATTAACTATTTACCTAACCCCCACACACACCAGGTCGTTGGCCATACTTTTTTGACCAATTAATATTTTCATGATTTTTTAAAACACAAACATTATTATCTTTGGTATGGGTTTTAAATAAAACATATTTGGTGTTCAAATTGTTCATAATGTCTATTTGATTTTGAAAGTGATTTATTGTAGAATATTTGATCATATTTAACACACTTGATGCATAAATACTTTTCATGTATTTAGTATTTTTAAAATGGTCTATTATAATATTTTATATTTCAATTTTTGGGATTATATTAGTTTGGTTTTTCATTATTTTATACTGAATTAATTTTTTACATTTTGTATGATTTGATTTTGAATTCTGATTATCTGTTGTTGGTCATGTTTTATTTGAAACTCTATATCTTGGATCGATTCATGATATTTTATGATTATTAGTTACCTTGTAACTCTGATGTATTCAAAACATGTAATTCAAGTTTGAACCAGTTGTAATTTGATTAAATATACATATTGGTACATGGTTGTATTGCTTTTTCATACGTATTATGTCAATAGAATATTGAGTTGTTAGATGAATTTTGAATTTATAATGTTCATGATATTTGGAATGGAAAAAATGATGTAGTGGGCCACTCCAATGATAATTTGTTTCAAAAATGTAAAATTCTTCTCTAATAAATGGAACACTTTCCTAAGATATCATGAGAATGTTTCATGCCATATTAATAAAAATAAGTGAAAAAATAGTCAATTTCATGTGGTGAATGATTTCCTCTAAAATGATACATGGTTTGGCTTGTTTGTTCATTGGGAAAAAAATTCATCTTACGATACAACCATATTCATGGTTTTACACTATTTGGGAAAATAGGAAATAATCATTGCAATTCAAAATATTTTGGAAAATAGTTACATAGTTATTATGTTGTAAGATAAATATGCACAATATCTATGAATTAGGGTAACTGAATAGAAATCCTATTTTTATCCCACCTTTGGCATTATGAACACTAATATTTCCAATTTATTATGCTTATTTATGATAATTTTTCTAAGAGAAGTTGAAAATAAGTATTTAACTTCAAATGACCACAAAATTGGTTCTTGGAGGTTTTTTTCTCAATAATAAAGAACATATAATCTTTTTAAGAGATATATAAAATATTATACATGGGGATACAATAACTAGTTTTTATTTTGTCAGAAGAGTTCTCTAAGACCACTAAAATATATTTTTTTGTTAGGATAACAAATATTTCTTGTTCATTGGAAATATTATAGGAATAAAATATAACATTTAATTTTTGTTAAATCATTTTACCTCATTAAAACATGAATTTTTAAATACTAAATGAAATTCATAAATAAAATGAATTTTAACGAGAATTATATTTTAGGAAAGGTACTTCTTTCATGGTAACGGATTATTTTAAAAAAAATACTTATTGTGAATTTCAATGCATCAAAATTTTATCTATTAGTGGATATTGAAATGAGACATTTAGTTTTGCATATTTTTTTATCAAAGAATATTTTTTTCATTATCATTTGGATCTATAATTAAAATGATGCATCCTAAAAAGAATTTATATTATATCAGTGTTTCTTGTTTTCGTGTGTATATATTTTTAGTTAAGTGGAGTTTCATGTTTTAGAAGTCATGAGTATTTTAAAATGTTAAATGTGTGAGTATTGTTATTATGTATTGAGGTGAATACTTATATGAGAATCCTTTAAGGTTTCGAGTTTTTACATGGATCTTAACATTTTCAGACATAGAAGTCATTCTTATGGGAACTCCTTATACTACTATTTTAGAGACAGTATGATTTTATAATGTGGAATAATATTTTTTATTCCATAAATGACTTTAAATTTTATTTTTCATTCTTTATTCATATCAAATTATAATTTTGAAAGGCTATATTAAGGAGATTTTATAGCATTAGAAAGCGTTATGGTGGGGAGAATTATTTCACCTCAATTTTTTTATTTTATGAAAGAGATTATGTTATGTGATAAATCCCATTCCCAAAATTTCTTGATTTAATCAAAAAAATTCAATCAAAATAACACATTTATCTCCAAATTTGAAACCGCATTAAAAAGTAAATATATTCATGAATAAAATGGAATATGGATCAAGTATGGACCATAATAAAAAATAAACATAATAAAGAAAATAAACCACACCCTTATAAATGGTTCCACATAGGTAATGAATAAGGGGTGAAATAAATTGTGTCATGGGAATCCCATATATCACGTCATCATGTGTATAAGAATCATGGAAAAATAATTAGGTTCAATTTTGAGATCACCCAATCATAAAAATGAGAAATCAATTATTGGAATATGTTTCATTCCAAATGAAAAAACCACATGTCTTACTCTTCTTTTTTGGGGGAATCCCCTAATCCGGGATTAAAGTAACATTTGTACAACTAAATGATCCTAATCTATGCAGTGTAACATACTAAAGGACTCTCACAAAGACACATGGGATTCCATGACAAGAACAATGTCAACGAATGAAAAGAATAAATAAATGATAATCATCTGTATCAATATAGAATAAATAATAAATATCATCTTTCCACCAACACCCTCACACATAATATCCCCATATGATATCATACATGTCACAAATATAAAAATTTAGTATATCTCAAAAAGGGTAATGTCCAATGGCCAAACATAAGGTTTTTAAATGAGAAACTCACTAACATCAAACAAATCATCTTATAAAGATAGAAATGGTACATTAGCATCAACTCAAGATTTTAAACAAAAAATCCATCATTATTACACAACATATAATCCTATTATAACATTCTAAATAAATCTTTTCCCAATAATGGAAAAATTATGTATAAAAATAATTTGGAAATAAAAACAAAAAAATATTTGTATAAATAATTTGAGAGGTATGATATCTATTCGACTAAAAATCCCACATAAATCATGGAACACCACTTTTTGAAATAAGTATATGGATCAAAACGTTATTATATCCTCAAAACCGTTGCAAATATCCTAACAAAATTGTAAAAACAACATTTAATGATAATAATTTAACTGAAACTTATAAATAAAAACCCATTTATTAGAAGAATGGAAAACAGCAAAAATGCATTATAAACCAACTATGGGTATTACACAGAGTACAAAATTTTCTATAAAATGAATTTTAAAAAAAACAAATACATTAATGATTTTTTATGTAAAATAATTACCTAGAAGCACATTTTATAATCCTTGATGAAGAAAATCGCCTTCCATGAGAAAATATAAAATGAGGGATATAAAGGAATTTATAAAGCCTAAACACTAAAATCCTGAAATTAGAATCATCCCAAACCATAATTTTATCCAATAGTCCCTATGGTTCATTAGAGGAAACTAAAATAAGATAAAGTGGGTTCAAGATGAATAATTTAATAAGTATAAGGGACAATGGTTGAATTTTATAAAAGAAGAACTTGAAATCTGATGACAATATGCTCAAAATCAAAGATTGGGGAAGGGATATTCTTTAGAATGTCCATCGGTTAGTAAAATCCGAGAAGGAAAAGGAAAGGTCAAAAATAAATTAAAATAAAAAGGTTACAATTAGAAATTCATGTTTTCAAGGATATGTGTAGCCTGTGTGGTTTACCAAATTATGGTCTGGATGCATCAACATAAATTTATTAGTTCGCGTATACTATATTAATATTTTATTTATTGTTTCCCAAACTACACATGCAACAATGGTGTAGTATATAGATAGTATAGGTATGGTTCAATGAGGATTTAATTGGATGGAAGGTTCTAACACAATCAAAACTATGTTTAGGAGTCCTCAAAAATTTATTGAGTAAGAGAATGAACTTGTTATAAGTTATTGTGGGTTATGATTAGAGGGATTTTTGGGATCATGATCAATTTCAGGGTTTAGGAAAAGAAACAATCTTAATTATAATGTTGTATGATCCAAAGGATTAGGATATAATGAAAAAAACAATACTAGTTTACTGTGGTTAAACAAACTAGATTTATAAAAGAATACTCTATTACATGTTTTGGAGATAACTACAACCCAAATTCATTGCGCTTATCTTATATTGTATAATTAATCATAGGTTATTTCTCATGACCTATTCTTCTATGATTAGGTTGTGGATGATCTGTCAAACACTTTGGGGTTAGGGTTTTACAAAATATTTATATAATAAAATGTTTTCATGAATTGATTAATATCCTTATAATTTCCATGTTTTGAATCAAAAATTAATTATGTTCTCACACCCCTACTATTGATACCAAACATAAGAGGTTTACCCACTCAATGTAGAATTGATTAAGAGAGGGTTAACTATTGGGAAATTGTAATTCTACCCAAAAAATTGGGATTAAAAAATTAACTATTGTTAATTTAAGAATAATTAATTTAAAACATAAATAAAAATACATAAACCAAACACAAACATGAAACAATAAAAGTGAAGAAAATTGCAAGGTTTTTTCGTTGATTAGAGATTGAAATGGATAAAAAATGTAACTTTTTGTTGTGATATAAAATTACAAAAAACTATGCAAAATTTTTATCCAATGGTTCTTGAATTGATGTAAAATATAAAAAATTTGGATGCAACTTCATTTCAGAGATATGGCTGAAGAAATTTTTTTGGAAATATTATAGAAATCAAAGTGTTTTCAAAAAATCAATCAGTTGGGGGTCTGCTAGAGGTAAATAATTGGGAAATTTCATAATGTGTAATTTGGTATTCAAGACGTGTAATTATAATCGAATAATTCCTCTAATAATTTTGATTCCTATTCTAATACCACATGAATATCATCTAGGATATTTAATATTTTTAAATTGACTCCTTTCAAGATGTGTTATTGATCTTCATGATGTGTTTCTTCCTCTAGTCTAGATCTTCAAAGAATAAATTGGGATTCCAATGTTACATGACTTTCATTGGTGAATCTAATCATATAATCACTTAAAGGCCTTTAATTCATTTACAACATTCTTCATGACATGTCATATGCTGTAAAATATGAGTACACATCATGTAAAAGAATTTCATGATCGGTAATGATAATTTTTTTCATTTTCTCCAGTTTTTCCTTTAAAACCATGGAATCTTATTTCCTAAAATAAACAACACTTGTCTCATACAATATTGGGTAAAATATGGATTAAACATAATCAAATGATATTATAATGTATATATTATTTTAAAATATCAAATTCAACCACACATGAAAAATTGACTATCCTTAAGAAAAAAATATCTCAACAGTGATTTCGAAAGGTACGAAATTTTATAAAAAATGAAACATTCATTATATGTAATAAAATAGAACTAATTGTATGTAGTAAAAGTTAGTATATAGAATCAATCATTCATATAATATTAGGCATGCCTCAGACTTCAGTTCTATAAAAAAATTCAAAATATTTTGGATATAATTTCATAAGAGTTGTTTAAATTATATAAACATTTTCAATTTACCTCACAATGAATTTTCTCTCATCACTAAGGGTGAAATAAAACTGATGTTATTCCCATACCCTAAATATTGGTTCCAATCCATATTCTTGAACTGATTCTATTATCTATACTTCGTAACTAAATAAAAAGGAAATCATGAGCGATTCATCAAAAAGGTTAAATGACTATGAGGCTAAGGGAAAGTATATATATAGTGAAAGGAACAATCTCAAAAATGGGGGTATGATCCATATTATAATGCATGAATTTCATGAAAAAAATAATGAAACAACTCCTCCACAATGAATAGCATTACATTCATTTAGTAGCTCAAGTTAGATCCATGAATATATCAAGTGATTCCAGAAGGTAACATATTCCATGTTTTTCTTTTCTTCATTTTTTTCAAAATTCATGTCCTGACCAGATCACATATCCATCGCATAACCACATATTATCATTTAGGGGATTCATCGATATAAAAATGGTGATTTTCGACCTTCCTAATAAAGAAACCAATATTTGTTTATTTATTTTATTTTCTTTTTTTTATGCCTTTAAATTAAGTATGGTAGGTGTTAAATATCAAAAAATATACATTGATCATATGAAAATGGTCTGGTAAGCACCACAATACATATATTTCGTAAAATAACCTCAAAACCTTTAGATGATAAATTCCATCATACATGTTCAAAGTAAAGTCATGAAAAATTCATAGATCAAAGAAGGATTAAAATATTAGATCAATATAGATGCATCCTACTGTGGTAATTCATGGAATATTTGGGATAAATGAAGGAAAAATGTTAGGTGGTTCTTAGGAAAATGTGTCTCAACAACGATTACATCAATAATATTAAAATTATATTTTTTCAGTCATATCAACAATAATATCTTAATGTATGTTATTATAGGTTTACACATCCCATGTATCACCCATGAAATATGCTCAAAAAATAAAATACAATTTTAGTCCCAAAATCCTCTTGATAATGGTTGTAAATATATAATACTAAAAAAACACTCAAGGTATAAAGTCATGTAATAATTCAATAAAAAGAATCATCAAAAATTATTATTTTGAATTAAATTACTAAAATGAAAAGTCATTATAAAATTAATAACCCAAGAAATAATGGAATTATAATAATTTATAACATAATTTTTTTTAATTTAAATTGGTGTAATGAGTCTCAGGATTAAATATTTTTTCCAAAAATAATTCTTCTAAGTAAATGAAAACTAGAAATAATTGATTTCTAAGGAAATTGAATGTATAGAATGACTCCCCCACACACAAAATGAGATAGTTTATTCAATATACATTAAAGTACCATGGGTGGGGTATGAATGATAAAGTGTAGATTTATGAAATAGAATTTCAGATAATTTAATACTAAGGAATCCCATAATCTATTTAATGGGTTTCATTACATGGGGAAATTTGAGAATACTTGATTTTGGAATTGGGATACTTGTATAATTGGTTAGAAATACTAATTAGTCGCAAGATAAAACATTAGTTCATAGGGTTGAAATAGTTTGTATATAGTAAAAAAGAGACGGTGCGCATAGTGAATAGTAATGAAAGAAATTTGATAAAAATGTAGGTATGTGTGTGAAAGAATGCTAAAATTGATAGATGAATTAAAATAACAAAGCTAGAAAAGGACTACAACAATGAAATGATAAATATAAATAATGAATTGAACATAATAATTTTGGGTTACCTTTCAAAAAGGGATCATGATGACAACATCACCCGGATGGATGGACTAGTGTATGAGGTAGTATCATCCATTGGATCTGATCTCCTTCGTCTTCTGTAGTTACTGGTGGTGGTATCCTCTAGCTCTCATGGTCTTTTTGCAAGGTTTTTTTTCCTCAGAGGCTTACCAAGATCAAATCTGGTGCAGAAGGAATTGTATTAATGCTCATGGTAGTGGCTAATGAGAATAAATTTCAATTTATAGATATATAATATATCACTCTACATCATTAAAATGTTGATTCTTCAATGGAATAAGGGAATATGGTGGTGGCATAGATGCATCAATGACTATAGAAAAAGAAGAGGAGATAGAAATGGCTACTATAATTGTGTAATAATTTGAAATTTTTTTCAAGTAAAATAGAGTAATATATAGTGTCCCATTTATATAAAGTACAAGGATAAATCAATGAAAGGGAATATCTATTGTTCAAAAAATTATCACCCTTGCATCATATTAAAAGGGGAGAGTGGACTAGGATATACTATAACTAATCAACATCATTGGGTACCTCATCTACACTCCACTCCAAATTAATGTGTGGTAGTATTTGACACAACTATTAAATGGATATAGGGGTAAAAGGGGTTGACCGACCAGCTGTGGAATGTTGTTTCATGGCCTAGTGGATATCTCAGTGGTGGGTGGTGGGGAGGTATCAATTTGTATTGTGATTGTGGATAAGGAATCTGGATCAATGAATGGATCCTTAGTGGAAGGGGTGACTGTTGTTCCCTTGCCTTTCTTGTCATGCTTTTCCAAATACATCTGGAAGGATATTTAGGTCTTCAAACTCTAATGGTAGGATATATGGGGTTGTGGCAGAGAATCAACCAGATTTGACATTGGTGAGGAAGGGGTAGTGTAATGAGAGATCACTACATAATGTATGTGACCATGTAATGAGTTATGATATAGATTATCTCGGATGGAGTGGTTCATATCCCAGAAATATGCTAGATATGATGTGGTGGGTGGAGAAGTAGGGTATGTAGTGGTTGTAGATGTAGAAATATGGGCGGGGGTTTGTTGTAGGAATAGAAGATGTAGGGTCATGAAGGAGGTGGTGGAAGGATATGGTGGTACTGGATCTACTGTAGGATCTTCTTGTGCCTCATCAATAACCCTAACTACTCTTGGCACCCACCAATAGGTTTCACTATCCACAGTTAGCAGCACCATCAGTGCATTCATAGGAAGTCAATGGACTCCATCGGACTGATGGAGGTGATAAGAAGGTTGGAATAAAATACACTGAGATGATGAGCTAAATGGTTGTTGAAATATCCACCCATCAATGTGCGTCACATCCTCTGTACAAGATCTCAATAATAGAAAGTGAACTAAGAGTCCATATTTACCACATTGCAACCAATAGTAACATCGTGTATGATGGCTCCCATCTGGAGAATGCGGTCATGAGACTCGACCCAAGTTTATCAGGAATGTGTCTAGGCCATATAAATAATGAGGAGTGGTAGACTTTGATGTTGTGATGACTACATAATCTTGGAATCCTTCACAGTGTGAGCATCCCAAGAAATCAGCTTCCAGAACCGCATTGAATAATAATTTGATGGCTCAAGCTGCATGATTGTGAATTCCTCATATGTGGAAAATTCAATGGTATAAATCCCAAGGCTGATTCTAAACTATACTAAAGAAATATTGTGAGGGAGTCCTCTTAATTTGAATTGGAGGCTATCAAATGTGACCTCAAAGGTATCCAGAAACTCGAGAAATAGCTTTCTGTAAGTCTGTTCACTCACATTGATGATGGAGAACGTATGAAGGCATTTAAGGAGCTATAATACCTCCTTGATGTTATTCAAGAGTGATAGGATGAAAATATTTAGTGTTTTGTTGTTACAAATTATCTTCTACTCTAGATGGTTGAGTGAAAAATGGTGGTTGGGGCCTTAAAAGTGTAGTATGTGGTTTAAGTGTGGGTGATAATCCTCAAAAAACCCATTAGAGTTTGATTGAGAGTCATGAGGAACATATAGCTTCTTAGGGGTTGTATAAGAAGTGGAGGAAGATGATGAATGCAGTGTGGGAGGTGTGGCATCTTGTTTGTTCTTCACAAGTGGTGAATCAAACCGCATAGGCATGAGATCAGAAGGTGAACTATGAACCTTCTTCATTCATGAAATTTTGGATACATGTTTGTTTTTAGGGTTGTTCAGATAAAGGATTTCGGAAGAGGGATGTTGAAAGGAGGTAGGAAGGGAGAGGAATGTGTGGTAGGTGTGGGGTGTGAGTGGTGAGAGAGGAGATTGTGAGTAGCGAGAGGGAGAGGAGGATCATGTATCATGAACCCTTGGTTAACAACATAGAAATATTAGAAAATTATGATAGGATTATTTGAGTTACATGATGTGTATTTTTGAAGTTTAAACTATTTATTACAATCAAATTTACTCATCGTGAATGATGGATACACGACATGTAATTGTTTTCTTTTTCCCAGTTTGAAACTAGAGCGTCCTCCTTTGATTCCATAATTCAACAAGCTATCCAAAATATTATTCTATACTAATCTAGCCTATGGATACCTAACCTGGGATCCCTTCTAGTGATCACCTCATTTAACACTGAGAAATTTACTCTTTGATGCTCAGATAAATTTCAATATGATGATACACCCCTCATAATAGGGTCCTTGATTGATTTTCTACCATTTACTATTTACATTCAATGGTGGTCCTCCTTATTTCTAAATCATGATAGTCCCATTTATAAATACTCTAATTACCACATAGGTTTCTGAAAATATGTATTTGAGCATCATAAATAATAGTTTTAATATATAGTTGAATAATAAGACCTTATTTCTCGAGAGAAAAAAATCATCTCGTGATGCATCGATCATTCCATTCAATGGTTTTTTCATTATAGATCCTAGTAAATTCATAAGAATAGTTTTTGATATCTTCTTATTCATCCAATTATTGCATCCTATCATCCCCACCCATTTGAAAATCTAGATTGAGAATATTAATTGTCTAATATGAGAAATTCTCAAGTTATACTGAAAAATGACATGGATTTCCATAAATCAATCAAATGGGTGTGTTACTAATGATTGTTTTGTACGTAGTTCAGTATTCACATAGTACATTTTCTAACTTCATTCTCTAATCCCTTTGACATTTGTTCACATTATTTTCATGAATTTGTTTTATTTTCCTTGTTTGATAACTAAATTTTCCTATATTTCAGTGGATGGTTGGGAGTTCTGCTGTTATTCCTAGTTCCATATTTCTCCAACAATCCTTTAACAGATTCATTTGTAAAATGTGATCCACGGTCACTAATGAGTAGTTTGGGAAATTATAACCTTGAAAACACATGTTTCTTTAAGAAATTCATCACCATCTTTGTTCTTTATGTGATGTAGCTTCTACTCCTTCCCCTTTAAAAAACTAGTCAACTCTGAAAAATAAATAGGACATTCCATGTGATCTAGGAAATCACCCCATAAAATATATTCCCCATACATGGAAGATTTAGAATTCTCTGATTGGTTTTTTAGGCATTTCATTCTTTTTTCCAATGGATCCGATTTTTCTGGCACAATCATTGATTTTACAATAATACCATGCATCTTGGTGGAGTGTGGGCCTGAAATTTCCACATTTTAAGATTTTTTCAAATGTGAATTCTAGTCTATGATTTCCTCCAGTTGGTGACATTTGAGACATGTTTAACACACATTAGATTTTGTCTTCTCAACTGTAGTGTCACAATAAAAAATCAGGAAAATGATTAAAATGTATGGGTTTCCAAATTAGTTGTTTGATTCTTCATGAAAAAATAGTTTCCCTCGTCAGTAGGAAAGGATGGGGTGTAAAAATATTTTGGTTAGATAGTTTTAAATATCTTAAAACTATGATTGTGATTTTATACTGAAGAGAGTTTCCTCGTGAAATTTGACTTCAATGTCTAGATTATCATCATATTTTAAATGATGTTGTGGGAGTGAGGATAAATGGTCAAAGACAACATTTTATATTCCATTGGTATCCTTGATGAATAATTTAAACTCGTATTGTAATAGGATCCACCATATCATTCATTTCTTGGTGTCTATCTTATTCATCAAATATTGTTGAGTAGCATGGTCAATGTGCACAATTACTTTGGGAAAAACCTATTAAGAAAAAATTTCTCCAAAGAAAAGAAAATTGATAATATCTTCTTCTTTGTAGTTGTCTAGTTCATTTGTACTTTATTCACTGTGTGACTGGACAAGTAGATGGGTTAGAATATGTGACCGAATAGCTATCCTAAAATAGTGCCAATAAAAAAAATCATTGGTGTCACACAGTAATTCAAACTTCTTTCCCCAATCCATTGAAATGATCATTAGATTAGCTACCGTGGTCTTATTTGAAGTATTGAATTCTCATTGACATATTTTAGAGAATTCACATTGATTTTCCATTCATAATAGATATGCTAAATGGTTGGAAGCTTTCTCATGATCTTTCATGAACTGATGATATAATATGACATTTCCAAGATTGCTACTCATGGAATTGACTATCAAGGGATCAGTTAAATATTTTGTCACTTCAATTTTATCTAGATCTACTTCCATGGAATCCTATTTAATTTTTTCCAAGGAATATGCCACCTAGAAACATATTTTGGAATTTTATATGATTTAATACTATGAACTTCTCTTCAACAATGGTTCAAGAATAAATCACCATTAATTAGATAAATCTCAAAAGATATTTCATAACCTAAAAAGTCATCACTGAAAATATCTAAGAATTCATTTGCCATATTTTAGAATATATGAGTCATTCACCTGTGAAAGGTTTTTTGTGATTTAATTATACCTAATGACATGAATCTATAGGTTATGGTACTAAATGGACAAGTGAATGTTGGTATTGAGTAACCATCTGGGTTGATTGAAATATGATATTACCCCAAATAACAATCTAGGAAAATATATAGTTCACATAAAGTTGTTCTCTCTAAAATTTTATCCAAGAAGGTAAAGGGAAAATGATATTCTTCTGTTGCCACATTTAGGTTTCAATAATCCATGCATACTCATAATCTAGTGATGGTGTGAGTTCAGATCAATTCATATTCATAATTGTTTCTCAACTGTGAGACCAACATTCTATAGAATAACATTTATTGGGCCCACCCACTATATATCGCTGAATGAAGAATTTATTCCATCATCCAGTTGTTACATTGATTATTTCTTAACTACATCCCACATTGGTGGGGTGAGTCACCTATGTGTTTGTAATTTGTGTTTTCCACCTTCTTTTGATAAAATCTTATGTGTTTATAATACATGAAAAATGCATTTGATGTCAGCCACAACTTAGTAAATGGGCTGATTGCGTCTTATCAATACTTCAATAAATCATTTCTTCTTGTGATTTTGTTGGTTATGAGTTAATGATTTCTGGTAGTGTAGCTAGAGCCTCTAGAAAATAATATTTGAATGTATTGTTGAGGGGGTTCAGTTCTATTTTCTTTTGATGAATAATTGAGGGTATGAATGGTGGGATGTTCTCCCTTGTAAGAGGTTCTATGTAGTACACTTTCTCCAAGACATATCCTTCATCATTAGAAGGGTAAATTTCAACATTGTCTTCAATAATGTTTATATAGTCACTTATTTCATCTATGATAAAGATAATTTGGAAATCAAAATAATCATCTACATTTATTCTTCATTCACTTAGTTGAACAGAACTTGTTCAACACCAACATGAAATATTTTTATTCCTTGATTAACATAACATGTTCTTTTAGAGTGGATTGGAATGGTCATCCTTGAATTATTTTAATGAATCCTTCTTCTTCCATATAAATAATGAGGAAATCAACTGAATAAATGAACTGTAAAACATTGACAAATACATCATCAAGAAGTATTTGGAGATATATTATTAATTTGTTGTATAACTGCAGTACTACTAAAGTTTCCTTGAGTTCTTCTAGTCCTATATTTTGGAATACACTCATAGGCATGAGTTTAATGCTGGCACATAAATCTTACAAGGCTCTTCCAAAGGAAAATTCAACTATTACATATGGGATTTAGAAACATCTAGGATATCTAATATTTTGTAAATTTTCTGCTAAAAAACTACATAATAAACATGATTTAGTGATATCACTCTTAGGTTATCCATTTTTCTTTTTTAGAAATAATAACCCAGAGAAATTTCTCATAGGAATGCACTTTGGATGTTTCTTTAGTTAATGGAATGTTGATGGGAAATTTACTGAACATATGAAAAAAATTATATTACCCCTCAATTCAACCATTCTTTATTCATTCTAGGAATGGTAGAGGGGGTTTTGAGGGGGGGGAATGTAGATATCTACATTTAGTTCTTCGTGAATAAGATCAGTTTCACAATGTGGTGCCTCTCTAGGTATCACTTGAGTATATTTAATTAATTTATGATTATTTGGTTCTTCTATGAACCTTGTATGATTTTTGGTTTCCTTGACTTGATTTTTTCTCCTCTACATGGTTGCTAAAATTAAAACATTGTCTCACTCCTCATAAACACCATCATTACCTCTTCACTAGGGTATGTCTCTATATTACCCGGTAGATTACATTGAAATCAATTTGATAAGTTCATTGAGATCTAACCAATTTGATGCTCGAGGTTATGATGATCCACCCTTTGATTCTGGATTTTAGTCTCTTGGTTGGTCATCATCTTATATTCATTTTTAATGAATGATGAGTGTAGATTTTAAAATTTTTATTGATGAAGAATGACTGATCCTTGAGTTATTTGTGGGGCTAGTTCAAATTGTTTTTATTCAATAAGAGGGAGGGGTTGTTTCAAGATGTCGGCCAAGGAAAGATTACTCATGTCTTCCACGGCCGATGAAGACTCGTTCTGCCTCTAAGAGGAAAGATAAGGTGATTGTGTCTTTTGCAAAGGATATCGTGACCAAGAGGGCATCACCGGACCTTCTAGAGCAGCTCATGAATCGGGTTCAAAGAACTAACTACAGGAGGCCTTTAGGTTGGGAAACGACCTCATCCACTGGAGAAGATGAGTCCGGCTGGGGATTCATAGAGGATTTTGGCTTTGAGGACATGTAATCTGTGTTTGTGGGTTGTTCTTGTCTGCATTTTGTTTGGTTTTTGTGGTTGTATGTTTGGGCACCAGAACCTATTAAACTGGATTATGAAAATCAATAAAAGGATTGTGTAGCTAAGTGTTCTTGATGCACGAGCATCACTTCATGTTGTGAAATTTTCATGTTTGTCATGTTTTGTGGGTCGGGACCTACAATATTCCTATGGTCAGAGATTTTTATGGTTGGAATGCAAGGATGTACCTTTAAATTTCTAGTTCAACGGTAAGCTATTCATGTGAATCAAGGCTCATTGAATTTGTCAAGAAGTCCTAATTCATGAAATAGGATTCAAGGATAACGATATAGGGGCATCTGGGAAGAAATGTGCAAATAAAATAAAATTAAAAGGGGGAATGAGTGAGGTAATCGTATGTTATTTCAAAAAAAAATCATTCGATAACACTATTTTTTGATCCCTGAAAATGATTCCAAAATCTGACATTCCCACACAAATTTAATTTACATAGTCTACTATCAGATTAGATTTATGGTTTCCTAATCTACACATGCTACAATGGAATAGTATAGTGAGAATATGGGGTCATTCCCATGAGGATTGAATATGATGAAAAGGATAAAGGATTTGAACCCTATGTGTATGAATCCTCAAGACCTGAATTTGTTTTTCGAAAGAAAAAATTGCAAGGGATTAGCGAATAAGATAAGAGTGAAAATATTAATCATAATCAATCTCAGGGTTTAGGAAAAATGGTAATGTTAATCATAACATGGTATGGTCCAAATGATTAGTCTATGAAGCATGAAATGGAACAAGTTAACTATTGTGAAACTAACTATATCTAACTAAGAGGAAACTATTCCTTGTCCTATAGATAGTTATAACCAATATGCCTTTAGATTTTCTTAAAAGGAAGAATTTATCATCGACTATTGTTCAAAAACTACTCTACTCCAATCTGGTCATGCTCATTCTCTTAAAACCCATGTGGTCATTGTTTCTAAAAAGAATAGGAAAAATATATTTTTTAAACCTAATTATTATCCCTAGGGTTATGAATATGAGAAATAAAGATTAATAATTTTTAGGTACCCCTAATTTTGACCCCTATAATAAGATCATTAACCACTCATGGTTGAATCAATCAAGAGTTTGTAAAGTATTGAAAACTTGTTGATTTTCCGAATAAAAATTGGGATTTTTCAGTTAAATATCAGGTAGTAAAAATAAAAAATTTAACAGTCGAAGTAGTCACAACATCAACCATACACTTACTTGAAAGAATAACTAAAAATAACACAATATGGGTTTGTTGTCAACTGAAAATTGAAATTGAGAACACATGTAACATTGCTTAGTGATGTAAAGGAACAATTAATGATTAACAATGTTAAAAAAATGGTGCTTTAATAGATGTAAAATAGTAAAATTAATTGATGCAGGATAAGATGAGAGAGATAAAAGAAGAAATAATGAGAGAAATATGAGAGAAAATGAATAGGTTTCCCACATTCTATCCATTTTTCTCCACTTCTAGATAAATAAATAGGATATTAAATGACTTGTAATGGGTCTTTATGGTATGTAATTAAATTTCAAATTTTCTCTGTGAAATTTTAATCCTCTTTAAATATCAGAAAAATCTTATTTGGGATCTTCTAGATTTGAAAATTTTCACCTTTTACCATATGTAAATTATCATCACAATGTGTGTCTTCCATTGGTCTATATCTTTAAATAATTAATTTAGATTCGAATTTAACACAACATGTATTTGTGACTCACGTCATCTAATCACTTTAGGGATTTTAATTCATGTGTGACATACTTCAAGACCTGTTATTTGTTGTGAATGTTGAACACAAATCGTATAAGGGAATTAATTGACATTAATAATCATTTTTGGTCATTTTCTCTACATATTCCTTTGAAATATTAAAAACCTATTTCCTACAATAAAAAACACAAACCTAATGAATTATTTGGTAAAACATGGATAATACATAATCAACTAACAGATAAATGTATATATAATTTCAGAATATCATTTCTGACAATGTGGATTGAATTAGAATAAATCATAACCCATCATAAGGTTCATCTACATGGTTTACCCAACTATACATCAATTGTGTATCCCCCATTAAAAAATTATAGCACTATTCATGTTTACTCACATGGTATCCCCTAATTGCAAGGTAACCATGTGATAGAGGTAATATCGTTTAAGAATAAAAATTCAAAATTCAAAATAACCCATAATAACATTATATTAAATACAATATTGACATTGGCGTGTTACAATTATCCCCAATATTCCACATTCATACCCTATAATTTCATTAGAAAGAATAGAAGGAAATCAAAACTATGAACCATTACACCCATTTATGATAGGTGAGAGGGTTAAGGATAAATCAATAATCCACTAACTAATGGGGAAAACATACATAAAATAATTCATGAGCCTCAATATATCAAATAAAATATAAATTTAAATTTAAAAACAAACCCCAAATCACTATCAAGAGACACAAATCTCTAAGATGATTGATACATTAACTTCGTCACCCCACAATTTAAAATTCATATATAATGGAGAGATTATGGTTAAAATATCCTATATGTATAAAAACACAAAAATAATCACATTATATCATGTAACCTAAAGAAAAAATTATTTCACAAAAATCTAAAACAACCACTCAAGATAATTTTTTGAAATCCCATTAGGTTCACAGTCTATAAAAGCCCATGAAAACCATAAAACAAGTTCAAATTACCATATATGAACTCAAAAAAAAACTAATGGATACATCAATAATAACACACCTTGATCACAAAAAATATGAGAATTTACCTTGGGTCACAATGTTGAAGATGAATGGACTAGTACCGAACTCACAGAACACCAAACCATGGTGACCAAACATATTCCAATCTAGATACAAGACAAAACATAATCTAAAAATGTAATTTTTTAACACCAAAAGAATTTAAAATATATTCACTTTATAATGAACATTATTTTTTCTAGATATCTTATTACGCAACACAATTTCAAACTTATGGTATAGAAAACACTGAGTTGAGTTGTGTTATACGCAAGACCAAGATCTACCACCTTTTGATGGTAGACATATTTTAGATCGTAATTTTAGAAATTGTATATATTTTATTTGTAAAAATAATTTTTTTTTTAAATTTGGAATATCAAAATTATTTTTGAGGGAATTTTTTATATTATCTGAGAAGTTTCGTTTTTTAACAAATAGTGAAAATAACTTCATTTTAGTTAGCAACTAACTTTTCATTTAAATAATTATGAATGATAAATTATATTTTAAATTTGTTTTTGAAGTCAAAATTGATAAATTATAAATAAAAAACCCCACGTAGGTTAGTTTAATAATTATGATATTAAAATTGGATATAAAAACATTTTTAACTTGTTGTACATTTTTACATTAAACCCCAATTTATCACCACGTTTGTGAGATTAATGTTAATCATAATTTAACAAATTCTGTGATTTTAATTTTGATGAATAGACATATACAGTTGTAATTAGTGTAATATTTTTGTTCTAATATTTTCAACATAATTTTTGACCAAATAAATCAGTGAAATTGATTATAAATAATTACAGAGATTAAGGTAAAATTAATATTAACAAGGGATTTACCCATAATCATAAGGGCCAATATGACCTTGAAACTTGTCCAAAATCCATTTTCTAACACTAGTTCATCCATATACTACCATTTTTCTAATTTTATTATTTATTTGGATAATATTTCACGAATTTTACTTATATGATAATATATGTAAGGAAAAAAGAAAAAGGGGAACCATCCTTACCTTTAACATTTACAAAACATTAAGAAATGTAAAAGAAATCATATATTTGGTAATACATGTCCTTTTGAAATATAAATGGTTTATTTTTATTATAATATTTTTTCATTATTATTTATAGGTGAATTAGTTACCTACAATGCTTAGGAAATTCCAACATAATGATTTTTTGTTAATAATCAACTAAAATAAACGATACTATAAAATCAAAAGTGATGTAAGTTGATTGAAAATTTTATTAAAATATTTTTTCGATAAATATAAATTTTTATGCATTTTATAACTTAATTTATTTTAATTCTAGATGTTTTTTAATATTTTTAAATCAAATTTTAATAAATAATGTCAAAATTACCAAAAATTATATTTTATAGTAAATTATATTTTACTAAGTTAATTAAAATTAATAAAAATATTATATTCTTCCATGATATTTTAATGATTTAATAAAATTAAAAAGGGTTTATTAATTTACCCATTTATCTTATATAATTTACCAATTGACCCATATTTTGTAAAAATATTGTTAATACAATCCGGGTTAAAATAGTGTTTCTGTATATTGAACGCGCTTTTTTGACAATTAATTACCTACACACATAGGGTAATTATTTTATAAAATATAAATAATATTTATAATTAATCGTTTCATTAATTTATAATATATATCTTCATAATTTATTCTTAATTTCTAAATTTAATTGGTTAGCAAACTAGTTTATTTAATAAAAACCAAAATTGAAAAATTGTTGAAATATGGAAGATAATGTAAAAATTAAAAAAAACGCACATATTTTTTGTGGTTGGAGGTTTTTATTGGCCATTATTACCCTTTAATATATACATTGTCCATTTTGGAGGAGCATTAGTTAAGTTAGTCCTCCCATTGATGAATACCTTTTAGTATTTACTAGATTTACACTCCATTGTCATACTAAAAAAGAATTCACTCTCGACCTTCCTCATACCTATGAAGAAACACTCTATTGACCAAGATCTACCAAAATTTCTCGTAAACATCCCTAATAAATACTTTAAATCATGTCCATGTTCATAAATCCATCAAACTAATCCAATTTGTTTCAATCAAAAGGGATTTTCCCGATTATGATGTAACACCTTTCCTTATGATCTTTAGTTTTTTTACAATTATCCACCCCCTAAACTCTTTTATTACATTATTAAATAAAAAACCATTATCAGAAATATAATAGGATTTTTTACTCTATGGATTTAACCTAATATCACACACACTCCCATCTAATGGGTAATAGACATACTCTTTATGAATACAACTACCACATCAACAAACGATGATTGTTAGTTTTCTATTACCACCCCTAATTATTGGAAGTTATGTTAAAAAATTTATTTAAATATGTTATATATGATATTTATTATTTATTTATTCTTATATAATTCTTTTATAACACATACCCATATACATTAAATTTTATGTGAATACAATAACATCATTGGTGGAAGTGTGGAGTATGGTGTCCTCAAAGTGATTTGATTCATTCAAACTATACATGGAAAACATAAAGGATTTTTTTAAAAAAAAGATGAAAGATAAATGAAACATAAATGATATCAATTAAATTAAACCAATATTTAAATATAATTTATCATTTTATTTATTACCCTTTTCACACACTAAAGAGTGATAGCATCCGCCAGGGACGTGTGGACAACCGCATCCTCAACACGATGTGATTCCTTTTACATCACAAGAATTATATATATAAGTACATCTGATTAAATAACATGTTATGTATGATATAATGATCATTATATAGATATATACTATATATTAACCTCTTTCCATATTGATCATTGAAAAATAGGAATGTTACTCATTCATACGTATGACGTATTATCTCCATGATTGTAAAGTTGGTTCACTTTTCATAACCTTCATTAATGAATGGTTTTAAAATTATCATTGATGTATAAATATGACAATTAATTCATGATTATTATTTTTATATTTTTATATAATGAATTCTTTGTCTATATTCATTCTACCAAAGATGTTTTTGAGACATAAATCGAATATGGTCAAAACCCATGATGTAAACTTAATCGTTTAAGTATTTGTTTACAATATTTTAATAAGGGAGATAAAAGTAATTATAAATATTGAAAAAAGTAAATATCAAGTAAATAATTAGAAGTATTATATTATCCAGGAATATAAAGACACAAATAAAATATCAGACTCAAGGTCAGTGATTTTCTCTCAATTTACATTCCATTAATATTTATTTGTTGTTATGCACCAAATAAATTTTATATAGTGTATATACATACCAGTTGACATGTTATATCATTAATATATTTATTTTAATGATATTATGATTTTAATTTTATTTTATTACTTCTTAGTAATTATGATTCAAATGTTTCATTGTGGTATAGGACACTTTGGAATGTTTAATTTTTATTTTCCTCAATAATGTTTTAATGATGGGTTAATGGTATTTCAATTCATAATGCTAGAAATACTTACGGTAATTTATCATAAAGTGATGAATTATTGAAAAATATATATGTTTTATACTATAAATACATTTGATTATAATACTTATTGTTTGTATATTTCATTGTTTATTTAATATGTGGAATGCTTTGGATATGAAAGTTATGGGTTGGGGAAAGTTTAAGGTAAGCCCTATGTGTTGGGGACAAGTTAATAAAATCCTCTTAATGGGTCAGTAGTCACATGGTATGAAATATGGTCAGAAAAAACCCTTAGTGTTTGTAAAAAGTGTGTTATAAACTATTTTTTTTTGATAAATATAGATAGAAGATATATTGTTGGAAAAACCAAATTAGTTTGTAACTAGTATGTTTTAAACCGCCTTGTGAAAAGTCTTGATGGTAATGACTCCATGTACCTAGGAAAAATACAGTCCAATATTTAATAATTTATTTTATTTAGAACCAGTTTTATTACTATCATAGAGATTTTGTGTCAGCGTATCTATGGATTCATTCTATTCACAGTTTTAATGATTTGGATGGCATGTGTTTCAATTTTTTACCTTACTATATATATTATTCCATATCAAGTTATTTGAATGGAATTTTTTGTCATTTATTTACCATTATAGATTGATTTATTCTATTTGATTCATTATATATTCCACACTACATACCATTACTAATAATTTGATATCACACTTATTATTTTTATTTCTCTTGGTTATGAAGATGAAAACATTGAATATGGTTTCAAAGATGAAATTTAGTTTATTTTATCATATATCGCATTTTATTTTATCTTCCAAATGTAATATGATTATCATGTTTGTAATATTTCGTTCCAATACTGATAAACTGATATGTTCTTTGGGATTTTATTCCTTATAATTATGTCAATAAAATTAAATAATATACCGACTTCAGGATTATGGGATCTGCACGTTATATTTTTCCTCAAAGGTTGTTTAACAACAACCTTTTAGATTATATTTACAAACACTATATTAAGTAACATAAACCTTAGATAATATTTCAATATAGGAATATAAGAACATCATAGAATTTTGGTCATCTATAAAAAATTTGGGTATTCCTAAAAACACTTACCTATCTAGATACTAAATTCGGACGTGGTTCTGAAATAGATGTACCTATGAGTAATAACTCTAACAAGGTATTCCAGTCATGACATGGTGAAACCTGGTACATGAAAATAAGCTTTAATTCGCCCCTATTTTGACACTCCATGGGGATAACCAGAGGATAATTCATATTTTCTTTACCTACCATTATGAATGATTTGAAAGTGAATAATTCTCCAAAGTAACATAATATTTTGATTCTAGGGTTTACGATGCATAAATGGATTTTATGTTCTATACCATATTTAGATTTATACAATTTTAATAATTTTAGGAGATAACATAGTATTTTACATTGATTAGAAATGGTTCCTAGAAGGATGAATGGTATCAATACTCATGTACAATATAGTGTTTTCCCAGTTGATAATGTCCATGTAGCTAGTATTAGAGAGATGATATATATATATATATATATATATATTAGTGTAGTTTCATAAGGTTATGAAAAATAACATTGCTCGAATAGAGAAACCTATTTTGTATAGATAATATTCTTTATTGGAAGTTTTTATGTGACATATTCCCCAAACATTAATGGGACTAATGATCCAACAAAATATGAGAAATGGATTAAGTATCGGGAGAAAATACTTGTGAACTTAAAATGATGTGAAAAATAAAATGATAAACTTGGGAAGTATCATCTTCAAGGTAATAAAAAATAGTTGTGTACTCTAATATAGAATAATCTAGTATAATAAGAAATATAACTCTTGGAATGGATTACTTTTAAGGAGACATTCATCGATAAATACATCACTCATGATTAACAAATTAAGATGAAGATGAAGCTCTTTAGTTTAAGACAAAAGTATGAATAATGTTTTTCAAATTATGATGCTACACATTCATGGTTAGGAAGGTATTCTATAGTTTTTATATGAAACATGGAGTGTAATATTGACTATATCATTGAAGGAATAATGAAAAGCCTTCGAAGGGCAAAGGTGTCTCAGAACATTTCTTCAAATGCTGAATTAGTTTTAAGTTACATCAAGAATGAGAAATAATTATCTATGTCTAATAGCTTCAAAGGGAAGAGAGATATGAAGAGAAAGTAAGAGAAAATAATATATAATGGTAATAAGGGAAGGAAGTATGTTCCCACAGGTGATAACTATGGACATAATCACCCTAGTAAATTCCTAAAAGGAATGATAATTTTCTACACGTGTGGAAAGAAATACCACCATTCATGTGATTTTAGGGGAATAAAAAATGTTTCGAATGAAGAATTATTTAACTACAAGTAGATGATACACTATGTAAATTAATGTCTCATGGATTAGAGAAATATTCCCCAAATGATTCTATTAGATAATGATCAAGTTATGCTACAGATACACACAAGGAGGAATGATTAAAATTTCTATTCAAGAATTATTTTATTTGAATATTTTATTTGCAATGTACTTGTTATAATTATTTTGGAATAAATGTGGATTATACTACAATGTGTTTTTCATTAAGGATCCGAGATTATATGCTAATGAGTATGAAGAATATTTATTCAAAAAAAATGGTAATACTTTTAGTGAACATAAGATTGAGGGAAAGAAAACCCTCAATATGTTTATAAAGTTAATACAATGATTTTTGGATTAATAAAGGATTGATTTGTATGTCTGTTGACTAACTCTGAACCGAGTAATTATTTAATGAAAAAGTGGTTCATCCTATCAATAAAAGAGTTTAGATACTTTTGGATATATGGAATATATACAATATCATGTGTCTTACATAAGGAATAAGGAAGAATTTATGTTTCCAATATGGTTTAATGTAAATTAATGTTATTACTATATATTAGGAGGATGCATGATGTTTTTTTCACATATTATGTATATGATATTAAATAGATATTTCATATTGATTGAAGGCTAATGATATGTTCATTTTGTAAATTCCACAACCATTCATACAAAGGGTTCGATCAAAATATTTTGGAAAAGTTATCTATTCATTAAGTGATTAAGTAAAACATTGGATTTTGTTTTAGAGATTGGTATATAACATCACTATATGATGAATCCTTTTCTAATATATGATGTTGAAATATTTCAAGGAATGACAAGAGCTTATGTTTGTTATTATAGAAAGGTACTAAGTAAGTAAATTTACTCATATTCTTGATGGAGTGTAAGAATTCGTCAACTCTATGAAAAAATTACATTTAAATCAATAACATATTCCTAGTGCCTTTGTGTTCAATGAATCAACTGGCCACATAGAACATCTCGGATTTATGGCCATGTGATTTTTAATATACTTCTAACCATGTTCTCCATCACTTTCCATCAGAACATGATTGTTATATTTTTCAACTATATCCAAGATTCCATTTCCCACATATGTTCTCCTACTAGAGAAACCTAGTTAAGTAACCATTTTACTTTACATTATCTCTTCTAAGGATTATAGGTTATTACCCCTATTTATGATTTGTGGTTTTCCATAATATTTTATATTTAAATATTAATCCCATGATTAATGAGATCGAGTTCAAATAATTACGATGTAATTTAAACATGGTGGGGAGAATGTTACACCACATGAATTTAGAAAAAATCTTTTTTGCAATGAAATTTATTTTGTTTATTGACTTATTATATTTCAACTCAATTTAATGCTTATTCTATACACAACAGTGAGTTAGATTTCATTACACTTAATACCGAGTTTTACCACATTTCAATAGAAAATGTATTTTAAAACTAAATTTTAAAAAAATATAAATTTTATTAGTCAAAATAAACTTTATTATTTAATTTTGATTGTCAAAATTATCTTAGGGAAATTTTTTTGTATTTTTCTATGTACTTTAATTTTTTGATGAATAGGGAAAGATATAGTATTTTAGTTTAAAAGTGCATTTTCATTTAACGAATTTTTTATTTACATATATATTTAAAATTGGGTTTTGAAGTATAAATAGTTAAATTATTCATATACTAACCCAATTTAGTTTATTCGAATAATTTTTTTTAAAAAATTGGTTATAAAATCATAGTGAACTTTTGAACATTTATTACTATAAAAATGTTTCTTTATCCCCACGTATGTTAGATTATATTTAACTTTTCTTTTGTTACTCATGTGATTTTAATTTTTAAAAATTGACATATTGTTTTTCAATTAGTATAATATTTTTATTCTAATAAGATAAAAATTAATTTTCGCCAAATTGTTTAGTGTAAGTGATTAAAATTAATTACAGTGATTAAGGTTAAATTAAGCATAACAAGGGACTAAACCATAATATTAAAGGCCCAAACGATCTAGAAACTTTTACAAAATCAATTTTTAACAATATATTGACCTTATATCATATTGGTTCTAATTCTATGTTTTATTGGGATAATGATTCATGAAAGAAGCATATGTGATAAGTTATGTAAGGAAAATGACAAAAAGCGAACCCTCCTGACATAAATTTGTTTTTAAAACCATGATATATGTAAAAATATTAATATTTACAATCATACAAATCCTTTGGAAAAATAACTGGGTTAAAGTTATGATAACAGTTTATCAATAACTTTTAATGATGAATTAGTTACTTAAATTTCATAATAAGTTTCAAAGTTGTGATTATTTAGTTAATAACCAAATAAAAATAAATGATAATATTAATATTAATATTGATGAAATTATTTTTAATTATTGTCATTAATTATTATTTTAGTTGAATATATAATTTATATAGTTTCAAATTAATACATTTTAATTCCAATATTTTTTTAAAACTTTTAAAATAAAATTAATTAAATAATGTCAAAATTAACATTAATTTTATTAAGAAATAAATTATATTTTGCTAAATGATTAATAATTAATAAAATTAATTTATTATGAGAAGTTCTTTTTATGTTTTAATAAATACTAAATAATTTTTATTAACAGACTACTTTTTCATTTTATTATTAACATATTGACCCATAGTTTGTAAAAACATTGTTAACACGTCCGTGTTAATGTAGTATTTTTTCATGTTGCATGCGCCTATTTTAAAATTATTTACCAACAAACAAGGGATATTTATTTTTCAAATTAGAAATAATATTTATAATTTAGTTGATCTATAATTTCCCATAAATATCACATTAATTTAGTCTTGATGATCAAATTGCATAGGTTAGAAATCATGTTTCTTTAATAAAAAACAGAATTATAAAATTGGAGAAACGTATAACTAAAGAAATCAAATGATACAAATGAACATATTTTTGTACAGTGGAGGTTTTTTCAACAATTATTCCCATTTAATACAATATTTTTAAATTATGGAGTTACATTAGGTAAGGGAGAACTCCCATTAGTGAATTCCTTTTTGTATTTAGAAGTGTGCCACTCCCCCTCCGCTATAAAAAAGAAATTCAATCTCACCCTTCCTCGCACCTCTCAATCCACATCCACTTGATAAATATCTAACCAAATAGAAACTAATCCTATATTCCCTAATCCATGAAGCGTAACCATGTTTATAAAAATATCAAAGTAACCTTTTGGTTCAAAATAAAATGAGTTTACCGATTCAGATGTGTCAATTTCCTTAAGATATTTAGATTTATTTATATTCTAAACCCATTAAACTATTATTATTAAATTTTTATATAATAGTAAAAGTATCATAAATATACTTTGAAGTTGTTATTCTATGTTTTATACCTACAATAACACACACTTCCATCTAATGGATGATGAAAATATTGTATATGTATATGGAAAACTACAACCTCATAAATGATGATTATTATGTATCATGATTTATTTTAATTTCACAATGTATTATGGGTATCGTGTATGTAATATGAATTTCCTAGTTTTATAAATTTAATTTTCTCTTTGGATTTTATTCCTTTTAATAATGAAAATGTAATAAAATAATTCATTATCTCTTGGAAGGAGGGGTTGGGGTGTTACATATTTCACTTGTCATAGTTACCCATGAATTTACCAAAACCGTACAATGAGGTATCCCACAAGAGTCCATGTGAAATCACAAGGATAAATTCACACATCATAAAATGAAAAACAAATCAATGAGACATGATGAAGAACACAAAATAACCAACATCTCATAATGAATTATATTGTAAACTACCAAGGAAAATTCCTAGTAAAAATAATTTCAAAAGATATATCCTCCCTATCTCATATAGAATAAACTCCAAATAGATAACATCCCTATCTAGATGACACCTAGCACATCATTCAATAATTAAACATAAAAAACTCAAAAGATGACCCAAATAAACAAAATTAAGATATGTGATCAGATCATTCTAAAAATGTGGATTAGAATTCCAAATTTCTTCACATTGGAAGCATACATATCCATACTGTTTCTAAAAAAATATGTAAGGATCTTATAAGACAAAAACTCATAGACCTACCTAGTACTAAAAAGAATATTGTCACTCAAACTAAAAGGAACTAAGGCATCACCAATCACATGTTTCTTCATCTGACTAGCTTCCACTAACACAACCCTTTCATCCATTTCATCCGAATAATTCAGGATGCATTCAGGAAAATATGATCCATGGTCCAGGTGATGATATCCATTAAAGAAATTATCTATTTGGGATTTATTAAAAAAATAGCTTTGGATAAAATAGTAATAACTGAATGAAATGAATGGCATAATCTTGCATTGTTTTCATACCCTGATGAATACATGTGAACTCAATGGATTTCACCACCATTACATCCTTAGGATAATACCTCCTAATGAAAATTATCATCATGAACTCATAAGACAAGTCCGCATGCAACTGAAAATGTATTGTGGTATTCCACCACACTATGATTAGTCATTTGAACAATCCCATTGTATCCTTTACCTTTAATTCTTCTAGTGACCTAAGATGATTTAATATTTCCTCAATCATCTTAAACAAATTCACCACCTAAAGTGAAATTTTATCATATTAAAAGGATTTCATACAGAAATTTTAATACTCCATTGATATTTTTTGAGGGAAAAGAATATTTTCGCTCCACTACATTATTTTATGCGCAGAAAAGGTTTGTAACTGAATGATTCATTCCAAACCGATTATTTTAATCACCCGTAGCGATGGAGTTTCCATGATTCATTGATACCTTTGTGGAAGAAAAAAACTAAATGACATGAAAAATGGACCTAATCGATTCATGATTATGATATTAAATAGAGTGATCATGATGTAAGCAAGGGATAGAAACAAAAATTACAATACATCAAAGAAAATAACATGTTTCACTAGGTTCATTTCCATTAGATATTTAATATTTAAATAAGATTCCAAAATTTATCTTTACCATGGAAAAAATTATATTAAAATATTTCACCCATTAAGAACATATTAAATTGACATTGAAAGAATAGTATGAACATTACATCCTCATATTTTGGAATATTTTTTCCCCTAAATTAATATTATGTTTAATATCTATTTTCACATGTAAAACTGATCCAAAATAATTCAGGAATTACTATATGAACTTTTGAATTAAGATTAAATAGTAATAAAACCTCGAGTGAATTAAAATATTTTAATAAATTATAAATTCATACAAAAAAATATTAAGAACACATTGGGTTTTTAGTTAGAATATTTTTTAAAATTATTTATTTTTATATTGTATTTTAACCTAAAAGTTAAATTTTATAATTTTATAATTTAAGATTTTTCAATGATGTTAAATTTTGAGTAAAATTTTTAAAAATTCATAAAATGCTAATTTTTTATATTTTCATAAAATAATTGATTTTTTAATCGAATTGTTAAAAATATACCAATTTTCCTAATACCATCACTTTTATGACATTAACATAATCCTCGAAGGAAATAATTTTTTTTAAAAAAATATCTATAAAATTATATATTTATAATTTAAAATGAATCATTTAAAAAATTCATAACCCAATGTTTAACATCTAGAATCTTAAGTAATATTTAACTTTAAATAATATTTTTATTCGATTATTTTAAAAAAATTCTTCACATTTTGACGTTAAATATTAAAAATGTATTTATTTTTTTAGATAAAAGATTCATCAAATGAAATAATTTAATATAAATTTTAGGCATAAAAATAATATTTCTTGGAGTAAGGTGAATAGAATAAATAATATTAAACTATTATTTTCAATGAATTTTTATATTTAAAATTTCTAATTTTATCAAATAAAATTAATAAATATATTCTCATAAATGACTTAAATACATGTTTTAACATGATATATATAAATATTTTAATAAAAAATATATTTTTTATCAACACGAAATAATATTAAGTAAATTAATTAAAAAAAATGAACCGAAAAATTAATCAATATATTACTTGTATTAATTTAATAGTATATATTATGTAATATAAAATTTAAATTAGATTATACAGATATTAGATATATATTTATGATATCATTTTTTTTAGAATTTTTAAATAATAAATTTAATAAAAAAATTATATGGTTAAAAACTAGTATCCAATGAAAGAACCAAAATGAAAAACTGTAAACATCTATTGGTAAAAGGCTTTAAACATGTTTTAACATTTTGTGTAAGTGAACAATATAACATTTATGTACCTTATATAATCCCATAATATATTATTTTCCAATTTGTTTAGATTTTTACACGTGAATAGTGTCATTCCATCAGCGAAAAACTAATGGGTATTTACTAAAATGACATTTTCATCACTTCTAAAAGCATATCACTTCCACCACATTTCTTAGCACATTAAAAATCTTTATCACAACCAACACTACTACATTTTATATCATAAACAATGTACCAATTTCCTAGATTTAAAATTCAATATTTATGATCATTAATTTGATACCCAAAGGGAGAACATCTAAAGGGGGATGTACTATTCTCAATAAATCACTATTAATAATTGTATTCTTCTACCCCTCATACATACTATATCCATGAAATTATGAAAAAATTATAATTAATAATGTAATTGAATTTTTTTATAATAAATTAATATCAATTTTCTACCTTCCTCCAAAACTATTAAATAATGATGGTGTCGCCTTATGTTTGTGCTGACAATTGCCTCCAGGAATGACATGATCTATTGTTCATCACCACAAAATAATTATTTTAATAAAAGACTATTTAAATTATTAATATAATATTATTAATATTTTTAGGATTATTATACATTTAAACACTTAATAAAATCATCTCAATCTATGTTAAATGATCGTATAGTCCATGTGTACGTGTGGACTACTGATTCACCAAAAGTGTTGTATTTAATTTTTCTATATATTGTCTTCATATGTATCATAACATATTAAAATATTGAACACCAAATTTATGACATATTAATAATATAATTCTAATTTGTTTTAAATTTTATTCTTCAAAAATAGTTTCTTTCTTTACCTTACACACCATATTATTATAGTTTGTTCTTGTTTATGTTGGTTTAACCGCTTACATAGACAACACTATAAATTTATATTATGGATTAATATAAAAACCCGAATAAAGGTATTTTTGGACTCTAAATATTCAATATATTGGTATTTAATGTTCATATAATTTTTATAAATCATTTTTAATACATCATCTTTTTTCATCTGAAATTACTAAAAACAATCATGTTACTGATTCTATTTTCAAGAATTGTAACTAAAAACCATATGGAAGGATATTATAACATTATAAATATTAATAAGATTTATATTCTAGTACCAATAAAGATATTTTGATGATGAAATTTGAATTTCTAGAAATGAATCAACACTTCCAATATGAAACTAGTACTAAATAAATAATCCCTGAAAACAATTTCCAACGATTAAAATCAAAATATGAATAACTAAAATATATTTATTAATTGATTAGAAATTTTGTTTATAAAATTTCATTGGTGTGAATATGGTTATAGAATAGGTTATTAAGAGAGTGATTATTTTTATACAAGAGGATAGAATATGTTTCAACAAATAAGTATTAAAGGTAGGGATTATTTATCTTTATTTTCGATTCCAATAGAAATATTTGATATTGTGAATAGTGATTTAATTTATATGTAATATTAACATAGATATTTATTTCGTGTATAATTAATATCTTTATTTCATAATATATAAATTTTCATTTCATTTTATATATATTATTTTATTTTGATTCTTATGTTTCCACTATTGTAAGGGGTTTTGAATCTCAATTTTATTTCCTCCATAAATGTTTTTTATTCACCAATTGTATCATATTATTGAGTATAAATTGTCCCTGTTTTTATTTTTTAAAAATTTTATTCAATTTAATATGGTTTTAAATGAATTTTTCATTCTCTCTTTCATGGTATTTCAATTCCAAATATATTAATGTTTTAGTGGTGTTGTTAACTCATCTCCCTTCATTGAGTTAAAATGTTTTTTAGTAAAACAAATTATTTCAAAATTGGTTTCCTCCACTATAGGAATTTATTTAATGGAAATATCTATTCCTATTTGATGAAATGTTTCCTTTCACAAAAAAATCTTTTACATTGATGAATTTCTATCGATAAAATTATAATAATTTTGAAATTTTTCCTCAACCACTTTATTGATTGTTTCCCCTCTTTTAAAATACCTTCATTTGTAATAAATGTTTTCCATTATTTGTGGAAACTCGATCATGTGTTATGTCATTTGAACTTCAATTTTAAATTTTCATCTATTAAAATGGATGTTTTATTATCCATTATTATGTGGGTTTCAATAATGATATTCTAAAAATTTATAATGGTTTTCCTTCAATAATAATGTGATTTACCATTCACCTAAAATTTCCCTTGGATAATGAATATAAATTTTTCTAAGGCTCTATTATTTATGATTTTTAAAGTAATTTCATTGAAAAAAATTAACTTCAAACATTCAGAAAATATATCTTTCAAAAATATCCTATAAGATCTCCTTTTATGAAAATGTTAAAAATGTTTTCTCAAAACACTTATATGGATTCACTACCACATTCCTATTTACAACAAAATGGTTTTCTTCATTTTGAATCTATTATTCATAAATTATTGTCTAAACTACTAATAATATTCTGGAGGAATAAAATAGTGGAAATTCATTTTCAATTTTTAACTATTTAACTTTATTCAATGTTTTAATATATTTTTTCTTCTAGTTTCATTTTAATAATTAAATATTTTCTTCAATTAATTGAATGGTGGTCAACTATATATCATGCATTGATTGATTGAATAATTAATTGAATAAACTATATACATTTTTATCTATACAGTGTAAATACTATATATCATATCATCTTAATTGAACGGTATTTACCTAAAATGTTATTGATTATATTTGGATACCCCTTTATTTTTCAGGGGTTTATCATGTTAGGATTATTCATGGAATTATGAATGATTTATTCATCACAACCTGACCCAACGGGGATTGAACCACCACTACTCAAGCCTGCCTCCTTATGACAGGGGACAGAGATAGGCACTGAAAGGCATATCAAACATGGGAGGCCTTTTTTAATTGTAAGTTTATGGACACACTCAGCCATCTCAATAAAAAATCACAATGAGATAATAATTAATAATTTTAATTTATAGAAAATAACCATTTACAAAAAATCCTCTATGGTGTACAGGAGTATGAAAATATAAATTCTAATGTAAAGGGAAAAAATACGTTCCAAACAAAAAGATGTATCATCATGAAAAAATTGGAAAAATAAAATGATAATAGTAACCAGATCTTGAACCCCATGCTCCAAACACCTTACGCTGTCCAATGCACAAGGTTTCCCAATCATCCTCTATAGTCATTGTCTACATGTTCATTGCCAGCATAAGACTCAACACATGTGGGAAAAAGGCCAGGTATGTGTGAGTATATACTTACCCAATAAGATTCCGCAAAAGATAAAGGTGATAAGTAAGAGATGTTGTAGGAATAGAAAGACAACTCAACACAAAGTAAGTGAGTATCAAAAATAAAATGACATGGATAATGATATATATATATACACATTCAAATAATCCAAAATGAAAAAGTAGGGGGATCTCTATAAGATATACCATCCTAGGGAAAGAGTTTCATTTGTTCTGAAGTCCATCAATGATGCCCAGAATGTCAAGCGTCTATCCAAATAAGTAATTGTTTTGAGGGAATATGCCTCTCCACTAGACCACATAGTTCAAGTGGATTAATATATAACTATAGGAACCATTACATAGTGAATTATGGGGTTTCCACTGAGTGTATGGAGGACCCACACCCTATCTGATAAGGGTGTGAAACTTGGTAGATGTAGGAACTAGGAAATAATTCCATTTGGGGTACCACTCAATATAGAGAGGATCCATGCCATATCTGGTCATTGGGGGGGGGGGTACAACTATGTTGATAGAGTAAACACCCAATTATTCCATAGTGTTTCACCACTCAATGTAATTATAAATGTTCCCTATCCGAAATGGGTACAATGGGGTACGTAGAGTACCCACACACTGATGTCGTAGGGGGAACCACTTGGTGGAAAGAGGAATAGTGAACTATCTGAAAGTGATGAATGACTTGATAGATAGATGACTCATACCCTAATTTCATAGGGGTTACCACTTAGTGTAAGGATGATATATGCCCTTTCTGATAGGGTTCATAAATCATTATATAGGGGGCCCATACAAAAATTAAATTGGTGGGCACCGCTCTAATGATCATGCCTGATCACTCCAATTTTCGTGTTCTTCTTAAAGAAGGATCATATTCATAAAAACATACATCATATATTAAAATCCACCAAAAAATACACCATCTAATTCTACGTGAAAAAATCAGGATTAGATACTCACATGGCATAATATGATTCTAAATGAAGATGATATAAGAGGGCGATGTTTCATAAAATGGAGAGTAGGGGTAGAAAATGTGTAATGGACCCACATTTTGTTCTATTCCACTCTGTTGTCTATCCATGTCTCCACTGGTACACAAATCACTGACTATGTATCACAGTATTTCTTGTAGGTGGACAACATGGTGTGCGTCATCCACCTCAGGTCATACCCATTCTTATGGATGTATCCATGTAGCGCTCCCAGTTTCTATATAATTCATCACATGTCATGGGCCTGGCCATGTCTTCTTGAATAGGGGACTTCATAAGTTCTCTACCACATGTAGTGTCAATGTTTTGGGTGATACAAAATATGTGGCCTAGGCAAACAGTGTGTCATCCTTAACATTCTCAAAACCCTAGAGCCACAACCCATTGGAAACTACATATCCTATGTTCTTAGAGATACACTGTTTGTATTTGGTTTTTTCATTGAAAACTAGATCCATTTTTTAAATTCATGATCCTGATCTTCCACATCTGTTTGTGGATAAATACCACCATAATTTGATTGGGGAGTGTCCATTCATTGATTTTAGAACTTTTTATATAAAACTAACTTCTAATTAATCTGGTTGAATCTCATACACTTCATACCATTCCTATCCTAGAATTTGATCCTATATCCACTAAAATATTCCTCATCCCGTAAATCCTTCAAATCCATCAATTAATTGTCATTAAATTCATTATATATGAATATATCATGAATACGGGTGTTTGATTATTCTCGATCCCACCTGATAATGTAGAACTGAGACCAAATATTATAATTTGTGAAGAAAGCAATGAATAATTGGGATAAATCTGTGAGAACAGAGGTGAAATGATCATTAAATAGGAGTTCTTTTATAGTGTATAAAAATCGGGATTTCCAACAATTCAAAAACAAAATAATCAATTAATACGTGTATATGGGAATAAGAAAAGTATTATAATTGAATAAAAAAAGAATTAATAAGATCATGCTAAAATAATTTAACTAACATGGTAATAATGCTAAAATTAATTTGTCTTACCTCAAATTTTATCATTTTTCAATGAAGAATGTTCTCACTAATGAATGGGAGGGGAAATTGTCTTTATTGTGCCTCGATCTAACTTTCTCTGGATTCTCATTACCATCAGAATTCCAATTTTCAATGGACATATTGAATGAAATTCTCCCAATTCTCCCATGTATTATAGAACTATACTCAGAGAATCATCATAATAGTAAAATTATAGACAAATTCTATTTCTCATAGTTAATTAATTAATTAATACATTGAATGTACCAGGACCAACAAATTTATCTGAATGAACTTCGACAACCTTTTTAGGTCATGCCTAGGGTAATACTCACATTTCAGACTCAACCATGGTCTCAATTTTCTAATATAAGATCCTTCTTAATAGTTATACCATTTTCTTTAATAAATAGTCTGTCTAATATACAATATATATAATTTTTTTATAAACATTCTTCCAAGAGCACAGGTCTATGTAATTGAATTCTATCTTAGTGCATAGCATTAATGATATATCATGAAATATTTAAAAATATTAAAAAAATATAAGGTCCCTACATCATTCACTTCATCAATATTTTCAACCTGAAATGAAAAACAAAACAATAATCTTAGGATATTGAGCCTGCATATGGCTTTACTTCTCCTGTGATCTCTCTTTTATTCTCTTGTTCATCCACAACACATAAAGCAATGGGTTTAACCATCCATGAAAGGTCATCTCTTACTAATCATCGACGACCATCAAGTTATCTGAAAAATTGGCCACATCCTAGTTGTCCAACAAACCCATGTCGATATAGTGTGTGGTTCTTGTACAAACTACATCAAAGTGAAAAACAAGGAAGATGCCATGATCCCAAGTCAATTGTTGAGGTAGGTTGAAGTGGTAAGAAACCACATTGATACTTAACAAGATCTTGAATGGGATAATTAACCTTAGGTATAGATTACCCTCATATAAATCTTTAAAATACTTATCATCGAATCATGATTGTTACTAATGTCCATCCCAAGATAAGGATGAAACGATTCCCTCTATAAAATTTATTAGGTCACTATATTAAGGATATCTGGTTATGAAGGACCACATAGTCGATGTCTATCAATTGGTACTCTCTCACATACTAGATTAGATGAGGAGTCAACACCTTTGAATGAAGAAAAGATGCAACCTCCTATTGAACAAGGGTCGGTTACAAGGAAGCTAACTACTCAAATGACTTTTGAACCAAATGAGCATGGTACTACATCTTAGGCAAATATGCTATTATGATTCCCTTACCATGAGTATAAACTATCTCAAAGTTATAGTCTCATAAGAACTCTAACCATCGACAGTATCTCATGTTCACATATCTCTATGTGAATAGGTACATGAGACACTGATTTTATGTGTAAACTAAAAATAAGTCCCCCAGAATATAGTTCATCCACATCCTCAGAGATAATACTACCATTGGTAGCTCTAGGTTATAAGTCACATTGTGCCTCTCAGGGGGTATCAAAATCCTTAGAAAATATATGATAACTAACAAACTATGCATAAACATATAGGTATTACCATCTCTTGAGGTATTTCAATACACTACAAACTCCATGCCCTGTTCCATTAGGCTCAATGTTGGATCACCCATCAGCCACATCCTCAACTCATAAAAAGACCTATGGAACTACTCTTTCTAGGAAAACAACTACCATTTCTATGTTAGGTTTGTCAAAGGGGATGCAATCCTAGATATTTTTTCAACAAACCTCAGATAGTACCCTACATTTCCAAGAAAAGTCCAAACCTATGATATGATATTGGGTGGGTATAATAAGGAATTTCATTTTTCATTGATGGGACCACAACTAAACCATGCTTAAAATTACATTCCCTATGAAATGAACCATATAAATCTAAAACTAGAACATTGAGATCATACCATAATGTTCTCATTCCCAATTAAAAACTTTTGAGCAAACTAATGTGTTATGCATGATCCTTCACTGCTGAAGATTATATGATTATTCCATCAATAAATAAAACAACAAATCAGTCCAAGTATGGATAGAAGATCCAATTCAATAAATCTTTAAACATGGTCGGGGAATTTATTAGACTGGTGGGCATCATAAATAACTCATAGTGTCCATAGAGACGTCAGAATTCCAACCTCATAATATCATCTTCGCGAACTCTCAATCAGTTGTAGCTGGATTAGAGATTGATCATCAAGAACCATCACACGCCACACAACCTATCAAAAATGGTCTTTAGTCCCTAGTTTGGTGTATTTTTTCATTATCATGTTCAAATATAGGTGATGATAATCCACAAAATCTATAAAATATTGTCACATTTTTCACAAACAACATCGAAGCTACCTAGAGGGACAAAATGGGCATGACAAAACCCTTCACTCTAAGCTCCTCCAATTACAAATATAACTCCCAACGCTCTACAGGGGACATAAGATATGCTGAAAATGATGTCTGAGTGGTCCTGATATGGTACTCAAGGAAAAACTTTGTATCTCTCCATAGAGGTAGTCCTAGGATTTCCTTGGGGAATACTTCCTTGAAATCTGACATGACTGATGGAATCCGGATTCCTTAAGAGACTAATACAAAAAGGGATATAATCAACAACTAATGGGTGAGGGTATGGATAATACTGCTTATAAAACTCACATTCCCTTCCATGAGATATCTCTTTCCAATAAATGAGAATCTCATCCCATCAGTGTAATGGAATCTGACTCATCTATGGTGGTAGTTAATCTGGGCTCACACCATGGACCACTAATCCAAACCAAAGATGATATCGTAGGGTTCCATTGTGATTCCAAAAATGTATCAGGGAACCAATCTCAACCAATCGATAGCTTTCACTGTTGATATATAAAATATTTAGTAGAATCATTCCATCTAGAAACCTCAAGATAGAGATTCTGGTTTGACACCTCAATTGTGAGATCCATCACTCTCACACTAGGACTGAAGATATGAAGGAATGACTCAAAAATATGTCTAATAATACTAAATGAATAGGTCAATAAACACATATTGATCCTTTAATCATCTAATGTGATATTGGATCATAAGCACCCATATCCTACAACTATCTTCAACCCCGACCTCCAGTGCATGGAGCATGATGTGGGCAACATGGTGGTGGTGGTGGAAGTATATCAAAGCATAACCCCCCAACAAAAGCATCTCTATATTTATATTCACATGATCCACTATCAGCTCTTCCTCCTTGGGTGCCACACTTCCCTCATATGAGAGATTATTTATCACGACATTGACTCTGATATGGTAGTCTATATACTAGCAACCTGCCCTCATCAGCACGTCATGAAGATAAATCATGAGCCATGTGACCTCACCCATTACATGCGTAAAAATTCCCCTCTATGATCTTACGAGGTCCCTTGAATGATCCTTGTGATGCAAGAACACCTATCTATGTCTTGTCATGGGAAGGTCTCCTACATCGTGCTTCTATCGACTGGTGTCTGCTAGCTATGAAAGATGAATCATCCCTATAACACCAACTGAAAGCTCCATATACCTGAAATCCATATGATATGAATCTATCTATCACTAGTGACTACTCCAATACCCTTCCATATATGGGAATGCACAATGCCACTACACTAGCATAGATACCTCTGTGGAGACCATACTCAAACATTCATTCTCAGAATTAGTTATCGAAAATCATATTGTGGGAGTAATTAATAAGGTATTTAAACATAAAGAAATACATAAAAACAATCATACCTCTCTTCTACAGCTATAAAATCACCTAAATCCAATCCAATCACAAACTGGAGGGGTATTACTCATCACAAAATAAATATTAGATGTCAGACTATGAGAGTGTAGAATCATCTTATATCTATGAACAATACTCCAACAGCGCATACAAGCTCAAAATAAAAGGATACATACCAATGTAACCAATATATTAGTTGGTTTCTTAATAATCCTAAAGAAATGTATCACTAACTCTTTTTGATCTTCCATTTCATGGGGATTTTAATCTCTACAAAACCTTAGTTTCCTATGGAATTGGAACTCACAGAGTGCACTCAATATGCACACATACTCAGCCTACATAGCTAGTACGATCTTCTCCTAAGGGGGGGGTGATGAAATGTATTGACATAGAGGAATAACCTCATGAGATGACCCCTCATCTGTGGCTTCATTACTCATTGGATAATCGTTACCATCTAAAAGTAGTAACCTTGATGGATATCATTGAGGTTTCATCCTTGAAATTTAATCAAGTTGTACCATGATAAGATTATCACATATATATAACCTAGAGATCAAACTCAAGAAGTAATGTGAAAAGACTCAATCCTATATGATTCATGTACCTTGGGTCCCTACAACCAATGTCTCTCAAAAATGAGTTGAAAAAGGTATCGGGTGTCATGGTGAATGAATATGTCGGTTACCTCCATGATCAATGGGTTCCCTTGAATGAAACATGTACTAAAACAACTTTGGCATTGTCTCACTATCCCTTAAAAAACACATAAGGGTACTAATCCAACATCATAACAAGGATCGAACCAACTATGATACCGATCTCTCATGGCTCGACCTAAAAGGCTCTTGTTGTAACTCCCCAATCCCTCATCAACTGGTCCAGGGATAGAGAGAAACAACGAAAGACATTTCTAACATGGGAGGAATTTTCCTAATGTACCTATGCACACACACCTGACTATATAAATTCAAATGTGAAGAGGAATACAAATAAAAGTTTTCAATATATAGAGAGTAACAATGAATTTCGAAATGTAAATAGTGTTCAAGTTCAAGAAAGTATAAAATGAAAAGTAATGGGGAAAAGTACAAGTCCAAATTGAAAGATGTACAAACCCAAAAAAAACTAGAGATGTAAAATGCTAAAATATCCCAACTCATAATCTCCATGCTCCAACCACGATATCTTTTCCAATTCACCAGTTATCCATATTCTCCACTAGAGTCATCATAAGAATGTATATCATCTCTAAATGAAATTCCATGTGTCAAAATATTCATTGTAGGGGTAATTATATACATAAAAAGTAAGATACCCCAAATATTAAGGGGGTTTTAAGATACACAATAGGACTGAACATAAAACTCAACCAAAAGAAAGAGTGTAAAAAAATCCAATTACATGGATACATATATATATATATATATGTATGCTCAAACCTAAGAAACCTAAATGATAGATATAAGGGGTCCCTATATCATAGCCCAACCCAGGAAAATAGTTTCCTCATTTCCAAAGACAATCAATGATGCCAATAGTCATGCATTTATATCCAAATTATTAAGTATGTGAATGGACCACGCCTCACCACTATGTCTCATAGTCGAGGGGGTAGAATCTCTTTGTAGAGGACCCATACCCTTTAATAGTAGGGGGTGCCCCTGAATGTAAGGAGGTCCCTCTAACTATTTGATATGGTGTATGACTAAGTAGATAGAGGACCTATGCTCTAATTTCCTAGGGGGTACAACTCAATGTAAGGAGGACCCACACTCTATATAAAAGGGGGTATGACTCGTTGAATACAGTACCTAAACCCTAATTCCATAGGGGGTAGCAATCAGTATAAGGTGAACCTTAACCCAATCTAAAAGTGGGGTACAACTAGATAGATAGAGAAACTACACCCTAATGATATAAGAGGGTACCACTTAGTGTAAGGAGGACCCACACCCTATCCAAAATAGAGGTATAACTCAGTAGAAAGTGGAATCGTACCCTAATGCCAAAAGAGGTACCACTAATTGTAAAGAGGATCCCCACCATATTTTATAGTGATATAAATCCTATGATAGAGGTATCATATCCTAATTCCATAGGGGGTAAAAATCTAATGAGCCTACCCAGTCACAATCATCATCAAGAACCACTTAAGGATGAATCACACTCAGAACTCCTCACATCACATCTTAAAATCCACCAAAAAGGCCATCAACACATTCTATGTAGAAGAAAACTCAGGGTAAGCTACGAAGGGGAAAATTAAATTTCCAAATGAAGAAGATATGAGAGGTTTATGATTCCTCAAAAAGAAAGTATAGGTACATTGCATGTAAGGGACCCACACGGTGTGTGGTTCTACTATGTTGTCTGGTTGTGGCCATGATAGTCCATGGATCACTTATTGTGTAGCACTATAAAATGTGTAGGTAGAAAATAAAGTTCACATATTCTACCTAAGGTTATGCTCGTACTCTTGGACATGTTAATGGAAGACTTCTCATGTCTGTGTATAATGGTACATGAAATGTGTCTGGCTGTGTCATCCCGCTCAAGGTTGTTCCCATGTTCTCTTCCCCATGGATTGTCTACCCTTTTTGGGATAAAATGCATGTGGCTAAGCCACATTTATTATCATCCTAAACATTCCAAAAACCAAAATGTCATAGCCTATGGGGGGACTACACAGTGTGTGCTCTTCAAAATACATGGCCTATAGTTGGGTTTTTCATATAATGTTTGATCCATTAATCACATTCCAGATCTGTATCCACCATGTCAAACTGCACCTATAGATCACTCAAAATTTTTAGGGCGGGTATCCATTCATCATTTTGTACCCTTATTTCACTATAAAACTGATTTCTAATTCATCTAATAGAATCATAGAAGCCTCACACACCTCGTCTTTTGCTAAACCACACATAGGATCCCAGATCCATTAAGAAATCATCCTCACCCCATATAAACATAGAATCCATCCTATATTCGTCATTCTCATCATCATATGAAAATCCATTATGTCTTTGGGTGTTTTAATAGGCTTGGTCCCTCTTGGTAATGCCGAACTGATACCCTACAATCCATTCGGAAAAGAACATAATAAATCATTGAGATAAGTGAAAAAAAATGTTGAAATGATCATTGTCCTATAATTCATTGAAAATGAACACATATGGGTATGATCAGGATGAGAAAAAATGTATATCCTTTAAAAATTGATACACGGGAAAATGAAAATGATTGGAATTGACAGAGATCAATGAAGTAGTAAGATCAATCTCAAATATTAATTTAAATATGGAATGAATCAAAAAAATGAGGTGTATTACATAAATTTGGATCATTTATTGATGATTAATGCACAATACAATGAAATTATGTCATTGTTTTGTTATCTACATCTAGATAGGTAACGATTTGAATTATTTTCATTATCCAATTCTAATTCACCAATGAGAGGTGGAAGGAATTCCTCTCCATTATCCCAAATTTTAAGTAGTTAAGCATAGATATTCACTAAAATGTTATAATTATAGAAGAATTGTATTTAAGATATATTAACCAAATAATTAATTTAATTCTTAAATTAATACACTTAAAATAACAAAAATGAAAATTTATCTGAACTCCCTCTACTGGCCGTATTTATGTCACGCCTAGGGTGAACCTCACTTTCTGTACTCAACCATGGTATCAAATTTCCTATCATTGGATTTCTAATGATGTATCCCATTTTATTTAAGAGAATTTATGTGTGTAGCATATAATATGTTTAATATTTTATGAAATAAATATCTATCACACTAGGCCTCAAAATATTTTTCCATCTTAGCATCTAGCTTTAAAAAGATATCTAGACATATTTAAATGTTTTATATAGTTAAATAGGGTATCAAAATTCATTATTGTATTCCATTTGAAAATTATATGAAACGAGTTTTCATTCCATGAAGTCTTCATAATAATATGAATTATTGACTTCGTATTGAACAATTTTGTATGGATGATTGATTGGTGGGGTCTAATATTTCTGTCTAAAGTTTTGGTTAAATTTTAAAATCTCATCAGATATGTATACATAATTTAAATTAAGTTTTCCCTCAAGGATGGGTGATAGTGTGTGGCTCATAAGGGTGATGAATTCATGGGTACAATTATGTTATGTCACAGAGATACGTGCAATTGTGTGACTCGTGAAGGTAATATTCCATGTACTTATGTGTGTACTATAGTAACTTATTATAATATATTTATATGAAACTAAATATTTTTATGTTATATTTACATTAAAATTCAATATATATATATTTTATTATCTCACACGCATATTCCATCATAAATTTTTATTTATTAAATAATTCATGTCCTTCTGTCACGATTTATGGACAAACATTATTGTCCCATGTTTTATTTAATAAGATACGTTTCCCCTCCTCATGTTTTCTCATATGATTATGATCATTTCTTTTATGGTATATTGATTATTTTTCTATTCCCCATGTTATGAATATAAATATATAATATGATTATTCTAGAATGGAGTCTAGTCAGGCTCAATTATAGAGAAATGTTCACAATTATTGTAAAATATGTTACTTATATAGTTGGTCCTAAAAAATAATAAACATTCATTTGTTTGGGTTTTCTGTTTATTATATATATAATGAATATCTTATGTAAATGATTCAAAATAAAGATATGCCTATCTAATTTCATCTCACATTATCAAATCCAGTTTTTAACGAATATGTTTTTAGTAGATGACATGAGAACACAGCTCTAGAAGCCTCTATTGAAGTCTACAACATACCGTTACAATTTTATTAGGTACACCCTTAAGATCATCATCCTTTTCCTATATATTGAGATTGATAGGATACCTAGAATGGTGACCTTATAGATTTGTTGTAGATTCAACCATAACAAATGTTTTCTGTAGGATGTAGAAGGATTTCACAAAATTTAACTAGGTGGCACATAGTGTAATTGTGGCTGGGTACAATCCATGAAATGGGATTTAGGTTGAGCAATTTTACAAATCATAAATTCTGGGTTCACATTGTGAATGATTTAGGTACCATATTTTTAATCCAATGCAATGGATCTTTCATCATACTTGTACCCTGTCGATTTTATGGAATGTAAATCTATTACATGCCATGAAATTTCGCGCATATAGTTTTTAAAATACGTGAGAGGTCGATTGGATTCAGTTATTTTATCCAGGACCTTTTATCATAACCTGGAGTTCATCCCATGTTTTTTCTAAAGAGTCTAATTCATTTAGATTAATTTTTTTGTGTTGGATCTCTATGGAATTCATGGTTCATCTCTCAGGGTAAGTGATCTTTCTTCTTATTTAATGAAATTTATCACAAAATCACCCTAGAATTATGATATTAAATAGATTGACTTGTGTTGGATGCTACTACTTGTATTCTTATGGATTTTTTTGAGGTCTTGTTTTATAAGTTGTTTCTTGGTTATTTGATGTGTGGCAGACATATGTTCTTCAGGTATGTGGTGTATTAAATTTATTTAACCCCATGTTTTCTAGATTTCATCAATTATAAGATGTGAGGATTTGATTATAGGGCTTCACTGATGTTTTTGGGTTTTGTTGATTTTGGATTCCATTATGGGCATGTGGGATCTGAGTTTTATGGATGTTGTTTACGTCTCTTGCCTATGATATTGGACCTTGTTATTTTAATTTACAAGACGATTCCTAATGAAAAATTAGAAATATTGTATTGTGTGCATTGAGAAGAGTTTTCAATGAAAAATGGTTTTTCCATAGTTGTTGTGAAATGTAATGGTAAAGGGTTATTTATGAAGCATTGGAATGAAATTTGAAATTGTTTTCAAATAATTGATATAAGTTATGAAAAATATAACATTGGTTACCTTGTTTACATTTGTGCACTGTATAGATTGAGGCCACAGTCCATTATTTTTTTATTATCATGGTGGTTTTTCTAGAGGTTTTTCTTTATTTTTTCGGAATTTTGTTCTAGAAGATCGATATTGATATAGTTATGGGGATTAATCATTTAGTATTTTTATACATCCTAGTCCCACAGTTCTAGGAACTAGTTTATGCACATGATTATTATGGTATGAGTAGTTTGTGATATGGATCTATAGTATTCATTGGTTTTGTGATACCTGTGCTTATATTTTTTATTTCTTTCCTTTCTATGTTAGCTTTTATATGCATGTTTTTGCCTATGAGAAATGATATGGAAAATGTTATTTGAAATTGATATATCTACTTTTTTTATAAATGTGTAAAAAGGAAAATTTTTACCATGTTTTCATTAAAACTGCATTACTTCTTATCGTGACACATTTTTAATTAAAATGAGAATACATGATTATTTATTCCGAGACTTTTTTTATAGAACCCCAAGGTGGGATCTTAATGGGCATGTTAGCTTACACAGAGTTCAGTTCTTTTGTGGTGTGTATACCATTGTTTCTCTTCCAATGCTGGAAAAGGAAACGCACCACAGTGAGGCAGTGAGTTTCATGTCAGCTGGTTTGGTCACTAGTGGTGAGATGGTGAGAGTCTGTTCATCCCATCATTTGGATTAGTTGTTTAGTTTGGATCCTTTTGCACATGGAATTTTCTTTTGAGGTTTATTGATACTTTTTTTATTATACTGTGCTTCTAATAGTTATGGAATATATATCTTTTTCATCTTCCACTTTTAATTTTTTGTATATATATGTTATGTTTTTTATGTTGGAGAAAATCATTCAATATTGTTTTTTATTCGATGTCTGGGTGCTTGTCTCCTACCCATGGGGTTCAGGAATACCCTTCATGTATTAAATAGATCGGGTCAGGTTCCAGTTTTGAGGGTACCATAGGTATATTCATTACAATTTGGTATTGGAGGAAGTTATATCTTAAAGATTCCCTGTCTTAAGATGTCTTTTCGAATGGAGAGAGGATTTTCCGGACATTAGTGGAATGTTGCGATGAGTGTTTGTCCTTCTCATGTTGTATCAAGACTCAAGTTTCCTATGAGATGTTTTGATTGTGTCTCTAGGGTTTTTTTGGTTTTAAATTACAATTTCTTGATTATGGGTAGTATAATTGGAATTGAGATTTGTTCTGTTGTAAGATTGTTCTCATGTTTTAGTGTGCATCATTATGCCTCTGAGATGTCTTCTACGAGTTCCTAAGGATGGTGTAACTAATGCTTCTCAAGGAAATCCAACTATAGATCAGAATATTACTATGTATATAGTATGGGGTGTTTTTCAAATCAATCAAGATGTACCCCCGAGTTTTGAACACATTTATTGAGGTACATCAAGATGTGGGAGGAGAAAGAGATCATTCATGTAAATTTCGCATGGGAATCCAACCTCCATTAAAGAGATGATTAAACCTCAAGAGGTGTAGTAAAGGCTATGTGGGATCAATAAAATTTTTTAATTTAAAAAGAATCCTTATTATATTGGGGTTAATTGTGTATTGATTAGGCTTGAAGGTTCTGGTATGTAATGGTGGGATTCCATGGGCCAGGCAGATAGGAACGTGTAATTGGATATAAAGGGTTTCAAAACCCCATCTTTTTAGTAATTTTTCCCATAGTACCTAATGTTTTCAAAGTAACTAGAGTTAATATATTTATAAAAAGGATAGATATATGTATTGGCATACACCAATATTCTTTCTGAGCATGTCTGTTTTCCCCAGATGTGGTGAAGAATGACCAGGTGAAGGCACAGAAGTTCCTGTGGGGTTTGCGATCAGATATTCGATCTCATATGTTCATGTTGAACATTTCTACCTATGTTGATTTTTTTATACATAACAATGTTGGAATAATTGAATTGTTAAGGAAATGTTGTATTTTACTTCTCTTCTCTTTCATTAGGTGGCTACTTTAGTGGAACACATGTGAACAAGAGGAAGTGGTAAGATCACGGATGGAGTAGTAGAGGTTGGTCTTAGATGTGAAAATCCTCTACACCATATGTTATTGTTGGTAATGTGCCTATAACATGTTATCAATGTGGAAAAATCCAAAACACTAGGCCTTCTAGTCATATTCCCATAAAAATGTCCAATAATTGTAAAAATGATGGTCATCAGCAGTTCTATTTTCAGGCAATGACTACGTCTTGTTATTTTTGGGGTTTATTATCTCTAACGGCTATTGTAGTTGAGTCAAGAGAATCAAAGACTATAGGAGTCTATCCACATGCCTCAAGAGTGAATAATTTTCACACAGTAGATGAGTTTTCATTGGATGTTGATGCAGTGCAAACAATAGTGAGAAGTATTATCCTTTTTGAATATTTTCTTAAAATACATTATTTGATACTGGTTCTTCCAACTCATTTATATCTCCACTTTTTGTTTATATTCTTCAGAATCCAACAGAACTTATGTCCTTTGAAATAGAGTCAGCGACACCTACTGGTAAGAGGAAATAAGATGGGATCAGGTGTCCTGATTGTTTATTAACGTTACATAATATAGATTTGTTCTTGGGTTTTCTCATTATTTATCTTAATATGCTTGACTTCACCCTCGGTATAGATTGTATGGTCTCTCATCGAGATTAGGTGGAATTTTTTCATTATTGTATTTCATTACTTGTTATCGATGCGAGCTATCAGGTGTTTTAGGGGGAGTGGGAACCGAGGTGTAGTCATGAAGGACCTTTCTTCTGAGAACTCAATAGGTTGTTGGTTTCTTTTCTGTTTGATCCTGATGATGTCTATTCAATTGATAGTATCATTATTTTTGTTCAACACTTTCTCGACATTTTACTCTATGAATTCTCTGTTCTTCAACTATAGAGAGAGGTAGAGTTTACAAATGATCTTGTTCTAGGTACATAGCTGATATCAATACCTTCTCTTTATATAGAACCAAAATGTTTAAGGAGATCAAGATTCAATTGGATGGCCAATTTGAAAAAAAAATCATTCACCCTAGCATTTCACTTTGGGAAGCCTCGGTGCTCTTTGATAAGAATGAATATTGTTCCCATCAGTTGTGTGTGGACAATAGAAAGTTGAATAGGGTTGTGGTTAAGAACAAATATCCTTTGCATTGTGTGGATGGTATGTTTGTTTAGTTTAAGGGAGGAAAGTGGTTTTCTAAGATTGATCTTCAGTTGGGTTATCATTAAATCATAGTTCTTGAGTCTGATATACCAAAGATAGCCATTAGGATCATGTCTGTAAATTATGAATATCTTGTGATGGATTTCAGTTTGACTAATTTAACTTCAGTTTTCATGGAATTGATGAATCAAATATTATATCAATAAATTCACCCTTTTGTGGTAGTGTTCATTAATGATATTCGGATTTATTTTAAATTTGATCATGAGCATGGGAATCATTTGAGTTTGGTTATGGAAATATTTAGAACTCTCTTTTTCATGGAAATCATTGAAAATTCAGTTTCTGGATTGAAGAAGTAATGTTCTTGAAGCACCAAATTTCTAGGAATTTCTTATCAGTTGATCTAATGAATGTAAAGGGTGTTTTTCCATGGTAGATTCCACAAAATATCTCTAAGATAAAAAGCATCATTGGTCTTTCTGAATACTATTTATGGGTTTTCAATGACTTCTCTAAGTTGGATTCACCTTTGACTGATCTCCATAGGAATGTGGTGAAATCCACATAGGATGTGGAGTGTCAGTCTTCTTTCGATTAATTGAAAATGATTCTAACATTACTTACTATTATGATATTACCTGATCCCTGTATAGGTAATGTGGTTTTTTTAATGGTTTTGATACTGGTTTGGGATGCATGCTTATGTAATATGACCATGTGGTAGCTTATAGATCTCATTCGAATTTACCACATTAAAATAATTACCCCACTCATTATTTAGATATTTCCATATTCATGCATGCACTTATATGTTGGAGGCACTATATTTTTGGGGAAATGTTCATGGTTATTTTTATCACTAAAGTGTGATCCATATATTTTCTCAGAATTACATGAATCTCATAATGATAAGATGTGTAGAATACCTTCAGATGATTGACTTCAATTCCGAATACACACCATGGAAGGGAAATGTCAAATTTTCGTAACAAGAAAGTTCCATTAGAGGCTATTCTAGAATTAAAGGAGGGTTGGAACCTTATGGGTCCTTTTTTAACAATTGCACCTAGATTCTCAAGATTATGTTTTAGGTATGCTTCTATTTAGTTTTCAGATATAATCAACTCTACATGAGTCTTTTTTTAGAATACGCAATAATATGATGATTTTTAGAACACTCGAGAAATTTTTTATAGTGGGGAAACCATTTTAGGTTGGTCTCTCTCATTAAATAGTATGCATCACATCGATAAAAGGTTGGTCATCCGAGTAGTTTTGAGTAGTTTTGTCTTGTTCAATTGTAACAATTATTCATGTAGTATTTATCCAAGAACTACAACGATGTATTATTACATGAGGTGATGATTCTAGTGGTCGGGTATGAAGCCTGACATCATAGAGTTTGTGTCTCTCTCTTACACCTACCAACGTATAATGGTAGAGCAGTTGAAACCTTTTGGTTTATTTAGCCTCTTCTGACACCGACCTGGAAATGGGATGTTGTATCCATTGATTTTGTTGTAGGATTTCCCTTGATTCTTTGTGGGAGTTATCCTATCTTGGTGGTTGCTGATTGGTTGATGAAGCCTTCTCATTTCATTCCAACATGAGACACTACAAATGTTGAAAATATGGGTAAACTGTCTTCAAAATAGATTGTAAGGTTACATGAGATTCCTTCTTCAATTGTTTCATATAGTGATCATAGTTTTACATCTAGGTTCTAGAGGAGTAGTCATGAAGAAATGTAAACTCAGATCATGTTACGAATAAGATTCCTCTATAGATAAATGGTCAAACGGAGCATGTGATTTAGATTCTGGAGGATATGATTCGTGCCTATGTCTTGGATTTTGGAAGATATTTGGATAACCTTTTCGGACTAGTTGATATTGTTAACAACAAATGTTACCAATGTTCGATACGAATGGACCCCATAAATGTGTTTTTTGGTATCCCATGTAGATCAAATGTTTGATGGGTTGAGGTAAAAGATGATTATCCAGTTGGAATAAGTTTGTTTCAGGATATGTGTGCGATGATTTAGGATGAACATCGAGGTTTGATAAGTGCCCAAAATCAACAAAAATCATATGTGGAATGATAATATCGATGTAATGGCCTGAAACATGATGTATGGAGCTGGTCTATAATTTTCATACATTGGCATGATTATATGGAATAAAATCTCGAAGGACTGATCAAATCACCAGTCTTGGAAAATGAATTACATACATGAATTTTACATTACAATTTATAACATAAAATACAACACAATTAATCCTTTGATAACACCATTGTTACCCTAGATTAATCATGCATATTAATCATAAAACACTTCCAAATAACTTGGTAAAATAAAACATACGAAATGGGTGAGCTCAGATGCACATTAAGGTTAAAAAATATAGTAATGGCTTTCATAATTATTCATAACCTTTTAAGGAAAGTATAAAATGGAAATATAAGCCATGTAATAATAATACTGAATATAATATTTTAATTAAAAGTTAAATATTTCTATTTAATCATTCACATAGATATTCTACTAGTTGAATAATCACATGTAATATCAATAACTAATATCATTATTATTGAATACATAATTTCAGACATCTTAACCATACCATCAAGTACTCGTGTGAAGTCTATATGTAACCATACTATCAGGGACTCATTCCAAGACTCTATTTTGTCTCATGAGACCTATCAATTCATCCGCGAGGATATAGCAGGCCCAAATTTTCAGTTACTAAGTCCAATGCATTCCTCGAATGAATGGGGTAAAACAGAACATAAATATTTATATAAAATCTAGAATATGAAATATAAATACATTAACAATAAAACATGAATGGTATCAAAATAGAACATCCATATTAAAATAAATCATAAACCCTTCAATACAACATAGAAGATTGTATCATAATAAATCCACCTAAAATAATTATAAAATCTAAAAACTGATGTTTACACAGAAGAAAATAATATAATAAAACCATTAAAACTATTTGAGAGAGTTATCCATTTTCACATTAAATCATTTAAAATCCACAAAATTATAAAATAAAACATTTATTTTGAAAATAACCTTCTATGGTGGTAATAAATTCTTCAAAATGTTAAGGCGTCATAACAGCGTAAAATAGCTTCTCACACTGTATATATTCAAAAAAAATCATTCCTTAAATTGGCCAAAAGATCATAAAGAACATCATTTGGAAAATAAAAATAAGTGTCCTTTCAAAAAAATTATAAAAAGTATAATATAGGTAATAATTACATTAGAAAATATTAATAATGGTTTAAAATACATTTTTTTAAAACATGGACATGGTTTATAATGGTGTCCTATTAGATACTTATGTATAATCAACCTCTGATAATAATGAGATTGAAAATTTGACACTTACATAATAAACATAAAAGATTTCTTCTTAAAAACATTAGAATGAACATAAAAATAGACAAATCATTTTCTTTATAATCGTTTATATATAAGTAAATATGCATGTTAATATCCATAATATTTAAAATGAGAAAGGATTAATTATTTAAACATTCAAAGAGTCCCATACAACATTGAATATTTTAATAATAATATAAATATCAGAAATGGAATATTTAAATTACATAAAGATAAATTTTTTCATGATATAAAATATTATTTTGGTGGTACATACACCACACATGTGAAATAGTTGGTGAATGTGGCTTATACCTCCCGAAAATTAAATGATAGGCGGAAATTCCCTTACCTGATGACTGATACACTCTATATGTGTCTGTAACTCTTGTATAATAGTTTTAAACATATTATTAACTTAAAATAAAATAATGTTAATAATTTTTACATAATATATAATTTTTATAGCTTTATAATACACTTTTATTAACAATTTTCATGTTAAATCAATATTTTGGGTAATGATTGCTTTATTTATCGTACGTGTTTTGACTTGTTATTCTTGATCGTATTACATAGATAATTATTTACATTGATCCATAATGTTTAAAATAATTTATATATCACATATATTAAGAATATATATATATATATATATAATATAGGTATATTAAATTGAATACACTATTTATGGAGACAGAACGTTGTACGTATGCATGAATATTGGTTCTATTTTCTTATCATATTGAATAGATGTAAGTAAATGAAATATATGTATATATATAATTACAGTATGAAGAATATTTTTTATATTTCATACTTATTAATAATATATATTTTTACTATTATTCTTGAATGGTGAATGTAGAGGATGAATCTCATTGTGTCATGGAAACAGTAATCCGTACGTACGCACGAGCGACAATATAATTTTTATAATGGATAAATGTTATGGAATTAGATAGAATATTAATTATACAGATTACATAACATGTTACATTTTTTAATTACATCTTTTATATTCATTTTTATTCCCATTTAAATAATGAGTAAATGAAAAACAGCTGACACCACGGTGTGGAGATGGTAAGTTGTACGTACACATGCATGGTGATATTGTTTTTCATAGGATGGTTAAAAGTAGAAATATGGTTGTACCATTATAATAATAACATATCAAATATTTTAGATTCCTGATTTATTACTTTATTTTTGAATCAATATAGTAAGAGGAAGTAGAAGAGAAAAAGAACTTTGAAAGAGTTGATAAAACAATCACCTCTTTTTCGAGTATCTACTTTTGATTTTCACAATATGACTCTTTAGGATAGATATACGACCAAATTATGTCCTATAGAATGTATTGATAGATGTTGGGAGAGTAAATGTGTAGGTTCTGGAAGAGACAATGGGATTTGGAGGTGTGACTTAAAGGGAAGTTGATCTTCCCTTTTTTAAGAATAGTGAAAAGCTGTTTTGGATGATCTTAAAATATTAATTTATTATAAATTTATTTTCGGTTTTAAATAGATACAAAGTGGGTTATTTCTAGTATAATACGAGGATGGTTATTAATCCCCTCATCTAAGGAATTTTATAAATTTTTATGTCATAAAATGAATCATATATTTTTTTTATTTGACCCTTAGTTAAATAGTTTAACTCTTACTATGTATTCTTGTATTTTTACACTATAGGGTTAATATAGTTACAATAAAATATCAAAAGAACCCAGATTGGATAATTTATGAAATATTATAAAAAATAAAATTTGTTTTCCCCTGTCCTATATTTTTATGAATTTTATATCATTTAAATAAATAGTATTTATTTTAAAATATCATTTATGTCAGTTTTTTTACTATTCAATATTTTTATTTTTAAAAATATAAAACCAACTTGATAACGTCAAACCAGTATTTCAAATATATCACTGACATGTCTAATGTATTTATTAAATTTTATTATTTCCTTCATTAAGTCCAATTATATTTATTTTAATATTATTAATATCTTCTATTTGATATTTCTATTAATAAAATTATTTCACCATCACTATTGTTTCACCATTAATGGTAATTACATAATCTATAAGAATTACAAATATCTTTCTATGATATAGGTAATTTGTTTATATTTCTATATATAATTTATAATTATTTTTTTCATCTTGATATCCTTATATTAAATTTATTATAATTTTAATAAATGAGAGTGTGCCATTTTGTTAGATTCATAAACATTAATAATATTTATGTAATATTCCTTGAAAACGTTCAATTAAATGACAGTATTTAGAAACATAGGTGATAATTGTCCAATTTAGTCATCCAATTAAATTTGGACTTCTATTAGGGTAATTTTATAATATTATTTTAATCTTTAGTTACCCAATTATTCCTTAACCACGGTAATAAAAAATTCCTAAAATTACTATTCATAATGCCAAAAAAAGAACAACATTTACTTAAAATGGAACAAATTATTACAAATTTGCAATCCAAATTTAAAATTTCTAAATATTACAGTTTTAATAATTAATTTAAGATAAATCTCATATTCAAAAATAGACACTATTTTTTAAATGTTAAAACATTGCAATGATTGACATGTTTTTACATCTAACATGAATTTAAAATTAATGAAAATGACCTACATTATATTAAATTATTGAAAAAATATTCTATTTATACTTTAAAACCATTAAATAATACAATTTACACAAATAAATTATTTCTATAAAAATGTTCTTTTCAATTAAAATTTAATATATTTTTACTATTCATCAAAACATCAAATTTATCAGAAAAATATCAAAAATTATTCCAATGTAAATTTTGAAATTACATTTTAGAATAAGAAGTTTTGTATAAAAAATGAATATATATAAGTTTCAAATATTTTATTCAAAAAATTTTCATCATTAAAAGGCCGCAAAACTGCATTTTAAAAAAAATATCTTTTTATCAAAAAAAATAAACTTTTTATTATATCATGTATAAAAAATACATTAGATGAATGTTAAAATTATATAGAATATATAAAATTAAAAAAATTGATATTTGAATTCCTAACCACTAGTTTAATGGCTAGGTAATATATTATATTAAATAATAATATGATAATATAATATTTTTGTTTGGTTAAACTAGTCCTTGTGTGTAATAAAAGCCAAATCATTATTGTGTATAACTTAAACCTAACACGGTGTTGCAAAAAAATAAAGAAGACAAAAATTAATTTATTTTGAAATAAAAAAATTATGATATCTTAGGGTGTTATATTCTCCCCCACACAAAAAAATTACATCCAAACAATTTGAAATTGAACTAAAAATAACCATTTGATACTAAAAATATACCTTTATAAAAAACCCATATTAGAAATAGTGTTAACAAAATATAATCCAAATAAAAGGGTGATGGAAATGTTATTTTCACCAATGAATTTGGCTTTCGTATCGGAGAACATTAGTGGAATGTATAAATTCATTCTTAAAAGAAAACATAAATATTTATATGGAGTGATTGAGGTCATCAACAACAATAAAGTGAACAATAAATTATAAATTTAGGTCATCAAATACATAAATATATGATGATTTAAAATACACTTGGATAAATAGATTTTTACATTAGGGGACGTATTTAGGATAAAATATTTTTTACATATTCTTTCCTATAGTTGAGAGATTATTTTACTATACAGATAAGTAAAAGATAAAACTTAATTGATTCCATCAAATTTTATCCTTTAGTTGTGCTTCGATATTTTTTCACTTCATTCTCAAAAAGATTACTGAAACTATTATAGTTTGACAAATGTACCCATTAAATTAGTCTTTAACTTCAAATAATAATATCCACTTTTCAACTTACTCCATTCCAACATTAAGACTTGACCAAAATTCATCGATCCAAATTCACTGTCCAAAAAGGTCAGTAAATTTCCACAATCAATATTAACATCAGATTCCCTAGACAAAGTTATATATCTCTTATTTTTACATATCAAATATTTTATCACATTTTAATCCTTACTGATAACTCTTATGTCGCAAAATCCATAATGAATAAGTATTGTAGTACAATCCTTATATATCTCACGAATCTTGTAACTATAGAACCCTTGATGTAATAACTCTTGAATCCAAAGAGAAAAAAACATAATCATTCCAATTCACTCATAAATTATTAACTATGCTTCAACATCTTATTCTATAATACATCCTTCATCTCATTTAACTTTTTTAGTCTCTTCATTATCAGTTATATAACCATTACTTGTATTACTATGCTGATTCAAGCCATTGACCAAAACCCAAATCAAAAAGTGAGGAACACTAATCAAAGTGACATAGTCATGAATAATCATTTATAGGATATCTAAATGAACACATCTTCTTCTCAATCCATAATTCCATTGGATTAAGAAACATTATAGAATAACAAATCTAAAGGGTGATATCCTATACATAGACTTATCCTCAATTTTTTTCCATAGGGTTTTGTTTTCTTATCATTGATTTCAAAATCTAATTTATAAGGTTATTGATAAACATCCTCTGATACAAGATGTAATCCCCCGACCCCATATTCTCGGAGTCGGTTAATTATTTTAATACATTGTCATGATTATGAAGAATCAAACCCTAAAGGACAAATAAGTTTAGTTTTCTTTAAAAAATGATTACATAAATGAACATTACATTAGAATTTCTAAAATAAAATAAAAAATAGATAATAATTTTAGAATGCCTTTATTATCTTATAATAATGTTTTATATCAATCATAAAACAGTTCTTTTAATCCTGGGAAAATAGAACATAAGGAATGGGTTAGCTTAAATTCATAGTAATATAAAACAATACAGTAGAAGCTTTCTTAAATATTAATAAACATATAAGGAAAGTATACAACTGAAATAAAAGTCATAAAAATGTAAACTTGAACACAATATGGGAAGAATAAATCAATGAATTATAATTAAACATTCATATAGATATTATATTATTCAAATAATCACTTGTAATATCAATAACTAATCTAATAATATGATAATTCATAATGCCGAAAAATCTAACCATACCATCAAGGCCTTGTGCCAAGAACATACATAACTATACCATCAAGGCATTTTTCTAAGACACTATTTTTCCTCATGATACATACCAGTGCCACGAGGGGATATTAAAGGCCCCACCAGTCACTTACTGAGTCTAATTCATACCTTTTATGAATGGAGTTTTACATAACTTAAACATTCATATTAAAACTAACATAAAAAATATATATACTTTAACTATACCCCATGAATGGAATCAAAATATAACATTCAAAATCAAATAATTCTGAAGCCCATCAATGGATCATGTAAGATTGTTTTGTAATAAATCAACCTAAATTAAAAATAAAATCCAACAAAGGATGTTGTCATAGAGGAAAATAATATAATAAAATCCTTTAATATATTTGAGGGAATTATCCCATTTTAAATTAAATCATTTATAATATGTAATATTATCAAATAAATCATTTATATTGAATATAAATTTGTAATATTGTATGCTAATCTTCAAAATGTTAAGGCATAATAATGGTATAAAATAGTTGATCCATCCGTCTTAGTTAAAAATTAGTGTTTCCTTAATTTTTCAAAAAGGTCATAAAGTACGTAGTTTGGAAAATGGAAAAAACATTAATTTAAAAATGTTTTATAAAAAGTTATATTTTGGTAAAAATTATTTTAAACAATTGTAATAATAATTTAATACATAATTTTTATTCACCTGAACATGGATTATAAAGGAATCCCAATAGATACTTACGTATAAATAACCTCAGAAAAAAATGATATTGTAAAATTAACCATTATGTAAAAACCATATAAGATTTATTTTTAAAAACATTTGAATGAACATAAAAATAGAAAAAAAATATTCATAATCCTTTACATATAAATAATATTTTCGGATAATATCAAGAACAATGAAAAATGTAAAGGTTTATTCCTTATATATTGAAGCATCACATACCACTTTGACCATTTAAATAATAAGAAAAATATATTCATATGAAAATTTAAATAAAATGATGTTATATGTATTAATGTTATCAAATATAATAGGGTATACACATACACTACACACCAGAAAAATGTGTATAACATGGCTTATATCTCACGAAAATTGAATGTGAGATGTAAATTCTCGTACCTTATGTTTGATACTCTCTGTATGTGTCCAGAACTCATGTATAATGGTTTTAAACATATTAATTACATATAAAAGAATAATAATAATATTTATAATATAATATATGATTCTTTTATGGATTTATATTACCCATATATTAATAATTTCCATGTTAATGGTATAATTAGGGTAATAATCGCCTTCATTATCGTACATGTTTTGACTTGTTATTATTGATAGTATTACATATATCATGATTTAATTAATTCCATAATGTATAAAATTATTTATATATAATATATATTCAGAATATAAAAATATATATAATAGATTTATATATGAAATAGAAGACACTATTCATGAAGATGGTTTGTTGTACCTATACATGAACGTTATTTCCATTTTCCTATCTTATTGAATAAAGGTAAGTGAATGAAATATATGTAAATTAAAACCCACACATACACACACATATATATATATATTATTAAAATATATTTATAATGTCATATATTTCCAATTATTACTAATATAATGTTTTACAATCATTCTTGAATGGTGAATGTGGTAGATGAATCTCATAGCGTCGTGGATATGGAATGATGTAACTACGTACGAGTGACGAAATCATTTCCATAATGTTTAACATTATTTGTAATTGGATGAAATATTAATTTTAAATAAATAATATAATGTTATATTTATTATTTACATCATTTTTATTCGTTGGTATACCCATATAAATAACTTGTAAATGAAGAACTTTTTGCACCACAGTGCGGAGACGGTAGGTCATACATACACACAGATGGTGATATTATTTCTTATAGGATTGGTAAAGTCAGTAATATGGTTGTCGCATGAAAATATCAAAATCTTAGAATATAATAGGTGCTGGAGTGATTAATTTAGTTTTGAAGAACATAGGAAGATGAAGTAGACGATGAAAAGAACTTTCAAATAGGTGATAACACAATTACCTCTTTTCACATATCTCCTTTTGATTTTCAAAAAATGACTCCATATCATGGATTTAAGACCAAATTATGGCCTCTAAGAGGAAGTTAGGGTGTTCTTGAGAGAAAATTGGAATTTTTTGGCCGAGCCAAAGGGCATTGATGCTGTGAATTAAAGAGATTGAGAAGTTTTCTTTTATTAGAGATATACTTTTAGAGGATCTTAAAATATTAATTTATTATAAATTGATTTCAATTTTAAAAAAATTAAAAGTTGTGTTTTTTAAATAATAATATGATTATTGGCCAAAATAAAATCAAACAATATATTTTATACACGTTTAGGTCATAAATTTTACATTATCTTTTGGATTTAAGCACTAGTTAAACAGTTTATCTCTTACCATGTCTTCTTTTATTATTACAACATAAGGTTAATATATTTTCTATATAATTCAAAAAGTACCAAAATTAGATAATTTATTAGATATTTGAAATTATAATATTTAATAGGATGACCCTTATATTTTAATTACTATTATATAAATTAGTAAAATTGTATTTATTTGAAAATATCACTTATGTAAAATTTAATACTATTCAATATTTTGAATTTAAAAACTAAAAACCATTACGATATCATCGATAAACTGATTGAATTATACCAATAACAAGTTTATGTTATCTATAGAATTAGTTCATGTCTTTAAAAAAGTATATTTTTATTTATTTTAATATTTTTAATAACTTTTATTCAATATTACTATTAATAAAATAATATATCCATCACTATTGTGTCATAATTAATGATAATTATTTAATATCTAAAAATTATAAATAAATGTCTATGATTTATTTAAGTTCAATATATTTCAAGATACTATATGTATTTCATTTTAACTTCAGAAGAACTCTATATTAAAATTATTATACTTATAAGAAATGATTGTATGATATTTTGTTACATTAATTAATTTTATTAATGTTCATGTCTTGTAAATATAAAATGGTCCATTAAATAAATAATTTTTGAAACATAGGTGTTAAAGGTATAATTTAGTTTTCTAATGTAAATTTTATAGTTGTTGAGGTTGTTTTATAATATTATTTTCATATTTAATTACCATGGTTTTTTCTTAACCACGTTAATAAAAAAATTACCAAAGTTACTACTCATAAAAAACAAATAAAATGAACCTATTTACATAATTTGAACCCAATTATTACAAATATAGAATCCAATATTCAATATTCATGACAAATAAGTTTCATTAATTAATTTAATATAAATCACTTTGTCAGAATTAGAAGTGGCTTTTTAAAAGTTAAAATATTGCCAAAGATTGACATGTTTTTACATTTAACTTCAATGTAAAATTTATGATAATAACCTACATTATATAAACTTATAAAATATATTCTATTTCTATTATAAAACCATTCTAAGATATAATTTACACACATGAATTATTTCTATGAAAAATGTTTTGTTCAATTTAATTTTTTTATATTATTACTATTCATCAAATCGTCGAATTTATCAGAAAATATAAAAAATTATTCCAAAGTAAATTTATATATTAAAATTTAGAATAATAATATTATTTTGTAAAATTTAATATATAAAAATTTCTAATATTGGATATAAAATGGGTTCTCCATTAAAAGGCAGCAAAATGCATTTTTTTAAAATAACTCTTTTATCTGAAAAAATAATTTTTTTAAATCATTAAGTGAAAATAAATTAAATGAATGTTAATATTATATATAATATATTAAATTAAGATTTTGGACAATACTATTCATAAATTTTAATTTAACGGCTAGGTGATACATCATATTAAATAATAATATTTTATTATTATGATATTATTTTGTGGGACTAGGCCTTGCTTGTAATGAAAGCCAACTAATTGTTTTGTGTACTATATGATTAACATGGTGTTTCATAAAAATAAAATAATAAACAAAATTAAATTTACTTAGAAATTGAAATATTGTAATATCTCAAGGTGTTACAGTCGACATTTTGATTTTTCCACAGGTGAGTGAGTTTTCTTGAATGTTTCTCCTTAGTTTGGTCACTATTGACTTGGAATGTATGGGAAGTTGGATCTAAGGTATATTAGATAGTTTGAGGTTACTGAGAATATCATACATGTTTCTTATCAATTATCTTTTCCATTTTCTTTGATAGGTATTCGGGAATTTTTCCACATATCATTGCTTATGAAATTCTATCATGATCCCACTCATGTTTTGTGTTGGGAAAAAATTGGGTAAGATCCATATGATTTTATGTTGCATAAACCAGTTGAGTTTGTTGATTCTCATTTGAATGTTTTGTGAGGTAAGTTGATTCTATTTTTCATATTTATAACGAACAAATGAAATGATTCTCATGAGAAATTGGAGCATGATTTATTGATGAGGGAGCGGTGGACTAGTCTTTTTCTAAGGATTACGTCTTCCACAAGAATTCATATGGAAAAAAGTCGTTATGGTGGGGAGTTTGTAATGTCATGTTTCCATTTCATCAGGTACACCCATAACCTAATTATTGCATTCCCCTCCTTTGAGATTTTGAGGAAACCTATAATGGTGAAGTAAGTTATTTTTTGGTCTTTCGGCCTTAAAAAGCGATGTATACAAGATGAACATGGACTTCAAATCACGAAATGGGGTTACACGCCATGTAACTATTGTTTGGTACAAGCCTTTAAAGGGGATTCATGTGGTGAAATTTTACATGTCGTGAACAGTGGTTTCACATCATGAATCATTTAAATAATAGGGTTTTGAATATAAGGCAACTAGTTTTTCAGCATACTTGGACACCATGGATTTCTTGGTTTGTAACTACATTACACGTTAGGATACAACCAGTGTATAATTATTAAATGGTCAAGAGACTGTTTTGGCTTCGGTTCTTTTTTTTGGGCCTTTGTCTCTTGACTTAGAGTTCATCCTAGGTGTTTCCTTAGAGACACTACACCATCTAGATCATTTTTTCTATATTGTATCTTTATTGTAGTTGTGGTTCTCCTCTACGAGAAACTGATCTTCCTCATTCTTCATTGAAAATGATCATGGTAACACACTAAAATTTAAGTATCAAATCTGTTAATCTATTTTGTATGTCCCATCTTATCTTCTTGTTGAACTATTGTGTGGTCCTATTTCGGAGGTCATTTCGTTATTAGTTATAGTGTGGTGGACAACCGTTCTTGAGGAATGCGGTGGTTTACTTTTTTTTCGATGCCATGGTTTTTAAATTGGATAAATCCTAATATGCGGTGACTTGAATGATCGTCTTTCATTAACATTGTTGGATTATGTGTATTTTTTATTCCATTATAGGCATGTGCGATAAGATTTTTGAGGTAGGTGGATCAGTCTCTACCATACAATAAAGGATCATTTAGTATTGATTTAAAATTAGTTCATAATAAAATATTTGGATGATTGTTATGTCTTTAATGAGAATACTTTTCATGGAAAAATTGGTTTCCAATGTTATTGATAAATATAATAGAAAATGGCTATTATAAAATCATTGAAATGAAATTATAAATTGTTTTAAAATGTATTTTAAAGTATTGAAATAAATTATGATGAAGAGAACATGGGTTAACTTGTGTACTTTGGTGTAAGGTTTATCTGGAGGCCATCGTCCATTTTTTAGATGATCCTGGAGGTTTGTCCAGAGGATTTCCTATATTTCTCAGGTCTATTGTTCTAGGGGACAAATATTGGTATTTTAGGGGGGGGGGTTACTCATATGGTATTCCTCTAGAACCTTGAATCGTTGTTCAAGGAACTAGATTGTGCACATGATTATTGTAGTATGAGTAATATACGACCAGGACCAGTAGTATTCTTTAGTGTTGTGACACATATGATTTTGTTTTGTATTTCTTTGATTTCCATGTTAGCCTTATTATTAATCTCTTTGTTTGTAAAACAATTTATGGAAAATGTACATGGAAATTGATAAACCTACATTTTAATAGAATTTTGGAAAAAGGTAAATGTTTACAATGTTTTCTATAAAACTAATTTTCTTATTATTATGACACAATTATAATTAAAATGAGGATACATAAATTTTTATGAAGAGGCATGTTATGCAAAACATGGGTGGGATCCTACTGCACATGTTTTCTCACACCATGTGCACCTCTATGGTGGTTCATAGACCTTGGCCTCTCTTCTATTATTGGGAAAGGTATGGTGCCATAGTGAGGTGGTGAGGTTCATGTTACCTAGTTGGGTAGATAGTTGTGATATGAAGGGAGTTTTTTCATCTGATGATTTGAAGTAGCTATTTGGTTTGGTTTCTTTGTAGTTGGACTTGTCCATTGGAGGTGATATCTACTTTTGATGTTGTTAGTTTTTGTTGTTCTTGTATAGTTATGGTATATATGTCTTGTTTGTCATACACTATTCATTTTTGGTTTGTATACATATGTCATTTTGTTGTCTGGTATGGGTAAAACAATTCCCTTTGGTTTTTTGTTCAATGCATGGGTGCTTGTCCCCAGCCCTTGGGGACCGAGAACACCCATCGGGTATGTGACAGATCGAGTCAAGTGATAGGATTGAGAGTACCCCAGATCAGTATGTTTATAATATAAAAGTATGGTTTTATTTTTTTTAGTGTTAGTTTTATTATTAATATTTATTTATATAATTATTTTAGGTTTTTGGATTAAATAACATTAAAAGCAACACAAAGGACCATAAGTAGAGTATAAAATCATATAATTTTAGTAATGTTTTGAAAATTTGTTATTTCTAGAATTTCCATCCATATCTGGATACTAGAAATTGGCTGTGTCTATATATTAGATCAACTAGGGGTAATCAGCATTAAAAGGGTTGGTTAAGTGTCATCTATGTCTTCACTCGGTGTTGTAATCCTTAGATTAATAATGAACACTTATCTTCACACTCGTATGGGTTATTATTTAGTTAATATAGTTATCTTCACAAATCATTAAAAAGGATTTATTATGTAAAAAATTTATGGAGATTAAGGGAACACAACCTAAAGAATCCCAGAGTGTCCCAAGACTGATTTTTGTAGATATGAAAAATAATGTTATGGTTTTAATGAGTAAGACATTCTAACATTGAGTTTTAATAAAATCATTTCAGATAATTGTATTGTTATATTAATTACTAATCACTCACATTAACCCATTTTGGTTTCAGCAACGAATGATTGTCAAAAGAAACATATAAAAAATGGATTCCATAGACAATGAGGTTATTCTACCAATTGGAATCCTAATGGGATAAGAGTTAGAATATAAATATTTTTATGATTATCCTAATCCAATTATTATGAATTAAATCAACTATTCTAACTTAGTTATGTAACTAAACACACAGAATAATATAATTATAGATTAACTCTGAATTTTTGGTGATGATGATGATATATTAAAAAATAGTCAATTATTTTCATGTTAAAATTTTTTAATTAGTCAACTATGTGATTATATCCAAGTATGAAGAAGATATTTTATCTATGGTAGTGGTGGGAATTGTGAAATAAGAAACCACAGAAAAACTAAATTCATAATTAACATGATTGGTTGAAATAAAGTCCATTATAGGGATCCACTTGAAATTTGATGTTTTAGATGTGAGGAATTTTGGAACTATATAAGATAGTAAACTAATCCAACAGATTAAAATTAAAATAATAAAAATGGCCAAGGACATGGAAAAATTTAAATCATATATAAATACTACTATTTTTTTGTATAATGATAATTAAGTGGCGCTAGGTGTTCTTCACTCGTGATTTACATATGTCTTATATCATGTAAGATTTCACTATTAATTATATATTTACTTATAATTAAACAATATTGGTTGAATCATTACTATATATCTTATGTATGAGTCTCCTTCATGAATTTTCGGATTATTCTTCACCAAAGTCTTATTAATTCTCCACGTAGATTAATTATATGTGATTAAGGAAATTTATTTTCTATCTACACATAGACCATATATTAATTACCAAAATAAGGAAACCGGTTTTCAAATCAAACTCTGATTGTCTATTATCAATTATATGACTATTATATCCCATGGAAAACTAGCTCTATTATATGAGTAAATCATAATGGGTGTTTGGACATATGATTGGAAAAAATCTCAAAATTAGGATTGTCCTATTTAGAGGGAAAACATATGTTTCCAATGTTTTTATAGTTAATATCTATCTTGAAATTACATATTTGGTCATATGTGAACTTCAGATATCCTATGTTATTTTAATTAGTGAATGATAATTACAATTTAGAGGATTCAATTTATTTAAGGGGGATAATGTTACACCCAAAAAATTTGGATATTTTTTTCTCTAAATTAATTTTATATTAAATATCATTTTTCAAAAGAAATATCAAACTAAATAGAGCCAACACATTTTAATGGAATATTATAATAAAAATTTAAGGATAATAAACCTCTATTTGAAATCATTATAATCAAATATAAACTCATACAAAATAGGATTGAGAACACAAGATGTTTTAAAATAGAATTTTCAAATAAAAGAGGGTTTTCTTTATATATTATAAGTAAATTTAATGGATAAAATTATAAATTTTACTGTTTTAATTTTATAAAATTAAATTCATTTGATAATTCATCATATCAATATTTTTATAGGTTCAGTTTTTGATAATGTTCGAAAATAATTGAATCTTTAGGTGAATAATAAAAAATACATATTTTGATAATGCCATCACTTTTATGAAATTATCAAAATATTTTATTGAATTAAATATTTTTTTTATACCTTTTTAATTTAAAAATAAATATTTATAAATTTAAATAAATCTTGTAAAAATACTATTCTAGATCCATGCTCATATTTATGAAAATATAAGTAACATTTTTATATGAAAAAAATTCTTTTTTGGATATGCTCAAAAGATTACTCATCTTCAGTTATATAAAATAGACTTTAAAAATTAATTTTATATATTAGATAAAAATATTCATATAATTAAATAAAATGAATTTTATTTTCAACTATAAAAATTATATTATAGGGATTAAGGTTAATTCACATGATAGTGTTAAAATTGGTATCTTTAATGAATTATTTTATTATCATTTTTTACTTTTTGTATAATAAAAAATATAAGCTATCCTCTATAGTAGATAAAATGTAATTTTTAAACATAAATTTATTATTATGTTAAAACATATTCAATTGGAAATAAATACTGAATAAGACCAACAAAACATAATGGTAAAAAAACTTCTTTCTAGAAGACAATTTTTATATAAATAATATGTTTTATCTTTAAAGTAATTTTTTTTTTATTTTTACAAAATTGACTTATATTATATGGATAAAAAATTCAGGTTTATAATGTCAAAATTTGGTAGTAATTATGATCTTATAATTTTAATAAATTATATACTACATTGGAAAAAATAGTTAACAAGGTATGAACCAAAATAAAATATTGTAAGAATATATTGGTAAAAGAGTTGAAACATGTTTAAAATGTATGAAAATATTTATAGACCCTATATCACAAAAAATCATCGTTTACCTTGTTGAAGTAATGGAACCATGAATAGAATCGAGTCATCATTGAAAAATTAATGTGTATTTAACAATATTGTCACTTTAATTACTTATAAAAGGTGATGACTTCCACCAAATTTGTCCAAAAATTTAAAATATCTAAAAAAACAAAAACCCTTCCATGGTATATCATAACATTTATCCCTAAATACTTCAAATAATTAAATTTCTAAAATACCATGCTATGTAGAATTGTGTTCATACCTAAGGAAGAACATCCAAAGGGAGTGGTAATGTTTGCAACCAAGATCTGTTAATTGATTTATTCTAATATCACCACAAACATACTAAATCCATAAAAGTATGATAAATCATGATAAATATTATTATGAATTTTTATTATATTAATTTAATATGAATTTTATATCGTCTGCTAAATATTTTCAAAAAATGAACATGTCGTCATGCATACGTGTGAACTACCACCTTCATGAACGGTGTGCTTGATTTTTGATCTCTACTTTAAAAATATAGTTTTAATTGAATATTTAAAAGATTAATATTAAATATTTATCATTATTATTATTCTAAAATTGTAATAAATTCCATATCTTCCTCTATTTATGTGGAAAATGAATGTGTCCCTTGTGTGAAAGGCTATACCACCACCTCCAATGAAAATGAAATATATTATTTTTCACTATGATATATTATTATGTATATAAATCAATTATAAAATGGATCAAAAATATAATAACATATAAATAATATTATAATTTTTTATAATTTTTTAATTCCAAAATAATCATATTAATAAACATACAAACATAAATATTATTACTAGTTATTATTTTTTCAGTTTAATCCCCTACATAAAAAAGGATATCAATTTCTATTGTTGATGAATCTAGAAATATAAATACTAGTATTATTTAAAACTAATGTTTCAATAATTTTTTGATTATTTTTATTTAATAATTATATTAATTTTGAACTCATTACATTTATATCAACTTTGTTCATGAGAATTAATGAAACAGGCTTGTCACCGATTCAATTCTAATTTAATATAACAACAATCTAGAAGAAATGAAATTAGAACATTATAAAACATTATAAAAACTCTATTCTATTATCTAGAATGATATCAAATTTTTGAAATTATTATTGATAAACAATAATTGATATTTCCAATATGAAACTAGTACTAAACAAACAATCATACCTAATGGCATCTTATGACAAAAAAAATATAAAAAAATAATATATTTATAATAAATGATTAAAAATTATGTTTATAAAAGTTTATATTTATCAATAAGGTTATATAATAGTTAATTAATAGAGTTATTTTTATTATACAGGAGGTTAGACCATGTTTTGAGTAAAAATGATTTATGGTAAGGGTTGTTTGTCTCTATTTTCCATTCTTTGAGATCTGTTTAATATTAGACACCATCCTTTTTCTATATTGTATATTAACTTCTATATTACATTAAATTATCAATAACAAATTTAATTTCATTATAAATTAATATCCTTTTAATGGTAACCCATTTTTTTATTTTTAATCTTATATTAAAACATTCTCAAAGTTTTCTACATCTCAATTTTTTTTCTCTGAGATAAGATTCATATTAACTACTTAATTCAATATTTGTAGATTAAATTGTTCACATATTTCATATTATCATAATTTTAATTAAATTTATGATATTTAAATATCCATTTCATATTCAATTTTCCATGGTATTTTGATTTAAAAGACACAAAATTGGTAAGGGTGTTTATTAACACAACTTCCATCGTTCTGTTAAAACGCTTCTTCATAAAATTATTTCTCCAAAAAAATGTTTCTTACAACCTAATAAATTATTTCTTCTTACATTATCCTCTTATATGGAGGCACATTAATTTTTAATTCATATATTTTACCTAGATGAATTTCGTTATCAAAATTTATATCATTGTGGAGAATAATTCTCATCTTCTTTAATGATATCTTATTTTACATCTCCATATTTTCCTTTCCTATCAATATTATACTTTATATATAGAAAAACCAATAATATTTCATATCATGTGACCTTAACATTTACCTTTTCATATTTTCAAAAATAATTTTTGATATACCTATAAATGGTTAGGGTTTCATAAATGGGATTGCACAATAATAAAATGGATTTGCATCCATAATAATAAGATTTAATTTACAAACCAAATTTACCCAAGATATCCTTTATAAAATTTTAAGGTTATATTATTGAATATTCCTTTTAAAAGTAAATATTTTTTTAAAATTTTGACTCTACCGTTTCAAGAAAAAATAAATTTATAGGTGATGTGTAACATATTTTTTTATAATATTAAAACTGGTTTTTAATAACACTTTTTTGGTTCAAATTCCATTTTCCTCTATCAAAAAAAGATTTAATTTCTTTTGATGTTATTTTTTTCCAAAAATATCCAACTAGATTTTTTTCCCCATTTTGGTGATTAAACTCCTGAAATTCATTACTATTTTTGTCTTTCTTAATCATCCATATTTTATAGATCTTGTTTTCCTTCCAATTTATTTCCACTGTGAACAGTATATACATACTTCTATTAATTTATTGTTTTTTAAAAAGTTTACATACATTGACTGATTGGGAAAATTATTGACTAAACCATATACTTTTTGTTTTCATGCTTTAAATACCATATCCCTCATTATGTTAATTGAAATTTATTTATGTATAATGTTACATAATATGTTTGGATACCAATTTAAATACTGTAGGATTATCATGTCATGATTATTGATAGAGATATGTATGTTTTATTATTTGATTCTATATTAAAATAATATTAACCCCATTTCCATTCTTTTTTCCCTTAATGTTAGGTCAAATTATTGGTTTCTAGTGGCACAATGGTTTTGGATGATTTATGGGTGGGGTCCTATATACCCTTCCAATTAATTGTTTAATATTTTAAATCTCTTGAGATGTGTATATTTGAGTGAAATTACATTGTTTTAAAATTTTGAGTGAAAGTGTTTGACCCATTAGGGTAATGTATACACAGGTATAATAATAAGTATTTCAATAATGGTTGTAATTGTGTAACTCAAAATGGCGATGTTCTCTATGATTATGTTTGTTCCATATTTTATTTTTATATTATTTTTCTAGGAAATGACCCAATTTTCTATCATATTACTATGATTATTCTCCCAATATATATTTTTTCCATAGTAAATTTTTTTTATTTGAGATTATAATTCATTAAATTATGATTTACAAATAGCTTTTATTGCTTCTTTTTCTTTTTAATAAGATATTTCTACCTTTCTCATGTTTTCTCATATGATTATGAAATCACCCGTGATGACATGTTGATGATTTTCCTGTTACAATGTTTTTGAGTTCATTCATTTCTTATGATCCCATTACACTTGTTATAAATATAAATTAATCATATAATACGTCTAGAAATGAGACTAGTTTAGATCAATTATGTAAAAATGTTCTCCAGTATCCAAAAATTATTTTTTATTTAGTTGATCTTCAAATAAATTAATATCCTTGTTCCTAGGATTTTATTTTTATTTGTGAGATTTATTGATTATCTTATGAAAAATATTTTAAATAAACTTATGTTTAGCATTGGTCATATCAGTTTATAAGATGTAGAGTTTAAATAATTTATTTTAGAATCAGATTTGATTTTATGAGTTTAGGGTTTCAAATTGATTATATAAAATAAATTATAATAACCACCACAACATTATTTTAAAAAAATATCCCATGAAACTCTTCATTTTCCAGAATACTAATTTCGAAACAAAAAACCAAACCGGAGTGTATGAACCATCAATCAAAACATCACCCAAATACCTTAACACAACACAAAACCTCCCATTTAATAACTCTATATTATCAATAAACATTATAAGAATAAATTTATAAATTAAACGGGCATAAAAATAAGAGATAAGTAAAAATATTCATAGATTTTGTGAATAGTTGGAGGACCATGTTCCAAACATGAAATAGTTTATATAGAGACATGTGAATCGGGTTCATGGATATTTAGTATTTACCAGACTATTCATCTATATTTTGAGGCCCTGTTTATTATTGTTTTCTCTCTAAAATTATTTAAAACTAGAGGATAGTTCATGAAACATTATTTAAAATAATAATTTATTATAAATATAGATTAAAAATAAAATAAGAATTAAAATTCAATAATCAAATATATACTACTCATATAAACATGAGGTTCTAAATGAATAAGGTACTACTAAAATAATCTATCACTGACCTCTACAGTTAGGAAATTCCTAGATGCATACTACCAAGATTCACCTAAATAAAAAATGTGTTAAAATTCTGTTTTTTTCATGAACACAAATGGTTAAACCAACCACATCAACTAAGCCATCATTTGATAAGGTCCAATGAACATTCCTAGTATCCATATAATAGAGACTAGTTGTAGGGCATCAATAAAATTTCTAAGTGGGAATTATTTATTCATCAAATATCCAGGATTAATACACATAGGATCCTAATAAAAAATATGGCATGCTGCTTCCATATATTTTACTTACATTCAAATGAAATATACATATATAAATGATTAAATAATCAAAATAGGTAATAACACAATTATATATCCAAATGAGTCCTAATAAATAAAAAAATAACCTATAAAAATCCAATATTAGTGTAAAACATATTACTATCTTTAAAAAATGATACATAAAATATAAATGAAATTTTATATTGAACGGTTTGATACATTAACATCCTAAAAATGATATAAAAATTGAACAATGGGAAAACTTCTTCATACAACCCATGGTCACTCGCCAAATTAAAAGAACATCAACAAAGCAATAGAATCATAATGAACACCAAATCAAAAACAAGCATTTGAAAATATTAATATGGTCTATAAACACATAAACGTGTGTACAAAAAGTGTGTGACATAAATAGTTTTGGTATTATTTTACAAAAGACTCTCTTCAATTCCTATTTTAAAATAGTTTATCAATTTTAGATTGAAATAATATTTAAAATGAAGTTTTATCACATGAAAAATCATAAATAAAAAAAATTATTGTATTAAAATATATAATGAAAATATACAGTTAATTTTATATAAATAAGTGGAATTTTCATATAGTAAATGGGAATATATTATAACCCCAATATAGTTGACTTTTGATTTTTGGAAAAAATAAGCCACTTTCCTAATATCTAAAAGCATTCTCATATTTTAATTATTAAAACAATAATTTTTACATTAAATCATATCATCAAATCCACATTTTAAAACAAATTATAACATAACAAATAAAATTTAATGAATTAGAATAAAACTCACATCAACAAGAAAATATTAAATAAAAAAAATAATGGCAATAAACCATATCCATATTAATAGTGACAGACAATCAATGAATAATGCGACATAGTAAAATTTGTATTCAAAATCCAATATATCACATCCATTTGTACATGAGTTTTATATACAAATTAATAGGTTCAATGATTAGTTTTTCTCAACAATTATAACTCGGAATAAAATTTCAACATATGTTACATTCCTAATCACAAACACACAAAATGTTCTCTACTAAACACTTCAGGGGAACTCCACTAATCATGAACTAAAACACCTGGGTTATACACTAGTGTAAACACACTCTAACTACTATAGAACAAATCAAGGCCTTTCCCTTAGCTACCAATGTTCCAATGACATTATCAAAGTGGAGGCAAGTAAATAATTAATTAATGCGAATCACATGCATCAATAAATCTTTAAAAATAAATACCATCTATCATATAATCCCCATGCATGAAATATCAACTTCTAAAATAATAAAATAATTTTATACATCAATTTAATATATTCCATAAATGGTAAAATAATAATCCTCAACACAAGGTGCTCAAATAAAAGTATCACTAAAATCAATCAACTCATTTTATAAAGTGCAAAAGTAGATCATAATACTGACATGGAACTAAAAACTATTCAAATTTCCATATAATATACAATTGAATCATTTTACCATGTTCCAAATTTTACATTTAACAAAAATGGAAAATAATTTTATAAAACACCCTATGAAATCCAAAACACAAACAAATTTTTGAAACTATTTGATAATGAAAACACCTATATGATTTAAATGGACCCCTGAATTCATGGTAAAATACACTTATAAATCAAAAAATGTCTTAATCTCATCATATGTCATAAAAACGATTCGGAAATATTTTCATGGATATTTAAACCAACACATGGCATACTCAATTTTTAATTCAAAAGAGATATAAAAAAATACTTTATTATACTCACATGAATCATTCAAAATAGTTTATAAACACATCATTGGTATCCGAAAAAGGTGTAAATTTTCTATAAAATTATTTAATGTAACAATTTACTTCATGGATTTTTCTATAAAAGTATCAAATTGAATCAACTACTATAATCAAAGAAGAATCAATTCTCCTTCCACGATAGAAGCAAAACCATGGATGATAAATTCCTCTAAAAACCCATTACACTAAATTACCTCATCCATCAAAACCCCTAGTGTTAATGTAAGAGTGATGAAGTGTTATAAAATTGATGTAAGTAAAATAAGGGTATATTAACAAGATAAAATAAGCAATTTACCTCGAAGAATTACGGGAAATATGAAGAGAGTAGACATAAAATTAAATAGTATGGGAGGGGATATCCCTGACCACCTCTTTGGGTTATTAAAATGAGAGCTGGTATAGGGGAAAATAGAAATAATATAGATCTAAAATAAATATTTCGTTTTTCAAGATATGGTTAGTCCACATTGTTTGGAAACATGCATTAGTAAATTGTGTGAATAATACAGATTGTACTTGCAGAAATCACGAACCTTTAGAAAGTTTAACATATTTTTTCCCTTGTAATGTTTTTGACTATATATATTAATATGATTCATTTCAAGCACAGTGGAAACATGATATTCTAAGGCCCTATGAGCATGATATTAATATTAAATAAATTTTAAATATATTAAAATCATATTTATACAATTGTTCTAAAATAGAGGAAGAAATATCTAATGGGACTCATATTGTAAATTTATGACTATCCTTGATTATGAAATGAGGGTTTAACCATGGGCACGACTTATTCATTTTTCTCATTTGGTGTTTTTGTAAAGTTTTCTCACATGGGTAAATAATAAAATAATAAAATAAATATATTTTATTTTATTTTATTTATTTATTTCATCTTTGATACCTAAGTCACTTCCCTAAAAATGTGTTGTTATTATATATCTATTTGGTTAACTTCATTACTGTAGTGATTGAGGGGATTCATTGGAAGAAGGATTTGTGAATGACAACAGGTTAAGTATCATCAACAATAATAGAGTTGGATGATCTCACAAATGATGATGACCCATATTTTTTCTTCATCAATAATTGATCTAATTTTTATGTAGGGAACTTTTATTATGTTTTATTTCCGAATTTTTTATCCTATGATGAATGGTATTAAATTATTCTATCAATTTTGTTCATAAGATTATTGTACCTTCCTTTTAGGGATATTTCTTCCTAGAATTTTGATATTATTTTATTAATATTATTACTTTTCTTTCATCATTCTGATATAAATTAATAGTGTCCCACCCAAAAATGGATTAAGACTATTCTCTATTGCTTATTTGTGCATTTCTTCTTAGTTTATTTGATTGATTCGTTCCAATTATTCCCATGGTCTTTGATTTGATAAATACCTAATATTTGACCATTATGGAACCATTCTTCGAAACAACTGAGTGATACCATGGGTGTGGTCCAAAATTTAGTGTATGATCAAGGTTTGATTATGGTGTTAGACAATTTTATATAGATCAATATTTAATTAGAGATTCCTAGTATTTAGGATTAATGTGCGGTTATGGTGAAGGGTGACAATGGAGGATTTTCAAGAAGAGACGATATTCTTAATTTTTGTTTTTGGATTTAAAGAAATAACGTTGAAGATTTTTGTGTTTAATTTATGGAAAAGAAAACTAGTGATGATTTTGTGACCAAGATATCCATTTACCAGGATAATGAAAACCTTGTTATTTATTTGATATGTTTAGAAAATTGTTTATAGAAAAATCATGGTTACATTCATCATATATAAAAGGGTGTGGTTTTCATTTCCTTCTAATTTTAGTTCCCCAGATATTCTCATTGAATATGGTTTCTATTTTTAATTTTAGATGCCTTCCAAAATATATCCATCCAATATTCCATTTTTTGTTCATGAAGATGATCCAACAATGAAAAGGGTTCAGTATAGGATCACGAATAAGAGATAATGCATCTAGGTGGTATTATAAATATTCTATCACCCATTAAGAATATGTTTATACCTATTATTCTGGATGAGGATTTGTATAGAATAATCACACTCCATGAGTTTCAGAGGTTATGACCTCAGAGGATTCTAGGTGAGCTACAGCTTGAGGTAACTGAGGATAGACATGAGGTGGTGACCCAATTTTTTTCCTGATGTGGAAATCTACATATCAAATAGTGGACCTAACATATATAATTATTTTTGGATATTCTATGTGATGGTGGAGTCTGTAGACTCATTCACATGACGATACAACTCTCTTCTGCTCCTATTTTGAGCATCGATTTTGGGTGTAATTCATCTCTCCATGTTGTTGTCAAAGCACATTTAATATATTCATCATTTTCATTAGGGTAGTTGGATAATGGTATATTATTTATCATGGTTAACTAAAAATTTATGATACTCTACAGATAAGGATCATGATTTAGTCTTCAATGTATTTACTTTTTAGTATGGATTATTCCAATATATCAGGGATTCAGTGATATCTATTTTTATTGCATCCTATGTTACAGTGAGTGAGTAAGAATTAGTGGTGTAGATATTTTTGGGAGAGAATACGTTGATGGTTAGTTCTAGCAGTGAGAACATAAGATATGAATCCTCAGCTGTAGGTAATCGACAATAGACATTGTGATATGGGAAAGTGAGTCACTCGAGGAGGCAATCCAAGGAGAGATGGGTTTTAACTAAGGGATACCAAGGTGGTTCTAGAAAACATAGAGATAGGATTTTTTGTATTATAAAAGATTCAAGGATGTCCTTCCTGGGATTTTTTGAAACATCATATAGTTGACACGAAGATGTTAAATGCCACCCTGGCAGAGATAGTGGTAGGATAACAGAGGTATTCATTGTGGTGGATGTTGAAGTGGATAAGGTAGACCATATATAGGTGGTAACTGGTTTGACATATTTTCACAACCACCCCAAGGTGGTGCATTCCTAGCTCAGGGATCTTTTGTTGAAGGATAAAAAAAATAGGCATTAGAGGCCTATAACCCTAAGGCCTCTATGATGATTAAAAGTATGATTTTTTCCTCCATTTCTTTATTTCTAGTACTGATAAAAATAATTGTGAGCCACCCTATTCTAACCAATTATCTAGTATTAGATTTAGAGATTCCTATTAAACCCTTTTCCTGGACATTATTCTTATAAAATCCTACCAGAGCTAACTCAATTATCACACACTATTCCAGATAGTGTGACCTCGGTCTTGGAGGAAGGAGATTCATATGGGGTATCTTTGTAATAGTGATGAGGTCATAAGACTTCATCGTAGGTAAAACTACCTATTTATAGTTCTTTACCAGATTTGATATTTTAGGTGGTGGATGCAATATATCTATAGTGAAAAGTCAAGGTTTTCATTTTGTGTGAGAAGTAAACCCAAGAACATTATGATGGACTAATAGTTAGGAGGATATAGTTGATTACTCACCAGTAGGCTAGTATTTATCTTGGACTAGTAGATGTTATAGTATTTCCAATACTTTCAATATTGGAGGAGTATGAGGAAAAATATCTTGAGGACGTATCATACATACATCCCCACTGATAGATAGTCTTGTTGGTAGACTTAATACCAGGTAAATCATTTATATTCATTCCATCATATCAGATGGATCCCACTGAGATGCAAGTGTTGAAGGTGTAGATGGAGGATGTGTAGAGGAAGGTATTTCTCAGACCCAATGTGTCACCCACAGAAGCCCCAATATTGTTCCCCAAGAAGGATTATAGGATATTGAGGTTGTGTGTGGTTTATCAGCACCAAAACCAAGTGAATGTGAAGAATAAGTTTCCACTAATAGGTACTGACACTCTCTTTGATCATTTGAGAGGATCATGATGGTTCTCAAAGATATACCTTTGACCATTCTATCACGGTCTCCAATTATGAGATTGGAATATGCTAATGAAAACATTGAATGTGGTTACAATCATTATGAATACATGATGTTCTTTTTTTATCTGATGAACTCCCTAGAAGTGTCTATTATACTCATGAATTAGATCTTCCTACCATTCTCAGTTCTGTTTGTGGTCGTATTCATCAAAGATATCCTAGTGTAGTTTTTTCCATATGAGGAGCATGTGAAACACTTGAGGATAGTCCTAGGAGTACATTGAGGGCACAGACATTATAGAAAAATTCTCAAAGTGTTAGTTCTATAATCAGGATTTCCACCTATTGGAACATGTCATCTCATGAGAGGGTGAAATAGTGGACCGAATAGCAATTGACACAATGTTATCATCAGATCAACTAAAAGGTATAACAAACGTAATTAGATTCCATTATTTGGTATGCTATTACAGATTTTCATACCAAATTTATACATGATATCATCACCTTTGACTACATTAACATGGAATGGGGGAGGATTTTTTTGGATAAAGAGGTTCTTGTCCAACATTCAGTTGTTTCAGTTTAAATTTAAGAGAACCTAAATCTTGAGATTTCCAAATCAGGGTGTCATGTACCTATTGTTATATGATTTCTTTAAGAAGAAACATTGTTTTTTTTCTTATGTAATTGTTGGTAGTGATTGTGCATGGGTCCCTATAGTTGACACCACATAGGAAAAACTACATAAACAATGCCGTTGATCTAGATCTAGTATTATTTATCTGAAATTTGTTGTGACATTATCTTATGATTGAGTGTTTAATCATCTATTCCGACCCAAAGTGTCACAAGTATATTTTCTCTTAGAAGGATATAAAATTGAGACATATGTGATGGATATAGTTCCTCTACGGATATGACGTTGTCATATTCTATAGTCCTAGGAAAGTGAAGATAGTGGTATATTCTCCCGGTAAGAGATATTTTTCATGGTTGCTAGCCGAGACTTATGAGTAGTTATCCACATTGAAATTTACATTGTGGATGAGGATGGTGTGAAATTTATAAAATTGATTTCCATTAAACCACCACTAATAAAACGTTTTAGGCAGGAGAAAAATAGAGATATATAATGTGGTACCTTACATGATTATATATCCAATGTTCAGGTTCCTAATGTATATGATAAAGTCGAATTGAACATCATCCTTTTCAAGAGATGGACTATGGTACCAGTGAATTTGTGTTAGTATGTGTTTATGGTGTTCTATAAATCCCATTTTACCAATGATATATAGAAGAGTTTTTCTCTTGAAGTCCTTCTTATAATCAAGTGAAAGATAAGCACCATGTTCTAGTGGGTTTAGCTCAACCCCTCATTGTTCCAGAGTGGGAGTGTAATAGAATATATATCATCATCAGGAATGGAATCTCATTGATTTATAAAGGACATGATTATATTTGGGAGATAGTTGACTAAATCACCAACTCGGACCACATTATTTCTATATGAGAGTAGATTTAATTTGGGATATTTGGATTCCTTTAATTGAAAAAGATATTTAGACACCCCAAAGTTACATTAAAAATTGTTTCTAGATGGGATAGTCACATCACATTTTTAATGTCAGGGGGATTGCGGGATGCATTTGGGACTCTAATGTTTTGAATATGGTGTTTCACCCCTAGTCAATTGACCAAACTTAGAATACCAATCTGCTTTTAGAGGACATGCTTCTAGCTTCTTTATTGTAAATTATCCATAGTTGGGAGGACCACATACCCCTGGTGGTTTTTATTTACAAAAAATATACCATTCCACCATTATTGTGGCACCATTAGAGGGTTTGTTGGTGCAATCATGAAATTCACCACAATATTATACTAATATAGGTGTGTGATTAATGATGGCTCCAGAGTTGGTGTGAGATATTATGTTTTTGGTGAAGATCATCTAAAAGTTGTCGAGTACTACCCAAATTTATCAGAACCCTTTTTTAGTCTGATAAAAAAGACTTTTGGTGTTTGGGGATGGATACCTTGTGTTCTTGAAGCTCATAATTATATGTGGAGTATGGGGATTTTTATAGGGAAGAAAGCTAAATTTAAGATTAATTATACCTTCATAGATAATTATTAGGTTCAATGTTGTGTCCCACTTCATAGACATATCACCATAGTTACAAGGTACATGATATCATTCATGTTTCACATATGATTAGGTGTCTAAAAAAACATATCATATGTTATAGACTAGTGTATGTTATACATAGAAGATGGAACTAACTTTATGAATTAATCAATGGAGATATGAGATTATTAACGGATGATCCTCCATGGGTGAGGGATTCCCTTTTTGTATGTTTGGTGGCAGTACTGGAATCTTCAAGAGAGAACCTCGGTGCAGGAGACCTAGATGTGACCTTAGTATCCACATTTATTTATGTGAAAATTTATTCCACTTTTTAAAATAAAAATACCTCATTTAGGGAGAATATATCATCACATTTTTCATTGTACATATTTTGAATATAGAATATGATTTATTTATAACTAAGTACTTAGATTGCGTGATAAGTCTGGACATGGTGATCTCTCTGATTGAATAATTTATATTATAAATATTAAATATATTAATATCAAATTCATATTATTTTCCAATAAATAGATAACCTCTTGATTGGTGACATGGACGGTAATTTTGAAGCTATCATTGTGTTTGTAATTTGAGTTTTACCCTAGGAATGATATAATGTTTGTCTGCATTGGTAATTTTGGTCAAATGTTATTGAAAGAGAAAATAAAAAATAAATTTTTTTTTATTTTCATCACATCAAATAACTATATCCTCTATAAATATGTGTTGATTCTAAATCCCTGGAGTCATCTACATAAAACTGGATATTAGAAGGATTAGTTAGATGAAATATTGGGGAACGAAATTAGAATGGGGATCACCAACAACAACATAATTCATGGAAAACCCCAATGGTGATGACAAAAATTCATTCTTCATCAATGATTGATAAAAACCAAATGATCGGAGATTTTTTTAATTATTTTTTCATTTTTTATCCCAATATGACCTCATGTCAATTATTTTATCATTTCGATTCTTGGGGTGATCATACATACGGGTTTGAGTTTATTTCTTCTGTGGATTTTGGAATTGATTTGTTGATTATTTTTACTCTTTATTCATCGTTATAATGGAATGAATAAAGTACAAGAGAAACATATTCAAGGTTCAATCCACATTTTTTTATGAATTTATTCCTTATTTCCTCACATGATTCATCTCAATGATGTCCTTAGATACAATTTCAATGAATACACAATATTTGATCACAATGGGACCATACATCTGTCAAATAGATCAATACTGTGGTTATATTTCACAATCGAGGGTATTAATGAGCTAAGGTGATAGGGTTGGATGATTGTAGGATGATTGAAATTGGACAGTTGATTCCGATTTTTCAATATGACAGGTGGTGATGGCATAGGGTGATGTTGGAGGATTTCAATACATATCACATGACAAGAATCTGGATGGTGGTAGTGGAAAGGCTGATCAACCCTTGACTGATGATCAAAAACATGATTCATGGATAGATTAAAGATGTAAAAATTAGTGGATATGAAATTAATAGTCTATAATTTCAGATAATTTCTCTACTACATGGTGTGTAGTATTATGAATACAACCCATGTTTTTATCTTTTGTGATACTAGGGTTTACAGGATGAGAAAATTATCATATGCCAGATGACCTAGTGCTAGAAGTTTAGCCTATATCTCAAATAATACATGGTCATGAACACTACTGGAGACATTGGAATAGGTAGAGTACATGAGAATGTGCCAATAACTAGACATGGCCAAGTACATTGGTATTACCGCTATAAACACACACAAGTAGGTGTACACTGGAATTGGTTGGTGGCACGCCGAGTGCCGGACCGACCTATACATGATATTTACCACTAAGGAAAAAATATATATATAGTTGTTTATCTTCCATGTGAGATGATGAGACATGGGTAGACCCATGAGAGAGTTAGACACATTGTGTACCCATAGCATAAACCGTACACTTTTTCCAGGGTAGTGTGAGGCCTCAAAACTCATTAGAACATACCATGTTTAGATGTGTGTGATTTCATTTTAAATCTCATTAAGAGGACTATGGATCAGTATTTCATTGACATAGGATTCTGATCCCCTTTGTATGAACTTTTCCAGATAGAGTTCGCAGTATCCCTCCATGTGGACTAGTGTGTGTTCCTTTATAATATAGTTCCTAGGTGGGATTCATGGTATCAGTGTGACCACCATGCGTAGTTTGTTGATCCCATACCTATAATATATATCGAGTATGGTTAATAGCATCCACTATATTCCCTCAGTGTGACCCCTTATCAAGAATGTTTTATCATGGAGATCCAGTTATTACTTCTTGGGTGAATCCTGACAACTATGACACTATGGATGAGTATCATCAGTGATATCTTCTCTCATATATTGGATTCCACAAAAATAGTTTTACCTTAATGCCTTAAGTAGAATCATATGGATGGATGTGTTTGAGAAAATTATGGCTTTGATTAATTTTTTATATTATCTTGGTATTTTTATTATTATTTTGTCTCATATATTGATTGATATATTTTTGATTGATGTTAAAACTACCCTTGATTATTTTTGTTTGGTTATTTTGCGGAATCCTATTGGTATTGTTATAATCACACCTATTTGGTCCCTTTTAACACTTTTAATTTATTTTTCAGTTGAAAGGCCATTTGATGTAGTCCTGGGTGGATCGTTATTAGGAAGAGATTAGATTTGGTCTTAACGGACTGAGGATCCATCTAATTATTCATTTGATAGTATTCACCTATTTCTAAGAAAGATTAATGGTATTTCATGTTTTGGGTGGGATTTTATTTTTTATTGTTTTACCACATTCAGAACTTTTTCTTTACCTAGATTATTTGATACAGTTGTATTCATCCATTAGTAATAGTTGTGTTGTTTTATATTTCAGCATTGTATGGGATTAAAGATTTTTTGTGTGTGTATATGTGTGTGTGAATAAATGAATTTATTATAATGCCTTAAATATGAGGCATATTACTAGTAGGTCCTAGATTCCATCCCTTGGCCTATCAGATGTGGGAATGAGGTTCTCACAAATTCCTTGTTATTGGTCAAGTGGGCCACAGTGCGTCAGGTCCTGACCGGCTACATGGTTTACCAAACCACGAACTAATCATTACACACCCACTAAAAACAATCGTATTACTCACAATTTCACTGATGATGTGTTAACTGTGCTACAGATGATAACACATTAAATAATCCAAATTTACAAACCAAAAAACCAAAAAATTAAAATAATTCAAAATAACATCACATTACATAATAAGGTGATATGGTGTTGTTACGCTTTCTATCTCTGAATCCTCTCTATCCTAAAAAGGTTATCATCACCAAGTATGATGTAGGTTAATATTCTCTTCAGTTTTCATCCTTTTCTTCTTCATCCTAATATGACCCTCAATGTCATTACACCTCTATGGTTTATCTAATGTTGGGGTTTTTCATGGTACACTAAAAAACCCGTAAATAATTTAGGAATTTAGGTATTGTTTATATCAAAACTTTTTTATTAACCCACAATAATTTCATTTTATGAAAGTTTCATAATTATAATTATTTATGGGTATATGTATCGTTGAAATGGATTTAATTTACATGCTATATATCATATATTGTATGTTTTTTTTAAAATATTCTAGGAATTTAGATTGAAATAATTTGTTTTTAATGGTGTCCTTGTGTCATATTTCTAGAATTGTATTTCATGACCACAAGGAATTTAATAAAATGATTTAGATATTTTTTTTTAATAAAATGGATTCTATAAATATTTTTCGGAATGAATATTTATTTGATCATACATATTTCAATGGATTTCATAAATTTGAATTTAAGGAAAATACTTTATATGAATAAATGATTTTAGATAGAGTTTTAGTGAAACTAGTTTTCATTTATAGGAATTTATAAGTTAATTTTGCGAAATTTATGGGCATTTAAATACAATTACCATGTTTTTTATATTTTTTATTTTTTATATTGTAATTATTATCATTAATATTAAATTTATGATTTTTTGACACTCTTATTGATATAAATCCCCTGTAATTATACGTAAAATAATTGTACTGTGTTATAATCATTACCATTATATAGATCCATAATGGTGTTATTATAGAGATTATTATATTACATGGGATCCATGGGTATCTATTAAAACATATATTTTCCAAATCCATTATACATATGATGTTGTGTTTTTCTATATTGTATTATATAATTTTTGAATGTGGTAATTTTTTGTTTTATGTTATTTCCCATGCAAGTCATATTGTATGAATCTCTATAATACAATTCATGGGGTATAATACCATGCCACTATCATCATTTGTTTTTCTGGCCAAATTATAATTTTTATCATTCAAAAATATCTCCAATAACAGCTATTATTAATCTAGGATTGTTTATTAGATTAAAAGGATGGTATATTTAACATAGACAATGGTTCTATTCGATATGACCACATGAATAATCACATACAATATGAGTTAATGAATGTTCATTTGAGGAGTTTAACCATGGAATTTATGAATGTAAATTCCACTTAAGATGCGCGTGTGTATTATTACAAATGAATTAGAGACCCCCCCCCCCCAATATATGAAGCTATCATCCTCCTTACCCTTTGATTTCACAAGACACAAGCATGTCAAGGGTGATGAGTAGATCTCACATAAAAGTAGAGTGATTCATCACAACCCCTGGATACCTATGGTGGAGTGTTTTATTTTGGTTACCTCTATAATGATGGTTATTATTCATTAGTGAATAATGTTTTAGTAGTGTTACAGTGTAATTTACACATTCATATGCTACTTTATTTACTATTTTTATTATTTAATTTATTTAGCATTGTTAATAATTGAATTTGGGTTTCATAATAGGTTATGTTATATATAATGAATTCCATTGGAAACTTTTAAACATAACAGTGGTATCAAAACCTTATGATTCATTTTAATCATTAAATATTATGGAATAATGGAGTTTTTTTAATCGTATTTCTAGTTGTATTCCCTATCGTAAAAATGAATGGATATTTTCTTCATCCCAATTGAGTCACATCATATGATATAGATGTTTTATTTCATGTGAATTAATAAAAACCCTTAGTTTCTTATTATTCCTATATGAGAATAATGGGATATTATTCTCAACGATACAAATGTGCTACAAATTGTAAAATATAGAATCTTGTAACTTTTTACGATTTTGATGTGATTAAAAAAAATTAAATATGATATCTAATGGTCAATTTCCATAAATCATAAAGGTATATCGGTGTGCAAGAGTTGTTTATTTTGTGTGATTATTAATCATAAGTATGTTTTACTCCATACGCATGGGTCGTTCCATTTTCTATAAAACAATAAACACTTATGTATGCACGTTATCACAGGTGTTGATTAGACTAGAAGTCATAAAATAAAGCATATATAGCTTAAAGGGATTAGACACTATAACACACACACACATATATAATTATATGATGCAATCTATATAATAAAGTACTAGTTTTGAATAATTTTTTTAATTTAAATTAGGAATTGAATTTGATAATTAATATATTTCTTAAAATTATAATAAACATTATTTTAGATATTTATTATTTTATAAAAAAATATAAATTAATGAATTATAAATAGTATATGTTTAATTAAATGCTTGGAATTGTTTTTAAATATTATATAATATTAAAAATTTATATTGAAATGTATTTTATTATATTTTAATGAATTCTTAATGATTTGAAAATAATGCATTTTTTAGGAATCATGGGAGTAATTTATAAAGTGTTTATAAATATCAAAATATAGGCATAAATATAATTTTTTTGTATTTAATTATGATTTTTTCATGAGAAATTAATTACAATTATTATAAATAAAGGGCTCATTTGGGATATTATTGTTAAAACATCAAAATGATTTGTGATGATTAATTTGACCATGGTTTAAATAATATTACTATCTCATATTTTAATCATGTATAATGTTTATGTAATAGAAATAAAATTATAAAGTATATATATTCAATGAAATATCATATATTTTCATTAAAATAAAAAATAATGAATAATATGTAATATTTAATATTACAAAACGAATATGAAGTTTTTATTTTCAATGTTATCAAATTTATATAAGGAATAATGAATTTATAAGGTGTTATAATTATATTTTATTATTAAATTTTTATTAATGTTTTATTGTAGGTTTATATATTTTAATTATTCAATAATTTAAAATTTATTCTCTTTTTTATTACTCATGAAATTAATTTTTATATTATGAATGGTTATACGATTAAGTTTAAAGTTAAAATAATTTGAATTATTATCATACTTGAATCTATGGAGCATTATTATAGGTTGATAATAGATTCAATGTTCTTATACCGTGAATTTTATTTTCAATTAATGATATTAGACTGGATTTAGTTTTTTATAATAAATTAAATTTTACTATATATTAGAAAAAAAATTGTAAACTACCCCTAAAAAATGTGACAAGCCACTTTTCCCCAAACCATTGACAAAATCAAATTGTAAAATTCGCTCCATCCATCCTACCATGAGATGAAAAAATATAATAGGTTTCATAAAATGAATTATTATTTGAATGAATGCCCTAAACATATAGTAAACCCATTCATAATTATGGAAGTAAAAAATAATAATTACAATATAAAAATACCCAGAAGGTTTTAAAATTCATATAAAAATAAAAACAAAATAGATGCAATGATACACAATGTAGATCACTCCAAAATTACCATTCCCTGAAAATGAGACCACTTCAACTTTCTTGATCTCATTATCATCTTCTGAAGAGTTAAAGAAGGATGTATATATCATTCACTATATTTATTAAGGAATTGTGTAGCATGAGGTAATTCATGAAATATGACTTCCCCCATTTGAGCTATCATAAATATCCATTCATCAAATGATTCAAATAATCCATTGCATCAACTTGGATACTATTTTAACTATAATGTTCCATTATATCATGAAAAAATGAAATTAAATCTTTTATTTCCAATATAATCATTCATGGATGTAATGGAATGATAATAATCAAAATATATTTGGTAAAAAAGAATATGGGAACCCCTAATGACCCATCGTCCTAGTAGTCCTCCTATGAAATAGTCCCAAAAGTCACTTCATTCAATTCCTTTGTAGAAAATCACATGACCATCATTTTATTCAACTGAGATTAGTACTTCATCCATAGTTTTGTATTAATTACTGTGAAAATATGTAAATCAATATTTCCATCTATTATAGAAATAATTTCATCACCAATTATTCCTCAAAACTAGAATTATAATGATCAGTCACATCTACCTTTTGATCAATTACCTAAAGGGATGGGAAATCACCCTCAACCAACACCATTGATTCATTAACGAACTTATTATATTTATATTGTACTACTTTATTTGTTCTGCACTCCATGATATTTAGATTATCCCAATAAGTAGGATATAAGACTTATTATTTAATACATATATTCGTTGAATATTCTTCAATATGATTATATGGACTATCATTAAATATTAAATCACTACCAATAATAAACAGATTTTTATAGTAGCGTCAAGAATAATAAAAGTTCTAGTAAAAAACCATATGCATGATCCTTTAGTGTGGGAAATAACAACATCATACCATTCTCGATACCATGAATAAGATCACCATTATTCCAAGGATCTGAGTAACCTATATCAAAGTCTGTATAAATAACCTCCACTGTATTTTTAAATGATCTGTGTTATAGATTCTCTTAAAATATAATATATATCCTCCAGGAATTTTTGAAATATTCATAATTCAACAACTATCGACACTCATATACACTATATATAATAATATATGATCTGGAATAAAACATAATATAAGAAGAATAAGAAATCAATTATTTAATACCATCCCTAAAAATCACCAATCACTATAAAAGTTCTATAATGAGATGAGATATATCCACATTGAGACACTAGAATTTATGGAGTTTAATATTACTAGTCACCATTCATCAATTAGATCATAGAAAAACACTATGAAAATTAACACCAATGATTTTTTCCTTTCAAATATGAAGAAGAAGCCTTAGTATATTGATCGATAAAACAAAATTTGTACGAAAAATTATTTTGTGATCCCCTAGTGAAATATAAATCATTTTAATGGTGACTAGATCTAGAGAACAAAATTATCATTTCCATGCCAAAGAAAAGTCATATGAATGTCCACAATAGATTATAAGGTGAAATCATTGGTATCCCATTGAGAGACTGAGAAACGTTAGGTTTAAGAGGAAACTCTATGATAATTGGAAGATACCCAGTATCTTAGAATATTAAAAATCACATGAACTTGATATCATCAGTATGAAGACCCCTTTAGTGAACCCAAATTTTTAATGGAATGTGTGTTTCTTGTTTTATTCATGTGGAATATTTAGTAATGTATTATTATATAAAGCTCCTAAAATGCATAATTAAAACATTAATCATTTTTTAACTTTCACAAGAAAATTAAATTTAGGGAATTAATATTTTCATATGAATTGAAATTATAAAAATGGGATAAAAAATAAAAAATAAGGTAAATGTTACCTTAAAATCTGAAACTACTCGATCCCCTAAAATGATCGCACTCAATAACAACATTGTAGAAATGTATTTGAATATTACTGAGGAAAAAACTATTTTTTAAATTCATATATATATATATATATACTTCCTAGATAATAGAATTGAATGAAAAGTGAATGAAATATGAGGTGTCCATTTAATCTATGGTACCCTTATTACTATTACAAATATAACTTCTGGAATAATAATTTAACCATTGGGATAGTAATATGACTATTAGAACTGTAATCTAAACATAATGAATTGAAATTTTGCCTTTAGAACAGTGTCCTCACATATGGAAGTGTAATATAATATTTAGGATTGTTTTAAAATGAAAATATGACATATCTATATCATGTTACAAGTAAATAAATGTTTTAAAAATGAACAAATAGGCAATTTTATATTTGTAATATATATGTTTTATTTTCATTTTAATAATAAAATATAAATTTTTGATATAAAATCAAATTTTTTAAAAAAATTATTATATAATATTATAATAACTATTTAATTTTAAGATATGATAAATATTTTTCTAAGGGTTGGAAGAAATTATAAAAATATTAAAATTTATATTTTTTTCAAATAAATAAATATGTTATTTAAAAATTAATGTTTATATATATATAAATTTATTTTAATAAAATTAATTTAATCTCAGGAGTGTGCACATTAAAAAATGGTGAGGTGGATTTTTTGGTATTTTTGTATAAATGATTTTTTTGAATAGTAAAATTCAACAATATGTTATATTTAACACTATAAGTTAAATACATGATTAATTTCATACATGTTGAGGTAAGAAACCATTAAATTAAAATCACATGAACTATTTTCTATATATATTCATAATATTAATCACAATCCCTATTCTTGATAAAACACAATAAAACAATTAATTAAATATTAAAAAATAACCCCTATCATGATCCTTATAGATAAAACCCATCACAACCCCTTCCATTCACACATTTTAACTTAATTAATTTGAAAATTCTATACAAAATTATATCCCCAAATATCACCCATGTCCCTAGATTTCATGGTTTCATAAAAAGACTCACCCATGGATCCGTAAGAGGAATCCTAAGAGGAGAGAACCTAGGAAAAAGGTAATACCCTCAACTGAGCCTTTATATTTTTCTTCATCCTCATCCTATGAAACAATTTCATAAAATATATCATAGAGACTCCATTTTTATAAATATGAAATAATTTTATTTTGTTAATGGAATGTCTATCATCTGTACCCTTATATTCTCTTCTTAATAAAAAATGATAATGTTTTTCACAATATGGATTGTCCACCTCCGTCATAAACAATGTACTTTTTTTATACAATGCTTTAATTGACATTTAAATAAAAATATGATATTTTTATTTTAAAATAATAAAAATATTATAAAATATTTCATTTCTTTAAATGTATTAATAATCATTAAATTAAATAAATTGGACTTATTTTATAACAGTCATTAAAACCACATAAAATAACTAACCATATAACGATAATGATTATATAATATTAATCATCACTATTTAAAAACATATATGGATATTTTGGATTGGATAAATTTATATATGTAAATTAATTACATTTCATCTATCTTATTTATTTTTATTCCAATTTGACATGAACACCCAAAACTATCCACAAGTCATTCAACCATGGAACCAAGAAATGAACTCCCTGATGACCATGAAATTAAACTTGATATCTCATTAAAATGGATGTAAATGAACATAATATAATTATAGAAAATAAAATATATATTTAAAATATTCATAATTATTTATTTCATGAGTCTAAACTGATGATTTTGGATTTTATATAAATGTTCAGAATTATTCTTGACTAAAGGTAAGGGGTCTCTCTAAACCACCCAATTTTCTTTGGCCTATTAATTCTCTATATTTTCTTCACTTTATCTCTATATTATTCTTATTTACATATTTTATATTATATATAGAGTACCCATTGATATATACCTAGTCTAGTTCATCTTATTTTAATGGGGATATACATGTTTTATAGGTTCTCTTACCAAATTCTTTATCATCGCTGATTACTTAGAACTACAATATTTCCTTTTCTCATATCATGTAACAATAAATTAAATGTTTTTAACATTATCTAGTTTCTAAGAAAATTTTTTTTTATATAAAATCACCTTATTTATTTTTTTGAATTTTGGAAATTATTATTCCCTTGCCCTTTTAAATTATTCATTACCCATTTTCGTAAAACTCCAATAAAATGAATATTTTTAAAATTAATTATCCACTCATTGTTATGAAATAAATTCACTTGGACATAAAATTCATGTTGTATTATTATTTATTTATCTACCGATTTCCATGTATTCTTTTATTACTTCTTTCATGTAATTTATTATGATATTCTATTTGCTTTTTATATCAGACATGATTATGTAAACCAATTTATTTCAATGGGTTTTTAGGATTATTATTCAGTATGTATGAATTTCATATATGGTACACATATTCATTTACATGTTTTGAGGGATTCACCTTGATATAACTCCAATGTTTTTGATAGTTTTTCGGTCTCACAATATGATATTTTTGTATAAGAGTGTAAACATATTCCATAATCGGACTTTATCTAGCATGTGATGTTTTCTTAGTAGATAACCTTGAAATATATTTATGTCATGTTTTATTCTACATTAACATTCCAATGTTTCCATGATCATATGATTCAATATTATTTATGTCATTATCTTATTAGATTATTCATCATCCTTGTATTTGGTTATATCATGTTATGCCTTTTTACTCACATGTTATTCTTATTCATCGTGTTCATCAACATACTATGCTTTAAAGCTCACCCCCTTTGTTTATTTATTTCAAAAGATATCCTATATAATGTTAAGAGCTGATAATTATTTTGGTTTTAATTATATATAATAAAATAAGTATGTGTAATTTTATTTTCAACTCAATGTTTTATGTATCTAGTATCCCAATGAAAATATAATTCTCGATATATTGGTGTTGTTTATTTGAAATTTTTATTAAAAGTATTGTAATAATAGGTGTAAGAGGTTGGTTTCACTATATTTGGTAATGTGGAATGGTTTACATATTTTCAGGTGATTAAGATAATAATTTATTAGTAAAAACCCTTTTGGATAAGGCCAATTTTTTGAAAATATCTTGATTTTTTGGTAAAGTTCAAAACAACTTGTTTCCGTGTAATTAAATCCATATCCAGATACAATATTTGGCTAAGGTATTGGAATGGATTCACTTATGGGGTAATAACTATAAAATGGACCTTTGTATATTAACTTGATATACATCTAAGTGAAGACAAAGTGGCCTTGCTGTAAAAATGCGATGACACTCTCCAGGAATATGCTTTGTCAAATAAAAGCTCTTTACAAACCATTCTTAAGAACATAAATATATTTTTAGGTTATAAAAAATTATTGGAAAAAATACCATGGATAAATTAGAGGCTATCAGTTATTATATTCATGTCATTTATAAGTTATTCCATATAAGTTAAATGTATTAAATTTATTTTTTTTTCGTTTCAGTATTCTTATCTCCGACCATAATTATTTTATTTTAGTTGAGGGTATGAAATATGTGGAGGCCCTAAAATATAAACTATGATAGTAAATGTGATGATTTCCCTAATTATATTCCTAAAATGATTAAATCATGTTCTGATATCTTTATGGGAGTGTTGGCTCAAACAAATCATGTTATGAATGATAACATGAATCATGGGGAACCAAATATTTATACTAATAAAGATAACATTTTGGATTATTAATTTATTTGAAAATTCTCCCATCCTTTAGTTGATATTTTAACCCCCTCATCATAGAACAATAGATTATCTCAATTTTGATGATATTATATTTTCTCTAATTCTTAGAAGAATATAAAGTCATACTTTTCATTTATCACCAAGTGGGGGAAGATGATTTTTGGTTGAAGTTAATAAAGAACATGAATCCAAATTATGAAATAAAATACATGGAATGGGAGGGATTAAAAAACATTTCAATAAAAAATTTAGTGAAAATATACATATTAAAATTAGGAGGTAGTTACATGGATTCAAGTAGAAGGATGATGTGTCTATCATGGAATATGAAATAAATTTCTTAAGTCTTTCAAGATATGCCTCTAAATTTTCGTTTAAACTTAAGGAAAGTATGAATGATTATTTTTCATTTTAAATATGAGTATAAAAATAGGGAGGAAATAAAAACTAGATATACATGAATCATAAATGTGGGAATAATCATCCTTGAGACTATCTAATGGTAATTGGGGGATGCTTCAAGTGTGAAAAAGTGGTGCATACGTATTTTTAATGAAGAAGGGAGAAAAGGAATCCCAAAAAATATGATTCAAGAAAAGAAGGTTATAATCAACACACATCATATATTGTATTGTTTCAATGTCATGATATATGGATATTATGCATGATAATGATATAATATAAGTGTTGTCAGATATAATAAATGATAACAACTTCAAAACCTAGATAGAAAGGAAGGTTATATGTAAATCACTACTATTGAGGTAGATACTAAAATTCATTTTGGGGGAATTATTTTGGATATTCATTCACGAATAGAAACTATATTATAGTTATATAAATTGTTTCATACCATACATGTTATATATAAAAATTCAGACACAACATGAAAACCTGAATGTCGAGTTATCCGTAAGAAAAAAAATGTGTAAATTAATGCATCCCAAGTATATATGTTAACCCCTATTTTTTTACTAAAAATAAAATAAAATATTTTCATACTTACTTTATTGTAATTTGATGCTAGATTTAGAATGGATTGGGTCTCCTTATATAAATCCTACATCAACTGTCGGGAGAGGGAGATCACTCATTACATCCTGAGTCATTATTTGATCGTGTAAAAGTTCAATGACTAGTATTAATCTAATTTTTAATATTCTTTTAAATCATGGATATTATTGATTTATGGGAAAAAATATATAGCTCAAATCATTGACACAAATTACATAATCATTCTTGTGTACATGACCTCTTTGAGGGACTAGACTGATGTATCCCAGAATAGTTTACTGGTCTTCCTCCTGACTAAGAGGATGAGTTATTAATTGATCTTATACATGGATCACAATTGATATCCAATAATACATATATAATGGTCACCATTGAGTTGGATGAACTAAATAATTTCTGCACAATGATTTCATACACTCAAGTACCTCACAGTAGGGTGTGTCTGCCCTCTTTTTCAAGAAGAGAGAGAAGTCAATGCATGTCTTCCTTGATTATAATGAAGTCAATGAGAATATTATAAACAAAAAGTATCCCCTAAAATAGATTTATGACTTGTTTGGCCAACTATGTGGGGAAATTTTCTTCTCTAAGGTGGACCTTCAGTTGAGATATACCTATTTATGGTGAAGAAGGAAGATAGTATAAATATTTCCTTTTTTATAAATTATAAAAACTATGAGTTCATATTGATCCCATTAAGACTCAAGAATAATCAATAATTCTTCATTGAAATAATGAATTTGAAATTTAGAGGTTATCTCAATAAAATTTCGGTATACTTTTTAAATTAATTTTTTTACATACTCCAAATGAAATGACGGACATCAGGGGTCGTTCAATATTGTTCTAAAGACTTTGAAAAAATTTAATTTTTATGTAATTTATAGTAAATGTGAATTTGTTATAGTGTAAATATCATTATTGGTTAATTTTATCACCAATAAAGTCTTATTATTGGACCCATATATAAAACATATTATGGTGTGGTCCAGACTGGTATATGTAATAACAATCCATAGTTTACCAAATATATGTGGGAATTATAAAGGATTTGTGAGAACTTCCCTTGATTTCCAACCCATTGACCAAGATAACTCAGATAGTTGAAAACATTTTAAAAAATAATTTACACCAAGAGGGATTCACATAAATAAAAATATTATAATAACTACACTAATATTAATATTACCCTCAAGAGGGGATATTTTTATAGTTTATAGTGATTTTATTATGCTGATCTTGGGCTATGTGTTGATAAAACATGAAAAATTGATATCCTATACCATAGAGACAATACATTTTCATATTAAAATATATCTAATATCTACCATGGTGTTATTTTTAGTGATATTTGCATTGAATATTTCATATAATTATATATGAAGGTAGAATTGTGAAATATATTTGAATTATAGGAGCCTAGAATATATATTCACACAAAAGGAGCATTATATGTTCTAGAAAAAATGGATAGAAAAAATAAAAGACTATTAATACTCAATCCATTACCATCCAAGGATGTAATATGAATTGGGTCATGTTTGAAGTAGAAATTATCTAGAAAACATATCAATGATGTCAATTTTGAAGAATATAGTCTTCATATAATTTTTAATTGATGGAAATGGTAGTTATAAAGGAAGGGTTAACATCATACTTAGATCAGATGATTACATGAAGATCCATTATATGGAATATAGAGGATTCTCAAAGTGATGATGAGGAAATAATTAAGAAGATATAAAATATAATAAAGTTAAATCCTTATATTTTAGAATAAATGATTAAGGATTTGTATAATTTGGGCCATGCCTTTTTATACCATCAAAAACTAAGATAAATAATGAGTTTCTGAATGATTCCTAGACATTGATATTCACCATCAACCTAGGGTGAATAAATATGTTTCAAGATATTTGAGGGTACTATTTTCAAAAAAAATATAAATAAGGAGGTCAAGGAATATACATCATTTTTCTTTTTTTGTTAGAAAGGTGTAATGGAAAAAAGTCCAAGGGGTGATGAAACCCTTACCCAAAACAACATTTAGACAAACATCATCATGGAAATTCACTTGAAATATGAAGGTTTTCATAGGTAATATTGATATATTGGTTTCGTTGGATCATATTACAAATATATCTCATATATTTTTTATTTCAGAGGACTTATAACTCAATAAATATGAAATTATTTACATTAGAGAAGTGGTGAGGGTGTATAGATCACCACAATCGATTATATCCAACCAAGATCCTAGATTTACCTCCATGTAATGAAAAATGATCCATCATTTTATAAACATGTATATTCACTTTTGTATGACTTATCACCCCCAAAATAGCGTTGAATATAAGAGGACTATCCAAATACATATCGACATTTTGATTAGTTGCTGGACTGACATCAAAGGATGACTGAATCAAAATATTATTTTGGTTCAGATATAACAACAAATATTTTTCAATCATTTAGCTATATAGATCAATGTGAAACCCATTATTGAAATTGATATACAACATATATAGGCTGGATTAAAGTTTGTGAACTCCATTTATAGGACTTAAAATGGTTGAAGAAATGGTAAAACAGTCAAGAACATTCGGTAGAATTTTAGGGATGATCAATGTCAACAGAAGAGTTATGTTAAAAATTGATAATGAGATATGGTGTTTGAGGTTGTTCAATAAAGTGTTCATTCACAGAAATCCATGTTTATGATTCATGATATGTGGGAATAATGGAAATCTATGTCAAAAGTACATCATCCCCTTTGAAATTTTTGATTCTATCAAACTCATGGAATATGGAATATAACATACAATAACTCTATCTAATGTACATGACATGTTACATGTATGAATTTTGAGAAATTATAGACTATAACCATCAATTATACTAGATTTGGGGGGTCATACATCAGGAAAATAATCTCACTTATGAGGTCAAACTAATGAAGATATTAGATGGCGATGCCCCCTGGGTCACATATATATTTTATTTCAATCCATATATAAGTTAAATAATCTTTTAGATATTTTAGAGTTGCATGACTGATTCAAAAAAATTATCCTTTCTTTTAGAAAGATAGGCTAGACCACACCTTGGTCAAAGCTATATTGATCTTGAAAATTGTATGTGTTTAATAGGAAATGCCAAAATACATGTGGCTAAGAGTTGACATGGGAATGGAATGATGGGGGTATTCTTGTGGATCATGGATAAAATGGCCACTATCACCCCAATTTGGAAGGAATTGTGGTTTCAAAATTTCTAGGGTTCTAACACCACATTAAAGGGGTTATCTTGTTGTGACTCCAATGATTGGTGTGGTGGAGGCCACAACACCATACTTGGATGTACGAGGTCTTCATGGTGACTCATTCAGAATTTTAAATGGTCAATTAGGCCATATATATTATATAAGGGAGATTTTTATGTTGATATATGTATTCATGATCATTAATAGGTGACATTTAATGCATCTTATACTTGATTCCCTCTAAATTAATTTTTCACAATCCTTTTCCAAACAGTGTTCCAATCCAAATTATTCTCGGAATAATTCAGGATATTTTTATCATATGAAGAAGAAGTTTATTGTGATTCCATTCTTCCTGAGATTGTCCTTCTTGGTATAGGGTAATGAGAACCATATATTTTTAACATACAAGACCAATTTCCCAGGTGTTTATGTTTTCTCCATTGGTGAGGTATGTCTATCTATCCAATAGATTATTTCCCATGAAATACTCAAACAATCTTATAATAATGATTGGTTTTAGGTTAGTAAGGGATAATCTAAAATCCATGATTCTTTTATGAACTTTGGTGGTGGGGGGAAATTGTTTGGAAGGGATTTTGTTAAAAAATATTTTTTGTGGACATTAATTGTTCAATAAAATCCAACAGGGTTAATTTTAAATATTAATCTTGAATTTTATTTCATGTAATTTTTTACTTTTTAATGTAGGGAATTCAATTATATATGAGATTTATAGAAATCTAGGATTCACTATACTATTTAGAGATCCTTGGATGTCCTAGTATCATTGATACTCACTTTCAGACAATGTGGTAATTATTGGTAGATATTACATTGATGCATATGATTTAATTTCTCTTTTTTTATTATGAATGTATTACTTGGTGATTTCAAATTATTTAATCATACATTTTTTGTTACTGTGTTCATTATTCTTGGGATATAAATGGTTACCAAAATATAAACCAATGAATGTTTTGTAAAAAATTGTTTTACAAAAAAAGTAAGTTTATGTGACATTTTTTGTTTTAAATCAATAACTAATGGTTGAAATGTGAAATACATTGTATAGAATCATGGTTGTATCCCACTAAATAATTATATGACACCCAATATACACCTTTAGGAATTTTTAGAGTTTTTTTTCTTAGGATCAAGAAAAGTTAAGGGTGTCATATACCTTTAATGATCATCCTTCTTGATGTTTTATTTTGGAGATTTTGGATGGTGGTGACCAATGGACAGAAGAAGGTAAACCATCAAAATAGTCAAAATGTGTTCCCGACCATTGGATTTTGGTCTTGTTATGTGTCATGTTTTCTTTAGACATCATCACGTACTCTATTTTGGAATTATATTTTTTCTTTATTTCCTTTATTACAGAAGAAATTTATTGAGGATGTATATGGTTAAATATATCCCATTCATTCCTATATTGACACACATGTGCTTGTTTCTATCATGTGGTAATTGAGGATGTGCTTTGGTCCTCATATGAGACCTTCCTAGGTGACATACCAGGTGAACCCGAGATGGTTCTTTAAAAATTGGTATAATAGGAGTTCTGTTATTTCCAAATATTTTTTAGATAGGAATAGGGTCATAAAAAATTGTTAGTAATTATATAATGGTGTTTGGACACCTCAATTTAATATTTTAGTCTGAGTTACCATAGGTGGTCATAATTTTTATCTTGTTCATGAGCATGATTTTGGGTTTTTTACGAAACTTTTCTGGTTCCTCTATTGGTCAGCAACATGGTCTTAAATCCTTATAATTATAGAGAATCAATTTGGGTTATTGAAGGTATATTTTTTAATTGTGAGTTTCTTTAAATCTTAATACGGTGTTACATTTTGTAGTTAATAGATAATTCCTCCAGTAGGATATCTACTGAATATATTAGAAGAGTCTATAAAGAAATTTTAATTCATGAATCCCCATGTAGACCCTTCACTGGTGGACGAATTTATCTAAAAAAACTAGACATTGGGTCCATAAGTTGTTAGAAACTAGAAATATACAGTGGACTACTATTCAGATTTTACGAAGAAGAGTCCACCTATCATTACTATTTATAATGAAAACCATGAACCCAATGAGTTACATGAACTGATAAAATTAATTTTCCACTTCTTGAAGAATACATAGAACTTAAAAGGTTGGTTTCACGACATATATGGCTGAATTACTAAATAATAAATTTTTGTACTTCCTCATGAAATGTATATTTTATAAAGTTGTTACCAACTCAAACATTAACAATATATTCAATCAAAAATTCTATTCTGAAATATTTTAGAGTGGAAGACTCGTGAATTGTAGACCATGAAGAAAGGGGATCACTCAATTATGTAGTATGCTAATCGTTTCATCGAGTTGGTGAAATTATATCCTAAGCATTTTTTAATGACTACCATAATGATTGGTGGTTTGGGATTGTTTTACTAGATGATATTTCATTGATGATGATTACCTTATTTCTCATAATTTTTTATGTGTATATTGATAAAACAAATCTGGAAGAGGCATATATTTTTGGAAATAATGAACTCAGATGAGAGAAATGAGAATCTAGGATATTTATTATGGAAAGAAGGGAATCAAAGAGATATATGGAAAGTTAATGGTGGTAGCTTTATGTAGAAATTGGAGTCATGAAGTCTTCATCTAACGTGGTATATATGGACAAACTGAGCCTAATTTTATGATATCACCCCATCCATGAAATATAAGTTGATGATATGGTCATTATTAGTGATTATGTATAATGTTATTTCAAGTAATTATGTTTGGATCGATGGTTACTAAATTCATTTAGTCTAAGTCTGATATAGTAAAAGGCAATGGATCTCTCTCTCATGAAAAAATGGATACTCATGTTTTTAATAAAGAACATGCTAGTGAGGTTGGTTGTCTTTACATAATAGAGTATGTACAAAATGAATTTCAGGCAAGCTCAACTAATGTGAAAAGGATAGTGTTTATTTCTTCTTCTATGGTTATGAAATTGTTCGATAAAAGAGTATCTAATTTCATCATATCAACATAGATGATTTATAGGTTGGTTTATATTAATATTTTATTCCATTCATGATGTAACATTCCACTCCCTTATGAAATAAGAAGTGTCATGTTTTTACATCCCCAGATTGTCAAATTCGGATTTACAACCATGGATTTGTGTGGGATATATTTTTTCGTAATATTGATATATTTGAAATTTTTATTTCAATGGATTGGATAATCAATTTAAAGGCATAAATTAACTATTATCATCATCGAGTATAATTTCATTCTTTTTACTTAGTCCCCCATTTATTTCAAGGTGAGTGGGATCCTAGATCTGGGAGACCAAGGAATGTTTTTCCTCATGATGGGAATATCACATGATAGTTAACAAATATGTTTCCTCACACTGTTAACCATTTTTTTGAGTATTCCACTTTCTATATTGCAGAGTTATTAACTTGTAGTATTTCAAGATTAATTTTATGGCTTATTACCCAAGAAGGAGATCTACACATCTATTTCCCTACTCCCTGAGGAGGGTCCCAGATCTATAATATCTTATCATATATCTCCCACTGTGAAAAAAGTTATTAAATCTCAACATTATAGTATTGATAACAATGGTTTTATTAATAAAAGCATTCCACCAGGGTTCTATCAAAATATATTTGTAAATAAGGTATATATAAGCCGAAATCATTAGGTTGAAAAATGAATGTTTAATCCATTGACTATTAAGAACAAATTCCCTCTTCCTATAATTGATAATCTATTTTCTCAAATAAGAGGATATTTATGGGTTTATATGATCGATATATTGTTAGGGTACTATCATTTGAGAGTCTCATAAGAATATATACCTAATATTGCATTTATGATTTAGTATGGGAATTTGGAGTTGTAATTATGCCATTTGGTTTTACTAACACTAATGATGCATTTATATCCCTAATAAACTAGGTTTTAAATGGTTTATGGATGAATTAATAGTTATCTTTGTGGATGGTAATTTTTTATACTCAATGTCAAAGGTGTAAAAAAGAAATCATCAGGATATCATCCTTAAAACCATAAGAGAACATCTTCTGTATGGGAAGGTATCTATGGATGACTATTGGATCCAAGAAGTCAAGTTTCTATGTCAGGTTTTTCTAATATGTGTATCTTAGTAGATACTAATAATTCTCAAGAAGTTATGTATTGGGTAAAACCCAGGAATATTGTTTGTGTTCTAGAGTTTTCGGGGTTTTCTAGTGTATTATGGATGCTTTGTAGACGACTTCTCAAAGATATAATCTCTGATGATCAAGTTAACATTAAGGGGAATTATATTTTAGTGGAATTATATGTTTAGGATACCATTCGAGGAATTTAATGTGATTTTGAAGTCAAATCAATTTATTTCAATGTTGGTATTGAGCTACTTTGTATATTACTAAACCTCAGGTACATGGTTACGGTGTGAATTAATATAGGTAAAGAATGTGGTGGCCTATAGATCCTTCTAATTAATCCCTCATGAGGATAAATATCCTACCCATGTCCTTGAGTTGGTATACATGTTGAATGATCTTAAATAATTGAAGCACTATTTTATTGCGGAATGTTTTACTAGGAATTTTAGATCAAGAGATATAGAACTATATGTTTACTCAGTGAGATCTGAACATGTGACATAAATTTTTATTTGAGTAACTTTAGAAATTTTATTTTTATATTTTCAATAAAACTCCAAAAAGGAATATGAACACTCATGTGTTTATCTAGAATTTACGGACTCAAATCCTTGAAGGAATTGGGGTGGCCTATAAAGAGTTTATTAACTGGGATGAAATGGATTAGGTTGATTGAAAGGTGTACTTTTCTTGTATGAAATGTGATACTTCAATTTATAATTATATTCATCCAATTAATTCCACTAAAAAATATTGATATTGATTTATTAGAATCTGAAATGGTAGGGGTACCTGAGGTTAGTGGTCTCTGTCTCTTTGTAGTGATTTTCTTTTTCAGGTACGATTGTTCATTTTGATATCATTGAGGTACAAACTGATAGGTAATAGAAACTGACAATGTTTTTTCGTGTATCCACAAGATAATAAAATGTATTAAGAATTTTGATTTCAATATCAGTGTTCGGTGATGTGGAATTAAATTGTACACTTCATTTAATGATGCATTACTTTCCAAAAGATTATTGAAAATCACAAGATACCTAATGGTTTTTTTGTATCCCCAAACCATTTCTGTTTAGAAATAGGAAGATATATCAATGAACATAATAATTAGAGTAACTAAAATTCCTTGTGGAAAGGATACAATTCAGGTTATCAATGATTCACTCCAAATATTGGGGCATTTTATTAATATTAAAGAGTTGTAAAGGTGAAAGATATTGGGTATATTTTTTTTTCCAAGAATTTAATGATCCATGGAGTGACTTTGAATATAGTTTCCTATAGAGACTCATGTTTAACATCAAGTATTTGGAGGGTATTTTATGATATGATATGTTCATATTTGAGGATGAGAATGGTGTATCATCTTTAGTTCGATGTAAAGGTTGAGTATGCCATTCATATTCTAGATGATACACTTCAGAAATGTTATCTTCACTTCAGGGGATTGTGGGAAATGAAAATATCCTTGAATGTATTTTATTTAACCATATTTATATTGTTTTTATTAAATATTATCACTATGAATCATTTATGGGAATTCATGTATAAATTTTATGTATTGGTATGTTCTTGGTCATTAGTAACAAATGGGACTGAGTTTTATTTAGGAGATGAAGGAGAATGTTATGTTGTTCTTGAAGTGGTTAGAAACACCTTAGAGTTTCAAAAAATCATATTCAAATAAATTATATAATCCGTTCAAATTTTATATTTGTGATAATATTATTCTTAATGATTATCCTCAGATATGGAATCATCACATAGGTAATCATGTTGTGTGTTCTTCATGGTATATTTGTCATTTTGTTATTGTTCTATTTCTTAGAAATGTGAAATATCGATTGAACATGACCTCTATAAAGATATCAAATTATGAATTATTCATTGCTTCATATCAAAATATTTATCAAGAGAATCGATCCCATGTAATTCAGTTTGAGGATATCAAGGTTGAACAAGACATATTAGAGTTTTAACATATAATTAATATTATACATCATCAATATACGGTTTTTCATGGAAAAATAACCCTATTAGTGTATCATTTGTTGCAGAACAGAATGAGATAGACATGTAATGTGAGACTAGGAATCATTGATGAGATATTAGTGGATTTGAATTTTAATGGTCAATAATATTTAGTTCCTTCAAGGAAAACAATGTTCAATGGTGGATAGAATTTTGATTCCCTCTAGGTTACGATTATTCTATCATTATATTCTTATTATAGTTATATTTTTTTTCGTAAGTATTGGATGTGCATGATGGATTCAAATGGTTATTTTCAGTCTCTAAGAAACACTATATTGACAATAAAATGTTATACGTGTCACAAAATTTCCTATATACCTTGACAGCATAATATCCTTGATATCTCTTACAAGACTAAATAGAATATTTTATCAATATAGGTTCGATACTAGTACCTTGAATCATACAAGATCATGGAGTGGATGAATTTTTCACAAAAAATGTTGATTATAAAAGATACAATTCAGAATTATCAACACTCCCAAAGGAACATAGTATGATAAAAAATAGGCAAAAAGTTCACAAATATAAAGATATATATCCCAAAGGTGACTAAAAAATCACCAAGGTAATTTTCTCAAAAACTAATAGACATCATCTCTATAAGTCACCATCATCACATCACGGTCCCAATGATCAATAACATCCATCACCTCCAAGTGGATCTTTTTGATAAATTTTACCTGGCATAATAATGTTTACAAACACCAAAATTGAAATGTAGTTTTTGATCTGTAAATCCAAGTGTTTTCTCACCAAGTTTTCCATAATCAATACTATATTAATTGAACAATTATGCTATTACTTATAATAAAAATAGGCATGGTGTGACTGTTTCAATTTTTAAAATGAAACATATTTTTAGAATACAGAAGATGGCATTGATATCAAGAGTATCTTAAATAAATTTGTTATTTATAAGATTTATATAAATAACTTCCCATGAATAAAATAGTTCAATATACATTGAGATTTATAATAAAGACAATAATAATTACAATGAACCATGTATAAAATCTCCCGGGTAATTTAATTTTATAAGTAATATGATCCTCAGATATATCAATAATGATCTATGCTCTAGTCAGGTTTTCAAATACAAATACACCCCAATTGGGGAACCCATCATGGGTGGAAATGATATAGTTGATTCAGTAAATATAATCATCAATAATCTATTTTTATTTATACAATGTCCTAGAGTTCGTGTCCTAGTTATCAATAAATTCTCATATTAATATGTTCTTCGGAAAATAAATCAATCAAACAAGTGAAAATCATAAATTTGAAATCAATGCAAATTAAAATTTTCCATTTTTATGTTATCAACATGAAATCCCATATAAAAATAGGAAAAAAATCATCATTTCATTTCATTTCAAATAAATTTTTACATTAATACATTTTACTCAATGTTAAAACACCATATCAATTTATCGAATAAATTTTAAAATCAATCCATCATTTTTATAAAAATCCACCCAAAATATTAATCTCATTAAAATTGGTGATTTTTTATTAATTTCTATTTATTTTAGAATATCTCATTAAATACATTTAAATTTGTGTTTTCAAATATATTAAAAACTCTTTTAAAATAAATCATGAAATTTATTATTTCTATCATAGAAAAATTAATTATAGAACTACCAACCATTAATCATACATTCAAAGACAACACCCACAACATGATTACCAACGAAGAACAATGAGGAGGAGACCAAGAAACAAAACCTAGATCCAAGATCGAAAAAATAGATTTTAGATCCATCAATTAGATGATGATATATAAAAATATAAGGAGAATGGAAAATATAATGGAAGAAACAATAGGATAGGATATCCACATATCAATGAAGGAACAGATCATCCATCATAACTTCGATTGACTGAGAAAAGGGTTTTGAGGGGAAAAATCACCTCTTAGGTTCCTCCAGGTCAAATAAACATTTTATGGTAAGATGGGGGTTATTAAAAACATTAACCTAGGGTTTTTTATTTCTAAAATAAATTTTTATGGAATTAAAACCCACAAACATGGTTTACTTGTTAGGACAACATGGTTTAGAAAACAATATTCTCTAACCATTAGCCCATGCTGGTAGGGAGAACAATTTCTCCTAAGAGGGAATATGATTTTTCAAATTGTGCACCAACCATTAAGTCCCACTCTATTTAGGGATTTAGGATTTGGAGGGGCTTGTCGCATGTTTTTGACAGTCCATGGTCCCCATTCTAGTGGTTCATAAAATGATAGAAAGACAGTTTGCCCACACCTTATGGTCTTCCCTAACCATGCCCCAACAGTGAATATCCCCTTGGGATTTTAATTTTTATTTATAAAGGTAATATAGTGACTCTAATATAAAAAAAATAAAAAATAGATCAAAACATGGGTAAATGAATACTTGAATGATGGTAAAAGGATGTTACAACATCCCCACAATAAAAACAAAAATGCCCCCAAAATCTAATAACGAATGCTCCATAGAAAAAATAGATTTGGACACTACTCTCTCATCAGTTCCCCATAATCCCAAGGCTCATGGGAATCATAACCATGATTATATAGCACATATACTAACGGTATCATTCTTTAATGAATCACCCTTATCATAGAGTCAACAATCCTAACTAGATTCACAATCATAGATAAATCTGGTTCAGTATGAAGATCCTCCCTTATCATGACATGAGATTTGTTAGAAAGATGCATATAAATCTATGATATAAGTAACACATTATGTATCAATGTAAATCATCCAAATGTGGAGAAACTCTCAACAAACTATAATTTTCCCACATACCATCTTGTATGCTTCCCATGTTTCCCATGCCGTCAAAGACCCAAATGAGGTAAAAATCTCACAAAACACTTGGTTACCAACTAAAAACTATTATGGTGGTTAGTATAAAATTTGTATCAACTCTATTTCATAACCATTCTCTTACAAATAATTTAAATATTTTCCATTATTTCTTGGTCCATGCTCGACCTAAGTAAACAACTTTCACTAATCTCTAAACCACACAATAGAAATTTACAAGGCCAATCATACAAGGCCTCGCAATGATAAATCCAAAGTAAATAAGGGTAAATGTTATTATATGAAATCTCAACCAGCCCCAAATGGACATCCCATGCTCCACCAAAATCAAGAATATAGAAAAAAATTAGTTCCTCAAGAATATGTATATATCATTTTGTATGTCCATCATCTTGTGGATGATATGTCTTAATAAAACGAACATGAGATCCTATATTATAATAGAGTCCAATAGTGAAGTGAAATGTAAAATAAGGATCACAATATAAGATTATCTGAGAAGGAACTTCATGAAACATGAAAATATTTTACATATCTAGACATCTTATGTCTTCGAATTTTGTTTCATCACGAATGGGAAATAAATGAGATGATATAATCATAATTTTAATCCTAACCCATATTTCATTATTTTTATTAGGGGTATGCATTAACCCAATATCATATTTCATATTAATATCATCCCATTTCAATGTTAACACTATATGTGGATGATGAAAACTGAAGGTCTCTAGTGTCGAATTTTACATTATGATAAGTATAGAAACTAGAAACAATGTCAGTGATGTCTCGTATCATACCCAGCCACCCAAATCATTATTGAATCCCCTAAAACATATTCATGGTTCCATGGTTTAAAGTCAAATTGTAATTATGACAATACCCCATTATGGACTTCCTTAAAGACAAATTCAAAACTAGATGATTATTAGAACATAAGATTTTTAAAACAATAGAACATCCATTCTGAGATGGTATCCCCACTATATAGAGGGTACCAAATTTCATGTAATTCTTTATCAAGCTTGTATTACAAAAGAATCATCTTAGGAAGAGTAAGGTCATTTATACAATTTTTAACACATTCTCGACCTCTTCCTCCCAAACTCTTAAATAAAACTATTAACAAGTTCCACCATGTCCAAATTTTATGATGATTCAATCACAAATGTGATTGAACATTTCATGTTTAAATCTTCAACAATGAAATTTCCATTCCCTAGGCCATAGGTAATTTCAAATTCAAAATATTTTAGGTACTCCACTAAACACATATGATGGGGGTTCAATTATATTTTATAAAATATGTAACTCATGATTGTGTGGTTGGAATAAATGGTCAACCTTTATCTAAAAATGTAATTCCACCAACTCTAAAGATCATGAATCATAACCGTGAGTTTGAGGTCATGGGTCGGATAATTATTCTTGAGTTGCCTATTTTTTCTAGATCTACATGGTACCACATGATCACCCTATATATGAAAATATCCCAAACCCAAACCGTAATGCATCAAGGAAGTCCTTGTACTACTTCCTAGCCTCTGCAAGTGTCAACAGTGATGTAGAAGTAATAATATGTTTCAACTCAAAAAAATAACTATTGAATTTTTCATTCGATGTGATATTCACTCCCTTTAGAGCGAGGGAGTACATTAGAGAAGGTAAATTCAATAAATATTTAACTAACCCATTGTAAAACCCCACCTGGACCATGAATCATGGAATAAATAAAGTGTTATCTCATTACTCCTGTGTCATAATTACCTCCAATTTTACAAGATACACTAATATTCCATGTTTTGAAACCATGCATCCCAATAATTTAACTCATTTAATCCAGAACATACATTTTTAGAGAATCAAGTAAACTCCATGATCTCTCAAGATTAGTAGGACTACACTCAAATGGGTAATATGATCCTCCTATGTCTTGAAGAAATCCAAGATGACTTCTAATATGAATACTATGAATGAGTAAAGTAACTCATGTATAATAATGATAACTAAATCCATAAAAATAGTTGGAGAATTAGTTACACGAAATGGTGTTATAAGATACTCATAATCACCATGCCTACTTTTAAAGGTGATATTATTAATGGAATATTATTTTATTTTCAACTTGTGATGACCAAATCAATGCTAGATATTTGAGAACAAATTTTATGCATTAAACGTGTAAAACAAATATTCATTCATTAATCATGGATACTTTCTATTTACCATAAATCAATTTAGTTTTCTGTAATCAAGAAATAGGTGAAGTGTGTCATTTTCTTTCTTTAAAATAGAATTGATTCTACCCAAGGGGACACACATAATCATATAAAACATTTCTGTAATAGATCATAAAACTATGTCTTCAAGTCGTTCAAATTACTAGTTCCATACAGTAATATGTAATAGATATCAACAATATACCATATACTCAATCAATAGTGAACTCTACCTCTCTTTAGGGAGGAAGACTAGTGAAATAAGATGTAAACACATCAAAAAACATGATGATGATCATAATAATATAATAAATCATGGATTCCCAATCCATATCAAAATAAATTTTTTTATTAACATTCCCAATTCCAGAAAATATGTTCTGGATCTACTAGTCCTCAGGTCCCATTCCCTATGAATAACACGACAAACCCCATTGGGTGTAGTAAAGGTGACCCTTAAAAGATAATAGTCAATTCATTCCTTATTAGAAATCATCCAATCCATTCCAATTATGACATCAAGAAGTTTCATATCAAGAACTATAAAATTCTGGGAATGTTTTATTTTTAATAAAGAGAAATCATTGGGAGGAAAATGGGGACCCTTATTTCTCTTCAATCTATTGTGTGTGATTATATCCATAAGGTAATAAAAATATCCATATCAATATTTATCATTTTCACAACATGAGAACACATAAATGATTTAGATTCAACAGTATAAAATAAATCATCGAACCAAGATGAATTGACAACGATAGTACCACTCATAGTCACTAGACTAGTATCATAATTCTCTAGAGACTCTTCTCTTGCGTGAAGAAGCTTTATTATTGAAGATTGCGGCTTGAACCCCTTAGATCTTCAATCCTATAACAGAAACATATTACTCCACGGAGATGATCCTCTCATTCCACTTTGGGAAGTGAAAATGAAATAGATTTATTTTATATTTCTTGAGACACCATATGAATTATAGAAATTTGGTGACTCAGTATGAACATGTACTGAATTCATAAATTGGAAACACTAAAATCAGGTGAATAGAACTCTTCCAATAATAGATGGATGTATAGAAGATGCATGTTTTCTAAAATGACCATAAGACTCGTTAAAATTCATATTTACTTTAATGGAAATCATGGAACTTCCATTGGGAGAAAAATTCACCCGCATCAACCATGACATACCAGCCTGGTCAATAACAACCATAAACCCCATTTCTAACACATTATCATAGAAATTCCTCTTTTGATGGAATGCATAATATTGGATTTCATGTTGAAGACACATTTCAAATATTTATTCCCTCATATTTTCATTAGTTACCACACCATGAGAAAACTAAACTTTATATGAAAAACAATTTTCCAACAACATCATAGTCATGTAATCCTACTAATGTTTGAGGAAATTTATAGATTTATCAAATACAATAGATTATGAAATAATATAGTTGTTGTAATGAACCAGAATTTATCTCCATTAAAAACTGTCAGGATTATTTTCCATCACCATTGAATCCCACCATCTCCAACTAGGAACCTTTCGTCTAACAGTAACACATTTCACCTTAATTAAATTAAGCATTTTCAATAACTCAAAATGAATTTCTATCTTTCTCAAGCACCCCTTTTCCTCATGAGAATCATTACATCCAAGGATTGTAGGTGGATTCTGGAGAATGAGCTATATAGGATGATCATGAGATTTATCCCTTCAAGGTTACACTCCCATATCCTAAATGGGAATGAGTGCAGGTACTTATCCTAGAATAAGGGATTCCTGCACAACCGTCTGGACATGGTTCTGGTCTATTATAGGATTTTCTTGTTGTGGTTCACCAATAACTTTCTCCAAATTCATATTCAAACATCTTTTTAGAGGCACAATTCTACAAAACATCAACTGACAATACTGAATACATTATAATGGATACAACGAAAAAATTACAGGAATATAAAATCCATCATGAATATATTAAAGATTTGTATTTCAATAAACTCATATCAATGGGAGGTCAATGGTAATAATAAAATAAAAAAGTTCATGAATGATGCTTTAAAAAACACCCATGGTGTATTAAGTATCATTAGAGTGACATATAAATGGGAACTCTCCCACAACTACCTCATAAGTCCTATTAAGACATTGATAACACATACTGATAATAAGGAAAGATTATTAAACTACACATGCTATACCAATTTTTCATGAACTATCCTGGGCACCCTAGTACCCTAATATCCAAGCCAGCTAATAAATTTCCTTAAGGGTATTCATGACCACCCCTGGTTTTTAGAATGACTCATGTCATCGTACATGATACTATAGGGAATATATTTTCCAAAATAAATAGTACAATATAGAAGATACAAATCATAATGAACCACACTCCAAATGGGAGACAGTACTCGAAACAAATAGGTAAAATAGTACCCAAACAGATATATAAAGATCCCTAAGGAGTCTATAATGTCAACCATACAAATTTATATGAATAACCTATTAAATTAGTTGAAAAATCTTCACCAATCACCATCATCACTCCATGGCCCCATGTATCAAGAACATTCGCCGCCTCTAAGTAGTGATTTCCATTTTCCCAGACCAGGCATAATAAGGTATAAAAATGTCCCAAGGAAAAATAATTGTGTGATCTATAAAACCTAACAGGGTCTCACTATGTGTTCCCTAATCAATAACATTTAAATTTAAGATTTATTTTATTTTTTATAATAAAAAATTCATGGTAATAAATTTTCAAAAATTAATCTAAAACATGATTTCATAATGAGAAAATGGAAAGCATTTCAAAAATTTCATAAATAAATAATATTTATAAAAAATTTACAAAAATAACTTGGCCTCAATAAAACTATTCAATAGTCCTTAGAATGTATAATAAATTTAACAATCATAGGAAATTATAATGTGAAAAATCCGTGTGGTAAGTCAGTTTTTTAGGTAATAGGATCCTTGATATTTTCAATAATGATATATGGTCTAGTTAATTTCACAAAAAAAAATATACATCCCAATATGGGAACCAATAATGGGAAGTATACACCCAAATAGGGTAACCATTATGTATATTCATTCTATTGTTTTTATAGTAATAGTTGTCATCGTCTATACATTCATAAGGAGGAATGGTCCCAACATGCTTGTCCAAGTTACCACTAACTATCTATAAATAATTTTCTTTAAATAATCAACCAATAAAATAACGGAAAATCAAAAATTTAAAAACAATCAAAATTAAAATGTTCCATTTTTTAGTTTACAAATTCTTTTATCATTTCAAAACCAAAATTAGGATTTTAATCAATTCATGAAATTTTAAATCAACTTTCACATAAATCCATTTTATCAACGATCAAAAAAATTAGTTTATAATATCATTTTAAAAATCAACAATAATTTTTTCCAAAAAAATCTCCATATATATCAATTGCATTAAAATTGTGGTTTTCCCATAATTTTCCACCCCGATTCAAATATCTCATCAAATTATTTCAAATCAGTATTTTTAAATCAATTAAAAAATCATCTTAATTTAATAAAAAATTTATTGTTTTAATATATGTAAAATTAATTTTCGAACCACCGTCCTTTAATAACTCATTTAAAAAAAACACTCACAATAATATTTCCAACAAATAATGAGGTAAACAAGATCATGAAAAATTACCTCAAAAAAAGATCAAATAAATAAATTTAGAACTATAAATTACATAATGATACATTATACTCTAATTATTAGGGATATATTGATTAGAAGAAACCACAAATGAATATATCTACCTAGTGGAGAGGGACCAGATCTACCAAAATCATGTAGAATCACTATAAAAAAAGGAATGGAGGGGCCAAAATCACCACTTGGGAGAAACCAAGGATGAAAAAATATGTCAGGGTCGAAAGGGGGTGATGATAATCTGAAACAGAGGGTTTTATATATTTAATATATTTTTGGATGAATTAAAACCAGTGTTCCTGGTTTTCTACGTAGGGCCACATATAAAGACAAACCATGACCTCTAACCATGCACCCCTTCTAATAGGGTGAAAACATTATCCTAGGAGTGTGAATTGTTTACCAAACCATTCACAAAAAGAATAAAACCTCACTATCCTAGGATTCATGGTTTTGAGGAGTTAGAAGCATGGTTTTGAATAACCATACACCCCCTTTTAATAGCTCACAATAGGGAGCATAGTTTGATGGAAAAAATCTCATGGATTTCCCTAACCTTGATCCAACCATGATAGACCCTTGGGAATAAAAAAAATTCTATATATTCTTTGAATAATCTGAAACGAATACCATGATTAATGGATATAAATAATGTTTCATGGAATACCTCATAGAAGCTAACATGATGTTCAACTAAGTCTTGTTGAGTTTGGGAAATACACGTATGAAATAAGTAGGGATAAAATTCTTGTTATTGGGTGTGTTCACGGACATGATATTTTGAGGTCATCCTATATACCATGGATAGAGTGGAAACCACCATGCTATGGTTGAAGTAATGTTGTGATAAAAATAGTCATGGTACTTACACCATCCTATATAGGCTATCATTTATGGATCCCTATACTTTTTCTGGTTGAGGAAACAACATCATAGTAGGCATCAAAAGACCACGGTAGTTGGTTTTTTGGAATTTAAAAATGAAGATTTCTTTTTAATCTTTGAATGGAATTTTTTCCTGTTAATTTATGTGTTGTCACTCATAATAGGGTGTGTTTAATGTGTCTTAATCACAATTTACCTATACTAATTCATTCACATTCCTTCTTCTGCTAGGGAACCATACTAGTTGATTTGAAGAAGTTATTTGTATGGTTTACTTATATGATGAATAACATTTTGGTTATTATATTCTTCATCTACTTATCATTGTTGGTTTAGGATTTTATAAACATGACGTATTTGTCTTCCATCACTAAATCTAAATTCCCCAATGATTAATTTGTTGTGGAGGTGGGTGTATCTATTTAATGGATTATTTATGTTGGTATACATTAATATTCTTATGTGAATGATTTTTTTGGTGTTGTTAATAGATTAATTAAAATACAGAATTTTTACATGAACATTGGTGGAAATTGGAAAAAAATGTAAATTGTTTTCATCTAAAATACTTTTTATGAGATTTTAGTCTTCCATTGCCTTCCATAATGATATATTTAAATGTAGGGGTGGATAATATTTCACATAACGGTAGACCATGTAACATGGGGATGTCCTTCAGATACATGGTTAGTAGGGACCTAGGATTTACTATGTTCTATAGAGTTCCTCTGATTTCTAGGTAACCTATAACATATTTTGTGTCCTATTGGCACATTTTTAGTAGACATTACATGGATTATTATGATTTACAAACCCATTTGTTTTATTATATATCGACTTACCTATTATTTACAATTATTTAATCAAACATGTTTTTATTGTTCGTATGTCTTGGTATATAGATTTTTTATGAATGTAACATCAATGGAATTGTTTTTGTGAATTTTTTTTTCAAGTGAAGTATCTTTATGATAAATATTTTTTTAATAGATGGAGATAATAGTTTCATAGTGAAATACATTCTATAGTTTCATGGTGGTATCCAATTGGGAATAAACTCCAACAATACATATGTATTTGAGAATATGTAGACTTGGTTATATAGGTATTTGGTAATGTAATGGGAATCATGTCACTTGGACACTCCCCATAGACGAATTTGTCTTCAGATACTTTGGGATAGTGGTGACTGATGGTCACATGGACTTAACATAACGATGTGTTTGACTTGTTTTCTAGACCATAGGTATTTTTTCATTTTATATCACATATTATTTATTTTTTTATACATCCCCTTTGTACTATATTTTGGATTTATATTTTGATTATTTATTTACTTAAGTACATGATATATTTCATGGTATTGTTTATGGTTAAAGCAATCTCATTCTTTCCAATATTAATACCAATGTTCTTATAACTATCCTTTGGATATAAATAAAAAACATTGTGCCTTATGTAAATCCATCTTATGTGGTGTGTTATGTTGACCGTGGTATGTTCTTTACCTGGACCATAGTGACAAAATTCTTGTGAAAAAAGTAAAAATCAACAATTCAAATTATTATGGTTGAACAGTAATTACAAGGATGTGACATGGGAATGAAAAATATACACCCTAACCTATTTTCACAGTAGTTTGTAAAATGAAATTTCAGTGATGAAATTTACTAAGTGGAAGAGTTTTGCGACCAATGATTTTATCAATTGAATTTTCCCCTATAAACATATGAATGTATCATATTTAGTAATTTAGTATTATATAAATAACATGAAACACATAATGAAAACAATATTTTTTTTATTTTTTCATGGAAATTTCATTTTGATAATATATATGTCTATAATAATTGATGAATTAAAATGGAATAAGGAATAAAATATAATAGAACTACAATATGAATAGTCTGATCTACTCGATCCCCCAGAATGATCTCACTCACAAGATACACTGTATAAATGAAACAAAATATTATTAATGTAATATTAATTTAATAATAATAATATATATAACCTATAAAGAAAATACAACTGAATTAATTTTGAATAAAATATGTGGTGTTTATTGGTAGTAGGGAACCCATATAAGAATTACATATCTGACCATTATAATAGTAGTCTGATCATTAGAATAGAAATTTCCCATTGGAATAGTAATCTTACGATTGGGAATAATAACCTGGCCATTAAAATAGTATCTTAAACTATAGAATTGGTAAATAATATGTTTAAATCTTTAAAAATGAATGTATGAAATTTTTATATCATGAAATATGTATATAATTGATTCAAACAATGATAAAATTATTGTCAGTATTTTTATAACAAATATTATTTATTTTATTTTTTATAACATATATAATGTTTTGAACTAAAATAAATTTTCATAAAACATTTTTATAAATTAATAATAATTTTAAATATCATAAGAATCCAATTTTATGATACCACAAATCAATGGGTCATAAAATTTACAGTAATATAAAATTTTTATTTTTTCAAATAAATTAGTTCTTTATTTAAAAATTTATTTTATCATATTTAGACAAATAGTTTCATAAATGTTATATCATTTTTGAAATATTCACATCAGAAAATGGTTAGGATGAATTTTTGATATTTTTTTAAGGGAGTTTATTTTTTTCAATAGTGAAATATAGAAAATTAAGATATTTTAATTTATAAGTTAAATACATGATAAATTTTATAAGGGATGAGGTAAGACTCTATTATTTCAAACTCTCATACACAATTTAAAATATTTTGTCAAATGATATATCACTATTGGTTATCTATGCCAAAATTATTAAATAATGAATATAATTTTCAAATAACACCCATCTCCTATGATTTTAATTACCACCTCCCACAACCTATTGTCCTCACAAAATCTAACTTCCCTAACATAAAAAATTATACCATATTACCTCCCCATATATATCCAATTTTCCTATAATCCTTGGTCTCATCAAAATCCAAATCTAATGTTCTTTAAGGGGATACCTAAGAGTAGTTGTCCCAAAAAGGTAATAACATCATCTGAACCTTTTAATATTTATTCCTCCTTATACTCCAAAAAAGTACATCAAACATAAAATAATGACTCTATAATCATAAATATACTATACTTTTAAAATTTTAATGGAATATCTTTCAACTATCCTCTTTTATTCTCTTCTCATTCTAAAAATGAAAATATTTTCCACAATATAGATTGTTCACTCCCTTCATAAACAATGAACATAATTTTTCTCATCCTCCTCCAAAGATTGTAATAGAAAAATTATTTTTAAATATAAATGTAATAATAATATTATAACATATTTCATGTTCTATAATGTTTATATAAATTTTTATTAAAATAAATAAAACTAGTTTATTTTGGTCAGTAAAACTGCTTAAATTAACAAAATGTATAAGGATAACATATTTACGTAATTTTTTCATCTGTGTGTCAAAAAACATATGGATATGTAATACCATTTAAAATTATGGGAATAAATCAATATCATTTCATTTAAGTTCATGATTAAGAATCTCATTTCACTAGAACTCTCATAATTATCCAACCATGATTCAAACTTGTAATCATCAAAGAAGTCCCTCATAATAGTTAAAAAAACATGAGACATATTCATAATTGTTGTAAATGAATATAACATAATTTATTTGAATCAAATATTTCAATAAAAGGTTTTTAATTAAGTAAATTATGCATCTAATTTGATTTTTCATTACGTTATGTGAATGAACAGAATGATTTTATACCTAGTAATGGATCTCTTTAAGCCAATATATTTTCATGTTGTTATGATTTCACTATATTTACCTCATTCTATATTTCTATTAAAATTATTTACTTATTCAATGTATTGTATATATTTCTAGTAAATATATTCAAAGATTAATTTTTCTTTTCTTATTGGAGATAAATATTTTATAGGTTCCCTTATCAAATTCATTTTTAGAACCAATTAAAGGGAAGTATTATATCTTCTTTCCTCATTTCAGGTACCACTCAATGACATATTTTTAACATTACATGGTTTCTAAAAATAATATTTTTACTAGGTAAAAACATCATATTAAATTTAAGGTTTTATGAAAATTATAATTCCCTTACACACATTAATTATTCTTTACCCATTTTTGCTAAGACCCCATATAAAATAAGTATTTCCAAAACTATTTCTCTACTCCTTTTTAAGTAAAATTATTCTAGACCTTATTTTAACGTCACATGAATATATATTTTTCAATGAATTTATACTAATAATTTAATAGTTTCTTTTGGTAAATTCATTATCATATTCCATTTGGTGATTTTATAATACAACATTATCTAACCAATATCCATTCCAAGTATTTTTTTGATTATTTTTCCTTATGTATGATTTTATTATCTGGTCCACATATTCATGTGAATTTTATGATGGGTTAACCATTAATGAACTACAATTCATTAGTTAATTCGTATTCCATATGATTCAATATGTATCGTATTATAGAGTTAACCTTATCCATAACGGGACTTTGTCCACCATGTGATGTAGTCTTCATAGTTAGCCACAAATTATGTTAATGTTATATTTTATGATGTTTTCACATTACTATGTTTCAAGATATTGTGATTTCATATTCATTATGTCATTATACAGTATGATTATTCATGAGACACATATTTTATTATATCATGTTATTCCATATGACTCATATGTCATGCTTCTTTTTCATGTTTATATCATTATTAATATTTTTATTTTACCCATTTGGTTATATTCTACATAGGTTATCTGATGTTGTTTTAGGAGGTAAAATTAATATAGGATATCACTATGGATAACTAAATAACGATGTATTATTTTTGTTTCGTGTGGATGATTTATCTACCGAGTCCCAAAAAAAAATATGTCTCTTGATCATTTTGTTTTTTATTTGATATTTATACGAGAAATCATGTAATAATATATTTATGAGATTTGTGTCACTAAAACCAATGAACCTCCCTATAAAATTATAAATAGACTTGGTTTATGTCTTATCTATAACTGTGTTGTATATAGTTTATACAAATTTGGTTTATGAGTTATAATGAGTTGTAATATTTCTTTAGTATAGTATCCATGTGTAGAAGGACTTTGGGACGAACATCCCATTGGATGATAAGATTATTACTTATTCTATAATTGTGGTTGATTCCTATCTATGGATCCATGATTACACATATAGGGATTTATCATCTCAAGCGACTATGTAAAATTAAATTTTATTTTAATATGAACATTGCATATAATTCACATGGATATTTTGTTAATACGTATAGTATCAATTTTTGGGTGTTTAACACATATTTTTGGATGTGTAAAGAGTAAAAAATCAATATTTTTTGAATGTTTTTTTATTTTTATGTAATAGGAATCCCAACAAAATCATTTCAATAATGAATACATAATGGAAATAACATGAGATCATATAGTGGGATTATTTACCCTTAAAAATACTAAGTGTTAGATTCCTTTCAAAGAGGAATTTTTCATTATATTGATTATTATATATATGAGACCCTAAATGTGTGGTTCCCATGAATTTTCTTGTGTATGGATATCATGTAATAAGGTCTCCTTAATGGTTGGATTCTATTATCTTTTCATTTTCACCGGGATACGCTTAGCTGTGAAACCCCTACTATTATGATACCCAAGGAATAGATGTGATTGAATTCACATGATGGATTCGGAAAAATATAAATCCACTCAACTGAAAAAATCATATATGATAAGATTAACAATTGTTTTATACTATATACATTAATGTCTTTTTTATGTACATAACTTGGTTAATTCATGATTAAATACAAATCTAATCCCACTAATGGATATGATGAGTTTAAAAGGGGTTATCATTTTAGTGGAATCCCATTTAATAAAATTACTTAATGAATATTAGTAATACAAAACACTCATTTAATAAATTCTTATATTTTATATATTATAATGATAATCATCACAAATAACATTAAAATAAGTTATTAGAAAGAAAAAATAATGTAAGAAACTAAAAATATAGGTAACTTTAAAAAATTCCATAAGGATTAATGTTATTTTTTAAATAAAACCCTTCCTGAGGAATAATGATTTGATGTTGAAAAATAAGTGAAACCAGATTCATATTGGATTCCAATAATGATTCACTTATGGTTTCGATGTAATTTTATGCAATATAACCAAAATAGTGTAATTCACTACTCATATACTCATTATTATTCGGTATAATGGCCCTATGATACCAGAGGATTCAATAAGGATTTTTATACTTATGGAGTTCATTATATTATCATTCAGATAAATGTTTTGAAAATATGAATGAGATATGGAATGAAATACCCTATCATCTCAGATTGATAAGAATTAGTGAACTGGGACATATGATGTATATATTTTTGTTTTGTTTTGAACATATGTGTGGGTAAATGTTCAATATATAAAAAGTAAAGTTGGTTGTAGAGTTCAAAATAATATACTCAAGAATCCATTGAAGGTCATTGAAACCTAATGGATTTATTAGGAAAGTTGATAATTGAATATATATGATTAAATTTTTTGACATTCCATAAGGGGTTTGGAAAACACTATGGAATCCCAATGTTAGGTATCCGGGTTATGAAAATGAATTATTTTATGAGGAATGGTATAAGATAAAAAATCTATATTTATCATATTTATTAAATATATAGGACTTTAGCATCAACAGAAGAATTCCTATATCATAGAGATCATATTTCAAAGAAGAATCAAAATCTTTCAACATCAATGATATAAATTTAGTGGAATACATCAGGATTCGATAAATATATATAAAATATGTTTATAATTATCACATTTTTCTTATATGATAAGATAAATGTCATTTTCATTATTTGTTGACATGAAAAATATTATATAATTAATTCAATTAATATGTTTTATGTTACACTATATTTTATAACATATTTTCAAATGTAAAAAATAATGAAAATATTTTACCTAAAATTAAATTGGTTATACATATATTAGTTATAAAGGATGGAATATGCACTTACCATCTGTCAATGATAAATTTTTTTGAATAAATTATTCTTTTATAGGTATAGTATTTAAACAGATATAATCTCCTATATGATATGGAAACAAATATTTATTTGTAAAATATTAGTATTAAATGAAATTAGGTGAGTTTTCATAACACAATGGAGTTTTCGTATCATAAACCGAAATAAAAAAATAGTGTCTAAGAGTCTAGTGGGAGTATTTTTAGACTTAGATAACTACAATAAAAGTAAAATATTGAACTAGTCATGAATTTTAAATAACAACCTAAATATATGAGGATATGATATGTTAAATAGAAATATAAATAGGTATATTTGTTTACCCTGTAAAATTTGATATTACTATATCATACAGGAGCTTTGGATAGGTTGTAAAAAAAATTAATTTGAATAGTTCTATTAGTTACCAAATGATATCATGAAAGAAATTTAATGGAATGGGTTTCAAAAAATATGATGGTATATTTGTAATGTGTTTTTTTTTACACAGTAGAAGTAGAAAATATAACAATTTATATTTTTGACATAAGGAGTTTTAATATTTTTATGGAGTTGAACATTCAGGATATGATTCATAAATGTACTCATTATTCACACTTTCTTCTTTCATAGATTTTACCCACTAAATATTTTAGTGGGTGGGGTTTTCTAAATTATCACATAGATATGTGGGAAGAATTATATATATATTTCATGATTTAAAAAAACCATAAATTTATAGAAAACATAAGGCTACTGTGGAATTCTATTATATAATATAAGTTAGAATGGGGATTATAATGGGTTTGTTAAGTATTATAAAAATAATTTATGAATATAAAAGGTAACACATTAAAATAAATCCTTACCTTATCCTTATTTAATGTTTTTTTCATATATATATATATATATATATTGATATATATTATAGGATGTGTAGTGATAATTGAACACTGAATGTATTAATTTGAGTTATCCCTAACTGATTTCATTCATGGAGTATTATCTATATAATGAAATATAATGGTTTGTGTCATTGTAATTATTTTATAAAAATATAAAATATGATCACAAGGGAAAAATGAGCTTTTTGCATAAGAAGGCCCATTATTTTTACACATATATTGTAATATAATAGGTTTTTTGTATACATGGGGTGAATAGAACATATTCGGAGTCCATATTATCTGAGGTTGGAAAGAAACCCAGCATGATAAATTTTATAATTTGAAACCTTTCATGATATATCCTTGAGTATTTGATTAATATGGGTGGTAGGGTATATTGATGATCATTTTATTATATAGAGTTCAACTATTAAGGTATTTATTATCTCTTATGATGAGTATTTAATCTATGTCCTTTAATTAGATTGAATGAAGAGTGTGACACCATACCTAGATAATATATATGCTGTTATTATCTATTTCGGATAGAGACATTATATTTCATTATCCATAAGGTTTAATTACATGTGAAGTTTTCATTAACCTGGTCAGTCTATAATTGATGAATATGGAATATATTATAAGGACTCTACATTAAACATTACTTAATATTGAGTTTTGTGTCAATACTTCACTCTCTTAAATTTTAAGGATCATTATACATTATAGATTTAGGGGACTATTTCATCACCCTTACATTTATAAATATTAAATCAAATGGTGGATAGCTTCACTCGGTATCTATTTTTCCCACAATAAAATACTATTAAGATATAATAGTCTTTACGTTTATGATATAACTTCACAATTTTCATCATGACCTAATCTTTGTCCTTATTAATCCATAAAAACTTATGAAGTTTTTTTTAAATAGTGTTATTTTAACTAAAATATTAGTAACGTAAAAATATAAATAAATAAAGAAACATGTTCGTCTATAAATACTAAATACAAATTACTTTTCAAAAATAACATTAAAATCAAAATAAATATTTTTTAGACACAAAATTAAATTACCAACTCAATTATTTTCATAATAATATTCATGAGAAATCATAGAGTTAAAAAAAACTCATTAAGGTTTATTATTAGTCATGAAAAACTAATGAAAACGTTTTAAAAAACTCATACTTTTTACCCTTAAGAAGTTTCACAAACATCCCTTTACACTTAAGATTATTATCATACCTTGTGAAATCATATGATTTATGAAAAAAACACATAGAAATAATAGATAAATACTTTAGATAAAATTAGACATCATTTCTATATCACCCTTAAAATAATCATTTCAAATTTAATAATCTTTCCAAAAATTACTAATTATCTCAATGGAGAAACATAACATGTTTACTTAATCCCTTTACCCAATTAATAAGATAACTATATCATCTCACCCATCAACATGAGATATATTAGCTAAAAAAGTAATCATAAAAATACCCAATAAATAATAAAAATTCATAACACAAGAAATCTATCATTTCCATCATCATACTCATAAAAATATAATTTTCAACATTAAGAAAATCATTTTTGGATGTCGAAATATCAACTACATCATAATATATTTTGGAAAATAACCATAATAAACGGATTAAGGTATTTTTATTGAATAAAAAATGGAATATTATAAATTAATTTAAAAATTAAATATGTCTTATTGTTACTAGAAAAATAATTAACTTTATGCACATTAATATAGAGTATTATGTTCTCCTTTTTTGTGAGAAGGTTCCTTATAAAATATATAAAAATTAATTTTAAAAATCATTGAGTGGAAGTCAAAGGAGTGATAGTGTCATTTATATTTCATTTATCCCCATAATATTAGTTTCATTACATTATTTTAACTATATGTACATGTATGAAAAATAATTTTAAGACAAATCTTTAAAACATTTTAAATGAGGTTTTAAAGGTAAGTTTCCTCTTATCTCATGTCTAACTTGTCACATATGTTCTTTATCTCCTAAATAATAAATTTTTATCCATTCATTAATTTCTCAAAAATATTTTATAGGTTTAATAAATTATCCTTAAACCATTTATTTCATTTATTTTGATGACATATTTAATTAAATTATCAGTTAAGTCCACATAAGGTGTTTTGAGGATGCTTGATTTTTTATTTCAAAATGACTTTAGTAGGCTGACTATAATAATATTAGAAATTATTAAATGATTTATAAGGTAATAAAAATATATTTATTATATTTTTTTTAACTAAATTATACTTTTGATAATAACCATTACATACAATTATGAAAAATTAATTTCATTATAATCATGATGATGTTAGGTCGTACGTACGCATGAGTTACGTTTCTAAATTTTATCCAACAGGATGAAAAAAGGTAAGTATTATATTATCCTTGCATACTGATTATTATATCATAAATAAAATATTAGTACTTTAAATTCAATTATATATATAATCCAAGTGATGTGGTAATGATTAATGAATCACATCAATTCGTAGAATAGGTCATCCACACATACGTACGAACTATGTTATCGATTTCCAATGGAGAAAAGGGTTATAAATTTATTGTTAAATTATCTTTTTATAAATTATACATATGTCATTAATATAATACATAAATATATATTCTGATGACATCATTATAACCAATGAATATAGGTGGTGAAGGAAAAAATATATTAATTTGTGTGGAGGTAGTCAACCATACACACAAATAATGGTTTCATATCTCATTTAATAGGATAATGAGATGGATATAAGTTATGAAATTAGCATATAAAAATTACATATATAGAATATAGGATTTCTATTATTTTATAATGGATTAATAATATTTTAGTGGGGTGTAAAATTAATGAAACAAAAATGATCGCTTAAGAATTTTACCTATACTTCAGAAATCCTCTTTAGGATTATATCTAAATATTTCTTTACATGGATTTGTAATAAAATAATAGAAACAAAGAAATTATTAGGGGATCTATTATGGAACTTTGGTAGGTATGTTTCAAACCAAATTGATTTAAAATTGTTTAAAAAAGAGCATATAGGTGTCCTTTAATATGTGGAGGTGTGGATATACATTGAATTTTTAAATATATTAAAATATATTGTTTTCTTACTTAATATAAAATGATAGAAATAAAAAATTTACAAATAATAGATAATATGGGGTCAAAATATTTCCATACAATAGGATTTATATATGTTTATATGTCATTTTAACCATTATCAATTAATTTTAGCCCCCAATAAACCAAATTTAACCATAATCATGGTAATAATGTTTTGTTATTCCTATGATTCGTTGTAAAAAAATTATATTAAACATATTACCTAATATTAATTAATTAGATTCAAAATATGGTCTATATTTTATAAAATTTAATTTAGATAAGTTGTGTAGTTAAACATAAAATTAGACCTTTAAAACGTTATGAAAAAAGGTTTCCATTAACATACCATTTTATATATAAAGGCATTTTAATGAAATATTCTTTTATAATTGGGATTAAAATATAATTTAATAGATTATAATTATTCATAATATATAGATAAAAATTTATAAATAGTCAAATTTATATTGTGAATTTTAAAATTTGAAAAAATAAAATAGATTTTTTCAATCAAAAATGCAATTTTTCACTATTTAATGAAAAGTTGTATTTTTCAAAAAAATTAAAAATTTATCCATAAATAATTTCGACATGATGAATTCAAAAATTAAATTCATTTTTCAAATTAAAAATGTGTAATTTGAAAATAAATATTTTAAATAAAACCATATAAAGCATGAAAAATTAATTTTATTGAAAATTAATCTTTTTTACTTTTGATTGAAAATTTATAAAATATTTTTTTTAATAAATATATATATAATATATAATTAATGAATATTAATTAGAAATTAAAATTACTCAACATATAATTTCTAGGGTTGTAACATGATAGAGAAAATAATATCGGATTTACGTAAACTATTTCCCATGGTCATTCAATTTCATAGAGAAAGGGATTTTATGAGAGTGAATGCTTTCATATGATACAACTGGTGGAAAGATGTGTAAAGATACATGTGATTAATAGAGATCATGATAGATCAATTTTTATCTTTATCGACCTTGATTATTTGATATAGTCTTCTCTTTGGGGTCTATTTATGGATTTTCTGGTTCATTTTTTTATAACTCTATAAAATCATATGGGTTCACACTTTATGTTTCTATGAATTTGGATTGAGTTTAAATTAGATTGCTACTATAAAACTATTTTAGTGTCCATATAAAACCATTTTGTATATGTTTTCACCAGATTTTTTGTATGATGTGATAGATGGTGATGTTGAATATAGCTTTCCAAATTTATTTTACAAGATTCCTAAATGATTTTTTGGATATTTATTCACAAATTATCCCATAAGATACAATATAATGTGAAATGGAACAAATTATCTTTGGATTTAGTGGAAGTTTAATATTTAAAGAAAAATCCCCTAAATACACTATTTATATGCTACATTATTTATATTCTATTGTACAATATGTGGATATCATAAATCACAGTTTCATGAAATTTCACATACAAATTATATTGTGCGATTAACTATATCATAAGGAATATTATACAATACCATGGAACTATATTGGATTTATTGGATGTTTTAATGATGATTTTTATCATTTGAGAAAATATTATATATTATATATTATTAAATTATGTTGATTAATAAGATGAAATATATGGTAATGTTGACATGTTTAAAGGTTTTATTCGATGTAACAATTTTCTTTAACTCCTAAAACACAATTTAATTAAAATTCACTCTATAATAATTAAAAAGGTACTTATTTAGTGAATTTAACATGATTTTGGATATTTGAGTTATTTCTCAAAATATTTGGGAAAAATTTTTCCATACCAAATGCTATCTTCTTATTCTCCCTTGCAATTCATGAGACACTAGCATGTTTTGGGTGATGAATGAGTCACACCCAAGCATCGATCAACTGAACACTACCCAAATGTATCTCTTGATGAGGGATGTATTTTCCCCATCATCTAACGGGATATTCATCAATCATGATGAATAATATTGAAACAACACAATGACATAAGGTAAAAAAATAAAGATACCTCATTTATGTTTTTAATATTCCAATTATCTACCATAGTTGATCTGGTAATTGGGAAATTTTTTACTTCATATACGTTTAATGAATTTATTTAAAACATTTAAAACAATGTACTTCTGTGGGGATTCAAGGATAATTGACACTATATTCAATATTTTTCTCTAAATAGGGTGACATAGTAGTCAATTTTAATTATTTAGGGAATTTTAATCTAACATGCCCATGGGAAAAGTTATGGTTTGGGTAAATCGGTTCACACTATAGGTTACTAGGTGATGCATGAGACATGTCCAATGAAGTCTTAGTAGACTTTAAATCTTTCTCCCATGTGGTTCTTATGTTATATAATGGTTTACTACAATATATGATTTACCACCTGTCATTTTTTACATCATTTTCTATTTTATTATGTTATATGATTGACTCTATGTTATATTTTACCTTATTTAATATATTCTTGTGTATTACATGGATCCTTACTCACTTGTTTCATGTTTTTGTTTTCTAAAAGTATTTTTTATGGAATTGAAATATATAATGTGATTATGTATCCTTATCTAGTAAAAATAAAATATTCTTTTTTCAAATATATTTCAAAATTGAACATAGAGTTTTTGTATAAAAGAAATTATAAATTTTTGGGTGCTCTCATACTAGGAATTTTCCTACACCCTACATATAAAAAATTACTTTATGTTGACTCATACTCTCTTATCATGTTTTTAGGTGTAATTTTTGAATTTATTTTGGAGTGGACCATTAACATGGTTTTGATATATGGAGGTGGCTGCGCATTGGGGATACATTGTGACACAGAGTGTGATGTAGTCGTTTCCATTTATTTATTTTTGTATTAGACATTTATACTTTGATATCATTTTTAATCACATGTCATTATTTTTATTATTGAGTATTGGATTCACAAGTTGGTTTTTATTTAATATTTTTTGGTAATTATATAGTCATAATGGGTAAATCATTTCTATTTTATGAGTGATACCCTTTTTAGTTGTTTCAATCTAATGACATTGGCACCTTAGGTTTCTTGAATAACAGTTTCTATATAATGGATAATTATTCGATCCAACATGTTATAATATGGTATTAGATTATGGGTTATCAATTGTGTGGTATGTAGAGGTTGGATCATCAAAACATGGGATGTAATCTAGGAATATACTTGATAAACCAATTAAAGGTGGAATATCATGTTACCATGGGATGTATAGAGTGAATAATTGTCATCAACCCTTCAAAAGGATGATGTTTATTTTATATTCCATGGTGAGATATCTTTTGTTTTACAAATCAAAAAAAGTGATTTATACTTTATACATCATAAATGATTTCAAATTTGTTGTATAATGCTTATGAACAATTATTTTTACTCTTTAATTGCTATAGGTGGGATTCTAATTGATTAGGATATTTCAATATGTCTTTTTTCATGTTTTCATAGTTTTTTGGTGATTTGTGTGATATATTTCCTTATTTATTGAGTTATATGTGTGTATAAATTTATATATTGTATTTTTTAAATATTATATAAAATATATAATAAAAAAGTTTAAATAATAGTTTAATTTATAAATTCCAAAAGTAAAATGATATCATTATAATGAATAAGAATTTTAATATCTCAAAAAAATGTGGTTTAAAAAATGTTTTTAAATTTGTTTTGTATATAGGATATTATTGCTAATTTATTATAAATTTTAGTAATTACCATACATGTTGATATTAAAATTGAAATAAAAGGTTTATGTTAAGTTATTTAAAGAAAAAAAATGGAAATTTAATTAAATTTTGTTTGTATTGTAGAATTATAATTAACATAATAATAATTTTAATTACAAATTAAATTTTTGATAATCGAAAAAGACTATAAAATTTTTTCCATTATTTAATTATTTTCATTTATTATGTATATTATTTGGAACTTGTTGTATAGTGTATGTTTTTATTATGAATGTTTTATTTGTGATGATTAATTTTTTGTGTTACCTTATCAATACATGTTTTAGGATTCCAAAAATTGAATTTGAAATCCAAAAATTGTCCATCAGCTAAATAATCTGTTTAGATAATGCTATGTTAATGGGTTATTTGGAGACATAATTTGAGAGGGGATTACAAATAAGTTTATGAATTAGTGGTTTAAATCATTTTCGATATTTTATCTAATTAGTTTTCATTAGTTTGTTTCTATTTTATTATTTCCTATATGGTTGAATACAATTATGCCTATTTTATTTCTAAAACAAATCAAAAAAATTGAGAACATTGATTTGTTTGGTTTTTTGATATTTTTAAATGGTTTTTCAATTTAATATTGTAGTATTATATTTAATTTAAATTACATTTTCAATATAGTATTTGCCATATATTTTGAATTTTTTATAGTAACCTTATATACATAGACAGATTAGAAATATATTTTTGAATAATCAGAATTTATTATTAATTATATTTTAAAATAATATGGAGCTTGAAAATCCATATGAATTATTAAATTAAATTATAATCTGGCTAGAAATTTCGATAATCAGTCTTGGATAGTGGAATGTTTTTGTTTTAACATCTATAATTTAAATAGTGGCTTTTATAAGAGGTTTTTTGGATTAATTTTCATTTATATTATTTATAATCTATTGTAAAATTAAATTTTAAATGAGTCATACATTGAATGTTAAATTAAAAAATCATTAAATATTTTTAAATTTGTTCCATCATTGTTTTTTCAATAAAATATTCAAATTTTCATCTAATACTCATATTAATATATTGAATTAAACATGATAGAATTATTTGAATTATTCCATTTTGATAAAACGTTTTTTTTATAGATATGATATATTTAATATTTTCATCCAATTATTTTAATTCATAGTTTTTTGGATTCCTATAATATTTTTTACATATCAAAAAACTACATAAGGATCCAAATTGGTCATTTAAAATTCCACAATGATCATGGATGAAGACCAAATATTTTTTTCATTAATATTTTATTAGATATAAAGTTTTTATTAGTGGGTAATTTTCCAATGTCCAAATACCTATAAACACCATGAATTAGATAAACAAATTTGGGACTAAATTCTATAAAAAAATAATGTGTCCATCATTTTTCACAAGTTTCCAATATAATGGAAATCAAATTTTGGGTTATTATTTTGGATACAAAAAATTTAACAATATTTATTTTCTTATATTTTTCATTTTTGGCGACAAGTAGGTGTAAAATTATAATTAATAAATTTAGAGGGAAACTAGCTACCCGTCTTTCCTATAGGAATGTGTCTCCAAATCCTTTCTGGGTGATATAATTTCAATAATTTAATAAAGGATCTTTGGAATGTACATACCTTGCTCTAAGACATGACGATATTATATAGTCGTGTTCTAACTAGAGATACCCCCCTTTAATCTTTCTTCAATATTTTCTTTTTATCTTCATAAGAACATATTGAGTGTTCCATTTTAATTTCATGTTAAATGCTAATGAGTGGTTCCTCTTATTGCCTTTACTCTTATCAACTTATTTAAAACTCCAATATAGTTTTTAATTGTGACAAATTTTTATGGAATCTATTACCTTAATCCCCTTTTAATAAAATCACTACTATTTTTTTCTATTTTATTAATGTGTGTGTGATTTTTCCAAGTTTAAATATTTTCTAGTAAATGTCAATTTTCATTTCATTTTTCCACAGTCATCAATATCTATATCAAAATTATTTCCTAGTTTATGGGTGACTAAGCATCCTATTAGAGTTAGACCATAGATAGAAATGATGGATAGATCAAAATCAACTATGATTCATGATTATATAATTTACATTGTGTGCCTCCTTATAAAGAATCATTAACTATTGAAATATTCTATGGATTTTTATGGTTTCATATATTTTAAAATCTATTACCAAAAAATGGTTCATGGATTATAAAACTATTATTTAACAATATATTTAAATAGATTGTATCTCAAGTTAAGGATTTGACCATAAAATGTTATTTATAGAAACATTCTATTTTTTCTATCAGGTTTTGAATGTATTTTTAATTTGATATTTTTCAAATTTATATGAAATAAATTGAACAAATTCTTTCCTTTGCTTCTCACATTTAATTTTCATTATATGTTTTTGTCAGTAATTGGTATTATTCTTTGTAAATCACAATAAAACTCCACCCCTCATTTCATTTAAAAAAACCTCAATTAGCTCCAATATAAAAGTAATATCATCAAAGTCTCAATAAGAGAGACACTATAAACAATAAAGCTGAGAACTTTATGTTTAATATCTTATAGTAAATTATTAGTCATCATTTGTATTGGCATTGTTACTGAGGATACAACTATAACTATTTATATTTCATGGTTTTCTAACTTTAAAAAATAATATACATCACACGCTATTGAAAACATTTTTTTTTTCAAAATACAACACTTATATCATAAAAAAACTTTTAAAATAAAAATGAATTATCTATATCCCCCTAGATAATCCCTCACATATGTTTGATCCTAAAATTTGGTACACCTTTAATCAACATTGGATAAAACCTATGGGTAAGAAAAACACACATCATATTTTCCCCACAAGAATTTTCATAATGAAATCGATAAACCTAGAGAAAAAACATTGACATAAATTACTTTCCAATCCTATCATAAAAACCCTAGTATTCAATATTCAAATATATAGATTGATTTACCAATAAAACTAGTATTGATACATCTTTTTCCTCATTTCCATTGGCTCACTAGAGAAGATACTCATTTTCATATTAACGTATTTAATGTTTTTTATTAACTATGATACATTATGGGATTTGTGTTGAATAAATAATTTATTAAGAATTCAAATTTATCCAATAAGACCTTGAAAATATTGGCATTAATATCCTTCTTCTGGTTTTATAATCTCATTGAATGATAATAAGTGTCTCTCTTATATAAATTCAATATGATTTAATAGAATGGATTAATTAAATTATAAAATAGTGGACTTTATTGATTTCAAAGTGAATCACTCAGTGAATACTGTGAGAGGTTCTAGAAAATCATCAACAATTTCCCAACCAAAAAATCCTTGAGGATTTAATTAATCAATAATTATATGATGGGTAGTTTGTAATCAAAATGCCCCTCTTTGATCTAGAAAGTGGTAGATATCTTAAATAAAAAACCCTTTTAGCTTTATGGAATCTTACAGGAAACATGGATATAAATACAAAAAAAAATCATACTAAAGAACAATCGTATGGGAAACAAGACCAAGAGAGTTGTCTATTGTTCCAAACAAGATAACTGATTGTATGAGTGAGCTCAATGGTTTCATGTGAGAAATAGAGGTTAATACCAATGAACTATCCTTATCCTATACACAATATTAGTTACCAAGAACTATAAAAAATAGTTGTATTGGTAACTCACTGTATCATCCAAATGATACCTAGCCAAAATTACAAGATGGTCTACTAGATTACTCTAGAAAAATTGCTATCAATGAAAAAATTTCTTAGTCAAAATCCAACCCTACACCCCAAGTACAAATTATTAGAAGTTGTAACAAATAGAAATATGACCCCCTCAGTAAAAATATCAATCCATGATGGAAGAACCATACATTTTTGAGTTAAAATAATCCTCCCCCTCAACCATCTCAATTACTTCATAAAAATAAAAATCAATTCTAGTATGCACACTTTGGGAGTAACTTGTTACAAGTATATCTTTTTTTTACCCAACTTCAATGTATAAATCATCTTCCTCATAGATTACTCTATTTTTGGGAGTCATCCTACGTCCAAAAATATTATTACTAATTTTTTAAGAGCTATAATCAATTAAATAAAAACATTATACATGTATATCCTTCAATACCACCATGTGAAATTGTTGTGGAAGGGAATTCATTATTTACAATATTTTTTTTAAATAATATTGAAAAGAAAATTCCGAAATACTTCCCATATTATCCTACAATAAAAAAATATTCTTCTTATCTCCAAAGATAATATTTAATCATCCTCAAGGGTAATTTAGGTGTAATTTCACTCTGATTAAGAAAGAATTTCTCATGGACTCATGTTGACTACTATAAACAAACATTATACATTGAACATGAAAAAAATAAAAAACCCATGAAGTAAAAAAAATTATACTCATCACCTCCTTCAATTTTCATGAAAAACTCATGATATTAATATTTTCATGAATTATTATATACTCCCTTCACTTATTCTATATGAAATGTGCATAATTTGTGTGAAATATTAATGTTTTAATATTAAGTATAATTTTTGAGAATTTTTAGAAGTATTCCAATTGAGTCAGTTTAATGTTTTAACAAAATATGTCACTATACTTATCCAAATTGTTTGGTTATTATTTTTTAGGATTCAAATTTCAATATAAAACATTTTATTAGAAGGTACCATGATCCAATTCTGTCATTTGTAGGGTCATATTGTCCTCATAAACAAGACCATAGAATCTGTGAACAAACTGGACCAGCCATGAAGATTGATTTACTGGGCTCAATCCACAAGTCCAAAAACATTAACTCTCCTGAATAACTCTAGGGACATTACATGTCATCTTGGATAAAAATTCCAAGGCCCAAATCTAAGTACAGGGGTCCCAAATGAAGCATTGAAGTCCAGCCCACCATTCTGGACGAGAATTACAATCAGTATAGTATTCATGACATATCTCATGATTTAAGAATCAAATAGAGGTGATATTTTACATTATTAAAGAGGAGATATAGGTGGCCTACTTTGTTGAATAACCCATTCGTATTTTAAGTCATCTTCATATTCAAAACCCATTTCACATTCTGGACTTCGAAAACACTGTATTGAAATGGACAGTTTACCTTTGTTTAATAAAACTTCCATAACATTGGTTCTACTTGTCCAAATGCCTCCAAATTGTGAAAGTAGATGGGAAACGTTATTATCTAAAACTTTGAAGAAGGATATATTTGGAGATTCGGATGTCTGTATATCCGACTTGGTGATGAAAGTGGAAGGACAGATTGGGATTGAAAACAGTCCACTCCTTGGGCTATAAATACTATCCCCTTCTCTCCTTGAGAGGGGTTGGCATTTTAGAAGAGAGAAGAACATATTGGCATGAAAAAGGCCTTTACAAAGGCTTGGGAGGATCTTCCATACTCATTTTTTCAATTGAATGACCTTTCCTCCGCTCTTTGTTTTCACTTAATTTCGTGTTCTTCATTTTTCTAATTTTGTAAGTCTCTTTCATTGTAATTCTGTTTTAATGCAAGTTACTTATTCAATATCTATTATTCTCATCCACCTTCTGTAGTTTAAAATTTATGTTCTTAATATAGTTTAAATTCAGTTTAATTCCCTTCCCTTCTTCTTCTTCCTCATTCAATCCAAAATCCATTTTTAATTTTCTCCATCGTTTGTGTGTGTGTTCGACGCACTACTCTTATCTTGTCCCTTTCTTTTTCATCTCTTTATAATTTATCTCCATAATAATTATAGCCATATTAGTAATAATTTTAATGGATCGGTAAATATTTAATTGGGGTGATTTATAATTTAGGTATGTTAAGTGACTGAGAGATTTTTCTCGACGAATGTTCTTTAAATTAATATTGTGTATGTTGAACTTTATATGTCATGGATTAATGACATGTTTTGTTTAATATGTGGATTCCATGGATTATTGGAACCACAAATACACTACCATAAACAGGTCATAGTAATTATTAGAAACCTATGTTATGTTATGGCTTGGATTAAATGCTTAACACTTGGTAATTCCAATCAACATCAACTTTTGATGTTGGTGTTAATTTAATGCAATATAAAGAAAAGTTCAAGGATATCACATGCTTAACTCTCTAATGATGAACTCACCCCAATATTTATCAATTTTTTAAATCAAACATCATATATAAATTATTTCATAAACTCTATAAAACAACCCCCCCCCCCCAATCAGAATAGAATTAACTAAAAACAAACGACTATTACAAAGTATCATCGTCAAGGATTCGACCCGAGTGCTGCTATACACATTAGCAGAGCACCGGAACCTTGACTGGTCGATAGGAGATAATCGGTCGTGCATTTAAAATGGCTCCATTGCCAGGGATGGTGCTTTAAGTAGTCATTAGTTTCTGGTTATTGTAAAAAAACAAAAAAAGTAAAAATTTTAAAAAAAATTGAAAAAAATCACAAAGAAAAACCCATCTTCCTCTTAAAAATCATACACTGAAAAAAAACACAAAGAAAACCCCATCTTCCTCTTTCTTCCAAAATCTCTCTGAATGTCCCGTAGCCTCCCAAACAATCTCTCAGATTTGTTTGAACCTGAAATTGAGCGAACACTTCACCAAATTAGGGGGAACATAAGAGATAATCAACTCATTCAAGAACCAGTCCTCATCCAACCAATTGAATTAGATATGGCCAATCCTCGGGAACAAACCCATAAAGAACTCGCTGCCCCTGATATGAATTACCAACCACTTGGTATTCAATATCCAAGCATAGAATCTGACTTCGAACTCAAATCGGGTTTGATTCATCTTCTCCCTCATTTTAACGGGCTAGTCGGTGAGGATCCACATCTCCACCTTGAAAAGATCCAAGTAGTGCTCTCTACCATGAAGCCTCAAGGGGTTTCTGAAGAACAAATCAAACTTCGAGCCTTCCCTTTGTCCCTATTTGACATAGCTAAGTCATGGATCTTCTACCTTCCTCCTGGTTCCATACCCACAATGAATGACATGAAGCGACTTTTCTTAGAAAAATTCTTTCTGGCTTCTCGTACTGCTTCTATCGGAAAGGAAATAAGTGGTATACGTCAATTCCCAAGGGAATCACTCAATGAGTACTGGGAGAGGTTCAAAAAGCTTGTTGAAACCTTCCCACTCCACCAAATTCCTGACCAACTATTGATCCAATACTTCTATGAGGGGTTATTGGCTATGGAGAGAACTCTAATAGATGCCACAAGTGGCGGTGCTCTTATTGATAAAACTCCTGTAGCGGCAAGAGATATAATATGTAACATGTCTACAAACACACAAAAATTTCATACTCGAGCACATGATCAAGTCAAACAAGCCCAAGATAATCAATCAATTGAACCGAACAAAATAACCAATTGGATGAGTGAACTTACAGGTCTTGTGCGACAACTAGTTGTGGCTACCAAATCCCCAACCTCGTCTTCTCCACAGTCAATGTGTCCTGGACCTATCCAAAACAATGGAATCATCAACTCTCCATCTCATCCAACAGACACTTGTCCAGAACTTCAAGAGGATCAATCCGATTCATCTGGACCAATGGAGCTCAATGTAGCATATTCTCAGTGGAACACCAATCCTCAAATATCTGGTCAGTTTGTTAGAAACTTCAACCTACCTCACTCTGACCCCTTCTCCTCTACCATTTACCAAAGATTGAGGTATGGTAACCCCATGTCTCACCCCCTCAATTCCGTCCTCAAAACCCAAACCAATTCCAATATGGTCAAGTTGGTGGTAACTTCCATCAACCTTATCCTTTTGTTCCTCAACCTCAAAGGAACAATCCTCCTCCTGGATTCCATTATCCTAGTGAACCTTCCCAATTCCAAAACCAATACAATCGATTTCCCAAGAACCAAAATCAAGGTAATCCCAATCCAGGACAAGCCTCTTCTTCCATGAAACCATGGGAAAGTGCAGTGGAAGATCTTTCCTCCTTCACCCGTTCTAGCCTTAAAAACATTGAAACTCAAATAGGTCAACTTGCATCCCACCTAAGCCAGCAACAACAATCAAATTCTTCCCAACTCCCAGCTCAACCATTACCCAACCCCAGGGGTAATGTAGGTGCAATTTCACTTAGATCAGGAAAGAAACTTGATATCCCTTAAGATAAATCCTCAAACCCTCCTTTGAATGTTGACCTAGAAAATGAAATGAAGAAGAAAATTCAAAATGAATCTGAATCCATTCCATCACCTCCTTCCATTCCACTTAGGAAACCAATTCCTTTTCCTCAAGCTATTTCTATGACAAGGAAGTCCTTTGAACCCGTTCCTGAAATGATCGACATGTTTAGATGTGTTGAAGTAAACATTCCCCTATTAGATGCCATAAAACAAATTCCTAGGAATGCCAAGATTCTTAAGGAATTGTGCACCCACAAGAGGAAACTTAGGACCATCGAAAATGTTTCCACCCAACAGTCTATTCCCATAAAGTGCAAAGATCCAGGGACCTATACGGTTCCATGCCATATTGGATGTTCGAACTTTGATGATGCACTCATAGACCTAGGAGCCTCAATTAATGTCATTCCCAAATCCATATTCTCCAACCATGGTCTATGTCCCTTGCACCCAACAGGTGTTGTCATTCAGTTAGCCAATCTAAGCACATCCAGTCCTGAGGGAATAATTGAGGATGTCCTTGTTCGAGTAAATGATCTTATCTTCCCAGCTGTGTTCTATGTCCTTGACATGGATGGTGAGACAACTTCATTCAAATCTCATCTGATTCTAGGAAGACCATTCCTTATGACATCTAAAACCAAAATTGATTTCCATGATGGCATCATATCCATGGAATTTGGCGACCAAATGGTCATGTTCAATATTTTTCAATCCATGCGATACCCATTAGAGAATCAATCTATATTCTCTATCAATGTTTCTGAAACTCCCTCTGAGAGTGTGTTGAATCCTATTCCATCATGTTCTTCCTATTCTACTAATAGAGGAGTTTGTGAATATTGAATCCTCATTAACCAAGTGATTAATGGTGAAATTGATGTTGAAATTACAAATGCAAACTCCATTGATCTAAAGGATCTTGAAAACCCTTTGGAATCTCGTCTCACCTATGACCTCCAATGCTCCAACATGGATGGTAATGAGGAAAATGAACTAGAATGCTCATTTGTTGATTCAGATCTGATTATCACACATTCATCCTTTCCGATCCATGATTCTGAAAATTTTGTTATATGTGATGTGAACCTTGAACCAATGTGTTTATATTGTCCTGATGGTAGTGATGTTTGTGATATTTGTAACCTAATTAATAAAGCGATCACTAGTGAGGTTGAAATTGACGATTCTTTGGAGAACAACATTGAAATAAAGGATATTGAAAATTTTATTCAGTCTTATGACTCCACTGATCCTCATTACTCTACATCGGTAAGTGATGAAATTAATATGTCAAAAAAAATTGGGATCTCATACTCTACTTTTGTGTTATCTTATCCTTACATAAATGAACCATCAGAATTGAGACATCTTCCTGAATTTCCAAGAATAGAAAACCATCACATTGTGGATAAAATCATTCCTCAGGTTGAAGACCAAAGTGAGGATAGAAATATTCTCTTTCAAACCCCATTAAATTGAAAGCACACCAATAAGGATGGGAAGAAATTATCCAATGAATCATCAGGCCTCCCAAAGAAAAAGTTTTTATTGAAGCACATTGGAGTTGAGAAAATACGATGGCCACCATCAGACTATGGGTAGTCCACTGCAATTGTCCAGCTGTAGAAAAAGAAATGTTGCGCTTCTTGGGAGGCAACCCATGTTTTCTTTTACTTTTATGAAATTTAAATTTCTTTTTAGTTTTTAATTATATGAATAATGATTTTTCTTTTTCAGATAACATCCCATAATCATAGAACCACATCGTCTAACATTATATCCCCAACTTATGTACTCGACCCACCACTAGATGGAGATGGAAACCCACCAAATCCAAACCAAGGGGCACCTCTTTCCCTTTAACTCTCTCTCTATCTCTTCCTCTCTCAACCTCTTTATTCTTTTTCCTCTCTCTTTAATTTTTTTTCCACTTTCTTTATCAAAACCTTTATTTTTCAATTTCTATTTTGTGTGGGTGTATCTTTATAAAAAAACAAAAAATATAAAAACCTAAAAAACTAAAAAAAAAGAAAACATTAACTTAAAAAAATACAAAAAATTAAAGAGTCATGCTTACTCACCATTGAGTTTTGGAATTTTGTCCAACTATTTTGGGGAGTTAACAGACATGTTTTCATCTCAAAAATTTTGTATTTTCATCATGACTTTGGATAAAAAAATTTGTGTTAAAATTAACAAATTTTGAATGCTCAATTTTTGATTTGGAAAATGCTTTTCCCGAACAGTGAGGAACAATATTTTCTTTCATGCCAAGGACACCTATGGTGATATTTTTAAAATGTGTGTTTTCACCCCCATTTGTGAGTCTTGAGTTTGTGGACCTTTGAGCTGAATTTACTACCTTTGTGTGTATTAATATGACAGAGGCATTTTATGAACCACATGAGAATCACAATAACCAAATAGCCTCCCATTTCCCTTACATTAATCCTCTTTTTGAAAGCCCATTCGAGCCTATGAAAACCTTTTCTTTGATAGCATCATTACAAGTCCAATACCTTATCCCACCCAATATCAACATGGATTTTCATTGCATATGTTTTTTAAATTTAAGTGTGGGGGGAATAGATTTCATTTTTGGGTATCATTTCCTTAATTTCTGGTGTGTTATCATATGCATGAGGGCAAGAATCCATTTTAGTGTGGGGGGGGGGGGGGTTGTCATTCAGTGGGATTTGGGAATGTATTGTACAAATGATATTGAAAAGTGTTCAAAAAAATTAAAAAAAATCAAATTAAAAAAAAGAAATTTTTTTTTGAAAAAATGGGTTATGTCTTGGGTATGTCAAAAATCATTCTTCCTCAACCATTGATCTTGTTATAACTATTACAATTATTGTCATGAGGAGATCAAACATGAGTTGGGATATGAGTGTGAGATCTGTTTCAAGGTCAACTTTCGAAAAAACAAAGAAAAAAAGGAAAAAAAAAAGAACACATGCATTATGATCTTCTTGGGAGATATTTTTTGATTTGTAAATATTCCATCTTCTCATTAGCTTCATATTTTCTTCCTCAATTGTTTCTTTCTTCACACAATCATTCCCTTGTAAATATGGGTTTTCATTTCCTTCCATGTTTCAATTCAAAAAATGTGTATTTCTTTTTCTATGTTTGTATTTTAACCCTCTTCTTCTCTCTCTTGGACATTATATTCCTACCATCCCAGAGACACAGAAAAACCCATTAAAAATACCTCTTGATTCTTGTTCACTTTAGATAGGGATGGTAATATGAGAGCTCTTTTCAAACTCTAAGATTTTCACTTTTCTTTTGTGAAAGAGTGAACCTCCACAAATAAATTTTATCATCTTGAGAGGTGTGAGTTTTGAGTGTCCACATTTTCAATTTCTAAATTTGAGAATGAAAAAATGATTTATTTTTGGAATATTTTTTCTGTAAAAACTTTTGGTGGAATTGAAAATGGATGAGTGAAATAGTCTACACCTCCCCTGATTGGAGAAAAAAATTTTAAAATCTGTTGGTGAGTAAAAATGATTTTGTCATATTTTTATATTTGTTGCACAAGAGGACATGAAAAAAACTAAGTGTGTGGGAGTTGATGTTCATAATATTTTCATGAATTATTATATACTCCTTTTACTTATTTTATATGAAATGTGCATAATTTGTGTGAAATATTAATGTTTTAATATTAAGTATAATTTTTGAGCATTTTTAGAAGTAGTCTAATTGAGTCAGTTTAATGTTTTAATAATAACTGTCACTATACTGATCCTAATTGTGTGGTTCCTAATTTTTAGGATTCTAATTTTAATATACAACATTTCATTATAATGTACCATTAGTCAATTCTGCCATTTGAAGGGTCATATGGTCCTCACAAACAAGACGAAAGAATCTCTGAACAAACTGGACCATCCTTGAAGATTGATTTACTGGGATCAATCCAGAAGACCAAAAACATTAAATCACAACCATAATTCGGTGGACACTACATGTCATCTTGGATAATAATTTCAAGGCCCAAATCTATGTAAAAGGGGACCAAATGAAGCTTTGAAGTCCAGCCCACCAATCTGGACGAGAATTAAAATTAGTATAGTATTCATGACATATCTCATGCTGTAAGAATCAAATTGAGCTGATATTTTTCAGTGTGAAATAAGACATACAGGTGGCCAACGTTTTTGAAGAACCCATTCAGATTTAAAGGCATCTTCATATTCAAAAACCCTTTCACATTCTAGACTTCAAAAAGACTGGATTGAAATGGATAGTTTACCTTTGTTTAATAACACCGCCATAAAATTGGTTCCACTTGTCCAAATGCCTCCATATATTGACAGTTGTCAGAAAACTATATTATATACAACATTGAAGAAGGATAGATTTGGATATTCGGATGTCTGTATATCAAACATGGTGATTCAAGTGGAAGGACAGATTGGGAATGAAAACAGTCCACTCCTTGGGCTATAAATACTCTCCCCTTCTCTCCTTGAGAGGGGTTGGCATTTCTGAAGAGAGGAGAACATATTGGAATGATCAAGGCCGTTTCAAAGGTTTGGGAGGATCTGAAATACTCAAGTTTTCATTTGAGAGACCTTTCCTCCTCTCTTTGTTTTCACTTAATTTCGTGTTCTTCGTTTTTGTAATTTTGTAAGTCTCTTTCTTGGTAATTCCGGTTTAATGCAAGTTACTTATTCAATATCTATTATTCTCATCCACCTTCTGTAGTTTAACATTTATGTTATTAAAATAGTTTAAATTTAGTTGAATCCCCTTCCCTTCATCTGCTTCCTCATTCAATCGAAAATCCATTTTTTATTTTCTTCATCGTTTCTGTGTGTGTTCGGTGAACTACTCTTATCTTGTCCCTTTCTTTTTCTTCTCTTTATAATTCATCACAATAATCATTATAACCAGATTAGTAATCATTTTAATGGCTGGGTAAATATTTAATTGGGGTGAGTTATAATTTAGGTATGTTTTGGGATTGAGAGATTTTTCTCGACGAATGTTCTTTAAATTAATATTGTTTATGTTGAAAATTATATGTCATGGATTAATGACATGTTTTGTTAAATATGTGGATTCCATGGATTATTGGAACCACAAATACACTATCATAAACAAGTAATTTTAATAATTAGATACCTAAGTTATGTTACGACGTGGATTAAAGGCTTAACACTTGGGAATTATAATCAACATCAACTTTTGATGTGGGTGTTAATTTAATAAAATATAAAGCAACGCTCAAGGATATCACATGCTTAAATCCCTAATGATTAACTCACCCCAATATTTATCAATTTTTTAAATCAAACATCATACAGAAATTATTTCATAATATCTACAAACAAACCCCCAATCAGAATACAATTAACTAAAAACAAACGACTATTACAATATATCATCGCTGAGGATTCGACCCGAGTGATGCTATACACATTAGCATAGCACCGGAACCTTGACCAGTCGATAGGTGACAATCAGCCGTGCGTTTCAACAACCCAATGATTTTTCACAGATCCATATCCTATCCTAATAAATCCATAGAACCAGATCCTACAATTTTTGATATGATCATTAATATAGAATTCATAAAACATTTATTCTATTTCCTAATAAATGTTTCCATGTATATAAAATTCATTTGGGAATTATTCACACATAAATGAAATCTCAAAACAATTTAAATTTATTCCCATCAATAATCAATTCCCATGAAGCATAAAACATTTAGAGTATCATAGTTCCAGTCAAATTAAGAAGATAAATTGTTTATGATTCTCATATTGATCGAGTATCCTCAATAAATGTCATGAAAAAATTATATTAATTATTATTAGTTTTGTTTCAATACACTCTATAAGTGTAATCATCCAATTGGTTAATGAATTCACTTATTATCCTAAATAAATAACTGAATATGTTAATTTTGGATTCAATGTGCTAATATTTCCCAAATATTTAAATATACATAATACAAACATTGGCATATATTATTTTTAGGTTATTCTAATTCTAGGAATCCATTTAATTATGACTGATAAACCCAATATTGATTTCCATATAAGAATCTCTTCCATGGAACATTACTACCTATTATTCTAGTTTAAAATTCTCTAATCCATGATATACCCTTAAAAATACACTTCTTTCTCCATCCATGATTCTTGAAAACTCTCTTGGGGGTGAATTGAACCATTAATAATCATGTTAGTTCTATACTAGTTAGAGTTTATTATTATATATATTTACCCTTTTTAGCTAGGTGATCATTGGAGAATCCAAAATTGACATTATTCACTAAGATCCATTGAGGTAATGGATCCTAAACAACATATCATTTCCTATGTCACATATGATTTATACTAATATACCATGGAAAATAATGAAAAAAGTGAATTGAAATATACTGGAAACCATTATCCTATTCTCAAACTTATTGGCCTAAAAATGAATAAATATTTTTTATATTAAACCATATATCAAGAAACTAATGTAACCATTCCTCTTCAAAAATAAATCTCACCATTTCATATTATCTAATTCACTTAATAAAAGTAAGAAATCCATTCTCATTAATTTCCAAGGAGTATAAAAATCATTTAGGTTGGAATCAAGATGATATACTTGATAGTAACATTTCCCTCTATATAAATTATATACATCTTGATGAATAATCCAAATGATTTGTTAAAAAAATTACTTAATCAACTAATCCCTGAAGTTATAATATATCAAATTACTAAAAATTTCAAGGATGATATTATTAACCCAGTTTTTTATAGTGAGTGGGTAACTCCAATTTAGGTGGCCCTAGAGATTTGTATAATTACTATTTTTAGAAATAAATAAAAATATGGTATCCCAAATTAGGTATAAAACAACTTTAACATGTTTATTTATTAATATATATTGAATAATTATAATTGAAAATATCATTATCCACTTACCTTACACGACCAAATGTGTGAATGATTTGATGGAATGTCACATTTTGGATTTTATGATGGTTAAAATTATAATTTCTAAATCTAAATTACACATAAGGAAAAAGAGAGAAAACATTCATTTTCCATATTTAAACATTTACAGAAATGATAATTTCATTTGGAAATTTCAATTCACCTATAAAATTACTATGGTTAATGAAGAAAATATATTCTAATGTCATTAAGTATTTCATGGAGGTTTTCCTGGATGATTTAATATTTTTTTGGAGATTCATTAATATCTTGTAATCATTTACACTCCATGGTCTAGAAAACATTCAATAGTGTAACCTTGTGATAAAATTTTAATAATTTTACTTAACGGATTTTAGTGGGTTTTTTTGGGGAAGATAATCTCTAATGAATTTATTAAAGTTGATTTTACCATAATTTAGGTAATAAAATCACAACCTGAACCAACATCAGATTGAAAAATGTGAGACATTTTAATCAATAATATGTTTTATCTATGGTTAATCCTCCATTTCAAAAGAATTTCACTACCACTATCTTGGTTACTACAAATTTTTTCCATTCAATTTCAATGAGACTTGAAATAAAGAATTAATTGAACTAAAAAATGTACAAACATGTTTTCTGATCATTCAATATACTAACTATTCCATACCCTTTGAAATGATCTATGATATATCTGATAGATCTAATGGGGATATCTTTAATAATATAAAAATAGGGATTCCATGTGTTATATATTATTGAATAAAACATTATAGAAAACTTAACGAGACAACACATTCGTATAAAAAGTGCTCTTGAATTTTTTTGTTTTTAATGAAAAACATCAGGCCATATCTCTTTATTTATAAAGTCACTATCTTAATATACCATTTGGTTATACATGTATTTGATATAAAGGGTCATTCAAAACCTAGCATTGTAAGATAAATAAAAATTATCAAATAGTTTTTCAAATAGATTCCTGATGGAACTACAATGTAAAATACAATGGTTAATCACATGAGTATATTTTCTGATTCTACTTATTTTAAACATATTAAATATAAATTTCCCATAGAGAATATATTTTTTCACTAGAACGTTCCTTGGTTTCCCCCCATTGTAACTTTTCTTGTTGGTATTTATGTTGAAATTGTTTCTAAGGAACGATAAGAAAACTAAAAATAGAGTTAAATTTTTTTTTTCATAACGAAATCATCTATGTGAAATTAGGGAAGACTTATTAATTAATATATTTGATTAATAATATAAAAAATCCACTAATATGGTGTTTTATTATTCATTAGTCTGGGATGGACACATTTGACTACAAAGGACCACATTTAAGATCTTAGACTCTGGCCTCTTATGTCCCTCACTCTTTAAAAACACACATGAGTTCTATTTAGTTATGACCCATGTTCCAAAATATTGAAATAATTTCTAAAATAAATGACATCCCAATACTTCCCCTAATACTTTGTGAAATATTTTATATATGGGGTATTTATTCTATTAATCCTTTCTATCCTTTTAATTTTTCAATATAGATTATTTGTTCCAGTAAATATGTTTCTTTATTGGGGGATTCCAAGACAACTAGGAAGGATAATTCCCATAATGTGAGTGACTTCTAAAAAACACATCATCTACTTTTTTGAGACTCTATGAGTAATAGTTAATTTTTTAGGAATACATTTTCGTAAAAAAATAATGAACTATAATTTAAAAAACATGGGATTATTCATAATACATTGACTTCTTATCACCTCTAAACTAATGGCATGGGTAAAATTTCAAAGAGGTAATTTAAAAGACTTCTTGAAAGGATTGTTATGACTATATTAAATGATTATTCTAAAAACATATAAAAAACATTGGTCATATCTAATTGATTAATAAAAATCATATATGGATTTCTGATGAGTTTTTTTCTTTATGATTAGTAATTTAACATAAAGAGATAATGAAGGAAATAATTTGAGAATAATGGTAGTAGGTTGGTGATGATTCTTAAAAAATAATTATGGATTAATGAAATGAATTGAAATTTAATGATATTATGATTCTCCATGTTTAACATATGAATATTATTTAATTTTAATTAACATGAAATACATTTTCCAATTGAACTAGAAAATTTCACATTGTCTAAAACATTTAACATGTATAAATACCATGAAAATATTATCTTTTTAGAAGAATTTTTTTCATAAAAAATAATGGAATACCAGGAAAAATAATATATGAAATTATGATTAATATATTTAATTAATTAGTCTAATGGAAGATATATTTATATTATATCATGCTAGATAATTTTTAATAAGGCCACCTTAGTAATCCATACATAGAAATTACTATGTTCATTTTAGTTATTTATCACAAACATTTCCAGCCATTAACCACCCAATTAGGATACCTTGGCCACATTGGGAATAGAGTTAATGTGTGTGTGGGTGTTGATATAATGTTTCCATGGAACAACCATTCATTATAATTTAATCACTTATTAAGATCCGTACAATCAATCTGATAATAAATGTAGGACATGGGATAAGATGAACAATGTTCATTTATAATAAAATTTTATCTATATAATGTATCCCACTTGATCTGGTTATCCTCATCTATATGAACAACATATCACCTTATATTAAATATTTTATATGACAATGAGGTCCTAAACACTATTATTTTTATCCTTTTCCCTTCACATTTCATTCGGCCATCACCAATGACTATTACCAACTCGAGATAATGATCCTCCATGCATATAATCATTTATTTTCTTGTAAATATAAATCTATTTGAAGAATGGGATAAATTATGAAAAAACATGATTATAGTTAGATTTTAATAAATCAAAAAGATAAGAATTCATATAAATATTTATATTGATGAGATAGGTCACATGCATGGGAAAGAAGAGGGGTATCATCCTGTATTAAGAGACACCAAGTTTTCTACTATATTCTAAGGTTAAAACCATGATAAATGACGGTAAATTCTAAGATATTAAGGGATTGAAAATTAATTGAAATAGAAACATTATAATTGGTTTTATCATTATATAAAATATTTATTGAAAGTTCTATTTGAGGAAAAAAATTACTGAACCATTGAGCCAAATATAGGTTCTTGTTTGTTAAATATATTTGAAGCTCTCATTTTCAACAAATACAGCACTATGAAACCATCCTTTCATAAAAATGGAGCAACACTTTAAACAATAATGTGAAGAGGAGATACCTCATACACATAGTGTTTTGTGAAGTATGAAATACCATGGTCTCTTTTCATTTGAATCTCAAACTCTAGAGTCTTTTGATGAATCTTTGAATATATCCTACGGGCATTAGATGTTAGAAAAGAACACTTGATTTACTTCGTAATGATATTGTTCCATTAAGAAACTTGAGATAAAATGATATAATTTTGTGTATCATCCATGTATTTTAGCGACAACGTTGAAATCTACATATACTAGTTATGTGAAGTGTGTTGATACTCTGCATACAGTGAGATTCCATTTTTCATTAATAGAACATAAGATATAATTCTTATTATTTCAAAATCAAGAACATTTTTTGTGAGAAAAAATGATATAGTGCATGTGAAAATTAATAAAAACAATAATAGAATAATAATAAAACAAAAAATAGTTTTTCTCCAGGTGTTTCTGTCTGTGCGCACAAAGATTGAGAAGAAAATGATCAGTCATTCGTCCATACATGGATTCACACATGTACCTCTTGAGGATAAACTTAAAAAATACAGTAAAAAATAAAATGAAATAATTAATCTAAACGATTATGTTCTAGGGATAATAATTTATAGAAGACCATGTTTTGTTGCATAAATGAATAAATTTTGATAAGTCAAGAATAAATTGAATTGATATTATGTAAGTATTATTCTTGAAAAAAATAGAACTATAGAATTTTTATACACCACATTCACACATATATTTAGGCAATAAAATACATTTTTAGAAGAAGTATCTATAAGATAATTTGATAATCAATGAAAAATACTACACATGGTGTGTTTATAGATTCTTTATTTGATCATTCATTGAAATCAATGACTTAGAGTAGAATTCCCATCTTCTACATATTGAAGAGTACTTAGCATTCATCAATAAACATATTATTGATATAATATAAGTCAAAAACATAAAATTGAGGAACTTTTTTATTCAATGGAATAAATTATTTCATTTGTGGTTGATAGATATTGATCAAAATATTTGTTAATATAATTTGATTATCTTTTGGGGCTAGTGTAAACAACACAATTGGTGAACTGGTGATCCACATAGATTGATTTCCAGTCACAAAGAATGATTTATTATTTCATGTAGACACATTGGGTTCCAATTATATGTGTTTTTAATCACTAAAAATATATAATTATATGAAAACCCATTTGACATTCAAAGGTCAATCATGACAAGGAGTATGCCTTTATACCAAACCTTGTAAAAATGTATATGTGTTTTTTTCCCATTTACTATATGAATTTCACGGGATGAATGAGAAATATTATCAAATACATTCCACATAAACCAATTATAGGCTGTAATGCTAGTAAAGATAATTTATTATGAAATAAAATTCAGTAAAATTTGATGCTAAATCACTAGCTAGATTAAACGAGAAAGAGAAAAACATTTTGATCCACTTGAATAAGAACTCGAATTTCAAGGTAGGTTTTTCTCAATTGACATCTCTATTATCTCAAAAGAAAATTTGATGGTTAAAACAAACTAGAAATAATCCAAAAACTTTTATAGATAATTTACATACTCAAATGGATATGCTGATGAATATAAAATATGAATTAGGGGAATCTATTTTTCTACTAGTAGATGTGAAGATAAACAATCCATAATAGGTGAAGGTGAATGGAATTAAAGAGTCTATGATCCAAATTTAATCTCATAATGTGAAGTGTTAATTAGAATAAATGATAAATAGTCCAAGAAAATTTAGATCTGTAAGTAAATGTTTCTCTAGGTTGAGAGGAAATATGCATCATAGTAAAACTTATTGTGAATCTTATATGTGTTCCATAAAATTCCATTACTACATGATCTATATTTGTGTGATTACATTGTTGTGAATTTAATGTGAAACTTCTTAATATGTATATATTTGACTAGAAAAAGGGAAATTAAATAACATGGAATGTTTTTTCAAATATCAGATATAACGGTTAATTTTTACACTGTAGAATATTATCAACATGATAATCTTGAAGACTCCCTAATAAAATTTTCCACTAGGTAAAATAAACTGAGTGAACCCCTTGGGGGGATAAAAATTAATGGAGATACATTCTAGGATTTTTTAAGGAATAAAAATATTTTTTTTCATCTTAATATGTTTTTTAAATTGAGGTATAATAATTATAATTCATACTTATGATTATATTAAATATTTTCATAAAGGGGGGATGTTAGTTTATGAGTAATATCATAGAAAGGCATAGTAAATCATTCATTAACATGAAATTTTGGGACGTTTTTTCTAAATTCTAGGAGATTATACGGTTATTTATAAATTTTGTTTCAAACAGACCCCATTTGAAAAACAATTTATGAGCATGATATCAAATTCAAGGTAGTTGATGGATAACTTATACAATGTTTTTTTATCTCTATTGTTTTCTTCATTGCGGGCTCCCATGTATACATAGATTAATTCAACTAATGGACAATTGGTAAGAGAATGATGTGGTATCACCCATCTCTCAAAACATGTATAAGGGAATCCCAAATTCATTAAAATAAAGAAAAATAAATGTGTGCCTTTAAAAAGAGAAATGAGAAAACCCATATGTTAATTCTATTCATTTTTTGAATAAGGAGAATAATGGACATTGAATTACTTATGTAAATAGTGTTGAAAATAATGACAAAGGGGAAATTTAAAATAATATGGATGGTTTATTAGTTTGATTTTGTTTTTGTCTATGAATTATAAGTAATTTAATTCAATTTATGACAATTAACTCTATGATTTGTGATTTTTCATAAACAGAGAATTATGGATGGAATTTGATAAACATTGAAGTGGGTTGGTGATGATTCATGGAAAATTGTTATGGAGTCATGAAAAAATGTTGGATATCCGGATTTTAAATTTCAATATGTTTTAAGTCTACTAATTATTGAACTGTTATTATGTTCAAAGACATGTTCCAATTTCACATGGAAATTTTACATTTGTACACCAATTAAAATGGTTTATGACCGTGAAAATATTAATTTTGATCCAGATTGTTTTTGATAATAAGATTGGAATAACACTGAAAATAATATTTTTCATGATGATGAATTAAATATGAAGATAAAATATTAAATAATCCCATGTAATATATATTTATATTAGTTCATGATGAATAATTTTGATGATGCCTATATTGGATATCCATACATAATAATTACTAACATTATGTTGGGTTTTTATAAAACTATTGGCCAGCTATTAGTCACCTAAAGAGGTCAACTCGACCACTTATGGGATTAAGGTATAGCAATGTGGGAGCCAAACTAAAAATTGGAATTCATGGAGTCAATTAATATTTCATGGACAATGGAAATCATAGTTCCCAAAAGGCGTTCACAAGAGGGCACATTTGTCTCTTAGGTGTTCTTATAGGCTGTGTAGGTGGGGTGTGGCCCCTGAGGGCATGCAGTGCAAGTGTGAGTGGGTGGTGATCCCCTTGTTTCCATATAATTATCTATCATCAACATTGAATAACATATTAATCACATGTAATGAAACACAGGAATAGATGCAGGAAATGGGTAAGTGGAACATTATTCCTCCTCATTAATATGTTGTGAAAATATTTTTTCCCATTGAATCTATATAACCATTGTCATTGATAATCCCAACATCTTGAATTCAAACTCTGATATGATAATGATATCCCCAACTAAATTTTTTCAATCATTCAATAATCATCAATCTCAATCCATCTATGATAATTGATACTAGCTCAAGACCACAAACTATCAAGAATGAATTCATTGCTTTCCATGCAATCATAAATATTTTCAATGAAAGGGTTACATTTTAAATGAAAAAATAGTTTCAATAATATTATAATGTATATGGGATATGATAATGTGTTTAAATATTAAAAACAAGTAATGATATCGAATTCACATGATAGAAGATGGGTGTTGTTGCATAAAAAGAGATGCCAGTTTTTTTGTGTCATTTGAGGTGGAAACACATGTTCAATGAATGTAAATGTTAAGATATTTTTGGATTGAGAATCCATTTACCTAAAATAATTCTCATGGGTTTTAATTCTATATCCAATAATGATATATGAGGATGGTCGAGGTCTTTTAATATGAAGATCTTGAGATAATTATAGGTTGTTACTCCTTGAATATTTTGATGATCTCATTTACATAAATTATGAAGTGTGAAACTTTTCTTTTTCAGTGATGGATATGTTCTTGACATAGTCACACAAAGATGATATCTGAAATACACATTACGTAATGTGATGGCTAAAATACCATGTTCTATTGATATGATAATCATGCACTCAATTATCTCAAAATGAAACAATTAATTTTTCTAGTATGCGTTCAATTTATGAAAACAAGACAAGATTTTACATTCTAAGAACACATACCCCAATGATAATCAAGATATAATTAAACTAATACACTTCATCCCCCTTCCATGCATACAAAACCATGAGATTAAAATATACTATTGTTATGATGGTTGTTAAGATAATGAATATAGTAAGAAGTCAGATTTCGATATGAAAAAAATATCATTCTTCTATTTTCATTATTAATAACCCACTCGGGTGCATGAAAAAGAGATAGTGCATGTGCACATGCATGATAGACATTTATGGAACCTTAAAAATAAACAGATAGTTTGTGTGCATATATCTATGAGTGTGAAGCTTGAGAAGAAAGTGAATAGTTTTTTATGTATGGTTTCATGGAAACATATATATCTTGATTATATACCAAATAAAATATAGTGAAACAAAATTACATTAATAATTTAATATACGAAAAATATGTGTTAAGTTTAATAATACAAAGAAATCCATTCGTTGTACCACACATACATGAAGGTTATGAATTAATAGTAAATTGAATTGAGAATGTCAAACTATTAATCGTACATAAAACCATACAAAATTATTTAAATGTTTCACATGAAAACATTTATCGATGCTAGGAACATCATTAATAGGAGAATCTTCCTGAGAAATTGATAATTGAGTATGTATAAAACATAGATTATGTTGATAGATTCCCCAGTTGATCGCTCTAAGAAATTATTAAGTTGGATGTATGTTTGGTATTTATCTTATTGAATTATATTGTAAAAACATTCCTAAAATATTGTTGATATAGTAGATGTTTATTCCATAAAATTGTGGAATATAGCTCTATAGTTGATGAAATGAAATATAATGCATTATATAGGTAATATTCAGATATTTTTTACCAGTCATTTAAATAATTAGTAAAGAAAATTTAAATAGCTGCGTTGAATAAATGGTGGTACCGGTTTATATATTTCCTATCACTCAGAAATATTTACTGTTTCCTAAAGAAACCTCATGCACCAATTCTTGATTTTTCTAGTCAATAAAATTTTATATTGATAAGAATAACCACGAAACAATGAAAGGATGATCACATCAATTATTAGGATTTTTTCCTAAACCATGTAAAAACATATGTGTGTTGCTACATCATTTATTATGTGCATTACATATGATGGTTAACAGTTTATATTTAATTTTTACATCTTTATTGTGGTAGAGGTTCAATAGTTTTAGTAGAAAATTTAAAAAATGAACTATTTATAATAATGTTGGGCACACTGATTCACCTCCCATATCCTTAGTTTCCCTCCACAATACATCTCGACTCTACAAAATTTATAACACCAATTTTTATTTAAAAATTTATTAACATTTTTGGTAGAATTTTTAATTTACCAGTTGAAATTCAACATAAATCCATTTAGGAAATGAAAACATGAAATTTTTTACTTCAAAAAGTATGTGATGATATATTTCTATAATTAATAAGATGGAGGATCTTTGATTTTATACTTACATATATACTAAACTCTATAATAAAAGGGTTATGTTACTCCATGAAACTAAATCCTATATTTTGGTATTCCATGATGGTGATATTGTAATACTATTCAATACTTGTTTTTATCTCAAATAAGTATGATTAATTCTCAATGGGATGGTTATTTTACTATTAGTAGTTTTTACCCTTTTAGTATAGTTTTTTTCAATGTTTAGTGATTCGTATTGAACTTTACTATAATTGGATACCGATTTAAGATTAAACTTGATAGGGAAACAATACTCACCACCATACCAAATGCTTCCAAGCCCACATGTACAATAAATTATCTATTTCTAGATGTATTGGGAGACCTAACAAATAAGGACATTGAAGAAACACTTTGTCTCACTCTCTCCCGCTATATCTCCCCTATCTCTGTCTCCCTTTCTCCCTCTCCCTCTATATCTCCTGCTCTCTCCCTCTCCCTCTCTCTCACTCCTTCACACTATCTCCACCTCTCCCCCTCCACACCCCTATCTCTTTCTCCCTCTCTCAACCTCTAACCCCCCCTCTTACTATCCCTTTCTACCTCTACCCCACTCTCTACCACCATCTCTCCACTATCTCTCACTCAATTCCCACTTCCCTCTCTAACTCCCTCTCCCCCCTTATCTTTATATCCCCATATATATCTCTCTCACTCCAACCTCCTCTTTCATTACCTTTCTCCATCTATTTGTCATTGCTCACCACCCCCCCTAAATATACCTACCCTATCAAACTCTTCACCATTTATTCATTCTTTCAACCCTATGTTTATAAAAAATTACCAAAAACATTTATAGAAAAAACATTCATGATTTCACATCATCAATTATGATACTTTTTAAATAATTATAGATATGTAAAAATTAATATTTTAATATCAATAATTTTCTACTTTAATGAACACTTTTTACCAATACATGTTGTATCAATCACACTATCTATTGAGTGCCAACAATTTTTTTGGAAAATTAATTTTTCCTCTAACCATGATGTGTAAATTGAGAATTCATGCTAAGGTTCTTTATGAATGTATTTTCTATTTCTATGTTTCTCACCATTGATTGTGAATAGATATTTTTTTCATAATTCATACTAAATTTATAATCTTTTATGTGCCTAATAAATATTTTAGGAAACTTTTTTTGTCCACATGAGAATAACATTAAGCAAATAACCTCCCTTGACATTATATTAAACCTACTTTTAAATTACCTATCTGATATATTGAATACCATATTTTAATCATCCATAGTCAAATCACATGTCCTTTTCCCACCCAATATATACATGGACATTTAATGCATGATTTTATGAAATTTAAGTGTGTAGGGATGATTTTTATTGATTATTTTCACTAATTAATATTTATATTGACTTCTTTTTATTAGTGATAGGCCACATTTCATGTGTGGGGTGGAGGTTGTATTGTAGGGTTAATTGGAATAAAAACATTATAATATTAAATTACATATTTACAGAAATATAATTCAAAAAAGACCTCAAATAAATGAAAAAAACACGACGGAAAAAATAGATGCAAAATATGGAAAGAAAAAAATAAAATAAGAAAAATAAATTGAAATCTTCCATTAGTCACATAATAATAATGTTTGTAATATTTTTTTGTTCTTTCTATATCTATTTCTCACTTACATACATATCTTATGTTTTTTATCTAGGTTTGTGTTCCCTTGAAATAATGTTTTTTATGTCCTTTGATTTAATCATTCATAGATAATGCATGTTTTTGTCCATGTGGATGTTATTACTCCACTTGTTCACTTTTTCCTCTTTTTCCATCAATCCTATTGAGAAATAAAAATCCCGTAAAAAAATTCCCCTAATAAATATTCACATTATGATGGGAATTTATGCATATTGCTCTAGAAAACTTTTTCTCATCAATCTATGTTTGTGAATTAGTTTCCTATATTTAAAAAGTAACATCACCAGGGGATTACTGTATCATGTGTGTGAACAATTTTGGTTTGAAATATTAAGAAATTCACCTTTTTTAATATGGATGGAGGATGGGTGGATATCCTAAGACTCCCCTCATTAGTGAAACAAAATTTAGATATTAGAGAATAAGTGATTATGGTTTTTATTATTTTTTAGTTTTTTTTAAGGATGTGAAATAGAATGTGTGTGGGGTTAGTAGATGATTCACATTCATTAAATATTTTTAAATAACTTCTAACAATTATTTTTTCATAAAATATTCATATATATATAGAAATATTAATTCTTTTGTATTTAATGGATCATGGGAGCATATTTGGAATTCCTCCATTTTAATATTATTTCTATGTTTTGTTCATAAATTTTTATATTCTCATCAAATTTTTATATTCTCATCAAATTCATGTTATTTTTTTATGAATTTTAGAATATTATTATATATATAGTATAACTATATCAAGATTTTGATTGGTCCTTTGTAATTCCATTTAGATAATGGATAAAGAACCAAATTCCTTTAAACCCCATTAATCACATGAAAACAATTGACTAAATTTTGTTAACAACTCATTGTTTTGTTTCTCCATTATTGGACAAACAAAATAACTTGCTAAAGGATTAAAATATATTAATATTTTAAACAATTATTAGTGTCGGTCCCATATTTTCCAAACTATCAGTTCAATTTAACTAAAATTATAAAATAAAAAATATAAAATGACTAGAAACAAATTAATTTAATACAATAGAATAATATTCCATAATTTTAAATTTAATAAGTTCATTAAGTGATGAAATTAGGGAATATTAAGAGCATGTATTTCCATGAAATTTTATTTTTGTATTTTAGCTACAACAATCACTACAGTAGTCCAATATACTTGATATTTTGTCGAGGGGTCTTCATGTTGTTCAGGAAAAACGTTTCTTAATATATTGTTTATATTCATACTTTTTCTGGTCAAATATTTGTAAACATTTCAAGGGTCGATTATATGGAAACCAACCACCCCTATGGTCGATTAAGTTGTGTCTCCTATTCTATTCCATTGGTTACAATTTCAAGAAGTTTTTGAAATAGATTTAGAAAATGAACAACATATTATAAGTCTTTATGATCTTCCATAATATATATCTAACTAGAGGGGCCCCTTGTAAAAATCATTGTTTTGAATAGGATGAATGTACAGAAGAGTTTTACCTTTTGGCATTTACTGGGTGGTCCATTTTTTAAACTGAGCTTCATAACATAAATATTATAGTTGGAATGATTCAATGTTTTGTATTTATATTTGGGTAAAGCCACAAGAGGTTTCTCGTGTGTTTTGTTTTAGTTTCTTGAGCACCGAGGTATAGAGATCAATTTTTTAGATGCTCTGAACAGGTATATTATGTGTCTAAAACAATGTGACATTAATCAATAAACCATGTGATGATATTAAACAAGAATAAAGGACCCAACCAGCTACACACTAATTACCTAAACTATATTTCTATCCCTCACAGTTCGTGCCAAAATGGGAAGTACCTCAGAAATATTTATCACATGGTTAGCGCATGGTTAGTGTAACCATGCAGGTCAAACTGTTCCAGATTGTTTCTTTAGGAATTGGTGTCGCATAGTTTGTGCACAACATGGATGAATAATGGGTTCAAACTGTGTGACATAGGTTTTGAGGGTAAAATGATATATTTTCCCTTAATGAATTCAATAACTGAATTTCATCTTTACTAACCACCTCATATCCATAAGACCCTCCTTCTATGAACATTTGACATCTCCTAGAAGAAAAATAGGCATTGTTGTTTCTCCTCTGTATGGACTCTGAATAATTTCCCTTCAGTCTCTACGGATCCACATCGGTAAGATCATGAGACCGTTTTAATTATTCATGATTTAGTTTCCTCCTAGATGTTATCTTTTGGTGTGATCTCATTAGAACCACTTTTAAGGTGAATGTCTATTTCTTTGATCTCTTCAAAATTGGATTGATTCATACCACAATAATGGATGAGTATGTCACCATAAGTATGAGCCATGTGGTCTATAACTCATTCGTCAATTTTTTATTGATTTGTGAATAATGTAATTGTGACTTGTTTTGGCCTTTGTCAAGTATCTCTTTATAATTGGTCTCTTATTATAAAATTAATCATTACAGATATGTAAATCCCTTATGATCAATGTTTTGTGGTTTTAGCTTTCCAACAACATTCACAGATACCCCCTGTTTGATTTATCTTTTTTACATACTACAATTAAAATTTTTAAATGCTTGGAATTACTTTTATGTGTATGAATTGGATCAATAATGGTTTTCCCCAATTATATTTCTATATAAATGATAATGGTACCTTTATAATTCCATTTTTACAACCATGGATTAAATTTACATTTGTGTTAGATTTTTTCAAATACTATTTGATGAATTCAGTTATTTCCAAAAAATTGTATTATTAATTAGGATCAACGTATTTCTTTTGAAACATAAAATTTTTTATAATAAAACCCTTGGATAAGGTGCGCTATATTCCTAGATAAAAAGTAATGATTAGTGATTTGTACAATTATTGGTGATTACTTATTCATTTGGTGTTTTTAAATGGATTCAATGTTTTATTAATGAAATTCGGTGGCATTAAGAAATAGAGTTTCCCTTTTGAAAAATTTATACGCCCATTGAACCATATAAGTGTGTGTATTGGGCCATATCCTTCCTAAATGACTATAGAAATGATATCCTTATGAGGGATTTCATTGACTTATAAATGGGTTTTACCATGTAAGAAAATGACCCTTTGTTCGTTTCTACTTCTAAAAACCCATTTAGACCTTTTTAAAAGAATTTATATTTTTTGATCCATTTGATGACTAGTTTAAAATGAAAATTCATGGGAGTAATGGTTTGCACAATTTGAATTCATTAAATGGTTTCAATTTAAATGGGGCTGAATAGGGTGGAATAACCAAAGCTATTATTATAATCAAATAATCACAACTATTAATTCCCACCAAATTATCATCGAAAAATTCTCATGGGAAGAAATACCAGAATATGGGTATCAATTACATTGCAAGAGCAAAGTAAAGAGAAGAAGACTAAGACATATGAATCACATGATCTTTTAAGAGACTCATAGCCTCGTTACCATTATAAGGTGACTCGATGACTCCACATGTAGCAGATAACCAACACTAGATCCATTTGATCCCACTTTTTCCATGCCCATCTACATTGTTGGAGTTTCCCCAGACAACAAGGTACTACACGGGTGGTAACCAGATGAGCTGCCCTATACCATGCGGGTTTTCGGCTACAATAACCTTGTGATCCAACATGAAAATCATATTAAAATTAGAGTAAGTATACCCAAATGTGGAGACACAGAGCAGCCACAAAGATCATGTGGCTCTTGCCAAAGGGAATAAATTTTTCACTTTGTGAAATTCAATAAAAATCAAAAAATACTAAAGACATTATAAAATAAGGTAAAGGAGAAAGGAAGGAGGTGGGAGATACATGTGGTGCTGAAGGACATGTGGCCTTATCTAGGTGATCTGCAAGACACAGTGAGCCCCTAGTCACTTCTCCATCTCGTCTCGTGAAATCCCATTAGCTTCTCTTCATCACTATGAAAATCACTCCATGTATTCCCATGCATCTTCACTCTCCCCCTTTTTCTCTCTAAGGAAAAATAAATACAATTTTACCCAAAATCTTATGCACCCCCACAAGACCCATATCATTCATGCGAGACATCACCAAAAAGTAGAGTTATTTACCTCTACATTAATCATTAAATATTTCATGACTCCAAACCATTGTTACGTTAAATTAAGTGATGAAAATAGGGATGAGGTGGAAAATGAATGCGGTTGTAAAATAATTGTGATTTGATAAGAAAGAGTGCATCACGGTCTTACGAGGCCCTCAGACAATCCATCGTTGTATTGTGGAATGTCCCAGACATGTCATCAAGAATCTTAGTCACTCTTTTAAATAGACATTGGGATCCTGTGAAAGCCCTTGGAGATATCAATATGATAAGAAAGAAGTCATTCGACACATCTACGTGATCAAACAATCCCCCATTAATTGTAAAAAGTCCAATAAAGGGTGATGGCTTTAGATTTGTCCATGGTAGAGACCCATGAAGTTATGTGGTGCTAGATCCCTTCGCTGACTCTATCTTGGATATGAACTACACACACCGGATAAAGATCCAAACAACTAGTATGGTAATGCCTATAAATTCCCCACAACAACATTAAAAAAGGTTTGGACTCTGGATGATTCAACTCTCAGCAATGAAACACTCACGTGCATGGGATGAATGGGATATCTATGAGTGGTTCATTTTGTGAATGGTATGTATTTCATCAGGTAATATACCATCTAAAGGTCAATTAAATCGTGTTCCATGCATAAAGCACATCACATGATCGATGATAGATCAAGTGAAGGACCCCTAGTGAGACTATTGACGAATATACGGCATGTCTTCTAGATCATGAAAGACTCAAAATAAACTAATATCAAAAAACATAAGGAATTCACAACAAAATTGTTAGAACCATGATCAAAAGTTCTAGAAATAAGATAAAGACATTTTTACTGTCCCTCACGTGCTTCGAGTGAGTCGTCCAAGGACACGTGACGATGCCAGGGCATGTCATCTAGATCTCTCAGCAATCCTTCAGCATGATATTTGGGAACTAAAAAATCCATCATGCATGTGAGAGAAGTCAAATGGTCCCCCTGGAAACAACACTCTGGTCTCGTGAAACTCTCTAGGTCTATCACCCAAGCATTACGACTTCCTTTGGATACATCACCTAGATCATATAAATATGATTTATCATATCATTAAAGTCTCAATATTACATATGGGAATGACAGCCATGCTCTCAAGAAATCCTATAGGAAAGCCTGTTGAGACCTACGATGTCCTCTAAACCAATTGTCTAGGTCTCACAACGCCCTCTGGGAAAGCCAGATGGGGCCCGCTACTCCCTCCAGAAATAAAGTTCTAGTCTCGTGATGCCTTGCAGGAATGTTTTCCACGATATGAGATATAATTTTACCCATGTCACAATATATTTTTTGACACCCTAAATATGTGTCAACCCATCTCTTTAAAATGGAACCATTGAACATCAACTGTATCATATGATACCCCCTGAACCATCTAGACAGGTTATGTGATGGCGTCCAGGACCTAGCGACTAGGTTATGAGACACTCTCCAATAAGTTGTACATGTCATTAGGGAATTATTAGACTTGATAAAATTGTTCATACTTGGTTTTTAATTCCACATCATAAACGTATTTCTCAATTTTAAGCCCCAAAATAAACGGAACTACGACGACTCTGATTGGTTCAATATTCACGATAGGTAGGACACCTCTCCCAAGGTTCATGCTCTGTATTGATCATGGAGGGAAATTCTAGCATCAAAGCACCTTAGATAAAGAAATTAAATTTATTACCTAGTATCCCTTATTTCACACTATGATTGTGACTCACATGGGCTTAAGGAGTTTAAATTATCACAACATCTTCACTATAAACATCCAAAATGGTATGAGAAACATCAGTATGTAAGATCCAAAATAAACTAAACCATGATGAATCTAAATCCATTAATAACCACAATATTGTGAATTCCTTCCTAAGGATCGAGCTTTATTAAACACCCCATTTGGTTTAAGTCCTTTTACGACTCTGAAATTCCATCTGTCAAGACCCGATTAGTCCCATGATGTGATCATCTTACGTCATCCATCAGTAGACTGAGAAACCAATTGAACGATGATGAGTCTAATTTTTTCCTCCACTAGGATGTGTAGGACATTTCATTAAACCTTGGTTTCCATAATAATTCATTTAGTGTAGTCCAAAAATATAATTCTCACATCCTGACCACTGAAATAATCAATTTCTGTCCTTTGTTTCTCCAACAGAGCATAGGTCATGTGAACATTGGGATATTAAAAAATCACATCATTTTCACCGTGGATCACTAAAAGGTCTGGGGTAACCTCAACGAATAATAATCAAATTAATGGACTATGAAAACATTAATTCACACTACAACAAGGATACATAGGACGTCCCTCCAGGATTGGAGATTGAATATTTGTTGTCTCGGTGCATCCATACAAGTCCTTTTCACAAGATGTAAAACAGCACGTGTCAAATGATGTATGTGGGGTTTGATTCATACAATAACCAAGATACATAGGACACCTTATAATGGATCAATCCTCGCCTTATAAAATTAACCACCCTCTCATGTGGCAGAACATTTCGAATCACTTGTTTATATGGCTTCAACATTTATATGTAGTTTCACGTTACCAAAAATTCTTGGGTAACCTCTAATATATATAGTCAAATTCTATAAATAGGTACCAATCTGTTGAACATTAAAGTGAACAAACATGTAGTTATTTTATTAGGGTAACCCACCCCAAATTAGGATTATGAAATTATTTATGAACATATCATAAATCTACAAGAAAGTCTCAAAGAAGGAAATATTTCCCCCGAAAAGGGTGTGAAGAACCTTACCACCCAGCCACTCAACCAATTCGAGTCCCCTTGACTCGTTATGACTGAAAATCTAGATGACTACAAGAATTTGGATAACAGGTCTATACCCAGCTATGGATGAGGGGTCCATTGAGTGTTTTTGGGAAAAGAGAATAAATGGAATACCTGATGCATGAAATTGATTGATTCAATAAGAATCCCTCCTCTACCAAACCATAGAGTGAAATCCATTCCACATCAGGAATAATTATGAAAAAAAATGGTGAACCTGATGTGAATATCAGGAATAACAAATCATTGGGTGATAATATGTTGGTCCACTTCACCCCATTTTCAAACAACCCTGACATGTCTGACAAGAATCATTTAGGAGACTTATTTTTTGAAAATCCTGTACAAACCAAGTAGAAAGACCAGCATGATCATATATATGATCTTATATAACTAGGATTCTGGTACGTCCATCCTCGTGTAGACAAGTCCATACAATATGAATGGTTGGATCATTAAAATATGGAAATTGTGTTAACTATGCATATATGATTGAGTATATTTATGCCTATGATAGATCCCTAAAAGCTAACCTTATTTCTTATTTTCTATGTGATTGCAGATACTGCTCTCTTCGAAAACACCCCAACCTGAGGAAATTTTTTCATCATTTAGAATTCATTCTGGTAAATCCTCTATAGTTACAACTCCAATGGGTCACAAAGCCATCTCACTAGCTATACAGCTCCAACGATAGGTGGAAATATGATGGTCCACAAGTTCCACCCACATGGTACAATCCTGAAGATTGAAGATGCTCGTGAGGTGCTCCAAGCATGGAATCTGGTTAATTCACATCATCCATATAAGGTTGTTTCTATGATAGAAGCCCTCATCTCTATAACTAAAAACATTGAGATCTTATCCATGGAGCATGAAAACATCCATCATTCATATCCGAAGATGATGGTCTAAGAAGTAAATTATGGTTCTCTATCTGTTTAGGTTCTATCAAGGAGGGAACCTTCCAACAATCTTCGCTAGAATCATCTCTCTGATACCCACTAGTCAACTACTGAGGGTACCACCTAACACGCTACCACCACTTATTCCCATGATCATGAAGCAAGTAAGGCTAAATAGTGGTGGAAGGAACTAGATATCTAAAATATTTATAATATTCCCAGTCCTGGTGACAATGTGCATTAGAAAAATTTGGTAGGAACTAGCCATACGGGTCATATACATGCCAGATTAGAAAATGTATGTGGGAATAATCCCATAGAAAGCATAGGAGAGCCACTTATCCCTACCTATATGCAGGATTTCCATCTGAATGTTTCGATGAAACAAGGAGGATTTATTATATCACCACTTCAATCGATGACATTTTCTAGTGCATAATGGAGACAAAATACATGTAGTCTTATATCCCTAAAATCACCTAGATACATTTTCATTATATTTTTTGAATAGATGAAGATCTCCACTAGAATATTCCACCACTATTATGGGTAAATGGACATGAACATACTCTTATCCCTACGACTAGGGAAAATAAACACTCTAATCGTTGGGAACAAGTGGATGCACCATAGTAAGAACACACTCATTTTACCATCCTAGAGGATTATCGACATATTCCGATAAAGGATGAGGTGTCATACTATGCCCAAACTCCTATTCTAATTAGTGCTCAATAGTTGAGAGTTTAACACACATTGTGATAGGGGAACATACCTATTGAAAATCTATAGATAGATATTCCAAAGGCTCAGGATCAGGCTCATATCCCCGTTTGGGTACGGACTTACCACATAATAGAGCCAAAAGCCTTGGTACATGCCCATATTCTTATTAAATAAGACTACTGGAATACAATAAAGGCCTAGAATCTGGTATATATCCTCATTCCAGTCATATATAATCAAGTGACAAAGAGACAAACCTCAAGAAAAACTCATATTCTGGTTAGTGAATCAACCTGGTAGACTCTACCTGATCACTAATAAAAGGCTCATATTCCTACTTATATTGATGAATGATTGTGCCATCATGATTACAAGGAAATACAATAGGGGTCTCAAATTCCTTCCTCCATTCTAGAGGTCCATTATCATATTATGATGGGTAATTAATGCTCGGACCCTGCTCATATTCTTGTACCAACTATGGATTACTATATGAGAGTGTAACATACTTCTAGGAAAGATCATACTCCTACCAAGAATGACCGGTGATATATCCCTACAAATCAAGATTGAGCTCATACTCCCATATTGACAGACGCTCAAAAAGTGAGAATGGATCAAGCCTTAGGAGAGGAATATATTCCTATAAATAATTAGACAAATTATTGGAATATTTCAACAGTGTCTCAGTAGTGGTATCATAACCCGTTGCACCACACAATTATAAACGAGTTATGAAAACCATCACACAACATCCTCATATCCATATAGAATCCAGAAAAACCAGTCAGCAAATTCTCACCATGAAATGGAACATGAGAAATATTCATAATCATCACAATTTCAGTGTCCTTGAGGACATTTAAGACAAATTCTCAAAACCTTGAGGATCTGTCAACTATTTTATCAAATTAAAAGAATAATACATTCATTTCGGTGATATTCCTCCTCGTGGTAATGTGGATTTGGATGAAAAGGACCCCACACCAGACACTCATCATGGTCAACCTCCCCATAGTGATATATTCCATGGATAAAGAAATATTGCCCTTTTACAAACACCTTCTTATAGATAGGTGTCCAAATCACTAAAACCATTGTATAGAGAGGTTCTTGAAACATCACTGTCAACTATATATGGTTACCCATCAACTTCGATAAATACTCCACACACGTCAGCAGGTGGCCATCAGAGCTATCTTCTATGTTATGACTAGATTGAGGTGTTTGAATTTGTTGTGGAGGATTATGACATTAAAAATGGATATATTTATCTAGGAACAACCTCCTCGTCATGTTATAGACCCTCACTACTTCTATCTACAAGGTCCCAAATGAGCTACAAAAGAAGTTTATTCTATACCTTCCCCAAAATATGGGGGATAATCATAAAATACTAAAGAAAAAATATCTCTACTATCTAGGATATGAGTGTCACCATCAGAAAACCCTGATAATCTATTGTTAGCTCAACCTATGTGATATCTCTATGTCTGGGGATCCAAAACCAGAAATGAATAGTGAAAATCAGCAACATGCTAGCCACCTTTGAATCATGAAACTTCGATATCTGATATCTGAAGATAGTTCTTGAATTGTTATTCTATGACAGGGAATGAATGGAGTGTTTCAATTTTCCTAACACCTAGAACAACTAAACCCCTAATATTTAGTGTCCTATAATGTCATTTCATCTAGATAAATCATGGGACCAGGTAATACATGTGATAGTTTCTCACTTAAATATAATGAACCCAATTGAATGATGACCATACATAATGAATGTATAAAGGGGATAGTGAGAAGGATGTCAAAATGGTCCCCTCTAAGAAATGAGAACACATTTTTGACACAATGAATCATGTTGAGATCATCATGACAACTTCCGATGAAAAATATTTCTCATCATGGGATGCCATCTCACCCAAATCCCACATGAGCACAACTGGTCTACAATAGTAGCTTCTATAGAATCTGTCTATGAGTAAACTCAGTCCCCTGGGCTAAGAGAATATATACCACCACCTCTACCCCATGGATCATAAATTCATGAGAGGATTAAGGACATAACCTCAGTAGCTGTAGGTGAATGCCAACCTGCTAGGTTAGGAGAATTTATATCTCAATCACCATTCCTAGGTTCATCATTCCCTATGGATGTCCTAGAATAATTAGTGGTGATCCTAGGATACCCACACCTCATTTGGGTGGGGGAATATATACCTTCATAACCATCTCATGAGTCATCATGTCCCCATATAGAGTCATTGGACCCTCAACAAGATGAACCATCAGTGCCAATAGAGGCCCCAAATAACCCCCACCACATAGGGCTAGGGGAATTTTCATCATTTTTACAACAAATAGAATTAGACATCATCAGGTTGGGAGAGGTAAATCAAGAGTTTACATACCATGTGTTCCCCCCACTGTAAGACAATCTTTTGATGGTCAGTGCATGTAAGAAAATCATAACAAGAAACACCATCAAATTCACTATTCATCATTCTATATGGGAGGAGCATACAAAAAATGTGACCAAACCCCACTGGGGATGCAAGCTAAACTGGCCCAACATGGCCAAAAATTCAAATACAAACCGTGATGGAGCAGTATAGAATCAGCCTATTTCATAGAAAGTGATGGCATAACCACCATTTCCAAATATTCCAATGGGAATATTGTCTCTATCAACCCAGAAAAAATCGATCAAGATACAAACATATACAGTAACAATATGGAAAATGATCCTAAGTAGTAGGGTGATTTGGATTAGAAAATGAGGTTATGTGCACCTGAAACCAATGAAGGGTTCATAATTTGGCACCAATGAATAACTAGTTTCCACCTCCTAAGTGGAATAAAATAAAAGGTAAACAAAAAGACACAACTATATCCTGATTACCACCAAGAATAAATGATTATCCATCACTATAAGAACAATTTTTTTAATATGAATGTGAAATAAAAGTTCTCCAATAACTCATGTAGGTGTTACTCATAAAAAATATTACTTTTGGGTATCATCTATAACCAGAGACAGATGTTCTCTATCCCATGGTAGATCTTCCACCAAGAGCAGTATATGAGCATCATATTAGCTCTCAATTTAGACATTATGTCCTCATAAATGTGGAAGTAAAAATTGATCATGAACTCCATCTATTGCGGTGAAAACCTCTCCCTCATCTTGGTGATCATTTATTCCTAGGATGAGTTGATAATCAATGGGAGATGAAGGTAGGACAACATCATCAGACCCACCAACTACCTATGGAGGGGAGGCCACTTAAAATGTTCATCCCCCAAAGTGACATAATGTTTTCGAGTCCCTGAATACTCAAATAGAATCCATGGAATCACGATATTCACTAGTGTACCTAGAAAGGAATCAATATCTTGAATAGCTAGATCATACACCACCTACACCCAACTATGGAAACCCTACCTTCTCTACATTTTATACTGTAGGATACCTGGAATAACATATCATGAATTTTGTGTCCTGATGTGGGCCAATGATGGTCCCTATAGATAAATAATAATCAATAAAAATGAGGTGTTTTTTATAGATTCAAAAAAGGCCAGCCTTTTTTTGGTACAACAGTCTGCCAACAGGATCTGTTGCAGGATGGGAGGAACTTCATTATCAGTTCCATTATCAGTTCTATTCAACATTGAAAAAATGATCTCCGAAATCAAGAACTACAAACAATTTGATAATGATAGGTTGTCTAATTTCACAGCAATAGGGAATGCTTTAACCAGTGCTCTCATCATTTCCCACTCGTAGAATAAAATGTTGGAATTTTTTACTGAGAATATCAAGAATGAATTTCATAAACCCCTAATCCCCATAATATATCCATGTGGGTTCATAGAATTTTCATAGATAAAATGCAGTCTTGATCAGGCTATCCAGCAATCCCAATTTATGTATTGACTCATATCCGCAACACAGGGTATGAAGCCAAGCACATCAGAAGCTGAAGATCACACTCTCAGGCATTCAGCGGGGCCCATCCAAGCACCCAATAAGGTCATGAATAACCCATCACCTATTGTCATGTGGAAAAAACCACAATATCACCCTTGACCAAAATTACACAGAAATAATCATCATCCGGGATTTGAGGAATTGATTGACAAAGTAATCTTCTTCCAGAATGAACAATTCCCTAGTTATTTCTTGGAATCCATGGATAATAAAAAAATCAAGCTACCACATTCTAGGATTCCAGATGAGGTCGACCTCATCAACCATCCCAATTGCATACCTTTTCATTGAATGATGTGTCATATTACCCAGAACTGCTTCATCCCTAATGAATTCCTTCATGAATGATCAATTCTAGATAGGTGGTGTTAGATAACTCCTCAGAAAAGGTGATCTGCAAAATAATTTCCCAACCACAATAATAGGGTGATTGGAATAATGTTATATTTAGGCATGTATGAACGTTAAACAACTGGATGACTCAAAAAAACGTTGATCATGCTCATACTGATTTAAAGGCACAGTTTCACAGACTCATGAGAGCTCCACCACCTAAGAAAGAGGCATCATTTGTTCCTCCCAAAGGTGGATGTGACAAATAAAATCAGGAAAAGGTATAGGAGGAAGAGTGATATTCTGGTCAAAATAAATCCCTAACTCTTGTAGATTTCTTCCCAACAACCTTTGAAAGATGGTAACCACCCAAATAAATTGAATACTCATTAGATGAGGAGATCAACTTTGGCTATGTAAACACGAAACACTTGGGAGAACCCTTCTACGATGATGAATATCCTCCCCCACGTGAATATGGTTTTCCAATTCATATTTGAGGAATGGGAGGTCTCATGTGGTCAAATAGAGGATATAGGGGAAATCATAGATGAGGTTGGACTCAATATTCTAGTCAAATCCCCACAGAGGACATATATGAAGCTAAGACTTTTAAACAACTGATACAGTAGGCTTAAAAGAGGTAATGATGTGCCTCAATGGCTTCGAGCAGTTATTCATGTATGATTGTCATGCATGACCATTTAGAGGGGGTTTAATACAATCAACATAGAAAATATGGAAATATGGTGCAACCTACACCACGGGCAACATATACTCCCTCAACTTCAACATATTTCCCATTTTCATCTACCTTATATTTTATAACTCCTAAACTGCATTCCCATGAGAAGCCTCATATCAAAAATCGGCATCCTATACTAATAAAGTATAATGTTATAAAATAGTTAGATGCGGTCCTAGCTAATATCTTAACCCTTGATGCACTCTGCATTTCAAAAGAACAGATGGATGAAATTGTTGAATCACTCCAAATCCCCCAGGAACTTAAGATAGAAGTAATTGTAGAAATGGTCTATAGAGGGGAGACCATGTCCTCATAAATTCATCTGGCCATCTCCTTCATCGATCAAGATCATGATGAGTCCATCCCAAGGGACATCAGGCCATTATTATTTTTCAATAGACTCAATAATTTTAATGTCGAAAGGGTGATAATTGATAATGGATCTATGATCAATCTCATACCAATTCAAACTATCCTAATTTTTGGATATAGAGGATGGGACATATCCCTTAAAAAGCAAACCATTTAGGTACCTGATAAGCATGAGAAAAGACCTCTTAGGATGATCATGATCAGATCCGAATATGGGGAACTCACATCTTACACTGTGTCCATGGTTATCCGGGATGAAAACACTTATATTGTTTTACTCAGAAGGCCTTGGATCCATAGCCTTATGGATATACCATCAACATTTTATCAATGTCTGAAGTACCCCATCAATGCAATGGTCGGAATACAACATGGTTATAGTGCTCCCTTTGAGATTTGTTGATTTAGATATGCTGAAGTTGATTTCTACATTAAATAAGATAAGAAACCAATTAAGTGTGGTGATAAACAAGTTACAACTCCCAAATTCAGGGGGACCAACCTATGCATCCATGGAGAATATTCAATATCTATTATGTGATACCAATAAACTTAATCAATGTAGAAAATCTAATCGTAGAGGTCCATGCCTCTCCCTTCCATAATGACAATGTAAAAGATAGTCATATCAGCTATAAATTTGAAATGAATCTGATTGTAAAGGATGTTGATGTCTTATATAGTAACCTCCTCCACCTTGATAATGATGGAGAAGCCCCGGATTTCCGTATCCACATGAAAAGGTCTCCACAAACTCAGAAATGGAAGAGGATGAGGTTGATATTCGGAACGCCCCTCCAGTATTTTAGGAAGGTTTCTTCACCATCATAGAGGAGATTGAAAAAATAAATCATTAAATTAAATAATACCTTCATCCAACTCTAATTAGTTCCTCCATTCCACTCAAAGTGAGAGAGATGTATATTTCATTTCTAAAGCAAAACTACTATATGTATAGTTGGAACTATACATAAATTCCTAGACTAAATCCATATCTGGCTACGTACAAGCTCAGACATTCTGATGAGAATAGAGGCTCTAATGTGTCCGAATGGACCGAAGGCCTTCTTTTTTAATTTTATTCTAGATAATCCCCCTTTTAAGGGTTGAAGGGGAACCTGTACATGACCCATAGGACCAAAGAACAAGGCCTGACATGACCCGTAATACATGACCCGAAGGCCCAGAGGCATACCATGCCCAATACATTACCCATAGGCCCAGCCCACTAAAACTGTACCTCCCCATCTTTTGCATCATTGATTACCTTTAGCTCCCCACCTGAATTTTTGATTGGCTAGCATTGCCCTGTACAAAGCTGCACGGTGCCTGGTCCCGATGGTGGTTTCCATACCCTCTCATTCTTCCAATTCAGTTAGCTCTCCTGGTAACTGCTACTAGTGCTCTAATCCTCATATGGGGCCTGCTCTATGTAAACTGGGCTACTTCATGGTCTTCATTGGCCCGAAGGCCCTGTGGCCTGAAGGCCTTTGATGATTTGAAGGCCCTGAGTCCCATAGGCCCAAACTGGTGGCCTGAATGCCCAAATCTGGGGAATAGTCTGGCTACTACAGTACCAAACAGTACCAACTACAGTGCCAACTACAGTACTTCTAGAGGCTCTGACATGTATCCATGAGGATAAACCCATATAATTTCTCAAATCTAGGGGTTTAAGTTGATAAGTTTATCAAATAAAACTTTTTTTTGAGAAGTGTAATACCATATAAGGCCTGAAAACATCATCCCCATAAACCAAAAGCATTGGTAGATTGGGGTTTTTATTGATTCCAGAGACCTTTATCGGAATTTCCTAGAAATATATTTTCTCTTTCTGATAAAAAAACAACTGAATGATGAAACTTCTAGCTTCTAATCCCTTTCCATCATGGATCGGTACCCAGGGTACAACCAGATCAAGATGGCCCCCAATGATGATCAATATGCTTCCGTAAGAGCACCATAGGGAATATTCTGCTATCAAGTCGTGCCCTTTGGATTAATGAAGACATGATCTATATATCAGTGTTCCATGCATTTACTATTTAATATATATTTTAAGGGATACCCAGGTGTTACGTCAAAGACCTGGTTGTTAAATATTTTTTTTGATGTGATCACTTCACCGATCTCTGAGAAATAATCAGTAAGATATGACAAAAAAGTATAATGATTATTCCAATGAAGTTTTCTTTCAGGGTAACTTTACGAAAGTTTCATGGATTTTCGTTATGCCACTATGAAATTGATGTTGACCCAAAAAATACTTGTGATATTTTAGCGATATAACCCCTGAAAAAATCTAAATGAACTAGGGGACTCCAAGGGAACCTCACCTACATTTAGTGATTCATAGCTAACATAGATGGAATGGTTCTCCCCTTCACTATGCTAATGAATAAGGGAACTGCATTCTAATGGGATGGTGAAAGTCAAAAGGCAATTGAATGTCTCAAGCATTACATGCTTCACCAATGAGTTTGGATGCCTTTTTTGGATGATTGACCACTCATATAATATTTTTCCTCCATTTAATGATCATTGGGTGCCCTCCTCATAGTAAAATATTATGACAGAAGTATGAATAGTATCTACTACCTCAACCACATGATGTTTGGTACAATATCATGATATTATGATGTCTAAAATAACATCCCTGATGTCGAAAAAAACATTCTTGCACTCATATTCAGTGTTTAGAAGAATAGACATTACATGTAGCACCATGAAGTCTACTTAGTCTCTCGAATTGATCTACTCATGTACATCCATTGTCACACTATACCGAATGGAACATGGATTAATGGGTGGTCATTCTCGTGAAATATTTCATTATGTTCATATCATAGAAGTCACTGACATGGAAACCCTATGATGATTTCCTCCCAGTAAATCCATCCCCAAAAAATACACAGGAGGAAATTAAGCCCCCGATGAAGAGGAATTTTATTCCTCTAACACTCTCGAGACATGGGAGATGTACTTTGTTGGTGCCTCTAAGAGCCCTTTCAAAACAGGGATGGAAAACATGAAGTCCAACTAGGTTTTTCTATCGGGAGTATATTCTATGAAGAAAATATGGATTTCCCTACAATTTCTCACTATTCGATGGTTGAACTATCAATGAGGCAGAATACCAATCCCTCATCGGTGGATTAGAACTATCCCTAAACTTGTACATATTCTACATGAATATAAAAGGGGATTCTAAATTGGTGATAAGTCATATCAATGGTGAATATGTCACTAAAGAATTTAACCCTCTCACTATCTACGTTATGATATTGATGGAAGAATATCCTTTTGATCCCACATTTCATCATTTTCTTCGATCACAGGATGTTTTCAATGACACACTGGCTAATGTAGCCGCCATCCCGGCCGACCCTAATCTTGAGTAAGAAACCTCCCATAATAGACATCAAGGAATGGTATCATCAATCATAAAATGTGATTTTGAAAAAATCAATCAGGTCAGTACCACCCTAGAGTGTGATGATCCAATGATCAATCCTGGATGGATAGAGCCTATAATTGGTTATCTCTAGAATGGGATTCTCCCAAAAAAATAGTCCATAAGGTAAAAGATTCAACAGAGAGTATCAAAAATCATACTACATGATAGTCCAATTGAGTGATTTCCCCTACAGGCACATCATTGATGGAATTCTCCCCATGTGTATAGTAGAGGGAGAAATTTTCTCCATCATGTACGATGTCTATGCAGGCTCCTGCAACACCAATAAATCTAGAACCAGGCACTCCCACCAAATCATATTGTTTGTATATTATAGGAAATCCATGATACATGACTACATGTAATTCACCATGAAATTTCATTTGAGATAGTGTCATGAAAAAATCATTCATCATCCCCATAATTTCGATGTAAAGTTAAATATTCAAGTTAATTTTCCATATGGTATATGAATGTTGTGGGAGCATATCCACTAGACACAAACTATTAGTTCATGTACACCCGTTTCACTTCCAAAATATTTTCCAAATGGACTGAGGCAATACCCATCATTGAATTTGGGATGAAGAATATCATTAATATCATTTCATCTGATACCATCACAGAGTTTGAGGTCCATCACACTATATTGACAGACAACAACACCAATTTCAATTCCACATAGTTGAAAAAGATGTACCAATAGTACAGTATCAAGTCTAATCACTCATACTAGTATCATGTGGTGGAAAATGGATATATAGAGGCTTTAAATAATAATATATTGAATATACTCTAGAAGATGGTGAACAAGGATAAGAGGTTGTTTCCGGATAAACTCCCACATGCTTTATGGGCCTTCCATACCTCCTTGTGCATTACCAAACATGCAATGATATACACATTGGTGTACATTATTATGAAAATGATACCCATACAAGTATAATTGTATTCACTCCAAATATTCATGTTTAGGTAGCTCTCAGATGATGAACAATCATAAAATCAGCTACATGAATTTGAATTTCTAGATGAGAATTGATTTCCCACATTTCACAACCAAGATGTCCATAAGAACTGGATAGCATGAGACATTAATAAAATGGATTTCATTTATTCATTCCCCTAGGGGGAACTCATACTAGCTCTCAGATCCCCAATGATACCGGGAAAGAAGCCCCCAAAAATGGATCCCAAGTGGGAAGGAACATAACTAATACATATGGTTTATCATAATAGAGCCTATTCACATTCCACAATGGATGGGGAGTATGTCACATCACCCACCAATGTGATATTTCTCATGAAATTATTTTCATAAGATATCACCATGGGAATCCACATCATAGAATGTCGTATAATTCGTTCTGAGTACAATATGTTAATCTCTACAAATTTGACCTGACAACAAGATAATAAATTGTATGGAGTATATCCTTACAAAATTACGTTAAACTACATGATTTCTTAAGGAAAACATATTTCTTGATTCATTTACTCACATTATACGTAGTGAAGTCCGGATCACTATTCAAGTGTCTAGCCTTCGGATTACTTTCCCTTCATGTCGGGTAATCCAACATTATTACTACATGACATAAAACTACAGAGATCCATGGTGTCCATCTTCATTAACGTTGAGTCAACCACCTCTTGAACCATTGCATGGTACTGTTTGAAAAACCTTATGAAAAATACATAAGTCCCTCTACATCTTTTCACATACCCACATGGTTTCCCCTATCATGTCGCATGATTTTCTATGCCTGTGTACATGTACAAAAATTTATACATTATTAGGCGGTTAATAGTAATTGATCACCAGTAGTATTTCTTATGATATACATTTTCAAAATTCATTCTTCGAGACCCATACCCAAAGAATAGTACCAAAAAACTATAAAAAACTATTTAAGTCTTAGAAAACAGCTAAAAAATTATTTAATGGAATCCAAACATCATATTTCCATTTCAAAACATTGATAAAAACGATGAATAATCTAGTAATTTATAATTAAAATTTCATCTAAATTTAAATCATTTAAATCACATTATCTTACAACCTCCCCACATTAAAATTTATAATACCCAAGATTTATTTATGGGAATTAAAATGAAAAACCAACCCTACATGGGTCATGAACTCTATTGAAATGCTAAAATTTTGTTCTGAAATTCCCAGCATGCTTCCAACACCTTTAAAACCCTACAATGCATAAACCCGTAAAACATGTGCTAGTTATCAAAACTGATGGAAAAACACAGAGAAGGTGATTATCCAATCCCATCTTTCCCAAGACTCGATCAGGTCTATGTCTCTTCCATATAGAGTTCTATAGTTCCTTCCACCATAGGTTATTACTTTTAATAGACAATACCACGTCAAATTAATTAAACCAATAGAATTTTTTAACAGAACATTCCTCTAGAACCCTAATTATTCCCTCGACACAATTATCAACTTGAAGTATCACACCAAACAATAAGATACTATTATCGATCATTGATTTGGTAAAATAGTCTAATTATTGATTAAAAATGATCAAAATAGTCGCTCCATATTATCCAAGAAAAACATCATCTGACATTTAGACTACACCCGTCTCATTCTAAAGGAGTTACCAATTTGGTTCCAAACAGATTTTATACATCTATTGGAGGGAACTGAATTCAAACTTACAATGGCCTAATAATTCAAATAATGTTGGGATTTAATAACCAGCACATCACAAACAACATATTAAAAAGTCATTCATCCCAATGTGAACAGAAATAATTCTGATACCTATCACTGAAGTACATACCCATATTCATTTGACATCACCTGGGCAAACTATTCTTGGTTAATTTATGTTTCTATGTTACAACATTGACACTAGAGGATTCCTGATCCAATTCCCTCAAATCATCACATGCCATCTTGGGCTTGACACCTACACATGGACTCCACCCAAGTCTATATTCGAACCAATACTTATAATTTATCAAGAAATCCAAACATTCAAGGATTTATATATCTTATAGAATCTGATTATCCAAATCAAACATACAATGACTAATATCATCCTCACATGACCCTTCTCAAGTGAGGATCAAAATCTTGTGGTTGATATCTGTTTCCCCACTAAAATGAATTCCTAATTACAATATCCAATAACCCATATATTTATAGAAATATTGAATCTTAGGGTAATAAAATCACTCACACTTAAGAATGAACTTGTAGCATCACCCATTCCAACTCCAATAGAATTGTTTCCTTAAAAAACAAAAAATTACAACTCCCATCAAGGGTCGCTTATATCAAAAATTAAATTTTATACTCCCTACCTTATGGTTTACATTCTAATTCTCCTCAATAGAAACTTCCAAAGAGTCCCTTCATAATACGTGGACAAAAATTCATTATATTGATGAAAAACATATTCTAGCTTAGTGTACTAAATATGATGTCAAGACATTGGGAATTATCGCCTATAGACCCTGAGAAAAATATGATTCCATCAATAGGTTTTTATTTCTATCTCTGAGCTACACTCACATAAAATCAATTTATATATACCATTAACTAACCATTAACATTGTGTATCCCGGGAGTGTGTTTCAAGGTCCACCAAAGGGAAAACAGTCTCATGGTGCATGATTTATTTTCTAGACAACCCTCATCACGGGGAACTTATTTTACCCAAATCTCTGAGACCCCATTCCCATTAGAATCACATTATAAATCATCAATCATCATAATGTGCCCATCCTCGCACTGATTAACTAATTCAGTTGCATGACATGTAACGATCTTCTGGTGTTCAATTCTTACCATATATTCATAGTGTAAAATCCAATAGCACCAAATTCAATCCTGAATGATATAATTATTCGATTTCAATCAACTATGAAATGTTTACCATGCTATAAAACACATCATTCTTTACACACCGAGATCTCCCATGGAACTCCTTTTCAAAATTGGAATCCAGATACATGCCACAATTTATTCCACAACCACCCATCACATGACTTCTTTACAATCATGAGGATCTACCCACACATTATTAACATTTCTAACCACAATAATCTATTCAATAATACAGCTCAAATAAATTATAATGCCAAAAAAACCCAGTCTTGATACACAAGAACCTCAGGTGCATCCACAAAAATGAAAGCCATGAACATTCCTATATCACAAAACATGACAGACTCATTTTAATCAATCTAATCCTGAATCTACAACTACGATCACTACCAGAATGAAATCCATAAATATTTTCCAATCCCTCTCACAGGTTTCCCTCATTCAAACCAAATGTATACCTACATGGTTCTAATCCAAAACTAAGGGCATGTAGGTCTCACACCTCCCCATAGAGATCAATCCACCAGTATGGATCACTATGTCTATACACCTATAATAAATGTCACATCTAATAGCACATCATCTATAAAACATCCTAACTCATCGAATCTAATGAACATAACAACATTTTCTAAGGTAAGTAAGAATTACATCAACCTATGATGTTTAAAACCTATAAGCATGGGTTCAATTATATAGTTTTTCATTTCAATGATATTGAAGGAAACACAATATACTATGTAATTGTATACCCATTTAAATGAAACCCAGTTTAACTAGCTTCTTAAGAAAATAATTGTAATAGAATCACCTACCATGATTTTGGCTACCAATTTCTAATCATCTTAGACCACCCGCCTGAGGGATTTCCCCCTAAATAATAATGATATAAATGTAGAAAATATAAGAAATGACACTCATAGATCATCCATATAGGGTAATAACCCATTAATGATATAGTTCACTATAGAAATTTTGGAACCTATCAACATCTCCCTTGATGGTCCTATTAGATAACCAAAAATAATGGCCATGTAAGTGAAATTTCATAGTAATCTAGGTTGTAAAACTCCATACAGGTTGTTACAAACCATTTTTCAACGACACATTAAAATAATCATCTACAATAGGTCTACGAAAAAGGAATCAACTACCCACTTTGATCTATGAGAGGAAATAGTTTACATATAGTATCATCTAAAATGATATGTGTTTTATATAACTGATTTGACTTTGTTATGTATAATTCCATTACAAGATATCTGAGAAAATAGATGATTGGTTGTTACTTACACCTTAAATAAAAATACCTAAGTAACAACCCCACGCAAAGGGTCCCAATCTACGGAATCATGTCCCCTATAAAACCAAAAGTGTAACTGCACCTCCCATTCATGAATAATGATTCATCACCCTTACTATCAAACCACTCACCATAGATCCATGAAACCTTATATCAAAAGAATATATATAAAAATTTTAGTCTAACTAAGTATAATTACACTAAGAACATATATGGGAAAACTCTATTTAGGTTATTTGAAAAATTAAATAGTTTACCCCATAATCAATTATAATATCACACCTAATCCATCATATAACATATGGACCCTACATGCCAAATATGATGCAAGATACACCTCTTTCCTCTGCCTGGTAGGAGTCAAAATCCCTCAGTTTCATCCATCCAATAGTTCTAGAGCTATAAATACATAATAAACCATAAAAACCAAATTATATGCGCATCAATCAAAGTGAAATAATACAAATAATTAATACCACATATTAATAACATCTATCTAATAACTCTAGAAACCTATACCACTTTCCAAAGGATGTGTTTTTTATGAACCAATATGATTTACATTATACGATCTATAAAATTTCTAATAATAATTTCTATTATGACTTAATAGTAATGAAATTGGAAAGGTTGATTCTCAGGTGCCACTTTTCATCTCTTGGACCGGCACACTCTATGAAGAGTAGCCGAATCGGTTGGAAACAAGGCCTCAGGTGTGCCTCCCAATATGCTCATGGTTGATGACATTAAGTGATTTCCTAGGGTGACTCTTTAGGGAATCTACAAAATCAAATTAGACTAATAAAATAGAAAAATATCATCCATAGTAGCAAAACATTAGAATCTAGAATGAATAAATATAAACAAAGTTGTAATAAACATGGAATACAGTAATGGCCTGAACAGTTCGGTCATACACACAACACTGATCACTCAGTAATCCAACCACACATTTAGGAGTGAATAAAAAAGAAAAATTGAATGTATATGGATATACTAATAACATCAATCTGAACCACATACCTATCTCCAAATATATATCTATCCCATCTTTCTTGATCAATCATGGACCTCATCCAATCATATGTCAGCAACCACATGAACGACTACCCGGGTGCAATGATGGCTAAAGTATGGTGTTATTACAATATTATGTAGGGAACCACCATTTTTTCCCATACGTATCTAGTATTATAAAGTGCATGTATTTGTGAAATTCTCTTCCAGATAATAGTAACAATAATTAAAAGTAGATAACTAGTAAAATTTAAAAGGTAATATAAGTCCCTAGTCAATCTGTGGGTCTGTTATATCGATCGACGAGGCATCCCGAGAAATGAATCATTAGGTTGAATTTCTTCCCAATCAATATATGAATAGTCGAGTTGATCATTGTCTCATATAATTCTAATCAAAATTACCTACTTCACTATGTCCCAGAAATTTCACTAAGCCACATATCATATGGGATTCAAAATTTTAAAATAAGGGGGAATCATTCAAAGAATCTAAACATTGATATGGAAAGGCATTTATGGAAACCCCAATCAATTATTTAGAAATCCTTGTAAAAAAACTGAAAATAATGAAGATTAATTCCCAATTTTGTAACATTTAAATTAATGATATAGAATTACATGTCTAGAAAAATTCAAATTAATGACATGATATTTCATGTCCAACAGCCTTAAAATTAATGAAAACGAACACCATGTTTTCCAAGATTGAAATTAATGTTAAGGAACATTATTTCCAGTAACATTAAAATTAATGATATGGTGTTTATGTTTAGTAACCTTAAAAATAATGATATGGGGATCCATTTCTAATAATTCCAAATAACGATATTAAATCCCATTTGTAGTAATACAAAACAATGACAATGAATTTTATTTCCAATAAAATTCAATTAGTAAATATAAAAAATCGCTCCTAGGAAGCACCTATGTGTATCTCAATAATGTAACCTCTAATAAAAAGGTTTGGTTGAGTGATCCCAGTGTGTACCTCTAGGTAACACCATCAATGACTCATTCTGCATTATGCCATAGAGGCTATGCTCCAGAAAGAATGTATGGAATCATAATTTCATCTAGATTAACCATGTGAAATTTATTAATAATGAGTGATCTTTATTTAATTCTTAAATACCTCACCATTTCCATAGCCTCTTCAGATTAAATGGTCTATATGGGTTCATAGGTGACACTCCCTACTATCTCTACGCACACCCATTACAAACTAACTATAATTTAAGTCACATTATTTTGTCAAACACCAAATACACTATGAAACCATGTCCTATAGAATATAAAATAGGGTTCATGATCTTTATAATAACACAAAGTATTTACACAATATAAATTATCATGAGATATCTCTGGGAATATCTCAGTAGTAATGGTAATTCTAGGATGGTATACTCTTCCAAACTAGTTAAGGATTTCCTTGGGTTCATCCACCTAGAACAGTTTAGGGTTAACATGTCTTACCAAGTTTATTATCACCATTAATATTTCTGGAAGCCATTTGGTATTACAAGAAATTTTATTCAATGATATTGGGTCTAATACAAGAAGATAGTATACATGGGATGTTAGTGACCCATGGTGTTCATCCATTTATTTGACAAATTTAATTTATTTAATCATTTCATTAGAATTAATTTAAACAATGGGTGTTACCTTTATAGGAGAGCCAATGAATTAAAATGCAACAATTAACAAGGATAAATAAAAAAGGGTCTTAACAATAGACCACATACCTTTATGATGACTTTAAAAGTTTATTCTAATGGTTGTTAGCTGCAACCATGGCCCATCCAAACTCATCTAAGAAATTGGAAGATATTTTCTTTCTATTGAAAAACCATTAACTAATAAATTATAACAAAACTATAATTAATTAATAAATATTAATATGTTATATATACCTAAAAACTAACTATCAATCCATAAATCTAAAAACATCATTAAATTATCCCATTACATCATACCCATGAATAAACAAATTCCAACAACCCATGGCACGTCCTTAACCTTGAACTGGATATTAAACATACGAAACAACATAAAAAAATAGAAAGATAAATTTATTTAAATCATTATATTTTTATAAATTATTTTTTTGATACATATGTAAATGAGATGACTTGTGGCCAATTGATAATGGACTCCTAGTTTACTTTCTTCATAGCCAGAGTAAAATAATCTTCTCCAAAATATAATTCCCCCATGTTATAGTAGAATTGGTAACAAAATCACTAATTGGAAAATTTAAACCTAAAAAAACTAGTAGAAGAACACAATAGAGGCTAATGGAGTCAGATAAATACCTCTAGGCTTCCAACGAATCTGATGGAATTTTATTCACACTAATAATGTGGAAGATATCTCATAGTGGAAGGGATGAAGAGGAGGGTTCATGTGTGAGACCTATTTAATGAAAAAAAGAATTATAGTGGTCTAAAAACATTATTTTATAGAGTTTAAAATAGTAATTTAATACTTTTAATGATAAACATGGCCACATCACACAGTTAGAAAAAATTTCCCCAACAGTGGGGGATTAAATGTCTGAACACCGACCACCTTCAAATTTATAGTGCGTAGTTTTACAAATCATAAACCAACTGCATGAGCCCCTATATATCTATGAACTAAACCACATGATTTCCAACATATTTTCACATGATTTTATTAGCCTGTGTAAATGTAAAAACTAGTTCGTGTTGTTAACAAGTTTTAACGGTGCACGCTATGTGGAATTTTTTCAAAACTCTAACTCTCAGTCTCAAACGCCCAGAACAAGACTCAAATAGTTAAAAAAAATTCAAAACTAAAAACATGTAAAAAAACATTGTCCAGTGGTATCATAATAATTAAATTTCTATTAATAATATTTTATCAAAAAATTCAAACATCGAGTAACTAAAAAATCAAATTCCTACTGAAATTTGAAACACATAAAACATGACATCTTACTCTAGGGGTTTTAATCCCTCTATGGTTTGGGGGAGTGGAATCTCCATTTAAGAGGATCATTTCATATGGACATCATGAGGTGTAGTATTACCCTTTCATAGAAGGAGATATAACTCACCTAACCAATTTTCTTTGTTTGGTATGTTTTGGGTCCCAGATAAAATGAATAAAACACAAAAATATTATTGATTATTTATCATAAAGAAACCACAACTATGGAAAGGGTGTGAGTTACCATCCATTGGGATCATTAACCGTTCAGAACCAAACCATGTGATGGGGTGAAAGTTCCCTAATTTAATCAAACCCTCAATTCATGGTCTCAATTGTAAGGTGATAAGGTTGACCTTTTATCCATATTGTCTTCCTATAGGAATAATGTTTCACTAGTACATTTGTGTATTTACCCAATGAGATATGTAGTCGGTAAAATTAGTGAATATTAGTTTCTCACTATCACTGATCCCTCTGCATTAGAATTTTATTGATTAGAAACTATTATTATGTATTTGTAGCTGGGGATTATGTTTTCCCTCAGGTGGTTTTTTGGGGTTTCATTCCCTCTTAGGAATTTGTGAAATGATGTTTTTCCCTTTAGGGGGATGATAAGTGAGGTGCCTTCCTCAGGGAATCAGGTTGTTCACAGAGTCCTTACTCTGTGAAATGAGTGCGTGTTTGATTCAACCCTTAAATTCGAAGTGTTTTCCTCATCCTATGGATTTGTAATACAATTGGGGAATATTAATTTTACACTATGAGACTCTATTTTGAGGTTAGTGGATTTTAAATCCATGTCTTATTCGCAACTCCTACTTTTCCCTCTTTTTCGGAGTTGTGTGGTTATGCAGGTTAGCCTTCAGATGTGAGATGATACCCATACTAACACCCCAATTTTATTTTTGATACATCATATGGGGTATATTTTTAATCACCAGTGAATGGGATTTATTCCCACACTTATTTTGTCAAATTAGATTAAGGTTAATATAGATATATGTGGGAATAGATCCAGTGGAGTTGGAGCTTAGTAGATCCTTCCAGATTTGTGGATTGATGTGTTCAGGGTAGAGTAAGAATGTATTAGTGATCCAATTATTCCCAACCACTTGGGTTCATTTATTTTATGGTTATTTTGAATTTTAATTTTCCCTTTTTATATAAAATTTTTTATTTTACATCCTAGGATGTTTTGTATATATATTAACTCATATATTATATTTTTGAATGTTTTATCCTTTGTGGATGTGGTTATTTTCACAGATGGGGATGTATGTTATCACATGTTTAGGAGGATTAATCCACCCATATGTAATTTATACATCTTTATGTTAGTCAATATACCTTATCCAATTATAGGTGGGATTTGACTAGCACACCTCAATATCCACCCCATGCGGGAACTCGGTGGTTCGATCCATGATATATCGACATCAGAGTGAGGTTTGTTGTAGGGAATGATTCTAGAGATCGATTTCATGTGATCATGGAAAGGGGCATGTGATGTAACGTCCTGACCTAGAAGCCACTAAACTGGTCCTCTGAGCCGGTTCGCCACAAGGCCCCAACCGCACCTCCCCGTATGCCAGAGGTTGCCGACTAATAGTGAGGGCCTAGGGTGTGATAGTGGAAAGACTATTCCCTCATACTAGAGTAAGCGAACTGTAGAAATAACTATGTATCATACACAATGGAAAGTAAACAGTTTGCGTAAGCAGAAAACAACTGAAATAGAATAGGCTGTTATAGTAAAATGCTGTAAAATCCCGAACAGCTATGCAATACAATACAACACTAGTCACCCACATGGCCAACCATGCAAATACATGTACAAAAGAAACTGAATGTAAAAGTACAGGGCTCTACTACTAACACCGAACCAATCCATGTACCCGATATCCAGACAATGTCGAAGTGATGCAACCTGATCAGTAGAACCACTTGAGCAGATCCACTCGATCATGAAACAATGGTCCTCAGCCCTATCCACTATGCAACATGTTCTCAACCTGAAAACCAGACATAATTTCTACATGTATACTGAGGTGCACGTGCAGGGGTGAGAAATAATCTCAGTAGGGAACCCTGATAAGAAATCTACAATTGTGCTACTAAAAGTGTATGGAATAACAATGTGCTCAGCCTAGCTAGAACACATCAAAATGAAGTAAACCAAATGTGAAACCACAGTTGAACTCAGGTTATGTAATCACTGTAAACTGGGCAAGTGCCACCATGGATGAAAATATCTATATACGTACATGTGCATAGTCCCATACCTATACAGATATACATAAATATGAATATTCATGATGAACTGATTCAAATAACAAGAAACAACATCAGCACTCAATCCATGGGACCATAAGCTCGATATATGGGACATCCTATTCAAGGGAATTGAGTTGGACGTAGTTCCACTGAAGCCGTATATCCAATAAGTTGATCTATGGGTCTGTAAAACCATCGACATGTACCTACTTCGGCCAACGCCGAAGATATGCCTCTGAACTAGATGGACAATGACAAGATGTCCTCTAGTTCAATAAATCAATCACATGCAAGCATATAAAACAACAGGTAACCCTCTAGGAAGTACTCTCAGCCATCCCCTCTGGTCCTACCTAACAAGTACCAACAACCCTCTAGGCTGTACACTCAGCCTAAACCCTCTGGTTTGGTAATATAAAAATTATAGACTCTCTAAGGATGCACTCTCATTCAGTTCCCCTTATAGTCTAAGGTAGTCAGGGACTTTCTGAGGATGATCATGCGGTCAATTACCCTTATAGACCCAAGGTCTAGAGACTCTATGAGAAATATCACTCGGTTAATTCCTCTTATAGCCTTAGGTCGATCACAGAATCTCTGAGGAAGATCACTTAGTCAATTCCTCCTATAGCCTGGAATGAATTATGGAAAATCAAACAAAACATTGACTCTATAAGGAAGCTCACTCAATCTATCCCATTATATTCTAGAAAGCTGCAGACTCTCTGAACAAGCTCACTCGGTCTATCCTCCTATATTCTATTATATCTAAGACTCTCTGTGAAGCTCACTCGGTCTATCCCATATAGTTTATAATGTCCAAGACAATCTGAGAAAGCTCACTTAGTCTATCCCCTTATAATCTATAGCACCAGGTTCTCACATCCCCATGCCATTTAGTGCATAATAATTCTATATGGCCAATGTAAACCTACATAGCTACATGGAAAACAATTCTACAGTAACTCAAGTAGGTTAGTAAAAAACACTCCATCATATGGTCGCAAGGCATGGAAAACAAGGCCTCCCAACAGTGGAGTGAGACCCAAATGTCAAAATTAAGTAACATGGGTAAACACATCCACAACAAGGTAAATAACCCCATTTAAAATCAAACCACCTCTACTCTAGAACATAAGGAATATTAGGCATCCCAAAAAAAAGACATCTCGAGTTAGGCTCACCAGCAACAAACTAGGAAGCACCTCTGGTAAACACTATAGCATCAGCACAACCAAGTCAGATATAAACAAACAATGATGGTGGCACGAACGTCCAACCCAACAATACATCAAAACCCGAATGTGATTACTAGTTTGGAATGGGTTCTAGGTGACACCCTATCACCATCACTACCAAACTCGACATAACAACATAGGGTCATTTAGACAACCATCACCCACTGGGTCCCTCAATTCAAACACTGAGGAAGCATCATACATGAGATTATCTAGGTAAACACGAGTAATGGAATCCTAAACGGGATCCATAGCAAAGAGTAAGTGAGGAATCACATATGAAATCCTCAAAGGACTCACAACATAGGAATTCCATAAAATGGGTCCTATAAAAAGATAAACAGGAGAGGGATCCTATAAGGAACTCCTAAGGTCAGTCTACATGTAAAGGAATCCCCCAGGGAAACCATTGAAGTATCCGGTCTCACAAACTCATAGGCCATAAGGGAACGTCTCACCAGGGAAAAGTCATGTAAATCATTGGTTATGGTAGATATCTCATATATAATCTCTTATTCAGGGTCTCAAATATGTTGTTCCGAACACCCAACCTATCATCCATCCCATGTCTCACTCTATGGTGACAACTGAACTCAAGAAGTGGAGGAAGAAACCCTACATTTAGATTTAATCCCTCAAAACCCCCTTTATATTACCTCTATATGTAAAAATAATTCCACTATTGTGATCTACATAGAAAAACGCTCAGAATCAACTACTCACACTCCCCATTCTGGCTTCAAGAGCCCAAGATATCTCAAAATTACTAAACTGAAGGAGTGTTTGGCTAGAGTACACGACCAGAGATTAATGGGCCTGCTTGTGTAATATTACATGGCATGTACTTTACTATACATGTCCACTACTGTTCACAAAAATGTTACGCTATGTATGTATTCACCCAAACACATGCCCATGTACCACTACACGGCATGTACTTAAAGTACATGGTGTGTACTCCTTAAAAACCAATATTCTGTATTCTACTCCACACGACCAGCCACACGACCACACACTACACAGTGTCTACTCAAAATACACTGTGTGTACTTAGGAAAACATCTTCTTCAACAAACGGTAAGAACACACGTCATGTAACCCTGGAATACACGCTGTGTAATCTTTGTTTTCCGACGGGAAAACCCTGAAAACACATGAAACGCCCATTTCACCCCCGAAACATTAGATCTGGCCTTAAGAGGCAACAAGCAAGAAATATAAGTATTAAAAGTCTTAAAAAACATGTTTAAAATGGTTCTATGGAAAAAACATAAACTGACCTACCATTGGGTGGAAACCACCGAAGCTTCAGTTGATTTCACAGCTCACGGATGCTGCACGCCGACTCAGCGTGTCGAGAGCATCGAATATGTACCACTCTCGCCTTCCTTCTCTCCTGTTATCTCTATCTCCAAATTCTCACATAGGTCACGGCCAAGGAGGTGCATCGTAGGAGATGTGCGCAAGTAGGAGTAGGAATGAAGTGAGAATAAAAGAAAAGTAAATAGAAAAGAAAAGGATGAAAAATGGTCACGGGCTGACCCTGATGCCCGACATGAGTTTATGGCTTCCCTGGGATAAAATCCCCATTCCAGACTCAACGGCACAGATAGAATCTCATTCCGACGCTCCATTTAAAATTTACTTCCAAGATAACCTTTGAGAATAATTTAATATTTATTTTAAAAATATTAAATATTAAATATTCCTCCAAAATCTGAACAACTTAAATTTCCTCCAAAAACCTATCCTGGGGTAAACTCCTTATTTTGGGACCAATAGAGTTGTTAGAAAAAAATATAAGATTTTATGGTAGGGGAAAATGAATATTTTACCCCTCACGAGCATCAAACAGAAAAATTAAAATTTCTGCTCAAAATGACGGTTCGGAGAAACACGAGTTCTTACATGTGGTATGAAAATTTTCAAAGGTGTTTTAGTTTTGTTTAATGACCAATGAAATCTGCTAATATGTAGACTCTAGCACATTCCTATGTCAGAATTTGATAACTTGTCTTTTTGACATCAATCCCCATGGGATTGGTTTTATGGTATAGTTGTGTGGGATCATTAATTGTAAAGTGGTCAGTTCATTTTTTCTTTCACTATGTGATATCCTACATTCTATGATACCATCATGAAATGAGGATGTTAATTTGCCTCAGGGAAATTCAATTTTTAGAGGTACAAAATTGACTATCTATGGATGGTTGGAGCATTAGGACTATTCAAGAATGTATGATATTCCTAGTATATTTTCTCTTGGAAAATCCTCAAGAAATGTTTTGGATAACATGGTACAACCAAGTAGATTTATAGGTATATTTTTTATCTCCATATTTTACTATGAGGCATGGGATCCTGTATTTATGGTTTAATTTAGTCGTAGGGCCGTTATCTCCACACATTGTTGGGTGTGAGATCTTCTATCTAAATATTCATTATAACCCCCCCCCCCAATTAAGATCTCTATTGGTCAATGATATCCACTATTTTGGTTGATACTCCCTCACAAGGGTTTCTTTTAATTTGGAATGGTTCCCACTATATGAGATTAATGATTTTATTACATCCACTTGGACACAACATGGAAGACTAAAATCCATGAGGTGTGGGAATTCCTTTTGGGAATGGGGTCTAGTAATCCCTCAATCTCAATGATATTTGGTTCCCCTATATTAAATTAGGTTCAGTACTCCCCTATTTCATATGGTGGGGTTCTAAAAAAATATTAAAAAAAATTTATGTAAGGAAATATTTTATTCTTCTATCAATGTGATGTTGTACTACACAAATGTAGGGGTGCATAGACTACCATTCGTAGGAACATTGAATATTCACTCTGATATGTGGTTTCTATACCATTGGACATCATGGGGTGTGGTACCAAAATCAATAGTAGACTTTATAGCCTCCTAAGAAAAGGAATGGACCCACATTAAACATATTTTTGATGTGGAGTGGATTCATCCTTTCTATGTTCAGTACAGCCTGCATTGGTTTTGGTCCCTCACCATAGTTGAAAGTATGGTAAGAGTTTTCAGGACGTGTGAATTTTTATTGTGATCTCTTGATTAGGGGTACAAATCTAGAATGATGTAGCAATAAGGGTTGGTGTTACCTATAAATATATTCTATATTGATGATAGAGTTTATTATGAACTGAATTCTATGATTGAGAGAATTTGATGTAGGGGAATTTCTGTCTCTATTGTATGAGGTTTCATTTTTAACAGACATTATCCCATGAGTTGTATTTAGATGACAGATGAGGATATCTATTATGAATTTCTCTTGATTTAATCGTTCAAACGCAATGATCATGCAATTACTTATGTAGCTTTAGGTGTGATATTCATTATATTTTTTAGTTATCATATTTACTAGAACTAGTAAATATTATTTTTTTTGATTTTAGATAGTCTTGTGAGGATCTGTATATTCTAGTGTACTCTTCAAACTAAAATTATACAACTACATTATTACTCGATGATCCAATATACCCTCATTTTTGACATAGGTGTGACCTTCATTTCACCAATATATTTGTCCTCAAATTCTATTAAGCTACAGTAAGGCCAATTGGTGTTATAATTGGTGATGAATGACCAAAAATATATTTATTTGGATGTTATATCATTCATTATTTGATTTCATATAATCTATTGTATTACTTTTGTTCCTCTATCAATTAGTAGTAGAACCCAAAAAAATTTCATGGTCAACCCCCAAGAAACTAAAACAGGTTATTTAACTAGTTTGTGAGTAAATATTCATGAATTCTGGCTGTTTTTAAGATCAATATATTAGTTATATGGAACACTATATTCCTTTCTCTGAGATGTTTCTCGATTGAGATCAGAGAGATAATTAAAAAATATATATATATGTATGAATATCTATTTTTAAAAGATGTTAAAGATCTAATTTATTGGGTGCATATATGAAAAATTACTTTTGTTGGATAAAGTCTGGATATTTGTGGGTTATTTTATTTGAATTCCCTAACAATTTCCCTGAATTTGGGCTAAGGTATATTAATTATTGGAAATATTGGTTTTGTTATTATATATATCTAATATAAAAATAGTTATTCACCATGTTTAATTGGATACCATAGTGACATAGTGAAAATCCTTGTGAGAGATACCATATGGTGTCTTAATATGTGATATAGGGACTCACATTCTACAAGATTTTGGTTTTAGTTGATTGGGTTTTAGGTAGATCTTGAACTGTGATTCTGGATGGGTGGACTAGGTATTTATGGTGGATAATAGTTTGTTCATAGGTCATTAATGTGGGTGTGCGGGCAATGTTTCTTTAAAGATGAAATGATGAAATGATCAATTTTATCGACATTCCAAATTGTTGTATCAAAATAATGATGTAGGTGGAAAATATACAAGAGGGGGAAAATTGTATAGTATTAAAAATTCCTTGGGAACATTTAAATATGGTAGAAACATTATATTTTTTATCAAGGTTAAACAAGGTAAATATATAGCACCTCTTCATTCTAAAAACATGCCAGATTCTGTAAATATGGTTCTAGAACTGTAACTTAAGAAATGTTTACGAGGAAAAATTTTATACCTTAAAGCGTATAGAATCTTACTAATAAGTATATACAAGTACAAGAAAGTATAATATAGTTATATATTCATTATTAATCAAAATGTAGTGGAAAAAAACTTGAAATAATACAAGTAAAAAGTATGAAATCTTTTTACCCAAAGAATATGGTTTTCAACAACCTTAGAGAAAGGTCCCTTGATTTATACATTCAAAAAGACTTTCTTACCCACAACAGGGTAAGACCTCGATAAGAATATCAGATTCTGTATTATTATCCTTGCATACCCTCGAACATCAAGGTAGTCAGCGCCTCTGTCTTCCTTATCAAGGAAGTCCTCGAACATTAAGGTAGTCAGCACCACTGTCTTCCTATCCGCATAAGCCCTCGATTGTACACAGCAACAATCGGAGTCGCATGAAACAATCTGAACAAGATATTTAGTACGAAAAAATCATGACAGTCTTTCTCTCAAGAAATAAAATTAAAAGCATGTAACCTATAGATTGACCAACATGTATTGTTCACATTCAAATTATCTTCTATTTGTTGGCACAACTCCAATGATTGGCTCCCTCCTCCAATGGTCATATTTTTCGGTGATTTTTTGAGGGACATGTACATATGTTACCCAAACAATGATTAGTTACCAACAGAATATAGGACATTGTTCTATAATTATAAGAAGATTTTGTAAAATATGATTGATCATCCAAATATATTTTTTGGAGTCTATGGAAAAATAAAGTTCGGATTATAATTGACCTGGATATTCACATTCTATTTTTCAAGGAATTTAGAATCAGAATTCTGTAGAATTAGGAGTCTGAATTCTGAGGAATTTAGAACCTAAATTCTATAGAATTTAGAGTCAAAATTATACGGAACTCCAAACATGAATTCTTTGGAATTTGGAACATGAATTTTGAGTAATTCATATTTTGAATTCTATGGAATTTGGAATAAGAATTCTATGGAATTCAGAGTTGGAATTCAAATAATTCATAGTCTGAATTATGAGGATTTAGGAGTCTGAATTTAAAATAATTGGGAATCAGAATTTTAGATAATTTAGAGTCTGAATTTTCGAGAATTCAGAGTCTGGATTTTACATAATGTGGAGTCTGAATTTTAGAGAATTCGGAGTCTGGATTTCACAGAATTTGGAACCTGAATTCTGACAAATTCGGAACCTGAATTCAGATCCTAAAAACAGAATACTCTATCTATGAATTTGTAGAATTTATAGGTTTTAGATTTGAAACCAAATTTTTTTACATAGGATTAAAAAGAGTTAGATTTAGGGAATCTAAAATATGAACAATGAAAAATAGGTAAGGATAAAGAAAATTTTGGAAGGAAAAGTTTCCTTATTACGGAAAATCTGAGTGGAAAAGAAATTTTCCTTGGGATAGAGTGTTGGTGATTTTCAAAACATAGAGTAATGGAAAATTCATAAAGAATCTTTATAGACTCATCACTTATGATATAAATAAATAATGTATATTCATTTTAATGGTGCATGTGTAGCGCAATCCTGGCCAGACTATGTGATGTTGTATATCACTCTTGCAAGGGTGCCCAGTGGTGGAATATGATGTGATCAAAAAATTTACATATAAAATTAATTTGGATTTCTCTATATTATAGAGAATCATGATATACCCATGGGTAATTTCTGGGAATAGAAATAGTTTCTATGTGGTACTGATAGTTCATAGCATCACTTCATGCTTGATTTGATGGGTGTCTTGTGGTCAGAGAAATACTACTTGAGATGAAAAGTCATGACGAGGTTCATGAATATTAAGTCATGATGGTTTTAGATGATTCTTGAAAGATCCAATAAATTTATATATTAAAATTTAATATTAATAGTTTTAATACCATAATTTTGAACAATTGTTGAAAAAATTAATATTTATCAATTTTTTGAAGAATATGGCATTTAATTTTTAAATAGAAAATAACATTATTTTTTATTGTTTATTTAGTAATTGGATTTTTATAATGATGCCTACACATAAATTTGGATGACTTGATGATATTAAATGACTTTAAATCGTTATTTTTTTGTATTTAAGTTGATTTTAATAACTTTTGACAAACTCTAAAAATATCGTGCTAGAGTTTAGAAGAAAATTTCTAAAGAAAATTTCTTATGATTCCTATATATTATTGTTTCTTATATTTATTGATAAATTGTCAAACATGTAAAAATTTTTAGGTGGTTATATTATTTTAGAGAATAGATAAATTAATCAATGTTAAAGGTCATATATATAATAGATTTTATCTATTTATATGTGAAAATTTAATGGGTTGTTAGAGATTTCAACTATGCGTAATAGATTTCATCTATGTATATAAAATTTCAATAGGTTGTATAACATTTCTTCTTTTTATAGGAGAAATTTCTTATGAATAAGACATTTTTATCATGTTGGATATTTTATTTTGGAAAATAATTTTAAGGATGATGATAATTAGACTTTTGTTAACCCACTTGTGTTTCATGTCCAGAATTTGGGGTGCCACATCAGTATTCAAAAAACTAATCATAGGATACCATGTGAATATTGTTTTGTAAAATATTATGATAAAGAGAAAAGAAAAAATTATACTTACTTATAGTAAGAGAGGATCACGTGTTTAATTGAATCTATGAGGACAAAAGAAAGATTTTATAAATTAACAAATAGATATATACAAGGTTTGATGATGGATGGAGAAAATGTTCACTAAGGATCATAGAAATAAAAAAATCTGAAAACTACAGGGATCATAGTGCGGCTTTCTAGATATGTTTGGTTGTTTTCAGTATTCATTTTATTTTTTTATTTCTTTATTTTTCTAATGCCTTCTCATCCATCCTTCATCTTTATTACCCTTCAAATAAAGGGTTAAATATTTAGTGATTGGGGAGTGATTGAGATCCATTATAATTCATGAGTCTTATGCCGAATGAATGAAACTCTCTTCTGTTTATTGATTTTGGTTTTTAGTGGATATATTATACTTAAAATAACATTTGGTTTTAGGATTTTAACGTTTCCACTAATTATTGAGATGGTTGATAATTTGTAATCTTCTTTAACATATTGTAGCTTCAATTAATAGAACATGATATATTGTGTGGTGGGTGTATAGATATTTCTATCATGTTTATAGAGATATTGAGTAACTTATGAGTTAAAAATAATACAAAAAATATGGTTGTGTATTTCCTTGGTAGTTTAGAAGTTATTTTCGGAATTTTCACACACACACACATAGAGAGGGTAATAAATGACTAACCATGCAGTAACCAATGTTAGATCATTCTCCACAACAACCTTCAACCCAGGATGATTTATAAATCAATTGATTAATATTTTCACAATAATTTAATTTGAATAGAACTGAGAAAATTAAATTCTTTGATTTCATCTTAATTATAAATCTATGCCTAATCTAACCAGTTTATTATTAATTGTTCTATCAATATCTTTGATTCATTAATTTCTATTATCTGTGAAACGAAATACCTTTAAAACACCACATTTTTATAAGTGATAACTGATTTTTAAATCACCCCTCTTTGTAGAAAATAAAGGGTTTCCATTACTATAATATTTAAACTGGGAAATAATTTTTTTCCACACCTCATGATATTTACTAATTTCAAAATATAGCACCATGGATGAGGATGTAGTTACAAAAAACTAACATTAACATTGAAGTACTAGAATCTCTAATAGTTATCTATTTTATTTTGACCTAGACACATAAATAACCTTACTATTAAGATAAGAGATCAAAATATAATAACATAAATTGAAGAGATTCAATTTGAATACTCAATAGAAACTATCAATTTTCAACATAAGCCTTCAATTATGGTTGGAAATCCAAACTAGATATTGGGAGATCTCTCTATACCACATTTCATTAACCAAAAATATTAAATTTTAATATCTACTCATTATAATGATTTTTGATTGAAACCAGTTCTAATTGAGATTTAACAAAACATCATGGAATGGTAGGTGAATATATGAATAATCACATCAAAGAATTCTCTCATGTATACAGAATAGTGAATCATTAGGTAATGAATGAGGAATAATTTATGTATATGGAATTCCCCTTACCATAAGCTAGAGTAACAAAGGAGTGGTTGTACAATGTACAATTAAGAGATTTTAATGACTAGGATGACCCCAAAAAGTTATTCCTATAAATATTTTTTCCTACCTGTAGAAGCAAATTAATAAGTAAAATTATCTATTTCATCTTGAAATCATAAATAGATACTATATATCGGTACAAGGAGAGGTTTTAGATGCTATGAATCAATTTACAATATCATCCTATTGAGTAGTATCCCATACATTCATTCTTTTAATATGTACTTTTGGAAAAAGATAAAAATCTATTGGATGTATTGTATAGAGAAGGATTGATAAATAAATCAATTTATGATTCTAGGTGGATATTTATTAATATAAAATAAAACTCACATATGTTTTGTATAAGATTTATTAGTACGAGAAGTATTTTGTGGTAAGAACATTTGACCCATATCATTTACTTGAATATATGTTGGAAGAACTAACTATCATAGTCAAACCTATAGATATAAAGTAAAAATATCAATGAAAATACTTTTTAATGTATATGGTTTGTACTTATCTCTTACCCAATTCACTTAATGGTGTGCTAAAGTATATGGGTAGGAGAGTATTGTTATAACATTTTGTACCAGATAATTCCCACAAAAAATAGAGATGAGGAGACAAATTATAAGTCCAAAACATATTTTTAAATTAGTAGAAGCAATCTAGAACATCTGTTCAAAAGTAATTCCAACAACAAATATTGTACAAATATCCTTACACCAATCCATAATATTTTAACGAACATCCTAACATCCACCTCATATTCATGAATGAAATATTTATATCTACCCTCAACCAATTTACAACCTCATATAAAACAATAATAAGGATAAAAGGGTGATTAGAATAAGAATGAAATGAAAATTTAAAAGAAATAATAGAAAAATTTTGGAAAAATACAAGCTCAATCAATCCCAAATCCTAATGTTAATGTGAGTATGATTACCACATATAATGAAAAATATATCGATATACATCCACACCTAAACCAAAAACAATTCATCCATAACATGGGTATAATATAGTTATATATTTTGGAATGATTCTAAAAAATGACCCCTAAAAATAAAAAACAATAAGTATTATGACAATTATATATAGAAAAATAAAATAATAGAGACATGCCAACAGAGGTAGAAAAGGTAGAAAACTGATATTCTAATATCATTCCCATAAAGGATGATCTAATATAAAAATATTCACGAGAAAAAAAAAGCTAAATTCTATCAATTTACTATAAAGTTAAGATAAATATTAAAATTCATAAACAGAACAAAAAAATCACCAAGTATGAAAAATTTATCAAATAACTATCCACCAAAAAGAGGTGGATTTGAGTGAATAAAAGAATTAATTGGCAATAAGTTCATCAACTTTTATCACACCATAGTTTTTAGTTATATATCAAAATCACTTTAAATTATCTATTCCTTGCACCATTGGATCTATAGATTTTTAATATTCCTTTTGGGATCTAGGTGATTCTTTTAATGAAATGACTCACTCTTTTTTTATTTAAAGATGAGATAATTGAATCCTACAACATTGATGGCACAACTAGAAAATAGATCCACATATCTTCTAGATGGTGACTTAGAGTATGTAAATGTTAAATATCAAGGCCATATTTTTACAATATAATTATAAGTTCTCAACATTGAGGAATACATACCACAATAAAACAAACAAATAATTTTATGTAGATCCTTCTTGAAGATGGCTATGACCATAATTTATGTGCATGCATGAACCCTTACAATCGAATTTATCTATAACACTATCAATTTTATTATTTTTTACTCCATTATGCATATATCAAAGGATTATTAACATGTTAAACTCCCCCGAATTGATCATACTAAACCAATAGAATATAAAATATTTTAAATGAATTTTTAGGTATAAATTAACATTTAGTGATTGAATCTTAAATTATGAAAGTATAAATTTATAAATAAAAAAATAGATTCGGGGAAGAGGTCGATCTGAATTTTGATGGATTATATTGTTTATTTATTAATGAGGAATATTATATGTTATCTTCCATTCATTAAATACATGTTTATGATGTGATGAACCAAATTTTAATTTCAACATTAGTTTAGCCACCAAATCATGAATTAAAACCTTCGTACACTGCTTTTAAATATGTAAACCTCATGGAAGGAGAAAACATTCTTTTGGAAATTTCCAAAAACCTATACACACCCTGAGAACATAGAATTATTAAATGTTTGAGTGGTAATGTCGATGAAACATGATGTATTTTTTTGTGATATTCTATACATAAATAAAAATATTAATGCTTAGGATACTACTTAAATATAATTATAGACCTCTTATGAAACCCCAAAAGAATTTTAATCCCAGCATGATGGGGGTATTAAATATTAAAATAAAATGTTTGTTTTCACATTTTACATCATATTACCCACTTTAGACTCAAAATGTATCATATAAATTCATAGGTTTCCAAATAAAACAAGATAGGCCGTAATAAGGAGTGAAAAAAATGAATTAATACCTATTAGAATTGATAACATCTATATTCCATGTATAGATTATAGGAATTTGAATTTATTCACTAGGAAGTATCATTCACACATCCCTTTTATTTAATAAAATTTTGAGATTTTAGAAGGTACAATTCATTACTATTTCTTGGATGGATTGTTAGGTTAATTTTTTACCCATTCCCTACATGACCATGTTAATATATCATTTACTTGTCTCTTTGACACCTTTTATTTCAAAAAGATTCCATTTGTATTGTATAATGCATTAGGTAAATTTTATATTTTTTGGGTTAGTATATTTTTTGATCACAATGAAGTCACCTTGGAGGTATTTTTTGATGATTTTACTATTTTTGGAGAATCATTTGATCATTGTTTAAAAAATATGAAATTGTGTTCAAAACATGAATGAAATCAATTTTGATGTGTTTTTTGTAAATTTTCAAGTAATGGTATAAATATTAATTGGCCTTGGGAATTTCATTTCCCAATAATTAATTGTGGTGGATAAATGAAAAATTTAGGTAAAAAATTCATTTCCTTAAAAAACTTGTGTAAAATATGTATGATGTTTTCTAGGATATACTGACTTATACAAAAGGATAATAAAGGATTTAAGTAAGATTAATCCTCATAATTCTATGATACTAATGAAATAAGATAACATAGAATTTAATGATGAGTTAAAGGTGTATTTTAATAAAATAAAGAGTAGATTAATCAAGATAGCAGTGATGTAGCAACCAAACTGGGAGAACACTTTCGAGAAACATTATAATGCTACCACCCAAGCTCGGGGATAAATTATGACCCAAATGAATAAAGGTAAACCTCAATAAATTGTCTCTTCCTTCATTACCATTTCTTCCACAATTATTTACTACACTATAATCCTAAACAGTTATATCATTCTATTGGATTCAAAAAAAATTCGATCCCAGTTTTTTAGAACTAAAGTTACAGTTTCGTCTAATCTTGTAGACATTAGATATTTTATGGAGAATATAAACAAAAAACAATTGTGTCATATATATTTTGTAAAATTAATAATTCAATTTGGTAATCAATAATAATAAAGTATTTGGGTATTAAATGGTTATCCACAAAATCAGGATACCTAACACTACCAAAGTTGAAATTCCAGACCATGAACTGATGAAAGACCACATTTCAAGAGAGAAGATCTATGTGACTGAAGGAGTAGATCCATAGTATATCGATGTGGTTAATTATATGGTAACTTCTAGGGTACCATGTAATATAAAACTGAAAAATTAAAATACCGAAATATGAATAAAAATTTATCATTTGAGAAGATCCATACACATGGAAAATCTATAATGATCATGTAATAAGTTGATTCTTACCTATAAGTGAAATTCAAATTTTTTTAAATTCTCTCACACTATAGATTATAGAGGACACTTTTACATTAAATAATAGCATGAAAATATTAATAGTTAGTAATATATTTTATAAAACTATTTAAATATGAAAATTGGTTTTTTAAAACCGTGAGATATGATAATTTTATAAACACATCAAAAAGAGGTAAAAAATTCCCCAAAAACCAATCTCCTTTAAAAAAATTAATTATGGGGATTATATTTTATTGGTAATTTTGCCATATCTATTGGAAACTCCTAAATATATATAGAAGTTTATTATTCATAAAAATGGTTGAAATATATGGCCACAAAAATTGATAATGTTAATGTTGTGTGTGATTTTTAAATAAATAACATGTTCAGTAGTTTTGGAATTTAAATATCCATAATAAGTGATCATGGGACTCATTCCTCCAATAAGGGAATAAATCCATTCCTGAGAATGTATAGACTGAATATTAATTCATAAAAACCCTATTGCCTACAAACAAATGGCCAGGTTAACGTACCAAACTGGGAGATCAAATGTATTTTTGAGAAAATTATTAAAACAAATAAGAAGAACTAGATCCAAAGGTTGAAATAATCATTTTAGTCGTATAGGATACCTAAAAATACACTCATTGGAATTAGACCTTACAGAATGATTTATTAGGTGACTTTTTCATTACTTGTGGAGTTAGTATACAATTAATATTGGGTAGTAAAATTCATAATTTAGAGGTAAATAGTGCTGAAAATAGTGGAAACTAGAGTATTAATTATTAGAGAATAATTGAAGAAAATATTTTGAAAATAATAAGATTTATGAAGAGTGGAAAATAGTGTTTCATGGAATGATCATATAATGCAATGTCTTCCATCGAGGGTGAAAAGTGAAATTTTTCTACTTAATACCCAAGTTAATTCAATGTAAACATCATTTAATATGAGAGTTTCAATATATTCTCACTAATTAATATCCTTTCAGTGTTATGAATGTTGTAAAGGAATGAAATAAGAAACTATTCACTATTAAGGGGAAAAATATGAATATATTATTTTGAAATAATTAATAGGAAAATAGTAGAGGATATCACACTCCCCCTCCATGTTTATCAATGAAATCCATAAATTTATACCTTATCTTAATATTCCCATGTTGTAGTTATTTTATTTAAAATATTTTTACGTGTTTATTCAACTCGAATTCATTGATTATAGTAAGTCATTAATTTGATGAATAAGGACACTTGTAGATTATAATTAGTTTAGGACTATTAAAAAATCATATTACAAAAAATATATAGGTCTCGTTTTTCTATTTTTTATATTCAAATACCATTTGATATTAATTTGAATGACAAAAAAATCAATGAATCTATTATAATGTTGAGAAAATAATTTCACCCATCTACTTGAATTAAATTAATTTTGGATGAAAGTAGTTTTAAAATTATAAATGAGGTTAATTAATGTAAATAAATCTTATTTATTAATCTCATTCCATGAAACAGTATCATATATTTTAATAACATACCTGAGAGGATTCTAAACAAAATTTTACATCTACCTATAATGACATAATTCTTTGGAGAACATAATTAGGTTTTAATAACAAAAAATTATATAATACTGTAGTAAAAACCGATGGAATATTAGGATTTATGTTTAAAATCACATGTTAATTCATTTTATTTTTAATCCTTCTTTTCAATGAACTATATCTTAAAAACTACCAATACAATTAACCCTTATATCCCTTAGAATCCATGAATTACCATGTTTGGAATACATAATACAATCCAGAAATCACTATCTAACTTAAACTAAATGTTGATTTATGTCCTGGGATAAATTAATGTTTTGGAGGTGAAGAATTAAAGCTAAATAAAGTTATATTGATTGACATTCATGACATGAGGATAACATTTGGTTTAATTATATAACAAATTTTCATCTAATTTGTAATAAAAATGAAGTTCTAAGGGTTAGAAAAATGACTTAGAAATCCTTCATGGTTGGGTATGGTTTTCTATAACTTTTTCAAGTAAAAAAGGGCTTCTGTTTCCTTCAAAAACTCATATCTATATAAGAATTATATAATAGAACGTTTGGAACTAGGTTTTAATTCAATATGAAATAATTAAACAATTGCATAAATAGGGGAAAATATGTAATTGGTACTAATGTACTATAATATGTACTTCCCATTATATTAAAGAGGATTGTGAAGAATTTATAAATTAGAATTTGATATAAACCGTGTAATAAAAATACTAAATACTATTGTGTTGAAACACTAGATCTGTTGGAGGAATGATTTTAGACCACATCAACATTAAGGGAAGATGCTTTCTAATCTGGGGCAGGAAAAATCTCACACATATGGAATAAAATACAAGCCCCTACCTAAGTTCAATAATATAACCAAAGATAAAAAAATAATCAACCAAAATCTACTCACAGAATTGAGAAGTGAAATGTTTTATACTACTAAAATGTCAATTATATGAGTTGTCCTATCAAAAAATCAATGGAGTGGAGCTATATTTGTGTAAGTGGAAGAATACAGGTGAATCCATTATTGATGTAAACTAGAAATAAGGAATTATGATTTACCATAGACCTTTGACTTATAAATATAACAAAAAATTTCCTATTAATAACCCACCAAACATTTTTCATCAGAAAAACCTTGTAAATCAATTATTATGTGCAAAAATACATGAAACATTTGGTGGTGATGGACAAATTCATCAAGCATATGGTGACCATTTCATGATATGGGAATGAGAAGAACTTTTCATGAAATATATACATGATTATTTCGTGATATATTTCAAAAAAAGTAGGAGTTAGTGTATATGAGAGGAAGGAAGGAGTAGAATATAATTGAATGTACTTATTAAAGAAAATGGACATAATATCATTAAGGATACATCATTAATTGAGGAATATGGTTTTGAAAAAGGAATTCACATTGCGTAGTGTTTAAACATTACATTGATGATATTTTTAAGGGCCACTCATCTGAGAGTCCAATGTTTTGGTGTGTTTAATTAATAAATAATGTATTTTCATATTTTTTTAATTTGATATTCATGATTTTAATCCAAAAATTTTGATCATTTTTTGTGTCAATGGAACATTTATCATTTTTAGGTATAATCTATGATTTTATTTTTAATTGTATTAAAGAATTTTTTATTTGATATTTGATATTTTTATTTTTTATAAATAATTTCATGCTTATTTTTTTGGTTTTAAGTGATTTAATAATGTTTCGAGGTGGTTTTTAAGTCATGGAACAGATATCAAGAAGTTTTTACTTACTTTGGAATTAATTTGATGGAGTTGTGAAGAAAATGGATGAGAAACATTTCTTATCATCCCATTTAATATAACTTTTCATCAATGTGGGAGAATTATCCTACAAATAAGACATTTTATACGTTCATATGATATATGAGCATTAAGAATTATTTAAAAGGAAAATGTCACGTGCATACAATATTATATCTATGGGAATGACATATTTATTGGACATATTAGATTTCACCAACATGTAGGGGATTTCATTTATTCTTAATATATTTCAACACGTCATATGAAATTTCATATAGATGTAGGATAATTTAACTATGAGAAAGAAAATATTCTTTAATACGTTATTTTACAAATGAAAATAAAAAAAAGGATAATAACATGTAGAATTTGGGAACTCAATTATGTTAAAGGTCTTGGTTTCAAGTTTCCATTTCAATATTCCAAAAACCAATCAGATGATTTCATGTGGACCATATTGTAAAAAATATTAGTATCAAGGGAAAGGAGGGTTACATATGGAATTTTAAGAAAAGAATAATGTTTGGATGATTGAAAATGTGAATAAAAATGAGTCTTTGGTCGAATTAAAAAAACAAGGATTTCAGATATTTGAGCATGGTTGAAGGAGATAAAAATGGAATCACTTTTAATGGAACATGGGGCTAAATATTGGGATATTTCATTATGAATTTCTATGTAATATACTATTGTTTTATCATCATCTAATTTTTTTTCTTTTATTTTTTTATGACTTCTCCTCCAACTATCATCTTTCATTCCATTCAAATGTAGTGGGAAATTTTATGTGATCAGGGAGAGAAAGGAAGTCCGCTATATTTTTAGTCCTGATATTAATTAATAAAACTCAATATTTTTATGAATTTATATTTTTAGTGGTTTTTTAATAATTTGTATATAGTTTTTTATGTTATTTAACAATTCCATTATTTACAATATATATTGAAAATTTATAATATCCCTTTACAAAATGATGCTTTTGTAAAAGGAACTAGTTTTATTGGGTGGTGAGTGTTCATAAATTATTAGCACTTGTGTGGAGAAAATGAATTACTTATGATTTTAAAAGGAGCAATAAAACCTGATTCTATGTTAATTTTTAATTTTTGTAGTGGTTTCATTAATTTTTATGCATCATTGAAGGGGTTATGTCCATGATATAACCACTATTAGATTAACTTGTGTAATAACCTTAAGCGAAGGGTGATAGATGAATAAATTAAGTTATATTTAATTTATCAAATAATAATAATGGAATTAAAAAAAATTTAAATAATATAATATAATTTTAACTAGAAATAAAACCCTGAATGTAATGACCTCAACCCCATTATCCTAACTCTAGTGTCTGCTTTATTAAATAGGCATATGATACAAGTAATCAATTCCTGAAGGATAAAATAGGTCATTAGTCTTGGTAAACTATATAAACACAAGATTCATTCATTAAATTTTAAAATAAAAATTAAAAAATTATATTTTATTTATAATATAACATTATTCCATCTAGCTTATACTTTTACATCAATCATATTTTACTTTATGTGTTATTGTAAAAGGAAAAAAAATAAGGGTGATCTAAAATATTCATTAAGTGTTATGTATAGTAAAAGCTATCCTGAATCAATAAGCATAAAAACCTATAAGGGTATGTAAATTAAACAAATTCCATTCAATAAATTACATGATCATAATATAGAAATAATAAATTATGATCATGTAAGGACATATAATTAATCACATGATCATGAAAAAATAAACATAAATATTCGAATTAATCAAATAAAAATATGGAATATCATCAACTGAATTCGTAATGATGGAATGCATAATGTCAAATTTCGTATTAATCAATACATATCCTCAGGATAGTTATTATCATCATCTATCCTCAACACATTCATTTTCATGATATATCCTCACAAAATTTACAATCCATGGGTAGAAACACCTCTTATGTGGAAAATTGATTTGTCTCATTAGACATTTCAATGCATCGACGGCCTATATAAATTAGGGACCATACACATCACATTCGAAGTCCATTTAATTCATTATATGAATATAATAATGGGTAGTACCCAATTATATTTAGAAAACATATTTGTCTCTTAAGACCTTTCAATGCATCGATGGGTTATATTATAGCGAACAGTTCTCTAAATACATTTACATCACATCATAATTGATGTATATTTATTACAACATATAACAAACCCATGAAAGGATAGTATAGGTATAGTATCTTTAGAAACTGGGAAACATACACAATAGGTTCATAAAACATCTACATTATCTTTCTTTTTTTCATCATAACTAGAATCCTTTTTGGTATATCGAACAGAATAAATTTAATCAAGTCTTGGGGAAAAGAATCATATAAAAGGGTGAGCACAAATGCTCAGTTATGGTAAAGAAACGAAATAAAAATCATATCATATTCATAAGAACATATCATTTGAAAATAATATCCTAGATAAAAAATATCACAATATCATATCATGGTATAAATCACAAAATCACAATGTAATCCAAATAGTCATAAGTTCATATTCCTATTTTTACCCGTTATTTGGAGGTTAACTGCATTATGTTCTTATGTATGTTTTTTCAGATAAGTTCATATTCCTATTTTTAGGTTATAGTTATTTCATTCAAATAATTTTATTATTATAATATATATAATATTTATTCGTCCAATTAATTTATATAATCATGGTTTAATTAAGATTATGTAGAACGAATCACATCGCACCATGGAGACGGTAACCTGTACGTACACACGAGTGATGATATCATTCCAATTATTTTTGAATTGTATTAATGTGGAAGGTTTACTTTATATAAATATTAGGATCATATTATAATAATCATATATAATTATTATTTCCACCATAATAACCATCCATGTAAGGTGGTGATGAAAAAAATATTACACCACAGTGGGGATATAGGAATTCTTACATACGCTCATGTAGTGATTTTGTTTTCTGTATGATGGATAGAAGGTGTAATAGGGTTGTTTTATATACATAATAAGATATAATTATGTTAGTGATACTTATTTTATTACTTTATAATGAAACATCTAAAGAAGGGGATGTATGAGATGAAATAAATTTGAAATAATCAGTAGAAAACATTACCTCTTCCTAAATGTGCCCCATTTAAATTTCCAATTTGGGCACTAGAGATGGTATATTGAGAAGAACAGCACCTCTAGAATTTAACTAGGGAAGTTAAGATGAGAATGGGATAGGGGTTTTCTAATATTTAAGGCTCAAAATGGAGTGAAGAGGATTGGAGGAGGTGCCCTTTTATATGAGAGGAGAGGGGGACTTTAAGAAACTCTCAAAATATTAATTTATTATAAATTAAAATTCAACCAAAAATGGAAATAAACTTATTTAATTAAAATATATGATTATTTAGGTTCAAATACAAATCATACAATAATTTTTTTAAAATATTAAAATATTATTTATCCTTAACCCATTTGGTTTAACCCTTATTTTACCCTTTCTAATCTTACTATGATATCATGTTATTTACACATTGTGGGTTATTGTAATTAACATATCATGTCAAACGACCAAAAAAAAAGTTTTTTATGGTATAATACGACTTCTATTAACTATTTGGATTAATCTTATATCTTTTTAATTTAATACTATTTAATAAACTATTATATGTTTTAAGTTGTGAATTGTGTCAATTTTAAACACTATTCTTAATTGATTTTTATAAAAAATTCATAACAACCTTATTAATTTAAAACTAAGGCCTATACTAAAATAAAATATGTCAATATAATACATAAGATTCATGGATGAAATCAAAATAACAATATTTCATTTCTTTTAATATTTATAAAATCATTTATTTGAATCATTAATTAATGAGGTCAACACTACATCATAATTGTGGCATAAATAAAAATATTTATCTAATGCCTAAAAATTATAAATAAAATACCATGATGTAGGAAATTGTTTTATATATCTAATGACCATTTATAATCATGGATATTAGTTATGTTACCCTGTATTAAAATCGATTTAGTATAAGATATGTGTTTAGGTTATAATTATTTTTATATTAAATTAGTTCTTATAAAATTACATTTTCACATCCATGTGAGTGCATGGATTCCCAAAATTCACCAAATGATGATGATGGTCATAAATACATCATCTAATAGTATTAGAACACGTTTTAGGTTAATTTAATATTATTAAATTATAATGTATTGCCCTTATTTATCAGATACACCCTTTAACCGTGGTAAATAAAATAATTACTGATGTTACTATTTATAATGTCCAAAAAGTAGAGGTACCTATTCACATAATTTGGAAATTATGATTCAAAATATGGAATACATTTTTCTAAATTAAAATCACATATGTTTCAGCAATTAATTAAAAATTAGCCCGGTTGTTGAAGTGAGAAAATGAGTTTTAAAAGATAAAACATTGAAAAAGATTGAAATGTTTTTACCTACTATTTAAATGTAAAATTAATGCTAATGGAATAAATTATATTAAAATTTATAGAATATAATATATTTATAGTTTAAAAAGATTAAATATTATAATTTAACCATATAAATTATCTCGGTGGAAAATGTTATTTTTAATTAAAATTTAGCATATTTTTACTAATAATAAAAACATGATATATATCAGAATAATATCAGAAATCTATCCAAAAAAAATATTTATATCCCACATCCAAATAAAATTAATATTTTTTCATGTTTAAATTATTAATGTCTCAAAATATTAATTTAAAATGGTTTTGTCATTCAAAGGTGTAAAATTAACATTTTAGAAAAATATGATCTTATACATAAAATAGTGTTTTATTTATACCTTATGACTAAAATATTAATTGTATGAATAAAAAAAATTTAAGTATATAAAACATATAGCTAATTAATTTCAATACCAAATGGGATTCACCCAAAAAATACAAATATCTAATTGATTTATATTTTTCATAAATAATTAATATCCAATGAATTCTTAATGCATTTTCATAAGTTATTTATAATTATTCTCACTAACCTAACGACTAAGGTATAATGGTAATTTTATATTAAGGCATCCTGTAGTTTGTTTAAAATCAAGATTGAATTCAAAGAAGGCTACTATAGAATAAAACTTATTTAAAGAAAATATTTTATAAAAATTGTTGGGTGTTATATTCTACCAACCTTAAATTGAATTTCTCCCTCAAAATTAGTCACTTGGAAATAAAAAGATGATGATATATCTTGCTCATCATATCCTAATGTTCCCATGTAGATTCATTAAATTTTTATTTCCTCTATAAATCTTTAACAAAGTGAGTGGTCTTGTTTCGTATAACTATATCACTACGATCTTGAATTTGTATCAGTTTTTCTTAATAAGAAAGATCATGCTCCAGTGGTACGACATCTGAGCATAGTACTTGTGAAGGATTGGATATGTAATTTCTCGGGATAGATATATAGAACACATCATGAACTTGAGAGAGATTCAGTGGCAGCGCTAATCGATAAGATACCTTCCCAACATGATCCAATATTTTAAAAGATATGATATACCTAGAGCTCGCCTTTCCCTTATTTCTAAATATCATTACTCTCTTCCTGGTAGATATTCGAAATAACACTATATCACCCACTTGAAAATATAGGTCTTTTCATTGGTTTTCATCATAACTTTTTTGTCGACCCTAAGTTGCTCTTATGTATTGTTCAATAGATCTGACATTTTTTTCCATTTCATCAATAAGATCAGGTCCTAATAGCTTTCTTTCTCCAACTTCATCCCATCATGTTGGAGTTATTAACTTCATTCCATATTTTTATTCTTAAAGAGTCATCTGAATACTATAGTGGAATATGTTATTGTTGAAAATTCCACCAATTGCAGGTGTGGATCCTAACTACCTTTTAAATATATAGAAGAATCCCTCAAGATGTATTCCAGAGTTTGTGTTGTCCTCTCAGACTGACCATCTGTCTGAGGATGATAAGCAGTGCTGAAATATGACTCTCTATACAGAGCATGCTGAAGACATAATAAGAACTTCGAGATAATCCGAGGATCGCAATCAGATATAATGTAAATTAGTACTTAATGAAATCTTACAACTTCCTTTAAAAATATCGGGGTGCGATGATCAATAAGGAAATTCTCTCTAATAGCAATGACTTGTAACGACCTATTAAGGCGATTAACTATAACCCAGATATCATTATTTCATTTGGATGTTTTCTGATGTCTGATAAAAAAGTAAATAGTATTGTTTTCACATTTCTATTATGGTATGGGTAATCGTTCTAACATCACCTTATAATTTTGTCTCTCATCCTCAACATGTTGAAAATCCAAGAATCGAGAGACATATTCAGTTACATATCTTTTCATGCCATCCCACCAGAAGAACCCTTTTAGGTCCTTGTACATCTTTTTTCCTTCTTGGGTGAATAGGGAATGAAGTTCTATGAGCCTCAACCAATAGATCCTTTAATTATGGTATGGGAGGAACACAATCCTGATTCTGGAACCATTCTATTTCATCATAATCAATGTTGAATTCATGAACATTTCACACCTTATTTTCTAACACTACTTCTTCCTTCTATTCCTTTTTAATCATCACTTTTATAGATATTTAAACATTCATTTGAGAATGATAACATTTCTCACCTTACCTTAAAATTTGATGGTCCATCATTTTCAAAACCATAAATATTGGATCTTTCATGATCCTCATCATGGATACTCATGTATGGTCTTTTCGACGCAAAGCATCTTTCACCATGTTTGCTTTCCCATGATAGTAATGTATTGAGTAGTCGAAATATTTAAATAACTCCAACTATATTTTTTGGAACATATTCATCTCTTTTTTTGTGAATATAAAGTTTAATTTTTTATGAACAGTAAAAATATGAAACATTTACCCATAAAGATAACACCTCCATATTTTTAATTTAATGATTACTGCAGCTAATTCAAAATCATTAGTTTGGTAATTTTTCTCATAAATTCACAACGGTCATGAGTAATAAGATATCACCATATAATGTTTCATGAGAACACACCCCATCCCCTTCATGGACGAATCACTGTATATCACAAATCTTTCTCCTCTACAAGGCAGTGTGGGCTCTGGTGTATAGGATAACCTTCTTTTTAGCTCTTTGAAATTATCTCCACATTCCTCCATCCAACCAAACTTAACTCTATTATGAGTCAAAATGGAAATTGGATTAGAATATAATGAATAATATTTTACAAAACGTTGATCATATCCATCCAAACAAAGAAAACTTTGGATCTCAGTTACTGTTGTTGGTTTATACCATCATTCAATTACCTCTATTTTTACTTGATCCACATATATCCTCTCTCTGTATATTATGTTACCCAAAAATGAAACTCTTTGAAAAAAATACACACATGGTAAATTTGGCATAATTCTTATCCTTCCTCAGGGTCTTCAGTACAATTCTCAAGTGATATTCTAGTTATTCATTTCTATTTTATTATAAAATAATATCATCTATAAAGACTACCACAAACTAATAAATATAGTATCTAAAGACTCTATTCATTAGATCCATGAAGATAACAGGTGCATTTGTAAGACCTAAAAGAATCACTATAAATTAATAGTGTCCATACCTTTTACAGATTTTCGTCATTGGTATATCCTCAATTTTGAACCACAATGAATGATATCTTGAACAATGATCAATATTGGAAATGTATTGATCTCTGTGTAGTTGGTAAAATATGTCATCAATGTGTGGGAGAGGATATCTATTCCTGATAGTGATCTTGTTATGTTCCCTATAATCATTGCAGAGTCTCATTGATCCATATTTATTCTTAACAAACGACATAGGTTCTCCCCAAGGTGACACACTGGGGTGTATGAATCCCTTATCAGTATTCTCTGGAAGATGCTTCTTCAATTTGTGGAACTCAATTGGGGCCATTCTAGAAGGTTTCTTTGAAATAGGCATAACACACAGTATGGGTTTTATTTAAAACTCAACATCATGATTTGGTGGAAGACCTGGAAATTAATCCAAAAAGGCATCATCAAACTCATATATAGAGGGTGTATTATTGACCATGAGTTTCTCCTAAACCATTTTAGTTAAATAACAATCATTTATGGTAATCAAGACCCATAAGATGGAATAAATTTCCAATGGAAGGTTATATTCATCCTTTCATCGATAGATGATCATAGATTGATCTGGAATATGAAATTCAACTTCCCTTAAAAGGAAATTGATGTGAGCTCCATATAAATAAATCCAATCCATGCCAAGAATCACATAAAATTACACTATAAGAAGGATAACAAGATTTGAAGGAAGCTCTTTCCCACAAAATTCAATTAGATATGAATTGTAAACATTTTATGAGACCATTGTTCCCATAGGAGTAGTTAAAACTAACTCAAAATCCAGTTGTTAATGTAATACATCAATACCCCTCGAAAATTCATTATAAAATAATGTGGGTGGATCCTGAATCATTTAAATTATTTTCTACATTATAGTGGATGGTATGAGTAACTTTCATTACTTCATTATCGTACTCCACATCACTAATTGTAATTTCATGCTACATTCTATTTTATATGGCCTTAAGAGATTTTTTGAAATTGATCATCCTCAATAATCCAGTTATTAGGGCATTGATTGGCATAATTACCCATTTCCTTTCACATGTAACATTTTAGTGTAGGAGGTGAAATCATTGTATCCTTTTCATTGTTCACAACATTAGACATATTTTTCCCATCACTTTAGCATTCTATTTCCCGATTACATTATTTTCCTCACATAAAACATTTAATAGTTCGTTAAATTCAATTACCTACCTGTTTTGTTTAGCAATTTGAGCATAAGGAAAACTTGTTTTCTTTTTAGGGTGGTCTTTAGATTTTCCTTTTCATAAAATTTTTCTCTTCTAATCAATCACATATTATGGATGGGTTTCTTTGATCTCCATCTCAACCTAGAGATCACATTAAACAATTTCATCAAAACAATTGAAGTCCCTTATGGCTAATTACCTTCAAATACATTTTGTTAAGCCACTAAAAATTGGTCAATCATAATCTCAAGTTGGATAAAAATTCTAGAAACATACCTTGAAAGTCTTATAAAAGTTTCTTCATACGTACCAACAGATGCATCATCATTTTTATTATGTTTAAGGAACTCTTTATCCATCATTTTCCTACCAATATGAGGAAAGTACTTATTGAGATATTAGTTCTTGAACTCATTACATTCAAAGGACTCAATTTCATCTATTTTCGTCGTATTATTGATAAGATTCCACTATTTTTCAACTTCACCATACAAATGATATAATATTAAGAAGAATTTATCATTTTCATAACATTGTAGAACTAAAAATATTTCTTTAGTAATACTAATCCATTGTACATCCACTAATGGATCATAAGACCTGCTGAATGAAGCTGGACACTGCCTCATAAAAGATTCAACATATTTTTTCACCCTCCTTTGTTATTTTTGGAAGTCTATCATGATTCATAGATTAGGAATTTTTTGTGATAATGGATACAATATTTTTCATTCCAGGTCCCATAAAATTTGGTTTCTCAGGGGGGAAAATTATTTCCTTGCCCGTCACATTCAGAATTAATGTGGTTGCTTCGGATTCCAACCATTGACTAAAACCAAGAAGAATAGTGTTATAAACAATAATAATAATAAGGAAACCACATAATCAAAAATAAAAGTTCAATTTAAGACACATTAGGTTTTATAATAGGTTATTCATGGTCATTTCTATAACACTATGCTTTTATCCTATACTTTGACATATCATCAATGCTTTCAAATCCTAGTTTTCAACAGTTAACTGTACCTTTCCTCTAATACCAACTATTATAACCTGTTATTTACATGCAATGATATAACTTCAAAATTGAATAATATTTATTAAAAAATATAACAAAACCATTATAGGACCGTATAGGTATACTTTATTTAAAATTGTGAAACATACACAACTAGTTTATAAAACATCTACATTATCTGCTATTTATTTCATCATAACTAGACTCCTTTTTGGGATATCATAATTAATACAATTCTTCATGTCCTTGGGAAAATAAAAATATAAAATGGTTATCTCAAATGCTCAGTAATGGTAAAAAAAATTAGGTAAATATCATATCGTATTAATAAGAACATAAAATTTGAAAATCTTATCCTGCATAAAAAATATCACAATATTATATCATGGGATAAATAATAAAAGTGAAATGTGATCAAAATAGTCATAACCTAAGACATGAAATTTTATGTCATACAAAAAAAAAGCACAAAAAATCATTTCATATTATTCAAGGCTCATTGTAAATATCATCATAACAAAAAAAATCAATTACTGAACTGAGTTCACTTCTCATTCCAGCCATGTATCACTGAAGTAGATTTAATATCCATTCTGACCATGTCTAACTCATGAGATATAAATATTTAGAAAATTAATTGGAGGGTGATATAGGTCCCACTAATCTCATAATGAAACCATTCATTCATCTTCCAAAAAAACATAAAAACATTTATTGTATCAATACCCTTATAATTAATTGAGGTTCTTAAACATCACTAAATAATAATTTATATTAAACAAATTAATTTCCTAAATTACATTCCATCATAAAAAATATAATATCATGGTAATTTCAGATATATAAAAATAATCATATTTAATACGTGACAACTTAGATGGAAAATAATTTTGAGAAAACACTTGAAATTAATTCCTGAGGAGAATATCCTTTCTTTTTTTCAAAAATTTTTTCTTTTCCCTAAATGCCACAAAATATAAAAAAATGAATTTAGTTCAAAATAATATTTAAATTTTTTAGAGGAATTGTTATGGAAATAATATGAAATTAAAATGAAAAAACAATTCATGATGTATATGTAAAAAATATTTTTCTTGTACTTTTTTCAGAAACATCAAAAAGTAACTTGTACTAACAATGAAAAGGGATTCCATTAATACCATTTAGTAAAAATCCACCAATGTGTAAAATTTGATTTCAAAAATTATAGAAGGATATAATGAATATTTTTAAATACATATTTAGTAAACATGGATGTAGATGATAACTATGCCCTAGAAAATAATTACAAATAAACAACTGGGATGAAAACAAGATTTGAAAACTTATCCCTTACCCTAGGTCTGATATCCTTCATATGTATCTGATCCTCCTGTATGAAGATATAAAATTTTTTAATTATTTATTCCAGAATCATAATCATTTTTATTAAAACATTTATGATCATATTTTCATTCGTTTGATTGTAATATTTCATTGTTACTCATTTTTTGGGAATTAACTTCTTTATGTTATTATATATGTTTTGTCTGATAAGTTCATATTCCTATCTTTATGATATAGTTATATCATTTAAATAATGTTATTAGTATAATATATATCACATTTATTCATTCAATTCATTCAATTCATTTATATAATCATGGTTTAATGAAGATTATGTATAATGAATCACATCAAACCGTGGAGATATTAAGTTGTACGTATGCATGACTGAAAACTATCATTATCATAATTGTTGAATGGTATTGAATTGGTTGGCGAATAGTATCACATAATTAGTTTCATCTTATAATAATAATATATATTTATTATTTACACCATTATACCCATCCATTTATGGTGGTGGTAAAATAATATATTACACCACAGCATGCAGATGTTAAGTCGCACGTACACACGCACAACAATTTCATTTTTCATAGAATCGTTAGAATGTTAAATAGGGTTGTTTCATATTTATAATAATATATCAATATATTATTGATTCTTATGTTATTGCTTTACAAGGACACAACTAAATAATAGAATGTAGAAGAATAAATAAATTTTAAATAATCGGTAGAAGCGATTAACTCTTCCTCGACGTGCCTCCTTTAAATTTCCTCACAGGGAAATAAAGATAGTATTTTGAGAATACAAGAAACTATATAATGTTACTAGGGATGTTGAGAAGAAAAATGGGCTAGGGTTGTCCGAGCATAATAGCTCAAAATGGAGTGAAGAGGAGATGGAGGATGTGCCCTTTTATAAGAGAGATGAGGGGTACTTTATGAAACTCTCAAAATATAAATTTATTATAAATTCAAATTCTACTAAAAATGGTCCAAAACTTATTTAATTAAATTATAATATTATTTTGGTTCCAATAAAAATCATCCAATAATTTTTATACAAGTTAGTATATTTCTTTATCCTTATTTTTTTGTTTAACCCTTATTTTACCCTTTTTAATCTTACCATGATATCATGTTATTTACACATTGTGGGTTAATATAATTAACATATGATTTAAAATGACCCAGAAAAGTTGTTTATGTCATATTTGGAAATTTATTAACCTTTGGATGAATATTATATTTTTTTGAATTAAATATCATTTAATAAAATATTTTATGCTTAAAGTTATGAATTGGGTCATCTTTAGACACTATTCATAATTGAATTTTAAAAAAAATCATAACAACTTGTTTCTCATGAAATTAATGAATTAAATCAATGTTAATATGTCAATATCATCCTTAAAATTTTTGGATGACATCAAAATATCCAAATTTCATTTTCTAAATATTTAAAAATTCTTTTATTTGAATCATTCATTAATGAGGTACTCACTACATCATAATTGTCATAAATAAATATATTTATATAATGAATAAAAATTATAAATAAAATTACATGACATAAGAAATAGTTTTATATTCTTGATGAATATTTATAGGAATGGAGATCTGTTATATAAACCAATATTAAAATTGATTTAGTAAAAGATATGTGTTTAGGTTATAATTATCTTTACTTTTAATTAATTATTATAAAATGTCATTTTTACGTCCAAGTGAATTCATGGGGTCCCATAATCGACCCATGGATTCCTATGGTTATAAATATCTCATAAAATTTGATTAAGACATGTTTTGGAGTAGTTTAATATTATTAAATTATTATTTTTCACCCTTATTTACCATATTTACCCTTTAAGCATTGTAAATAAATTAATTACTTAAGTAACTATTGAAAATGTACAAAAATAAAAGGTACCTATTCTTATAGTTTGGACCATTTGATTCCATATATGGAATAAAATTTTTCCAAATTGAAAATAATGATGTTTTAGTACTTATTTTAACATTAATCCTACTGTTGAAATGAGAAAAAATGTTTTAAAAGTTAAAACATTTCAAAAGATTGGATGAATATATTTTATAAAAACATATGGGTTTTGTATATATAATGTTTGGGACTTACCCATATCATAATATGTCCTTTGGTTTTGATTTTATCGGAATCTTTTCATGGTGTTTGTAATGGTTTCCATCATACCCCATTTTTCAAAAGTGGATCTCATTTTTTTATTTAATAAGGGGGGATTGAACCTCAACCCATTAAAAAAATAATCATTTATATTGACAAAATATCATACAAAATGTGAATACTTTTTCCAATAAATAAACACAACCTTCAACCATCTATAGAAATACATTGAATCATATGTGTAAAGACTCTGAATTTACTTGTAATGTTTTTTAATATATGGGAATTTAACTAGGCCATGAAAATTGATGACACGTGATTCTGATACCCAGAGTGCCTGGAATGAATTTCTGAACATTATTTTTGGTGTGTTTAGTAAATGTGAAATTGGGATTATCTATCATTTGAATCGTTGCTCAGTATTGAAATTTGAGGGCAATATTGAACTCACAGTGCTGATATTATCTTACGGAGACCTTCACCTCGACCGGAGTAGGTCGAGGGAGGAAGTTATATTTTCACATATTCATGAAAGAATAAAATAAAAATAAATTGTGTAACATTTATTTTTATTTTTCATTTGAAACATTCATGTGTATGTTTCATAGGTGGGGACCACCTGAACAAAACCTCCCATGAGAAGTTATGGTGGTGGGGACCACCTGAGGATAAAACCCCTTTGAACCTCCTACTTAAATGAGGGGAAGTATCTTGAACATCCCCATGATTAATTTTCCACCTCCCTTTTTAATCAATACACAAACTCAATTAATTTATTCCAATTTGAAATTGTGCCAACATATTTTATTATATTGGCTACCTTTTCATTTTAGTTGGTTGGGGGGGGGGGGAATTAATCAGTGGAAAAGGAAGGAGCCTTGGGAGAAATCTCTCCAACGAAGAATGCCAACGAAGAATGCTTCAACTTTGGTGAATTCTTCTCCGAACTCTGTCGAAGTATCGCGGATGAGGAACATCTCCAACGACAAACAAGGAGATGCCGACGTCACTGACATCCGTCTATTCCTAACAACATCATCTCATTCCCCGGTGACAATCTTCATTGAATCAAACGAACGAGGTAGGGGTTATTATTGAATTCTTGTATTCTCTCAAATAATTTCTGGATTGATTGAATTCATAGAGAACTTGGATCCACCAAAATGAGTTGATCCACGATTTGTATTAAATTGTAGATTTTTTCATTCTTGACTCATGATTTTTCTGTGATGCTTTCTTCCGCTCTAATGCAGAGGGTGTAGGACAAACAAACAAAGCCTGGCCACTCTATCATTTTTCTTCTTTGGGGTGTGCTTCAAAATGGAAGAAGTTTGCGATTAGTATCGGCAGTTCGCACTATTAAAACTCAACAACTAGGACAATGGAGATGAAGGCGACGAAGGCATCGACGCCACCCCACAACAAATGTCACCCATGACCCCCACCGCTCGTGGTTCCATTGTCCGCATTCGGCACCACCTCCTACGGCCTCCGTGCCCTGCATTTCTCCACCGTACCCACATAATTGGGCCACCCCCACCCAAATTCCACACCCTGCATCATGTCACACTACCACGAGACCCTCCAATCTATTAAGGACCTCTGAATTTCCCCATGGCCTCACGCCGCCCGAAGCCTTCTGCGGTCCCTGCGGCATCGTGTCGCCCTCCATGACCCCTCGCGGCCTGCCAGATCGCCCATTGGGTCGGGCCGCCCAGCGGTCTGGGCCACCCAATAGGCCGGTAGAGACCCAACGGGTTGGTCAAGGTAAACACGAACCAGGTCGGTCTAGGTCGGGTCAGTCCGACCAGGTCGGACTCGACCCAGACCCACTTCAACCCATTTATTCATTTTCGGCCATATCATTGGCACCGAGAATCCAATTGACGAACTCTATATGGAGATGGAAACCTTGGAGAGAGACGCTCCCTTTGGTATAACCCACTAGATATTTAGATAATTTAGGGAAATGGTCGGATTGGATCGAGCATAAATCCAACCGGGCCCTTTGGACTAAAAGAAATATAAATCATAGAACGGGCGTCTGATTGACACACCTTCTATTGTGTTGAGACCCCTATAATGTGGGGGGGGGGGGGGTCCTTTGGGATACTTCTTCGTGGGAATTCATTGCAGTTATAGTAATGACTAGTGGCATGTGGAGCAGACCCTCTCGGAGACAAGTGAGCGTAGTGTGCGAACCTAGTAGCTGGCATTGACGTGAAGATGTACTAGGATCCTATGTGGGTATGACGACACATTTCAGATGTACTGTGATCCTTTGTGGGTCTGATGACGTACCAGAGATGTACTGGGGCATTGTGTGGGTTTGAAGATGTATCGAGCGATCATGTTTCGGTCATTACCTTGTGATCCTATGTGGGCCATCACCTAGAAATCTTGTGTGGGTCTGCACCTTGTGATCATGTGTGTCCCAGCACCATGCGATCCTGTGTGGGTCACTACCTTGCGATACTCTGTGGGTACACACATTGCGATCATGTGTGGGTTAGGACCTTGCTGGCATGTGTTCATCATCACCTAGAGCGATCTCGTGAGGTTCAACACTTAGAGAAATCATGTGTGGGTCGTCATGTAGTGATCCTGTGTGAGTTAGCACATAGTGATCCTATGTGGGTCAGCCCCTTGCAATATTGTGTGGGTCTGCACTTAGCGATCCTCTGTGGGTCAGCACCTAGCGATCCTGTGTGGTTTAGCACCGAGTGATTCTATGGGGTCTGCCTCTAAACAGAGTAAGATGATTCAGTAGTGACATCTAATCATCTCTATTACTGTACTTATGTTATACCTGTTGTGAGCTGTTTTCGTACCTATGTGGTACTTTTCTTCATGGTAATACCTTGGTGTTAATCCTTTGTGTGTGTATCGGTCTGGTACCTACCTTTTTGTTATTCATTCCTTTGTGAGCATTTAATCTTTGGGGATTTGGAGTTGGAGTTTGTGTTTTCTTCACAATTGATATGGGTTTATGTGGTAACATAGGTATATGTATGGGAATATATCAAAGTAGAGTTATCAGTTGTTTCCAATATTTGTGGTTTATCCTTTGTGGTTTTTCTAAGACCTTTAGGATCTCAGGGACCCTACTGATTATCATTATACTCACCCTTTCATGGGCTATGGCCGTACTTCATTGTGTTTGGTGCAGACGACGGACATCGGTGACTGAGGAGGAGGGTACTAAGACTGGAGGTAGCTCGGAGGTAGGCCATAGATGTGGCAGACCATAGAGACGACCGATCGAAATCTATACCCACACTTCAAGTAGGATCTTTGGTGGGTGTTCACAAGAGATATTCCAGATTACTTGTACTTTTAGTTCTTGTACATTCCAGTTGGGCTTGTATTCTGACCCCTTTACTTGTTGTGCTCACTTTGTTAAATATTTTAATTGTTGTTCGTATATTTTTGTGTGCATGGTTGTGTGTGTTTTCTGGTTATAAAGGGAATGCCTTCCCAGTTTTAGGGAATATGCCTTTTGGTGCTAGTCTCCAGCCGGTGGCCTATGGAAGGCGGGCTTGGTGTAGTCACGGAACGAGCCCCGGGGGATCGGTGATGACAAATTGGTATCAGAGGAGCCAGTTCTACCATAGAACATATGACTCTTATCATTCTTGTTAAGGGAAATATTGTTAATTTTGGTGAGTCTGGTTATCAGTTTAGGGAATTTAGTATTGGTGTAGTGGATGACGTATCATTACAGCAGGACCATGACTTCTTATTTCTGACTTAGTGCATGAAAGCACTGATTGAGCATTTGTCATGTAGAGTTTTCTTTGTGATAACTTTGAGTCATCTCACCTGGTATAACTTATTGACCATGACACAACTATTTGTTTTCTGGATTCTTCCACAAAGACAGCTATCTAGGGTTCCGAGAGTAGTATGCACTGATAGCCCAACGAGCGACGAGGCTTCGGTACAGGGACCTTTTCCAGTAGATACACCGGTAGAGGCACCAGGGGTACCATTACCCATTAAGCCACTGATGCCACCAGCCCCATCAAAAGATGGTTTATGCCACCTGATTGCGTTTCAGAAGTTACAATGCCAGAGGCCACCATGATTCATGGGAGAGATGGACCCACAAGCATCTGAAGATTGGCTGGAGGCCGTAGTGAGAGTTTTCTGACTGGTAGAGACTCCAACTGATCTCATGGAGATCCATCCCACCAGTCTACTAAAGGCGGTAGTAGGAAGATGGTGGTTCTTGATTCTTCAGGTTCACGATGAGGTGACACTTTTCTGGATAGACTTCAAGAGCCTATTTCGGAAAGAGTTTGTTCCAGAAACTCTTCGAGTAGAGCGAATATAGGTGCTACTTCATCTACAACAGGGTAGCATGACTGTGGCTCAATACTCAGTGAGGATCACTGACATCTCAGGGTACTCCACAGATATGGTGTAGGACCCATTAATTAGGGCATGAACCTTCGAGCAGGGGCTCAGGTAAGAAATCAGGGTTTCGATGATTTCTCTTAGAATCCCGACACAGGTGGGGGTGTTAGAGAGAACCCTATTAGTGGATATTTTTTGTGATGAGTAGTCACCAATAGTGATACCCACCATAAGTCTTCATGTAGAGTAATCTAATGCATCTGGAACTAGATATATGTCCCTGAGGTCCAAGAGAACTCGACCTATAGGTGGATCACCACATGATTCTGGGTCGGTTGTTTGGAGCTCCCGAGATAGAGTCAGTCATGCTAGGAGCAGGCGGTGTTACGCATGTGGTAGGTTGGGTCATGGGGCTCGTGACTATCCGACCCGCTGTATGAATTATCAACATATGGTCATAGGACCGCCCAAGAAGAGATAGAGGTTCAACCGAGGAGGTCCGCATGGAGCTAGTAGACGTGGCAATGGAGGTGGTCGTGCAGCTGGCGGTGGGAGACCATTCGAGATGTTATTGACAACACCACCAAGAGGTCTACCCCATCCACCTAGATCAGGTGGACAGGGGAGATCCCAGATCCCGGAAGCTGAGGCCTACGATCACGGCACTCTGGAGATAATATAAGGTACGATCTGTGTCTACACCACCTTAGTTATACAACGTATAGAAACAGGTCCTAGTCATTATTTTAATTCCAATACCCTCGTTTAGAGCACATAGTTTCCGATTGATTCATTGGCTTGATCCTTACGACTATATACTCCTATGTGAGCATATTCGACAATTACGCACTAGTGCCGGCAGTGCGAGCATACTCTAAGAGGCGAGATATTAGGCTGGGATATCCTACTAGTAGCGTCGAGGATTTACGAAGTCATCTTTGTTATGGACTGGTTGTCAATAGTCCTTGCTCAGATTGACTTTATTAGGTGCAAAGTGTAGTGTGTCCGCACGAATTGGACCAGGATTACTGTCACCGGTGAGAAGGGAGCCTTTGCAGCACATGATGGACTTTCCCAGAGGAGGGTGAATCTTATCACTAATTAGTTGGATATCCTTACCCTCAGAGCAGTTGATGTGGAGAGTCTAATAAATCCTATTGTGGTGGAATAGTACGCAGATGTCTTCCCTACTGATGTTATGGGTCTACCTCCTTGCAGAGAGGTGGAATTTTACATTGAATTGTTCCATGGGTTGACACTGATATCTAAACCAGCATATCAAATGGCTCACATGGAGCTTCGTGAATGTAGGTACAAGTAGAGGACATGTAGGGGAAGGGATTTATTCAGCCTAGTGCTTCTCCTTGGGATGCCCCAATTCTATTCACCCAGAAGGAAGATGTGTGATTGAGGCTTTGTGTTGGCTATCAGTGCCTAAACAAGGTGACCGTCAAGAACAAGTACCCACTTCCGAGGATTGAAATCCTCTTTGATTATCTGAAGGGAGAATGGTGTTTCTCGAAGATAGACCTCAAATCGGGCTATCACCAGCTCAGTGTACAAGACAAGGATGTGCAAGAGACGACATTTAGATGATGGTATAGCCATTATGATTTCTTGGATATGCAATTTGGTTTAACCAACACTCCATCAGTGTTCATGAGACTCATGAATAAGATCTTTCAGCAATACCTTGATCACTTTTTAGTAGTATTCATCGACGATATACTGATTTACTCGACTACTGAGGAAGAGCATGCCTATCATTTGCAGTTATTACTGGACACACTTTGAGAGCACCAGCTTTACGGTAAGCTCTCAAAGTGCCAGTTATGGATATGAGAGTTTCACTTTCTAGTATATGTCATATCGGAGGCTGGAATTGTAGTTGATCTTGTGATGATTGAGTCATGACTTGCTTGGGTGCCACCCAGGAGTGTGATGGATGTACAAAGATTCTTGGGCTTGTATGGATACTACCAGAGGTTTGTGCAATATTTCTCCAGAGTTGCAGCACCAGTTTCAGAATTGAGTAAGAAGGGGCAACCGTTCGTGTGGTCAGAGAGATGACAGTGGAGTTTTCAGGAGCAGAGGCTGAGGCTGACTACTGCCCCCCATATTGAGGCTTCCATAGGCGGGCGTAAGGTAAATAGTCTACTCCAACACATCTGTAACCCGTCTCAGATGTGTCATGATACAGGAGCGAGCAGTGATTGCATATGGTTCTTGTCATCTGAGATATCATGAGAAAAACTATGCTACCCATGACCTAGAGTTAGCAGCAGTGGTCTTCTCCATGAAGATATGGAAAAACTGTCTGATGGGAGAACATTTTAAAGTCTAAATGGATCACAAGAGTCTCAGTAATATATTCTCTCAGAAGGACCTGAACCTCAGACAATGATATTTCCTTTAGTTTCTCCAGCACTATGACTGTGAGATAGTCTATACTCCTAGGAAGGGGAATGTTATAGCTGATGCACTTAGTAGAAGATCTGGTATACAGCTTCTAGGTGAGGAGACGGAGCAGTTTTCCACTTTACATATTTCCTGTGTTGATCATGATGGATCAACATTCCTTCATTATCATATTGTCACTCTCCCACATCTTCAGTGATTCCGGGAGGTGAAGTGTGGGGACACTGACTGTGAGGCTCGACCTACTCAGATATCCATAGGGTAGAAACCTAATGGATTTTCTAAAGGTGGAGAGCATGTCATCCTCTTTAGTGGATGTACCACGGTACTAGTGTCACTTCAGGAGGTATTGTTGAGGGAGTTCCACAAATCCCCTCTAGCGGAATAACCAGGAGTGTAGAAGTTGTACCAGGATCTCCGACAACAGCACTATTGGTCGGGAATGATGAAAGAAGTTGGCGAGTTTTTCTCTCGGTGTCACACTTTGCAGCAAGTGAATGCAGAGCATTAGGTACAATCAGGCTTCGTTCAGCATTTGGGGGTCACATAGTGGAAATGTGATGGGATATCCATGGACTTCATGACAGGACTTCCACGTACATCCATTGTACATGACTTGATTTTGCTAATTATTGAATAACTCACCATGTTGGCCAACTTCCTATAGATCAGATTGCTGAGTGCAGTAGATATCATATGACGCCTCTATGTGTAGGGGATTTTGTGGTTACATGGAGTACCCTTGATGATTTTCTATGATTGTGATACACATTTTACTTCTCGGATATGGAAGGGGTTGTAAGAGGCTTTCCGGATGCAACTTTTCTTAGCAATTCCATCCATCCTCAGATAGATGGTCTGGATGAGTGGACCATTTAGACCCATGAGATCATGTGACATGCTTGCATCCCCAACTTTGGTTACATTTGAGAGGATCACTTTCCTTTGGTGGAGTTTTCATACAACAATAGTTATCACTCCACCATTTGGATGGAACCTTTTGAGGCATTGTACAGGAGACCATGCAGATCACCATTGTGCTGGAATGACCCAGGGGAGTCAGCACTAGTGGGACCAGAGATGGTAAAATCTACCACAGAGAAGGTGCAAATCATCCAGGAGTAGATGATGACAACACATAGTAGGAAGAAGTCATATGCTGACAAGAGAGGGGGGGACCTCTGGAGTTTGAGGATAGAGACCACGTCTTTGTATTGGCCTCATCTCGATGAGGGTTGCAGAGATTTGGCCGAGTTGGCAAGTTATATTCGAGGTTCATTGGACCTTTTTAGGTCCTCGGTAGAGTTTGCGAGGTGGATTACTTCTTATCTCTTTCACTTTAGTTCCAATGGGTGCATGACATCTTCCATGTATCCCAGCTGAGGAGATGCGTGCACGACCCTTCTCACATCATCGACCACAACAAGGTGGATGTCGATGATGGGTAGACTATTAAAGAGGTTCTAGTAGATATTAAGGATTGATTGGAGAGGGTCCTTCAAGGGGGGTCGATACCACTGGTGAAAATTTGCTGGCAGCTCAAGAACCTCCATGAGAGCACATGTGAGCGAGAGGCATAGATATGTGCTCAGTACCACCACTTGTTTTCCTAGTTTTGATTTGTGGATTACAGGGACATAAATATCTAAGGTGGGGAGAATATAAAAACTTGATGTTCCATGTAATTTTTTTAATATATAGGAATTTTACGAGTCCATGAAAAATGAAGGTACGTGATTTTGAGGATTGGATTTCCCAGATTGAATTTCGTAACATTATTTAAGGTATGTTGAGTAAACCTGCAAGTGAGATTTTCTAACTTTTGAACCAGTTTTCAGAATTGAAAATTGAGGGCACCATTGAACTTGCAGGGCTGGTATTCTCTTAAGGAGACCTTCACATCAACCGCAGTACGTTGAGGGTTGAATTTATCTATTCACATATACGTGAATGAATAAAATAAAATAAAAATTGCGTAACATTTATTTTTATTTTTCATTTGAAACAGCCATTTAGATGATTCAATGGTGAGGACCTCCTAAACTAAACCTCCCATGAGAGGTTATATTTGTGGCGACCACCTGAACTGACATCTGATGAGAGGTTATAGTGGTGGGGACCACTCGAAGATAAAACCCCTTTGGACCTCCCACTTAAATAAGGGGATGTTTGAAAATCCACTTGATTATTACGCCACCTACCTTTTTAATTAATACAAAAAATCAATTAATTTATTCCAATTTGAAATTGTTTCGACATATTTTATTATAATTGATACCTTTTTTTGGTGGTTTGGGGGGAAAATTAATCGTTGGAAAAGGAAAGAGACTTGGGAGAAATCACTCCAATGAAGAACGCTTCACCTTCAATGAATTCTTCTCCAAACTCCATCGAAGGATCGTCGATGAGGAATATCTCAATCGACAAATGATGAGACATAAACATCATCGACATCCGTCTATTCCTAATACATTGACTCTTTCCTAGTATACAATCTTCAATGAATCAAACAAATGAGTTAGGGGGTTATTATTGAATTCTTGAATTCTCTCGATTAATTTCTTCTTTCTTGGAAATCATGGAGAACGTGGATCAACCAAAATGAGTTGATCCACGATTCGTATTAAATTGTATAGTTCATTGTTCATGGATCTTGATTTTTTAATCGATTGAAACCGCTCTAACGTTGATGGTGCCGGACAAATAAACTTTCCGAGACCCCTCTGCCGTTCTTCTTCTTTGGTGTCTTCTTCACAATGGAAGATGGCGGCGACCGGTGTCGGTGGTTGGCACCAGTGGAACTCAAGAACCTCGAAGAAGGCGATGAAGGTGATGAAGGAAATAGCGTCTCCCAATGGCCACCACCACCCACAACAACCACCACCTCTGGCTCCGTCATCGGCGTCCGGTGTCTCCATCCATGGCCTCCACGCCCCGCGACGATCTGCATCCCATGGCCAGTCGCGCCTCCCCAAAGACTCACCGAACCACCCCATGGCCTACCACGCTGCCCCACAACCTAGATGTGCCACCCCACAGCCTACTATGTTGCCCTGCAACCTAGCTGCACCACCCACATCCCTATGAGCCACCTCGAGTCCTCACACCGCCTATGGCCTTCCGCAGTCTTCATGGAATCACGCCCCCATCCGCGGCCCCTTGCGGCCCTCGCGGCCTGCCGGAAATCCCAGTGGGTTGGGCTTCCCAGCACAGTCTGGGCTAGACCTAGGGGCTGGGCCGCCTAGTGGGTTGGGCTTGACCCAGTGGGCTGGGCCGCCCAATGGGTCAGGCTGTACCAAGTGGGCCGGGCCGGTTCGGACCAGACCTGGACCCACGACGACCCATTTACACATTTTCGGCCATATATTTGGCACAAGGAATATATTTGATGAACCATCTTTGGAGATGGAAACCATGGAGTGAGATGGTCACATTGGAATACCCCACTGTTGATTTGGATAATTTTGGGAAATTGTCTGATTGGATCGAGCACAAATCCAACTGGGCCCTTGGGACTAAAAGGCTAATAACTCACAGACTGGGTGTCTAATTGACCCCATATATGTTGCGTTGAGACCCCTATGACATGGATGTCTTTTCGGATACATCTTCATGGGACTTCATGGAAGTTGGAGTAACTACTAGTGGTTTGTGGAGTAGACCCTCCTGGAGACAAGGGAGCATAGTGTGGGAACCCTGTAGCTGGTTGTGACCGAAAGATGTACTAGGATCCTTTGTGGGTTTCATGACGTACTAGAGATTTAAAATGTTCATATGTGTGTCTGAAGACATTCTAGAGATGTACTAGTGTCCAATGTGGGTCCGATGATGTACCAAGCGATCCTGTGTGGGTCAGAACCTTGCGATCCTATTTGGGTCACCACCTAGCGATCATGTGTGGGTCAGAAGCTTACGATCCTATGAGGGTCAGCACCTAGCAATCATGTGTGGGTCAGCACCGTATGATCATATTTGGGTCATCACTTAGAGATCATGTTTGGGTCAACACCCTTCGATCCTATATGTGTCAGCACCTAGAGCGTTCCTGTGTGGGTCAGCACTTAGAACGATCCTTTATGTGTCAGCACCAAGCGATCCTATGTGGGTCAGCACCTAGTGATCCTATGTTGGTCAGCACCTTGCGATCTTGTGTGGGTCAGCACATAGCGATCCTGTGTGGGTCAGCACCTAGAAACTCTATGTGGGTCATCACTAAGCGATCCTGTGTCGATCAACATATTAATAGAGTAAGATGATTCAGTAGTTATATCTAATCATCTCTACTAATGTACTTGTTTTTACCATGTGTGAGCTAAGTTAGAACATGTGTTGTACATTTCATCATTGTAATACATTGGTGGAAATCCTATGTGTTTTTACCTATGTGGTACCTACCTTTGTGGTATTCATTCCTTTGTGGAAAAGTTGATCTTTGGGGCTTTGGAGTTGGACTCTGTGTTTCCCTCATGATTGAGATGGGTTTACATGGTAACATAGGTATTTTTATGGAAATATACCTATTTAGGGTTATCAGTTGATTCCATTATTTTTGGTTTATCCTTTGTGGGTTTTTTGAGACCATGAGGGTCTTCGGGTCCCTACTGAGTATCGTTATTCTCACCCCTGCACGGGCTATGCCAACACTTCGTTGTGTATGGTGAATATGACGGACAATGCTGACTGAGGATGAGGGTACCAGGATTGAAGGTAGCACAGAGGTAGACCTTGGACGAGGTGTACCGTAGAGATGACCAATTGATATCTTTACCTAACATTCAGGTAGGATCCTTGGTGTGTGTTTACAAGAGTTGTTTCAGTTTACTTGTAGTTTCAGTTCTTGTTCATTCTAGTTGGGATTTTATTCTATCCCCTTTTACTTACTGTATAAACTTTTTTATAAAGTTTACTTGTTGTTCATATATTGATGTGTTCTTGGTTGTATGTTTACATGTTATAAAGGCAATGCCTTCCCAATTTTAGGAAATATGCCTTTCAGTGCTAGTCACCAGCCCCTGGCCTATGGAAGGTGGGCTTGGGGTAGTAACGGCACGGTCCCCAGGAGACGGGTTGCAACAATATGAAAGTAGCACATCTATAGTCAAACTGATCATAATCCCTCAAAATATATAATAAGGATGATATCAGTACAACATGTCCATAGTTTTTAATAATTACAATAAATTGGTAGATGTCATTGAGGAATAGAAATACCATACAATGATCTGTAGAAAAATACTTGGGGAAAATATCTTGTTCATTTTGACACCCTATATTTAAAACATAAAACATTATCAAAATAATTTTATGTGTAAATAACCATAAAAATATATATAGAAAGTTTTAAATATTATTGGGTACATAATGATGGAAAATTACGCACAGGTCATTCATATAAAAATAATGATTCATTTAAAATTTCAGGTACTAGTCAAAGAAGATTATTTTGAAAATAACATAAGATTCATTTTAATTTTTTTAATATATTTATATTTTTTAAAATATCCTATAATAGAATTTTTAATAAGTAAATAATTTTTTTGAAAATATTTTTAGAAAACATGGTTTTAGAAGAAAAAAATCTGATTGAAGAGATAAATGATATTTGATTTTCTAAAAATATCATTTCAATCAATTTAATTAATTTTTTTGATAATTAGTACTATTATTTAAATATATCATTAATAACCATAGGAGAATAAAATTAAATGATTTTATTTGTAAATGGTCATGTAAATTCCTTCTACTAATATTCATGAATAAATAGTCTCTATTCGAATGAGAATGTAAAATAAACCCTTAAAATGATCATAACATTGAAGTGGGAATTAATTAATAAATAGATTATGTGTGTCAATTGTAAATGAACATAAAAAGTAGATATATAACATACGATAATAAAAACTAATTTCAGAGAAAATCTTTGTATGGCATAATCAATTATGAAGAAGTTTAACCCAATTAGTGGAAATTGAGTTAAGAAATCCCTTACCTCTTGTTTCATTTTGGTTGAATGGGATTTAACTACATGTTTAATTATTTTAATAATGTTAATAATTTATACTAGAACAATATTGATAATAACAAAATCATATATGATCCATTTAGTATATTTTACTATGCATTTGTTAACAATAATTAATTATTTTCATTACTTAAGGTGTTGATTGTCTTGTTTTCTCATGTGTGTTTTATGATGAAAGTTATAGTTCGCGTGAATATAATATATATCTATAATATCAATAATTAGTTTTATGTTATAACTATCATATTTAGTCCTTATATACATTATTATAAAAATTTATTAAAGTTGTACATGGAAAAGGATTCACATCACTTCGTGGAGATGGTTGATCGTATATACGCATGAGCGGAGATATAATTCCTATTATGAGTGAATGGGTAATAAAGTGGGTGATATATTAAATTAATAGAATCAGTAACATATATCATATATCATATATATTAAATAATTTATCCTTTCTATGTTCCACATAAACTGTAAATAAAAAATAATTTCCATTGCATCGGAGGCGGTAGTTCGCCTTACACACGAGCGGTGCTATTTTATTTTAAACGAAATGGAAATTAATCAGTATATTTATTATATTAACATTAAAGAAATGTAATAATATAATAAATATAATATTCATGTGGTAAATCCATAATTATATCAAACCGTAAATGGTGGTATTGGAAAAATGCATGTCATTTAATCATGAGGTGGTTGTTCGCCATACAAATGAAAGATGATTTTTGTAACCCATTTTATGGAAGTGGATATTGATAATTATTATGAAATAAACATAAAAATATATAGAAATATGGTATATATTGTTTTTATCATATTTTATGTATTAATAAATAACTAGATATGGAAAAATAAGAATGAAAATAGAAGATATGTTTTAACATAATGAACTTATATAAGAGAAACCCCATTTGGATATCTTCTTTGGGACCTTGTGAATAATATTCCGGGAGGGAAAAAATCTAGAATGTAACTAAAGATGTTTATGACACAATTTTATAGGTTTTTTAAAAAATAATGTCTTGTGAGGTGTGAATAATTTTAGGTGAGGGTGTTTCCTTTTATATGTGGGGAAAAGGAGACCTCGTTTTAATTTCTAGTAAATTTCACTGAAGAATAAAAATTTCCAATAATTTCATAAAAAAATAATTAAAAATGTCCATATATTCAACATTATAAATTATAATATGGAACAATTTGATGATAATATGAATTTGACCAGTTTTTTTGTCATATTGACCCTTATCTTCTTAGTTTAACTACCGGTAAATCCATTTTTAACTTAAGTACGACATCTATTCTTTAATAAATTGACAGTTAATTTTATTCAAAAATTATGTTGAACTTATTAGAAATTATAAATTATTATTATAAAAAATATTTAATCAAGTTTTCTGAATTCAATTCCTTGAAGATGAAAATTTGAATTCAAAATTAATCATGTTGACGCAATGACAAAGTGGTTTTTTAAAGAGGTCCAAAAGATTACAATGTTTATATATTAAATTTAAATATGCACATGATTAAAATTAAATAAAATGGATTAAAATATATATATATCTGTATAATTGAACTCATGTTACATTAAAACCAAATTAAAAATGTAATTTAACATTATAGTAATTTAAATATACATGAAATTTTCAACAGGAATTCAATATATTTCAATATTTATAATAAATGAACACTTTTTTTCATAAAATACCATATAATAATCCTATGATAATTTTTATATTATGATTTCTAGAATGAATTTTATTTTTTCAATTTTTTTCAATATGTTGTAAAAATTATTTTTAAATTTTGTGCATAAATCGCGGGTAAAAATTATTTTATAAAAAATATATTTTCTTAGAAAAAATTTATTTTGATTTTATGTGATCCTTATTTAATTTATTACATATATATTACTATAATTATCATAATTTTGTGAGTATAATTGATACCCAATAATTAAAATTCTATTTTATATCTATTATGTTAAATAATAAAATTTTAATAAAACTTCTTATTTTTTTTGTTCTCATTGTTTCATCAAACGCAAGCTAAACTCGATGATTTGTATGATGCATGATAAATTTAGTGTTTCATGTAATGTATGATAAACATAGTTTTTCATTTAATATAATCTATTAAAGAGATTTGATTTAATTATAAATAAATAAACCATACAGTCTTGGGGTGTTATATTTCCTTCTGAATTTGGTGTTGCAATCGCAAAATATATCACATAAAATGTTTATATTTTAAAATATTAGGGTGTTCAATTCTATAAAAATTAAATAAATTAAATCCTACAAATTTAAAATTTATCATGGTAGATTTGTTTTTTGAAAACATTTAACACCATTGTTGAAAAACCCACGTTTTAAAAGGTTAAATTATACATCATCACAATAAGAGAGAAAAGAAAGTCAAAGGTCATCTAGAATAATACATAACTACATTTCCAAATAGGATAAAATAGGATGGAAATGAAAACATATATAGAGAATAGAAACATAAATAATTATAGGTAATTATTGAGGTCATTGATCATGGAAAATTAAATGATCAATGGAATGTGAAGGGCCTCAAAACCATAATTTGGTTATGATTTAAAAGACCATATGATTCATCATATGGGAATGTAAGAGGATAAATATTTTTTTTTGAATTTTTTTTCGTAAATATTAGGAATTATTTAACAATATGTGAATATAAGGAAATATACTTACATGATAAGTTTCTACATCATAAGCATAAATTCATCCTTTGGATATTATTTGATCAATTTAAAATTCATCCTTTACCACTTGAAATGAATATCCATAAATTATTTTCGTTTTAAATGAAGTACTAATATTATCATTTATCATATCATATGTTCCATAATATAATTATAAGTCATTACATCAATCTCTACTTACCATAATTTAAAAAGGGTTAGCAGAAGTTAGACAACATGTAGAAATCCTCATATGGTGAAGTAATACATTAATATCTAAAATTTCATCCAATTTTCGACATAAAATATTTTCTAAATTGTTAATATTATGAACCATAAAACTTATTAATATAAAAAATATTATTTAAAATGTTATTAAATTTCCAAAAATGAACTTATCATTAATATCTCAACAACATGACGTATTAGATAATACTTACATTCAAAACATGTTATGACCTTCATCGTGTATTTCCTGTAAGCGTGTTAAAAACCCGAATTATCATAAAACCTAATTTAAAACATGAATTATTCATTATTCTTTATATAACACCCATATTATTGGATATATTCCATAAATCCAAAAAAAGAATTTAATTTTATCAATTATATTATAAACAACTTTGTCAAAAAAAATTAATCAATTCCAATTATTCTAGTACTATCCAATTTACATTGTCCATATCAATAATCTATTTATCCCAAAATCATCATCTCAAAATTATGAACATGTTAATTTTTATCATTCCTTCAATAATTATTTTTCAAAATGTTCAAATTTCCATAGAATCAATTTTTCTAATTCATTAGATCCATTCAACATATGAAATCAAATACTAAATTAAATAACAAGAAAGTACAATCCTTTTATATTTTATTACATATATGATGATAATATCATCAATGAAATACTTTTACAACATTTTTCATGGATCTAAACATTAAATCGCATTAATCATTCCCTGTTGATTTTATTAATATCATAAACATAATGTTAATCCCTTGGCATCATTTGAGATATATTTTCTTGATTCTTTGGATATTTATTTTTGTAGTCCCTTATTTCCCTATAGTTGAAACACTGAATATAAGTGTTTTCTTTCTTCCCTTTTCATTAATTCTCCTATTGAAACGTTTTTCCATACTTATAACAGTCTTTGAATACCTTTAATCATTTCCAATGTGGATTATTTCAATAGTTAACACATATGAGAAAATCCTTATACCCCTTCTTCCATTTTTACAATTTTTCTATACATTCTTCATCTTATCTTACATCCCTTGGAATCCATAGGGAGTGAATAATTATTAATCTATCATGATAGAACATAAAACTATTTCATCATATGAAGAAAAAATTTAATAGACCATATCAATTTGGATAATTTTATTTAAAACATCATAGAAATTTCCAATCATTCAGTCCATGTTGTGTATGTAATCTATAAAATACCTAGATACCCTTGTGAAGGTATATTCATGCTCTAAAACACTTTCTTCTTCCTTTTTATTTATAATAATGAAATGTTTATTCATCTTATGTTGGTGATCATGAGAGAAATATGTGTCAAATTATATCTCCTTTAAATATTTCCATTTCAGGAGTTCTATTTCTTATTCCTCCCTAATATTATCGATGTAGGACCAAAATTGATCATTATCTCCATTGATATAATACACTGAAAGGGTAACATTTTCTATTTCGCCACATCCCAAATCAATAAATATCATCTCTAGAGTCTTAATCCATTTCCAGATACCATTGGATCAGTAGTCCCACTAAATGATGGTGGCCTCTATCACATAAATTGATCCAGAATTGGATAATCTCATTTTGGAATAGGTTTCTATAGTTAGTAAAGGTTATCTATCAAAACCTGATTAATTCACTAATATATCCATTACTTTATTAGTTCCAATACCTTCTATATTGGCTTCCTCAGAAGAAAAATATGTATATTGGACATTAGTATTGACACCATTCATCCTTCTGGGGTCTATTTTAAAATAATATAATTTAATAGATAAAATCATAAAATAGTTAAATTAAAATATTAATATATTATCCCAAATATGGTGTAACGCATAACATAAATTAAAATTTAAGAATCATTAATCTCAGAATAATAAGAAATGGTTTTTGTGGGGTAATCTCTTTTTAAAAATCCTTCATAAATGTTTGAAAAGAAAATGTAAATTATCCTAAACATATCCCTAGGGAGTGTCAGATTAGGTGTACAGTAAGGCATATTTTTGTGCACTTGGTGATGATCAAGTCCGGGCCAATGGTCCCTTTTATAGTTATTAGCCCTAGGTACCAATGTTCCAGAACCTCATCTACTTGTTGTATTCATACATGGATGTATTTCAGGAAAACCCCCAATAATACCTACCATAACAAAATATTAGGCTTTATTTATGTAAATATCCTTTAAGTATATCATAGGGTTATGACCCCTAATCTTAACTTTCATAAATCTAGTTACAAAATAATTTTACTAAACTTCCTGTGATACCAACTATAATGAATCTGGCCCTAGCTGCCCAGATCTATTGTCACCTTTATTATATTGGCATAAATTGCAAGGAATCACATCCAAATGGACAATATAGATTAGTAGTAATGGAATACTAGATACATACTTTAGTTATTAACTAAATATGGAAATAAAATTAACAACATAATTTTTTTTCAAGAATAAAATAATCCTGTCTAGAACACCCATGTATATCAATCATTGTGAACTTGCTGGGTTCCTAAGAAAGGGAATCAAAATAAGGGTGATCTCCAAAGATCTGTAAGGATTATGTAAAGAAAAATATATCATGAATCAATAAGTTTATACAATATTGAATTCTATGTAACTAAAACATATTCCATTTAATTAATAACTACAGCATTATATGGCATTAATAAATAATAATCAGAAAACACAACATAAATAATCACATAAAATGGAATCTTAACCTTATATATTCTAAATAACTGAATAATAACTTGGAATATCATTAACATAATTCATAATAATGGAATTAAAAGTAATAGATGTGTAACCTATCAAGATATATCCTGGAGATAGTTAATATCAAGATCAATCCTTAAGATAGTTTCTGTTAAGATATTTCATTAATATATTATAAAAATTTGGGAAGAAACTCACCCAATTTATCCAACTAATGTATCTCACAAAACTCATCAACTCCTTGAGGGTATCTATTAAGTCTGGTCCCCACCCTTCACATACTAACTCTATTTCATTATTCATATATAGATAAGAAACATAAAAAACATAATCATTTATACTGGAAACTACTATACGAAATGTGAACATGTTCCCTAATAAATAACCATAACCATAAACCATCAAAATTAATATAAAGACCTGTATAAATGTAGAACATTGTAGACCCTGGAAAATGCGTCCCCAAAATTTTCCAAATGCTTCCATACATGATCCAAGATCATAGTCCATTTCTCAAGCTTCGATTTGGTCGGTCGCAGGGCTCGAACGGAGCTACTGAATAGGAGTTACAGACATTTGAAGTTGGGCTGGAAATCTGGTTCGTGAAGCCCCCCTCCGTGATCGTGGAGCTCCGCCGCGATGAAATAATACGAGAGGCTCCGCGAAACCATTTCGTGATTCGCGATGCGCTGCGAAGACCCCTCGCGAAGCACCGATGCGAAGCACCCGAGCATCGCGGTCCCGCGAAGCTCCGGAGGCGGTAACTCTCCGCGAATGCATTTGACGTTCGCGAGCGCGCCGCAAAGCACCTGAGGCGGAACGGGAGTTCTGCTTCGTGGCGCCCCTTGCCTATAAATACCCAGCTCACCCCCCTTCTCCAGGAGGATGGCCACGGCCACTTCGCCCCTCGGGCGGCCGAGCAGAGCTCCGCATTGCGGCTCCGCGAAGCCATGCTCCGCGAGCAGCTTCCTTCGTGTCGCTGCTCCGCGACCCGAGACTCTGTGAGTCCATGCTCCACAAGGCCATGCTCCGCGAAGCTTCTTCGCGAGACCAAGCTCCGCGAGACCCCTTTGCTCCGCGAGAGACCATTGCTCCGCGAAGCTACTTCGCTAGACCAAGCTCTGCGAGACCCCTTTGCGCTGTGAGAGACTATTCCTCCGCAAGGCCATGCTCCGAAAAACTGCTTCGCAAAGACCTATCCTTCACAAAGATCCCACCTTCGCGCCCACCGGTCCATACCGTGGGGGTTGCGCCCCCGCACCCCTGCTCGAGGTCAGTGTCGGGCTGTGCTCTCGGCCCTCTGGGCCGGTCCCTTCGCTACCGTCACAGACCCCCATGTTAAATGGAGAGTCACACCGCGAACTTTTCGGGCCGGGATGCCGGGATTTTCCATTGTGACCTTATGCGCTCCCACCTTCCACCTATGGAATACCATGATTTGAGATACTCCTCCAAACACCATGAAACACCTTGAGTTGACATATCCTCTTGGTTTCATTCCATGTCGTGAGTTGAGATTCTCATCATCAATTCCCCGGGTACCTTGAGTCGAACCATTCCTCAGGTAACTCCTCCAAACCCAATCACCTGGCTCCTATGCCAGGTTGAACCAGAAAGGGCCGCCCTTGCGTAAGTCCCAACACCAACCATTTCTAGGAACCTTCTACCTAACAATCCTATCTACATGACTCTAAACTGTAGTTCCCCCCTTTCTAACAAAAGATAGGATGCCTTGTGCTCCAAGCATGAGATGCCAATAGTCCTACCTACATGACTCTAAACTGTAGTAATCCTTATGTTCCAAACATAGGATGCCTCTTGCCCTATACGAGAGATGCCTTATGCTCCAAGCATGAGATGCCAATAGTCCTTTCTACATGACTCTAAACTATAGTGATGCCCCTTGCTCCATAAAAGAGATGCCTTGTGCTCCATGCATGAGATGCTAATAGTCCTACCTACATGACTCTAAACTGTAGTAATCCCTATGTTCAAGACCTAGGATGCCTCTTTCTCCAAATAAGAGATGCCATATGCTCCATGTATAATATGCCTAATTCCATGATTACAATGGAATAATTCCAATGCCCCTTGGCATTCTCCCGCTTGTGCACCAGTGCATAAGTGAAGACCTCAACTCACCAGTGAGTTGGGATGCTATCATGGCCTGACATGAGGAAGACATTACGGGAAGCTTCCTAGCGTAAGCCCCATTCACCATTGCCGCTCCTTAGCGGCACCCGGGCAGCTTCCTAGCGTAAGCCCCATTCACCATTGCCGCTCCATAGCGGCACCCGGGTTGCTTCCTAGCGTAATCCCCATTCACCATTGTCATTCCATAGCGGCACCCGGGCAGCTTCCTAGAGTAAGCCCCATTCACCATTTCCGCTCCATAGCGGCATCCGGGTAGCTCCTTGCATAAGCCCGATTCACCGTTGCCGCTCCTTAGCGGCATCCAGGCAGCTTCCTCGCATAAGCCCCATCCACTGTTGTGATCCCAATCAGCCGTAAGCCATTGATATCCCTATTAGCGGTAAGCCGTTGACAACCCTATCCAGCAGTAAGCCATTCTGATCCTATTCAGCGGTAAGCCGTTGACATCCTTATCCAGTGGTAAGCTGTTGAAAACCCCAATCGGCGGTAAGCCTTAATCAGAAGGACTAAATGGACTTTGATTCCCTTCCACGGGGATACGTTGGAATCCTCTTCAAGGCTCAAGCCCTAAACCATCATCATCATTTTCTCTAGGCCTCCATCCTAGATTAAGTCCCAATACCATGGGCCGCCTAACGCGTAAGCCCCTCTTCACTTCTCACGGACGCATCCTTCACGACGTGATCGTCAGGTCCTTGCAGCATCTTGTTTCTCACACCGAGCGTGACTCACGTGGGCTTAGAGTTAGCATCGAACCTGACCCCCATACATACCGAACTACGAGGACTATGATCCATGTCAAGGCATGTTACATAGGAGGCCTCCAAGAGGTTCAAGCCACATTGCTCGGTCGTTCATTCACGTCGAGTTTTGCCCCCGTCCAACATGACGTTAAACTGCATTCTGGTCCAATGGAAAGCCGTTGTGACCCATCCCATACCGAACTACGAGGACTTCGATCCATGTCAGGGAATGGTACGTAGGAATCCTCCAAGAGGTTCAAGCCACATTTCTCGGTCGTTCATTCACATCGAGTTTCGCCCTTGTCCAGGATGACATTAAACTGTACACCCATTCCCACCTGAACTACGAGGTCTTTGATCCATGTCAAGGCTTGGTACGTAGGAAGCCTTCCAGAGGTTCAAGCCCACCACTCATTGGACCAAGGTCCACTTTCACGTCGGTTCTCCGACAAAGTCCCACCTGAACTATGAGGTCTTTGATCCATGTCAAGGCATGGTACATAGGAAGCCTCCATGAGGTTCAAGTCCACCCATCATCATTCAGGTCGAGTTCTACCTTCATCCAGCATGACTTTAAACTGCATCCTAGTCCGACAGCAAGCCGTTGTGACTAACCCGAACTACGAGGTCTTTGATCCATGTCATGGCATGGTACATATGAAGCCTCTTCGAGGTTCAAACCCACCATCCAGTCATCCTAGCCTCATTCACGTCAGTTCACCCCCGTCCCGCATGACATTATACTGTATTCCACAACCCGAACTATGAGGACTTTGATCCGTGTCAAGGCATGGTACGAAGGAATCCTCCCAGTGGTTCAAGCCCATCTCCCATTGGACCAAGGTCCCTCATTTACGTTGGTCCTCCGACACCCCCTCGCCCGTCGTTTATTCACGTCAGGGTTCACTACTGTCCCGCATGACTTTAAACTGTATTCCATCAAACCCTTTGAACTACGAGGTCTTTGATCCATGTCAAGGAATGGTACGTAGGAAGCCTCCCCGAAGTTCAATCCTATCTCTCATTGGACCAAGGTCCACCTTCACGTCGGTTTGCTGACGATGCCCATCGGACCAAGGTCCACATTCATGTTCATCCACCGGCACCATCTCGAACTACGCAGACTTTGATTCCCTGCCATGGGGATACGTAGGAAGCCTCTTCAAGGCTCAAGCCCAACTTCACTGTCGCCCCCTGCGATGGTCCCATTTCATTCCCCCTACAATTCATTCATCCATCCATCACCCATCCTGATTCTCACCCGGGCCGCCACATCCCGGTGGGATTATGCCATCCACCTCCTCACCGCTCCTAGTGGCGCATGGGCCGCTTTGCACGTGTAAGCCCCATCATATCTCCGGGTCGTTGTACTCTGTGTACACCCCGATTCATCACCCTTTTCCTTTCTAGGGAGTGCACTACCTCGGATCCGTCCTCATTTGGTGTTCTGATCCATCCATCTTCTAGATGTTCTCCCTTTGAGAAATACCAATCTGATCCATCTCTATGAGGATTTCTGATCACCCTCAATTCATCTCTGCAAGACGTTAAACTCGCGGCCTACCTCGTGATAAACATGAGATGCCTAGGGAAAACCTCGAATGACAGGACTTTGGTGTAACCATCTCTGCTAGACGTTAATCTTGCAACATACCATGTTTTAAACATGGGAAGCTGGGGAAAACCTTAGATACATGCCTCGGGATATACACCCTTGAGATGCCAACTTATGAGGAAGAATACAGGTTCCCCTATGTCCACGCACCCAGAGATGCCCCGACATGCCTGATATTGCCGTCTACCTCGACCGAAGGTCGCTACCATGTCAAGACCCTATAGAAAATATTGACGGAAGTAGTGTAATTAACCGGCGTCCATGAAGATATGGCACCGGGAATGAGATTCATGAACAATGTATTAAATCTATGAGGGAGACCCGGACTAGGTAATGAGCTCTGAGGAGGAATACACGGAAGGAAGAACCGACATCCCATCATCCTGTTTCGAACAAGGAGTAGACGTACCTGAATAAGGAGCGAATGCCGCCTGCCTTTGGAAAGCGGGAATGCGGGTCAACAGTAGCGCGTCCTCCACGGACGGATGCGCGCGCGCCACGACGAAACCATCAGAAACAAACATCCCTAGAAAAACTGATCATCAAATATCCTAATACATAATAATAATGGTATCAAAACAACATTTTCTTTATTAAATCACATGTACAATTAAATGGTTGATATCATTGATGAATAGAGATACAATAAAAATATATTTGAACAAAATCATGAAGAAAGTATCCTTTTCATTTTAAAAATTATTTTCTAAAAAGTAAAACATTTTCAAAAATAATATTCTTATTAAATAATGATTATAAATTATAAAGGAATCATTAAAATTTTTGAAGTAATGCAGGTGAAAAATTTCGTACATGTCGTAGATGATAAAATAATTATTCCATTATATTTTTTTGTAAAATTCAAACCCGCATTATTTTGATATCTTCATAAGATTCCTATGAAAAAATTTACTAATAAAGAAAAATTATGTGAAAATTCTATTATTTAATAATTTATTAAATGGTTAAAAACATTTTTGAAATTTCATTTAGAGAACATGGTTTTGGAAGAAAAAAACATCCGACTAATGAGATAATTGAAGTCATGTTTTCTTAAAACATTGTGTTAATTTATTTAAGTACAAATGAGTGAAAAATGATTCTATTACTTGAAAATATGGTGAATAAAAATTGGGGAATAAAATTGATTTTTGTTTTTTGACACCCAGTAAATGAGCTTTGAGAAATATATAATGGAGGAAATACCTCAACAATTGTTATTATTTTCCCTATAACGAAAAGGAAGAGAAGGTGGAAAAACATGTGAACTGTGTAAAACCCTAATGGAAACCCAACCACTATACCTTTATAAGGCCATCTGAATAGGTCTTCTAGAGTTCCTGACCTGTTAGAGAATACATGATTCAACATTAAGAATCCCCCTTTAATTTGTGAAGGCATCAAAGACCCTCAATAATCATGTGGAGGATTTTAGATGAGTCCCTCTGAGTCCTTCGACTTGTCAGCCGACAGACACCTAACAACCATAAAAACTCTTTGTAGAATAATGGATAAAAATATGAAAAATGTGAAAACCTTTTTCAATAATTGATATTCACAAGATACACCCCTACATTTCACATGACACTGTAGATTCCCTTGATACATGTCCACCATACTGTACAAGAGGTCATTAACATTCCACTTTTATTATGTGAAGGTTTTAGAACATTTCATTTCAACTCTTCTTTCCCATGACTATATCTATAGAGAAATTGAATTCGTTTTTCCAGAAAAATGATCATGTGTTTCCTTGGGAACCTTTGTTGATAATGTTATACATTTCATACATGGACTGTGTTTGTATTTGACAAAACTCCTATAACTCCACAAGATCTCCAAACATTATAAAATAGCAAATGAAATAAAAAGGTGAAAAGATGAATTCTTCTCACAAATTAATGGTTATATGATCATCACACAAAATGAGTTATTCACCATTTGTGATCAACGTTGATCCCAGAGATGTATCCTGAACATGTCAGCATAATGTCACAAAGGCCTCTTGACAAGACAACTTTATTTAACTGAAGAACCCAGACAAGTCATGTGTAATCATTTGAGATACATTATATAGGAATTTTCATCTCATAAAGGACACTATACATGATGTCCTTACATTTTAATACCCATTTTGAATATCAACATAATCAGGAAAAATCCATTTGATAGGCCTGGTTCTAATAAGGGTTGGAAAGGAGGAACATTCACATGGCCATTGATCATCACCTCATGCCCCCTAAATAATCCATGGTAGGGTCATGTGAAGCAGTTAGCACCAAATCCCTAAAATGAATCCATACTGAATCTGCAAGATATGCACTGCAAAAGTCAAGGAATAACTGGGATGGTGAGGCTTATAAATAACTCCCACTCAACAAAAAAAACTACTTCTGAAATACATCAGTCACCCATTACACATGAGATATTAATATAAGTCTTCTTAGAGCATCCAATCATGTAAAAATAAAGATTGTTTACCAATAAAATCCCATGGAATAACCCAAGGGATCATGACACAATTATAGACACTATGTGTGATCATTTTACATCCACATATGGACTTCTGGCATGTCGATCATATTATTAAAAGGACATATTGCATATCAGATGGATCACGTGAAACATAGAATAAGCTAACTCTAGAAATCATGTGGCACAAATAGAGTAAAATCTCTGAATAAAGACTAAAATACAAGAGACTTATTCAAAGATTATATACACTGATCCTCATTCACTTCACATTACTTACCCATACAATGTGAAAGTACAAAATCATATCCCTCAAGTCCTGTGATGATCCCTTGTAACACTATTTTCATTATGAGAGGTGCCTTGGACATGTCAAGAAAGTCACACAATGCCCGACAGGCATACAAACCAAGTCTTATGAAGTCCTCTACGCCAGCAATCCAAAATCATGTGATGACCTCCATACATTTATCCCATGTTTGGGGGTGATAACATGAAATACTACTTCAAATCGATCCATTAAAAGTGCTAGAAAAAGGGAATTATTAAAGATCTATAAGACCTGATAATGTAAGTGATGTTAAAGGTTTATCTTTAACAGCTTTTGTAAAAAGTCCTAATAAAGGTGCCACTAATAAAGGGTATGAAATTTTTTTCATGCCCCAACCCCTTTATTAGAACTTACCCTAACCCTTTATCAGAACATTAGATAATACTACCCCCAGGGCATACCCCCGCCTCTAGAGATTTTCAAACCTGAGACCTCCAGCTTATACACTGGTGCCTTTTCCACTTCCCTATAATGTTTTGTTTTACATTTAATGGTATATCAATATATTTATATATATATTGTTATATTGTTTTGTTTATATATATATAGTTATATATATATATACAAAGATATTTATTTATATATATTTCCTAAAAGGGATATTAACTCTAAAAATCCATCAATCACATAAAAATGTTAAGAAACTTTGAAAACTCAAAATCCCATAAAACCCATGAAATGACAAAAAACATTGATCAAGGATTCCACTTTATAACCAAAATAAAAAAATAGAATATCCTCAAATGATATTAAATATGATATATGATATAGGCTGAAAAAATACATGAATCAGATGTATAGCCATTTGAATTTTAAGAAATTGGGGTTGGCAAAAAAAACTTAGTTTAGGAGTCCTTTTGGACCATTAAAGGGTTTAATAACTATAAACAAATGTCGTAAAAATAATTTTGAGACCCATTTTCCATATATATCATTTCATTCTTCAATTTGATATGTGGTAGAGCCCAAAAGGACACCCGAATCAAAAGTTATGGTTGTTGGATGTTCGAGTTGGATTTTAGACATTTTGAAACTATAATAATTATTATTCTTTTTATTATCATACATATTAATTATTTGGTGTTTTTATCTCATTCCATAAGAATAAATTTGACATGTTGGGGAGCTAAAACAGACACCCAAAAAGAAACTTATGACCATTTCATGGTTTTTATGGTTTTTAAGGGGTTTTCACATTCGACATCCTTTCAAAAAGCCATAAAATTGGAAATGTGTGTCTGCTCTGCCTCTACAACATATCAAATTAAATCTTGTGGCGATCTCTATACCTCAATGACACATGAAAAACCTCAATTGCCTCTATTAATTCCAAAAAAGTCTCATAAGGCTTCCAAATGGCTAAAACATCAGCTATACGAGTCCATTAATGAAATATATATATTTTTGAAATATATCCTTTATCAATGCTAGTAAAAAGTTCTAATAAACATGGTGGTACTTATCATCATTTATAAAAAATCAATGATAAGAAGAGAAAATTTCAGTACTTTTTTAGAAGTGCTGATAAAGACCTCCCTTTATCAGTGCATTTTTAGAAGCGTTGATAAATGCATTTTTTATGAGAAATTGTTTTGCTGCTGATAAAGGGAGGGAAATTATTATAACTTTCTTACAAGAACTGATATAGGGCCCCCATTAATAGTGGGTTTTTATCTCTATTAAAGACCCAATTTATTGTCAAATTTTTGAGCACTAACAAAGGATATTTTTAACATCGATTTAACAAGCGATGTTAAAACCATAGCTTAGGATAAACTCATTTTTTAGAAGTGAAACGTTAATTAGATATCATGGGTACAATAAGACATGTCGACATGGATCATGATATTTCTTCTGCAAAGTACTGTCAGACATGTAGAGCCCTCCAGAATTTCCATCCTATATTAGGTGAAATCATTGGAATAACTAGGTAGTTATACGGAACCCTCTATATATGTTATCGCGGATCATAAAACACCCTCGAGCATGTTAACCATGATTAGGAAATGGCCTCTCAAAATCCAATTACTATTATCTTACATACATCATATAAGTCAAAATGAATCATACAATAATCTTTGGACACGTCGGTTAATAAACAAGGGCATGTCCTGACAAACTCAAACATGTCCATACATACTTGAACATGTCAGGTAGACATACAAAACATATCTTAGATCTGTTAGATATTCTCATAGTCAGAATCAATACCCCCCAGGGTGTGATGAGCCTAAACCTCATCCTTTTGATCAATGTGAGTTCCTATGTGCCAATGGGTCTGAAACCCCAATTGACCATCTACATTTGGAAAGAGGGTATGTACCTCATTATAGTTGTGGGAACCATTGGGAGTTTCTATTGATGATAGGAATGAACATTAGTCCTAACATGAATGATTTTACAATCATCAAACACATCATTATAAATCTATTATACAATCTTTCCAAACCACATGTGTGATATATCCCATGAAATAAATATGGTAAACTCAATGAAATAATATAACTGAAGAAACAAAAATGGCCATCCTGATCAGACTATTTTATTTCCATATTATGGTTGATCATCACAAACTCCTCCTTCTGAAGAAAAAAAATGGTAATCTAGATGTGATTCTATTAAATAGAAAAATGATCAGTTTACCAAGTTTCAAGACATTTTGTTTGAATATCCTAACAAAATAAGAAAGTTATTTCACATGAATCATCAAAAGGTAAAATATAGTGAATGACCCTCTAAATCATAAATTCTCATGAATTAATTTCTCCCATACTGTCCTAAGTACACACAACAAGAATTCCTTGAAAATAAATGAAAATTATGATACTTGTGTATATCTAATTGAGATTGTCTTATTCCTATTATTATGTACTAATTGGTGATCCTGTTCTTTTTATTGTTTGTTATTATAGATCCTACTCTCAAAAATAACACCATGGCCTAAGATGAATTCTTTGTCTAGAAAACATTCCCAAAAATTAGTTTAAACTTCAACCCCTATAATACATTTAATGACATCATCTACGTGACCCCATCAATGTTATGTGGTGAATGTAAAGATCCATGTGTACAATCGATATGATATGGTACTAATATTTGAAGCCTCCCATGAGGGTCTTAAAATGCTAAAACCAACATTTCTAAATCATATGAACACAGTTGTAGTAAATATTGTAGTTATCGTTGACAACAACAACCTCTTTTGTATCTAATCCTTAAATAATTAAAATCATCACCTTTAATACCTGATGAATTCAGATTATGGATTCACCTATTTCTCATGTCGGTATAAGTGCGTTTAAGGAGGGATCATGTAAACTACCACGATTGTATCCATCCCATTAGTTCCCCTTGGTCACCTACTAAGGGAACCAGCTAACACAATGCCACCTGTGACCCACATGAATGGGATACAATGAAGAAACATCGGCTGTGGAAATATTTGGATAACTGAGAGTGTGATTATATCCCTACTACTATTTATGATTCCAGACAATATATTCTGTAGGTATCCAAATAGAAATCACCTACCCTTGTTCACTCAGAAAACGACTTCATGAATATTCTTGAAGTAAGCATGGGGAGACACAAATCCCCAACCCCACACTTGATTACCATCATCATATTCTAGTTGAAAAAAGAGTACATATGTCTGATCATATCCTCACATAAATTGAAAACATTTTCATGTATATGGTGGATACTGAAAATTTTTATGAATTTATTCCAACACACCATTTGGTAAAATACCATTACATATTAACAATTGCTGATGAACTCCTCCACCATTGTGTTATGTTTTTTTTCTTGAGAATTCCTCATCATAGTGATGCATGTTTTCCCCCATATCATGTTTCCAAAGGAGAGCAACATTTTCCTCTATGGATGCTGATTTTGGCTCCATGATCCAAATGGGATTATGGGGTGTCAGTTTCCACATCAATGGATTCCACCTTGGGTCTTGATGCCTAGTCCAATTCTCCCTCATATATTTGATTCGTGATAGTGAAAATATTCCTCAAGCCATATCTTTGTGGAGGCTAGTTAATTACATTTCATTTGTATCAACATGATAGTAACCTTTAATCAAATGAGATGGTAATGTTGATAATTTCTGTAAATCTATGGATATTTGGAGAACTGGGAACCTATAAATTATTCTTCTTTTAAAGATAGTGTCATATCCTATGAGTCATATTAAGAAACGATCCTAAGGAATCATGTGTCCTCTATTGGGAAGTTGATGTCAGGGGAACAAATCCTCCAAGTATTTTAATCTTAGGCATATCATACATATAAAAAGGGTATGTATTATGGAATAGGTCACAATTATATATCATACAGAGATAGATTAGGACATCTACTTGGGAATGTTCGAATCACGTGTTAAACTTCTTGAAGAGATAGAATTTGATTGATCAGGACACCCCGTGGAGGTGCATCCGGAGGTGAGGATCTGAATTCCCTGTGGAGGTGGAACCATAAGGTGTGTCCATAGGTGGGAATATGTCACACTGATGAGGTTCTCCATTGAATCAGAACACCCCATGGATGTGGATATGAGGCATAAGTTTAACATATTTTGGAAAAAAATTTGGTTAATCAGGACACCACGTGGTGATGGATCCTGAGGTGCGGATCAAAATGCCATGTTGAGGAAGATCTAGAAGGTGTGCCCATTAAAGGAAATATATCACAACTAAAAGGTTTAATAATGGATCATAATACCTCATGGAGGCATATCTAAGGGTTGTTCCCCTAGGAGGTTACACATTCAGTTTACCATTGTTGTGATTGAACCTCAGAGAGGCATCCTATGTACAACATTCCAATGAATATGATCAAAACAAATGTAGTTTGAGGCCACAGTTTAGAATAATGTGTATGGAATGATCCATGTAGTTTTATTTTATGAGGTAAGGACACTCGTGGTGTGGAAGAGCATCAATGATGGATGGTTTGGGGGATAACATGAAGAAGATGATCATCGTAAGAATATCACCCTATAGTGGATGGTATAGGACTTAAGCAACCGATATTATTGGGTACCCCAATAGAAAAGAAGTTTTGTGGAGGAGGATTTCATATGGGAGATGCTGAGGTGCCACTATGGAGCTCCAATGATGGGGATGTAGCTTACACATGGCACCAACCCAGGTACCACCATGGGGTAGCAATGATATGAATGGGGATTACACATGGGATATTCTCATCATGTCCTCATCATGTCAGGACATTAGGGAATCCAATATACATTTCATGATATATGATTATAGTTTAACATCATGTGAATGAATGAGGTGAGTGGGGATTATGCATATAAGCTTCCTATTGTTTCTTAATCATTCCATGTAATGAGTGGATCTAGATTACTATTGGGTTGAGGTATATTTTTGGGACATACATATATGATGGAGGCTATTGGGGGTGTATTGGGATCAGTGGGGATATATGTGGGGATTTCACTATAGGTTTGACTGCTCACCTTACTCATGTCGGGTCAAGAAACAATCTCAACATGATGGTGGTTCGAGGTATATGATTCGGGATAAAAAATTATGTGGAAGCCCATGTTGGTTATTTGGTGGTCTTTAAATTATCAAGGAATGATGCATCTTTAATTTTACATGGAATGAATATCATGTATTTCAATTGAGGAATCATATTCATTTAATATAGGGTATATAATAGACTAAAGTCATCTGGTGTGGACTAAGAGGGGGATTATCTCATGATGAGGCATCTTAGACATAACCCATAAGGCATATCATGTTTGTCACAGGAGGCATCCTATGTTTGTTCTATATTTTATACCACTTTTTAAGGTCTTATAGGGAGGAATAATTGGTATAAGATAGCTTGAAATGACAATTGTGAGACTTTTACAAGAGAATCATGTTATGTTTATACTTGAAATGGGATTTAGATGATGGGATTTCCAAAGATTCTTGATGATTGTATTCACTTAAGATACTCAGGGATTCTAATAGGAGTGTCCCAAATAATTACATGGGAATAGAAACCAATAGGATTAGGTCGACTAATAGTATTTTAGGGACTATAGAGTATTAAATCAAGTCATGGTATTCCACAGGTGGATGTTAGGTCCATATAAGGGCGCAACCCATAATTTTATTGAACCAACCTGAAATGTTCATTGTCTGACTCTCCATATTCCATGTGGGTTAGGGATGGTATTTAAGGGACCAGGTTAATGGATCAGGATCTCGTCTTCACATTGGTCCCGAGTGGGGGTGAGGGGGTGAAAGCCCCACAATATGGACCAATGGTGTAGAGGTAGAACCTTTTCCAAGGATATAGGTCTCACAAAGGATAGGATTTCACAGATCTGAAGGTATTGTGAAGGGTTAATATTCATGTATCTCAGGGTCTTGTAAAATATTGGGATTTGTGGAGATCATTGTATTGCGAATTATGGGGATATATGAATCTTAAGGTATTGAAATATAAGGGGCTTCATAGATATCCATATCTCATAAAGGAGTAGGATTTTGAAATATCAAGGTCCGTCAAAGTTGATTGCTTTGTGATACTGGGTTCCCATACCTTAAAAAAATATGAATTACTTTGGGATAAATTCTCAAGTATTTATTACTTTTCGAAGCCTCATGTTTGTGTGATAGACTTCTTCTTCCAAGAAGGTCACATTCCTTTGAAAAGGAATCTCTACATTGGGTGAAGACACTCAATAACATAATAAAGGGGTCTCTATGATGCCTACAGGCTTTATAGAGGGGTTTCTCGTGATTCATAAGAGCTTCAAAAATTAACAGTGCAATGTCACATCCCAACATAATCTCATCCTATTAATGAAGTAATGATATGGTATTTATAGTGCATGGGCTTCATGATGATTAGGGGGATTCACGATGTTTTATGATCATCACATATGGGCATGTTCTATGAGTCCAAATATAACTACACAGAGGTTACTATTAGCCCTTCACATAGTGTCGAATAAATCTCTATGAATGGGACCTCTATAAACTAGACCATCATAAAATATACCTTCACAAATTGTCCTCGATGAACTGTTTTCATAATCATAACATCAAACGACCCTAATAGCTAATTTTCTACACCAATTGAGTTATATTAACTATCAAATATAGCATTAGGAATGAGCTATGATTTTTTTCAGGTACCACAACAGTTTGATCATTCATGGATGATTTTATCTACACTCAAATTTCATATTTATACACTGGCACTTATAATGGGATAGGTGAATATTCCAACCCTATAGCTGTCACAGCACAACACTTTAATCAGTATGAATAAGTGGTGGATCTATAGAAAGGGCACGTTCTTTCTCCAATCCAAGCGAATTATTGGTATATTGTGGTATAGGGTGAGGTAGTGGGCCATACATATATTATTTTTCTAACTGGGGATCACTATGTGAGTGAAGAACATGCCTCAGGACATGGGCACATTACTATCAAAAAGATAGATGACATATTCCAAAGGTGATATCATAGTCTTATATCGATTTTATATCATGGGATCACCATGCAAGACTGGCACATACCTCAGGACATTCTCATATTCATTCCCTAAAATACTAAAAACATACTCCAAAGGCTCTGGATCCGGATAATATACCCATAATAACAAAGGAAAACCAAGTGAGAATGGTACACCTCTTAATAATGTCCCATATACCTATAAGTTAAGCTACCTGGAATATTCTAATAGCTCACAGAATATTGGATCATATCCCAGCTTCTACAAATAAACAATTATTCCATCATCCTTCAGAGGCCATATGTGAGGCAGCTTATATCATTATTCTAATTCAAGAGGTCTATCGATATATTCTGATAGAGAATTCATATTTAGACTGGGATCAATTTCATATTCCAACTAGGTTTCAACAGGTGAGAGTGAAACAAGATGCAGTATAGGCTTGTATTCCTATCATAAAAGACTAGTGTAATAACTTAAAGGTTCGAGATCAGACTCGTACACGAGTTATGACCGATGCTCTCCAAGTGACAGTGAAGCATGCCTAGAGAAAGTCTTATATTCCAATCATAGAAGAAAATTGTAAAATTTCATTAGCTTCTTTTTAGTAGTATCATACTCTTACATCGCTAAACAGTTATCAATATATTCTGGCACCCATCATATAGTTGGGTCATATCCCTACAAAATTTCAAAAGGAATGTTGGTATATTCCTACCACAATGTATATGGAGGCTCATATTTCTAATTTTCATAATTCTAGTGTCCCTGGGGTTGTTTTAGACACATTCTCAACACTAAAGGGTCATTTAATCTTCAACCAATGTTGACGTTGATCATTAACATGATATCCCTCCTTGTGGTAGTGTGGAGATGGATCGTTCATACTATACTCCTGACATCTATCATGGTCAACTGAATCATTCCTATCATCAAACATGTAAAAAAGAAAATTACCTTCCTGGTGTAGCATAGTTGCTGACCACTGTCATCTCACTTGCTGATCTTATCATTTTGTTCACAAACTTATTCTAAATAAACAAATCAAATTGTGTCTGTTGTTTTCATTGTTTTATGAAATAAAAGAACACTATTTTGGGTTTTATGAATTTATGTGACATAGAAAAAAGAAATTCTAATTTAAACTAACATGAAATGATAAACCGAATGAGTTAAGAGATAAAAGACATGGTTTTGGGCTTGGTTTTGGATTCAATAATTATTTAACTTTATATTTTTTATTTAAGTTTGATAATCCAAACAAGAAATCTCAGGTTTTTACTACTAGTCATTATTTAGAAATTTTAGAAACAATTTAATGGCTAATAAATATCAATTTCCCCTGGGGTGTTAGCCAAGTTGTACCCACTAGTTGTACCCCTTGCTATCCATGGTAACTGGAATAGGCTTGAGTCCCGTAAGACTCATACATTGTGTGTATTTTTCACAATGAAATTCAAAGACATTCCATTGCAAGGGAATGTGGCACACACTTGGGATTGGTCCACCCCATAGTGAGTCGGTGTTAGAAACTAATCATTTTCACATGATCCTTAACCCTGTTGGTGAGGAATCTCCAAGTGCATCCAATAGTCCCTTGTTCAATTACTAGAGGAGGCATATTTTCGAGTATCATAATAGGTACTGTAGTAAGTACTATTTTTGTAACAACCTAATGTTTTATTAATGGAATTCCCTTATAATAACTGAGTCTTATTGTATAATAATATAATATTACATATGGAAAACAAAAAAACATTATAAATGAAGACTGAGTAAAATAAAAGGTATCTCTATAAGTTATGAAACGCATACCGATGAAATAGAAACGTATCCTTTGGAATATTAATATTTCGATTATGAATAGTAATCCAACCAATGTAACCGTAACCTCACCAATGAAATCATATATTAAATATATCCATTTTATAAGTGACAATAAGTAATAATTATATCATAGTACATGTAAATAGATATTGAAAACAATTATTAATAATGTGTTCATATTTTTTTAATCATGTTTATTTAATTACAACATTATGATTAATTAAATAAATTAAAATAAATTTTATTTTAAGAAAATTTAATCATAAATAATTTTTTTATGACTTATGATTATAATATAATTTTATAAGACTTTAATAATTTTTTCAATGTGTTAGAAGATCAGTTTTAATGTTAAATTTGTATTTTTCAAGTAAATTATGGTTTTAATTAAAAATTAAATTTCCTATATAGAGAAACTTGTTTTCAAAAAATAAAACTCATTTTTGAACTCTACATGTCTAAAAATAGTTGGGGTGAATTTTTGGGATTTTTCTGAAAAAAGTGAATTTTTTATGAATAGTAAAATACTATAAATTTTGACAAATGTTGAGACCTGAATTTATGCATCATGATTGAGTCATGGATACTATAAATGGACATTGTTTCAAACTCAAATGAAAATATTTATGTTTCTGGTCACATGAATCAATACTATTGATATTCTTCATAAAAAATATTAAACTAATGATTAAAATAATGGGAAACCCCTCCTCTCTTCCAATATATATACCACCCCTCTTTACCTATTATTTTCACTCCTATCAAGAATTATTGCATGTATAAATTATGCTAAAATATCTCCCTAATTTCCTATCACACTTCTATCAACAATTGTTCTCTTAAAAAGACCAAATCCTATTCCCTAAAGAGGAACTCAAAAAAGTTGTAATCAAGAGGTAAATTCCTCTTTTCATTTCATTTATTTCCATTCTAGTTCTTTTATTTATTTTTCTTTAATAACCACATTTATTCCAAATGTCATGATAACTATCATACGTTACATTTACTATAAATTTTTTATTATAATGGAATATTGCATTATCATCTCTCATTTCCCCCACCTTTTATACTAGAAATGAAAACATCATCTGAGATGTGTTAATTTATCACATTCTAGGTTGATGACTTTTCAATTTCTATTAATATCATCTATAATAGTCATGAATCCATTTTTATGGTAGTAAACAATATAATATATTTAATATGTATAATTTATGGTTCTAGAATATTTTGTACAGATGATATTACTTTATAAAAAAAATTGTGTTTCTTGGGATTAAAAACCGCCAATTAAATAAAGCCGTTATCACTAATGATTTATATAATGACGATGCATCCCCCCAAATAAAGAAATTAATTTTATAAAAATTTAATCATATTTATCTTTACTAATAACATATTACTCAAATTCAGGGCAACCATTTTCATCTTACTAGTTTATCCTTACATGTATGCAAGTAAACCAATCTTGAAAACCAATGAAACAAACAGTGAAATTCAACCTCTTAACCCATAAATGAGGTCCTCAATGAACATAATAAGGTTATAATAAACCAATTAAATAAATAATAAGATATTAAAGTATTAATTATTGAAATTAATTTGGTAATCCATGACATTAAGATCAAGTAAAGGACACCTTTGGACTTAAGGTAAGGGATTCTACCCAAACGTACATTATTCATTCAGATTGCACTATCATTCATTTTATCAGAATAAATATATATGTTATTATTATATACGTCTTATAAAGTCATTTTAATTTCTCCAAAATTTGGTATAGTGGTCTATTAGTCGTTCTCTTTCATGGACATAAATGTTTTTATGTGGTTTCTCCTCAATATTTCCCGATAAGCATACACGTTGAAGGGAACTTCCCATATTATTTTCTAATTTTAAGTTCATTATTTAATATGTTTTAAGACCGTGTTATTTTTATAAAAAGAAATATTTTTATTATGAAAACCTTCTTGGTTCCCTTTGGGTTTTATAGAAAACAGTATTCCATTTTCTGTTATGTGTGATCTTTGATATTTTCCTTAAAACACACTAAAATATTTTAATTCTAATGTTTCTTAAATGATACTATTGCTTGTTATCAAATAAAGTTAACATAAATAATAATGATTTATTCTAATTTTCCCTTGTTAATTTCCATTTATAAATTTATTCCTTTCATTCATGGAAATTTTTATGATACACTGATTTATTATGCTTTATGACATGAATATAATACGCAATTATTTCCATGTGTAAAAATAATGTTTAGGTATGATTGATTGTGTATGATTATATATGTGGAAACCATATTCATGAACGTGTTATGAGGGGTGTTCCAAGATAGCTCTCCAATTCATTGTGTAAATTGGAGTCTCCTGAGAAGTTATGTGCAGCAGTCTTGGTGATTAGCCTTGACTCATCCTATCATGTTCAACGGTTTTGTTGGTAACCTTGACATGTGATCCACTTTATGCAATGAACCTTGACTCATTCTAAATTCATGTTTTATATTTCCACCAAATTACCATAAATCTATGTTTATATGTTGGGATTCGATATGTTCCATGCCTTTTTATATCATTATTTCATTCATTATAACCCATGTTCTATAGCCATATTCTTATGTTTATACCCTTACTGGGATTTTTAAATCATCCCTTTGTTCATTCTGTTACCACGATATCCTATGATGAGGATTGATAACAATGGAATTTTGGATCCCTTTATGCATATTAAATAAAAAAATTATTTAGTTACATGTTTATTGTTTTATATAACTATTTTTTTCAAGAAACTAGACTTTAAGATATTTGGCTTCTAATATGATGATTAAAATCATGTAATGATTTTTGTAAAAGGTTGGGGTCACTATAGTTGGTATTAGTGGATGTACTATTTTTTGAGATTAGGAATATATCATTAGTATGAACCTTAGGGATGAGTCTATGTATAAGAAAGCATCCTAGAATTTTGATAAGTTTGGAGTAAGTGGTTCATCAAGAAAATACATACCTATCTAGATTTGAATAAGTGGAGGTAGCTCTAGCATAGATGTATCTAGTAATAAAAACCAAAAAACAACTACTCTTATCTAGACTTGAATTAGAAATGGTGAATGACAACAAGCTTAGCTACACTCCTGGTTCTACACTCTTGGTAAATATGATATGGTAAATTTAAAAGCTTAATATGAACCACTATTAAGGAGTAAAAAAACAAGACCATATGAAGTAATGTGGGAAAAAATTTCATGAAAAACCTAGATTGAATCCTAGGGAATGACAAGTTCAGATATACATTTCCTTTATGATTTTATTATTTTATGCTTAATGTTTTCCTTTTATTCATAATAGCTATGTTTTAAAGACCCTAAATTGTACTTTATTTTTCTTAGATAATGGAGGGAAATAGAAGAACACATGCGAAAAATAATTTTGATAGGGAATGTGAATATTTCCCTAATTAATAATGTGTAAAATAAAATGTTTCTCGATATGTTAAAGAACATATACCGATGAAATAGTATGTTGACCATTGGAATAGTAATGTGGCCCTTATGAATAGTATACCGACCAATGTAATTGTAACCTCAACAATGGAAGCATAAATAAAATTAATCCATATTATAAGTGGGAATATTGTATAATTATATCATAGTATAAGTAAATATATATTTTAAAAATTATTAATAAAGTGTTGGTATTTTTTTAAGTCGTGTATATTAAATTAAAATTGTATTGATTAATTTAGAAAATCAAATGAATAATTATTTTCATAAAATATAGTCATAAATAAATTTTTTGATGACATATTATTTTCATATTATTTTATGAGACCTTATGTTATATTTTAAATTGTTATAAATGTATTTTAAATGTTGAAATTTGAATTTTTTTAGTAAATTGTGGTTTTAAATAAAAATTAAATTTCATATTTATAGAAAATTATTTCCATAAAATGGATTTTATTTTTTTAATTATACACGTCTATAAATGGTTCCATTATTTTTTTTAATTTTCTGAAATACTTTAATTTTTTATAAATAATTAAATACAATAAATCATGAAGAAATTCTTAAACCAGAATTAATGAATAATGCTTGGGTAATATCTAATGTAAATGGACATTGTGTCAAAATCAGATGCACATATTACTGTTTTCAGTCACAAAATTCAAGATTATTCGTAGTCTTGACAAAAAATATTAAAATAATGATTAAAATAATGGGAAACCCCTCATCTCCTCCATTATAAATACCACCCCTCTTTACATCTTCTCATCACATCTCTCCAGCCTTGTTCCCTATCTAAATTCTTCTAAAATCTCTCCCTAAACCCCAATACCACATCTATAAGACCCTGATCTCTTGAAAATTCCAAATCCCCTCCCCTAAAGAGGATCTCAAGGAAGTTATATTCAAGAGGTAAATTCTACTTTTTATTTGTTTTATTTTCATTCATATTCCTTTATTTATTTTCCATTAATAACCTCCTTTCATCCAAATGTAATGATAATTCTAGTACATTACATGTACTAGAATATTGTTATGATAATGGATTAATCCATCATCATCTCTCCCTTCCCCCTACTTTTATACTAGAAATGAAAATAACATTTGAGATGTGTTAATTTATCACATTCAAGGACAATGACTTTTCAATTTCTATTTCCATCATCAATTCTTGTCGTAAAACCAATTTTATGGTATAACCATACAATAATATATGTAATATGTCTAATTTAAGGTTCTGGAATCATTTTTACACATGAAATTAATTTATAAATTAAAATGTGTTCATTGTTATTAAGAATCGCCAATTAACAAAAACAGTTATCATGAAAGTTTTATATAATGATTATTTTTCACTCTAAATAACCTAATTAATTTTATAAACATTTAATCATTTGTATTTTCAATAATAAAAAATAACTCTAATTCTGGAAAACCATTCTCATATTACATGTTTATTCTTACATGTATATAAGTAACCCAATCATGAAAACAAATGAAACTAACAATGAAATTGAATCTCTTAACCCAGAAAAAAGGCTAGGAATGAAATTAATAAGGTTATGATAAATAAATTATATAAATAAGTGGTTCTGTAAATATTAATTAATGAATTTAATCTTGTTATATAGTAAATTATGGTCAATTAAAGGACACCGTCAGACATAAGGTACGTGATTCTACCCGAACCTCCATTATTCTATCAGGTTTCACTATCTTTCTTTTCATCGAAATTAAGTTATCTGTTATATTTATATACACATTATAAATTATATATATATGATTATATATCATTTATCATGGTCTATTCATTATTCCTTTCAGTGAAATACATGTTTATTAAGTGGTTCCCTTCTCAATACTTTTGGATAAGCAAACCCTTTAAAGGGAACTTCCTAAATTCTTACCCAATTTTAAGGGCATTGTATAATCTATTTTAAGAAACACTTTTTTTATAAAACCAATATATATATTATGAATAACTTCTTGGTTCACTTCTAGTTTTATATAGAAAATTATTCCATTTTCTATTTTATGTGATCTTTGATATTTTCCTCAAACCGCACTAAAATGTTTTAATTCTAATGTTTCATAAATGATTCGTTTACATGTTATCTCTTAAATTTTACATCACTTATCATGATATATGACTGTTTCAAATTATTAATGTCCATTTATATTTTTATTCCTTTCTTTCATGAACACATTTATGACTCACCCATTTATTATGCTTTAGGACATGAGTATGATAACCAATTATTTACATGAGTAACCTTTATGATTATGTATGATTGATTATGTATGATTATATTTGAGGAAAGAATATTCATGAAAATGTTATGATCTGTGTGCCCAAATAGAACTCCAATGAATTGGGTAATGTTGAGTCTCATGACATGTTATGTGCGATGGTCTTGACAGTTATCCTTGACTCATGGTTCTATGTGGAACGGTCTTGGTAGATATCCTTGACTTGTTCTCCCCTATGTGCAATGAGTTTTGACTCATTCTAAAGTCATGTTTTTTGTTTCTTCCACATTACTATGAATCCATGTTTATATTATTCAAATTTTATATTTCATTATTCTATATGTTCCATTCCTTTTTAAATCATTATGTCATTACTTCTTACCCATATGCTACATATTTATTATTATGTTTGTTTCCTTACTGAGATTTTTAACTCATATTTTATTTCAGGACAAACCCAGGTTATCCTATGAAGATATATGAGTATAATGGAAGATAGGATATCTTTATGAATATTAGATAACAAAATGATTCTTTAAATCAATGTTTTTAGTTTCATATACCTGGTCTTCCAATACACAAGATATTTTAATCCTTGGATTGTAAAATGATTCTTAAAATCAAGTAATGATATGTGTAAATGGATGAGGTCATTATAGTCTGGTAATGTTGTATCCGGAACTATTCACTTGTTTCAACATTTGATCCATCGGTTTGGTCCCTGGGTCATGAAAGGCCTTTGGGCCAATAATGCTTTCAAGTCACCTCAAGGCCTTTAGGCCCCCTTAATGACCTTGAGCCACCTCATGGGATTTGGGCCACAAGTAATATATATGTGACTATATATACTTCAAGGAACAAGACTTCATATGAGGATTCAAGAGCAGACACATTCATCATAGTAGATATATTCTGAATTTGAAGAGTGAGAAGGTATGGAATTTCCATCAGTACTGGGTCTCTATTTTACTAGACATGACAGGTCACTGGCCAGCATTGCGAAGGTGGAGAGCTGACATCAACATATTTTTTGAAAAGGTGCAATTTCAAGTAGTCTATTTGGGATTAATTACTCTAAGTTTTTCAAGTCATGTAATATGTGTCTAAGACTATGGTCCATGTAAGGGTTCCCCCTCATCCCTTAATAAGTGTATTTTCAAAAAAATCAACAAAAATATTAGGCCATTGATTCATTTAGGTAGGATTATAAATCTCAATTACATTTCATCCTTAAATAATGGTTTATGAAAATCCTTGTTCTAGGTTGTTCTATTTTTTGAGGACAATGCTGTATCAATATTTTTATGTCCATTCAATAGCTCAAATCCATTATGTGAAGAACTAACCAATTGAGAGGGGGAAAGGATATTAAATATAATAATAAAATAGATTGAGTTGAATGACATTTTGGGTAGTTTACATTAGATATATTATCATCACCCATTATTTCTACTAAAATCTACCTTCAAACATAGAATAAAAATTAATGAAATTTCCAATACACTATCACCTCCCCACCCCTGATGCAAGCCTGTGGTCATCCCCAATTTTTTTAGGGGAAGAGATATCATTCATTAATTGTGGGTAAGAGAATGAGAAATATAATAAAATATAATGAATAATAATAAGAAAAAAAATGGAAATAATAATGGGAAATGATAGAAACAAAAGAAATTGGAAATGAGATATAAGGTAAAATAAAATAAAAGAATAAAAAATAAAATAGTATATTGAGAGGGGTAGGTTAGACTAAGAAGATAAATAAATAAAATAACAATGTTATAATAACATTAATCATAATAAGATAAGAATAATTATAATAATAATAGATAATGGAGAAGGATGTTGTGAACATAATTAAAACATGAATGAGTTAATTTATTTAAATAAATTAATATTTCAAAATACAATTTAAAATAAAAAATAAAAACACAAATGAAAATAAAATAAATAAAAATTAAAATTGGGACATGAAATTGAAAAACCTCCTCCTTGGTGGGTTCCCTCCTCTCAGCATAGAAAGATCTTTTTCATATGAGGTAGTGGCCTCTTTATATAGGTATATAGAGATAGGGATGAACCTATTTACCTTTAATGAACCTTCTAATAATGGGGGAGATAAATAGTGTATTTTAATTTCTCATAAGAAGTGTAATAAATAAAGATCATGCATGGAATGAATCAACATGGGGTATCCCTTCAGTGTGCATGAGAGAGGAAGACGTGGTGGATGATAGTTTCATAGTCTCATGACTAAACATGAATGGGGTTATCCTATCCTTTAGTTATGGGAGAGGAGTGTCCAGGGTGGTCTCTGGTAGGTTGAAAGAGATCTAAAACATGCTTCGGGATGCCAGGGATTATAGATGTGGTTCTCTTGATCCACTTCGACCATCACAATTGCCATAGGTGGCTTAGAGTGATTCATGGATCCAAAAAAGGTGGTGATGGCTCATCATGGGGGTCGGAGATGGTGTATGTGGTGGTCTACTATGGTGGAGAGGATTTCTGGAGTGAAATCGAGTGGTGCATGTGAGGTTGTGGGTGGAGGATGGTCGAGCATTGATGAACTATGACCGAGTGAAACATTGATCATGTACCACATAGAAACATGGACAGGAGCTTGGATCCCATAAAAAAGACGTATGAGGCTTTCTCTGATAATAATATTTCATGGGATATGGACTCCCAACTCCAATCAAACGCATGAATCTTCTAGCAACAACATATATGGCCCATGTATGTTTTTGAGTCCATTATATCCCTATAAGGTTCACCTCCCACGAGCCACCTATGCATGACATTCATCACCCATGGATACACCAGAGCTCGAGTTGGCCCTCATGGGCTTGCCAGGCTGACTACCCCTTATTGGATGACTTAGTGGAGATCTAGCCTAGGTTCAAGTCCTACTATGGGTCTGGCGTGATTCTTACACAAAGTCATGAAAAAAGGTTTAAAAATTTAAGAACTGGAATTCATAAAATTTATAAATTAAATTTAAAATTTAAAATTATTCAAACATTTATTCAATTAATTATTCTTTTATTCTACTTTCAAAATTTCCCAAAATTAACAAAACATAATAATAACTAGCTATATTCAGTACAAAATAAATTAATATGTTAAATTTTATTAAAAATATGCACATAATTTTTGTCTATAAAATACCCCCACACATAAATCATGCCAGTCCTCCAGCATAAAATCTCAACATTAATTTCATAAGGGAACACGTCTTATCAATATTCGAATTTTAATGTAATAAAATAAAATAACTCTAAATTTTAAATCAAAATTTCAATATTCCATATAAAATATCGAATTATTTTCTCAATTTAAAAGAAATATTGGAATGATGAATTCCAATTCATCCCATTTGAAAATGGTGGATCTTCTCTCCTCGTTAATTCATGTTCTTTTATTCATAATTATTAAACATTAAAAAAATGACTTACTTCAATTTTCAATCATATATCAGGATAAAATTCCATGTGAGTTAGGATCGTATTAGGAGAACATGCTACATATCCATAATCTTCTAAAAGAACTACTTTATCCTCTTTGTAAACAAAAAAAGAAATAGAACATGATTTATTTCTATTTAATGTTCAAATGTATCTTAAGCTTAAGGATGGAAGGAATTTATTTTAAAAATTAAGGATATAAGAGGATGTTTATATCACAAATCATAAATCATAATTTCAAAAGTGTTCATTAGAGTGAGAATCTCATGAGAGGGGGGAATTGAGTACACATTAAAAATTTCTGTTAAAAATGGATTATTTTAAAATCCCCCAAATGTTTTAAAATAGGAATGTTTACCTAAATAAGTAGTATGATATAGATCTTATTCTTTTTAAATATTTAACTAATGATTTATTAGTTCTTTGATGAATAATATATAATATTATTGAATCCATTAAAATCAATTTACTTGATCAAAATTCTATATATACACAAATTAAGATAGAATATTAAAGTATGAATTCTACTAACAGGTAAAAATAGTTTGTAGTTTTAAATAAAAAAATTAGTAGAACAAAACTAAAACACACAATAGAATGATTGAATATAAGGGTTTGAGTCTCAAGTTGAGACTTTTTCCTCTTCACTTGGTGACCACCACCAATAATGCAATTTATAAAAAATAAAATAAATCATTCACAACCTAAATCATTATTTGAAATAGTTTACAACTTTACATGTCACACAGAGCCTCTTAAAATATTATTTGTGGATGAAAATAGAAACATCTCACACAAGGACCTCTTCAACTCTTATCTGTGGAAGAAAAAAATAATAAAAGTTCTTAAGAAGATATATAGTATCATATAGTTTAATGCATGTGATACTGTGCATATATAAAATAGAGTGTATCACACACTGCTCAAAAGTAATAATTATAAACATAAATGCCCAATACAAGTGTGGAGAGTTTAGAGAATATAGGTTTGTTGCAATGCATCTTGTGACTCTTGATTTGAATCTACAATGATGCAAGAGTTAGTTTCATTGAAAATATTCAAGAAAAATAGAGTGTCGCTACTTCTGTTTTTTTACTAGAGTAAATCAATTGATGATATGAACCTTTTCATCCTTGAATGAGTGAATATAGTTGGAAAAAATATATTTGGGTTTGAAACAGGTTAATCACTTTTTCTCTCAGCTTATCAGTTAATCACAATCTCTTTCTATCCATGTGTTTTTTTGCCAATATATTTTTCTCAAAAAAAAATTGCACAAAAAAGTGTGATAAACTTTTATCAACTACATTGGGGACATCTAAATTAGTGGTTTCCTCATACTTCTCATTCTGACATTATTTCTATCAAATAATAAAGTTACAATCATTAATATACTAAATGGAATTAAATTTGATAATTATAAATGCTAGAGTAATTTAATTAAAAATAATTATAGTAATAAAAAAATATTCATAGCATGGTATGTTCTAGTAGTTTCAAGTTATGGATATACAATACTAATGATATGATATTGGTGGTGTGATATTGGTGGTACGTTGTATCTAGTGTCTCAATTAAAAATGTATGGTTAAGTAGTGTATACTCTAACAGTGTCCCAAAAATAGGATAATTTTTAGTGTTAGTGTTATAAGTCTGATGGTGTTATATTAAGGATTCCTCATCTGGAAGTATCTCATAATTTTTCATTTTATCATTATGAATTCATGACATCCAGATTATATGTAGATAAAAGGTGTCTCTAACTTTGTCAAATCATCACTCCGGTGGTATGATAATATGACGGTGTTATGTCCCGGTGGTATCATTGACTTAGAGATTTTTTTTCTACCAGGGAGTCATGTATAATGGTTTCTTATACATAGGAAAAATAGAAAATATTCTCTAAAAATAGATTTCTTATTGGAAACATTACATGAATCAGTATTTCTAGAATCATGATTTTGGGATCAGGAAAACTAGGAGGTCAATAATGTCCCCCAATTTGATGATCACAAATCATGTCATCAAAAGAATATTAGAAATGTAAAAACATGGTAACATAGACATATAAATATGTAGTTATAAATTACAGAATGTTTAGATGGCATCAAAGACAAGATGATAAAATGAGAAGTATCAAATAAAATATTTTTTAGAGAAACTTATATGCATTGTTATAGAAAATAAAATCATTCAAGATATAATAATTTCCCATAAAAATACTCCCCATTTTAGGATTAGAAAAAAATATTTATATATTCAAAGAAAGATAGTAAATAGAGAGTAAATATAGTCAAGAGAAAACAAACATAATAAGATATGTATGAAAGGGAATCAAAATTATGAGAACAGAAGATATTGCAATCAAGATCCCATAAAAAATTATAGTATAATCCACCAGAATAAAATATTTAATGTTTGAAAGAGTAATCCATCACGTCTTTTCATTTATTAGATATGTTGTTAGGAGAAGATAAGGGCTTGGGGACAGTTTTCGGCACTATAAGAGGAGAGGAGGTAGAGATGGAAGGGAATTCTTTGTGGGTAATCGGTCTTAAATGACGGACTGCCTCGATAGGATTCAAGGGAAAAGGTTGATTTCTAGGGGGAACATGTGAAAATGATTGGTTATAAAGTCCTAATGGTATTGTGGATGAAGAGAATGGTACACACGTCTAGTAGTTAGTCTGGTAGTAATTTAAGGAATGGGAATGGAATTTGGAGCTACAACGATAGAGCTATTATCATGAAGATAACGCATCAAAAGATTGATAAAATCCATAATGACCTGACCACCCCTTTCCATTGCACTAAAAAAATTCACCCTTCTCTTCTGTATGCTTGATCAAAATTGGGGTCATCTCCATAAGCTATCTGACTTGCTCTATGAAGGCCTGAGAAAATTGAGACATTTGAATATTCTAAGTGAATAATTTAAAATTTTCTTCAATAGAATAATTATTATATATTTTAGAGAGAGAGCACATAAAATATTTATTAATATTAACTATTTCATCATGCATATCATTTTCATAGATAGAAACCATCTTGAGAACATGGCCATAATTATAATGAATTAGACACAAGGATTCTTAGGGATGATATATGACCCTACCAGAAGTACTAGAAGATGCAGATCAAAGAACATCTCAAACTAAAATCCAAAATTCATAAACATCAAACACAATACTAATAATAGTATCATCAGATGAATCTAAGGAAGCATCCCAATGAATCTTCATAATACTATCCAAGGAATTTCTATACTCATATTTCATTTCCTCAACCAAATACTTGAGAGTTTTTACCTCTTTACATATCCTCTTATTCTCAATTTCCATTTCCCATATGTGATGAATCATTCTCGGTTGTATATGTATGATAACCAACTTATATAGATAATTAGAATCCTCTTCAACGATCTTCTTAAAATGAAGGGTTTGGTTTCAGAAATAATTGTGAAACATAAACATCAGCCTTTCACAAAAAAAACATGTATGTCATCGTGAGTGACTATATCTATTGGAACCACTAGAGGCGCTAGAGAAGGTTTAGGTAATGGAGGTCTCACATAACTAAACTAATTAGGAATACCTTCAAGATCAACATTGGTTATTGAGGATCCATTTGGATCACATTCAACATAGACTTCATGTTTTTCATCTTTTGAAGATCCAATAAAAAAATAAGAGATATTTACCCACCCCCCTTTTATAGGATCTATAAAATGGTCTAAAATAGATAATGTGGTAAGAGGTATGACACTAGTAGAAAAAACTGGTAATTTCAGATTTATATGATCTTATGATCTACATGTATCCACTATGTGTTCAAAACATGTAGGTTTGACACCCATCTATGTTTCAATAGGGGTGAATCTTACATTTCAACATCCTTTTGAGGAACAAAAAAATTGGATTCACCTTTCACAATTTCATCAAAATGGGAATTATGAAAATTTGGAACAACTAAGTGATCAATTCTACATTCTTCCTCAATCAGTTCATTTTTCTCTTTCAGAACAAAATGTTTTTCAATTGTAGAAATAACTCTTATCTACTCAATCACAATAGAAAGTGAAAATTCTTGACCCATGGAAACTGAAATAGATTCAACATCATCGACATCTGGAGTTTCATGAAACAACTCCACTAATGGGGAATTGTCCCTCTTAACGAATACAACCTTATGATCTAGGGGAATTTCCAAATCCCTTTTCCTGATTTGTCCACTAACACCATCAGATTCAGAATCACTTTCAAAATCAATTCTATTAGTTGAAACTTCTTTTTCATTATCATCTTCTTCTTCCTTTTCTTCTCCCTCATCATCATCAATAATTTTAGTGGATTTTTTACTTCTATATTAATCCTCTCTTGAGACATCAATCTCTTCTTCATCACTCATAACTAACTTCTCTACATTGGAAAGCTCAGAGGAGGACTCAGATATCAATAGGTGATGGGAGATGTTTTTGGAGAATGGTTACTGTCACATTCTACATCATCTAATAGTTCTTTTAACAAATTTTAAATTATATATTTTTACTCATATATGTATTCCAAAACATCATCAGGTTATATATATGGTTAAACATCATCCATAGGTTTGGTGTGATGATCATCTCAATTATAATCAACAAACATTTTCACAGAATATTCAACCAATTGTTTCTTCTATATGTTCCTGTTGGTTTTAATTCTTGAACATGTAGAATTGGTTAGGAAGAATCAACCACATATAATCACATACACTTCATCATCATGAAATAGTACCTTTCCAATTATCATTTTAGAAATAACCTTAGGATATATCAGCTAATTAGATCTGGAGGAAGGTTTGAACATTTCGCAGATATGAACTATTTGGCATCTATAGAGATTATTCTTCTGTAGTTGAATCATAATATATAAATGGTTTAAATCTTGAAATTTAAGGGTTTAATAACCACACTTCCTCGGGAAATGAATATGTTTAAAAAATATGAAAATCATCCAACATTAACTATCTAGCTTAGAAGAAATAGGCCTTCTGGATGTTCCATCTCATGTTATCTTGGAAACAGAATCCTCGTACATAATTAAATCACTAGTTTTCATAATGATACATTAGTAATCATTAAAGACTCTATCTTGTGGTATACTTAAATACATAAACCATTTCCTCTAAAAAAACCCAAACAACTGTCCTTTGATACAACTTCTAATATAATATGCACCATCTTTATTAAATACATACTCAATGTTTTGAAAAACCTCATGTACCAAATTAGCGTAGAAAGGACTTATATTTGGAGAAAACCATTCCAACCATACTTTATTTTTATGAACCTTAAGAAGAAGGGAAATTCTCAATATTATCCATTTCGAGTTTATATCCTTTTACGGTACAAAAATTGATTAGCAAGTTCAGGGATAACTAGAGAATCTGGAGGAGTAGAATTGGATTCTTTCTTCTACATCTATGAAGATAAATACATAAATGGAGAAGACCAAAAAGATATATTTATTTATGAAATTCATATCTCTTTGTAAATCATGGTCGATGTTAAGGTGAATGTTTGAACGGTGAGAGATGAAAGGGTTATACAGTGGCTTGAGAGAGATATAAAAATATTTTATGGGGGTCAATGTTTTTTGGTAAAAGACTTATACTAATCTCACATCATTTTTTATATTAGTTATTATATATTCCAAATTATATTCAAAATTAAAATCAAATTCAATATAAAAACACACATCAGGTTTTAGTAAATAAAATAAATCGGGAAATAAACCAATAGTTCAAAAAATCAAAAAACATAAAAATTTCACAATGGCGTAAAATCAAAGGTATGACAGCTCAATGATAAAAACCTGTACCAAATTTTGGATATTAGTTATTATATAATCCAAATTATATTCAAAATTAAAAACAAATTCAAGATAAAAACACACATCAGGTTTTAGTAAATAAAATAAATCGGGAAATAAACTAATAGTTCAAAAAATCAAAAAACATAAAAATTTCACAATGTCATAGAATCAAAGGTATGATAGCTCAATGATAAAAAAACTGTATAAGAAACAAAATTTATGAAAAAACAATGGTATGAATGACCAATTTTATAAAAAAACCAAATTATATTTCAATTATGTTTATCATTCCCAATTCATGTTTGATATAATTTATTCCCACATAATTAAAATAAATGGTGAATATATCAGCTAACTGAGGTTCTATTCCACCAAATTCAAGAGTGATTTGTCCCTTTTAAAAATGATCTCTTAAAAAGTGATGTCAAATATCAATGTGTTTGGTCCTATAATGGGAAATTGGATTCATATAAATTTTAATTGCACTTGTTTTTCATAGTTTATGGGGACATGTCTTAATTGATATGCATAGTCTAGTAATGTTTGTTTCAACCACAATATTTGTGCCCAAAAACTACCTTCATCTCTGTATTCAGCTTCAATGGTAGACAATGCAATATATTTTTTTACTACACCATGAAAATAGAGACTTTCCCAAAAAGTGACATGTTCTAGAGGTTATTTTTCTATATATTTTGCATCCTCCAAAATTACCATCATAATAACTTACTAAATCAAGGCGTTTTCCTCCGGTGTGTCAAAATACTAAATTATTTTAATATTTTATGTATTTAATAATTATTTAAACATCAAGTAACTATGAATTTATTTTGTTTTATTGATTGTGAGCAAAAATACACACCGAAAACATAATATTTGGATGTCTATAAGTTATGTAGAGAATAATTCCTCTCAGTTATCCATAACTTATTTGATCAAGTCATTTCCTAGTTTCCTCAAGATCCAATTTATAATCGGTACATATAAGAGAGTCACTACTTTAATTTTTTCCATATTGAATAATTATAAAAGATCATATTTCTATTTTTTTGGTTCAAATATAATCTCTTACTTGTTTTGAAAAATATAAAATCCAAGAAGGAATTTGAGTTCACCTATTAAACTCATTTCAAATTAATTTTCAATCATTTAAAAAAAACTAGCACAAAGATATTTTCTTGAAGATCAAAAAATAATATCATAAAAATAGATTTTTACAACTAAAACATCTTTTGAAATTCGTTTTATGAAAAGTTAGGATCCACTATCCCATTTGAAAAACCATTTGATGTTTGAATATTTTTTATCCAATAATACCAAGATCTAGGAGATTGTATTAAACCTTATTATGCTTTGGATAATTTGAAAACAAGTTTTTTAAAGAGATAATTTTTAAAACTAGGGGTAGTTTCACAAAACACCATCAATTATAAAACCACTTATGAGTGAACTATAGACATTTATTTGAAAAATATTGAAATCTAGATGGTCTAGATAAGAAATATGGATTATTATGGACTCAATTATGGCCACTACTGAAAATGTTTACTCATAGTCATTCCATTCTTCCTAACTCTAACCATGTGGAGAAAGTTTATCCGCATTTCTAACTATATTTCCTTACACATCAACTTTATTCTTAAACACCCATTCTATGCCAATAGTCAAGGTGTCCTTGGGTCTATTTAAATGTTCCAAAAAAAATTCATTTTAAACTGATTTAAATATGATTTCATGGCCATGTCCCATTATACATCATTAATGGATTCATTGATGTTATTAGTTTCATTATGAGAGAAGAAATATTTTATGTTTATCATAGTTTCTAATAGAAGAACTAGAATTAGTTACAATATTTAGATCACCTTCAACAACAATTAAAGGATAGTACATAATGGTTCTAAAAGCGGTAGAGAAGGAGGGACTGGTTTCTTCTGAATTTCCTGGTTCAGGTTCTGGATGTTCTATGAATTCTTCAGAACATGATGATTTTTTTGTTGTTTTAGAGCCGAATATAAAAGATTATAATTTATTTTGAGAGATGTTAAATCATTCTCTAGGTTTTCTATGTATTTATTGGGCTCATGTGAATCAATTTAATCAAATTTTAGATTAACTGATTATTCTATAGTTTTGGTCATCTTATTGAACAGTCTATAGTCTTGACTAAAAACTGAATAACCAAGAAAAATTCCTTTATTGCTTTTAGTGGAAATTTTTTCCAAATTATCCTCAGTGTTATAAATAATTTCATTGCTACCAAAAAACTATAATGTAATTTACCTTAGGTGTCCTATTACTCTATAACTCAAAAGGGGTCCTCTTAAGGATTAGTCTAATTAAAACACTAATCATTATATAGTATACTGTATTGACATCATCTACCCAAAAATAAATTGGATGGTCATACTCATATTCCATAGTCCAAGCTATCAATGGTAATGTGCGATTTCTTCTTTCAACAATCCAATTATGTTGGAGTATAATAGGAGTAGAAAAGTTTTGACTGTAGCCATTTTGTGAGAAAAATGATTCCAAATCATGATTTTAAAAATCTTGACTATGGTCACTCCTTAAGGGTTTAATCCTATGGACACTGATATTTTCAATAGACATAGAATAATTCATAATTTAAAAGAAGGATTCAATTTTATGAGAAATAAAATAAACCAAAGTGTACCTATAAAACTAATCTACAAGAACATAAACATTGTTCTTCCCATTAAGGCTAGAAAATTCTGATAGAACAAACATGTCCATATGAACCAACTCGAGATTTTAAGGAGTTGAAACGTCATTTTTTGGTTTAAAAGAAACATTATATTGTTTCCCTTTTTGATAAGGGTTAAAAACATTATTTTTTGGTAACTCATGCTTAAGTAGATCCCTAATTATACATTTTATAGTTAGCTTTCAATGTGAGGGAATGTTGAAATGGCCTCTTCTCCCATGCCAAATCCATTATTCCCTATGAAATTCACATAAAAATGATACATTTTGAGAAATTCAGGAATTTAAATCCATATAATAAACATTTAAATTTCCTTAAGAAGAAAAAAAATTAAAAAAATTATATTAAATTCATAGCATGAATCATTCTCAACCATAACATAAAAACCATCATCACACTACTAAGAAATGATAATCATGTTATATATTAAACCATCAATATATGAAACATTAGAAATTAAATTTCAATTTTTGTTTCCAATCTAGACTTAGAAAATGATATTCCCTTTTTCATTTCCACCCAAGGTTACATGCCCACCATCAACCATTATTAAGGTCTTGAAGAATGAATATTCTCCGATCATATATCTTGAAAAACCACTTTCCAAGTACTATCAAATTCTTCTAGAGAACTTCAAGCACTTTTACTACAATATATGTTTTAAAATAAAAAATTATTTTCATACGAAAACCTATTTGGGCTAAAAAATATTAGTAATAATGGATTTGAGAACCCACATTTTACTCATGGGTTTCCTATAAACAAATCTCAGACTCTTAAAAATAAAAACATTGTTGGTTCCACTTGAAATATGGTTTAGATGTAGATATTTTAGGTTCGAAATTAGGAACGAGGTTACGTTTAGACATTCTTCTCTTTCTAGGTTCATATCATATTATAGTAACATATTTGGGAGAAAATTCATTTCCTAAAATTAGTGTCAATGTATCTCTTCCATTTTTAAAATATTGAATATGTTTCATTAATTTCTCATTAGTGCTTTTGAAATCATTGATATCTAAATTTAGTTGAAAAATTATCTCCTTTTTTATAGACGGTTTAGATTTACAATATAAAGTTAAATCATGTTGTATTTTCAAGACATCATATTAATCATTTAACTAATTAAAAGCGTCTTCTTGCAGGTTCAAATATTAATATAATTCATCATTTGAAATATTATCATCATGTTATTCACTGATATAACTATCAGAATTATGAATATTAAAAATTCACGGTATTGAGGGTAAATAAGATTCGTCACTGACCTTAGTGATAAATATCATATTTTTTCTATCTATATTTTCTTGAGGCGAGGAATCAGAAACAATAGACCTATCCACATATACACTCTAGTTGGATTTCATATTCTTCTTATATGTTTTATCCATTTCCTAATATGTCTTTTTTTATTTCATCTTAGGACAATTATATTTTATGTGTCTTTTTATTTTTCATTTATATAAAACATTTTCCATTGAATCATCTTCCTTTTTCTTCCAATCATTCTTTCATCTTACACTATTTTCATAAGTTCCTTTATTAATATTTTTTCCAAAAAATATTCTTTATATAAAACAAATTAAACATTCTTGATGGATGATCCATTATATCCTCACAATCATAAGAAGATTCACTATCATGAGAATTTACAACATGCACATTCTATTTTTCATTTTTCCTTCCATTGTCTAGAGATAGTAGCCTTGAAAGATACTAACGTTCTCTTAGGCTCCTCATCTTCCCTATGGATTACCTTTAATTCAGCACCATACATAATAAGCATACCTATCAGCTCATTGAAATTTAATTTATTAATATCAGAGGATTATAGGATTGACCATTAATTGCCTCTCCATCTTTCAGGTTTACATCTCACCAATCTCAATATCTGGTCCTTTTTAGATATAGAATTTCCTAGTGAGCTCATGGTATTTATAATCTCATTAAACATCATATAAATATAAATAATGGGTTCATTATGCTTCATATTAAAATTAAATTATTTAATAGTATCGTTATTAATCCAAATTTCAGTAACATTATAAGTTCCCTTAGGAGAAACAGACAAAGTATCTCTAATTTCAAAAGAATTTTTATATGTAGAAATCAAATTGAATTCTTCATCACCAAGGGAATATTACATGAAATTCATAACATTTTAATTATTACAATAATATGATACATAACCTAGATCAGGATTCATAATATTTTACACCTATCTAGGTCACACATGAACTATTGCATAGTAATTCTTGGGAGAAAAAAGAAAAACTCCAGAAAAGGACCACTACTACTCTTATATATGGAAAAAACAAATAAAAAATGTGTTTTTGAATATATATAGTATATTTTATTTTTTTTAGGATTAAATGTACATATATATTACGTAGAATAGCCCACACAACTCCAAAATAATAAATATAAATAGAAATGAGAAATCTAGGAGTGTAGAGTTCAGAGAAGCTCGGTATGTTGCATTTCATCTTTTGAATCTTGATTTGAATCGACAATAAGTCTTGAGTTAGGATCATTGGAATGATATAGGAAAAAATGTGGTTGTAACTCTTATTTTTAGACTAGAAAAAATCAAAGGATGAGAATACCTTTTGCATCCTCAGTATATTGAACACTGCAAGAAAATGATATTTAGGTCAGAAACTACAATATCTATTTTTCATTAAGATAATTTTTGAATCGTGAGTTCTTTCGGTTGACTATTTTTACACGTTGTTCCCAAAAAGATATATTGCATGAGGGAGTGTGCTCCACTTTTATCAGTTGTAGTAGGGACATCTGAATCAGCTGCTTCCTCATAATTCTAATTCTAACATTATTTTTATCAAACATTTAAGAGAGATTCATTAAAATAGTAACCAGAATTAAAGTTGATATATATTTTCATTAGAGTAAAAAATCAATATATTTGATGAAAAAAATAGTGATGGTGTCTTAGGTTCTGTTGGTGTTACGATCTGGCCACACGTTGATGATAGTATGGAACATACGATGTGATACTGGAGGTACGTTGTGGTTGTGTCTCATCTAACGATGTATAGTTCAATAGTGTATACTCTTACGACTTATCAGACAAAAGAATATTTTCAATTTTGGGGCTATGAGTCTAACCATGTGATATGAATGGTGCCTCATCTTGTGGTATCTCATACTTTTCCATTATTATGTTCAAATGAAATGGTATCCTAATGGTATATCAATCAATGATGTCTCTGACTTTGTCAAATATTTAGTGCGGTGGTAAGATGGTCTGATGGTGTGATTCCCGTGAGGTATCTCAGACATAGATATTTTTGTTCATGTGGATTTACATGACCAACGATGACTTATATTTAGAAAAATTTACCACATCTTATAGGAAATCATGAAATGCATTAGTATTGTTAGAAACATGATTTAGTGATCATGATAACTAGGATGTCAAAAAATATTTAAAATTTCATGAAATTATCCCCCTAAAATTATAAAAATTTTAAATTCCCCAAATCTCAATGCAAATATCATGATCAGTTTAGGATTAATGAATGATTTTTTCACCCTCCTGAATCCTCTCTACATACATAAATATTTTTATTTTCAAATAACCTCTATGGTTTTTTTCTATTTCAATATTAATTCTTTTGACTAATACCCACATCCACCACCTAACCACATATGATAAAAATCATAGGACAAGTAATGGTGATTTTCGTTTCCCCAAATCACAACTCATTTTTCTCATTTTTTTTGGATCATTTTTTCATTTTATCTTTTTTACTAAGAGAAGAAAAATAATAAAGTATAATGAATGAATCAAAAATATTTTTCAACTCCTACAAATATAACCCCCATAGTTTTTTCTTACAATTTATTTCATTCCATCCATTGTGAATCCCTTCACCCCCACATTCAAATTTAAAATATCCTTTATTTAATAATGGGAGGGTAGGAATGGATAAAAAAGGATTGAAACATGGCTCATTCATAACAATATCATTCATTGTTTCTATGTGTTAATAAAGGATTGATGTAAATGTTCACTTTTAAGGATTAGTGGGTTTTCAAAAGAAGAAACAATCATTTTAAATGTACTTTTTCATATTCATGGCTTTGACAAGTTAAAATTAATGTTCTAGGATGTGACATGTCCCAAAATCACTCAATGAATATAATTAAAAATAAAATAGGATGTAAATTTTCTATAAATCCTATCAGGAAAGGGAATATGAATTAGAGAAAATCACTCAAGGAATGATTAATAATAATAAAAAATTCCCATGAGTTTTAGAAAACCAAATCATGAAAAATGGTTAGGAAATTTGATCTATATGAATCAATCAATTTCCTTAAATAATGAGTCATCATTTTAATATCCATGTTTGACTTTAATATATGATTTTTTGATTTTACTAATTCAATTTCATTAATATTGAAATCTAAAACATGGAGTCATAGGATTATTATTAATCTCATGTCTCCAATTTAAGTCAAATAAAAAATTAATTCAAGTGCGGACATGTAATTTTACATTAAATATCAAACATGATTTGGAAAAAAAATGGAAGGAGTTTAAAATAAAAACATAAAAAATGAACTCTATTTCCAATGAAACACTAGTTATCTTTCTTTAATCACTTCATAGGGATGCCTTCTACCATTATGAACCTAGAAATTAAAATTAATTTATTAATCACAATGATTATTTCATTAAAGATCAAAAATATAAGAGGTGTGGGATGAATGCTGGACTACATCTTACACAATAAAATTCAAATGTAAATTCAAATAAATAAAGAAGAAAGGGATAAGTCTTATTATAATCCCCAAAAGGGGATCTAAATTTTTAAATAGTCAGGCTCTTGATACTACTCAATCTTTTTCTCATCTGAATGGATTTCCATAGAAAAATCAATTAGGACAATATTCTTGTCTTCTAGTTCAGGTTAAGGATTCTTTAGGGATACATTAAAGTGCTCAGTTACCTTATTAATTATTCCACAAAGATATTTTACAATCTTATTAAGATTTTGAATTTTATATTTTATTCTATTAATAACTACTTTCACATTAAAATTTCTATGGGGGATCTTCAATGGTGTTGGGAGAAAGAAGGATATTTCTTCCGATGTCTTCACCTTTTTTTGATAAAATTCTAGGAATTATTCCCAGAATTTAGTCTAATCTTTGGCCAATTCTTCAACCACTGGTTTCATGAGGGTATATTTGATAACATGGATGACATACATGAATTTATTATAAATGTTGATTTTTCATTGGGCTCCGTGGATATGTCTGGAAAATAAAGAAACACTATCTTTTTTGGAGCATGTTTATTTAACTATGGGTTCCCACATTTTTTTGTAATCACCAAACCATAAAAAATAATAATAATTTAAAATTTATTTTGTAAAATGAATTTTTTATGATATTTGTGTTAGTTTTTTTAACAATTAAAATCTATCTATTATGTTAAATATAAAATGTGAATGAACTATTGATTGGATCCCCGACAAAGGTGCTAGTTTTGATGTACATTTTTCTTATGGTGTGATAAAAGAAAATTGTTTTCTTATTTCAACACAATGGCTAACCATATCCATCTACCATTAATATATTCTTAGTTGTTCACTTATTCTAAATGTCCTCAACTAATTTTTTTTGTTTTCATGTTATTTTATGAAAGAAACATATAATTTTTTGGGCCTTTTTTATTTGAATTACATGTATAAGAAAAATTCGACTATAAATTACCATGAAATTATAAACAAAATGTGTTGTGTGAGAAAAGGATTTTTTTGTTTAATTTTATGATCAATCATTATTTTACTTTGTATGTTTGAATTTAGTTTAATAATACAAACAGTAAATCTCATGTTTGAACTACATTTCATTATTTAGATATTATAGAAAGAATTTAATTCCTATACAATCTAAATTCCACCTCCTCCTTTAATCAAGGATGATGACACAATTTGGTCTAAGATGTGACATTTTCTAGGACCTGAATCTATCAATGTCATTTCACCCATTGATTAGGTCATCTATATTTTTTGAAGAAATAACCAAAGGATATTGGGAATTATATTAAATAAAATAACAGAAATATATTGATTTGTATGCCATCAGGGGAAGTCCTTATTGTGGACATTCACTACACCCATGAATGATACTAAAATATACATACAAAATTTAAATAATCATTATGAAAAATTCAAGAATGGATTTACCACCCCTATGAAAAGATTTTGGGTTAGCTCATAATTTTGTAGGTTAAGATATCAGTTGGTGGAATTGATGATAAGATATGGAGACATGAAATATAATAGAATGAATAAAAACTAGAGTAAAAATAAAAAATATGATTGGGTGATGAGATAAAGAAGAGATTAAATTAAAATAATTCGGTATGAGAGTATGTGATAATAAAATAAAATTAAAGAATAAATATAAAATGGAAGAATAAGAGGGATATTAAGGAATAAGAAAATAAATAAAAAACATAATAATGTTACAATAATAATAATAATAATAATAATAATAATAAAAGATTTATAAGTGGAAGAGTGGATATAGAAGGATGGTGGAAACAAAATTTAAAACATGCATGAAATAATTTATTTGACTAAAGGAAGAATTAAAATTAAAATTCAAAATAAAATGTAAAAAAAAGAAATAAAAATGAAAATTGGGACATATAGAATCTATACCTCTTCCTTGGTGGGTTACCTCCTCATAGTGTTGATAGATCGTTTTCATGTTCAGCAGTGGAATATTTATATATGTAGAGGGATAGGTTGGTTAGCTTCCCTTCCGTCAATGTACCCAAAAATGATGGTGGAAATATCTAGTATATTAAAATTCCTATAATGACATGTTGTAAACAAATATCTTCTATGAAATGAATCCATGTAGGGTATCCCTTCTATGTGCATGTGAGAGGTAGACGTGGTAGATGGCAATGACATGGTGTGATCGTAGTGCATCCATGGGGACCTACTAGTCTTCGATGATGGGAGAGGAGTGCCTAGGGTGGTATATAATGGTTTTGAAGGGATATCTTGAAATCATTAGGAGTCCATGGTGTTTGGCTATGGTTCTCTTCATCTCCTCAGACCTTCGTATGGTCGTAGGAGGCTTGGAGTGATACATTAGGTCACGACATATTGCAGTGGTACATCCTAGTTGTTGGATATGGTAGAATTTGTGGTCTAGTATTACAGAGAGGATTTATGTAGTGAAAAAGATCATCAGGGGGTGAGGCAGAGTGTAGAGGACGAAAGAGAATAGTACAGCCATGGTAGAGTGCGACAGCGATCATGTCCCACGACGAAATGTTGACATGAGCTCTAGTATATTATAAATATAGATTTTTCTTTCTCAGCTCAATCTCTTTCACTATATATGGGATCCAAGATCCACCTTCAAACACAATTCTGTAGCCCACGGCACATGTTGGCCTTCAACTGCACTATGCCTCTGTGGGGTTCACCACCCATGGGCCAGCTATGCATGGGGTTCATCACCCATGTGCACATCAGGGCTCAAGCGGGGTCTTCTGGGATAGCCTTGCATAATTCTCCTTATATTTTTTCTAAGTGGAAAGTTATCCTTGTTAGAAGTATTTCTAGGCGTCTGCCCAAATTATTAATCAAATTCCTAAAACATCTAGAAAAAAATTAAAAACCATATTTTAACCATTATATAAGCTAAATTTTAAATTGAAATTATTCAATATTTTATTCATTTAACACATCTTTTATTTTTCATCGAGAATTTATCACTATTTACTAGAATAATTAAAAACATTGATATTTTCATTGAGAAAAAAATATAAATCAGTTAAATTTGATTTAAAAAATGAACATAATATTGGTCTCTCATCAACCTCCTCATAGAGATATATCCCATGGAAAAAAGAAATCCTCCCCTTTCCCAAACATATCCACTTATAGAGATTATCAATACTCTGAAGCCTTCATATATAGAGTTGATTGAAAAATAGTGGGAAACTACATATAGCTCCCAATCAACTACCAGCGAGATTCTACTCGGGTTAGCATAAAACCCTAGGAAGAACCATTTTTTTTCTAAGAGGATGGATGCATGTATGTCTGATGAATTTGAATCCAACATTGATATATGAAGAGATTTATCCATAAACAACATTCACACTTTTTTCTATCCCCTTACAACTTATAGATATGAGACCAAGATGATCTAGAGAAGGAGTACATGGCTTATCTATGAAAAAATATATGGGAAACTCAATAGTTACTGATGGATAAAAACCTACCTTATCCAAGATGTGAGGGTCAGCATCAAACCACCAAGAAACTATGTTGTTAGATTGACCAGGCTTCAATATCCATAGCCTAGGACCCAAAATAGTCAAATCATAGTGGAAATATATAGTATGATTTCCACCATTGCATCATGACTCTTTTAAAACTAATCACTAAAGACAATTCATGAAAACATATTTGATTATGGTGTATGTATGGATCATTTCCCTTCACCACTCCCTTGGAACAACTGATCCCCTCAGATACGACATCATGTAATGTCATAGCCTATGGGTAAATCTAGGGACTCAGTAACATGCGATCTAGTTGGTCACTATAGCTAAATTCCCCTACTTCAATGGTGACCATAAATCTTGAATTGAGGTAGAGAATAGCCAATAGGTCATTTAACTAGGGCCCTCAATGTAATGGAAATACGTTTTAAACACAAAAAATAAAATTGTGATCAAATCAAAAACATCTCATAGAAATAGACCTTGGTCCTGGGTTTCCATTACACATAGATCATAAATGAGTAAAGTTGGGCCACATGAAACATGTTTTAATATTAGCTGTTATAGAATCCTTCTAGCAGAAAAACCCATCCGTTGGCTTGGGGAATATCTAATACTACCACCACCTCTCGAATCATTGATTCCTATAATAATTCTGGATAAATAGATATAAGTAGTAACAAATCCCTGACCTACTAGTCCAGGGGTATTTATATGTCATTATCTATCACTAGGTAAATCATTTCAATAGGGGTCCTAAGGAAATCAACTGTAGTTCTAGATGAACCCAACCCTACTGCACTAGGGGCATTTATATCTCAATGTATGTCATAGTAATCATCAAATACCCATCTAGAATCATTGAATCCTCAAAAAAATCAAACAATTATAATATGGATTCAAAATAGTTTCTATCCTATAGGGTTGGGGGAATTTTCATCATCACCACTATAGAGGGAATCGGTCTTCTCCAGGACGGGAGGTAATTTTTTATTCCTAGAATCTCACCTGATCCTCATTCTAAAATAAAAACCCCCATTATTTGTGACCCATTTGGAAATCACGACCAAAAACACCCTCATTGTTAGTATTCAACAGATCAGGTAGGAAGAATATATGATGAAGTCAATAAAACACCATCAAGGTTGCAAGCCAAAAATTCCCCAATATATAAATTGATTGAGAAATAACCCTGAAGTAGGAAGTCCAAATTGTCCTGGTATATTGAGAGTAATGGGAAGACTAATGTTCCCCTATACACGTTTATGGGTTTATTCACTGTCAACACAATATATAATGTAGTTAAAGAAATAGATGTCGAGGGATGCAATATGGAAAGAATTCCCCATGAAGAGGATATGGATGCACACACAGGAGACACGAATAATTGAAACAATATGTGGATCCAAAATTTAGAACCTATAAATATGGAGTTACCACGTCTATGGAGGAATAATGATAAAGATAATGGGAAAGATGTAGTCAAACTCCACTTTTCACCTAGAAGAGATGAAATTCATTCTTCAAAGGAGGAGTTGGAAAATAAGATTACGAGATAAAAACTCAAAGATAACTTAATGAGGAGTTAATCAATGGAAACAATCCCACTGGGTATCATCTTTAGGAAGAGATGAATATCCCTCCTCCCACACTTCTGAAAAGAGATGATCTGCATGAAAAACAGGCACTTGAGCATCCGACTGGCATCAGTTCCAGGAATTAGATCTATATAAATAATGATGTGGAAATTTCTCTAGACATACCTACATTACAGTGATATCATCTCCCTCTCTAGGGTGACCAGTCAATGTCATCACAAATTAAGAATTAGTGTGAAATTAATGTGATGCCACATCATCAATACATGATCTCACCCTATAGGTCAGAGGAAGCTCATAAAACTATACTATTGGAACGTCGTAATAACATTGAGTCCCTAGCTACTTGAATAGAATCGATGGAAGGGATACGTGAAACAATGTATCACGAGAAAAAGACTTATCCCAAATGGGTGAATGGCACTTTTACACCAGCCAACTTCATCAGTTCGACCTTCTCCACCTTCGACGGTATGAGATATCCCGAATAGAATCTCATACATTTCATAACTTGATGTAGTCCAACGATAGGCCCTATATATCATAAAAAGGTGTCCAAGATATGTTTTCTTGTATAAAATCTTACAAGGTCAACCATTTTTTTGTACAATTGACTTTTAAAAGGATCATTTATAAGATGGGAAGACATTCATCATTAATTCATTTATTAGTTCATTCCTATATAGAGGAAAACAAAAATTGTATACCTAAAAAACAAAAATAAATTCATAAATGAGAGTGTGTATAACTTTATGGCCATATGGAATGGTTTAACCTACTCACATAGTATCCCTCTTTATTTGGAGAAACATCTAGACATCTATGTGGAAAAATATCTAGAATGAGCTATAGAAACCTCTGATAATGATGAAATATCTAGGTAGATTCATTGAGTTACTAGAAATGGCACAATGTTTGGAAGATTTAATTTATCAGAAACAATTTAAGACTCAACTAATTACCTTAGAATAGATTAAAATTACATGCAATGAAGATATTTATTATATTTTTCTCAATCAAATGATATTCCCCATTCAATCACATAGGAATATTCTGAACCACCCAAATCTACCTATCGAGCTTTTACGACCCCAAAATCAACCCCATCTAGAGAAGAAAAGTGATATGGGTCACATGAGATTTGATGAATGTATGAATAAATAATATATATTCCGAAATTAAATCCCATGATGCATAATGAGGTCAAACACACCGATCATCATGGATGCATCCTTTTCTATAGAAGGTTTGGTCACAACATCCAGGATTTCTTAATCTACAAAGGCATCCTTCAAATAATGATTCATTTCGGATTGGTGATGTTGGATAACTAAATAACACAATTGACCTACACAGCCATTTATTAGTCATAAGATGAAGGTGAGTAGAAAAATAACCCGAACATATTTTGAAAAAAGAAAAATAACCATATGAATCGAAAGGTAGTTGATAAAGCAGATGACACCCTAAGAGCATAGATTCACATACCAAAAATGGTCACATCAAATTATTATATCACAATAAATAGGCATCCAGATAGTGATTTCAACCCTCAAAAAAATCAAGATATAAAATATGAATAGTTATATTTACCTCATATGTATGCTCAATCTCTTACAAATTTCTTTTCTAAAGTATCCAAATCACAGGAAATGCTCCACATAAAAACATTCATCATAAAATGAGCTCATTTTTGGATATATTAACATGATTCTATTTCAAGACCCCTTCTTCAATTATGTATATGGCACTAATTATATGTTCCCCATACCTAATTGGGGAACACGAGGTCGTATTCCCATGAACCAAGGATATAGGGGACAAAGTTGGCATGGTCAGACCAAATATTTTTGTCACATCCCCACAGATTACAGATTTAACATATGGCCAAAGATCAATAAATATGAAAATCCCAGTAGAGACATGGAGGTTTCCCAGATTCATTAAATGCATATCCATACCTAGTCATCTTACATGACCATCAAGTGGGGGTATGATTTTCTAATCATCCTTGAAAAATAGGATGTGTGGAAAAACCTATGACACCAGAACCAGATGCCCCCTTGACCTCTACACAATAACTGGGAATGTATACCTCAAATGGATCATCTCTTAAACTACAAAATAAAAAACCCCCACCTTATAAAGCACTGAATTATGGGAAAAAAGTATGAAATGAAAAAATAGTCAGTGGTTGTCCAAACCACACTCCTATATATGATCCATAATTAAAATTAACATATATAGGAACTCATTGAAGCCCTCTAGATCCCACTAGACTTTGAGATCGTAGTATTTTAAGCTGAGGTTTATCGAGTGTGGATAATTCCCTCTAAATTCCATGTCACTGTATCGTTCACAAACCATGATTACGAAGAAGTCATCCAATGACACATCATACCCCTATATGTTTCACATCAACTCAATTATTTCAACACGGAAAGTGATATGATTGAAAATGGTTATGGGATCAAACTGATCCTGATTTGGAACCTTTGAGGACTGTGATATAGTGTGGGGGATTTTTCTCAGATAATTCTGACCATTCAAAGGAATGATAAGTGTTAGAAATGAATTATTATGAATATAAAGCTCAAAACTCAGTTTTGGGATTTCACATCCAACTCAGTGTTTATGGTTATCCAGTAAGAAATTGAAAACAATTTCATTCATGGAACTATCTCTACATAAATATGGAATTACCTAAAACATTCCATCAATGATTGAAATGTCCCATTTATAGAATGTTCGAAAAAATATGTGGTGACAGTTACCCATTTGAAACATAAAAATATACATATGTTGAACCATTTATTATAATAGGGAAGGAATACTACCAATGGTGGATGATAATATACAGGTTTCATCACCCAGTGACCCGGGGACCACCCCTAAAAATCCCTGGAATATGATCAACAACGACTATATGCTTCCTATAAAAATTATTGAGGCAATATAAATAATCTCATATATAACATATCATTATATATATAGAAACAATGTAAAATAATGTCATCTACAAAGGCCCTCTATAAGGAATTTGGAAATACGGTATGATAACATCTATTATCAGGGATTCTCCCATCCCAATAGAGAAATATATTCCCTCATATTTACCACATCATTTGAAATTTCTTCCACATAATCATACGTGGGATAATAAGAGGATGACCTTAGGAATGTCCCTCATACATTCAAGGAAGGTGTCTCCACCACCAATTATAAACATAGGTAGGTAAATCTGCTAATGAAAGAAGACATATTGCCTACACTAATTAGTGCATCGATACCTCTCATGGAGAAAGAGATATGAATTTCATTTCTAAATTTACTTGGATATGTGTTTTATAGGAGCTATATACAAATACGTGGAATGAATCTAGTTGTTTATACACATCATCTAAGATTATCCAATGTCGATCATGGTTTCATGTACGAATCCTTGGGGATGAACCCCTCTCATGATACGAGTGTATCAGTAGATGTTGACAAATTAATCAAATGCAAATTTTCCCAAGAAGTTAAAAACCCTTGATGGATCGCCAACATCATCCATGTCTAGAAGAAGAATGAGAATATTAGTGTTTTCATCTACTTTTGAGACATTAATTGAATCTTCCCAAATGATGACAAGCCATTATCGATCATGGATGTCTTGATCAATGAAATTAATATCTTCCAATCCACTCCGTTCATGAATGGGTAATTAGGGTACAATTAGATAAAGATTTTCCTAGAAGATGAGGAAGACAAACCCTTTATAGCCCCCTAATGGGATCATTTTCTACCAGGTTGATCCCTTCAGATTAAAGAACACTGGTGCTATATAATAATGTTCTTGGAAGAATATCTCTAAACATTTCATGGGAATAACAACCAAATATTATGTCGATGAGCTAGTGGTCAAATATTAAAAATGATGGGATAACATCAAGAATCTTCAAATATTCTTCGACATATTGCTTCCTCACATTCAAATGATAAATGAACCTAAATTAAATTTCTAGGTAACATCGGGGATGTTTCTTGTCTTTGTGGTATTCCACCATGGTATTATAGTTGAACTTGAAAAGACCAACACAATCTGAGAGACGTCACCCACTTTGAATATAAATTAACCAAGGGGGGTCTACGGGAACCTCATCTACATTTAGTGTTTCATTGCTAAAATTTCCAAAAAAATATATCCCCTTCACCAAGCTAATAATGAAGTAAATCGACTATATATTATATGGGGACTTCCTTGATGACATTGAGATTCTTAAGTGGTATCTACTACACCCACTAGTCCAGATTCTACCAGTGGTAGGAAATCCAATAATTTTATACGTGGTCATCATAGAATGATCACATGGTAATATACATGCACAAGACAATGATGATGGGATGGGAACAAGATCTATTACCTCACCCAAACAATGGTTGGCACTACGACCCGATATTTCGATGATGAGATGAATTGCCCCACACACATATTTACAATGAAAAGGATCTGTCATTACATGAAACACCGTGAATTACACCTATTCTCTCATATAAATATGGTAAATTAAATACATGGTCATCCAATAATAACCAGGCATTTTCCTAATAGACAGTCATTCTACAGCAACATGACATTCAGTTTGTGTCACAGAACTCAGTGAAATAGCAGGCCCTGAATGATTTCCTCATGGAACATCCCACCATATAAAGTACACTAGTAGACACCAAATATCCATTTGACGTGTTTTTCTATTTCAATGTGACTCCCCTGGCATAGGATATTTACATTCTTGGTGCCTTCCGAATTCCTATCAGCAAAATTTTAGAATACTCAAATCATAATCTGGTCATCTTTTGGATTGTGTTTTATTCATCAAGAAATGTAAATTTTCATTAATATTTCTCACTATATAAAGGATGAATGAATAATGTGGTCGAATAACAAGCCCTTGTTATTGGTCTGGAAAAAGCCATGCATCTTCAAATAACCTACCTAGACAACAAAGGGGATTTAGAGAAAGTAATAATGCCAATTAATAGTGAATGTGGAGTAAAAAACGAAGAACTATACCCACTCATTGGATACATTATAGGACATGGAATAGATCCATTTTGATCCCATGCTACATTATACTCCCTAAACATAGAATTATCAAGTCAACACAATGGATAAGGGATCCATTATCTTGGTCAACATTGATTATGAGGAAGTAATATTCCACATCATTAATCGATGGATGTCTCACCAATCATCATCTATAACATTGAAAAAATAAATCAGTTCAACACCACCCCATAGAGTAATGACTCAATATCCACCCATGGAAGGATGGAGTCCATAACTAATTATCTATAAAATGGGAATCCCCTGACAGACCGAGCGAGAATGGAACAAATTTGAAGAATAGAAATGAACATTAACCTAAAGGTTGGTCAAGATGAACAGAAATTCCTCTAAAAGAAAGGCTTTTAAGGCATCCTACTAAGATGCAAACCATAAAAAGAGATTCCCACCAAAATGGAAGAACTCCATGAAGGCACTTGCAGTGCTCATCAGTTTGGGACTAGGTCATCCCCCAAAATTTGGAGGATGTGTTACTATTGAAAAACCATGATACAAAAATATGTGGAATTCACTAGGAAATGACATGAATTCAAAATACATGAAATTTCCATCCATCAACCTAATGAATTGTTAAATACAAATTAATATTCCCTATTGTTTTCCATATGGGGAATGGATATTGTGGGGTTATATCCTCTATCCATTGAAAAATATATTTTGTGAATCCTTACTACTACTGTTTTATATTACAAGTGGGATGAGGTGACACCTCTCATGGAATTTGGGATGAACAATTTGATAAAATTTGTGATGTCTTGAATCATTACTAGGTTTGGATTCCCTCACGTGATATTAATAAACAATTGACCAACTTCTGTTCTTTAGAGATAATGAAGTTATAAAAGGAGTACAACATCAAGTCTAATCACTCATCCCACTATCATGTAGAAGGAAATACAAAAATAGAGGGCTTAAATAAGACATTTTTGAATATACTCATGAAAATAGTGAATAACAACAAGTATACTAGGTAGGAAAGGATTCTCCTTGCATTATGGTCCTACCATACCACCATGCATACTAATACATGAGAGACTCTGTATTCACTAGTGTATGGAATTGAGGTAATGTTTCACATATAATTCAATTTTCCATCATTGTCAATATACATATATGTAAAGCTCTTATGTGAATAGAAATCACAAAATAACTAGATGAATTGGAATAGCTTTATGAGAATTGTTTGAGTACATTCCACAATAGTCATGTTCGTCAAAATCATATTGCATGAGCATTCAATAAAAAATTTCACCTTTGTGAGTTCCTTCATGTAGAACTAGTTTTGTCTCCTAGAACCCCAACGATTCTAGAAAAAAACCTCAAAATCTATAACTCAAATTGGATGGGCCATACATCATACATTAGGTCTTTCATAATGGATCTTACTCACTAGCCACAATGTACGGGGAATGCTTCCCACCCACAACACTGAATGGTTTCATAATAAATACAATGCGTAGACACCGTAAAAAATTATAATCATCCTAAGAAACATAAATTAAACTCTTTGAGATATTTTCTAACTATATAACACTAAACTATATGGACCACATATGGACTAAAAGATGTTAAACTATATGGAACTTTTTCAGATCGTATGATGTAAAATTTTACGAAAGATATCTTTACCAGAGAATTTTAAATTGTACAAAATATATTCTCACGACATCCTGTAAAAATCCTAGGAATCATCATCAAACTAATGATTCACATCACACGAGATAGATCTATGTGGAAAAAATTAAATTCCTATATCCCTATGCGAGAGTCGTATCCACATAGATATCCCTTCTTCAAAGAACTATGCTTTCCATGATTAATGTAATCACATGATACGTTGTGACTCCTAGACCACTATAATTTTTACCAAACACAATATTAATTTTATTCCATGATGGATGATACTCATCATTACCTCATGATACTAAATTTCAAGGCATATTTTCTTACCGCATGATGTTAAATAGCATGACATATGTCCTTACCGTATAATGTAAAAATATGTGGCAGATATCCATATCGCATGATATAAAATTTCATAGAACCCTAACATTCATATTCATTTTGGTTGAGTCACCTTCATACTCATATAGGGATGTAAAAATTTAATTAGAATGTCCTCACTGCATGACACTATACTACACAGGTTTTTGGAACTACATATGGCTTAATTCCCATAACAACCAGAAATGGCACCAAGATCATATGTCTTGTCACATCTACCACATGATAAAAATTTCCCCTATCATTTATGGAATTTCCATCATGTAATAAGGGTAACTTTTTCCAATTATAATTTCCCATACTAAGAAAAATTCATTTGATAATTATAGTTTTTTGAGTGGCTCCCCCTCATGACAGATAAATATCAGATCATGACAGGGTTATCATTAAAAACCACAAGACATTAAAATATTTAATATTCAAAAAAAAATTAATATTTTTCTATATATATTTATATTATCAACCATGTTATGATTACACTATACACAACACTGAGTTAGCTTGTGTTATATGCCAGGCTAAGTTTTACCGCTTCTTAATGGGACACTTATTTTAAAACCAAATATTGAAACTTTTTAAAATTTTATTTGAAAAAATAAAATTCATATTTTAATTAATAATTTAGAATTTATTTAATGGTAGTTTTTTTGAATTTCTATGAGAAGTTCCATTTTTGGATGAATATTGAAAAATACTACATTTTAGTTGAAAACTAACTTTTAATTTAAATAATTATTAACATTAAATTATATTTGAAATTGGTTATAGAGTCACAATATATCTATTATACATATAGTAATCAAATATATTTTATTGGAATAATTTTTTTATTTAATTTTTATTTATCATCCTAATGAACATTTGGACATTTATACTTTAAAATCCTACATTTTCTCCACATCTGCAAGAGTAGCTTTAAATTTTATTTTTCAACTTATTTAAATATTATTTAGAAAGATGGAAATAAATAGTTTGAATTAGTATAATATTTCATATCTAATGTGATCAACATAATCTTTAACATAAATATTTGTGAAATTAAATAAAATTATTTACAATGATTAAGGTAAAAAGAAGTAAAATTAGTGGTTAAAAATTAATTTTAATGGGTAAAATGATGTAGAAAATTTGGAAAAACCCATTTTATACCCATATTTAGACCATATAATTCCTTTTTTTCTAATTTTATGAGTTAACAGGAAGCATGTTTATAAATGTGACACTTATAATAAGTTATGTGATGCAAAAAAGAAAAACAATGAACCTTCCATGTTTTAAATTCATATAATGCATTGAAGTATGGAAGAAGCTTCATTGTTTAGGTTATAAAACATTATTATGAAATTTCAAGAATTTGTTTATCATGATAATTAGTCATTAATTTTTAGTGATGTATTATTTACTTAAAATTATTAATAAACACCAAAATAGTTATTATTTAGTTAATAATTTTAAAAAATATATGATAGTAAAAAAATTTAAGGTAAATAAATTTGAATGAATTATTATTTTCAATTATGTTTTTATTGAAATATGTCATGTTAGATGGATTTGAACTAAATATATTTTAATCAAATCATTGTATCTATTTTAAAAAATTAAAATTAAATAAATAATGTCAAAATTTCCCATAATGATATTTTATAATAAATGCTATATTATTAAAAAATCTAAAATTGATAAAAATACTATATTATTATTATTTGTTATTAAATATATAAAAAATAAAATTTATTCAATTGTTTCACCAATTTACCCTTTATAATGAATATATTGACCCCAGAATCGTGAAAACATTGTTATCATGGTTCAGGTTAAAGGATTATTTTTGTGGGTTACATGTGCATCTCTTAAAATTAATTTCCAACACACATGGGATTAATATATTTTAAAATTAAATTTTATTTTTATTAATACATGGTTCTATACATTTGAAAAATATATTTAATTTATTATTTTTGGTAAATTACAAAGGTTAGAAAAATAGTTACATTAATAAAACCCAAAAATGGTAAAAGTGAGGAAACCTTGATGTTAAGGAATAAAATTATAAAAATTCACTTATTTTTTTGTGTTTGAGGTTTTTCTTGACCATAGCTTCACTTTAATAATTTTTCTAATTTTTAGGAATATGTGGTAAGGGAGATCTCCCAATAGTGTTTACCATTTTATATTTACAAGAATGACACTCCTCCTCAACTATAAAAAGGAATATATTATTCCCCTTCCCCACAACACTCAAGACACTTTGGATTGTCCAACCCATACCCAAATAATCTCCCAAAATATCACCCTTAAAATTAGAAGACTCTCTTTTGGGAGAAATCATACTAAGGAAGGATTTTTGTGTATTCCAAATGTAGTAACGTGAAAAAGAAGGAGCATTCTTCAATGACCACTTTTTTTTCTTTATCTATCCATGAAATTCTTTTTATTCCATGATTATATAAAAAACTAGTATCCTAGATATACTAATTTTTTTTATATTCTGGTTTCAACATATACCTTCCCACACATCCATTAAATGGATAATGAATTTACCGTTTTTGTGTTTAGCGTACTGTCACAATGTGAAATGATGTTGTTCGCTTTTTTATTTACCATCCTTAATGGTTAGGAGTTATGATGGAAAAACTATTTTAAAATTATAAATGAGTTATTCATATTATCTTCAAACTTATGGAAATAATATGTAACCCAAACATTCATTATTTCTATTTTTTGTAAATATGATAACATTGTTTGTGGAGATGTGGACGACCTCTTCTTCAAAGCAATGTGATACATTCACCTATTACATGATATGTATTAATTATGATTTTAATTTAAAATTTGTTACATAAAATAAATCTATATGATATTCGTGACATAATTAACTTTATGAAGATATAAAATATAATTTTTTATTACCTTTTTTACACACTAAGAGTGATAACATCATTTGTTGATGTGTAGACTACTGCTTCCTCAACAAAATGTGAGTTAATTTACATAACAATAATTAGATATATATGTATATATTATTAAATAACATAATATTTAGGATATATTTCTCATTTTTTAATGTTAAAACTGTATTTTCCATCTTTCCTCAACGATCATTGAAAAATGGAACTATTACTCATGCGTACATATGAGCTACCACCACGGTGATCATAATGTTGGTTAATTTTTCATATCCATATTATATAATTGGTTTTAAAATAAAATTTTATATAAATGTATGATAATAATGTAATTATTATTATTCTTGATATGCTTATATAATGACCCCTTTGACCATAGTAGACCTACCAAAGTCGTTTTGAGCACGTGAACCGAATTTGGTCAAAACAATTGATGTAGTTGTATAAAAAAATTTAATAGGTTAGGTAAAAGTAATAATAAACCTGGAAAAGGTTCTCAAGAAAAGAAAATAATTAATATAAAATTATATTTCAAGAATATAAAGGAAAATGTTATAATTAGGAATCAAGGTAAATGATTCTTGTCTCAATGTTTCTTCCATAACGTATAAATCATTTTCACAACTTATTTCTTTTTTATTGTGTATATGAAGCCAAATTTTCATTTAATATCATGATTCTATAATATTTAATGTTATTATAATATTAAATTTGATATATTTCATATAGAGGGATTGTTTACAAAATTTCCATGTGGTAAAAGTTATCTCTGAAATCACTCTTTCTTTTCAGATTGTTAGATTTCTCTTGTAACAAACAATTTCTTGTAATCCTTCTCAAAAGAAATTTTATATATTTTAATATCCATATTATTTTTTTAGGGATATAATTATTTCAAAAAACATAAAACATTTTTATATATGGTTTTTACATTTAATGATATATTATTTATTGTGTAAGTGTTGATAAATCTGTATCCTTTACTCAATATATATTTTTGATAAGGTACATTGTTTATGATTTAAATATTTTTTAAATATATGAGGAATGTTTTGGAAATAATGTATTTGGGTTGAGGACTGGATAATGTAGTCCCCTTAATTTATCAGTATTATCATGTGATGAAATCAGTTGGTGAAAACCCCTTCACATTTGTTTCCATGCAATTTTAAATTTTTAATAGGATAGATCTTTACTAAATTAAGAATGATTTCTACTGACAAACATAAACTCTATTGAAGATATATCATGATAGTTCAGATGTCCTACATTATTGATTTTTTATTATAATTTTTCCATGTGACTATTTTATTAGTTAGAATATCTCTTATTGTGTTTTAAGATCAAGTGATTATTTATATGGAATTATTAAATCATATTTATTTATATCCATATTGAATATTTATTGTTAATTATTGATAAATGCTGTTATAAATTAATCTAAATAATCATTTTAGATTACCATTATTATGTTTCCTTTAACCATGGTATGATGTTGAATTCTTGGAATGAGTTTCAAGGATGTTGATCATCTTATTTTGTTATCTATTAATTTTTTTCTAATGTAAACTGTGTTCCATTTATGTAATATAGATTACTAAAAAATATAAACTTATTGGTCCTTTAGGATTTGAATCCTTGTAATCGTGTCAATTTAATAATTTCAGACACTAGATCTGGGCTTCTAGGTCGGGTCATTATAGTTGGTATCAAAATAAGTTTCGTTGAAAACATGAAAACTAGATTTAAGAAAACATAGATTAAGGGAAATGACCCTAAGATAGAATTTGAGTATAATTATATAATTACATCCCAATGGAATCATTTTTATTATTATGAGGTTATATATGAATACAATTCAAATTTATCATTATGTATTTCAATTTTTTGGGTTAATTCAGTATGTTTCATAATGATATGATCAAATCTGGTTTATGATGTCATTAATAAATAGCTCCTAAAATAAGTATATTAAACTCTCCAATTCACATGATCCAATTAGTAAGAAGGATCTTATCATTTATGATATTAAGAAAGTTTTTTTAAGTGAAATAGTCTCCCAATAATTATCATCATATGACTTCATAGTATGTAAATAATTTTCCAAATACTATGGCTTTGGAGGGTAGAAATTGATAAAATGGATGAAAGTCAAAATGGATGATATAGGGAAGAAAGGAAAAAGTATATTCTTACAAGATAAAATTATGGAATGAAACAAACTCATACTTTCTTAAAATAAATGGGGATTTTTCTACGTGTTTGGAGAAAAAGGAAATTGTTCTTGTGACTGAAAGGATAATAAAAAATTTTCCAATGTAAAATGCTTCAACTACAAAGAAATGGGACACTATGAAAATCAATGTATCTAGTTTCAAATTAATGTACCCTAAAAGAGGCTAATGAATAATTGCCTATATTTTGATACTAATATAGGTTAAGTATAATTTCTAATATTCCAATGTTTGGAATCAATATTTATTTAATTTGATTAAGGAATTTTTCATGATAATTATAAAATATATATGGATTTTACTGTAGTAATTTTAATTAATTATTTTAGAGAGTTGGTTGAATGATACCGAGAAATGTGATTCATTACCCAGATAAATTTTTTTGAAAGCACATGATTGAGGGAATGATAGGCCTTAACATGTTCCTTATGTTTAGGGAATGCTGTTTATATAAAAAGATAGTTTATATGGACAAATTAGATTGGATATTATAGATTACCTTAAAACTGATTAATGATTTGTTGACAAAATGTTTTATTCTATCATTGATGAAGTTTACAAAATTTAAGAATTGAAGGAGTAAATTCAGTACTTTATGATCAATATTAGTAATAAGGAATGATTAATGATTTCTATTTGGTTTTATGGTAATAAATTTTCTTACCATATTCACATTTTGTATGTGGTGATTAAGAGCGACTTAATGTTATTTGATAAGTTCAGTTTGGATATTCGGTGACTTTATTTGTAAGTTATTGGATCATAATAATTTAGAAAATTTAACCATTTATAAAATGGTTTCTGTTGATATTTTCATTATTTTATATAGGTTAACATATTAGTTCCCCATTTAATGCAATATCTGATAAGAAATTAAGTACACATAGTTAATGAAAAAAATAAAGAATAAGATTGTGTTTATGAAACCAAAATTTATATTTACTTATATTATATTAGTGTGAAATAATTCATAAAATATAGGTAATGGATCTCAAAATTAAAATTTCATCCTATTACATTCATATATGATAAATCAAATGGTCCATTAGATTAATGTTGATTTATGGTTCTGAGGCCTTAACATTTCTTATGACTAATTTCTTTTGTTATTTACGCTATTCATCAATGTCTATGTTTTAATTTCCCACCTCTGATCTCCGACTTTGTATCCAAGTTACGTTACCTTCATAATTCCCTACCTCTCTTATTAATATTATATATTATTAACTATTTTATGATGTGTAATTTTCAATAATTTAATTTTCAAATATAAATATCTCAATTACTGATATCACATTTAAAATACAAGGTTGAAATTTTATTAGGCTGGGGAGAATGTAACACCTCGGGAAATAACAATATTTTATTTTAGAATAAATTTATTTTTTTCTATATTTATTTATACGAAACAACATGTTAATATTACGCTAAACACAACATCAGGTTAACTTGGGTTATGCGAAACACCATGTTTTATCACTTTTTAATGGAACAAATAATTTAAAACAACATTTTGACACTTTTATGGATTCCATGTTTCAAAATAAACATCAATTTTTTAATTCATATTGTCAAAATTTTCTTATGGTTAACTTTTTGTATTTTGCTAATAAGATTCATTTCTTGATGAATGATTAATTATATTGCATTTCAGTTGGTAAATTCATTTTCATTTAAATAATTATAAATGATAAATTTAATTTAAATTTGTTTAAAAGTAACAATAGATAAATATAAAACCAATAAATCCAATTAAGGTCATTGAAATCATTTTTATATTGAATTTATAAATATAATCTTAATGAACTTTTGAAGATTTTTACTTTAAAATCATGATATATTTCCATATCTGGGGGATTAACTTTAAACATAATTTTTCCACTTCAATGTAATGAATTTTTAAAAATGGATATAAGTAGTTTTAATAATTCTAATATTTATAATGTAATGAGATAAACGTAATTTTGAACAGAAATATTAGTGAATTTAATTAAAATTAATAACAATGATTAAGGTAAAATTTAGTTTACATAGTGGTATAACATTAATATTAAAAGGGAAAAGACCTAAAAACATGTCCAAAATCCATTTGATTCCCATATTTAGATCCTATACCCCATTATTTTAAAAATTTATGAGTTATTGGTACACATGTTCATGAAAGAGATTCATATAATATGTTATGTGATGAAAAAGACAAAAAAATGAACCTTGATTTTAATTTCTATAATTCTTTGTAGTATGATAGATGAAACATAGTTTTGTTTATTGTATCACCCCAAGCTTCTACGGTACGCTTCTCTTTGCATAATGAAATACAGTGTGTTGTACGCGACATCAAGTTATAACACACCACAACATATAAAACTAGCCGTTATGAATAGTTGTACCCACTTTTTGAAATTTATAAATTTTATTTTTCAAAATGGACTTCATTTTTGGATTCGGAATATCAAAATTATCCTAGGGTGAATTTTTGGTATTTTTCTGAAAAACATCATTTTCTATTGAAAAGTGGAACCACTAAGTGGTAGTTAAAAAACTAAATTTTTCATAAAACATAATTTTACCGCTTCTGTGAGTGGAATTTCAAAAATCCGAGAAACACGTTTAATATCAAGGAGTAAAATGTGGTTCAACGAGATGAAAATAATTTTTTTGTGAATAGTAACTTTTTACTTTTATTTACCATGGTTAAAAGTAAGTAGGGTAATTAAGGGTAAAATGATATTAATATTATCCTAACACATGTCCTAATTCTATTGGAAAAGTGTATCTCGACCAGAAACCACTTTAGGAATAAAATATTATCATTTAGGTCCACTTGGATTAGATTAGGACATTTATTATTATTTAATTCAAAGAAGAGTTAAAAGAGTTAAAATCAAAGTTTATTTACTAAAACATCTTTAATATAGGGTTATACATAAGATAAATTTGATTGTAAATATTAATTAGAAAGTTAAAAATATTTTACACATAATGATATTTTATTTATAATTTTTAGACATTAAATAATTTAATTTATTTATGACACAATGATGATGCAGTAATTACATAATAGCGAAACCTTTAAAATAATTGACATTATAAATACCAAAATAAAAATAATATGAGAATTTTTATAAATTACACTAATTTTCTAGGTTAATATGTCATGTTAGGATTGATTTAATTATCTTTTTTTAAGTAATCATTCTGTTATGATTTTCACAAAATTCAATTTTCAAAATAGTGTCAAAATTGACATAAAAGAGTTTTTAAAACATATATTAGATTATTAATTGATATTCCATTCCATAAAATCTAATGATCTTCAAGAGACTTATATCATGATAGGTGTATCATTAATGGACAACTTGTGGGTAGCTTGGATGTATATAGTAAGTTTATTAACTATATAATATAAAAACACAAGTGACATGGTAAGTGTCAAACTAATTAACTAATAGTTAAAACTAAAAGATAAGGTTAATATAATGACCCAAACCTGTATAAATTCTATTTGTTGAGTGTTTTTAGACCCATAAACACCTTAAACTTTAATGAATCCACTTTGGAGCCTTTATAAACCGAATATGAATTTATTAAAAAATAATATTTCTAGCTTTTCCAAAGGTACCCCTCACCCCTCTTATTAAAGGGCACTCCCCCTTCTCATTAATTCACACCTTAAAAGCCTTTTGTTTCGGACAAACTCTTCTCAAATACTCTCTCAACTTCCCTAAATACAACTTAGAGGCCTTAGTTTGATCATAAACCCAACCTAAGGAGCCCTTTTGATCAAATCAAAAGAAAGAACCTGAAGAAGAGGTAATGTTTTCACCACCCTTTTTCAAATTCATTTCTTCTTCAACTTCTTCTTTATTTGTTATTCCAATTTTAAAATAATTAATACAATATCTCCTATATACTGTAATATTATTATAAATATGTTACAACCATATTCTATATTCTATCCATCCTTTGAATGACATGTCACCATACGTGCGTACGTACGGCTTACCGTCTCAACGTCGTGGTGTAATTGTTATTCAATATATTATTATTTGGATGGATGTAATAATTATTTTCAATTAATGTAAATAATAAATATTACATGATAATGATTCATTATATATGATATACCATCCAATTATATATTATTTTAATATCAAAAGAATGATATTGTCGCTCGTGAGTACGTACGGACTACCATCTCCACGAACGCGATGAGATTCAATCTCCATCGTATACATTCAAGTATAATTCTCATTTGATGATTAAAAATAATGTTTAAGGACTTGATATCATTCTAGATATGAATAAGATACACCCTATCTATGGAAAACATGCCTTACATACCAAAACATATAAAAAACGAGTATGTTAACAGCCGAAACAACGATAATACTAAGATATTATTAACAAATCAATGTTAAAAGATCATATATGATATCATATTAATGTATATGATTCTTGTATAATTTAATAACAGTTATTTAACCATTATAAAGTATTTTACCCTACCCCCAACCAAGGAAAAGTACAAGGTAAGGGTTTATTTCGCAATCTCTTCATTATTTGAGGTTGTTTATACGTAATAATCTACTGGGACTTATTTATAATCCACATTCATGTTTCTTAAAAATGTATTTCAAAATATTTTTAATAATTACTAGAATATGGGTTAAAGTCATCTATACCCTTGTTTGACTTTTTATAAGAGGTTTATAAATGAATCTTTCCGTCGTTTTCCAACAAAGGTCCTTTTTAACCGTTTCAACAAAATTAAGGTAATAATGTTTTTTAACTTATACAGTGAGTGCGGCTATTTTCCACCATTATAAAATCTTTAAAGATTCCCTTACAAGCTTATAAATAAAATTTCAATGTAAATGTGTTATTTTATAATTATGTGACTCTTAAATGATTTCAAAATTAGAAGAGATGTTTCTCTAAAAAGATTAATGATTTCATCTATGTCAACATCCTTTGATGGATTTTAAGTTTATTTGGAGTTGATTTATTATGATACGAAACTTCCATATTATATTGATGGATTTGTGATATTTTTTACTGTGGATGGGTTATTTTTATACCATTCATGGTTTGTGAAGAAAGTATTGACATTTCGTATGATAGTTTTAATATGAATGTTTATGTTATGTTTAAACATGTTCATATGAGGAATTAATTGGGCTTAATAAGTGACTACTGGAGCCCGCTATAGCTCCTCTATGTATCGGTAGGTATCATGAGACAAACTTGTGTCTTGACACAAGGCCTTGACAAAATCTTATTTGTAGTCTTGGCACGAGGCCTTGGCTATGTGGTTATGATAGTCTGGCATTATGCATTCCATCATTATGAAAGTGGTTATTGATATTGCATGTGAATATTCGATTAGTAGAATATCCATGTGAATAATTTTGTTTTTTCCATACTATGTTGAAGTTAAAATTTAAAAGGCTTTTGTTTGAGTTATACATTTCCTTAAATGTTTATTCTTATTTATGAATGTTTCTGCTATATTGTAATCCTTACTGGGCATTTGAGCTCACGCCTTTACTATGTTTTATTTTTCCAGGATGTGATGATGTAATTGATGAATGACCTGCAGGGATTGTATGAGGGGATAAGAGTGTGGACTATGGAGACTATATTGTTGTAGTTTTCATTTTATGATGTAGTATAAAAATTTATGAATGTATCTAGATATTCCAAGGTTACTAAACTAATCAGTCTTTCGAGACATGATATTTCTTGTGATCATTCCAATGTTTTGTAATAATGCACCGACTCTGGGTAACAGGGGTCGGGCGTTGCAGTTTGTATCAGAGGAAGTTTAGTACAAACCATGGAAGCTAGATTTAGATAGACTCTGATTAGAGCACATAGATTTAAGATGGACTTTGAGCATTAGTATAGAAGACCTTCCTAGAATTTTGGTATTGTAGAGATTTTTTGAGTTTTCCGAGAAATATATCCTTGTCTAGATACGAGCAGGTAGAAGCGGCTCTAGAACAGATGTACCTAGGGGTAAAACACGAAAACACTGCTTTGTGCTAGACACGAATGAGAACTGGCGCACGACAGTGGGCCTTGCTGCACTCTTGGTTACGACACTCCTGGGGGATATGCATAGGATAACTCTCATTTTCGTTACAAATAATTATGAAGGGTTTATAAGTATATACATTATCAAAGAAAACATTTTTACGATTATTGATTATATCCATAAATAGTTCAATTTATGTTAAGTGTTTTATAAGTATGAAATTTTGTATTTTGATTCATAAACTGATCTAGTTTATGCCATTGTTTAGAAATAACACCTAGTGGAAGAAATGGAAACTGTATCAATGCACGCAGTCCATGTAGGGATTTCCCTCCTGCTCAAGATAATTATAGTGGAGTTGGTGAAATAACTGGTGCCGATCTTCTAATAACCATACTGGGAAAATTCACTCAGGTTATGAATAATAACCATACCTGTACGGAGCACCCTGATCCATAGTGTGTAGGATCAATGTTAGATCGCTTCATGAGGAAAAAACCATCAACGTTCAATGGGAGTACAAATCCATTAGTAGCTGAGCAATGGATAAGTTCCCTAGAGAAAATATTTCAGGCTTTGGGAAGTAGTGAAATGGAAAAAGATATCATGGTAGTTTACTTCCTCACTGGAGATGCTGATCAATGGTGGTCATTGATTCAAAACATGAAGGAATATGATGAAGTATCAAATATGGAATGGAGGGAGTTCAAAGATCTGTTTTTATTAATATACATTCCTCATTACCATCGAGCAGATATCGAAAATCAATTTCTGAGTCTGAGAAAAAAGGAGGACTAGAATGTCGCAAAGTATGAGGCTATCTATACAAGGATAGAAAGGTATGTTGGAGATTATATATGTAACCCAAGAAGTAAGATTGATCATTTCTTTGATGGGTTAAAACCATTTCTCCATTGAGCATTATTCTCACAATCCTTCTTGTTGTATGAAGACATTATCTCATGTGCTATCAAGACAAAGAAAGAATTATCTAAGTCATATGACTTTAAAGCAAAGCAAGAGAAGAAGAGATCATCTGATCAATTAGGGACTGGAAATAAGGGGTAGAAGGGAAGGGTTGAATATCCATCTTGTGGTAAATGCAGGAAGAAACACCATAGTACTTTCTTGAAGGGAATGAGTGTCTGTTACAAGTGTGGTGAAAAAGGCCACCAAGATCGTGATTGCAAGGGGAAGAAGGAAGCTACCGATGTCCAATGATAAAATTGCAGGGAGATGGGACATTATGCAAATTAATGTCCTAAGCGTCAGGGGAGCTTACCTCAGAAAAGGCCAAGGGATCAAGGCCAAGCTTATGCTATCACTAATGCTGAGGTAGAAGCTCTGAAAGACGTTGTGGCAGGTAATTTAATGGTTTCCTTTTGTTTATAAAATGCATTATGTGATTCTATATCATCGCATTGTTTCATATCTTCCCAGTTTTCTAAGAAAATTAGATATTTAAAATTTGATTTAACAAAGGAGTTGTCAGTTAAAACTCCTAAGGGAAGTATCATTGCAACAATGTTTTGTAAATCATCCCCCATTAGAGCACATAAATGTTCTTTATCTGCTGATCTCATCATCATACCTATGATTGAGTGTGATATAATCCTTAGTATGGATTGGAATTCGGGCCATGATGTGAATATTTATTATAAGACGAAGGAGGTTACATTTTTTTATGATAATGATAAGGAACACCTTATATTTAGAGTAGAATCGTCACCACCTAATTCTTATCTAGATCCACCCCCAGTAGCTCAACTAAATACAATTATTGAGGATGAAGAGGATGAAATTATAGTGTGTTAGTAAAGGAATGTTCAAATAGAGGATGTACCTATTGTGAAAGAATATGTAGATTTGTTTCCGGAAGATTTACCTGGACATCCTCCAGAATGAGAAGTTGAGTTTTCCATTGATTTAGTTCCTGGATCAAGGCCTTTATCGAAGACCCCTTATAGAATGGCCACTATAGAATTAGATGAACTAAAGAAACAACTAGTGGAATTGAGTAATAAGGTATTTATTCGCCCTAGTGTTTCTCCATGGGGATCCCCTATTCTTTTTGTTAAAAAGAAAGATGGATCTATGAGGTTATGTATTGATTATAAGGAGATAAATGCTATAACAATAAAGAACAAGTATCACCTAACTCGTATTGATGATTTATTTGACCAACTGCATGGAGCTCAATACTTTTCAATGATTGACCTTCGATCTGGATACCATCAGTTGTGTGTGAGGAAGGAAGACATTCCGAAGACAGCAATTCGAACCAGGTATGGGCACTACGAGTTTACAGTAATGCCTTTTGGGTTGACTAATGCACCCTCTGTATTCATGGATCTGATTAATAGTGTTTTCAAAGAATATCTCAATGAATTTGTGGTGGTATTTATTGATGATATCTGTTTATACTCCAAAAGCTACAAAAATCATGAAAATAACTTGCGCATTATATTGAAGACTCTGACAAGACATGAATTATATGGGAAGTTTAGCAACTGTGAATTCTGGCTTCAAGAGATTTCTTTTCAAGGCTATATTGTCTCTAAGGATGGAATTTCCGTTGATCCTTCTAAGACCAGGGCAATCCAGTAATGGCCTACACAGACGAGTATAACTGAGGTACGTATTTTTATTGGTTTAGTAGGTTGTTATCGACGTTTCGTCCAGAATTTTGGCCGGTTGGCTAACCCATTAACAAAGCTCACACGTAAAGGGGTTAAATTTGTTTGGAAAAAATAGTGTGAAGAATGTTTCGAAGAACTGAAGATAAGATCAGTCATTGCTCTTATATTGACTCTACCATCGAGGAATGATGGGTTCGTTATTTATAGTGATGCATCGAAAAAAGGAATTGGTTGTGTCCTTACGCAGAATGATAGGGTTATTTCCTAGGCATCATGACAGTTAAAAATTCAGGAACAAAACTATACTACTCATGATCTCAAGTTAGCAGCTTTTATATTTTCATTGATGATATGGAGGCACTACCTCTATGGTGAAAAATGTGAGATTTATACTGATCACAAGAGTTTGAAGTATATTCTCTCACAAAAAGAACTCACCATGAGGCAAAGGAGATGGCTTGAATTTCTCAAGGATAATGATTGTATGATACACTACCACCTGGGGAATGAAAACAAGGTGGTAGATGCTTTGAGCAGAAAAGATCATGGTGTTTTGAACAATATGAGAATTGAAAGGGATCATATTTTCAGGGATCTAGTGAAGATGGACATGGGAATAACTAGGGAAGGAGAAACATCAATGATTTTTCAAATGGTTTCCAAACCATCTTTACTAAAAAGTATTAAGAGTTCTTAGACCGATGATGAAGAATTCTAAAAGAAGAGTAAAGCTGTGAATGATGGGAGATTGAGAGACTTTGTGTAAAAAGATAGAATTTTGAAATTCGAGAAGAAACTTTGTATTCCCGATATACCTGATCTAAAAAGGGAATTGTTGGATGATGCCCATAGTTCCAATTTCTCTATACACCCTTGGAGCCCCAAAATGTATAGAGACTTGAAGGAACATTTTTGGTGCGACAACAGGAAGAGGGAGATTGCTGATTTTCTGTCTAGATGTATGGTTTTTCAACAAGTGAATGCTGGAAGGAAACAGCCTGGAGGAGTCATGCAATCTCTTCCCATACCGGAGTGGAAATGGGACAATATTATGATGGACTTTGTCATGGGGATACCAAAGACTCCTAGAAGGAACGATGCAATATAGTTTATTGTTGATCTTTTTACCAAGTCAGCACATTTTCATGCTATAAGAGAAGATATACCACTGGAACGTCTATCAAGACTATATATTAATGAAGTGGTGATACTTCATGGAGTACCCCTATCGATTGATTTTGATCGTGATCCCCGTTTTACTTCAAGATTCTGGAAAAGTCTTCTAAAATCCTTGGATAATGAACTTCATTTGAGCACTGCCTACCACCCTCAAACAGATGGACAATCAGAATGAACTATTCAAACCATAGAAGAAATTTTGAGATCCTGCTCACTTGACTTTTAGGGTATGTGGGATCAATATTTACCTCTGGTAAAATTTTCCTATAACAATATCTTCCATTCGAGTATTCATATGACACCATATGAAGCGTTATACGGAAAGAGATGTCGCACACCAACCTGTTGGGATGACATTGGTGAAAGAAAACTTCTAGGCCCAGAACTGGTGGAGGAAACGATGGAAAAGGTAAAGGTAATCCAAAACCACATCAAAGCAGCTTAAAGTAGGCAGAAGAGCTATGCCGATAATCGAAGGAAGGATTAGGAATTTCAAGTTGGTGATCCTATTTTCATGAAGGTATCTCCATGGAAGGGAGTCATACATTTTGGTATGAAATGTAAAATGAGTCACAGGTACATCAGACCTTTCGAAATTCTAGAGCGAATTAGGGTTGTAGCTTACTATTTGGCAATACCGCCAAATCTCTCCAAAGTTCACGATGTGTTCCACGTATCACTGTTGAAGAAATACATGCCTGACCCAATGCATGTATTCACCTATGAGGAATTAGAACTGGAACCCGATTTTTCTTATTGCAAAGAGCCCGTCAAGATTCTTGATATGATAGAACAAGTACTGAGAAACCGGACGACTCGTCTGGTAAAAGTCTTGTGGAGAAACCATCAGATGGAAGAGGCAAAGTGGGAACTTGAGGAACTTATTATGAAGAAACACCTGATTATTTTCATGCGGTAGTATTTTATAAATTTCTAGGACAAAATTATTTGAAGGAGGGGAGAGTGCAACACCCCAAGCTTCTATGGTACGCTTCTCTTTGAATAATGCAATCACGTGTGTTGTACGCAACATCGAGTTCTAACACACCACAACCAATCAAACTAGCCATTATGATTAGTAATACCCACTTTTTGAAATATATAAATATTATTTTTCAAAATGGACTTCATTTTTGGATTCGGAATATCGAAATTATCCTAGGGTGAATTTTTGGTATTTTTCTGAAAAACATCATTTTTTGTTGAATAGTGAAACCACTATATGGTAGTTAAAAAACTTAATTTTTCATAAAACATAATTTTACCACATCTGTTAGTGGAATTTAGAAAATCCAAGAGACATGGTTAATATCATGGAGTAAAATTTGGTTCAATGAGATGAAAATTATTTTTGGTTAATAGTAAGTTTTTACTTTTATTTACCACGGTTAAAAGTAAATAGGGTAATTAAGGGTAAAAATGATATTAATATTACCCTAACACATGTCCTAATTCTATATGAAAAGTTTATCTCGACCATAAACAACCTTAGGAATAAAATATTATCCTTTAGGTCCACTTGGATTAGATTAGGACATTTATTATTATTTAGTTCAAAGAAGAGTTAAAAAAGTTAAAATCAATGTTTATTTATTAAAACATTTTTAATATAGGGTTATACATAAGCTAAATTTGATTTTAAATATTCATTAGAAATATAAAACTATTTTCTACCTAATTATATTTTATTTATAATTTTTAGTCATTAAATAATTTAATTTATTTATGACATAATGATGATGCAGTAATTACCATAATAGTGAAATAATTAAAAATATTGATATTATATATTCTAAAATAAAAAAAATTTGTTACTTTTTATGAAATACACTAATTTTATAGGTTAATATGACATGTTAGGATTGATTTAATTAACTATTTTCGAAGTAATAATTCTGTTATGATTTTCACAAAAATCATTTTTCCAAATAGTTTCAAAATTGAAATAAAAGTGTTTTTTAAACAAATATTACATTATTAATTGATATTCAATTTATAAAAATATACGGTTTGGCCAATAGACTTATATCATGATAGGTGTATCATTAATGGACCACTTGGGGGTCTCTTGGAGGTATATAGTATGTTTATTAACTATATAATACAAAAATACAAAGTGACATGGTAAGTGTCAAACGAATTAAATATGAGTTAAAACCAAAATAAAAGGTTAATATAATGACACAAACCTATCTAAATTCTATTGGTTGAGTATTTTGCGACCCATCCCCACCTTAACCTTTAAATAATCCTCTTTGGAGCCATTAGAAACCAAATATGAATTTATTATAAAATAATATTTCTAGCTTTTCCAAAGGTGCCACTCACCCCTCATATAAAAGGGCACTCCCCCTTATCATTAATTCACACCTTAAAAGCCTTTAGATTCGACCATACTCTACCCAAATACTCTCCCAACTTCTCTAAATACATCCTAGAGGCCTTATGTTGATCATAAATCCAACCTAAGCCTCCCTTTTGATCAAATCAAAAGGAAGAACCCGAAGAAGAGGTAATGTTTTCACCACCCTTTTGCAAATTCATTTCTTCTTAAACTTCTTCTTTCTTTGTTATTACCATTCTAAAATAATTAATCCAGTATCTCCTATATAATTTAATATTATTGAAAATATGGTACAACTATTTCAGTATTCTATCAATCTTTTGAATGAAATGTCAACATACGTGCGTACGTACGGCTTACGGTCTCCACGTCGTGGTGTAATTGTTATTCAATATATTATTATTTGGATGGGTATAATAATGATTTTAAATTCATGTAAATAATAAATATGACATGATAATGATTCTGTATATATGATATACCATCCAATTATATATTATTTTATTATAAAAAGAATGATATTGTCGCTCGTGCGTATGTACGGACTACCGTCTCCACGAACGCGATGAGATTCGTTCTCCATCGTATCCATTCAAGTATAAATCTCGTTTGATGAATAAAAATAATGTTTATGGACTTGATATTGTTATGGATATGAATAAGATACAACCTATCCATGACAAACATTACTTGCATAACAAAACATATAAATGTAAACGAGTAAGTGAACACCTGAAACAATGATAATACTAAGATACACTACCACAAAACTGGGCAAGGCCAGTGCCACCCCTTTATCAGTGCTAACGAAAAAGCACTGATAAAGGGGGGGGGGGGTTTATCAGTGCTCAAAAAAGGTATGATAAAGGGTTCCTTTATCAGCGCTTAAAAAAGCACTGATAAAAGTACCCCTTTATTAGCGCTTTTTTAGTGCTCATAAAGCCCCCCTTTATCAGCACTTTTTTAGCGCTGATAAAGGGGCCCCCTTTATCAGCGGTTGTTTAGTAGAGTTGATAAAGGGTTGACATAAAAAAAATAAAAAATATATTAATATATAAAAATAGTTATATAGTTATATTGATATAAATATAATATATAATTTTTAAATATATTTTAGATAAGTATAAATGTACATTTACACTTAATATACTTAATATATAATATATTTAGTGAAAATGGATTCTTATAAAATTAAAAAAATAAGTTTAATTAATACTTTGATAATTATTATGGCGTAATAGTCATTTAATAACAATTTGAAGAATAAAAAAATTTAAAAATTACAAAAGATCCAAAATATGTTGAAAACACAACTCAATCTTCAAATGGCCATAACTTTTGAACTGGGTATCCATTTGAGCTCTACCACATATCTAATTGAAGCCTACGACGGGCTATACGTTTCTCATACAAGGGGGAGCCCCGGTCAAGCGTTTTTAGAGGCCAAAAGAGGCCCAAAAGGCCACGAAAACTGAGTTTTTTGTCGGGGTACCCAGATTTTTTAACATTTTGTGGATTTTCATCCTCGTTTAAGGGGGTATTATTGGATTTTTTTATGGGGACTAAATTTATTCCAAGTTATTACATTAATATTGATATTATGTCTTTGAAATTTCATACTTTTTTATAATGCACTTCTATTTATAATCAAATATATAACTATATGTACATATTTTTTATATATTCACACTTAAAAATTAAATTTTTTAAATAAATAATTAAACATATTTACATATAAAATATATTAGCTTTATCTAAATAATAACTAATATCCATTTTATTTAAAATACCAACATATGAATATTTATATAACTACTATATATTAATATAATTATACATATATTAATATTACTATATATATATTAATATAACTATATGTATATATTAATATAACAATATATATATATATATATTAATATAACTATATATATATTAATATAACTATATATATTAATATAAATATATTGTTATATTAATATAACTATATATATTAATATAACTATATATATTAATATAAATATATATTACTATACGAATAAATATAACTAAATGTATATATAAATAAATAGATATATCATGAATAAAATAACAAATCAATATAGGGTAGTGAAAAGGATTTAGGTGCGCAGGGGGGAGGTCTCGAGATCAAATCCGGGTGGAGGCACGGGTGCTCACGCAAGGTTGATTTAAAGGGCGAGCACTGATAAAGGGTGTAGGTGGTGCGGGTGGGTGTTGGAGGTCTAGGAAAGCACTGATAAAGGGGGGATCAAGCACTGTATAAATCCCCCCTGAGATTGGCAGTATTTTTTAATTTTTTTAATTTTTTTAAATTTTTTTAAATATTTTTTATTTTTATCAGCGCTAAAAACGTGCTGATAAAAGTGGTCTTTTATCAGAGATTTTTTTAGCGTTGATAAAAGGTGTCTTTATCAGTGCTTTTTGGAGGGCTGATAAAGGGGAACCCCCCCCCACTTATCTTCACCGGCTTTATCAGCGCTTTTCTAGGGCTGATAAAGGCCATTTTTAGCGCTGATAAAAGCCTTATATGTAGTAGTGATATTATTAAGAAATCAATGTTAAAAGATCATATATGATATCATATTAATGTATATGATTCATGTATAATTTAATAAAAATTATTTCACCATTATACATGAGGTTAACCTACCCCCAACCAAGGAAAAGTACAAGGTAACGGTTTATTTTGCAATCTCTTCATTATCTGTGGTTGTTTATACGTAATAATCTACTAGGACTTATTTATCATCCACATCCATGTTTTTTTGAAATTTATTTCAAAACATGTTTACTATTTACTAGAATATGGGTTAAAGTCATTTATAACATTTTTTTACTTTTTATAAGAGGATTATAAAGAAATCTTTCCATCGTTTTCCAAACAAGGTCCTTTTTAACCTTTTCGGCATAACTAAGGTAAGAAAGTTTTTTTAACTTATACGGCAGGTGCACATATTTTTCGCCGTTATAAAATCAACGAATCTTCCCTTACAAGCATATAAGAAACTATTCAATTTAAATGTTTTATTTTATAATTATGTGACTCTTAAATGATTTCAAAATTGGAAGAGATATTTCTCTAAAAAAATTTGATTTCATCTATGTCAACATCCTTTGATGGATTTTAAGTTTATTTGGAGTTGATTTATTATGACACAAAAATTCCATATTTTATTGATGGTTTTGTGATATGTTTGACTATGGATGTGTTATTTTTATACCATTCATGGTTTATGAAGAATGTATTGACATTTCTTATGCTATTTTTAATATGAATGATTATGTTATGTTTAAACCTGTTCATATGAGGAATGCATTGGACATAATAAGTGACGGGTGGAGCCCGCTCTTTCTCATCGATCCATCGATGGTTCTCATGAGACAAACTGGTGTCTTGGCACAAATGATTGACCAAATCTTATTTGTAGTCTTGGCACGAGGCCTTGGCTATGTGGTTAGGATAGTCTTGCATTAAGAATTCTATCTTTATGAATGTTTTTATTGATATTGCATGGGAATATTCAATTAGTTGAATATCCATGTGAATAAGTAAATGGAATTATTTAATTTTATTTTTTCCATACTATGTTTAAGTTCATGTTTAAAAGGATTTTGTTTGAGTTATACATTTCCTTAAATGATTATTATTATTTATGAATGTTTTCGCTATATTGTTTTCCTTTTTGGTCAATTGAGCTCACCCTTTTTCTATGTTTTATTTTTCCCAGGATGTGAAGAAGTAATTTATGAATGGCCCGCAGGGATAGTATGACGGGATAAGAGTGTGGACTATGGAGACTATATTGTTTTAGTTTTAATTTTATGATTTAATGTAAAACATTATGAATGTATCTAGTTATTCCAAGGCTACTAAACTAATCGGCCTTTCAAGACTTGATCTTTCTTGTGATCATGCCAATGTTATGTAATAATGCACCGACTCTGGGTAACTGGGGTTGGGGCGTTACATTTATAATTGTAATTTTGAATGGTATATGAGTTTTTGTTATCATGAAAATTTAACATTAATTTTTAGAGATGAATTAGTTACATAGAATGCTTAATAAGCACAAACATATTGACTATTTAGTTAATAAAAAAAATTAACGATACGAAAAATACTAATATTTAATAAAATTGAGTGAATTATTATGTTTAATTATTTCTTTAGATGAGTATTTAATTTTATATATATTTTATAGAAATTTATATTTCTTCCATCATATTTCGAATTTTTTTAAATTTATATTAATTAAATAACGTTAAAATTGACATTAATGTTATTTTATTTTTGATGATTTGTTATAAACATAATTATTATTAATAAAATTCCGATCTTATAAAAATTTAAATTTAAATGTTAAAAAATATAAAATATAGTCTATTTATCGAAAATATAATCTTTTATAATGAACATATTGACCCCTAAATTGTGAAAACTTTGTTAGCATAGTTCAGGTTAAATTGGTGTTTTTGTGGGTCACATGTCCTTCTATTAAAAATTATTTTTCACAGACATGGGATTTTTTTGTAAATTAGATATAATATTTTCAATTATTTCTCTATATATTTTCAAAAAAATATAACTTTAATTTAGTCTTCATGGTTAAATTAATTTGGATAGAAGCTAGTTAACCTAATGAAAACAAAAATGGTAAAAGTGGAAGAACATATATGTTAAAAAAATTATAAAAATTCAATTATTTGTGTTTGGTGGATGTTTAGATTGACCATAATTTCACATTAATCCTTTATTTTTCAATTATTAGGCACATCAGGTCTGAGATACCATGAAATAGTTTTTAACTTTTTATATTTACAAGAATGTGACTCCTCCTCCACTCTAAAAATGAATTCACTCTTCCAATTCATAACACCTCTAAAGACATAATGGATCCTCAAAAACATGCTGAAATAAGCTCCAAACATACCAACTATAATCCTAGAAACCCAAATTTAGGAATAAAGAAAAACATGGAAGGATTTTTGTATAATCAAAATGGAGTTAACTAAAAAGATGTCACATTTTTCAACGATAACTTTTATTTTATTTATATATCTTACCATTAATTGTTTTTTATTCCATGAATATATATTAAAATATTTATCTTAAATATACTGAGATATTTTTATGTTATGTTTTATACCTAACCTACGCACACTTCCAAAAAAAATGGTTAATAAAATTATCTTTCATGGGTTGGGCAGACTACCGGATCGCGAAATGAAGTCATTCTTTTTTCCATTACAACCTCTCATTATTATTATGGACACACTATTTTTATATGATATATGTGATATATATGTTTTATGAATACTTCATGAATTTTTATATAACACATACCATCATTATTTCCATTTTTTGAAAATATGAAAACATTAATTGTGGACATGTGGACTATGACCTCCTCAAAGCGATGTGATACGTTCACATGTTACATGGAATGTATTAATGATTGGTTTCGTTTAAAATATGTGACATAAATGAAATTTATATTATATTCATGACATAATCACATTTCAAAAAATATATTGTATCATTTTATTTATTACCTCTTCACACACTAAAAAGTGACAACGTCGTTCGTGGATGGGTGGACTACTACCTCTGTGACGTGATGTGATTCCTTTTACATCACAAGAATTATATATTTTTGTATACATGAATAAATAAAATATAATTTATGATATAATTATCATTATTAAAATTTAAATTTTTACTTACCTTATTTTCATAACTATCATTGTAAAATGGAAAGGTTAGTCATGCGTACCTACGACGTATCGTCTCCATAATCAAAAAGTCAGTTCATTTTCCATAACCAAATATTATGATTGGTTTTAAATGTATAATTTATTTATATAAAAGATAATAATGTCAATATAATTATTATTTATATGTTTATATACTGACCCCTATGACCATAGTCAATCTACCACAATCATTTTTAACACATGAACCAAATTTGGACAAAACAGCCGATGTAAAAATAATTTTTTAAGTGGTTTTATAAAACATTGTAATAAGTGAATTAAATTTAACAATAAACATGGTAATGGTTATCACTAATTTAAATAATGACATATGTTCATTATTCATGAAGCAAAAGAAAGACGAGTCCATTTTCACACAAAGTATGGTATTTTTATCTCAATTTTTTCTTCCGTGAGGCATACCTAATATTCAACAATTATTTATTTTTTATGTTGTTTATTCTTTCCATTCGTAATTTAATATCCTTATTCACTCATTTTTCATTTTATTATTATTCTAAAATTTAAATATATTATCCAATGGGATTTTATTTAAAAATTTAAAATGGTAAATGTTGTTTTTGGAATCTTACTTTCTTTTGTGATTGTTAACTGTCTCTTGAAGAAATCATTTTCCTGTAATCCATTTAATGGAAAATTATATTTATTTTAATATAAAAATTAGTGTATGATTGATATAGTTACTTCCTAAACCATAAACCATTTTTTTATCTATTTTTTTCTTTGAATGTTATATTATTAAATGAAAAATATTAATAAATAAGTATCCTTTACTCAGTACAAATATTTGATAAGGCACATTGTTTATGATTGTAATTTATTATTATGTATATATAGAATGTTTTGGTTATAAATTATATGGGATGGGTACTAGTAAATATAAGTCCTTTGATGCATCTGTAGTCTAATGGGACAAAACTAGTTGGTGACAAACCCATGACATTTGTTTCCAAGTAGTTTTAAATTATCAAGATGACAAATCTTTACCCAAATCAGACAGATTTATACCCATGGGATAAAACTATATTGAGGATACAACATGATAGTAAATATCTTAAGGATAGATCTTGATAGTTTACTTGTCCAAAATTATGCATTCCATCATTATTATTATTCCTTGTGATTATTTTATTAGTAATAATATCGAAAGTCACGTTTTAAGATCTTGTGAATATTCATATGTAATTATTCATTTATATTTTATTCTATCCATATTGATTATTCATTACTAATTCTTGATATCCTCTTCTAAAATTCATCATTACTTATCATTTAATATCACCCTTATTTTTATTACTTTCCCTAGGGTATAAGGATTAATTCTTATAATGAGTTTCAAGGCTGATGAGCATCTTATTTTTTTTATTGGGTTTTCTCCATTTTAAAATGGGTTCCATGTAGATATATATTTTTTTGAATGTACAAAACTAATCAGTACTTTAGGATTTGATTCCTCTTAATTTGGTAAATATAATAATGTAAGGCACTAGTACTAGGATTCTGGGGTCGGGCCATTACATATCATAGTCCTACATGTGAGACCTTAAAAGGAAAACCATGATTCCTCACCCAAGGTGTCCTCACCCAATCGAGAAAAAATACACTGGCACCTATATCTCCATTTCTATGTTCAACAATAGTAATCAATGGGAACAAATCCCCTTCTATGTAGGTTTCATAACTATGTGGATAGTTTTTATCACTAGAAAAATATGTTGCTTGATTCCATCCACCACTAGATCGTAACATCCCTTATTTTGAAGAGGACGAAAAAGTGAAAGAAATTATAATTTACCATTAGTTGGGCTGGTTGACATTAAAATCAAGCGTCAAAAATTTTTATTTCCGATAGTAGTCACTATGATGTGTAATTTAAATAAATTGAATAAAAATAAATAGATTAAAATTTAAAATGTAAAAAAATTAAACGAAGTGTAAAAACCTTCTTTTCCACATTGAAATATTTTCTGAAATATTTTTTGAGTTAAACACAAATTCATTGTGGGGTTCTGATGTCTGTAGACCCTGATATTTATAAAATAAAACATTGAATTTATTTTATTCATATGTGTTTATTATTTAAAAAAAGTGAAATTAATCTCAAATGGTGTATTGTATGAGATATCTGAGACCACCATCAGGCCCGTAGTGTTGGGTTTACTCGAAGGAAGGTATAACTTTGACGATAATCGGGTGTTTGGAAACCTAGCTTGTGATAATAACCTCTCTATTATTTATTAATTTTTTATTTCATTTTTATTTAATGACTAATTATTTTCCCACAAAATGAGCATCGAATTAGAAATCTGAAAACATCTATAGTTCTAGGATGTTGGTTTACACTAGGAAGGGTATAAATTTTGTGATCATCATAAGTTTTCTATGATCACAAACAAAAATAATTTAATTGGGTTATAAATATTTTTGTTGGGAAATTTGAAATAATAATATATTTTTTATTATTAATATTATTATATTTTGCATTGAAGCCCAAAAATGTAAATTTACTTACACAATTAATAAACTATGTTATATTGTAAATAATAATTGAGAAATGTAATATATATAATATTTTAAATTATTGCAATTAAAATAAAAATGTTCAGTAAATATTAATTTATTTGGTGTTATCTATTGCTAATGCTTATTGTCGTTAAAATACTAATGGTGTCATTGATGGGTTGTATAAAATAATAATAATTATTGTTATTGTTATTATTATTAGATTGGGACAAAAACATTGGTGTATATATATGTGAGGTATATCTATATAAATAAGGATTATATATATAGTTAAATATATATGTGTGGGTATATATATATATGAATATACATTTGCATGTGTGTGTATATAACACGTATATATATATATATATGGATATTTATAGGCGGGTTGGATAAAATATTATTAATTTCTCATAGAAATTCTTGTAACGTCTCAACTTAATCCAAGTTGCATACCATTTAATTTTGTAGCCTAAATTATTAAAGCGACCTAGGGAGCTCCCCTGGGCACCATATTGCGGGTTCTAAATAGCTATTAAAATATCATTAAATAATTACTTGACCTTTATGTAAACATTTTATGCTGCACTCTAGCACATCATTTGGGCTAAAATAATTTAAATGTGCCAAAAAGGAATAAAAATAATATGATGAAAAATAATGGAATTTAAAGTGGGATAAAAATAAATAACAAAATAGAAACTGTTGGAGAGAAATTAAATATATTTAATATGAGGTTAACATGTTTTAATTAACTGTTTCATTTCTTCTACAATTTTATTTTTATTAATATATTTAATTTTTCCTTTTTATTTTTTCATTTCCCTTTCATTGTTTTTCTTATTTTTCTTCCATTTCTCTCTTTATCTCCCCACTCCCTTAGGGTGTCGCACCCCCCTGCTAGGTGGTGCACACCACCTCCCCTCTCTTTCCGAAGCCTACATCGGTCTTATTTATACTCTGATTTCAACATCATATAGTGTGTTGTAAATCTCTAAGAAAGGCAAACCTCACACAACAAGAATCATCCAATCTCATTCCCAATATGTCGCAAGATTAGTCATGAAAGGACTGTGCACAAAATTAGGGTTTTTCTAAAATCATCTAGTTTCTTCTATTATAGGTCTAATAAAATATCACTGCAAAGCCTAGGATCCTCTTTCAGTATAAGGTAGGGTGTCTACTCTCTTTCCTCTCATTTCATTGAATCTTTGGAAATGCTTGTTTTTCCGCTTGACAGTGCCTACCGGCAATGTTCAATTATACATATTCTAACATAATTACATTGTTTTTCTTTGTTATTTCACCCTTATTTGAAAAGATCTTGGCTATTAAAATTTTCGCATCATCATTGGATGCCCCCATTGGGTTAGCCGATATTCTTGGCCTATTTTTTGTGAGTTCGGAATAATTAAATTAATTAATTTCATATGTTCTATGAACCCTATTGTTAACTTTTAATTAAAATAAGTTATTTAGGATTATTTTGAACCAATAACCATGGGTCTTGTTGGATAAATATTTTCTATGTTATTCCTCCTTTTTATGTTATCATCCTATAGTGCCATTACAAATGTGAAATGTGCTTTTTCCTGTAATTGTAGATAAATTTGTTTGACTGTATCTACTTGATTAGAATGATCATTAGTGTTTTTAATTTTGTTACTCATATTATTTTTTTGTAATTATAAATTCATATCCTTTGATATTTTCTACCTTGAAAACTACTTAAATTCAGGGTAGTGAAACAACATGAGTTTATTTTTAAGGACTACATAAGGACACCCTGGTCCTGACCGGTTACACATTACCCAAGGGAGATGATGTCTTAGGATTTTATAGATGAGTATTTCTCTAGGTTTATAAAATCCTCATGTGTGATATTGGATCCCAAACTTACCTTTACGGATAGACCCATTAGTAATGTTTCTACACCACGCCTCTGGTGATACTAGACCCCTTATGTGGGATATCGAGATGGACTAGTGATAAAGCCACACCTCGAGTGATACATGGAATTTCAGAAGATAATCATGGAGGAACTATGTGGTATTGAATAAATTTAAGGATTTATCATAGTAATACTGTCAAGACAAGATCAGACTCCAACTCTACAACTTGAACATAATAATAATAATGATGCATGGAAGGTGTTTAATTATTTAGCATTGTTTTTAGGGACACTTTTTGTATAAGATTTTATTTGATTCCAATGGGTGTCAATGGATGTCCAAGATGATCAATATTGAAGTAGAATCATTTTAAGGATGATTGAGGCTCTTTGGAATTGATAATCCAAAAAGAAAAGAAGGATGACGTCTTTTTAAGAAGAGCCTTGCCATAATATGTGGGCATGCATATTATTTCATTCTAACATTTATGTTAACATTTTTTTGAGGCTTGATTTAACAAAAGGGCTCCAGCCAAGGAGCTAGCTACCCAGCCTTGAAGCAAGGCACATGTGGGACCACAGGTGCTGACCACACCTATGGGGAAGGCTGAAATAGTTAGACTGGGAGTAGAATAGTGGATATAGTGTGCGTTCCACTTTACAAAGTGTCACCAAGTCCAGGATGCATAGGGTGGGCATAGAGCACACCCACAAATCACAGTACGTAGAAGTACTATGGAGAGTGGAGGAGAATATTAAGAAAATACATGGATATCCTGATACTTATGTTGTGAATCTCCATGCCTCTGTTTCAATGTGGGACATTAGTTTTAATGACCTATCTAATCTTAGTTTTGCATCATATCTCACACATGATCTTGGTCACATGCGGTATCCCACATCCTGAGATCTATTTACCACCATTTGTGCCTAATCTGAGATGATCCAATGACCAAGAAGATCTAGTTTCATCATCTTCAACCTCCAAACCCTTGAAGGGATCTCAATGCCAATGTACACCAGAGATATAGTCGTACCTCATTGACTGTCCACCCAGCCACCCTTGATTATTGAAACCACAATATTATAATCATAGGGAAGTCACGATATCATTCATTTAATATCATTTTCATACATGAATGAAAATACATAAGTTATAATGTGGCTGAAGAAAACGACGTTGTGAGGCCACATCATAGAGCTCATGTGCTAGTGATCAAGAGTTTCATGTAATCATGAATGAAAGCATGTGACGTTTTCATGAAAAAGGAGAAGGAAGTGTGTATGAACCCGAAACGACCAAGAATCTCAGAGTATTGAAAACCTGTGGTTTTTATATTTTAAAATTATGACATTCATGGAATATATTGAAGAATTTGAATGCTGTAAAGATTTTATCACTGCTTATAAAAAGAGAACTGCGGATCTGAGAAAAAGAAGATGCTCCCATGCTTTTGAGGGCTCTTGTTTCGAGAAACAATGTCTCCTCTATCTTCCAGTTCGCAAGGGGAAATTACAATCTGCGAACTATTATGGGTCCATGAAGTGTTAACCGCATACTATTTGGGTTCATGAGGAAGGAGAGTTGTGAACCACTCATGGTTCCAAAATAGAGGTCCCGAAAACCATTCTAGGTTCATTATGAAATGGTACAAAATATCATTCTCATTCAAAAAAGTGAAGGTTCCATGAACTATATCTAGACTGAAAAAGAATAACCGCTTACCACTTGGTTCGCAAAGGTGAACAACATAACATCCAAATCCTCAATGATGAACCGTGCATCACATAGGACTCCCATATACCACTTTGTATATATAAGAGTAATGAACTCTCTTTGTGTAAGTCAACCATGAATCCCTTGAGTGAGGATGATCCATGAACCATTCTGGTATGAAAAGGACATAATGTCAAACCGTTGGAAGATTTTGTGAAGTAGATCTAGTGGAAAAATAACTACACACATTAGGGTATGAAGAAGAGAAAATATATAACCAAAAAAAGTTCCAAATCAAGTGAAATCCAAATAAGGAAAGGAAACATAAAATAAGAATGTGTGTTCACAAATAGAGAAGAACATATTCTTAAGTTAATTGCATCCATATTCCTGATTTGAGACAATTTATTTCATATGCATGCAAAGATGATAAGAGAAGAAGTTCAAGGAAAGAAGATGAATTTAAGGGTTGAGAGAATTTTTATGCTTGCAAGTATAGGTGAAGAAACTTAAATAAAAAAACACACCGTGAGCGCACATGTATGAGGAAAAAGAAGAAGTAAGAGAAAGTGAAAAGTTCATTTAAATGCTACATGCATGATCTCATGCATACATGTAGAGAAGAAAGAAGAAGAAGCTGATTCTGATGATGCCCAGTGAGATGATCCTCATTTCTGGAACTATCAAAAAGGAACATGTGATTATATATGAAAATAAGAATAAGTTTTAATGAATTTAGAATTTTTACTAAAGGAGAATACTGAATATAAAAGTGTATCAATTTGGGACTTCGGTGCATGCAGTGTCTCGTGCTAAACAAAGACAAAGACATTCATGTGAATCTATTGAAGAGACCTTCATGTTGATAAACCGACAGACACTTCACCCATGTTAGTGAGACAAGTGGAGTCAATCGAAGTGATTCAAGGGAAGTAGTTAGCTATTCTTGAATCTTTTTAAAGTTAGTATGCCCTAGAAAAATTTATTGTGCCCAAACATTTGTAATTAACAACTAGTGAAGATTAGTGGAATTTGGTATGACCGAAAACCTGTCAGCGTATGATCATTGGAAGTAGAACATATTGGTGAACCAGGTAATGGTGTTTTGTTGTCTTTATTCATGTGAATGTTTTAATTACTAGACATATTCATCATATAGGGTGAAATATATTCCTACTAATGTGGGAACTAGATCAATCAGTTTAAGAGAAAAAGGCTACACAATAATTAACCCCCCCCCCAGGGAGTTCTAGGTTCCTCCAAATGGTATCAAAGGATGTTTAACATATTCTGGATAATCTATAGTAATTCTTTTCAGAAGAGGATTTTAGTTTTCATTCCGAAATTCAACAATGAAGTGCAGTTTTGATAAATATTGATTCATCTATATGTAGAAGTATACATCCCGGAAGGCCCTGCATGACATGAAAAAGAAAGTGAAGAGATAGTTTAAGAAGTCTCTCATGTATACAAAAGATACAGTGTCTGGTTATCCATTCCCTTCTAATAATGAATAAATATCAAGCATGTAATTTAATGATCATGTGGCTCAGGTTTCTTCCAGATTAATGGAAAACACATCTATCTCATTTTCATGTGATCATGAGAAATTAAGAACCTATCGTCAAGATATTCCATAATAAAGAGTTGATATTGATTATAGTTTATTTCAATGTATGCAGGTTGATATCACCCAACTGGAAAGCTAACCTAACAGTTCGGAAAATGTAACAGAAGAAAAAAATCATGAATTTTTAAAGATCTCGATATGGATTGAAGCTTTTAAAGAGAAATAGGGGTTAATAAGACTCTAGAAGAAAAGATCCATGAATTTAAAGATGAGATGAAAAATTGAACTGATGTCAAGGTTTTAAATTTGGAAGAAACATCTGAGAATAACAAAGAGCATGAATCTTTATTACGAAGAAAAATTAAGATGCATGAAGATGGGGTTGAAAAATTTAAAATGACATTTGATGATAAGAATATCATGATTGAAGATCATAAGGTTATCCTCAATATGTAATATCTAAAATTAGGAGCCTAGTTGACCAATCTTGAGCAGATACATATTGAGCCTTCACAAAATTAGGAAATAGTTGTTGAAAGTATTCAATGCTAAATAGATGATTCCATCATCAAAATAACATCAACATGTGATCAGAAGATCCTGACATCACTCATTAATCTATCACAAGCATCTGATAATGTGAAAATACTATTCATACCAAGTTTTACTATTTTTCTATATAAGTTACTAAAAAATGATTGTTGGAAGAAATATTCTAAGCATGAATAGTGAGGAAAGGTGATAAGAAGAAACCTACCACCATGTCTAGGGTGGATATGAAGAAGAAGCTAGAAGATGGTTCCCTAGATATTGCACAAAACATTAAGAAGAAGGCCAAACAACCGTATACAGAATATATCTAGAAGGAGATATTTTTTTTCAATATCGGAGCTGTAATAGATTTGTTAATTCTGATTATGATTATTGGTACAATCCCTTAAATAAAAAATCTCATAGAAATCCTAAATCAAAAGGTAGAAATCTAGAGAATAATAAGCAACAACAAAAGAGTAATGAGAATCTATTTACTAAAAACAGATATGGAATTCAAGGAAAAATCTATGATGTATGCAATCTGAGTGTCCAGAAGAATGGAGAATGATTATCTCAAGATATATGTAGAGATTATAAGAACATATGACCACAGAAGACAAGTATGAATGACTAAGTTACCTTGGAAATAAATCAAAAGAATGTTGAAAAAGAAAATTCTCCCAGGAAGACTCCAATGGAGAAAAGTGAGAAGTCCTTAGATTCAAAATCCATGAAGTAGAAGAGTGGAACGTCGAAAAGAACTCATTTGGTGTATTACACTCTGAATAATCCCTGTGTAAAATCCAACCACGCGACCATAGTTCCAAAATACATATTATTTATCTGGCCTGTAGATTTGAAAAGAATGAGAATGAATTAAGATTCACAGGCTAAGCCTATTGTAATAGGAAATGAGAAGATTCCACAAGATTATAGAGATGCCCTATGTGTGAGGTGAAACAAGGCCTGTCACACTGTTAGAAATTTCATTACATTTATTCCAGCTCAGGAAGAATTTCTCAAGAAGATAAATTTTGTACCAAAATATTCTAGTGCTCTAAATGATCCTGATGAATGAAGGGTCACACACAATGAAGTGGATGAAATAATAATATCTGCAGAACCATATAAATAATTGAAGATCAAATGAGTAAGTGTGAAGAGTGAATAAAATGGGGCATCAGGGTTGAGAAAATAATTATAACCTAGCTGTTCACATTGATGAGGCATAGAGGATCCACCGTATTCCTTTGAATCATTGTGTATTGTGTTTATTCTTATAATACAAGGAATTTAATATGAAGAAATCTCTTAGGGGAGAAACTAAGAAGTTTTCCCTTTAGGGGGTGACATTTGAAGAAGCTGGCATTATTATTTTTTCAACCAGTATCAACATTAGTTGGTATATAAATCAATTAGTTTGATGATATTTTGTAGATAATTTCATTGGAAAAGGAGTTTCAGGTTTATAATTTAAAATCATACATATTATTCTCATCATGGAATGAATGTGGAAGACCCTTGAAGACAATTACATGACTTCTCATCTCGTGAGGTATCATGGCCAATGGACAATGGATAACATTGATTTCTAAATAAAATCCTTTTGTTTTATACCACGGGAATTGCTCATGTAGAGTTAGAGTGAAATGATTGATGAAACCCTGCTTAAGTACGGACTGATACCCTCTTTACCATGTACATTTTATTTCTTGTCAATAACGGGGAGAGATATTAAAATGAATGATTTTGATAGAGGTAAATATGTAGAGAGAGACAGAAAATTCCCAGTTTGATATTGACACATTTGTTTTAAGATTTATGAAATATTGACAAAAAAATACAAAGGGGAAGATTATTTGAACCACTTTGTGAATAAGATTGTATTTTTTGTCAATGGGTGTCACTAGATGTCAATGATGATCATCATTGAAGTATCATCCTTTTAAGGATTATTGTAGGGCCTTGGAATTTGTAATCCAAACAGAAAAGGAGGAAGAAGAATGTTTATGATGAGGCTTGGGATACTAGGTGGGAATGAATTTTATTTCTTGTTAACATTTTTGTTATCATTTTTTAGACATAATCTAAAAAAACAGGACAGCCTACATGCTAGCTACCTAGCTTTGACCTGAGGAAGATGCGGGACCACAGGGGTCAACTGCGCCCACGAGGATGCTAAGAAGAGCTACTCGTTGAGAGGAAATATAGATGCAGACTGCGCACCATAATGTGGGGTGTCACATAGTCAAGGAGGCATAGGCTGGGCACATAGCATGCCTGTAGAACACGATACAAGGATTTACTATAGAGAAGAGAGGAGAATTATGAGAATATTCATGGATGACATGATTCATAATCTGCAAATCTCCACACCTCCATTTTTATGTGGGATGGAATATTTAATGAAAAAATTAATAGCAGCCATATATCACATAACATACACGATCTTGACCACAAACCTCATCCCATGGCCTGTGAAATAGCCATCGTCATCCATGCCTTATCTGAGTTGATCAAATGAATTAGGAGAGCCTACACCATCATCTTCAACCCATTAAGCCTTGATGGGCTCTCGATGCCACAATCATCCAGAGACGTAGTCCTACCTCATTGATCAACCAACCAACCTCCTTTGATGATTGAAACCACTATATTATTGGCATAGGTAATACATGATGTCATGCATGCAATTTCATTTGCATGTATGCAACAATAATGATAAGTTTGAATGTGGATGAAGACAATGAAGTTGAGAGGCCACCTCCTGGTGGTGGGGTGTTAGTGATCAAGAGTTTCATGAAATATTGGATGCATGCACATGATGTTTTCATGAGAAAGGATACGGTCACGGTCATGAAAACGAAACAACTAATAATCTTTTCATATCTCATATTTGTGGTTTGAATATTTTTAAACCATGATCTTCATGGAATATCTTGAAGAATTTTAATATTGAAACGATTAGATCTATTCTTATAAAAAGGGAACCACTGATCTGAGAAGAGGATACTGCTCCCAAGATTTCAAGAGATATTTTTTCAAGAGATAGAGTCTCCTCAATATTATAATTTGTAAGGCTAAAGAAACATTCAAAAACTACTATAGGTTCATAATGATTGAACCACATACCATTCGGGTTCGTGAGGCCAGAGGGCTACAAAACACTGTTTGTTCTTGAAGAGAGGCCCCACGAACCATTCGAGGTTTTCCAAGAAAAGGTAATGTGTACCATTCTAGTTCAAAAAATTGAAGGTTCTATGAACCGCCTCATGTCCGGTTAAGGAGAACCACATACCAATTTGTTTGTGAAGTTAAACCACATACCAAAGGGTTTGGAAATGAAGATCCACACACCACTCAGGATATTCATGTACAACGTGGTAAGAAATGGAGGTCCACACTCTCTATGTATAGGAGAACCATGCATCCCTTCATGAGGAGGATCCATGAGCCATTCAGGAACATGAAATCCTTACCGTCAAACACTTGGAATATTTTTTGAAGGATATTTGGTGGAAAAATAACTACACTCATTTGGTTTCAAAGAAGAAAACATATAAAACCTAAAAGAATCCAAATCAAGAGAAATCCAAGGAATAAAATGAAATATAAAATAATAATGTGAGTACAAAAATATAGGAGAACATATGATTGATGTACATACAAATTTATACAGGAGTCGAGATAACATAGTTCATGTGAATGCAAAGAGGATAAGAGAATAAGATAAAAAAAAAGAATGTAAGGGTGGAGGTCATTTTCATGTTTTCATGCATATGTGAAGACATTTATGGAAAAATCCAAAACTACTTGTGCATGTGTGTGAAGAATAGGAAGAAGTAACAGAAAGGGAAGAGTTCATTTAAATGCTACATGAATGATCTCATGGATATATATAGTGAAGAAAGAATAAGAAGCTGATTATATTGAGTCCATGTGAGCTAATCCCCATTTCTTGAATGATCAAAAAAGAACATTTAATTCTAGTTGAAATGAAAAATAAGTTTCAGTGAAATCAGTATTTTCACTAGAGGAGAATGATGAATAAAAAAGTGCACCAATTCAGATATTTGATGCATGAAGTGTCTCATGTTGAACAGAGACAAAGAAATCCATTCCAATCTATTTGAGAGACCATCATGTCAATAAAATGAGTGAGTCTTTACCCAAGGCAGTGAGCTAGGGGGAGTTAGAAGAAGTGATCTAATGGAAACAGTGATTTATCCCTAAATCATTATAAAGTAAAGTGTGCTTAGGATAGAGTGACTGTGGCCAAACCTTTATAATCCAAAACTAGTGAATATTAGTGGAATTTGGTACAACCAAAAACATATCAGCATATGCTCTTTAGATGTATCCATTAGTGGTGAACCAAGTAACAGTTCTGTGTTGTTCGTCAACATGTAAATGTTTTAATTACTACACATATACATCACACATGGTTAAATATGTTCTTACCAATGTGGGAATAAGATCTATTAGTTTAATAGAAAAAGGTGACACCATGACCCCCACCCTCTCATGCTGGTTTGGGGTCCTTCATTTTATCCATTGTAGATTATGCTACCTTTCTGGTGCAAGAATCACACATTGTTGACATGTAAAGTAGACCCCAGGATACAGTACAATCATTGGGTATTTTTATTTTTTTCCTTTTTATTTTAAGCCTTATATATATATATATATATGCATCTGGCTTATTATTGGTACTGAATTCTGTTTCTCGACATAGGCCAAAGAAAGTGATATGGTAAATGTGTCTTTTAGGAACCCAGACCATGTTTCTATTGAACATTTTGGTATCACTCAACATATAATTTATATGGTGCACTTCTTAATTTACCTTGAATTGTTTGGGTTGGGTTAGAAACTAGTGGTTCCAACTTACAGAGATTTATAACTCACACCCAACTCAGGCCACCAATGAACCTGGGTAACTGTGTAGACCCTTATAATATTTAGGATTGTAGATCGTGTTGGATTGCGTTTTCTATGCTGTTTATATCTTGGAGTTAAGAGCTTGGGGTCGAGTTAGAGCTCAGGGTGCTCATGGAGATTGCCTGTGTGGATTTGTTGGATTTATCTTTTTATTTATTTGTGTTTTCAAGCATGAGTTATTTTTTAATGAGTTATACATCATCACAATGACATACATTAATATATTTCATAATTTTTCTTTGGTCCCTTCTATTAAATTGTTAAATATTTTCTTCCAATACATTTTCAATTATTTATTTACTACTTCTTATATTTTCCTTTACTTTTACCCTTTTATAATGCTTTGAAACATTAATATATGAAGGAATATTCTCCCCATAAACACACCCTAGGCCTTCACTGGTAGTCGGGAGCCACTACAATTTGGGGAGATGGGTTTGAGGTCATGTGACCCACCAGTCTAGCCATCGTCTTAGAGTTGAGCGGTGTCAGGACATTACAACGTGGTATCAGAGGAGGTTATATTCTTTTGTTTTTTTTTATTTTTTATTGGAAGATAAGAGACATGGAATGCATTGGTGTTTGGTTAATTTTCTTATCTAGGTTTGATCAGCCAATTTATGTAAAATTAACAGGTGGCCAGGACGTGGAATTGATGTCCATTCTTTTCTATATTACAGTTTATATAATTTCACCTCAAATGATTGGTGTAATTTTAACTATTTATGAATTCATAGAGTTTTGGTATTTTACACTTGGCCTATTAATGCAAGGATGTATAATTAAATGCATCATAATAAGAACATAGGGATTCACATTTCATTCATACATGTAGCTGCATTCATAGGTCGTCTTCTGTTATGATTGAGTTCTTTTGAAATTTATACCATGTCTTCTATTTAATTAATATACATGTTTAGATACCTTGTTTTAATGATATATTTAGCATGATATCATGTTTCCATGCTGTCCATTTACTAGAATATTTTCCTTGTATAATTTTTTTTTGCTTATTAGAATCGCTCTATGTTTAAATATTCAGGCTTTTGTGATTAAAAAATATATCTCTCTATTATTTGTATGTATTGTCATCCTTGATTTTTAGATATGTAATTTTTTGATTTTGGAAAAATTTAGTGGTTGTAATTAAATGGGATCATAGTGAATTTTATGTTGTTGTGACCTAGAGATAGGGTTGGTGCTTGTTCTTCATAAGGGGATAGACCATGGTTGGAATCACCCTTATGAATTAAAAGACTTGCTAATGTCTAAGTTTTCCACGTTTTTGGTTTCTTTCACACGTCATTGTACTTAGTATTAATTTTACTTTATATATGATCCCCTTGTTCGTATAAGTATTCATGGTATTATTGACTTTTGTTTCTGACTTAATCATCAGATAATGTTAATTTTTAGTAGGTTGGACATGCCTCATTCATGGTAAGCTGCTTCGTAGTTCATTCGAACCATTCTTATCCACAATGATGGATGACTCGGCACATTGTCCTCTGATTAAAAATTCATCTTGCTTCTATATCACCATAGGGTACTATGCATTCAAGTACACAGTTTTGTTGAGTGATTAACATTTGTGATAAATCAGTTGAGTTCATTATAATTTTCATGTCTTGCGCTGTTAAATACGTTTCGGGTCATATTTGTAGTATAGTTACTCCTGAGTTAATGGAATCATGTTTTTCCCAATGCTTAGGATGACTTCCAGTGACTCTGGTGTTTTGACACAATGGTCTATTTAGTTTTGCTTTCATGCTGATTTATTAAACGTTTCCCTTCTAGTAATCTCCATATACTCTTATTGTACTCTTCCTGACATGGCGATCATGTCCCCTATCATGCCTTTTTTCCTTGATACACTAAGAGAGAATCAGTCTTACTCCATGTTAATGCATTGAATGTTGTTGGTCTGGTTTAGGATGGTATTATCAATGATTGATACAAACAATTCATTCTTATTAAGGATTTGGTTATTATTGATTGACCCGTGGATTTCTGTGTAGGAATTCTTTAGATGAACACTTATACTCCAGCCATTTCTTATAACATGTCCACCAAATGGATTTTTCTCTTGGCTCCGTGAATGAAATATTTTTGATGTCTTATCCTTGAACTGACATCTCACTCATAAAAATGGTGTATCGGCTACCTTAGTATAGTTCATTACATTCGTGTCATTCATTTCTAAGGTTACCTCGTACTTGTTATCAGGCTCAGTGATAACTAAATCAAGGAATGTCAATGGATGTCATGTATGAATTTCTATGGACATGTTTTTGGTAAATTCGAGATACCTTTGAATATTACAAAATAGTTTAGTTTGTAAAATGTTGACCTTGTATTTTGAGATCCTTGTAAAATGGTCTTCCATTGTGGGCCGACTAGTCCCCTATCTTGTTGAATGATGTGGTCAGTGATAGACATTTTTCTCACATGTCCTAGGACAAGATGAGTGTGGTCTGTGTTGGAAAGATATTTTAATGAAAAGCTGGATTGACTAGGGATTTTAGGTCAATGGGAACTGACTGTTTTATCCATTTCAAAATCACATGAGAATATTCACTATAATTCTTAAGCGTGTTTCATGTAGGAAATACGGATAGTAGAAGTTGTTATAATTCTTAAATTTCCTTATTTCCAACATCAAATGCTAATGTGTGAAGTAACATTGACCAAATCCTTAATGAGATGATGACATGGTCAGGTCTCTAGCTAGATGTGTTTGGATAACTACTTTCTCGGTGCTTCAGTTGGAAAATGAGCATTATCTCGAATATTAATGTCTTAGGTACCATTTTCCTAACCAATGACTGAATGTGCGTTGGGCATTTGGATATGCAACACGACCTTTTGTATGAGACGTCATGACCCTGTAGATCGGGTGAGAGTTATATTGTTTCTAAAGACTTATTGAGGATAAGAATCTATAAGGTTAGAAGGTTGTATTGTCCCTTATTTTAAATCAAATGAAAAGGAGAAGGAAATTCAATTTTTTCCTTTAGGTAGGTAGGCTAGTTTTAAAATCGAGCATCAAAACCTTTTTATTTCTAATAGTTGACACTACGATGTGTCTTTTAAATAAATTGAATCAAATTAATAAGATTAAAATAATATAACACCCCAAGCTTCCATAGTACTTTTCCCTTTGAATAATACAATAGCGTGTGTTGTACGCAACTTCGAGTTCAATCACACCACAACCACTCAAACTAGCCATTGTGACTAGTAATACCCACTTTTTGAAATTTTATAAATTTTATCTTTAGAAATGGACTTCATTTTAGTATTATGAATATAGAAATTATCTTAGGGTGATTTTTTTTTTATTTTTCTGAGAACTTTCAATTATTCATTAATAGTGAAAAACACTGAGTTATATAGTTTAAAACCGAATTCTTATTTAAAATATTATTTATTTTATTTAAATTTATTTTAGTTAAAAATAGATAAATAATACTTATATAAGTTCATTTTAATTAATTGGGGTTAGTTTATAATAATTTTTAAGATATATAATCATTTTATTGAACGTTTCACCGCCTTTTACCCACCTCCAAGGAGAATTGACAAATTCACATAAAACATAATTTTACTGCGTTTATGAGTGGAATTTAAAAAATCTGAGAGACATGGTTGATATCATTAAGAAAAATGGGGTTCAATAAGATGAAAATAATTTGTCATGAATAGTAACTTTTTACTTTTATTTACCACGGTTAAAAGTAAATAGGGTAAGTAAGGGTAAAAATGATATTATTGAAAACCTAAAACCTGTCCTAATTCTATTAGATAAGTATAATTAGACCAAAAACAACCTTAGTAATAAAATATGAACCTCTTTGTTCAACTTGGTTTAGATTAGGATATTTATTATTATTGTATTTGAAGTAGAGATGAAAGATTTAAAACCAATGTTTAATTAATAAAACATTTATTATATAGGGTAATACATAAGATAAATTCAAATATAAATATTAATTAGAAAGCTAAGAATACTTTGTATATAATGTTATTTTATATATATATTTTAAACATTAAATAATGTAATTACTTTATGACACAATGATGGATTAATTTCCTAATTAATGAAATATTAAAATAATTGATATTATAAATATCCAAATAAATGTAATTTGAGACTTTTTATGAATTACACTAATTTTATAGGTTAATATGACATATTAGTGTTATTTATATGAATTTTTTTTGATTTAATAATTCTGTTATGAATTTAGAAATAAAATACCAAATAGTGTCAAAATTGACATAAAAGAGTTTTAAAAAAAATATTATATTATTAATTTATATTCTATTCTTAAAATTTTATGGTTCACGAAATTGACATATATAATGATAAGTGTATCATTAATTAAAAACATGGGGTTCTCTTGGAAGTATATATTAAGTGTATTAACCATATAATATAAAAATACAATGGCACATGGTAAATGTCAAAGTATTTATCTTGGAGTTAAATCAAAATGATAAAGTTAATACAGTGACCCAAACCTGTCTAAAACCTATTTTTTAGTGGTTTTCGACCCATACCCACTTTAGCCTATAAATAATTCATTCTGGGGCTATTAGAAACTTTAAATTATTTTATTATAAAATAACATTTCAAGCTTTTCCTAAGGTTCCCCTCACCCCTCTTATAAAAGGGAACTCCCCCTTCTCTCTAATTCAATCATTAAAAACCATTTGGCTCGGCAATCCCCTTCCAAAATACTCTCTTACCAATCCTCCCTTCATCATAGAGGCCTTCCTTTAGTCATAAATCCAACCTAAGTATCCCTTTTGATCAAATCAAAAGAAGAACCCGAAGAAGAGGTAAATATTTCATCACCTCTATCAAGTTCCATTCTTCTTCAACTTCCTATTTCTTTGTTGTTTCCATTATAAAATAATATCCCCAGTATCTTCTATATAATTTTATGTTATTATAAATATAGTACAACAATATTCATTATTCTATCCATCCTTTGAATGACATGTCACCATACGTGCGTACGTACGGCCTGCCGTCTCCACGTCGTGGTGTAACTGTTATTAAATACATTATTATTTGGACTGGTATAATAATTTTGTTTAATTGATGTAAATAATAAATATAACATGATAATTATTCTGTATATATGATATACTATCTAATTATATATAAAAATAATGATATTTTCGCTCGTGCGTACGTATGGATTACCATCTCCACAAACGCGATGAGATTCATTCCCCATCGTATCCATTCAAGTCTAATTTTCATTTCATGATTAAAAATATGATTTAATGAGTTGATATCATTATAGATATGAATATGATACATCCCATACATATCAAATATGACTCACATAACAAATAATATAAATGAAAACGAATTTGTTAACACCCGAAATGACGATAATACTAATATATTATAAACAAAGCAATGTTAAAAGATCATATATGATATCATATTAATGAATATGATTCTTTTATAAATTAATAACAATTATTTCACCATTATACAGGAGGTTACCCTACCCTCGACCAAAGAAAAGTACATGGTAATGGTTAATTCTACAATCTCTTCATTATCCGAGGTTATTTAAATGTAATAATATATTGGGACCTCATTATCATCAACATCATTGTTTCATAAAAATGTATTTAAAATTTTTTTACTACTTACAAGATAATGGGGTAAAGTCATTTATACCCTTGATTTAATTTTATAAGAGGTCTATAAAGGATTATTTCGGTTCTTTTCCAAACAAAGCCCTGTATAACCCTTTCAAAAAAATTAATGTCGGAATGTCTTTTTTTATCTTATACGGCGGGTGTGGCTAATTTTCACTATTATATCATTGTGGTAGATTACCTAACATGATTAGAAGAATATTATAAAATATAAATGTTTTCCTTTATAATTACGTGAATTTTAAATGATTTCAAAATAGAAAGATATATTTCTCTAAAATGGTTTTGATTTAATCTATGTTAATATCCTTTGATTGATTTTAAGTTTATTTGATGTTAATTTATTGTGATACAAAACATCCATATTTTATTTAAGGTTTTATGATATGTTTGACCATGGATGTGTTATTTAATACCATTCATGGTTTATGGATAAATTGTTGAAATTTTGTATGCCAGTTTTAATATGAATGTTTATGTTATGTTTAATCATTTTCATATGAGGAATGCATTGGACTTCGTAAGGGACAGGTGGAGCCTGCTATAGCTCCTCAATGCATCGGTAGGTCTCATGAGACAAACTAGTGTCTTGGCACAAATCCTTGAATAAATATTATTTGTAGACTTGTCACAAGGCCTTGACTGTGTAGTTATAAAAGTCTAGCATTATGCATTTCATCATTATGAATCTGGCTATTGATATTTCATGTGATTATTCGACTAGTATAATATCAATGTGAGTAAGTAAATAAAGTTATTTTGATTTATATTTTCCATATAATGATGAAGTTTATGTTGAAAATACTTTTGTTTTAGTTTAATAATTTTCTTTAAATGTTTATGCTTATTTATGAAAGGTTCTTCTATATTTTTATCCTATCTGAGAATCTGTTCTCACCCCTTTCTCTGTTTTATTTTTCCTAGAATGCGAAGAAGTATATTATGACTGGCCTCTAGGGATAGTCTATGGGATCACAATGTTGTCTATGGAAACAACGTTGTTGTAGTTTTCCATTTTATGATCTATTGTAATCCTTATAAATGTATCTAGAACATCCAAGACTATTAAACTAATCAGTCTTTTGAGAATTGATCTTTTGTGATCATGCCAATGTTATATAATAATGCACCGACTCCAGGTAACTGGGGTTGGGTCGTTATTGTTGGTATCAGAAGAAGTTGAGTACAAACCTTGGAATCTTGATTTAGATAAACTCTAATTAGAGAACATTACCCTAAGATAGACTTTGAGGGTTAGTATAGAATAACTTCCTAGAATTTTGATATTGTAGAGATTTTGTGAGTTTTCCAAGAAAAAAATCCCTCTCTGGATACGAGCATATAGAGGAAACTCTGAAACAAATGTACCTAGGGGTAAAACTCAAAAACACCGCTTTGAGATAGACTCGATCGGGAACTGGTGGACAACAACAGGCCTTGCTTCCCTCTTGGTTACGAAACACCCAGGGGGTATGATTATGATAATTCTCATTTTTTTTACAAACCATTATGAAGGGATTATTAGTATATACTTCCTCAAATAAAATATTTTTTAGGATTATCGATTATATCTATAAACTTTTCCATTTATGTTAAGTGTTTCACAAGTTTGGAATTATGTATTTCGATTCATAAACTGATCTAGTTTATGACATTGTTTTGAAATGGCGCCTTGTAGAAGGAATAAAAACCGTATTAATGCATGCACTCCATGTAGGGATTTCCCTCATGCTCAAGATAATTATAGTGGAGTTGGTGATAAAACTAGTGTTGTTCATCTTATCACTATACTGGGGAACTCACTCAGGTTATGAATAATAACCTTACCTGTATGGAGCACCCGGATCCACACCGTGGATGATCAATGGTAAACCACTTCATGAGGCAACAACCACCAACATTCAACGGGATTAAAAATACATTAGAAGCTGTGCAATGGATAAATTCCTTATATAAAATATTCCTTGCCTAGGGGAGTAGAGAAATGGAAAATTTGTCATGGTAGTTTACCACCTCACTGGAGATGCTGATCAATGGTGGTCATTGAATCAAAACCCAGAGGAACATGATGAAGTATCAAATATGGAATGGAAAGAGTTTAAAGATGTTTTCTTTGAAGAATACTTTCCTCGTGACCATCTAGGAGATATGGATAGGAAACTTCATTGTCTAAGGTAAGAGGAGGATGAGAATGTCGCATTTTATGAAGCTAACATTACATGGTTAGCGAGGCATGCATTAGATTATATAAGTAACCCCAGAAGTAAGATTGATCATTTCGTTGATTGGTAAAAACCATTTCATTATCGAGCATTATTCTCAAAATCATTCTTGTCATACAAAGATATTGTCTCATGTGATATCAAGACAAAGAAAGAATTCTCAATGTCATAAGACATTAAAGAAAAGAAACAGAAGAAGAGATCTACTAAAAACATTGTCAAAAGAAATAAGGGGAATAAGGGAAATGTTTAATATCAATCAAAAAACAAATATGGGATGAAACATCCCGATACTTGCCTGAATGGAAGGGAGTCTGTTACAAGTGTGGTGAAAAAGGCCACCAAGCTCTTGATTGTAAGGGGAAGAAATAGGCTGTCAATGTTGAATGATACAATTTTAGTGAAATAAAGCATTGCGTGGATGAATATCCTAAGAGTTAGGGGAACATACCTCAGAAAAGGCCACGTGATCGAGGCCAATATTATGTTATCACTACTGCTAAGGTAGAATCTCCAAAAATTGTCGTGGAAGGTAATTTAATGGCTTCTTCATGTTTATAAAATGATTTATTTGATTCTGAATAATTGTATAGTTTCATATCTTCCCATTTTTCTATGAAAATAGATTTTTCGAATTTGATTTAACCAGGTAGATTCCAGTAAAAACTCCTAAGGGAAGTATCATTGCAACAATATTTTGTGAATCAGTTCCCATTAGGGCATATAACAGCTCTTTATCTGCTGATCTCATCATCATACCCATGATTTAAATTGATATAATTCTCACTATGGATTGTATTTATGGCCATGATGCAAAAATTTATTGTAAGAAGGAGGAGGTTAATATTTTTTATGATGATAATAAAGAACACCATATCTTTAGGGAAGAATCTTCACCACATAATTTTAATCTAGATCCACCCCCAGTAGCTCAACTAAATTCAATATTTAGGGAGTAATAGAATGAAATAACAATGGGTGAGGAAAAGAATGTTCAAATAGAGGATGTACCTATTGTGAATGAATATGTTGATGTGTTTCCAGAAGATTTACCTAGACATCCTCCAGAATGAGAAATTGATTTTTCCATTGATTTAATTCCAGGATCATGGCCCATATTTAAGACCCCTAAAGGAATGGCCACTATATAATTAGTGGTACTACAGAAAAAACTAGAGGTATTGAGTAATAATAGATTTAGTTTCCATAGTGTTTCTCTATGGGGATCCCCTGTCCTTTTTGTAAAGAAGAAAGATCAATCTTTGAGGCTATTCATTAACTACAGGGAGAATAATTCTATAACAATAAAGAACAGGTATCCCATACCTCGCATTGATGACTTATTCGACAAAATTCATGGAGCTCAATACTATTCAAAGATTGACCTTCAATTTGGATATCACCAGTTGTGTGTAAAGAAGGAAGAAATTCCAAAAACAGCATTTTGAACCAGGTATTGGCATTATGAGTTTAAAGTAATTATTTTTGTATTGAATAATGCACCCTCTATTTTCATGGATCTAATCAAAATAGTTCTCAAGGAATATCTTGACGACTTTATAGTCGTATTTATTAATGATGTATTGGTATACTCCAAAATATACGAAGATCATGAAAATCACTTGCGCATTATCCTGAACACTCTTAGAAGACATGAATTATGTGGGATGTTTAGCAAATGTGTATTCTAGCTTCAGGATATTTTTTTCATGCACATATTGTCTCTAAGGATGGAATCTCTGTTGATCCCTCAAAGACAAAGGAATTCCAAGAATGTCTAGCACCAATGAGTATAACTAAGGTACACAGTTTTATTGGTTTAGCTTGTTAATATCAGCATTTCATCCAGGATTTTTCCCAATTGGTTGACCCATTAACCAAGATCAGACGTAAAGGGATTAAATTTTTTTTGGAAAAAAGAGTGTGAAGCCTGTTATGAAGAACAGATGAAAATTTTAGTCAATGCTCCAATATTGACTCTACCATCGGTGAATGTTGGGTTTTTTATTTATAGTGAATCTTCAAAGAAAGGACATATTTGTGTCCTTATGCTAAATGATAGAGTTATTGCTTATGCCACACAATAGCTAAAAATTCCTGAGAATAACTATCTTACTCATGATCTTGATTTAGCAGCTGAAATATTTTCTTTGAAGATTTGTAGACACTGTCTCTGTGGTAAAAAATGTGAGATATATACCAATCACAATAGTTTGAAATATATTTTCTCACAAAAATAACTCAACATGAGGCAATGGTGGTAGCTTTTAATACCCAAGGATTATGATTGCACTATACACTACCACATGGGGAAGGAAAATATGGTGGCAGATGCTTTGAGTTGAAAAGATCATGGAGTTTTGAACATGATGAGAGTTAAAAATAATCTTATTTGTATGAATCTAGTAAAGATGGATATGGGAATTTCCATGGAAGGGGAAACATTAATGCTTTTTTCATATGGTTGGTAAACCATATTTAATAGAAAGGATAAAGAGTTCTTAGAACGGTTATAAAGTGTTTCAAAAGAATATTAAAGCTGTTAATGATGTGAGATTGAGCGAAATTGTGTTTGATGATGGAATTTTGAAATATGGAAAGAGGCTTTGTGTTCCCAACAAACCTGATCTAAAAACCGAATTTTTGGATGATGCTCATAGCTCTAACGTCTCTATACACCCTAGGAGGACCAAAATGTATAGATATTTGAAGGAATATTTTTGGTGGGACAACAAGAAAAGGGAGATTGCTGATTTTGAGTCAAGATGTATGGTCTGTCAACAAGTGAAAGTTGTAAGGAAACAGCCTGGAGGAGTCATGCAACCTCTTCCCATGCCTCATTGGAAATGGGATAATATTACGATGGACATTTTCATGGGACTACCAAAGACTCCTAGAAATAACGATGCAATTGGGGTCATTGTTGATCATCTTACTAAGTGAGAAAATTTTCTTCTTATAAGAGAAGAATTACCACTTGAAAAATTAGCAATACTATATATTAATGAAGTTGTAAGACTTCATGGAGTTCCACTATTGATTTTTTCTGCTAGTGATCCCTATTTTACATCATGATTCTGTAAAATTATTTAGAAATCCATGGATACTGAACATCGTTTGACCACTCCCTACCACCACCAAACTGATGGACAATTAGAACGGACTATTCAAACCTTAGAATACATGTTAAGATCACGCTCAATTGAATTTCAAGGTTTGTGAGATCAATATTTACCTCTGGTGGAATTTAAATATAACAATAGCTTCCATTCAGGTATTCAGATGACACCATATGAAGTGTTATACGGAAAGAGATGTCACACAACAACCTGTTGGGATGATGTTGTGAAAGAAAACTCATAGGCCTAAAAATGGTGGAGGAAATGATGGAAAAGTTGAAGGTAATCTAAGACCAAATCAAAGCATCTCAATGTAGACAGAAGAGATATGTAGATAACCGAAGAAAGGATTTAGAATTTCATGAAGCATATCATGTTTTCTTGATAGTATCTCCATGGAAGGGTGTTATACATTTCAGTAAGAAGGGAAAAATGAGTCCCAGGTACATCGGACCTTTCAAAATTCTATAATGAATAGGGGTTGTATCTTACCATTTGGAAATGCTCCCACGTATCTCCAAAGATCACCAAGTATTCCACGTATCACTGTTGAGAAAATACATGATAGACCCAACGCATGTACTGACCTATGAAGAATTAGAACTGGAACCTGATCTATCTTATTGCGAAGAGCCTGTCAAGGTTCTTGATACAAGAGAACAAGTGTTGAGAAATCAGACGACTCCACTAGTAATAGTTCTATGGAGAAACCATAAGATGGAAGCGGCAATGTGGGAACCCAGTGAACCTTTGATAAAGAACAACACGAGTCTTTTTATGCAGTAATATTCTAGAAATTTCTAGGATGAAATTATTTGAAGGAGGGGATAATGTAAAACCCCAAGCGAACATGGTATGTTTCCCTTTGAATAATACAATAGCATGTGTTGTACCCAACTTCGAGTTCTAGCACACCGCAACCAATCAAACTGGCTGTTATGAATAGTAATACCATCTTTTTAAAATTTAATAAATTTTTCTTTCAAAATGGACTTCATTTTGGGATTCATAATATTGAAATTAGCTAAGGGTGATTTTGTTGGTATTTTTCGGAGAACTTTCAAATTTTGAGGAAAAGTGAAAAACACTGAGATATAGTTTAAAACAGAATTTTTATTTAAATAATTATTTATTTTTTATAAATTTATATTAGGTCAAAATATATACATAATACCTATATATGTTCAATTTAATTCATTGGAGTTAATTTATAATAATTTAGGATATAAAAAATTGTATTGAACATTTCACTATCTTTTACCCACCTCCTAAGAGAATTTTCGAATTCACATAAAACAAAATTTTACCACTTATGTGAGTGGAATTTCAAAAATATGAGACACAGGATTGATATCAGTAAGAAAATTGTGGTTCAATAATATGAAAATATTTTTTTCTGAATTGTAACTTTTTTACTTTTATTGACCATTGTTAAAAGTAAATAGCGTAATTATGAGTAAAAATGATATTATAATTATACTAAAACATGTAGTAATTCTATTGAATAAGTATAATTCAACCAAAATCAACCTTATGAATAAAATATGAACCTCTTTGGTCCACTTGGTTTAGGTTAGGACACTTATTATTATTTTATTTACAAAAGAGTTAGAAGAGTTAAAATCAATGTTTAATAACTAAAAAATTTTAATATATGGTTATACATAAGATAAAATCAACTATAAATATTAATTAAAAATATAAAAATATTTCCTAAATAATGGTAATTTATTTATATTTTTTAGACATCCAATAATATAATTTATTAGTGACACAATGACGATGCAGTAATTAACTAATTAATAAAATATTAAAATAATTTATATTATAAATATCCAAATAAATGTAATTTGAAACTTTTTATGAATTCCACTAACTTTATAAGTTAATATGACTGATTAGGGTTGGTTAAAAGAATTTTTTTAGAAGTAATAATTCTGTTATGAATTTAGAAAAAATAAAATACCAAATAGTATCAAAATTGACATAAAGGAGTTTTTAAGACAAATATTATATTATTAATTGATATTCTATTCCTAAAAATATAATGATTTTCCAAAGTACTAATACAATTATTTTTTTTATCATTAATTAACCACCTAGGGTTCGCATGGAAGTATATAGTAAGTCTATTACCCATATAATATAAAAATATAAAGAGACATGGTAAATGTCAAACTATTTAACTAAGAGTTAAATCTAAATGATAAAGATAATATAGTGACTCAATCCTATCTAAAACCTATTTTTTGATTGTTTTTAGAACCATACCCACCTTAGTCTTTAAATAATCCATTTCTGTTCCATTTGAAACGGAAAATTATTTTATAATAAAATAATATTTCTAGTTTTTCCTTAGGTGCCCTTCACCCCTCTTAGAAAAGGGAACTCCCCATTCTCTCTAATTAACATCTTCAAATCCATTTGGCTAGGAAAAAACCTACCCAAATACCCTCTCAACTGTACTCCATTCATCCAAGATTCCTTCCTTTAGTCAGAAAGCCAACCTAAATCTCCCTTTTGATCAAATCATAAGGAAGAACCCGAAAAAGAGGTAAATATTTCATCACCTCTTTCAAGTTACTTTCTTCTTCCACATCCTCTTTATTTGTTTATCCCATTATAAAATAATAACTCAAGTATCTTATATATAATTTGATGTTATTATAAATATGGTACAAACATATTCATTAATCTATCCATCCTTTGAATCACATGTCACCATACGTGTGTATGTACGGATTACCGTCTCCACAACATGGTGTAATTGTTATTCAATAAATTATTTTTTGGAATGGTATAACAATGATGTGTAATTGAGGTAAATAATAAATATAACATGATAATGATTCTGTATATATTATATACCATCCCCTTATATTTCAAAATAATGATACCGTCACTCGTGCGTATGTACGGATAACCGTCTCCACGAACGCGATGAGATTCATTCCCCATCGTATACATTCAAGATTATTTTTCATTTGTATATTAAAAATAATTTTTAAGGACATAATATAATTTCAGATATGAATAAGATACATCCCATCCATAACAAATATGACTCACATAATAAATAATATTAAGAAAAATGAATCTGTTAATACCCGAAACGACAATAATACTAAGATATTATTAACAATGAAATGTTAAAAGATCATATATGATAACATATTAATGTATATGATTCTTGTATAATTTTATAACAATTATTTCACCATTATATAGGAGGTTGACCTACCCCCAACCAAGGAAATGTATATGGTAAGGTTTAATTCTACAATCTCCTCAATAACTGGGGTTTTTTATGCCTAAATATATATTGGGACCTCTTTATCAGCCACATCCTTGTTTCTTAAAAATGAATTTCATAACAACATTACTATTTACTAGAATATGGGTTAAAGTCATTTATACCCTTTTTTTACTTTTATAATATTTTTATCAAATAATATTTCTGACTTTTTCCAAACAAGGTCATTCCTAACCTTTTCGACAGAATTATGGTAAGATTGTATTTTTATAACTTATAATGTTGGCGCAGCTATTTTCTGCCGTTATAACATCGTTGATGCTTCCCTTACAAGATTATAAGAATATTTAAAAATATAAATGTTTTTCTTTATAATTGCGTTACTTTTAAATTATTTAAAATTGAAAGAGATATTTCTCTAAAAAGTTTTTGATTTCATCTATGTCAACATCCTTTGATGTATTTTAATTTTATTTGAAGTTGAATTATTATGATACAAAACATCCATACTGTATTGAAGGTTTTTTGATATGTTTGATTGTGGATGTGTTATTTCATACCAATCATGTTTTATTGATAAAGTATTGAAATTTTCTATGCTAGTTTTAATACTAATGATTATGTTATGTTTAAACCTTTTTATATGAGGAATGAATTGGACATGGTAAGTGATGAGTGTAGCCCACTACAGCTCATCGATGCATCGGTAGGTCTGATTAGACAAACTAGTGTCTTGGAACAAGGTCTTCACAAAATCTTATTTGTAGTATTGGAACAATTCCTTGACTATGTGGTTATGATAGTCTGGCATTATGAATTCCATATTTATAAAAGTGGCTATTGATATTTAATGTGATTATTCGACTAGTAGAATATCGATGTGAGTAATACAATGGAATTATTTTGATTTATATTTTCCATATAATGATGAATTTTATGTTGAAAAGGATTTTGTTTTAGATTTATACATTTCCTTAAATGTTTATCCATATTTCTGAAAGCTTCGGCTATATTGGTATCCTTACTGAGAATCTGATCTCATCCCTTTCTATGTTTTATTTTTCCCAGGATGCGAAGAAGTATATTTTGACTGACCTGCAGGGATAGTCTATGGGATATCATAGTTTTCTATGGAAACAATGTTGTTTTAGATTTCCATTTTATGATGTAATGTAAACCTTATGAATTCATCTATTACTTCCAAGGCTACTAAACTAATCGGTCTTACGAGATTTGATCTTTTGTGGTCATGCCAATGTTATGTAAAAATGCACCAACTCTAGGTAACTGAGGTCGGGGAATTACATTTAATGTGTAAGAAGCCTCTTTATTTTTATGAAACTGTAAATTCATTTTTAGATAAGAAATGGACTACGTCCCTTGAAAATATTTTACTTCATTAATGATGTAATGAAATTAAAATGGTTGAACTCATGCTCAAACTTTATCAAAAAATAGGGAAATCATTATTCAAGAAGTGTATGGTTTGAAAGGATATTTCAATTAATTGTGGTCCTTAATCCTAATTACTAATGTGGTTAAATAAATTGAAATTTTATAATGGAGATATTTTAATTGGACTTTATTTGATCAATACTTACCTTGATGGAATTTAACTAAAATAAAGATGAATTTCCTCTCATTTGAAGGAGAAGAGAGAAGAAAGTGTGGGATATTATATGTATGACATTACAAGATTATCCAGGCATGTTTTAGACTACATATGTAATCTTTAAAGAAATGTTGTCCATTTATTAATGGGATTATGTTGAGTCTCCAATGTACATTATTGTCTCAAATGTTTTCATCATATAATGATATAGTGTTTTTAAACATTATGAAAAAAATTATTTTCTAGATCGTATATCTTCATTAGAAATCTAGAGAAAAATAGGTTTAATTAGAACAAAGAAAAAGGGAACATGTTAATTGTGAATAAGGGAAAAATTAATTTTCAACATTTAAAAACATTATAAATACACATCTTGGAAAATTAATTAAATGGAATGGGAGTTTGTAAAATTCTTAGAGATAAGGGTCAAATAGATATTTAATTTATGTCAAACAATGATACCAATATTATCAAATATTTCAAATGTAATGAGATGGGGAATAATTCAAACTATTTTCCTAAGAATCAATTAAATTTACCATAGAATAATCCTAGGGGTGAAGTCCAATCATATTGAATTTCTACAACTAAAGTAGAATTTCATACTGATTTGGTCAAAGTACACATATCATCCACTCAAGTAGTTAAATTTTTTTCATTTTATTTAGGTTATAAATTTTATTTAATATTTTATAAATTTTTTAATTGTATCAAATAACCTCCTCAATGAATATATTTTGAGTTATCTGTTAAAAATCGTAGTGATATGATGATCATAGCACATGTTAATAATTCTTATATGTTAGAATTTTGTGGCAACATGGTTCCGAATTTTTTTAATTCTTCCTGTAGATAAATTTTAGGTGTTTTTTAGCATGTATCAGATCTCTTAGTATAGAAACCATATAAATTTTTAAGTATGGGAAGTCACATTTATGATTCAAAATCAACATATAGTATTGTATCGGGGTGAGGAAAATCATGAAATCCCAATGGAAATTACTTCCATAATATGGTTTTTACTACTTAATCATGATAGATATTTATATTATGTTTTTGTGTAGAATAAAAATAATGGTGATATAGCCATTTCATAAATGATTTTATGTATTTAAAGAATAGTTGAATAGTATTCCCAAAAATGTTGAATTAGTGTTTTCAATAGAAAAAAAACCATTGCTAAACATATTTTAAACACTATATATACAATGTCCCACATAGAGTAATATGAGTTAAAGAAGAAACACAAGTAGAATCTACTTAAGGGATTGATTTTTCCATGTTCTTCACCATGGGGTGCACCAATTCTTTTTGTTAAAAAGAAAATGGGTTAACAAGTTTTTCCATTGATTATGAGTAATTTAACAAAATTATTCTTAATAAAAATTATCATAACCATGTATCAAGGATCAATTTGATAAATTAAATAGATGTGAAATATTTTTCCAAGATTTATCTTCTATTTTCATATTATCAGCTATTGTTTAACATGGAGGATATAACCATGACAACCATTTGTTTGACGAATTATCATTATGAATTTATAGTAATTCTTTTTGGACATACCAACACTCCTAATATATTCATTGATTTAAATAATAGGGTATTTAAAGATTAACTTGATCTATTTTTGGTAGTCTTTATAGTATATATTATTATATATATGAAGAGTAGGTAAGAGTGTGAATGTTATTTCTTATATTCATAGACTCAATAATAATAGCTTAACTGATGGACACATGGCCTCAAGTATTCCAACCTATAATCAAGAGGCTACCGAATAGTTCCATAGGTCTGAGGTGGTATAGTGGGGATGTTATACCCCTATTATTAGAGAAGAACATATGGTAATAGTAATCAATGAATAAATAATAGAAATGTGTAAATGTGAACAACTATAACAGTAGTTGAGTTAAACATCTTGAATAAATTAATTTAATGAAAAATAATATCTTCCACTATATACAAAATGATGCCAATTCCATGATGTTATATATAAAGGGTCAAGAATACATCACAATCAGATCATAATTTATGTAATTATATAAAAATGTGAAAAATACAAAAAAAATATCCCAAATATCATCATTAACCCTAAATTAGTCTTTTGATCAATGACCCTATGCTATAATAAAATAATGTATCGAATATTTTGTGTTTTCCATTATCCCTTATTGTATACCTAAAATATGTTTAGGTACTAATCAACAGCCTGAATAGGGTGTGAGATATACTCAGTAGGCCACCACCAATGGTGTCTATAAAATATACAGTCCATGTGAAAAAATTGAAACAGTTTTAAGGAATAAGAATAAGTAGGGGTATTAAATTCATTAAATAGTAACCATGTCAGGCTTGGAACATCAAAGGATTCTCTTTCAACTATACCATCTTTGGCATAAGCCTGATGCATCGGAATAGGTTCTATGTAAATATTCAAGGATTAAAGAACATAACCACAGTTTCCATGTATAGGATCATATAAAGTTGGACCCTAGGTGTAAAGAAGGTGTCTAACCTTGTATAACATAATGATAAGACCCAAGGTGAAACTAATAAATCCTTAACTATAGAAGGTTGATCCATATAAAACCTATAAAACATGCAATTTTCTATAGGTTTCAATGTGTAATCCATTGATATACCAATTGTATTCCATTGTAAAAGTGTATAACTGAGTCCATATAGAATTTCACCAATAAAACAATGGATAATCATGGTTGGAGGCCATGGGTAGAATCAAAGGAATCACTTGTCTAATGACATCTAGCTAAATCTGAAGAGTGTATCCTATGAATTATAATTTTCATATATGATATAAATAAATCAATAAGTACTATGTTGTGGAATAAATGTAATAATAAGATAAATACAGAATTCTAATGTGGGTATCACCTTTGGAAACCAGCTTATTGAATATGGTTTGTTTCATCTGAGTTATCATGGAATTCCCCCATGAATCCATGTTCATCTCAATCCTTAAAACTCTTTTAATTAAAAAAATTTCCATCATAATTAAAAGAACATTATTAGTTCAATCATTCAAATTCCAAGTGAAAACCATTCCATTTAATTTAAATTTCTTTATTCTAGTAAAATTTTTTTCATTAAGAAATAAAAAAGGTTCAGAAGAGGTGTCACATCATTTAAAATTTCATTGAATATAATTAGATCTAAGTGATACATACTTTCCCCATTATAAGGTATCAATTCACCCAATTAAATTCCATTAAATCCACTATGGAATCTAAACCAAACAAACAAATTGGGTTTTTGGTTAATAATATACAAATGGTCATCTAGTAAATGACATGAAATACCCATGTGGTGGATTGAGTTGATATCATTGACCTACAATGGTAGAAGGGGATCTATTAGGCTGTATGGGTTAAATATTAGGTAGTCAATTGAAGGATTCTGAATTTTAGAATCAATGAACTAGGAAATTGGTTTATGGGACAATAGAGAAAAATATAATTGAGGATACATTGAAGGAAATAAATATATAACACCTACCATATAGTGGAAGAGTTAAAATACTTTATTATTAGCAATATATTTCATATAGCATGGTAAAAACAGGAAGAATATTGGAATATCCTTAAAAAGTGAATATTAGCAGGCAGGGAAATAATGTTGATGGTGGTGAGATAATCTATGGAAGGAGGGTGATAAATTGAAACAATTTCCATTATCTAACCAACAAGACATACATTGGTATAATTAGAGTTCAGATTACAGAGAGGCCTTAATGAATAACCATAGAGAATGGAGGAGCTACCACGGTGCCCTCTGTAGTGAAAAAATGAAGGGAGGAGGCTTTTTTATATTTTAAAAACCTAATGAAAAAAATGGCAATATTTCATGGATTTTAATGAGGCCCAATTTTTGGTCTCATGGTTTCCCACATTGTTCAAAAACCATGAACTTGAACTATCTAGGTGAACCACCCCCTCATGTGGTCAGTTTCATGGTTATAGAAACCATGTGTTAACCATGAATTTCATATCTGTAAAAGGTCTACATTATCTTAGATGGGTGTGCATCAAACCATGCATGTTTTTTCAATCCATGATCCTCTTTTAAGTAGGATACATAGTTGAGCAATATGGTTTCTACTAACTATGCACCAACCGTGAACCTCACGATGTTTCTCCAAAAACAAGAGCTCTAGGATCTAAACAAGACCCTGGTTCTCCTGAACCAATTCTTAAACATTTAAAAAGATGTATATTAATAAAAATGAATATTAAAAACAAATATAAATTATTTATACCTTTAAATAAATTCTATAATCCTTAAACCTCACATACATAAGGAATGTCATTCCTGATTTTCTCTTCTAAGGGTGGTAAAAAATCATCTGACAATAACTCTTGTTTCTGAGCACAAACATCGTCATTCCTCTTTAAGGTATCATCAAATATTCAGGAATTATTCTCTAATACATAGATTAATGTAACTTACATGCCTCATATAGCCTTAATTTTCTGATAAATAATAAGAATATGAGACTCTTCATAAGAATAATATGCCTCTAACTCAACCTTAGAAGGATGAAGAATGTTATATGGGTCTCAATGATAACAGTGAAGATGAGATGTATGGATGACATAGTTCATGGTTCATAACATTTGACATAGCTACAAATAATAGTCTACCGTCTTGACTCTATCTAATTTCAATTAAGGATGGACATAATGAGGTGAACTCATACCATGTCTCCAAATCTATCGATACCCCATCCAAGGTAAAACACATAAGAAGATATGATTCCAATCCATGAACTCATGAGGATGTCAATGAAGATATTAATAAGACTTTTCCATGAATAAGCTATAGAAATACACTTTTTGATAAGTTTTACAATCTCTAACTTCTCCTAAATGATATGATATCCCAGTAGTGCTAACTCTCTTTCCACTTTCTAAAATAGGTTTGAACAAGACAATATACCATATATGGACTTAAAATGAGCCACATATACCGTCTCGTAGAAGATTTTGTGATAGGTGAATACTATTAGAGGGATATGATTCCACCAAGAACCTCTAGAATCACGTAAAAATTCTCTTTGAATGTCCATTAACACATGTACTGTACAGTTAGTCTTCCCATTAGTTTGTGGGTGATAGGTTGTACTCAAAATTTTGTATGAAATTTGTTCCCTTTGCAACCCCTACTAGAACTGTGATGTGAACAATCAAAGAAATTATAATACTATGATTTGGGAAACTCTATAAAGGTTTATAATCTCACAAAAATATAACCTTATAGGATCAACCATAGAAAAGGTCTCTCTAATAGGTAAAAATTGAGTGATCATCCTTATCCTATCGATGATCAACCACACTGCATCACTACATTGAGGAAACCATGGTAATAAATTCGAAAAATCCTTGGTGAAGTCATCCAATTTCATCTCTATAATGGTAAAGGTCTGTAAAATCTATGTCGGTATCTCCTATTCTTCCTTCAACAACAGATAGGTGGAACACTGAGTAACAAAGCCAGCTATCTCTTTTTTGTCCCTTGTAACCAGTATTGGTGGCATAAGACATGATACATTTTTGTAAGTCAAGGGTGTATGAACCGACTAGAATCATGGAAATCTCCCATCAATTACTATCATACATCACCAAAATAACTATACATATCCAAGAATATGCAATATCTCATCCTCGTCATGTTGAAACCATGGCTATTTTATGCATGAATTGGAGTATGGTTTGTGTATGTTGTCAATCCTTAGTGGAATATCAGAATGTGTGCCAGTAAAGTGATCAAATAGTTCAAGAAGACAATTGTATTGAAGGTCGCACCATTTCTCAATGTTTTAAAAAAATTTGGACCTCAAAATTGGAAAATTAAGACAGGGATTGTTGGTAAAAGGAGGTTCGCGCATGGAGGATGTGGTCCATAAAAATGGAGGGTTTTGCGTGACATATTTGAGTTGGGCGCGAAAAACAGCGTGTTGTGCGAAATAGTTGATCAGGGATTTTCGTGCAAATAGTGTTTTGAAATCAAAACATCGAAAAATGGAAAATTCAAGGGCTGCACATAAAATCTAGACTTGTGTGCAAAAAATGGTACATGCGCAAAATATTACACTCCAAATGAGAGGTTTTTCATGCCATAGTTGGTTTGGCAAGCTGGGGTCTGAGATGCCTATAAATAATAGGTGACCCCCCTCATTCCATACGGTTGAATACCTAGAAAATATTAGAGGTCTGATGCATGTAAAAGGTTAGCATAAAGGGGTTTGGGTGGAAAATTCCGAGCCACGCAAAAAATTCTAGGTTGGTTGAAAAATTCTGTCTTGTGCGAAATATTTCGGTTTGCGTGAAAAATCTTAGTTGTGTGAAAAATTCTGGGCTATGCGAAAAAGGAAGAGCTATGCGTAAAATTTGAGGTGCCGCATAAAATATTCATTTGTGAAAAAAAGGTTGTTGTTGCATGAAATATTTTTCCATACGAGATGGAAATATTGCGCCCAATAGTAAGGTCTTGAGGGCAAAGGGGTGGTGTTGCAAACAATTGTTAGTGAAACTTGTTTGAACATTCTGGTTATCTGGTTTAGTGGTTCAGTGTGTACAAGTGCATCATTTTTGGACATCGATGCAAGCAGAGTCTCATTCTAAGTTGAGTCAAAGACTTCAATGCGAATCTATTGATGATACCTTCACGTCTATAAACTGATTGTGACTTCACCAAAGGCAGTGAGCCATGGGTGGTCAACGGGAGTGACCTGGGGGACGCAGTGGGCTATCCCTGAATAGTTGTAAAGGTAGTGACCCTGGGACAGAGTGACTATTCCAAAAACATTGTATTAATACACAACTAGTGAAGAATAGTGGAGTAAGGTATGACCGACAATCTATCGTCGTATGCTCCTTGGACGTAGCCCTTAGTGTTGAACCAAGTAAAAAGTGTTGTGTTTTCTATTTGCATGTGAATGTTTGATTACTTATCATATACATCATATGGGTTAAACAAGTTCCTACCAACGTGGGAACATGATCCATCGGTTTAAAAGAAATAGTTGACACCCTGATTCACCGCTCCCCTCTCAGGTTGTCTCGGGGGTCCCACATATCAATTATCCAAACTGGTGGTGGATAATAACCAAAAACACTCCCCTAGAGGACCAATCCCTTTTGTTATGAAATCTATCTCATCTTAAATCTTTCCAAAAGTGAAGAAATAATTGTAATTCTAATGATATGTTTTATTTTATTCTCCTAGACTGCTTATTACATTTGGAAAATAGGTCTATCAACATTCACTCACCACAAGTCTCTTGAACTACCAATATCTGAGTTCGCTAGCTTAGAGCATCATTCATATCATCGCCCTTCCCATTTATATTAGAAAGATAAAAATTGATGTACTGTAGGTATTCCACCCATCATCATTGTGTAAGATTTAATTCACACTTCATAAATAATTATTTGACGCTTTTTAGACTTTATACACCCCAAATACCTCTCTTAGTAGATAATTTCTCAAAAAAATTAATCTGTGTACTAATACATCATGCTCATGGTTATGAGTTGGTTAATTGTACTCTAGGGTCCTCAGATGATGCGACCAATATAACAACACTCAATCACCCAACATTAGGACTACTCATTGACTGATACTTGAGGCCTGAAAAAAACTATATATTTTTTTCATGGATCATGAAATATATGTATTTGTGTGAATTTGAATCCAACTTTCAATTAAAAATGGCTTCCTCACATTCTTCAAACCATATTAATTTCTATCCATTATTTAGCAAACCCTTAAATGGTGAAACAAATCATGAAAATACATTAATGAAGAACTTGTAATATCCTTCCATCCTTAATAAACTTCATATTTCAATTGTGTTCTTTGGATACTCCAAATAAACCACTATAATCGCCATCTGTGGATCCACAGATTCCCCTATTTCTGATATTTTTTGGCCATGGAAGTGGACTTTATCCATATAAAGTCGAATTTACTATAGAAAAATATTGTTTCCCTGTCATTGTATTCAATATGATCCCACAATATTTGTGATGGTATTTTAAATTATGAGAATAAACCAAGATGTTTCTTATATAGACTACAAAAAATAAATTGAGATATAGGTGTAAAACCTGATTCATTCATGATATGAAAATTTGGGTCTTGTAAGTAAAACCGAATTTCATAACTAGATAATTATGAGGGTCATATCTACTTGGAAACACTTTATGGGTATGTTTGGAATCCAAAAACGTACATAATGATATCCTGACCACAAATATATCTTCATGAAAACCCTCAATCCTCATAACTAATCGAATAGTTTGTATATACATGTCAAGGGACATGATTTATTATCACTAAGCATATTTAATCAGTGGTAATCCCCAAAACACTTGAGGGTACCATCCACATTCTTATTAAAAGATATAGGTGAACCCCATGGAGAGGTATGGGTTCATATAAAACCCATAACATCCATGTCCTATGGCTACCTCCTGATCTCATTAAGCTATGTAGTATCCATCCTTTATGAAAGAATAGATACTAGTGCTTCTCCTTACACTGGCTTAATAGAAAACTCTACCTTTCTTTCAGGAATAATTCTAGAAAAGTGATCAAGGAAAGAGTCCCTAAATCAATCCAATATGTGAGAGAAAATATTTAGTCACATTTCATGATCATATAACATAATACTATACATATTGTCTAAAACACAACCCAAGCAATGATGTTTATGTCCAATTCGACTTCCCAATACATTCTATCAACCCATATAAATATAAGTACCACCCATCATTATTGTGAAATATTCCATTTAGATATAACAATTGACATGCTAATGATAGGTAACCTAACAATCTGTCTCAAGAACTATGTCATAACCCATCATCTTAAGGAATAAGAGGTCCCATATGAAGAAATAACCTCCAATATCAATGGGAACTCTATTTATTTTCGTACACTTTCTCACTACACTTTCAACATAATATCAGGAGTTAACACTCTAGAAAAATACTGAATCTAATGCTCATGTTGTTCCAAAATAGTCACATAAAAATGGAATGTGAAAAACCTATAATAAAATGGAAAAACACTAGGGGTAGTATACAAAATTGATACCTCACACTACAGATAGTTGTGGACCTTGGTCCTCATATATAGTCTATACTACATATATCTAGCCTAATCTATGGTTGTAAGTTGTAAAATGACTACCCATAAGGGTTCTTCTCAACTAAAATTTTATATCCGGAGTCTTTCCTCCATGAACAAATCCTCCTCCACATATTTAATATTCTATGGTATTCCAACTCTCCACATTATGTTGTCCCACTGATCCTACTCTAGAAGATGGAGCTAGAATGGATTCTCTCTCACTGGGAATAGACCTGAAGGATCAGAACAATTTCTAATTATAGATAATATTTATACAGAATCATCACTCAACTATGTCTTTATCACACTGATTATTTACATTACCTTCTCACCCACACTAAAGTAATTTAACATAACTAATGATGTGAATACTTTGTCTGACACTTTTCTTTTGGGAATCCTCCAAATAACATTTCATTACACTTGATGTAATACCCTACCTTAGTATTGAGCCACCCTTCCCTATATCCTCAACTTCCCTCAAGTTGTGGTTGAAAATATTTGCATCATTTTTTAGCTCTAAAATGGTAGTCAGTCAGGATATACATACCAAATATTGTAGGTAATAGTTGAATAAATTTCCAAAATATATCTCTTTGGATAACTAGTCTCTAAAAAAGTATGTCGACTGTGTTGTAGATATTATCCTTTTACCGATACAATTGAACTGATCTGTATTCCAAGAATGAAGTGACCTTCTAATTATTCTCTTGGTGAGTCGTGGGTAGATAATAAGAAGACATGATAACCGAGTGTTCCTACTCTAGTTTCACCAATTAACCGTGATCTTAACAAATTAATCATTTTAGTGGAAAGGGAAATGGAATCAATGTGTTTTGTTTTCTATTAAGTCTCATGTATTGAAGGTGATATAGGACCAAGGATTTCTATATTTGTTCTCCAAAAATAAAAGACTATCTTATCCTTTGCTGGTGAACCTTCTCTATCAGTATGATGGGTTTGGATTTAATAATTAGGATGAATACGGAATAAGTTCCAGAGTAGATGTCCGATAAGTTTTCTTTTCGTAAAAAAATTTCGGAATGTGTCTGGGTGAACCCCTTGAAGGAATCTGTGATGATTATCAAGGATATATTCTAAGGATAGGGAAATTTTTTATATGAATATGTTCTTTCAGAGGTCATGGGTAATGAGTTTACCAGAATACATTATGCCTTAGTGTTTTATTGTGATTGTAGGTTTTTGTTCATGATTGTACAACACATGATATACCCTAGGAAATGTAATTTCTCCACCTTGAGAGACCAAGATGTGTAATTTATTTTTCTTATAAAATGAGGTAATATTATAAACCTTTTTTTATTGTATAGTACATCTGTATGAGATTATTAATCCAAATTTGAGATCTATCTCTTTGATCGATCTAATGAATTTTTAAACAATGTTAATGTCTTGGGGACTAGTTTTTGAGGTTGAAGATATAGTAACAGACTATTGATGATTTTTTTATTTGAAGAGAAATATGTCAAAGGATAATAATTAGTTGGAACCCCTAGAAATGATAATGGTTTAGTGATATAGAAAAATTATTTGATGGTTTTAACCTACTAGATCATCCTAGCAGACTGAGGAATTTTGTTAATCCTAGTCTGGATACTAATGAAATTGTATAATAAAATGATGTGGAAGAATAAGTTATTAGAAGATATGAATTTTAAGAAGAATCATTTGTTGATGAAGGTAGTGATATAAATGTGTCATCTAAATCACCAATGATTACATATGAATATCTTAGTCTACCTAGGAGACTACAAAAATGAGAAAATCATGTTAAAATTGATGAATAATAGATAGAATTCTCAGGTGAGGATCAATTTTAAAGTTCCTATAAATGTAATTAGGAAGAGGATGATGATGAGGATGAGGAATAGAGAGATGAAAATGTAAATACATATGATAATAAAGGACATGGGAGTTGTGATAATCAATATGTTTCTAAACATGGTAGTTCATGTGAAAAAATTAGAAGGAAGGATGTTGAGATCCCCCCAGAGCTTCTTCCTTCAACTAGTAAAACGTTGGAGAAACCATACATGAAAAGAGAAGTGGACCCAGAGTATATTGACAAATATTATTTTTTTGATGGGGGGAAATAATTATCTATGGAGATATTTCATGAAGTTTTAGTGGATGATGGAATTAATGTCTGTTCAGTATGAGATCATCAGATAGTTTCTAATTATACAATGGGGGAATAGATGAGTGTCATTACTATTGTTGAAATAGTATGTATCTGAGAAATATAAAAATTAGATTCAATATTTTGAGTTAGGTAGTGATTTATAGTTTGGTATTTTATAAATTGATGAGCCTCCAGTTGATAGTCATATGAAAATTGAACCGTCTGTCATCTAGAAAGTTGATATACATAGGTCAATGGTTCAGAAAGAGGATGTTAAAATGGATGAGGTACCTGATGTTATTGAACATATTGATGTTCCCCAAAACATTGAGATAGGTGCAGTTGTACCTAGATTTTCGGTAACTCTTTCTTCTTTTCCTTCTATTGTTGATACTATAGACCGATGTTTGGATCCTGTTTTTTATGAGTGGGATAAACTCTAAAGGAATGTAAGGCATCCACCATTGGATATTGGACCTAAGAGTTTAAAAAATTATATCCTAAGTGATCCTTGATAGCTCAAGTTGATATTTATAGGATATTGGAAATGTTTTCCAATGTGGGAATTACTTCTATTAAACCTCTTACTCCAGTTCCTCCTCTCGTTCTAGCTGATATAGTTATAATATGTTACGTGAATGCCTTTGGTGAAATGCTAATTTCAGACCTGAAGAAGATTTTGATAAGTTAGTCCCCTCTTATGGCCAAGCTTAGTGAGAATGATTCTCAATATTTTTTATAATTGGTGATTAAAAACATACAACTTATTATTATGAATCAAATTCAATAAGATTGGATATAAAATAAGTGAATAATTTCTGAACTATAATATGTAAAGTCTTCTATTGCAGAGTTGAAATCCTTCTTTTCTACCTCTATGGATGGTCTTATTATATGTCTACAAGATAGCTCTTCAGATACAACCACTGCACCTCCTACAATTGATTCTGATTATATCTAAATAGTTGTTATATAATATGTTTCGCCTATTTCTAGTGGACAATCAATTGGAGAACCTATGATTGCTTTTTAAATTCTAATGAATATTGAGGAAGGAACTAAGCATGATCATATGATGAACATGAATTATGATAAGGATATGGATTCTAATAGTGAGACAATTACTAATGGCATAAAATACTATATCTATAGGATTTTTACAAATCATTACATGGATGAATACATCATGGTTTTGGACGAAAAAATTATAATTCCACTTGTTACATATTCATTCAAACAAGAATGACTTTTTAAAACTTATACGGAAGGTGTGGCTATCTTCCGCTGTTATAATATCGTCAAAGCTTCCCTTACAAGCTTAAAAGAATATTTTCAAATATAAATGTTTTCCTTTATAAATACGATAATTTTAAATGATTTCAAAATAGAAAGAGATATTTCTCTAAAAAGGTTTTGATTTCATCTATGTCAATATCCATTGATGGATTTTAAATTTATTTGATGTTTATTTATTATGATATAAAAATTCCATACTGTATTGAAGGTTTTGTGATATTTCTAACTGTGGATGTGTTATTTCATACCATTCATGGTTTATGTATAAATTATTGACATTTCCTATGCCAGTTTTGATACGAATGATTATGTTATGTTTAATCTGTTTTATATGAGGAATGAATTTGACTTAGTATGTGATGAGTGGAGCCTGCTATATCTCCTCGATGCATCGGTAGGTCTCATGAGAGAAACTGGTGACTTGGGATAAGGCCTTTATAAAGTCTTATTTGTAGTCTTGGCACAATTCCTTGACTATGTGGTTATGAAAGTTTGGCGTTATGCATTCCATCATTATGAAAGTGGCTATAGGTATTGAATATGATTATTTTACTAGTAGAATATCAATGTGAGTAAGTAAATGGCCTTAATTTTATTTATATTTTCCATATTATGATGAAGTTTATGTTGAAAATGATATTGTTTTAGTTTTATACATTTCATTAAATGTTTATGGATATTTCTGAATGCTTTCACTATATTGTTATCTTTACTGAGCATCTGATCTCACCCATTTCTATGATTTATTTTTCCCAAGATGCGAAGAAGTATATTATGACTGACCTGCAGGGATAGTCTATGGGATCTCAGTGTTCACTATGGAAACAATGTTGTTGTATTTTTCCATTTTATCATGTAATGTAATCCTTATAAATATATCTAGTACTTCCAAAGATACTAAACTAATCCATCTTTCTAGAGTTGATCTTTTGTGATCATGCCAATGTTGTGTAATAATACACCGAATCTGGGTAACTATGGTCTAGGAATTACATTAAATGTGGAAGAAGCCTCTCTATTTTGATGAAACTACGAATCCATTTTTAGATAAGAAATGGGCTCTATCCCTTGAAAATATATTACTTCCTTAGGGATGTAATGAAATTAAAATGGTTGAGCTCATGCTCAAACTTTCTAAAAAAATAGGGAAATCGTTATTCAAGAATATTATGGTTTGAAAGGATATTCCAATTAATGGTGGTCATTGATCCTAAGCACCAATGTGGTTAAATAAATCTAAATTTTATAATGGAGAAATTTTAATGGGACTTTATTTGATAAATACTTATCATGATGGAATTGAACTAAAATAAAAAGGAATTTACTAAGATTAAAGGAGAAGAAAGAAGAAATTGTGCAATATTATAAGTATGACTTCACAAGATTATCCGGGCATGTTTTAGACTACCTATGCATTCTAGAATGAATGGTTGACAATTTTGTAATGGGATTAAGTTTATTCACCAATGTACATTACTGTCTCAAATTTTATCCTCATATAATGATATAGTATTTTTAAACATTAATGAAAAATTTATATTCCAGAACATATATCTTCAAGTGAAATGAAGAGAAGAATAGGTTTAATTAGAACCAAGAAAAAGAGAACTTTTTAATTATGAATAAGGGAAAAATTAATTTTCGACATTTAAAAACATTATAAATACACATCTTAGAAAAATAATTGAATTGAATGGATATTTGTAAAATTCATAGAGATAAGGGTCAAATAGATATTTAATTTAACTCAAACAATTATACCACTATTATCAAATATTTCAAATGTAATGAAATGGGGAATTATTCAAACTATTTTCCTATGAATCAAGACAATTTACCATAGAATAATCCCAGGGGTGATGTCCAAGAATATGGAATTTCTACAACTGTAGTAGAATTTCCTACTGATTTGGTCAAAGTAAACATATCATCCACCCAAGTAGTTAAAATTTTTCATTTGATTTATGTTATAAATGCTATTTAATAATTTATAAAATTTATAATGATGTCAAATCACCACCTCAATTGTTATGTTTTGAGATATCTGTTAAAAATCGTAATGGTAGGATGATCATAGCTCAAGTATATAATTCTAATATGATAGAATTATGTGGGAATTTGTTTCCTGAAAATATTTTTATTCCTCATATAGATAAATTTTATGTCTTTTTTAGAATGTATTAGATCTCTTATTATAGAAACCATTTCAATTTTTATGGATGGGAAGTCACATTTGAGATTCCAAATCAACCTATTGTATTATTTCGGTGTGAGGAAAATCCTGAAATCACAATGGAAATTACATCCATAATATGGTTTTTACTACTTATTCATGATAGATATTTATATTCTGTGTTTTTGTAGAATAAAAATAATGATGATATACCCATTTCATAAATATTTTTATGTATTTACAGAATATTTTTATAGTATTCCCCAAAATGTTGAATTGGAATTTTCAATAGAAACCAAAACTGTTGCAAAACCTATTTAAAATAATATATATACAATGTCACCCAAAGAGTAGTATGAGATAAAGAAGAAACTCAAGTAGAATCTACATAAGGGATTCATTTTTTCAAATTCTTCTCCATGGGGTGCACCAATTTTTTTTAAGAAGAAAAATGGGTTAACAAGTTGTTCCATTGATTACGAAGAACGTAACAAAATTAATCTTAATAAAAAGTATCATATCCCATGTATCAATTATCTATTTGATATATTAAATATAAGAGAAATATTTTTCCAAGATTTATCTTTGAATTGGATATTATCATCTATTATTCAACATGGAGGATATAACCATGAAAATCATTTTCATGAGGTATGGTCATTATGAATTTATAGTAACTCTATTTGGACATCCCAATTCTAGAAATATATTCATTGATTTAATTAATAGTGTCTTTAAAGATTACCTTGATCTATTTTTGGTAGTCTTCATAGTATATATTATTATATATACGAAGAGTAAGTATGAGTGTGAAGGTTATTTCTTGTCCAGGTAGACTCAATAATAATAGCTTAACTGATGGACATGTGGCATCAAGCCTGCCAACCTATAATCAAGAGGCTACCAAATAGTTCCAAGGGTCTGAGGTGGTATAGTGGGGATGATATACCCCCATTATTAGAGGATAACATAGGGTAATAGTAAACAGTGACTAAACAATAGAAATGGGTAAATGTGAACAACAATAACAGTAGTTGAGTTAAACATCTTGAATAAATTAATTGAATGAACAATAATAGCTTGCACTATATACATAATGATCCCAATTCCATGATGTTATACATAAATGATCAAGAATAAATTACAATCAGAACATAATTTATATAAGTAAATAAAAATGAGAATAATACCAAAACTATCTCAAATATCACCATTAACCAAAAATTAGTCCTTTGACCAATGACCTCATGCTCTAATAAAATAATGTATCAAATACTGGATTTTTCCCTTATCCCTTATTGTATACTAGAAATATATTTAGGTAATAATTAACAGCCTGAATAAGGTGTGAGAAATACTTAATAGGACACCACTAATGGTGTTTATAAAAAATACAGTCCATTTGAAAAAAAACGGAATAGATTTAAGATATAAGAATAAGTAGTGGAAATAAATTCATTAAATAATAACCATGTCAGGCTTGGTACATCAAAGGATTCTCTTTCAACTATACCAGCTTTGGCGTAAGAATGATGGATTGGAATAGGTGACATGTAAATATTCAAGGATTAAATAACATAACCACAGTATCCAAGTATAGGATCATATAAAGATGTACCCTGGGTGTAAAGATGGTGTCTAACCTTATATAACATAATGATAAGACCCTAGGTGAAACCAGTAAATCCTTAACTATTGAAGGTTGATCCAAATCACACCTATAAAACATGAAATTTTCATTAGGGTTCAATGTGTAATCCAAGGGATATACTAATGGGATTCCATTTTAAAAGTGTATAATTGAGTCTATATAGAATTTCACCAAAAAAAAATGGATAATCATGATTGGAGCCCATGTGTAGAATCCAAAGCATCACTCTTCTGAGGACATCTAGCTGAATCTAAAGACTGTATCCTAATAATTATAATTTTCATATATGAAATGAATAAATCAATAGTACTATGATGAGGAATAAATGTACTAATAAGTTAAATACAAAATTATATGGTGGGTATCTCCCTTGTAAAAGGGATCAATGAATATGGTTTCTTTTATATGAGTTATCATGGAATTCCCCCATGAATCCAAGTCCATCTCAATCCATAAAACTCTTCTAATTAATAAAAAGCCCATAGTAACTATAAGAAATTTATATTTTCAAACATTCAAATGCCAAGTGAAAAATATTCCTTTTAATTTAAATTTATTTATTCATGTAATCTTCTGTTCATTAAAAAAATAAAAAGTTTCAAAAGAGGTTTCACACCATGTAACATTTCATTGAATATAATAAGATCCAAGTGATTCATACTTTCCCAATAATAAGGTATCAATTCACCTAATTAAATTCAATTAAATCTGTTGTGGAATCTAAACCAAACAAACCAATGGGTGTTTTGGTTAATAATATACAAAGGGTCATCTAGTAAAGGACATGAAATGCCCAAGTGGTGGGTTGAGTTGAGATCATTGACCAATAATGGTAGAACGGGATCTATTGGGATATATGGGTTCCATATTAGGTTGTCAATTATAGGATTCAGAATTTTAGAATCAAAGAACTCTGAAATTTGTTTGTCGAACAATGGAGACAAATATAATTGATGAGACATTGAATGAAATATATATATTACACCACCCATATAGTGGAAGAGTAACAATCCTCTATTATCAGAATTATATTTAAGATAGAATTTTAAAAATAGGAAGAATAGTGGAATATCCTTAAAAAGTGTATATTAACAGGCATGGAAATAATTCTTATAGTGGAGATATAATCTAAGAAATGAGGGTGATAAACTGAAACAATTTCCATTGCCTCTCCAAAATAAAAAATAGTGGTCTAATTAGAGTTCAGATTACGAAGAGGCCTTAATGAACACCAATAGGGAATGATGGCGCTACCACGGTGCCCTCTATAGATAAAAAATCGAACGGAGAAGGCTTGTTTTAGACTTTAATATCCTAAAGTGAAAAATGCTAATATATCAGGGATTTTAATGAGTCCCAATGTTTGGTCTCATGGTTTCCCACATTGTGCACCAACCGTGAACTCGAACTATCTAGGTGAACCACCCCCTCACGTGGTCAGTTTCATGGTTATAAAAACCAGGTGTTAACCATGAATTTCATATCTGTAAAAGGTCTACATTTTCAAAGATGGGTGTGCATCCTACCATGCTTGGTTTTTCAATCCATGAACCTCTTTTCAGTAGGATACACAGTTGAGCAATATGGTTACTACTAACTATGCACCTACCGTGAACCTCATGATGTTTCTCCAAAAACAAGAACTCTAAGATCTAAACAAGTCCCTGATTCTTTGAAACCAATTCTTAAAAATTTAAAAAGAAGTATATTGATAAAAAATAATATTAAATACAAATATATATTATTTATAACTTTAAACAAATTCTACAATCCTTAAACCACCCGTACATAAGGAATTTCATTCCCGAGTTTCTCTTCTAAGGGTGGTAAAGAATCATCTAACAATAACTCTTGTTTCAGAGCACATACATCATCATTCCTCTATAAGGTATCATCTAATATTCAGTAATTCTTCTCTAATACATAGACTAAAGGAACATACATACCTCAGATAGACTTAATTTTCTAATAAATAATTAGAATTTGATACTATTCATCAGAAGAATATGCCTCTAACTCAACCTTATAAGGATGAAGAATGTGATATGGGTCTCAATGATAATAGTGAAGATGAGAGGTACAGAAGACACAGTTCATGGAACAGATCATTTGAGGTAGCTACAACTAATAGGCTACAGTCATGACTCTCTCTAAATTCTATTAAGGATGGACATAATGAGGTGAAATCATACCATGTCTCCAAATTTGTTGATACCCCATCCAAGGTAAAACACATAAGAATACATGATTCCAATCCTTTAACTCGTGAGATTGTCAATGAATATCTTAAAAAGACTTTTCCATGATTAAGCTATAGAAATACACTTTTTGATATGTTTTACCCACTCTAACTTCTCATAAATGAGATGATATCCCAGTAGTGCTAACTCTCTTTCCTCTTGCTAACATAGGTTTGAACAACATAATCCACCATAACTGGACTTAAAATGAGCCACATATACCATCTCATAGAAGTTGTTGTGATAGGAGAATACTATTAGACGAATATTATTCTACCAAGAACCACTAGAATCAGGGAAACATTCTCAATGAATGTCCTTTAACACATTTATTGTACACATAGACATCCCATTTGTTTGTGGGAGATAGGTTTTAGTCAAAATTTCATACGAAATTTGTTCCCTTCGCAACCCCTATTAAAACTATGATGTGAACCAAGAATGAAATTATAATAGTTTGATTTGTGTAACTCTATGAAGACGTATAATCTCCCAAACATATAACCTTATATGATCAACCATTGAAAAGGTCTCCCTAATAGGTAAAAATTGAGTGATCATCATTATCCTATCGATGATCAACCAGATTGCATCACTACATTGATGAAATCTTGGTAATCAATTCACAAAATCCTTGGTGAAGTCATCATATTTCCTCTCTAGAATGGTGAAGCGTTGTAAAATCAATGTCAGTATCTGGTGTTGTTCCTTCAACTAGAGATAGGTGGAACACTGATTAACAAATCCAACTATCTCCATTTTTTTCCCTTGCAACCAGTATTGGTGGCATAAGTCACAATACATTTTTTTAAGACTAGGATGTATGAACCGACTAGAATATTGGAAATCTCCCATCAATTACTATCAGACATCACCAAAAACTATACATATCCATGAATATGAAATATCTCAACCTCATCATGTTGGAACCATGGCTATTTTATGCATGAATTGTTGTATGGTTTGTGTTTTTTGTCAATACTCAGTGGAATATCAGAATGTGTGTCGGTAAAGGGATCAAACAGTTCAAGGAGACAATAGTATTGAAGGTGGCACCATTTCCTAGTGTATGCAATATTTTTGGGCCTCAAAATTATAAAATGAAGAGAGGGATTGTTGGTAAAAGGAGGTTCATGAAAAGAGGATGTGGTCCACAAAAATGAAGGGGTTTTCATGAAATATTTGAGTTGGGTGCAAAAAACAGCATGGTGCGCGAAATAGTTGATCAGGGTTTTTTGTTCAAATAGTGTTTCAGAATCAGAACGTCGAAAAATGACGAAAGCATGGGCTGCACAAAAAATCTAGACATGTTCGTGAAATTGGTACATGCCCAAAATATTACGCGCAAATTGAGAGGTTTTTCGTGCCACATGGGGTTTTGTGCGCAGGGTTCTGAGACGCCTATAAATAAGAGGTGACCCCCCTCATTCCGTATGGTTGAATACATAGAGATGATCTGTGGTATGATTCTTGTAAAAGGATAGCATAAATGGGTTTGTGGGAAAAATTCTGAGCTTCGCAAAAAATTCCGAGTTCCACGAAAAATTCCATAGTGCGAGAAATATTCCAGTTTGCGTAAAAAATTCGAGTTGCGTGAAAAATTATGGGTTGTGTGAAAAAGGATGAGCTGCGAGTAAAATTTGAGGCGGCACGTAAAATATTCAGTTGCACAAAAAAGGGTATTGTTGCGTGAAATATTTTTTCTCCCGAGAAGGAAATATTGCACGCAATAGTATGTTCTTGAGCGCAAAGGTTTGGTGTTGGGCACAATTGTCAATGAAACATGTTTACACGTTCTAGTTATTCGGTTCAGTGGTTTAGTGCGTACAAGTGATTCAATTCCAGACGTCTACGCAAGCAGAGTCTCATGCTAGGTAGAGGCAAAGACTGCAATGAAAATCTATTAAAGAGACCTTCACGTCTATAAACTGATTGTGACTTCACCAAAGACATTGATCTATGGGGAGTCAACGAGAGTAACCTGAGTGATGTAGTGGGCTATCCCTAAATAGTTGCAAAGGTAGTGAGCCTTAGACAGATTTACAGTTCCTGAACCATTGTAATATAGAACTAGTGAATAATAGTGGAATTTGGTATGACCGAAGACCTATCGTCATATGCTCCTTAGACGTAGCCCTTACTGGTGAACCAACTAAAAAGTGTAGTGTTTCTCTTTGCAAGTGAATTTTTTATTACTTCTCATATCCATCATACAGGTTAAATTATTTCCTACAAATGTAGGAACAAGATCCATCAGTTTAAAAGAAATATATGACAACCTGATTCACCCATCCCCTCTCAGGGTGTCCCGGGGGTCCAACACATCAATTATCCAAACTGGTGGTGTATACTTACCAAAAACACTCCCCTACAGGACCAATCCCTTAGGATATGAAATATATCTCATCTTTAATCATTCAAAAAGTGAATAAGTGATTGTAATGCGATAATAATATGTTATATGTGATTCTCCTAGAACCCTAATTATATATGGAAAATATGTTTATCAACTATCACTTACCACTAGTCACTTGAACTACCTATATCTAAGTTCTAGAGCCTGTAACATTAGTTATATCTTCATCCGTGCCATGTTTATTAGAAAGATAAAAATCGAAGGACTGTTGGTATTCCACCCTTCATCGTTTTCTGAGATTTAATTCACGCTTCGTAAATAATTATTTGACACATTATATACATTATACATGAAAAATACCTCTCTTAGTTGATAATTTCTAAAAAAATGTTATGTGTGTACTACTACTTCAAGCTCATGGTTATGAGATTGTTAATTGTACTCTTCTGGAATTAGATGATGTGACCTATATAACAACTATCAATCATCCTATATTAGGGCAACTCATAGACTGATACTTGGGGCCTCACAAAAGACTATATATTTTTCTAATGGATCATGAAATATGTAGATTAGTGTGGTGTTGAATCCACCTTTCAATTACAAAATGGATTCCTCACATGCTTCAGACCATATTAATTTCAATCCCTCCTTTAACAAACCCAAAAATGGTGACACAAATCTGGAAAATTCATTAATGATGAATTTGTAATATCATTCCATCCATAATAAACTACATATTTCATCTATGTTCTTCAGATACTCTTACGAAACCACTTCAATCACCATCTTTGGATCCACATATTCCCTTAATTCTAATTTTATATGGTCTTGGAAGTGAAATTTATCCATTAAAAGTGTAATTTAGTATAGAAAATATTGTTTCTCAATCATTGTATTCAATATGATCCCAAGATATTTGTGATGGTATTTTCAATTATGAGAACAATCCATGATTTTTTCAATATAGACTACCAAAAATAAATTCTGATATAGGTGGAAATCCCAATTCATTAAAGATATGAAAATTGGGGTCTTGAAGGTAAAACTGATTTTCATAACTAGATAATTATGAAGCCCATATCTACTTAGAAACATTGTATGGGTATGTTAGGAATCCCAAAATGTACATAATGATATCCTGACCTAAAATATATCTTCATGAAAACCCTCACTCCTCATGACTAATCGAATAGTTTGTCTATAAGAGTTTGGGGACATGATTTCTTATCAGTAAGAAGCTTTAATCAATGGTAATCCACACAACACTTGAGGGTACCATCCACATTCATATAAAAAGATATTAGTGAACCCTATGGATAGGTATGGGTTCATATAAAACCTTATCTTCCGTTTCCTATGGCTACCTCTTGATCTCATTAAACTATGTAGTATCCATCCTTTATGAAAGAATAGATATCGGTGATTCTCCTTACACTGGCTTAACAAAAAACTGTACCTTTATTTTTGGAATAAGTCTGGAAATGTGATCAAGGAAAAAGTCCATAAATCAATACAATATATGATGGAAAATAGACAGTCACATTTCCTGATCATATTATATAATACTATACATATGGTCTAAAACCCAACCCAACCAATGATGTTTATGTCTAATTCGACTTTCTAATATATTCTATTAACCCATATAAATATAAGTACCACCCTTCATTATTGGGAAATATACCATTGAGAGATAACAATTGACATGGTAATGATAGGGAACCTATAAATCTATCTCAAGAACTATGTTATAACCCATCATCTTAAGGAATAAGAGGTACCATATGAATCAATAATCGCTAATATTAGTGGGAACTCTATTTATTTTTGTACACTTACTCACTACACTCCCAACAGAATATCAGTAGTTAACACTCCTTAAAAATACTGAATCTAATGCCAATGGTTTTCCATAATAGTCACATAGAAATGGAATTTGGTGAACCTATAATAAAATGAAAAAACACTATAGGGGAGTATACAAAAATGCTAACTCACAGTATAGATAGTTGTGGACCTTGGTCCTCATGTATAGTCTATAATACATATATCTAGCCTAATCCATGGACGTAACCTATAAACTGACTACCCATATGTGTTACTCTCAACTGATATTTTATATCCTGATTGTTTCCTCATTGAACAAATACATTTTTACATATTGAATAGTCTACTGTAATCCAACTCTCCACATTATGTTGTCTTACTGATCTGACTCTGGAAGATGGGGCAAGAAAGAATTCTCCCTCACTGGGAATATATCCAAAGCATCAGAATAATTTATAATTATGGATAATATCTATATAGTATCATCACTCAACTATGTCTTGATCACACTGATTATTTACATGACCTTGTCACCCTCACTAATGTAATATAACATAACTAATGATGCAAATACTTTTCCCAACAATTCTGTTTTGGGAACCCTCCAAATAAAATTTCATTCCACTTGAGTAATACCCTATATTAGTACTAAACCACCCTTCCCTAAACCCTCAACATTCCTCAAGTTGTGATTGAAAATATTTTCATTGTTTTTTATCTCTAAAATGTTATTCAGTTAGGATATACATACCAAATATTGAAAGTCATAGTTGAACAAATTCTACAAACATCTCTCTTTGGATAACTAGTTTCTAAAAAAAGTAGGTGGAAAGAGTTTTTGATATTATCCTTAAACGGATAAAATTGAATTGATCTTCACACCAAGGATTAAGTGACCTTCTAATTCATCTCTAGGTGAGTTGTGGTTAGATAATAAGCAGAAGTTAGAACCGAGTGTAACTACTCTAGTTTCACCAAATAACCCTGAGCTTAAAAAAATCATCATTGTAGTTGAAAGGGAATTGGAATTAATGTGGTATTTTTTCTATTAATTCTCATGTATTGAAGGTGATACATAACGAAGGATTTCTATATTTGTTCTCCACAAATAAAATACCATCATATCCTTTTTTGGTGAACTGTTTCTGTCAGTAAGTTGCATTTGGATTTAATATTGAGGGATACTATTGAATAATAGCCAGAGTAGATGGCCATAATGTTTTCTTTTCTTCAAAACATTGGGGAATGTGTCTTGGTGAACCCCTTGAAGGGAATCTATGATGATTATCAAGGATGTATTCATAAGGATAGTTAAAATTTTTATATGAATATGTTCTTTCAGAGGTCACGGGTAATTATTTTACCAGAATACCTGATGCCTTTGTGTTTTTTGTGGATTGTAGTTTATTGTTCATGATTGTACAACACATGATATGTTGTAGGAAATATGATTTCTCCACCTTGATATAACAAAATGTTTAATTTATTTGTCTTATGAAATGAGGTAATATGATAAATCTTATTTGGTATCGTATAGTACATATGTATGAGATGATTAATCCAAAATTCGAGATCTATCTCTTCGATCTTTCTAGTGAATATTTAAACAATGTTAATGTTTAGTGGCCCAGTTTCTGAGGTTGAAGAAATAGTAATAGATTGTTGATGTTTTTTTATTTGAACAGAAATATGTCCAAGGATAAAAATTAGTTGGAACTGCTAGAAATGATAATGTTTTAGAGATAGCAAAAAATTATATGATGAATTTAGCTTACTGGATCATCCTACCAGACCGAGGGATGTTCTTAATCCTGATCTGGATACTGATGAAATTGTAGAATACAATGATGTGGAAGAATAAGTTTTTGGGAAATATGAATTTTAAGAAGAACCATATGTTGATGAAGGTAGTGATATAGACTTGTCTTCAAAATCACCAATTTTTACATATGGAGCTCCATGTCAACCTAGGAGACTACAAAAATGAGAAAAGCATGTTAAAAGTGATGAATAATAGATAAACGTTCCTAGTGAGGATTAATTTTAACATTTCTGTAAATGTAATTAAGAAGAAGATGTTGATGAGGATGAGGAATTGAGATATGAAAATGTAAATACAGATGGTATGAAATGACATGGGAGTGGTGATAATCAAGATGTTTCTCAACATGGTGGTTCATGTAGTAAAATTAGAAGTAAAGATGTTGAGATCCCTCCAGATATTCTTCCTTTAACTAGTAAAACGTTGGAGAAACCATACATGAATAGAGATGTGGACCCATATCATAAAGACAAATGTTATTTTTTATGGGTAGAAATACTCATTTCTGGAGATATTTCATGTAGTTCAGTGGATGATGGAATTGATGTCTGTTATATATGAGATCTTCAGATGGTTTCTGATTCTACTATGGGGGAATAGATGAGTTTCATTACTATTGTAGAAAAAGTATGTAGTTGGGAAATATAAAAAATAGATTCATTATTTTGAGTTAGGTAGTTATGTATAGTTTGGTATTTTAGCTATTGATGATCCTCAAGTTAATAGTCATATAGAATTTGAACCTATTTTTAGCTAGAAAATTGATATACGTAGGTCAATGGTTCAGAATGAGGATGTTCACTTGGATGAGGTACCTAATTTTATTGAACATATTGATTTTCCCCAAAATGATGAGATAGGTGCAATTGTACCTAGATTTTTGGTAACTCATGCTTCTTTTCTTTCTATTGTTGAGACTATAGACTGATGAGTTGATCCCATTTTTTATGAGTGAGATAAAATCTCAAGGAATGTATGTACTCCACCATAGGATAGTGGACCTAAGAGTTTATAAAATGAGATCCTAAGTGATCATTGATATCTCAAGTTGATATTTATGGGATATTGGGAATGTTTTCCAATGTGGGACTTACTTCTCTTAAACCTCCTACTCTAGTTCCTCTTCTTGTTCCAGCTAATATAGTTATAATAATTCACATGAATGACTTTAGCGAAATGATAATTTCAGACTTGAATAAGATGTTGATATATTAGTCACCTCTTATAACCAAGCTTAGTGAGAATGATTCTCAATATTTGTTTGAATTAGTGATTATAAACATACAACTTATAATTATTCATCACATTCATGCATAATAGTTATAAAATAAGTTAATAACTTCTGAACTAGAATATGTAAAGTCTTCTATTGCAGAGTTTAAATCCTTCTTTTCTACCTCTGTGGATGGTATTATTATAGATCTAAAAGATATCTCTTCAGATAAAACCATTTCACCTCATACAACAGATGGTGACTAGTTCTAAATAGTGGTTATATAGGAAGTTTCACCTATTTCCAGTGGAAAATCAATTGGAGAACCTATGATTCTGTTTTAAATTCTAATGAATATTCAGCATGGAACTAAGCATGATCATATGATGATCAAGAATTATGATAAGAATGTGGATGCTAATAGTGAAACAATTACTAATGAGATTAAATAATATATCTCTAGGATTTTTAAAAATCATTCCATGGACGAAAACATCATGTTTTTGAAAGAGAACATTAGAATTCCACTTGTTACACATTCATTCAAGAAAAAATTTAGAGAGTTGAATGATATAACTCCGATATTGAGTTGGTTTATGGATGAAATGGGTGACCTCTTTAGTGAAGTCGAATTAGGTTTCCATATCATTATATATTTGATAAACACGATCAATCCATTTCTACATGTGAACAACACAATAGTTTTTTCTCATGAATCCATTCGTATTACTCCACAACTATCCTTCAAACATTGAGTGAGTTGGAATCCTCATGCACCTTTACCTGCCTAGTTCGAGTTATTATTATAGAGGACCATCCTCCTCAATCTCTAGCTAGACAACCCATTGGTGTCCCATTTACTATTCCTAATTCTCCTCATGCATCAGTTCATATTGCCTCTAATCCTGAAAAAATCAAGTGTAAAGACAAAGAACCAATAGATCCACCTATTATTTATTAAGATACTTGTTGGAGTAGATACTCAATTTTTATGGGACTAGTATTTTATAATAACTTTATGGAATATAATTTATGCATTAAATTTGATCCACTTTCTTCTTGAATTATTCTATGTTCTATCTGTTTTATTATTCCATTTACTTTTTTAATATTCCAATGTTTACCTCATTGATAATCCAAAAAGTGTGAGAATCTACCATTATGAAATGTATGCATTTATCTATGATTTATTAATATAATATTTCCATGATGCATTTAATTGTTTTTAACATTTTTACCATTGAAACATAATAAATACCTTCATTTTCATATTATTTATCATAGATACCATATGCACACACTGTGAATATTATACAATATTCTATATATTTGATCTTACATGGAATGTTATGTTTTATATTTTTACTATCTATGAAACCCTTATTTTTGATCATAAAAATTGGAAAGACTCTTTACCTACATGTATTAATGATCACAAAATCATGATTCTAATGATATATATAAATTTCATTATATCCTATAAGTATTTAAAAATCTAAGATAGATGATGGAATTGAATAAGGATGAGTCAATGTTGAGGTTAAGGCAACATCAATCAGGCTCATCACTAATATATCTACTCAAAATTTTACAATGTCGAAGACACGGTCACATATGACTCACCGTTTTTCATCACTCACTGCCAGCATGGATATATTATTAAGTCCAAGATAGTGTAAGAAGACATAATACTAGAGCATAAATTTGGTAAAGAATCAATAACTGCAATCTTACGCTACAGTCATAGGAGTCACTACCAGAAGGATGACCTACAACCATCATAGACATTACCAATGAAATAATTTTCAGCTAAGTATAAGACATTGTCTGTATCAAGCCCCCAGAACAAGACACCACCAGTGTCAAATCATTAAAACAAGAAACCATTATCACATGACACCACCAAACTCTAAGACACCGACAGACCATGAGTCACCTCCACTATTACATTACTTTCATTTTTAAATTATATATTATAAGAGTTATATTATTGAAGTTAATTCCAATTTTTATTTTAATTATTGTGTCATAAAATTTTGATATAATGTATTGGAAAGGGATTCCAGACATTCTATAAGATGAATCCAAGTGTTCGAATGAATATAGATATTCTTGATACTACTACTTGTGAGAAAAGTCAAAAGAATGCCTCGTGAAAAATATACACAATAGACATGTTAAGAAAACAGATTACTAGTTGAGTGCTCGTGCTTACAGAACACACACATAGAGCTAAAGAGATGAACAACTCGATGAGTAAAAAATCTCAACTGGGAATTCAAACTATACCATTACATGAAAATGACTTGTTGAAGTCAATAACAAGAGTATACGGAAATTTGTTCAAAGAAATATTTCAAAGAACTAGAATCAAGCTTCACTACAATTCAAATGAAGAGTCACAAGTTCCACTTCAACAGACCGAGAATCCCTAAAATCTACACCCTAAGATTGATCTATAATAATTATCATTATTACATATTAATAAGTGTGTGTGTGCATACACTGTTTAATATATACACATTATCTCCTATATTAAACTCAAAGTTACTGGACGTATTCTTATCGATTTATACTAGTACTCCCATAAATAATAATGGTAGAGGTCTATATGTGAATTTTTTTTAGTCCTGTAGATAACAATGTAAGAGCTTCTGTGGGACCTTGAAAGTGGTAGAATGTTATAAAACATAATCCAAGTTGTGAAGAAATTCATTTATGTTTATAAAATGCTTGGTGGGTGGTGGTCACCAAGTGGAGAGTAATAAGTCTCTACTGGAAACTGAACCTATTGTTTTAAATTTTGGTTTTGTATTTTTGTATATATTACTTCCACTTTTAAAACTCAAACTCTCTTAACCGGAAAAACTAATTCTTTGATAGTTAATATCTATTCTTTTTTTATAATAATTTTAAATAAGTAAATAGTTTTCATAAAACTAAGTAAAATTTTTATTACTTACCAGAGATGTAATCACTCTTTAAGAAAACTTTTGAAATATTATAAAAAATAAATATCTTTTTTGTTGATTAACTGGGTCAGTTTGATATTAATTGGGGGATTTTAAATTAATCCATTTGAAACAGAAATTTATATTGTGTCCTCAATTCACCCCCCTCTTTAGATAATCACTTTAAAAACCTTTATATTTTGTATTATTTACTCAATATGGATATTTATTAATAAGGAATATTGTTTATGAATTAAATTGATCATTACATTAATTTTAAATGCATTAGAAATGTATTAATAGGTGTGGTTTTATTCATAGAGAGACTAAAGTGAGACTCAAAATGGGTGTGAATTGAGATCTTAAAATCACATCTTATAAAAATTCCTTCATTCCGGATATACAAGATCAAATAATTTATTAAAAAAGAAGACGAAATAATTTATAAAAAAAGAAAAATAATGAAAACAAAATATTTATAGTGGTTTCGAGAAAATATATTCCATAGAACACCCATAAAATGATCAACTCCAAGAGCTTGTTGATTTTCACTAGAACTAGTTATATTTTTGGGGACTGCTTTATTGTGTGCAAGTAGATGTCACTTGGGAAAAATATATGATATTTTTTTAGGATCCTATATGAATTTATAAAACACTATCCTTTATTAATTAGTATAATAATTTCTTAATTCATGTTGTAATAAAGAATAAAAAATTTATATAAATGAAGCACACGGATTCTTCATATAGTTGATAGTATATTAAGAATCATCTAGAAAATATGAGTATCTTTTTAGATAATCATTAGTGGTCATTTAATATAAAAAGATAATATCGTATACACAAAAATGGAATAGAACCTTCAAACTTCATGTATTTTATTTCATGTGGTGTATGAACCATATATGATTTCATTACATTGTACACATCTCTCGTTATGTTGCATGATGAAAAAAACCCTTCCTTTCATGTCTTCTATTTTTAATTTGAACATAATAACAGTCTATAATCTTACAAATAAATAAGATAATACTTTTAAAAAAATGAGCATGATATTAATGTAATGTGTCTTTCACTTCTAAATATGGTGTGAACATCTATGGATAAGTTTTCAAAATTATTATTTAACATATTATTCGATTATTGGAAAAAATAATATTTCCAAATCAAATATTCCTCATTTCGGAAAACTATTTTACAAATATATGAAAAAACATTAGTTCACTTTTCAAAAACTCAGATAAACTATAAGGAGTTTATTCACAATGATATGTTGTAAAATAAATTTATCTTAGTAGGATAAGATTTTGTACACACTATTCATGTATGATAATCCATTGCGCATCTCCATATAATATAACACATTAGTTATCTGGATTATACACAACTGAAAATTAATAATCTAAATTTGTCTCTTATATAGGATAAATCAATTTCATAATGTAGTTCCTTTTTATAATATAAATTAATTTTAAAACTTTCTTAACATCTATATGATAATTCATTTAAAAATTTCCTCTTTGTAAGATAAAATACATTGATAGTTTTTCAATCTAATTGGTATTTCTGAAAATCATTTCTTTATAGGATAACTTAACTTCTTAATAAGTTAATATACTTGTGTAGTAACATAATCTTTGATGTTATCCTTTCGTAAAAAAAATTATTTATCCCAAACTTGATATTTCAAATCATTTATATAATCTACGTTGTATGTTAATACATTTCTGATTAATATAATATTGTCATGAAAAATAAATTCCATTGATAGAAAAAATGATTTGATGTATCCATAAGATGAATTTCATTTCAATTTTAGAATAAAATATTTCAACTGATAATAAACAAAATATAAATTACTATAAAATTTATTCCTAAAAAAATGGATGATTTTTAAGAATACTTGGGTACAAAATTATGAAACACTAAGGATAGACTTATTTCCAAAAAACATGTGTTTTTTGAACTATCAAAACATATAAAGGACGTGGATATTTTGGAATAACGTATGTTTATCCACCAATCTTCCCATTTTTTTGATAAAAAACCCATAATCAAATACCCAATAAGGGAAATATTTTATATGGAAATTATTGAAAATGTAACTATGGTAGATGTTGTGTTCCTTTCTCCCGTAACGAAATATTGGGATTACTTTTCCCCATAATAGGATTTGGGGTTTTATTTCCCTTAACATTTGAATCCACTCAATACTTTCCCAGAATTTGGACTTACATAATTCGTTTTTATATATAAAAATAATTATGTAAGAATAACACTTTTATTATTTAATGTGAACATGTATAAATAGTTAGAATATATGATACTGAATATGAACCAAATTTGTAAATTACATTCATTGAAGAAAATATTGACAAATATAATATAAAATAGAATAATAACAATGGAATTTTTTTAAAATGAATAGGTAATCATATAACAAAAATATTGAATATTAGTGAAATTTAATAATGAAATATAATAGTTAATAATAAAAAAATAAAATTACTAAAAAATATAAACATAGTTAAATCATTCAAATAAATTCACAATGAATTCAAATGTTTATAAAGGTAACCCCAGAAATATCATCAGTTTATGAAGGGATGAGAAATTCAGATTAGACGTCTATTGTTGGGTTCATAAGATGATTCTTGGGTTATTGTATATTGAAGGATTATATTTTTCTTGTAGTTAAATAATAGGTATGCAATGGGGAATTAGATATTTCTCTTTTAATAGATATATGTAGAGAATATGTGCTAAAATAATCTCTTAGGTAAAATGTGTGTTGGGGTACCATCAATATTGTGACCAATTAAATATACAAAGGGATTTTTTGAGCTCATGAAAGATCAAAATGATATATGATAAAGTAGAGAATCTTAGTTGAAGTGTTGGGATAATCAATCAGGTTTCAACACTAAGTTTAAGATTCTCCATTGATTTAATATCAGTCATATCAAAGATCTTCTTAACCCTCTTTGATGTGTTAAAATAACAGTAAAAAATGGATGGTCCCATTGAATATCTTCCTTGTATATGAAATAATAAATCTGAACACTTCTCAATATTTTGTACCATATCATTCTTATAGTAGTCATGTGGGGTCCTAAAAAATTCCATGTATTCAGTGAAAAATCACAAAAGTGTTTTTGCAAATATCCTTTCTTGTATCAACATAGGATAAAATTCACTAGAAAATCCAACCGATGGTCAGATAAACTAATTGATCTATTGATAGAGGTAGATATTATTGGAACTATTTGAGAGTCATCACTATGAATGGATTATTTTCCTTTATAGATAAACCAACACATAATATGTTTGAAAAAATAATCTTATTCCCAAGAATAACTGGATGATATCATTTTTTCATGACTAGACAACACAAGTGGTAAAACATGTCTTCCAAAATTAATAATTTTTTTTCAAGGATCCCTCCATCATTCCTAAACCAGTAATAATGATGCTCACATTTTTTTTGAGATTTTATTTAGGTATCTTGAATTACAGGAACTAGTTACTCGAAGAGTGTTCTAGTATTATTCGGAGACTAATCGTTACTAGTTATGGTGATTCACAAGATGATTGGAATACTCCTAATATTATAATCCAAACTACTCTGAACATATTTCAAAATATCATGTCAAAGAATTTCACACTACTAGGATGATAACCCAGCATTTAGTGAGTCAAAATATTGAGAGATAGGTTACAAATTTAAACCTATTGTAGCTTGATCTGAATATCATTATCTCAATGATTCTTGAATCATATTCTTTTAAATTTTCTCTATAACGGATTAATTTAAAAGGAATTAATCCATACAAGTACAAAACTAAAACATTATTCTCAAAAAGAGTTTTGACCATAGCATGGGACTCATTCATATCATTCTTCAGTATATTTACTTCTGATAGTTTCACATTTTAAGAGAAACGATCTTGATCCTCAGTTTCTTAAACCTTTATTTTAGGTATCTTGGAGTTACTATGATGTATAGAAATTTACTAAAAACAACATGGGTCGATGTTACATATCAATCCTCATTTTTAGATTGATTTTATTCAACTTTATGAGTTTCTTCAATTGGGGGTACTTATTCAAGATGAGATGTTTCATAAAGTTCATGTATAAATTTACTCTGAGCTAATAATAATTTACCATCATCGAAATCCTCTGAATCATCCTCATAATAAGTAAAAAAATTCACTACAGATAAAAAAACAGATTCTCTTTAAATTCTTCGTCTTTTATTAGCATGTATAGGCACATCGAATAATAGAATGGAGATAGTAGTTATAGAGGTGGTTCTTTCTTGACCAATGCTCACAATATATTTAAGGAACATATCAAAAATTTTAGTTTTCAAATAAACCCTTATAAAAAGAGGTTAACTATAACACACTAAAATATTTTAAATAATTTTCCTTGGATAATTTAATTTCATCAATATCTTGCATTATATACAACACTGAGCCCTAACAAATGTACAAATATTATTAATCATATTTTTTAAACATGATAGTTCATAACCAAACTGTTAAACATAGTGGTATGAAGTGAAATAATCAAATTTTAAAAACGTAATTATAATCATGTTATATAATGAAAATAAAATTGTTTAAATGTACTTAATTTTTATTATAGACATTATATATTTCAAAAATTGTATTTTCTCAAAAAATTGTTTCTATTTATTTTTGTGAACAAATAATGAAATTATCATTTTCATCTTCTAGAAAATGAATTTAAAGAAAAAATAAACATTATTTTATAAATATATATGTCAAAGTTATATTGAGTGAAATTTTGATTTTCTTATGAAAAAAATAATTTTTTAATGAATAAAAATATATATATATATATATTATAACAAATTATTTTTTTAAAGCATTTAAAAAATCCATTTTTTATAATATGGATTAAAATGTAAAATTTGTTTTATTATATATTTATTAATAAAATTTATTTCATTTTAACTATTTTATATTAAATTTTTATATTTAAACTTTTAATACTTATGAAAATTTTATCTTCAGAAAATGGATTTTTCTTCAAGTCTATCGGTTTATATTTAAATTTAATAATTCCACTTTTGTGCATAAAAATTTTAAAACAGGATTAAAATTTTATAATAATTTAGTCTAAATTTTTGTTCAAAATTAATATTGAAATCAATAAAAAAATGATTATCACATTTCAGGTTAAAATGATTTTACAAGGAGGAAAAACTAAACATATTGGTGGTAAAATGACCTATAAACATTCTCAAATCCCATTAGATGGACATATTTTGATCATATATCATATTAGGTTTGATAATGATAATTTTAAGAGCCTTTTTTCATGTGAAAATTGTGGGTACACTTTTTTATTTTCAACAATTCCATGTGTGTGGTCTCCACCACCTATAAAAGGGTACCCCCTATCCTCTCGTCTTTACACATAAAAAACCTCTCTATTTATACAATACCTACTAAAATAATAATTTTATTTTCATCCACATGTCATATATTATTTTCATCAATGAGTAAGATGACCTATGAAAAACCATTGTCAAAATCTAGGGAGGTTATCAGATGAAGAGTTATCGTTCTAGACTGATAATTTCTATTTTACTTTTTTTCACATCCTTCATATATTCTTAAATAATATTGATATAACAAACCCAGTATCTAACACATACTAATATGTTGTTATTTCAATATCACACCTATATTCACATCAAATTCCTTCAAATAGGAAATGAAACTAGCGATCAAGTATATAGAGGACAACTGTATCATGAACCGATGTAATTTGTTTTCCATCATCACATCTCACGGATCGATATAATTGTGTAATATTTATATATATTTTATATTTATGATATTATTATACAACTATAATTATAATAACACATTTACTTTCTGACTTTCTCTTCTATGGGAACATGATAATCTCTCACCAGTGTAGGGCGGACTACATCATCACGAAGCAATGTAATCCATTACTCACTAAAATTTTACATAGAAGTTAATAAGGAAAAATTAAATAAATATATGTGATATATAGTAAATCATAATGACTCTTTAAAAGTGAAATATTATTTACCTTTCTTTTGTTTCATCTATCGAGAAAATGGAAATTTTTTCACGCGTACGTACGTCTTACCATTTTTATAAACGGTGTAATTTACATCATGACTATATAATTAAATGGTTAATATTAATACATATATAATAAATATATTTAAAAATAAATTTTTTTTTTGAATAATGGATATTATAGAACCAAAATATTAGTAATAATATTGAAAATACCAAACCATAGTATACATAAAAAATCAAGTGGGTTTTACCTGAAACATGACATTAATATGGAATAAAAAATAAAAATGTAATAAAATGTTTTAATTAATCAATATATGGTATGATTCATCTTATTATTGTTCTACAATATTTCTATATTAAACTTATTTTTATTATACATGTATTTCTAATGAGTCTAAATGATGTTGAGACTTTAGTTAAGGTATTTTCAGTTCACTTTTATTTGGTGAGACACATGCCATATTCAAAACCCAGTTCATTTTTTTGTTGTACATAAATGCATTTGATTTATTTTAATATTTTTATAATGAAATTATGGGATATAAAAACACATAAAAGTTTACATATTTCATGGATGTTATGATTGAAAATATACTAATGTGGTAAAATTTTTATGTTACAATCTCATGGTTTATTAGTATTGTTTATCATTAAGTATCAGATTATGACATCTTAAGACCTGTCTATAAATAAAATAATGATATTGATTATCCTTTGGTTATGTATTAAATTACTTTTTTTCCTTTAATTTTCATCTTTTAATGTACACAGTAATTAAAAATAATGCTTTTATGAAAAATCAACCTTTTTTCTCTCTTCGGTCAAAAATCAATTTTCATCCCTATCGATGTTTTCTAAAAATGTTTTAAAAATAATATTTACTATAATCCAAGAATTATTTATAGATATGTTTAGAAATTTTTTTTATTTTTAAAAAATGATCCAAAATTAATCATCATGTCATTTCACAAACAAGTGCCTTCTGGATTTTATAAAAAATTAAATAGGGATCTAGATTTTTACATGTAATGAATGAATGGAATTTCTCACCATAATAACCACTAAATGATATAAATATCCCTTTATATGTTTCTAATATTATTTTTATAGAAAATTATTTTCATTATGTTTTGTGAAATTTTAGTTTTAAAAGGTTACTTTAAAAGTGAAAAGGTTATTCTCCTCTTGAAATGTTCCAAGTGGTATTTCAAAAGAAATTCCCATATATTGTGACACCTAAGATGTCAATTGAGCTTTACAGATTGTATAATCCAATAATTTCATATTTACTATTTCTCTTGATGGTTTTTTTATGATATAAATATTCTTATGAAACATATTCCTTTTCCACAATTTATTCTATATTGAAAAGATGATATTTTTATGAAACTCCTATTTTTTCATGGGTTTTAATTTTTTTTAAATATTATTTTTTTCACAATTATGTATGATTTTCATTATGTGGTGGGTGGTAAATATATCTCTCTCCAATTCATTGGGTAAATATTGATATCTCATGAGATAAATAGGATTGGAATAGGGAGGTAACCCATTTCATTAAGGGACATTTTCTGTTATGATAGTCTTGGGAGAGAAATATGATTACTATGATGGTTTGGGGTTTGAACTCATTCCACTTTTATTTTTTTGGAAATAGTGGTTCACTAATAATGAAATTATTTTATATTCTTATATTACTGACATAAAACTATGTATATTCCAGTATTATACTCTAATTTCATATATTCTTTTATTCCCTTATGATTCATGTCTGATAAATTTCCATGATTTAAAACATTATTCAAGTTTAAGATCTTTGAAATGAAGGGTACGGTTTTTATACTTTATTCTCCAGTTATCATAACCCTATGCTCATGTTATGTTGATTTCTCCCATTTTACCCTTTCTAATAATCTAATATGACACTCTCTTATGTTGTGTGTCCCAATGTTATTAAGAAACGTCTTAATTGGGGTATGTCTATAAAGAGTAATGTAAAGGAAGATCATTATGAGAGAATTTTAGAATCTTCTGGAAATAAGATGATTATATATATAGTCTCTGAAGACACTAAACCTTTATGGTCCTTGGGTGTTCATTTGTGAAATATATTGAATATTCATCTACTAAGATAAAATATCTATGTATGAAATCATGTTTTAATATAGTTGGTATTAGAGGTAATGTTTAGTTGAAACTCTCCAATATAGGTTGAGAAAACATTAGTAACAACCATAAAGATAAGTCTAATCATAGGAAAATATCCTGGTATTTTACTGAAGGATATAGAAATAAATTTCAATAAAATTACATCCTTATATGTATACTTCAAGTGGATGTGGTTCTAGAATAGTTTTACCTAGTGGTAATAGATTTTAAAAGGGACCATTGATCTTGACCCAATTTTCACATAGGGCACAATAATGGGCTATACTTCACAATTAGTTTTATAGTCCTAGGAAATATTATTTGGAAATTAACAATCTCTTTTTGAACCATCATGAAGGATTTGAATAGATGATGTTCATGAATGACATTGGTTAAAGCTATGTTCTCATTGATTGAAAATAGGGTTTCATAATTTATACATCATATAATTGATTTTTTATTATTATATGGTTCCCCATTATGATTATGGTTGCTTATGCTATTTTTTAGAAAATGTATGTAACCAAAAGGAACATTATTAATTTTAATTTCAATAGAAAATGCAATGATTTTCCAAAACATTAACCAAATGTTATGTTATATGAATTAAAAATATTATATTATGAGCACAAAACCATCTAAATCTATGAATCAATATGAAAATACAAACATGTAGAGGAGGAAAGAATGTTATATTTTGTTCATCATGAGTAATTGACCACCTTATTTTAGTGGATCTACTAATATACTAGTTGTCGATAAATGGATAATACCACTAATATATATTTTTTATTCTCAAATTTTTAGAACGTAAAAAATTCAATTTTTTGTCTATCATTTATAAGGATAATTATATCAATGGTGGACCCTTATCAAGATTACTCTCCAAAAATACAATATTGAATCTATTTAATGGAATGAGTTTAAAAAAAATATTTTTCAAGAATTACATTGCTAATATTATTCATACAAAAAATAGAAAATTAATTCCTTTAGATTTAGAATAAGAATGATTAATAATTTAGTACCTATGTGGAAAATTTCAAAATAATTGTGAGATAGGCTTATGGTATTATCATCCAACCTAAAAGTATGGTTGATAGATTTTTTTAGTGGATTTAGACATTTTTATGAATATAATTGTGTATAATGGAATCCAGAATCTGTGAACAAATAATTTTATGTTATCTAAATGTGGAAATGTATATTAGAGTTAACCATCAATCTCATGGTTTTGACAAGAAAATAAAGATGAAATTCAAAGAACGTTATAAAAACCATGGAGAGAAAAAAATGATAATTTTTTCAGGCTTATGTGTGGATGTAAACATAGAGGAAGTTATATTTAGGTGATTGGACAATGTTTTAAGTGTATAGAGGAATTTAATAAGGCAATTTAATTCAAGATTAATTTTAAGAAGTTGGATAATGATGAGAATAGAGATAAATCTCAAAAAAATTCCTCATGTACTCTAGTGTTTCAAATATAGGGTGTATGTGAATTATTCTAATTAGTTGTCAAATTTGATGGTTAATGATTATAATCAATGTCAATAGACTGTAAAGTGGAGGGATAAATGTAAATCTCATTTGATCATTATTTATGATGAGGGGTATGAAAAAAATGGGTAAAAGGTAAACTTACATGCCAATCTATAATTTATTAAGTCTTATTTTATTCAAGATCTACCCACTCATTTATATCTGAAAATATTTTATAAGGGTATAAAAATACCACCTCAATGATTTTATGTTGAATTATTTGTCAAAAAACCTAATGGACAAATTATTTCATCTCATACATATGATTATTATTTTTTTAATTTTATAGGAATGTGCTTTCTGAAAACCTTGTGGTTATCCCTCTTGTATAATTTTATATTTTCTTGACATGGATTGAATTTCTCTACATAAATCTCAAATCAATTTTTATGTAAGTTTAATGGAATTTGATATTCCAAATCAACTTATAAAATTTCATCATTATAACGATATATATGAATTGACGATGGAGATCATGCCCCCAGTAGGGGTCTTGATTTTTCTTAAAAAGGTGTTTTTTTCTCTGATGGTTTGGTAGAAACTCCAAAAAATGATATTTCTATTTTATGGGTGTTTTGATATGCCTTTAAATAATATTTTCCTAGTATTCCACTGAATTTCGAAGTTATGTTTAAAATAAAACATATTCTTGTAGCTATGCCTATTTCCAAAAATCCCTATATAAGGAACACAAATGAGTTTTAGAAATTGAATAATAAACTAAAATAGAATCTCAACATGGTATTCAATTATCCATGTTTTTAACCGTGGGGAGAACATATTGTTTTTTTGTGGAATAAGTATTTATCGATGTGACTTTACATTGATTATTATCTAAAGAACAAGATCAAAACCAAGAACAAGTACCATCTACCCCAAATTGATGAATTTTTGATCAATGACATAAATGTCAATACTCTTACTAGAATGACCTTTATTCTAGATATTATCAATTTATGGATAATAATAATGATATGCTGAAGATAACATTTTTTTACAGGGTATGGACACTATGAATATATAGTGATTACATTTGGTCTTACTAATTCCCCCAGAATATTCATTGATGTAATGAATAATGTCTTTAGAGTGTAACTAGATCATTTCGTCGTAGTTTTTATTTATGATATTCTTATCAATTAAATAGAAATTAAGAGAATAAAGATCACAAAAGGATTTTAATAAAGAACATAAGGAAGGATCAACTAAATGAAAAAAATTAGACGGTATGAATTTTGGCTAAAGAGAGTTACATTTTTGTGTCATATAATCCCAATAGAGGGTATATAAATGGATCCATCATAGATTGAGGATATTTAAAATTATAATAGACTAAACACAGTAACATATATCCAATGTTTTCTTGGTTTATGATTATATTATCATAATTTTGTAGATAATTTCTCATGACCATCTAATCCACTCAAAAATTTTACTCGAAAGGGAGCCAAGTTCCATTGGAAGGATGAATGCAATGAAATTTTTGAGGAACTAGATAGAATAATAGTCAGTGAACCTTTGATTACATTACCCTATAGGGTTAAATGGTTTTTAATCAATTATGAAGAATATAAGAAGGGTTTGAGATATATTCTAACATATAATTACAAGGTTATATATTATGACTCAAGAAAATTGAAGGCTCATGAGAAAAATTACATAACTCGGTATTTGGAGGTAGATATAGTAATTGTTTCATTAAATATGTGAAGGCATTATATTTATGGTCAAAATGTTATAGATATACTAAACATGATTAAAAAATATACTCACACATAAAGAGTTGGACACATAATAGAGAAGATGGTTAGATATGATTCAAGATTATTATTTCTCAATACATTACCATACTAGGAAATCGAACAAAGTGGTTGATGATTTGCATGTAAAGAACAATTATAGATTATCTATGATGAGGATCACAAATATTAATTATTAATGTATTTTTAATGGATATATCTAGAAATATGGAATAATGTGTAGAAATATTTTCTTTATAAATCAGTGTTCAACCATTTATCCCTATGATGATTTAAGAGGCACATATGGTAGATGTTAAGGAATAGGATAAGGTGAGAAATGTTCCTGAGTATAGCCATGATTATGATGGAATTATGAGGTTCATGAAACATTTATTTTCCCTATCTGTACCCGATTAGAAGAAATATTTTTTATAATATTCTCAATTTTTTTCATTCTCTTTTCATCCGAGAAGTATAATGATATATAGAGATTTGAATGTTTTTTTCCAGTTTCATGACATAAATATAGATATTATAGAGTTTTTATCTTATTAATTGGTATGTATTTAATTCAAGGATAAGAGGCAAAATTCAAAGGGGATTTTTGAACCATTACCCATAGAAAAATTGAGCCGGGGGAACATCACCTTTGACTTTTTTATTTGACTCCCAAAAACATCAATTGAGAATAAATCTATATGATTTATATATGATCACCATGAAATTTTCACACACTTCATCGCTATTAGAGAATATGTATATCTATATTAGCTATCCCGAATATAAGTTATGGAAGTTCTATGGTTATTGGATTATCACATTCCATTGTATTTGATAAGGATCCAAGGTTTTACTATAAGCTCTAGTGAATTATTCAGTATGGTCCGGATGTGGATTTGAGTTTCATCAATTCATATTATCCTCGAAAATATGGTCCATTGGATATAATCATTAAACACTAGTGAATATATTGATATCTTGTTCTATATATTTGAATAGTGTTTGGTACCAACACCACCCCCTACTTGACATTTCATACAACAACAGATTTATCACGAGCATTCAGATGGGTCATTATGAACTCTCAATGGAAATAAGTATTGATTTTAAACATACTATGATATAGATGGAGAAATAAATCAATTATAACCTGATATAACAGAATAAATGGTACAGAATGTTTGATACATTATGTAAAATAGAAGCACATGATAATATTTGTAGAAAATTTATACTGACGAACTATAACATACCAGATAAATAAAGAACATGAAATTTTTCATATTTTTTAATATTTATGAATTAAATATTAATTATTCATTAAAGGGGATGATAGGTTCGTTGGCGTACCTGATATGTAATAATGGGTTTCAATGAAATCTTACGTTGCACACTAATAAGATAATATCATTATTTTAAATGGTAGTTAACACCTAGTCATTGTATTGGAGGGAATGAATAGAACAAACAACAATATTATTATAAAAGTTTTTTGAATATTTGAACATTTATCCAATAAAAGTTAGATCCTTAAAATAAGTTAAGAATTTGATTTTAAGTATAAATACTCTAATACTAACTAAGAGGTCGATTTACCACTTTTTAATAGAGAACACTCTTTGAATCTATTTTTTAAAAAGTTTTATATGTTCTATTTTACAAAACAAAATTTTTCCTTAGAATCGAGACACCAAAATTTACATTGGATGAAATTTTGGTATTTTTCTAATAATGTCCAATTTTTCAAGGAATGGTAAAAAATACTATATTTTAATTAGAAAGTGCCTTGTAATATAATTTATTTATATGGTAATATTATATTTTTAATTGGTTTTAAATTACAATTTCAATATATTTTTACAAATTAATCTAATTTTGGTCTTTGGAAGTAATTTCATTTTAATTTTGAACATAAAAAATTGTCAATCATTTGATAGTTATTATTTCTTAAAAACATGCTATTTGTTTTAACAGCAAGAATTAATTTTAAAATATTTTTATCCACATATGTGATTTGAATTTCCAAAAAAGGATTCTGTATTTGGAATCAGTATTTCCAAATTTTGTAAATAGGTATCTTTTATTTTTATACATTTTAAAGATTTACTTCAGTAAATATTTTTTTACCATGATTAAATAGAAAATATAATAAATAAGTGTAAAATATATTATTATAATAATATTTAATTACCCCAAGATGTGTCATAATCCTATTGGATGATAAATATCCGGCAATGGCCATCCATGGGTCGAATTTGGGTCCCCATAGAGCCACATGGGAGTAATAATGACACTTTATATTAATTAATTTAAAATAAAGACAAAAATGACATAAACAAATATCATTTAGTAATGAAATTTTTACATGGGGTTCTAAAAAGTTATCTGTTTGACTATAAATTTTATTTCAAAACCTAAAACTATTTCCTAAATCATGGAATTTTTTTATAATTTTTGGACATCAAATAAACTAAATTAGTTATGACATAATAATGATACAATATTTACCTCATTAATAAATGTTATAAAAAAAGATTATACATATTAGAAAAATGTCTATAACCAGTCCAATTATTATTGGATTTTGTAATTTTAACCATGAGACATATTAAAATTTATTTTAATGATTATTTGACCTTTTGAAACCGAAGATGAGTATAAAAATAAAATAACTATTTAAAACTTTCCTAAAGAGTTCCTCCTCTCCCTTATAAAAAGCCCTCACTTCTAACACATTCCTCACACTTATCAAGCCAGTGGATCATAAAAAATATGATCCAATATTCTCCCAAGATCCCTCTCTTCATCATATAAGCCTTAACTTAGTCATAAAGCACTTTAAGAAACTCTCTTATTTCAAACCAAAGGGAGCTACCCAATTTAAAGATAACATTTTCTATTAAGTTAGTTTGATTTTTTTACTTCTCCAACCTCCTAAAATATTTTTATTCCTTTATTTTATAACAACACATATATCCACAATATACTATGATGTTGTTATGAGAAGGATTATAACTACACTTACATAAATTTCCATCTAATGGGTGAAGAACATATTATTTCTGTGGATAGAACACTAACGCCTCACGAAGCAATTATTGTTCAATTAGCTCTTACCGCCTCTCATGGTGTCCATTATAATGGAAATTTATTTAAATATGATATATATTATGTTTTTGTTTTCTATATGATTTTGTAATTTTTATTTACAAACATACCTTTATTCCTTCTAATATGTGTAAACATGATAATTTCATTTGAGGATGTGCGGACTACCACCCCCTCAAGGTGATATGATTCGTTCTTGACATACATAGAATGTATAAAGATGGAGTTAATAAAATTATGTAACATATATATAATATGAAATTATACTAGAATTATAATATAACTCTGTATAATTATGTTTTCATTCCATTAAATATTAAATTGAAATTAAAGTAGCATTCATGCATACGTACGACTTATCGTCTCCATGAACGGTGAATTTCATTTCTTATCTCCAAATGTTATGTAATATTATAAATATATATATATATATATACTAGATATGTATAATATATATGATATCTAAAGCATTAATATCTTCTTGGAGATAATGGAGTTTTAAAAAAATGGAAAACTTGTAATTATAAGATGTTCAGTTTTAACTCAATTTCATAACATCGACAAAATGTCTGATATGAACCCAAATAATTAACTAACTGTTATTTCAAAGTAATAATTTATATAAAAGTAATAATAAATATTAATAATTTTATTAATCAATTATAAAATATCTTAAGTTTATTATTCAGGAAGAGCAAGGAACATACGAGTCATGTTGGACAAGAGGTTAGGGATTTCTTATCTCACTTTTAATTCCGTGAGATTTCCATTTTTCACCAATTATTTATTGCATGTGGTGTATTTTGTATATCCATTTGTTATATATTATCATGATTATATTTATATTCATTTTATTATTTGATACATTTTGTGGTAATTAAATTTTCTCATATGACTCGATTGATTACAATGTGGTAAGGGTTTTTCATCTCACTGTTTTTGTTGGGATATTTTCTTAAATATCCTTATTGATGTAAATTTTATGTCCAAGTGATGAGTACCATTATCTCTCTCATCAACTTATTTTCTGAATTTAAAGTTACAATGTTTGGCTGTCGAATTTCTATAAGAAAACATCTTAACCCAATTTCAATTTTTGGGTTAAAAATCTACTTCTTGATTATGTCATTCTATGAATATGTGTGAATAACATCTGATTTTTTTACACTTAATATCCACCTATATTGGGTTTATTTAGATTTTTCACACATAATTATGTAATTGATTTATCCTTAATCTATGGATACCATCTTTATAAGGGATTTCGTCTCAATTTACATTTCCATTGAGACTTCATTGTTGATATGAACGAATTCAATCTTATATGGTGTATATACTATCCTTTGGCATATTATATCATTAATACGTATATTCTCATAATATTATTATATTCTGATAAAATGATATTCCTCAATTATTTTTATTCTAGGCTCTCTCATATGGATAAAATCTATTTAATTAAAATATATTTTTCAATGTTTTAAAGGTTTATTCTTTTAAATCATTCACATTAATGTCAATGTTTTAAAAATGGTTTTAACAATTTATTCATATGGTCATGAATATTGTGAAATTTAAATTTCTTTCAAAAGCATTAATTTGGTATGGGACACTTTGATTCAAAAATCTCATTATTTAATATTTCAAAAGGTTTTGAATATGGTTTGATAAAATCTTTGATATTGTCAATATTTTGAAATGATATATTGTGATTTCAATGTGGAAATGTTATCTTTACATTATGTTTGTTTTATGGGTTATGAATATATTATGGCTATTGGGAATTTTTTACTTATATGGGTGGTTCCGTGATAAACCTAGGGCGGTTGAGCCTGAGATAGATCTCCAATGCATTGGGTAACGTGATGGAGGTAAACGTTAATATTTCTCCTAAGAGATTTATGGAATATACTATGATGGGTATTCCAAATGTGGCTCCCTCTGTAGCTGTGATAGATACAATATAGGTATGTTATTTATGCTATAAGTTATCTTTATGATTTATGATTTCTATGCATTGTTCATAAATCTTATGATTTCATGAGGTATGTTATGATTGAAAAGTAAGGTTTCATTGTTTTGTATTATTTTTAGGATTATGTTTTCGTTACTTAGTTTATATCTCTTAATAATATTTTTATTCCCATCCCATTTTTTTGAATTTTTTTCCACAGGAATTAAGGATTAATAAGGTTCAAGGATGGTATCATGGAAAAGTCATGTTTTCTAAAAATGGAACTATACATGACTCTTTCTTAAGAGTTTTTATTTTATGAAAAAAATGGATACTGAGTAGAATTGTATACATGTAATATTCATGTTGTTATGTAAATGATATGACCTAATTAACTAAGACTCTAAACCTGAAAATATCCTCAATGTTAATTATCCATTTAATTCAAGATTATGTAATGTTTAAGGCTGGGTCCTTATAGTTGGTATTAGAGGTCAGTTTAGATAACAATAGATGTTAGGATGTTCTTTAAACATTAGTGACATTACCATAAAGGTTAGGATTTTGAAAGAGTAGTAGTTATTTTAGATATTTTAAATGAGTTTTAGATAACATGAATAAGTATATATTTTTATCTACCACATCATAAGATATTATACGATGATTTTACTGATATAATCACACATAGATTTTTGGTTTTAGTAAATGACTAGATCTAGTAGGAACCAAAGTAACAGTGGATGTGAAGAAAACTGTGATGGTTTTCTGAATGAGAAACTGAATGAAATGGAAGCTGTAATGAGAACTCTAGTGGTTATTCTCAACCAACTATTTTGGAGTCACGATTGACCACCTCATCCTTGGTGATTTTTATAAGGCATCGTATATGAGAGAAACAAATACCAATGGATATTTAGGTAATAATCATAATGTTAAGTATATAAAAACCTATGTTCCATGAATGTGGAATGAAACACAAAGGAAAATGTTTTAAAGGGAATCTAAGATTCTATAAATGTGGAAGTGAAGGTCATAAAGCAAAAACCTTCCATCAAAAAATGAAGCATCTAGTTGACTCTAGGAAAGGGAAATGAGTTCTTTCTAAGGAATCAATTGAGTGTTTTAAATGAGGTGTGCATGGTCATTATACAAAAAGTGGTTAGATGATGATGTTTTAGGAATGGGTTCCCTGGAATCTTACAAATATATGTTTACCAATACCTAATGTCTTTCCAATTGAGGATGATGAAACGAACAATGACCAATGAAAGCTATGTATTATTTCTTAACATATATTTTGACATTATTGAATCGTAGAATATGATTCATTATATTGTTTTTAGTAAAGAAGTTCTTCAGAATTAGAAGGTAAATAATGGTTAATGGATCATGAAGAACATTGAATGAGTAAGAACTCAGCATTGGAGGGATTCAAGAGTTATGGTAGATTTTATGATGGTGAAATGCTTAAAAGAATTAAGGATCTTTTGATGATGGAATTGCATTGGATGACTTTTTCTAGTATGGGTAACCCCGACATTGGATATATGAAAATGTTATTCAAGGAATAATTATCTTTTCTTTTGATGAGTAATGGTGGAATTCTTTTTTGGGAGAATCTATGTTTTTATTATAGACATATGGTTATTTGGGTTTTTTATGGAAATGATTATCCTATCATAGAGACTATTTTCTTAGGTTAATTACACTTCAGTATGAGATTTTAAGAGTATTCAATGTTATTTGGAGATAAATGTTGTTGGTGCCCAAATTTGGAATAAAGAAAAATGCCCCAAGATGGCCCCACGGTCTGCCTCGCAAAGCCCCTCCACGGATTTCCACCAGAACTGCGGCTGCCGTGATGCAAAGAAGGCGATAGGCTCCACGACCGCATTTGACATTCGTGAGCCCACCTCGAAGCCAAGGAGGGGGGAGGCTCTGATAAAGTGTTTGACATTCGCGAGCCCACCGCGAAGCCAATGAGGAGGGATGCTCTGTGATCCCAGTTGATGTTCGTGAACCCGCCGCAAAGCCACCCAACCCCTCTTTGAGTCGCGTGAGCCCAGTTCCGCGGTTCCCCATGCCTATAAATACCAGACTCCCCCGGATCTCTCTATACAGACAATCTGACCTTTTGGCTTCTCATCTCTTGAATCGCAAAGTACTCTTCTGGTCAGAGAACCATGAGCTACGTGAGGTACTTATGCTTCATGAAGTGCCTCCCCATTATCTCGTCTTGATCCCCTCTTCTGAGAGGGATGGATTTCGTGAAGCCTAAGGGAATTCGTGAAGGAAGGGGTTCCCCAAGGGGACTCGGGTCATCGCGGAGCCTTTATGCTTCATGAAGCATCCTTCATTTACAATTGATCCATATGATAAGGCAGGATCGTTGTACTTCGTGAAGCACATTTCTTCCAGACACCTTACTCCACGAGGAACCTTTGCTTCGTGACGCTGTGCTCCGCGAATTCCCTTGCACATCACAAAGCACCTCTTTTTTTCACCTCTGCCACATGCTAAGGCTAAGGAACACCACTTCTTGAAGCACACCCCTTCCCAAGTGCTCTCTACCACACGGAACAACATATATCTATAAGGACCCTGCCTATGGACCCCTCTTCTTTGGAATTCATGTTCTCGTGCGACCCTCTAGGTCTACACGATGTGATTTCAAAGTCCCCTATACGATACCGCCCGTAGCATTACTCCACCTAATGCATTTTTCATAGGTACACTAACGGATATTGCTTTTTCGCATAGGAACGATAAAATGGACCCCTCGATGGTTCGCTCCATGACACCCCCTCAGTACGTTGTTTCCAGTTCCATCCCTCCCACAAGTAGCAGAGGGTAACAGTTATGTAAGTCATAGGGGTGTGGAGTGAACCCGCCTCATCTGAGCTGCAGGATGTTAAACTGCCAAGCACCATCGTCCTCAACAGTTGACGTTAAACTGTGACCTGACCACGTGCCTCACACACAGGGTCCCCCCACATTGGACATTCTCCACACCCCCTAGTCTCCACAGGGGATGATACCCTCCTTCATTGAGTGGAGTTTTTCTGCAGGGAGGGGAAACCACCTTGGCTAAGCCCATAGCTTTTATTGCGGGTGGAGGAACCCCTGCTCCTCCTCACGTCCTCTATGCCAATTCCAGCAGAGGGTGTGATAGGTGTGGGCCTCCATCCTGTAGTAAGTCCCATTCCCCCTCTCCCGCTGGGCTTTTTTGCCTCTGGGCCTCCATCCTGGAGTAAGTCCCATTCTACCTCTCCCGCTACGCTTTGTCACCTCTGGGTCTCCAGCATGAAGTAAGTCCCAATCCCCCTCTCCCACTGCACTTTTTCACCTCTAGGCCTCCATCCTGGAGTAAGTCCCAATCTCTCTCTCCCTGGGCCGATCCACGCATAAGCCCCACTCCACATCCCACAAACACATCCTTCACGACGTGATCGTCAGGTCCCTGTCGCCTCTTGTATCTCACACCGAGCACGACTCATGTGGGCTTAGAGAGAGCGTTGACTATGAAACCACCCCCATCGCGCATGATGTTAAACTATATCCCATCCCACATGACGTTAAATTGTATCTCGTCCCCCAGGATGTTAAAATCTATGCTTGAACTATGGGGACTTTGATCCATGTCAAGGCATGGTACGTAGGAAGCCTCCATGAGGTTCAAGCCCAACAACCATTGGCCCCGACCATTTCCCTGTAGTTTCGCCAAGCCCCACCATCCACCTGGACCAAGGTCCATCATCACGTTGGATCACCGACATCTAGTCTCGAACTACGTGGACTTTGCTCCACGTTAAGGCAAGGAATGTAGGAAGCGCTACGAGGTTCCAGCCCATCACCCATGGGACCAAGGTCCATCATCACGTCGGTTCGCCGACACCCACACCATCCCAAACTACATGGACTTTGATCCATGTCAAGGAATGGTGCATAGGAAGCCTCCAAGATGTTCAAGCCCACCACCAGTGGACCCCTGGGTTCACTTTAATTTCAGTTCTCCGACACACCCCACCCCGAACTACAGGGACTTTGATCCATGTCAAGGCATGGTACATAGCAAACCTCCCTGAGGTTTAATCACACCAACCGGTCGTTCCAACCATGTTAGTTCACCAGCACCTCGAGGCGCTTAGAACGTAATTCCGAAATGCCCTGATCATTCATGAAATTAATCTATATCCAGTACTACGTGAACTATGTGGACTTTGATCCATGTCAAGGAATGGTACGTAGGAAGTCTTTTCGAGGCTCAAGATGAAAACTGCCATCCATCCTGACTCTTACTCGGGCTGCCACATCCCGGTGAGATCATTCCACTTCATTCCCCTCCACAGCTTTCAGGGAGCCGCCCACGTGCTGGCACCAATATCGGTGTTCCCTCCAGGGGGTTCCTCATTCTGATCCACTATAATCAGTGTTCTGATTAGTCTAATCCATCCCCGCAAGTTGTTAAACTCGTGGCATACCCTGTGTTAAACATGGGAAGATGGGGAAAACATTAGATACATGACTATGGCATATGATTCCCTGCATTCGATGTGGGAGGCCTCTGGCTTCCGCACCCTTGAGAATCCTTATAAAAATGGATAGAAGAAAAACACACCAATCCCCAGCGTCCAGACAACCCAGTGATTCCCAGCATGACTACTCCCCTAACAAAAGTTTTCTACCCTGAATGGACCCCTTGTAATGTCCTGACAAAAGCAGAGTCATTAATTGGTGTCCATGAAAATATGGCACCGGGAAGAGATTCACGAAAAACGTATTAACACTATGAGGGAGACCCGGATTAAGTGAAGAGTTTTAAGGAGTAATCCACGAAAGGAAGAACCGATATCCCATCATCCCATTTTGATCAAGGAGAAAAATTCCCTAAATGAGAAAATGCCGCCCACCTTGGGAATGTGGGAATGTGGGTTAACAAAATCCACGCCTGTCACACTCAAGCAGATGGACACACGCACCCCGGCGAATGTGTCAGAAACAGAAATGGTGAACTCGATGTGAATGTATTCTCCTCAATATGATGATTAGTAACGGTCGGGGAATCCATGGATTGATGTGTCACCGGATGCAGCCATCTGGTGCTAGTTCTTGCCAAAAAAAATGGTGGGCATAGTGTGATAATCACCAGATGTTGGGCTAGTAAAATGTTGGGCATCCCGTTTTGTGATGTTGTCTGTGTGGATCCCTCTTACTGGCCACAGAAGATGGAATCGTGTTGGGGCACTGGTTGTCAATTTCTATTCCTATCAGTGTTAATGAGTTAATCTCCCTGCTTCCAGAAATCGGGTTGCTTCCATGGGAACGCGATCACTGCTCGCCCACCAAAGAAAGGGCAGGGGCAATGCCAGCTCAGCCGCTCAGCGTGGATCCACTACTGCCGCAATGGAATTTCTGTCCACAACTGTGGGGCGCCCACACCCCATCTCTCCATCGGAAGTCATCCAATGATGGGTGATTAACGACCTCATACGTTGTTACGAGGAGGAGGGCATAATACCAAACCGAGATAATGCCTACCTGGACCGGCAGGAATCTAGGCCCCACCGCCAATGCAACCCTTGAGGGCTACGCATGGTGCCATTTCTCCCCACCCCAACATTCAATTGTTTCGGGAGCCTGTCCCCAGACTGCTTTGACGACTCCATGTCTTACGCTAATGAGGTGGGCGACGTCTGGCGCAGCCTAGTCAAAGTCCCAATCCTGGGGCTCATAGTAAGGGCCCCCAGCTAACCACGTTAGCGTCACCTCCCAGCCTTGCCGATGGAGCAGGTATGCTATGCACCTATGCGACCAACACCGGCTGGTCTTACCCAACGCTAGTGTTGAGCACGAGCTGAGGACGCTCTCCAAGGGGCATCAACGTAGACGTCTATTGTGTCCCGATCCACCACCGATGCATATCATCAAGTCTCTACACACACTGAGCAGGGGAGCTTCTACACCAAACCAGGATCGAGGCCTCATCCGCTCCACGGGCAGGCTGGTTCAACTCTCCGGCTCACAGGCATGGGCGGTGGTCACCACGAACCAACTCGCAATGATTCCACCCCCTACGGAGGTCCACTCCATACCACCACCATCGAGAGCGTGGGTTTACCCAGCTTCGAGGGTCAGCATAATGGTTTTCCCCATGCTACCCCCAATCTGAATGAGGGTCCACCCCACAGTCTGGTCTCCCTCAAACGTGGGGATCCTCCCTACATCCTATCTGTAGCTTGCGATGGTCCTCTTAGTCCCGGAAATCAGAAGGGTGAAGGCAATCCTCGCTCCACTCTCACCAAGAATGGATGTCCTCCCCATGATCTAGTATGTTCTAGTGGAGATTTTTACCGCTTAGGAGCTATTCATGGAGGTCCTTCAAATGTGCCCTTCGACATTTGTCCTGATGCTCCTTGCACCCCAACTGTCTGAAGTTGAAGTCCCCTCCGCCCTGGCACCAGCGTGACTAAAGGACCACATATCGGAAACCATCCCTATCCCAAGGAGCCACCCAGGGACAGGAAGGCGGGACGTCGCCGCCATAATGAAGAATCCTGGGAAGGCCCGTACAAAGATCAAACTGGTCCACTTCCTCAGACTCAGGTGCGGAGTGCGACTCTGCTCAAGAACCCTCCCCTCGCTCATCATTGTCAAGGGATAGAGTAGGGTTGAGGCGCATCAGCCTAGTACTTCCAGAATGAAAGATCTACAAGAATCCCACATCCCTCCATAGGTTTATCTAGGAGGATGATGATTTGGCGACCCCGTAGGTTGCAGTCGTGTAGTCACCACCATCATCGCCGGATTCACATTATACCTACACTAGAGATCAAGGAGAGATATTATGGGGACCAATGGTAGGCGAGCAGCATTGCGACCCACCACCGGCAACCCTGGCCCCTAAGCCATAAATGATGGCCATCAGCCCATCCTATCACGTTGTAGTAGCCAGGTCACTACACTCTTCAGAGGACAGCCTGATAATCAGTGGCCAGTCAGGCCGTTCGTTTTATTATTTGTCGGCCAACCTACCGTCCCAGTGGTCTACCTCAGTAACGCTGCCATTTCTTCAAACACTCCAAGTTGAAAAGTGGGGAAATCAATGGTTAGACACTAAAATTGAGACTAGGAACTTCTGGAGCATCTTTGTAGTGGACCGCTTCCCTGAGGAGTTCTGGCCTGTAGTACTGCAAGATTTCTACATACCGAAGTCCCTCACCCCCGAGAAATTTGAGTGTCTTCGCTACACCCTCTAGGCAACTCATTTCTATCTCTTTCATCATCATGTGGTGTATCCAAGGAGCCAAGAACATTTTGAGGACATCAGCAAGCAGTGTTGTCTAGTCAACTTGGTCGCACTCCCGTTGGCCCAGTGCCCTGAGTCACCAGGCCGTCATGAGGCCCTCTAGTAGTAATGAGTCTAGAGTATTAAGGTACTCCATAAAATCATCAGGGAAGCAAACCACCACATGAAATTCCATGGAAGGGGGCAGTATGATGCCCTCCTCTTCAGTCCTATATGATGACAGCTCGACTCGCTATGCTATATCGGGGACATGCCTCTGGGAAGGGTTGCAGTCCAAATGGCCGACATCATGGACAAGGACGAAGATCTAGAGTTTCTTAATGGAGACTTACCCACTGAGGGTCTTCCACCATTGTTGGACCCATCGGGGAGGATTACCCATCAGTAGAAGAACCTCCTAGGTCTCCCTGTACCCACCAAGTCGTTGGTACTTAGTAATAATGCCGGTAAGGGAAAAGAGCATTTCAGAACTATCAAGAATTTCTACCCATCCGCATCAGTGAAGAAGATGGAATAGGACCCCGAGAAGGTCGTGTTGCGCAAGAAAATTATTGATCAAAAGAGGTTCGTCGAAGAACTCCTGGCTGAACGGGCGATAGAGCGACGACCCAACTATGGTGATCCAAGGCCAGAGAAGCAGGGGCAGGAACAACTTCCCCCCGATGAGGTGCCTCCAGAAAAAACTGATCATGCTTCTCCCACTGACAGGGCTGAAGACGGAACTCACAGCAAGAGAGTGTGGTATGTCTCACAAAACCCTCCCAAACGGCGCGGAAATCTGAGTAATCCATCCTGGGTTCCCTCAACTGCCCCACATGCCGTCCCACTAGTCGCTCCATGAGCCACTGAACCCATATACCATGTCGAATATCCCACCAACACAATCGTGATTAGGGATCCCTATCAAGACAGGGACCCCTCCTGGATGATCCTATGGTGGAACTCATTTCCCACCTTGAGGCATTGGAAATGCGGTAGGTGGCAATCCCACCGGATGGCAAGCCATACCCGGCCTGGGTGGATGACATGACAGCACCTCCAGGTTTCAGGAATCCCACCTTATCCCCATTCAATGGGACAGGGGACCCGCCGCAGCACCTAGCCCGGTTTAATTCAAGGTTTGGGCCCGTGTTGGGGACTCGAGTGTAGCAGGAGGCCGCCAAGATCCGCTGTTTCATTTAGACGCTAGAGGGGCTAGTGTTTGTCTGGAACAGCCAGCTCCCCGTCGGATTTGTGACAACTTGGGAGGACCTTCTTAAGTAGTTCCTATACCAGTTCAGCTCTACCACCGAGAAGAACAACATCGTAGACCTCTTCAAGTGAAAACAAAGTCTTGATGAGCGGTTCACGAACATTATCACCTGGTGGAAGGGGATCACATACTCCCTTGACATGCCACTGACTCAAAATAAATTACTGAAGATGTGCGTTGGGAATGTCAAGACGGAGCTGGTTCCCTCCCTGATCAATCAGAACTATCCTAGAGGGTTCCAAGACTTATTATATATGGCTCAGCGCCTCGAAGAAGCCATGCAATAGGCCAGGAAGGCACGTCCTTTTCCCCCTGCAATTCCAGCAAAGAGAGCTTCTAGAGCCGAGCCCACCACGGTGGCCCAAATAGAAGCCCCCAGGTATCTAGAGTTACTACTAGTAGCATCGGACGCGTAGCCTCACTGGGGCCCTCCACCTTGGGCACTCCCTCAGGCCCCACAACATCCTCATAATCGGTAGGCACCTCCGTATAATGCGCCTCCACCGCCCAGGGTGGACAATCAAGGTCCACCTTCACAGCAAGCCCCTCTGGATCCTCATCAAGTACATGATCCAAGGGATCCCTATCCAGAAATAATTCACCATAAATACTCGTTCAATGAGAATCTGGTCCCCGGTTACTTCCGTAGTTCCATAGAGCAGGGGATTGTATGCTTGCCTGAGTGTAGAAGGCCGGCAGAGGCAAATCTCACCGATCACCCCAACTACTGCCCCTACCATCGGATTTTGGGGAAAACCCTCAAGAAGTGCTTTGTGTTTAAGGACTTGCTCCATGAAAAGGTCGATAACAACATAGTCTAGTTGGTTCCAGCTCTAGCACAAGTGGTTGGTGTCTTTGTAAGGTCAGAAAGTGGTAGCGACGGTGAAGGTGAGTGGCAGCTGGTTCCCAGCCGCGGATCCCAGAAGTATGAAGACTGGATGGCACGTAAAATGGTCTCTCACTCCCATGGAATTATCCATGCACACTTGAACTATCCGGATCCTTTAGAAGCAGCATCCACCACTACTGCATCGTCATCTCTGTCATCCTCTTTCCTGAAGGGCAAGCATCAGCGGTGCAAGAAGAAGCAACATGCCCCGCAGATGTCATCGTCATCCCACACTCTTGGAAAATTCATTCCCCCCAAGATGGGGATCCCTCCCAGAATTCTCCCAGTGGTGGATGATTCATCGTGTGACAGTTATGGTTACACTTTTGTTAAGACCATTGAGTTGGTAAACCCCTATATGACTTCTAAAAAGGGGGAACTCTAGGTGAACCTGCCCAACATCCCCAGCCAACACCAATGTCAGTGGAGCCACGTCTACATGGGTTATCGAGGCACGCCATTTGGAACCTCTAGCCAGGCCATTCATGCCACTAATACTAGATAGTAGGCCCGACCCAGATCTCAACACTCGTAGCATCTTCACCCAGTGTTGTCAGGTCTGCCTCCACCACTGTTTGTGCTACTGGATCAGGCAAAGCCACTTTGTTTGCACTATGGCCAGTCTCGCCCTGATACAGGACAATTTTAGATGTCCAGTACTCATCTAGTAGCTACTCTTTAGGCCTAAACTCATGAGCAGCAGGATATTCCTAGCACCATTCAGTCGCCGATCCAGCCTACAGGGTCGATCGTGCCTCCCATCGCAGAGCGGCCTCCAATAAGCAGAAGTTCGTGTCTGTCAAGGAAGAATGATGTTCTAAAGAATCTCGCCAGCAACCCAGTGAGGCTTTCAATCCATTAATCCCTTTTCTTCTCATAAGATATGCATGAGGCCCCCTTTGAGGATTTAAGGAGCCCCATCCTGTTTGAGATGGATGTAGAAGCTGCAGAAGCCTTCCATGCTAATGCAGTTGAGAATGAAAAATTTCAATCTATCATTTAGTTCTTGGGAGCAGATGAGGGCTCTCTCATACAGGGGAACATCCTTCCACTATACGTCACTAGCCAATTAAATGGTGTGGAGGTTCACCGCTATCTCATTGACCCCAGCTCCGAGATCAACCTTTTCCGGACGCAGACACTGCAAAAGGCAGGGTTATCTGAAGATGACTTAACTCAATCCCACTTATGGATCTAGGGATATGCTACGACAGAACAGAACTCTGTCAGAAATATCTGATTGAAGACCCAATTCGGTGTCCTAGTTTCTAGTAATGAATTTATGGTGGTCTCCCAGGACACCGCGTACAATGCATTGATGGGTAGGTCATGGCTCCACCTGCACGCGGCGGTCCCCTCATCATATCACCAATGCCTCAAGTACTCCCTTAATGATCGAGTAGGAATACTCCAAGTTGATGCATCTCATTTCTCCTCCTGTCTAGCCCATTATCTGAATGCTGAATATTACAAGAGTAAGGATAAGAAGGTTCGGGAAAGTGAGGTTAAGCCCGCCCCGGTCACAAGTGACCCCTGGGCAGGTTTGGATGACGCCTAAATCTTCCTGATCAATCGGTTAGAGGCCATGACCACCGACATGGGGAAATTCTTTGTTGTCTTTGGTACAAGATGAAGGAATATTACCACATCCAAGCAATGACGGAAAATCACCTCGTACTCCTACACAAACCAGGCCCATCTTGTCCCGGAACCACCTACCCATGTACGGTACTGGGATGTCCTTCCCATGGTGATGACAGTATGTCCTACGTGTCCATTCCACCATGCTGTAATTAACTGGCTCAAGCCGACGTGCCACTATTTCTTTTATATCATCATTCATGGCCCCTTGGACCAAAGGACATATGGTATTGGATCGACTGCTTTCATCGCCATGGTATCAGCTGTGCATGAGACACCTGATGCACGGTCCACTGCTGTCCAGGATGGTACCAGCCTCCCATCGGGTTCCTCTGACCAAGGGGAAGCTTCACCTGTTGGGAATCCTTCCTCCCCAAGAGAAGTAGAGGATTTGGAAGATGCTCCCCCAACCTTTGGAGAATGCATCTCTGCCACGGTCGATGAATTGGTACAGGTGAACCTTGGTAGCGAGGTAGATCTGAGACCCACATTGATCAGTGCCGCTATTTCCCTCGAGGAGCAGCAGTTCTACGTGGAATTATTTAAACATCACTGTGATGTGTTTTCCTAGAGGTACGATGAGTTTCCAGGATAAGATCCTCATGTAGCCATCCACCGCCTCGGTATCGCGACAAACCGTCACGGGTTCAAGCAACCTCCCAGAAAGAATCATCCTTCTCATGGCGCCTTGGTTGTGGTCGGAGTTGACAAGCTCATCAGAGCCAAGTTCGTCAAAGTGGTTCATTACCCCAAGTGGCTAGCCATCATTGTTTCAGTCAGAAAGAAGAACGGCCAGATCCGAGTCTGTATCGACATTCGAGATCTCAACTGTCACTGTCTGATGGATGATTTTCCCCTTCCAGTGACAGAATTGTTGATCGACACTATGGCTGGGTTCCAAGCCCTCTCCTTTAGGGACAGTTACTCTGGATATAATCATATCTGGTTGTCCCCCGAGGAGGAAGATTCTACGGCTTTCTGAGAACCTCAAGGTACTTTTTGTTACCGGGTTATACCCTTCGGGATGAAGAATGCAGAAGGCACATATCAATGGACCATACATCGCATATTCATGCTAATCCTTGGGAAATTTGTGGATTGCTACATGGATGATCTGGTGGTCAAATCAGACCAGCAACAGGACCATCTCAAGGACCTTGAGAAAGTGTTCAATTTCCTCCATTCTCGCCACTTAAAGATAAACCCGTTGAAGTGTGCTTTCAAGGTCACTTCTGAGAAGTTTCTTGGGTTTGTGGTCAGGTACCGAGGCAATGAGATCAACCTAGATAAGATCAAGGCCATCAGCCAGATTCGTCCCTGGAGCAATATTCAGGAGCTTCGAGGTCTCCAAAACCACTTATCCTTCATACGCCGATTCAAGGAGAATCTAGTCAGAAAGTGTAGGCCCTTTTATCGGCTCATAAAGAAGGGCTCTATAACACCCCAAGCTTCTACGGTATGCTTCTTTTTGAATAATGCAATAGCACGTGTTGTACGCAACATCGAGTTCTAACACACACCACAACCAATCAAACAAGCAGTTATGGATAGTAATACCTAATTTTTGAAATTTTATACATTTTATCATTCAAAATGGAATTCATTTTTGGATTCAGAATATTGAAATTATCCTAGGGTGAAATTTTGGTACTTTTCGGATAACTTTAAAATTTTGATGAATAGTGAAAATTACTAAATTTTATTTAAAAACAACTTTTTTAATAAAAAATATTTAATAGTGATAAATTATGAATTTTATTGGTTTTAAAGTATATTTATAATATATTTTTATCATTTAATATAATTTTGGTCATTGGACATAATTTCAAAATTAAACCAAACATAAACAAGTATCAATCTTTTGATAGTTATTATATCTTAAAAACACGCATTATGTTTTGACAGCGGAAATTAATTTTAAATTAATTTTTTCCACTTCTGTGTTTTGAATTTGGAAAAATGTATTCCATATTTGGAATTAGGATTTCCAAATTTTTTAAATAGGTAACTTTTATTTTTAGACATTTGGAATAATTACTTCAATAAATATTTTATTTGCCATGGTTAAAGGGTAAATCCGTTAAATAAGGGTTAAAAAATAATATTATAATAATAAACAATTACCCTAAAACGTGTCTTAACCTTATTTGTGGATACATTCCCCACCATGGGCATATTTGGGTTAATTTTGGGACCCCATGGAGCCACTTGTAGGTGATAGGGACACTTTATTTTAATTAAGTTAAAATAAATACAAAAATGACATAAGCATATGTCTTTTAGTAAAACAATTTTTACCAAGGGTTATATTTGTGGGATGTTCGAATATAAATATTAATTAGAAATATAAAGAGCTTTCCTACATAATTATATTTTATTTATAATTTTTAGATAGTAAATAATATAATTTATTTATTACACCATGATGATACAGTAATTACCATAATAGTGAAAAATTAAAATAATTGATATTATAAATACCCAAATAAATATAATTTGAGACTTTTTATGAATTACAGTACTTTTATTGGTTAATATGACATGTTAGGAATGTTTTAATTAACTTTTTTTGAATTAATCATTCTGTTATGATTTTTACAAAAAATCAACTATTGAATCGTGTAAAAATTGACATAAAAGAGTTTTTAATACAAATATTATATTATTAATTGATATTAAATTTCTAAAAATATAAGTATCGTCCAAGAGACTTATATAATGATATTTGTATCATTAATGGTCAACTTGGGGGTTTCTTGGATTTATATAGTATATTTATTAACCATATAATAGAAAAATACAAAGAGACATTGTAAAAGTGAAACTAATTAACTAAGAGTTAATACTTAAAGATAAGGTTAATATAGTAACCCAAACCTGTCTAAATCCTATTGGTTGAGTGGTTTTCGACCTATCCCCACCTTAACCTTTAAATAATCTTCTTTGGGGAAATTAAAAACCGAATATGAATTTATTATAAAATAATATTTCTAGCCTTTCCAAAGGTGCCCCTAACCCCTCATATAAGAGGGCACTCCCCCTTCTCATTAATTCACACCTTCAAAGCCTTTTTGTTCGGCCAAAACCTGACCAAATACTCTCTAAACTTCCCTAACTTAATACTAGAGGCCTTCCTTTAGTCAGAAATCCATCCTACAGAGCCCTTTTGATCAAATCAATAGGAAGAACCCGAGGAAGAGGTAATGATTTTAACTACCCTTTTTCATGGTCCTTTCTTCTTCCACTTCTTCTTTCTCTGTTATTACCATTATAAAATAATAACCCTTGTATATTATATATACTTTGATGTTATTATAAAAATGGAAAACCATATTTCAGTCTTCTATCCATCCTTTGAATGACATGTCACCATACGTGCGTACGTACGGCTTACCGTCTCCACATCGTGGTGTAATTGTAATTCAAAACATTATTATTGGGATGGGTATAATAATAATGGTTAATTCATGTAAATAATAAATGTAACATGATACTTATTCTATATATATGATATAAAATCAAAATAAATATTATTTTCATATCAAAAGAATGATATTGTCGATCGTGAGTACGTACGGACTACCGTCTCCACGAACGCGATGAGATTCATTCTCTATCGTATCCATTCAAGAATAATTCTCATTTAATGATTAAAAATAAATTTTAAATATTTTACATCATTCTGTATATGAATAATATACATCCCATTAGTAACAAATATGGCTCAAATAACAATGAATATTAAGGAAAATGAACCCGTTAACGCCCGAAACGACGATAATTCTAAGATATTATTAACGAATCAATGTTAAGAGATCATATATGATATCATATTAATGGATATGATTCTTGTATAATTCAATAACAATTATTTCACAACTATAAAAGAGTTTAACCTACCCTCGACTGAGGAAAAATTACATAGTAAGGGGTTTCTTATCTCACTTTTAATTCTGTGAGATTTCCATTGTTCAACACTTATTTATTGCATGTTGTGTGTTTACTGCCCATGTTTGAATTCGTTGTGTAATATACGTTATTTTGTGTATATTTAAGTCATCATTGTATTATCCTTCTTTCATGGGTTTATGTTTTGTATGTTACCAAATCAATAAGGGAATTTGAAATTTCAATTTCAACTCATTCGGCTTTACGCAAACTTCATTGATTATTTTACTCTATGATTATGTGTAGAATCACTATTCATTTGATTATGTAATATATTATACTCCACATTCTATGGATATACTTTTGATACACATAATCACTCCATTGATAAATTCTCAAGTCATCAGTATGAACTTGATAAGAGTAATTTTAACTCAATCTCCATTTGTTGAGTTAAATATCCAAATAAATTGGTGTTGTTTTTACAAGAATATGTGTGAATGTCATCTGATTGATTTACACTAAATATCCAATAATATTGAGTGTATTTATATTTTTCACACATAATTATGTCGTTGATTTATCCTTAACCTAAGGATATGGTCTTTATAAGAGAATTCATCTCAATTTATATTCCATTGATACTTCTTTGTTTTTATACACCTAATCACTTTTATATGGTGTATATAATGTAATTTCACATAGTATATCATAAATCCATTTATTCTCATGATATTACAAATTATTCATTACCTCAATTATTTGTATTCAAGTGTCTCTCTTTTGGTTAGAAACTCTAACTAAAATACCATTTTTAAATCTTTTAAAGACTTATTCTTCTAATTCTTTCTCATTAATGTCCATGTTTTAAAAATGGTTTTAAGGATTTATTTATATGGAAATTGAAGTTTTAAAATTAAAAATCATTTTAAACGTTTCAAAGTGGTATGGGAAACTTTGATTCTAAAATCTATTTTAAATGGATTCTTGACAAATACTGTTATTTTTAAATGATTTCATGAAAAAGGGGGATATTTCACTATAATTGTTTTGATGATTATTTAAATCTATGTCAATATCCTTCATCATTCTCAATTTAGTTTAATATGATGCAATATAATCTTCCATATTTTATTGAATGAGTTATGATTGACTGTGGATATGCTATTTTTATACCATTCATGGTTTGTTGATAAAGTATTGACATTTCGTATGATAGTTTTAATACGAATGTTTATGTTATGTTTAAACCTATTCATATGAGGAATTCATTGCACTTAGTAAGTGATGGGTGGAGCCCGCTATAGCTCCTCGATGCATCGGTAGGTCTCATGACACAAACTAGTGTTTTGGCACAAGGCCTTGAAAAAATATTATTTGTAGTCTTGGAATGAGGACTTGGCTATGTGGTTATGATAGTCTGGCATTATGCATTCCATCATTATGAAAGTGGTTATTGATATTGGATGTGAATATTCGATTAGTAGAATATCCATGTTAATAATTAAATGTAATTATTTATTTTATTTTTTCTATGCAATGTTGAAGTTCAAGATTAAAAGGATTTTGTTTTAGTTATACATTGCCTTAAATGTTTATTCTTATTTATGAAAGTTTCCGCTATATTGTTATCCTTACTAGGAATTTGAGCTTACCCCTTTTCTATTTTTAATTTTTTCCAGGATGTGAAGAAGTAATTTATGAATGACTTTCAGGGATACTATGAGGGGATAAGAGTGTGGACTATGGAGAATATATTATTGTAGTTTTCACATTATGATGTAATGTAAACTTTATAAATGTAACTAGTTTTTCCAAGGCTACTAAACTAATCTGTCTTTTGAGACTTGATCTTTCTTGTGATCATGCCAATGTAATGTAATAATGCACCGACTCTGGGTAACTGGGGTCGGGGCGTTACAGTCGGTATCAGAGGAAGTTTAGTAAAAACCTTGGAACCTTGATTTAGATAAACTCTGATTAGAGCACGTAGACCTAAGATGAACATTGAGGATTAGTATAGAATAAATTTCTAGAATTTTGGTATTGTAGAGATTTTGTGAGCTTTCGGAGAAATGCATCCCTGTCTAGATACAAGTAGGTAGAGGCGGCACTGGCACAGATGTACCTAGGCGTAAAACCCAAAAACACCGCTTTGATCTAGACTTGAACGGGAACTGGTGCATGACAATGGGCATTGCAGGACTCTTGGTTACGACACTCCCGGGGGATATGATTAGGATAATTTACATTTTCTTTACAAACCGATTTGAAGTATTATATATAAGATGAGAGTAAATGAACTTGGTTAATCCTAATGTGTTTCCAATTGAGAATATGGTGACATTATATTCTCTAAATGATTTTATGACTACTGTTACTCACACAATGCTTTCTGGTTTTAGTCAATGGCTGGATTCCAAGGTAGTCATGGTGACTTTGAGAATGATGTATAAGGTGGGAATGGTGGTGACAATGGGCAGCCAAATAGAATGTTGATTCACGTAAAATATATCGTCTTCATGCCAAATAAATTTTCCAAAAATATGATCAACAATATTTATATTAACCAATTCCCGGACTCAACAAAGAAGAGAAAGGTGATGAATGATAAGAGCGCCAGTAGTGGAGACCATGGAGAAAGGAATCCTCAATTTCCATCATGCAAGAAATGTTCAAGGAGACACCCAAGAATGTGTCTCAATGGGACAAAAAAATGCTTTACGTGCGGGAAGGAAAGACATAAAGTGAAAATTGCCGAAGAAAAATGAAGAGTACTATAGAAGAAGATAAAAATAGTCCCAAGAATCCATTTAGAGTCACTTGCCATAAATTTAGGGGACCTGACCATTACTAGAGTGAATGACCTATTATATAGGATATTTTCTTGGTCAAATAAGAATCTATGTGGAAATAAATGGTTGGAGAAATTTTTAAAAAGTATTAGTGCTCCTTGTTGATGAGTTTACATTGGAATAATTTTCTCTTGTATTTGTAACCCTACAGTTTTCAATGTGAGAATGATATTTGAGGAAGAATTATCTTTTCTCTTGTGGATAATGTTATAAATAACCATTTGGTTTTATATGCTCATTGGGTTTGAGGAAATTAAAAGTTATGATAATTTTGGATGAAAATGCAAGGTATGAGATAAAATTTGTGGTTAAATTATGTTATGGTTATTTTGAGGAATTTATCTCATTTTGGTAATGTTATAAAATATAGTTTTTGAAAAAGGACCACACACAGACCGTGTGACAACCCTTCACATTGGGCAAAGCTATGGGAATCGAACCCACAACCAAAGTGCGATTGGGATTTATCGTCTACCACTAGACTACGTGAGTCCCTGGTTAGTGTGACTATTATTTTTAGTTTTATTGATCAATGATAAGTTTATTTGGGATCTTATGTCTTATCAAATGAATACTCTTGGTATAAGGAAATGATTTGGTGATTACTTGATGAATGTTATTTTGAAAGATGTTCGCTTTGTTGGGGGCACTATATGCCCAAGGAAAATATAATTCTATGGGATTTCATTTAAGGAGTAATGGTGGATTTTTATCTACATTTTTATAGTGTATTTATAGTGATTTGGGTTATTTATGGAAATGATCAACCTATAATAAAGAATATGTGATTAGGTTAATTACTTTTAAATATGTTACTTTAAAAGTAGTTGATGTCATTTAGAGGTACAATTTAACGTGGAGGACTTCATAACCAAATTCTAATATGTTTTGGGTTTCAATATTAGTTTGGATTATATTGAAGGATTTTAAGGACAATTGATTATTGAATGGTATTTATTTAACTTTGGGGTATTGTTTCTTTAATTTTAGAAACTAAGATTTGTTTTTTTCTTCTCTAATGGAATAGCCATTTGGGGGATCATCAGATCTTATACTAACGGGTTTGGTTTTGATTAATCTCTAAAGACAATTTAAATATATAGTTTATCCTATGTGGATCAAGTTACTCTATAGAATTTTATTCTATCTATTCCTGTCTGACCAAGAATTCTTGAATACTCATTGTAAAAAAAAATGAGTTAGTGGTCGAAATTAATTAAATAATGAAACTCTACTTAAAAAGTAAGTATATCTCTTTATGTTCTTATTCAATATCATAAATGAATTCCTCATCTTTATTTAACTAAACTTAAAACAAAAAAAAATGTTGTCCTTTTAATTTTCCTACTAGGAAACTACTGACCGTTTGTCCCATCACATGTTTGTGGTTTTCTTATTGTTAAAATTCTTCTGATCATGTTCTCTATCCCTCTCCATAATAACTTGAAACTTAGTTTATCATCCATATCCATGTTTTTCTACATGTAATCCTAGTATAGGATATCTTGGGTGACCTTTGTACTTCTCTTTATTTCTTTTAAACTGATAGTTTTATTGACTATTTTTCCAATGTGGGACTTTCCATTATATTCAAATGTCCAATTTTAAAAATGTAAAGGACGTAATTTATTGATGGAGGGGAGAATATAACACCTCATACTTCTACGGTACGCTTCTCTTTGAATAATGCAATAGCATGTTTTGTACGCAACATCGAGTTCTAACACACACCACAACAAATCAAACAAGCCGTTATGAATAGTAATACCAACATTTTTAAATTTTTTAAATATTATCATTCAAAATGGAATTCATTTTTGGATTCAGAATATCGAAATTAACCTAGGGTGAAATTTTGGAACTTTTCAGATAACATTAATATTTTGATGAATAGGGAAAATTACTAAATTTTAATTAAAAACAACTTTTTAATGAAAATAATTAATAGTGATAAATTATTAATTTGAGTGGTTTTAAAGAATATTTAGAATATATTTTTACCATTTAATACTATTTTGGTCATTGTACATAATTTCACAATTAAACCGAACATAAACAAGTATCAATCTTTTTTGATAGTTATTATATCTTAAAAACATGCTTTTTGTTTTGACAATAGAAATTAATTTTAAATTAATTTCTGCCACTTCTGTGTTTTGAATTTGGAGAAATGGATTCCATATTTGGAATCAGGATTTCCAAATTCTATAAATATGTAAATTTTATTTTTAGAAATTTTGAATAATTACTTCGGTCAACATTTTACTTACCATGGTTAAAGGGTAAATCCGGTAAATAAGGGTTAAAATAATATTATAATAATACAAAATTACCCTAAAATGTGTCCTAACATTATTGGTGCATACATGGCCGACCATGGAAATCTTTGGATCAATTTTGGGACCCCATGGATCCACTTTTAGGTGATAGGGACACTTTATTTTAATTAAGTTAAAATAAATACAAAAATAACATAAGCATCTTTCTTTTAGAAAAACAATTTTTACAAAGGGTTATATATGTTGGATATTCGACTATAAATATTCATTAGAAAGCTAAACCGATTTCCTACATAATTATGGTTTATTTACAATTTTTAGACATTAAATATTTTAATTTATTTATGACAACATGATGATGCAGTAATTACCATAATAGTGAAAAATTAAAATAACTGATATTATAAATACCCAAATAAATATAATTTGAGACATTTTATATATTAAAGTAATTCTATAGGTTAATATGACTTGTTATAAATGCTTTACTAAACTTTTTTCGATGTAATCATTCTATTATGAGTTTTACAAAAAATAAACTATTGAATAGTGTAAAAATTGACATAAAAGAGTTTTTAAAACAAATATTATATTATTAATTGATATTAAATTTCTAAAAATATAAGGCTCGTCCAAGAGTCTTATATCAAGATATTTGTATCATTAATGGACCACTTGGGGGTCTCTTGGATGTATATAGTATGTTTATTGACCATATAATATAAAAATACAAAGAGACATTGTAAATGTGAAACTAATTAACTAAGAGTTAATACTTAAAGATAAGTTTAATATAGTAACCCAAACCTGTCTAAATCCTATTGGTTGAGTGGTTTTCGACCTATCCCCACCTTAAATTATAAATAATCCACTTTTGAGCCATTATACACCAAATATGAATTTATTATAAAATAATATTTATAGCCTTTCCAAAGGTGCCCCTCACCCATCTTATAAGAGGGCACTCCCCCTTTTCATTAATTAACACCTTCGAAGCTTTTTGGTTCTGCCAAAAACTTCCAAAATACTCTCTCAACATCCCTAACGTAATCCTAGAGGCCATCCATTAGTTAGAAAGCCATCCTACGGAGCCCTTTTGATCAAATCAAAAGGAAGAACCCGAGGAAGAGGTAATGATTTCACTACCCCTTTTCAAGTTCCATTCTTCTTACACTTCTTCTTTCTTTGTTATTACCATTATAAAATAATAAATCCAGTATATTATATATATATTTATGTTATTATAAACATGGTACAACCATATTTCAGTATTCTATCCATCCTTTGAATGACATGTCACCATGCGTGCATACGTACGGCTTACCGTCTCCACGTCGTGGTGTAATTGTTATTCAAAAAATTATTATTTGGATGGGTATAATAATGATGTTTAATTCATGTAAATAATAAATATAACATGATAATGATTCTGTATATATGATATAAAATCAAATTAAATATTATTTTCATATCAAAAAAATGATATTGTCGATCGTACGTACGTACGGACTACCGTCTCCACGAACGCGATGAGATTCATTCTACATCGTATCAATTCAAGACTAGTTATCGTTTAATGATTAAAAATAAAGTTTAAATATTTGAAATAATTCTGGATATGAATAATATACATCCCATTTGTAACAAATATGGCTCAAATAACAATGAATATAATGGAAAATGAACCCTTTAACACCCGAAACGACGATAATTCTAAGATATTATTAACAAATAAATGTTAAAAGATCATATATGATTTCATATTAATTCATATGATTATTTTTTAATTCAATAAAAAGTATTTAACCATTATAAAAGAGATTAACCTACCCTCGACCAAGGAAAAATTACAGAGTAAGGGATTTCTTATCTCACTTTTAATTCTGTGAGATTTCCATTGTTCACCACTTATTTATTGCATGTGGGTTGTTTACTACCCATGTTTGAATTAATTATGTAATATACTATATTTATTGTATATTTAAATTATCATTTTAGGATCATTCTTTCATGGGTGTATGTTTTTTATGTTACCAAATCAATAAGGGAATTTGAAATTTGAATTTCCACTCATTCGGCTTTACACATAATTCATTGATTATTTTACTCCATGATTATGTGTAGGATCACTATTCATTTTATTATGTCATATATTCCACTCCCCTTTCTGGGGATATACTTTTTATACACATAATCACTCCATTGATAAATTCTCAAGTCATCGGTATGAACTTGATATGAGTAATTTTAACTCAATCTCCATTTGTTGAGTTAAATATCCAAATTCATTGCTGTTGTTTTTACAAGAATATATGTGAATGTCATCTGATTGATTTACACTAAATATCCAATAATATTGAGTGTATTTATATTTTTCACACATAATTATGTCTTTGATTTATCCTTAACCAAAGTATATGGTCTTTATAAGAGAATTCATCTCAATTTACATTCCATTGATACTTCTTTGTTGTTATACACCAAATCACTTTTATATGGTGTATATAATGTACTTTCACATAGTATATCATGAATCCATTTATCCTCATGATATTAAAAAGTCTTTATTAACTTAATTATTTGTATTCAAGTGTCTCTCTTTTGGTTAGAATCTCTAACTAAAATACCATTTTTAAATGTTTTAAAGACTTGTTCTTCTAATTCTTTCTCATTAATGTCCATGTTTTAAAAATGGTTTTAAGGATTTATTTATATGTACATTAAAGATTTCAAATTAAAAATCCTTTTAAAAGCTTCAACGTGGTATGGAATATTTGATTCTAAAATCTATTTTAAATGGATTCTTGACAAATAGTGTGATTTTTAAATGATTTCAAGAAAAAGGGGGATATTTGACTCTAATTGTTTTGATGATTATTTAAATCTATGTCAATATCCTTCATCATTCTCAATTGAGGTTAATATGATACAATACAATCTTCAATATTGTATCGAATGAGGTATGTTTGATTTTGGATGTGCAATTTTTATACCATTCATGGTTTGTGGATAATGTATTGACATTTCGTATACTAGTTTTAATACGAATGATTATGTTATGTTTAAAGATATTCATATGAGGAATGCATTGGACTTAGTAAGTGACGAGTGGAGCCGGCTATAGCTCCTCAATGCATCGGGGGATATCATGAGACAAACTAGTGTCTTGGCACAAGGCCTTGAAAAAATCTTATTTGTAGTCTTGGCATGAGGCCTTGGCTATGTGGTTATGATTTTCTGGCCTTATGAATTCCATCATTATAAAAGTGGTTATTGATATTTCATGTGAATATTCAATTAGTAGAATATCCATGTGAATAAGTAAATGGAATTATTTCATTTTATTTTTTCCATACAATGTTGAAGTTCAAGTTTAAAAGGCTTTTGTTTTAGTTATACATTTCCTTAAATGTTTATTCTTATATATGAAAGTTTCTCCTATATTGTTATCCTTACTAGGCATTTGATCTCACCCCTTTTCTATGTTTTATTTTTCCCAGGATGTAAAGAAGTAATTTATGAATGACCTGCAGGGATAGTATGAGGGGATAAGAGTGTGGACTATGGAGACTATATTGTTGTAGTTTTCACTTTATGATGTAATGTAAACCTTATAAATATATCTAGTTATTCCAAGGCTACTAAACTAATCGGTCTTTCGAGACTTGATCTTTCTTGTGATCATGCCAATGTAATGTAATAATGCACCGACTCTGGATAACTGGGGTCGAGTCATTACAGTTGATATCATAGGAAGTTTAGTACAAACCATGGATGCTAGATTTAGATAAAATCTGATTAGACCACATAGAACTAAGATGAACATTGAGGATTAGTATAGAAGAAATTCCTAAAATTTTGGTATTGTAGATATTTTGTGAGTTTTCAAACAATACATCCCTGTCTGGATACGAGGAGGTAGAGGCGGCTCTGACACAGATGTACCTAGGGGTAAAACCCAAAAACACCGCTTTGAGCTAGACTCGAACGAGAACTGGTGCACGACAATGGGCCTTGCTGCACTCTTCTTTACAACACTCCCGGGGGATATGCTTAGGATAATTTAAATTTTCATTATAAACCAATTTGAAGTATTATATATAAGATGAGAGTAAATGACCTTGGTTAATCCTAATGGGTTTCAAATTGAGAATATGGTGACATGATATTCTCTAAATGATTTTATGACTACTATTACTCACACAATGCTTTCTGGTTTTAGTCAATAGATGGATTCCAAGGAACTCATACTGACTTTGAGAATGATGTACAAGGTGGGAATGGTGTTGACAATGTGCAACAAAATGGAATGTTGATTCACGTAAAAGATATCTTATTCATGCCAAATCAATTTTCCAAAAATATGATCAACAATATATATATTAACCAATTCTCGGACTCAACAAAGATGAGAAAGGTGATGAATGATAAGATCTCCAGTAGTGGATACAATGGAGAATGGAAACTGCAATTTCCATCATGCAGGAAATGTCGTAGGAGACACCCAGAAAAAGTGTCTCAATGGGATAGAGAAATGATTTACGTGCAGGAAGGAAGGACATAAAGTGAAAAATTGCCAAAGAAAAATGAAGAGTACTATGGAAGAAGATAAAAATGTCTCAAGAATCCATTTACAATCATTTTCCGTAAATGTAGGGGACCTGGCCATTACCCGATTGAATTCCCTATTCTATAGGATATTTTCTTGGTCAAACAAGAAGCTATGCGGAAATAAATGGTTGGACAAATGTTTAAAAAGTATTAGTTTTCCTTGTTGATGAGTTTACATTGGAATAATTTTCTCTTGTATTTGTAACCCTACAGTTTTCCATGTGAGAATGATATTTGAGGAAGAATTATCTTTTCTCTTGTGGATAAAGTTATAAATAACCATTTGGTTTTATATGATCATTGGGTTAGAGGCAATTGCAATTTATTATAATTTGGGATGAAAATACAAGGTATGAGAAAACATTTGTGCTTAAATTATGTTATGGTTATTTTGAGTAATTTATCACATTTTGGTAATGTTATAAAATATAGTTTTTGAAAAAGGACAACACGCAGACCGTGTGACAACACATTGCATCGGACAAAGCTGTGGGAATCAAACCCACAACTAAAGTGCGATTGGGATTTATCGCCTAACACTGGACTACGTGAAGTCCCTAGTTAGTGTGACTATTATTTTTAGTTTTATTGATCAATGATAAGTTTATGTGGGATATTATGTCTTATAAAATGAATACCCTTGGTATAAGAAAATGATATGGTGATTACGTGATGAAAGTTATTTTGAAAGATGTTCACTTTGTTGGGAGCACTATATGCCCAAGGAAAATAGAATTCTATGGGATTTCATTTAAGGAGTAATGGTGGATTTTTATCTACATTTTTATTGTGCATTTATATTGATTTTTGTTAGTTATGGAAATGATCAACCTATAATAAAGAATATGTGATTAGGTTAATTACTTTAAAATATGTTACTTTAAGAGTAGTTGATGTCATTTAGAGATAGAATTTAACGTGGAACACTACATAACCAAATTATAATAAGTTTTGGGTTTCAATATTTGTTTGGATCATATTGACGGATTTTAAGGACAATTGATAATTGAATGGTATTTATTTAACTTTGGGGTATTGTTGGTTTAATTTTAGAAAATAAGATTGGTTTTTTTCTTCTCTAATGGAATAGCCATTTGGGGGATCATCAGATCTTATACTGACGGTTTTGGTTTTTATTAATCTCTAAAGGCAAGGTAAATATATATTTTATCCTATTTGGATCATGTTATTCTATAGAATTTTATTCTATCTCTTCCTGTCTAACCAAGTCTTCTTGAATAATCATTGTTAAAAAAATGAGTTAGTGGTAGAAATTAATTAATGAATGAAAATCTACTTAAAAAGTATGTATATCTCTTTATGTTCTTAGTCAATATCATAAATTAATTCCTCATCTTTATGTAATGTAACTTAAAAAAAAAATGTTGTCCATCTAATTTTCCTACTGGGAAACTAATGACCGTTTTTCCCATCACAAGTTTGTGGTTTTCTTATTGTTAACCATCTCCTGATCATGTTCCCTATCCCTATCCATAATAACATGAAACATAGTTTATCATCCATATCCATGTTTTTCTACATGTAATCCTAGTATAGGTTATCTCAGGTAACCTTTGTACTTCTCTTTCTTTCTTTTAAAGTGATAGTTCTATTGACTATTTATCCAATGTGGGACTTTCCATTATATTCCCAAGAACAATTTTAAAAATTTCGAGGACGCAATTTATTGAAGGAGGGGAGAATATAACACCCCAATCTTCTACGGTATGCTTCTCTTTGAATAATGCAATAGTGTGTGTTGTACTCAACATCGAGTTCTAACACACACCACAACCAATCAAACTATCTCTTATGAATAGTAATACCTACTTATTCAAATTTTATACATTTTATCATTCAAAATGGAATTAATTTTTGGATTCGGAATATCGAAATTAGCCTAGGGTGAAATTTTGGTACTTTTCGAATAACTTTAATATTTTGATGAATAGTGAAAATTACTAAATTTTAATTAAAAACAACATTTTTAATCAAAATAATTAATAGTGATAAATTATGAAATTTAGTGGTTTTAAAGTATATTTAGAACATATTTTTACCATTTAATAAAATTTTGGTCAGTGTACATAATTTCACAGTTAAACCGAACATAAACAAGTATCAATCTTTTGATAGTTAATATATCTTAAAAACAAGCTTTTTGTTTTGACAGTGGAAATTAATTTTAAATTAATTTCTGCCACTTCTGTGTTTTGAATTTGGAAAAATGGATTCCTTATTTGGAATCAGGATTTCCAAATTTTGTAAATAGGTAACTTTTATTTTTAGACATTTTTAATAATTATTTCGGTAAATATTTTATTTTCCATGGTTAAGGGGTAAATCCGGTAAATAAGGGTTAAAAAATAATATTATAATAATACAATATTACCCTAAAACGTGTCCTAACCATATTTTTGGATACATGTCCCACCATGGGCATATTTGGGTAAATTTTGGGACCCCATGGAGCCACTTTTAGTTGATAGGGACACTTTATTTTAATTAAGTTAAAATAAATACAAAATTGACATAAGCATATATCTATTAGAAAAACAATTTTTACAAAGGGTTTTGTATTTTGGATGTTCGACTATAAATAATAATTAGAAATATAAAACTATTTCCTACATAATTATATTTTATTTATAATTTTTAGACATTAAATATTTTAATTTATTTATAACACCATGATGATGCAGTAATTACCATAATAGTGAAAAATTAAAATAATTGATATTTTAAATACACAAATAAATATAATTTGAGACTTTTTATTAATTACAGTAATTTTATAGTTTAATATGACATGTTAGGAATGATTTAATTAATGTTTTTTGAAGTAATCATTCGGTTATGATTTTTTCAAAAAATCAACTATTGAATTGTGTAAAAATTGAAAAAAACCCGTTTTTAAAACAGATATTATATTATTAATTGATTTTAAATTCCTAAAAATATTATTTTCATCCAAGAGACTTATATCATGATATTTGTATCATTAATGGACCACTTGGGGGTCTCTTGGATGTATATAGTAAGTTTATTGACCATATAATATAAAAATACAAAGAGACATTGTAAAAGTGAAACTAATTATCTAAGAGTTAATACATAAAGATAAGGTTAATATAGTAACCCAAACCTGTCTAAATCCTATTGGTTGAGTGTTTTTAGACCTATACACACCTTAAACTTTTTATAATCCACTTTTGAGCCATTATAAACCAAATATGAATTTATTATAAAATAATATTTCTAGCCTTTCCAAAGGTGCCACTCACCCCTCTTATAAGAGGGAACTCCCCCTTATCATTAATTAACACCTTCAAAGCCTTTTGGTTCAGCAAAAACCTGGCCAAATACTCTATCAAATTCCCTCACTTAATCCTAGAAGCCTTCCATTAGTCCAAAATCCAACCTACGGAGCCCTTTTGATCAAATCAAAAGGAAGAACCTGAGGAAGAGGTAATAATTTCACAACCCTTTTTCAAGTTCCTTTCTTCTTCCACTTATTCTTTATTTTTTATTACCATAATAAAATTATAAATCCAGTATATTATATATAATTTGATGTTATTAAAATCATGGTACAACCATATTTCAGTATTATATCCATCCTTTGAATGACAGGTCACCATATTGTGTACGTACGGCTTACCGTCTCCACGTCGTCATGTAATTGTTATTCAAAGCATTATTATTTGGATGGGTATAATAATGATGTTTAATTAATTTAAATAATAAATATAACATGATAATGATTATGTATATATGATATAAAATCAAATTAAATATTATTTTAATATCAAAAGATTGATATTGTCGATCGTGCGTACGTACGGACTACCATCTCCACGAACGTGATGAGATTCATTCTCCATAGTATAAATTCAAGACTAATTATCATTTAATGATTAAAAATAAAGTTTAAATATTTGACATCATTCTGGATATGAATAATATACATCCCATTAGTAACAAATATGGATCAAATAACAAAGAATATAAAGGAAAATGAACCTGTTAACACCCGAAACGACGATAATTCTAAGATATTATTAACAAATCAATGTTGAAGGATCATATATGATATCATATTAATGTATATGATTCTTTTATAATTCAATAAAAATTATTTCACCATTATACAGGAGGTTAACCTACCCTTGACCAAGGAAAAATTACAGAGTAATGGGTTTCTTATCTCACTTTTAATTCTATGAGATTTCCATTGTTCACCACTTATTTTTTGCATTTGTTGTGTTTACTACCCTTGTTTTAATTCATTGTGTAATATAATTTATTTTGTATAAATTTAAATCATCATTGTATGATCCTTCTTTCTTGGGTGTATGTTTTTCATGTTACCAAATCAATAAGGGAATTTGAAATTTCAATTTCCACTCATTCGGCTTTACGCATACTTCATTGATTATTTTGATCCAAGATTATGTGTAGAAACACTATTAATTTGATTATGTCATAAATTCCACTCCCCTTTCTGAATATATAGTGTTGATACACACAATCAATCCATTGATAAATTCTTATGTCATCGGTATGAACTTGATAGGAGTAATTTTTACTCAATCTCAATTTGTTGAGTTAAATATCCAAATTCATTGGTGTTGTTTTTACAAGAATATGTGTGAATGTCATCTGATTTATTTACACTAAATATCCAATCATATTGAGTGTATTTATATTTTTCACACATAATTATGTCTTTTATTTATCTTTAAGCTATGGATATGGTCTTTATAAGAGAATTCATCTCAATTTACATTCCATTGAGACTTCATTGTTGTTATACAGCAAATCACTTTTGTATGGTGTATATAATGTACCTTCACGTAGTATATCATGAATCCATTTATTCTCATGATATTAAAAAGTCTTGATGACCTCAATTATTTTCATTCATGTGACTCTCTTTTGGTTAGAAACTCTAACTAAAATACAATTTTTAAATGTTTTAAAGATCTATTCTTCTAATTCTTTATCATTAATGTCCATGTTTTAAAAATGGTTTTAAGGATTTATTTATAGGGACATTGAAGTTTTAAAATTAAAAATCCTTTTAATAGTTTCCAAGTGGTATGGGACACTGTTTTTCTAAAATCTATTTTAAATGTATTCTTGACAAATAGTGTGTTTTTTAAATGATTTCAAGAAAAAGGGAGATATTTCACTCTAATTGTTTTGATGATTATTTTCATCTATGTCAATATCCTTCATCATTATCGATTAAGGTTAATATGATACAATAAAATCTTCCATATTGTATCGAATGAGTTATGTTTGACTATGGATGTGCTATTTTTATAACATTCATTGTTTGTGGATAAAGTATTGACATTTCGTACGCTAGTTTTAAAAAGAATGTTTATGTTATGTTTAAACCTGTTAATATGAGGAATGCACTGGACATAGTAAGTGACGGGTGGAGCCCGCTATAGCTCCTCGATGCATCGGTAGATCTCATGAGACAAACTAGTGTCTCAGCAAAAGGCCTTGAAAAAATCTTATTTGTAGTCTTGGAACGAGGCCTTGGCTATGTGGTTATGATAGTCTGGCATTACGCATTCCATCATTATGAAAGTGGTTATTGATATTGCATGTGAATATTCGATTAGTAGAATATCCATTGGAATATGTAAATGGAATTATTTCATTTTATTGTTTCCATACAATTTTGATGTTCAAGTTTAAAAGTCTTTTGTTTTAGTTATACATTGCCTTAAATTTTTATTATTATTTATGAAAGATTCTGCTATATTGTTATCCTTAAAGGGAATTTGAGCTCACCCCTTTTATTTGTTTTATTTTTCCCAGGATATGAAGAAGTAATTTATGAATGACCTATAAGGATTGAATGAGGGGATAAGAGTGTGGACTATAGAGACTATATTGTTGTAGTTTTCACTTTATGATGTAATGTAAACTTTATAAATGTATCTAGTTATTCCAAGGCGACTAAACTAATTGGCCTTTCGAGACTTGATCTTTCTTGTGATCATGCTAATTTAATTTCATAATGCACCGAATCTGGGTAACTGGGGTCGTGGCGATACAGGCTCCGCCTATGAATGCGACGAGGAGTGTCAGGCTGCCATTGAGGAAATCAAGCGATATTTTCTACAGCGTCCGGTCCTGATGCCACCCATATCTGGAAAGCCTCTGATCCTCTTTTTCACTGTCCTGGATCGATCTCTCCATTCCCTTCTCACCCATAAGAACAACGAGGGGAAAGAGAAAAGCCTCTACTTCCTCAACTAAATACTCCTCATTACAGAGTCCAGATGCTACCCTATCGAGAAGAGATGCCTTGCAATTGTATTTGTTGTGCAGAAGTTGCAACATTACCAGCAACACCATGAGGTATAACTGGTCTCCCGGGTATACCCGCTGAAGTACATTATTAATTGCCTCATGTTGGCTGGCTGTCTAGCGCGGTGGGCAGTGATTCTCTAGATGTTCAACATGTGGTTCTTGACTCAGATGGCTCTGAAGGGGTAAGCATTGGATGAAATTCTAGCTGCACATCCAACATTCGTGGACCAGTCCCTAGACTTGGATTTTTCTGATGAGACAATCCTCTCAGTCGATCATATTGTACCATGTTGGTAGATGAACATTGATGGTGCCTTCTGGACTCCCATCGGTAGGAGGCTCAATGATCCTAGGATCAACAAAGTGGGCATGGGTGTCATCTTCATTTCCCCGGCATGAGACATATTTCTATACTCATTCCTATTGAAAAAAGGCTGCATTAATAACGAGGCCATGTATTAGGCTCTTATCACTATCCTTGAGTTGGTCCTTGAGAACGATGTGCCCCATATGCATGTGGAAGGGGATTCCAATATAGTAATCAAGGAAGTAAATGATGTCTATGTTGTCAAAAAGTCGGAGCTCGTACAATTGTTGGAGCACACCCTCCATCTAATGGCCCAGATCCCATCTCGAATGGAGGTTACCCATGTCTGTCGGTCATAGAATGGTCGAATGGACGCTTTGGCTGGCTTAGTGGCATCACTCACAGAGCCCAAGTAGGATGATCTGATTATACATGTGGCACACCAGAGAGTCATTGCTCCCATCACCCCTTAGGATGATGACAACATGCGAGTAAGCTATCTTACTGCCAGATCCTCCACTGTAAGACTGCTAGGCTCGTCAGATCCAGTGGTTGAAGTGACACCCGACGGGAGAGCCACTTTCGTCGAGTATCTCTAAAAGGGTCGCCTGCCGACTAATTTGGCCAAGCACGAGCGAATCTGATGCTACGCGCTACAGTTTACCCTCCAGAGTGGTCACAGTCTTGAGCAGATACTCCATAAGCACGGTTTTGATGGTTTTATCCTCTGTTTCATTCAAGGAGTTGAGATTCCACAAGTCATAGAAGAGGGTCATCCCGGTTCCTGTGGCACGCACCAAGCTGGGCCGAAGCTTTCCCATCAGATCTGGGGACTGGGGTACTTCTGGCCCTCTAAGATCCATGATTGTATTGAGTATTCCAAGATATATCACTTGTTCCATGTGCATGCTACCTTAATGCATCACCCACTAGAGATCCTTCACACTACCACATAATATTTTCCCTTTGTAGTGTGGGGACTCGATGTCGTGGGACTATATCCACTGGCAACAGCTCGCAAATGTACGTTCATCTAGACCGCAACAGATTTCTTTTCCAAATGGGTAGAGGAAATTCTGTTCATGGAATTTAAAGCACGTTCCATTGTTGACTTTGTGAGCTCCAATATCATCCACCAGTTTAGAGTTCCTCACGCCGTCCTCACTGATAATGGAACAAACATCCGAGCAGCTGAGTTGATGAAATTGTATGCCAAGTACAGTATCTGTTCCAACCATACCTCCTGCTATCATGCACAATAAAATGGACAGATCTAGGCGTTAAAAAAACCCTCTCTATCATTTTGTAGAAAATGGTTGGTCCGAACAAGAAGAGTTGTCCGAACACGCTCCCCAACACCCTCTAGGCCTATCGAGCGACGACTCGTAACTCCATCCAGGTGACCCTGTATTCCCTGGTGTACCGAGCTAAGGTTTTCCTGCCCATCACGATCTAGCTACCTTCGTTACGTACAGAAGCTTACAACCAGCAGGCACCAGATAAGATGGTCGAAATCCGTCTAGATGAATTGGAAGCACTTGATGAGAGTAGGCTCCATTCCCTACACATTCTTGAAAGGCACCAGAATAAGATAGATAGAGCCTTCAATAAGAATGTTCTCCTCTCCTATTTTTTACAAGGTGACCTAGTACTGGCCCTCCGAGCACCAATGATCCATGGTAGGAAACCACCCATGTTCAATCCCAAATCAAAAAGGGCATTACATAGTCTATAGTGTTTACAAAAATGGAGCATACTCTTTGGTGACCATGGATTGTGAGAATATAACTCCTCCCACCAATACCAAATTCCTTAAGCAATACTTTGCATGAACCTCATGGTCCTGTATGACCTTAAACTGGATGGTCCTGCATGACCTTAAACTGGATGTTCCTTCACGAATTTAAACTGGAATGTCCTGCATGACCATAAACTATATGGTCCCGCACAACCTTAAATTGGGTGGTCCTGCATGACCTAAAACTGTCTAGTCCTACATGACTTTAAACCGAGCATCATCCTGCAAGGCATTAAAATTCACTATTAGAACTACGTATGGATTGATTCCCATCCTAATGGGTTACTTAAGAACACTCAGACACTTCATTTTGAGCCCAACCCCAAACCCTTCTCTTCAGCTATCCCCCCTCGGTATAGCTTTCTCGGAGTATCCTTGCATGATATGGAGTAAGATTCCTTACCCCACTCATACGAGGATTATAATGGTCTCACCATGTTCTCACTCTAGTTCTTCTATCCTCCCACGTCTTCAATGCATGAAGTTACATAGAATGGTCTTGAAGAACTACATATGGCTTGATTCCTATCCTCATGGGTTACATAGGAATGCCCGAATATTTCATCTCTTGTGCCAGTCCAAATCCAGAGTCCCCCCCGGGGGGTGAAGACATATGGCAGGGGTGAAAACCTTTTCCCCAATTCACGCCGAACAAACCTCGATCCGGCCGTACGTCCCACTCCCTGGAGACATTCTCCTCTTTGAGAGATGGGTACAGTTATGCTCCACCCACTATGTGACTGGGATTCCATAACCATCCTCTCCGAAAGGGCCCTAGAATGGTTTTAATGTTAGGCCTAAGGGCTCAATCTTACCACTTTGGTCCAACTCCCTTGAGGATGTCAACCAACAAGATGATACTAGTCCTGCGTTTTGAATATGGTCAGCAATTGATGCTCATTTATTGCTCTTGAATGGTCTCTATAGGGATGTTGTGTTTCAATCATGGTCAACAGATGTCCTGGACCGGTAGGTCCACCCCAAGATGTTTCAAACATTGAGTATAGTGGTTCATTCTACACCATTGTATCTAAGTGACAGACTCCCTTCAGGCGATGCCACCTATCAGGACATGTTGGATGGAGATAGCCAAGATTGAAACTTTCTTTCCCAAATCGAGCACCGCTCACGTGGTCTTAGGAGTTGTGATGAGGCAGAACCCGCAAAAGAGGGTCCATGGCCTTCCCTCCGGATCGAGTTCTCTCTTATAAGATTGTATGACGTGGTGTGGGATTATTCACTCATTTAAGTCGGGTTGCTCTATGCTCCATACACATCCCTGGATGGGACCACCCCTGACCCTCGTCCTCACTGCATGATGTTAAACTGCAAGATAGTCAGGCCTCCATGACCGAGGCCCAGCCTCAGGCCCCTTGCCCTCCTCGGGCCCCCGGCCCTCGTCCTCACTACACGATGTTAAAATACAAGCTGGTCAGGCCTCCCTGACAGAGGCCCAGCCTCAGGCCCCTTGGACTTCTCGGGCACCCGACCCTTGTCCTCACTGTAAGACGTTAAAATGCATGATGGTCAGGCATCCCTGAATGAGGCCCAGCCATAGGCCCCTTAGCCTTCTCGAGCCACTGGCCCTCATTATCACTCCAAGATGTTAAACTGCAAGCTCGTCAGGCCTCTTTTAATGAGGCCCAACATCAGGTCGCATGGCCTTCTCAGGACCCCATCCCTCATCCTCACTGAATGACGTTAAACTGCAAGCTCGACAGGCCTCCCTGACTGAGGCCCAGCCTCATCCCCCATGGCCTTCTTGGGCCCCCGACCCTCATCCTCACTACAATAAGTTAAACTACAAGCTAGTTAGGGCTCCCTAACCGAGGTCATGCCTGATTCCCCTTGGCCTTCTGGGCCCCTGGCCCTCGTCCTCACTAAAAGACAGTAAACTAAAAGTTGGTCAGGCCTCCTTGACCAAGGCCCATCCTCAAGACCCTTGGCATTCTCGGGCACCCATCCATCATTCTCACTACATGACGTTAAACTGCAAGCTGGTCAGGCCTCCTTGACAGAGGCCCAGCCTTAGGCCCCTTGTCTTTCTCATAACCCCAGCCCTTGTCGTCACTCCAAGATGTTAAACTGAACCGTGGTCAGGCCTACCTGACTGAGGCCCAGCCTCAGGCCCCATGGCCTTCTCGGGCCATCGGCCCTTGTCCTCACTATAAGATGTTAAACTAAAAGCTGGTTAGGCCTACCTGACCGAGGCCCAGTCGCAGGCCCCTTGGCCTTTTCGGGCCCTTGGGCCAGTTTCACTTTTGGGAGCGTATGGTGTGGTATGAGATTATGCCCTCGTTCATGTTAGGTTATTCGTCATTCCATAAACACCCCTCATTGGGGTATCTTACCCCCGAGTGTCATCAAGAAATACGTGTGGCTTAGTTCCCATCCTTATGGGATACATAGGACAACCTAAATGTCTAGACTTTAGGCCCAGCCCCATCTCACGGAGATCTCCATTTCACCTTGGCCCCTTGGCCTGCCATTCCCTTGGAGAAGAGAGTATATATCATGGAATGGGATAATTTCCTCATTCATTTCAGGTTTGTAATGATCACTCTGTGTACATCTCCCTCCGAAACACCCACATTTACCCTCTTCGACGGTTTACCGATTTGCCTAAGGGTAATTTGGTTTAGTACCGGGAATGTCAGGATCTGATCGGACATGCTTCCACCCACTTTTTAGGCTTTGTGTTCCCCTTCATTAGGGCTTCCATATCCTTTCAAACCCGAATGGACCCCCCGAGTGGCATGGATTATAGGCCTATGGGATCTCCTACCATTACTATCCAATGCCCCCGAGGGTCGTAGGCAACAAATCGATACAAATCCCGCGTTGTGAATATGGTCAGCGGTCGATGCTCATTTGTTGTCCCACCTCAGGATAACGCAATATGGATGTTGTGTTGTGAAAATGGTCAACAGTTATCCCCCATTTCCACGCCAACCTAACGAAATTTCTATTCCATGATTCACATCCTTTTCCACCTCATGATGTCCAAGTTGAACTTCTAAACTCTTGGAATTGTTCCTCAGTGCATATCCACGCGTTATGAGGACCAAAACCGTGATAGGGGCTCCTCACTAGTTTCCAATTGGCATGAATTCAAGGTATTAAAATAGACATCTTCCTCCCTTGTTTCCCATACTGAGTTTAAACTCACGTTGGTGTAGGGATTGGGTTGGGTTCTACACTTACTTGGAGGATTTTTCGCTCCTCTACGGTCCGAGCTCTAAGACCATAAACTAATATCTCATTAAGAACTACGTATGACTTGATTCCCGTTCTTAGGGGATATGTAGGACCACCCGGATGCCTTGTATTTGGGTACATCTCAATTGGGAGGTAGTTTCTCCTACCCCTTTCCCTCTTACCCCAATTTGGACCCCTTGGCCTAAGGTTCCCCTCTCGGAATTGCTTATGGTGTGATATGGGATCATTTCCATATTCACATCGGGGATGTTCTGTTGCACCGTACACATTACCCGCAAAGAATTTTCTATGTTACATCTGTAATCCGTGATGCTAAAATTCATGTCAGGTCCCACCACATGACCCTCAACTGTGATATTATTGTCCTGACCGCGCAACAAAAAACAGAATTGCATTATGATGACCTCATCGTAGAGGAAATCACGTTTGGTATTGGGCTCATGCCATACCAATTGTCAACGCCTACTATGGCTTGATTTATGTGGAGATGCAAGGGCTTACTACCCTAGGACTATTTATTCACTAATAAAAACCACTCACCTTAATGGACAATCAATATTTATCAAATTCCACTTCTTTTGTTGCGAGGGCCACACCCGCACACCCCATTTTCCCTGGAACTGGTACCTTATCATGCCACCTCGAGAACTACATGTAGCTTGATCCCCATTCTCATGGGGTATGTAGGAATTCCTGTGCACTTCACCTCAGGCCCAGATCAAATCTCGTTTTCGTTCTCTTGACCTAAAACCTCTCTAAGGAACACGTGGTGGTCAGAACCCCAAGTTCCCATTCGCGCGGGGTTTTTGTAATTACACACCATGAGTCTCCCATGATTCATACCATCTATGGTCCAAGATCTATGACCATAAAATAATATCTCCCCATGGGAAGGGACTCAACTCCATCTATCTAATACATATCATTGTCGTATTCAGATGCGTTTGGACATATAGCCCGAAGTGTGTAATTTTCATGGGGACATTCCCCTCGTTCCATGTCCAAGATTTGTGAGCTTTATATTTGGATCCTTATCCTCTTTTACATCCAAAAGGACCCTCAGAGGACATAGATTCTAGGATTAAGGGCCCTCCATGGATGCTTGGCCTAAGCGCTGTCCTATAATTTCAGGCCAACGCCCCTATGGATCTTTGATGACATTTGCGACAAGTCCCATGATTCAAACATGATCAATGGTCCACCTTCATTTGTTTTTCCCCATTTCATCCTAACACGATGTGGATGCTACGTTTCTTCCATGGTTAACGGTTATCCTCCATCGTCACGCTGCCATCATCTTGGTCCAAATCTTGAGCGTCATGATTCACATATTTATACTTTCTCGTGTTCAGGTGGAATTCTAAAATACTCGACTTTGTCTCTTCACGCATCTGGGTGCGCTTCAAGGACGGGTTACCATCATTGGGAAAGTATTCACCAAGTGTCCCTTCGTCCTAGCATACCCCTTCTTGTGTTGGGAAAGACCCACCACTACTTCTTGTTTCCCACACCGAGCACGACTCAAGTGGGCTTAGTAATTCTGGTAGGATGTGTACCGACGTGGCCAGGCTTCTCATCATCATGCATGATGTTAAACTACATTCTTAGATCTACGTATGGCTTGATTCCCATCCTATTGGGATATCTAAAGAAACCCCGGTATTTTTCCAAGTGTCCAACACCAGGAATCGTAAAGTACCATTCCTCCCTTTTTATGGCACCTTGCATGGCCCCTTGTGGGAAACCATGGATCTGCAACTCTACCTTGAAAAAGTTTGGGATGCCCCAAGGTGAAATTTGGAAGCGAAGAATCCCTCAACAGAGAGTCCCTTTATGAAATAAGGAATGATCCATGATCAAACTTATGAACCCATCCAATGTTCTTCCACCACGGTGGCGTAATTTCATGAGTGTTGGATTCAGTTCGAACAAACCATCACTCCATGTTCCATGCTTTTCATAACCCTTATTCAGACTCTTGTCCTCTTTCATGGCTAGAGGAAACCCCTAACAGCACGGATGCTCGGACTATGGCCCGCCTACTATCCTGTGCCAATGTTATGGAAGACTAACGAATGGAATTTGCGACAGGTCCCATGTTTCTAACATGGTCAATGGTCGACCATCATTTTCTATCCCCACATAAGGCTAATACAATTAGAATAATGTGTTTAGAATGCAGTCAAAAGTTATTCTTTTTTTTACCCCACCCCCACAATGTTCTGAATCCCTAGTTTCATGACTCAAACTTCCCATTCCCATATATTCGAATCGACTCCAACGCACCTGGCGTTACACCATTCGTGGACAAGAGCACGTGAGGAAAACGGTAATTCGGCTATTCAATGAACTTCATTCTCCATCCATGCCTCTCCCATTTCCCCAGAAATCCGGACCAGTTGACCAACCATCGGATGCCCGAATCTTGGTTTTGAATCCTACGTTTGGATGGTGCGATGAGGTAACTATCCCTTGTTTCTCAAATCAGGATTGACCCATGTGAGCTTAGGGAATGGTCGATGGATGCTCTGCGGACATCACATGGATGCAGTAGACCAATGTGAACAACGAAACTCATGCATGCTATAGCATTCAGATAATCAAATCATGAATGTACATTTAAGGTTTTGTAATCATTATAGTACCCGGGGGTCAACTTCCCCCATGGACGGATTGACCTCATCGAAGGAACGTTGCAGCTCCGCCACCCTCTGGATCATTACATCCAGGAGATGCTTCTAGTTGTTCACCTCCTGCTCCTCCTTGGAGGCGAGAGGGCACAATTTGTTGCCTGCAATCTAGGCCCGCTCCTTGTTAGCCCGGATACCGATCATCTCCCCAGAAGCTCTCCTCAGGCCCACTTTGGCTTCAGCCAGCGAGGCCATCAGTCTTGATATCAGCCTCGATTGCACATTGAGGGAGGTAAAGTGCTCTTCGACCCGAGTTTTCAGCTTCTGGTCCACATCTTCAGCCTTCTGGAGCCTCTTGATGTTTATCGCCTTCCGTCGCTGCCAGCCCACGCCAAGGCCCCGGTCATACTCTCAAATCTTTTCTGCCATAAGATCTCGGATGAGCATGTGAGTACATCGGGAATGCACTCCCCTAGCACACATTTCACGTAGGTGTGAGTGAAGTTTGTCCATATCATTCAACAATAGCGCTTGGGTGGTGTCATCGATGAAGCGATTGATCAGCTTACATGATCGGTGACATACTATTTTGTTGTCCTCCTCGTCGAAGGTCATATCATCCTAATCGACATGTTTGGTGGGATCATATGTAAGGAATTACCCCAGGAACTCCTCAGCTGGGTCCACGTCTAGCATCAGATCTGGGGTGGTGGGGCTTGAATCGTCTAGTTGATCCTCATCATCAGATCCCACCTTGATGATCTCAGGCGCAGTCCCACTGGCGCCCCCGCCGGTGGTTGAAAGTGTTGCGGTTTGGTCGGGCTGGATGTTGACCTCCACGACCATCATCATTCCCCTGGGAAGGGCGTGACATGAAGACCCAACCAACATCGCCGCAGCAACCCAGGACAATTGAAGGACTGTACATGCCAAGAAGGTGACATGAATGTCAGTTAATGTGGTCAAGGTATGACAGTTGTTGATGCAGCAGAGAACACTTACAAAGGTCAAATCCCTAGTCCCTCTCTTAGGATGATGTCATTGGAACCCCGAGATGTGGCCCCCCATATATGTTTGGAAGGTCTAGATATTCTATGGGGGCCACCTCAAATGTCCCAACCCCACCAAATGTAGAGGTTGATGCAGCCACAGGCGAAAATCCTGAAGGTCTCTCGTCAGTACCCGCTAAGGGGCGAGATTTAGGTCTATGCACAAGGTCCTCTTGCACAGTACAGGTGCTGATAAGGAATCTATAGTAACCGAACGGTAGGCTATGAAGAAGAAAATTGGTGTTTTACCTCGAGAGCCTCCGCGAAATATTCTAGATCCGAGGACTGGCCGCCAACTTCACCCTCCTTCGGCAGACTCTCCCTACCAGCCTTGTCTCCCATGGAGGTCTCGTCTTATTTGTTCGATAGGGGGAAGTACTCCCTTATATCAGCGACTGACAGCTGTAGTGGGACCTTGCGATAAAACAACACCCTGACTCAGTCTGTCATCAAATGCAGGGCACCCTAGGAATGGATAAAGTCCTCTAGCTCGGATATGTATTGCTATGCCTACGCCTGGGATACTGAAAATGTGACTCTAATAGGGCCAATCCCTGGAATGTCCATCCCGAGGAGATTGAGGTGCTGCCATAGCTCAGTTGGTCCATGGAATTGCCGGTTGACCTCCAAGATGTCCCATGCCTCCTGGAAGGAAGCATTCTCTGGCATGTCAATGTAGCGCAGCCGTTTCCCCGGGGCCTAAATGTAAATTCTACGAAACCCTCTTGGTGGTCGCCCCTCTAGATGACTCTGTTCCATTGGGACCACTGGCTCCGCAGCTGCTGCCGGACCTGCTGGTGCTGCTCCCTCCTCAACTGGTGTGGGCGCCACCGCTACAGCAGCCCCGCCAACATAGGATTCCCTTGGCACCTTTTTGCCTCGGCCCTAAGGTTGGGGAAGCTCACCCTCACCTACCAGGACAGTTGTTCACTTCAACATCTCTCTCAGGTAGGCCACCTCTCAACTCGGGGTGTATTCTTTTATCATCCCAAGGATGGCAGTCGGTGGAGGAAATACAATATGTATATTCATGTCCTCATGTGTGAACATGAGCCACATCTGCCTCAATACACATGGGTGGTCCTCGTAGCACACTCTCAGGTAGACCTACAGGGTCAGCCGCTGTAGGCAGCGGAATTTCCTAGTGAATCGGTTTTGGGTGTACAGCTCCCAGAGGTGCTTGCGGTCCACCCTGGCCACCAGGACTCCACCTTGAATGGCCAGGAGGTAGGCTCAGTGCTCTTCTGTTCCCTGGCCATCATCCGTGAAGGCCCCATTCAGTAGTGGGAACGGGAGGAAATTGAATTCTTCCACCCTCCACATCTGGTTCATAACCGATGGTGCAGTCAACTTTGTCGTAAAGCTCCCCGCGGCATTCAAGATTGAGGGATGAAAGTTTGGCCCTAGAGGTTAGATGGGGTTCGGGTACTCATAGATCCCCCTGATGTGCACTGCCATCAACCCGTACAGGAGGTGGAATGGCCCGCATATCCGCTGTAGCCTATTCCCCTCACTAATGTGCCACAAAATGTTGTACGATTTGGAGAGCATTGGGATCCCCTGGTCGACCCACCCTCCTATCACCAAGGTGTATTCCATGATGAAAGTTATTGGCCTCACTCCCATGTTTGTATCCCTCACTGGCCGGATCTAAACATAGATGAGGGTTGTGATGAATGCCACTAGCATGACTAATTTTTTTCAGTGTTGACAATGAACCCCCATGTCTTCCATTGGCTATTCTCCAGGAGATGCAAGTACGAGTTTTCCATGCTCCGGGAACCCTTTGGGAATGTTCGAGGCCTCTCCATGAACTGAATGATTTCTAGGAAGTTTAGCATCTTCTTGAACCTGCTCCTGAAGTGGACATCCCTCACGGTCTCCTTATCCTCCACGGGCACGAGCTCCATCATTGCAATCTACAGATGCGACATCTGCTCCAGATCCTCCCACGCACCCATGGATGGGAATAATTTTTCATACATTTCGCCTTGTATCGGGACCCCCAAGATATGATGCATGTCCCATAGGCTTATATCGTCCTCCCCATGATACAGGTGAATGGTATTGGTCCCCGGTGACCACCGGATCCACAACTCAGGCATTAACTTCTTCAGCTAGTAGATATGGAACTGGGAAGCCCAATCTACATTATACAGGCCCACTCTTCTCAGCTCCACCCTAAACTCCTCAAACGAAGCGCCAACCCATTAGGCCCAATCCCAATCGTCGGTGAAGTTTCTGCCCTGGCGTAGGTCCCATTCCTCGGACCACCCCTTCTTCGGATTCCCCAGCACCGCCTTAACATTGGTTCGGTACAGGTGAGGGGACATCTCTGACTACAATGCCCTCTTTTCAACGTATTTCAGGTTATTGTACAGACATTCGGGGATGGCAGATGTGAAATCCTCTAGGGCATGACCATCGGGTGCACTGAACCATCGGTACTGGCATGACGTGCTCCTGAACCAGTAGGCTGGCTCATCCATACTTTCCATCAAGATGAAGACATCATCCCTCATCCAAACGCCATATAGAGGCAACATCCTTCACCGCTGATAGTTCTTTTGGATCTCTGATAGTATCTCCACCAAAGAACTATGGTATGAGTGGCTCTAGACGATATCTCCTAACCCCAGGCAGTTCTACATTTCATCCCTTCGGGCGGCATCAGCAAGGACCCCCTGGGTAGCTTCCTGGTGGGCCATTTGGTTCTAGAACTTGGATGTTTGGTTGTATGGTTCATGAAGATCACTCACGATGTATGTTCGTGAAGGCCTCTCATGAAGACTATTCACAGAAGCGCTGCCTCAGCATTTAATGTCGGGTCACAGAGCCCAAACGTGGAGTCAAAGACTCCTTGTGCCCCTCGAAGCATCGATTCATAGAGAACCCTCACAGAGTATGAATAGATTCATGAATCAAGAGTTCAAGAAGATAAGATCATATAGAAAGGATAGGAAAAAAAGATGGTTGAACCCTATTTATAGGAAATGATCGTTGGATCCTAACGACACGTCCTGGCCGTGAATAGCATCACGGCACGCGCGGCCTGTGCATCCCCTATCTGCCTCATGATCATGCCTCATGAATCCACCCCGTGAATGCCCAAAGATCTTGGTTATTTTACTCAGACATTGACCCTTTATCTCTCCACGGCTCCATGTATGAGGGGGGATTCTTTGGTGCCAAAATTTGGATCAAAGCAAACGGCCCCAAGACGACCCCACAGACTACCTCACGAAGCCCCTGTGCAGAGTTCCCCCAGAACCGTGTCTGCCGAAAAGCAAATAAGGTGGGAGGATCTGCGAATGCATTATATGTTGACAATCCCACCATGAAACAAAGGATGCGGGAGGCTCAGCGAACGCATTTTATGTTCACAAGCCCGCTACGAATCCTAGGAGTTGGGATGCTCCACGACCCCGGTTGATGTTCACGAGCATGATGTAAAGCCACCCAACCCCTCTTCGAGCTGCGTGAGCCCTACTCCACGGTGCCCCATGCCTATAAATTTTGGACTCCACCTATGCTATTAGGAATGACAATATGGCCTTTAGGCTTCTCATCTCCTAAATCGTTACGTACTCTTCTGCTCGGAGAACCATGAGCTACGCAAGGTACTTCTGCTTCGCGAAGTGCCACCCCATTGTCACTTCTTGATCCCCTCTTCCGAGAGAGATGTATTTTGTGTAGCATAAGGGATTTTGTGAGATAAAGGGATCCCCCAGGGGGCCTGGGTCATCGCGGAGCGTTTATTCTTCGTGAGGTATCCTTCATGTAACATGATCAATTTGCTAAGGTAGGATCCCTGTACCTCACGAAGAACATTTCATCCCAACACCTTGCTCCACGAGGCACCTTTTCTCCGCGAGGATGTACATTGTGAACACCCTTCCACTTCGCGAAGCACCTCTAGTTTTCACCTCCGCCCCATGATAAGGCTATGTCACCCCACTTTGAAAAGCACACCCCTTCGAAAGTTCCCTCCGCCACGCGAAACAACAGAGCCCCATAAGGCCCATGCCTATGGACCCATCTGCTTTGCAATTCTACTTCCCGTGTGACCCTCCAGGTCTGCATGATGTGATTTCAAAGTCCCCTGGATGATACCTCCCATAGCGTTGTTGTGCCTAATGCTTCATTGCATTTTCACACTAATGGATATTGCTTCATCGCATATTCATGCTAACATGTACCCCTCGATGGTTCGCTCTATGAAAACCCTCAGTACAGCGTTGTTGGTTCCTTACCTCCTACAAGGAGGAGAGGGTACTAGTTATGTAAGTCCTAGGGGTGCGGAGTAAACCCACCTTGTCCGAGATGTAGGAAGTTAAACTGCCAAGCACCATCATCCTCAACACATGACGTTAAATTGTGACCTGACCTCGTGCCTCACACGCAGGGTCCCCCCACTTTGGACATTCTCCACACACCCTAGTTTCCATAGGGGATGATATCCTCATTTTGGGAGTGGAGTTTGTCCGCAGGGAGTGGCATCCACCTTGTCGTAAGCCCCTAGTTTTTCTTGTCGAAGGCAGCACCCCCACTCCTCCTCACTTCCTCTGTTCCAAGGCATGCGGAGGGCGTGATAGGTGTGGGCCTACATCCTAGAGTAAGTCCCAATCCCTCTCTCTTGGTGGGCTTTGTCGCCTTCGGGCCTCCATCTTGGAGTAAGTCCCAATCCCCCTATCCCACTGCGCTTTTTTGCCTCTGGGGCTCCATCCTAGAGTAAGTCCCAATCCCCCTCTCCTGATGAACTTTGTCACCTCCGGGCCTCCATCTGTGAGTATGTCCCAATATCTCTCTCCCTGGGCCACTCCACTCATAATCCCCACTCCAAATCCCATAGAAGCATCTTTCACGACATGATCGTTAGGTCCATACCGCCTCTTGTTTCTCACACCGTGCATGACTCACCTGGGCTTAGAGAAAGCATTGACCATGACACCACCCTCATCCCTCATGACGTTAAACTGTATCTCATCCCGCATGACGTTAAACTATATGCCTGCACTATAGGGACTTTGATCCATGTCATGGAATGATGAGTAGGAAGCCTCCACGAGGTTCAATCCCAACAACCATTGGCCCCGACCATCTCCCTGTCCATGCGCTAAGCCCCACCATCCACCTAGACCATTGTTTATCTTCACGTAGGTTCACTAGAAACGAGTCCCGAACTACGTGGACTTTGATCCATGTCAAGGCATGGTATGTAGGAACCCTCACAATGTTAAAGTCCATCACCCATGGGACTAAGGTCCATATTCACGTCAGTTCTCCGACACCCACACCATCCCAAACTACGGGAACTTTGATCCATGTCAAGGCATGGTATGTAGGAAGCCTCCCCGAGTTTCAAGCCCACCACCATTGAACCCCCAGGTTTACCTTCACATCGGTTTGCCGACATATCCTATCCCGAACAATGGAAACTTTGATCCATGTCAATGCATGGTACGTGGGAAACCTCCACGAGGTTCAAGCCCACCACTAGGTCATTCTAACCATGTTGGTTCACCAACACCTCGGGCCTCTTAGAGAATAAGCCCCAAATTCCCTCATCCTACATGACGTTAAACTGTAGTCCCCACTACTTAAACTATGAAGAATTTGATCCATTTCAACACATGGTACGTAGGAAGTCTCTTCTAGGATCAGCCCAAAAAACGTCATCCATTCGGACTCTTATCAGGGCCACCACATCCCAGTGATATCATACCACTTCATTCCCCTCCACAGTATTCAGGGAGCCGCCCACATGCTGGCCCCGATATTGATGTTCCATCCAAGGGGTTCCTCAATCTGATCCACTCTATTATGTGTTCTGAATAGTCTGATCCATCCCCGCTGGATGTTAAACTCGCGGCATACCCTGTGATAAACACGGAAAGCTGGGGAAAACCTCAGATACATGACTATGGAATATGATTCCCCGCATTCTATGTGAGATGCCTTAGGCTTCCGCACCCTTGAGAAGCCCTATAATAAGGGACATAATAATGACACACCAATACCCAGCGTCCAGACACTCCAGTGATGCCTAGTGTGACTACTCCCCTAAATGAAGGTTTCTACCTTAACTGGATCCCTTGGAATGTCATGACAGAAGCAGCGTAATTATCTGGTGTCCATGAAAATATGGCACCGGGAATAGATTCATGAACAATGTATTAAATATAAGAGGGAGACCCTGATTAGGTGATGAGTTCCGAGGAGGAAACCACTGAAGGAAGAACTGACATGCCATCATATCGTTTTGATTAAGGATAAAATGTCTCTGAAAAAGTAGAAAATGTCACCGGCCTTTGGAGGGTGGGAATGCAGGGTAACAAAATCCGCGCCTATCTCACGCTAGTAGAAGGACGCACACGCCCCGACGAAAGTCTCAGAAACAAATGTTAAGATTTACTATGGAAGACTATGAGATTAAATCCTTCTGAGTTTTGGGTTTCAATCTTAGTTTTGATTATTTTGAAGAATTTTAAGGACAATTTTGTATTGAATGGTATTTCTTAAACTTTTGGTACTTTCGTTGAATTTTGGATATTAATAATAGTGAATTTTTTATAAAGGATTATCCTTTTTTGGGAATTATATGATGACATACAGACCAATTTTGGTTTTGGTTAATGAATAAAGATAGGGAAAATATATGGTTTTTATTTTTTGGATCATGTTATTCTATAGAAGTTGATTATAGTGCTTTTAATGTGAACAATTCATCTTGAATACTTACCATTTGGAGAAAAGATGAGTTTGTGGTAGAATTTTATGAAGGATGTCACTCTACATGATGAGTAAGTATATTTCCATACGATATTAGTCTTGTTATTAATAATATTCTTCAACTCTATGAAAAGGATCTTGAAGAAAAAATTTTATAAGCCCTTTTTTATCATCAGGCTTTACCCAACCGCCAATTTATGGTATTGTGGTGGTTATATTTCCGTAATCATGTTCTCTATCACTCTCTATTAATCTATGAGAGTTGGTTTCTCTTCTATATCTCTGTTTTCATGGAGTCTTAGTATATGTTTTCGCGGGTAACCTCTGTACTTCTATACCTTTATTTTAAAAGGATTGTTTTTCATTGAAATCTTACATTGCACAATAATAATATAATATTATTATTTTAAATATTAGTTAACACATAGTCATTGTATTGGAGGGAATGAATAGATCTAAATAAAATATTATTATACATTTTTATGGAATATTTTTACATTTATACAATAAACGTTCGAGGTTTAAAATAAGTTAAGAATTCGATTTTAAGCATAAATACTCTAATATTAACTAAAAGGTCGATTTGCCGCCTTTTAATGGAGAACTATATTTAAATCAAGATTTTGACACTTTTATAAGTTCTATTTGACAAAATAAAATTCTTCTTTAAAATAGGGATACAAAAAAAATTAATTTGGGAGAATGTTTTTTATTTTTCTAATAATGTTCATTTTTAATGAATAGTGAAGAATACTGTATTTTAATTCAAAAGTGTGTTTTAATATAATTTATTTATATGGTTATATTATCTTTTTAATTAGTTTTAAAGCTTAATTATAATATATTTTTACCATTTAATCTAATTTAGCTCATTGGAAGTAATTTCATATAGAAATTGGACATAAATATGTGTCAATTTTAATGGTTAATATTTATTAATAACCCCCTGTTTATTTTAATATCAGGAATTAATTTTAAATTAATTTCTCCCAATTATGTTTTTTGAATTTGTAAAAATGGATTCCATATTTGGAATCAGTATTTCCATATAGTGTAAATTGGTATCTTTTATTTTTAGGCATTCTAAATATTTACTTCATTAAATATTTTATTTACCGTTATTAAAGGGTAAGTATAATATATAAGTGTAAAATATAATATTATAATAATATTAAAATACCCTAAAATGTGTCCTAATACTATTGGATGATACATATATGACCATGGGAATAATTGGGTTGAATTTTGGACCCCATGGAGCCACATGAGAGTAATAATGACACATTATGTTAATTAATTTAAAATAAAGACAAAAATGACATAAAAAATATCTTTTAGTAAATAAATTTTTATAAGGGGTTATATAAGTTATATTTTTGACTATAAATATTATTTTTAAGGCTAAAAATATTTCCTACATCATGGTATTTTTTTAATTTTTAGACATCAAATAAAATAAATTATTTATGACAAGAAAATGATACAATATTTACCTCATTGATATATGATTTAAATAAACAAGATTATGAATATTAAAACAATATCCAAAAATTGAGCAATTGTTATTGGATTTTTTTATTTCGACCCTGGGGCATTTTAAAATTTATTTTAACGATTATTTGACATTATGAAACTGAAGATGAGTTTAAAATAAAATAATTGTTTCAAACATTCCTAAAGAGCCCCTCCACTCCCTTATAAAAAGACCTCACTTCTTACTCATTCCTCGAACTTCTCATGCATTTGTCTCATACAAACTCTACTCCAATAAGGTCACAAGATCCCTCTATTTATCATAGAAGCCTTACCTTAGGTAGAAAGAACTTTAAAAAAACCCTTTTGGTTCAAACCAAAGGGAGTTACCTGATTTAAAGTAACGTTTTATCTTATGTTCTTTTGTTTAATTTTTCTTCTCCAACCCCCTAAACTCTTTTTATTTATTTATTTTATAACAACACCAGTATACTCAATATAGTAGGATATTGTTATGATATGTATTTGATATACACTTACACACACCTCTATCTAATGGGTAAAGAACATACTGTTTCTGTGGATGGAAAACTAACGCCTCACGTAGTGATGATTGTTCAATTATCTCCCAGAACCTCTCATTGTGGCCATTATGATGGAACTGTATTTATATATGATATATATTATGTTTTTTTCTATATGATTCTGTAATTTTTATTTAAAAACATACCTTTATGCCTTCCAAAATGTGTAAACACGATAATTTCATCTGATGAAGTGCGGACTACCGCCCCCTCAAGGTGATATGATTCATTGTTGACATACAAGGAAGCTATAAAGATAGAGTTAATGAAATTATGTAACATATATATCATATGATATTGTAATGGAATTATAATATACCCTTGTACCATTAATTTTTCATTCCATTAAATATTAAATAGAAATGAAAGTGGCATTCATGTCTACGTACAGTTTACCGTCTCCATGAACGTTGCATTTCATTTCATATCTTCAAATGTTATATACTATTATAAATATATATATATATATATACTAGATATATATGATATATATGATATCTAAAGAATTAATATCATTCTGGAGATAATGGAGTTTTGACAACATGGACAAATTATAATTATAACATGTTCATTTTAAACTCAAATTCTGAACATCAACAAAATATCCGATATGAACTAAAATATTAACTAACTTTTATTTCAAGTTAATAAGTGATATAAAAGTAATAATAAACATTAATAAGTTTATTAATAAAGTATAAAATAACTTATTTTTATTATTCCGGAAGAACAAGGAACATACGAGTCATGTTGGACACGAGGTTAGGGATTTCTTATCTCACTTTTAATTCTGTGATATTTCCATTGTTCACCTATTATTTATAACAAGTGGTGTATTGTGTACATCCAATTGATATATATTATCATAATTATATTTATATTCATGGAATTATTTGATTTATTTGGTGGTTATTAACTTTTCTCTTACGACTCGATTGATTAGAACGTGGTAAGGATTTTTCATCTCACTATTTATTCCCATGAGATTCATGCTATATTAGCCACTAGTTCCTTTTGTGTGGAGGATGTACTGCCAATGATTGTATTATTTGTTTAATATACGTTAACTTATGGGTATTTACATATTCATTGTGTGATCTTTCTTTCATGGGGTGTATGTTTTGTAAGTTACCAAATCGGTAAGGGACCCTTTTACCATCTTTTTAAAAGAATTCTTTTTATTAGGTCTTATAATTTAAATATTATTATGTTGGGATATGATCTTCAATATCCTTACTGATGTAAATTTTATGTCCATGTGATGATATATCCTTTTCTCTCTCATCAACTTATTTTCTAAATTTTAAAGTGCCTTTGTTAGGCTGTCGAATTTCTGTAAGAAAACTTCTTAAACAAATTTTAATTTTTGGGTTAAACATCTACTTCTTGAATATGTCATCCTCTGAATATGTTTGAATAAACTCTGATTGTTTTACACTTAACATCCACTTATATTAGGTGCATTTATATTTTTCCCACATAATTATGTAATTGATTTATCCTTAATCTATGTATATCTTCTTTCTAAGGGATTTCATCTCAATTTACATTTACATTAAGACTTCATTGTTGATATGCACCAATTCATTCTTATATAGTGTACATACTGTCCCTTGGAATATTATATCTTGAATACCTTTATTCTAATGATATTATTAAGTTCTGATTAAATGTTATTTCTCAATTATTTGTATTCAGTGTCTCTCATTCTGTTAAAAACTCTTTTACTAAAATATCATTTTAAATGTTTTAAATGTTTATTCTTCTAAATATTTCACATTAATGTCCATGTTTTTAAAATTATTTTAATGATTTATTCATATATACTTGAATGTATTGAAATTTAAATTTCATTCAAAAGCCTCAAAGTGGTATGGGACACTTTGATTCAAAAATCAATTTATTTAATATTTTAAATGGTTTTGAAAATAGTTTGATTAACACATTAATTTTGTTAATATTTTGAAATGATATATTGTGATTACAATGTGGAAATGTTATATTTCCATAATTTTTTATGGTTTATGAATATGTTATATATATTGGGCATTATTTACATATACGGGTGGTTTCGTGATAAACCTATGTGAGTGAGCCTGAGATAGCTCTATGATGCATTGGGAATTATTTACATATACGGGTGGTTTCATGATAAACCTAGGTGGGTGAGCCCGAGATAGATCTATGATGCATTGGGTAACATGACAGAGGTAAATGTAAATGTTTCTCCTAAGAGATTTAGGGAATATATTGTGATGGGTATTCCAAATGTGACTTCCTCTGTAGATGTGATAGATATAATGTATGTATGTTATTTATGTCGTAAGTTACCGTAATGATTTATGATTTCTATGTGTTGTTCATAAATCCTATGATTTCATGAGGTATGTAATGATTGAAAATTATGGTTTCATTGTTATTTATTTATTGATTGGGTAATGTTTTTATTCCTTATTTTATATCCCTTACTGATATTTCTATTCTCAACCCAAGTTTTTTAATTGTTTTCCACAGGACATAAAGATGAATAAGGGTCAAGGTTGTGATCAAGGAAAAGTCATGTTGTCTAAAACACGGAACTAGACATGATTCTTTTTTAAGAGTTTTTATTTTATGAAAAAATAGATACTGAGTAGAATTGTCTACATGTAATATTCATGTTGTAATGTAAATGTTATGACCTAATTCTCTAAAACTATAAACATAAAATGATCCTCAATGTGAATTATCCATTTAATTCAAGATTATGTAATGTTTAAGGATTGGTCCTTATACTATCCCGATGTGACCAAAACATTTTTTAGTGATAATGTATTTCTATGAATATCTACATGGAAATAGGTAATCAGATAGAAAAATAAAGGAAAACTAAGCCCTGACTATATTAGACTTTTTGAAATTCCTTATCATATTAGGACTATAGATTATCTCTTGATGCTTCCATTGATCTTTTCTCAAGTCCATGATGTATTCCATGTATCTCTCATGAGGATGTACATACGTGATACTTCACATGTACTAAACTTAGAGGCCATACCACTGGAAAATAAGGATATTATGTGGGAACCTGTGGATATAATGAGGTAGAAGTATCATCAATTTTGTATACCAATGTGATGGAATTTTGAGGTAAAAATTCATTTTTAAAGGGTTAGAATTCGAAACACTGAGTTATTATTAAATGTTTTTCAGGATTAGTTTAGATTCATATATATCCTACATTACACAAAACATTGAGTTTTAATGAACCAAAATATACTATTAATTCTATTATTTAAACATGACCATTATAACCAAACCATGCGACTAGGTGGTATGAATAGTAATAACCAGATTTTAAAAATTTTCATATTATGGTTTTATATAATGAAAACATCACTACAAAATATTTAACATATAACAACAGAAATTTAGTAATAGAAAATATATATCTTGGTATAAATGAGTCATTCCAACATATATTATGTTTTAGTGGAATTAAATTCAAATACCAACATTTAGTTTTACCAATGTATATATCTGTTGTTATTAATTTTTTAATCCCAACATATGTTTTACAATAAATTATATTTGATTCATTATCATATTAATACTGAGAATTTGATTACCAAAAAATGAATCTATAGTTATTAATTATTGTTACAAATAGTTTTTTCATAAAATAAATATGTTACTAGTATATACTCACACCAACAAAAACATTTGAAATTATTTTTCAAACACTATCATTTAATAATTTACAAAAAATTATATTGATGTTAACAAAAAATATTTTGATAAATATTTTTAATATAACACGCTCTATTTGAAACAAAATCAAACTAATATTTTAAATGTGTTTAATTTGAAATAAATTGTTATATGTGGTTTTAAAAACCAATCCCAAAATCTGAAAATAAACATAATGAATCACATATAACCACTATTAAGTTATATAAAATGTAAAAAAAATAAAAATTAAAAATTAAAAATGAAAATAGGTTCTACCCGTCACTTTCTCCCGATGTCTCCCCTCTTCCAAAGTGGCCTCCTGATCTTCATCACTCACACAGTAGCGATCCTCACCTATGCTTAGACTCTTGTTTCATCATCGTCGACCACACCAACATCTACACCCTCAATTATCTATCATTTCTCACACCTTCATCTACTGATGATCGATTTCAGTTTTCCTATTTCAACTATACAGAGGAGGTATATGGTGGTGCGTGGAGAAAAACCCATTTCACATTTAGTCGTTCAATTTTTGGGCATCAGGTATACACTTCTTATATGATAGTTTTAAGCAACTAAAATCATGTGTATAAGATTTTGAAAATGAATTCGTGTTAGGGTTTTACTGAGATTGTGATGAAACAAGATTCATTATTCTCATTCTCATATTTTTGGGTGATTTTAGGATTCTAATTACATAGGTCTATTTGCAATTGAATTTTATCACAACAGTGAATCATGTTTATGTGGATAATATGCATCCAGCATCCAAGACCCCTACTATAATGATTCACCCTTAGAAAACTCCTAATATTAATCCTAAAATATTTGTTTTTGTTGGTCATAGCCATCTTGTCAAGGTAATAAGGTTGATCTTTGCTAGTTTAGAGAAGGGTAAACTATTTTATTGCCTACTTATGGAGGAACCTGAGAAGAAATGATATAGTAAAAAACTTGTTTTTAAAATCAATTAAAACTTATCAATCTATCATGTTATATTTCATTTCACACACAACTAACAATATATTCTCATGTAATTTTTTTTGGGAACATCAAACAATATTTAATTCATAATAAATCACTTTCATGAGAGTCATACCCACTATCCACCTCTTAGAAATTACATATAAAACATTCTTTTATTGTGGAGCCTCATTACCTAAATTTCATATAATCTTATCATTGTAAGTATTTTTCTAGTATACTATGAATCCTAGGTGATTTGATAAGAATGAAACAAAACACTTGAGAGATATATTGTATCACATATGGTTCATACAAATAAAAGATGAATCATTTTCAACAAACACCTTTATTTTGTAAATCCATTATGTTTCGATGATGTTTAATATTGAAATTAGTGAGATGATTAACTATTGATTTCCACCTTATAGAATGCATACTTCCTACAACTTCGAATGATTTTTTTCATAAAATCATGCCTGATATGAAATTATAGCTGCATTTAATAGTTGGAGAAAATAGTCGAATAACATAAATTAGATTTCAAGGAACATGAAAGAACAAATAATTATGTAGTGGGTTAACTAGTTCTTACTAAGGAGATGAAAAAAAGATACCCAAGAGCATCCAATATAAGATTAAGAATCTAGAAGATCTGGTCACCATTAATGATATGCGAAGATGTGGAAACACCATTCGGAGAAAGGTCACTAAATTTTAAATAGAAGAATTTTGGTAGCTAATATAGATTGAAGGATAAATTAAAGCATGTTCTCTAAACTACTGGATTGATGTCATTGATGTTCTTCCAACCAAGAATCACTCCATTATACATTTGTATAATCACCCCAAGTTGAATTGAATGATATCCACATCACTATACTGGTAATCACTTCATAAATCAACAGGGATGTGTATGAGATTGAGGCTGCCTAGACGAATGATCATCTGCAAACATTTGGTCAGGCCTTGGAAGCACATTTCCTCATATTTCGTGCCTTTGGGATTATATGAAACCATGTCCCTATGCTAGTACTCCAACAAGATCATCCTGTTCTTTAGAAGAATCAACATCCATAAGAATTTCCAATCCATCACCCAATAAGATTCCCTGGTATAGGAGAAGATAATCTTATCTAATCAATGATAATGTGATTTATCATTAAGGATGCATGATAAACCTATAACTCTTTATGATTGATGGGAAAATAATTAGTACAATTACACGTTTGGGTTATTTTTTGGGTTGTTCTCTCAAATGAACTTTTCAATCGTTGGTTGGGAATAATTCTCCCATGAGTTTTTTAACTCAGAACATCATTCATAATCCAATTGTTTACTTATCTTGATGAAGCAAGCGAAAGAGTAATATCTGGTAAACCATATTAGAAGCATAAAATTGTGAATTCGATATCACGATTTCCCAATTTTGGGCTGTGAATGTTGAGGGAATGCCTGCATTCTGCATTTCATCACTAAAATATAAAAACACAATGATAGTCATCATAAAAGTTATGATCCCTTTCTAAATAGATTTTTTAATGAAGATATATTTGTCACTTCAAAAATAAAATTACTTTTTACACATGAAAATTACTTTTTGCACAAATTCATTCTTGTTGAATTAGGGTGAGGACCCCATGATGATGAATCGATGCTTTATTGAAATCTAAATTGACCAGGATCCATTGTATGTATCATTACAGGTAATAATTCATTTTAAATGAACTAAAATGTTTTCATTCTATAATTTTTACTATAACATAAAATCCATATTGAAATTTTACACCTTTAATTTGTGAAGATTTACTATTTATCACACGAATAGACCCTAAATAATCTAATATGGAGGTGATTCATTCATTATTTTTTTCACTTTGTTACTCCATTGTGAATATTATTATAATTAATGTTTTTTGGAATTCCATAATGTTGTATCTTTTCTTGATTAATTTATGGTTCACATTTCATATAATGTAAAAATGCATTATATTCATTTTGTTACATTAATTATTTAGTATACTATAGAATTTTTTATTGAGAGTATATAATTCTATGCATTTTTACAATGATTCCATGTGTCAAATATTAAATAGGTGAACCTTGGAAAAAAATTGATATTTATATTGAATTTCATTTTTATTTTAAACATCACAATGATATATTTATTTGATTATATACTAAAAGTGTTTCACGTTAATGAATCGTAGTTTATTTTAGTGTTTAAAATTTATTACTATATATATATTTTGAATGTTAGTTTCTTTTTTATTATATGGTTATGATTTTTTAAATTTTTGAACAATATTATGTTATTACATTTTTATTGATTACATGATGGATTTTTTCCATTAATTTTGGAATAAATGTCAGAATTATCATAAATTTCACATCATGTAATGTTGCAAGCTGTCCTTCTGGAACTGCACATAAAAACCATTTAGGGTTGGTGAACCCCTCTTTCAATGGTTAAATATTTTACATCCTGTATTTATGAAAGAACTAAACTCAATTCATAAACATAAGTAGAAGATATGATTATTAGAAACAAAGGATTTTTAGATCTTTTTTTATGTGTGACCTACATTAAAGTTGTTGATGTGTGTTACCTAGGAAATATTTTCATAATATTTAAGGATATACATATCCATTGTACATGTCTGACTTGCATAATAGTTTTCCTTTCTATTTCTCAACATATATTATCATATTCTAGAAGTTCATAATATGTGTGACTTTCATAAATGTTCTCTATATTATTCTTTCTTACTAGATTCATTCTCATTCTCTGGGAATATGATATTAAATGAATATATCATGGAAATGCACTATTTTGTTACTAATTTACAATAACATTATAGTTGGGGGGGGGGGTTACAAAGGAAACTGAATGAGATTGGTGGGTCGTGAGAGCATGGAAGCCACATCTGTAATATTTAGATAATTATCACTAAAGGGGGAGGACCTATTTGGGATTCCACTAAGACCAGTTCCTCAAGATTTTCCTAGTCAAAGTGATGCCATAGAATCATCATTCTCTAATTGGGAGCCTTATATAGATTGTTTGCATCTGATGAGCTGTTTGATTAGAGGTTCTATGTCTAGATCCAAGTATTGTTGAGGGGAAGATAGAAAATAATCTTTAGTGGGGTGATTGTGACCAGTGATGTAAGGTCGTAAAGTGGTTTATTGTGATTTTGGAAGAAAAATATTGATTAGTATCACATCATTTAATGGATTTTCAAATCTGTTTATGTTTGATGTACTTTAGTTGTCGAGGAGAGTCTTCTTTTGTGGTTGAGAGAGGACATGTTTTAAGTCCATAATAATCACTGATTTGAAGAAGCATCCTAAAGACTAAACCAAAGGTCATGATCCTATGTCATTTAAATTAAGTTCCCTACCAGATAGAGTGTGTTGGTCACACATTTCATAGGCTTTCAATCCCACAGATTGTGAATATATTCTTCTTTCATCAGGTTCATTGTTCTTATCTTCATGGATTACAATGTGTAGATTTCTAGAAGCCTCTCAATTAGTATGGGAATTATTTGCTACTCTATTCCCAGCATATTTTCTTTTTTTCATAGCTTTCTTATCTGTAGTTTGTTTTGTTTTAGGATTATTAATAAAACAATTTACAACTATTTTTTTAATTTCATGTTGGTTTCTCAAAATTAGTATTTTTTTATAATTTTTTAAGTGTATCGGGACTATTTAGATATGTTTCATATTCATTTTGTAATCGGTTTGATAATATGATGTTTTTATGAAATCTGCTGAAGTGGATAATTTTCAAGTCTTTGAACACTTTTGAATCAAGTCTGCTTCTTGGGTTTCTGATAAAACTACTATGAATAAAAAAGTCCAAATATACAAATGATATATATATACTTTATTCTAATAAAAACACAATGAATACATAATATTTTCCATAGATCCTTCTCATGTTTCATTCATGCCAAATATTTTCAGCTGATCATTAATAAATTTTAATTGGTGAATAATCATATGTTATAAACATTTCATTGATTACCTGTTTTATAATATATCCATGTATTTATTTGATAAAAATGTATATGATTCTGACATTTAGGTTCTTTACTTTTATTCCAGAATCATTACATACAAACAAAAAAAATTTTAGTGATCACCGTATTTGAATATGATTTTAAAAAACTTCTTGATAATAATTTGAAAGTCACAATAGGTAATTTATTCACTCATTTCAACCAGAACCAAATGGATATCTACATATTGGCCATCCCGATGTATGTTTTACATGTTATGAGTCGATATATTTATGACATATTCTATATTGTTGATTGATGTTTCTTTTTCAAATTGATCAGATAATGTTTATTGGTTTTGACCTTGTGAAAGAGAGATGTGGATATTATTATAAAAGGATAGAGTTTACATTTAAGCCTGTTACATCCCTAAAATATTTTCATCTTGGTTCTGTAGGTAGTATTTCTTATTACTAAAATGATGATGAAAATCATGGAGCTTAAAAGAAATAATATATTGATCATATTTATGAAATTTTTGAGTGGATGGGTTGGAAAAATTTTAATGTAAAATTACTTTTCATAGAAAATTGATGATGTGATTCGTTCCTTTAATTGTGGAATATATGTTCTATTTTGATTCTCTAGGTAACATAAATAAGTGATTAATTTCATGATCTATACAATATGCATGTGGAGTTAAAATGGTTGGTTCATGATTATTTTGATCATCAGGTGGATAGATTTGTCTTATTTTTGTGAATAATATCTAGCAGAAACACTTTTTCAGTAATGGTTTGTTTGAAATCAATTATTGAAAACTATTAATTTTAATTATGTTAAGATGTTTGATAAAATGTGGTGGTTCGATTCTAAAAATATGGTCAAAATTTTGGTAATAAATAATAATCAATATAGAAACATTTGTGGAAAAGATCATATCATAAGTGTAATGTCCGTCAGGATGTGGACATGTAATGAATTGTTTGAGACACCATGGAGTCATCCCTCACGATCAGGAATTCAACTCCCTCAGCACTGATCAGTTTCATGGTGTCCTCTTTCCTCATCTCACAATCTGTCATAGAACTTCCACTGCATGGTGATGTATTGTTGAACAATTGAAAATATTTTTTTGAAGCCTTTTTTTGGTGTTTATTCACCATTGAAGAAGAAAATTTATCATGGGTTATTGTATATATATATAATAGAATATTGAGAATGACCAATGATCCATGGATTTCTACAAGATAGAAATAGGCCCTAACCCCTATTCCTCCACTACTTCTTGCATAATATCTCACCATGTTGTGCGAATAGATTTGATTCTTCCTCTATCATCCTTAACATTGACTTTTCCTTCTAGTTCAGGGTTATGAGTGTGGATTAGAGCACAGAAGAGTGTTCTTGGCATCTGTAGATTTCCATCTACCACAGCTATGACTACGTCGTCATGTCCATAATTCCTTCAATGTACTGATGATTAAATATTTGTATTTCTATTCATAACATTATTTTTTATACATAAATTTTTTTTCTTTAAATATTTGTTTCACTAAATTTACTAATGTATGTATCACAATTTTGTTCATTTTTCTATATCTTATTGTTGTTTCCAATGGTAAGATAATACTCTTCTTGTGGTCACATAGTTGTATTTTTTGACGTGGTTTTATTGGTTTTTATCTTGACTGGTATGCTTTTTCACTACTTATATGTCTCAATACTTTGTAAAAAATAATTTATTTTAAGTTACTAGTTTTGTTTTTGTCAGTTAATGTTTAATTGATTCTTTTTTTCTCAATCATCCCATAAATGATTTTTTTTAGCTGGATATAACTCACTGGTCTTGGGGAATAGATTAGTCGCAGGTGATCCCTGGTTCATAGTGTGTGTCATGGATGGGCTGGAGCTGGCCTACTGGTCCCGAGGAATGACTGGGTTGCTGGTGCACAATTTTCCCTGGTGTGGCATGGATGGGTTGATGCTAGCTTATTGGTAAGGATGGATACTACTAGATCTCTAGTCCGCAAGGATGGGTTTCTGGTCCTTACTGCCGGCATGGATGGGCTTCTACTGCTGAGGGTGATGTATTTTGTTGGGTTGATGGATCCTCTTAGGGGATGGATTTTGTATTGATTCATTTTTTATTAAATTTTATTATAAATATAATTATTATTTTTTATAATTTTTAACATGTGTGAATGTCTTCTTCTCTTTAGTAAATAAAACAGACGTATTTCATATGATAAAATAGAAAATATAATCTGAAATTTTACAAGAAATTAAAATTTAAAATTTTTATTGAAATGTAATTTATAAATATGTATTATATGTTGGTAATATTATTACCAATAGACTAATTTTTTATTAGAATAGGTTTCTATACATTTCAACCAACATATATATTATCTGTTGGTATTATTAAAATTGTAAAAAAATGATTTTTTCCCAAAAACATTTAGTGATAGTGGTATTACCGACATTTTAGTGACAGAGACATATATGTTGGTAAAATGTTTTACCAACAAAAAATGTACTTTTACCAACATATATGCCCCTATTGAAAAAAGTGAAATATTGTTTAGTGCATATTGAAAAAAATTAAGTAATCTTTAGTAAATACTTATTATGTTTTAAAAATAGTTTTTTATCCAAAAAATTAATCATTATTACCATTTATGAATAAATATTAAATTTAATCTTACGGAGTTTGGAAAATTTATTTGAATAAATAAAATTAATTTTTTAAATCTACATTTCAAAATTATATTTGAGTGATCTTTTGTAAATTTTCTGAAAATATTGACTTCTTGATGATTAGTAAAAAATAACAATTTTTATTAAAGTTTCCTTTTTGTTTAAATTATTTCAATATAAATTTTATTTAAATATAGATTAAAATTTAAAATTACTAAAATTATATATTTACTATTACAATTTATGTCATTATAATCAATTTCACATATATCTTTTATATGAAAACATTTTATACTTATGATAATTTTCTCTTTAAAAAACCATTTCTTTATCGAGTTTGTGTGTAAAATTTTAAATTAAATTTTTTCAAATATGTTAATGGGATTTGGAAAAATTAATTTCATATTTTTATTCATAGTGATTAATATTATACAATAATTTCAACTTAGTTATTATCATAAATGAATAGTTAAAACAGTAAAAAAATAATTATTGTGATTGAGGATAAAACTGTTTTACTGAGGGTTTAACTAATAAGTTAAGGGGTAAAATGAAATAGAAACTTGTTTATCTCCCTTGTTTTGGCCACATTTTGAGAATATCACATCTAAGGTTCTATTATTTTCAATTTTTGATCCTTGTTTCAAATGAAAAATTTGGATTCACTTTATTTTTTTTCAAAAATTCTATGTGTTTCCTCTCCCCCACTTATAAAAGGGAACCCCAATCCAATCCTACTCACACATATAACACTTATTGGTTTCAAAAATTCCTTCCAAAAATCATTCCCTGATTCTCTACTCACATCCTAAAATCCTTTTTTTATTATTAATCCATCCTAATAATTCTTTTGTTGTAAAACTAGAGAGTTTATCCAAAGAAGAGGTATTATTCTCTACCAAGAATTTACATTTTTTTCATTCTTCCAAATCCTTAATGACATATTCAGTAATGTTGACATAAAAACACCAGGATCTTTGATATATTTTCATTTTATTATTCTAATTTCATAAACTATATTCACCACCTCATCTATCAAATTGGAAATGAAATCATCACAATGTGTACGGAGGACTACAACCATGCGAAGTGATGTAATTTTTTTTCAATAACCACCTATCATGAATGGATATGTTCATGGATTTTGAATATTTATTCAATATATATGATGTTATCATACCCATATAATTATAATATCACACATACCGTCTCACTTTTTTGTCTGTGGGAAAATGATAACGTCACTCATGTGTACGACAGACTACCGGCTCAGAAAGCGATGTGATTCATTTCTCACTTTTGATTTACATGGAATGTAATATGGATAAATTTAATTAATATAAAAGATATGTATGTATTCATAATTAATTTTAAAGTTAATATATTTTTTACCTTTTGTTCGTTCAATATGTCATGATAATAGAAACAGTGTTCATGTGCATGTACAGCTTACCATCCCCATAAATAGTGTAATAAATTTTATATATCTATATTTTATTGATTAGTATAAATATATATATATATTGAATATATATGTTAATTATATATTTTTAAAATTTTATAGATTATGAAACCATGATCAATGTAAAATTCCTGAAAATTTCAGAACAAAAATATTTTATAATGAAGCAGTTTTTACCTCAAGGGTTATTTTAACATAGAATGGTTAATAAAAAGGTGATTAATGGTAATAGGTAAGTAATACATAGTATGATAAATATTATTATGGGTCTATAAAATATTTTTAGTAAACCTATATTTATTATATATGTGTTTTGAATAATTTCAATGGAAATGAAGACTTAATGAAAGAGGTTTTTGTATTACTTTTATTTTCATGGGACACCTGTCATATTCACTACTCATTTCTATTTTTTGGGGGGATATATACTTCCTATTAATTAATTTTATAATTTTTATGATGAAATAATGGGACCTAAATATCCATATAATTTTCTTTCATTTATGTGACTTATTATTACAAAAAACTAATGTAGGAATACTTTCATAATATAATCTTGTTGTTTCTTAGGATTGTTTATGTTAAAATACAAGATTAAGAAATATTATAAGCTATATCTCAAGTAACTCATGAATTTTCATATACTATAGTTATTTCTTTAAAAAGCATGTGTTTCTTTAATTTTTTTATATTTATGTACTCATTATTTCAAAAAAATTATAAAAATTGACCTTATTTCCAACATCAATAGAAAAACATTTTCTTCCATGCCACTGTTATCTAAATATGATTTAGAGAATGTTTATTTACTATTCTAAGTTGAATTTTTAGAGGTATTTTTCACCATTTTTCACATAATACAAAAAAATTAAAAGGAATCATCATGCCATTTTCCAAACAAGCCCCTTTTTTATTTTATGAAAAATAAAAAATGAATCTTGAATTTATCATGTATAGAATGATTTTGATTTTTCCACAATCATGCCCACTTAATGTTTTAAAAATTAATTTATATGAAATAACATATTATTTTCCAATAAAATTAATTTAATAATTTTATTTTTAAATTGAAGTTTAAATATGGTTATTTTCAATGTAAAACTTTTGGTTTCATCATGAAATGTTCTATGTGATATTTCAAAGTACTTTTCCATATAAGATAACATCATATGATATTACATAATATTTACAAGAGATATAATATAATGATACCATCTTTATTCTATTTCTATATTTATAATGTATATTTTAACAATAAGGTTATAAAACTTTTTCATTTCCACGGGTTTTGTTAGGATAAAATATGATTTTATTATGAAACCAATCTCTTTTCATTGTTTTTTAAATATTTAATTATTTATGTTTATTTGGTACAATATGTATGATTTTCATTATGTTATGGGAATGACCAATATCCCCCTCCAATGAATTAGGTAAGTAATAATATCTCTGGAGATAAAGAGGAATATTATGGGTTCTAAACCCTGATCAGTATGGGATATTGTCCACTGTGATAGTCTTGGGAGTAATCCATGACTACCATGATGGTTTAGGGAGTAAGACCATTCTTCTATCATATATTGGGAAATTATACTTGAATACTAATTAAATAACTTTATATAATCATGTGTATTCCACAAATCTATATCGTAGGCCAATGTTATACTCTCATAGCTTAGGTACATTGATTTTGTTATGGTTCCTATAATTTCAACATCCATGATTTATTCTATGGCTCATGTTTATGGCCTCTGAAATTCATTTTATTTTTTCATATTTTATTCTCATCTTATCATACCCTTTTTATCATTTTATATTTATGTATCCCTTGTATACCATTATTGGTCACATGATCTATTCCATTCTTATGTTTCTTTTCCCCAAGTTATAAATAATTGTCTTAAGCATGGTATGTATTAGAAGATTACTATGTGGGAAGATGTTTATGAGATATAGTAAAGATATTACATGAAATTCAAAGATTTTGTATCTAGTTTCCAAATACACAATAACTATACATTCGTTAGATGTTTATTTGTGAAATTTATTGAATATTATAAGATTAATATTTAATATCTATGGATGAAATCTGAAGTCAATATATTGAAATGTGGAATGTAAGGGAATATCCATAACCTATAGAGATACTTCAGTATAAACTATTTCATCAGATTAATCCACCACAACATGAGAGTCGTTTTGTTTTATATAATTTCATATTCCAACTGGTAATAATATTTTAGTTGTGAATCTCCGTCAAATTCCAATGTGCTTGAAAACTCTATTACTCCAATTTTTAACTCGTTACAATGGGTAACCATAGTCTTATCTAGGCAGAGATATTCTTTGACAAATACCGTAGTTTATTTCATCTCTATCCTGTAGAAGTTAATATATTTTTTGAATGTGTAACATATATCTCATTAAATATAATTCCAATTTAATGGGATTTTATACCAAGAAAAAATTTGAAAAACAGTGTATTATATTAATATTTTGTCAAACTCACGATTTATCTAGGTGATTGTCAATTAAATAAAGTTCACTAGGGAATTCCATTACAGCTTCAGGTAATTTGTAGCATTCTTTTCATAATAATACATTCTAAAAATATATTTAATGATTTTTTAGTGATAAATTTATCCACAATAGTGAGATATTTTTTAAGTCAAATTGAACTTTATGTGAATATTTGAAAACTTCCTTCATAACTATGGAATACATTGAGAAATTCTTCTCACTAATAGTCATAGTAACAAGATCTTTAGAATCATTGGAATGAAACATGTATGACTCATAAAACAAATGAAATACATTTTAAATTAATAATTGTTTCCCCTTCTTATTGAATATGTATTCTAATCCATAAATATTAACAACCCATTTAAGAAACATATGAATCCAATCAAGATAACTGAAATAACATTATTTTTCACTCAACACCTCATTTATTGATATTGATCATTGCGATTTTCATAGATAATTACTGTGTGATCAATTATCTTCCCTCATGTTTGATGAAGGTCTGAATATTTAATAGTTTTGGTAATGTGCGTTAGAAATCAAGGAGATGAGAGTTATCTGTCTCACAAATGGTTAGAGGTTTCACCTATATGCCTAATTTAATTTCATTCATTTTCAAATAAAAAATGGTCACACATAGTGACATAAAGGGTAATCAATAAAATTATATGAAACATGTCATATTATGATATCAAAAAAAATTTAAAAAAATTTGAAGAAAAAAATTTTAAATAAAAATTAACTGTCTATATAGATTCTTAGATGCCAACAGATGAAAAAATTAAAAAAAAAGATGAACTAAAATTAAAACATAACCAAATTCATATTTGGTAATATAAAATATATTAGCATAAAAACATTTCGATAAAATTTTCTCAAATTGAATTTCTATACAAACTAATTTGAAAGATATGACACCTTGTTGTGTATAATCTCTCCAAAAATGATGTTGTAAATCTATTTTCTATTTCTATAATGGTTTGTTAGATATATTGAAATATTGATCTATATTTTTTTATAAAATATGATTAGATATTCATTAATATTAAATCCAAAATCCCTTAGGTTATGTTTAATCAATAACGCATGGGCATAAAAACATCCAACAGTAATATATATTCAGCTTTAGGGATTGATAATACAACAAAGTGTGGTTACTTACTTGACCATGATAGAAAGGATTTTACAAGATAATTCTTGGTTCCTAATATTTTTTCTAATCTAATATTCACACACAAAAATAAGTATCTGAGTATTAGTTTAAATTAATATAAGATGTTTTTTGGAAAAAAATAATTAAAGAGAGATGAATCCTTTTAAAAAGCATGAAAATATTTTGGAATAACTTCAATTAGATTATTTTTGTTTATATTCAAATCTTGAAAAAATATATACTAAAAAAATAATGTATGGAATAATTCTGGTGATATAAATAAATATACTTATTAGACTCATATAGTGACCAAAGCCTTTTACATAAAACATTTCATGATTTTAAGAATAATTAATCATCAGAGTAGAAGCCAAGGATCGTTAAGTCTAGTGTCTTGAAAGACTAGGTACATATAACATAAAACATGGGGAAAAAACTTCTTTATTTAATCTCTATAAAGAGCTTCTAACTTCCTTTGAGCTCTTACATCTGTCTAGGGTACCCTGGGGAACACATGAACAAAGGGATGAGCTGAAAATCCCAGTAAAGGAATAAACATAAGGGTACATCTCAAGCACATGAGTTAAGAGGAATGACATAATGATATCCAAAGCATGAAACTTATATAATAATGGGATCATATAAACATGGTATCATATAATTGTGGACTAATCATAAATCATATCTTTAGTATGGGTCAAGGCTAACTGCCAATCTCATTTCCCATTTTAGTACGGGTCAAGGCTAACTGCCAATCCTGTTTCTCGTCACATCTCATGAGACTTATCCTTACCCAATGTATTGAAGCACTATCTGGGCAGACTGATCTCAACATATTCATGAATATTTTCTCCATATATATAATCTTTCCACATAAATAATCACACATAATCAACCATACATAAACATAGGGGTACCCATTGAAAGAATTGGGTACCAGAATCATGACATAAAACATATCCAATGGGTGTATCATGAAATTATCCAGGAAAGGAAAGGATTAGAACATAAATAGACATTAATAGGGTAAAATAGTCGTATAACATGGTAAGTGGTGTCAAATACAAGTGACAACATATTAAAAATGTATTTTTGAAACGTTAGCATTAAAACATTTTTGTGCGGATTTAAGGAAAACAATCTAGGAAATTTCAAATAGGAAAGATGAAATTATTTTATATAAAACAAGAATTTAACCAAGAATGTATTCATAATAAAAATACTGATTTTATAAATACAATTATGTTTTAAAACATAGGATATAATGCACTTGAAATTTGGGTAAATGTTTCGGAAGTCCCCTTAAAACATGTTTTCTTATCGGAATGTTCTAAAGAGGGAATCATTCAAAATCATGTATATCCCTGAAATAATGCAATGAAAGGGTATTGATATAAGAATTTTTTAAAACTAACCAGAATTAATAATACTCACATAAATAGAGAAGATAACACCATTTTGAAACAAAAGATAAGGCAACCCAAATGAACAAATAAGGTTCGAGTAGAATTCATTACGATTTTATCGACATGGTGTCTGGTGTATCCAAGAAGGATTGATGAGAAAGAATGGGATTTATCATCACTTATAAATCAATAGGGAAATATGGGGGAGGTGTGTAAACATACCCCGTCACTTTGTATTACAAAAAAAGTAATATCATAGAGAACAATCTTGACTAAGAGTGAAAAGGAGAGGATCCCTTACCTTAAATCTGATGGTGTTATTCACATGTTATTAATGACCTGAATAAAAAAATTAGGATTATTAATTCATAATTCCAGAACCTTTTATATATTTAATTTATTTATTATAACCCTTTTTAGTTCATTTAATGCCTTCTTGTTTAGTTATAAGGTTCAATTTCATTGTTCGAGCTCATTTGTTTACTTGGCTTTAAAGATCGGTTCACTTATATTCGAGTTTGGATTGTACGCTAGAAGGAAGTGTTTGTCCAGAATTGAAGTTATAATATTTAGTTAATATAAATTAGATTATATGGTTTTAATTTTAATTAGGTTACTTAGAGTGATGTAAAATTATTATATATATAACCTTAGTGATAACCGTTTTGGTTAATCGGTGGATTTATTTACAATGAATGTGTTTTCATTATAACTTCATTCCATTTGTACTAAAAGATTACAGAACCAGAAATAGGATATATATATATATATAATAATATGTTTCAACGATAACAAAAATGGTTTCATGACCAGAATTAAAGATAATCATAGAAATTGATAAATCATTGTCCTTGAATGTGCAAAATTAGCACATCTCAAACGGTGCTTTCATTTCATTCAATTAAAAGAGGTGGGGAAAGAAGGGAAGATAAAGAAATAAACCACCAGAATGAAAAAATTGCATTACTTTTATGTTACTGGATTTACCATACTCTTATGGTGATGGGAGGTGAGGAAAGAAATAAAAAAGAAAAGAACTTAAAAGAAAAGAAGAAATTTGGAAGAGGAATTTACCTCTTGAGACTTCCTCCTTTGAGAACCTCTTAAGGGAAGAAGTTGTGATATTTTGAGGGGGTTGAGAGCCTTTGAACGTGGGGGAGGACCTTGGGGAGATATTTGGGCTGAATAATGGCTAGGCACAAGGCTTGAGAGGAGTGGGTTGAAAAAGGAGTGAAGGGGAGGGTTTTATATTGGAGGAGAGAGGATTTTCCTTAATATAAAATTCATTAGTTTATTATTTCCCCAAAAGATAAGGAATAGTGAGTATTGCATGTCCAATAATATTAATTTTATAATTTAACCCCAAACCAAGTGGGAATACATCAGCATAACATCAGACATGACTTTATAATTAGGTAATTTAGCTTATTTTTTTGCAAATTACTGTACATCACTATTCATCAAATATTCAAGCTTTTCAAATGAATACCAAAAATTTACACCAAATTTTTTTTTATGTGTAGAATCCAAAAAAGAAGTCCATTTTTAAAAAATAATTTTATAAATATGATTTTTTAAATATTTAAATAAAATAATAATTTATTATGAAAAAAAGTTTTAAAACATTCATTAAGTCATTCTAAACTATAGGTATATCGTACTTCCAACATGAATATTATTTTTATACCCCCAAAGGTGAGGATACTATTCATTAGGGTATACCACTATTCATAAGGTTATGTTAATATTCATTAGGGTAGGTTACTATTCACTAAAACTTATTTTTTCATTATTAGAATCCAAAAAACATCTTGAACACAACCACATATGTTAGATTTTCAAAATTCCAAACAAATAAGTGACAAAATTATGTTTAATGGTTACTTATCACTTAGTAGTTCATTATTAAGTGATTTCATGGCATATTTATACGAAGGGAATCTCCATTAAAAACCTTGAGTCGTTAAATTCTTCCCCTCATAAGAAATTTCACCCAAGAAATTTCATTTTACATTCTACACCAAAAAAAGATACGAGCACTTTTCCTTCATTGCTTCCTCCAGTTCCCATGGTGCTTCTTCAGACTTATGGTTCCTCCACAACACTTTGACAAGATGGGTTGTCTTGTTGCGTAGAGCCTTATCTCTCCAATCCAGAATCTTTACTGGCTGCTCCTCATAGGATAGATCATCTTCCAACTGCACCACCTCTATGTTTAGTACATGTGAGGGATTAGGTATGAACTTACTGAAGAGTGATATGTGAAAAACATCATGAAATAGAGACATATTTGTTGGAAGTGCAAGCTGATAGGACACAGATCCTATGCGGTCAAGGATCTCAAAGGGGCCAATATACCTTGGGCTTAGCCTCCCTTTCATCCTGAATCGCATGACTCTCTTCTATGGAGATATTCGAAGGAAGACTTTATCTCCAAAGTCGAACTCTAAGCCCCTCCGATGGTTTTCAGCATACCTATTTTTCCAACTTTGAGCAGCTTTGATGTGTTTCTGGATGACTTGAACCTTCATAGTCATATCTTGAACAAGATCAGGTCCAAGTAGCTGCTCTCTCCAACATCATCCCGACATGTTAGAGTTCTACATCGCTTTCCATACAGAGCTTCCTATGGATCCATCTGAATACCCGAGTGGAAGATATTGTTGCATGAGAACTCAACCAATGAGATATGCTGATCCCAACTACCTTCGAATTCAAGAGAGCAGGATCTTAGCATATCTTCAAGCGTATGAATAGTCCTTCCAAATTGGCCATCATTTTGGGGGTGATAGGTCGTGCTGAAATTTAATTCAATACTCAAAGCATGTTGAAGACTCATCCAGAATTTATATGTGAACCTTGGATCGCGGTCAGAGAAAATTGAGAGTGGAACACCGTGTAGTCTCACCACTTCCTTCACATATAACATTGAATGTTTTTCATGCGAGGGATCTTCCTGAATAGCCATCAAATGGGATGTCTTGGTGAGTCGGTCAACCAAAAACTATGTTGCATTATTTCTTTGCAACATCTTCGGGAGAACTGTGACAAATTCCATAGTAAAATTTTCCAATTTCCACATGGGTATAGGCAATGGATGCATCATACCTTTGGACTTTTTCCGCTCAGATTTAACTTGCTGACATACCAAGCACCATGATATATATTCATGTAATCTCCATCTTCATGTTATCCCACCAGAAGTGTTCTCGGAGGTCACAATACATTTTGGTACTCCCGGGATGGATAGAGAAGGTCGAGCTATGTGCATCATTCAAGAGCTCCTTTGTTATCTTTGTATCAGATGGTACACATAATCGTGTCTCAAATCTTAAATATCCTTCCTCATTAATTTGGAAATCAGAGGATTTCCCATTTTTAACAGCTTCCACCCTTTTCTTGAATTTCTACATCCTTTCTTTGAGAAACCTTTATTTTCTCCATGAGGGATGGTTGAGAAATAATTTTAGAAAGGATAGATGATGTTCCTCACTTAATGATTCCCATGTCCATCCTTTGAAAATCTATGAAGATCGGATCCCTTTCAATTCACATCATTGATAACGATACATGATATTTTATACTTAGAGCATCTGCCACCTTGTTTCCCTTACTGGGATGGTAGTGTATTGAGCAGTCATAATCCTTGATAATCTCTATCCATCATCGTTGGCGCATATTACGCTCTTTCTGTGTGAATATATATTTGAGACTCTTGTTGTCAGTATATATCTCACATTTTTCCCCATATAGATAATGACGCCAGATTTTAAACGCAAAGATCACAGCCGCCAAATCCAGATCATGCGTGGGATAGTTTTTCTCATGTATTTTCAGCTACCTTGAGGCATAGGCTACTAATTTATCATTTTTCATTATCACACGGCCTAATCCTTTCATAGAATCATCACTATACACCACAAAGAGTTCTCTACTTGAAGGGAGTGTGAGTACCAGCGTAGTGTTAAGCCTCTTTTTCAACTCCTTGAAAGAATCTTCACATTCCTGTGTCCAGATGAACATTACTCCCTTCCATGTCAGCTTCGTCATTGGGTTTGATAATCATGAAAAGTTCTTCATGAATCGTTGATAATACCCCGCTAGACCTAAAAATCTATGGATCTCTGTTATAGATGTTGGCCTCGACCACTCTTCAATTCCATTGACTTGGAAGGGTCCATAGATATCCCTTTCCTGGTGATAACATTCCCCAAGAATGATACTTCCTCCATCAAAAACTCACATTTATTGAACATTTCATACAACTTCTCCCTTCACAATGTCTTTAACACAGTTTCTGAATGCTCCTCATGTTCCTCCTTTTTCTTGGACTATATCAGAATATCATCAATAAAGACCACCACAAATTTGTCAAGGTAATCTCTAACAACTGTATTCATTATATCCATGAAAATATATGGATCATTAGTGAGTCCTAAGGGCATCACTATGAACTCATAGTGTCCATACCTTTTTCGAAAGGTAGTCTTGGGAATATCTTCCTTCCTCACCTTCTGTTGGTGATATCCCGACTGAAGGTCCACCTTAGAGAAATAACTAGCCCCGCGAAGCTGATCAAACAAGTCATCTATCCATGGAAGGGGAACCTTTTTCTTAATAGTGATTTTATTGAGCTCACGATAATCAATGCAGATGAGGATTGATCCATCCTTCTTCTTGACAAAGAGGACTGGAGCACCCCACAGTGAATCACTTAGGCGTATAAAACTCTTCTCCATATTCTCCTCTACATGCTTCTTCAGCTCTTCTAGCTTTACAGTGGACATTCTGTAAGGTGTCTTTGAGATTGGTAGAGATCCATGGAAACGTTCAATTGAAAACTCAACCTCTAAGTCAAGAGGAATTCCAGGAAATTCTTCAGTAAATACATCAGTTTAATCCCTCACGATGGGCATGTTTTCAGCATGATTTTAACCTTTGTCTCAATCATTTGTTCTAGGTATGCATACTCATAAGGAAGCTATGTCCACACATGAGACAATGCTTCTAGAGGAGACTCATCTTCCTCCTTCCACTTGTAAAGAATCAGAGGATTCATCGGGATGTGAAGAGTAATCTCCCTTTCTTGACACATGATGTTCTCCTTGTACAAAGATAGTCAATCGATGCCCAAGATAGCATCAAACTCCACTAAAGGAAGTACAACATAATTTTTTGGGAGGTTTCTTCCACAAACATTAACCGGGGAGAAGTTATAAACCATGGATGAAATAATTTCCTTATTCGTTGTTCTCACAGATAAATTTTACTCCAAATTTTGAGGTGGTTTTTGAATTGTTCTACTAAACATGCAAGATATGAAAGAATACATAGAAATAGAATCATATAGTACGTTCGCTATTCTTGAATGAATAATAAGCGTACCTGTCACAATATCTTTTTTTGTCTTCACCACATTTGTAGTGATAGCATAAGCCCTTCCTTGTTTCCTTGGAGGTTGTTGCTGATTTCCTTCGACAACCCTCAGCTTAGGGAAATTGTTTGCATAATTTCCAAGCTCCTTGCAGTTAAAGCACTACACTGCATGCTGAGTGTTGATATGGACCATCCGTTCTTCTTCAACATTACCAGGATTTTTCATATCCCTTTAGATGTTCTTGGCTGGATGACCAAACATTCCGCATTTGAATCATTTCTTTGTTCCCATGAGATAGTCACCATGATTATTCTTCCCACAATTCCTGCAAAGGGGAAAGCGAGGCATCTTTCCATCATGGAATTTTTATGATGAAACAACCATGTTGTTCTCCATTTTCCGCTTCTTGACACTAGGCCCATAAGACCACTGAGAGTATCCAATCTCCATTTCAACCTTGAGGGAACAACGAACAATCTCCTCATAACTATCGAAGTCTCGAATCACCAACACTTTTCGTAGACTCGGCTTTAGTCCGCTAAAGAAGCGATCCACCTTCCTTTCGGTGTTCATGAAAAAGCCATAGGTGTACCTTGAAAGCCTTGTAATGATCTCTTCATATGCCCCAATGGAATTATCTTCCTTCTGCTTGAGTCCATGGAATTCTCTTTCCATCTTGAGATGGAGGGTTTGAGGAAAATATTTGTTGAAAAATATCCTCTTTAATTCCTCCCAATATATGGAATCAATTTCTACTTGGGACTTTATATTCTTGATCAGTTTCCACCACTGATCAGCTTCCCCATCAAAACGGTAGACTGCCAGTACAAATTTCTCTTCTTCTGAGCACTAGAGGATAGAGAAAATAATTCCAATGGAGTTAATCCATTGTTCTGTGAGGATGGGATCAGAAGACCCGCTAAACATGAGAGGCCTTTGCGGCATGAATTATTCTATGAAAACTTTCTCATTTCTTGGAGGAGGGGGCGTTCCACCAGATTAAAGTTATTATTCAAAACTCAAGCCAGATAAGAATGTACTACCATGAAATTTTGAGCACCTTCTTCCACCACATCAGGCATGTCATTAGGGCAATCATTATATTTCCTATCACATTGGTTGTTGGAAAATGTTCTTCTATTTCCCGCCATTAACTGAGAAAAAGAACATATAATTAGTTTTCTTGAATACATTGTTATTGAGCATAAAAAAGAAACTTTTAACATTAAAGGATAATCTTATAAAGAATAAGTACATACTAACTTTAGATTCTTTAGGTTTATATCTAGGATATCATTGATCTATTTCTTCACTTAAATTCTTATGGGTTTTTGTCCATTAATAATGGTTTGTACTAAGCTCGTGAATCTACCGAAGCATATCCCATGGGAGTGTCGTAACCAAGAGTGCAGCAAGCCCTGTTATCATGCACTGATTCCCATTCGAGTCCATCTCAAAGGGTTGTTTTCGAGGTTTACCCCTAGATACATTTGTTCCAGAGCTACCTCTACTAGCTCATATCCAGACAGGGATGTATTTTCTTGATAAACCACTTACTCTATAATAACCAAAATTTAGGACTGTTTTCTTATACTTAGTCTCATCCTTAAGGTTCTCTCTAAGGTGGTATATTCCTAATCTCAAAAAATAACAAGACCATCCTCTGATACCATCTATAGTGACCCAAACCTTTTACATAAAACATTGCAAGATTTTAAGAATAATTAATCATTAGAGTACAAGCCAATGATCGTTAATTCGAGTGTCTTGAAAGACTAGGTACATATGACATAAAACATGGGGAAAAACATCTTTATTTAATCTCCATAAAGAGATCCTAACTTCCTTTGAGCTCTTACATCTTCATAGGGTACCTTGGGGAACACATGAACAAAGGGATGAGCTAAAAATCCCAGTAAAGGAATGAACATAATGGTACATCTCAAGAACATGAGTTAGGAGGCATGACATAATGATATACGTAGCATGAAACTTATATAAGCATGGAATCATATAAACATGTTATCATATAAATGTGTCAGAATCATAAATCATATCTTTAGTACGGGTCAAGGCTAACTGCCAATCTCGTTTACTATTTTAGTACTGGTCAAGGCTAATAGCCAATCCCGTTTCACATCGCATCGCAGGAGACTTATCCTTACCCAATGAATTGGATCTCTATTTGGGCACACCCATCTCAACATATTCATGAATATTATTGCCACATATATAATCTTGCAACATAAATAATCACACATAATCAACCATACATAAACATAGGGGTACCCATGGAAAGAATTGGGTACCACAATCCTCACATAAAACATATCCAATGGGTGTAACACGATTGTGTCCATGAAAGGAAAGGATTAGAACATAAATGGAAAAACATAGGGTAAAATAGGTGTATAACATGGAAAGTGGTGTCAAATACTAGTGACAACATATTAAAAATGTATTTTTGAAACATTAGCATTAAAACATTTTTTGTGTGGTTTTAAGGAAAATACTCTAGAGCTTTTCAAATAGAAAGGAGGACATTATTTTATATAAAACCAGAATTTAAACAAGAAGGTTTTAATAATAAAAACACTGATTTTATAAATAAAATGGTGTTTTAAAACATAGGATATAGTGCACTTGAAATTTGGGTAAAAGTTTGGGATGTCCCCTTAAAACAGGTTTGCTTATCGAAAAGTTCAAAGGAGGGAATCTTTCAAAATCATGTGTATCCCCGAAAGAATGTGATGAAAGGGTCGTGATATAAGAATCATGTAAAAATATCCATAATTAGTAATAATCACATAAATAGACAAGATAACACCATTTTTAAAGAAAAGATATGGCAACCCGAATGAACAAAGAATGTTCGGGTAGAATTCGTTACGATTTTATCGACATGGTGTCGGGTGTAACTAAAAGGGATTGATGAGAGAGAATGGGATTTATCATCACTTATAAATAAAGAGGGAAGTATGTGGGAGGTTATTAAACATACCCCATCACTTGGTATTACACAAAAAGTAATAGCATAGAGAACAATCTTGACTAAGAGTGAAAAGGAGAGGATCCCTTACCTTAAATCTGGTGGTGTTCTTCACTTGTTATTAATGACCTGAATAAAAATAGTATAATTAATTCATAATTCCAGAACCTGTTCTATATGTAATTTATTTATTATAACTCTTTTTAGTTCATTTAAAGACTTTTTTAGTTATAAGGTTCAATTTCATTGTTCGAGCTCATTTGTTTACCTGGCTTTAAAGATCGGTTCACTTATATTCGAGTTTGGATTGTACACTAGATGAAAGTTTTTGTCTAGAATTGAAGTTATATTATTTTTTTAATATCCAGGAGATTACATGGTTTTAATTTTAATTAGGTTACTTAGAGTGATTTAGAATTATTATATATATAACCTTAGTGATAACCGTTTTTGTTAATCGGTGGATTTAATTACAAAGAATGTGTTTTTAATTATAACTTAATTGCATTTGAAATAAAAATTACAGAACCAAAAAAGGATATATATATATATATAATAATCTGGTTCAACCATAACACAAATGGTTTCATGGCCAGAATTAAAGATAATCATATAAATTGATAAACTGTTGTCCATGAATGTGCTAAATTAGCACGTCTCAAACGCTGCTTTCATTTCATTCAATTAAAAGGGGTGGGGAAAGGAGGGAAGATAAAGAAATAAACCAGAAGCATGAAGACATTGCAGTACTTGTATGTTACTAGATTTACCATAATATTATGTTGAAGGGAGGTGAGTTAAAAATAAAAAAGAAAAGAACTTAAAAGAAAAGATGAAATTTGGAAGAGGAATTTACCTCTTGAGACTTCCTCCTTTGAGAACCAGTTAAGGGAAGAGGTTTTGATATTTTTAGGAGGTGAGAGATTTTGGACATTGGGGAGGACCTTGGGGAGAGATTTGGGAAGATTAATGGCATGTAACAAGGCATGAGAGGAGTTTAGGGAAAGGGGAGTTAGGGGGGGTTATAGTGGAGGAGAGAGGGTTTTCCTTAATATAAAATTCATTAGTTTCTTATTTCCCCACAAGACAAGGAAATGTCAGGATTTCATGAACAAGAATAGTAATTTTATAATGTAACCCCGAACCAAGTGGTCATACATCAGAAGAACATCACACATGACTCTATAATTATCTTATTTAGCTTATTTTTTGTAAATTACGATACTTCACTATTCATCAAAAATTCAAGTATTTCAGAAAAATACTAAAAATTTACCCCATCTTTTTTTCGATGTGTAGAATCCAAAAATGAAGTCCATTTTTTAAAAATAATTTTCTAAATATGATTATTTTAATATTTAAATAAAATAATAATTTATTATCAAAACCAGTTTTAAAACATCATTAACTCATTCTAAACTATAGGTATATCGTACTTCCAACATGAATATTATTTTTATACCACCAATGGTGAGGATACTATTCATTTGGGTATATCACTATTCATAAGGGTATGTTACTATTCATTAGGGTATGTTACTATTCACCAAAAATTATTTTTCCTTTATTAGACTCCAAAAAACATCTAGAACACAACCGTGTATGTTAGATTTTCAAAATTCCAAACACAGAAGTGACAAACATATGTTTAAATGTCACTTATCACTTAGTAGTTCGTTATTATGTGATTTTATAGAATATTTATAAGAAGGGAATTTGCATTAAAAACATTGGGTCGTTACAACTCACCTGTTTTAATAATCCCAAATCCTATTTTGATAATCCCAAATCATATTTTGATAATCCCAAATCATATTTTGATAATCCCAAATCATGTATTCATTTAAATGAGAACCATGTATTCATTCTATGGTAATTATTTTTCATCAACGTTTCCTATTCCTATAGAGTAATATTCATATACCTTTAATCTCACTACTTGATTGGTTAATCTTACAATGAAGAATCTATCTATGTACAAAGGCCACTGTTATAAAGGTTACCACTACAGAGGTCACCGTTACGGAGGCCACCATTACAGAGGTCATTATAAAATAGTTTACCGCTACAAGGTTATCATTACATTGTTATATCTACATGGTTACTGTTACACGGTTACAACTACATGGTCATCGATAAAAGGATACCGTTACATTGTCACTGTTATATGGCCATCATTACATGGTCACCAGTGTAAGAATACTATCAAAGGTTGCAGTTGGAGATTACTGATGTTCACCTACGGTTGAAGCCTACCGATGTGAAGGATACTGTTACCAGTCTACCGATGCTTATTCTTCCATACTTTTTCAATTTCTCAACATTTTTTATAACGATCATATTTGATAAAATAAATGCTCTGACAATAATTAATGCTGATTGTAAACATCTCATGAGACAATACATGGGACAATATGAGGTATGAGAATGATTTCACATGATCTACTCATTCTAATTTTCATACCTAAAATATAAAAGGAAAATAACCTAAAAGAGATATAAGAGTAACATATACGCAGACATGGCGAAAGGGGTGGCATGATAAGTGTGACATAGCTTACTCTGGAGATCAAAAAGCCATTTCATCTAGCATTAACACAAAAAGACCCACAAGCATCACAAATATCATTATGGTATAAACTCATTCCTCCATTCTGTGCTTCATCAACTCCTGATCAATAATAGAAGTAGAACACTGAAAGCTAGAACCTGGAGTCTTGATGCTTTGTTTTGGAAACAACATCCTTATATTGACTCGAACTTCATCATTTATCATTATAAGGAGTCAAGAGCTGATTTGCAAACACATAGATATTTCTAAACTCTTTCTCATCCTAACTTAACTATTGTTTTTATTTCATTTACATATTTGAGAAGTGTGTGTGACTGTTTGTATCAAACAATGTCTCATGTGCTTGAACTGGAGGATACTAACTATCCTCACATCAAACTTCTCCATATCTGTGTTTCCCACATATAATTGTGGAAGAGACCATGTGTGGTCTGTATTCTTTGTCCTTCCCATGAAGAAAAGGGGTAGAGGGGGTGTTTCGTGGACAGTTGGTGAAAACTGTTGTAAATCCCAATACAGGCAATGTATCAAGTTTTAATAAAAACATCATGGTGGAAGGTGAACACTAAGTGGAGAGGATTAGGTCTCAGCTTGAGACTGAACCTCTTGTTTACATTATTGTGAAAATCCTCATATACTATTTTTTTATTCTATCCACTGCTAATATTTTCTAAAACATAAAATTGTTTTTTCATACAATTTGATATGTACTTTTGGATAGTGTGTTTATTTGTTTAATTCAATAAACTTGTTTAAATATTTGAATTGGTGTTATACACTAATTAATCTAAGGATTAATCACCATTTGGAAACTTGTTGAACAATTGATCATTTACATTTATACTACCTTAATTAACAAGGCCATTTTAAATTGGATTTTTTCTTAACAATAAAGTTTTTAACAAAATATTTTAATTGGTACTCAATTCACCCACCTCTTGAGTATCCACTCAGACCAAAAATCTCAATTATACCTCTATATAAAATGTTGTTAAATTTTTTTCCAACTCTAATTAGTTTAAGATTAATATTGGAACTCTTATAAGTTGAATAATTAATTATTCATTAAAGTCCCAAATTATTAAGTAAATCAAGTTTTCCTTTTTTTTGTATTAACACATAGAAAAAATATTTTGGATAAATTTTTAAAAAAATAGTTTAACTAATCCCATATTCTTATTTAAAATTATTTTTTCATGTGTTTTGAAAATTCATTACATAAGTTTTTATTTGTTAATCCAAAATAACATCATTGAAATATATTTTAACATGAAATTTACCCTTATATTATGATTTCTTGAAAATAGGCGGGTCATCCAAAACCACATTAAAAAAATTTGATAAATTAAAATAACTTAAACTTTCATACTAGGATTTACGTGCTTTTTTATGGACATAAAGATATTTGGTAAGTTTGAAAATATAATTTTGAAAATGGGTCTCTTTCAAACTAGAAGGGTGTTCAATATAAACTTCCACCATTAAGTAACCATTTTAAAAGACAGATTTAATATCAATCTAACAACATCTAAAATTGATATGAGATCAATATGATAGAAAGATTCTAATTGATTTTAATGTAGATATATGGGAATAGGTCTCTTCATAATCAATTAATTATTCCTAATTATCTCATTTATCCAATATCCTATCCTTATTTCTAGTTATAACACCATTATTATCCTGTATGTTCAAAAATACCCATTTAGTTACAATAATAGGATAGTCTGATGGTCAATTGACTGATTCTTGTAACTTATTCCACAACAAATGGTTTAATTCTTCTTGAATTTATAAAACCAAAATATCATTTATTAAGAAATATTCTATGGTATTAGATTCAAGATGTTATAGAAATGTAAAAAATAATACAAGGTTTACTACACGTATTCTAGTAATAACACCTAAATCTAAATCTCCTATAAAATTATCTAGATGATCATATTTGTGGTATATTGGTTTCTTAGGTAAAATATTTTATACTTCTTCAGTATTAGCCTCTTCTTGTTAAAATAGTTTTGGATCATGTTCCATATCATCATCCTTTTTGTTATATAAAATACATTAATGTATAAGGATTTCTATAGAATCAATCAAGTAACAAATATGATTTTTCATATGATCAAAAGGTTCACTTTCGTAAAAATTAACAAGAGTATATTCTTCATCTATCATTAAATTATTATTGCAAATCCTTAAATATTGGGAACTTGTAAGGACCCTGCCTTAAACATTACTTATTATTGAATTAAATTAATATTTCACATTGGGGATCTTTTCAAGTTTACAGTTTTAGAGAATTATGACATAACTATTACATCTCAACGATTATAAAGTAGACACATCTACTCAGCATCCATTTTTTCACAAAAAAAATAATATCTCTTGAACAAAATAGTCATGTCTAGTTCCTTGTTTTAGATAGCATGACATTTCCTTGATCCCATCCTTGATCCTATTCAACTTTATGTCCTCCGAAAAACATTTCAAAAAAATATGGGATGAGAATAAAAAACTCAGTAAGGGTTATAGAAATATAGAAAGAAAACATTAGTCATTGTATACATAATAATCAATGATATCATACATTACTCATAAAACATAAGCAATTTAACATACCTCATGAAATCATAAGATTTGTGAATAACTCATAGAAATCATACGACATAATGGTAACTTGAGGCATTCCTAACATTCGTACATAGGGAGTAAACCTCATGGTTATGTTTGGAATACCCATAACAAAGTGTTCCCTAAATCTATTTGGATAAACCTTAATGTTTAACTCCTTCACGTTACCCAATGCATTGGAGATCTATATCGGGCTCACCCGCCCTTAGTTTATCATGGAACCACCCGATTTCATAAACATTTCCCAAGAACCATAACATATTCATAACACATAAAACATGCATAAAAGAGACATAAAATTTCCACATTTCAATCACAAGAGATCACATCATGATATTATCATAAATAAAAACATCTAATAAAATCATTAAAACCCTATGAGAGAAAAATCCCTATATACTTTTAAAATATTAAAAGAAGACATTTAAAAGATATTTAAGAATCAAAGTGTCCCATACCTCATAGATACTTTTTAAAGGTTTTTAAAATATTCATGTCCATATAAATAAATCCTTAATACAATTTCTAAAACATGGAATTGGATGATAAATGTTTAAAATAATAAATCTTTAAAACCATTTAAAACAATTTTTTAAATAAATAGTCCTTTTCCGTTTTGAACATTTAAATTATAAGCCACATGAATGTAGGCGATTTTCAAAACATTTAAATGACTTTAGTATAGACATAATATTGATATGTAAAGTCAAAGGGTCGGTATACACCCTTTATAAAATAATAAAAGTGCATATCATTAAGAAATATCTCAATAAGGCAAAATTGAGATGTAATCCCAATCAAGGATCATGCCATTAGAGTAAGGATAAAGAAATGACATAATTATGTGTAAAAAATATAAATACACTAAATATATGTGAATAATCAGTGTAAAAAAATCATATTTCTTCCACGCATATTAATAGCGCGACATAATCAAGAAGTTGAGGTTTAACCCAAATAATTGGATTTGGGTTAAGAAGTTCCCTTGAAAAAAATCAATAGCCTAACGACGTCACATAAAATTTTAGAAAAAGAGTTGATGAGAGAGATAATAGGTATCTCATCACTTGGGAATAAACATTACAGCAATAAGGATATATAATAACATATCCCAAAATAAGAAGATTTAATTTAAAAGACAAAACAAAAATAAGTCTTTTAAAATTAGGAGGGTGAAAGGTTCCCTTACCGACTAGGGTAACTTTCAAAACGTACACCCCATGAAAGAAGGACTATAAAACATTGATGTAAATACTCAAAAAAAATTATATAACACAAAGAGTATAATAATGGGTAGTACATTCAAAACTCAATGGAAATGGTGGAAAATGTAGCATAAATCTCATGGGAATAAAAGTGAGATGAAAAATACCTTACGAAAACTCGGCAGCCTAACGACGCCACTTAAAACATGTATAAATGGATTTATGAGATAAAATAGGGTCTATCCTAATATTAACATAAAAATTACAGAATGAGGAATATAAAATAACATCCTCAAACATAATAAATATGATATTAAAAGAAAATACATAAAAGAGAGTACTTAAAAAGAAAGAGAGAGGTAGGATCCCTTACCTCAAGTCCGACTTGTCTTGTTTGTTTCTTTATATTCATGAATAATAAACGTTGGTCAATTTATAATTTCTTAAGGTACTACTTTAATGATTATTATTCAGTTCATATCACATATTATAATGTTATAATAATTGGTTAATAATGTGAGTTCATATTAGACGTTTTTGTCAATGTTTGGTACATGAGTCCAAAATGAACTTGTTTGAAAATGATTTCCATGTAGTTATAAGTAAATCATCTCCAGAATAGTGTTAATGATTTAAATATCATATATATCAAGTAAATATTAATTTTATACTTTTCCATAACATTTGGAGATAAAAAGAAATGAAATACACAATTCATGGAGACAGTAGACCATACATACTCATGAACGCTACTTTCATTTCATTGACATTTTAATGGAATTAAAATGAATTGAGATTTATATATATTATAATTACAGTATAATATATATGTATTATAGGTCACATAAGTTCATTAATTTCATTCTTTATACATTCCATTTATTTCATGAACGTGTCACATCACTTGAGGGGTCAGTAGTCCACACTTCCTCTTATGAAATTATCGCATTTTTACGACATGCAAAGCATAAAGGTATGTTTTACATATAAGATACAGAAGAATATGGAAAACATAAATACCATATATATAATATATAAAATAAAGTTACATAATAATGGACACCATGAATGGTGTTAAGAGAAGATTGAACAATCATCGTTTCGTGAGGCAGTAATTCGGCATCCACAGAAATAGTATGTTCATTAACCATTAGACAAAGGTGTGTGTAAGTGTAGCTAGAATACTTCACATAACAACATAATACTATATTTAATATACTTTTTTTGTTACAAAATAAAGGAATAAAAAGTGTTTAGGGGTATCTAGAATCAAAATAAAACAAAAGAACACAAGTGAGGACATTACCATTAAATCAGGTAACTCCTCTAGGTTTGAACCAAAAGGGTTTCTTGAAGAGCATTCTTCCAAAGGTGAGGATTCAATGATGAATAGAGGGATGTGGATAGATGAAATGGGCAGGGGTTGTCCGATCCAATGGCTTCAGAGGTGTGGGTAATGTGGTAGAGGTGGGGTCCTTTTATAAGAGAAGAGGAGGGGCACTCTTGGAAAGTTATAAAATATTACTTTACTATAAAATGATTTTCATATTTAAAAGGTCCAAAAATGATATATTTAGAGGATAATGTGATAAGGTTTCCATATAAACCCATAAAATAGGTTTTTTACAAGTGTAAGACTTATATTTCACCCTATCATCCTATTTTATTTAAATCGTTCATTTATGAGGTCATCACTGCATCATCACGATGTCATAAATAAAATAATTTATTTAATGTCTAAAAATTATAAAAAAATATCATAATGTGGGAAATATTTTTATCTTTATAATGAATATTTATAGTAAAAAATTTTACTTTTATAACCACATTTAAAAATTGTTTTAGTGAAAAAATACATGTTTGTGACATTTTAATTTTAACTTAAAATAAAAAGTTATTAATGTCATTTTCCAACCGAAGTGGCTCCATGGGGTCCCCAAGTTGACCCATGGATTTTATGGATCGGACATGACACATCAAATAAAGGTAGTACATGTTTCAAGGTCATTTCATATTATTATAACATTATCTTTACCTTAAATTACACTAATTACCTCTAATCGGGATTAACAAATCTTAAAAGTTATTATTCATAAAAAAATTATTTTATTCTCATTGAAACAAATTTAAATTCCTAATGACAACCATGTATATTGGATTTTTGAAAATAAAATCATTGAAGTCTTAAATTTTCATTTAAACGAAAAATCAGTTTCTTTAACTACCACTTAGTGGTTTCACTATTCATCAAAAATTGAAGTTTTTTCAGAAAAATACCAAACATTCACCCTAAGCTATATTTAATATTCCGAATTCAAAAAAGTTTTCTATTTCATAAAATAAAAAATATATATGTTTAATTAATTAGTTTAATAATTCATTCCTGCTGTCAAAACATAGAGCGTGTTTTTAAGAAACAATTTCTATTAAAAGATTGACAATAGTTTAAGTCCAATTTCAAAGTGAAAATAATTCCAATGACCACCATTGGATTAAATGGAAAAAATATATTCTAAATTTACTTTAATATAAATTAAAATGATAATCTATCCATATAAATAAATTAGTTTAAAAGGAGGTTTTGAATTAAAATGCAACATTTTCACTAAAAATGATCTTTATCGGAAAAATAACAAAAATTTACACAAAGTATGTTTTGATGTTCAGATTCTAAAGAATGATTTTATTTTGTCAAATAAAACATATAAAATTGTAAAAAGTATATTTAAAAAGGGTTCTCCATCAAAAGGCGGTTAATCGATCTTTTAAAAAATATTAGAAGATTTATGCTTAAAATTGGATTCATTTGAATTTTAAGCCTATAAATTTTTTTGGATAAATGTAAAAATATTTAACAAACATATGTAATCATTTTGTTGTTATTTATATTCATTCCTGCCATTAAAACGGCTAGGCGTTACCTATTATTATATTATTATTGTGCAACGTAAGATTTCAATGAAACTCGTTGTTGTGTATTGGTTACACCATCGAGCATAGCATGCCCTTTAAAGTAGTATTAACATTTTATTTAAAAATATTGATAAACAATAGAATGTAATATTATTTATTTACCTGGGATGTTACAGAACTAGAAGATTAACATAAGAAAATTCCTTTATCAGCAATTGGATTGAACTTAACAAGGGATTATATGGTTTTCAGGGTATAAACCTTACATCTAACCTATATTTGGTTTTTATTATTTCATATATCATAGGGTTTTTTTTAGGATATACAATATTAGAACACTATTAATGACAGAATATTATGTGTCAATAGATTCATCCCAAAAGTGAGTGGGAAGATTATATTCACCATACATAGTCCTATAAATTTCCTATAAGGTCTTATTGATCCATTAAAAAACAATTATATTGAGGTTTCCAAGGGAATAAAATTTATTTTTAATAAATTTATTTTAGAAAATTGAATTAAATTCATGATTCTAAAATTCTCTTCTATGGTCACTTCTTAAAGTCATTATTTTTTCATCTTTTTCATTTTGTGTAATTTTGAAAAATATAATAAAAACAAGGCATGCTTCATCTTTATGTATCAATAAATAAACCCAAGTAAATCATGAAAAATAATAAACTAAAATATAAATAAATATTTTTAACCTATGATTGTTGGTTTATCAAGTCTGAACGGATCCATTAAAACATGTTTTAAGTGAATAGATGTGGAAACATCATTAAATTTTTTTAAATATGTTTTCTGTTTCATTCCAATTTTTATTGCATCACATAGTTTATTTTCATCTATTTTAAGGTTATAAAAAGAAAAAATAAATTTTCTCTTATATAGTTTTCTATGAGAGTAAACATTTTAATATCTAATTATTCTTTTTAGAATCCAAGATTAATAAATTTCCTAAATTAATAAATTTTTATTATGTCTGCATAATGAATTTAAATCTAGATTATATAAAATATCATTACTTTGTTCCTTAAAAAGAAGATATTTATTATTATAAACATCGTATGTATTATTTAAAAAATAAACCAAAGTAACATTTATTAAAAAGTTGAGAGATAATTATCATATTTTTCTTAAACCTTCCATATAAAGAATATTTTTTATGGGGGTTGACTATGTATTTCCAGTGGATACAAGACCAAATATCATCCAATTTTCATTTTCACAAAACCATACATGACTTCCATAAATTTTATATTATGATTGGAGGTCAGATAAATATCCACTCATATTCCTTGAATAGACATTGCCCATAAACCATTTTATATTTATATTTATGTGTCTTTTTCCCTACCAAAAAAATTCTACCACCATGTTATCTGGGAAACATACATACTTGAGTCTCTTAGTGTTGGATACAAGGGATTTGGAAACCCAAATATATTTTTATTATGAAAAATTAAAACTAGAATTCGACAATTTCTGCAGTGATCATAGCATTATATAGAACACATACTGGAGGATTTATTAGATAGTTGTTATTTCAAAAATGATAATGTATTCCATAATTAATGTAATTAATACTAAATAAATTTTTATTTTAAAAATATGGTATGAATTTTTTTTATAAATCTTGTGGTTTCTTCCCTTACTTCATATACTATATTTATCCATTTTGGGTCAATTTATACTAAGGCTTTTATTTAGGTAATTCTTGACCTTCTAAAAAAACATGCTGGATTCTTTAAATATATAACTTTTAATTCCAATTCCATTATTTTGTTCACATGAGTAGCATAAATAAAAAATGAATCATTAAATTTTTCATTATGTTTATAATTTTTATTAATTAACACTTCATTTTTATTAACAATAGTGTAAAAGTTAATATTTAAAATATGTTATTTTTGTTAAAATTCCCCTAATAGTATTCAAGAATTGAATAATTATAATGTACCTTTATCTGGAAATCTTTTACATGGACAAAAGTGGTTGGTTACTATACTTCATGTGTGCTTCTCCATACTCCATAGGCTACCAAATAGAATCAGTTTGTAAAGAACATAGTGGGGAGATTAAACCCCCAGGATTTGAGTTGTAGTAATATAATAATAAATATTATATTAAAAAATAGAGATAAAATTATAATAGTAGTATATAAACCAAATAGTTAGGGAGATTCGTCATAAAAAAAATATGAAAAAATATATAATTAAAATATGGAATGCAGTGATGTCTAAAGATGAATGCTGAATAGATAAAAGATAAGAAAAATCCAATAATTCCCTTAAGACCCTAGTCACAATCCCCGTGTTGGTCTCATATCTAAGCTACAAGCCATCAACTAAGAAACAACAAACCAAAAGTTCTTTTTCCCTTGAACAAACCAAAATACATGTAATCTTCTTGTTTACAAAATGGTGGCGCGAATAGGGTGTGAGTAAAACTCAGTAGTTCGACACCACCAAATCTTAACAAAACCATTCTGACAGTAAGTGCAAGCAATAAATTGATAAACATGAGTATTAATTAATAAATTAATAAAATATAACAATTAAACTACTTCATCACCATACCGAAATAACTCTGACCATGTATAATAACCATGACACGTGTAACCACAAGTCCATGGAATAATCACAAAACCAAAAAATTCCCCAAATATAATAATTTCAGCAAAACTAGTCCAAGCCCTATATATAAATGATATGTTATAATTAGTCCAATCCCTTTATATAAGAATTCTAATAAAATGGGACCAATCCCATTATATAAAAATTTCAGTATAACTAGGTCGAGCCTTTTATATAAGTATTTCAGTGTAATGGAGACAACCCATTTATATAATCATTTCAATATAGCTGATTCATTACCATAATATAACCACTTTAGTATATCCAGGTTGGGCTATTTATATAATAATTTTAGAATAATATACAATATAATTTATAATGGAAATAATAACACAACATAACATTAAATCCACAAAGGTCAACTCATCTAATTTTCAATTAACATTCAATTACCCTTTCAATCGTCAAATTATTTATTAATCTAATATCAAGAAATTCTACAGACCCATTGCATATCAAAGTATCACCATACAATTATATAAACAAGTACTCTATTTTACAATATGATCTTATTGTAATATATCATCTCATGTATCATGTCATGTGACTTCATGTTTCATGAAAATACTAAGTTCATTATCATTCAAGGGTAGGTACACCCTATGGGTAGCCCCAAGCTAGGTCTCAACATTGTTGGATCCAAAGGGATACAAGCAGTGGACCGATCACATTATCATCATCATCCATTAATCCATTAGTTAATGTGATTTTTTTTTGACACGATCACATAGTATTTCACACACATAAATTTATACATATAGATAATAAGGATTCTTCTAGACCACCTACCTTTATCCTATGATTAAAGAAACACTATCATCAGAAAACTCCAATGAAGAAATTATGAGAATGAGATACAAAATGAGAACCTATAGCACATAAGAATTAATATGATATCCTTATTCATTAGTGTTCATGAGATCACACAACTTTAATAAATGATATTAGAAAAGGAGAGAAATTAAATGTGATGGAACTCACCAGAGATAAAACTCCATATGAATATTTCTAGATAGAGAGAAATCACACAAAATTCACCTAAAGTCACCCTATTGTTTGAGAGAGGATGCTACACAATATATTAAATTATATCATATATACTGAATCAATAAAAACTATTGTCCCAAAAGAATTGAAATATTGAAACCCTTTAATGGAATGAATTAAATATATGTTGAAAAATATGTCACCTTGGGTTAAGAAAATATTGATAGAAATTTTCACAGCATGTAAAAAAATTCATCTATTGTAAAACATTCACGTGACGAAACTAATTCATGGATTGTTCTAAGTGATAGAATCACATCATTTATTACATATGTGGTTTGAATATATCCAATATACAATATCCACTACCAATTCCTGTAGAAATCTCAAAAATCCATCAACTCAACCTAATCCCATGTAGAATCTCTTTTAAAACATATATACATTTATACCCATACTCCACTAATTCAGACAAACATAAATCCATAAAATTTAGGACTTTTCCCCCAAAAAAGGTCCTCATTCCCCCAAAGAAAGGGTTTGGCCACAAAGGTTTTAAAAGAATAGGAAAAAAATAGAAATATATTTACCCAAAGCTCAAAGAGAAAGATACGTAGAAAAGGTGGGGTATTATAAGTGTATTTACAGTGTTTATCACAATAGTAATTTTTAGACTCAGATTTAAATGTTGAATACAATGATGAATATATAATGAACGGTCACCCTTTCAAATGGGTACCCGACCTAATATTCCATATATGTTATGGGTATTAAGATCCCCAGAGGATAACATATAATACACGAGAATCAAACAACAAATTGATGGAATAATTTCTCCCATCCTAAAGCAACAATAAAAAACATATATAGATAAAAGAGACAACATTAGAAGGAATATATATTCCCCAACTAAAACAAAAAGTGGATACTAAATAACACAATGATATACAAATATCCATGTGTAAGTCCAACCTCAAAGGACAACCAAAATAAGAAAATGAAATACACCATATGATAGAGTGGGAAAACCAGCAGAATCTCACCATCCAGCTACTTAACCACAATTGACAGAAAACCCCACTACCTCACTATGGTTCCTTGCCATTCCCTACATTGAAATATATAAAAGGATATACATACTATGAAATTGGTTCACACGATTTGAGATAATAGACTCTATAGGATCCCAATATGGAGTTAGAAATAATGGTATATTTATGAATTTCCAAATCCAAATAATACCACTCAAAAATAGAAGTAGTATAAATCCAAAGCATAGATAACATAATGTAAAGGAACTTAATAGGTCGGGCTACCAGACTACATGTACCAAAAAAATTTACCAGTACACAGACAATCCATGTAATAAATTCTTATGAATCATAGAAACACCCCATGAGTGAACCTTCCTATGATGTCAAGATCATTTCCCTTGAACAACATTCATAAGGATTAAAGAAAAGCCCCCTGATAAAATATCCCATTGATAATATGGATGAAAGAACTAATATAAACAATTCCCCTAAATACCCAAGGATTCCCCTGTACATCATTTCATAAATCATTTGAATGCTTTAAAAATACCCCTTTTTTCATTAACAAAAAGAATGAAAACCCACCTTTTATCACATATCCATTTACACATGGAATGAAATCATAGAACTTTGTCTATTAATCAATTTATATAATTAAATATAGTAATAAAATTCATCATCATGGACCAAATATGGAACCACCTAACTCAAACTCAGAGTTACACATGCTAATGAAGAATACACTGACAAAAATATCACAAAAACCACAATAAAAAAAATAGAAACAACAAAAGAGGCCTTTGAATAAATATAAAAATATTATAATTGAAATTATTCACAAAACGGGTTATCTGAGAAGATGGATAGAAACATTAATTAATAAAGAACACATGGGGCACCCCAACCAATAATGATTGGACCTTGTAACAATATCACACAACAAACCTAGAAGTGAAATAAAGGAAGCATCACCATAGATCAACCAATCTGATTAAACCATGCTATCGTGCTAGCACAATCAAGGAAATGAAAAAATCAGAATGAGTCAATCACCTAGAGATATAAAAACAAACCTCTTTGTGATCAATTGAAAAAATGATCAATCTGAATGGAAAAGAGATTAAAAATATTACCGGATAAGGGTTCTAAGATGACAGGGAAGAGATCTATGGAAGAATGAAATAAAATTTCAGTTGATCGACACTCTTAAATCCAACCTCACTGTAGTTACAATACGTCTAACCCTTTCAAATTTCATGTAATCCAAATAACATGACTAAACTAAAAAACACATAACATTTTCATTAAAAGTGATATTTTATTTATTACATGTCATAAAACAATTACATATTGTGCACAACTTTCAAATTGTTTATAAAGTTCACGATTTTTATCTGCTGACTAATTAATGGTTTTTTTACTCTTTTCCACAATTTGAAATATTCGACTATATATAAAAAATCTACAAACAATTAAAAACCCCAAACCAAGATAAGTATTCTCTAAACTCTTGTAGAACCCCAAAAATAATTAACACATATATACTCAAATTACATTAACTCAAACAAACATCCATCCCCAAACATTGTGATATTTTTCCCAAAATATTCTCTACATACTCATGTGTCCCAATACACAACCAAATAAATTTTAAGAAAATTAAATATAAGGGAACTACTTGAATGTGGGTAATAGTTTGTTATAAACTCTCCACCATAAGAAATTTCATCCCTGGGAAGCCATTTGGATGAATGAAGTTCAGTAAAGAGGTGAGGCCACTACTTCTTCATCAGTAAATGACACTCCCATGTCTCATGATAATATAATCTTTTTCGCAATAACAATATCAATGGATAAATAGAATTTCCATGCAAGAATTTCACATGACAGTCAACGATCCCATCTAGCTACTCCATAACTGAATCATCTGGATAAAACTTAATCACTTCCCAACATAAAATGTGAGAGGGATCAACGTTATATTAATAGAGATAAAATATGTGTAATAAATTATGAATTTCAATCTACTGAGATGGTAATGGAAACAAATATATAACCTTCTCAATCCATTATATGACCTCAAACGTTCATAAATATCCTGTATCCAACTTTCCCTATTTCAAAACCCACAGTGACCTATCCAAGGAGACACATTCATGAAAACATAGTCACATACATGAAACTGCAAATGAGAATGTATTTGATCAATATAAGATTTATTTCAACTCAATGTTATAACTATAAATTTACCTTTATCATGAATCCCCATAGATTTCTCATGACCCAAACTTATTCCCACCAAATAATATTATCCCATATTTTCCCAACAAAGAGGTGAACTATACGGGCTACAATAAAAATCCACAAAAGGATCCAGTCTAATTTTTGACTCATAACTATTGTTACAAGAAACTCAACCATTCCTAGATGGTGATCCAATGATCTATTAACATCCATGACACTATAACAAATCATATCCTATGTGATCTAATCAACACACTCCATTTGACCATATATCTCTGGATGATAGGTTTTACTCAGCCTAATCTATTTCCAAATCACCTCTTGAAGACTTCTCTAGAACATAAAAGTAATTATAGGATTATTTTATGAAACAACAATAGAAGGAATCCTATATAATTTCACAATATCATACACATACAGGTTTCTAATATCTTCCACTTTCTTAGTGTCCCCAATCCAAATTTAATTATCTAAGATTTTCTACAAATAAATAAAAACATAGATATCATTCCACCCTTTGGGACACCATGGTAACCCGATAATAATTCCATGGATACCTCACAAAATTTCAAAACTAGCACAAAAAGAGGATGTATCAAGCCAAAAGGTTGGAAGGTGTAATTGTGGGACACATAATCCCAAATGGCACACTTCATACTTAACCACTAGAATCGCTATATCATATCATAATATATCATCATAGTACCTAGATGAATGGCTCATGAAGAACATTGACAATATGAAAAATTTTATACCCTCACAGATGCTAGGATGAAAAACCAATCACCAAAACTGAGAATATCATCTAAAGACAGACCAACCAGAAATGATCTCTCAACTATACAATGTTTCTAAAATTTCATTGAACTAATCATCCTTCTCCTAAATCTTCTGAACGGACTCAAGGACAGATTATGATAACTGAACACTATTCAAACCCATACATAAAACATCCTCTTGAGAATCCAAATGAAATTGATTAAAAATACCCATAAAGTTAAATTATTACTTCAATTTAGAAATATATTGTGATGGAAATTTCCTCCTAAGAGATTCCTCAATGAAATTATACTTCCCTAGGGTGTATGAGATATCAAATTCAAAATTATGATGGTATGCTACCCACCACATATATCTATGATTCAACTCTATCTATGAAAATACATATCTTACACTCTTAAAGCTAGAAAATACTATAAGACATTCCCCAAAAGGATAATTCCACCCATACTTAAGCACATGAATAACTGTAACATGGTGTAAAGCATGGTTAGGGTAATTATTCTTATGTAGTTGAAGATGAAGATATTCATAATCCATTACATGATAATCCTACATGAGTAAAAAACCCAAAACAGTTCCATAAACATAAAAAAAACAACATATCCTTTACCGAGCTCAGGAAAGATCATAATAGGATCCTATGTAAGAATTCATTTCATCTCATCAAAATATGACTGACACATTGAATACCAAGTTAATTTCACCCCTTTTATGATAATAGCTATCAGTGTTGATTCCAACTGAAATAAATCCTTGTAATCCCATTGATAGTATCCAACAAGTCCAAGGAAACTCAAAATATCAAATACATTCCATGGCTATTCAAATGATAAGAGAACCATTAACTTATTAGGATGGACTGATAATCCATGCTCAGAAACTATTTTCCCTAATAATTTCATATATTGAATCCAAAATATACATTAAAAAAGTTTTCTGTGAAAAAGTTGAATCCTCAGTATTTACAAAATGAAACTCAGAAGGTGCTCATTCACATGCTCTGATATTGATTAAACCAAAATATTGACAAAAACACTACAAGAAAGTGTCTATATACTGATGGAATATGTGATTCATGAAATCCATGAAATCAATAAGATAATTACTTAGACCATACAATATCACAATATATCCTAAATGGGAATACCATATCTTGAATGAAACTTTTGATATATCAAACCCCAGAATTTGAGCTGATGATAACCTTACCGAAGATCATTCTTTGACAACTACATTTCCCCTTTATTTGATCAAACAAATCTTCCAAATGAGGAAAGGGATACTTTTTATTAACTATTACATTGTTTATCATGCAATATCATACACACAACTAGATTATACCATCTTACTTCTTCAAGAAGATCATTAGGATACCGATGGGGAAAAATAAGGAGAACAAACCCCTTTTCTAATATGTCATCCAACTAAATCTTGAACTCATTTCACTTTTCTATTTCCCTATTATATGATGTTATTGATATCATCTATATTCCTACAACCAATTCAATCACAAAACCCATCCCCCACCCCTCTCTAGAGTAAGCAAAAAGAAATTATATTAGAAAACATTAAGAAAACCCTAATTAATCGATGGACCAAAAAATAGAAGAGACATTGTAACACCCCAAGCTTCCACATCACACTTTTCTTTGAATAATACAATAGCTTGCATTGAATGCAACATCGAGTTCTAGCACATCATGACCAGTAAAACAAGCCATTATGAATAGTAATGCACTCTTTTTTAAATGTTATTAATTTTATTTTTCAAATATGACTAAATTACTAGTTTAAGAATATAAAAATAGTCTTAGGGTGAATTTTTTGTATTGTGTTGAAAATTTTAATTATTTATGAATAATAAAAACCCCTGAGTTATTGTTTAAAACGAAATTTTTAGTTAAATAATTACTTATTTTATTTAAATTTATATTACGAAAAAATAGATACATAACACCTATATTAGTTCAATGTAATTCATTGGGTTCATTTTATAATAACATTAGATATATTAAATTTTATTGAACTTTTTAATGTCTTTTACCCACCTTCTAGGAACATTTTCAAATTTGATTAAAATGTAATTTTATTGCATCTGTGAATTGAATTTCAAAAATATGATAGACACAGTTAGAATCAGTAAGTAAAATATTGTTTAATAGGTTGATTTTTTTTGGTGAATAGTAAATTTTGAAATTTATTTATCACGATTATAACTAAATATGGTAATTAAAGGTAAAAATGATATTATAATTTCCCTAAAACATATCATAATACTATTGGATATGTTTATTTCTACCAAAATCAACGTTATGAAAAAAATATGATCCTCTTTGATCAACATGGATTAGATAAAGACATTTATTATTATTTTATTTAATGAAGAGTTAAAAATGTTAAATTCAAATTTTAATAACTATACCATTTTTAATATAGAGTTATGCATAAGATAAATTAGGCTATAAATATTTATTAGTAATCTAAAAATATTTATTATATCATAGTATTTTATTTATAATTTTTAGACATTAAATAATTAAATATTTTTATGACACAATGATGATGCGGTAATTTCCTTATTAATAAATTATTGAAATAATTCATATTATAAATATCAAAATAAATGTAAATTGAGACTTTTGATGCATTACTCTAATTTTATAGGTTAATATGACATGTTATAATTGATTTATTGTATTTTTTAGAAGAATTCAAGTTTTTTTTGACTTTCACAAAAACCAAATACTAAATAGTATCTCAATTGACATAAAAGTGTTTTTAAAACAAAAACTAAATTATTATTTGATTTAATATTCCTTAAAATATAGGGTTCATCCAAAGGACTTAGATAAGGTTATATATATCAATAATTAACCAATTGGGGTTCTCTTGGATTTTTACAGTATGTTTATTAACTATTTATTATAATAATAAAAAAATACATGGTAAAAAGTAAATTATTTAAATAAGAGTTAAATTTAAAATATATGGTTAATATGGTTACGTAAACATGTATAAACCCTATTGGTTTAGAGTTTTTCGACCCTTACCTTAGCCTCAAAATAAATCCTTTTGGATCCATTATAAACCATAAATTATCGTATAATAAATTAATATGTCAAGACTTTCATAAAGTGACCATCACATCTCTTATAAAAGGGTACATGCCCTTTTCTCAAAATCACACATCCAAATCCATTTTTCTTGTCCAACCCTACTCAAATATCTTTCCAACTACCCTCACATCAATATATAGAGCTTACTTTTATCATAAATCTTACCTAAAGATCCCTTTTGATCAAATCAAAAGGAAGAACCCGATAAAGAGGTGATAATTTCATCACCTCATTCAAATTTGTTTTCTACATCCACTACCTCTTTCATTGTTGTTTCCATAAAAAAAACAATAAATCCAATACCATATATATACTTGATGATATTATACATATGGTAGAACCATATTCATTATTCTACCAATCCTATGAATGAAAAAGTCACCATACTTGTGTACGTAAGGCTTACCGTCTCCACATCATGGTGTAGTTTTTTATTCCACACATCATTATTTGGATGGGTATAATAATTAGTATAATTGATGTAAACAATAAATATAATATTTTAATGATTATGTGTATATGATATACCAACCAATTACATTTTATTTCACCATCAATAAAATGGTATTGTCGCACATGCATATGTACAGATTACCATTTCCACGAACGCGATGAGGTTCATTCTCCATCGTACACATTCATGAAAAAATTTCATTTTATGATAAAAAATAATTTTTATGAACTTAATATAATTCTTTATATTAATCAAATACATCCTATCCATAATATACATGACTTATGTAAAAAAACATATAAAGGAAAATGAATTAGATAACACCCAAAACAATGATACTACTGAAATATTATTAACAAAACAATATTGGAAGATCATATAAAATATAATATTTATTTATATGGTACTTGTATAATATAATAAAAATGATTTAACTATTATAAAATATGTTAACGTACCCTCGACTGAGGAAAAATAAAATGTAAGTGTTAATTTTACAATCTCTTTATTATCCGAGTTTGTTTATATGTAACTATCTACTGGGACTTTTTTCTTATCATCTACACCTGTGTTCCATAAAAATGTATTTTAAAACATTATTACTATATCCCAGAATATCGGTTAAAGTCATTTATACACTTTTTGAGTTTTTATAAAATGGTTTGAAACGAACCATTCTTACGTTTTCCAAACAATATGTTTTATGAACTTTTCCACAAATTACAGAAAGAATGTTTTTATAACTTATACAAAGAATGAAACCATTTTACACTATTATAACACCTTCGAAGAATCCCTTGAAGGATTATAAAAATATTTTAAAAATAAATTTTTTCATAGATTTTAAATTATTTCAATGTATAAAGATATATTTCACTCAAATAGTTTATGAATTGATTTTATCTATGTCAACATCATTTGATGGATTTTACAATTTTTTTATGTTGATTTATGATGTTACGATATTCCATATTGTATTGAAGGTTTTGTGATATGTTTCAATGTTTATGTGTTATTTTTATACCATTCATGGTTTATGGTTAATGTATTAACATTATGTATGGTAGTTTTAATTCGAATGATTATGTTATGTTTCAATGTTTTCATATGAGGAATGCATTGGACTTAGAAAGTGATGGGTGGAGCCTACTATATCTTCTTGATTCATCGATAGGACTCATGAGACAAACTAGTGTCTTAGTACAAGACCTTGACAAAGTCTTATTTTTATTCATGGCACAAGTCCTCGACTATGTGGTTATGGTGTCTGAAATTATGCATTTCATTATTACAAAATTAGTTATTGACGTTACATGTGATTATTAAACTAGTATAATATACATGTGAATATGTAAATGAAATTACTTGACTTATCATTGCTATATTAATATTAAGTTTAATTTTAAAAGGATTTTGTTTCAGTCTTATACATTTTTTCAAGGTTTATTCTTTTTTATGATAGTTTCTACTATATTATTTTCCATACTAAGCATCGGAGCTCACCCCTTTCTTATGTTTTCTTTTTCCCTGGATGTGAAGAATTATATTATGATTAACCTTCAAGAATAGGTTAAAATATACGAATGTGTTCAAATGGGACACAATGTTGTTGTTTTTTCATTTCATAATTTAATGTAAAACTTATGTACATATCTTGTACTTACAAGGCATCTAAACTAGTCGGTATTTCAAGACATGATATTTTTTTATCATTCCAATGTTATGTAATAATGCAATGAATCTAGGTAACTAGGGTCGGGGTGTTACATTTTGTATCAGAGGATGTATAGTACAAACCATAGAAGCTATATTTAGAATCACTCTGATTAGAGAACATTACCCAAAAATAGAGTTTGAGGATTAGTATAGATGAACTTCCTAGAATATTGATAATTGTGATATTTTGTGTATTTTCAAAGAAATACATCCCAGACTAGATATGAGTAGGTAAAGGCGGCTCTAGAACAGATGTACCTTGGAGTGAAAACTACGATATGGAGTTTCAGGCTTGACCTGGGGTATCCTGGTACATGAAAATGAGCCATGCTGCACTCTTGGTTATGAAACTCCCAGGGATATTCTTAGGATAATTCACATTTTATTTACAAAACACTATGAAGGATTTATTAGTAAATAATTCCTCCAATAAAACACTTTTTATGATTATGTATTATATGAATAAACTGTTTAATTTATGTTAAGTATTTTACTAGTTTGGAATTATGTATAGCAATGAATAAACTAATCTAGTGTATGCCATTGTCTAGAAATGGTGCCTAGTGGAAGGAATGAAAATTGTTTCAACGCATGTAATTAATGTAGGGATTTTCCACCTACTCAAGATAACTATAGTGGAGATGGTGATGCAACTGGTGCTGAACAACTTATAACCATACTGGGAAAACTCACTTAGGTTATGAATAATAACATTACCAGTATGGAGCACCCTAATCCACAATGTAGAGGATCCATGTTAGATCACTTCATGAGGCCAAACCCACCTACATTCAATGGGACTAAAATCCATTTTTAGATAATAAAATGATAAGTTCCTTAGAGTATATATTTCATGATTTGGGGAGTAGTGAAAAGAAAAAAGTGAGCATGTCAGTTTATCGCCTCACGGGAGAAGCAAACCAATGGTGGCAATTAGTTCAAATCACACAGGGCAATGAAGAAGTATCAAATATGGAATTGAGGGAGTTTAAATAGATTTTCAAAGAAAAATAATTTCATCATGACCATGGGGATGTTATAGAAAGGAAATTTATGAGTACAAGGAAAAAGGATGATGAGAATTTCACAAAGTATGAGGATAACTTTAAAATGTTATGATTGAATGCAATAGATTATTTATGTAACGCAAGGAGTAATATTGATCTATTCATTATAAGGTCAAAACTATTTCTGCATTGAGAATTTTTCTCACAATCCTTCTCATTGTATGAAGATATCGTCTCATGTTCTATCAAGTTAGAAATATAAATTCTCTACGCCATCGTACATTAAAGAAAAAAAAGAGAAGAAGATATTTTCTGAACACTCTAGAAATGAAAATAAGGGGAAGAAGGAAAAAATTGAGTTTCCAACCTACAGTAAATGTGGGAAAAAACACCCTGATTATTTTTTGAAGTGAATGGGATTCTATTACAAGTGTGGTGAAAAGGCCACTAATCTCTTGATTGCAAAAGAAAGAAAGAGGTTGTCAGTGTTGAATACTATAATTGTACATAAATACAGCATTATGGAAATGATTCATCTAAGCGCCAATGAAAAATTCCTTAGAAAAGGCCAAGGGATAAATACAAGCTTATGTGATCACTATTGCTGAGGATGAAGCTTTGAATGATGTAGTGGTAGGTAATTTAATGACTTCCTCCAATTTACCCAATGCGTTATTTGATTTTGGATCGTCGCATTGTTTTATATCTTCCCAGATTGCTGTGAAAATTAAAATTTTCCAGTTTGATATGTCAAGGGAGTTTTTAGTTAAAACAACTAAGGTAATTATAATCACAACAATGTTTTTTGAATTAGTTCCCATTATGGCATATCTACCAAATATAAATTTTTAATAAGACACTTTAATGGAATGTGGGAAACCATAGTTTGAAAAACAAGGACCACTACGTGCTGAAAAATCTCACAAAATTTTAAAACACAAGCCTATGATTATTTGAGTCAGCCACATTATATAATTCCTAGTGAAGAGTACTTACTTGGGTGTCTATATTCTCTTGGATATGTTCTTCAAGGTGAGAAACCATTCTGTTCCTTCATGGTGGTTTTTCCTTGGTTGAAGCCCTCGGGGATGATTCAGTCTTTATTTTCTATCCATGACTTTAGATTCATAGTGGCCTAAACCTATAACCTTATTTCATAAATCCATAATATATCCTCATTTGAGGCATTGGGATGTAGGAATTTTTAAGTCATTTCTTCCAAGGAGTGGAATATGAGCCTCAGACACTCCCATGCCTCTTCTTCCATCACTCTTGGTTCTCTACTTTTATCTCCACTTTCCTCGCCTTACGGGTCATTGATTTCATTTCATCCACATTTCATGGTTGGATTGGTTTTCATAAGATTAGGTATGTGAGAATAGTATTTTCCTCCCTTGTTTTTTTACCTCGACAACAATGCATTTCTTTAAGTCACTATTTCCTTTTTTCCGTTATTCCTTCTTGGGATGTGGGGAACATTCCCTTGGAAATGGTAAAACGGTCCATTGAAAGTTGGTTATAACTTTCATCACTTGAATCATCTTTCATATTCCTTAATGTTTGTTCTTGATCTTCCATACCTTCAAAACGGGTTTTCAACTCAACCCTCATGCCTTGTTTGAGAGGCCTCAACCCGCACGGAGAGTCCACCTTTCCATTTTTATCCTCCATTCTATTATTATTATTCCCCTCAATTCTAGTTTTATTCAAAGATGGGGTCTTAGAAATGGAAATGTTTGGGTCCAAGGGTCCCAATACACTAGGCCCATCCTTCCTTCCCTGTCCATAATATGGTTCTATAGCATCGAGAAAGAAGGAATTCCCCTGCCACATTACAGGTGGCTCGACCTCCTTTCTGTAATCACCCACAAGAACACCCTTGTCACCACTGTTTTGTTCCACTACCACCAAGGACAAAACCCCTTGATCAGTGTCTACATCTGGATGAGGTGAAATAACCCTAGTGTCTATGGACTACTCAAAACAATCCTCCTCAAAATTTTCTGAATCCAGTGGATCATGCTCAATCTTCATGTGATCACTTAAATCATTCTTCAGGTGTAAATAAATATCCACAACCTTGGCTGATGGTCTTCCTACATCCACCATTAAATTATCTCCCACCTAAGAAATTGCCTCGACTATTTCCATCATCGGACCAACACCCCCACACCTACCTCCTCTCCAGAAACTAAAATAGAGATTCCCCTACCACATACACATCTTACAGTACTCTACCCAGGATTAGAAAAAGACTGATAGCTTGGACCTAAATTCGTCAACAACAGAAACCAATACTCACTCCACCAGTGACTTGGAGACATCAACCTCAACACATATCTGCATGATAATAAAATGACTGATAGATAGAGTCTGATTGATGGAGCATAGAAAACTTCTAACTATGTTCCCTAGAATCTGGAGAATTTCAGGGTTTTGGAATGGAAATGAAAGTTTAGGGATAGAAACCCAGATCATGACTGGGGAGAAGTCACAGGTCATATGAAAATCATAAAACCAGAAAAATAGGAAGATCCTGAGACTGATGCACTTATGAGGAGCATTGGACCACACGTGAACCAAATCTTCCTCCGAGGCGAAACAAACCATCAGGGGGCATTTTTTGAGAAGACCAACAACTGTGTGCCCTTGTAACCCCCACGATTCAAAGGCAAAGCGTTCAAATTTAGTTATCAAAGGAAATAGATGCATGAAACAAGATACAAGGTTCATGTCCAAGAGGTATAAATCATCTTTGAACCCCAAAAGTGATAATGGATGTTGAGGCGTACCTTCAAATAGATCAGGAACCTTTAGGATAATCGAAATGGCTGAAAAACATGGGTGAGAATCAGTGTTGGAGAAAGGGAGGAAGAAGTGGGGCTTTGAAGCTGGATGGGAGAGATCCTCCCCCATCCCGACAATGGGAGTGGGGAGGCAAAGACCATCTCCATTTCTATAAGGGAATCACCGCTAAGATCCAAGAGCTGGGATCCTCCATATTCATATAAAAAATAAATAGTTTCCACCATAAAAAGATCACCCATTAGGGAATATAAATATGATTAATCTGATGATCAATTCATGATACCCATTAATGAATTTCATATAATCCACTGTATGGATTGGCTTTTAGACCATCATATGAAAAATTATTATAATAATAAGGAGGTTACAATTTTTGATGACGTAAGGAGTGACTTTCCTTTAGAGTAGAAACTTCACTATCTGATTCTCAACTAGATCCACCCACAAGAGCTCTACTAAATTCAATTAGTAGAAAGGTAGAGAGTAATATAACTTTGGGTGAGGAAAAAAATTACAAATAGAGGATGTACCTTCTATGAAGGAATATGTTGATGTGTTTCCAGAGGATTAATGTGGACATCCTCTAGAATAAGAAATTTAGTTTTCCATTGATTTTATTCTTGGTTCAAGGCCCTTATCGAAGACCCCTTATAGAATAGACGCTGTAGAATTAGGGGAACTAATGAAATAATTAAATGAATTGAGTAATAAAATATTTATCTCCCCTACTATTTCTTAATAGGGAGACCCTATTCTTTTCATTAAGAAAAAATATTGATTTATGAGGATGTGAATTGATTACAGGGTGATCAATGATATAACAATAATGAACAAGTATCCCCAACAGCTAATTGATTATTTATTTGATCAACTTCATAGAGATCAAATATTTTCAAAGATTTATCTTGGTTCTGGATACCATAAATTGTGCTTAAAAAAAGAATAAATTCTAAAGGCTTCATTTTGAACTTGGTAAGGGCATTATAAGTTTACAATAATGACTTTTGGACTGACTAGTTCACCCTCTATCAACATGGATCTAATTAATAGGGATTTAAAGGAAATTCTTGATAACATTATAGTAGAAATTATGGATCATATCTTGGTTTACTCAAAAATCTATGAAGATCAGGATAATCACATGCACACTATTCTGAAGACTCTTAGAAAAATTGATTATATGTGATGTATAGCAAGAGTGAATTCTCGATACAATAGATTTATTTTCTAGGACATATTGTCTCTAAGGATGGAATCTGTGTTGATCCTCCTAAGACAAGAGCAATACAAGAATATCCAGCACCGATGAGTATAATTGAGGTATGCATTTTTATTGGTTTAGCAGGATTTTGTTGGCATTTCGTCTTGAATTTTGCCTGATTGGCTAACCCATTAACCAGTCACATGTGTAAAGGGGTTAAATGTTGTTTGCAAAAAAGTGTGTGAAGAATGTTTTGAAGAACTGAAGATAATATTAGTCAATGCACTTATTTTGACTCTACCATCAGAGAATTATGGGTTTGGTACTTATAGTGATACTTTAAAGAAAGGTCTTGGTTGTGTCCTTATGCATAATTATAGAGTTATTTCCTATGCATAATGACATTGAAAAACTCATGAACTAAACTATCACACTCATGATTTTGAGTTAGCAGCTATAATCTTTGCATTGAAGATATAGAGAAATTGTCTCTATTGGAAAAAATGTGATATATATGCCGATCACAAGAGTTTAATGTATATTTTCTCACAGAAAGAACTCAAAATTAAAAAAATACAATGGATTAAACTACTCATGGAATATTATTGCACTATACACTACCACCAGAGAAGGTAAAATAAGGTGGAAGATGCTTTGAGCATAAAGGATCATGAATTTTGAACAAGATTGGAGTTGAAAGGGATCCTATGTTCATAGATCTAGTAAAGATGGATATGGTAATAATCATGGAAGGTAAAACATCAATAAGTTGTCAAATGGTTACCAAACTATCTTTACTAGAAAGGAAAAAATGTTCTCAAATTGATGATAAGGAGTTTCAAAAGAATATTAAAGCTGTGAATGATGGGAGATTGATTGAATTCATATATGAAGATGGAATTTTGAAATTTGGAAAAATACTTTGTGTTCCTGACATACATGATCTAAAAAAGGAATTGTTGGGTGATTATCATACTCTAATTTCTATAAAAACCCTGGTAGCACTAAGATGTATAGATATTTGAAAGGAAAATTTTTTGAGGGACAACATGAATATAGAGAATGTTGATTATGTGTCAATATTTACTCTTTTTCAATTGGTGAAGGTTGGAAGACGACATCCTAGAGAAATCGTCCAACCTCCTCCAATACCTGAGTAGAAATGGGATGATATTATGATGGAGTTTGTCATGGTACTACAAAAGATTCCTAGAAGGAATGATGCAACATTGGTCATTATTGAATGTATTACCTAGTCAGCACATGTTTTCCTATAAGAGAAATTTTACCACAAGATCATTTAGAAAGACTATAAAATAATGAATTTGTATGACTTCATGGTGTACCCATATCGATTATTTCTGATCATGATCCCTATTTTACATCAACATTATGGAATAGTCTTTAGAAGGACCTAAATACTAAAATTCATTTGAGCACTTTCTACCACTCTCAAACTGATGGACAATCAGAACATACTATTCAAACCTTAGAAGAAATGTTGAGATATTGGTCAAATGACTTTCAAGGTATGTGTTATAAATATTTACCTCTGGTAGATTTTCCTTATAACAATAGCTTCCATTCAAGTATTCAGATAGCACCATATGATGCTTTATATGGAAAGAGATGTCCCACACCAACTTGTTGGAATGATTTTTGTGAAAGAAAACTCATAGGCCAGTAACCTGTTGAGGAAACAATGGAAAAGGGGAAGATTATGCAAACCCACATCAAAACTGCTCAAAGTAGGAAAAATAGTAATGATGATAACTGAATGAAGGATTTGGAATTTCAAGTATGAGATCATGTTTTATGAAGGTATCTCTATGGAAGGGTGTTATACGATTCATAAATAAGGGTAAATTAAGTCCAAGGTACATCGGACCATTCAAAATTCTAGAATTAATCAGAATTGTATCTTACCATTTGGAAATTCTTCCATGTCTCTACAATGTTCATAATGTCTTATACGTAACACTATTATGAAAATAATTACCGGACCCAAGGAATATACTCACCTATGAAGAAATATAATTGGAAGTCAATCTGTCTTATTGTGAAGAGCCTGTCAAGATTCTTGATACCATAGAACCAGTGTTGAGAAACCGGATGACTCCTTTGGAAAAATTTCTATGGAGAAACCATAAGATGGAAGATGCAACGTGGGATCCCAAGGAACTTATGATGAAGAACCACATAAATAATTTTATTCAGTAATATTATAGAAATTTATATGAAGATATTATGTCATGGAGGAAGGAATGTAACACCCCAATCTTCCACAGTACACTTCTTTTTTATTAATACAATTGTTTTCTTTGTACGCAACATCGAGTTCTAACACACCACGACCAATAAAACTAGCTGTTATGAATAGTAATACCCACTTTTCTAAATATTATAAATTTTATTTTATCAAAATTGACTTCATTTTGGGATTCGGAAGATCAAAATTAGATTAGGGTGAATTTTTGGAATTTTTCTGAAAACATTCAATTTTTGATGAATAGTGAAAACACTGCGTTATTTCTTAAAACTGACTTTTTATTTAAATAATTATTTCATTTATTTAAAATTATTATATGTCAAAATAGATACGCAATACCTATATTGGTTCAATGTAATTCATTGGAATCATTTTAAAATAAGATTAGATATATAGAATTATATAGAACATTTAAACATCTTTACACACCTTCTAGGCACATTTGAAAATTGGCATAAAATGTAATTTTAAAACATTTGTAAATGGAATTTACAAAATCTGAGAGTCATGGTTGACATAAGTAAGTAAAATGTTCTTCAATAAGATGAAAATATTTTTTTATAGTAACTATTGAATTTTATTTACCATGGTTAAAAGTAAATACGGTAATTAAATGTAAAAATGATATTATAATTACCCAAAAAATAGCCTAATTCTTTTGGATAAGTGTATTTGGACCAAAAAAATCCTTATTAATAATATATGATCCTCTTTTATCCACTTGTATTAGGTTAGGATATTTATTATTATTTTATTTTAAGAAGTGTTCAATGTGTTAAATTCAAATTTTAATAACTAAACAATTATTAATATATGGTTATACATAAGATAAATTAAACTGTAAATACTAATTATAAATCTAAAAATATTTAATATGTCATGTGAATTTATTTCTAATTTTTAGATATTAAATAATATAATTTATTTATGACACAATGATGATGCAATAAATACTTTATTAATAAATGATTAAAATAATTGTTATTATAAATAACCAAATAAATGTAAATTGAGACTTTTGATTCATTTGAATAATTTTATAGGTTAATATGAAATGTTAAGATTGATTTAATGTATTTTGTTCGAAGTAATCTGGTTTTGATGACTTCCACAAAAACCAAATACTAAATAGTGTCAAAATTGACATAATTTAGTTTTTAAAACAAATACTATATTATTAATTGATATAATATTCCTAAAAAACAATGGTTTAACCAAAAAACTTATATAAAGTTACATATGTAAATAATTAACCTCTTGGGAGTCACTTTTCTTTTTTTATGTTTATTAACCATTTAATATAATAATACCAGAATACATTGTAAAAGTTAATCTATTTAACTAAGAGTTAAATGTAGAAGATAATGTTATTATGGTGACCTAACCCTATCTAAAACATATTGGTTGAGAATTTTTCGATCCAGAACCACCTTCTCCTCGAAATAAATCCTTTTTATGGAATTATAAACCGAATATGATTTATAATAAATTAATATTTCAATCTTTTCCTAATGTGACCCTCACCTCTCTTATAAAAGGGTACCTCCCCTTCTCTCAAAAGCACACCACCAAAGCCATTTGGCTCGGCCAAACCATACTCAAATACTCTTCAAACTACCCTCACATCAACCTCGAGGCATTACTTTAATTTGAAATAGGTTCTAAGGATCCCTTTTGAAAAAATAAAATGGAAGCACCTGAAGAAGAGTTAGTAATTTCATCACCTCTTTCAAAGTTCTTTAATTATTCCACTTCTTCATTCTTTGTTGTTCCCATAACAAAATAAATTCATTACCTTCTAGATACTATGATGTTATTATAAATATGTTACAACCATATTAATTATTCTTTCCATCCTATGAATGACAAATTCACCATTCATACATACGTCCAGGTTACCATCTCCACATCATGGTGTAGTTTGTTATTCAAAACGTTATTATTTGGATGGGTATAATAGTGACTACAATTGATGTAAATAATAATTATAACATGTAAATGATTCATTGTAAATGATCTACCTTCAAATTACATTTGGTTTTTACAATCAATAGAATGGTATTGTCGCTCGTGCGTACGTAAGGATTACTGTCTCCACAAACAAGATCGGATTAATTCCCTATCATAATCATTCAAGAATAATTTTCATTTTATGATAAAAAAATATTGTTTACAAACTTATTATAATTCTTTATATGAATAAAATACATCCTATCAATAACAAACATTACTTACATAACAAAACATAGAAAGGAAAATGGATCAGTTATCACCCGAAACAATGATACTACTAAAATATTATCAACAAATTCATATAAGAAGATCATATATAATATCAAATTTATGTATTTGGGTCTTTTATAATTTAATAAAAATGATTTAAATATTATAAATAATGTTAACATACACTTTTCCAAGGAAAATTAAAAGGTAATTCTTAATTTTAGAATCACGTTATTATCTCAGGTTGTTTATACATAAGTATTTACTGGGACTTTTTACTTATCATCCACATCTATGTTTCTTAAAAATGTATCTCAAGACATTTTTACTAAATCCTAGACTATGGGTAAAATTCATTTATACCCTTCTTTAACTTTTTATAAAATGTTTTTTAATGAATCCTTCCATAATTTTCAAAATAAGGTGCTTTATTTCCTTTTCAACAAATTTAGGAATGGATGTTTTTTAACTTATACGGCGGGTGACGCCATTTTTTACAATTATAACACCTTAGAAGCTTCCATTAAAATATTATAATAATATTTTCAAAATAAATTTTATCTTTACTATTAAATTATTTCAAATTATAAATATATATTTCACTCAAATAGGTTTTTAATTGATTTCATATATCTCAACATCCTTTTAAGGATTTTACACTTCTATGATGTTGATTTATTATGATAAAATATTCTATATTGTATTGAAGGTTTTTTTGATATGGTTTACTATGGATGTGTTATTTGTATACCATTCATGTTTTATGGTAAAAGTAATAACATTTAGTATGATAGTTTTAATAAGAGTGTTTATGTTAAGTTTTGAGCCTTTTCATATGAGAATGCATTGGACTTAGTAAGTGACAGGTGGATCCCAGTATAGCTTCTCAAAGCATCAGTAGGTCTCCTAAAAAAACTAGTTTCTAGGCACAAGTCCTTGAAAAAATATTAATTGTAGTCATTAAAAGAGGCCTTAAATATATTGTTATGATGTCCGGAATTTTCCATTCCATCATTATGAAATTAGCTACTGATATTACATGTGATTATTCAACTAGTATAATATTCATGTGAATTAGTATATGAAATTATTTGACATATCTTTTCCATATTATAATAATGTTTATGTTTAAAATGATTTTGTTTCAGTCTTATACATTTCCTTAAATGTTTATTCTTAGTTATGATAGTTTCTGCTATATTGTTATCCTTATTAAGCATCTGAGCTCACCCCTTTTTTATGTTTTCTTTTTTTTCCAGTATGTGAAAAATTTTATTAGGAATAACCTGTAGGAAAAGGCTATGATATATTAGTGTGTTCAAAGGTGACACAGTGTTGTTTTTTTTCATTTTTTAATGTAATGAAAAATTTATGTATGTATCTTGTACTTCCAAGTCTACAAAACTAATTGGCCTTTCAAGACATGATCTCTAATGATTATTCAAATATTATGTAATAATGCACCGACTCTGGTTAACTAGTGTCGGGGCATTACAAACACCATCAGGATTAGATGTAATGCAACATAAATAAATCCTAAGCACTGGGTGGGAAGTTCATGAACAACCATACCATAGATCACACTCTCCTAGAAACACATGTGATCTCCCATCATCCACAAGAAATGATGCATTCCAATGACAATAGTCAGCCACAATAGAATTCGAAAAAATCCAATCCATCCTAGTGAAGATATTGAGTAGATCAAAATAGTGAAAAATAATTTCCTAACCAATTTTTGTATCATCAATTGATAGTGAACAAAAATGAAACTGAATACCCCTCTCTTTCATATTCCTATGTGGTACAACTAACTCTATAACAATGGACATGAGTTCTGAAGGATGGAAAAGCATATATAAAAAATGGGTAGATATAAATGACTAGGAATATTTAGTATCAAATAAATAATTATTTAATGAGCACACAATAAAGATGGTGTATCTCACTATCATTGGACCCACATCTACCTCTTCTTGAAACACGTCTACTATGTGATGTTACTTCACTCCTGAGGCCCATATATAGAGACATGTACTCTGTAATGTATGAAACTATATCATAGTAGCTTTTGGATACAATGATCCCTAATGATACCAAGGTGTATATATAGCCTCATAGAAGCTCTAAAATGACAGTAATTCCCATACATGTTATACAACTTTGATAGTGTATGATAACAATGTTGGGTGTTTCTGAATTGGCCAAACTGATATTAAATTAGAGTTATACTACTAGCTATAAAGGAGGTTTTATAGAGGTATGCTGCTAATAACCTCCTCCACCACTCCTGCGATGATCCAACCACTTACTATTTTTCCCTGTCACGCACCTAAAGCATTCACTAGGTTTATTATAAAGGGAAGAAGATACAACCTTTCCTTCCATATTCATTTTTACCATCATATACAAATACAATGTCTTCACATAGTTCAAATGATCTAGAATATATACATATGATCTTATATTCTCTCTTAAACATTGTAGTACATTATGACCTTTCAGTTGGCCAGTATTCACTACCTCTGGTAGAAAACCAAACATCTTAGGAAACCGATTTGTGTATGATTATGATGCGTGCTCTATTTTTTAAAAGAGAGGAACTCTAAAAACTTCACTATCAGTAATGAATTTTGGAATAACTACTGGAGGAAGAGAGTCTTAAATCCCTTACATCCCAAGGCTACATGATTATCTACCTGTACCATGGAATCCCACTAACTCTTGATAGGACCATCAAGTATGAATGTTTCACACTTCACATTAATAGTCTCATGTGTTTCTATGAATTTGATGATCTGATAAATTTTTTCAAGATAGTCCTTCACCTCTTGAGTTTTATTCATACCTCGAAAATATGGAGGATTCTCACATCAGAACTCTCATGATCGATCCCTATTTCTTCAATCTCCTGTATATATTTTAATTTATGTCTTTTGAACATTTATTACATTCTAGTCAACATCATAATCTGATCTCAAGATAACCTCGATAATGTTCTGATTTATCTGAATATTTCATTGAGGGAATCAGTAACACCCTGTTGAGGAACATATAGAATATATCACGAAGGTATATTGTTTTCCACTAAAATAAAGGAAATAATTATAAAATATAACAATATTAGTTAAAACTAGAAAACCCATAATGGAAAATTGATATTAACATTAATAACTCATAATTGGATACAAAAATCCGAACATCCCATGATAACATATATCTCATCACAGAAATAGATGGAAAGACATGTGCCGCAACATACATCTCAAATCCAAAAAATATTATCACCACTCTGAAATCTTCCAAGATATTGAATCTTGAGGAAATACCACCTCTCGTAAAAAACTATAATGAACCAAACTTAACACCATCTCAAACTGGTACTCGACCTGATACACTGCATACCTGAAGGGTGTTCTTGATCTCCACGAGCTGGTGACTAACACCAAATGTTCAGACCAAAAACAGAGGGAATGATTTATAAATATATGAAGCACAAACATGGAAACTATATTGATAAAAGAGACAATGATAGAAGTAATATAATTTCCATATCTAAAACTAATAGGGGAAACCAAAAAAATCAATGATGCCACCAATATCCAATTATAGGTCCAACCATATATGATAACCAAAACTTGAAAAACCACTTATCCATGTGACATCATAGGAAAACCTCAACTATCTCACCATCCGGCTACACAGACCTAGGTGACACAAAACACCCACTACCTCATTGTGGTGCATTTCCTTTCCCTACATCTAAATACAAGCAATGTTCTATGCACCACCGAAGAAGTGAACATGATGTGATATAGTAGTCTTAATAGAATCTGACCTAGAAAAACTATAAAAAATCTATATACTACTTCTCAATCACGGTCACTTTAAATAAAATATGGAATAGTAAGTAGTAAAGAATTTATATGAAAATCGTGGTCAATTTTTATCATTTTCTATATAATTCAAAAAAAAATTAATGTATATAAATTTCCAAATCTGAATCATGCATATTAAAATAAATCATTATAAATCCAAATAACAAGAAAGATCAAGTAATGAAACTCAATAGGTCAAGATAAAGGAATAATCTACCATAATAAATGACATGTGCACAACAAGTAAATAGAAAACATGCCAAAGGATAAGACAAACACCCCATGAGTGAACCTCCCAACAATGTCAACGACATGTCCCCAGAAAAATAGTCCTTGGTAGAAAAAAATCACTATGATAAAATCAGAAAAATGTAATACCAAAGATAGCCCTAAGATAAACCATCCACAAAGATACCCATGATTCCTATGTGATACATTTCATTAATCATTTTAGTTATTTGAAAATACCCATTTTTTCATTTCCTAAAAACTTTGGAAAATAATTATTTATCACAAATACAGTTACACAGACAAAACAATCATTCCAATTTATTTATAACTAAATTTATAAAAATAATGGGAGAAATACATTTCATTAACATAGGCTAGAGATGGAACCACCTACTTGGGACATGGGGTCTCACATTCCCACGATGGATCCACCTATAAGAATATAAAAATGAAAACAAACAAAGTAGGCCATTGAATCAATCAAATCATCTTAAAAATAATCCAATTCACAAAAAGGGTTGGAGGAGAAGAGGAAACAACACAATCCCCAAGAATATACTATAACCACATGAAAACCTAAAAGGATTGGCCTTTGGAATATGATCACAACATAAATCTTGATAAGAACCAAAGGAATCATAACCACAAATAATAAAATTTAAAAATGGTTATATACAAATCTACCGAGATTAATAAAACAAAGAGTTATAAATTTTCACTCACCTAAAGAGACACATACCAACCAACACTTTGATCAATCATCAAAAAAATCAATATAGGTCATATGAAAGATCCAAATATCACCAGAGATGGGTTCTAGGTCGAGATCCAATAGATAAATGGGAGAATGAAATAAATTTTCCCAAAAAAATGCTCTATATCTTTAGGAGTCACAATACACACCCAACTAAAGAGGGAAAAATGAAAATATAATTTGATTACCTAAAAGAGGGTAATGGGATGTTATCGAATATATCTCTTCTGTTTATTACATAAATCACATGTTAGCCTTAAGATTTAATGTTTCATCTTTATAAGTTGTTCAATATTAATTATTTGAATCCTTTGACTCACACTATGTATATTTCATATATTTCATGGATTTATTCTTGTAACCAACAACGTTCAAATACTTTTTATTAGGCTTCATGGATTCATTGTAGATGTGGGTTGTCTAGATAGATTATATTGATTTTCTTGTACACATAGAATCTGACCACTTTAGAATTTCCCTGAAAATTTTTATATTTATTGAAAGGTTTCTAGAAACCATTTCTATTGTTATATATATTTTTATACATTTTGGAAAACTGATAAATCGGATCATTTGGTTTGGTATTTATTTATGTATAATCTTCTCTAAATGATTCAGATACTTGTATACTCTTTTTCATCTTATCATATATTCAAGTGGATACTTTTAGGGAATAATTTTACCTTTTAACATGGTTATGTTTTCCTCTCTTATATTTGATTTCTAATTTATACATCATATGTGTAAAAATATGAAATTTTAATTTCAAATCATTGATAGTTTTATATTTCTTAATGGATGCTAAAATTACACTCCATCTGGGTGGTAGGATTTTTAGGATTTTGGTTATCTTGCCTTCTGTCGTTCTTAATGCATCAAACTTATGCTTTATAATACTGTATATAAGGTCATGCACATTGTCAGTTCCATCATAGAGAACTAATACGGTAGTCCACATCTCATAAGTTATTGAAAACCATGAAGCTCTATAGAACTCACTATATCATAACATTCATGCCTTTGGATTTTAATTAATAGATTTATTTTGTGTTAGCATCTGTTGTTTCAGGTAAAATTATGGGAATTTTATAAGGATTGAGGGATTTAGGAAAATATTCAGTCAAATATTTTTTAGGTAGATTATCATTCCCTCCTTCTATCATCCATAGTTTTTATTATTAAAATAAGGTAATCTAACTTTAGGAAATCATTCTTTATTGTTAGTAACATTTTCTAATTTGAGATGATCTTTATATTTAAGATCATTATTTTTTAGAACAAAATAATAAAGATCTATGATAAAAAAAATTTATTAGAGGATAACTTCAACAGGACACAAGTGGGGTATAATTGTGTTCTTTAAATGTTTTCACCTAAAACCACCATCTTTTAGGCCTGGTGGGTTTTGATCATTTCATAAAAATAAGTAGTGGAAGTAAATGTAGAAATAAATAAATAACAATGGTGAAATAAAGTGGTTTAGGGATCTAATATACCTTGGTCCAATCCATAAATTGTCTACACATAGATCTTGTTGAGTTATATTACAACCAATTCTTTTTTTTTGGGATTTATCGACTAATGAAAGGAGTCATCACTTGGTAAAAATAATGACCTTTTATTGGACCCCTAAAAATATTTTAAAAAACCCAAACATTAAAAAATCATGTAAAATTTTGATTACATAATTATATATGAAATATTAATTAATGAATTTTATGAACCACAAAACTTCAAAATGAAATTTAGAGTAAATGAAGAAATATTATGAGAAGATAAGTATCATATAAGAGAAATACTCGAAGTCCTTTAATTGTAATAAATAATATTTTATAATATAAAATTATAAAAATTATTAAAACAAACAATCTTGTTATTGTTATGGTGTATGAATCATATATAAATTCTTTTCTATGTACACATCTTCATGTATTTTAGATGAAGCAGAAAAAAATTCTTTTGTATGTATTATCTTCTAAATTTGAACTTATTTACACTCTATAATCCGAACGGTTAAGAGGATAATCCTTTTGAAAACATGAAGTGAAATGATATTAATTTTTATGTTTCCTTTTCTAAATATGCAATTCACTTCTTTGGAATATATGTAAAATATATTTTTCATTAGATCTTTACATTCTTTGAAAAAAAATACTTTTTCCAAATTGATCTTTCCTCATATGGACAAATCCTTTTCTAATGCATGAAAAAACAAAAGTTTACTTATAAAAATTTAACATCAGCATTGATGGGTATAATAAATAAGTTTGATCATAATATAACTTGATCTCAGTGAAATAAGATTCGATAAACACTATTCTCATAAGTTAGTACACTATACAACCCCATAAGATAGAAAACAATAGTTTTTTTGACTTAAACATCATATAAGATAAAGAATATAGATTTATTGTTTTCATATGATAAATAATATTAATTATAGAATATCTTAATATAAAAATATTGACACATTCCAAACTATCTTTACATCTACAGGATAATTAGTTTACGAAGGTCTTCATTGTAAGTAATAAAATAATTTAACTACTTTTCATCTGATTGAGCTTTTAGAACCTGACTTCTTCATAAGATTATTTAATTTCATTCAACAATAATATACTTATATAGTAATATAAAATTTTATAATATGATTTCAAAGATAAATATATTTATACCAGACATGATATTTCATCACAAGTACTAAATAATCATTATTAGAGAATTCTTATAAACATAAGATTATCTTGTCACATAAGATAAATTATTTTTATAGAAATAATTAATTATAGTTTCCATATAATGAATTTATTTTCCCTTTTAAAATAAATTATATTGAATAATTATGCATATAAGATAAATTAATATGGAATTTATTCAAAAAAACAACACATAATTCATACAAATGTTTTGGGAAAAAATTAGAAACACATATGATAAAATTTTTTATAAATAAATATAGATTTTTTGATACATACAATCATACAATGTAATGAGATATATAAGAACAACATAATTCTTTCTAACTTGGGGATCATTTTTTGATATCCCCTTGATATATTTACATGTCTCATAAGAAAACTAGTTGGAAAAACTTATCAAATAGGTTTTTGGTGTATACCTACCGATCTATTAAACTATCTTCTATCAGGTTCTTGATGGTAGAGATATCAAGATGTATGATATCATGAAATATAAGATTAATCATTTCCTTAATCAATTATTTTGGTTTTATTATCCACAATATAAATTCATTGGTATTATATGTGGATGAATTTTTTTCGCTCAATATATTGATTAAATATAATATGTTTTCTATTATTTTCTATTACATCATGATTATTGATTATTTTCACATGATATATTATAATAAATGTTACCCTTGCAGAGAATTAAAGATCACCCTTTATTTAGATTCCTTTACCCGAGAAAAGAAAAAGGATATTATAAATAATTTAATGGATATGATACTGTTTCTTATTCTGTGTATTCTATATTTCCATTGAAATTTGGGAATTGCGTATGTAACTCATTCTTCAAGATTAATAAAATATTTTATTCTTGGTGACGTGATCCCTCGTATTTTATGCCAATGTAATAATGTATAAATCATATATGGTTTATTGGATTTGGGGTTTTTATAGTATTTTTTGGTAAATATGGGATGTTGATGAATACAAAAACTAAGAAATGGATAATTAGAAGTGGTATAGTTGTTGATGATTTAATTTTGTGTTGGATTTAATAAATTATTTGGTTAATAACTAATAATTTTTGTTTTATAAAATAAATGATGTGACAAGGTGATTATAATGTCCAGATTCAATGGCTATGAATTAATGTAGTAATTGAATATAAATTTTGTAAAAGAGTGTGGTCAAACTAATTAATAGATAGATGATTAATATAATAGTTTTTGGTAATTTAATAATATGGAATTGATTATGAGTAGAGGAATGATATGATGTTTATTTGTTGAGTTGTGATGGTGGAGTTAAACATGTTGTGCCTAGTGGTTCTAGAATTGATAGTGTGGTAGAAATAATTGTGGTAACAGTGTAATTATGTTATGTAATCTAGACATAGGTCGGGCATGTGTGATTTTTTATATATCAATTGTAGTTATTTTTATTTCTTCCAATACACTGTCCAACTCAGGTAACTCAACCAACACCCATTCAAGGTTTTGGGTTTCAATTATTTTCTCTATCATCCAGGATGGAGGTGACATGGATGGTAAAATACTTTCCGTTCCCCAATATCTCTTCCAAACATAGTATAGTTAATTATGGATAGAGGTTATATTATCGGGTGATGTAATTATTGTTTGGATATGAGATAGAGACATACATTGGTTGAGGAGGGCATGAGGTTAATGTATTTTTTTTATTATGTTCATTATCATGAGATAGTATTAATATGTGGTAGTAATATGTTTATGATATGTCATATATGAATATGAATATGAGGTTATGGATATGATGTTTTCATTCAATTTATGGTTATGTAGATATGGATGGGATGTTAACACTAAGATGTAAGTCTTCAGTGTGTGAAGGTGGATATTTCAATGGGAAAGTGGGTATGGGGTACCTTCTCATATATTCTTCTAATATTGTTTTATTAAATTATATGTGGTTTAGTGTTAATGAGCCTTGGTGAGGATGAGTGATAGACGGCTCATAGGTAATGATTTTATTCTGATGTTTTTTCACTAAGAAATATGTTTTTTTCATCTATATTTACAAGAGATGTTTTGGGAGGATCCTAGTGAATATAGTTATATTCAAGCCCCAATATTCTAGATATATTTTTCAAAATTTCAAGATGGATTTGGGGACCAGGTTAGAGATTAATAGACCATGAATTGGAATTTCTATGTTTTTAAATTATTCTCATGGATTTACTTTTGTTTTGGTGTTATTTTAATTTATGTATAATATTTCACACATAATGGGATTGATTATATTTATATTGTATAATGTTTATGGGTGGATTATTAATTTATTAATGAAAATTAAAATTTTAATCCTTCTCTTATGTGTGTTTATATACTCTTGTATATAGTTTCCAAATCATTACATATTATAGGTGATCATTGAGGGCTCACACTCAGCTTCACTACCATCTTAGGATGGGTTTTACAAAGGGTGGGGAATGGCATGTTTTATTGTAATTTTTTTTAAGGTTATATGTGTGTGTGTGTGTGTGCAAGTATTTTTGTGTTTTATACAATTTATATATTTATGTAAGTTGATATAATAATATATATAACTAAATATTGTTATTATAATATATTTAAATATTTTCATTGTATATTTTTGTTTACAAATAGCACATATATATATTTATATATATAACATACTATATTGATATAATTTATATTTATATTTATATTTATCTATATTTATATTGATATATATTTTTTATCTAAAATAAGCATATATATATTTATGATATATGTATGTTTATATATAATATATTTACACCAATGTTTGAGATATTTTGAGTTGTGATCAGTATTGGTCATCAACGATGATGATTTTTGGTGTTTTTGGTTTTTCCTGCAATGTCCATCTCATCATCATTGATTCGAAAAGGTCATAGGAATGAAGGGATTTACAGGGATGACTAACATCAGCAAGTTGATGGATCAAGGATATTTCATTAGTATTATGATGCTACAGTGGTAGTGATGGGATCAGTGTGTCCCTTTCATGCATGGTCAGTGTTTGAATTTTTAATTTTTTTATTATATTTTGTTTGAAACATGTATTTTTATTTTTGGTGGTATTTGATTCCAAAAATTTTTTTGTATGGTTTCTCACATAAACACATAAAATTTATTTTTAAAAAATATAAAATATTAGATTGGTGGAGTGTATATATTAAAATACATATTTTATTGTGTATGCACATAAATATGTTTTATATAGTATATATATAGTGTTTATGTAAAGAAATTGTTTAAGTAATTTGTATTAAATGACTTATGAATATCATATGTGGATGGTTAATGATTCTGTTTTTATTTTTTTGATATATATTAATTAATCAAATTAAATGTATAATAAATTACTCTTTGATAACTGAATAATAATGGAAAGAGAAAGATTTATACAATTTGAGAATTATTGAAGAAGGCTAGTGATGATGGTCATAGGATTATTACGTATTATTTAGATTTCATTTGTTATGAAAATTCTCCATTTTAATTGTGAATAACATTGAAATGGTCCTTAAATTTAAAGACAAGGGTCATTTATGCTAAGGGTGACTCTTTTTTTCATCATATTAAATAATTGTTCTGAAGAAAACTGTGGAATATTATTATTATTACATAATGAAATTTAAAAATTGATGTGATTATATTTAATAAAATTAAATACAAGTGTTTGTGGTTGTATAGAATATATTTAAAACATTTTAAAAATTATTGATGGCCTCAAGATTTATTTTTAGTACAATTAGAATCTTGGGTAAAGGTAGTAGTAAATTCCTACATCTAGGTAAATGTCATATATTATTTACGTGACTTACATATAGTTAAGTAATGATTTTTGATGGTTACATAAAGGCAAATATTTTTTTCATTACATATGTAAATGTATCATAGTTCATAGATAAAGAAAGTCAGAAAATAATTAGTTTTTATAATGGTAGAAAATCATGAATAAAGAAAATCTTATCTGAATCATAAAGGTATGTGGTTTCTCAAAAAGGAATGATAATCCTTGTGTAAATGTAATGTAAGTACTTTTTTATTGAATAAAGTTAATACATAATTTTTAAAGGTATGTTAATTTATTTTTAAAGCTCTATCTTTAGCTACATAAGGGTAACATGGCATGGAGTAATTGTAAACAACTGAAGCTAAAAGGATGTATAATGTCAACCCATAAGTTCTAAATTTCATGAAAAAGGTTGATCCCACCTTGAGTAAGGGTATATTGGGTCTTGCATTAACTATGTAAGGGGGAAATCATACCTTTTTTAATTTTTAGCAGAGTTTCCCCTACTCATGTAAGGGTAATCTTTTATGGGTTGGAATTCAACACCAGCTCCCGCATATGGATGATCACCTCATCATAGAAGTCCCTTGGATAATTGAGACGCACATGTTCTGGCTTCACTCTAAAACATAAACTACATCAATTCAATAGATGAAATGAATTCTATTTATTGTTGGGTTATTCCACAGTATATGTGATTTTCCCTAAAAGGTATGTGTTACACAAAATGAATTTTTTTTATGTTCTTGTGGTTCTAGAGAATTATAGTGCACTATCCCATTGAGTTAATTTTTACATTGAAATGTAATCAGAGTTTAATTTTTTTGTTCTTCCATTTTTTTAATCATATAGATGATTTATATGTAATTGATTTTATGATGTATATAATTTCATCAGGACATAGAAATATGATATATAATTAAAGAAGTAAATTTTTAAGGAATTATTGAGATTTTAAACACTAAAAATAAAATTTAATCCCTACATCTTTAGTAATTTAAAATCTATGAGTCAACATAAGTCATAGAGAAAACATGGAGAGTTCTTATCTATAAATATTTAGATGGCTTGGCCAAAAATTATTATTGTTATTCAGATAATTGATTGTAATGTGAAGTGGTTCATGTGAAGCATAGATAATTGACATGAAATATTTCGATTACATGAAAGATAAAGGGGAACTCAACTGATCTATTCATGTTAAAGAAATCAAAAATGACTTATTCATGTCAAGGGGAAGACACCATATACATCAGTCACATGATGGAATATTTTTATTCTGGTTTTATTGAGCGGGACTATAGAACCTTATTTCTGAGTAAGACAAGATACATCTCATGAAGGTATTGAGTATTTTTGAAACTTCTCTCACATTATCCCATGTTTTTATTTAATTAATGGTAAAATAAGTACATGGGGATAAGATATTCATACAAATACCACTAGGTTATTGATGAGAATAAGGAAATATAATTTTTACAATAATTAGAAGAATATGCATCCACATTAATATCTTGTGACACGGTGTTTTATGCGTTGTACATGAGGAAATTTTAGTTTTATCACAAAAAAATAAAATTATTACAATGTGAAGAGAATAATGTTTTCATGCACACTCATTAAAAAAATTGTTAAATAATAAAAACAAATATATAAAATATTAATATGTTCTACAGTTTAAAAGCTTTAAAATTCCCTGAAATTATTGCATGAAGTATAATTTTTATACATGAATTGAGAATTAAAGAAGCAAAGTGCATTGAGATTTTTCTTGTTTATATTTACATAATATAATTATGTGAATCACATTCAGACATTTCCTTGATGATAGAAAATTTATTAAAAAAAGTATAGGATATCATCCTAATAATTTATGAATTGATGAATAAGTGATTTTAGTGGTAATATATGTTCAAAAAATAATGATCATTCTGATATTAAACTGATATAGTAGGATATGAATCATGGAATTCCTTTAAAATAAATAGAGAGGAATAATATGTACTGTTTGACAAAGAATATCTTTTTCAACTTGATGTTCATACATCTTGGAGCTTAAAAAAAGATCTATTCTCGCAGTTTATGGAATTTTCATTAAAGACAATTTTCTACCACTATAAACATTCAAGCATATGGTAATTTACGGGGGTATTGTAGCAGTACTGTAGCAGGAACTGTGTAGAACTGTAGAAGGTACTATAGCGGGAACTGTAGTAGGCACTATTTGGCACTGTAGAAGATGGGGATATTCACCCTTTTGCACCTTCAGGCCACCAATTTGGTCGTCAAATCCTTTAAGTCCTTCAGACCACCCAGGCCTTCGGGTCAGTAAGGCCTTCGGGCCACCTCAAGGCCTTAAGGACACCTTAAGTGTAGATGAAAACCAGAAAACCTACAAAGAACAAACATAAGAAGGAGGAGGAGCAATGAGATTTCACCAAAGAAGAAGCTAAATAGATTGCAAGAATGATAGGGTATGGAACCTGCCATCAGGACAAGCCTGTGCATGCACTGGAAAGCCTAGCTGAATAGTCATGCGAAGGTGGGGAGCTGTTTTCATGATGAATATGCTAGGGAGGAGAAGTTCCATGTAGTTAGTCTGGGTTATATGTAATGTTTGAATACTATGAGCAATTAATTACACTAAGGCCTTTGGTCCATGTAATACATATTCCGATGGGCCTTTTTATGGTTCTTCCTCACCCCTTGAAAGGTTGATTATCAAAATAAATAAAACATAAAGGCCTTCGGGCCATTGGAGGATCATTATAAGAAGTATGATCTCACATTGAGATTGGAGATTGTATAAATATATGGGTATTATAGTTTCTTTTATTATTTTATTACATGTGACTGTTATTTTTTTAAAAGTGAATATCTAATTAATTCATATTACTTATGGAAGAGGTTTGAAATTTTTATGGGATAATTATAAATAATGTAAAACTTGGTAAAATTTCGGTATCTTGATTCACCCCCCCCCCATCTCAATGTCCCTACATGATCAATCTGGGCAATAGATGTGGTTCTAGAACTAAAATATTTCCTATAATTAGATAAGTAGTTTTTTTAAGTTTATATGAAAAGGTTTATATGAAGTGAAAATTTGAATTTCCATATATGGAAGATGTAGTATCCACTCTTCTAAAAGAAGATATGGAGGTCTCTACGAAGAATCTTAAAATTAGTAAGAAGAGGGAAGCAATGAGATTGTGAAAAAATCCCAAATAATAAAGAGAAGAATCAGTACTCAAATTTCAAATCTGTTGACAAAGATCCTTTTGAAGAGACTATCTCATGTTGTGGAGAGTTTGAGAAATATTATTTATTATAAACTATTAAAAAGATATTCTCTCAATTTCAATAATATAGGTAGAATATTCTTAACAAATGGATTTCATATATACATCATTCAATAAATGATATTCTTTGTTAAAACTCATTTTTTGATGAGGAAATCAATAAATTATAAGTATCTTTAGGTAATAAATTCAAAATAAGAAATGCTCTCACAAACAACATTGATGAAAAGAAAGATATTATGAATCATTGAAATGAAGAGTATTCATTAATTAAAAAAAAATCTAATTCATTTTTACTATATCATCATGATTAACCATGTTTATGGGATGATTCATTAAAGAGGTTGTGGTACCAGTATTTATAATTCCATTGAATAACACTTGGTGAAATTATAGACAGTGTTGTATCATGGAAGAGGATAATACATTCTAATTACTTGTGTAATATTTTTTCTAAACATATAATCACTAAAAATTTATGTCTTAATAAAATATATAAAACAAAAATTGGTAAATCATAGTAAAAAGTGGGTTCTCACATCAAGACTGAATATTTTAAAAATATATTAGTGTTGTTGTTTCATTTATTATCTATATTACATGGTTATGTAATCAGTGAGGGTGCATATCAGATTAATTCCTCTTCACCATAGTATTGATTTTTGAGAAAAATGTTAAAATTGTAAAGAAATTAAAACTCATTAAAATTTGGGAACACCGATTCACCCCTTCCCCCTCTAAGTACCCCTACGTGATCCACATAGGCTATACATTTTTTATAAATATATATATATATAAGTATATTTTTATTTATAAAAGTTTTATGTTTTTTTGACAGAAATTGGATGAATTATAATCATATGTCCAGAGATTATGGGAAAAGATTCAAGGATTTATTCAAATTAATAACATAAAATGTGAATGAAACTTCTCAAATAATTTTTCAATGATTTCATTATTGATATTAAAATAAAATTGGCCTATTCTAATTTATAGAATATTTTATCTTTATCAAAATTTAACATATTTATAATTTTTAACCCAATCTTACAGATGATGTAAAATATCTATTAAATGGAATGAAAATATATTTTTTGAATTATCAGATGTTGGTATAAGTTTATACGATGATATAGATTGTATTAAAGAAATGGCAGTGGGGGTTGAATATAGTATTTGGGATTGTCTGGAAATATTTCAAAAATTGAATAAATGGATATATATTCCATTTTTATATTGATATACAAATTAAAAAATATTATTAGTAGTACTAAAAATATATAGCATTAATGATGGAAAAATTTTGGAGTGATCCTAGTTTTATAGATATTCATTTTCAACTATGATCCTTGGTAATAATGAGTATCCTTTATAAGCATATTAAGTGACCTAAATGTTATATTTTATGGGTTTAAACTATAAAATAAATAATTATTTATTTAATTTTTCTAAACTATTTTTAAAATAGAATGAGTATTTATAAAAATTTCTAAATTCTAATGCATATTAATATAAGATAAAGAACTAAATTCTTTCAAATTATTTGTTGAATTTTTATGTCATCCCAATATTTCAAAAGCTATATAGAATTATTGATATTCTAAGATTTTTTATCTGGCACTGAAATTGAATAATTTGAGATGATAGACTATGGAACCCAACTTCTTCTTCCCAAATAAAGAAACCCTCCAATGAGTATCCTAAATTTTGGAAATAGTCATAAAATGTTTTTTTACTTATTTATGGATCGAATTATTCTCCATTATATGAAGAGAACCACTCATTTAATATGGATCATTTTATTGATAGATTACAATTTACCAACATGGCCATCCATGAAGTATAGTTTCATTATGATTTTGTTGCTTTTTTCATGATCGAAATATCCTTTAAATGATATTGATCATTTTCTGGATCAACTAATTGATCATTTAAAATTACTAAAAGATGCATACATTATACTGTGTTATGCTCACTAGAAAAGATATATTGTATTGAAAGTTGTGTTATTTAATATGATAAATTACTTTCTTACTTCAATGAATTTTTTAGGGTATAATGTTAAAGTAAATTTGGGGTTCCCATTTTGGGAAAACGTTACATGCTCACTTTTGTTGAAACATATTATATAGACAATTCTTCTTTGTCATTAATGGTTTTTACCCCAATGGAATATATACTAATCATGGAATAATTTTTTTTTGTAAAATTTGAAGAATTTTTATCATCTTCGTGGATAACAGGAAAAGAAATACTCAATAAGGAAAAGAATTAGAAAAATTCATTTTATCAATATTATCTACCAACTTTTTGACAGTGGGTTAGAAAAATAGATCAATTTGTTCAAACCAAATTTCTAGATGATTTTTTTACTTAGTTTATAGACATAGGGTATACCAAGAAGAATATATGTAATAGTGTAATTGAAACGCTACTAAATACACAAGATAACACCAAATATGGAATCAATGAAAATGTAACGATGATTTAAATTGGAATCAATGAAGAGTTTGTGCCTGTGAATTAGGGAGATTAAATTTCATTCCACCAGTGGTGCACACAATTTCTATAAAAGTGGTATTTCAATTTTTAACTTTCTAAATGGTGAACTGTCTAGAGGGTTGTATATAAAATATTAAAAATGTTTTATTGATGAATTTCCAAAGTATATAAGGATTAAAATCACATGATTCTATTATATTGATTCATAATTTTGAGTTATTGGAAATATGACGACTGAGGAGGATTCATTACATCCCAAGGGTGGGAAAAATTATAAATTTATAATACTCAAAATAAAAATAATTACTAATTTGTAATACATCAAAATATTGAGATAGATTCCTAGATGAACTAGGAATACAACTAGTAACATGTTGAACGAAATGTTTTATCTTCACAATGTTGTTAAAATCATTAATTGAAACATATACTAAACTAAAATAAACTCGAATAGTGATTAGGTGAGTTAGAAGAGAAAATAACGATTTGGGAGAGGGGAATCAATATCAACAATTGAAAATTCATTAAATAATTAAATTCCAAATTACCAATGAAACTAATCAAACTCAATAGTTATGTTCTAGAGAACGAGTCTAGATTTAGTTCCACAAAGAAGAGGAGAATCAGTGGTATAATATTTTTATCAATTCATTTCTTCTAAATGAAACGTCTTAAACTTGTTAAGTTTATCTCTCCACTCTGTGATATCCCTCAATTTCACCTCATGTGTAGTAATAATAATATAGAGAGATGAAGCCAATATTTACAAGGTTTTGTAAAAGGACCCAATCTTTTTTGTGTTGGATACACCCCCTAACGGGGATTATCTACTATAATATTTGTATCAGTAATAGTGGTTTTGGAAAAAACTAGTTATACACCCTAGTTGTTGATCCATGTTAAATCGCTAGTAGTCCAACTCTTCTACCTCAATTTTTTTACCACAAAACATCTTCTCCTTCTCCCAACACATGGTGAGAGACTTATTCTACTTCCTACTTCAACAGAAAAACTTCCTCTACTCCGAAAACCAATTGAGATACATCTACCTCTCATCAAGGCTTAATGCACTATTGGAAGACCTCTTGATCCTCTTATACGATCTTACTTGATCACACTTTCTCATGTAAAATTCAAGTAACTTAAATTTCCACTGATTGATTCTTCCAGTCCTGCTCAATAATTTTGATCACTTATATATGATCAATGGTATTATTAAAACACTACTAGGGAAATTATTCCTTCTGATGTTGATGTCCCAGCATAACTAGATGTGTTCAAGATATGCACACAAGTTCTCTAATATTACTTAATCCATGATAAAACATTCACAATTTCAACTTATGTTATTCTATTCTAGAAACCGTAGAACATATTATATTTATCACTTTATTATTTTATTTTCTACTCGTTATTATTTTTGGGGTTTTCATGTCAAGTATGCATTCAAGTAAGCATACATATGGCTAATGATGCTTGTGAAACTATCCATTTTCTTCTCTACATAACTCACTATAAATACTTCACTATTTTTGGATATATTCTTGAAATTACTTCACATGAAATAGAAAACGTTAATCCTTAGATTCTTCATACAAATATAATTCACTATCTTCTATCTGTAGCCTCACTAACACCATATGAAGAAATTGATATATTATTGAGCTCATGAATATTTGGAATTTTATAAGTAAGGGTATAATGAATTGATGATTTTAATTATGGTATATCATGTAATGAATCATATTTTCCATGTATTATTTTTGGATATTTAAAGGATTATTTACAATACCATTTGATGAGATGGTGTGAGGATATGAGACTCGGCGTTTCTAGAATAAATGTTTGAAATATATTAAATAGAAGATGTATATAGTTTTCTTGAAAAAGTGTAACAACATTTAAATTGAGTCAATATCAGAAATTTAATGGCAACCACTAATTTTAGAATGCGGGTTTTACTGTAGATGCAATATAAACTAGGTCAGTATAGGGTGTTTTTCAAAAAAGTCATCATGGGTATAAAATTAATAAAATAATAAAATAAGTTATTTTAGTTTTTTGTCAACCCAACGTCATAGTTTCCTTCCTTAAATATGTTATTATGAAAATAAAATTATTTTTTGCCACATAACCTTATGATTTGATGATATCCATTTGTGCCATTGGAGAAATTGGAGGAGATCCCATTGGAAGAAGACGACTAGAACATGGATTAACAATCGATGCAAAATCGAATCAATGGATCATGCCAATCATCATGGAGTATCACTTTTCATTGTAATCGATTGATACAAATCAATGTATGGCAGCTGTTTTATTTTTTTATCCCAATTCAAATTTTTTACGATGAACATGAATCAATAGACTAGTGGATTAATTCACAAATTGTGTATATTTTAGGATTGGTTATTTATTGGGATTTTATTTAGCAGAATTTCTTTATGATTTTATATTTCTTGTTTTTAATTGCATGATGATGGATTGAGGCAAGAAAAATCATTGGAAGAGGTTTATTTCTTGTGTTGTGGTTGTTCATTTATCCCCTGATGCTTCATTCACCATGGGCGTTCTACATTTGGCCAATGGTTTGACATATCCCTTGGAGTCGATCTTTGCACACCGATTTCTTAGCACAACGATCCAATTATGTAGATCTGGGATCTTCACGACATGACGGTGTTGTGTGGATGGTAGTGTTTACAAATCATATGGATTTTCATACCAGATTTAGTGTTCCTCTACATGAAACATATAACGATGAATGATCCCAATTTCCAAATGCATCAAAGGCTCAAAATGTGTTAACTAGGGATGGATTGATTCATTAAGGATTGATCTCTGATTATACAAGAAGTCAATTCCGGGATTCATGGTTGGAGGAATATCTGAATATGTGTGGAGTTGATATGGGATTTTAGAAAATCCTAACCCCTAAGGCATGTAATCCAGCATTACACAGTTTGTGGGTCCCTCTTAGAGAAGGATAGGGTTTTGAGATATAGTTAAGGATCACTTGGAATGTGACCCTTTCACACAATGTGTGACCTATCCTTAGTGAATTGAAATGTACCTCAGAGGGCTGAAAATAATGGGATGGAGTACATTGGTTGGAGAACGTAATGTACTCCCTTATATAGACACAACATGGACCAAGTACATGAGATAGGCCATGTGTTGTCAGATGGGTTGCTAACACATGGTGTAGTTCTAAAGGGGCATGGGCACGAAACACAGGCCATTTACACGGTAAGGACCTAGGGTCAAGGGACATGAGAAGTAACCCATACTACAGACAATTTACGTTATTATAATGGGCTTCGGGTTCTTTCCCTCTATATCTTGGACATGTTTCATTAGGTGATGTTCCCTATATCCTTTCCCTACGGGTTATTATGGAATCATCTCCTACACAACGGAAAACAATACCTTCATCAAGACTTCTTAGATACAGTCATTAGAATCCCTCCATGAGGATTGTAGTGAGATCCTATATCCATATTCATTCCCTAAGTGGAGTTCATTGTAACTTCATGACCAACACTATGTTGGTTCTGACTCACTACATAGTAGGTTAATCCATATTTATTTATTAGTATCACCCCATGTACTTGGGAGGGATCCTAAACAGTGTGTCGTATCTTTTCAGACCTTCATCATGTATTTCAAATGAAGATAATAGATGGGAATTACCTCTCAAAAGTATTCCATTAGTGATTTCAAACTTAAGAGTGTGTTATCCAATACAAGTGCTATGTGTAATCTTCAAGCTAGAATCATAGGTTGTTGCATCATGATTGTTTCATACCTTCAAACTATGTGACTTTTCTGAGTATATCTATATATTCATGTTATATTTGTTATAGACATATACCTACATAGATTTGAATGTATTTCCTATGAATTATGATTTATCATTCTGGGGTGTCCTACTGGGTATTTTTATACTCAACCCTACATTGGATTTTCCCACATGTGTCATGTCTGAAATTGATGACCGATCATTTGACAGGGTCTTTGATAGACCATGACCAGATGGGGCTTAGTTAGACAAAATAGATTGAGTTCTGTTCCTATGGTAATCTTATAGTATTCACAATTTTACTTTTATGTTGAAATTTTTTTTCAGTCTCTTGTGGTGGGCTTGTATTTGGCCATGTTAACATTCCTTTTCTTTAGTCCATATTCTGGTTGTGGTATTTAGATATTTCCATGTATGATTATTCAGTTCTTTTACATTTTAGCAATTTATAGGCACATAGATGTGCGTGTGTACATGTACATAGGTTAAGACCTCTTAATATAGTTATATGACTTCTTGGTGATAGTCTCTATCTGCTTTCCTATTTATAGGTGGGATTGGGGATTTGTGGCATGAGCCCCACTGGGAAGATTAATGATAGAGTTGTATCATAGAATTTTGTTCTACCTAAGGATTTAGAGTCTATGATATTGGTTCGTGGAAACTGTAGTAAGTGTTTCAAGTTATGACTTTAGTAAAGGGACTCTAGTATTGGTGTGGTGGCTGATGTATCCTTACATCAGGACTTTGATAACCATCTCTATGACTCAGTACATGATAACATTGGATATAAGGAAAAATGATACATGAATAAAATAGGAATGGGTTGGTGTTTCCATGTATATATTGATTCATCTCCCTAGATATAATCATTGACCACGGTACATCTTGTTTACTTTAAGGAAGCCTTCGTGATGTTTCCCATCTAGGACTGAACGTCATGTTTACAAGGATGATATACTCAGTGATGATGTGTTGATACACAGACTAGTTCCCAAGGTGTTACCTCTAGATAGTACACCAGCTATGCCACCACCCTTAGAGCAGCTAATGGTACACACATTACAAATAGATGAGGTGTGCTCGATGAGTTCACTTCATTAGATCCAATGATAGAGAACCCTTGGGTTTTGAGGTGAGCCTAACCCACATGTTACTGAGGACAGACATTAGGTAGTGACCTGAGTTTTTTGTCTATTTGGGACATCGGTTGATAAGATGGTGGTCCTAGAGGCGTGTCTTCTCCATCGCTTAGTTGGATGATAGTGGGGGTTAGTGATGTAGTCATATAATGTGGAGATACTTCCATGGATAGAGTTTGACTTTTTTTAAGAAATAGGTTCTCTGCATATACTCTACGAGATGTATTTTTGCAGGAGCTTATGCCACTCCAGTACAACAGTGCGATAGTAGTCAAGTATTCATTGAGGTTTAACAACCTATAAAAGTGACCCATAGATATTATTCGTGACAATTTCTCTAGGGCATTGACCTTTTATATAGGTCTATATAGAGACATATGAGACAATTTTATCCCTATATGAATTCATAATTATTAAGGGGTTCTAGATCGATCTATGGTGGTTGATATTTCCTTGGCTGAGCTAATACAACCAGTGGTTGCTAGTAGTGGGCATATAGAGGCCCATAACTCTGTAGTAGAGAGATTACATTAGTCATAGGGACTTGAATGTGCAATAAATTTTAAGAGGAGGTCATGGAATGGGGGATCTGTTGTATAAGGCTTACAGAGTGGGTCAAGTCAGCCTAGGGAATGGTGATGTTATGAATGTGATGGAAGGGTATATCTTACCAGAGATTTTTTGAATCGTCGTACAGCTAGCCAAGAAACAATGGATGGGATTCGAAGGTATATATGGTAGGAGGAGTAGGTAGTTACATAGGGTGTTGGACATGGTATAGGATATGGTATAGAAACAATATGTGGTATATACAATGGCTTTTTACCCCCTCCACCCCATGGTGTTTCACACCAAGTTCAGGGAGCTAGAGGATGGGGGGATAGTTGTATGAGGTCAAAGATTTTAACCCATAGGTTTTGGGAATGAATCAAGGTGCGATTTGTGTCTTTTCCTCCTTATCTACGATACTTATTAACATCATTTCTAGTTAATTATATCATTTCATATATCTTGTAATAGAATTAGAGATTACATTTGAGCATTTAGATCGACCATTACTCTTGGAAACTCATACTAAAGATGACTCAACAATCACACACTTCTGCCAAAAGTTTCACCTGTCTCTTAGAGGAGTGTGATTCTATTGGGATATATTTATTGCAATGATGAGGCCTAAAAAAATCATCTTCGGTATGGAATGGTTATCCATGATTCATGGAAGGGTAGAATTTTTTAAGTGGAGGACTATGTGTGTTCGAAGTTATGGAACTAGGTTATCCTTTGTTGGTGAAAATGAAACCCATGTAGTGAATGATGAATCTAGGTTTTCCATTGGTTGTCCAGATCATTTGTTTGGTTGATGTTATGAGTTCCCAATTTCCTATAGTTGTGGTGGAGTATGAGGATGTTTTCCTTGAGGATATTACTGGCTTACCTCCCCCCCCCCCCCCCCGATACATAAAATTTTGCATTAATATACACATTAGGTAAACAATGATATCTATGCCTGTATATCAGATGGTTCCATAGAGCATCATGTGATGATGGTGTAGTTGTAGGAATTGTAGAGGAAGGGATTTTTATACCCATGTTTCACCCAGGGTGGCCCCATTGTTGTTCTCCCAGTAGGTGGATGGGAACTTGATATTGTGTGTGGAATTCTATTTCTTGAACCACGTGTTCATGAAGAACAGGTATCCATTTCCAAGGATTGATGAACTTTTTGATTAGTTGTGAGGCTTTTGATGGGTCTCAAAGGTTGACCTCAAATGAGGATATCACAAGTTGTGAGTACCGGGTTATGATATACTAAATGTAAAATTTAGGTGTCACTAAGGTCACTATATGTACATAGTGATGCAATTAGGCATGACAGATGCCCCAGAAGTGTTCATGGGACACATGAATCGGATATTTCATCCTTTATTAGACAAATTCATAGTATAATTTATCCATGACAGTATTGTGTACTCTACATATAGGGGGTCATGAGAGACATGTATAGATGGTTCCTGATGTACTCCGAGAGTACTAGCTTTACGGAAATCTATAAAAGTGTTAGGTTTATAATTAGGTAGTCCAATTTATAGGAAACATTATCTCAATATATGGATTAGTATTAGAACTGACAATGATCTAGACAGTATTAGATTGGGATCTGCCCAAGATCATGATAGAGGTGCGTAGATTCCTTAGGTTAGCATGATATTACCAAATATTTATACCAAATTTCTCTGGGATAACAACACCCATGTAATCTTTGACTTGAAAGGGGCAATCCTTTTGTTTGGAAAAAGGTTCCAGTTGGATTTTCATCAGCTAAGAAATAGTTTGACAAGTTCTCTGATCATGAGATTTTAAAAGGATGGTGTCGAGTATATAGTGTTCTATGATGAATCAACAACCAAGATTGTTTGTGTTCTAAAAAAGTAATAGGAGGTGATTGAATATGATTAATTTCAGTTGGTATCACATGACCCATGATCTTTAGTTGCTATCTATAATTCTTCAATAGGTTATGTTGAACTCAACCATGAGTTTACATGTGCCACAAGATACTATTAGTATAAAATTACTGTCTTAACCTAGTCATTTAAATGTCCTTAATAATTATGAATAAATAATTTATGAAATACAAATAAAGATATAAATCAATATTAATTTTTAAGTATTTTCATAGAAAATAATAACTCATTTTTTATTAAAAATTCTTTATTCATCAAAAAATATATTTTCTTCAAAAATAATTTTTTTTGTTTTTATTAATTAATTTTTACAAGTTCTAGAAAACTGTTTTTTTTTAATTCAGTATAAAATAATTGTCTTAAATTTATTATTTATGAAAACATTTATGTTTTTATGAAATAGTGAAAATATTAAATTTTTTAAAATAGAATTTTCTTTTAAAGTCTTAACAAGTAAAAATTATTATTTTAATTAATTTTAAATTTTAATTAGTTCATATTGATTTAAATTAATACAAATACCTGTCTATTTTTTGGATTATTAGATGGCAACCTTATATCATCTTACCTTTGATTACATGGCGTTGTGGATATATTTGGATAGAGATTTAATTTGTTATAAATTAATATTTTTAGAAAATTCAAAAAGATCCACTCACCACAATTATAATAAGAAACCTCCTCCCTCACTTCATCACAGCACATGGAGCCTTCATGCTCGACCATCCCCTACCAATTTCCCTTCTCAAATTCTCTTGCCATATTCTAGAGTTTATGGTTATCTCAAAAGACCAACACAAATGTTCGTTAGGGAATATCTAAGGGAATTTCTCCTAGGAATTGTGGATTTTGTTATGCATGAGAAAAATCAGACCTCAGGTAAGGGTTAAATTCACACTCTTGATCCATTCAGGATAGTTTATATGTAAGAAAAATTTATAAAATAATTATCTCCCATGTCCATTTTTCTAAAAACTATCTTCCATTATATTTTTTACAATTCATTTATAATAGTTAAAGTCATTTTTACACATCTTTGATTTATTACTAAATTTTTTGAAATGAATATTTTTTCCATTTTCAAAATGAGGTACTTTATTACTTTTTTGAAAAAATAACGAGATGAATTTTTTTAACATATACGGTAGGAATATATTTTTCCATGGTCATGATTCCTTAATGGCTTGAAGATTCACATACAATCATACAGGGTTATTTTCAAAGAAAATGATTTATTTTAAAATTGAGTGGTATTATAATAAAATAATCCATTTTTGAAAAGGAAATAATATTTTCCTCAATAATTATTTTTAACAAATCATTCAAAATTATTTCCCATTTATGATAACATTCTTTTAATTTAATTATGATTTATTGGTGATATATTCCTAGGATACTATCCTTATTATTTATAGGATTAGTTAATTTTTATGATGGAATGATATTTATAAATCCTATTTCTTTTTCATAGGTTATGTTATGATAAATGATATTTATGAAACTAATTAACATATATGGGTACTAATATGATAATTGAATTATGATATTTTGAAACACATATGTATAGTTTAACGATGTGATGGGTGGGGACTATATTTATCTACAATTTGTTTGGAAAATATCTATATCTCATGATATTAGTGGGAATGGGATGGGAAGTGAACTCATTTCAGTAATACATTACCTGAATGGTAGTGAACTCGGTTTAGTAATACATGTTTGGAATGAGGAGTGAACATGGTTCAGTATGAGACTTTGTCTACTATGATGGTCTTAGAAATGAACTTCGAAAAATATGGAAATTATTTTCACTACTTTTGTGTATTCCAAAACTCAATGTCTTATGTTATTCTCTCATAGAATATGATTTTCAATTCTTTATCAACTTCTATGATTTATCCCATGACATGGTATTATGAACATTGATATCCAGGATATAATTTTTTAAATTTTTAATGTTATTATTTCTTATGTTTATGATATGATGGAAATCTACCTTGTTGGCCCTTACTAAGAATATGAGCTAACTCATTATAATATTTATTTTCCCTAGAATAACAAGGAAAATATTTAGTATGATATATAAAAAATGTTTTAATTATGTAGGAATTAGTGGGAGACAGTGTAGATGTTTTATGAATTAGTTTTTTATGTTTTTTAGTTCCAAAGACACTAAACCAATATGATTATAGCATAGTTTTGTTATGTTATATATTGAGTATTATTATATTTACATTTAAAATCTATTTATGACAATTATGGGCCATACTAGTTGGTATTAGGGTAGAAATCCAATGTAACTATCATGGATCTGCATGGGTTGAGATATAAGGTCCACAATGAGGAATTTGTGCTTGGGGGGTGAATGTAACACACCAGAATAATGAAGGGTTAAATTACTAAATGTTATGACTCATGTAAATGGAGAAACCTCTTTTTTTGGGAGCCTACCTTAGATAAGCATGCATGGTATGGAGTAGTTATCAATAAGTGGTACCTTATAATATGTTTCTCAGGGTGTGTGTGAGTGAGGATAAAGCACATTGGAAAAAAAATGTGTTGGCCTATAGGGATATTAATTTGTCTGATGACCCATTTTGTCATGTGGGTGGGACCTAGGGAGGGTACCATGTGCCTATGGGGCTACTGGTGGTACCTAGTGAGCCATGAACTGAAGCATGTTAAGGTCTTTCTGTGGTGTCAATGATGGCATGTGGTTATATTAGTATTAGAGCATGTTTTAGTTACCCTTTTGAAACTATAATGAGATAACCTTAGTAATATCCCTAAGGATATGCCTAAGTATTCTATTCAATCCCAGAGTTTGGAAACAATCATGAATAACTAAAAAATTAATCCTAATGTGTCCTAAATTGAAATTTTATAAGTAATTTTCTATAATATTTGTTTTCTAACTATGATTAGAATTCCTCCAATTATGATTTTTTTATTTTAGTCAATGGATGGAACCCAAATCATGTTAGGGTGGGTTGAATATGCTGTCAATGAGTCTCAGTTATTACATTTCCATCAGATCAAGGTTTAGTTAACCATTCGAAAATAGGATGATAAAACTTCAGTAATAAGTGCAATGATAAGTCAATGTAATGGAATAAATTCTAGAGTATTGTAATAATAATGAATTACCTAGGAATTAAACCTAAGGTATCATAATTTTAAATTTTATTTGAAATTTTCCTTGGTATGTAGTTTTCCCACTATGAATAGTGTTCCTTCCTCCAAATCCATTTTTTTTTTCAAAATCCACTTTAGGGGTAAGTGGGAACCTCATTCAACTATATTAGAAACAAACCATAACAGATTTAAAAATTATAAATCATCGATATACAACCCAAATCAGAAATTAAAAAAAGTAAATCATAGAATCCATTTACATCTGTACCTAAAATCTCAAGCTATCATCTACCTTGAGCCACACCCCCTGAGTTCACCACACCAGCAGCAAGTTCCACATGAGATCATACAACCACATCCATCATAGAAGCCACCCACACTTTCATCATTTCACCCTCTTCTTCAACACTCTATAAACAAAAAACTACAAAACCATAGATGGTTTCAAATCAATAAAAAGAACTATCCACCGAATCCCAATGATGTGGTCCTAAAAAATGAAAAAAAACAAAAAATGCTCCATATCCACTAAAATTGACAAAATATTCTTCAAAAATCACCAAATCCAAGAAAAACCACAACCAATACCCTAAATAAGAAGAAAACCCCACACATGACATAGCTGACATAACCACGTCAACAGCTAAACCAGAAAGTCCCAAATACTCCTAGGAATAATCACACAAGTCCAACCAAGTGAGGAGTGATATAATTGGAATCTAGATCAATGATTGAGAAGACTAAGGAAGAAACAACAGGAAGGACCAATGTTAGAACCTTAAACCGTTCCTTAAACCCTCATCAAATAACTTCCACTAGAGAAACACACCAAAAATCCTACAACATTGATGAAAAATGTCTTGAAAGAACCATCAAGGTATAGAAAAAACCAATGATGTAAACCCATCCTGAAACACCTCTAAACTATTGGACAGAAAATCCTAGAGCCTTTATGAAACCACCTCTACAGACCGATTGGGAGAGCCATGATTCTACTTGAAGCCAGAGAAGTGTTTGAATCGGACTTGGGCACTACTAGAGAGACTTTACTTCACCAATCCCATAATATATAGCCATAAAATCTATCACAAAGCAATAATAACATTGAAGAAGACTATGGATTTAAGAGGAAGAATTATGGAAAGGGACAGATGAGACGAATCACAAACCTCCCCCTCCAAATCACCATTGGGGAAACCCTAGCTCGATTGATTCAATGGGCTGACATTAGTGTTTCTCACATTTTGATTTTGTTTTTAGTTAGTGGATGATACCTAATATAACCACATTAATACTGAATACGACGATCAATGAAATGATTTTCCTCATGAGAAACTATATTTTATGGGATATGGAATGAAAAATATTATTATTATGCCCAAACAACTTTCTCAATCTAGGAATCTTGTCAGACTTCACAATGAGTAGAGGGAACAACATTCTATTGTGTTTTTCAATATATAGATTCAACATTCTTTCATTTGGTCTTCTAATCCACTAGTGGATTAACAATGGATCACTACCACAGAAAAGATATTTTTAGTTCTCCAATGTTTACAACATGAGAAAGTCGTCTTGGTAGTCTATCACATGGGTGGTGAAGTAGAAAAATGGTAGAATCTTATCAAAAATATGAGCCCATGAGATGAAATGTAATCATTATATTTGGATGAGTTCAATAACTTATTTATAAATAAGTAATTTCCCCATATTCATCCAACAATGATGGCGATGAAGTTTCTTGATCTTAAGAAAAATAATGATGAACATGTTTGTACCTATGACAAAAAAATGTCAAGACATCCATGGTATACTTGTGGAATTTTCATTCAACTAGAGAGTATGTTTGATCGATTCATCAGTGTCTTAAAACTATTTTTTTAATGGGAATTATCCATAGGGGAATTTGGTGGATATGGGGAAATATTTCGATACTCTCACATTGTTGAGATGGAAATTTGACTCACCCATAAATATTATAGGTTTGATACTAAGAGAAAAATGAAATTCAATGGAAAATCTAAAAACCATAGTGAAAAGTATATGACCATTCATTTACACTCATAGTGAATAAATAAACATGGAGGAAACTATATTATCTGGTCTAGTAAATGTTTTTTTAGTGTGGTAAAAAAGGTCATCAGGAAATGGACTACTGAAGTTATTGGTAAAAGACAGTTAATTATGTAAATAGAGAAAAGGCCACATAGAATGAACCTCCCTAACTTCAATGTCACATGTTAAAGTAAAATTGGAATTATTATAACCCACGACCTAAAATAGGGGTTATTAATGATGACCAACATTAGTATCCTCATAAGGCTAGAGGCAAAGGAAAATCACATGTGATGACTATTAGTAATTTGGAGTATGATAACGATGTTTTGAAAGGTACAGTTACTATCCACTATAAAGTAGATAATGTTTTATTTTATTCTAGGTCAACCCACTCTTTTATCGCTATATAATTTTCAATGGGTATCACCATATTAACTGAACACTTAGATGTTGAGTTAGCTATGAAAAATTATAATGGAACTATATTCCCACCATAAGTTTATAATTATTCTCCCGTTGAATTTTATGGGAAATTTCATTATAAAAATATTGAGATCCTTTATTTAGTTGAATTTTATGTGATTATTGTAATTGATTTTTTTTCTCTATATGGAGTTCATATCAATTTTCTAGAAAGGGATGTCAACTTTTCGGATGCAAATGAATCCATGATCATCTATAAATGCAAGGATGAATATGAAAATTCAGTGGAAAATCCAACTTCTGGGTATTAATTCCTATAAATGAAGGTTATTTATCTTAGATGGGTGAGGAGAAGATCTTTATTAAGGATACACATATGATTCCAAGACTTTTTTTATGAATTTCAAGAATAATTGGAAGTTGATCCATCGAATCATGAAGGTGGATTTTCAATAGAACTCAAAAAGGGTGTTATGCCTATTTTAAAGACTAAAATAGACCCAATTAAGTTGTCGGAATTGAAGAAGGAACTCTATGATAATCATGAAAAGGGATTTATAAACCCAATTTCATCACTTGGGGATTCACCTATTCTGTTTGTTATAAAGAAAGACGGATCAATGAGAATCTTCATTGATTACTGAAAATATAATAAGATCACTATCACGACCAAATATTCTCTCCCCCATATTGATGAGGTATTTGAGAGACTCTACTAAGCTCAATAATTTTCCATGATTTATCTTCATTATGTATATCATCTAGTAAGCGTCCAGAAAGAAGATATACCTATTATGTCATTTTGTAATATGTATGGAAACTGTGAATTTATAATAATTCCTTTTGGTCCTACTAAATCCCCCTCTAACTTCATGGATTTAATGAATTTAGTCTTTAGAGACTATCTTGATTTGTTTGTTGTAATCATTATAGATGATATTATTGTATATTAAAATATTAAACAAGAATTTGAAGATCAATTAAGTACTATATTGAAGAAAATAAGAAAGTTGAATCTTTACTGAAAATTTACCAAGTGTGAATTTTAGGAATGAAAAAAATTCATTTCTGGGCCACATAAACTCAAGTGAGTGTATATCTGTGGATATGACAAATATAGAAGTTACTGAACGTTGACCGAGACCAACAATGGTAACTGAGATCCAATGTTTTCTAGGATTATATAGATATTAATAATGTGTTCTGAAATATTTATCTGGATTATCAAATTCACACACAATGCTGAGTTAGAAAGGGGTTAAGTTCATATGTATGAATTAATTTGAAGATAATTTCAAGGATCTAAAAAAATCATAGCCAGTAAACTTATGATCACATGAAGATGTAGTGGATAAATGATTTTGATCTATAGTGATGCATCCAATAATTATATTGGATGTGTTCTCATAAAAAATTCTATGGGGAATTCTTATGCAACATGAAAATTGAAAATCCATGAGAAAAATTTCATAATTCATGATTTAGAGTCAGTTATAGTAATATTTACATTAATGATATGGAGGAATTATATTTATGGATAAAAGTGTGATATTTATACAAATTATAAATGATTAAACAATATTTTTACTAAAATGGAGCAGAATATGATCCAAAGAAGATGGTTGATATTGATTAAAGATTACAACTGCTCAATATATTACCACCCTAGGTAAGAAAACAAGGTGGAAGATGTTATTTTGAATGTACCATGAATGGATATCTATAATGAGGATCACAAAAGATCCCAAATTTGTTGATTTGAAAAGGATTGAACTTAAAATTCTAAAGGGGATAAATCCTATCTTTTTAAAATTAATTTTCAATTATCTCTACAAGTAATGATTAAATAGATGTAAAAGGATGATGTATATATATATATAAGGAGAGAAATATTCCTGAGTGCAACCTTCATTGTGATTGAATGATAAGGTTTAGGAACAATGTTTGTGTTCCTACCATACCAAAATCAAAGATGGAGCTATTTTATGATGCTAATAGTTCATCATTCGTTATCATCCTGGTAACAAAAAGACTTATAGGGACCTAAAAGAGATTTTCTGGTTAGATGTAATGAAGAAGGTTATTTTAGGGTATGTTTCTTAGAGATTGGGTTTTTATCAAGTAAATTCTGAGAGACTGGAATCTAAGGGGATGTCACATCCTTTACCCACGCTTGAATGGAAATGGGAAAACATCACCATGGATTTTTTCATCAAAAATACCAAAACATCTAAAGGCCATGATGAAATATGGGTTATAGTTTCCCACCTTATAAAGTCTGCACAATTCATTACTATCTGTTTTTACTTCTCTCTCAATTGGATTTCCTTGATATATATTAAATAAGTGGTAAGATTTCCTGGACTACTACTTTACATTATATCTAATTAGGATTAAAGGTTCATCTCAATGTTCTGGGTTTTTCATCTATATGCTCTAGATATAGATTTTAGTTTAAGAACTTCCAATCATCCCCATATAGATGTTCAGTCTGAGAGGAAAATTCAAACTCTACAAGACATTTTTAGATCCCACTCAATGGATTTAAAAGGTGGTTTGGATGAATACCTACCTTTGGTAAAAGAATCGTAAAAAAATGTATTTTACTCAAGTATTCAAATTCATCCATATATAGGCATCTATGGTATTATGTGTAGAACCCCCACATGCTAAAATGATGTTTTGGAATGAAATACATTGGGATCTAATCTATATTCGGAGATGGAAGAGAATTTTTTATTATTCGATAGTAAATTAAACCATCTCAGAGCCGAAAACTTTATACAGATAATTAATTAAAATACTAATAGTTTGAAGTGGGTGAAAATGTATATCAATGAATATTTCCTTGGAAGGGGGATAATATATTTTGAAATAAGAGAAATATAATCCATACAGATATAAGTACTTTGGAAATTATATATCATGTTGGGAAGGTAGCTTATTGATGGGTTCATCCATCGAATCTCTCTCCATTTCATGATGTATTCCATTTATCTCTCCTAAGAAAGTGAATACCAGATCCTTCACATGTAATAAACTCAGAAGTTGTATCACTATAGTATTATATTTATTATATATAACAACTTATAGATCATATAGATAAAGTTATAAAAAACAATACCACCCCTTAGTTAATTTTTTATGGTAGAACCACTAATTTGAGGAATCTACATGGGAACCTAAAGATGTGATGAGGAAGAGGTATCCTTATCTATTTGATTTAAATTGATTAATTTTTAGAGAGAAATTATTTTTAAGGGGGTACAATTTAACACATGGATATATTTATGAAATATTTCTCCTTATATAATTCTAATTATTTAATAGCTTTCATTTCAATCAACTAAGAGCTTAAGCGAACCATGAGACACTGTTAGTATAAAATGATCTGTATAAACTAGCCATCAAATTAACAAGAATAAATATTAATAAATAAATTGTGAAATAAAAATAAAATTCCAAATAAAAATGAATTTATTGGTATGTTTATATGAAATAATAAAACATTTTTTTAGTAAAATCATTTTATTCTTCAAAAAAACATTTTTTCTAGAAATTATTTTTTGGTTTTTTATTAATTAACATTTAGAAGTTCTTGAAAATGGATTTACTTATTTGAATTCAGCATTTCAAAATTATAATGACCCAAAAATAGATAGCTCAAAGACAGCTTTTTCTATCAATTAAATTGGAAGGAATACAAGGAATAAAATCCCAAAGGACCAAGGATTTTTATAGTCTTTGTAAACCCGATACATGAATGACTCTAGTATTACTAATGCATAAACTAATTAAAACATAATTTTTTTATTCTTTTTAAATAATTAACATCATGGATAACCCTAATCCATATAGTAAATCCATACATAACATTTATAGAACACTTCTTGGATTCATGGGGAAAGAAATATAATAAGGGTGGGATTAAATGCTCAGTAAGGGAAATATACAATAGTAGTAATAATGAATCAATGAGTGTCATAATTATGGATTGGTAAATAATGGAACACACATACCATGTAATCTAAAAACTAAGAAAAATGATTATAAAAAATATGGAATGTTAATAACAAGAAATACCTTCCATTAAAATAACATGATAATAAAAATTTTATATGGCTAGGTAAGAATCTCAAAAACATGACATGTAATCAATGAACTGAAAATAAATGTATCCATTGGTATGTTAATGAAAAATATCACGGATTAATATTACATAAAACTAAATGAGGGAAATTATTTCTTAATGGATGTACTTTTTAAGGCACATGAAAACATATACCTTCAAGACCTTTCATTAGACGGTACGAAAATATGTATAGAAACATGTTTAATTTGTGAAACCTATTTTTCACAAGAGAACCTGTCCATGTATCATGGGGATATATAAAGTTTATGCCCCATTTTTCATTACCAATCTAAATAATTTATCATATAAATTAATCAAACTAAATAATATCCCTATAAAATATCCATATTGAATTGGAAATAAGGTTTTATCAATAATACCCTAATTAATAAAATAAAACTGAATGTAAAAACCATATGTAAAATGCTATACAGTTTTGGAAATTTCAATATCAATGATATATGATATGGATATTTAATGCTCAAAGATCATATGAAATTAAATATTTCAAGGGTACTAACAATGAAATCATGTAAGATAATATAAATACATTCTTTGGCCAAATAAATAAAAAACTATCTAGATAAATGATATGGATGGTATCAATACAAAATATCCAAAGGGGATTAAAAATAAAGGGTTATTATCACGGATGAAAAAAATATTAACATAAAAATAATGAAGAAAATTTCATTTTTAAAACCTTTTGAAAAAACAATTTGGAAAATCCTTTTAAATTTCTCATTAAAAAAAACCTTTTTTATCTTGCAAAAGAAGCTTCAAGTAAATGACAGTGTATACCTTAATATATGTCGTATGATGTAAAAATAATCAATACTTATGTAAGGTAAAAAAGGATAAAAATTATTTATTTAGAAAGAGACAAAAATATTTCTTTGAAAACATTAATAAATGAAAAAAGGTGTTAAAAATAATTTAACAAATCAATTTTTTAATTTTTTTTTTAAAAACCATTTTTGATTACACTATTTTTAGAAGAAAATAGTTTCACCGACCAAATAGATAAATGAAGCCAGGTTTTTACAAAATAATTTTCTAAAATATATGAGTAAGAAATAGTGGGAAATAGTAAAAATATTAGAAAGAGGTTATTAATTACTAGAGGAGATTAAAATGAAAGGGTTTATTGAATAATTATAAAATAATTTCCTTGAATAAAAAATCATGTAAAAACAATATCAAATAAAATTGAGGTTGTGAAAATTTTAAATCCACATTAATGAAAGTGTAACTGAAACAAAAGATAGTAAAAAGTGATTACAAACATAATCTTATAATATCAACAACAATGAGTAAATAATATAACTCAATGAAAAGAAATTGAGTTATGAAATATTATTCCACTTGGTACCTTTTAACTCAAATCCCATCAAATTAAATACATAAAATAGAAAATTAAAACACAATAAAGATATATTGTTTGATGATATTACTTATCAATGTGGATTTATGTACACTTTATATAAGAAATTAGGTGCACATCAATTAACTATGCCTCATTTGAAGAAAAGGTAACAAGAACCACTTACCTTGGTTTTCCATTTGAGCAAACGTCCTTCAACTTCATGTATAATAAACTTATTTTAATTTTCCATTTTTTTTCAAAACATGAAAATGGTTATATTTAATTTTTTTACTTAATACCTTGTTTTATATGACTACTTAAAAATTATGTTTATGTTGGGTGTTTTTACCAAATTTAGTTTATGTTTCAAAAATTACTTAGGTAGGTCACTATGTTCAAAAGGGTTATTATATGACATCTCCAGAATAAGAATCATGAAATAATTATCATATTTATACATTAATTAAAATTGTAAATCAATCATTAAATATTGTTATGATAAATAAATCAATGTTACAATCATGGAGACGGTAGGTCGTACGTACGCATGAGTAACGTTCCCATTTTACAATGATCATTATGAAAAATAGTTAAGTAAAAATTATGTTTTAAGAATGTTAATTATATAATAAATAAAATTATATTTATCCATATATACTATTATATTTAATTCTTTTGAAAAAAAAGAATCACATCGTGTCGTGGAGGTGGTAGTCCACACATCCACGAATGACGTTATCACTTTTTAAATCTGTGAAAGGGTAATAATGAAAATAATATATATATATATATATATATATATTATTTCAATAAGGTTAATTATTTAATTAATATCATATATATGTTTTTTATGTCACATATTTTTAATTAAAATCATCACTTATACATTCTATGTATAGTGTTAAAGAATCACATCGCTTTGAGGGGGAGGTAGTTCGCACTTCAACAAATGATGTATTCATTTTTACACACAAGGGAAATTATAAAGATAAGTATTTTAAAAAAACATAAATAATCCTAAATACATAATAAATATCATATATAAATATATTTCCCATTATAATGTCCATCATGGGAGGTTGTAAAGGAAAAATTAACATTCATCGTTTTGTGAGGCAGTAGTATCTATACCCGTAAACAGTATGTTCATTACCCAGATAGAGGTGTGTGTAAGTTTTTCTCAAACACTTAACCTAAAAAAATCCTAGTATATTGAGGATAATTTTTTTAATAATCATAGAATAAAAATATTTTAGGGGGTTATTAATGGAAATAAAATTAAATATCTTTAGGAAATACATAACTTGTTAATTGGTTAACTCTTTTTAATTTTCAAAAATAGGATTCCCTGGATTTATTTTTCCGCAAAGGGTGATTCATGGGGGAAGTTATATATCTTGTGGAGTTAATTGGTAATATATTTTCTTCACCTAAGTAGAATCATTGGTGTGAGGAATTGGGAGCAAAGGAGGCATTTTATAATGCATGGGTAGTGGCACTCTTGTAATATTTCAAATGAAAGGAACCCCAACTACTTTTTTATATTACAAGTTAATAAAAATTGGATAAAAGTAGGGTAAAGGGATTATAGGTTCAAAATATGTCTATCCAATAGCTTTTTGAAAAGTATATAGGTCATTTTAGGCCTTAAGTTTACGGTTTAGACCCTTATTGAGCTTAAATTAACCTTAATTATAAGAATTAATTTTAATTTCGTTCACAAAAATTATTTGTTAAAACTAAGTTGAAATTATTAGAAATTATAAATTATTCAAATTATAAATATTAAATCCATTCTATCAAATTAAAATATCAAAAATTGCAGAAATTAATTTAAACATACTCCCGCAGAGGGGATGAAAATGTGGGGTTTTAAAGTAAAAAACATCTAATAGATTGCACTGCTATTATAATCAATATCAAAGTGTATAACACAAGTTATCAAGAAAAGTATCTCTTTTGTGTTATGAAAGATAAATTAGTATTCCATGCATTAAAAGCTACCAAATATATTGAATTTATTTTAAATATTATGTTTTATATAAATCATCAGGGTATTTAATTCATTTACGCACTTTCTGTTGCATGTCATACATAGTATAAAATATAATATTCCTACTCTATAATTTCAGGGTGTTAAATTCTACCCACCTTAATTAAATTGTGTCATCACAATTTAAACTCAATATTGGGGTTAAATTGTTTGATATTTCATATCTTAAAATGCCACATCATGATAAGGTTTTGTAAGACATCCTTAAGAAAATAAAAAATGGGAATTAAATGGCTCACATTGAATAACATATAATTAGTTCTCTAAGTTGAAGAACATCAGTGGAAAGTGGGGATATGTAATTGGAGGAAAAGAATAAATATTTAAAGGGGGGATTGAGGTTATTAATCACGAACATGTGGATGATCAATAAAAATTTGTGGTCCTCAAATCCATAAATCATTGATGATTTAGTAAGCCATTGATTCAAAAAAAAATTAAGGTATTTGGACAAGATTTATTTTTGTAAATTTTTTATAATTTGTTTTAATGTTGATTAATTAATTTAATTCCTATGAATACAAGTAAATATAATTTATTGATACATACAATATATTCAAAACAATTTTATTTTTTTATTATGCTTTAATAAAATTCTAATTCATCCCCTACCTCATGAAATTGGTTTCCAAAATAACATTGGCCCCTAAAGCACTAAAATAATTAACAGATTGAAAGGCCCAAAAAGAGTGAAAAGTAAAAATATTTTTCTCTTACTATTATAAAAAGTCAAAAATATTTAATATATTAATCTATAATACTGAGAAGAAAAAATATTGGTTTATCATTAATATTTATTTTTAAATTGTTTAAATAATTACACATTAATCATGAAATTGCATAGGTCAGTGGTTGGCACAATACCCCTATCGTCCTTTGGTAATGCGTCCAATACCAATGGACATGTTGTACATGATTGGTTGCCACCTTGAATACATGTTTTCCTTTTATAAAACTAGATAAATATAATTTATAAAATAAATATGATTTCGATCCTTGAAATAAGGTTAATAACTAAATTGCATTCTAACTATGGATTTCAATACAACCTCAACACATAAATACTTCATCTATTTTTCACATAGGTTCTTTTGTGGTCTAGGTTTTATCCATAATATCATTAGTTGGATTTAAAAATCACGAAAACTTATGGTAAATCTCAAACACCTTAGGTTTGACTTAGGTAATTCATTATAAAAACCATTCATGGTGGTTTGTAAAGAAAATGTGAATTTTCCTAAGAACATACACAGGGAGTGTCAAACCATGTGAGGAGTTAGGCATTTCTTGTGTACTAGGTTACCCTGAGTGAGGCCTAGATTTCCATGTCAGATTTGATACCCCTATGTGTATTTTTGGTAGAACCACATCCACTTGTTGTATCCATACAAGCATGTATTTATAAGAAGACCCAAATATTTGATACATTACCAAAATTCTATAGTTTTCATATATACTTATCCTCAAATTCTATTTTAGGGATATGTTATCTCATATATGTTTTCCTAAATCAGGTTACCAAGGTTTCTATTATACTTACTTCGGTACCAAATATATTGAACCAACACATGATATCTTAGAGTCGGTGTCTGATATCAATTATTATTCCATGATTACAAGTAATTAAATCCTGATGGACCAAAAGGAATAGTAGTTTGGGTAAACAAGATACATAAATGAGTCTGGTATTAGAAATGAATACACTAATTACAAAATAATATTTTTTTTCATTCTTTAAAATAAATTACGTTGAGTATTACTCCAATCAAAATAGTAAATCCCTTCATATCCATCATATAAAACTTCTTAGATTCTTTGGGAATAACAATAATAAGTGTGAGCTCAAATTCTCAATAAGGGAAAAATATAGAATAAGTAATAATGAACCAATGAGAGTAATATTTATGGCATGTTAAATTACTAAACACATATTCCATGTAATAAAAAACATTGAAGGAAGTGAATAAATAATTTAGAAATGTAATAATTGAAAATACATGTCATTCAAATAACAAGATAAGGAAAAATAAATATGGAATGTTAAGAAACTAAAGTACGTCACATTCAATCAATCACCTAAAACGAAATGTATACCTAGATATATAAACGCAAAATCTCATGGATGAATAAACACTAAAACTAAATTAGGGAAATTATTTCTTAATGGACATCATGTCTAAAGAACATGAAATACTTTAATGTTAATACCATTCAAAAGATAGTTTAAAACTACAGATAGAAACCCATTTAATTTGCGCAACTTATTTGTCTCATCAGAACCTACTGATCCAACTAGGGGATATACAATGTCTTGGCATCACCCGTCATTACCAATCAAAAAGATTCCTCATATAAATTAATTAAAATAAAAAATATTCCTTATCAACGATCTGTATTTAATGAGAAATACACTTTTATCCATAATTAACAAATTAATCAAATAACTATCCAAGGTAAAACCATAGGTAAAATGGTATATAGTTTAGGCAATAATAGTATCCATAGTATATGATATAGATATTCAATGTTCAATGATCATATGAAATTGAAAATTTCAAGGGAACTAAAATGGAAATCATGAAAGTGAATATAATTACATTACATAACAAAATAAACCAAAAAAATCATGACAATGTATAAGGATATTATCAATAAAAAATACTCCATGTCTAGTTAAAATATAGGGTTGTTTTCATTACTGAAATAAAATAATAACTTTGAAAATATTCTTGAAGAAAAATAACCTTTTCTAGGAAAAAACATTTTGAAAATATTTTTCTCTAAAAATAATTTTTAACATTATTATTATTAAAAATAAAACCTTTTAACTGGAAATAGAATCTTCAAGGAAAATAAGGTCGATAAATCCATACAAGTCATACAAGGTAAAAAGATACATTCCATTTGTAAGATAAAAAGTGTTATAAAAAGACATGTTCTGAATGCGATAAGAATATTCCTTTGAAAACATTCACAAATGATAAAAAGGGGTAAAAATATCTCTAAAAATCACTTCGTAATTGTTAAAAACAATTTATTGAAAACAATTTTACAATAATAGAGTTTTAGAATAAAATAGGTTCTCCTAATAAATAATGAAATGACGTTAGGTATTCATAAAATATCTTTCTAAAACATTTGATTTCCAAAGAGTGGAAAAATGGTAATAATAATTGATAAAGTTCATTAAGAACTAGGTGAGATTAAAATCAATATTTTTATTGAACATTTATCAAATGATTTCCTCAAATGGTATTTCACGTACAAATAATCATGAATTTAATTGAGATTTTCAAATAAACCCTTCAAAATAATAATGTGTCGATGTGAGAAAACATAAATGAGTAGATTATGTTTATCAACAGTAAATCCATACAGGGGAAGTGTAAATACAATAATAGATAGTAAAAAGTGATTACATTCATAATCATAGAATATTAACTACAACGAGTACATAATACAACTCAATGAAAATATATTGAGTTATGATATTCTCTTCAACTTTGTAACATATAAATAAAATCCCCTTAAAAGAAATAGTAATAATTGAAACATAAAATACCATGATGAAATATTTTTTAATAATATTACATGTAATTGTGTTAGTATGAACCCCATATATATGAAATTAGGTTCACATAAACTAATTATTCCTCAGAAAAAGAAAATGAAACAAGAATACCTTACCTTGAGTTTCTTTTGGCTGAACATCCTTTAACATCCTGTATAATAAACTTATGTTTATCATTACTTTCATTCACTTATTTTCATTACTTTGGAAGGTCACTATAGTCAAAGGTTTCATTATATAACATCTACAGATTAATAATATTGGAATAATTATCATTATTATTCATTAATTATACTTCTAAAATAAATTATTAAATATGGTAATGAAAAATTAATCAACTTTACAATCATGATGACAGTAGGTTGTACATATGCATGATTAATGTTCCTGTTTTTGAATGATCCTTATGGAATGGAGTTAAGTAATAATATATCATTCTAGTAAGATCATTAAATAATAAATACCATTTTATATAGTCATGTATACTTATATATATGATTATTGTGGTGGAAAAGGAATCACATAATGTTGAGGAAGCGGTAGTCCCCACATCCACGAACGAAGTTATCGGTTTTTGAGTGTGTGAAAGTGTAACAAAAATATGATATATATATATATATATACATATATTTTTTCCAGAAATGTAATTATTTCCATAATATAAAATATTTATTTATGAAACATATTTTTATTTAAAATAATTATTTATACATTCCATTTATAGTGTGAATGAGTCACATCGCTTTGTGGGGTAGTAGTACGCACTTCCAGAAACAATGTTGTCATTTTTACACAAAATGTAAAGAATAAAGATATTTGTTTTAAAAATACTTATAAAATATTTTATACATAATAAATATCATATATATCATGTATACATAGAGTTTCCATCATAATCGACTCCATGAAAAGAGGTAAAGGAAAATGAACAATCATCATTTCGTGAGGCGGTAGTTCTCAATACACGTAAAGAGTATGTTTGTTACCCATTAGATGGATGTGTACATAAGATATGGTAAAAACATAACATAAAAACATCATAGTATATTTGGGATACTATTATTTATATATTAATTGAATAAAAATATTTTAGGGAGGGTATAATGGAAATAAAATTAAATATCTTTAGGAAAGACATTACCTCTTAATCGGGTAACAACTTTTGGCTTGCACCAAAAGGCTTCCTTGGATTGCAATATTCCCAAATGGATAATTAAAGGAGGAAGGGAGGGATTTTGGGAATTCATTTGGGAAGATCCTGGATGAGGCTATGTGGATTTAGAGATGTAAGGAACTAGGATGAATGGCTGCCTTTTATAATGGAGGAGGAGTCTACCTCTTGTAATATTTTAAAAGAAAGGAATGCCACCACCATTTGTTTATTTCAAGTGGATAAATAATGATTAAAATTATTCAAATTTCATGATAGGGTCTAAATATTTATATCCAATAGATTTCATACATTTGTATAAGTCATTTTAAGCCTTATGTTTAAGGTTTAGTACCTTATTAATCATAATTTAACCTTAATAGGTATAATTAATTTTAATTAATTTCACAAATATGTTTTTTCAAAAAATATACTGACCATATTAGACATTGTAATTTATAATGATTCAAAATATGGAATCCAATTTTCTAAATTCTAAACACATAGATGAAAAAAAAAATATAATCCAACATACGAGATGATAATGCGGGTTTTTAATGTAAGAACATACAAAACTTTTCACTATTTTTATAGTCAATTTCATATTGAAATTGATTCAAATGACCTAATTTATATTAATTTACAATCACATTATCTATTTAATTATTAAAAACAATCTAAAATATAATTCAAACTAATAAATAAATTATATGAAAAATAAATTTTGAATTGAATATCAGTATTTTTCAATATTCATTAAAAATGAATATTCACATAAAAACACAAAAAAATTACCCTAAGCAATTTTTTATGTTTCTATGTAAAATATTATGTTTATTTTGACATATAATATTCATAATAGTGTAAAAATATGGATTTTATACAGGTTCACCATTACAAGGCAGTAACAATGCCTTAATAAAAATATATGTTTTTTACGTGTAATTTTATGATTATTATTATCTTATGTCAAATAAATATATTGGATTATTAGGGAAAATATTTTTTTTAATATATAACATATATAGTTCATTAATACCATTCACTAATTATAATTAATTTAAATTATTAAGACAAAAATTTATTTTGAGAATAATAATAATAATATTTCACTTATATTCAGTTTGTTTATATTTTCATTTCTAATTAATTGGTAACCTATTAATTCAGTTGATATTTTTGTAAATCATACACTTTCATATGTTAGTTAATACTATTCATAACTTCAAATTTTAATGAATATATTATTTATTATTATATTAAATAATAGTATTTTAATAATACTTTGTTTTTTTGTGACACTCGGTCCTGCGTGTAACACAATCTATCACGGAATGTCATTCTATCATGCGATGAAAGCTAACTCGGTGTTCTATGCATTACAAGATTTAAAATATATAAAATTTATTTAAAATATTAGATATATTATAAATTTTAGGGATATTATATTTCTCTATGTGCATAGTGTTACATTTCATACATGTTATATAATTCAATATTATTACTCTAGAATTTCAGGGTGTTATATAAACTATATTAAAATTAGTTTCTCTGAAAATATTTATTTTTTATTTAATATTGACAATACAAATTTTAATTGAAAAATTATTTTTTTATAGTTTTTACAAGGTAAAATTATTATTTAAATTGGTTTAAAATTTTAATTAGTTCATTACAATTTAAAATAATACTAAAACCTATATAAAAACTATTAGTTGGTGATATTAGGAACTTATCTCATCTTAACCTCGAATACATGAACTTTTGGAGGTATTTAAAAAAATATTGAAATTTTTATAAATTAATATTTTTTGAAAATTCCAAAATTTCCCCTCACCTCAATTATAAAAGGCTTCTTCCTCCTACACTTATCAAATCTCATTCCGCCCTAAAGGTCCACCATACCCTATGAATTTCTAATCTCAACATCCTTGAAAACATTTCAGATGTTTTCATCTACTCAAAAGACCAACCCTAGTATTCCTAATTGGATATCTAAGGGAAGTTCTCCAAGGAAGTTGTGTTTTCTATATTTATGAAGGAAATCAGACCGAAGATAAGGGTTAAATTCACAATATCATTTTATTTAAGATAGTTTAATTGTATGTATATATTAGGGAATGTTCATCTTCCATGCCCATATTTCATAAAAAATCCAAAGTATTTTTTATTTTTCTTATACTATTATAATTTTAATTTTAACCCATGTTTTATGTTTTAATAAAAAGTTTGAACGGAATCCTTTTTATAATTTTCCTAATGTGGTACATTTTGACTTGTCTATAAAAAGTATGATAGGATTGTTTTTTTTCACTAAAATTTCATGAATGGATTTTTACACTTTCATAACTCCTTAACTCCTTTAATATTCCATTATAATATTAAAAAGTTATTTCCAAATATCATATTTATTTGAAAATATCATTGTTTTTTAAGAATTGAAAAAAATCAAAGTAGAAATTATATTTTCAATAGGAATTATTTTCATGTGATCTCTCAAAATTATTTTTCACTTCTGATAACAATATTTTATGTTTCTTATACTTTATTGGGGATATTTTTCAAGGATATTATGCATATTCATTATATGATTTTTTATGGTTATAATTGAAAACAATTTATGAAACCCATTTCCCTTATATGGGTTATGTTGTGATGAAATTAAATTTATGAAACACATATATATTTGTTGGTTATGATATGATAAATAAATTATTTTCTCATGGATCACATATATATGGTTATGATTATGTGATTGGTGGGACCTGTATATCTCCTTAATTCATTGGATAAAGATTTATATCTAATGAGACTGATAATAATGGGATAGGATGTGAACCCAGTTCGGTAATACAAGACTGCATTGGGAGAAAACATAGTTTAGTAACACATGGTTGGAATGGGGAGTTATCCTAGTTCAGAAAGGGTCTTTTTCCACTATGATTGTCTTGGAAATGATCGTTCACTAATATGGAAATTATTTTCTATTCTTATGTGTATGTAAGAATTCCACGACTTCTGTTATCATCTCATAGAATATGTTTTTTGGTTCTTTATTAACATCTATTATTTATCCCATTAAATTATATTATCATCTTTAATATAAAGGATATAATATTCAAAATGTATTTATGTTCATATACCTTATCATTATGACATGATTTAAATATCCCTTCTTAACCCTTACTATGCATCTATGATCAATCCTTATTTTGTTTATTTTCTCCATAATATAATTAAAGGTAAAATGTTAGATGTATCAAAATCGGTTCTTGTTATTAAAGAATAAGCGGGATATGTTAGAGAGGTTTTATGAATTAGTTGTCTATATTTCCCAAATTCAAATGTCACTAAACCTATACGGTTCTAGGATGGTTATGTAATTTAATGTTATGAATATTATTCTATTTACATTTAATATCTATGTATGAAAATTATGGTCTTTAAGGGTTGGTATTAGAGATGGAACCCAACCTTAAGTGTGGTGGGACTGAATGGGTTGTGATCTAAGGTCCAACATGAGGATTTTCTTTTTCAAAAGGGGGTGACTGTAACACCCCAAAATGGTAAACGGTTAAATGAATAAATGATATGACTCATGTCAACTAGGTGACCCTTTATTTTCGAGAGCCTGAATACCTAATTAGAACTTAATATTTAAGTGTTCTTGTCCTAGAGTATTAATCACAATAAGTGAACTTCTAGGAAGTTTATGATGGTGTGTGTGAGTGAGTAAAAAATCGAACTTGAAAGAAAATGTGTGGTCCTGTGTGTACAATCATTTGTGTGATGACCCATTTGGGCATGTGGGTGAGCCCCATGGTGGGGACCACGTGTCTATAGATCAACTGGTGGTACCTGGATGGCCAGGATCCAGTGACCATGTTAAGGAAGCTTGTTCATGCTATCAGTGGATCTGAGTTGTTACAAAAACATCATGAGTGTATAAGATAAATTCTAGGTTATGGGATATCTTCAACAAGGGTGATGATTCAATTTAATTAAATAATGAAATCATGATATTCCAAAATTCACGATCCTCAATTTACACTTGTGTGCAGAATCTCTTTTTCCAAAAAATTGGATGTTTCATTTATTAGTGATTTTTATACATCAATATCACCTCTAGCTCCAAACACATCATTTTGAGAGAGTTCTTTTCATCCCCAAATAGTCTCATCAAATGTTCACAATCCATCTTCATCATAATAATTTTATTATCATGTATTTTTCATAATTTTTTTAAAAAAAATTAAGATACTTGACCATGTTTTCTTTATCCTCTAATTGCATAGATTTTAAAACCATAGATAATTTTTAATATTTTTTAAGTTCATGGAAGTATTCTTCAAAATAATTAAACAAAATTTTCTTATATTCATATCGGGAAAGGATTTATCATTTTCATCTACCAAGTATATGAGAGTGATTCAGTTTATGAGACTCTTATTAAATCCTCCAATTTTTAAAATTCTTCTTGTAATTGTGCTCTAATGGCTGTCCCATAAAACCTATAAAAATACTACATGACAATTATTTGGTAAATATAGTATAATTTACATTGAATTCAAAATAAATTCACTATGTGATACATCATAATCACATGTTGATATGCATTCATCATAAGAATCATAATTAATAGAATTATTTCAAGATATATCACTTTGATTAACTTTATTCAGTGATGTCTATAAATTTATTATAGGATTAATCTTTATCTTCATTTCCAATATTTTTCTTCCAATTATTATGTGACTTGACATAAATATCTTTATTAATATCCTCAGGAGTGACTTTATTTTTCACTATTTAAGTAAGATCATTCATTTTTTGAATTATTCACTTCATAATAGCTATCATGGATCGTTAAAGGGAACCTACTCACTGATACAACTTTTAGATCCCAAACCCAAATTGGGTTCCATGAAGAGGGGGGTCAATCACTAGTACACTCATTTTATGATTATTTAGTTTAACCTCTTGAAATGTTTATGTTAATTGATCCACTCTATGAAATAACATAATATCACCTCATGTTTAGTATTAATAAAAGATAAAGTAGAACACTTATATAAAAGAGTTCATATAAAGGCTTAGTCATTTTCATATTGGTTATACCCCAATCCCATCAGGAATTACCTACCATTATATTATTATCAATTACAGATGTTCAAGAAAAAATGGTTTATATACACAAGTACCAGATCCTGCTATTTATTGTAGTTATACTACTCAATAATAAAAATATTCTACCTAGGTTTTTTATACACCCCACAATTTTCTCATGATATAATATTCAATATATATACTTCATCTGCTTCCAAATCCAACTAAATGAATTCCCCCACTCTTGGATCCAAATGAGAGACTTCTTCTGCTTCCATCTATAATTGAAATAATTCCTCTACTCCTGGGTCCAACTGAGATACTTATAAATTTTCTAATGATTTATCCACTATAGTATGACTTATTGATCATCCTCCAAAATATTTTTTAATCACACATTCTTGTGTATAATAAAAGTACCTTAAATAGCCACTATATGAGTCTGTCAGTCTTTCATAATAATTTTTCTCACCTTTATATGATCATTTTCTTAAAAAAACACTTATCAGGTAATTCTTCCGTCTAATATTGTAGACTCGTCCACGATATATGTCTGAAAGATATTCACAAAAGTTCTCAAATATTATTTTATGCAAGATAAAAAGTTCAAAATTTCAACTCATTCTCTTCTATTCTTCAAACCCTAGTACATATTATTTTTCCCTCATTATTATTTTATTTTATAATAAATATTCTCTCTATGTTATCTTCTCAGGTACTTATAAATTCACGTATTCATAAATGTCTAATATGATTTATGAACCACTATTAACATTATTCATTGTATTATTGAGTGTGAATCATTCTCTCACTCAAGTGTTCTTCTTGAAATTAATTCATGTAAAATAGTACAAATATATCATTAGATTATTCAAGAAGTTATAATGCACTATATATTGTCTACCGCCACACTTTTACCACAAGAACCACATGGTATATTTTCAAAAATGTTAAATCTTAAAAGATTACACAAAATAGTATATCACAATCCTAAATGGATTTGTGGTGTCTTAGTTCCATTACAAAGAACATCTATTTTTCTTAGAATATATCTAATTTCCATGGTTTTTCTCCTCTTCATTTCACAAGAAGAATATTAAAGGTACCTTGTGACCTTCATGCAGTGGAAATGCATGAAGATTATATATTTCACAAGATATATACAAATAGTGAATGAAAGAAACCTATCATAATAAAATCTTAGTATTAATATATTTCGATCACTTACACTCTTATACTCTTCACTAGAAAATCAAATATTTATACCATGTAAATGTTAATATTAATATCCCCAAATATACCATCGTATAAATTATTTCCATGAATACATGTTTTCTTATTCTTTGATGCTAAAAATCATGGTTTCACATCCTTGATGATCAGATTCTCTTCAGGTAAAAATATCATGTGCATGTGATAATAATTACATGTTTTTAACCAAGTATTTATGGTACATTATCACCCAACTACAACTCCATTTTCATTCAAAAGTATATCATACTTCTCATAATAACATCATTCATGAAAGAAGAATATTTCATAAATGGAAATTCATCTTATTTTCACGATCTCAATCTGAATGTAATCTCATGATAAAAACGATAATGAGATCCTCGTTGTACATAACTCTGGGGAATTGTATCTCTTGATGAGGCTTTAAGTATAAAACAATGTCGTATAGTGATCATATGTATCTCATGAATCAGATGATATGGATGTTCTATATATGTAACATTTATGTGATGGGGTTAATGGTGCATTCATCACCTCTATCCCACATCATAGTTTTCTTTACTTTAAGTTCTATTAATAAATCAATCGATACCACTAATTTATCAAGCTGGAAGTGGGGATTTGTATTGAAATCACTCGCAAAAAATTTTCCACCACACCACTGTTCCTCCCACCATGAAATCTCTTGAACTTCCATCCACACTCTATGCATGCCTTGTACACACCCATGTGCTCTCTCTGAGTCATATGCATACCCAATTATCACACATATTACATGCGTCTAGCCATGTAAATCATCTCCCATGTGATTGACGCCTTGGTTCTTACATGTATGTATGAGGGGATCCTAGGTTGGCTAAATGGATTGGAATTTTTGGCGGACTCTTATATAAAATCATCAATATAATATTTATTTCAAATACCCACCAAATGTTTTTCCAAATAAATGACTTCACATATCCACAAATTATCATGAAAAATAATATATTCTATTGTTTAATTAAAAATACCTCTTATTCAGCTTGATATAAACAATGATTCTACATTGGTACAAGTCTTGGAACTTAATACTAGTTCAATAATTATAAAAATTACAATGAGGATTGCTCGACCATGACATGAAATTTCATTCTATAAACCCTTAATAATTATCCATTCATTACTAGCTCATCTTCATCTCAAGAAACACATATTAGCACATTAATTAAAAAATTAAAATACTTGGCACAATATATATTATTATAAATGTAATATATATCCACTAAATTGATTTTTTCAATATTACTTAATAGGGTTATTATCATACCTCTAAAAATATTTATAAAACCTACTTCTACTAGTAATGTGGTAATGAAGATAAACCCATAAATAATTAAAATGTTTTGTAACCAAATATAACAAAAATAAAAAAAATTGATAAAAAATAATTTTTATTTATAATGGATTCAAAATTAAAATATTGAACAATGTTAAGGGAGTGTAATAGGAGGTAAAAGAGAGTGAACAGTATTGGATGTGTAAAGGAAAAAAGGGAAGAAGAGTAAATAAATTTAGGAAATAGCGATATATAATCTAACCATATATATCTAAATTTATTTCAAAACTATAACTTTTAATAAAAATTAGATAAATTTTTTTCATGGTTATGAATAATTTACTTGGGATTGCCTCACTATCTCTAGGATGACAGACATACTCAACTAACTCACCCAAAAAAATTCAACCAACAATCAAGGAATGAATGATTCTTATATAGATAAGAAAAAATTAACCTTTTCCAATTTAATTAATTCATTCAAAATTTCATGGGAAATAATCATATATAATCACCTATTGGTACATATTCTGTGTAATAATAGTGCTCGTCGAGTATAAAAATGACAAATTTGGACAACAATATCATATTTTTTCCTTTAGATAAACATATCTATGTGTGTAAAAATATTATCAAGCATGAATAAATTTATTAAAAAAATAATGACAACCCCTAAATTCCTTCTATAAAATTTTCATCGGGGATAATAAAATAATATATTTCAATAAATAATTCCTTAGAAGAACAATAAAAAATTTAAAAAAAATGTACAAGAAAAATAAAGATTATTTCTTCCTTTCAATTTTATTCCCCATAGTAAATTTAGATATACATGTTCACAATAAAAAATTTATTTAATTAGTACCTAAAAATAGATAGAATAATAATAAAAGATAAATGATGAATTGACTTTCCTATCGATCATGACACCTTAAATCTAACTTCATTTCTCTAAACAACTTCATTGAATGATTCCATTTCCTATAATATAGTCCCTCATTTAATGTATGTGTAATAAAAATAATTTATGATGTTTTAACCACTAATTCATAGTTCCAAGAATATTAGAAATGTATTCACTACCAATTTCCATCATCGCAACTCACAGTTAGCACTCTGTGTTGAATAGATGTTCAACACTTGGTGTCAGTAAATTTAGATAAAATTCCTCATGGTGATTAGATATTAACCCATCCATCAGATGTCAACATACCCACATGTTTTGTTGATTACTATTTTAGATTCATCAATAATCTTTGGGATTTTCTCATATATTCTTTCTTGATCATCGACTTACATAATTTTACAAGACTGAAATGTGAGATGGGAAGAGTATATGATACCTTTAATTAGATCTATTAAGGAACATGAAATGACTTTATATCCATAGTCATACCTTTAGGTGAGTGTATAGTGACCATTATAAATCCTTTAAAACATGACATGACCCACAAATGAGTTATTGAGTTACACTAACGTAGTGCATCAGCCATTACGAAACCAATAAAATCATGTAGTTTCCCTCCATTGGTCTTACAAAAGACCCATATATAGTCTCTTCTTATAGAATGACCTTTACAAAGATCCCATCCTAGGGGAGATATGCAATTGTCATGTATTCACATGAAACTAATCATTCATGTAAAATTACAACACATTTTGTAAAATAATTAATTCTATATAAAAACAAAAATTTCAAAGAAGAATAAATATTTTATTCCTTATTTACAATTTTTCTCATCAAATTATATAAAAAATAAAAACATGATACATTAAAAATATCAATTCAAAAACCTGAATTCCACAAAATATATTTTAAAATGCTATTTCAATTAACATACAAAACAATCCAACCAAAATATTGGTTCATAAACATATAATAATAAAATTAAAAAAAGGTTGAACATTTTAGCCCTAAAATCACATTATTAATCAATAATTCAAACTATTAAATTTTCAAAAAAAAATTAACCTATATTCAAAAAATTTAAATTATATGGATATTTTGGAATTAAAAACATAATTATTTTATCAAAAAATGTTAAAAACATGTGTAAAATAATTCCACATTATTCCCCCTCACTTAATATAATTTCTAGTTCTCCAAAAATAAATTCATGAAATTCAATGGAAGATAATTAAAATTTAACAAAATGAGTTGTTGAAGTGAAATCAAAATGGTGATTTTGAGAAATGTTTTTCCTATAGACACTCTTAAGAAATAAAGTATGGTTTTTTTCTAAAAATAAAATATTTCAGTGAAAATTTGGGTTCTAGTTTTATAAAATTTATTGAGATTAAATTTTTGAAAGGATTTAAGACAACTTAACATCTCATTCAATTGTTCCTTCAAATATCACATTTTCCCCATAGTGAACTTACACATATAATTTTCCTAAAATAATATGACATAATTTAATAGATGTAGGATTTGAAAACATAAAAAAGAAATCATAATAAACACATCCATCAAATTTAGAATAAAGAATAAAAGGAATATAATTGGATTAGGATTTCATTTCCATATCAAATAAATATAAATATTGTTAATTTAAATGAAATGAAGAAATTAAAATAAAATTATAATTATAAAACTTCTCCAAAAAACTCACCCAAAAAATGGTTTTTAGAAAAAATATAAAATGTGGCTCTTGATTGAATCCATGGTTGATAATAAAATATTCATCACAAAAATAAACAAAACAATCCCCAAAATGACAAACATTTCAAAAACACTGGAAATTTTTAGTGAAGCTTGAATGAAAGAAATTTTTGAATACATTTAGGGTACTTTGATATTAACTTCATGATACAAATTTTAGAAAATAAGAAGGTAATTCCATAATTATTAAAACATACCATAATTCCCAATGTATAACCTACAAATGTTTAAACATTTATAATAGTTTTATTTGATAAATATTTAAAATTCCATTGGATTAAAATCATATAATATGGTTACGATAAAGTACAAACCATCCTGATGCAATGATTAAATACAATTTTCCCAAATAGATTTTTTAAAAATGAACCCACATTTAATTATGAATTGAGAAAATGAAATTTTTATGAATCTATATGGGTTTTTTATGGTTGAGAAATGATTCTAATAGAAGCTATAGAATATTCAAAGAGCTCCAAAAAAAGAAATAAATTTAACTATTCTATGACCAGATTTTAAAATATATTAAAAATTATTTTTAACAACAAATATTAAAGAAAATATAACACTCAGAAGTGAAGATAAAAATTAATCAAATAATTAGTTTCAATGTTAATCTCTTCCAAACAATCGTAATTTCTAGACATTAAATGATTTTAAATAGTTAATAACTTATTTTTCACCTAAATAACACTCTCATGGAAATAAGAAATTAAATTTTGTAAATAAAAAGTTAATATGGAATGAAAAAATATTAAACCCCTACAAATTTGGTGTATTAATTTATACCCAATCCCAAAAATTATCTCCTTTAATAGTTAAAGAATATCTCAGATTCTCTCATTTAAGTAACTGAATACTTAAATCAAGTTATCCATGGAATACGATCATTTATAATCCAAATATGTTTCTAATATGATGGGAAAAGAGAAGGAAATGAAAGTGTAATTATTCTTAGAAAAGAAACAAGGAATACAAAAGAACATTGTAGGGATATTTATTAGAAGAAACAGTAAAAAAAATTTAATACCATGTGTTTCTTCACATATAGATCTATGTTTAAAAACACCATCCATATCCCCCCCTAAATTCTTAATCATGATCATTTGGATGGTATTATTTATTAATAATTGTTACTTCACTAGTTTTCAGGTAAATATAATTTTGAATTATTATAATTTATGGATACTATTATCTATTAATAATCTCTTGAATCATTCTAATGATATAAAACTATTACATTTCTATATATTTATTTTAATTCCTACAAACTAAAAAATATAAATATAAATGGTAATAAATAGACCACAAAAATCATCATGTTGTCCAACAACATCCTCACAACTTTTCCCCACAGAAACAACATCAAATACTCTGATTTAAGAGCACCAAATACTGCAAATTTATCATTTCATTCAAAATAAAAAATATTACATTCAAAAAAAATTAACTTATTGTCATTAAGATAAGAATATTAAATATTTAAAAATAATTCCTTAAACTAATTGTTTAGAAACTAAAATTAAAAAAATATTTTTTCAGCATGAATAGACATACTACCCACCCTTTAAATTATACCCAAAATATAATTTTTTACACTCCATATATATTTATAGGATTTTTTTTCAGCTCTCAAACTCACAAAACAATAATAATATTTTTACTTATAAATGGAATGAAAATTTTGAACTAATAATACTATAAAAATAATCTTATAGTTAACAATATAAAATTTCTGGAGTAATAAATCTATAATGTGTCCAAGGGAGAGGGCTTTCTCACAAATACAGGGTTGTGAGAAATAATCTACAACATGAAAAATAGTCTTAAAAAAGAAACATTATTCTTGATAGACCAATTATTAGAAATTAAAATTATGCTCCTAAATAATTCACTCATGTATCACCAGTATTTCAAGTATCTATATCGATTCATATTTAAAAAAAGTTAACTTTTATGTGTTCATTAAGAGATCATTCAATCATCTCCTCAAAAGGGATTTGAGTATTCATCCTTATCTCATCATTAAAGACATATTCATCAACATATATTAGATTATAACTCACATATAGTGTGTATTACATAAAAAATGAATTATTCTCATTAATCACCATCATAAAACCCCACTTTTATTTGGTAGACATCTAAAATGGCAACACTTATAGTTAAGACTGCTTTTCTAAAATTGTTTGGAACGTCTTTGTCCAACTCTATATCAAGAATTAATAGATAAGTGGGTACTGTAATATTTCATATATTTATTAATAGACCACACACCACTCTAATGGGTCACTAGTAGGTCTGTCATCCTGTTGTATTGAAATAACAATATATTTTAATTCCCCTATTACCAACATTTGAAATAATGAGTTAGGAATTAGATTGACACTTGCTAAAACTTCACATAAGAAATTTTTCTTCAAACGTTTTTTATTCTAAACAGTATAAAATATACCATGTTTGTTAAATTTAGGAGGTAACTTCTTTTGTAGTACATTATCACATTCTATAGTTAGAATAATAGTAACCATCTCTCCCAAGATTCATTTCTTCACCAAATAAAATATATGAAATTTAACATATGATGAGACATTAATTAAGGAGTAAAAAATGATTAGGTAATATAGATATTATATTTAAATTATTTTTAAAATGTTTTCAATGATTTATTCCCTTCAAATATTACAATTTTATCTGAATTGTTTGATATTAGTATTTTTGGTGACTTTTGGGATAAAATGTGAAAATTCATTATTTTTATAATTTTAATAGTTTTTTTTCAATTTTCTATTTAATGAATATACTTTTAAATTTTTATGCCATATAATTGATTTTTTAGGATACTTTTTTTAATGGGATAAAACTTATTATTTTGCGCTCAGAGCTAATTTGAAATATGTTGCCCCAGGAAAAACAATCAAGTTGAAAAATCTAAATGCCCAACAGAATTGAACCCATCACAGTAAATAATTAATATATCAGGATAGAAACATAAAAATTAGGTTATAATATATAGAGAAAAAATAATACTATAATACTTATTCTCCCATTACATACCATAGACAGTTTCTCCATTAAGGATGTCATTGCACGCATCTATGTTAAGGAAGTTAAAGTGTCTCAACAGATAGAAAAACTGTACCTATGTAATTAATAAATAAATATATATAAAGTTGTAAAAAGGAATTTAAATTTGAGGACATATATCCAACTCAATTTATAAAAAATATTAAGAATAAACCATGGAAATTTTAGGATGCATGATGTGTAGAACCGAATACAACTTCTAGATGAAGGATTATAGTGGTTTTTTTCGCTTCTTTTTAACAGTTTTATTATTCTTAGTTTTTTAATACCATATTCTTCCCCCTTCATCATGGATACCCATCACATAGAGGGGTAATATTCTAATTGATTGTGTAAGGTCAAATTTTACACTTTTTAATTCTTGAGTTCTTGTGTTTTAATTTAACAGTATCCATTATCTCTTCATGAAGTTAGTTTCAATATCGAATATCGGTTTTTATTATCAGGTTTGATCATATTTGGTTTTAGATTCTTTTTTATATTAATTTTTAATGATTATTTTCTACTTCCACTAGGTTATGGATTATATAAAATGGTATAGACTAGGGCTTAGTGGTGAAGTACTCAGCTATTGTCATTACATGTTGGGGGTAGTGGATATTTATATTAATTTGGGATAAAGAATACCCAATTAAGTGTTGCCTAAATAAATTTAGGTTAGTATGTACAAATCTATTTGATGTAGGAAGGTAATTAGACTATACTGGGATCTTTATATGGTTTAATCCCACCATCACCATTTGACCAATGGAGTGGGAGGGGGTGGTCATGTTATCTCATTTTAATTAGTATTCTATAAGAGTAATGGATAAACTGAAACTATGATAGAATTGTAGTTGGAAAATTGACCCTAACCTGATCACCCAATTAATATCAATGTTTTCAATCACATTCTTTTTCAATTTAATTTCATTATTTTTCTTAATTTATTTGTTTTGTTTTTGTTTTCATTTTTTTTTTAAATAAAATATTTCTAAAATCAACCACCACTTCTTTATCTAGTTTCATGTGAAAAACACTATTGTTTTGTGCTAATATCTAGATACAGCTGAGGATGACCAATTTACTACATTTTAAATTAGGAAATGATTTTTCATATCACACCCCGTGATTGGAGGGTGTCAAAACATGGCACCATTGTTGGTGAGACAATACCAAAAAAAATATTTTATTATTTTACATTTATTTAAATATAATAATTTTTCTAAACATGAAATGGCATTAAGAGGATACTGTTTTATTCATTTAGAAATAGGCCAGGGGATCTTGAATCCAAAATACTTAATGAGGATGTATTCAATGAGGTCATCTGAGACCTTAATTATTCCCTTAAATACAATATTTTGGGTGGGGGTGTTTGGTGCAGAATTAATTGAGCTCTAGGAGTACTTCCCATAGTTTTATATATAAATGTTTGAGGTATAAAAAATATACTTATTTCGTGGAAATATTTTTTATAAAATTCAACCATTATAACATCAATTATAAGTGGATAAAATAATAAAAAATATAATTTTCAATGGATTGATGAGAGTATTTGAGAGTTGAATATCCAAATGAAACATATAGTGCATGAGTATCATGAGAAACCTGAACTTGATTGAGTGGTTGAAGGGGATTCCCCACTCATCTTTGATGTTGAATAACCTGGGGAGACCTTTTTGGAATTACAAGAATATAAAATTTTCTATGGTCAATAATTGTTAAAGGAAGTTGATGAAGAATATTTTCCTTATAATGTATGTATAGTAGATCAATGTGATGTGGATGACATCTAGAATGAATATGAGGTGCAATATGATATCCCATTTCCTGAAAAATTGGAATAGAATGAACTTTATTACCTCACTCTGTATTTAGAATTAGAATTGGAAGAGAAGCTAGAGGATCCTGACTACCTACTTATACCCATTGAAATTCAACTCCAAGATTCACCTTCCACTGAAGAATAAATTGATTTGGAACAAACATAGGGAGGTGATCTTTTATTGAACTCATTTTTTACTAATTTTATTTAAATTCAACTGAGAATCACCTCTTCATGAGTGGAATGTTCATATTTGGAAATCATATTTTTTCTCTGGAGGTAGAATAATAAAAATAAGATGTATGTGGAGAGGGACATATAGACCTCCCTAAAGATGTTGATCATTCATTGGAGGGAGTAAAATATGCGATCAAAGTGTATTTTGTAGAGAGAAATGAGACATGTTTTAATCATAATATAAGTGATGAATTTAATATTGATTTTTCATGCATTATTTTATGTTCCAATATAATTACACTATGACATTCCATTTATTTATTCTATTTATGGATCAAGTCCAAAGAAATCAATATATAATGAAGAATAGGTTGTGAAAGTGCACACCAATAGAGAAGAGGACTCCTTCTTTGTCCTACACCCATCGAGAAATTTTTATCTCATTATCATGGGGTGGATATTTATTAATATATACATGGATTCCACACACAAAAAAGAAATTAAGGGTGCAAAGATGAATTATTTGTAGTGCATCACAAAGGAACTCCACCTATTATCAGGTTGGGGATAACCAGTAAGATCATTCCATCTAGAGGCAGTCAGAACCCATGATTAACTTAGGTGGACTAAAAAAATATTTTTATTTATTTTCTCATTATATTTATATATTTATTTATTTTAATAAATTTATTATATTTTATTTTATTCTTTATGTTTTTCATATTCAGTGTGCAGATGTTAGAATATTAACTTAATTTTTCATTGATAATAAGTTATGTTTTAACTCTCCTCTATAATTAATTATTTATTTTGATTAAAATAAAAATATAATTATATGTTAAATACAATTTAATTCATTGAAGAAACTCCATCATTTAAGTGTAGGTTAAGGAACCATTATAGTTTAGTATTTTCAATTTTTCATTTCCTTTTTTTTATTTTTCTATCTTTCAAAAACAATTGTCTAGATTTCATATTTTTTTCTTTCCTATTAATTTTTTTGTGTGTTTTTTATAACTGTGAGTGACAATGAACACGTTTTACATTTTTGAAAACCAGTTCAACAAGTGATCTATTTTTTCCCTTGTAACTGAGCTTATGTGAATGCTTATAAAGACATTGTTTCATGTTCATATGTTATTAAATTTTATTAAAATTACTCTATTTTTTTATTCTCATGGCACATATCAATATCATTATATTTGAAATAAAATTATTGTGAGGATTATTAACTCATTTATAATATTATGTATATTAAATCTAATATCTTGAGAGAACCAAAATATTCTTTCTTTAGGCATAATTTCATTTATTCTTTTCAAAACATAAGGTTTTTGAGATTCTTGTGTTTTAAATGATTGATGTATTTATTTTTTAAGACCATTTTTTAGGATTATATATTTTATTTTGGCTTTCATTATAAATTTAATCCTTGTATTCCTTCTAATCTTGAAACATCCTCTTAGGATAGCCACATTACAAGCTAATTTTCCTTATTCAAACTCATCTTGAAGTAAACTTTCACGATCTAGTTGACCTTAATTGTGAGGGGAAGATGTCTTGTATTGTGATACCATATTTAGAGATACTATGGGTGGAAAATGAAATGTTAAAGAGGTTATTTTATGTAGGAAAATTCATTTTATTTAAAATTTTTCCCTTCAGTAGCTTTTTTGGTGAATGTATTTGTTCCTTAATGGAGATTCCAAAGGAGAAAAAAAGTTATTCCAATATAGATATTTCATGAAAAATTATGTTTGATTTTATTGATAGTTTTTCTACTAAAATTTTTAATATTGTAAAATTCCCATGATTTTTCATGATGATAGAGCTGATTTTATACTAAGGGGTGTTATGACGAGACTATACTTGAGAGAAAATTGGAATCATACAATTTTGCTTCAAACAGAGCCTAATTATCCTGATTCTTACTCAAACAATTTCACATCTAAATCCTAACGACTAAAATCCACTAAAAAAACCTAAAATGAATCCTGATAAACCGTTTTACGTGACTCACATATGTTAGAGATATAGGAATTTATCATTCTTATGGTCACTCTTTCATGGGTTTTGATGAGAAAAGTCTTATTAAAAATTATCATTTGTGAGATTAGAGAAACTCCGTGTGAGATATGATTTTTTCATGGGAGGAGAAATAAAGGTGAAATATTTTAAATTATATAAATGGAGGTGTTGGAATAATGTTTTGTGGAGATATTATATCTTTTTTTCTGGTTGTTGAATTACATATTTTCTTGGGTTTGTGTTTTGAATTACGTTTGATTTGATCGTGATGATTAAATATCCATGAGTTCAAGATCTATGTGTGGGGGACTTTATTGCGCTAATATTTCCATTAATTTCTTGTAGTTTTAGATTATTTAATCCATTCAAAACTAAAAATTGGTTCTTGATTTCATTATTTTATTAATTTTGTGAATTTTCTGTTAAAATATGAAAATTTCATAATTCAAGAGTTTAACAGTTTTTACCACTTTTGTAATTTGGTGGTAAAATTGAAAAAATTATCCATTTTGAGTAGTTATTTTTCATTATTCCTTTATTCTTGGGATGAAATTTATTCTTCTAGTCCCCTAGCTAATTCAAAATCCATTGTCCTAGGAAAATCAATCATTTTGAATCTTCAAACTAACTAACAGAATGAAACCCACCCTCGTAAATTATGCATATATCATACTACAAACCTATAAATAAGTTCATTACATACTTATTGTAAATATAAATCTATGATTAATTCCCTATTAAAAACCATTGATAAACTCACACATTAAGGCTACCTTTCACATGTCCAAGTGGCAGATGATGAATAGTTCCTCATCCAGAAAGAGTATATTTGAGTAATTAATGAATAACTATCTCTAACCATGTCCAAATTCATTGAAATATTTAGGGTCTATATCCAACTAAATTTATAACAACTCTTAATAATATTTTTTTGGTGATTTCTGACATTACGGTGTCCAAAACAACAGAGAAATTATGGATGAAATATTCTTAAGGATATTTTTTTTGTTCTTCTTCTTTACGCTTTTATTATTATTAGTTTTTTAATACCTTATTCTTACCTATTATTAAATTATAACCATAACATGTCAGGTTGTGTTCTGAGTGATTGTGTAAGAGGTGTTTTTACCTTTTAGAATTCATGAGATCATTTGATTTAATGTAATAAAATCCTTTATCTCTTTTTTGATGTTGGTTTCAATTTCTAATAGCAGTTTTTATTTTCATGTATAATAAAATTTGGTTTTAGATTATATTGTTGTTATTTATATTTTCAATGATCATGTTCTCCCTTCATTGGGTTTATGTTTATATATGGTTGAATGGACTAGGGGTTAGTGGTGAAGTACTCAGTGATCGTCAGAATGTGTGGGAGGGGTAGTGGATATTTTTGATGACTTGGGATAAACAATATTTGCTCAAGTATTGCCTAACTAAATTGAGGGTATTCACTAAAACTATCTTGAACAATGGAAGGAGAGTATATTAATATGATATTTTGTTAAGGATTACTCTCATCATCACAATTTTACTAAGAGAGTGAGAGGAGGAGATCTTGGAATCCGACATTAATCATCCTAGTAGCAATATTATATAAATTAGAAATAGGATAGCATTGAAATTTGAAAACTAACCCTGGCCAGACAACCCAATTCATATCACTGTTTTCAACCACATTGTTTATTAATTTTCATCTTATATTTGTAATTTATTTCTTTTGTTCTGTTTCATTTCTTTATTTTAAAAGTAAATGAATTTCAAAAATTACCACCACTTATTTATCTAATTTAAATTGATGAAACAGAATTGTTTTGCACTACTCTTTGTGTAGAACCTTTCTTGAACAATTCACTACATTTAAACTTAGGGAATAATTATTTTTTCCACACCTTAAGAAAGGAATACGTCAATGTTTATCTTAAAGGTTATAAATATCTCTACTAATTCCAAATAATTATTTTATTCATACCTTGGCTTGAATATTGGTGTAAATGGAAATAGAGGGGCATAGTGACCAAAAACAAGATGATTTTTCTTCTTCTCCTAAATACCAACATTATTTTCCTTTCCATGATCATTTACCAATTAATTTTATTTTATTATTTATCTATTTTATTTATTTAATCATTATTTTGATCGATTTTTACCTTGTGGTCCACTTATCCAAAATTATTAATTTCCTGATTCTTTCTCTCAAAATCAACAAAAAATAGATCACATCTTCCTTATGTTCCACCCTATTTTTTTTTGTTTTGAAGACTAGTATTCTGTTAAACACAATGAAATTTTCTCTTTTTGTAATTCTATTATTATGGGAAGTTTTCTATTTTCATTTGAAGATAGATCCATATACATTTGAGAAAGTTATATTAACAGATTTTCGATCATGGATTCGAAAGAATATTTTTGATATAAAAATTCATTTGTATGCCTAGATTCTTTTAAATCCATGTAATCCTTAATATTAGCTTTTTGAGAATCAATTTTTGAGAAATTTGGTACATCATACCTTTATTAATCCCTTATGAGTCAAATGGAATACCCCCCTAGATTTTTTTAATGAGGTTTAGGTTATGGTTGTAATCCAATGCCACTTGACTATTTTACCACTCCATGATCTATATAAGAATTTTTCGGATGTATTTTGTAAAAAATATTGATTTTAGAATATGTCATTATTGAATGGACTGAAGGTCGTATTTTTATTTTATTAAGGATAATACCACCTTTTAGGGGTTGAAGGGGAACCATTATATAACCCATATGCCCAAGGCATGAGGCTCGACATGACCCAAAGACCAATACATGATCTAAAGAATGAAAGGATTATTATGCCCATTAAAAGACCCATAGGCCCAAACTATTAGAAATACCCCTCCCCATATTCTGCATCATTGATCTCCTAGCTCCCCACCATGTATTTCTGATTAACTGGCATTGCCCCAAATAAAGCAACATGGTGGCTGGTCCAGATGGTAGTTGACATACCCTCTCATTCTTCTAATCATGTCAGTTATGATTTCAGTGACTGCTACTCTTTTTTGTATCATCGGATCCAATTCTAGGTCATGCTCTGTGTGGATTGGGCTACTCTGCGGTCTCTATGGTATGAATGACCAAAAGACTAAAGGCCTTTGATTATCTGAAGGTCCTAAGACCCATAGGCCCAAATTGGGTGAATATTTCCTACTGATACAGTACTGAACAACAACTTCTACATTACTACTATTGTACCTTGGAAATTCACCTCCTCCAAATTTTGAACCTGGGTATCATGGATTCCAAGACTGATAAAGAAAAAAACTAGAGCAGGTATATATAAATGATTAATGATATATATATGTCTAGGAAAATAGCCAAACAAGTTACAATGCTGGAATAAAACAGTGCTAAAACAAAGTTAAAAAAATCAGATAATCTCCTCAGCATCACAAGCCATAGCTTGGTATCATGCTCTCCACCTACACAAACATCAAGGACATAATGTCGAAGGGTATTTTCCCTTATAAATACCTAAAACAATATAATCTATTTGGGCCCAAAAGCATGACACAAATAGGGTGTGAGAAAAAATCCATGTAGGAAAACACCTGAAGATCTGTTCCTAATAGTCATTGAATATATGGCAGGTAAAAGTAAGGAAAAGCATTAAATAGAAAATTAATCAGCAGCAAACAATCAATAGTTTCTAGGATATAATTTACAAACAAGTAAGAATCCACTCAAGAAAGTAAAATAAATAGGTAACACTCTAGGTAGTTCTCGCAGCCTATCCCCTATGTTCAACCAACAAGTACTTGCAACCCTCTGGGAGGAACACAAAGTCTCACCGCTCTAGTTCAGCTAAAGAATATACTCTCTGGGAAATCACTCATCATCAATTCCCTCTATAGTGTCATATCATACTAGCAGCGCTCTGGGGAAGCACTCAACGTCTCATTCCCCATGTGGCCCACGTCAAGGAACTTCAGACACTCTGAGAAAACACTCAACGTCAATTCCCCTTGTGGTCTCACGTCGTATTATAAAGACACTCTAGAGAAGCCCTTACGTACATTCTCCATTGGGTCTACTACACTAGGTTCCCATAGCCTTGTGTAAATATAGAAAGTATCTCATTGTGTAATGGACAAAGTGAACCTCAAGAGCTACATGGCTAGAAGTCTACAACATAACAGCATGTCAGAAAAAGAACACTCCATCCTATAATACTAGGTAAGAAAACTGGCAAAATCCTGAAAAGAAGAACTAGACCAAACGGTCATAAACAAGATAATCATGCCTGGAAAACATCCAAAGAATAGTGAATTACCCTATTCTCAAATAATATCCTCTACTCAGGCATATAAGCTATGTAGGCAAACCACAAGGGAAAAATAAGAAACATGCATTACCCCGTTCAAGGGTATTGGTGGAATTTGCCCAAAATACTCAAAGAATTTCTACAAAATTCACAAAACACCTACCTTGATCTTAGGAGGTCGATATACTCAAACCACAAGGCCTTAATCTCCTTATAACATCAAAGATATACAAAAACATCTAAACCATTCAACCCACAACAAATTGAGAAAGAAGAAGAATTGGAAAACAATTCACTAGTAGAAGGAAGTGCTTACCACTACTCTTCCAACGCAATTGGCGGGGGTCGATTCAGAGAATAGATGGAGGAAGAAGGTCTCGTAGAAGATCCGCAGTCATACAGACTCTCTCGAATGAAGAACACCTAGATGAAGACGGTTAGGTCTGTCAGACGTGACCCCAATGTGTTTAATGAAAAAAAGAGAATACACGACATGTACTTTTAGAGTACACAGTGTGTACATGTTGTTTACATACTCTGTTTAGGTGGCCTCCTTGTCACCCCACACGACCATGTATGTGGCCTTTATATAGCCAGCACACGGCCTCGTGTGGAAAATAAGAATGTGACGTGTACAGATAATGTAAATAGTGTATACTTCAAAAATTTCTAGAAACTCTTATTTTCTCAAAAAAATCCAGAAAAAGGCATAACATACCTAAAAAGAAGGTTTTGGTTCTTACAATCTTCCCCCCATAAAGAAATTTGTCCTCGAATTTCCTTAGTGAGGCCTAGAAGACGAAACCCCGAACCGCTCTGGCCACTGTGATCGTACATCGATATCCCTCTCCCATGTCTCATCATGAACTCACCTGTTCTTCCATAGAACTCGTACCAGAGGAACAGAACGGCCACGGAGAACCTTCGTTCTACGATCGACAATCCTGATAAGATACTCCTCAAATGATGCATCTACATTGAGCACAACTTCCTATGGTTGAATGTCAAGAGACAGGTCAGAAAAGTAACGTTGGAGCAGAGAAACATGGCAGACGTCTTCCATAGCCCGGTACCTCTAGGATAACTTCAACTGATAGGCAAATTTATTAACTCTCTCATATACCTCAAATGGCACGATGTACCTCGGTGAAAGCTTACCCCGTCTTTGAATCCTCTTGTGTCCCAACCTCAGTGCGACACATAGGAAAACATGATCCCTGACCTCAAACTCCAGAGGTCATCTCCGCTGATCAGTATAGGAATTTTTTCGAGACTGTTCCATAGCCATCCTCTTCGAAATCAACTCCATCTTTTCTATGGTCTCTTGGACAAGACATGGTCCCAGTAAAGCTGCCTCTCTAGCCCCAGCCAGCATAAAGGTGATCTGCATGGCCTACCGTACAAATCCTCGTAAGGTTCCATTTGAATAGTTTCTTGAAAACTATTTTTGTTGGAAAACTCCACAATAGTGATATGCTTCTCCAATGAACATCCAATGTCCATAATGCAAGCTCAGAGCATATCCTCAAGCACCTAAATCTTACGCTCGGACTGGCCATCTGTTTGAGGATGGTAGGCTGTACTCAGAAACACCTATGTACCCAAAGCTTTCTGTATCCCCTACCATACCTGAGAAGTAAAATGGACATATCTTTATGAAATAATGGAGTTTGGAACTCCATGTAGACATACAATCTCTCAGATTTACAACCATCCCAGATAATCAACACTGAAGGTCTCCTTGATCGGCAAGAAGTGAGAAACCTTCGTGAGCATGTCGATGACAACCCACACTGCTTCGTTTTATCGAGGAAACCTCGAAAAATCGGACACAAAGTCCATCCTAACATCATTCCACTTCCACTCTGTAATGGGTAACTGTTGTAAAAGACCTGCTAGTCACTGATGCTCTGCATTCACCTGCTGACATGTGGAACATCGCATTAAAAAACCAGAAACATCCCTCTTCATACCTGGCCACCAATACTAGCAGTGTAGATCATGATTCATCTTGGTGATGCCAAGATGAACTGCCCAAAATGAGGAATGAAAATCCAGCATCACCTCCTCACATATGTCTTCTGGTAGCCATACTCATCCTTCGAATCGCAAGATCTCATCCTCGCCTACTTTCCATCCAGGAAGAGGTTCCTCACCTGACACACTCTCCCGTAGGACAAGGATTTCTGATTCTAATAGCTCCCTCATCCGTAATCGATTAATATGAGTAGAGGGAATTGCTACAAAAGATAGAAAAGTCAGCCTCTGTCTTTCATGAACCTCCAAATGCATCTCAGATAGCAAATCCATATGCTGACACTCAATGCGAGCCTCTTGAACTACCTGTATATGAGTTCTCTTTCTCAACACATCAACCATTGCATTGCCTTTCCCATGTGTATTGGCAAGTTCAAAGTCAAAGGACTAAAGATAATCGACCCACCTGCATTGTCTCAGATCTAGATCATGATGAGTGAAGACGTACTTGAGACTTTTCTCATCAGCGAAAACAACGAAATGCACTCCCAGAAGATAATTTCTCTAATAGTGTAAGGCATGGACAACAGCTGCCAACTCAAGATCGTTTCTAGGGTAGTTCCTCTCATGTGGCCTCAACTGTTGAGACCCGTACGCAACGACTCCATCTCCCTTCATAAGCAGAGCTCCCAACACGATACCTAAAGCATCACATTATACAGTGTAGTTCTTGATCGGATCTGGAAAGGCTAGTATCAGTGCTATAGTCAACCTCCCTTTCATCTCTAGAAAGGCTGACTCACAAGAATCTGACCATAATAAATTTTCACCCTTCTTGGTCAGACCCGTCAGAGATGCTGTTAGGCATGAAAAGTCATGTATAAAGCATCTGTAGTATCCAGCCATCCCCAAGAGAACTTCATACCTCGAAGACATTCTTCATATGATCGTAGGAAATTACTACTCTCACTTTATCTAGGTCCACTGATTCTCTTGTCTCTGAGATAACATGACCCAAGAAGTGAATCTGATCCCTCCAAAAGTGGCATTTTGAGAGATTATCATATAACGGATGCTCTCTCAGTATACTCAGAATGATCTCAAGATAGGTAGCATGGTCGTCTCGAGTGGGAGAGTACACTAAGATATCGTCCACGAAGACCACCACAAACAAATACAAATATGGATGGAACACTCGTTTCATCAGTGCCATGAAAACGGTCGGTGTGTTCGTGAGTCTGAATAGAAAAACCATATATTCGTCTAGACCATACCTGCTCCTAACGGATGTGAGAGGTATATCAGATTATCTAACATGAAATTGATGATAACTAGAGCTCAAATCAATCATCAAGAACACACGGCCTCATCGAAGCTGATCAAAGAGGACATCAATCCTAGGAAAAGGATATAGGTTCTTGACCGTAAACTTGTTCAGCTTCCAATAATCCACAAAAAGCCTAAGGATACCTTCTTCCTTCTTCACAAAGTTGACTTGAGAGCCCCAAGGAGAAGTACTGGGTCGGATGAAACCCTTTTCCTACAACTCCTCCAACTACTTCTTGAGCTCCTACAACCCAAGTGTAGCCATCCTATCAGGAGGAATGGACACTGATGCCACTCCTTGCACGAGCTCAAAGGAAAAGTCTACCTCGCGCTCTAGAGGAAAACCTGAAAAGTCCTCTGGAAAGACATCCATGAAACGATCCAACCCTGTAGGAAAGTCTAACTGCAATATCCCCTGGTCATCCAGATACAGACTGGAAATATGAGCTGTAAATCCACCTAGCCCCTGATGCTCGGGTCCTTATCTACTCGCCTGGACATCCCAATTTCCTTGATGAAGAAAATATCCACTCTATGGTGACATGAAACTCATCCTGTGACGATAATAGTTGACGACTGCCTGGAACGAAATGAGCCAGTCCATTCCGAGAATGACATTATAGCATGTCATCTCTAGGACAAAGAGATCCCATAGAAAGTTATACCCATCCAGCCCTATAGGGAAATCCTTGCACTGATGTACACTAGTCGTATTAGACCCAAACGGTGTGTCTAGTGTCAAAGTATCAGTATAGGAAAATATGCAGAGCCTAAGTCTATCCACAACAGCAATAGAGATAAATCTATGGGATTTTGTTGTATCGAAAAGAGTATAAGATAAAACGGAGGCTACTAAGATCGTACCTTGAACTGTAGAGGGTCGCTGATCTTTTTCCTTCTAGGTCTGCTCCACTTAAAAAAGCCTTACCTGTACCATGGACATGTGAACCTTCCTGAACGCTCTAAGATGATCCACCCTTCTATCGCTGAAATACCGATGAATGACTAGCATGGCCTCGACCTCCACCTCGGCCCGAATGGCCGGAAGAACTCCAGTTCCCAGTCTAGTGCGAAACTGGTGGCAGTGCTCTTGAATGAGGAGCCATGGATGAACCCCTATCACCAGTTGCTGGTGAGAAGACCTGACAAAAATGTTGAAGATGACCCATCATGCCACATGATTAGCACTCCACAGGGACTCTTGGGCAATGTGGCCTCGTATTCCCGCTATTTCCACACTGGCAACACACCACCTACCTACCATAAGAAGTGTCTCACCTCCACAAAAGGCCTGAATGAACCTTAAAAAACTCTCTCAGAACTATGCATCATGACCTATGTCCAGAATGATGGCTGGTGCCAAGACTTACAGAACAGGAGGATGTCTCTGTGGCATGACTCTCCAAAGTCAAGCACACACCATAGATCAAGACCTCAAGGACTTAAAACTAGGATCATAAGAAGGGAATAGAGAAAGAAGGCATTCAAAATTCACAAAACATGCCTATACGGTGTGTATAATGGCTACATGTCGTGTTCCCTCAAGTCATTTACATGGGGGTTTACTCCTGCCTAAACTAGTCATGTAACACCCTAAAAACACGGCATGTTTTTTGAACACATGGCATGTAATTGAATCCTCTTCCCTACCCGAGTCATTATACACGGTCTAGCCACACGGATCACTTAATATAAGACTACATGGCGTGTTCAAGGTAGACACAGCGTGTACTAGACATGCTTTACATGGACTGTGTTGATAGTTACATGACCATCTCCATGATTAAATATAAACGGCATGTTCCACGAGAACAAATCATACACTTGAAGGAATTCCCCGAACCATGTTGTTCATGACATGGCCGGGTACCTAGGTTATATGACACGTCATGTATAATTCAGACAGGGTGTGTATGTGAAAAGATAACACAACCCGTGTCATTCGTGACATGGCTGGGGTACCTATTTCAGACTACACGACGTGCTAAATTAGTACATGGCATGTTCCTACATGCATTTTAACAACCCCATTTCCCTTCCCACACTTTCAGTGACACGAATATAGACTACACTGCATGTAACCATAAATTACACACCATGTATTCTAGGTTTTTCCTGACAGTTGCCACAGAAACTTCTCTGGAGCCTAGAAAACACAGAAAACCAGTGTTAAGGTGCTGAATTCCGACCCTTGAGGGCCCATACTCCCCTCGAATAAAAGTTTGGAATCTCAAAAAAGTTATAAACAATTTAAACAAGTAATGATCCACCAAATCCCCATCCATGAGTACCCATATCACCTCAAGAACCAATGTTTACCGTCAACCTAATCAATGCACTATACAAATAGATTCCCTATCATACAGCCGTGATTCTATCAAATAATCTATCACAACAGCATGCATAATCTATACAATGTTTATCACAAAAAACATGGAATTGCTAATGCATCATATATGGCATGGCAAGAATTCATGGAATGTGATATCAAAGAAGTTCCTATATGATGCACGAGATGTCATACCCTCATCTCATCGGGTTGCGAAAGAAATAGAACTACAATAACAACAACGGTAACAACCCAAAGCATGCAAATCACCCAATGGTGAAATCAAATCCTCTGTAAAATTAAAAACCAATAAAATTATAATAAACAATTTATTATGGCTTTTCCCTGTACACAGGTTAGCTACTCTCAGGCACATCTTATTACCAAGTACCCATTCCATCCTATCCCTAGCTATTGGCTCCAAACAGTAAGTCAAGAGAAAAGAAACCCTTTGTTACCTCATTGTAACGTCCTGGTTCTAGAAGCCACCAAAAGGTGCCCCGTATCCGGTTTGTCACATGGCCTCATGCGCATTTTCCTGAATGGTCGAGGCTTCCGACTAGCAGCGAGGGCCTTGGGTGTGATAGTGGGGAAACTATACTCTATTTTGAAAAGTACAGATCAGAAATACACAAATACATACTAGAGCGGAAGCAGAAAAAACCAAACAACATTAACCGTGAATGAATGATAAAGGAAACAACTAGAGCCGATATATCTAAATGATTCATGATACATATATATCTAGGAAAATAGCCAAACATGTCAAAATGATGGAAGAAAATAGTGGTAAACCAATGTGAAAAAGAAATCAGATATACTCCTCAGCCTCGGAAGCCATAGCTTGGTCTCATGCTCTCTAGATCTAGAACAATCAAGAACCTGAAATCAAAGGGTGCTTGCCCTTATCAATACCTGCACCAATATAATCTGTTTGGGCCCAAAATCATGACCCAAATAGGGTGTGAGACAAAATCTCAATAGGAAACCACCCGAAGATCTGTGCCTAATAATCAGTGAATATATGGCAGGTAAATGTAGAGAAAAGCAGTAAACAGAAAAGTACTCACCAGAAAAAAAACCATAGTTTCTATCATATAATTTAAAAACAAGTATGAAGCCACTCAAGAAAGTAAAACAAATAGGTAACCCTCTGGGTAGTGCTCACAGCCTGACCCCACTGGTTCAAACAACAAGTACTATCAACCCCTTGGTTGGCACACAAAGTCTCACCCCTCTCATTCACCTAAATAATTGACGCTCTGGGGAAGCACTCGCTATCAATTCCCCCTATAGTCTCTTATCGCACTAAAGGCACTTTGGGGAAGCACACAACATCTCATTCCTCGTGTGTCTCACGTCTAGGAACTAAAGACACTCGGAGGAAGAACTCAACGTCAATTCCCCATATGGTCTCACATCGTATTATAAAGACACTTTGGAGAAGCCCTTACGTCCATTATCTCTATTGTCTACTACACTGGGTTCCCACAGCCCTGTGTAATGCTAGCAAGTATCGAATTGCATAACAGCCAAAGTGAACCTCAAGATATACATGGCTAGTATTCTATATCATAATAGAATATCAAAAAAAACACACCATCCTACAATACTAGGCATGGAAACTGGAAAAATTATAACCAAAAAAACAAGACCAAACAGTCATAAACAAGAAAATAATGCATGGAAAACATACAAAGAATAGTAAATTTCACTATTCACACACAATAACCTCTAATCAGGCATATAAGAAATGATAGAAAACAAAAAGGGAAAAACAAGAAACACACAATACCCTCTTCAAGGGAATCGGTGCGATTTGCTCAAAATACTAAAAGACTTTCTATATAAGGGAACAAACCACATACCTTGATGTTAGGAGATCGATATACTTGAACCACATGGCTTGAATCACCTTATAATATTTAAGATATACAAAAATGTATAAAACGTTAAACCCACGATAACTTGTAAAAGAAGAGGAATTGGAAAATAATTCTCAAGAAGAATAGATTACCACAATGGTTCCAATGCAATCGACAGTGGTCGATTCAGAGAATAGATGGAGGCGTGGGGGATCGGAGAAGATCCGCGGATATATGGACTCTCTTAGAAGAAGAACACCTAGAAAGGGACGGTTCGGTCTGTCAGACTTGACCCCAGTGTGTGTAATGAAAAAAAAAATACACGACATGTACTTTTTGAGTAAACAGCATGTACATACAGTCTATCCAGGAAAAGGTTCATCACCTGACACCCTCTCCCGCAAGACTAGGCCTTCTGAGTCTGGTAGCTTCCTCATCCGTACTGGATCAATAAGAGTAGAGGTAATAGCTACAGAAGATATAAAATTCTACCCCTGTCTATCATGCACCTCCAAATGCATTTCAGATAACACATCCATAAGCTACCACTCACTACCGGCCTCCAGAACTTCCTAGATCTATGTTCTCCTACTCAACGCATTAGCCACTACGCTGCCTTTCCCCAGTGTATATAAAAGTTCAATGTCAATGGACTGAAGATAATCAACCCACCTGCACTGTCTCAGATTTAGATCACTCTATGTGAAGATTTACTTGAGATTTTTGTGGACAGTGAAAAACACAAAATTCTCTCCCAGAAGATAATGTCTCAAATAGGTTAAGGAATGAACAACAACTACCAAATCTAGATCATGTGTCAGGTAGTTCCTCTCAAGTGGCCTCAACTACCGAGACCCATACGCAATGACTCCATCTCCCTGCATAAGCACAGCTCCATTCTCGATACTAGAAGAATCGCAATAAACAGTGCATCTCATCCCCAACTCTGGAAATACTAGCATCGGTGCTAAAGGAAACCTCCCTTTCAGCTCCTAAAAAGCAGTCTCACAAAAATCTAACAATAAGAACTTTTCACCCTTCTTGGTCAGAACCGTCGCAGTGCTGCTAAGCGTGAAGGTTCTTGTATGAAGCATGTGTAGTATCTAGACATCCCTATAAAACTCTGTATCTCAAAGACTTTCTTCGGCTTCTCCCAGGATAATACTCCTCTCACTTTCTCTGGGTCCACTGATACTCTTGTCTCTGAGATAACGTGACCCAAGAAGTGAAATTGATCCATCCAAAATTTTCATTTTGAGTTCATAGAATATAACTGATTTTCTATCAGGGTCCTCAGAATGATCTCAAAATGGGTAGCATGGTCATGTAGAGTGTGATAGTACACCAAGATATCGTCCACGAAGACCACCAAGAACGAATCCAAATATGGATGGAACACTCGGTTCATCAGTGCCATGAAAACTGTTACTGTGTTCATGAGACTGAACGGCATAACCATATACTCTTATAGACCTACCTGCTCCTAATATCTATGAGAGGTATATCATATGGTCTAACGCACAACTGATGATAATCAGAACTCAAATCAATCTTCGAGAACACCCGGTATCCTTGAATTTGATCAAAGAGGTCATCAATCCTAGGAAAATGATATCGGTTCTTGACCGTCAACTGGTTCAGCATCCAATAATCCACAAAAAGCCTAAAGGTGTTGTCTTCCTTCTTCACAAACATGATAGGTGAGACCTATGGAGAAGTACTGGGTCAGATGAATCCCTTTGAGTACAACTCCTCCAACTGCTTCTTCAGCTCCTGAAACATAGGTGTATCCATCCTATAAGGAGGAATGGACACTGATTCTACTCCTGGGATGAGCTCAATAGGAAAGTCTACCTCATGCTCAAGAGGAAATCCTAAAAACTCTAATGGAAAGACATCCCTGAAATGATCCACCACTGGAGGAATGTCTAACTGTGGAGTCCCTTAGTCATCTAGATAAAAAATGGCAATATGAGTTGTAACTCCACCAAGCCCATGATGCTCGGGTCCTGCTCTACTCGCCTGGACATCCCACTCGCCTCGATGAAAAAAATATCCACCCTCTGGTGAGATGAAACTCACCCTACGATGATAAAAGTCGACAACTTCCTGGAAGGGAATGAGCCAATCCACTCCGAGAAAGACATCATATCATGTCATCTCCAGGACATATAGATCCCATAGAAAGTGATACCCATCCACCTATAGAGGGAACTCCTTTCACCGATGTACAGAAGCCATCTTAGTCCCCAACGGTGTGTCTAGTGTCAATGTATTGGTAGAGGAAAAGATGCAGACCCCATGGCTCTCCACAACAGTAACAGAGATAAAGCTCTGGGAACCCCCTCTTTTGAATAGAGTAGAAGATAAAGATGAGGCTACTAAGATCATACCTTGAACTGTAGAGGGTCTCGGATCCTGCTCCTATTGGGTCCAATCCACTGCAAAAGCCTGACTTATACCATGACCATGTGACCTTGCCTGACCACTCAAAGCTGATCCATCCCGCGGTCGCTAAACGACTGGTGACTGACCACCATGGCCTCGACCTCCACCTCGGCCCGAATAACCAAAAGAACTCCATTCCCTAGACTAGTGAGAAACTGGCGGCGCTGCTCCTGATCGTGGAGTCATGGATAAATACCTATCAACAGCTGCTTGTGAGAAGACTTAACAGAAACGCTAAAGATAAACCATCTAGACACAAGATCGGCACTCTGTAGGGTCTCTTGGGCGACGTGGCATCATATTCCTACCCTTTCTGCACTGGTAACACACGACCTGGCTACCAGAAGAAGTTTATCTCCTCCTTTGAAGGTCTGCACAAACCTTATAAAACACTCTCGGAACTGTGCATCAGCACCTTTGTCCATAATGACGGTTGGTTCCAAGAATTTCACAACAAGAGGATGCCTTAGTGGCATGACTCTCCATGGTCATGCACACACCCTAGATCAAGATCTCAAGGACATAAAACTGGGAGCGTAAGAAGAGAACAAGAGAAAGAATACATTCTAAATTCACAAAACAAGCCTACACTGCGTGTATAAAAGATACACGGTATGTTCCCTCAAGTCATTTACATGGGCATGTACTCCTGCCCAAACTGGTCGTGTAACACCCAAAAATACATAGCATGTTGTCTGAACACACAAAATGTACTTGAATCCTCTTCCCTGCCCGAGTCCTTCTAAATGATCTATCCACACGACTCTCTTACTATAAGGCTCAAGCCTTAAACATTACTTAATCTTGAGTTACTTCAAGAATACACATTGAGGATCATTTCAGGTTTAGAGTTTTAGAGAATTAGATCATAAATAATTCATTACATTCCACATTTAAACAAAGTGGTCACATAAAAGATAATACTCATGTTTCCCATCAATGGGAACATATTTAAAATAAAACATGGATTCTTTCTTGACACTTCCTTGACACTATCATCACATCATATACCTTTCCCTTGACCTCTGAAAAACATTTCAAAAACATTAGAAGAGCATAAAAAGCTCAGTAAGGGATATAAATTTACGAAATGGAAACATTAGTCCATGTATGAAATCATACTTTACTCATAAAACAAAATCATTTTAACATACCTCATCAAATCATGAATAAATCATAGTAATCATATGACATAAAGGTAACTTGGGGCATTCATAACATTCTTACGTAGGGAGTAACCATCATGGTTATGTTTGGAATACCCATCACATTATATTCCCTAAATCTCTTCAGAGAAACCTTATCTTTTAACCCCTCCGCGTTACCCAATGCATTGGAGAGCTATATCGGGCTCACCCGCCCTTAATTTATCATGGAACCACCATCTTCATAATAATTCCCATGAACCATAACATAATCGTATCACATAAAACGTGCATAAAGGAAACATAACATTTCCATATTTCAATCACAAGATATCAATACAACACATTGATATAATAACAACATTATGAAAACCATTTTCAATACCAAAATAAAAGGAAAGTAAAACATGGTATTTATTTTTCATTTTAAAATAAGTTATGACTTGTAGAGGAAGCCAAAGCTCAAATAATGGTCACGGCGGTGGAGAAGTCGTTGTTTCCGCATACGTACGAAAAAAAAACATTCCCTTTTTTCATTTTGTAAATGATTTATATAAAAAAGATTCCTTTTGAATAAAAATAAAATTCAAATGGTTTCATACACCGTATAAAAGAAAGTTGAGTATAAAACAAAATATTCCTCAATGAACGGAGATTGAGACAAAGTCCCATACCTCGGGTCTGACTTGACTCGATCATTCTTTAACGTCCTGAATAATAAACTTGAGTTAATTACTACTTTTATAAGAAAATTTTTCAAGATCATTATTCCTTTTATATCACTTATTACCATGTTATGAACACTATTTAATTATTTATGTTAATAATGGTCGTTTTGTCGATCATTGGTACTTGACTCAAAAATAAACTCTTTATAATTACAAGTTGTTCATGTGGTAAAATATCCATTATATCCATAATTATATTTATTAAGTAGTTATCATATATGTAATATATATCCAGTATATACATGCATTTATAATATAACATAACATTTAGAGGTATGAAATGAAATGCACCCTTCATGGAGACGGTAAGCCGTACGTATGCATGAATGCTACTTTCATTTCTATTTCCTATTTAATGTAATTTAATCATAATGATATAAAGGTATTTTATAATTCTAGTATAATATAATATAATTAACTCCATCCTTTAAATGTCCCACATATGGCATTAATGAATCAAATCACATTGAGGGGGCGGTAGTCTGTACTTCCAAAAATGAAGATATCGCGTTTACCCGTAATGGAAGCCACAAAGGTATGCCATAAATGAAAAATACAGAGACTTAAGGAAAACATAAACATATTATATATCATATATAAATATAGTGACATCTTAATGGCCACCTTTGAAGGTGTTATAATAATATTGAACAATCATCATTTCGTGAGGCAGAAATTCACCATCCACGGAAACAGTATGTTCTTTAACTAGTAGATGTAGGTGTGTGTAAGTGTAGCTCGAATAATTATTATAACAACATCATAGTATATTTAACATACTAATGTTGTTACAAAATAAATTAATAAAAAGAGTTTAGGTGGTTGGAGAAGCAAAATAAAACAAAAGAACATTAGAGAATAATTTACCTTTAAATCGGGTAACTCATATTGGTTTGTACCAAAAGGTTTTATTGAAGAACATTCTGTCTATGTTAAGGATTCTAGGATGAAGATAGGGATGTGGAGAGATAAAATGTGAAGAGATTTTTCGAGCCAATGGCTTGAGAAGTATGTGTAAATAGGTAGAGGTGGGGGGCCTTTTATAAGAGGAGAGGAGGGGCACTCATGGAATGTTATAAAATGTTACTTTATATTAAAATTATTTTCAGATTTTAAAGGTCCCACATTTATATATTTCAAAGATAAGGTGATTAGGGTTCTGAATATACTCATTAAATAGGTCTTTGAAAAGTTTAAGTCTTAGATTTTACATTATCTTTTCATTTTATTTAAATCGTTCATTAATGAGGTAATCACTGCATCATCATGATGTCATAAATAATTTAATTGATTTAATGTCTAAAAATTATAAAATAATTACTATGATGTAGGAAATATTTTTATATTTTTAATGAATACTTATAGTCCAATAGATCATTTATTTAGACAAAATGAAAATGTTTTACTCAGGTGATATATACTTTCTTATATTTAATTTTCTTTAAAAATAAAAAGACTAAAAGTCCTTATCACACAAAACTGATTTCATGGGGACCCCATGTCTGGCACAAGGCAACCCACGGTCACCAATGAAACAACCATTAGAATTAGGACACATGTTGGGGTCATTTTTTCTTATTATGATGTTTTTTATTATCCTTAACTACTCGATTACTAATTAATCAAGATAATTAAAGATAATTACCGTCGTTACTATTCATAATGTCCAAAATTAAAAGATTCATGATTAAATAATTTGGAACATATGATTCCAAATACGTAATAAATTTTACCAAATTCCAAACACAGAAATTGCAATAATTAATTTAAAAATAATTTTCGTTGTCAAAACAAATAGCGGGTTTTTTAGAAACAATATCTATGAAAAGTTTGGCACTTGTTTATGCCCAATTACAAAGTAAAATTAATCCCAATAACCACCATTGGATTGAATGGTAAAAATATATTCTATTTAAACTTTTAAACCAATTAATAAAATAATACAACTATATAATTAAATAAGATGAAAAAGAAGTTTTGATGTAAAATGTAGTATTTTTCACTATTAATTAAAAAATGAACATTATCAGAAAAATACCAAAAAATAATCCAAAGTAAATTCCAATGTCCCAATCATAACGAATAATTTTATTTTGACAAATAGAGCTTATAAAATTGTCAAAAGTTTGATTTAAAAATTCTTTTCCATCAAAAGGTAGTGAAACATTCTTTTAAAAATATTAGTGTATTCCATGCTTAAGATTGGATTTATTCTCATTTTAAGCCTCTAAAACACTATCTAATTCATGAGTAGGCAAAGATAAAAATATCTATTATTCATTACTTACATGGGATGTTACATCCTTCCCACCTTTAGAAAATTTCATCCCTGCAATTTATTTACTTATCGAATAAGTGGGGGTATTTATCCCTCATTGCATTTTCAGATTCCCATGTTGCCTCTTCACTCATGTGGTTTTTACACAAAACTGTTACTTGATGAATCACATTATTCCAAAACACTTTCTCCCTGTGGTCAAGAATATGGACATGCAGTTCCTCATAAGATAGATTATCTTCTAGCTAAACTACCTCTGGACTCAAAACATGAGATGGATCTAACATGTACTTCCTTGACATTGAAACATGAAAAACATTGTGTACCTGAGATAAACTTGGAGGTAAATCCACTGGGTATGCAACTGGTCCAACCCTCTCCAATATTTCATATGGTCTAATGAACCTTGTACTCAGCTTTCCTTTCTTACCAAATCACATCACACTTTTCCATGGTGAAACTTTGAAAAAAACATGATAACCTACCTCAAAAGAGAGATCATTCCTCCTGTTGTCCGCATAACTCTTCTTCCTGCTCTGAGATGTTCTCATGTGTTTCTGTATTAGATAAACTTTTTTTCCAAATCTTCTACCAATTCAGGTCCCATCAACATCCTTTCACCCACTTCATCCTAAAAAGCGATAGTTCAACACTGCTTCCCATATAATGCCTCAAATGGTGTCATCTGTATACTGGAATGAAAACTGTCATTATAAGAAAACTCAACCAAAGAAAGATGTTGGTCCCAACTTCCATCATAATCCATCGAACAAGAACATAGAATATCCTCCAAAGTCTGAATTGTTCGTTCTGACTGCCCATCCTATTGGGGATGAAAAGCTGTAATAAAATTTAATTCAGTACCCAACGTCTTCTAAAGGCCTTTCCAAAAGTTAGAAGTGAACCTGGGATCACGGTCAGATACAATGAAGAGAATAACTCCATGTAACCTGACTATATCTTTACGATACAAATGGGAAAGTTGATCTAGGTAAAAAGTATCTCATATAGCAAGGAAATGAGCAGATTTAGTCAAGAGATCAACAATAACACAGATTGCATTATTACCTCGAGGTGTCTTCGGCAATCCCACAACGAAGTCCATGGATATATTCTCCCATTTCCACTCTATGACTAGTAGAGGCTGAAATATAACTTTTGGTAACTTCCCCTCGGCTTTAACCTATTGACAAGTCAAACACTTACAGTAAAATCAGCAATGTCCATTTCCATTTCGTCCCACCAGTAATACTTTTGAAGATCTCTATACATCTTAGTACTGCCCGGATGAACTGAAAATGGAGAACTATGAGCTTCACATCACAACTCTCTCTTCAACTGTGAATCACAAAGCACACACATTCTCTTCCCAAATCTCAAAACACAATCATTATCAATGTTGAATTCAGGAAATTTACCCTTCAGAACCAACTCTACCTTTTTCTGAAACTCGTTGTCTTGCTTCTGTTCTTGCTTAATTCTATCTGATAGAGAAGATTTCACTGATACCTGAAACAAAACAGAAGGACATCCTGCACCAAAAACTTTTATGCCATATTTCATCAAATCCTTACCCAAAGGTTCACGTTCCAAATGCAATATTGTTAATGAAGAATTAATTTTTCAACTCAAAGCATCATCCACATTATTTGCTTTTCCCGGATGGTAATGAATTTACAATCATAATCCTTGAATAATTCTAGAGATATCCTCTATCTCATGTTCCATTCTTTCTGAGTGAATATATAATTTAAACTTTTGTGATCGGTATATATTTCACACTTTAATCCATACAAATGATGCCTCAAAATTTTTTAAGCGAAAAAAACAGCAGCTCATTCCAAATCATGTGTAGGTTAATTTACCTCATGACTTTTCAACTGACATGAAGCATAAGAAATTACCTGATCATTCTGCATTAGGACGCAACCAAGTCCTTCCAATGAAGCATCCCTATAGATAACAAACTCCCCATTCCTGGAATGTAGTTCCAAAACTGGAGCATTCACCATTTTTCTTTTCAATTCCGGAAAACAATCATCACATTCTTTTTTCCAGATAAACATAACACCCATCCGAGTGAGCTTAGTCATTAGACTAGATAACCATGAAATATTTCTAACAAACCATCGGTAATAACCTTACAAACCAAGAAAACTAAGAATCTCAGTTTCATTTGTGGGTCTTGGCCATTCTGCCACAACCATTGTTTTTGCAGGATCAACAGTTATCCCATCATTAGAAACAATGTGACCAGGGAAAGATTTTTTTTGCAACCAAAACTCACACTTGCTGAATTTCCCATAAAATTTATTTTCTTTTAAGGTTTTCAAAATAACCCTTATATGTCTTTCATATTCCTCTTTACTTTTAGAAAACACCAAAATATCATCAATGAAAACAACCACAAACTTATCCAATAACTCATGTAAAATTCTATTCATAAGGTCCATGAAAATAGCAGGTCCATTGGTTGGCCCAAAAGGCATTACTAAAAATTCATAATGGCCATATATTGTATGGAACGCGGTCTTCGGAATATATACTTCCTTTACCTTCAACTGATGGTACCCCGATCTCAGGTCAATCTTGGAAAAATACTGAGCTCCCTGGAGCTGATCAAACAAATCATCGATATGAGGCAAATGATATTTGTTCATAACAGTGATGTTATTCAAGGATCTATAATCAATGCAAAGTCTCATTTAACCATCTTTCTTTTTAACAAATAAAGCAGGAGCACCCCATGGTGATGTGATAGGTCGAATGAAACCTTTCTCTAAGTAATCTTACAATTACTCCTTCAACTCTAAAGTTCAATTTCAGTTATTCGATAAGGGGGTTTTGAAATTGGCTTAGCATCAGGAACTAATTCAACAGTAAACTCAACTTCCTGATCTGGTATTATTCTAGGAAACTCATCAGGAAAAACATCCAGATACTCATTTACCACTGGCGCATCATTAATCTGAACAGTTCCCTTGTTTTCAACAATATGTTCAAGGTAAAATTAATTTCCATCTTTTACTCATTTCTCAGCCTCTTGATATAGTATCAACAGTAAGGTTCCATTCTTGTACACAAACTAAAATTCTTTTTGAAAAGAATCCTCATTAGCTCTACATTCAATCTTAAAATGGTAAATTGAGAGCCAATCCTTGCCCATGATAACATCAAACTCTACTAGAGGTAAAACAATATGGTTTTCAAGTAGGTTCTTTCGACGGATAAGGATAGAAAGATTATTATAAATTATTTTTTCCTCAACATTTCTCCCATGTGTTTTTACCACAAGTTCAGGAGTCATTTCTTGAGATGGTATTCCAATTTTACTAGAAACGTTTTCAGGGATGAAAGAATATATAGACCCCGAATCAAACAACACACTGGCATAATCTGAAGAAAAAAAATCAAAGTACCTGATACCACTTCATTTGATGGCCCAAAATCTACTAAAGTAGTTGCAAAGGATTTCACCACCTCTTTCTACTTGTAGTCTAATTACTTCCCATCACTAGAGCTCATTGTCGGACAATCGTTTGCATAGTGACCCATCTGATTTCACTTAAAACGTTTCACTAACTGTAAATCATATTTGGTCTTACCATCACCCTGGTCTTTTTTAGTGCAATCATGAGCCTTATGTCCCATCTTACCACATCGGTAGCACTTTCCAGAAATCAGAAGACATTCCCTAGCATGCCTTTTACAACATTTATCACAAACTAGAAACTTAGTTTTCTTACCATCAGTCCTTTTTTGAATAATTCTTTCCGTTCTCCTGCCACCTCGGTCTCTTCTTCTGTTGGTTGTTATAAAACACTTCATCATCGGCAAACTCCATTTACACCTTCTCATCACATCGAACAAGCTTTTCATAACATTTGAAATCACAATAAGCCAATTCCCTTCAATATTTTCGCTTTAATCCTGAGTAAAAATGATTGATTTTAATATCAAGATCTCGGATAATATTTGGACCATAATTTTCCAATCGAGTGAACCTCTCTTTATAAGCTGCCACTGAGTCGTCCTATTACCTCAATTCCAAGAATTTTTTTTCCATAATAAGTCAAACAACCTTAGGAAAATACTTCTCAGGAAACATACCATTGAATTAATCCCTATCGAGAGCATCAATCTCATCAACATCCCTGATATTTTTAACCATCGACCACCACTGATCTACTTCACCCTCCAAATGGTAAATTGCAAGACAAAACGTTTGATTTTCTGAACACCTCATGATGTTGAAAATATTCTCCAGTGCTTTAATCCACCCTTTAGCTAGCATAGGGTCAGATGATCCTCTGAATGATGGGGGATGTTGCCTCATGAAATGTTCCACCACTGACATGTTCCTCTGAGGTTGATCTGTCTGATCTCGTGCATGGATACCGCCACCATTTATCGCTTGATTCAACTGTTCCATTACTCCAACAAACAGTTCCGTCCCAATTCTGACCATCTCAAGATGCATATTCAGAAGGTCATTTCCTTCTGTATGCCTTCCTAGCACTGCTTCCCTATTTCCTCTGCGGAAAACCATTCTGAACAAACATGTCATAGATGAAGCAAGATGGTAATCTTCAAATTCTATATCATTTCAATTTTACCATAACAAAAAAATATTTTTGGATAATCATTTAATAGAATTCTAACTGCTAATGTTATCTAAACCGACCTTTGATACCAACTATAAGGCCCCATCCTTAAACATTATTCAATCTTGAGTTACTTCAAGAATACACGTTGGGATCTTTTCAGGTTTAGAGTTTTTGAGAATTAGATCATAAATCATTCATTACATTCAACATTTAAACAAAGTGGTTACATAAATGATAGTACATATTTTTCCCATCAACAGAAACATATTTAAAATAAAACATGGATTCTTTCATTACACTTCCTTGACACTATCATCACATCATGTACCTTTCCCTTGAACTATGAAAAACATTTCAAAAACTTGGGATGAGTATAAAAAGCTCAGTAAGGGATATAAAAGTACGAAATTAAAACATTAGTCCATGTATGAAATAATACTTTACTCATAAAACAATTTAATTTTAACATACCTCATCAAATCATGAATAAATCATAGAAATCATAAGACACAAAGGTAACTTGGGTAATTCATAACATTCTTACGTAGGGAGTAACCCTCATGGTTAAGTTTGGAATACCCATCACAGTATATTCCCTAAATCTTTTCAGAGAAAGCTTAACTTTTATCCCCTTCACATTACCCAATGCATTGGAGAGATATATCGGGCTCACCCACCCTTAGTTTATCATGGAACCACCCGTCATCATAACAATGCACAAGAACCATAACATAATTGTATCACATAAAACATGCATAAAGGAAACATAACATTTCCACATTTCAGTCACAAGATATCAATACAACAAATTGATATAATAACAACATTATGAAAACCATTTTCAATACCAAAATAATTGAAAAGTAAAACATGGTATTTATTTTTCATTTAAAAAAAGTTATGGCTTGTAGAGGAAGTCGAAGCTCAAATAATGGTCATGGTGGCAGAGAAGTTGTTGTCTCCATATACGTACGACAAAAAAATCATTCCCTTTTGTCGTTTAGTAAACGATTCGTATAAAAAATATTCCTTTTGAAAAAACATAAATGTAAAAGGGTTTTATGCACTGTATAAATGAAAGTTATGTATAAAACAAAATATGCCTCAATGAAGGGAGACTGAGACGAAGTCCCATATATCGGGTCCGACTTGACACGATCGTTCTTTAACGTCCTAAATAATAAACTTGAGTTTATTTCTAATTGCTTAAGAACCATTTTCAAGTTCATTATTCCTTTCATATCACTTATTACCATGTTATTAACACTATGTAATTATTTATGTTAATAATGGTCATTTTGTCGATCATTGGTACTTGAGTGAAAAATAAACTCTTTCTAATTACAAGTTGTTCATGTTATAAAATATCCATTATATCCATAATTATATTCATGATGTAGATATCATATATATCATATATATCCAGTATATACATGCATTTATAATATTATATAACATTTATAGGGAAGAAATGAAATGCACCGTTCATGGAGATGGTAAGCCATACGTACGCATGAATGCTACTTTCATTTCTATTTCCAATTTAATGAAATTTAATCATAATTATATAGAGGTATATTATAATTCAATTATAATATAATATCATTAACTCCATCCTTTATATGTCCCACATATGGCATTAACGAATCAAATCACTTTGAGTGGGCGGTAGTCCACACTTCCTAAAATGAAGATATCGTGTTTACCCATAATAGAAGCCATAAAGGTATGCCATAAATGAAAAATACAGAAGCTAAAGGAAAAAATAAACATATAATATATCATATATAAATAAAATGGCATCTTAATGGCCACCTTTGAAGGTGTTATAAGAATATTGAACAATCATCATTTCGTGAGGCAGAAATTCTCCATCCACGGAAACAATATGTTCTTTAACCATTTGATGTAGGTGTGTGTAAGTGTAGCTCAAATAATTCTTATAAAAACATCCTAGTATATTGAAAATACTGGTTTTGTTACAAAATAATGAATAAAAATAGTTTAGGGTTGGAGAAGCAAAATAAGACAAAAGAACATTAGAGAAGACTTTACTGTTAAATCGGGTAACTCCTTATGGTTTGTACCAAAAGGGTTTCTTGAAGAGATTTCCGCCTATGGAAAGTCTTATAGGATGAAGAGAGGGATGTGGAGAGATAAAATGAGCAGAGCTTGGCTGAGACAATGGCTTGAGATGTGTGTGTAAAGAGGTAGAGGTGGGGGCCTTTTATAAGAGGACGGGAGGGGCACTCTTGGAATGTTATAAAATGTTACTTTATATTAAAACACGTTTCTAATTTTAAAGTTCCCTAATTGATATATTTCGAGGATAAAGTGACAAGGGGTAGAAATATACTCATCCAATAGGTCATTGACAAGTGTAAGTCTTAGATTTTACATTATATTTTCATTTTATTTAAATCGATCATTAATGGGGTAATCGTTGCATCATCATGATGTCATAAATAATTTAATTTAGTTAATGTCTAAAAATTATACAAAAAATACATAGATGTACGAAATATTTTTATATTTCCAATGACTATTTATAGTCCAATAGATCATTTATTTAGACAAAATTAAAAAAATTACTCAGGTGACACATTCTTTGTTATATTTAACATTCTTTAAAATTAAAATGATAAAAAGTCATTGTCACACAAAAGTGATTCCCTGGGGTCCCCAAGTTTGGCACGAGGAATCCCATGGTCGGACATGACACAACAAGTAGCATTAGGACACATTATGGGGTCATTTGTTATTATTATGATATTATTTTATTATCCTTAACTACCTGATTACTAATTAATCAAGATAATTAAAGATAATTACCGTCGTTACTATTCATAATATCCAATAATAAAAGATTCCGGATTACATAATTTGGACCTTTTGATTCCGAATATGTAATACATTTTACCAAATTCCAAACACAGAAATTTCAATAATTAATTTAAAAATAATTCCCGTTGTCAAAAGAAATAGCGGGTTTTTTAGAAACAATATCTATGAAAAGTTTGGAACCTGTTTATGCCCAATTCAAAAGTGAAATTAATCCCAATGACCACCATTGGATTTAATGGTAAAAATATATTCTATTTAAACTTTAAAACCAATTAACAAGATAATCTAACCATATAATTAAATTAGATGGAAAATTAGTTTTGATGTAAAATGTAGTATTTTTCACTATTCTTTAAAAAATGAACATTGTCAGAAAAATTCCAAAAATTAATCCAAAGTAAATTTCAATGTCAAAATCATAATGAATATGTTTATTTTAAAAAATAGAGCTTATAAAATTGTCATAATTTTTTTTAAAAATGATTTTCCATCAAAAGGCAGTAAAACAATCTTTTAAAAATATTAGTGTATTCCGTACTTAAGGTTGGATTTATTCTTGTTTTAAACCACTAAAACACTATCTAGTTCATGAATATACATAGATAATAATATATATTATTCATTACTTACTTGGGATGTTACACTTATGACAATACAACATGGTGTGTTCAAGGAAGACATGGCATGTACTAGATATGCCTTACCTGGCCCGTGTTGTTAGTCACACGGCTAGATCCACCATTAAATATACACAACGTCTTCCACGGGAACACAACGTGCACTTGAAGGAATTCCCCGACCTGTGTTGTTCATGACATGGCCTTGTTTCGAGGTCATACGTCACAGCGTGTAGAATTCAGACACGACGTGTATGTAAAAAGATAACACAACCCGTGTTGTTCGTGACATGGATAGGGAACATATTTCAGACTACACGGAATGATAAATTAGTACATGGCGTGTTCCTACATGCATTTTCACAATCCCGTGTCCCTTCCCACACAGTCTCTGACCCGGTTATAGACTACACTGCATGGAACCATAAAGTACACACTGTGTATTCTGGGTTTTTCCAGACAGTAGCCTCAGAAACTTCTCTAGAGCCCAGAAAACACAGAAAACCAGCGTTAAGGTGCCAAATTCTTACCCGTGAGGGCCCATACTCCCCTAGATTCAATGTTTGGAATCTCAAACATGTTATAAAAAAGTTAATCAAGCAATTATCCACCAAATTACAGTCCATAAGGACCCATAACACCTCCAGAACAAATATTTGGTATTCATCTAAGAAAAACACTATACAAACAGTTTCCCTATCATGCAGTTGGGATTCTATCAAAGCATCTATCACAACAGCATGCACAATCTACTCAACGTCTATCAAAATAGCATGAAATTTCTAATTCATCCTAGATGTCATGGAAAGAATTCATGGAATTTTATATCTAACAAGTGCGTATATGATACATGAGATGACATACCATCATCTCATCGGGTTGAGATAGAAATAGAACCGCAATAACAATAACGGTAATAGCACAAATCATGTGAATCACCCAATGGTGGAATCAAATCCACTGTAAAATTGAAAACAGTAAAATTACAATAAATGATGTAGTATGGATTTTCCCTATACAAGGGTTAGCTACTCCCATGCATAGCTTATTACCAAGTACCTATTCTGTCGTATCCCTCTCTATAGGCTCCAAAAAATAAGTCAAGAGAAATGAAACCCTCTGATACCACTTTGTAACGTCCCGGTTCCGGAAGCCACCCAGAGGCGCCTCGTACCAGGTTGGTCACGTGGCCTCAATCTCATTTCCCCAAATGCCTGAGTCTGCCGACTAGTAGCGAGGGCCTTGGGCGTGATAGTGGCGAAACTATGCCCTTTTTGAAAAGTACAAAACATAAATACACAAATACATAATATAGAGGAAGTAGAAAAAACCAAACAACAGTAACAGCGAAAGAATGATAATGCAAACAACTGGAGAAGATATATATAAAAGATGCATGATACATATGTGTCTATGAAAATAGCCAAACAAGTCAAAATTCTGGAATAAAACATTGGTAAACCAAAGTGAAAAAGAAATCAGATAAACTTTTCAACATCGCATGCCATTGCTTGGTCACATGCTCTCCAACTCCACAACAATCAAGAACCTGAAGTTGAAGGGTGCTTGCCCTTATTAAGACCTACAACAATAAAATCTGTTTGGGACCAAAAGCATGACCCAAATAGGGTGTGAGACAAAATACCAGTAGGCAACCACCTGAAAATATATGCCTAACAGTCAGTGAATATATGGCAGGTAAATGTTTATAAAATCAATAAACAAAAAAGTACTCAGTAGGAAAAATTCCACAGTTTCTAGCATATAATTTAAAAACAAGTAAGCATCCACTTAAGAAAGTAAAATGAACAGGTAACCCTCTGGGTAGTTCTCATTGCCTATCCCCTATGGTTCAACCAACAAGTACAAGAAACCCTCTGGGAGGCACAAAGAGTCTCACCCCTCCCATTCAGCTAATGAAAAGTCTCTCTGGGGAAGCAATCAATATCAATTACCCATATAGTCTCGTATCGTACTAAAGGCACTCCGGGGAAGCACTAAACATCACATTCCCCATGTGGCTCGCGTCGAGAAACTAAAGACACTCTGAGGAAGCACTCAACGTCAATTCCCCATGTGGTCTCGCATCGTATTATAAAGACACTCTAGAGAAGCCCTTACGTCCATTCTCTCTATGTTCTACTACACTAGGTTCCCACCACCCTATGTAAACTCATCAAGTATCACATCACATAACGGCCAAAGTGAACCTCAAGAAATACATGGCTACCAGTCTATAGAATAACAGCATATTAGAAAAAAACACACCATCCTACAATACTAGGCGTGGAAACTTGAAAAATTATAACAGAGAAAACTAGACCAAACAGTCATAAACAGGAAAATCATGCATGGGAAAAAACTAAAGCATAGTATATTACCCTATTCAAAAACAATTATCTCTACTCAAGCATATAAGAAATATAGGCAAATAACAAGGGAAAACAAGAAACACGCAATACCCCATTCAAGGGTATTGGTGGAATTTTCTCAAAATACTCAAAGACATTCTACAGAAGGGAACATACCACCTACCTTGATGTTATGTGATCTATATACTTGAACAAAAAGGCTTGAATCACCTTATAACATCAAAGATCTATAAAAACATCAAAAACATTCAACCCATGATAACTTTAAAAAGAGGAGGAATTGGAAAACAATGCTCTGGAAGAAGGAAGAGCTTACCGTTGTGGTTCCAACACAATCGACGATGGTCAATTCGGAGAACAGATGGAGGATCGAGGGATTGGAGAAGATTTGTGGTCGTCTAGATTCTCTCGGAAGAAGAACTCCTAGAAGAAGACTATTCGGTCTATCAGACTCATCCCCAGTGATTTTATTGAAAAAAATACACGGTGCGTACTTTTAGATTACAGAGTATGTACTCACTATTTTAGAACTCCACTTTAGGCTGCCTCCACATCACTACACATAACCGTGTGTGTGGCCCTTTCATGGCCAGCACATGGCCTCATGCGACAACGAAATACACGATGTGTACTCATAAAGTACACAGTTTGTACTTCAAAAATTTCCAGAAAATCCTATTTTCTCAAAAACTCCAGAAAATGGAAAAACAATCATGAAATGTAGGTCCAGGTTCTTACAAACTAACCCCCTTAAAGAAATTCATCCCCGAATTTCCATAGCAAGCCATAGAAGAAGAAACCCCAAATAGCTCCATCCACTGCGATCGTACATCTGCATCCCTCTCCCAAGTCTTATCCTATACTCACCTGTGCTTCCATAGAACCCGTACCAGAGGAACAGACCAACTACAGAGAACCTTCGTACCGCGATCAACAATCTGGAAAGGATGCTCTTAAAATGATGTATACACTTAGATCACAACATCCTCTGGTTGAAAGATATGAGACATGTCAGTAAAGTAACGTCGGATCTGAGAAACAAGGAAGATGTCATGCATAGCCCGGTACCTCTGAGGTAACTACAACTGATAGGCATCTTTCCCAACTCTCTCCAACACCTCAAAAATCCCGACGTACCTTAGTGAATGATTACATTATCTCTAAATCCTCTTGTGTCCCAACCTCGGGGAGACATGTAGGCAAACCTAATCCCCGACCTCAAACTCCAGAGGTCATCTCCACTGATCAGCATAATACTTCTGTCGAGACTGTTTCGTATCCATCCTCTTCCGAATCAACTCTATTTGCTCTGTGTCTCCTGGACAAGAAGTGGTCCCAGCAAAGCTGCATCTCCTACCTCCATCCAACACAAGGATGATCAGCATGGCCTACCGTACAAATCCTTGTAAGGTATCATCTGAATAGTTGCTTGAAAATTAATATTCTAAGAAATCTCCACAAGAAGGATATGCTTCTCCCAAGAACCTCCGAAGTCTAGAATGCATGCTCGGGGCATATCCTCAAGCACCTGAATCATACGCTCAAAATGGACATCACTATGTGGATAGTAGGCTGTACTCAGAAGCACCTGCATACCCGAAGCTTTTTGTAGCCCCTACCATACCCGAGACGTAAAACACACATCTCTGTCTGAAACAATGTAGTATGGAACTATATGTAGATGTAAAATTTATCGGATGTACAACTGCCCCAGATCATCAACACTGAAGGTCTCCTTGATTAGGAAGAAGTGATCAACCTTCATGAGTTTGTTGATGAAAACCCACACTGTATCGTTCCCTTGAAGATACCTCAACAAACCGGTCGTGATGTCCATCACGACATTATTACACTTATACTCCAGAATGGGGAACTACTGTAAAAGAACTGATGATCAGTGATATTTCGCATTCACCTGCTAACAAGTGGAACACCTCATGACAAAACCAGCAACATCTCTCTTAATACCTGGCCACCAATACTGGTGGTGTAGATCATGATACATCTTGGAGATGCCATGATGAAGTGCCCAAACTGAGGAATGAAAATTCCGCATCAGCTCCTCTAGTATGTATGTTGGAACCCATACGCATCCCTGGAATCGCATGATCTCATCCTTTCCAACATTCAATCCAGGAAGAGGTTCCTCACTTGACACACTCTCCAGCAGGACTAGGCCTTCTGAGTCTCATAGCTACCTCATCCATACTTGATAAATAAGAGTAGAGGTAACAGATGCAGAGGAAATAAAAGTCTGTCCATGTCTATCGTGCACCTCCAAATGCATCTCAAAGAACACATCTATAAGCTGTCACTCACTGATTTCCTATGGAACTACCTGTATCTGAGTTCTCATACTCAACATGTTAGCCATTGTGTTTCCTTTTCGAGGTGTATAGGCAAGCTCAATGTCAATGGACTTAGGATACTTGATGCACTTTCACTATCTCAGATTTAGATCATGTTGAGTGAATATGTACTTGAGACTTTTGTGGTCAGAGAAAACCAAAAAATGCTCTCCGAGAAGATAATGTCTCCAATATCATATGTCATGAACAATAGCATCGGAATTTAGATCATTCATCGGGTAGTTCCTCTAATGTGGCCTCAACTGTCGAGACCCATACACAGCGACTCCATCTCCCTGCATAAGCACACCTCCCAGCCTAATACATGAAGCATCACACTAAATAATGTAGCTCATTCCCGGATCTGTAAAGACTAGTATCGATGCTAAATTCAACCTCACTTTTAGCTTCTAAAAGGCTGACTCACAAAAATCTAACTATAATAACTTTGCACCCTTCTTGATCAGACCCGTCAGTGGGGCTTCTAAGCGTGAAAAGTTTTGTATGAAGCGTCTGTAGTATCTAGCTAGCCCCAGAAAACTCCGTACCTCGATGATGTTCTTTGGATGCTCCCAGGAATCCACTACACTCACTTTCTCTAGGTCTATTGATACTCTTATCTCTGAGATAACATGGCCCATGAAGTGAATTTGATCCATCCAAATGTGGAATTTTTTTACCATAGCACACAACTAAGGCTCTCTCAGTGTCCTCAGAATGATATCAATATGGGAAGCATGGTCATGTTGAGTGTGAGAGTACACCAAGATATCATCCATGAAGACCACCAAGAACAAATACATATATGGATGGAAAACTCGGTTCATTTGTACCATGAAACATTTCGAAGAATTTGTGAGGCCAAATGGAATAACCATATACTCGTATAGACCATTCCTACTACTGAAGGATGTGAGAGGTATATCAGATGGTCTAACGCACAACTGATGATAACCGGACCTCAAATCTGTCTTCGAGAACACCCAGTCTCCTTGAGGATGATCAAAGAGGTCATAAATCCTAAGAAAATGATATCGGTTATTGACCATCAACTGGTTCAGCTTCTAATAATCCACACAAATCCTAGGGGTTTCGTTTTCCTTCTTCACAAACAGGATAGGCGATCCCTAAGGAGAAGTATTGGGTTGGATGAATTCCTTTGCATGCAACTCCTCCAACTGATTCTTTAACTCCTGCAACTCGGGTGTATCCATCCTAAAAGGAGGAATGGACACAGGTTGCGCTCCTAGCACGAGCTCAATAGGAAATTCTACCTCATGCTCCAGAGGAAAACCGGAAAATTCTTCTGGAAAGACATCTCTGAAATGATCCACCACTAGAGGAAATTCTAACTACAAAGTCCCCTAGTCATCCAGATACTGACTGGAAATCTGAGCTGTAACTCCACCTAGCCCAAGATGCTTGGGTCCTGTTTTAATTTCCTAGACATCCCACTCGCCTCGATGAAGAAAATATACACCCTATGGTGATGTGAAACTCACCCTATGATGATAACAGTCGACAACTTCCTGGAAGGGAACAAGCCATTCCATTCTGAGAAAGACATCATAGCCTGTCATATCTAGGAGATACAGATCCCATAGATAATGATGCCCATCCACCTCTAGAGGGCACTCCTTGCACCGACGTACACTAGAAGTCTTAGACCTCAATGGTGTGTCTAGTGTCAAAGTATCGGTAGAAGAAAATATGCAGATACCAAGGATCTCCACAACTACAACAGAGATAAAGATATGGGAAGCCCTTTGTATTGAAAAAAGCAGAAGATAAAGCTCAGGCTACTAAGATCATACATTGAACTATAGAGGGTCCTAGATCCTGATCCTGCTGGGTCTACTCCACAGCAAAAGCCTGACTTGTACCACGACCCTGTGACCCTGCCTAACTACTCTGAGCTGATCCACCCTGCTGTCGCTAAAAGACCAGTGACTGAACACCACGACATCGAATTCCACCTCAGTTCGAACGGCCTGAAGAACTCCATTTCCCAGACTGGTGAGAAATGGGTGGCGCTGATCTGGATCGAGTAGTCATGGATGAACCCCTGTCCCCACCTTCTAGTGAGAAGACCTGACATAAATGCTAAAGATGTCCCATCTTTCCACAAGATCGGCACTCCACAGGGTCTCCTGGGCACTGTGGCCTCATATTCCCACTCTTTTCGCACTGGTACCACACCACCTGTCTACCATAAGAAGTGTCTTACCACCTGGTAAGGTCTGAATGAACCTTATAAAACTCTCTCAGAAGAGTGCATCAGCACATGTCTCCGGAATGACAGCTAGTGTCAAGACTTGCACAACCGAAGGATGTATCGGTGGAATGACTCTCCAAGGTCAAGCACACGCCTTAGATCAAGATCTCATGGACTGAAAACAAGGAGCATAATAAGTTAACAGGAGAATGAAAGCATTCAAAATTCATAAAACATTCCTACACAGCGTGTATAGAGGCTACATGGTGTGTTCCCTCAAGTCATTTACCTGGGCGTGTAATTATGCCTAAAATGGTCATGTAACACCCCAAATCCACGGCTTGTTGTCTGAACAAAAGATATGTAATTGAATCCTATTCCCTACTAGAGTCCTTCTACATGGTATAGCTAAACGTCTCTCTTAAGACAAGGCTACATAGCATGTTGAAGGAAGACACGGCGTGTACTAGACATGCCTTTCTTGGCCCGTGTTGTTAGTTAAAAGGACAGATCCATGGTTAAAAATACACGGCATGTTCCACAGGAACTCGACATTCACTTGAAGGATTTACCTGACTCGTGTTGTTCGTGACATGGCCAGGTACCCAGGTCATACGACACGACGTGTAGAATTTAGACACTCCGTGTATGTGAAAAGATAACACGACCCGTGTTGTTCATTACACAGTCAAGGTACCTATTTCAGACTATAAGGAGTGCTAAATTAGTACACGGTGTGTTCCTACAAGCATTTTCAAAACCGTATGTCCCTACCCACATAGTCAGTGACATAGATATAGACTACATGGAATTTAACCATAAAGTATACGCCTTGTATTCTGGGTATTTCTGGATAGTAGCCTCAGAAACTATTCTGGATCCCAAAAATGATAGAAAACCAGTGTTAAGGTGCCAAATTACGACTTGTGAGGGACCATACTCTCTGAGAATCAATGTTTGGAATCTCAAACAAGTTATAAATAAGGTAACAAATAAATGATTTACCAAATTCTGGTCCCTCAGGGCCCATAACACCTTAATAACTAGTGTTTTTCATCTATCTAAGCAATGCACTATACAAATAGATTCCTTATTAAACAGTCAGGATTCTATCAAAGCATCTATATCAATAGTATGCATAATCTATACAATGTCTATCACAACAAAAATAAATTGCTAATGCATCCTAGATGGTATGGTAAGAGTGCATGGCATGTGATTTCTAAAAAGTGACTCTATGATGCATGAGATAGAATACCCACATCTCATCAGGTTGCGACATAAATAGAACCGCAATAACAACAACGGTAACATCACAAATCATGTGAATCTCCCAATGGTTAAATCAAATCAACTGTAAAATTACAAACTAGTAAAATTACAATAAACAAGGTAGTATGGATTTTCCCTATACATGGGTTAGCTACTCCTGGGCACAACTTATTACCAAGTACCTATTCCATCCTATCCTTGGCTATAGGCTCCAAATAGTATGTCAAGAGAAAAGAAACCCTCTGATACCACTTTATAACGTCCTGGTTTCGGAAACCACCCGTAGCCACCCCATACCCGGTTGGTCACATGGCCACAAGCACATTTCCCCAAACTCCATAGGCTACCAACTAGTAGTGAGGGCCATGGTTGCGATAGTGGGGAAATTATGCCCTCTTTGGAAAAGTACACAGTGGAAATATCTGAATACATACAATAGCGAAAGCAGTAAAGACCAAACAACAGTAATAGTGAAAGACTAATAAAGGAAAAAACTAGAGTGGATATATATAAATGATGCGTGATAGATATATGTCTAGGAAAAATCAAAACAAGTCACAATACATGAATACAATAGTGATAAACCAAAGTGAAAAATAAAGCAGATAAACTCTTCAGCATCGCAAGCCATAGCTTGGTCGCATGCTCTCCATATCCTCAACAATCAAGAACATGTAGTCGAAGGGTGCTCACCCTTATCAATACCTGCAACAATATAATCTTTTTGGGACTAATAGAATGAACCAAAGAGGGTGTGTGAAAAATTCCCAGTAGGGAACCACCCGAAGATATGTGCCTAATAGTCAGTGAATATATGGGAGCTAAAAGTACTGAAAATCAATAAATAGAAAAGTACTCAACAGCAAACAGTTAATAATTTCTATCATATAATTTACAAACAAGTAAGCAACCACCAAAGAAAGTCTAAAAGATAGGTAACCCTCTAGTTTATTTTCACATCCTAACCCCTATGGTTCAACAAAAAAGTACAAGAAACCGTATGCGATCAACACGCAGTCTCACCCCTATCGTTCAGCTAAAGAATAGACTCTCTAGGGAAGCACTCCCTATCAATTCCGCCTATAGTCTCGTATCGTACTAAAGGTGATGTGGGGAAGCACTGAACGTCTCATTCCCTCTGTGGACTACGCCGAGGAACTATAGATACTCCGAGGAATCACTCAACATAAATTCCCCCAATGGTCTCGCATCGTATTATAAAGTCACTTTGGAGAAGCCCTTACATCCATTCTTTCTATGGTCTACTACACTTGGTTCCCACAGCCTTCTGTAATGTCAGCAAGTATCGCATCACGTAACAGCCAAAGTGAACCTCATGAACTACATGGCTAGTAGTTTACAGCATAATAGCGCGTCATAAAAAGAACACTCCATCCTATAATACTAGGCATGGAAACTGGAAAAATCCTGACAGGAAGAACTAGACCAAACTGTCATAAAAAGGAAAATCATGCATGGAAAACATCCAAAGTATAGTTAGTTACCCTATTCACAAACAATATCCTATACTCGGGCATATAATAATAGAGGGAAAAAAAGGAAAAAATAGGAAACACACAATACCCCGTTCAAGGGTATTGGTAGAATTTGCACAAAATACCCAAATACATTCTACAGAAAAGCACAAACCACCTACCTTGATGTTATGTGATCGATATACTTGAACTGCGAGGCTAGAATCGCCTTAGAACATCAGATATCTACAAAAAAATCTAAATGTTCAACCCATGATAACATGAAAAAGAGGAGGAATAGGAAAACGATTCTCTAGAAGAAGGGAGAGGTTACCGATGTGATTCCAACGGAATCGACGACAGTTGATTCAGATAACAGACGGAGACTCGGAGGATCAGAGAAGATCTACGGCTATACAGACTATCTCGGATAAAGAACACTTAGAAGAATACAGTTTTGTGCATCAGACATGACCCCCTGTGTGTTTAATGAAAAAAAATACATAGCATGCACATTTGCAGTACATGGCATGTACTTACTGTTTCCATACTCCGCTATAGGCAGCCTCCATATCACCCCACACGACTGTTTGTGTGGCCTCTAAACGGCCAACACATGGCCCAACATAGTAACGATGTACATAGCGTTTACACATAATGTACACGACATGTACTTCAAAAATTTCCAAAAAAACTCCTCTTCTCACAAAAACTTCAGAAAAATAAAAAACATACCTAAAAATAAGGTCCGGGTTCTTACACCTTACCACTCGGGTACAGGTTCATTGGAAAACATGTTAATGGTTAACGCGTGTATTGGTGCGGCCTTACACCACCCGCATTCCACACACCCCCGACGAGTCAGAAGGTGGAAAACCATGGGATTGTGCCAGTTCCCATCAGGAATGAAGGGGCCATGAGTGGTTTGTTAGCATATACTGCATGTTTCCTGGTGAGGACTTGAACCCAAAACCACGGGGTTATGACGCCACCGTCTTTAGCCAACACACTCGTACCCCACAGAAAAAAATGTGTTAGTAGTTAACTCATTTATAGGTGTGGACTTACACCATTTGTGTGCCACACATCCCCAGAGAGGCCCAAGGTGTCCAGCCTTGGGCGTGGTCTAGTTCCCATCGTGGTAGAGGGGCCCATGAGAGGTTAGTTTTCATATAGTGCATGTTTCCTTGTGATGACTCGAACCCGAAACCTCGGGGTCAGGACTCCACCACCATTAACAAACTCACACGTGCCTCAGGAGCAGATGTGTTAATAGTTAACACATGTATAGGTGTGTCCTTACATGACCTGCATGCCACACATCCCATGTAAGGCACGAGGTGGCAAAACATGGGCTTGGGCCAGTTTCCATCATGGCATATGGGGCCCATGAGAGGTTTGTTAGCATATAGTGCATGTTTCCATGTAATGATTTGAACCCAAAACCTCAGGGCCATGACACCAATTCCTTAAACCAACTCACTTGTGGCACACTGTGCTTTTATAATGTGTCATTATTTACCAAATTTTTAACCATATGTTCTACCAATCATGCACTATCATCCTATTAAAAGTGTGGATCAATACTAGAGAAATTGTTTCTTTTATAACAAAAAATTCGTTAATGGTTTTATTTCTCATCATGGAAATTATCAATTAATATTATATGAGCCTAAAGATATGAGTCAATCCCATGGATTGTAATTTTCCTATAAATTATAGGTTGATATTTCTTAGTAAAGTTTTCAAATATTTTTTTTAATATCTTTTGATTTTATAGCAACTCAAAGAATTAAAAATAAATTTAATATAATATGCATAAAAAACTAAGCCTCTATGAGACTAACACCTTTTTATTATAGAAGATAGTTATAACCTATCTTATAGACATATTTTTCTGCTTTTGTGTTCTGAGTTTTGAAAAACAGACATACAAAGTTTCCATCAGTAGGATATTTAATGTCTAATAGGATCAACATACATTATTGTTGAATAGTAACTCCACCCTGTTGAATAGTAACTCCACCCTTATGAATAGTTATATGACCTTTATAATGATTAACCTCACCCATTTATGTTGAAATAAAATGTATGCACCATATAAATGATAGTGAATATTCTAAAAATTAATAATTTAGTGTTGATATTTTTGTGAGTAATAAATATTTAATTGCAATTTTAAATTCTTTAATTTATTTAAAATAAAATTTATTTTTAGAAAATTTATTTTTAAAAAATGTTTTTGTTTTCCAATGACTTTTGGATAATTATATCAGACCTTAGTTAATTTTTTAAATTATTATTAAATCAGATTCAAATTTAAATTTTGTATTCTTCATGTAAAAAATGATTTCATTTAATTATTTTTTTGAATGCTGAGGGGGAAAGCCCCCTTTGATAAATAAATAAAAAATGTATTTTAGAATGGGAATGAGTAAAACCATTACAAGCAGAACACAATCTGGAAAAAACCAAATGCAACAACAATGTCAAAAGAAACAAACATCCAAGTAGTCATTAGGAAAACCTCATTTCCCCACATGCCAAGAATTGCAAAGTGAGTCCCATCAAGAAATTTCACTACCCCCTCTACAAAGAAGTTGCACTGTGCTGGAAGCACATGTGTCAGAGCACCTCCCCAACCAACGATGTAGAGGAGAGCCGAATGAAAGGTCCTATCACACCTTTCTCTCTTGTGAGTCGCCCACCCGACAAAGCATGAAGATAATTTCAGCAATGTCAACATGATGCAATGCAAAAAAATCTGACTAAACACTTAACATGTGACATGTAAAGGCACCCATATTCCAATCAAGGAGATGACACATGGAAGAATGAAGGATTTCAACACATCCCACCCTCTTTCGAGGTCACCCACCCAATGACCCGTGCAAATTGTTGCGCTATTCCAAATGTAACAAAGAGAAACAAAACCCACAAGGAAATCATCTTCTAATGAATGGTAAAACTAATTAAAACCCAATTGATGTTATGTTCACACTGCATCAAGCAAGGCACATCCCTCAGCCTCCACCCAGAACCTCAAGAACCAAAAAAACCATTCAAGGATCATCAACAGTGAATCTAGGGGAAAACCTCCCAAAAAATCCACAGAAATTTCATTTCAAATTAAATTTAAAATATTAATAAAATTGTTTTGATAAAATTCAGTCCAATTTTAAATTCTACACATATAAAAATCTTTATGGTTAACTTTTTCAATTTTTCTAAAGTACTTGAATTTTTAGTGAATTGTAAAATATGACTATTAACAATAAATGAAAAATACATGATTTATTTTGTCAAAGGTTATGTATGGATAATTTAATCACATTTGGTTAAAACTTAAAAGAACATATTACATTATTTATCTACAATAACCAACATAATTTCTTATATTGAGAAAAATAATAAAATAATGAATAAGGTATTCAAAAATCACCCCTCTCCTCGACTATAAAATCCACTCATCACCCTCTCTTCTCCTCACTCATAAAATAAATGAATCATATCTATGATCTGTACAAATACTCTTCATTGGACATTACTCATGTCAAGGATCTCTTGGTCTTGCTAAAAGGTAAAAATCCATTTCCATGAGGTGGTTCACAAGGATGATATTTTATGAGTTAAACCCTCTTCCCTTTTCTTTAATTTCACATCAATTTATTTTCTTTTATAATTTTATCCTCATCTCATCTATCCAAATGATCATGAAAACTCTAGTATCATTTATATAATAAAATTATATCATGTTAATGGGTGAACCATCATCGATCTATTTACTCTATCTCTCTTTTATTTTGAAAACAAAATCATCATCTGGGAAGTGCCGATTTACAACCTTTGTGGAAAAATGTGACGTTCTTCAATTTATCCTCATTGACTATCCATTAAACAATTTGAATGGATGAAATAAATTTTAAAATTAATATTATCACCTTTTTTATGTTCTAGACATAACATATTTACATAATACCAAGAGACAACAAAAAATGAGTTCATTATGATCAATAAGTGCCATAATAATCTAAACGATTATCACTAAATGTATTATCCAATGATTCATCCTCATAATCTATAACTAGATGATACATATAACCATTTAGACATCTTTATTCTCAATAAAAACATCCAATTACAATTTTGGATAATAATACTAAATTTTAATGAACTCCATTACATAAAATCAAGGGAACTAATCATGAAATCACGGAAACAAAAAGTTCATAACGAAGAAATTCAGTTATATAAATTACCAATAAGGCCATAAATGAAATTATTAAAAACATAATGAATAAAATAATTTTAGATAGGTTATAAATTAAATAATTTATTTATTTAATTTGAGTATCTATGAATTTAAGGTCATGGGTAGAACATATTCAAACATAAGCTAAGGTTTTTCTACCCAAACCTCCATTTTCGTCCATGTTACCGTTTTTCCATTTTTAAACCAATGGGAGTCTTAATTAATCTAATTTACACCTCTTGAATTCTATTTTAATGATCCATATATGTGTACCAATCATAATAAATTTTTATTATATTTTTATTTACATTTTTCAAAAGGATATTTCTCTAATTCTTTTTGATAAACAGACCTGATTTAAGGGAAATTATCCAATTAATACCTATTTTCAAGGAAGCTCTATAATATATTTAAAGAAACCACAATCTTTATAAAATCACTAATTTTATTATGGAAAATCTTACTTATTTATCTTCTATTTTAAAAAATATTTTTATAAAAGAATTCTTCTTTTCAAAAAAAACGTGTATTTTTATCAAGAATTACACGATGATTTCATCAGAGTATTTTCGTCTACTTAAATACATTAATTGATAATTATATTTAAATAGTATTAATATTTTATGATATCATATAATTTTTTTATTGATTTTTTATAAAGATTTTGACTATGGATATGCAATCTTGTAACCATTTACCATATTACTTTGAATGATTAGTGTTTATGTTTACTGATTGGGGAAATTTATTTACATTTCATATGTTATTTTCAATATGAATGTATATGATGATTATGTTTATCCCATTTCATATGAGGAATTTATTGGACTTAGTAAGTGATGTTTGAGGCCTTCTATGTCACCTGGATGCATCAGTAGAACCATGAGACAAACTAGCGTGGGTTTTTTCCCATTCTGTATGATGTCCTGGATGAGGCCTTGATTGTATGATTATGATGTCTGGAATTATGAATTCCATCATCATGAAACTATATATTGATATTCCATGTGATGATTAAAATAGTATAATATCCATGGTTATGTTTTATTTCATTATTTAATAAGTTTTTATTCCTTTCATTTTATGCTCAAGAATATTTTAAATGTGTGTGTTTTTAGTTATTCATCATGCCTAGTGTTTATGTTTATAATTACTTCCACTGTATTTTTATCCTTGCTGAGAATATGTGTTGAACCATTTCTTATATTTTATAATTCCGTAGGATGTTGAGAAGTGTATTATGAATTACTTGAAGGTATAATATAGAATTTGTGGGATTTATTAATGGAACTTCTATATCATATTTCATTTCAAGTTGTAATTTTGAACTCATGTTTGTATATTGTTTTAATAAAATACTAAAAAAATTTCTATCAAGATACACATTTTTTGTAATCATGCCAATTTAATAGAATAATGTAACAGATTTGGGAAACTGGGGTTGGGGTGTTACAATTTGTATTAGATGAAGATTAGTAGAAAACATGGAAACTAGATATATAAAACATATATTAGGGAATAAATCCCTATGGTAGACTTTGAAGATAACAATACAAGAACAACCTTGAATTTGGTAATGGATGAGATTATTTGGATCTTTCTAGAAGTACATCATTTTCTATATATTACAAGTAGAAGTGGTTCTCACACAGATGTATCTAGGAATAAAAATTCTAAAAAGATGTTTTGGGCTTGACTCGGGGTAACCTGGTATATGAAAATGGGCCTTAATGTGCACATGGTTTTACACTCTTAAGGGATATGCTTAGGAAAAATCAAAATTCCGTTATAATACATTTTAAAGGATTGAAAATTTAATTTTCCCTCAAAGAAACCATGTCTATGATTTTCAGATTTGTTATGCATCATATTTCATTTTATGTTAAGTATTTTTATTATTGAGATTATACATTGTGATTCAAAACCTAATATAGTGTTTTAGATTATTTATAAATATCTCCTAGTGGAATGAATGAAAACTTCATTAATAAACATATCCCTTGTAGGTATTTCCCCTATGTCTAGGATAATGATGTTGTGACTGGTGATGAATAAAATATAACTATATTGGGACAACTAACTCAGGTTATGATTAATAAAAAAACCATATAGAGCATCCCAATACAAAATTTGGAGGACCAATGTTAGACCTATTTGTGTGACAATAGCCTCTATCATATAATGGGACTACAAACCCATTCGTAGTGGTGCAATGGATAAGTTTCATAAATGGTGGTAATTGATTCAAAACCCAAAGGATGGGGAATATATTGATAATATTTAATATATTGATATTAAGGAAATATTCTTAGAAAAATTCTTTCCTCATGATCATCGAGTAGATATGGGAATAAATTTTTATAATCTTAGGAAAAAAGAGGATTCGAATGTTTCAATGTATGAATCTAACTTCACAAGGTTATAAAGGCATGTCGCAAAATACATATGTAATCTATGGAGAAATATTGATTGATTATTTTATGGTTTAAAACCATTCTTCCAAATGGAACTAGTCTGCAAAATATTATCATAATACGAATATATAGTCTCATGTGCTACCAAGAATGAAAAATAATTCTATATCTCTTATGAATTCATAGGAATGTGATAGAATAAGAGGTTTTATGAACACTCTAAAAAAGGAAATAAGAAAAAGGGAATAAGGGGTGAATTGATTTTTTATCCCGTGATAATTGTGGGAAGAAATATCCTAGTACTTTCCTGAAGAGTATGAGGGTTTATTACAAGTATGGAGGAAAAGGCCACCAATCCCATGATTTTAAGTATAAGAAAGAAACAACCAATGTTCAATGATATAATTGGAATGATATGGGACATTATACTGATTATTTTACAAATCCTTAAAAAAATATTCCCTAGAGAAGGCCATGGGAGAAAGGCCATGATTATGAGATCACAACTGATGAGGTTGAAGTTCATTGTGATGTGGTGGTAGGTACTTCAACTGTTTCCTCAAACATATCAAATGCTTCAATTGATTCTGGATTATCTCTTTATTTTTATCTTCCCAGTTTCCTAGGAAAATTCGTCATTTACGATTTGATTTAATAAAGGAGTTATCATTCATATCTCAAAAGGAAACTATCATTGAAATAATGGTGTTTCAGTCAGTCCTCCTTCTGGTACACAAATGTCCTTAATTTTTTTACATTATCGTCATACCCAAGATTTACTTTTATATAATTCATGGAATGAATTTTTTTCAATCTACAATGCAAGAATCTATTTTAAAAACAAGGAGATTATAATTTTTGAGAATGGTGAATAATCCCTTATCTTTTGAGATGGAACCTCGTCATTTGATTCTTAACTTGATCCACCCCCAGTAGTTCTACTGAATTAAATTATTGGGGAGGATGAGAATGAAATATATATGGGTGGGAAAGAAATATTCAAATTGAAGATGTAACTATTGTGCAAGTGTACATCGATATATTTCAGTAGTATTTACATGGACATCCTCCAGAGCGAGAAGTTGAGTTTACTATTGATTTAAATCCATGTTTAAGACCTATATCATAGACTCCCTATAGAATGGACATTGTGGGGTTAGTAGAACTGAAGAAACAACTAGAGGAATTGAGTGATAAAGGATTTATCCACCACAATGTTTTTACATGGGGACCCAAAGTTCTTTTTATCAAGAATAATAATGTATCTATGAGGCTATGCATTTATTACATGGAGAACAATGCTATTACAATAAATAACAAGTATCTTCTTCATCACATTGATGGTTTATTTGTTCAACTTCATAGAGCCCAATATTTTTCAAAGATTGACCTTAGATCTAGATATCATTAGTTTCATGTAATGATGGAATATATTCTATAAATAGTATTTTGAACCAGGTATGGGAATTACGATTTTATACTAATCCCTTTTCGACAAACTAATTCACCCTCTATTTTCATGGATCTAATGAATATATTTTTCAAGGAATATCTTGATGACATTTTTTTGATTTTTATTGATGATTTCATAATATACTACAAATATATGAATATCATGATAATCACTTCTGTATTATTCTAAAGACTATTGGAAGAAGAAAATTATATGTGAATTTTAGAATGTATGAATTATAGCATCAAGTAGTTTATTTTATGGGTCATATTGTCTATAAGGATTGAATTTTAGTGGATCATGTGATGAAAACAGAAGTTCAAGAATGTACTACACCAATGAACATTATGAAGGTACATAGTTTTATTGGGTTAACAGGTTATTATCAGTATTCTGAACAAAACATCAGCCGATTAGGCAACCAGTTATCCCAGATTACTCATAGAGGGTTTACATTTTTATGGAAAAAATAATTTAAATAATGTTCTGAAAAATTTAATTGGAGATTAGTGAATACTCTAATACTTACTCTATGATTGGGGAATGGTGGAGTTGTGATCTATAGTGATGTTTCAGAGAAACGACTCAGGTGTGTCGTTATGAAGAATGATAATGTTATTGGAAATCTATAATGGTAGTTAAAAATTCAGGAGCAGAACTATCTAACTCATGATATTGAGTTAGTATTTGTGATATTTCTTCTAAAAATATGGGTGAAATATCTGAGATATATATGGATTAAAAGGTCTTCAAATATATATTCTCAATGAAATAACTCAATATGGGGAAAAGGAGATGTCTTGTGATACTCAAGGAATATGATTGTCCAATACACATCCATCTAGGAAAATAAAATGATGTAGCTGATGCATTAAGCAGGAATTATCATTAAGATTTAAACAAATTGATAATTGACAAGGATACTATGTAAATGGATCTAGAGAGGATGGATATAGTAATTATGAAATAAGTTGAAACATCATTACCTTTTCAATTCATTGTCAACCCATCATTATTGTAAATAATTAAAAGTTCTCAGTCTGATGATGAGAAACTTTAATAGAAAATTCAAGGTGTGAATAGTGGTATGTTGGATGACTTCATGTGTGGGGTTGGAATTATGAAATTTTGGAGGAGGTTATGTGTTCCCTCTAAACAATAGCTAAAAGGAGAGATATTGGATGATTCCCATAGTTCAAATTTTTCTATACACCCTAGTATCACAAAGATGTATTGAGATTTGAAGGATCATTTCTTGTGGGACATCATGAAGCGGGAAATTTCTGATTATGTATCATGGTGTTATGTATGTCAACAAGTGAAGGCATATTTGAACATTAGAATACATGTTGAGATCCTAATCACATTATTTTCAAGTACAGAATGTGTACCACATCTCACTATTAAGGAAGTACATTTCAGACCCAACACATTTACTCACATATGATGGTATAGAATTGGAACCTAACATATCCTATTGCAAATAGCCTATATTGATTCTAGAAACTAAAGAATAGTTGTTGAGTAATTTGACTACTTGGATGGTAACAGTACTTTGGAAAAATCATAAAATTGAGGAGGTGACATAGTAGCTTTACGAACTTGTGATGAAGAACTATGCAACTATTTTTAGGATGTATCATTCACATAATTTCAAGGAAAAAATTTCTATAAGGGGGAAGACTATAGCACCCCAAGGAATTATAAAAAAATATAATATAGAATGGATGAAACAGATAGCCTCTATGATACAAAATAATTATTATTATAGACGATAGTTATAACCTAGTCATTAAAAATTATTTTTCCACTTATCTGTTTTTAGTTTTGAAAAACGGACTTACACTATTTCCATTAATGATATATTTAGATTCTGATAGGATCAACATAAATTTTTGGTGAATAGTAACTTGAACTTTATGAATATTAATGTACCCTTATGAATAGTAATATAACCATTATGAAGAGTAAACTCCACCATTTAAGTATAAATAAAATTTAGGAACCTTATAAATCAGAGTGAATATTTCAAAAATTAGTAACTAAGTGAATATTTTTTTGAGTAATAAATATTTATTTACAATATTAAATTAATAAATATAATTAAATTTAAAATTTATTTTAATAAAATGTATTTCTAAATAATTATTATGTTTTCATATGATTTTAGGATAAATTTTCGAGACCTCTGATAATTTTTTAATTTTTTATAAAATCAGTTGTAAATTCAAAATCTATATATTTCAAATAAATAATGATTTTATTTAAAAATAAAAACGTCATATGATAAAATAGAGTCCATTTTGTAATACTACACATCAAAAAAATTGTTATGGGGAATGTTTTTTATAATTCTAAAATACATGAATTTTTAGTGAATTGTAACATTTGATAAATAACGATAAAGGAAAAAATACATGATTTATTAATTCATAGATGGTGTATGGATGATGTAATCACACATGGTTCAAAATATAATGAACTTATTTATATTTTTGGTCATTAAAATCAACACTATTTATTTTCATGAGAAATATAATAAAATAATTAATTAGAAATTCAAAAATCACCCATCTCATTTAATAAAAAAACCACCCCTCGCACCATCTTCTCTTTACTCCTATAAGACTTGATTCTTATAAAATTTACACCCAAATACTCTTTTATATCCTCTCCCAATTTCCAAGAACTCTTTTTCTTTCTAAAGGACCAAAATCCCTTCCCTTAAGAAGGTTCACAAGGAGGATATTTCAAGAGGTAAACCCTCTTCCTTTTTCATTTAATTTTACTTCATTTAATTTTATTTTAATATTCTATGCTCACCTACACTATGAAAATAATCAATATATAACTACTATAGTTTATATATTTTACTTATATCATCTTAATCGATGATCCATCATCGATCTCCAAACACTCTCTCTGTTTTATTTTAAAAACAAAATCACTGTCCCAGAAATGCTGATTTACAACCTTCATAGACGATGAAGTTTCATTCTTCAATTTCACATTCATGGTTGTTAATTAAAAAAATTTAATAGTTGAATCATATTTTAAAATTAATATTACATATTTTTTATTCTATTTATGTATAATATTTACATAATACCAAGAGATAATACAAAATGAGTTTGTTATAGTCAATAACCACCATAATATCTAAATTATTATCACTAAATATAATATCTAATGATTCATCCTCATAATATATAACCAAATGATATATATAACCATTGAAAATTATGTACTCTCACTGAAAACATGAAATTCAAATTTATAAAATTATTTTAATTTTAAATGAACTCTGTTACTTATAATCAAGAGAACAAATAATGAATATAAGGAAACAACACTTTGGAAAAATGAAATTTAATCATATAACATAAAAATAAGTCCATAAAAGAAAATTAATAAAACTATAATGAATAAAATATAGACAGATAATTTTTTGATTTATTTATTTAGTGGATTTAATTTTATTATCAAGGATCTAAAATCAATTGCAGAACACGTTCAGACATAAGTTAAGGGTTTTCTACCCAAACCACCATTTTCATTAGAGTTACTCATTTCATATCATTACACCAATTAGAATCCTAATTATTATTATTTACTCCTTTTAAATTATCTTTGAGTGACTTATATATGTATACTAATAATAAACCGTCTTATTTGATAAAGAGTTACATGTTCTAAAAGGATATTTCTCAAAATCTTCCTGATAAACATGCCCGATTTAAGGGAACATCTCGAATTATTACCAATTTTCTAGGACATAATATAATATACTTAAACAAACCATTATTTTTCAACAATAACTAAATTATTAATTAAAAAACTTATTTAACTTCTACTTTTATGTAAACACTTTTCCAAATAACACTTCTTTTGGAAAGTAAAAGAGTATTTCTATCAAGAATTGCACGATGATTTTATAATAGTATTTTCCTATATTTCAACCCTCTCATTAATTATTATGGTGAATTCGGATTAAAATTTTAAGATACCATCAATAATATTTTATTGAATTATTTATGATTTGTTTAACTATGGACGTTCTATCTTGGAATCATTCACCATATTCTACTGAACGGTTAGTGTTTATGTTTACTGATGGGTGAAGATTATTTAAATTTCCTATATTAGATTCAATATGAATGTATATTTTTATTATGATTATCCACATTCCTATGAGGAATACATAGAATATATTAATTAATGGGTGGGGACTTCTATAGCCCCTCGATGCATCGGTAGGTCTCAGGAGACAAACTAGCCTGAGTTTTTATCCCCTATGAATGATGGCTTAGTCGAGGCCTTGACAGTATGATTATGATATCCAGATTTATGTATTATCTAATTATGAAACAAGATATTTATAGTCCATGTAATTTTTAGACAATTATAATATTAATTTTTATTTTTTATGGAATTATTTAATCTGTTTTTATTCATGCCATATTATGATCATGTATATTATTAAAGGCATGTGTTTTTAGTTATTGATCATGCCTAGCATTTGGGTTTATGATTATTTATTCTGTATTATTAACCCTTACTGCACATCTAATATCACTCATTTATTATGTTTTATAATTCCTCAGGATGCGAAGAAGTGTATTATGTGATTTATGGGAGTAACTAATGGATCTGTTATATTGTATTTTATTTAATGTTGTATTGTTGAACTTTTGTTTGTTTCTTGATTTCAAAAAATGCAAAAAAATCATTCTTTCATGATACTAATTTATTGTAATCACTCCAATGTAATCAAATAATGCACCAGCTCCAGCTAACTGGGTTTGGGGCATTAAAAAATTCATATCATAGATATTACTACATAAAAATCGGTCAGAAAAATTTTAGATTTAAGGGGTAAAAAGGCTGCCCCTCCCTCTACCTCCCCCTTCACCTTGATTATATAATCGTAGAGGCTACAGATCTCATCGATGGAGTCTCATATGCTTCATATCCTCCTCTCTTTTTTGGTGGTGGCGGTCTTTCTATCTATCATAGTGAATGCCAGGCATTGTAACACATTCTTAATTTCCTACTAATTTTATATCTTTCTTCTGAACCCCATCCCTAACCCTAATCCCAACATGATCCCCAATTCATTTTCCAACTTTCGCCCCTTAGGCAAACATGACGTTATCAATCCCTTTTTTCTATTAATCGACCATGGAATGTTCTTCCCTGGTGGTTAGATGGGGATTCGACATCCCCAATTCCTGGTGTGCCCTTCTTATTCCTTGCTTCCCTTCCCAAATTCCATTTTCAACTCCCTACATGCACGCACCAAAGACATTGCAATCGTGGTACTGGCTCTTTTGTGTGGTGCTGGATGCATCTTCCTCACTGCCACCACCATGTATTTATCTTAGTCCCTCTTCTCTAGCAGTATCTGCCTTGGTCGCAGTTCATACAACCTCGAGGACGAAGACATCTTTGAAGAATATAATGAGCCCTGTAAGGATTGGTATTTCAAGATTCCAGATGCTAAGCCAGCAAATAATAGTGGTATGACTTAAACTATCTCATTAATGAATTCATATCTTCATGATCTCTATGCATATGGTGTTTCTTATTTGTAACACTGTATCATTGAATTGAATTCTGGAATTTCCTAGTCATATCTTTTTCCCTATCACATATCACTTGTGACATTGGATGTTGATGTTTTTGTTAATATTATCTACTAAAAAATGGGTAAGATGGTTAAAAAAGATATACATCAGGAAGCAAGGATAGAGAAGATGGTTGAGACACTCCCTAAGAATCCTTCTAAATTTTTCTCATGTTTCATGTAAATTATCCCCTTAATCTTAAAATAATCTAGGTATTTTTTTTGTAATATAGGTGTCTTTATGTCTAGAATAATATTTCATCACAAATACATTGAAGAATGTGTACAAGTGTCAAAAAGTACTTCATTTTATTATTGAAATAACTCTAAGAATTACTTTTTAAAAGAATAAAAACAATACAAAAAATCCTCCTCGATAATCCCATGAAAAGTAAATTATTGAACCATGCTATAAAAATCACTAATAAACTCCATAGAATGTTCGTTGGGATAACTATTTAATGATGTTACATTGAGAGGTAAGATTATTTCATTTAATAATTCCAATATCTTGCAGAAAAAATATACAATATAAATTGCATAAAAATATTGTATGTCAGTTGTATTTAAGTGTTGGACTCTCAATAATTTGATTCTCTTATTAAGGTGGAATATAATTTTCATTAATATTTGCAACTCATTGAATTTATAGATTTTCTATTTCATACTTTGTTTTTATTTTTAAGGAAGAAAGGTATTATAAAATTATTGGTTTCAAAGGTTATATATCAATTTTATATGATTCCATTACGTGCCTAAAAATATAGGTAAAATGATAAATTAGCCAATAGTGGAGAAAAAAAGGAGAGTTTCTAGGAATTTTTTTGATAGATTTTTTAATAAATATTCAAAAGGTAGATATTTTGTTTTTATTATATTTTTTATTCTAAATGGGTTTATTCTCTATTAACGACACCAATTTTTTATGGGGTCATATTCATACCTCTCAAAAATATTATTTATAAAACCTACTTAATCTTTTAATATTTTAAGAAGGATTGAAACATTGTAAAGTAAATATAGTGTAAATACAATGGAAACAATAAAAATTGTACAAAACTATTCTTTTTATAATAGTGTCAAAAATAAAATGGTTTACACATTTTTTAGTATAAAAACATAGTATAATGAGAGAAAACAATATAGTAAGTGTGAATTAGGTCAAGAAGAAGAAGAAAATTGGGAAAAAATAGATAGAGTAGGGAATCGAACAAAACTAAATTGATTAGAAAATTCTGTTCTCGAATCAAAATTAATAACAAATTTTTCAAGGATATATAGAATGGAATTGGGTTTTCCTCACTATAACATAGATAGAAAACATTATCAATTAAATAATCATAAAAATTTATTTTTCCACCAAGAATTCATAGAATAAATTATTTTTACGTGTATTTGACAAACATTATCTTTTCCTAGATTATGTACTTCGGTCAATTTTTAAAAGGAAAATAATCTACTAGCATTACCCATCAATACATAGGTAGTGTAAAAATAAGACTCATGAGGAATAAAAAAGAGAAAACTAGAAAAAAAGACATTTTTTCATTATAGTAAACTGAGATATTTCAGTTGAAATATTTGTTGGTATGAATGAATTTCATACTAAAAAATAAAGAAAATACCAAACATAAATCTATAAATTTTATTACGTAGAAGATAACAATATAATCTTCCAATGATCATATAGTTTAGTGGTACAAGAACCTTATTTGAATAAAATAGTCATAGGTTAAAACCCATGAAAGGTGTAGATTTCTGAGTAATTTTAGTAGTTACTATAAATGTTACTATAACAGCGAAAGAATTCACCTGTATTGGGACTACAAGCAATGGATTTTGGCCATTAGGAATAAAATTTTAGGGGCCAATATATCCATTTAGCCCATAGTTCCTTGGATACAGAAAAGAGTAGTATTTAATGTATGATTTAATATCTTATTGATGTGACACATCCTGTAGGTACTGTATCTTTATGCTCATAACATTCTCAGGTGGGCAGTTCGACAAAGTGATAGGTCCATTTTAATCTACAATCTATCCCTATTAACACTTGTTGTATAGGGGTGATATTTTATGGTATTTAAATGGGAAATATATTATTACGGTTCTTGTTATAAGGGCACACACATTGTTTGAATAGTGATGACCAAAAACGAAATGTGATGAAACTTGAAAGATATTATATCATAGATAAATGTAGACATTTTTGGGTGTGAGGCATGAAAGGGAGATGTTTGAGATGAAAAATATCATCATGACATATTCCCAGACATGGGTTAAATATTTCTGCTTTTCTAGTACTCTGGGTGGGGTAGTGTAGCGAAACATTTACTAGTAATAGGGGTCATATAAAAAAGAAGACTCGGATAATGGTGTGATTTTGGTATCCCAACTGGGTATTTCAAGTAAACTCATTCAATAATGAATAATAAGAACAAAAGGAAAATTTGGAAGATATGATAATTAATATTAAAAAAGTCAATTCATTCAACATGATTCACCTTACAAATTTTAGCTATGAATTTGACAAAAATAAAATAATTATTCTTATAGTACATTGAAATAGATATAAGAATAAGAAAAAAGAAAAAATTAATAGTCTTCTCTATCAACTTAATATTTTTTTCTAGAATAAATCCTCTATACCAATTCCCATAATGTTACATATAACTCTTATATATTCCTTTATTTTAATAATGTGTAAAAAATGATAAAATGATGGTATACCATCCAATGCATAGGTCCTAGTCTATTAAAAATGAAGTCGTGTGCAACCTCTGACCACTGTATCTCTTGGTCAGCACTGCAGGGTCAAATTGTTGGTCTCCACTTATTGTGGTTCACAACAAATCATCGTATTAATAATTACTAGAGATTAAACCCTATAAAATTATGATTTATATGTATTAATTATTAGTTTTCCATTCATATAGTGTTGGAAATCAGAAACACTCTCTTAAAACATTGTTTTCTAACTTTTTATGTCCCATGTTTTTTTAGTTTGGTTCATTATAAAAAATTAATTTTTACCTAAAATAGAAATAATTATAATGTATTATGAATATCAAATTTTCTTTTTTCAATATGATCCATCAGATCTAAAATGATTCTGATTCATCGAACTGAACATTGATCTAACTATTGGATAGATTTTTGTTTATTCATTTGTATATAAAAAATTGCATGACCATCAGAGAAATAAAGATATCAATACATCAAACTGATCCATATAATATTTATCATATTGAAAAATGATAAAAAATTACTTCTTTCTATCTTAAGTTTCTATTCATAATATATAGACTTGTTTATGTAATAATGAATACTATTTATCATTATAATAGTGCAAAACAAAACGACCTTGGGCATTCCGTTATAGAGAAGATATTAAGGGAATGATATCCAAGGCCATTGCAACTAACTCAAAAATATGACCATTGGGATATATCTTATAAATATCCATCCATTTTAAGTCTTAGGTGATGAAATATTTCATAACTCAAGTCATCTAAGTAATTATATTTAGGAACTGGTCATTCATAATATTTGAAATACATTAGAGAACTGTTATTATAAGGAATCTTAATCGGGGTTATTTCCTTTAGAGAATTTTCTTTTTTATTATAAATCCAATAATATTACCAATTGAGGTATTCTTGGGATAAGAAGATAATGAATATGATCTGTAGGGATGAGGGATTTTTGGTCTAGAAAGAAAAAAGAAAATCATCATATCAAGGTTATTTAAGGATAATATGATAGGACTTTTTCAGGTCATCATATCAAGGGATTCTCTGGTAAAGAAATATAGACTTTATAGTATGTAAAATATTATTTGTACCTTTATTTGGGTTTAATGGCATCCATTATTCTTATAGTTAAAGACTGATATATTTTAATATATCCTATAATTAATTCATAATTTTATATGATGTGTATTTCTTAGTTGTAAAATATCTATTTTTTATGTATTGTGTGTATTAGAAATATAGTCTCAATTATTAAATTTCTATCATATTGTTTTATTAGTGTATTTATGATCATGATTAAAATACACTCTGATTAATTAGACTATATTGGGATTTGATTATGTTGCTATGGTCATCGGATTGTTCTGAGTCCGTTCTTTGTTTCTTTAAAATTATATTTGTTTTGTGTTATGTTTAATTAATAAACAACAATTCAATCACTCTTTTAAGTATATCTATTATATTAAACACTTAAAATTCTAAAATTAGTATCAGATTAGGTTATACTATTCAAAATTTCTATGTTTTTACTTTTTTTATCAACTGAATTTTCTATTAGTATTTCATACAATCATATTTTTTATAAATTATTATACACTAACATGTTTTTGTAGAAATGTTTTTCTATATTTCTGGATTTTAGGGTAAAATGATGGAACACATAAAAATATGAAACCTATAAGACCATCTATATTTGATTGTGTAGACAATGAGTATTAGAGATATCTAATAAAAAAAATAATCAACACTGGAGTAGATAATTTTGTGATACTTTCTTGAAATTACATGATTTTTTATAAGGATATTACTACATTAAAAATCAATAGGATTTGGAATATCATCTCATTTATATAGTAAGTAATTGAATTTTATGTTCCATGACTAGAATTATATATAGTCAAATTTCATATTGTGATGCTGGTAATAGTATTTGGAAAAAGATTCAAGTCAATCATTTTGGTACATCCAACGTTCTTGAAATAATAAGTAATATTCTACTTGCTGATAACCAAGACCGTTATTTTTTACGTTGTGTAATAGTTTACAATATGTACCAATGTTTTTTGACTATTATCATTTTTTTAAAGTATCTTAGAGAAAAAGGCATTGATGATAATTTTATAATTGAAAATATTATAGATATAATGATGAATGAGTGGGAATCTAAAATAAATGATGTGGGTGAAAAAAGAAATATTATATATCAATCTCTTGATGATCATATTGGAACTCTAATGAAATATAAAATAAGAAAATAGAAGGATGATTGAAGGGCTAAAATAAAAAATGGAGATGTTACATTTTCTACAAAATATATTATTCCTACTAATGTACAATCATTTAATAAAGTTATAAAGTCTTCAAAAATGAATAATTTTATTATTCAATAAGATTCAAGAAAATCATAACATTATGAGAATGAGTTTTCTAATCTTTTTAGAAGGAAGATCAAGATTTTATGAAAGTAATATTTTTAGTAAAGATACAAAAGGATTCATAAGGATAAAAGTGAAAGGAAGGATTCTGAGGAAAATTATTATGAATGTAAGAAGAACAAGACACATTCAACCATATTTTCCTAATATGAAGATAAATTAAATGAAAGAAATAAATTTAGAATAAAATTATAAGAAGTATTTTATGGATAATAAAAATAAATTTTTGAAAGATTTTGGCACTTGGAGTGCCACTGATGGAGATTCTTTAGATAATTCTTCTGATGATGAGTGTTCCGGATAGAGGATGATTGAACAATTTGAAAAATCAATTGTGATAAATAATTATATTATGGATAATGCCCAAAATACTAAATCCCATAAAAATTTATTTTTAAATGATATCTATCCTGAAAATAATTAAAATAAAAAATCCACATCTTCTAATAAATAATCATCCACATCTATTGAGGATAACACATTACCTGTTTAAGAATAGGTATATAGATTCTCAAAACTTTTAGAAAATGAAAATCGTAAAGTTTCTAAAAAACATGATAATTACCAAGATAAACATGAAAAAGAAGATTGCATAATATATATTTTAAATAATGAAATATCTAATTTATCTAAATATCTTGATATAATTTTTTTCAAAAAGAGTAACTTTCAAAATATCTTGAGAAAATAATATCAGGAAAAAATTATTTACTTAATGATTTAAAAAAATATAGACATCATAATATTTCTTATGTGGAAAAAACATTGTAGTCAAACTAATTTTGAAATATCTAGTTTTAGGAAACTACATTCTATGTTTATGATGGGTGAAGAAAAATTTACAAAATGTACAAAAAAATTATACCGCATGGTAATAATATTGGAATGGGTTATAAAAATAAAAAACCTATTTTTTCAAATAATTATTTTGTTCCAAAAAGTGAACTAGTTTGCATGAAATCCTAAAGTGGTGGACATTGGATGAAAAATTATTCTTTGAATAGTGTTCAGTCTCATGGATTTCATAAAGACTATTTTTATAGGGAAATTAGATTTACCAAAAAAATTAATGTTGCAATATATGGCTTCCTAAAATATTATTTTCTGATAATATTAAACCCAAGATGGTTTTTGATTTAAAAAATAATTTATTTATTTTAAGTAAATAATTATAGTACCAACAAAAAAAATATTTGGTACATGGATAGAGGATGTTCAAGAAAAAATACGGGAAATAAATATTTCTTTAAGAATATCATTAAAATGAATGGTGGAAAATTAACCTTCAGAGATAATTCTCAAGAAGAAAACATTAGTATAGGTAAGATTGTCCTTCTATGAAAAATCATAATTTAAAAAATTTAATTTATTACAGGACTTGAGAAAAACCTTATAACCATAATTCAATTATTTGATGAAAGTTATCTTGGGAACAATAGAAATCATAAATGTAATGTACATGGTTCAAAATGTGAATTTACTCATTCTCCCAATCTGTATGAGAATGTTGACGCACTAAACATAAAATAACATAGGGACCAAGATCTACCTTGACATAGAGTAGTTGAAGATAAATGTTGGTTATGGAATATAAGTTTAGAAAATTGTGACCATATAAATTTATCTATATTTACTAAGAATAGAATTTTAAATTATATATCATAACAGGGATATGATTCATCAAAATTTTGTGATCCTTGTCAATATGGTAATCCAATTAATCACATTTTAAATATAATAGTGAATCCTCAAATTATGATGATTTATAGTAAGTTCACACAGACTTATTTTTTCCAAATTAAACTTGATGTATTGGTAGAAATTACTATGTATGTGTATTAGTTGATCATTACACTCGATACACATGGGTTTAAATTCTAATAAGAAAATAAAAAACTTTTCGTTATTTTAAATCATATGTAGCTAGCTTTAAAAATGATAAGAACATTTCATTGATAACAATTCGAAATGGTCATGGTGTAGAATTTCAAAATTCTTATTTTGAATCTTTTTCTCATTAAAAAGTTATTGAACATAACTTTTCAACACAAAGAACCCCATAGAAAATTTATGTAGTTGAAATAAGAAATACAGTTATTCACAATATTACTAGAACCATGATAAGTGAATACCCAGTTGCTATTTTTTTTGGGTATGAAGTGGTTAGAATTTCTCTATATACTATAAATTGAGTTTTAATTATATTTTTTTAATAAAACTCCTTATAAATTGTAGATAGGAAGAAAATATAATTTTTATTACTTACATGTTTTTGGTTCCAATGTATTCATGTTTAACACTAAATATAATTTACATATTCATTCACCCAAATATAATTATGGGATATATTTATGTTATTACAAATGTATTAAGGCTTAAATATTTTTAACAAAAAATATTGAACAGTTGAGGAAACAGTTCTTGTTATATTTGATGAAATTAATCTATTTATTTTCAACCAACCTCATCAAACATCCTCTAATGTTATTTAAAAAACGTAATTTCAAACTATGTTAGAAAAGTCTTCTCATATGGAACTAACTCAAGAAAATGTTTTTGATGTTTTTACTCAAGAATATTCACAACCTTTTTTTGAATAATAAACATTTGAAAACCCATGACGTCAGTTGTTTCTTAAGAATCATCCAAGTTATAATATCATTGGTGATGTATATAAACCAGTTAGGACTAGAAGTTCCTTTATAAATGAAATTCTTCAACAACCGTTCTTATATCATGTTGGGCCTAAGAATCCCATTGATACATTAGGTGATGACGTTTTGAAAAAATATAGGTAATAAGAGCTAAATGAGTTAAAAATAAAAAGGTATGGAATTTATTTTAATGAACAAAAAAACTCTTATAATTGGATTAAAATGAGTTTTTATGAAAAATGTGATGAAATTGGAGTAATAGTTATATTTAATGATATACTTGATGCTAAATGATATAATTAACAATAGTGAGTTGAGTATGAAGAAACCTATGATCTGGTAGTAAGACTCAAAGTTATTCGAATACTTATATAATTTGTTACATTCTCTACTTTCAAACTATTTCAAATGGAAGTTAGTAAGACTTGATGTTATTCGAATACTTCAATAATTTGTAACATTCTTGAAATTTAAACTATTTCAAATAGATGTGAAATGTGCATTTCAAAATCGATATGTTCTTGAGCAATTTTATATAGAACAGGCAATTGTTTTTTAAAAGAAAAACATCCAAAATATGTTATTAAATATACAAAAGAACTTTCTAGAATGAAACAAGCCCCTAGATCATAATATGGTAGATTAACCGGATACAAGAGTGCTCATTTTAGGGTTATGAGGTCCTGGTGAATGATGTGAATGGGCCTATCACTAGAACTATGATTTTGATAACCCATCATGACAATAGGTTTGAATCCCTGATCTATGATGAGCTGCCCATGATGAAACTTGAACGATCATTGGTATGAATGTGGGTTCATGATATGTATGGGGATGATTAAAGTGATGAGGGATTTATTCATGTTTCTTGTGATAGTATGGAGGGATATCTCGACAGAGGGATTAAAAACTCATGGAAAATTTTAATGAAGGCATCTCAATACAGGGTATTCTGTATTATTTATAATAAGAATAAGGGAAAAATATAGAATTATTGTCCCAAATTTATAAACCCAATGGATATGAGGCCAGCCTCAAAATAGTGGTATGAAAATTTAATCTATGCCTTTTCCTTCACTAAAAAGGAAACTAAATGTTGGTATATAAATGGGAATTTGATGATATGAGAGACAATGGTAGATATTAACCAGATGTAGGGATTCTATTTGGTAGAGGATCACAATAGTAGTGGGGCTGAACCACCAAAAGTTGATGATGTTATACATGTGCTCAATATGTAGGTAATGCCTGATCCAACCTCCAATGATTCACTGATGGGTTCTTATAATGAGTTTACTGACACAAAAGAGGTTCATTATGTTTCCCTTAATTCCAATTTTGAGATTGTAGAAGACTTTTTCAAGATTACAATCTCTAAGGAGGATGCTGGTCATATGTTGTAAAGACAACTTCAAGTCAACTTAAATTTTGATCAACATTTTTGGATTGATAAATAGAATAGAATTTAAATATGTGGCTTCAACGATAGAAAAAAATCATTGAAGAAAACATGTGGGCATGGGAATAGATGGCCATATAATTTGAGGAGTTTATAATGGAAAATCAAAACCATGAGGTAACTTATATTCAATGTAAATTATATAGAGTTAGTAATTCCAGCTCATTTATTTTTATTTTAAATGACCCGGATTTCCATTTTAATGTATGATTATCTATTTGTTTTGGGTACATGATTTACTAATTTCCCTTAAATTTTCTTTCCTTTAATAAAATTTTAATTTAGTGATAATTGTCACACGAACCCGAAGGTACTTTTATATCACAAAAAAAGTATATAACATAATAAATTAGGGTATTAAAACACTAAAAGTTTTAATACTCTTATTAGTACATATAATATTTTAGATGTTGATGTTTCTGGGAAACCACTTGATAAAAAATCTTTTAGAGGTTTCATTGTAATCCTAATTTAATTAATGTCTTGTCAAATAGATTTAATTTTTTCATTATGATTAGAGTGAAGCATCCCCAGATACCCCAGGGCCAATGTCTCCTACTAAATACATAGGCATTATAAATTAAATGGATAATTTTTGGGAAATTAAATATTCAACGATCATAAGATATTGAATATTTCAAGGGGAATAATAAATAAGTCATGGAAGTGAATGTGAATACTATATTTGGAAAAATAAATGATAAACCAACCAGAGCATGGTTAAAAATAGTATTAATACAACAAATTCTATTTTAAATAAAAATAAGCAGTAGTTATCATTAATGAAATAAAAGAACAGCTTTTAAAAATATTCTTTAGAAAAATAACCTTTTATTTTGAAAACCTTTCGAAAATATTTTTCTTTATAAATAATATTTTTGAAAAGGAAGCTTCAATTAAATGACTACAGATGAATCTGTACATATCGTATGAGGTAAAATGAATATTCCTATTGTATGATAAACGGTTTGACAATTCCTTGTTAGGAAAGTGAAAAGAAGAATCCTTTGAAACATTGGTGAAAGAAAAAAAGGGTAAAAATGTATTTACCAAATCATTTTAGAGACATTTTTAAAAGATTTTAATAATAAATGTTTTTTAGAATAAAACATGTTCTCCGACTAAAAAGAGATATAAAGTTGGGATTTATTTAAAACCTTTTCTAAAAAACATGAGTAACAAAGAGTGGAAAATGGTACTAATAATTGAAAATAGTAATGAATAAATATTGAATAATTAGTTGATTTATGGAAAATGGTTATATAATTTCATCTAATGGAAATTCCATTGAATGAACATTAGGATTAGTATTGATGAAAATAATCTTTAACCATTCCAAAGTGTACTATACCACATTGAAATATCATAAAACATAATCCTCATGAATGAATAACATTATATAAATGTTTAAAATATAATGTGAGTAAGAAGATTCATGATATATCAGGTAAAGGGTAGTACATACACCATGTAAAATAAACTAGGTTCATAAAAACAATTAAGCCTCAATGAAATATAAATTGATACGAAAATCACATTCCTATAAATTGAAAGACACAATAGTGAAAATAATCAAATGAAACATATAAATACCATTAATATAATATGTTTCAAGATATTTTATATCAATGTGGAATTATTTACACCATACGTATATATAATAAATTATGTGTTCAATAATAAATTATGCCTCATGGAATAAAGAGTGACACAAGAATTATTTACGTTGTATTCCTTTTAAGGTGAATATCCTTTAAATTACTATATTATAAAATTATGATAATTTAATAATTTCTTCATATGATTTTTTATTTTTATAATTACTTTGATTTCACTTATTTACATTTTTTGTACAACTAGTCAAACAATTAAGTTTACATTGGGAGCTTTTGACCAAATTCGGTATGTGTCAAAAAACTTTTATTGGTCAACTATGGCCAGAGAGGTCAGTATATAAAAAATATAAAATAATAAACATGACCTGATATTCATATTTATACATCAATTATACTTTTAAAATCCATCATTAATTATTGTAATTAAAAAAGAATCTATGTTAAAATCATGGAGACCGTAGGCCGTACATACCCATGAGTAACATTCCCATTCATAAATGATTGTTTAAGATAGAAGGCAGGTAACTAAAAAATTAAATAATGAAAATTATATAATTAATATCATATTATTTAATCATATATATTTATATATATAATTGTGTCATTTAAAAGGAATAACATAATGTCGAGGAGGCGGTAGTCCACACGTCCCCAAAAGACGTTATCTCTTTTCATGTGTGTGAAGGGGTAATAAAGAAATGATATATATATATATCCATAAAGAAAATTATGTCTTTAATATCATATATATTTTTTATATGTCTTATATTTTTAATTATATCCATCATTTATACATTCCATATATCGTGTGAATGAATCACACCGCTTTGAGGACGCGGTAGTCCACACTTCCTCCAATGATGTTGTTGTATTAAAATAAAATGAAAAGTACTAAATTTATCTATTAAAAAATTTGAATAAGTTTAAAAAAATAATAAATATCATATATAACATATATAAAGATATTTTACATCTTAATGGCCACCATGAGAGGTAGTAATGGAAGAATGAACAATCATCGTTTCGTAAGGTAGTTGTTCTCCTCCCACAGAAACATTATGTTCATTTCCCATTAGATGGTTGTGTGTGAAAATGTAGGTATAAATCGAAGCATAAAGAAATAATAGTATATTTAGGATAATATTTTTTTACCCATTAATAGAATAGAAATATTTTAGGGGTTGGATAATGGAAATTAAATAAGAGAGATTGAGAAAAGAAATTACATTTTAATCGGTTAACTTCTTTTGGGATAACCAAAAGGAATCCAAAAAAGTTATTATTCACAAAGGTAGGTTTCTAGGACTAGGTGAGAAATTATGGGAGACTATTTGGGTTGATCCTTTCGGAACATAATAGGTTGGAGTGGTGTGATAAATGGGTAGAGGGGGTGTCTTTTTATAGGGAAGGAAAATGACTCACATGGTATTCTGGAAACGATGTTAGGTATACACATGTTTGTACCTAATAGAAGTCATAAAAAACACCCCAAAATAATTAATTTACCGTTCATGGAAGAACTATGGATAGAAAATGGGGTTCGGACAATTGGATAGATCATTTGGGACCTTAAATGTAGGGTTTTAGTCATTTTTAAGCTTAATTATACCTTAATCACTGTAATTACTTTTATTCACTTTCACAAATAATTTTTTTCAAAAATTAATTTGATATTATTAGGAAAAAATATTATATTTATTACAATGTTATATGTCATATTTTCAGAATTTAAATCATATAAGTGGGAAAATAAGGATTAATGATATTCCCACACATATATGGATTAACTGGTTTTAGTAGAAAAATATTCAAAGTGTTGTTAGGTATTATATTAAATTTGAAAGTAAAATTGATTATAATTAACTAAATTTTTTTAATATATATATGATTTATCCAATGGGACTTTTAAAAAATTATAATATAATTTTACATAAATAATTATTTAAACAAGAATATGGTTTTTAGCTAGAACATAGTATTTTTCACTGTCCTCTAAGAAATGAATTATCTCAGAAAAATCCACATATTTCACCCTAAGATAATTTTTATTTTATGAATTCAAAAATTATGTTTATTTTATTTAAATTAAAATGATAATAGGGTAAAAATTAATATTTAAAATGGGCATGCCATTAAAATTTGATAAAATTACCTTAAAAATAGATGTTTTTATATAAAATATTGCGTTTTCTATTGTCTTATTCTTACCAAATATATTGGATGAAAATAGAAAATAAATGATTTAATTTTAACATATTTATTACGTTAATATCATTGAATAACAATAATTAAATTAATCTTTTAAGGTAATACAACTTTGTAAGCCGAAAAATGGTTCTCTTTAAAAATATCCTTTTAATATTCTATTGGTTATTATATTCATTTCTAATTTATATGTTACCAATGAGTTAGTTTTATAACCCATATATTTTAACAAGTTGGTTAATACTATTCAAAATGGCCAGTTTAATATTATTATATTGAATAATAATGTTTTAATTACATATTTTTTCTCGGTAAGACTAGATGTTGCGTATAGAGAAATCCATCGTAGAAGGACACTTTTGCATGTAACACTATCTGTAGATGAAGGTCATTGTTTTGTATGATTTATGCGAACATAGGGTCGTGGGTATTTAAATATAACTCAGGGTTTCATGCGTTAAAATATATAGATTATATTTTAAATAGTAAATATGTTATAAAGTATCCGAATAGTTTATTACCTTACGCGCTTGCTGTCACATGTCATACATGCTATCAAAGACATGTTTCTTACTATAGGTTTTTGGGGCGTCACATTCTCTCCAACTTATTTATATTTTAACCACGTAATTTAAACTTAATCGTGATAATAGATTTTTTGATACTTCCTATGTTTGAAATCCCACATCATGGGAATGGATCATAAGTAATCTTTTATAAAAATATAATTGAATGTATAAAGGTCACATGTATTACCATATAACAATGTCTCTAAGTAAGATAACATTAGTGAAACGTTGTGATTTTTTCAAGGAGGAAACAATGTCAATATTTATTCGGATAGAATGAGTTCATCAATCACAAGAAAGTGAATGGTCAATGGAAAGATGAGGGCCTAAAAACCATAAATATTTTATGTTTTCGAAATCCATCACTTGAACATAAATTTATGTGTAAGAAAATATTTTTATTTCGATGTCATTTTCATAATTTTGGGTAATTATTTTACTAACCAATAATATAACAAAATATTATTTCATGATAGGTTTCAATATCATACAAATGATCCTATATTTTGGTTTTGCATCGATAAAATTCCAATTCATTCCATTACTACCAGGATTTAATTACCAATAATGAATTTTTTAAGCCTGAAGCACTAAAAGGAACATTTAAAAGATCATAAAGCCTATAAAGTGTGAAAGAGATTACTATTTTTCATTAACTATCTACAAAAATAAACATGGTCAATAGATTAATTTCTAATCATCCCAAAGTGTTAATACAGGTTCATTATCAACATTTATTCGTTAAATTGTTTATCTAAAAACAATGAAAATTAACAAGGACTTTTCATAGGACAGCGGTTGGCGTGAAACACTTATCATCCTTTGGTTATGGGTTCTATACCCATAGACTCTCCAGATTTGATCAGTTATCACCCAGCGTATCAGTTGTCCTTTTCTAAAACCATATTAATATAACATCCAAATATAAATATTATAGAAACACTTGAAATTAGGTTAATCTTTAAATATAATTTTATCTAAGGATTCTAATACAACATCAATGTATAAATTCCTAATGCATTTTGTTTCCACATTGGTCTTTCCTTGGTCTACATTTTTTCTATAATATAATTAGTTAAATTTCAAAATCACAACTCCTTATCTTCAATCTAAAAATAATTATTTTAACCAAGGTTACATATTATGAATCCAAATCCGTAATAATGGTTTATAATGAAAATTGGATTGTCCTATGCATATCCCTCATGATTGTCGAACTAGGTACATATTAAGGCTCAATGTCATGTACCAGGTTGCCCTGAGTCAATCCCGAAGAACCTTGTTAGATTTGTTACTACTGGGTACATTTGTTCCAGTACCACTCCCACTTGTAGTATCTAGAGAGGGATGTATTTTTAGGAAGACCCACATAATCTGTAATTTACCAAATTTATAGCGTTTTCATCTATAATTTTTAAAATTATACATTAGGGTTATGTATTCTAATCTAGGATTTCCAAAAACTAGTTCACTGGGGTTATATTAATATTTATTTTAGAACAACTATTGAGATCCAACCCCAAATATCCCAGAGCTGATGTCTTCTATTAAATACATTAACATTATTACATGGAATCATGCCTTGAAGGGCTGGTAAGTTTAGTAGTCTTGGTGATCCAGATACATATATAAGCATTGTATAAATGAATACACTAATTTGAACATTATTTTTTTATTATTCCTCATTAACTCAGGGGATCACTCTAATATATATTTTAAAATTATTCATATCATTCATAGTAATATTCTTGGATTCCTAAAAATGGAAACATAATAAGGGTGAGCTCAAATTCTCATTAAGGGAAAAATAAAGTGGATGTAATAATGATTTAATGATAATAGTCAGTATAGAAAGATAAATAACTAGAAAAACATTTCATTAAAATAACTAGAGAAGGAAATATCAATATGAAATGTTTAGAAATAGAAACACATTCCTTTTATTCAATTAAATTAAAATGAAATCTATCTATATATATATCGATGCATTATCTCATCGATGAATAATACGTGAATCCTGAAAATAAAATGAATCCATAGATATGTCGATGGAAGATATCATGGATGAATAATAATAGAGTATAAATAAATGAAATTCTTAATTATTGGATGCCATGTTTCCTAGGTACATGTTTCATTTACTATCAAGACCACTTATAAGACGATTTAAAAAATTTCGTTTAAAAACACATCCAAGGTGGCTCTCCAAATGACTCAACCCATGAGACTACTGATGCATTGAGGGGCTATCAATATCTGGGCCTTTCCTGTGTCATACCAAGCCAAAAAAAATCCCCATCTATAAAATAATTGATATAACAATGTTCTTTATCAAATATCCATATCGAGTAAAAGATACATATTTATCAATATTAACCTAGATAATCATATAACTATCAAAGCATACACTGTATAGAAAATGGCATATAGTTTTGGCAATAGTAATATCCATGATAAATGAAATGGGTAATTTTGGGTAAATTCAATGTTCAATGATTATAAGAGATTGAATATTTAAAGGGGATTAATAAATAAATCATGTAAGTGAATTTGAATACTGTACTTGGCCAAATAAATCATAAACCAACCAGAGCAAGATTAAGGATAATATCAATACAACAAATCCCATGTGGAGTGAAAATTGATGGGTGTTTTCATTGATGAAATAAAAGAATATATTTTAAAAATATTATTTACGAAAATATAGTACTATTTTGAAAAAAAATTTAAAATATTTTTCATTAAAAATAATACTTTGGAAAATGGAAGCTTCATAGAAATGACTGTGGATGAATCTGTACCTTTTATATGTGGTAAAAATAAAATTCCTTTTGTGAAACAAAAGGTTATAAAATGACTCTTTACGAAAGTGAAAAGAATTTTCCTTTGAAAAATCTATTAAATAAAAAAGGGAAAAAATTTATTTACAAAATCATTTTAGATACATTTCTGGAAACCATTTAATAAAACAAGTATTTTTGAATAAAAGAGGTTCTCTGACTAAAGAGATATATAAGGATGGGTTTTATGTAAACATTTTCTAAAACACATGTGTACCAAAGAGTGTAAAAATTATACAAATAAATGAAATGGCCATGAATAAACAGATAAAAATGAAAGGAATTATTGAAAAATGGTTATGTAATTTCTACTAATGGAAATTCCAATGAAATATCATTAGGAAAATCTTGAGAAAAATAAACCATAAGTATTCTAAAGTGTTACATACCACTTTGAAATATTTAAAAAAAACAATACAAATGAAGGAATAAAATTATTTGAATGTTTAAAATATAATTATAGCAAATAGGTTATTATATATCAGGTAAATGTTATTACATGCACCGTGTAAAATAAACTATGGTTATAACAACAATTAAGTCTCAATGGAATGTAATTTGAGAAAAAAACTCTTAAATAGTAATCGAAAGGAAAAAAAGTGATAATAATCAAATGAAACATCCAAATACCATTAATATAACTGGATTCATGATATAATATGTCCTTTTTAATTATTTACACAACATATATATAGAAAATTAGGAGCAAAACAATAAATATGCCTCACTGAATGAAAAAGTGAGAGAAGAATATCTTAGATTGTGTTTCTTTTCAAGAAAACATCCTTTAAATTCGTCTATAATAAACTTATGTTAAATTCAATAATTCATCATAATATTTTTTCATGTTTATAATTACTTTTACTTAACATATTTCAATGTTTTTTATAACTACTCAAACAATTATGTTTATATTGGGTGTGTTTGACCAAATTCGGATTATATGTCAAAAGAAATATTGTTGGTCAACTATGTTCATAGGGTTCATTATATAACATCTCCAAAATAATAACCATGACCTAATTATTATATATAAAAATAAATTATACTTTTAAAATCAATAATTAATTATGGTTATAAAAAATTATTCAAGGTTACATTCTAGGAGGCGGTAGGTTGTACGTAAGCCTGAGTCACATTCCCATTTTTAAATAGTTGTTGTGGAAAGAATGTAATTATCTAAAATCTTTCCATAACTATCAATAAAAATAATAATATTATTTAATAATATATATTTATATATAGAATTATTATATGTAAAAGGAATCACATCATGTTAAATAGGCGATAGCCACAAATCAACGAACAAGGTTTTCTCTTTTAAAGTGTGTGAAGGGGTTGTAATGAAAATGATATATATATATATATTAAAATAATGCCATTATGTAATTAATATCATATATATTTTGTGTATATCTCATATTTTTTATTATAACCATCATTTATGCATTCCATGTATCATGTCAATGAATCACGTCACATTGATGGGGTTGTAGTCCACACTTCCTAAAACGATGTTATCATATTAACATAAAATGAAAAGCACTAAAAATATGTATTATAAAATGTATAAAAAATTATTAAGACATAATAGATATCCTATATAAATATATATTATATACAAAAATTTTACCTCATAATGGCCACAATGGGAGGCGGTAATGGAAGAAACAACAATAATCATTTCGTGAGGTAGTAGTTTGTCGTCCACAGAACCATTATGTTTGTTAACCATTAGATGGATGTATGTTTATGTTTAGGTATAAATATAAGCATAAAAACATCCTATTATATTTAGTATACCAGTTTTTTTACACAAAAACATAATATGTAGATTTTAGGGTTGGATAATTGAAATGAAACTACATAGATTGAGAAAAGGCATTACCTTTTAATCGGGTAACTTCTTTTCCATTAATCAAAAGGAATCCATGGATGATAATATGTACAAAGATAGGATTATATGTTAGAGAGAGGTATTATGGGAGACTATTTCATTGAACATGGTTGAACATAATAGGTTCGGTAGGTGTGAGGAATGGGTAGAGGTGGTGGTCGTTTATAGGGAAGGAAAAAGACTCACATGGTATTCTTGAAAAGAAGTTAGGGGTACACATTTTATTACTTAGAAAACTATTAAAAAACAATGAAAATCATTAATGGAAGTTTAATGTCAGAAATATGTCTATAAAATGGGTTTTGGACTTGTTTCTGGGTCATTTGGTCCCATAAACATATGGTTTTAATCCATTTTTTCCAAATTAAACCTTAATCACTTTAATTAATTTTAATCACTTATACTAAACATTTTTTTCAAAAAAAATTCTTTATATTATTAAACCAAAAGTATTAACTTCATTAAAAATGAGTATTACATATTTTAAATTTTAAAATTATAGAAGCGGGCAAATTTTAACTAATGTTAATCTCACAGAAAGAGGGATTAACTGGTTTTAGTAGCAAAATTTTCAAAAGATTGTTATGTTTTTATATTCAATTTAAATTTTAAATTAATTATAATTACCTAAATTGTATTTATAGTTAAATAATTTATCCAATGTGACATTAAAAAATTTTAACATATAATTTAACATTACCAATTATTTAAATTAAAACGATGTTTTTAACTAAATCGCGGTATTTTTCACTATTCAATAAAAATGATGTTTATCAAAAAAATCCAAAAATTTCATCTCAAGATAATTGTGAAATTATTAAATAAAAATAAATTTTATTTCATCAAATTAAACTGATAAGAGTTTAAAAAGTAATATTTAAAATAGTTTTTCTATTAAAAGGTGGTAAAATTGCCTTTATGAAAATATAAATTTTTTTCGTAAAATATTGGGTTTGCTCTTATCTTATGCTTACCAAATCTATTGGATGAATATAAAAAATAATTTATTGATTATTAAACATATTTATTGATTTAATATCACTAACTAAATACAATTAATCTAATCTATTAGGGAAAAACATCTTTTTGAGCATAAAAATAGTTCTCAAAAAAATATCATCTTATTATTCAATTGGTTATTATTTTAATTTATTATTTTTTGTTACCAATTATTTAGTTATATAGACCATATATTTTTATAATTTATTTATAATTATTCATAAAGGCTAGTTAAATGTTATTATATTAAATAATATTTTTCTAATTATAGATTGTTTCACGTTAAGACTCAATATTGTGTATAGAGGTAGCCATTGAAAAATGTCGCTTTCGCATGTAACACAGGCTATAGAGGAAGGTTGTGGTTGAGTATGATGTACAATAACTCAATTTGATGTGCATTTAAGGGAAACTAGGTGTTTCATTCATTTAAATATATAGAATAAATTTTAAATAGTAAATATATTATAAAATATCCAGATATTATATTACCTTACCTGATTGTTGTCATGTGTCATACACGCTATCGAATATAAGGTTCTTACTTTATTTTTTATGGATTCTCAATTATCATGTTCTATATATCAAGAAAATACAAAATAATATCATCTGAAATCTGTAAAACAAATCTTTTGGTACCGTAAAGGAACAATGGTTATTGGATTATTCTATTTTTCTATGTTTTTAAACTAATTTTTTTGGATGCTGATACTGGTGGGTGTAAAATTGATAGAATTAGTACATCTAGAATATGTGTTTTCTTATGAGATTATTTACTTTCATTTTCATGTAATAAAAAACACATATAATCAATTTCTGCTACTAAATATGAATATATGTAATCTTGAATTTGTTGGGCTCAAGTGTTGTTAGAGAAACACACACTCATAGACTATAGAATGGGTTTTATTAAAACTAAAACACAATGTGATAACTTAATCTCCATTATCCTAACTAAAAACCCATGACATCACTCATGTGCTAGAAACATAGATATTATACACTACTTCCTTCAAGATAACAGACTAAAAGGATATTTAATATTATAATTCATAGAACCAAAGAAAAACTTGATGATATATATAATCACCTTTTTTATAAACTGTCATAATAAGTATTTGGTAAAAACCCATGAGGAGCAGGTTAGTAATATAGATAGATATTTTTACTCTGAATGTTACTCTTTTATTCTATTAAATTTTTTCACTAAGAAATTAATTTTTCTTTATAATTGTCTCAATTAATTATTAATTTAGTTATATTAAATTTATTCTAAAAAAACTCTCAAAATCTTTAGAATCAGAATTATTATCACTCTGATAAAATATTTCAAAAATAACTAATATTACACAAAATGGAATTTTTCTAGAAATTTATTTTTGATAAAATTAGTTTGATGATTATTATTCAATTATCAAAAGAATTATAACATTACAGTAATGGGAAAATGATTGTGTAGAGAAATTGGATAAATATTTTGATTTATATCATCTTGAGTTATTTAATGTATTTTATTACTGTGTTTAGTTTTTTATATGAGAGGGTAAGAATAAATTCAATTTTTTTTATACTTTCTATAAAATACAAGATTTAATATATGGGAGTTGTTGATTTTTTTGGGTGTGCCTAATAGAGGAGAATCTTATCTTCCATAACACAAATTACCACAAAAGCATGGATATTTCCAGAAATATGAAGATGAAACATCTTAGATCCCAATGTATGGGAAATTGAGGAATTTCTATCACTAATTACTGTATGAAATATTAGTAGAATTATGGTTTCATGGTAACCTGATTCTAAGAAGTGATGATCGAGATACTCTTAAGGTATCTGATATTTTTGTGTTGGATTTCATTATGAATATGAGACAAATAAACATGGAAAAATTTCTTATCATTATGTGGGAGGCTATAAGAAGTGCCTTAATTAAGTTGAATATCTTTATACTTCCATCTTTCATCAATAATTTAATTTTGTAATGTATGGAAATTTTTAATGTTGAGTATAATTTTTCCCAAAAATAGAAAAGATTTCATTCATTGGAGAAGATATTATTTCATGAATAGTGTTAATGTTTGATCTATAGACAAAAAATATTGTTTATATGGTTAAAGGTGTTCTGTCTAATGCCTAACCTTCCAGGAAACAAGATAATGTTATTAACAATAATGGAATGAAATATTTTTCTACTATATATATGAAACGAAATATCGAAAAGAAAATGTGAGAAATTTATTTCAAAAAACTCAAGGCACATAAAGCACAATAGAACCCAAGGGATCCCGAGTTGGTATTTGAACCAAATGAGGCCAAATTTTTTATAATATATAGAAAAATAAGTTATAATAGGAGGATAATATAAATAAAAATATAAGAATAGTATTTCATAGGAGAGAGTTGTTTAATTTATTCTAAATGGGGTTGATAGAGATTCAAAAAATGTTAATCTACTAGTCTCTCATACAGATAAAATTAAGCCTAATGTGGAAATTATTTAATGAAACTCCATTCATGCAATCAGTTGTCACTTCATTCATTAATAAGGATAAAGTTAAATTACATACTAGATAATTACACCCAATTATTTTTGAAAAAGAAAAAAAATTGATACCTAGTAAGGTTGGTAACAGTGTATTCCAAACTACGAGGCAACTAGAGTTAGAGGATGGAGAGTCAGAAAAATAACAAGGTGAATAGGAGTTGGAAAAGGGGAAGAAGAACAAAGAAGATAAGAAGAGGATAAAAATAATAATAAGTAGAATATTAAATAAAATAATAAGTATAGGAATACGTACAAGAATAAGCTGATGAGGAGAAGACAGAGACTGATGGGAGCTCAAAATAAAATAAATCTACAAATTTACCATCAATACCACTTCCTTCTCAGTCAAATAAGGATGCTGACAGAGAAGGGTCTCAAGAAGACAAACAATTATCATAAGAGGAAGTATAATTATCCTAAATAAACATGAATAATATCAAGAGTATAATAAAAAATATTACACTAATTCTAAATTGGAAAAACAGATTGATGTTATAAATGATTTAGAATATTCTAAAGTTCCTAAAAGAGTATTTGAAAACATTAAGAAAAAAATAAAATCTATTTTTGGACTGAATCAATTGAAACATCCTCTGGTTGTGGTTGATCCGTCAGATTCATAAGATACAATTGTATAGAATTATTATTTTTATATTTGTCTTATATTGAAATTTTTAATTGATTAGATTCCTTATCTACTTAATATTGAAGTAAGATGGGAATTAATTCAGAACTCAATGAATGAAAAATCATAATCTATCAAAGTTATATATGATTTAGTGATCATGATTGATATAACTTTTAATTTTTGTCATGAAAAGATAAATACTCCAAAATACATCATATATTTAGTTGGTTAAGTGCTCAAATCATATTGATAATGAACTAGGAGAGCATGATGATGAGTTTGAAGAAATGAAGAAACTATATTTTTGAATAGAATAATACTTTCATACCTTATCCAATGATGTTTTTTATTGGTTAAAGTTTATATAATATTTTAGGGAAAAATACAAATGATTTTTTTGTGGATGTGATGTTTTTAAATGAAAATATTCATAGTCTAGAGATACAGAGTAGTACTCAATGAATATGTTGTAAGACATAAGATGTAATTTCAGAAGAAAAATTTGATGGAACAACATATTTTTAAGATTCAATAATCAATGGAATAATCCCTAGTGTATCTTGAGGAGTTCAAAAAGATGAATTCCATTGTTAAAGAACTTATTAAGAATGAATGAGTAATATATTTTGAACTCGGGATGTAAATTTTAAAAATTTGAAAAGTTTTTATATTTGAATTAATTTTCATCCAATACTTTATGTTTAAATATTTTCAAAATTACATTTGGATGAATGTTCATTCTGTAATCATTTGTATTATTAATTAGTTTATAAATAATTATTTCATATATTATTACTCTTCTAACATTTCATGAAACTATGTATACTTTCCGATTCATTTTTTTAGAAAGGGGGAGATAATTTTAGAATATTTGTTTAATAGTGATTTTTATAAAAAGGGAGATATTATCCTAAGGTTGAATGTTTTCATTAAGTGGGATATGTTTGAATACTTTCAATAATATCCTAAACTAGTTATAAATTCAAGGGGAGTTATAATTTTTTTTCAATGATTTTCAATAATAAGGGGTTGTATGTTTTTAAAAAACACTTTTTCATTTAACTATTTTATTTTGAGATTTCAAAATAGGGAGAGATTTTTGATTCATTAGTTTACTTATTATATATAAAATTCATTAGTTTTGGAAATCATAAACACTATCTTAAAACATTTTTAACTAAATGTTTATTTCCCATGTTTTGTAGTATGTTTTTGTAAAAAATATTACTTTTTATCTAATGTAGAAATACCTATACTATATTAATAATGTGAAAATGTCATTATTATATATGATATATATGATCTAAGAGGATCTTGATTCATCAGACTAAGCTTTGATCTATCCAGTGGTTAGACTTTTGTCTTGTCTTTTTTATTGACAAAATTCATAACCATCAGATTGATAGTGGTACTGTTGGAGTTGGTGGTCTAGAACCAACTAATTTCTACTATATTCATTAATAAAATCCTTATCACATCTTGATTGTTCTTCTACACGACAATGCATGTGATAATTTCCTAAGGACAGCTGTTGCATTAAAGGGTCATAGCGGATCCCTGCTATGATGAGAACCCGGAAGTGCCATAACACTATTCTTGAATATATGTTCTATGTCCGGCTGATGTTATTTGTGGGGCAAAAATAATACAGGTCATTAGGGATGAGGACTCATAAAACTTGAGGCACCTTCTCATGGTGTGTGACCTTGGTAATATCTAGGAGGATATTATGAGAACGAGACCCGCCAGTATGAAATGCACATTTCATAGTGTCATTGGATGTTCCTATCTACGGACGTGTGTATTGGTCTATAGACATTAAGATTATTATTAATGGGAATTACAACTTGTGCACTTAGATGTATTGATGAAAACTGTGATGACACACTGTTCGTAGTGAGGTAGGATACATTGGGTGCATCATGAGTAATACTACATTAATAGATAATGCGAGAAAGGATTTTTCCCTTCTATTCCATAACGGAGGTAGATATCTCATGCCCTTTGATCGAATTGATATAGCCTAAATAAATCCATGGCCAAGGTAAGGTATGGGTGAGTTCAATTCAGGGAATTCAAAGAAAGAATAATCGAGCACATGGGTTGATGGCATAAGCATACAAGCTGCTTGATTAGAGATATCGAGGAAAAGGGATTATATTACACGGTAAGCGTTCGTAGGAGGTGACATGTCATTGCGGCATTAACTTATTTCTCTATGGGTGCCTTGGCGTATTTCTAGATGATATCCTTGGGCTTTAGGCAGGCTCCGCCTAATGCCACTGAGAAAGAGGACCAGAGGGTCACACACTGAGTGTGTCCATGTATGTCAGTTAAATATTAATTTAACATGTTAAATAAATATTTTTCTCGACTGTGGTTTAATAGTATTTATGGATGTCTGATTGAATTTATTTCGACACTAGTTATTCGAGAGAATATATTGTGGGTGAAATAATATATTTTTTATATTTAGGAAATAAATATCCATTACTCAAGGTCTAAAAAATGTGCTGGAGAAAACTGAAAAATAAAATTACACAACGATTATATTAAATATACGCATCGTGTAGTTTTATGGAAAACAAGTACACGACGTGTATTAATTATTACACACCGTGTAGTTTTCTAGTCGGGTTGTTGAGGATATAATATTATTTTATTAAATGATATTAATTATAATCAGCGTGGGCGCATGTCAAGGAATTAATAATTCGACATGGAGTTTTCAATAAGAGTTAATGAAATAATTAAAATGCATAACGCGTTTATTTATTATCAGAACTCTATTAACCTCCAACCTGATTATAAATATCCTTATAACCCCATCACTTTAAAAAGATCCATTGTTGTGCACAATGGATTTGGAAATACTCTCAAGCCAAGAGATAATTCCCTTTCCACAAAGAACGCCATCAAATTACGAGAGTGAGATCCTCCACCGGATCAAGGCGGTCGAAGGCGGACGTCGCAAGAGAAGGATATTTTGTGCTAGCACCCGGAGATCCCTTTGGCGACATATAGAGATACGTGGAGCACGTGTGGATCACCGCGAGAGGAATATTATACTTGGATTCTATGATGCAACGACGGATCATAGGATCGTGACCGGAGACAACGATGAAGAAAGAATTCCACCGAGGTAATTCTTGTGAATTAATTAAACTAATTATAACCAACATATGATGATCCTATCTCAATGGTTCAGAGAATCTGCTTTTCTTTTTCATTCTTCATTCCATTCCAAAGATCCGGCATTTTATATCATGACAGATCTCGGATTGAACGTTGTTTAACACTAAAATTAAAGTTGGTCTAATCCCAACAATGCGCTTCCACTCTGACCAGAACCTACAAGTGGTATTAGAGGGAGGTTATATCATTGGTCATAATAATTTAGTTTTTCTTTGGTGATTTAGGCATTTAATAAATTAGTCATTTCAATTCATGTTTAATCGATCTGGAAATCGGAATCTTAAAATCTGTTCATCCTCCCACATTTCTCATTCACCTCACAGAAAAAAATTTTACTTTTTAATTTTGATTAAAATAAAATAGAGGAACTCATCCGGGGGAGCCAACCATTTCTGGCCGTACAACACCAGAATACACAGTGTGTATTCGGAAGTACACGCCATGTAGTATAGGTTCAATGCATTGATTGATCTGCCAAATCATGTAGTGTATTGGATTATTTATAAGAATTTAAGACATCGTGTGTTGACCAGAAACAGGTGGCAAACGGTTTTCGGATTACACACCATGTGGTCCAATGAACACAACATGTAGTCCCTACGGGTTAGGGTTGGGTCATGTACCCCATACACGGCTTTCCCGGATGGAAACTGTGTAACGTGGAAACTACACGGCCTGTGTCCCATAGAACATGCTGTGTACTCTGAAAATTTCTAAAGTACATTAACATGGCATGTCCTCAGGCGTGTGCTCCAGATGGATGGTGAAGAAAAGTACACGCCGTGTAGTCGGAACTACACACCGTGTACTCACCCAAATTATGCAGATTTATTAAAATTTATTATTACATTATACAAAACCTTGAGACTTGTACCATGGTGCCTGCGTAAAGCTGAGGCACAACACGTGATAGGTGTTTTATATATGTGTGTTTAATTTAACATCTTCGTAATGATTGGGAATTCACCGGGTTGCCTACAAGGTAAATGTTATGTACAAGGATAATTTTAAATGAATTTATTTGTTTAAAATTATGATGGATGAGAATCTCAAGGATGTTCCGAAAAGGGTTTAAGATAAAAGGATTGATTAATTAAATATAATTAATTAATTCGAGCGTGATTTATCTTAAACAAGAACTATTAAATAATTTAATGATAGTTTTATTTATGCTTAAATATCATTGCATGTATGGATGATCATGAGATAGACCGAGGCTTTTGTATGTGAATGGTTTCTTTTAATTAATTTATTAAAATTAAATGTGTTAGCCTACAAGCCATCTCCTCGTTAATATGTAGGGCCTGCGAGCCCAAGGATTCTTTTATATAAAAACCCCTTTTACCCCTCACCTCCGTGTGAGATAAATGCATATGTAATGGATGGAGATCCCAAGATAGTGGAGACATCTTATGTCAGGAGACAAGGTGAAACCAATCCAAAGAGATACAAAGGGGGATAGGTGGAAAGATGTAAACAAGAACCTGAAAGGTTCAAGGTGTTTCTACCCAACGTCTTGGGTTAGTTTATCAACCTCAAGATAATCTAACCAATAAAAAAAGCTCGTCATCATACCTTTTATTTTATTTCTGTCAGTTTCATGGTTTATTTATTGTGGGTGTGTTGTCACGATCATACAATTAATGAATTAAATGAGCATGTAAGATGGAACTAAAATAAAAACCGGCTTATAGGTAAATATTATCTTAGATATGGTTATTCACTTAAGTATATCCCACTTAATATTAACAAGCATGTAATCAAAGATAAATAGAATGGTAATTTACGTATAAGGATAAAATCCCTCAAATGAAATATTAAGTCGGTGCCTTCCATAATCTTGGTTAGAATCGAACCACAGTTCAAAGTGCATGACCAACCCTATTTGGGGTGCTTTCAATTATCGAGGAATTCTAATTCAATGTTTTGGGTTGACATGACTTGGTTCGCATCAAGGGTTGGCTAAAACAGCAGGACTTGGTGTGACCAAGAGGCAAAGGTTGATGAAATCTAAAATAAACGGATTTCAAGATTGGGGAGTCCACTCAGTGGATCAAGTAGCTGCAAGTTAATGCAGTTGGAATTTGCAAAGCCTACCTAAAACCCTTTATGTTGCTTGACCAACCCTAGTTGGGGTAATACACAGGGAAATATGGATCCTTCCCACTAGAATATTCAGGCAACAGAATATTTTGAAATCAATGGTGAGGGCTATTGGATTCCAATAAAATAGTGGGAGACTAATATGTATTAATTTAATTATTTGTCCTAGTTTTGTAATAATGTACTAAAACTTTGAACGTATTAATTTTTAGAAATGGTAAGAAAATTACTTCAAACATATCATTGTGAACCATACTCGAGAAGGAAAACCTTCTCAAAGGCACCAATTTCCAAGAGTGGCAGAGGCTTTTATTAGCTATCCACCGCCACAAGAGGAAATTGTATGTGCTGGAAGACCATGTTCCAGTTGTGCCTAGATCAGAACTTCTACCCTTATTTCACCAGGTAAATAAGGACATGGGGTGTGAAAAACTTGTATTCCTTATGGTGAATAAGAAAATGAAGGACAAGGAAAAGGGGCCAAAGACTTATAAATGGTCTGAAGCCTTAGAGCACCGTCCCTCCAAGAAGGGGAAGATCCAGAGGCATGGAAAGGAATGGGAGGCAATGTGTTTTTCAAGTGGCATGAAAGGCCACAGGAAGAGGAACTGCACCCATATGCATCGGGACACTAATAGTGTGTTCATTATCGAGTGCAATCTTTATATTTCTAACATTGGGTATTGGATACAGCATGAGGGGCTAACGTCTGTATTCAAATACAGGAACCAAGTATATTTACAAAGATTGCCAGAGGAGAGGTGGATCTTCGAGCTGCCAATGGCCCAAAGATGGCTACGTTGTCTATTAGTGACTACCACCTCTCATTGCCGACTTGGATGATCATGGTTTTACATAACTATTATTATGTGCCTAGTGTCACCAAAAACATAATTTTTTTATCTTTTTTGGATGTAGATGCATTTATTTTCATGTTTGGAAACAAGGGTTGTCTCTTTTATAAGAATAATGTAGGTTATGGTATGGAACATTTAAATAATGGTTTGTATATATTAAATTATGAAAACCAAGTGTTGGTAATAAATAACGAAACAAACTCACATGACTCAAACATCACCCAGGTGTGGCATCACCGTATTGGTCATGTAAATGAGAAGCGCATGACAAAGCTATACCAAGATGGCTATTTAGACTCTATCGAGCTAAAACCAATTGATTGATGTCACGCTTGTTTATAGGGTAAAATGACCAAGATGCATTTCGGTGGATAGGGTGAAAGGGCCACAGAGCTTCTAGGATTGGTACACACGTATGTTTGCAGACCATTTCCATTAGAATATATAGATGGATATTCTTACTTCATTACTTTTAATGATGATTTTAGTAGATACGGATTTTTCTACATAATGAGGTATAAGTCAAAATCCTTAGAGAAATTTAAGGAATTCATGAATGAAGTAGAGAATCATATTGGTAAGAGGATAAAAAAACATCAATTGGATCAAGGTGGAGAATATCTGAACCAAGAGTTTATCAATCTTCTATGGGAGGCTGGGATTCTATCTCAGCTCACTCCTCCTTATACACCACAGTGGAATAGTGTTAGTGAAAGGAGGAACCGCACCTTATTGGACATGGTGTGGTCGATGATGAGTCATACAGATCTTCTATTATCCTTTTGGGGGTATGCATTACAAACTGCAGCATACACATTAAACTGAGTACCAACTGAGGCGGAAAATGGAATTCCCTTCGAGTTATGGAATGGAAAGAAACCCATTTTGTCACATACATGTGTGTGGGGATGAAAGTCATTTGTTAAGGCCTTCTCAGGAAACAAACTAGCACCCCGGGGCATGAAGTGTATCTTTATAGGATATCCTATAGAAATGAAAGGATATTACCTATACAACCCTCAAGACCTGAAAGTGACTGTCGCTAGACAATCCATCTTTCTTGAGAGGGAGAACATCCTCAAAAAGTATAGTGGGAGAAACATTGACTTTGATGAAGTTAATGATCAGGATACACAAGAGTTGGTATAGGAATAGGTTCCACAGGTGCCCATGGAAGAGGTTCTAGAAACACTAGTACTACGTAGGAGCTCAAGAGAGGTTAGGGAACCAGAGAGATTTGGTTTCCCAGTCACTGAGGATGGTGAATCATTATTGTTGGACAATGATGAGCCTCAATCCTACAAGGAAGTAGTAGAAATCTCAGATGATGCAATATGGCTAGAAGCTATGAATTCTGAGATAGATTCCATGTATTAGAACCATGATTTGGTTCTGGTCGATGAGGTAGTTGATGTAAAGACTATTGGATGTAAATGGGTATTCAAGAGAAAACTGGACATGGAAGGTCATGTTAGCACCTATAAAGCAAGGCTAGTGGCTCAAGGATTCAGACAACATCCAGGAATTGACTATGATGAAACCTTCTCACCAGTTTCCGTGTTTAAATCCATAAGAATCATACTTTCCATAGTATCTTACCATGACTATGAGATTTGGAAAATGGATTTCAAAACAGCATTCCTTAATGGGATCCTTCAAGAAGATGTCTATTTGACACAACCAGAAGTGTTTGTGACACTAGGTAAAGCCAAACGGGTTTTCAAGTTGCAAAAATCAATTTATGGATTGAATCAAGCATTCAGGTCATGGAACATTGGATTTGATGAAGCCATAACGGAATTTGGTTTCATTAAGAACGAATGCGAGCCATGTGTTTATAAGCGGTTTAATGGGAATGTGATTGTTATCCTAGTAGTATATGATGACAACATATTACGTATTGGAAACGATGTACCAGTATTACAATTAGTTAAGGACTAGAGGAACAAGTGTTTCTTCATGAAGGACATAAGAGAAGCAGCCTACATTCTAGGGATCAAGATCATTCGTGATAGATCCAAGAGGCTGCTTGGACTAAGTCGGGGTATATACATTGACCAAATACTAAAGAGATTTAGTATTGAACAATCCATGAGGGGATTGGTTCCAGTGTCACATGGCCTACATCTTTATATGAAAATGTGTCCTCAGAAATAACAAGAGAAAGATAGAATGATTAAGATCCCATACGCTTCGGCTATAGGATCCATCATGTATCTAATCTTATGTACCAGGCTTGATGTTGCCTACGCACTGAGCATGGTAGGCAAATATCAAGCAGATCCAGTAGAACAACATTGGAATGCTGTTTAGACTATCCTTAAGTACCTAAGAAGATCTACGGCTATGTTTCTGGTGAAGGGAGGAGGTGATGAGATTTTCATCAGAGGGTATGCTGATGCTAGTTTTCATACAGATCAGAATGATCTGAAGTTGAAATTTGGATATGTTTTCTGTCTCAATGGAGGAGCTGTGACCTAGAAGAGTTCAAAGCAGCCAGTTGTCTCTGATTCTACAGTAGCTTCTGAATATATAGCGGCTTCCGATGCAGCCAAGGAAGCCGTCTAGATTCGGAACTTTTCCGAGGAGCTTGATGTGGTGCCTAACAGTAAAGATCCCATTACATTGTATAGTGATAATACTGCAACGGTGGATCTTGCAAAAGAACCAAGGTCACATCAATAGAAAAAGCACATACTCTGGAAGTATCACCTATTGAGATATTTCTATCATAGGGGTGAAGTTTCTGTGATCAGAATGTCCACAGAAGAGAACGTGGCAGACCCCATGACTAAAGGCCTATCTCACCAGAAGCATGAATATCATGTGAGAGTTAGCAGGTTAAAGGTTGTTAGCAGGTGGCTCTAGTCCAAGTGGGATTCTGTTGGAGTTGGTGGTATAAAACAATCTACTTTGTACTTTATTCATTAATAAAAGCCTTATAACATCTTGATTGTTCTTCCGCGTGACAATGCATGTAATAATGTCCTAAGGATAGTTGTTTCATTAAAGGGTCATAGCGAATCCCTGCAATGATGAGAACCCAGAAGTGCCATAACACTATTTTTTAATATATGTTCTATGGATGGATGATATTTTTTGAGGGACACAAATAATTCAGGTCATTAGGGTTGAGGACTCATAAAACATTGAGGCACCTTCTCATGGTGTGCACCCTTGGTAATATTTAGGAGGATATTATGAGAACGAGACCCGCCAGTAGGAAATACACATTTCATAGTGTCATTGGATGTTCCTATCTACGGACGTGTGTATTGGTCCATAGACTTTAAAATTATTATTAATGGGAATTAAAACTCACACACTTAGATGTATTGATGAAAACTATGACGACAAACTGTTCGCAGTGAGGTAGGATACGTTGGGTGCATCACGAGTAATACTGCATTAATAGATAATGCGAGAAAGGATTTGTCCCTTCTGTTCTGTAACAGAAGTATATATCTCATGCCCTTTGATGGAATTGATATAGCCTAAATAAATCCATGTCGATGGTAAGGTATGGGTGAGTTCAATTCTGGGAAGTCAAAGAAAGAATAATCGAACACATGGGTTGATGACACTTGAATTCAACCTTCTTGATTAGAGATATCGAGACAAAAGGATTTTGTTACATGGTAAGTGTTCGTAGGAGGTGACACATCATTGCAGCGTTAACTTCTTTCTCTATAGGTCCCATGGTGTGTTGTTAGATGATAAACTTGGACTTTATGCAGGCTCCACCTAATGCCACTGAGAAAGAGGCCTAGAGGGTCACACACTAAGTGTGTCCATGTATATCAGTTAAATATTAATTTAACAAGTTAAATAAATTTTATTCCCGACTGTGGTTTAAAAATTATTTAAGGATGCCTGATCTCATTTATTTCAACACTATGTATTCAAGATAATATATTGTGGGCGAATTAATATATTTAATAGAGATTAATGCAGTTACATTTATTTAAGAAATAAATAACCATTACTCAAGGTCTAATAAATGTGGTGGAGAAAAATGGAAAATAAAAGTACATGTGGTGTATATTAAATATTCACGCCGTGTAGTTTTATGGAAAACAAGTACACACCTTGTGTTAATTATTACACGCCATGTAGTTTTCCAGTCAGGTTTTTGGGGATATACTATTGTTTTATTAAATTATATTAATTATAATCAGTGTGGGTGCATATCAAGGAATTAATAATTTGACATGGGGTTTTCAATAAGATTTAATGAAATAAATAAAACGCTTAATGCCTTTATTTATTATCATAACTCTATTAAACTAAAACCCGATTATAAATATCCTCCAAACCCCAACACTTTCAAGAGAGCCATTTTTGTGAACAATTGATTTGGAAATATTCTCAAGCCAAGAAAGAATTCCCTTTCCACTAAGAATTCCATCATGTTATGAGAGCGAGATCCTCCACCGGATCAAGGCGGTCGAAGGTAGACATCACAAGCCAAGGTTCTTCCGCGCTAGCACCCAGAGATCCCTTCAGAGACGTCTAAAGATTCATGGAGCACATGTGGATCCCCGCTAGAGGAATACTATAAATGGATTCTACGACGCAAAGATAGATCATAGGATCTTGACTGGCGACATCGATGAAGAAATAATTCCACCAAGGTAATTCTTGTGAATTAATTAAATTAATTATAACCAACTTATGATGATCCTATCTCAATGGTTCTGGGACTCTTCTTTTCTTTTTCGTTCTTCATTCCTTTCCGATGATCCGGAATTTTATATCGTGACAGATCTCGGATAGAACGTTGTTTAATGCTAAAATTAGCGTTGGGAGAATCCCACCAACGCGCTTCCGCTGCGACTGGACCCTACAGGTACCAATACATCGGATTGGTCCTTATTAGGTTTATCATATTGATAAACAATATGAAAGTTTATCAGACTATCCTAATTTTATAATCAGAATATGTATACATTTTTCCTCATAAATAATACTAATTTTTATTTTTACTGTTCTAAACAAGAAAAAATATTAGTCATTCAGTTATAGATGACCCGCTAAGTGCAAGTTATTCGAGGTCATTGCAACAAACTAAGGAATATGACCATTGAAAGATCACTTAAAAATATCTATCTATTTGAAGTGTTAAGAGCTGATACATTTTTCAACTTGAGTCTTATAAAAATTTCTTAGAATGAATTTCATATTTTTAGTCTTTCTAATACTTTAGAGAGTTATCATTTACGGAATCCTTGTTATTGTTGTTTCTTTTTAAATATTTTCTTTTGTATTTTTTGTTTGATCATTGTACCGATCAAGGTCATATATGGATAGTAATACAGTGAATATCATCCATCATATTGAGGCCTTATAAGTATATAAAGGTAGATTTTGACCATCCTATCTAGGGCCTCTAAGGAGAGGGATACATATCTTGTTCCAATCATCATATCCAGGTATTTCATGGTAATGAAAGACAGACTTTATAGTAAGCATAAAACTATGAATACCCTTTGTCATGGTTAATTATTACCTTAACTATGAAGGATAATGTTTTATATATTTTAATATATCTTGTAATTAATTCCCAATTTTATAATATGTGTATTTCTTATTGGTACAAGATATATTTCTTCCGTTGTACATGTATTAGGAAGACGGTCTAAATACTTATATTTCTAACATACTAATTTATCTGTGTATATATGATACTGATAAAAACATACATTGATTAATCAAACTATACCTGGATATGGTTATTTTACACTGATCATCATTGATTTCTCATTGCGATCAATATAATTTAATAGTCATTTTTGTGTTATTTTTATTGTTAAACTACAATTCACCCTTACGTCATATATGTGTATCCATCATTCTAAAATCTTATGATCTAACATAATAGTAATTGATATTCCCATATTCACTTAATTTTATTTATATTGGTTTCCTCAATAATATTTGGGATAATATCATGAACATATTTATGATATAGGATCAATCTTTTCCATGCATGAGTTCAAATTACCCTGACATGAGGTGGAATGAGTTGATGATAAACTTATATATTGTTGAGAACTACCCTAACATGAGTTGTAATGAGTTAATGAAAACTTTATGTTGTTTTTTCATTACACTTACATAACATACTATCCTTTTAAAAGAATAACATTATGTTCAATAGAATATATAACACACAATACCGAGCTTAAATAATCTATGAAATACTATTAGTTAAATATGATCATTATAACCTAGTCGGTGAAGAAATGGGTAAGGATAAGCATAACCACATTATAAAATATAATTAATGTTCCTTCTAAATATAAATTTTATTATTAATACATAATAAATAATAATTAATGTTTTAGTAAAGTCATTTTATGTTTCAAATATGGGTTTACATTAAATATGATCATTAATTATTTTTGTGAGAAAATATTATATTTCTTTTCTATAAATTTTTTGAAATTTATTTGATAAAAAAATAATTCTTAAATTCTTCATATCATAAATATATTATGTTAAACTTTTTTATTTTTTAAAAATACTATTTTTAGTGAATAATGAAAATACCTTTTTCGTACGTTTTTTGTAAATTTTTCATTTACTTTCTTTAAAATAATTATTATTATTTCAATTTTTCATTAAATAACATAATTATTCTTTAATTATATATAATATAATTTATCAAATTTAAATCAAAATTATATTTTATTTTGGTATAAGTTTATTTTTATCTTAAAACCAAATTTAAAAAAAACGGTTTTTCATTTTGTTTTATGAAATGATATTAAAATTAATTTATATCATATATACGGATTTATTTTAAATAAATGGGATTTACTTTTTAATTATCAATTCATGTATATATTTTTATGATTTTTTTATATTTTTCTAATGAAATCAAATAATTGGTGTATTGTGAAAAATAAAGTTTTTATAAAACATGATATATTTATGATATATCCAACACATAAATATAATATATAAAATGAATAAATTTATGGAAAGGATAATGTATTATAATTTAATAAAAATAATTTTAAAAATAATCAAAAATATAATTTATAATTTATTTCAATATATATATGAAAATATTTTTCGGTGTTGATGCAGTGTTTGCACTGTACTAGGAAAGTAAAATTTAATGTCCTACTGATAATAATAAAACAGAAGTAAAACGCCTTTTCATGAAATTTTTAGTAAATATAACATATAAATAATTATTTGGGTTAATAGTTTCTATTTTTTTTTAAATAGAAATAATATTGTGCAAATGCATGTGCAATGCATACGCAAGCCGAGAACAAAATTAATTAACATGTTAAATAATATTTCATGACATATATGTTTTTAAATATAAAAATTTTATGAATATAATGCGTTATATTCAGGTTAATTAATTAATATTTATTTTTGAAATTTAGTTTTAATTTTTAAAAATGAAATAATTACCTTAAATGCTTACACAATGTTGACATAGTGTATTTGAAAGTTGTATAAAATTGAGTAAATTAATTTCAAATTTATGAAAGTTATATTTTTTGGGTAATTTATCATTTCCCATGAATTTTATAGATTTATATTCCTTATTATGAATTTTTTAATTGTTTTTTAATTCCTTTACTATCATGATGGTTTAACAGTCCAACTAAATATATACTGTTATAATTAACATTAATGATATTTTATTTTATATATTATTTTATTAAATTATTTTTAAAATATTAAAATATTTAAAGTGGAAAAAAGGATTATATGTGGTATAAAATTACATCCATAATCCATTTAGCAACCAATTTACAACTTATAAGTAAAATTATAACCAATTAATATTGAAAAAATCATTACCACAATTATGGTCCAAATTGGTTGACCAAGGGGTTAACCTAATAGATAAGGTTTAAAATGATATCTATACACATATAAATTTTAATTTATCGAAATATTAAGACCATATTCAACTTTTAGTGGAATAAATATCATTTTGGAATCATTTTACATGAGTTAGACACACATTATATTATAATATTTAATGTATTTCCAAAAATGACATTATAGATATATTATAATACATAATGATTTATTAAATGATTTAAAATTTATAAAATATATAATTTGGAAATTTTCATTATATATTTTTTGATTATATTTAACATGGTGTATTTATATATAAATATTCCTTTTATAGTGACTTTATTGACTCATTTAGTATAAAATAACATTTATACCATGGTAATAGATAAAGTATTTAATGGGGTTTAAAACTAAAAGATAAGGTTGTAAAATAATCTATCCTCGACCAAATTTTATTGTATGAGATTATTTTGACTCATAATAATCATATCTTCTAATTTTTTCAACTTGGAACCATTAATATATGAAAATAAATTTATATTCATTTAGTACATTTTGTACTTCCAAAAGTTCTCATCCCCTCTATATAAAAGGGCACACCCTCTCTTCTTCTATACACAGCTAAAGATCCCTTTGGTCTAGAAAATACCTAACCAATTCAATTCCAAAAAAACCATCACATTTTATAGAGGAATTATTAATTTTTGAATACTAACCTTTTAGGGATTAAAGTCTAAAGAAAAGGAGGTTATCCGAAGAATATGTATAACTTTCAACTGAATGTTTTAGTTTTATTTATTCTTATACCACTTTAAAATATAATAATAACATAATATCAAAAATATATTTATATTTTATTATGTTAATATAATTACCATTATTTATCTCCTCTTCAATCAAATAGAAAATGAAACCATTGATTGTGTGTGCGGCGGACTACCACCTCACAAACCGATGTAATTCGTTTTCCATCACCACCTCTCACGGATGGTTATGATTACATATTTTATGTAAAAATAATTTATTCATGAAATATTTTTTATTATATAAAATTCAATTATTTATTATTTCATTACCTTTCTTTTCTTTTAAAAATGATAATTTCATTCATGTGTATATATGGATTAACACCTCCACAAAGCGATGTGATTATTTCTTCATCACAAAATCTCATAGATGTTATATATAAGTGTATTTTAAAAAATAATTTGCTATTTATGATATAATTATAATTATTTAATGATAAAATAATTCATATATTATTTCTATCATGATCGTTTAACAATGGAAACGTTATCCATGCATACATACAGCCTTCCATCACTATAATTACAACGTAATTCGTTTTTTGTAACCATCTTTCATGGATGATTTTAAAAGTTTAATTGATGTATAAGAACAATACTTATGTCCTGATAATTATTTTTATATAATTTTATAATTTCCCTTTTTATCATAGTTAACCTATAGAAATCATTTTGTACAAATGTGTTGAATATCATCAAAACATCTAATCTGATCTTAAATGGTAAACTAATTGATTATAAGATGTTAATAGAATATGAGAAATAATAAACATAAATACATTTCTAAAAAAGTAAATAATTGTATTAATTATATTATTTAGTAAGATAAATAATTTACATGTGGATTTGAACTCTAGATAAGGGACACTTTACTTTGAAAACCTCCTTTTCAATATATTAAAGATTTCTTTTGTAAATGGTTTTCATCCATTTCCATATTAACAAAAGTATTTTATTAATTTATATATGTAAATAAATATATTAGAAATAAAATTTTATGTTTATTTTTATTGTATTTCATGATTTTAAAAAAATAATGTATTTATATATTTTATATGGATGGTTTTAACTTTCTTTATAAAAGGTAAAAGGAATGTTCTATTTTATCATATAAAATATCAAGAAAAATTCCTCCCACTGCTACTGTTATATGATGTTTTTATTACTTTAAACTATTTCTTACTTTCATTAATGAAAAAAACTTTTTTATTTTCCTATTTAAATTATTTTTTAAAATGTTTTTTATGGAAATAGTATTTTTATTTCTAAAGCTTTTATTCATTGGGATTCAAAATAGTTTTTAAAGGGATTTATGATGAAAAGATACAAGATTAAAAAAATTTATTCATTATATGGTACATGAGAATTATATATGATGATATGTTTTCTCAATACATGTTATATAATGAGTGATATTGATTTATATTATATAATAGTTGATCTCCATTTTATATCTCCAATGCATTTGGTAATGTTCCTTGTATTCAATGAAAATTTGAGGAGAGTTGAATAGGAAGGTTTCTTCTATAGATTTAATTAGGATAAGATATTTTTTACATAGTTTCTTCATGGGATATAAATAATATTATTAATATTTCCTAAATGGTTTTTTCTTTTCTTTTTCTGGGTTTTAATTTTTTCTTTGAGAAAAAATTTATTATGTTTAATTTTGATATGTTTTATTTCATACACTCAAAAAATATTTCAATAATGGTAAATAAATTATTGGCTTTTATATTTTCAATAGGATAACGTATTTATTTCTTTTATGCACCTTACTAGTTCTTTTCTCATCCCATATTTTTTAAATTATTTTTACTTTTTTTATGGATGATTGGGAAAAAAATAAAAAGTCAAATTGAAAGTCATTAAAATTTTCATGAAATGAAGACATGATTCATTTTAAAATTAATATATTGTAGAAAACATTATATTGAGAAGAAGTGTCCACTTTGTAATATATAATATTTCTTATGTAAGAGTTATGAAATATATCTATAAAACTCTAAACCGAAAATATCCTAAAAATATAATGAAGTTAATTCATAAAAAGTACTCAAGATTGGGAATTTTTTTAATGTTGGATACTTATTGTTTATATAAAAGGAGAGGTTTCGAAAAAATTGATACTAGGATGTTTTAAGTACGGATTAAATTTTTTTTCTTCATTGGATTTTGTGGCATCCTAAGATTCTTTTTGACATTGCCTCTATTTTGGGAATTCAAATCAAAGTGGATAAAACCATTGAAGATGCGAAGTTTGGTTATTATGCAAGGGTCCTGGTTGAAGTTGATCTAAGTTCTTGTCTGATTCATAATGTTGTTTTGTCTGCATTGGATGACGAAATCTCACTAAAAATTGATTATGAGAGATTACCAGATTTCTACTCATAATGTAAAGTTATTGGTCATGTCAAAGATAAGTGCTACAGAAACATTATATGCTCTCTTTTCTCACGGAAAGGGCACCATGAGGCCTCTTGTAAGAAGAATTTAAAGAAGCATACACTGCAGCAAAGTGGTGTTGGAAATGAAAAAATCTTTACTGATGTTGTTGTTCTACAAGCGGTGGAAGATATTCCTTGAGAATTGGCACAAGGGTCTCAGGTGGTTCAGGAAGATGAATCATGCTTGCCTATGCATGCAGGGGAAGGTAGGAATGACTTGACTAGATCTGAGCCAGGTTTGGCCCTGGTGTTGGTTCCTGCATACGGTGTTGAGGGTGGCATGGTCTCAAGAATAGAGGAGCATAACTTTTTTCCTACACTCGAGGGGAAACAAAATACAAGTGATGTTTCAAAGATTCAAGAGGAAATTACCAAATTATGGGAGAATGGGAGACACAGGGCATCCATGGGAAGTGGGATGATGTTAAGGATGATTCTCCAAGAAAGTTAACTTATAGACAGACTTTATCCAACGGAAAAGCAGTTGTGACTGACGTAGGGTTCCAACCTATTCCTTCTAAGAAAGCAAGACTGAGGAAAGACTACTCACATCTATTGCCAACTATGGTTACTCGGTCCCATGGCCCTTTTGATTATGAGTCTGATTGGGATGATGATTATGATGCTACCTACTATGGATATGATTTTTGATGTTTTTTCCTTTGTTTGGAATGAGGGCATGTTTCCTGTATGACCTTGTTCACCCTCTCTTTGTTTTCTTTTCATCTTAATAAAAAGGGATATGTCCTAACTTTTCGGTATAGTGATCTAGGTTATATAAGGAAATTACTTTCTTATTTTTTGAGATTATATTATTAGTTCATATACATTTTTGGTTATATAACTTTTTGAGTGACTAATACTAATTAAAGATAAATGTTAAATTAATATTTGAAGAATATATTACTAAATAATTATGATTTTTGGATTTTTATATTTGGTCAAGAATATTTTGAATAATTTTATGGTTAGTTATTTATCAAATTATCTAAGGTTAACTATTGTGGTTATTGTTGAATATTTGGTGATTAATTTTGTATTTCTTCATATAAAGGATTATTCATTTTTTGAATTAGCATACCCTATCCTAACCATTTTAGTTTTGGTTAATGTTTAAAAATAATAGGAATATATTTTTATCTATTTATGGATTATGTGATTCATTAAATGTTTAATTTTTTTCTTCAATAATTAAAAATTAATCTTGAAAACTTATTATTTTGAGAGAAAGATGAGATGTTTGCAAAAATTTATTAAATGATGAAATTCCGCTTCTCAAGTAGTTATATGTACATTTTTCTTAATATATATGGTATATGAATTACAAAACTCATGAAAAATATATTGATAAAATAAAATATCATACTGGATTTATTTGTTTATTAATATAATGTCTTTTTCAAACCTATTTGGTTTACGGGTTTTTGTTTGTTAACATTCACTTGATAATTAAATTTTTTGTGATTAATGTTCTTAATAACTCAATATTATTTTTTGGACCTTAATTTTTCATCTATTAAAAAAATTTCACTTCCTAATAATATTCTCATATTCTTAATCATAGTTAAGTGTCATTCCAGATTACTTCTATTTCTCTCTTTTGAAAAGGATGCTTCATTAGCCCTTTTTAATATGTGTGATTTCAATAAAAGTATTTTTAAATGTCAAAACATTGATTATAGACTCTATTTTACATTTAGAAGATAAAATTTATTAATGGGATTGAGAATTTAACACTCCAAGATTGTAAAATTACAATATTATGTTTAACTTCCTATATTAGAGGCAATACTGTGCTTAAATAAACCGTGATGTTTTATTATTAAAATATGATTGTTATAAACTAGCTATTAAAATGGTGGGTATGATTGGTAATAAAAACTTTATAAATATATATAAATTTCCTAATGAGTAAAAATTTATTAACAAATTATTATTAAATTGTCATTGTTTTTTTAGTGAAATCATATAAGGTTTCAAATATGCATTTCTTTAAAAAATATATTTTTTTTATTTTTGTGAGAAATTTTATATTTTATTTCTTCCATTTTTATAAAATATCTTTGATAAAATTAAATTAAATTTTTCTATAATCATATCCAAATTATCTTAGGTTGAAATTTTTGGATTTTACTGGAAAGAATGCATTTTTAGTGAATAGTTAAAATATCGTTTTTTTCTGACTTTTGTGAAATAATTATTTTTTTTATTAAATTTACCATTATTATTATTTGAATTTGGTATTTAATTAAATTAATTATTATTTAATTATATATAATATAATTACTAACATTTAGAACAACATTTTACATGATTTTTGAATAAGTTCATTTTTTGGCGTAAAAACACATTTTTAAATAAAATTGTTTTCATTGAGTTTTAAAAATTTATCATCATAGTAATTTATATTAATTATAAGTATTGATTTTAATGAAATGTAATTTATTTTTCGGTTCATAAAATGAGATTTATCTTACTATTAATTTTTTATATTTCTATATGGAAGTTAAATTTTTTCTGAATGGTAAAAAATAGAATTCTTGCAACATATAGTATCATTTATGATACCGATAAGAAACAAATATGATATAAACTTTTATTAAAATTATTGATATAATTATTTATGATACAATACCACAAAAATAATATTAAAATAATTCCAAAAATATATATTAGGATATATTTTGTAATAAATATTAAAAAAGTTTCATTTTTGATGTAGTGCTTTTGAAACACATGAAAATTCAAATTTGGTGTCCAAATGTTAATAATGGAGAAGAAACAATGTATTTTCATTAATATTTTTATTAAATATTATGTATAAATGATTATTTGGATCGATAATTATAATACCCAAAGGATCTACAAATAAATTTAATATAGAATGAAATGCATGCCACACTGAGTCTTTATGAAACAACCCTTTGTATTTGGGAGATAGTTATAACCTAGACATTAAACATAACTTTTCCACTTTTTTATTTGAATTTATAAAAATAGACGTACATAGTTGTGACCAATAAGATATTTTGTGTCTGATAGGATCAACTTAATTTTTGGTGAATAGTAACATCACATTTATGAATAAAAATATTTCCAAATGAATAGTAACCTCACTAATGAATGCATAAAAAACTTATATATTATATAAGTGACAACATGATCATAGTATAAGTGTTTGTATTTTTTTAAGTCATCAATATTTAATTATAATTTTCTGATTAATTTAATAATTTAAATAAAAATTTATTTTCTTAAAATGTAATAATAAATAATTACTTTGTTTTATTATGGTAATAATATATTATTATGAGACATTGATTAATTTTTAAAGGTGTTATAAAACCAGTTATAGTATTAAATTTTTTATTTTTCAAAATAAATTATGATTTTATTTAAAAATTGAATTTCTTATATTTAAAATATTATTTTCAGAAAATATATTTCATTTTTTAATTATAGGAATAAAAAAATGGTTGGGGTGATTTTTTTGGATTTTTATGAAATACATGAATTTTTAGGGAATAGTGAAATACACGTATTTATGAAATAGGCCAAATGCCTAAATTACTGAGTCAAGGATGATCTTATGATGATGTAAAAACCCTTGGTTCAAACTCATATACTCTATTTACCATTTTTGGTCACAATAACCAACACTATTTCTTGTCTTTAGAATAATAATAAAATAATGATTAAAACAATGGAAATCCCTCCTCACCTACACTATAAATACCACCATCATCCCCTCTTCACTTCACTCCTATAAACCATTTGTAGTTTACTAAATTATACCCAATAATCATCCCAAGGATCTTCCCCACATCCAAAACCTACTGTTCTTACCATGAGGCCAAATCCATATGCCTTAGGGAGGATCTCAAGTTGAAGAGATCAAGAGGTAAAAATCGACATTGTTTTTCTTTTTCTTTCATTTCAATTTTTTCTTTTCGTAAACTCTATTCACCTCCCATTTTACAAGAGGAATAAAAACTATAATTATCTTATATATAAAGAAATTTTATCACGTTTATGAAAAAAATCACTATCATACTTATTCTCATTTCTCTATTATTCAATAAATAAAAACACTGTCTGTGATGTGTCGATTAACCGACATCGTGGATGATGTGTTTTCAAGTTCCATTACCACCTTCATTGTTTTTCAAAACCCCTTTTAATGGTTGAAAATAATTTTAAATACTATTAAATAACTTCTTCTATGTTTTTAAATTTTCATATATACATGATCTTAAATTGTATAATCAATCTAGTTCATGATTGTTGAAGAATCACTAAAATGATCTAAACTAATATCATTAATCTTTTATTTAACGATTCATGATCATGAATGAAAAAAAAATCAATGGAATAATTTAATATTATGGAACCATTTTAATACCATTTAATTCTACTTTAGGAATTTCTCTTCTATTCGACATGACAAATCCATTAGTAACCGACCATAAAAATCATTTAAAGAAATCACCTGAAACAGAGGAAATAAAAAATATATTATTTATAAATGGGTAGAATTATGTAATAAAATTATCATAAAAGTTCTTATAAACATGAATATGTTTATTTAAAATATTAATGGAACTATTTTAATCATTATAAAGGATTTTTAAACACATTTTAAGCAAGATAACTGAAGGTAGGGGAATTCTTAAGCTAATTTATACTCTTTGGGTCAACCCTATACTTTATTAATTATGTGTTATTAAGAATATATGTGTGGTAAATATTGTTTATATTATGTTTTATTATGTGTATTTATAGTGTATACACATATTTCTTCTATTTTATTAAATCCCACTTCAATTATATGATATTTTTTAGTGATTTTCATTAAAAATCCTATTTTCAATTTCTATTTTTCAAAATTCAAAAGGAATGTTTTTACATAATTATTAATGTTTTAGGATTATTTTTAGTTTCATGGTATTTAATTTTGAAGAAGTGTGTGACCTATATATCCCTCCAATTCATTGGGTATGTGAAAGGTAGAGTTCGGTTGTATGGTTACTCCAAGTGTAACTATGATGGTTACAGCAAAATTTAGTCACGAGGGATACATTGTAAGGTATTCGTGAGGGTTATAGATCATAAGTTATCCATGAGGGTTAAAATGAGAGTAATTAATTCTTAAATATACCATTATGGTATTATGTTTTATGGAAATATCATTATTTATAAAGTATGTATATTATACTTTTTGGTTGAGAATTATGTCTTAGTGAAAATGATTTCATATGTTTATAAGTATTCATTTACTAACGGTTTCTATACTTTTTTTATCCCTTAATAATATTTTGTGTTCATACCATGTTTTAAAATGATTTTCATAGGGCTTATGTATGGTGAAGAGAAATTTAAAATCCAAGATGAATGTTGTGGATACATTTCATGAAAAAAATTCTAGTTTTTAATAAAAGATTTGTATTATGAAAAAATGGATATTCTTTCCATTGTACCCACTATATATACATGTGGGTTGATATGTATAAATTATGTCCTAATTTTTAAAATCTATAAACCTAAAAATATCTTAAATTTAAAATAATGTTAATTCTTTATAATACCCAAGATTATGTAATGTTTTTGGTTTGTTCCTTATAGTTGGTATCAAAGGACGATTTTGAAAATGTTTGGGGTTAGAATGATGTTAATAGAATACCATAAATTATTTTTACCATTTTTTATTTTGAAATGATATAGAATATTAATATTATCATGTTTATTTATCTAAAATATGTCTATTAAGAATGGTTTTTCTTAAAAGGTAAAATGAAGATGAAGTAGGAAGGTACTAAGAGGATGATATCATTCCGAATCTGCAACATATAATGGTAGGTATTGGTACCAAATCATTTTCCATAACAATGGATCAGTTGATGAATTCCCTAAATGGTAGTGGAATCCTTGCAATAGAATATCCAGAGTTACCATAATGTAACATGATGATGGTAGAACATTTTATGAGGAAAAACGCTCTTGCTTTGAGTAGATCTTCTAACCCAGTGGAAGATGATGGATGGATTAAATCCCTTGATATGATATTCAATGTCATGGGGTGTTCAGAAAATGAAAAGGATGGTCATTCCATTTATTGTTTTGAAGGTGAAGTAGACCAATGGTGGAAAATGGTCAAGATTACAACGGATAGAGAGGAGATTTATGCCTTAGAATGGGATGAATTTATGAATCTTTTCCTTGAAAAATATTTTCCTAAGGTGGTTTGAATTAGGATGTAAATGAAATTACTTGAAATGAAAAAAAAATGAGGAGGATTAAGTGGACGTGTATGAAGAAAACATCACCATATTGGCATGGTATGCAGTAAATCTTATTCAGTATCTTTATAGAAAAATCAATTGCTTTTACTAAGGATTGAAGCTATGATATCAAAGTGAATTGGCCTCTAGAGAATTTAAAAGTTATGAGAAACATTAATGATGTTCATAGAGGGTAGAAATGGAGTTTTCTGATGATAACATTTACTTTGAAAAAATGAAGAAGAAGAGGTCCATATATAAATCTACAGTTAAGAATATATTAATGAAATTTGACGTTAAGGATGTTCAATTTCTAGTTTGTGAAAAGTGTGGTAAACAACTTTGGGGAATGCCTTGCCATAACTAGAATGTTTTTTTGATGTTTTGAGTTTGAAAATATGGTTCAAGAGTGTAATAAAAATGATCATAAGATCAATTTTTATAAAACATATTGTAAAGTGTTTCAAATGTTGTGAGATGTGTCATTATGAAAATACCTTCCCAAAGAATGATATTAATGATGGGAAGGATCTAGATTATAAGCAGAAGGGTGAAATGGGATCCTTTATGACTAATTTAGAAGATGTCGGGCCATCCAATGAAGTGGTATTAGGTACTTGTTTTGTTACTAATATTTTTCTAAAGTATAGTTTGATATAGAGTATTCACATTCAATTATTTCTAAAAAATATTTTTGGAAAATTGTCAGATTATACTCAAGAAATGAGACAAGAACTTTTGGTAAAAACACAAGGAGAAAATATTATAGAAAAAATAAGTACAAGAAACTTCCTATAAGAGAGTATTTACAACTTGAGCGCCTGGAAAGACTTTATATTAATGAATTTTTAAGACTTCATGTTAATCCTATATCGACTGTGTCTGATCAAGATCCCTGGTTTACATCAAAATTCTGGAAGTCTCCATAAGGATTTGAATACTGAGCTTCGTATGAGTACTTCTTATCACCCCAAACTGACTGACAGTCTAAAAGGACTATTCAAACTCTAGATGATATGCTAAGGTCATGTTCTCTTAACTTCCAATGTATGTGGGATTAATAATTGCCTTTGGTATAATTTTCATACAATAATAGTATTCATTATAGTATTCAAATGGATCCATATGAAGCATTATATGGAAAGAGATGTCAAACTCCAACTTGTTGGGACGATGTTGGTGAGAGGAAACTTATAGGCCCATAACTTAGTGAAGAGACCACAACAAAGGTGAAGAAGATACAAGCCCATATTAAAGAATCCCAAAGTAAGCAGAAGATTTATGCTGAAAACCAGAGAAGGGACTTGGAATTCCAAGTGGGAGATCATGTATTTCTAAAAGTATCTCCATGGAAGGGTGTCTTATGGTTCGGTAAGAAAGGGAAACTGTGCCCCAGGTACATCAGACCATTTTATATTCTGGAAAGAATGGGAGTTATAGCTTAATGTTTAGAGATGCCGCCAAATCTCTCCAGAGTTTATGATGTATTCCATGTTTCATTGTTAATGAAATACATGCCAGACCCAATGCATGTACTCATATATGAAGGAATTGAACTGGATCCTAATTTTTCATACTGTGAAAAGCCTATCGGGATTCTTGACACAAGGGATAATGTATTGAGAAATCAGACAACTCGTCTAGTAAAGGTTCTTTGGAGAAACTAGAATGTGGAGGAAGCAACATGGGAACCTGATGATGTTATGAAAAAGAATCACCCAAATATTTTTGGTGTGTTTTATAAATAAAATTTCAAGGACGAAATTTCTGAAGGAGTGAATAATGTAGTACCCCAAACACTTCATGACATGTTTATCTTAAATACATTCTAGTTATATCCTATATTTCATGAATCCCTGAGCCTATATGGAACAAAACATGGTTACTTATTAAAGATATCCATAACCTATCCATTAAACATAAATTTTCCAACTCTGTAATTTAGATTTTAAAAATATGACATACACGGTTGTGTTCAATATGATATTTAGAGTCTGATAGAATTAACATAATTTTTGTGAATAGTAATCTACCCTTATGAATAGTAAATTACACTTATGAATAGTAATATGACTTTTATGAATGTTATCCATACTATTCAGTGTATTAGTGAATTTAGCCACCTTCAAAATGAAGATGAATATTTTAAGTGTTTATATTTTTCGATTAAATAATGATTTTAATTAAATATTTTTTAAATAATATTTAATAAATTATTTTTGAAAAATGGACTTCATATTTAGAATCTACACGTCGAAAAAAAGTTAGGGTACATTTTTGTTATTTTTCTGAAATACTTAAATTTTTGACGCATAGTAAAATCTGATAATTCACAAAAAATGCTAAATAATGGATTAATTGAGTCATTGATGATGATCTACTGATGTAAGACCAATTGATTAATATTCACATGATAATATTACTATTTTTTTCATGGAAGACTCACTATTCCTTGGGGTAATGATAAATAATAAATTAATGAATTTTATATTAAGAAAACTCCTCTCTCCTCCACTATAAACCCCCCCCCCCCTTCACTCCCACTTCTCTTCACTCCTCTCAAGCCTTGTGCCTTGCCAATATTCTTCCCAAATATCTCCCCAATATCCTCCACCGTGTCCAAAATTTCCTAGCCTCTTTAAATACCAAAACCTCTCCCTCGAAGATGTTCTCAAATGAGGATGTCTCAAGAGGTAAACTCCTCTTTCCAATTTCTTCATTTCTCTTAAGTTCTTTTCTTTCTGTATCTTTCATCACCTTCCTTCACCCAAATGGAATGATTACGTTAGTAACATACATGTACTAGAATGCTTTTATTCAAATGGGATATTTCATTATCTTCTCTCTTTTCCCCACCCATTAGTTGAAAGAAATGAAAGCATCGTTTGACATGAGCTATTTTAACACATTCAAGGAAAATGAATTATCAATTTCTATTATAATCTTTAATTATTTTCACGAAACCATTTTTGTTATGGTTGAACCCGATTATTATATATGTAATATATCTTATTTTTAGTTCTGTAATTCATTTGTACAAATGGTATTAAGTTATAAAGAATAACATGTTCATTGTAATCAAACCACCCATTTAACCAAAACAGTTGTCACTAAGGTTATATATTTGTAATAATTAGACCTCACTCTTACAAACCATATTAATTTTAAAACCACGTAATCTTATGGATGGTCACTAATGGCATATAACTTCATTTATGGATAGCCACTTCCTTCTTTCATATTTATACGAAAATGAATAAAATTGAACTGATCTTTTAATACAAGTAATCAAACGATCACAATCAATGAAAATTAACATTATAACTATTCAAAAGGCCTTGAATGAACTGAAAAGGTTTATAATAAATCATTTATATATAGTAGAGGTTCTGGAATTATGAATTAATAAGCCTAATATTTTTATTCAGGAATTTTATAACAAGTGAAGAACACCTTCAAGCATAAGGTATGGGATCCTCTCTCTCAATTTTGTTCAAGAATCTCCCATATGTTTCACCCATTTATTTCTAATACCTAATGATGGGGTATTTTTATCACCTCCCTCAAACTACCCTTGTGACATATAAATAATTGGATACCCATTTAACTCTCATTATGTCCTCGTAATAACACTCGTTACCTTGTCGAAATGTTTGTAAGTGGGTTTCTTATCTCACTTTCATTTCTTTGATATTTTCACTGTTCGCCACTTATTTATTGTATGTGGTATATGTGTACTACCATTTGATATATAATAACATCCTCCTCCAAAATGATTTTTTTAGTATTTTCAGAATAATCCACTTTTAAGGGGTTAGTGGGAACCCACATGCCCTTCACACCGAATTGAAACCAAAAACCGATTACATCAAACCCCCCATCAACCCGCTTTTAAAATTCAAATATTCAAAATTCAAATCCAAAAGCATCATTGTCACCTACTGCGGATTCGGTGCATTGGGAAAAGTGCAACCATATACATCACCACCTCAGTCCAATCACCCGACCTCCATCACCACTATCACTGCAACCCATCAATACTGTCATTAACAGAGTTTACACCCACACAAACAAAGCTACGGCCAGACTAAACCCTTCATCGACCTGCCTCTCATCTTCTTCATCACCTTCGTCCCGAAGAGAACCCCGGATGTCCCCCGTCGATGACCGTCATCAAAATTACCACGCCATCATCCCCTATAACACCATAATGATGAAGAAACATTGAACAATAAAGTTACCCAGAAAGACAATAATAAGAACACACCCTTTATTTGGATGAAATGAAAGCACATTTTACGATGAGAAAATTTAGCACATTCAAGGAAAATGATTTATCAGTTTCTATTATAATATTTAATTTTTTTCATGAAACCATTTGTATTATGGTTGAACCAAATTATTATACATGTAATATATCTTATTTTTAGTTCCGTAAACTTTTTGTAAAAATGGTTTTATTTTATAAAGCAAAACATGTTCATTGTAATCAAACCCACTGCTTATCCAAAACGGTTATCACAAGGGATATATATATGTAATAATTCGTCCTCACTCTATGAAACCAAATTAAATTTAAAATCATGTAACCTCCTATAAGCTCACTAATTCCATATAACTTCCTTTCAAGACAACCACGTCCATCTTTCATATTTATCTGAACTTGAATATAAGTGAACCGATCATTTAAAACAGCTAATCCAATGAGCCCGAACAATGAAATTAAACATTATAACTAATCAAAAAGGCCTTAGATTAACTGAAAAGGGTTATAATAAATCATTTATATATATTAGAGGTTCTGGAATTTTGAATTAATAAGCCTAATTTGTTTATTTGGGTCTTTAATAACAAGTCAAGAACTCCTTCAAGCATAACGTAAGGGATCCTCCCTCTCACTTTTTTTCAAGAATCTTCCCTATGTGGTTCCCTTTTATTTTTAATACCTAATGATGGGGTATGTTTTCGCACCTCCATCATACTTCCCTTGTGAAATATAAATAATTGGATACACCTTTACCTCTCACTAAGCCCTCGTAATAACACTCGTTACCAAGTCGAATTGTTTGTAAGTGGTTTTCTCACCCCACATTCATTTCTGTTAGATTTTCATTGTTCGCCAATTATATCATGTGTGTGTTATATTTTTACTGCCATTTGATAAATAATAACATGAATCTATTTATATTCATGTTATTATATGATTCATTTGAGCGTTATTATGTTCTGGTCATATGATTTGACCGGTTACATTGTGGTAAGACACTTTGTCTCAACTACTATTTTGTTGTTTCTAACGTTGTGTTTGTCACCTAATAATCCTTATCTGGTGTACATACTAACCATTTGAGATCTCATTTCATTTGAAATTATATTTATATTATATATCTATAATCTCATATCATGGATATGTCTGTGGTCTAAACCGTATTCCATTTTACATACGGTGTTTATTTGGAATATTATTTTAATTATGGAAATATTGTTGAATACGTATACTCTACTCTTTATAGATATTAATAAGGAATATTTTTATTGTATTGAATCAATGTATAAATAATGCTTTGGTCATGCAGTGGTGGGTGGGTCCTGTTATATCCCCTCAATGCATCGGTAGTTCTCATGAGACTAATCAGTTGACAACAAACCCTTCAAGTTTGTTTCCAAAAAAATCAGACGGGTTTCTTACCATAGAACTAAACCATTTTAATGGTATTCTAGTTTCATGTGATAGATACATGAAGTCCAATTAATAAGCATTCTCTTTATTCATTATCGGTTTTTTTTATTATCCATGAGGTTTTCAATATGACAAAATCTATGGATGCAGTTTCATTCTCAGTGTAATAATATAATATAAGATTAAATAAATAAATGATAAGAATATAATAATAATAAACTAAATTGAAAATAACAAAAAATGTGGAATCACATAGTTGGATTAAAGGGAGTTTGTATCTGAGTCGCTCTATGAAGAGGGAGAGATGGGGGTTGGGTCGTCACAAAGGGTTTTAGTAGGCCCTTCATCTGAGTTTCTTGAGCATGCTGGGCGAGCGTGAGCCGATGCTGAGGGAGGCTAGGTGTGATGCTCGTGTAGGGCCGACGAGGGCGTTGGGTGGGGTCTAACATCGGCGATCGTGCATGCAGTTAAGCCGAAGGGAGTGTGTCACACGGGAGTCACACGTTGCGCTGTCGGGGTGCCTCGTTTCATACCAGAATAATGGGGTTGTGGTTTTTATTCATCAATGAGTCTGAACCACTACTTACGGTTCCACCATAGTTTGATTTTATCAAATCTACAATAATATTATTTTATTTTATTTTGTTACCCGGATCCTCCATTTTGAGTCGTACTCAATCTGTCTTCTTACCTTTTTTCAATTTTTTGAATAGTTGATACATTAATTTCTTTTGACTTCCTATTTAGGATTTGTTTTAAAATTCATCTATGATTGTTGTTGTCCATGGAGGACCCTGTTGTAGCAATTATTTATTGTTTTGTCCTTGTTATGTGGGTATACAATTTTAATCAGTGAATGTTTTCTAGGTCCCATTTTTATTATTATTATTATTATTATTATTATTATTATTTCCATTGTGTTCATAGAATGTACATAAAGATCACCCATTTGATATTTTAGAGGTTTTAAATATCATGCTTACTGTACTCATTTTCGGATGGTCCTAATTATGGATTTAAAAATCCGGCAAATCCAAACCTGTGTAAGATTTTTTCAAAAGTCTATTAATGTTGGTCATGAGTATGGAGTATACTTCTTTAGCACTCGTTTTTTTAGCACCACAGGTAAGAGTTAATTATTTGTCTCGAACATTTATTTATTTTATGATCTTATGTTCTGTAAAGAAAATTTATTTATATACCCTCTATTTTATGGTTATGTAATGGTTCATTATAATTTGTATTGAATATTTATTTTACAATATTATAACTTTTAAGGGTTTTAAATTTTACTTATCTTGTTTCATTGAGCTTATATACTTATAAATTCTCTTAATGGTATGTTAATAACCTTTCGGTAGTTTAAAATTTCTTCTATGCTGAACCTGGGTCTTCGGGTCTTCGGATCATTGTGTATAAATATTTATATGAATATATATATTTCATTATAACATATTATTATCCAAATTGGGTTATGAATTTAAAACTTATGTGTTGAATGGGTTTTAATTGTTTTTCATAGACCATGTTGTTATAAAATGTTATACATGTCAATATATATATATATATATAAGAAACCATATCTATCTATATAACAGGAAATTTTTAAAATGATAATGGTTTTAATCTTTATGTATTTATCTCTAAATCTTATGGTTTTTGAGGATGTAATTTGATCAATTTACGGTAGTTATATGTGTGTATATACATATACATATATATATGTACATATATATATGTACACATATATAAATTATTATTTTATGTGTACATAAGTTAAGGGTTATTTTAATTTATAATTATTTTCTGTTATAAACATAGTATATATTTCAGACATACACATATAATGCAATATATTTCTATTATATTTTATTAATGATGATTTAAAATCTTTAAATAATGACTTGTGTGCGAATATAGTTTCGGGTTCAAATGGATTGGTATATTTATTACACACACACCCATATGGTTTTAATCCACCGAGTTTTAATTCTATCAAGGGCTCTTATATCTGCAAACCCAATTATACACATAGTATATAATCATATACATATATTTATATAAAAAAATTTAGGTCACTCAAAAAAAAATATATTTTATGAATTTTAGAAGACGATTTCAAACCCTTGAATAATGTTTTGGATACAGTAAATACTGAAACTGTGTAATATCAAGTTGGTTGAGATTGACAACACAACAATTTGTCAAGAATAAATTTTTTTATAATTATTTTTTTTAGTTAGTTGAAATTGTTTTCTCCATTTTGTCATACTGAAAAATCAATTAGAAAGATTATATACATTTTATATATCAAATTTAAATTCATGAAAAACATATATATGTGCATGAATATAAGTATGTGAACACAAGATTATCCTCTCCATACAAAAAAAATTATATGCATTTGATTATAAACTCGAGGAATATTTACTTTTATGCAATATAAGTAGGTGCGACGTATACATATATATAAATATACATATGGATATTGGTATGCACCTATCTAGGGCCTCTATGGAGAGGGATACATAGCTTGTTTCAATCATCATATCCAGGTATTTCAATGTAATGAAAGATAGACTTTATAGTAAGCATAAAACTATGAATACCATTTGTCATGGTTAATTATTACATTAACTATAAAGGGTAATGTTTTATATATATTAATATATCTTGTAATTAATTCCTAATTTTATAATATGTGTATTTCTTATTGGTACAAGATCTATTTCTTCCGTTGTGCATGTATTAGGAAGACGGTCAAAATACTTATATTTCTAACATACTGTTTATCTATGTATATGTGATACTGATAAAAACATACATTGATTAATCAAACTATACCTGGATATTGTTATATTACTCCGATCATCATTGATTTCTCATTGTGATCATTTTACTTTAATAGTCATTTTTGTGTTATTTTTATTGTTAAACTACAATTCACCCTTACGTCATATATGTGTATCCATCATTGTAAAATCATATGATCTAACATAATAGTCATTGATATTCGCATATTCAATTCATTCTATTTATATTGGTTTCCTCAAAAATATTTCGGATAATCTCATGAACACATTCATGATATTGGATCAATCTTTTCCTTGCAAGAGTTCAAATTACCCTGACATGAGGTGGAATGAGTTGATGATAAACTTATATATTAATGAGAACTACCCTAACATGAGTTGGAATGAGTTAATGAAACCATTATGTTGTTTTTTCATGAAACTTACATAACACACTATCCTTTTAATAGAATAACATTATGTTCAATAGAATATTTGACACACAATACTGATCTTAAACAATCTGTGAAATACTATTAGTTAAATATGATCATTATAACCTAGTCGGTGAATAAATGGGTAAGGATAAGCATAACCACATTATAAAATATAATTAATGTTCCTTCTAAATATAATTTTTTTTACTAATACATAATAAATTACAATTAATGTTTTATTAAAGTTATTTTATATTTCAAATATGGGTTTACATTAAATATATTCTTTAATTATTTTTGTGAGAAAATATTATATTTCTTTTCTATAAATTTTTGGAATTTTATTTGATAAAAACTCATTTTTAAATTCTTTATATCATATATATATTAGGTTAACCTTGTTTACTTTTTTAAAAATACTATTTTTAGTGAATAATGAAAATACCTTTTTGTACGCTTTTTGTAAATTTTTCATTTACTTTCTTTAAAATAATCATTATTATTTCAATTTTTCATTAAATAAAATAATTATTCTTTAATTATATATAATATAATTTATCAAATTTAAATCAAAATTATATTTTATTTTGGTATAAGTTTATTTTTATCTGAAAATCAAATTTTCAAAAAAAAATAGTTTTTCATTTTTTTTTATGAAATGATATTAAAATTAATTTATATCATATATACGGATTTATTTTAAATAAATGGGATTTATATTTTAATTCATAAATTCATGTATATCTTATTATGATTTTTTTATATTTTTCTAAAGAAATCAAATAATTGGTGTATTGTGAAAAATCTAGTTTTTATAAAACATGGTATATTTATGATATATACAAGATATAAATATAATATAAAAATTGAATAAACTTATGGAAAGGATAATGTATTATAATTTAATAAAAATAATTTTAAAAATATTCAAAAATATAATTTATAATTTATTTCAATATATATATGAAAATATTTTTTGGTGTTAATCCAGTGATTGCACTGTACTAGAAAAGTAAAATGTTGTATCCTACTGATCATAATAAAAGAGAAGTGAAATGCCTTTTCATGAAATTTTTAGTAAATATAATATATAAATAATTATTTGGATTAATAGTTTCTAATTTTTTTAAATAGAAATAACATTGTGCAAATGCTTGTGCAATGCTTACGCAAGACAAGAACAAAATTAAATAACATGTTAAATAAGATTTCATGACATATATGTTTTTAAATATACAAATTTTATGAATATAATGAGTTATATTCAGGTTAATTAATTAATATTTATTTCGGAAATTTATTTTTAATTTTTAAAAAATGAAATAATTACCTTAAATTTTTACACAATGTTGAGATAGTGCATTTGAAAGCGGTATAAAATTGAGTAAATTAATTTCAAATTTCTAAAAGCTATATTTTTTGGGTAATTTATCATTTCCCATGAATTTTATAGATTTATATTCCTTATTATGAATTATTTAATTGTTTTTTAATTCCTCTACTATCATGTTGGTTTAACAGTCCAACTAAATATATAGTGTTATAATTAACATTAATGATATTTTATTTTATATATTATATTATTAAATTATTTTCAAAATATTAAAATATTTAAAGGGGAAAAAGGATTATATGTGGTATAAAATATCATCCATAATCCATTTATCAACCAATTTACAACTTATAAGTAAAATTATAACCAATTAATATTGAAAACATCATTACCACACTTAAGGTCCAAATTGGTTGACCATGGGGTTAAACTAATAGATAAAGGTTAAAATGATATCTATACAGATATAAATTTTAATTTATCGAAATATTAAGACCATATTCAACTTTTAGTTGAATAAATATCATTTTGGAATCATTTTACATGAGTTAAACACACATTATATTATAATATTTAATGTATTTCCAAAAATGACATTATAGATATATTATAATACCTAATGATTTATTAAATGATTTAAAATTTATAAATATATATAATTTGGAAATTTTCATTTTATATTTTTTAATTATATTTAACATGGTGTATTTATATATTAATATTACTTTTATAGTGACTTTATTGACTCATTTAGTATAAAAAAACATTGATACCATGGTAATAGACAAAGTATTTAATGGGGGTTAAAACCAAAATATAAGGTTTTAAAATAAACTAACCTCTACCAAATTTTATTTTATGAGATTATTTTGACTCATAATAATCATATCTTCTAATTTTTTCAACATGTAACCACTAATGTATGAAAATAACTTTATATTCATTTAGAACTTTTTGTACTTCCAAAAGTTCTCATCCCCTCTATATAAAAGGGCACCCCTCTCATCTTCTATACACAGTTAAAGATCCTTTTGGTCTAGAAAATACCTACCCAATTAAATTCCAAAACCACCTTCACATTTTATAGAGGAATTATTAATTTTTTAATACTAACCTTATAGGGATTAATGTATAATGAAAAGGAGGTTATCCGAAGAATATGTATAACTTTCAACTGAATGTTTTAGTTTTATTTATTATTATACAACTTTAAAATATAATAATAACATAAATGTCATAAATATATTTATATTTTATTATGTAAATGTAATTACCATTATTAATCTCCTCTTCAATCATGTAGAAAATGAAACCATTGTTTGTGTGTGCGGCGGACTACCACCTCACAAACCGATGTAATTTTTTTTCCATCACCACCTCTCACGGATGGTTATGATTACATAATTTATGTAAAAATAATTTATTCATGAAATATTTTTCATTATATAAAATTCAATTATTGATTATTTCATTACCTTTCTTTTCTTTTAAAAATGATAATTTCATTCATGTGTATATATGGATTACCACCTCCACAAAGTGATGTGATTATTTTATCATCACAAAATCTCATAGATGTTATTTATAAGTGTATTTAAAAAAATAATCTGGTATTTATTATATAATTATAATTATTTAATGATAAAATAATACTTATATTCTTTCAATCATAATCGTTTAATAATGGAAACATTATGCATGCATACATATGGCCTGCCATCTCTATAATTACAACGTAATTCATTTTTTGTAACCATCTTTCATGGATGGTTTTAAAAGTATAATTGATGTATAAAAACAATACTTATGTCCTGATAAATATTTTTAGATAATTTTATGATTTCCCCTTTAATCTTTGTTAACATAACAAATCATTTTGGATAAATGTGTTGAATATCATCAAAACATATAATCTGATCTTAAATGTTAAACTAATTGATTATAAGATGTTAATTGAATATTAGAAATAATAAACATAAAAACATTTCTAAAAAAATAAATAATTGTATTAATTATATTATTCAGTAAAATAAATAATTTACATGAGGAGTTGGACTCTAGATAAGGGACACTTTACTTTGAAAACCTCATTTTCAATGTATTAAAGATTTCTTTTGTGGATCTTTTTCTTCCATTTCCATATTAACAAAAGTATTTTATTAATTTATATATGTAAATAAATGGATTAGAAATAAAATATTATGATTATTTTTATTTTATTTCAAGATTTTAAAAAATTAATGTATTTATATATTTTATGTGGATGGTTTTAAATTTCTTTATAAAAGGTAAAATGAATGTTCTATTTTATCATATACAATATCAAGAAAAATTCCTTCCACTGCTACTGTTATATGATGTTTTTATTACTTTACACTATTTCTAACTTTCATTAAAGAAAAACACTTTTTTATTTTCCTATTTAAATTATTTTTTAAAATGTTTTTTATAGAAATAGTATTTTTATTTCTAAAGCTTTTTTTCATTGGGATTCAAAATAGTTTTTAAAGGGATTTATGATGAAAAGATACAAGCTTAAAAATGTTTTATTCATTATATGGTACTTGAGAATTATATATGATGAAATGTTTTCCCAATACATGTTCCGTAATGAGTGATATTGATATATATTATATGATAGTTGAGCTCCTTTATATATCTCCAATGCATTTGGTAATGTTCCTTGTATTCAATGAAAATAAGAGGAGAGTTCAACAGGAAGGTTTCTTCTATAGATTTAATTAGGATAAGATATTTTTTACATAATTTCTTCATGGGATATAAATAAGATTATTTATGTTTCCTAAAAGGGTTTTTATTTTCTTTTTCTGGGTTTTAATTTTTTCTTTGAGATAAAATTGATTATGTTTAATTTGGATATGATTTATTTCATACACTCAAAAAATATTTCTATAATGGTAAAAAAATTATTGGTTTTTATATTTTCAATGGGATAACATATTTATTTCTTTTATGCACCGTACTAGTTCTTTTCTCATCCCATATTTTTTAAATTATTTTCACATTTTTTAGGGATGATTGAGAAAGAACAATAAGTCAAATTGATATTCATTAATATTTTTCATGAAATGAAAACATTATTCATTTTAAAATTATTATATTGTAGAAAAAATTATATTGATAAGAGGTGTCCACTTTGTAATATATAATATTTCTTATGTAAGATTTATGAAATAATTCTATAAAACTCTAAACCAAAAATATCCTAAAAATATTAGGAAGTTATTTCATAAAAAGTACTCAAGAATGGGAATTTTTTTAATGTTGGATACTTATTGTTTATATAAAAGGAGATGTTTTGAAAAAATTGATACTAGGATGTATCAAGTATGGATTAAAATTTTTGGTCTTCATTGGATTTTGTGGCATCCTAAGATTCTTTTTGACATTGCCTCTACTGTGGGAATTCCAATCGAAATGGATAAAACCATTGAAGATGCGAAGTTTGGTCATTATGCAAGGGTCCTGGTTGAAGTTGTTCTAAGTTATTGTCTGACTCATAATGGTGTTTTTTCTGCATTGGATGACGACATCTCACTAAAAATTGATTATGAGAGATTACCAAATTTCTGCTCAGAATGTAAATTTATTGGTCATGTCAAAGATAAGTGTTGCATAAAAATTATATTCTCTCTTTGATCACGGAAAGGGCACCATGAGGCCTCTTGAAAGAAGAAGTTGAAGAAGCATACATTGCATAACAGTGGTGTCGGAAACAAAAAAAGCTTTACTAATGTTGGTGTTCCACAAGCGGTGGAATATATTCCTTGTGAATTGGCACAAGGGTCTCAGGCGGTTCAGGAGGCTGAATTAAGCTTGCCTATGCATGCAGGGGAAGGTAAGAATGACTTGACTATATCTGAGCCAGGTTTGGCCCTGGTGTTGGTTCCTGGACAGGGTGTTGAGGGTGGCATGGTCTCAAGAATAGAGCAGCATGACTATTATCCTGTATGGAAACAAAATACAAGTGATGTTTCAATGATTTGAGAGCAAATTACCAAATTATGATAGACACAGGGCATACATGGGATGTGGGATGATGTTGAGGATGATTCCCCAAGAATGTTAACTTATAGCCAGACTTTATCCAAAGGAAAAGCAGTTGTGACTGACGTAGGGTTCCAACCTATTCCTCCTAAGAAAGAAAGACCGAGGAAAGACTACTCACATCTGAAGCCAACTATGGTTACCTAGTCCCATGGCCCTTTTGATAATGAGTCTAATAAGGATGATTATTATGATGCTACCTACTATGGGTATTATTTTTGATGTTTTTTCCTTTGTTTGGAATGAGGGTATGTTTCTTGTATGACCCTATTCACCCTCTCTTTGTTTTCTTTTCTTCTTAATAAAAAGGGATCTGCCCTAACTTTTCGGTATAGTGATCTAGGTTATATAAGGAAGTTACTTTCTTATTTTTTTGAGATTATATTATTAGTTCATATACATTTTTGGGTATATGACTTTTTGAGTGACTAATACTAATTAAAGATAAATGTTAAATTAATATTTGAAGAATATGTTACCAAATAATTATGATTTTTTGGATTTCTATATTTGTTCAAGAATATTTTGAATAATTTTATGGTTAGTTATTCATCAAATTATCTAAGGTTAACTATTGTGGTTATTGTTGAGTATTTTGTGATTAATTTTGTATCTCTTCATATAAAGGATTATTCAATTTTTGAATTAGCATACCCTATCCTAACCATTTTAGTTTTGGTTAATGTTTAAAAAGAAGAGGAATATATTTTTATCTATTTATGAATTATATGATTCATTAAAAGTTTATTTTTTTTCTTCAGGAATGAAAATTTAATCTTGAAAACTTATTATTTTGAGAGAATGATGAGATGTTTGTAGAAATTTATTAAATGATGAAATTCTGCTTCTCAAGTAGTTATATCTACATTTTTCTTAATATATATGGTATATGAATTACGAAACTCTTGAAAAATATATTGATAAAATAATTTATCATAATGGATTATTTTTTTATTAATATAAGGTCTTTTTCAAACCTATTTGGTTTATAGGTTTTTGTTTGTTAACATTCACTTGATAATTAAATTTTTTGTGAATAATGTTCTTAATAACTCTATATTTTTTTGGACCTTAATTTTTCTTCTATTAACAAATTTTCTCTTCCAAATAATATTCTCATATTTTTAATTGTAGTTATGTGTCATTCCAGATTACTTCCATTTCTCTCTTTTGAAAAGGATGCTTCATTAGCACTTTTTAATATGTGTGATTTCAATATAAGTATTTTTAATTGTCAAAACATTGATTATAGCCTCTATTTTAAATTTATAAGATGATATTTATTAATGGGATTGAGAATTGAACACTCCATGATTGTAAAATTACAATATTATGTTTAACATCCTATATTAGAGGCAATACTGAGCTTAAATAAACTGTGATGTTTTATTATTAAAATATGATTATTATAAACTAGCTATTAAAATGGTGGGTATGACTTGTAATAAAAACATTATAAATATATATAAATTTACTAATAAATAAGAATTTATTAATAAATTATTATTAAAATATCATTATTTTTTTAGTGAAGTCATATAAGGTTTCAAATATTCATTTCCTTAAAAAATATATATTTTTTTTTTGTGAGAAATATTATATTTTATTGCTTCCATTTTAATAAAATATATTTGATAAAATTAAATTAAATTTTTCTATAATCATATCCAAATTATCTTAGGTTGAAATTTTTGGATTTTACTGGAAAGAATTCTTTTTTAGTGAATAGTTAAAATACCGTTTTTGTATGATTTTTGTAAAACAATTGTTTATTTTCATTAAATGTACCATTATTATTATTTGAATTTGGTATTGAGTTAAATTAATTATTATTTAATTATATATAATATAATTAGTAACATTTGAAACAACAGTTTACATTATTTTTGAATAAGTTCATTTTTTGGCGTAAAAACGCATTTTTTTAAAAAATTGTTTGCATTGGGTTTTAAAAATTTATCATAATAGTAATTTCTATTAATTATAGGTATTGAATTTAATGAAATGGAATTTATTTTTGGGTTCATAAAATGAAATTTATCCTATTATTAATTTTTTATCTTTCTATATGGAAGTTAAATTTTTTATGAATGGTAAAAAATAGAATTCTTTCAACATATAGTATCATTTATTATACCGATAAGAAAAAAATATGATATAAACTTTTATTAAAATTATTTAAATAATTATTTATGATACTATACCACAAAAACAATATTAAAATAATTCCAAAAATATATATTAGGATATATTTTGTAATAAATAGTAAAAATGTTTCATTTTTGAGGTAGTGCTTGTGAAACACATGAAAATTCAAATTTGGTGTCCAAATGTTAATAATGGAGAAGTAACAATGTATTTTCATTAAAAAATTTATTAAATATTATGTATAAATGATTATTTGGATCGATAATTGTAATACCCAAAGGATTTACAAATAAATTTAATATAGAATGAAATGCATGCCACAATGAGTCTTTACGCAACAACCCTTTGTATTTGGGAGATAGTTATAACCTAGACATTAAACATAACTTTTCCACATTTTTATTTTAATTTCTAAAAATAAACATACATAGTTGTGAACAGTAAGATATTTTGTGTCTGATAGGATCAACATAATTTTTGGTGAATAGTAACTTCACATTTATGAATAAAAATATTTCCAAATGAATAGTAACCTCACTAATGAATGCATAAATAAAAATTATACATTATATAAGTGAAAACATGATCATAGTATAAGTGTTTGTATTTTTGTAAGTCATCAATATTTAATTATAATTTTATGATTAATTTAATAATTTAAATAAATTTTTTTTTTCTTAAAATGTAATAATAAATAATTACTTTTTTTTATTATGGTTATAAGATATTTTTATGAGACATTGATTAATTTTTCAAGGTGTTATATAACCAGTTACAGTTTTAAATTTTTTATTTTTCAAATAAAATATGATTTTATTTAAAAATGGAATTTCTTATATTTAGAATATTATTTTGAGAAAATATATTTCATTTTTTAATTATAAAAATCAAAAAATGGTTGGGGTGATTTTTTTTGGATTTTTATGAAATACATGAATTTTTAGTGAATAGTGAAATACACATATTTATGAAATATGCCAAATGCCTGAATTACTGAGTCAAGGATGATGTTATGATGATGTAAAAACCCTTGGTTCAAACTAACATACTCTATTTAACGTTTTTGGTAACAATAACCAACACTATTTCTTGTCTTGAGAAAAATAATAAAATAATGATTAAAACAATTGAAATCCCTCCTCTCCTACACTATAAATACCACCCTCATCCCCTCTTCACCTCACTCCTATAAACCATTTAAAATTATATAATTTATACCTAATAATCATCCCCAGGATCTTCTCCACATCCAAAACCTACTGGTCTTACCATGAGGCCAAATCCATATGACTTAGGGAGGATCTCAAGTTGAAGGGATCAAGAGGTAAAAATCAACATTGTTTTTCTTTTTCTATCATTTCATTTTTTTCCTTTTCATAAACTCTATTAACCTCCCATTTTACAAGAGGAATAAAAACATTAATTATCTTATATATACAGAAATTTTATCACGTTTATGGAAAAAATCATCACCATACTTATTCTCATTCCCCTATTATTCAATAAATAAAAACATTGTCTGTGATGTGTCGATTAACCGACATCGTGGACGATGTGTTTTCAAGTTCCATTACCACCTTCATGATTTGTCAAAACCCATTTTAATGGTTGAAAAATAATTTTAAATACTATTATATAACCTCTTCTATGTTTTTTAATTTACATATATACATGATCTTAAATTGTATGATCAAACTAGTTCATGATTGTTGAAGAATCTCTAAAATGATCTAAACTAATATCTTTAGTCTTTTATCTAACGATTCATCATCATGTATGAAAAAAAATCTATGGAATAATTTAATATTATGGAAACATATTAATTCCATTTTATTCTACTTTAGTAATTTCTCTTCTATTCGACATGAAAAATCCATTAGTAACCAACCATAAAAATCATGTAAAGAAAGAACCTAAAACAGAGGAAAAAAAATATTATTTATAAATGGGTACAATTATATAATAAAATTATCTTATAAGGTCTTATAAACATGAATATGTTTATTTAAAATATTAATGGAACTATTTTAAACATTATAAAAGAGTTTTAAACACATTTTAAGCAAGATAACCCAAGGTAAGGGAATTATTAAGCCAATTTAAACTCTTTGGGTCAACCATATACTTCATTAATTATGTGTTATTAAGATTATATGTGTGGTAAATATTGTTTATATTATGTTTTATTATGATTTTTTATAGTTTATACACATATTTATTCCATTATATTAAATCCCACTTCAATTATATGATATTGTTTAGTGATTTTTATTAAAAATCCTATTTTCAATTTCTATTTTTCAAAATTCAGAATGAATGTTTTTACACAATTATTCATGTTTTAGGATTATGTTTTGGTTCTTGGTATTTAATTATGAAGAAGTATGTGACCTATATATCCCTCCAATTCATTGTGTATGTGAAAGGTAGAGTTCTGTCGTACGGTTACTCCAAGTGTAACTGTGATGGTTACAGCATAAGATAGCCATGAGGGTTACATTGTAAGGTAGTCGTGAGGGTTATAGATCATAAGTTATCCATGTGGGTTAAAATGAGAGTAATTAATTCTAAAATATACCAACATGGTATGATGTTTTATGGAAATATCATTATTTATAAAGTATGTATATTATACTTTGTGGTTGAGAAGTATGTCTTAGTGAAAATGATTTCATATGTTTATAAGTATTCATTTACTAATGGTTTATATAATTTTTTTTATCCCTTAATAATATTTTGTGTTCATACCAATTTTTAAAATGATTTTCATAGGGTTTATGGATGGTGAAGAGAAATGTAAAATCCAAGATGAATTTTGTGGATACATTTCATGAAAACATTTCTTGTTTTTAATAAATGTTTTGTATTATGAAAAAATGGATATTCATTTCAGTTTACCCACTATATATACATGTGGGTTGATATGTATAAATTATGTCATAATTTTTAAAATCTATAAACCTAAAAATATCTTAAATATAAAAGAAATTTAATTCTATATAATACCCAAGATTATGTAATGTTTTTGGTTTGGTCCTTATGGTTGGTATCAAAGGAAGATTTTGAAAACATTGGGGGTTAGGATGATGTTAATAGAATACCATAAATTTTGTTTACCATATTTTATGTTGAAATGATATATAATGTGAATATTATCATGTTTATTTATCTAAAATATGTCTGTTAATAATGGTTTTCCTGAAAAGGAACAATGAAGATGAAGTAGGAAGGCACTAAGAGGGTGATATCATTCTGAATCTGCAACATATAATGGTAGGTATTGGTACCAAATCATTTTCCATAACAATGTATCAGTTGATGAATTTCCAAAATGGTAGTGGAATCCATGCAATAGAATAGACAGAGCTACCATAAAGTAACATGATGATTGTAGAACATTTTATGGGGAAAAACGCTCCTACTTTGAGTGGATCTTCTAACCCAGTGGAAGTTGATGGATGGATTAAATCCCTTGATATGATATTCAATGTCATGGGATGTTCAGAAAATGAAAAGTTTGGTCATTCAATTTATTGTTTTGAAGGTGAAGTAGACCAGTGGTGGAAAATGGTCAATAATACCACGGATAGAGAGGAGATTTATGCCTTAGAATGGGATGAATTTATGAATCTTTTCCTTGATTTTTTTTCCTATGGTGGTTTGAATTAGGATGTAAAAGAAATTACTTGAAATGAAAAAAAGTATGAGGATTATGTAGACGTGTATGAAGAAAACATCACCATATTGGCATGGTATGCTGCAAATCTTATTCGGGATCTTTATAGAAAAATCAATTTCTTTTACTAAGGATTAAAGCCAAGATATCAAAGTGAATTGGCCTCAAGAAAATTTAAAAGTTATAAGAAACATTTTTGATGTTCATAGATGGTAGAAATGGATTTTTCTGATGATAAAATGTACTTTGAAAAAACGAAGAAGAAGAGATCTATATATAAAGAAATAGTTAAGTATATACTAATGAAATTTGAAGGTAAGGGAGTTGAATTTCTAGTTTATGAAAAGTGTTGTTAAAAAACCTTGGGGAATGCCTTGCCATAACTAGAATGTTTTTTTTGATGTTTTGAGTTTCAAAATATGGTTCAGGAGTGTAATAAAAATTATCATAAGATCATGTTTTATAAAACATATTGTAAAGTGTTTCAAATGTTGTGAGATGTGTCATTATGAAAATACCTTCCCAAAGAATGATCTGAATGACGGGAAGGATCTAGATTATAAGCAGAAGGGTGAAATGGGATCCTTTATGACTACTTTAGAAGATTTCATGCCATCCAATGAAGTGGTATCAGGTACTAGTTTGGTTACTAATATTTTTCTAAATTATAGATTGATCTAGAGTCTTCACATTCAATTATTTCTAAAAAATATTTTGGAAAATTGTAAGATTATAATCAAGAAATGAGACTAGAACTTGCGGTAAAAACACAAGGAGAAAATATTATAGAGAAAATAAGTACAATAAACTTCCAATTTTTTTGTGGAAATAAATTACCCACAAACCTTGTTGTTTTTCCTTTGTAGAGTTTAATGTCATTTTTTCAATAGATTACCCTTCTTATTTATCATGCTAATATTTATTGTAGAACCAAATATATTGTTCCTTAGAAAGAGTTTAAGTTTGTATAAAAGAATGAACCCATACAATTTATAACATATTAGGAAGCTGAGAAACTATTAAAAGATGTAAATTAAAGTTATCCTTCCATATTGCAGAAAACATGGGAACTATTCAGATTAATGATGTGCTAGTGGTAAATGAATACCTAGATGTTTTTTCTGATGAGTTACCTAGTGTTATACCTGATCATGAAGTTTGATTTACTATTTACTTGGTTCTTGATGCTAAGTGAATTTCAAAAACCCCTTATCAAATGGAACATGAAAAACTTCATGGATTGAAAAATCAGTTGTAAGAGTTTCTTAATAAAGGATTAATTCATCCTAGTACTTCACCATGGGATTCTCATGTTTTGTTCCTTAGAAAGGAAAGATGGTTTGTTGGGACTTTTCATTCATTATAAATATTTTAATAACATTACTGTTAAGAATATGTATCATCTCCCTAATATCAATGACTTTTTTTATCAGCTCTAGGGAGCTCAATATTTTTTAAATATTTACATGAGATTCAGGTACCATCAAGTGAAGGTGAAGGAGGATGAAATTATAAAAAATATCTTTTTTTACTAGATATGGTCATTATGAGTAAATTATTATTCCCTTTGGTTTAACAAATACCCCTATTGAATTCATGAATCTTATGAATAGAATATTCCATGAATATTTGGATAAAAGTTTGGTTGTTTTTTATTATATTTTTTTCTTTAAAAGCATTTATGAGGATAATGAAAAGCATTTAAGGATTTTATTGAAAAATCTCAAAGAAAATAATTTGAATGGAAAATTTAGGAAATTTGATTTTTTTACAATATCTTTCTCTTCATGGGGACATTGTAAATAATGATGGAATAAAAGGTGATAATACCAAAAAAAGTTGTTGATGAATGGCCAAGACCAAAAAAACATTACTAAGATTCATATTTTTCTTGGATTAACAATTTATTACATATAGTTTTTTAAAAAATATTTTCATGGTTATAGAGCCTTCTAACTACGTTAATAAGAAAAGGTGTTATATTTATTTAGATAGAACAATGTAATGTTTTCATTGAGGAAATGAAGAAGGGATTGGTAAATTATTCCATTTTGGTTTTGTCTTCTATATGTGGTTAAATTATTATATATATTAATGCTTTATTGAATAGACATGGTAGTGTTCTGATGTAGAATGATCAAGTAATTTCTTTTGTTTCAAGAAAAATGAAACCTCTTGAGTTAAATTATCCCACACATGATTCAGAATTAGAAACTATGATTCTCACATTGAAAATTTGGAGAAATCATTTTTATAGATGAAAATGTGAAATATATACTGAACATAAAATTATAATGTTTATTTTCACTCAGAAGGAATTAAGCATCAGATAGAGAAGATGTCTTGAATTGATGAAGGATTATGATTGCAGAATCGATTATCATTGTTGAAAAATTAAGAAATTGGATGATGATGTGAGTCAAAAACTTCATGCATCATTAACCATGTTATTCTTAGAACATTACCCCTTGATTGAATATTTAATTAATTTTATCTTGGATGTTTTTGGTGTAGGAAACTCCACTGTTTTTTTGTGACTGTATAGTCATCTCTATTATAGAGAATTTAGAAATCATAGAAGAAAGACTATAAGCTATAAAAAAAGTTAGAATTGGTTAAAATGGGTATTTTTCTAGAATTTAGCCTTGATAAGGATTGTTTTTTTAGATTTGGAAAAAGAATATGTGTGTCTTTTGATTCCCAACAGAATAATGAGTTGTTGTGTGAAGCCCACAATACTTCATTTTTAGTTCATCCCGGAAGTACTATGATATATAGATAACATCATGAGTATTATTGGTGGGATGGAATCAAAATTGATATTAATAATTTTACTATGAATTATTGGTCATGTCAATAGGTTAATGAAGTGAGAAAAATACCAAAGGGGGTGATTCATCCTTTTCCAGTGCCGGAGTGTAAATGGGAAAATATATCCCTAGACTTCGTGGTAGGACTACCAAAAATTTCTCACGGTATAAATGTGATTTCGGTTATTGTTGATTAGATATTTAAATATTCACATTTCTTTATTATTCAAGATATTATTTTATTGTATCATCTTTCTTGATTCTGCCATAAAAGATTATCAAGTTACATGGAGTTCCACTTTCCATTATATTTGACTGTGATCCCAGGTTAGATTCTATATTTTGGAAAAGCCGTTAGAAGTCATTGGGAAAATAATTAAACATTATCACTACTTTTCATCCTCAATATATTATACAGACCAAGAGAACAATTAAAACACTAGTGTTTATACTTCGAAGTAGTTCAATAGACTAACAGAGAAGTTTCGATCAACATATTTTTTTAGTTGAGTTTTATTATAATAAAAGTTTTTATTCTATTATAAAGATGGAACCTTTTGTGGAATTATATGGGAATTGATGTCTTACTCCATCATTTTAGGATATTGATAGAGATATGAAGTTTACGGGACCAGAATTAGTAGAGTAAGTGGCTTAGAAAGTGAAGATGATCCAACAATACATGAGGAAATCTTATAGAAGGAAGAAAAGTTATACAAATGATTGGGGGAAATAATTTTCATTCGAGGTTAGTGATCATGTTTTTCTTAGAATCTATCCATGGAAAAGTGTTGTGTGTTTTGGTAATAATGTAAATCTAAGTCCATGGTTAATTGGAACTTATGATATCCTAGAGAAAGTTGGACCAGTCACCTACTGAGTAGCATTGCCTCCGAGTTTATCTCAATTACACAATGTTTTTTATGTTTTTATTTGGAGAAAGTATGTTCTAGATTCAACTCATGTTTTGAGCTCAGAAGTAGTTCACTTGGAAGAAAACCTTACTTATGAAGAGAAAATAGTTCCAATTCTCTATCCTATAGAGAAAGTATTACAGAATAAGATAATCCACCAAGTTAAGGTTTTGTAGAGAAACAACTTGGTTGAAGAAGCAACATGGGAATATGAAATTTCTATGATGAAAAGCTACCCTCACTTGTTTAATAAGTAAATAAAAATTATGGGGATACAATTTCAAGATATTGGGGAGAATGTGACTCTCTTAGGATTTAAAAATAAAATTTATATAGAATGAAATAATTGAAACATAGAGACTCTTTGAATCAACAATTTTTTTTGAAGAGATTGCTATAACTGAAACGTAAAACATAATTTTTCTGCTTCTATTATTTGAATTTCTAAAAACGTACATACACAGTTGTAATCAGTAAGGAATGTATAGTCTGATATGAACAACATAATTTTTGGTGAATAGATGTTTGACCCTTGTGAATAGTAACTGGACCTTTATGAATAGTAATATGGCCAAATGAATGTTTACCTCACCAATGAATATAAAAATAAAAGGAAGGCATCATATAAGTTACAATATGATCATAGTATAATTGTTGGTATTTTTCAGTCATAAATATATATTTAAAAATGTAGGATTAATTTATATAATATAAATGAAAATGTATTTTCTTACATTGGAATAATAAATAATTATTTTGTTGTCTTATTGTTATAAGTTAAATTTATGATACCTTGATTATTTATTTAATGTGTTATAAAATCTCTTATCGTTTTAAAATTATTATTTCTTGAAATAAATTATGAGATTATTTTAAAAATAAATTACTCATATTTAGAAAAATATTTCATTAAAAAGTAGTTCATTTATTAATTATACACATAAAAATGCTTGGGGTGAACTTTTCAGATTTTACTAAAGTACTAATTGTTTTTGTGAATTGTGAAATATGATAAATTAAAAAATAAGAAAAAAACAAGAATTATTGATTCATGGATGATGATATGCTAATTTAAGAACCCCTAGTTCGAAATCACATGTTATATTTACTATTTTAGCTACAATAACCTACACTAATTATTTTATTGAGCAAAATAATAACATAATGATTAAAATATTGGAAAACCCCTCTTCTCCACCCCTATAACCACATCCCACAACCTATTCACCTCACACCTCTCAAGCTTGGAGATTTTTAAAAATTATTCCCAATCCTCATACCAAGTCTCTCCCCCACGTACAATACCTTCTTGTCTCATAAGGAGGATCTCAAGGAGAAGAGATCAAGAGGTAAAACTTATCTTTCTTTTTCATTTACTTTCATTTTATTTGTTTCTATTTTCATAAATGCTTCTCAACTACCCTTGTCCAAGAGGCATGAAAACTCAAATTATCTTATATATACTAGAATTTTTTCATGTTTATGGAATAATGTTTCATCATACTTCTTCCCCGTCCCCTTTTATTCTTTAAATAAATACATCATCTGTGATGTGTTGATTTACCAACATCATGGGTGATGTGTTTTCAATTCCCATTATTGCCTTCATAGATGGTCATAAATTCATTTTAATTATTGAAATAGATTTTAAAGATTATGATATATCCTCTTTCAAGTTCTTTAATTAACATATATACATAATATTAAACAATATAACAAAACTAGTTCATGATTATCAATGAATCCCCAAAATTTTCTAAATGAACATGATTGTTGTTTTATTTATTGAATCATTATCATATATAAAAAAGATCAATAGTTTCATTTAATATTCAGGAATTATATTTATACCATTTCATTTTACATTTGTAGTTTCTCTTCTATTCGACATGAAAAACCGATTACACACCGACCATTGGAATCTTATTAAGAATGCACAAGAAACAATGGAAATAACAAAATATTATTAATGGATGGATTTAATAATGTTATAAATCATCATATAACCTGTTATAAACATGAATAAGTTTCTGTAAAATATGAATAATACTCTTTGAACTGTTATATACGAGGTTTAAATAGGTATGAGGTAAGAAAAACCTGGTGTAAGAGAATTCTTAACCCTTTTTTCATTTTTTGGGTAACCTTATAAATTTTTAATTATGTGGTATTAATTTTATTTTTGTTATAAAACATTTTTCTGTTATGTTTTATTATTTTTATTAACATTTTATAACCATATTACTTCCATTCTGTTAATTATCACTTTAATTATATGATATTTTTAAGGGACTTTTCTATAAAAATCCTCTTTTAAATTTCTATTTTACAAAATTAAAAAGAACTTTTTTTATGTAATTATTTATGTTTTATGATTATGTTCTAGTTATTGAAAATTATTTATGATGAAGGGTGGGACCTATATCTCTCTCCAATGAATTGGGTATGTGTATGTTAGAGGTTAGACATATGGTTACTCTAAGTGTAATTGTGATGGATACACCATAAGGTAGTCATGAGGGTTACCTTGTGAGGTAGCCATTAGTGTTACAAATCATAAGGTATCTATGAGGGTTACCATATTAAGTCAGTAATTCCCCAAGATACACTTATGGTTTTATGATTTATTGAAATATAATGTTTCACAAAGTAATTATATGATACTTTATGAGTGAGTAGTATGACTTTGTGAAAATGATTTCATATGTTTATAAGTATTCATTTACTAACGGTCTCTCTCCTTGTTTTTATATCCCTTTCTGAGATTTTGTGCCCATCCAACATTTTAAAATGTTTTTCATAGGGTGTAAGAAAGTGTAAGAGAAAAGGATAATCCATGATAAATGTTGTGAATGATGTTCATGAGAATATATATATATTTTTTGAAATATTTTGAATAATGAAAAAATGGATATTGTTTTATTTTTACCCACTCTGTATGCATGTGGGTTTATATGTATTAAATATGCCACAATTTTTTAAATCATTTAACCATAAAATATCCCGAATGTAAAATAAGGTAAATTAATGACAAAAAATAAAGTTCATTTAATACTTATGGTCATATCCTTATAATACTGTTGAATTTTGGAGTTAAAAAATAAGAATCATATCCAAATTCTTGTGTAGTGCTTCAATAGTTATTGAAAAGTAAAAATAAAAAAAAAATTATATCAACTTCCTTGAAATAGATGTAAGTGAATATATATATTGAATTAATATAAAGGTTAATATTTAAAATATGTAATTTATTTTTATTATTGAAATTTATATTTTATTTTTATATATGAAATAATTAACTTAAATGCTTACACAAAACTGATACAATTCTTGTGAGATGTGTAGAAAAACCAGGTAAAGTATTTTAAAAACTCTAAATAAAATATTTTTTTTGTGATTTATAATGTCCCATTGATATTATTGATACATATAAAATAATTGGGATATTTTAATGGTTTATATTCGAATTAATTTTCTTTCATATTGGTTTCAAATTAAAACAAAATTAATAGTTTGAAAAATTTCATTAATGATATTTTATCTTAAATAATATTTTATTAATCTATTGAAAAATCATTAAAATATACAAAGTGGACAAATATGATTTTAAGTGGTATAAAAATTTATCTGATTTACATTGATCAAAAAAATTTCACCATATAAGTAAAATCATAAAAAAAAATATCGAAGAAGTCAATACCACAGTTAATGATAAAATTGGTTAACAGAGGGGGTAAACCCAAATATGATTTTTAAAAATATAGTTAAACCATTATAAATATTATTTTTTGAATATATTAAGATAATTTACTTCTTATATTTAAATATATCTCATTTTGGAAACATTTTAAATGATTTATATACATATTATATTATATTATTTCATGTATTCTCAAAAAAAAAATTAATGATATTTTATTATACCTAATTTTTTATTAAATGATTTAACGTTTAATAAATTATGTTCTAAAATTTTAATGGGGTATGATTTAAAATATAAATCAAGTTCCATTTATGTGTCACTTATCCTTTTATAGTAACTTTCTTGGATCATTTAGTGTAAAAAATATTAATACCACGATAATAGACATAAGGGTTATTGGGGGTTAAAACCAAAAGATATGGATGAAAACATCACTTAATATTATCCAAATTTTATTTATTGAGAATATTTAGACTCATAATCATACTATATTATAATAATATACTTTTTTAATTTTTTATGAAATTTAATTTATATAGATTTAGCACTTTATGTAATTCCAAATGTATCCCCCACCTCATCATAAAAAGGATCCCTTGTCCACTTTTTTACACAATTAAAGAGCCTTTTGGTTTTTCCAATACCTTCCCAAAAATATTTAAAAAATAAATAATTAAATTATATAGGTATTATTATGGTATAATATTTATCATATAGGGCTCAAGGTATCATGCAAATGAGGTTTTCCGAATAAGAGTTATAGATTTTAACCGAATGTTTTAGTTTTATTTTTTCTTATGCCACCGTAAAATATTATTAAAACATGAAGAAATGATAACAAAATTATATTCCATATACATAGATATTATTTTTTTCATTTCTTAACCAATATTAATCTTCTCTTCCATCAAATAGGAAATGAAACCGTCGTTTGTGTATATGGCAGACTACCCCCTTGCAAATTGATGAAATCTGGTTTCCATTTCAACCAATCCCACCTAGTTATGATGTTGGATTTAATGTATGTATATTATATTAAAGATATATTTATAATTAAATTTAATAAATATATAATATATTTTATTACCTTTCCATTTATTGGAAAATGATAATGTCATTTGTGTTTACATGTGGATTACCACCTCCACAAATTGATGTCATTGGTTTTTCATCACTTAATCACATGGATGTTATATATTAGTGTATTTAAATATATAATATATAAATTATGATAAAATTATAATTATTTAAACAAAAAATTATACATATCTTGTTTCCATAATGATCTTTGAAAAATAGAAACGTTACCCATGAGTATGTATGGATCACCGTGTCAATGATTGTAACATAGTTCGTTTTTCATAGCCATCATTCATGGATGTATTTTATAGTATAATTTAAGTATAAAAATGATAATAATTTCATGATTATTATTTTGGATATTATTGAATAATGACCCATTCTTCCGTTGTCAACCTACTATATTATTTTAGGATAAATGAGCTAAATATCACCAAAACATCTGATGTAAACTTGATTGATTAATTAATTTATTATAACATCGTAATAAAATAAAAGAAAAAATAAACATGAAAAATTATCTTATGAAATTAAATTATTAATTTATCTTTCATATTTAGTAAGATAAAGACTTCAAATGGAGATCCAAGATCAAGTAAAGGGAAACATTACTTTTAAAACCATTTTTTAAATGTTTCAATGATTTATTTTATAAATCATTTTATTCCATGTACATTTTCTTAAAATTATTTTATTAATTTATTTATTACTAAATTAATTAATTATAAAAGAAAATTTTATGATTCTTTTGACATTATTTCAATGGTATTTAAAGTAATATTTTTTCATATTTTTTGCAGAACGTTTTGAATTTCAACACAAAAGGGAAAAAAGAATGTTTTTTATAACATATATGGAATAAAATAATTTTACCAGCAATAAAAATAATAATTAATGTTTTTTCTTATAATATTCTTCATATTTTATTCAAATAAAAACCACATATCCTTTATTCTAGGTATTTTAGTTTTGAAAATGCGATTTTAAAAGGAAAAGGTATTTTGACATCCTAAGTTGTTTTGTTTATAAATTAAAAATAAATTTTCTAGGGTTTTATGATAAAAATATGAAATTTTATAAAATATTTATTCATTTTATGTTAACTGAGTGTTATAGATTATGATAGGTGGTCCTGATATAGACTATATAATGACTGAGCCTGATATACATTATGTGATGAGTGATACCCGTTATAGCTCTACATTGCATTGGGTAATGTTCCTTGTGTTCAATAGTAATATGGGTTTGTTAACTAGGAAGGTTTTTCCAATGGATTTAATTGGGATAAAATAATTTATTATAAAATTTTACAATGGGTTATGGATACAATACCCTAATTTTCATAATGGATTTTCTATTTTCGTGATATGGGGTTTAATGGGTTTTTAAGGATAAAGCATGTGTGTTCCATGTGGATATGATTTATTTCATATTATTAATATATATTGTGATATAAGGAAAATATTTATCTTTTCTCATGTTTTTATATAAAATAATAGATTTTTTATTTTATATCCCTTTATATCATTTTTTACTCATACCACATTTTAAATGTTTTTCACACCTTTTAAAGAAGATTATGGAAAAAAAATTATCAAGTCGAAATTTGTGAAGATTGAAATATAAAAAAACATGTATAATATTAAAAGTACAATATTATCAATAAAATGGATATTGAGTAGAAGTTTCCACTTTGTCATATATGGGTTCGTAATGTAATATTTATAAAATAATACTCTAAAACTAAAAATTGTAGAGATCCTCAAAATGAAAAGAAGTGAATTCTCTACTAGAAACTCAATATTATGATATTTTTTATGGTTGTTCCCTTATAATAAAATAAACTTTTGGTTGGAGAATAATTAAAACATTTCGTACACACCCTATTCATAAATCCCACTTCCTCAATTTATTTTTTCAACCCATAATATTATAGTCATCAATAACTAATAAACAATTCTCAATAGAAGAGTGAATCAAAATAGAAAAGTGATGAAAGAATTGAATAAAATTTGAAAAATTCACTTAATTATTAGAACACATCCAAATAATGAAACTCATGGTTATGTAAGGTAAAATTAATAAAAGAAATAAAATCCTAAATGTGGGTTCCTAGGGGTGGATGATTCTTCATCCATTCTATATTATCTCCCGTTATGGATAAGCATTCCCCTCAATTTACATTAAACTCAACTTCATAATATGTATTTCCCTAACTCCATCTATATACAAGCCATATTCAATATAAATTAATCCTAAAAATACCCCCTTAAACTTCACAAAATATAAGTGTATTGAATTTTTAATCTTCCATAAAATATATAAATCTCATGGAATGGAGGATTTAGTCATGATGCAGGGTGGTATTTCATCGTGAATTACTTAACTAAATTTTCATGATCATGGTGCAGATCCATGAACTTATGTCGAAATAGTTATTTCATTGAAAATATAAATAACATTAACCTTCTATGTTCACTATGCCACACCACTAAAACATCCTCCAAAGTGAAACCAACTTCTCCCTATCATATTTATCATCCTCACACCATGGAATAACCTTCATACTATGGTGAAGCAACCATCACAGTATAGAAGATCAACACCCTGAATCTTATGTTTTTCATTTTCTCATCGCCTTCTTCTATATCATTGAATGCGTTTCATATACCATTTTCTAGATCTTTCATTCATCTTTTAGAACATCTGATCAATTTTAGAATTCACAGAACAAGGGTACTATTTTAAAGCACATACGAAATTCTCTAGGTTAATATTCTATGGATTCAACTTGGAGTTAATAACACATGGTCATTAGATTGAGTTTATTCTGACATGGAATCCAAATTATTCTAATGTGATCTATTTCCCCTATACAAGAGTTTCGAAAACTCTCATATCTCCTTACTCAAGTTCGACACCACATGGCTCTATTTATGTGGCCTATCTCCAACCACTTCTTTTAATCTCACATGAGATTAATTGATTCATATGAAAATCCTAACATATGGTTTTCATTCCTACACAACTTCATATCCTACATGTTTCATCTTACAAAAACAATCCCTAGAATGTTAATCTTAGAAAGCTAATATTTCATTTGATATAATAATATAAAAGTCTACATTTTCATTCTATTTTATTCTTAAATTAAATAAATTTAACAATACTCTTCCAAATTCAAAATATATCATTTACTACTACAGAAATATTAAAAACACCAAATTAATAAAAATAACAAACTAAATGATAAAATAAAAATGCACATGTATATAATCAATGTATCAAACTCCCAAAGATAAAATGTTTTCAATTCATCAAAAAATACTAATATCCAATCACATAGAATCCAAAAATTAACATGTTAAACCATAAATCTATCATTATCATAACATCAAGTTATAACTAATAATATCAATAGAAAAAACATACCTAATAAAGAGTGTTAGGTTATTTTGGTATAATTTATATTGTAGAAATATTTCATTTTCCACATATATTTTTAAACCTTTCATTAATATCTATGTCACTTATGATCTACCTTTACATAAATTCTTTTCACTCACCACTAAATATTATTATTTTGAAGTTATGCATAATACCAAGTATATGAACTTTATCAATAGGTTTTTAGGTTTTCTAAATCTATAGATAATGTTAATACAAATATATTTGTAAGGAATATCAATAAGGTTTTAATGAATATAATGTTTATGTTATGTGGATAATTAGTTAAAATTTTAACTCAGATGATGGAAAATTGCTGATAAAATATATATAAATAAGGTATGATATTCAAGTAAGATCAATGAAATAAATTTATTCCTTCAAATTTACTTCAAATTACATCATATGTAATTCTTTGTCCTTTTTATAATAGGTTCACAAAAAAATATTTGAATACAATGTTAGATTTTTCCATAATTTAAAACAAATTTAATTTTAATTAATTTCTTTCTTTAACTGATTAAAATAATTGAACAACCACAATGCAATAATAATGAATAACTTCCTTTGAACACTTCTCTCTAATTAAAAAAGTGATCTCTTCCCCAAACTCATTAATGGAACTCTCTCATATTGTTATCATGAATCAACAAACTTCTTCTTTAAATATGAAAAGAATAATCAGGTAATATTACAAAAGAATACGGGTATTAGGGTTAATTAGATATGAAATGTGGATTTATATGAAGGAAATATTCGGTTTCTAAGTCTTTACAAAAGATTAAACATAGGTTGGGTCTCAGGATCAGGTGGGTTAAAATAATATTCAATCCATGTAATTAATCATCTTAGTATGGCTCAAAACAATATTAATTAACATTATTGAAATTTAATTACAATTAGTGATGTATATCCCATGTTCTCTCATGAAATAGGGTATAAGAAATAATATAAGAATAATGTTTAAAAACCTTTTGAGAATAGAAAATATAATATTGATGAAACAAATTAAGGATGAACACTAATAATAAGTCTACTAATTTCAAACATAAAATAAATAAAATAAATAATAGATTTTATATTATAAATCTCTTTATAATAAATAATAGATTTTATATTATCAATCTGTTTATAATAAATAATAGTTTTTTTATAATCATCATCCCTCTATCAGTGGGTTCTTCGTGCCAAGTACTTTCCCCCCACAGACTTCCTTGTTTTCTCTCTTGGCCCTCACCCTAGATTCCTCTAGAGAAGCATTTTGGGGGCTCAAAATCTCTTGAAAAAAGTTCTAGGCTAGAGGATTGGGATTGGATCATCTATCAATATCTGGACCGATCCCTAGAAGATTGATAAGGAAGGCATGATGGCTACATCCCCCGCCCGACCAGGTCTTAAAGACGACACTGTCAGCTGCCCCGTTTATAACTAGGGACTGGGGTGGTTCCTGGAAAATATCAATGAATGGTTTAATGAAAGAGACCAAAGAATTATCTTGAGCATTCCATGGGTTCCGGATGCAGGCGAAGATCATCTCCTCTAGATTAATGACATATCATGTGAGTATATGGTGAGATTCGGGTATAGATTCGCTATTGGAAACCACTCAGTCGGTCGGGTGGAGGGACCATGGAAATCAATTTGGATGCTCAATGTCCCCCCAAAAATAGGCCAATTTTGGTGGCAGGTGTGCACGGGTACCCTCCCAACCATGATCCTTATTGTTTACCGACATATATCTAGTTCCGTTTTCTTCCCATTATGCCCTTATATTCCAGAAACCCCTTTGCACGCCATCATTCGCTGCCCGGGAGCTAGAGAAATTAAGAATAAATGGGGTCCGACTCCAGGCGCACCACTGGGCATGGTCTCTGACCAACATAATATTCTGATGCATTAGTGCTCCTCTCTCTCACCGGCTAACACAGGCTCACTTTTCACCCTGTCCTGAATCATTTGGGTCCGGTGCAACGACACTATTTTTCATCACGTTCATAAACCTCTCGATTTCATTATTGAATGGGACACCTCATGGATTGAAGGATGGAAAGACCAAAATGGGAATTATATACTAGGTGTTACCCCCTCCTTTCCCACTCATTAGAACCTCCAATGGAAGGGACTCTTAAGATTAACGTTGACACATCTCTCCCCGAGGATAGGCTTGTTTCCCTTGGTCTCCTGGCCCGAAACCAAATAGGGAATATCATAGCGGAAAAATATGAACCACATCATGCATGATGGGAACCTGTTGTAGTTAAGTGCACTTCCATCCTTGTTGGTATGATGCTCTCTTTGGACCAGGGTTGGGATGATGTCAACATTGAGTCTGACTGCCTCACCACAATCGATGCTATTAATCATCACAACGGCAGACTCCAGTCATTTGGCCTCATCATCAGGATATTTCTCTCACATCACCAATGATTCCCATTATGCACCTTCTCCATCAATAAAAGGGAAGGAAACAATGCAGCCCTTCAATTGGCGGCCTCAGGCCCATTCGATTCCATCCAGCTCTGGCTGGACAATTTTCCTTCCTGGATTTTCACTTATACGTCTGCTGACATTCGTCATTAATGATATCTATCTTTACTCCAAAAAATAATAATAATAAATCGTAATTGGAATAATAGTGTAACTTATGAATTTTTCCAATTATATCTCAAACATTTATGACCATGATTAATTGAAATTCTATAATAACAAAAAATATTTTTCCCAGGTGATTATTTCTTCTGGATTAGTCAATTAAAGAATAAAAATACATCTATTACATGGGTAAATTCAATTCATTTATTAAATGCACTAATATTCTCTCAATTTCTAAAAACATCTGATGGTAAAGGGAAATTAAAGATATATCAAATAAAAAATAATTCTCTATTTTTTTTGAAATTTCCTCTATTTCTATTAGTTTTCATTAAAGATAGTATCATATTATTGGCATCACCCCAAACACTTCAGGGTATGTTTATCTTAAATACATTCTAGTTATAGTCTATATTTCATCAATCAATGAGGATATATGGAGAAAAACATGGTTAATTATACGAGATATCCATAACCTAGCCATCAAACTTAAATTTGCTAACTCTGTGATTTGAATTTTAAAAATCTGACATACTAAGTTGTGTTCAAGATGGTATATAGTGTCTGATAGAATTAACATAATTTTTGGTGAATAATAACCTTCTCTTATGAATATTTAATTTCCCTTATGAATAGTAACTTAACATTACTAATAGTAATATGACTTTTGTTAATGGTATCTATACCCTTGAGTGTATAATTGAATTTAGGCACCTTAAAAATAAAGGTGAATATTTTAAGTGATTATATTTTTCGATTAAATAATGATATTAGTTAAATATTTAATGAATAAATTTAAGAAATTATTTTTAAAAAATTTACATCATTTTTGGATTCTAAACAGCAAAAAATGGTTAGGGTGAATGTTTGGTATTTTTCTGAAATACATGAATTTTGGATGAATAGTAAAATCTCATAATTCACAATAAATGCTAAATAATGGATTAATTGAGTATTTGATGATGATCTGCAGATGTAAGAAAAATTTATCCAAACTCACATGATAAAATTACTATTCTTGGTCATGGAAAACACACTATTCCTTGTCTTATGGAGAAATAATAAATTAATGAATTTTATATTAAGAAAACTCTTCTCACCTCCACTATAAAACCCCCCCTTCCCTCCCTCTTCATTTCACTCCACTCAAGCCTTGACCTTTTCTAATATTCTACCCAAATCCCTCCCCAAGATCCTACCCCACGTCCAAAAGCTCCTAGACTCTTCAAAATAACAAGACCTCTATCATTAAGTGGTTCTCAATGGAGGAAGTCTCAAGAGGTAAACTCCTCTTTCCAATTCCTTCATTTATCTTAAGTTCTTTTCTTTTTGTTTCATTCCTCACCTTACTTAACCCAAATGGTATGATAACTCTAGTAACATACATGTACTGGAATTTTTTTTGCTAATGGGATATTTCATTCTCTTCTCTCCATTCCCCACAATTTATTTGGAAGAAATGAAAGCACCGTTTGAGATGAGCTAATTTAACACAATAAAGGAAAATGATCTATCAATTTGTATTATAATCTTCAATTATGGTCCTGAAACCATTTGTGTTATGTTTGAACCAGATTATTATATATGTAATATATATTATTTTTAGTTCTGTAATCTTTTGGTACAAATGGTATTAAGTTATAAAGCAAAACGTGTTCATTGTAATCAAACCCACCATTTAACCAAAATAGTTGTCACTAAGGTTATATATATATAATAATTCAACCTCACTCTAATTAACCAAATTAAATTTAAAACAATTTAATCTCCTCTATGTTCAATAATGAAATATAACTTCATTTCTGGATAACCACTTCCATATTTAATATTTATCCGGACTGGAATATAAGTGAACCGATCTTTTAAAACACGCAATCAAACGAGCCCGAACAATAAAATTGAACATTATAACTAATCAAAAATTCCTTGAATGAACTGAAAAGGGTTATAATAAATAATTTAAATATATTATAGGTTCATTAATTATTAATTAATAAGACAAATATTTTTATTCAGGTCTTTAATAACAAGTCAAGAACACCTTCAAGAAAAAGGTAAGGGATCCTCTCTCTCACTTTTGTTAAAGAATCTCCCCTATGTTGTGCCCTTTTATTTTTAATACCTAATGATGGGGTATGTTTTTTAACCACATAAACACTTCCCTTTTGACATATAACTAATGGGATACCCTTTTACCTCTCATTAATCCCTCATAATAACACTCGTTACCATGAAGAAATGTTTGTAAGTTGTTTTCTCATCTCACTTTCATTACTGTGAGATTTTCATTGTTCGCCACTTATTTCATGTATGTGTTATATGTGTACTACCATTTGATATATAATAACATTATTTTCTTTATTTTAATGTTATTAAATTATTCAATTGAGGGTTATTAAGTTCTATCCATATGATCTGACTGATTACATTACTGTAAGAGACTATGTCTCAACTACTATTTTGTTGTGTCTAACTTTGTGTGGTGCACCTAATAATTATTATGTGGTGTACCTAATGAACATTTAAGATCACTTTTCCTTTGAAATTATATTTATGATAAATATCCATAATCTCATATCATGTATATTTTTTGGACTAAACCTTATAACATGTTACATGCCATGTTTATTTAGAAAAGTTATTTTAATTATGGAAATGTTAATGAACCTATATACTCTTATTTATATGGATATTGAAAAGGAATATTGATATTGTATTGAATAAATATATAAATCATTATTTGGGCATGAATTTGAGGGCGGATCTGGCACAATTTTATCTAGGGTTAAAACCCAAAAACACAGCTTTGAGCTAGACTCGAAGGAGAACTGGTGCATAAAAACGGGCCTTGCGGCACTTTTGGTTATGACACTCCCATGGGATATGCCTAGTATAATTCAAATTGTCCTTACAAGCCATTAATAAGGAGTTTAATATAAATTCTTCTTTAGATAAACCATGTTTATATGATTATTTATGCATATAATTTTAGTCGATGTTGAGTGAATTTATATTTGAGATTCATAAACTAATCTAGTGTATCCCATTATATAGAAATGGTGTCTAATGGAAGAAGATGAATCAATACTCGTGGGAAATTTAGGGATATCCCTATTATGAAAGTCAACACAGTCAATGTTGGAGCAGATCAGATCATGAACATATTGGGACAAATTACTCGGGTTGTAATGAATAACCATTCCACACCTATGTTGCATCATTTCACATGGCAAAATCCCCCATCTTTTAGAAGCACAACTAACCTCGTGGTTACTGAGAAATGGATCAAGTCACTTGAAAATATATTCATGGCATTAAGATGCAATGAAAATGAAAAGGTAGTATTGGCAGTATATTGTCTCGAGGGAGACACTGATCAATGGTGGTTCTTGATTCACAATACCACGGAGGAAGAAGAAATAGAAGATATGTAATGGAGGACTTTTAAGGAAATATTCTTTGAAAAATATTTCCCTCGTGAGAAATGAACTGAAATTAAGAGGAAATTCTATTGCATAAAGAAAAGGGATGAAGATATTGTTGTACAGTATGAGGCTACTTTCACAAGGCTGGCCAGGTATGGCATAGATTATGTACATGACTCGGCAGACAAGATTGATCATTTCTTTGAAGGTCTTAAGCCATTTCTTCGAAGGGAACTAGATTCTCAATCATTTTCATCATATGATGAAATTTTATCAAGTGCCATCAAAATAGAAAAATAATTTTCTAGATAAAATATTTTCAAAGGAAACCAAGATAAGAAGCGGTACTCTGATAACAAAGGAAAAGGAGAAGCACTAAACAAGAGAAAAAAACAAATATATTCCCATTATGTCAGAAATGTGGAAAGAATCATCTTAGGAAATGTTTTAATGGCATGGGAGTCTACTATTACTGCGGAGAAAAGGGTCATCGAACTGATGAATGCATGGGGAAGAAAGAATCAAATGATATTCAATGCTATAATTGCAGAGATATGGGACACTATGAAAATGATTGTCCTAAGAGCCAGGGAAACATTCCTCATAAAAATCCAAGAGAAAAAGGGAGAGCCTATGCAATTACCACTACAGAGGTTGAAATTCCTAATGACATGGTGGAATGTACATTAATTGTTTCCTCAAACATAGCCAATAATTTATTTGATTATGGATCATCACATTCATTTATATCTTCTCAGATTTCCAAGAAAATTAGATATTCCCCATTGGATTTAATAAAGGATTTGTCAGTCAAAACTCCCAGGGGATGTATCATTGCAACCAAGGCATGTCGACTAGCCCCCTCCAGACACCAAGCCATGCTTTTGTTACTAACCTTATCATCATACCAATGACTGAATTTGACATAGTTATCGCTATGGATTGGCTGTAAAATAAGGATGCCAATATTTATTGTAAGAAGAAAGAAGTTACAATTTTTTGGAAATGGTGTGGAATCCCATGTCTTTGGGGTAGAAACTTTTCCACCTGATTCTTATCTAGAACCACCCCCAGCAGCTCTACTGAAAGAAATACTTTGAGAGTAAGATAAACCAATATCTATGGGTGAGGAAAGAAATCTTAAAATTGTAGATGTTCACATAATGCAAGGGTACATTGATGTATTTATAGAGGATTTACCTTGATATCCTCCATAACGGGAAGTTGATTTCTCTATTTATTTAATTCCTAATGAAAGACCTATATCAAAGAATCCCTATAGAATGGACACTTTGGAATTAGTTGATCTAATGAACCAACAAGAGTATTGGAGTGAAAAAGCATTTATTCAACCTAATGTTTCTCTATAGGGATCCCCTATCCTATTTGTCAAGAAGAAGGATGGATCCATGAGGCTTGGCATTCATTATAGGGAAATCAATGCTATTAAAATAAATAATAAGTATCCTCTGCACCAGATTGATGATTTATTTGATCAACTCCTTAGAGATCAATACTTTTCAAATACCGACCTTCGATCTGGATATCATCAACTACATGTGTGAAAGGATGTTATTCCAAAGACAGCATTTCGTTACAGGTATGGGTATTATGAGTTTACAGTGATTCCTTTTGGACTAAAGAATGTACAATCTATTTTCATGGATTTAATGAATAGAGTTTTCAAAGAATATCATCATAACTTTGTTGTGGTATTCATCGATAATATCCTCATGTACTCAAAAAGTTATGAAGACCATAAGAATCACTTGAGGATTATTATGCAAACTCTTAGAAGAAATAAATTATATAGTAAGTTTAGAAATTGTGAATTCTAGCATCAATAAGTTTCTTTTCTAGGCCATATTGTTTCTAAGCATAGAATCATAGTTGATCATCCAAAGACAAATTCAATCCAAGAATGGCCCATTACAACAAACATAATGGTGGTAGGAAGTTTTTTTGGGTTAGCAGGTTACTATCAGTGTTTCTTTCAGAATTTTTCCCGATGTGCTATCCCCTAACAAACCTCACATGTAAAGGAGTTAAGTTAGTGTGGAAAAAAGAATTTTCATAGTGCTTCGATGAATTGAAAAGAAGATTGTTCAATGCTCCAATTTTGACTCTTCTATCTACAAGAGGTGGATCTGTAATATACATTGATGCATCAATGAATGGACCGAGTTGCATCCTTATGAAAAATGATAAATTTATTGATTATGCATAAAGATAGTTGAAGACTCATGAGAAAAATTATCCAACACATTATCTTGAGTTAGTAACTGTAATATTTACTCTGAAAATATGGAGTCATTATCTCTATAGAGAGAGATGTGTGATTTATATAGACCACAAGACTTTGAAATACATTTTCACACAAAAATAACTCAACATGAGGCAAAGGAGATGGCTTGAGTTTCTCAAATATTACTATAGTTCAGTAAAATACCACTTGGGAAAGGTGAATATGGTGGAAGATGCATTAAACATGAAAGATCATGGAATTCTAACTAAAATGAGGATTGAGAGAGATCCTATATTTTTGGATATACTAAATATGGATATGGGAATTGTTAAGGAAAGGGAAACAGCATTCCACATTAAAATGATTTCTAAACCATTTTTATTAGAGAAGATAAAATGCTCTCAATATGATGATGAGAATCTTCATAAGAAAATTAATGCTGTTAAGGATGGGATACTGCATGAATTCATGTATGAAGAAGGAGTTCTAATATTTGGGAAGAGGTTATGTGTTCCCTGATTACTTGAGCTAAAAAGGGAACTCTTAGATGATGCTCATAGATAATATTTCTCTATACATCCAGGTATCACCAAGATGTACAGAGATCTGAAGGAATATTTTTGTGGGATAATATGATGCGGGAAATTGCTGACTACGTGTCAAGATGTCTAGTTTGTCAACAAGTGAAGGCAGAGAGACAACATCCCAAAGGAGTGATGCAACCTCTACCTATTCCTATGTGGAAGTGGGATAACATTAAGATGGATTTTTTCATCGGACTACCAAGGACACCTAGAAATAATGACGCAATATGGGTAATTTTTGATTATCTCCCAAAATCATCGCATTTTCTTGCTATAAGAGAGGATTTACCACTTGAGTTCCTCGAAAGACTTTATATTAATAAAGTTGTAAGACTTCATGGTGAACCTATATTGATTATGTCTGATCGAGATCCATGGTTTACATCTAAATTCTGGAAAAGTCTCCAGAAGGATTTGAATACTGAGCATCGTATGAGTACTGTTTATCACCCCCAAACTGTCAGACAGTCTAAAAGGACTATTCAAACTATAGATTATATGATGAGGTCATGTTCTCTTGACTTCCAATGTATGTGGGATTAATACTTTCCTTTGGTATAATTTTCATAAAATAATAGTTTTCATTATAGTATTCAAATGGATCCATATGAAGCATTATATGGAAAGAGATGTCGAACTCCAACTTGTTGGGACGAAGTTGGTGAGAGGAAACTTATAGGCCCAGAACTTATTTAAGAGACCACGACAAAGGTGAAGAAGATACAAGACCATATTAAATCATCCCAAAGTATGCAGAAGAGTTACGCTGAAAACCAGAGAAGGGACTTGGAATTCCAAGTGGGAGATCATGTATTTCTAAAAGTATCTCCATGGAAGGGTGTCTTATAGTTCGGTAAGAAAGGGAAACTGAGCCCCAGGTACATCAGACCATTTTAAATTATGGAAAGAATGGGTGTTGTATCTTAATGTTTAGAGATGCCGCCAAATCTCTCCAGAGTTTATGATGTATTCCATGTTTCATTGTTAATGAAATACATGCCAGGCCAAATGCATGTACTCACATATGAAGGAATTGAACTGGATCCAAATTTTTCATACTGTGAAAACCCTATCGGAATTATTGACACAGGGGATAAGGTATTGAGAAATCAGACAACTCGTCTAGTAAAGGTTCTTTGGATAAACTAGAATGTGGAGGAAGCAACATGGGAACCTGATGATGTTATGAAAAAGAATCACCCACATATTATTGGTGTGTTTTATAAATAAAATTTCAAGGACGACATTTCTGAAGGAGGGAATAATGTAGTACCCCAAACACTTCATGATATGTTTATCTTAAATATATTCTAGTTATATCCTATATTTCATGAATCCCTAAGCCTATATGGAACAAAACATGGTTACTTATTAGAGATATCCACAACCTAGCCATTAAACATAAGTTTTCCAACTCTACAATTTGGATTTTAAAAATATGACATACACGGTTGTGTTCAATATGATATTTAGAGTCTGATAGAATTAACATAATTTTTTGTGAATAGTAATCTACACTTATGAATAGTAAGATATCTTTATGAATATTAAATTACCCTTATGAATAGTCATATTAATTTTATGAATGGTATCCATACTATTGAGTCTGTTAGTGAATTTAGGCACCTTCAAAATGAAGATGAATATTTTAAGTTTTTATATTTATTCGATTAAATAATGATTTTAATTAAATATTTAGTAAATCATATTTAAGAAATTATTTTTGAAAATTGGAATTCATTTTTAGATTCTACACGTCAAAAAACAATTAGGGTAAATTTTTTGTATTTTTCTGAAATACTTAAATTTTTGACGAATAGTAAAATCTGATAATTCACAAAAAATGCTAAATAATGGATTAATTGAGTCATTGATGATGATCTGCTGATGTAAGACCAATTGATTAATATTCACATGATAAATTGCTATTTTTTCATGGAAGACTCGCTATTCCTTGGGTTAAGTAGAAATAATAAATTAATGAATTTTATATTAAGAAAACTCCTCTCTCCTACACTATAACCCCCCCCCCCCTTCACTCCCTCTTCTCTTTACTCTTCGCAAGACTTGTGCATTGCCAATATTCTTCCCAAATCTCTCCCCAATATTCTCCACCATGTCCAAAATTTCCTATCCTCTTCAAATACCAAAACATCACCCTTGAATAGGTTCTCAAAGGAGGAAGTCTAAAGAAGTAAACTCGTCTTTCCAATTCCGTCATTTATCTTAAGTTCTTTTCTTTGCGTATCTTTCATCACCTTCCTTCACCCAAATGGTATGATAACTCTAGTAACATACATGTACTATAATGATTTTATTCAAATGGGATATTACATTATATTATCTCCTTTCCCAACCCATTATTTGGAAGAAATGAAAGCATCGTTTGACATGAGCTAATTTAGCACATTCAAGGAAAAAAAGATTTATCAATTTCTATTATAATCATTAATTATGGTCATGAAACCATTTGTGTTATGGTTGAACCCGATTATTATATATGTAATATATCTTATTTTTAGTTCTATAATTATTATGTAGAAATCGTATTAAGTTATAAATAATAACATGTTCATTGTAATCAAACCCCTCATTTAACCAAAATGGTTGTCACTAAGGTTATATATATGTAATAATTTGACATCACTCTTAGCAACCAAATTTAGTTTAAAACCACGTAATCTTCTGGATGTTCACTAATGGAATATAACTTCATTTATGGACAGCCGCTTCCATCTTTCATATTTATACAAACTTGAATATAATTGAACCGATATTTTAATACAAGTAATCAAATGAGCACAAACAATGAAAATTAACATTATAACTATTCAAAAAGGCCTTCAATGAACTGAAAAGGTTTATAATAAATCATTTATATATATTAGAGGTTCTAGAATTATGAATTAATAAGCCTAATTATTTTATTCAGGTCTTTTATAACAAGTGAAGAACAACTTCAAGCATAAGGTATGGGATCCTCTCTCTCACTTTTGTTCAAGAATCTCCCATATGTTTCACCATTTTATTTTTAATACCTGATGATGGGGTATTTTTATCACCCCCCAAAATCTACCCTTCTGACATATAAATAATGGGACACCCATTTAACTCTCATTAAGTCCTCATAATAACACTCATTACCTTTTCGAAATGTTTGTTAGTGGTTTTCTTATCTCACTTTCGTTTCTGTGATATTTTCATTGTTCGCCACTGATTTCTTGTATGTGGTATATGTGTACTACCATTTGATATATAATAACATCCTCCTCCAAAATTATTTTTTTAGTATTTTCAGAATAATCCACTTTTAAGCGGTTAGTGGGAACCCACATGCCTTTCACACTGAATTGAAACCAAAAACCGATTACATCAAAACCCCCATCAACCTGCTTTCAAAAGTCAAACATTCAAAATTCAAATCCCAAAGCATCATTGTCACCTACTGCGCATTCGGTGCATCGGGCAATGTGCAACCATTGACATCGCCGCCTCGGTCCAATCACCCGACCTCCACCACCACTATCGCTGCAACCCATAAATACTGTCATTAATAGAGTTTACACCCACACAAACAAAGCTCTGGTGAGACTAAACCCTTCATCGACCTGCCTCTCATCTTCTTCATCACCTTCATCCCGAAGAGAACCCTGGACGTCGCCCGCCGATGACCGTCGTCAATATAGTCATACCATCATCGCCTATAACATCATAATGAAGAAGAAACATCAAACAATAAAGTGACCCAGAAAGACAATAATAAGAACTCACCCTTTATTTGGACTAAATTAATGCACCGTTTACGATGAGCAAATTTATCACATTCAAGAAAAATGATTTATCAATTTCTATTATAATATTTAATTCTGGTCATGAAACCATTTGTGTTATGGTTGAACCAGATTATTATAAATGTAATATATGTTATTTTTAGTTTTGTAATCCTCTTGTAAATATGGTTTTATTTTATAAATAAAAACAAGTTCATTGTAATCAAACCCACTGCTTATCCAAAACTGTTGTCACAAAGGATATCTATATGTAATAATTCGTCCTCACTCTAAGAAACCAAATTAAATTTAAAACCATGTAACCTTATGTAAGCTCACTAATGGAATATAACATCCTTTCAAGGCAACCACGTCCATCTTTCATATTTATCTGAACATGAATATAAGTGAACCGATCATTTAAAACAGCTAATCCAACGAGCCCGAACAATGAAATTAAACATTATAGCTAATCAAAAAGGCCTTTAATGAACTGAAATGGGTTATAATAAATCATTTAAATATATTATTGTTTTTGGAATTATGAATTAATTAGCCTAATTTGTTTATTTGGGTCATTAATAACAAGTCAAGAACTCCTTCAAGCATAAGCTAAGGGATCCTCTCTCTCACTTTTTTTCATGAATCTCCCCTATGTGGTTCCCTTTTATTTTTAATACCTAATGACAGGGTATGTTTTCGCACCTCCCTCATACTGCCCTTGTAACATATAAATAATTGGATACCTCTTTACCTCTCACTAAGACCTCGTAATAATAGTCATTTCCAAGTCGAATTGTTTGTATGTGGTTTTCTCATCCCACATTCATTTCTGTGAGATTTTCATTGTTCGCCAATTATTTCATGTATGTGTTATATTTATAATACCATTTGATAAATAATTACATGAATCTATTTATATTCTTGTTATTAAATGATTCATTTGAGCGTTATTATGTTCTGGTCATATCATTTGACCGGTTACATTGTGGTAAGAGACTTTGTCTCAACAACTATTTTGTTGTTTCTAACATTTTGTGTGTCACCTAATAATCCTTATGTGGTGTACTTACGAACCATTTGTGATCTCATTGCATTTGAAATTATATTTATATTATATATCTATAATCTCATATCATGGATATGTCTGTGGTCTAAACCGTATACCATTTTACATACGGTGTTTACTTGGAATGTTATTTTAATTATGGAAATATTGTTGAATACGTATACTCTACTCTTTACAGATATTGATAAGGTAGATTTCTATTGTATTGAATCAATGTATAAATAATGCTTTGGTCATGCAGTGGTGGGTGGGTCCTTCTATTTCCCCTCGATGCATCGGTACTTCTCATGAAACTAATCAGTTGACGACAAACCCTTCGAGTTTGTTTCCAAAAAATTCAGACGGGTTTCTACACACAAAACTAAACCATTTTAATGGTATTCTAGTTTCATGTGATAGATACATGATGTCTAATTAATAAGAAATCTATTTATTCATTATCGGTTTATATTTTTATCCATGTGGTTTTCAATATGACAGAATATATTGATGCAGTTTCATTCTCAGTGTAATAATATAATATAAGATTAAATAAATAACTGATAAGAATATATTAATAATAAACTAAATTGAAAATAAAAAAAAATGAGGAATAATATAGTGGGATTAAAGGGAGTTTGTATCTGAGTCGCCCCGCAAAGGGGGAGAGATGGTGGTTGGGCCGTCGCAAAGGGTTTCAATACGCCCTTCATCTGAGTTTCTTGAGCATGTTGGGCGAGCGTGAGCCGATGCTGAGGGAGGCTAGGTGTGATGCTCGTGTAGGTCCGACGAGGGCTTTGGGCGGTGTCTGAAATCGGTGATCGTGCGTGCAATTAAGGCGAAGGGAGTGTGTCACACGGGAGTCACACATTGTGCTGTCGGGGTGCCTCGTTTCATACCAGAATAATGGGGTTGAGGTTTTTATTCATCAATGAGTCTGAACCTCTACTTACGGTTCCACCCTAGTTTGATTTTATGAAATCTGCAATAAGATTATTTTACTTTATTTTGTTACCCGAATCTTCCATTTTGATTCGTACTCAATCTGGATGCATACCTTTTTTCAATTTTTTGAATAGTTGATACATTAATTTCTTCTGACATCCTATTTAGGATTTGGTTTTAAATTCATCTATGATTGTTGTTGTCCATAGAGAACCCTGTTGTAGCAATTGATTATTGTTTTTTCCTTGTTATGTGGGTATACAGTTTTGGTCCGTGAATGTTTTGTGGGTCCCATTTGTTATTATTATTTCCACTGTGTTCATAGCATGCACAGCAAGATCACCCGTTTGAGATTTTAGAGGTTTTAAATATCATGCTTACTCTACTCATTTTCGGATGGTCCCAAATATGGATTTAAAAATCCCGCAAATCCAAACCTGTGTAAGATTTTTTCAGTAGTCTATTAGAGTTGGTCTTGAGTATGGAGTATACTGCTCTATCCCTAGTTTTATTTCAGCACCACAGGTAAGGGATAATTATTTGTCTCGAATATTTATTTATTTTATGATATTATGTTCTATAAAGAAAATTTATTTATATACCCTTTATTTTATGGTTATGTAATGGTTCATTATAATTTTTATTGAATATTTATTTTACATCATATGAATTTTAAGGGTTGTAAATTTTCCCTGTCTTGTTTCATTGAGATTATATACATATAAGTTCTCTTAATGGTATGTTAGTAACTTTTCGGTAGTTTAAAAGTTCTTCTATGCTGAACTTGGGTCTTCGGGTCTTCGGGTCTTTGTGTATAAATGTTTATATGAATATATATATTTCATTATAATATATTATTTTCCAAATTGGGTTATGAATTTAAAATTGATGTGTTGAATGGGTTATAATTGTTTTTCATAAACCATGTTGTTATTAAATGTTTTACATGTCAATATATATATATATATAAGAAACCATATCTATCTATATAACATAAAATTTTTAAAATGATAATGGTCTTAAACATTAAGTATTTATCTCTAAATCTTATGGTTTTTGAGGATGTAATTTGATCAAATTACAGTAGTTATATGTCTGTATATACATATACATATATATATGTACACATATATAACTTATTATTTTATGTGTACATAAGTTAAGGGTTATTTTAATTTATAATTATTTTATGTTATTAACATAGTCTATTTCAGACATACACAGATAATGAAATCTATTTCTATTTTATTTTATTAAAGTTGATTTACAATCTTTAAATACAGACTTTTGTGCGAATATAGTTTCAGGTTCAAATGGATTGGTATATTTATTACTCACACACCCATATGGTTTTAATCCACATAGTTTTAATTCTATCAAGGGTTCTTATATCTGCAAACCCAATTATACACTTAGTATATAAGCATATAAATATATTTATGTAAACAAATTTAGGTCACTCAACCAAAATCTATTTTATGAATTTTAGAAGATGATTTCAAACCCTTTAATAATGTTTTAGATACAAGAAATACTGAAACTGTGTAATTTCAAATTGGTTGAGCTTGACAACACAACAATTTCAAAGGAATAAATATATTTATAATTATTTTTTTACATAATTGAAATTGTTTTCTCCATTTTTTCATACTGAAAAATCAATTAGAATGATTATATACATTTTATTTATCAAATTTAAATTCATGAAAAACATATATATGTGTGCATGAATATAAGTATGCGAACACAAGATTATCCTCTCCATACAAATAAATTTATAAGTATTTGATTATAAACTCGACAAATATTTACTTCTATGAGATATAAGTAGGTGTGACGTATACATATTATATATATATACATATGGATATAGTTATGCACCTATATGTTTTAATCACAATCTGAATTAACTTGGCCTAAAATAAACTTCTTTGGTTTAAGTATGTTTTTGATATGATTAATTTAATATAAGGTTTATATAAAACAAATGATGTGCTGAAAAACAATTGGCTTTATATGCTATGCAACATAAGGCATGGAATCTTAATAAGATGTGACCGTATAGCAACACATACTTTGTATACAATTGAAATATGTCTTGATTCTAAATTAGTCATTTTAAACTAAAACTATTCATTTCCGTGAACCGAGGATTTTGAAAAATAAGGGACTATCATTTTATGTGGTAACCCCATCCATTCATTACTTGCGTGTTTTAAATCAATATCACATGTGCAAAGAAAATTTACTATATTATGCATCTCGTTGAGAAATTTATTATATAAATAATAACTGACATAATATAATTTAGTCCAACATAATTTCCATTTATTAGTGCATTGTTCATGAATAATAGCTATCTGTAGTTATACACATGAAATGTAATGCATTGAAATTTTATGGAAGCAGTTGTAAAGTAATTAATTTATGTGATAAATCAAACTATTTATTATCCATCACATATAATAATGAATTAAGAATTTAGTTATTTGGTGTGGTATGGGACACCCCAAATAAAATACATGGAATTAGGTATTCAAAGTGGTATGAGACACTTTGGATACATGTCCTTATTAATCATATGAGAAATTTATTAGACTAGTATGTTCTAGGTTAGGGACTGGTAAAAATAAGCCCTCCAGGTTGGGGTCTGGTTATAGAAGACCCTCCGGGTAAGAGTTTGATTACATAGGCTCTCCAGGAAGGAGTCCATCTATAGAGGCTCTCTAGGTTGGGGTTTGATTACAGTTGTCACCTTGGTCTTAACATGAGGCCTTGACATAGAATTTAATGTCTGGCATTATACATTCCCTCATTATGTGTATGATAATTAATTATCCAAATGGATATTCGACGTGTATAATATTCATTGTTAAGAGTAAGTATTTATGAGTATCATAATGGAAAAAGATTATGGAATGACATTTTTTTAGCACTCAATGATTTAGTATTCAATGTATGAAATTGAAGTAATTACCTTTACCCACAACATGGATTTTTTATTACTCTTAGCTATTTAATTTGTTCTTACATATTCTTATGTCATACATGTTTAGAATGTATTTTATTTTTTACTCCAAATGATCATACCTATATTTGAACCATGTATCTTAATAAATCTGGTACCTTATTTTGAATTGAGAAATTTTATGATATGTATACCCGTGGTATAGCTTTATTTTATGAAAAATGTTTCATGGAAACTTTAAATAGTGTTTTCCAAAGTTATTTTGGGTATAGTATGTTATTTTTAAACGACTTACTGGGCATTTATATTCTCACCCTATGTTTTTCATATAAATATTTTAGGTATCAGTTTTTAGGAGAAGAAACATTTCAGAAAAAGTTGGTTTCTTTGAGCCTAAACCGAATTCGATCCTCTGTATGGCACCGGATCCAGGTATTTGGGAGATGGGGCGTGACAGTTGGTATCAGAGTATTCAGTTCAGATAACTTTGAAAAACCAAAATAGAACAATGAAAACATACTTAAGCAATACTAAGAACGATGTTTTCTTAATTTTTAAATGGAAAACCAAAGTTCTAGTCTTTTGTCTCTTCCAACATAATTATTAGAGACCATAGAGGGAAAATCATTTGAAGAAAACTATGAGACTTTTGAAAATATTCATTTATTGTGAAAAACACTTTACTGAGTATCCAAATATCCTCATGGACTCCAACTTCACCATGGAGCAGGTTTCATATATTACCTCATGATGAACACTCAATTTTTGTTCTATATACTCCAATGGAAATACTATTAGGGTATCTTTAAATGTTTCACCCTAGCTGATAATATCTTTTCTCTTGAGAACATTGAGGAGGCTGCCCTAGGGGGCGACCTCCGAGCAGGATATCTATGTCATATTTTGACCTACGGTTGTCATGGTTGTGTTGTGGACTTTGAAACTACTGAGAATGAGATTAATCATTTGCATTATCATCATCATGTTCATACCGATGTCTCTCAACTTGATACGTGACATGCTTCTATCAATCTAAATTCTATATGTCCACATGCAGTTAACCCTAGTTGCACACATTTCATTTGGACCATGGAGATAGAGGAATTTAAAACCACTTTGGGGATCCATTTTTTTGAAAACTGTTGAAATCCCCTACATCGGTGGAATCTATGAGGATTCATCTTAGAGGACGTCCGGAAATACATACTAGTGTGTTGTGAAAAAGAGTAAGATATTGCGTAATTTCTTGAGTTTTATAAATCATGTCTAAAATAATGATGTTTTATTCTCTATTTCGATATGTTTTTATATAAAACAACTACACTTTTTAAAATATATTTTCCATACTGGAAATTGATTTCTAAAAAAACTTAGATAGAAGATATGAGTTCAGAAAAAAAAATATTTTATCGCTGCCTACCGAGATGTTGGAGACTATAATTGTCAAGACATGCTCCGAAGAGGACCACCCCTATCTCAACATGTGTTTGACCTATAAACAACTACATCAGGTGTCAAACCACCCAAAAAAACCTACATCTTTACCAAGGACGCAATCTGGCCTATTATCATATCTCGTTTTCCCAATTTTCATCATATAGGGAAAGAGGAAAGTATCATGAAGCCCCTTTTCTATGTTTTACTTTGGCTAATAACTACCAAGCATTCGATAAATTTCTAGAATATGCTTTGGATGGTGACCATCAAGCGTCCTACCTATTCTGGGTCCTTAGTTTTAGTATGTATAGCGAACATTATGACATCAATAGTATCAAGAATTCCATGGTGCATGGGACTTATAGGGATTTAGTTCACTTTGAACTTTCCAACTTCCGCACCTTCCATGCCTCTTTATCGAAGGCTGAGTGCTTTAGGCACAGGTTCGACCCTAGATGTTCAAAATGTGTTTGGGATACGGAAATTGAGCAGCTGAATACTAAATTAGGGATCCACCTGAGGTCGTTATCACCCTACATTCGGTGGTATCCCCAGAAAAGGGACTCCGAGAGTGACGTGTGTCTGGTGTTGTTGTGGTTTGCGTACGAGCATTTTAGAATTGTGAGGATTCAATTCTTTGTAGGGGAAATAATGTAACTCCCCAAAAATATGTTTCTCATGTAATTGTAATATTGATGTTTTATTTTGTTATCTGAACAACGTACAAACTTCAAATAAAATATTATCACACTTTGATTAAAGGATTAAAATAACTATTATTGTCAATCATAATTTATTCTTATCGTAAAATTATTTAATAAAAATATTTTAAATAAAATCAGTAATAATATAATTAATTTGATTATTTTCAAAAATATAATATATATATATATACATATATATATATATATGTGTTGGATTTGAATGAAAATACTATTATAAAATTATAATTTTACGTGCAGTTATACATGACATCAAAAATTGTTATTTTAATAAATTATAATGACATTATTTGTGCACTATTTTAAATATGCAGACAATTATTTCATCTATTATATGAGTTTCAAAATATGTTATATATACATGTATATATATGTATAATGTAATAATTGTTATATTATAAATTATCATTTTTAATTCTGGTTTAATAAAATTATAAAAATAAAAATAATTTACCCAATATAATGATTACAAATTCAATAAAAAATGATTGTTAATTTTAGTCATATCATATTAATATTTGTTTTTAGAGGATTCAAAATTAAAAATAATCTGTAAAAATTATGAAAATTATTTTCATTTTTCAATTATCAATTTAATTTATAATAAAATAAAAGATATATAATAAAAATATACGAGTAAATGTTTTATAAATGGATAGATAATAATGAATATTAATTTTAAAAATGTATTGATAAAATAAGATTAAAATATAAATAGATTTATTAATATTTTGACATTTTAATGTTATTAATAATATAATATAAGATTAAATAAATAAATGATAAGGATATAATAATAATATACTAAATTGAAAATAACAAAAAAATGAAGAATCTCGTAGTGGGTTTCAGGGGAGTCCGCTTCCGAGTCGTGTTGTGAAGAGGGAGAGAGGGTGGTCGGGCCGTCGCGAAGGGCTTCAGCAATCCCATCATCCCGGGTTCTCAAGAAGGTCAGGCGAGAGTGAGCCGATACAGAGGGAGGCTAGGCATGATGCTCGAGATGGACAGATGAGGGGGTTGAGTGGGATTTGACGTCTGGGATCGCGGGTGCAGTCAGGGCGAAGGGAGCGTGTCACATGGGAGTCACACGTCGCACGACCGAGGTACCTTGTTTTAGACCAGAAAATCGGGGTTGAGGTTTTTCTTCATCAGCGAGTCTGAGCCTCTAGTAAGGTTTCCATCCTGGTTTGATTTTATCAAATCTTCAATAAGATTAGTTTATTTTATTTTATTTATCTGAATATTCTGTTTTGAGTCATACTCAATCTGTCAGCATACCTTTTGTCAATTTTTTTAACAGTTGAAACATTAATTTCATCTGAAATCCTGATTAGGATTTGTTTTTAAATTAATGTATTATTTTTGTAGTCCACAGAAGACCATGTTTTAGTAATTCTTTATTTTTTGGTCTTTGTTATGTGGGTAAACAGTTTTGGTCCATGAAATATTTTTGTGTCACAGTTGTTGTTATTATGATTATTATGAATATTATTATTATTATTTCTGCCACTGTGTTCACAGCATACATAGCAAGGTCACCCATTTAAGATTTTAGAGGTTTTAAATAGCATGGTTACTCTACTAATTTTTGGATGGTCCCCATTAAAGAATTTAAAATCCAGTAATGCCAGACCTGTTTAAGGTTTTTTTTGTAGTCAGTTGGTGTTGGTCCTGAGTATGGAGAATACTACTTCCACCCTCGTTTTTTTTAGAACCATAGTTAAGGGTTAGTTATTTGTCTCGAACATTTATTTATTTTACGATCGTATGTTCTGTAAAGAAAATTTATTTATATACCCTCTATTATATGGTTGTGTAACGGTTAATTATAATTTGTCTTGAATATTTATTTTATGTTCTTATGAATTTTAAGGGTTTTAAATTTGCCTTGTCTTGAGTTTTTTGAGTGTATATACTTATATATGGTTCTAATAGTATGTTTACAATGTTACGGTAGTTTAAAAGCTGTTCTGTGATGAACCTGCGTCTTCAGGTCTTTGTGTATAAATGTTTATATGAATCTATATATCTCATTAAAACATATTATTTTCTGAACTGGGTTATTAATTTAAAATCTATGTGTTGAAAGGGTTTTAATTGTTATTCTTAAACCATGTTCTTATAAAATTTTATACCTGTCTATATATATATATAATATACCATATCTATCTATATAACTTGGGATTTTTAAAATGATAATTGTTTTAAATTTTAAGTATTTATCTCTAAATCTAATGGTTTGTGAGGCTGTAATTTGATCAAATTAGGGTAGTTATATGTCTGTATATACATATACATATATATTTACACATATATAACTTATTATTTTATGTTTACATATGTTAAGGGTTATTTTAATTTATAATTATTTTCTATTATACACTTAGTGTATGTTTTGGACATACCCACATAATGCAATCTATTTCTATTTTATTTTATTAAAGATGATTTACAATCAATAAATAAATACTTGGGTGAGAATAAAGTTTCTAGTTCAAATGGATTGGTATATTTATTAAGAACACACCCATGTGGTTTTAATCAACCCAGTTTTAATTCTATCAAGTGTTCTTATATCCCCAAAACTGATTATACACTTAGTATATAATTATATACATATATTTATATACTCAAAATTATGGGACTAAAAAAAAATCTATTTCATGAACTGTAGAAGATGATTTCAAACCCTTAAATAATGTTTTTGATATAATAAATATTGAAACTGTGTTATGTCAAATTATTTCTACTTGATAATACAACAATTTGTAAGGAATAAATCTATTTATAATTATGTTTTATTTACATAATTGAAATTGATTACTCCATTTTTCCTTACTAAAAATCAATTAGGAAGATTATATACATTTTATTTGTAAAATATAAATTCATGACAATCATATATATGTGCATGAATATAAGTATATGGACACAAGATTATCCTCTCCATACAAATAAATTTATAAGTATTTGATTATACACTCGATGACTATTTACTTTGAAGAAATGTAAGTCGGTGTGAAATATACAAATTTTATATATATATACAAATGTATATATGTATCCACATATAAGTTTTCATCATAATTTGAATTAACTTGGCCTAAAATAAACTTCGGTGGTTAAAGTATTTTTTTGATATGTTTAATTTAATATAAAGATTACATAAAACAAATGATGCACTGTAAATCAATTGGCCTTATTTGCTTTGAAACATATGGATTGGCCACTTAATAAGACGTTCCCATTTATCAACACATGATTTGTGTATAATTGACTTCTGACTTAATTCAAACTTAGTCATTTTAAACTATAAATGTACATTTCCACAAACCAAGGATTTTGAAAATTAAGTAACTATCATTTTATGTGGTAACCCCATCCATTCTTTACTTGTGTGTTTTAAATCAATATCCCATATGCAAAGAACACTTACAATATTATGAATTTCATTGAGAAATTTATTATATAAATAATAACTGACATATTATAATTTTCTCGAGAATCATTTCCATTTATCAGTGCATGAATTGGGCATGAATAATACCTATCCAAAGTTATAAACATGCAATGTAATGCATTGGAAGTTTATGGAAGCAGTTGTAAAGTTATTGATTTATGTGAAAAATCAACCTATTTATTATTCATCTAATATAATAATAAATTAAAATTTTAATTATTTGAAGTGGTATGGGACACACCAAATAAAATACATGGAATTAGGTATTCAAATTGGTATGGGACACTTCGGATATGTGTCCTTATTTAACATATGAGAAATGTATTGGACTAGTATGTTCCGGGTTGGGTACCGGTAAAAGTAAGCCCTCCAGGATGGGGTCCAGTTACAACAAACCCTCAAGGTTGGAGTCCGGCTGCAGAGGCTCTCCTGGATGGAGTTCGGTTACCGAGGCACTCCGGTTTGGGGTCCGATTACAGTTATCCCCTAGGTCATGGCATGAGGCCTTGACACAGAAATTAAAGTCCGACATTATACATGCACTCATTATGTGTATGATAATTAATTAACCAAATGGATATTTGACTAGTTCAATATCCATGGATAAGATCCAGTACTTATGAGTATTTCAAAAGTAAAATCTTATGGCATGACATAAGTTTATCACTCAGTCATTTAGTATTCGATGTATGAAATTGAAGTTTTTACCTTTATGCACAACTCTGGTTATTCATTACTCTTAACTATTAATTTTTTTCTTACATATTCTTATGTCATAAATTTTTAGAATTTCTTTTACTTATTACTCTAAATGAGTCTGCCTAAATTTGAATCATGCATCCTTATAATTCTATTAGCATTTTTCTAATTGAGCACTTTTATAATATGTTATAAGTGTTATAGCTTCTCTTAAAGAGAAATTTTTTATGGGATGTTTTAAAGAATGTTTACCAAATTTATCTTATAGTATTGTATGTTATTTTAAAACCCCTTACTAGGAATTCCCATGCTCACCCTATGTTATTGAAATAAATTTTCAGGTAACTTCTTTTAGCATAAGAAAAATTTCAAAAGTAGCTGGTTTCCTAGAACCCGAACCGAATTGATCCTCTGTATGGCATCAGCTCTGGGTATTTGGGATCTAGGGAATGACAGTTGGTATCAGACGATTCAGTTTAGATAACTCAAGAAAACCAAAACTAAACATTGAAAACATACTTGAGCAATAAAATGAACAATGTTTTCTGAATTTTCTGATGGAAAACCAATGTGCTAGTCTTTTTTCTCTTCCAACAGAAGTATTGGACACCATAGTGGTAAAATACTATGTAGAAAACTATGATACTTTTTAAAATATTTTTTTATCATGGAAAACCCTCTACTGGGTATCCAACTCTCCTTGTGTACTCCAACTTCGATATAGAGCAGGTTTCTTCTATTACCTCATGATGAATGCCCAATTCCTGATCTATGTACGACAAGAGAAATAATTCATGGGTATCATTAAATGTTTCACCCTAGATGATAATTTCTTTTCTCTTGGGTAATTTGAAGAGGCTATATGTAGGGGCGACCTCCGGGTAGCATATCTATGTCATATTTTGACATACAGTCTCCGTGTTCATGTTGTGGAATTTTAATCCCTTGAGAATGAGACTACTCGTTAGTATTATCATAATAAATTCAATTCCGATTTCACTAATATTGATACCCAACATGCTCCTCTCAATATGAATTCTATATGTCCACATGCGGTTGACCCAAGTTTCACACATTACATCTGGACCAAAGGAGATAGAAAAATTTAGAACCGCTTTGGGGATTTGTTTGTCTGAAAAATAGGGAAATCCCCAACATTAGTGGAATCTATGAGGATTAATCTTAGAAGATGTCAGTAAATCCATACTAGTGTGTTGTAAAATGGAGAAAGAGATTGCGTAACTTCTTGAGTTTTATAAACCATGTCTAAATGAATGATGTTGTATTATCTGTTTTGATATGCTCTTATGTAAAACAATGACTCTGTTTAAAATAGATTTTTTCCATACTGAAAATTGATTTCCAAAAAAAAATAAGATAGAAGATATGAGTTAACAAACCAATATTTTATTTATACCTACCAAGCTATTAGAGACTACAATTTTCAAGACATGCTCCAAAGAGGACCAGCCATATGCCAATATATGTTTGACCTGTAAACAAATACATCGGGTGTCAAACCTCCCAAACAACCTCCATCGTTAACAAGGACGAAATCTGGTCTATTACCATATCTCATTTCCCGAATTTTCATCATATAGGAAATTAGGAAAGTAACACGAATCCCTTTTTCTTTGTTTTACTTTGGATGATAACTACCGAGATGTCGATAAATTTCTAGAAGATGCTTTGGATGGTGACCATCCAGCAGCCTACCTATTCCAGGTCCTGAGTTTTAGTATGTATGGAGAACAGTATGACGTCAACATTTTCAAGAACGATGCGGTGTGTGGGACTTATAGGGATTTAGTCCACTCTGAACTTTCCAACCACCACACCTCTCATGCCCCTTTATGGAATGTTGAGTACTTTAGGCACAGGTTCGCCCCTAGCTGTTCTCAATGTTTATGGGCCAAGGAAATAGAGCAGATGAATACTGCCTTATGGATCCACCTGAGGTCATCGTCACCCCACCATCGGTGGTGTTCTTGGTAAAGGGACTTCGGGAGTGATGTGTGTCTGCTGTTGCTGGGGTTTGTGTACAAGCATTTTAGAATTGCAAGGACGCAATTCTTTGTAGGGGGAATAATGTAACGCCCCAAAAACTTGATTCTCATGTAATATTAATATTGAGGTTTTATTTTGTAATCCAAAAAAGTACAATATTTAATGAAATTATTATCACACTTTGTTTAAAGGATCAAAATAACTATTATTGTCAAACATAATTTATTCTTATCGAAAAATTATATAATAAGAATATTTTAAATAATAACAATAATAATATAACTAATTTGTTTGTTTTAAAAAATTTGATATATATATATATTGTATTGGAATGAAAATAATATTATAAAATTATAATTTTATATATCGTTATACATGAAATAAAAAATTGTTATTTTAAAATATTTTAGTAACAATTTTTGTGTCCTATTTTAATTATATAGACAATTATTTGATCTATTATATGAGTTCAAAAATATTTTATATACACATGTATATATATATATAATATAATAATTGTTAGATTATAAATTAACATTTTGAATTTTGGTTTAATAAAATTATTAAAAAAAATTAATTAACTAATATAATGATTAAACATTCAACAAAAAAATGATTGTTAATTTGAATCATATAATATTAAAAAAATTAACATGTTTCAAAATTAAAAATAATTTGTAACATTTATGATAATTATTTTCATATTTCAATTGGTAATTTAATTTATAATAAAATTATAAAATATATAATAAAAATATACAAGTAAATTTTTTATAAAGGGATAGATAATAATGAATTTTACTTTTAAAAAAGAATTGATAAAATAATATTAAAATTTCAATAGCATTATTAATCTTTTGACCTTTCAATGTTATTAATATTATAATACAAGAATAAATAAATAAATTATAAGGATATAATAATAATAAACTAAACTGAAAATTACGAAAAAACAGGAGTCTCGAAGTGGGTTTCAAGGGAGTCCACGTCTGAGTCACGCAGTGAACAAGGAGAGGGGGTGGTCAGGATGTTGTGAAGGGTTTTAGCATGACCTTCATCCATGGTTCTTGAGTAGGCCATGAAAGTGCGATCCGATGTCAAGGGAGGCTAGGCGTGATGCACGAGCATGTTCGACGAGGGTGTCGAGCGGGGTCTGGCGTCAAGGATCACAGGCCCAGTCAGGGCGACGGGAGTGTGTCGCACGGGAGTCACATGTCATAAGGCCGTGGTACCTCGTTTCTGGCCAGAAAATCGGGGTTGATGTTTTTCTTCATCATCGAGTATGAGCCTCTGGTTAGGATTTCATCCTAGTTTTATTTTATCAAATCTTCAATAATATAATTTTTTTTATTTTGTTATCTGAATCTTCTGTTTTGAGTCATATTCAATCTGTTGAAGGTAATCAATGAAAGGGGTGAGCTCAAACACTCATTAAGGGTTAAAAATAGTGGAAGCATGAATTCAATAATGAGTAAATCATAATCAATCTGACATAATCAGTATGTCATGGTGAATAAATTAAAAACGAATTCCATTAATAAATTGAGAAGGAAACTGCATCCATCGATGTTTTCATAGTGAAAACCTCATGGACAATAATAATTACTGATAATGAATAAATTAAATGATTATTAATTGGATTTCATGTATCTATCACATGAAACCATAATACCGTTAAAATGGTTTAGTTCTGTGGGTATAAACCCATCTAATTTTTTGGTAACCAACTCGAAGGTATTGTCACCAACAGATTTGTCTCATGACACCTACCGATGCATCGAGGGGGTCATATCAGGACGCACCCACTACTGTATTTCCAATGCATTATTTATACATTAATTCAATACAAGAAAAATATTCCTTTTCGATATCTGTATAGAGTAGAGTATATGGATTCATCAATATTTCCATAATTAAAAAAACGTTCCAAGTAAACACTGTATATAAAATGGTATAAAATTTAGACAAAAACATATCAATGATATGAGATTGGGGATATTTAATATAAATATAATTTCCAATGAAAAGTTATCTAAAATGGTCATTAGGTACACCACATAAGTATTATTAGTTGCACCACACAAAGATAGACACAACAAAATTGTTGTTTTGACAAAGTCTCCTACCACAATGTAATCTGTTGAATCATATGACCAGAACTTAATAACCCTAAAATGAATCATTTAATAACATTAAAATAAGGAGGATTATGTTATTATATATCAAATGATAGTACACATATACCACATACAAGAAATAAGTGGAAAACAATGGAAATCTCATAGAAATGAAAGTGAGATGAGAAAACCACTTACAATAATTTCGACATGGTAATGAGTTTTATTACGAGAGATTAATGAGAGGTAAATGGGTATACCATTATTTATATGTCACAAGAAAATTATGGGGTAGGTTTGAAAACATACCCCATTATTAGTTATTAAAAATAAAAGGGCGCAATATAGGGGAGATTCTTGAAGAAAAGTGAGAGAGAGGATCTCTTACCTTTTGCTTGAAGGGGTTCTTGACATGTTACTAAAGACCTGAATAAACAAATTAGGAATATTAATTAATAATTACATAACCTATAAGATATATAAATGATTTATTTAACCGTTTTTGGTTCATTCAAGGCCTTTTTGATTACTTATAATGTTCAATTTCATTGTTCAGGCGGGTTTGATTACTTGTTTTAAAAGATCAGTTAACTTCTATTCAAGTTTGAATAAATATTAAAGATGGAATTGGTTGTTCATAAATGAAGTTATATTCCATTATTTAACATATATGAGGTTACATGGTTTTAAATTTAATATGGTTACATAGAGTGCGGTAAAATTATTACATATATATAACCTTAGTGACAACCGTTTTGGTTAAACGGTGGGTTGGATTACAATGAACATGTTTTTCTTTATAACTTAATACCATTTGAACAAAATAATTACAAAAATAAAAATAATTTATATTAAATATATAATAATCTGGTTCAATTATAACACAAATGGTTTTGTGACCAGTATTAATGACCATAATAGAAATTGATAAATCATTTTCCTTGAATGTGCTAAATTAGCTCATCTCAAACGGTGCTTTAATTTCTTCCATATAAATGGTGGGGGAAGGATATAAGATGATAAAATATCCCATTAGCATAAAAATATTCTAGTACATGTATTTTACGGGAGTTATCATACCATTTGGGTGAAGGGAGGCGAGGAAAGAAACTAAAATAAAAGAACATAAGAGAAATGAAGGAGTTGGAAATAGGAGTTTACCTCTTGAGACTTCCTCCATTGAGAACCTATTAAAGGTGGAGGTTTTCGTATTTTGAAGCGGATAGGAGCTTTTAGACGTGGGGAGGATCTTGGGGAGATATTTTGGCATAATATTGGCAAGGCACAATGCTTGAGGGGAGTGAAGAGAAGAGGGAGTGAAGGGGGGTACTATAGTGGAGGAGAGAGGAGTTTTCTTAATAAAAATTCATTAATTTATTAATTATCCATAAGACAAGGAATAGTGAGTCTTACATGACCAATAATAGTAATATTATCATGTCAATAAAAATCAACTGGTATTTCATCAGTATATCATCATCAATGACTCAATTAATCTATTATTTAGTATTTATTGTGAATTATCAGATTTTACTATTCATCAAAAATTCATGTGTTTCAGAAAAAATACCAAAAATTCACCCTAACCATTTTTTGACATGTAGAATCCAAAAATGAATTCCATTTCACTAAAATATTTTCTAAAAATTATTATTTAAATATTTAATTAAAATCATTATTTAATCGGAAAATATAAACACTTAAATTATTCATCTTCATTTTTAAGGTCCCTAAATTCACTTATACACTCAATGGTAAGGATACCATTCATAAAATTCATTTTACTATTCATAAGGGTATGTTAATATTCATAAAAGGCATGTTACTACTCATAAGGGTAGGTTACTATTCACTGAAAAGTACGTTAATTCTATCAGAGTTTAAATATCATCCTGAACACAATCGTGTATGTCATATTTTTAAAATTCAAATCACAGATTTGGACAATTTAAGTTTAATGCCTACGTTATTGATATCTCCCATATGTTACCATTTTTTTCAATATAGGCTCACTGATACATGAAATATAGGCTATAACTAGAATGTATTTAAGAGAAACATACCATGAAATGTTTGGGGTGCTACATTATTCCCTCCTTTAGAAATTTCGTCCTTGAAATTTTATGTATGAAACTCACCAAAAAGATATGGGTGATTATTTTTCATAATATCCCCAGGTTCCCATGTTTCTTCCTCCATATTTTGGTTTCTCCAATGAACCTTTACTAGACATGATCTCTAATTTCTCAACAACTTCTCACTTGTTCCAAGAATCCCGGTAGGATTTTCACAGTATGACAAATCATGTTCCGATTCAATTTCTTCATATGTGAGTACATGCATTGGGTATAGAATTTATTTCATTAACAATGAAATGTGAAACACATAATGAACTCTGGAAAGATTTGGAGGCATCGCTAAACAGTAAGCTACAGCTCTGATTCTTTCCAGAATTTCAAATGGTCTGATGTACCTAGGGCTCAGTTTCCCTTTATTATCGAACCTTAAGACACCCTTCCATGGATATACATTCAAAAATACATGATCTCTCACTTTAAATTCAAATTCCTTTCTCCGGGTGGTAGATTATTGACCAATCGTAATATTTGAGTAAATCAAGCAATCTCCATGGCCTCATGTTGAGTTCTTTTTGTGTGAAAATGTATTTCAAACTCTTCTGGACTTTGTAAATCTCACATATCTCTCTATAGAGAAAAGCCTCCATATTTTCAGAGGAAATATTACGGCAGCTAACTCATGATCATGAGTTGGATAATTTTTCTCATGAGTCTTCAACTGTCTTGATGCATAACTAATAACTTTATCATTTTTCATAAGGACACAACCCAATCCATTCTTTGATGCATCGCTGTATTTTACGAATCCACCACTTCCAGATGGAAGAGTGAAAATTTGAGCATTCACCAATATTCTTTTCAATTATTCAAATCATTCTGAATATTTTTTTTCCCACACAAACATAACTCCTTTACATGTGAGCTTGGTTAGCGATTTATCAAGTCAGGGGAAATTCTGAATGAAATGCCGATAATAACCAGCTAAGGCAATAAAACTACGTACCTCGGTTATGTTTGTTGGTGTTTTCCATTCATGGTTTGCCTTTTTCTTTATAGGATCAACTAGGATTCCATCCTTAGAAACAATATTCTATATAAGAGAAAAATATTGAAGCTATAATTCTCACTTTCTAAACTTACCATATAATTTATTGCATTGAAGAGTTTGTTGAATAATCCTCAAGTGATTCTCATGGTCTTTATTACTTCTTGAGTACACAAGGATATCAAAGATGAATACCACAATAAAGTTATCATGAAATTCCTTGAAAACACTATTCATTAAATCCATGAAAGCATATGGTGCATTCTTTATTACAAAAGGCATCACTGTAAACTAGTAATGCCCTGACCTGGTTCGAAATGCTGTCTTTAGAATATCATCCTTCCGCACACGTTGTTGATGATATCTAGATCGAAGGTCAATATTCAAAAAGTATTGAGCTCTGTGAAGTTTATGAAATAAATCATCAATCCAAGGAAGATGATACTTATTTTTTATTGTAATAGCATTGATTTCCCTATAATCACTGCAAATCCTCATGGATCCATCCTTCTTCCTGACATAGGGGACAAGGGATCTCCATAGAGAAACACTAGGTCAAATAAATCCTTTTTCACTCATATCTTATAATTGTTTTTTAGCTCTACTAATTCCATAGTGGCCATTCTATAGGGAGTCTTTGATATAGGTCTTTCATTATGAATTAAATCAATAGAGTACTCAGCATCCAACTCTAGTGGCTGTCTAGGTAAATCTTTGAAAATACATCAATGTACTCTTGCACTATGTCTCATCTTCAATTTGATGATTTCATTCCTTGCCCAAAAATATTGGTCTATCTTCCTCTCGAAGTATTGTATTCTGTAGAGCTATTGGGGGTGGTTCTAGATTAGAATCAGGGGGTGAAGTTTCTTCCCTAAAGACAAGGGATTTTAAGCCATTTTCAAAAATTGTAACTTCCTTCTTCTTATAATAAATATTCACATCAAAATTTGAAATCGAATACATAATAATAATTATATCAAATTCAGTCATCAGTAAGATGGTAAGGTTAGACACTAAAGCACATTTTGGTGTCTGGAGGGGGAATAGTTGACAAGACTTTGTTGTAATGATACATCCCCTATGAGTTTTTACTGACAACTCCTTTATTAAATCCAATTGGACATATCTAATTTTCTTAAACCCATTTGTTATAAAATATTATACGTGTCTATATATATATAACAATCCATATTAATCTATATAACTTGGAATTTTTAAATTGATAATGGTTTTAAATTTTTAGTATTTATCTCTAAATCTTATGGTTTGTGAGGATGTAATTTGATCAAATAAGGATAGTTATATGTGTGTATATAAATATACATATATATTTATAGATATTAAACATATTATCTTATGAGTACATAACTTAAGGGTTTTTTTAATTTATAATTATTTTATGTTATACACTTAGTGTATATTTCAGACATACACACATAATGCAATCTATTTCTATTTTATGTTATTAAAGATTATTTACAATATTTAAATAAAGACTTGGTTGTGAATAATTTTTTGGGTTCAAATGGATTGGTATATTTATTACACACACACCCATATGGTTTTAATCCACCCAGTTTTAATTCTATCAAGTGTTCTTATATCTGTATACCTAATTATACACTTTGTATACAATCATATACATATAATTATATAAAGAAATTTTTGTGACTCAAACCAAATATATTTTATGAATTTTACAATATGATTTCAAACCCTTAAATAATGTTTTTGATACAATAAATATTGAAAGTGTGTAATATCAAATTGTATGAGCTTGACAATACAACAATTTGTAAGGAATATATTTATTTATAATTATGTTTCATTTATGTAATTGAAATTGTTCTCTCCATTTTTTACAACTCAAAATAAATTATGAAGATTATATTAATTTTATTTGTCAAATTTAAATTCATGAAAAACATATATATGTGTGTGAATATAAGTATACAGACACAAGATTGTCCACGCCATACAAGTAAATTTAAATTTATTTGATTATACACTCAACATCTATTTACATCGAAACGATGTAATTGGGTGTGACATATACATACTATATATATATATACATATGGATATATGTATGCACCTATATGTTTTAATCATAATCCAAATTAACTTTTCCTTAAATAAACTTAGGTTGTTATTGTATGTTTTTGATATGTTTAATTTAATATATGCATTACAGAAAAAAATAATGCACAGCAATTCAATTGGTATTATATTCTATGAAACATAAGTCTGGGCCACTTAATAAGACGTGTCGTTTATTAGCACATGCTTTGTGTACAAATGACTTCTGTCTTAATTCAAATGTAGTCATTTTATACTATAAATGTTCATTTCCACGAACCAAGGATTTTGAAAGTTAAGGAACTATCATTTTATGTGGTAACCCCATCCATTCATTACTTGTGGGTTTTAAATCAATATCACATGTTCAAAGAACCTTTACTATATTATGCATGTCATTGAGAAATTTATTATCTAAATAATAACTGATTTATTATAATTTAGTCCAACATCATTTCCATTTATCAGCACATGAAATGGGAATGAATAATACCTATCTGAAGTTATAAACATGCATTGTAATGCATTGTATGTTTATAGAAGTAGTTGTGATGTTATAAATTTATGTGATAGTTAGTTTCAGAGGATTCAGTTCAGATAACTCTGGAAAACCGGAACTAAACAATGAAAACTTACTTAATCAATACTAAGAATGATTTTTTCATAATTTTCATATGGCAAACCACAGTGCTAATCTTTTGTCTCTTCCAACATAAGTATTAGAGACCATAGTTTGAAAATAATGTGTAGAAAATGATGGGACTTTTGAAAATATTTGTTTATCATGAAAAATCCTTTAACGAGTATCCAACTCTCCTCATGTACTACAACTTCACCATGGAGTAGGTTTCGTCCATTACCTCATGATAAACGATCAATTCTCGTTCTATGTACAACAAGGGTAACACTTCAAGGGTATCTTTAAATGTTTCACCCTAGCCAATAATTACTTTTCTCTTGATGACTTTGAGGACGCTACACGGGGGGGTGACCTCTGGGGGGACATATCTATGTCAGATTTTGAACTATGGTTTTCATGTTTGAGTTATGGGCTTTGAAGCCCTTGAAAATGAGACTACTCATTTGCATTATCGGCATCAAGTTCATACCGATGTCGCTTAACTTGGTACCTGACATGCTTCTCTCAATCTGAATTATAGTTTTCCACATGTGGTTGACCATAGTTGTACATGTTGCATCTGGACCATGTAGATAAAGAAATTTATAAGAACATTGGGGATCTGTTTTTCTGAAAACTGTGGAAATCCCCATCATCGGTGGAATATATGAGGATTCATCATAGAGGACATCAGGAAATCTATACTAGTGTGTGGTGAAAGGAAGCAAAAGTTTGCTTAATTTCTTGAGTTTTATAAATCATTTCTAAATGAATGAAGTTGTATTCTCTTTTTGGATTTTCTTTTATATAAAACAATGACTCTATTTAAAATAGATTTTCCATACTGAAAACTTATTTCATAATACATTTTCAGATAGAAGATATGAGTTCAAAAACCAATATTTTATCGCTACCTACAGAGTTTTTAAAGACAATAATTGTCAAGATATGCTCCGGAAAGGACCAACCCTATGTTAACTTATGTTTGACCTGTAAACAACTACATTGGGTGTCGAACTGCCCAAAAATCCTCCCTAGAGTGACCTACCAATTCTAGGTCCTGAGTTTCAGTATGTATAGAGAACTTTAGGACATCAATATTTTCAATAACAATGAGGTGTGTGGGACTTATAGGGATTTAGTTCACTCTAAACTTTCCATCCTCTACACATCTTGTGCCACTTTATGAATGGTTGAGTGCTTTAGGCACAGGTTCGACCCCAGCTGTTCACAATTTGTCTGGGCCAAAGAAATCGTGCAGCTAAATACTACCTTAGAGATCCACCAGAGGTTGTCAGCACCCTACTATAAGTGGTGTTCCTGGTAAAGGGATTTTAGGAGTGACGTGTGTCTGGTGTTGTTGTGGTTTGAGTACGAACATTTTAGAATTGCGACAACGCAATTCTTTGTATGGGGGTAATAATGTAACGCCCCAAAAACTTGTTTCTCATGTAATTGTAATGTTGACATTTTATTTTGTTATCCGAATAATGTAAAAACTTCAAAGAAAATATTATCAAACTTTTTTTAAAGGATAACAATAACTATTATTGTCAAAGATAATTTATTCTTGTCGAAAAATTATTTAATAAGAATCTTTTAAATAATTACTATATTAATATAACTAATATGTTTGTTTTGAAAAATTTGATATATATATATATATATATATATTTGATTTTACTGAAAATACTATTAAAAATTATAATTTTATATGTGGTTATATATGACATTGAAAATTGTTATTTTTAAATATTTTAATGACATTGTTTTTGCTCTATTTTAATTATGAGGACAATTATTTAATCTATTATATGAGTTCAAAAATATGTTATATACACATGTATATATATAATGTAATAATTTTAATATTATAAATTGAAATTTTGACTTTTATTTTAATAACATTATAAAAAATAATAATAATTTAACCAATATTATGATTACACATTCAATAAAAAAATCATTGTTAATTTAAATCATCTCATATTAACATTTGTTTTAACAAGTTTCAAAATTACAAATAAATTGTACAAATAATGATAATTAAATTAATTTTTCAATTATTAATTTATTTTATAATAACATTATAATATATATAATAAAAATATACAAGTAAAGGTTTTACAATGGGAAAGATAATAATGACTTTTACATTTAAAAAATTATTGATAAAATATGATTAAAATATTAATAGTTTTATTAAACATTTGACCTTTTAATGTTATTAATAATATAATATAAGATTATATAAATAAACGATAAGGATATAATGATAATAAAATAAATTGAAAATAAAAAAAGAAATGAAGAATCCCCTAGGGGTTTTCAATGGAGTCTATGTCCAAGTCACGCCGTGAAGAGGGAGAGTGGGTGGTGGGGCCATCACGGAGGGTTTCAGCTGGACCTTTATCTGGGGTTCTCGAGCAGGTTGGGAAAGCGCAAGCCAATGCCGAGGGAGGATAGGTGTGATGCTCAAGCAGGGCCAACGAGGGCATCGAGCGGGGTCTGGCGTCGAGGATCACGGGCACAATCAGGGTGAAGGGAGCGTGTCGCATGGGAGTCACACGTCACACGGCCGGGGTGCCTCGTTTCAGACCACAAAACTGGGGTTGTGGTTTTTCATCATCAACAAGTCTGAGCCTCTAGTTAGGGTTCCATCCTGGTTTGATTTTATCAAATCTGCAAAAAAGATTTGTTTATTTTATTTTGTTATCCGAATATTCCATTTTGATTCATACTCAATCTTTCTGCATACCATTTTTCAATTTTTTGAACAGCTAATATATTAATTTCATCAGACTTCCTATTTAGGATTTGTTTTTAAATTCATGTATGATTGTTGTTGTGTGTGGAAGACCATGTTTCCTCAATTATTTATTGTTTTGTCTTTGTTATGTGGGTAATCAATTTTGGTCCATGAATGTATTGTGGGTCACAGTTGTTATAATTATTATTATTTTTATTATTATTTAGCCATTGTGTTCACAGCTTGCACAAAAAGATCACCTATTTGAGATTTTGAGGATTTAAATAGCATGGTTACACTACTCATTTTCGGATGGTCCCAATTGTCGATTTAAAAATCCAGCAAAGGAAGACTTGTGTAAGGTTTTTTAGTAGTCTGTTGGTGTTGGCCCTGAGTATAGAGTATACTACCTCATCCCTCGTTTTATTTCAGCACAATAGGTAAGGGTTAATTATTTGTCTCGAAAATTTATTTACTTTATGATCTTATGTTCTATAATGAAAATTTATTTATATACCCTCTATTTTGTAGTTGGGTCGGGGTTCATTATAATTTGACTCAAATATTTATTTTACAATCTTATGACTTTTAAGGGTTGTAAAATTTCCTTGTCTTGTTTCTTTGAGATTATATACTTATATATGCTCCTAATGGTATGTTTATAACATTGCGGTAGTTTAAAAGTTATTCTGTGCTGAACTAGAGTCATCAGGTCTTCAAGTCTTTGTGTATAAATGTTTATATGAATCTATATATTTCATTATAACATATTATTTTCGGAACTAGGTTATTAATTTAAAATCTATCCGTTGAAAGGGTTTTAATTGTTTTTCTTAAACCTTGTTGTTATAAAATATTATACGTGTCTATATATTTATAAATATAAGAAACCATATCTGTCTATATAACCTGGAATTTTTAAAATGATAATTGTTTTAAATTTTATGTATTTATATCTAAATCTTATGGTTTTTAAGGATTTAATTTGATCAAATTACGGTAGTTATATGTGTGTATATACATATAGATATATATGTACACATATATTACTTATAATTTATTTGTACATAAGTTGAGGGTTGTTTTAATTTATAATTATTTTCTGTTATACACTTAGTGTATATTTCAGACATACACACATACGGCAATCTATTTCTATTTTATGTTATTAAAGATGATTTAAAATAATTAAATAAATACTTGTTTGTGAATAATGGTTCAGTTTCAAAGGGATTGGTATATTTACTACGCACAAACCCATATGGTTTTAATCCACCCAGTTTTAATTCTATCAAGGAAACTTATATCCACATGCTCGATTATTCACTTAGTATATATTCATATAGATATATTTTTATAATAATATTTATTTGACTCAAACCAAATCTATTTTATGAATTTTAGAAGATGATTTCAAACCCTTAAATAATTTTTAAGATGCAATAAATATTGAAAGTGTGTAATATCAAATTGTATGAGCTTGACAATACAACAATTTGTAAGGAATAAATTTATTTATAATTATGTATTATTTAAGTAATTGAAATTGTTCTCTCCATTTTTTCCTACTGAAAATCAATTAGGAAGATTATATACATGTTATTTTTCAAATTTAAATTCATGAAAAACATATATATGTGCATCAATATATGTATGTGGACACCATATTATCCTCCCCATACAAATAAATTTATATGTATTTGATTATACACTCGATGAGTTTTTACTTCGAAGCGATGTAAGTGGGTCTTACATATACATATTTTATATATATATATATACATATGGATATATGTATGCACCTACATGTTTTAACTGTAATCTGGATTAACATGGCCTAAAATAAACATTGGTGGTTAAAGTATGTTCTTGATATGTTTAATTTATTATATGCATTACATAAAACAAATGTTGTACTGCAAATCAATTGGCCTTATATGCTATGCAACATAAGTCATGGCCACTTAATAAGACGTGACTGTTTATCAGCACATGATTTGTGTACAAATGACTTCTGTCTTAATTAAAACTTAGTCATTTTAAACAATAAATGTTCATTTCCACAAACCAATGATTTTGAAAATTGAAGAACTATCATTTTATGTGGTAACCCCATCGATTCATTACATGTGTGTTTTAAATCAATATAACATGTGCATAAAACGTTTACTATATTATGGATGTTGTTGAGAAATTTATTATCTAAATAATAACTAACATATTATTATTTAGTCCAACTTCATTTCCATTTATCAGCTCATGAATTGGGCATGAATAATACCTATCAGAAGTTATAAACAAGCAATGTAATGAATTGTATATTTATGGAAGTAGTTGTAAAGTTATTAATTTTTGTGATAAATAAAAATATTTATTATTCATCACATATAATAATAAATTATGAATTTAATTATTTGAAGTGGTATGAGACACCCCAAATAAAATAAATGGAATTATGTATTCAAAGTGGTATGGGACACTTTGGATACATGTCCTTATTAAACATATGAGGAATATGTTGGACTAGTATGTTCTGGGAAGGGGACCGATAAAACTAAGCCCTCTAGGTTGGGGTCTTGTTGCAGCAGACCCTCCAAGATGGATTCCTCTTATAGAGGCTCTCTGGGATTAATTCCGGATACAGAGGCTCTCGAGGTTGGGGCCGGTTACAATTATCCCCTAGGTCTTGGAACGAGGCCTCGACACAGAAATTAAAGTCCGGAATTATACATTCCCTCATTATCTGTATGATAATTAATTAACCAGCTAGATATTAGCCTAGTAGAATATCCATGGTTAAGAGTCAGTATTTATGAGTATCAAAAAGGTACATGTTTATGGCCTGACATATTTTTTGTATTCAGTGAATTAGTATTTGACGTATGAAATTTATGTAATTACATTTATGCGTAACTCGGATTATTTATTCTTCTGAACTATTTAATTTGTCCTTAAATATTCTTATTTCATACATGTTTAGAATGTGTTTTATTTGTTACTCCAAATGAGCATGCCTATAATTGAACCATGTATCCAAATAAATCTGTTAGCATGTTTTGAATTGAGCACTTTTATGATATGTGATCGGTCAAATCAAATGACCAGAACTTAATAACAATCAATTGAATAATTTAATAACATGAATATAAAGAGAATCATGTTGTTATATATCAAATGGTAGTATACAAATACCACAAACAAGAAATAAGTGGCGAACAATGAAAATCTCACAGAAATGATAGTGAGATGAGAAAACCATATACAAACATTTCTTCATGGTAACGAGTGTTTTTACGAGGGCTTAAAGATAAGTAAAGGGGTATCCCATAATTTATATGTCACAAGGTCAGTATTGGGGCGGTGGGAAAACATACCCCATCATTAGGAATAAAAAATAAAATGGCACAACATAGGGGAGATTCTTGAACAAAAGTGAGAGAGGGGATCCCTTACTTTATGCTTGAAGGTGTTCATGACTTGTTATTGAAGACCTTAATAAAACAATTAGGCTTATTAATTAATAATTCGAGAACCTATACTATATTTAAAATATTTATTATAACCCTTTTCAGTTTATTCAAGTCCTTTTTGATTAGTAATAATGTTCAAGTTCATTGTACGGGCTCATTTGATTACTTGTTTTAAAACATCAGTTCACTTATATTCAAGTTCAGATAAATATGTATGATGGAATTGGTTGTCTATAAATGAATTAATATGCCATTAGTGAACATCGTGAAGATTACATGGTTTTAAATTTAAATTTCTTACTTAGAGTGAGGTTGAATTATTACATATATATAACCATAGTGACAACCATGTTGGTTAAACGGTGGGTTTAATTGCAATAAACTTGTTTTGCTGTATAACGTAATACCATTTGTTCAAAAGGATTACAGAACTAAAAATAAGATATATTACATATATAATAATCTGGTCCAACCATAACACAAATGGTTTCATGACCATAATTAATGATTATAATAGAAATTGATGAATTGTTTTCCTTGAATGTGCTAAATTTTCTCATCTCAAACGGTGCTTTAATTTCTTCCAAATAAAGTGTCGGGAAAGGAGAGATTATAATTAAATATCCCATTATCATAAAAAAATTCTAGTACATGTAGTTTAATGGATTTATAATACCATTTGGGTGAAGGGAGGTGAGGAAACAAACAAAAAGAAAAGAACCTAAGGGAAATTAAGGAATTGGAAAGAGGAGTTTACCTCTTGAGACTTCCTCCTTTGAGAACCTATTAAAGGGAAGTGTTTTGGTATTTTGAATAAGCTATGAGCTTTTGGATGTGGGGTAGGATCTTGGAGAGAGAATTGGGTAGAATATTGGAAAGTTACAAGGCTTGAGAGGAGTGAAGTGAAGAGAGAGTGAAGGGGGTTTTTATAGTGGAGGAGAGATGAGTTTTCTAAATATAAAATTCATTAATTTATTATTTCTCCATAAGACAAGAAATAGTGAGTCTTCGATGACCAAGAATAGTATTTTTATCATGATAATTCAAACCAATTGGGCTTACATCAGTAGATCATCATCAATGACTCAATTAATCCATTATTTATCATTTATTGTGAATTATCGGATTTTACTATTCATCAAAAATTCAAGTGTTTCATAAAAATACTGAAAATTCACGCTAACTATTTCTTGAAATGTAGAATCCAAAACTGAATTCTATTCATCAAAAATAATTTATTAAATATGATTAATTAAATATTTAACTAAAATCATTATTTAATCAAAAAATATAAACACTTAAAATATTCATCTTCCTTTTTAAGGTGCCTAAATTCACTTATGCACTCAAGGGTATGGATACCATTCATAAAATTCATATTTTTATTCATAAGGGTAAGTTACTATTCATAAGGGAATGTTACTATTCATAAGTGTAGGTTACTATTCACTGAAAATTAAGTTAATTCTATCAGACTCAAAATATCATCTTGAACACAATCATGTATGTCAGATTCTTAAAATTCAAATTAAAAAGTTGGAGAATTTATGTTTAATGGATAGGTTATGAATATCTCCTATAATTATCCATGTTTTGTTCCATATATTCACATTGATTCATGAATTATAGGCTATAACTAGAATGTATTTATGAGAAACATACCATGAAGTGTTTGGGGTGATACATTATTCCCACCTTCAGAAATTTCGTCCTCAAATGTTTAGGTATGAAAATCACCAAAATGATGTGGATGATTATTTTTTATAACATCCTCAGGTTCCCATGTTGCTTCCTTGAAATTCTATTTTCTCTAAAGAACCTTCACATGAAGAGTTTTCCAATTTATCAATACCTTCTCCCTTGTGTCAAGAATCCCGATAGTCTTTTAACTGTTTGAAAAACTAGTTCAATTTCATCATATGTGAGTACATGTGTTGGGTCTGGCATGTATTTCTTTAACAATTACATGTGGAACACATCATGATCTCAGGAGATATTTGGCGGCATCGCCAAACGCTAAACAACAACTCTAATTCTTTCCAAAATTTCAAATAGTTCGATGTACATGGGGCTTAGTTTCCCTTTCTTACCAAACCTTAATACACCCTTCCATGGAGATACATTCAGAAATACATGATCTCACACTTTAAATTCCAAGTCCATTCTCTAGTTTTCATCATAAATCTTATGCCTACTTTGGGCTTCTTTAATACAGGCTTTTATCTTCTTCAACATTGTCATGGTCTCTTAAATATGTTCTGGGCCTATAGTTTCATCTCACCAACTTCATCCCCTAAAGATGGAGTTCGACATCTATTACCATATAATGCTTCATATGGATCCATTTGAATTCTAGAATGGAATCTACTGTTGTATGAAAATTCCACCAAAGGAATGTATTGATACCACATACCTTGTAAGTCAAGAAAAGATGACCTTATCATATCTTCTATTGTTTGAATAGTCCTTTTAGACTATCTGTTAGTTTGTGGTGATAAGCAGTACTCATACGAATTTCAGTATTCATAGCCTTCTAGTGACTTTCCCAGCATTTTGATGTAAATCAGGGATCTCGATCGAATACATTCCATAGAGGTGCACAATGAAGTCTTACTATATCATTAATAAAAATTCTTTCCAAGCGCTCAAGCTGTAAATCATCTCTTATAAAACGAAATGTGCTAATTTTGTGAGACAATCAAAAATTATCCATATTGCATCATTCTTTCTAAGTGTCCTCGGGTAGTCCGGTAAAAAAAATACATCATAATGTTATCCCACTTCCACATAGGAATAATTAGTGGTTTCATCACTCCTATGGGATGTTGTCTCTCTTCCTTCACTTGTTGAAAAACTAGACATCTTGACACGTAGTCAGCAATTTCACGCTTCATATTATTCCACCAAATATATTCCTTTAGATCTCTATACATATTGGTGTTACCCAGGTGTATAGAGAAATTTGAGCTATGAGAATCATCTAAAAGTTCCCTTTTTAGCTCAAGTACTGATGGAACACATAACCACCTCCCAAATTTCAGAACTCCTTCTTCATACACTAAGTCATCCAATCTCCCATCCTTGACAACATTAATTTTCTTATAGAGATTCTCATCATCATATTGATATATTTTTATCTTATCTTGAAAAGATGTTTTAGCAATCATTTTAATGAGGAAAGATGTTTCCCTTTCCTTAGAAATTCTCATAATAATCTTTTGTAGATCCAAAAATATAGGATCTCACAGAATCCTCATTTGAGTCAGTAGTCCATGATCTTTCCAGTTTAATGCATATGCAACCTTATTCGCCTTTCCCGGGTGGTAGTGTATTGAAAAATTGTAAACTTTGAGTAACTCAAGACATCTCCTTTGACACATGTTGAGTTATTTTTGTGTCAAAAGGTATTTCAAACTCTTGTGGCCTGTATAATTCTCACATCTCTCTCCATATAGATAATACTTCCATATTTTCAGAGAAAAGATTACTGCTACTAACACAAGATTATGAGTTGGATAATTTTTCCCATGACTCTTCAACTATTTTGATGCATAAAAAATAACTTTATCATTTTTCACAAGTATGAAACTGATTCCATTATTTGATGCATCCCTGTATATTACAAATACACCACTTCTAGATGGAAGAGTCAAAATTGGAGCATTGACCAATCATCTGTTCAATTCTTCAAAGCAATCGGAACATTTTTTTGTTCACACAATCTTAATAAGCACATGTATACAAAGTGTCCCAAACCACTTTGAATACCTAATTCCATGTATTTTATTTGGGGTGTCCCATACCACTTGAAATAATTAAATTCAAAATTCATTATTATATGTGATTATTAATAAATATTTTGACTTATCACATAAATTAATAATTTACAACTGCTTACATAAACTTTTAAAGCATTACATTTCATGTTTATAACTTCAGATAGGTATTATTCATGCCCAATTCATGCACATATAAATGGAAATGATGTTGCACTAAATTATAATATGTCAGTTATTATTTAGATAATAAATTTCTCAATAACATGAATAATATAGTAAACGTTCTTTAAACATTTGATATTGATTTAAAATATAGAAGTAATGAATATATGGGGTTACCACATAAAAAGATAGTTCCTTAATTTTCAAAATCCTTGGTTCCTGGAAATGAACGCTTATAGTTTCAAATGACTGCGTTTGAATTAATACAGAATTCATTTGTACATAAATCATGTGCTGATAACCGACCATGTCTTATTTAGTGTCCATGGCTTATGTTGCATAGCATATAAGGCCAATTGATTTGCAGTGCATCATTTGTTTTATGTGATGCATATATTAAATTAAACATAGCAAAAACATAATTGAACCACTATATTTTATTTTAGGCCAAGTTAATTTGGAGTGTGATTAAAACTTTTAGGTGAATACATTTATCCATATGTATATATATATATATAATATGTATATTCCGTACCCACTTACATCGCTTCGATGTAAATAGTTGTTGAGTGTATAATCAAATACTTATACATTTATTTTTTTGGAGAGGATAATCTTGTGTCTGCATACATATATTCATGCTCATATATGTTAGTCATGAATTTTAATTTGACAAGTAAAATGTTTATAATCTTCCTAGTTTATTTTTAGTAGGAAAAAATTCAGAGAACAATTTCAATTACGTAAATAATACATAGTTATAAATAAATTTATTCCTTACAATTTGTTTTATTGTCTAGATCAAACAATTTGAGATTACAAACTTTCAATATTTAGTGTATCAAAAAAATTATTTAGGGGTTTGAAGTTATCTTCTAAAATTCATATAATAAATTTGGTTTGAGTCACTTAAATTTGTTTATAAAAATATATGTATATGATTATATAATAAGTGTATAATCGGGTTTGTGGATATAATAACACTTGATAGAATTAAAACTGGGTGGATTAAAACCATATGGGTGTGTGTGTAATTAATATACAAATCCATTTGAACCCGAAACTTTATTCTCGCCAAATTATTTATTTAAACATTGTAAACCATCTTCGATAACATAAAATAGAAATAGATTTCATTATGTGTGTATGGAAGAAATATACACTATGTGTATAACAAAAATTAATTATAAGTTAAAATAACCTTTAACTTTTTTACACATAAAATAATACGTTTTATATGTGTCTATATATATATATGTATATATATACACACACATATAACTACCATAATTTGATCAAATTACAACCTCACAAACCATAAGATTTAGAGATAAATACTTAATATTTAAAACCATGATCAATTTAAAAATTTCAGGTTATATAGAAAAATATTGTTTCTTATATATATATACAGATATAACATTTTATAACAACATGGTTTAAGAAAAACAATCAAAACCCTTTCAAAACATAGATTTTGAATTCATAACCTAGTTCAGAAAATAAAATGTTGTAATGAAATATATAGATTCATATAAACATTTATACACAATGACCTGAAATCCCAAAGACCCATGTTCAGCACAGAAGAACTTTTAAACTACCATAATGTTATAAACATACCATTAGGAGCATATATAATTATATACTCTCAAATAAATAGGAAAAGGAAAATTTAATACCCTTAAGAGTCATAAGATCATAAATTAAATATTCAAGACAAATTAAAATGAACCCTTACTCAACCATAAATAGAGGGTATATAAATAAATTTTCATTACAGATCATTATATTGTAAAATAAATAAATGTTTGAGATAAATTATTTACCCTTACCTTCGGTGCTGAAATAAAACGAGGGCTGAAGTAGTATCCTCCATACTCAGGACCAAAACCAACAGACTACTAAAAAAACTTACACAGTTCTAGCTTTTCTGGTTTTATAAAGCCATAATTGGGACCATCCTAAAATGATTAGAGTAACCATGCTATTTGTAACCTATAAAATCTCAAATGGGTGATCTTGTTGTGCAAGATGTGAACACAGTGGCTAAAAAATAAAAATAATAATAATAATAATAACAACTGTGACCCACAAAACATTCATGGACCAAAAACTATTTAGTCACATAACAAAGACCGAACAATAAATAATTAATGAAACATGGTCTTCTGTGGAAAACAAAAATCATACATGAATTTAAAACCAAATCATAAATAGAAAGTCAGAAGAAATTAATGTATCAACTATTCATCAAATTGAAAAAAGGTATGTGGAAATATTGAATATGACTCAAAATGGATGATTTGGATAACAAAATAAAAAAACTAATCTTGTTGAAGATTTGATTAAATCAAATTGTGATGGAACCCTAACCAGAGGCTCAGACTCATTGATGAAGAAAAACCTCAACCCTAGTTTTATGGTCTGAAACGAGGTGCCCCGGCCGCACGAAGTGTAAATCTTGGGTGACACACTCCCTTCTCGATTATTGCGCCCGTGATCCCCGACACCAGACCCCACTCGACACCGTCGTCGGCCCTGCTCATGCATCATTCCTAGCCTCCATCGACATTGGATCGCGCTCGCCTGACCTACTTGAGAACCCTAGATGAAGGGCTAGGTGAAACCCTTTGTGAATGCCCTACCACCCTCTCTCCCTCTTCGCGGCGCGACTCGGACGCAAACTCCCTGGAAACCCACAACGTGATTCCTCATTTTTTTGTTATTTTCAATTTAGTTTATTATTACTATATCATTATCATTTATTTATTTAATATTATATTATATTACTAATAAAATTAAAAGATTAATTGTTTAATAAATATATTTATATTTTAAAATTACTTTATCAACACTTTTTTTAATGAAAAAGTCATTATCATCTATCCCTTTATAAAACATTTACATGTATATTTTCATTATATATCTTATAATGTTATTATGTATTAAATTAATAATTTAAAAATGAAAATAATTATCCTAATTTGTTCATATTATTTGTAATTTTGAAACTTGTTAAAACAAATGTTAATATGATATGATTCAAATTAACAATAATTTTTTTATTGAATGTTTAATAATTATATTGGTTAAAATTTTATTTTTTTATAATTCTATTAAACCAAAATTCAAAATTATAATTTCTAATATAACAAGTATTACATTACATATATATACATGTGTATATAAGATATTTTTCAACTCATATAATGGATCAAATAATTTTCCGCATAATTAAAATAGCGCAACAATAATGTCATTAAAATATTATAGCACATTCAAGGAAAACGATTTTTCAATTTCTATTATAATATTTATTTTTGGTTATGAAACCATTTGTGTTATGGTTGAACCAGATTATTATATATGTAATATAACTTATAATTAGTTATGTAATCCTTTTGTACATAAGTTATTATGTTTTAATGAAAAAAATGTTCATTATAATCAAACCAACCATCTAACAAAAACGGTTGTAACTAAGGTTATATATATGTAATAATTCGACCTCAATATAAGTATCCAAATTAAATTTAAAACCATGTAATATATTTTAATTCCACTAATGGCATATAACTTTTTTTATGGACAACCACTTCCACCTTTCATTTTTATCCGAACTTGAATATAAGTGAACCGGTCTTTTAAAACAAGAAAACAAATGAGCTCGAACAATGAAATTGAACATTATATCAAATCAAAAAGGACTTGAATGAACCAAAAAGGGTTATAAAAAATAATTTAAATATAGTATAGGTTATTTAATTATGAATCAATAAGCCTAATTTGATTATGAAAGTCTTTAATAACAAGTCCCGAACACCTTCAACCATAAGGTAAGGGATCCTATCTCTAACTTTTGTTCAAGATTATCCCCAATGTTGTGCCATTTTATTTTTAATACCTAATGATGGGGTATGTTTTCAAACCTCCCCCATAATTCCGTTGTGACATATAAATAATGGTATACACCTTTACCTCTCTTTAAGCCCTCGTAATAACACTTGTTACCATGTCGAAATTTTTGTAAGTGGTTTTCTCATCTCACTTTCAATTCTATGAGATTTTCATTATTCACCACTTATTTCTTGTATGTGGTATATTTGAACTACCATTTGATATATTATAAAATTATTCTCTTTATATTCTTGTTATAAAATGATAAATTTGATGGTTATTATGTTTTGGTCATATGATTCGCCTGATTACATTGTTGTTTGAGACTTTGTGTCAACTACTATTTTGTTGTGTCTAACTTTGTGTGGTGCACCTAATAATCCTTATGTGGTGTAACTACTGACCATTTGAGAAAAATTTTCATTTGAAATTATATTTATATTAAATATACATAATCTCATATCATGGATATGTTTTTTGTCTAAACCGTATACCATTTGACATACAGTTTTTATTTACAAAGTTTTTTTAATTATGGAAATATTGTTGAAATTGTATACTCTACAATATATGGATATTGAAAAGGCATATTTCTATCGTATTGAATCAATGTATAAATAATTATTTGGGCATGAAGTGGATGGAGTTCCCCACTATATCCCCTCGATGCATTGGTATGCCTCCTGAGACAAATCGGTTGGTGACAAACCCTTCAGTTTGTTTCCAAAAAATTAGACGAGTTTCTACCCACAGAACTAAATTGTTTTAACAGTATTATGGTTTCATCTACCAGATACATGAAATCCAATTAATAAGCATTCTATTTATTCATTATCGGTTATTATTATTATCCATGAGTATTTCACTATGAAAAAATCTATTGATGAAGTTTCATTCTCAGTTTATTAATGGAAATAGTTTTCAATTTATTCACCATGCCATATTGATTATATTAGATTGATTATGATTCACTCATTATGGTATTCATGCTTCTGTTTTTTAACCCTTACTGAGTTCTCGAGCTCACCCCTTTCCTTGTTTACCATCAAATGTTCATAAAGAGAAGGTCATTTATTGAGTTCATGTGGTTGCATTTATTAGTTTTGTTATGTATTGTATCTTGTAACCTTTTTCAATGTAATTTTTGTAACATCTATATATCTAGTTTCTTCAAGACAAATAAATTGATCGTTCTTTTAGGATTTTCTTTCCTTATAACCATGCGAATAACACATGTAATGCACTGGCTCTATTCTAGAGTGGTCAGGGTGTTACAGTTGGTATCGGAGGAAGTTTAAAAGAAAATTTGGAAACTAGAGTTGGAAATTTATAGTAGGTATAAAAGTACTAAGGAAGTATTTGAGGATAAACATGGAAGAATGTCATAGTATTTTGGTACGAAATAGATTATGTGGATGTTTTAAGCAATACGTCCATGTCTGGATCTGAGCAGGTAGAGGTTACTCGGGAACGTATGTATCTAGGGGTAAACCCCGAAAACACCTATTTGAGCTAGACTCGAATGGGAACAAGTGCACGACAATGGGCCTCGCTGCACTTTTGGTTATGACACTCCCATGTGATATTCTTAGGATAATTTAAATTTTCTTTAAAATCCATTATGAAGGAGTTTAATGTAAATTTATCATCAGAGAAACCTTGTTTATAATATTAGTTATTCATAGAATTTCAATCTGTGTAGAGTGATTTTCTATTCGAGATTCATAAACTAATATAGAATATCTCATTATTTAGAAATGGCGTCTAACCGAAGAAGGGGAATCAATACTCATAGGCAAGGTAGGGATCTCCCTTCTAAGAAAGTCAACATAGTCAATGATGGAGCAGATCATATTATGACCATATTGGGAAAACATACTCAAGTTGTAACGAATAACCATTCCACACCTGTGCTAGATTGTTACATGTGGAAGAAGCCCACATCTTTTTTCGGGACTACTATCATAGTGGTTGCTGAGCAATGGATCGTGTCCCTTGAAAATATTTTTATGGCTTTAATATTCAATGAAAATGAAAAGGTAGTACTAGTAGTATATTTTCTTAAGGGAGACACTGATCGATGGCGATCCTTGATTCAAAATACTAAGAATGAAGAAGAAATAGAAGATATGGAATGGATGACTTTTAAGGAAATATTCATTGAAAAATATTTCCCTCATGAGCAGTGAAATGAAATAAAGAGGAAATTCTTTAGCTTAAAACAAAGGGATGAAGACAGTGTTGTAGAGTATGAGGCTACATTCCCAAGGCTGGCTAGGTATGTTGTAGATTATGTATGCGCCTCAGCAGATAAGATCGATCATTTCTTTGAAGGTCTTAAGCCAAGTCTTTGAAGGGCACTGGATTCTTAATCATTTTACTCATATGATGATATTGTATCAAGTTCCCTAAAAACAGAGAGGGAAATTTCTTGATCATGTCTTTTCAAATGAAATGTAGATAAGAAGCGGTACTCTGATAACAAAGAAAATGGATAAGCACCAAAGAAGAGAAAGGGAAAAAAGATATTCCCATTATGTGAGAACTGTGGAATGAATCATCTCGGGAAATGCTTGAAAGTCATGGGAGTCTGCTATAACTGTGGAGAAACGGGTCATCAATATGATGAATGCAATGGGAAGAAAAAATTCAATGATATTGAATTCGACAATTGTCGATAGATGTGACACTATGAAAATGAGTGTCATAAGAGCTAAAGAAACATGCCTCCGAAAAATACAACAGAACAAGGGAGAGCCTATGCGATTAGAACCATTGAGGTTGAAATTCCTAATGATGTGGTGGTAGGTACGTTAATTGTTTCCTCAAACATAGACAACACTTTATTTGATTTTGGCTCATTTCATTCATTTATATCTTCTCAATTTGAAAAGAAAATTTGATATGTCCAATTGGATTTAATAAAGGAGTTGGTAGTCAAAACTCTCAGGGGATGTGCCATTGCAACAAAGGCATGTAGACTAGTCCCCCTTTAGACACCAAAATGTATTATAGATGCTAACCTTATCATCATACCAATGACTGAATTTGATATAATTCTAGATATAGATTGGCTGTCAAATTGTGACGTGAATATTTATTATAAGAATAAAGAAGTTATAATTTTTGAAAATGGTGTAGAATCCCTTGTCTTTAGGGAAGAAACTTCATTAGCTGATTATTATCTAGAACCAACTTAGTAGATCTACTGAATGCAGTACTTGAAGAGGAAAATAATCCAATATATATGGCCATGGAACGAAATCTTAAAATTGAATATGGGCACAAAGTGAAAGAGTACAATGATGTATTTCCAGATGATTTACCTGGACATCCTCCAGAGCGGGAAGTTTAGTTCTCTATAGATTTAATTCTTGACGCAAGACCTATATCAAAGAATCCATATTGAGTGTCCACAATGGAATTAGTAGAGATAAAGAAACTACTATAGGATTTGAGTGAAAATGGTTTATTCAACCTAGTGTTTCTACATGGGGATCCCCTATCCTCTTTGTTAAGAAGAAGGATGGATCCATGATGCTTTGCGTTGATTACAGGGAAATAAATGATATTACAATAAATAATATATATCATCTACCTCGGATTGATGATTTATTTTTTCCACTTCATGGAGCTCAATACTTTTTGAAGATTGACCTTCGATCCAAATATCATCAACTACGTGCGAGGAAGGAATATATTCTGAAGATAGCATTTAGAAACTGGTATGGAAATTAAGCGTTTATAGTGCTACCTTTTTGACAGATTAATGCACTATCTATTTTCATGGATTTATTAAATAGATTTTTCAAGGAATGTCTTGATAACTTTTTGTGGTATTCAACGATGATATCCTCGTATACTCAAAAAGTTTTTAAGACCATGAGAATCACATGAGGATTATTCTGAAAACTCTTAGAAGTAATAAATTATATGGTATGATTAGCAAGTGTGAGTTATGGCTTCAATCAGTTTCATTTCTAGGACATATTTTTTCAAAGGATGGAATCCTAGTTGATCCTGCAAAACAAAGGCAATCCAAAAATTGCATATTCCAACAAACATAACCAAGGTACGCAGTTTTATTGGCTTAGCATGTTACTATCGGCATTTCGTTCAGAATTTCGCCTATTTGGATAACCCACTAACCAAGCTCACAAGTAAAGCAGTTAAGTTTGTAAGGAAAAAAATATTGATCTAAATGCTTTGATGAATTGAAAAGAATATTGTTCAATTCTTCAATTTTGACTCTTCCATCTGGAATTGGTGGATTTGTAATATACAGTGATGCATCAATGAATGGACTGGGTTGCTTCCTTATGCAAAAGGATAAAGTTATTGCTTATGCATCGAGATAGTTGAAGACTCATGAGAAAAATTATCCAACTCATGATCTTGAGTTAGCAGCTGTAAAATTTTCTTTGAAAATATGGAAGAATTATCTCTACATAGAGAGATGTGAGATTTATATGGACCACAAGAGTTTGAAATACATTTTCACACAAAAATAACTCAACATGAGGAAAAGGAGATGGCTTGAGTTCTCAGTGATTATGATTGTTCAATACACTACCACCTAAAGAAAGGACATGGAATTTCAAGTGGGAGATCATGTATTTCTGGAAGTATCTCCTTGGAAGGGTGTCTTATGGTTTGGTAATAAAGGTAAACTGAGCCCCAGGTACATCGGACCATTTGAAATTCTAGAAAGAATAGGAGCTGTAGCTTACTGTTTAGAGATGCCGCCAAATATCTCCATAGTTCAAGATATGTTCCACATTTTATTGTTAAAAAAATACATTCTAGTCCCAATTTCGGTACTTAGATATGAAGAAATTTAATTGGAACCTGATTTCTCATACCATGAAAAGCCTATCCAGATTCTTGACACAAGGTAAATGGTATTGAGAAATCTGACAACTCATCCAGTAAAGTTTCTTTGGAGAAACCAGCATATGGAGGAAGCAACATGGGAACCTAATGATGTTTTGAAAAAGAATCATCCACATATTTTTGGTGAGTTTCATATATAAATTTTCACAGATGAAATTTCCGAAGGAGGGAATAATATAGCACCTTAAATAGTTCATGGTATGTTTCTCTTAAATACATTCTTGTTATAGCCTATATTTCATAAATCACTGGTTAATTATAGGAGATATCCATAACCTAGTCATTAAACGTAAATTTTACAACTCTGCAATTTAAATTTTAAAAATCTGACAGACACGGTTGTGTTCAAGATAATATTTAGAGTCTGATTGAATTAACTTAATTTTCAATGAATAGTAACCTACCCTTATTAATAGTAACCCACCCTTATGAATAGTAACTTACCATTATTAATATAATTTGAATTTTATGAATGGTATCTATATCCTTGAATGTATAAGTGAATTTAGGCATATTAAATATGAAGATGAATATTTTAAGTGTTTATATTTTTTGTTTAAATAATGATTTTAATTAAATATTAAATTAATCATATTTAAAAAATTGTTTTTGAAAAATGGACTTCATTTTTGGATTCTACACATCAAAAATGGATAGGGTGAAATTTTTTTATTTTTGTGAAATATATGAATTTTTGATGAATAGTAAAATTCGATAATTCACAATAAATGCTAAATAATGGATTAATTGAGTCATGGATGATGATCTGATGATGTAATTCCAATTGATTCAGATTCACATGATAAAATTACTATTCTTTGTCATGGAATACTAACAATTCTTTGACTTATGGAGAAATAATAAATTAATGACTTATATATTAAGAAAACTCCTCTCTCCTCCACTATAAAACCCCCATTCACTCCCTCTACTCATCACTCCTCTCAATCCTTGTTCCTTTCCAATATTCTGGCCAAATAACTCCCCAAGGTCCTCCCCCACATCCGAAATCTCCCAGCCTCTTAAAAATACCAAAACCTCTCCCTTTAATAGATTCTGAAATGAGGAAGTTTAAAGAGGTAAACACCTCTTTCCAATTCCTTCATTTTTCTTCAGTTCTTTTCTTTTTGTTTCTTTCCTCACCTCCCTTTACACAAATGGTATGATAACTCCAGTAACATACATGCACTGTAATTTTTTTATTCTAATGGGATATTTTATTATCTTCTCTCCTTTCCCCACCCTTTATTTGGAAGAAATGAAAGCACTGTTTGAGATAAGCCAATTTAGCACATTCAAGGAAAATGATTTATCAATTTTATTATAATATTTAATTCTGATCGTGATACCATTTGTGTTATAGTTGAACTAAATTATTATATATGTAATATATCTTATTTTTAGGTATGTAATCCTTTTGTACAAATGGTATTAAGTTATAAAGAAAAACATGTTCATTGTAATCAAACCCACCGTTTAACCAAAAGGGTTGTCCCTAAGGTTATTTATATGTAATTATTCGACCTAACTCTGAGTAACCAAATTAAATTTAAAAGCATGTATTCTCCTGGAAGTTCACTAATGGAATATAAATTCATTTCTTGACAACCACTTCCATATTTCATATTTATCTGAACATGTATATATATGAATTGGTCTCTTAAAACAAGTAATCAAACGAGCCCGAACAACGAAATAAAACATTATAACTAATCAAGAATTACATAAATGAACTGAAAAGGGTTAAAATAAATCATTTAAATATAGTAGAGGTTCTGGAATAATGAATTAATAAGACTAATTTATTTATTCAGTTCTTTAATTACATGTCAAGAACACATTCAAGCACAAGGTAAGAGATCTTATCCCTTACATTTGTTCATGAATCCCCCTATATAGTTCCCTTTTATTTTTTATATCTAATGATGGGGTATGTTTTCCCACATCCACCATACTATCCTTATGACATATAAATAATGGTACACCCCTTTACCTCTCATTAATACCTCGTAATAAAACTCGTTTTCATGTCGAATTGTTTGTAAGTGGTTTTCTCATCTCACTTTCATTTCTGTGAGATTTTCATTATTTGCTGCCTATTTATTAACGGTGGTATATGTGTACTGCCATTTGATATTAAATAATATGATTCTTTTTTATATTAATTTTATTAAATGATTCATTTGAGGTTTATTATGTTCTGATCATATGATTCGACCGATTACTTTGTGGTAAGAGACTTTGTCTCAAAAACTATTTTGTTGTGTCTAACTTTGTGTGGTGCACATAATAATCCCCATGTGGTGTACCTACTAAACATTTGAGATCACTTTTCATTTGAAATAATATTTATATTAAATATCCATTATCTTATATCATGGATATATTTGTATTCTAAATCGTATAAGATTTTACATATAGTGTATTTTTTTGGAAAGTTATTTCAATTATGGAAATATTGATGAATCTGTATACTCTACTCTATATGGATATTAAAAAATAATATTTATATTGTATTGAATCAGTGTATAAATAATGATTTGGACATGTAGGGGTGGTTGGGGTCTGCTATAGCCCCTCGATGCATCGGTAGGTCTCATGAGACAAATCAGTTGGTGACAAACCCTTCGAGTTTGTTTCCAAAAAATCAGATGGGTTTCTACCCATAGAACTAAACCGTTTTCACGGTATTGTGGTTTCATGTTCCAGATACATGACATCCAATTAATAACCATTCCCTTTATTCATTATCAGTTATTATTATTATCAATGAGGTTTTCTCTATGACAAAATCTATGGATGCAGTTTCATTCTCAATTTATTAATAGAATTAGTTTTTCATTTATTCACCATGAAATATTGATTATGTCAGATTGATTATGATTCACTCATTATTGTATTCATGATTCTGCTATTTGTTACCCTTACTGAATGTTAGTGCTCACTCCTTTCACTGTTTACCTTCAACAGATGATAAGGTCATTTACTGAGTTCATGTGGTTTCAGTTTTTAGTTTTGTTATTTATTGTATCCTGTAAACTTTTTCATGTAATTTTTGTTACATCTATGTATCTAGATTCTTCAAGACTGTTAAAATGGTCATTCATTTAAGATTTTCATTCCTTCTAACCATTCCACTATCACAAGTAATGCACCAGCTCCAGTCTAGAGGGGTCGTGGTGTTACAGTTAACAACTGTCAAGCCCTAGAACTCAAATACCCGGAGTCGGTGCCCTAGAGAGGATCGATTCGGTTCAGGTTCTAGGAACCCAGCTAATTCTGAAATTATTCTTCTTCTGAAAGATGTTACCGGAAAATTTTATTTCAAAAACATATGGTGAGCATGAAAATTCCCAGTAAGGGGTTTTATAATAGCATACCATTCCAAAATATAAATTTAGAAAACATTCTTTAAAACTTATCATAAAATATTTCTATTTAAGAAAAGATTTAACACATGTAAAATATTATAAAAGTGCACAATTAAAAACATGATAATAGAATCATAGGGATGCATGATTCAACTTTAGATGTGCTCATTTGGAGTAAAAAGTAAAATATCTTTTAAAAATTAATGACATATGCATATTGGAGCACAAATTAAACTGTTAAGAGTAATGAATAATTAGAGTTTCGCATAAAGGTAATAACTTCAATTTCATACATCGGATAATAAATCACTGTGTTCTAATCATATGTCATCCCATAAGATTTTACTTTTTTTATACTAATTAGTACCAGCTCTTAACCAGGGATATTCTACTAGTTGAACATCTATTTGGATAATTAATTAACATACACATAATGAGGGAATGTATAATGCCATAATTTAGTTTCTGTATCAAGTCCTCATGCCAAAACCAATGGGCTAACTATAACCGGACCCCAACCCGGAGAGCCTCTATAACCAGACTCCATCCCAGAGATCCTCTATAACCGTACTCCAAACCAGAGGGTCTGCTACAACCGGACCCCAACCAGGAGGGCTAACTTTTACCAGTCCCCAACCCAGAACATACTATTCTAATACATTCCTCATATGTTTAATAAGGACATGCATCAAAATTGTCACATAACACTTTGAATACCTAATTCAATGTATTTTATTTGGTGTGTCCCATACCAGTTCAAATAATTAAATTCTTAATTCATTATTATAGGTGATGAATAATAAATAGTTTGATTTATCACAAAAAATAATAACTTTACAACTGCTTCCATAAACATCCAACACATTATGTTTCATGTTTATAACTTTGGATAGGTATTATTCATACCCAATTCATGCACTGATAAACTAAAATGACGTTGGACTAAATTGTAATACGTCAATTATTATTTATATAATAAATTTCTCAACGACATGCATAATATAGTAAACGTTCTTTTCACTTGTGATATTGATTTAAAACACACTAGTAATGAATGGATAGGGTTACCACATAAAATGATAGTTCCTTAATTTTCAAAATCCTTAGTTCATAGAAAGGAACATTTATAGTTTAAAATGGCTATGTTTGAATTAGGACAGAAGCCATTTGTACACAATGTATGTGATGATAAATGGTCACATCTTATTAAGTGTCCATGCCTTATGCTGCATAGCATATAAGGTCAATTGATTTGCAGTGCATAATTTGTTTTATCTAATTCATATATTAAATTAAATATATCAAAAACATACTTTAACCACCAAAGTTTGTTTTCGTCCAAGTTAATCTGGATTATGATTAAAAATTGTAGGTGAATACATATATCTATATGTATATATATATATATAATATTTATATTTCGTACCCACTTACATCGCTTCGAAGTAAATAGTTGTTCAGTGTATAATCAAATACTTATAAATTTATTTTTATGGTGAGGATAATCTTGTGTCCGCATACATATATTCATGCTCATATATAATTTTTTCACGAATATAAATTAAACAAATAAAATGTATATAATCTACCAAATTGATTTTCAGTAGGACAAAATGGAGAGAAAAATTTCAATTACGTAAATAAAACATAATTATAAATAAATTTATTCCTTACAAATTATTGAATTGTCAAGATCAAACAATTTCATATTACACACTTTCAATATTTATTGTATCGAAAACATTATTTAAGGCATTGAAAACATCTTCTAAAATCTATAGAATTGATTTGGTTTGATTCACATCAATTTTTTAGTATAAATATATGTTTATGATTATATACTAAGTGCATAATCGGGATTGAGAATATAAGAACACTTGATAGAATTAAAATTGGGCGGATTAAAACCATATGGGTGTGTTCTTAATAAATATACCAATCCATTTTAACCTGAAACAATATTCACACCCAAGTGTTTATTTAAAGATTGTAAATCATCTCTAATAGCATAAATTGTAAATAGATTGCATTAGATGTCTATGTTCGAAATATACACTAAGTGTATAACAAAAAATAATTATAAATTAAAATAACCCTTAACTTGTGTACACATAAAATAATATGATATATATGTGTACATATATACATATATATGTGTGTGTGTATACACACATATAACTTCCATAATTTGATCAAATTACATCCTCACAAACCACATGATTTAGAGATAAATGCTTAAAATTTAAAACAATTATCATTTTAATATTTCCAGGTTATAAAGATAGATAGGGTTTCTTATATATATATAGACACGTATACCATTTTATAACAACATGGTTTGAGAAAAACAATTAAAACCCTTTAGGCACATAGATTTTAAATTAATAACCATGTTCTGAAAATAATATGTTATAATGAAATATATATATTCATATAAACAGTTATACACAAATATCCAAAGACCTGAAGACCCAAGTTTAGCACAAAGGAACATTTAAACTATAGAAATGTTATAAACATACCATTAGAATCATATATAAGTATATACTCTCAAAAAAACAAGACAAGGCAAATTCACAACCCTTTAAAGTCATAAGATCGTAAAATAAATATTCGAGACAAATTATAATGAACCCCTACACAACCATAAAATATAGGGTATATAAATTAATTTTTTTACAAAACATAAGATCGTAAAATAAACTAATATTCATGAAAAATAATTAACCCTTACCTGCAGTGCTGAAATAAAATGACGGCTGAAGTAGTAGATTCCATACTCTGGACCAACACCAATAGACTACTACAAAACTTACACAGGTCTGCATTTGCTGGATTTTTGATTCCATAATTGGGACCATCCGAAAATGAATAGAGTAACCACGCTATTTAAAAACTCTAAAATCTCAAATGGTTGATCTTGTTGCTCAAGCTGTGAACACAGTGGATAAAATAATAATAATATTAATAATAATAATAATAATAATAATAATAACCGACAAAGATTTTAGGGACCAAACTGCTTACCCACATAACAAAGAAAAAACAATAAATAATTGCTACAACCAGGTCTTCTATGGACAACAACAATCATACATGAATATAAAAATAAATCCTAAATAGAAAGTCAAAAGAAATTAAGGTATCAACTGTTCAAAAAATTGACATAAAGTATGAAGACAGATTGAGTATGACTCAAAATGGAAGATTCGGATAAAAAAACAAAATAAACTAAACTTATAGAAGATTTGATAAAATCTAACCAGGATGGAACCCTAACCAGAAGCTCGGACTCATTGATGAAGAAAAACCTCATCCTCGGCTTTCTGGTCTGAAACGAGGTACCCTGTCTGCTAGACCTATGACCCTCGTGCGACACGCTCCCTTCACCCTGACTGCGCACGGGATCCCCGACGCCAGACCCCGCTTGATGCCCTCGTTGGCCCTGCTCAAGCATCACGACTAGCCTCCCTCGACATTGGCTTGCGCTCGCCCTGCCTACTTGAGAACCCCAGATGAAGGGCCTGGTGAATCCCTTTGTGACAGCACGACCACCCTCTCTCCCTCTTTGTGGTGTGACTCGGACGTGGACTCCCCTGAAACCCAATAGGAGATTCCTCATTTTTTTATTTTCGATGTAGTATATTATTTTTATATCGTTATAATTTATTTAGTTAATCTTATATTATATTATTAAAAACATTAAAAGGTCAAAACTTTAATAAATCTATTTATATTTTAAAATAATTTTAAAAATAATTTTTTATAAGTAAAAGTCATTATTATCTATCCCTTTATTAAATAATGTTTTTAATTAAATATTTAATTAGTCATATTTAGGAAATTATTTTTAAAAAATGGACTTCATTTTTGGGTTCTATACATTGGAAAATGGTTATGGTGAAATTTTGAAATTTTTCTGAAATACTTGAATTTTTTATGAATAGTAAAATCTGATAATTAACAATAAATGCTAGATAAGGGATTAATTGAGTCTTTGATGAATATATACTAATGTAAGCCCAATTTATTTGGACTCACATGATAAAATTACTATTCTTGGTCATGGAAGACTCACTATTCCTTGTCTTATGGAGAAATAATAAATTAATTAATTTTATATTACGAAAACTCCTCTCTCCTCCACTATAAAACCCCCATTCACTCCCTCTTCACTTCACTCCTATCATAACTTGTGCCCTGACAATATTCATCCCAAATCTCTCACCATATCCTCCCCCACGTCTAAAATATCCTAGTCTCTTCAGGATACCAAAAACTCTCCCTTTATGAGGTTCTCTGATAGAGAAAATATTTTCAATTAATTTATATTGAATATCATTGTTTTAATCCCACAAAAGTGTTCTTCTAAGATGAATTGTTTCATTTTTATGATATTGGTGTTATTTTGAGTTGAATAGTAATAATTGGCCATTTTGGATTTTTAATTGTTTTAAATTATTTCTGTAGTTTGGCCAAAACATTAGCTACACTGATCCAAATTGAAAACATTTTCTTTTCCAGATTCTAAACATCTAGGGCTTCATTTACTATTTCTGGACTAAAATCTGAATAGGCAATATGGAAGCTCAAAAAATCTCACAAGTGGGAGAAAGAAAACAGTTTGCAGTTCTGCCTAGTTTTCATGTGGGCTTCATAACTCATTCATGGTAGGGTCAAATGTTGTGATATTCGGTGGGTGGACGTACAAGGAATTTTGGAGAGTCTTTAATGAAAGAAGGGCTGCATGAATTGGTGGTTTAATTGGTCATTTAATCACACTAATCCGGAGGTTTTCCATTTGGCAAGTTTGACTGGACAGAATAAATGCTCAGAGTAAAATGGTCATAACTCTCTGAATAGATTTCCGAATCCTCTGATATTTTGAGCCGACACATCTAAGTTAATTATGAACATCATTAATGAAGGATTTAAAGTGTGAGGAGGTCATTTATGGGGTATAAAATGCGAAATTTTTCAGAGGTCGAATTCTGCCTATAAAACGAGGCCCTCACCTCCTTCCCAAATCATCCCATTCTCCACCCCATTCCTTCTGGGACACCAAGAAGGAGAACATTTCAGATTTTTCTTTTATTTCATTTATTTTTCATAGTCTTATAATTCGTTATTCTTCCCCATTCATCTCGATTACCCTTACCATGGTGGGGTAAACATTTGGAGTGATTGGGGAAGGGTTGGTTTTCTATATTGTAATGCTTGAGTTCTTGGACGCAATTGAAAAAGTTTCTTTCTTTTCCAAAGTTGTTTTCAATTTCTTATAGCGGATTTTATAATCACGTGCGATTTTTCTTGAATATTAATTTCGTTATTTATTTTTTCCTGGGTAAAATAATAATAATCTCCCTCCACTAATTTTTGGTTTATATACGATAGAATAAACCAAGAATAAGTGGTGAAATACTTGACGATCGTCACTACGTGTAGAAGGTGTAGTGAATGTTATTGATTGTTTGGGATACACTACTGGAAAAAAGGCCTATACCCACGGTTCAAAACCATGGGTATAGCCCCCAAAACCGTGGGTATAGGCTATACCCACGGTTTTGGGAACCGTGGGCTGGAACGTTGTAGGGATAGGTCCCCAGCCTATTCCCACGGTTTTCCAAAACCGTGGGTATAGGTGTTATTACACCGTGTCAACAAAAGATTCCCAATTTCCACGGTGTCAATGCCTTTTACCCACGGTTTCAAAACCTTGGGTATAGATCCTAAAATAAAGCTGCAGGCGGGTTTCGATCCCACGACCTCTTCGCTGCAAAGTACCGCGTCTAACCACTACCCTACTTTCAATTATGTGTATATATATTTATATTTAGTTAAATATAGTTATATAAACCATGGGTATAGAGGGAAGAACTGTAGGTATAGGACTCCCACCAAAAAAAATCTTTCCCGCGGAAAAAAAAAATTTCCCACGCACACATGGGAGACCTATCCCCACGGTTTTCCCCAAAACCGTGGGGATAGGTACCCCTATACCGACGGTTCTTGAAAACCATGGGTATAGGTCAATTTTCAAGACCTATCCCCATGGTTCTTGAAAATAGTGGGGATAGACCCCCCCCTATACCCACGGTTTTTGAAAACCGTGGGTATAGGTCTTGAAAATTGACCTATACCCACGGTTTTCCAAAACCGTGGGTATAGGGGGTACCTATACCCACGATTTTGAGGAAAACCGTGGGGATAGGTCCATTTTCCAGTAGTGATAAAAAAACCCCATAGGATATTTCCCATTTAAATTAAGTATATTCAATACATCTATTTTACACATGGAAGGAGAGTTGACCAAACCAATATCATGGTAACGTTTTCTTTCACAATAATAATTTCACCAAGGAAGTGAGAGAAAATGATTGTGGAAACTCACTTTAATCAACTAATAAGAAGAGGTTTGAATTCAATTGAACAACGATAGAATTACAATTAGGAAACCGACCCTGACCTAATCACCCTTTTTAATATCATATTTTTTCAATCATTTGAATTTCAAATTTCTTTTTCAACGGCACAACATTTTTACCCCCGTTTTAAATTGACAACCTGTTTTTTATGCACTCCTCTTCGAGAGACATCCTAGGTCAACAAAATTACTATACTTTAACTTAGGAAATAATTTTTTTTCCATGCCCTATGACAGTCGTGCGTCATTCTCCAAGGAGGAAGTCTCAAGAGGTAAACCCCTCTTTCCAATTCCTTCATTTTTCATAATTTCTTTTCGTTTCATTTCATTCCTCACCTCCATTCACCCAAATGGTATGATAAATCCATTCATATACATGTACTATAATTTTTTTTGGTAATTCGATATTTCATTTTCTTCTATCTTTCCCCCTATACTTTATTTGGAAGAAATGAAAGCACCATTTGAGTGAGCTAATTTAGCACATTCAAGGAAAACAACTTATCAATTTCTATTATAATATTTAATTCTGGTCATGAAACCATTCGTGTTATAGTTTAACCAGATTATTATATATCTAATATATCTTATTTTTAGTTCTGTAATCCTTTTTTAAAAATGGTATTACGTTATAAAACAAAACATGATCATTGTAATCAAACCCACCGTTTAACCAAAACGATTGTCACAAAGGTTATATATTTGTAATAATTCGACCTCACTCTAAGTAACCAAATTAAATTTAAAACCATGTAATCTACAATAATTTCACTAATATTATATGAATGCATTTCTGGAAAAACACTTCCATCTTTCATATTTATCCGAACTTGAATATAAGTGAACTAATCTTAAAAAACAAGTAATCAAATGAGACCAAATAATGAAATTGAACATTATTACTAATAAAAAAGGCCCTGAATGAACTGAAAAGAGTTATAATAAATCATTTAAATATATTATAGGTTATGTAATTATTAATTAATAAGCCTAATTTTTTTATTCAGGTCATTAATAACAATTCAAGAACAACTTCAAGCATAAGGTAAGGGATCCTCTCTCTCACTTTTGTTGAAGAATCTCCAATATGTTGAGCACTTTTATTTTTAATACCTAATGATGGGGTATGTTTTTTCACATCCCCCATACTACCCTTGTTACATATAAATAATTGGATACCCCTTTACCTCTCATTAATGACTTGTAATAACACTCTTTACCATGTCGAAATGTTTGTAAGTGGTTTTCTCGTCTCAGTTTCATTTATGTGAGATTTTCATTGTTCGCCACTTATTTATTGTCTATATTATATGTGTACTACCATTTGATATATAATAAAAATATTCACTTTATATTCATGTTATTAAATGATTCATTTGAGGGTTATTATGTTCTGGTCATATGATTCAACCGATTACATTGTGGTAAGAGACTTTGTCTCAACTACTATTTTGTTGTGTCTAACTTTGTGTGGTGCACCTAATAACCCTTATATGGTGTACATACTGACAATTTGAGATCACTTTTCATTTTAAATTATATTTATATTAAATATCCATAATCCCATATCATGGATATGTTTGTTGTCTAAACCGTATACCATTTTACATACTGTGTTTATTTGCAAAGTTATTTTAATTATAGAAATATAGATCAATCTGTATACTCTACTCTATACGGATATTGAGAATTCATATTTGCTCGTGTATTGAATATATTGAGGTAGTTTCAAATGTTCAAAAATGGTTAAAAATAGCGGAACCATGAATACAATAATGAGTGAATCATAATCAATCTCACTTAATCAATATTGCATGGTGAATAAATGAAAAACTAGTGCCATTAATTAATTGAGAATGAAACAACATCCATAGATTTTGTCACAGTGAAAACGACATGGATAATAATAATTACAGATAATGAATAAAGATAATACTTATTAATTGGACATCATGTATCTAGAACAAGAAACCATAATACCGTTAAAACGGTTTAGTTCTGTGGGTAGAAATCCATCTGATTTTTTTTGAAACAAACTCGAAGGGTTTGTCACCTATTGATTTGTCTCATATGACCTACTGATGCATCGAGGGGCTATAGTAAGCCCCACATGCCACTGCATGTAAAAATAATTCATTATACATGGATTCAATACAATAGTAATATGCCTTTTCAAAATCCATATAGAGTAGAGTATATGGATTCATCAATATTTTCATAATTAAAATAACTTTCCAAATAAACACCATATGTAAAATGATATATGGTTTAGATGACAAACATATCCATGATATGAGATTATGGATATTTAATATAAATATAATTTCAAATGAAAATTTATCTCAAATGGTTAATAGGTACACCACATAAGGATTATTAGGTGCACGACACAATGTTAGACACAACAAAATATTAGTTGAGACAAAGTCTCTTACCATAATGTAATCGGTCGAATCACATGCCCAGAACTTAATAAACCTCAAATGAATCATTTGATAACAATAATATAAATAAATTCATATTATTATATATCAAATGTTTTTACACATATACCACATACAAGAAATAAGTGGTGAACAATAAAAATCTCATAGAAATGAAAGTGAGATGAGAAAACCACTTACAAACATTTTGACACTATAACGAGTGTTATTAGGAGGGATTAATGATAGGTAAAGAGGTATCCCATTATTTAAATCTCACAAGGGAGTTATGGGGGAGGGGTGAAAACATACCCCATCATTAGGTATTAAAAATAAAATGGCGCAACATAGAGGATATTCTTGAACAAAAGTGATAGAGAGGATTCGTTACCTTATGCTTGAAGGTGTTCTTGACTTGTTATTAAAGACATTAATTTAAAAACTAGGCTTATTAATTCATAATTACTTAACCTATAATATATTTAAATTATTTATTATAAACCTTTTCAGTTCATTCAAGGAATTGTTGATTAGTTATAATGTTCAATTTCATTGTTCGGTCTCATTTGATTACTTGTTTTAAAAGATCGGTTCACTTATATTCAATTTCAGATAAATTTGAAAGATGGAAGTGGTTGTCCAGAAATGAATTAATATTCCATTAGATAACTTCCCGTAGATTGCATTTTTTTAAATTTAATTTGATTACTTATAGTGAGGTTGAATTAATACATATATATAACCTTAGTGACAACCGTTTTGGTTAAACGGTGGGTTTGATTACAATAAACATGTTTTTATTTATAACATAATAAAATTTGTAAAAAAGGAATAAAAATATAAAAATAAGATATATTAAATATATAATAATCTATATCAACTATAAAACAAATGGTTTCATGACCATAATTAAAGATTAAAATAGAAATTGATAAATTGGTTTCCTTGAATGTGCTAGATTATCTCATCTCAAACGGTGCTTTCATTTCTTCAAAATAAAGGGTGGGAAAAAGAGAGAATATAATGAAATATCCCAATATCTTAAAACAATTCCAGTATATTTATGTTACTAGATTTATATTACCATTTAGGCGAAGGTAGGTGAGGAAAGAAACAACAAAAATAACTTTAGAGAAATGAAGGAATTGTAAAGAGGAGTGTATCTCTTGAGACATACTCCTATGAGACCCTCTTAAAGGGAGAGGTTTTTTTTTTGAAGAGGATATGGTCCTTTGGACGTGTGGGAGGATCTTGGGGAGTGATTTGGAAGGAATATTGTCATGGAACAGGGCATGAAGAGGAGTAAAGAGAAGAGGGCGTGAAGGAGGGTTTTATAGTGGAGGAGAGAGGAGTTTTCTTAATATAAAATTCATTAATTTATTATTTCTCCATATGAAAAGGAATAGTCAGTCTTCCATGACCAATAATAGTAATTTTATCATGTGAATCCGAATCAATTGGTCTTACATCAGTATATCTTCATCAATGACTCAATTAATCCATTATTTAGCATTAATCGTGAATTATCGGATTTTACTATTCATAAAAAATTCATGTTTTTCAGAAAAATACCAAAAAAATCACCCTAAACATTTTTCTACAAGTAGAATCCAAAAAGGTATTACTTTTTAAACAAAAAATTCCTATATATGATTAACTGTATATTTAATTAAAATCATTATTTAACCAAAAAATATAAACACTTAAAATATTCATCTTCATTTTTAAGGTGCCTAAATTCACATATACACTCAAGGGTATAGATACCATTCATAAAAGTCATATTACTATTCATAAGGGTATGTTACTATTCTTAAGGTAAGGTTAATATTCATAAGGGTAGGTTACTATTCACGGAAAATTAAGTTAATTCTATCAGACTCTAAATATCTTATTAAACTTAACTATGTATGTCATATTTTTAAAATTCAAATCGCTGAGTAGGAAAATTTATGTTCAATGGCTTGGTTATGGATATCTCCTATAATTAACCATGTTTTTTTCTATATAGGCTCAGTGGTTCATGAAATATAGGGTATAATAAGAATATATTTAAGAGAATCATACCATGAATTGTTTGGGGTGCAACTTTATTCCCTCCTACAGAAATTTCACCCTCAAAATTTTATGTATTAAACTCACCAAAAAGATGTGGGTGATTATTTTTCATAACATCCTTATGTTCCCATGTTGCTTCCTCCATATTCTGGTTTCTCCAAAGAACCTTTACTAGACGAGTTTTCTGATTTCTCAATACATTCTCCCTTGTGTCAAGAATCCCGATAGGCTTTTCACAGTACAACAAATATGGTTCAAGTTCAATTTATTCATATGTGTGTACATGTTTTGGGTTTGGCATTTATTAATTTACCAATGACACATGGAACATGTCATGAACTCTGGAGAGATTTGGAAGAATTATAACGACCCAAAGTTTCATAAATGGAAAATCCCTCTTGATCCAGTTAAATGTCTCTTTATGAAAAATGTTTTTATAAATTTAAACTTCTTTGGTTTTATGTTAAGAATTTTGACCGTTGCTAAAAGAGACTTTGAACAGTGATCACATGATTAGTATAAATATAGGACATTAACAAATCCAATTTACCTAGACAAAAGAAGCGATGGCCTCATCCAGTAGAATTGCTCTATACGAAGCCCATTTTTCGGAGCACTGAAAAGAGGTGGCATCATTGGGCTTCACTCTTGACCAAGCCCAAGCTGATCTTCATCATGTCAAGCTCGAATTTGACCGTCTACGGGAAAAGTAGAAGTTGATTGAGATTACCACTTGAGCGATGTTATCCGAGCCGCCCCAAGAGTCTGTCACCATCGCACACCTTACCCTTAGGTCTCATGCGGCTATTTGAAGGGGTTATGTTACAAATAAGTAGTACTATGTTTATGTACATTATTTTTTTAATAATAATTAATATAATTTGTATTCATTTTTGATACATTGTAAATAGTTTTTAAAGTAAAAATGGTGTTTTTGATTATTATTTAATTAAGAAATCAATTTTATTAAATTAAGGGATTTTTTAATTAAATAATATTTAATAAAATAATAAGATTATTATTAAATTAATTTTTATTAAATATAAATGATCTTATAATATTATGAATGCAATTAAAATTTTTCTTAAGGTTTGAAATCCATTTCTGTCAAAACCCGTGAATTTTTTATAAATTTCGGTTTTTATTTTAAAAGTAAAAATTTACATATTTATAAAATTATTTAGATAAAATAAATTTTATTTTTGGAATCAGGACGTCGAAATTATCCAACGGTGAATTTTTCATAATTTTCTGAGACTGTCAAATTTTTGAGTAAAAATTAAATACCGTTTAAATACATAATGTGTTTTATGAAATCATAATGACCCAATAGTGATGTAATGAAAAACTATAATCTTCATGTTCAGAAAATATATGTTTTACCATTAAAATAAAGTGATTTTGGGTCTGTTTGACTTATTTTTCTTTGCATTAATGGACCCCTCTAGACTTATTCAACACTTTGCCTTTTTAAATTAATTTCCATGGGTGTGTGACTCACCTCCACATGTGCAACCTTATTATTTTTAGAAGTTCTGACTTTGTCCTTATAAAATATTGTTTTCCTATTCCCTTTTCCAAGAACCATGTGCCAAAACCATGGGATGGTTTGTGGTTTGGATTAATTTAATATAAGGGGTACCAAACCTAAATAATAAAGAATTCCCTCACCTTTCCTATATAAACCCACCCAAGCTCCCACTTCCTCCTCACTAAAATCCCTTGGAGATCATCCAACCTCTGCCCTACTCTTTCTAGAATCCTCCCAAGGTGCCCCAAGCTCCCAAGAATCCTCTCACAAGCCTCTCTCTAGCCTTTGGTAGCACACTTCCAAGTTAGGGTTTTTCTTCCTTTCTCATTTTTGTCAATTTTCATTAAGTTATATTTCCATTTTAATTTCAATTATGAATGTTGGTGTATGGTTTCACACCTCCCCCATACTTTCCTCTTATTTTTTGAATGATGGGATTCCCCTTTCTCTCTCATTAAATTCCTCCCATGTACACTTGTTACTATGCCGAAATTCTGAAAGGAACTTCTCTCTCTTCATTTACATTCAAGCAACAATTTTGTATCATGAATATAAATTCCATTACAATTGTTAGGACATGTATCTATATGACCTCCTTACTTTCCATTACATTTAAATATGATGAGGAACCCCTTTCTCTCTCATCAACCATTTTTATGAATTCTTATTTCACGCTGTTACGCTACCGAAATCACACCAATTTTCTAAGCCAATGCCATTGTGTAGTGAATACAATGCCCATTCCTCCATCAAGGGTATTCACCTTTATGCACATTTACTTATTTATTATAAAGTTTCATTTATGAATTCCACATTATTATATTGTGTAATAAATGATTATGTTTTATGAATCCATGTTTTATGATCCATGTGGCACACTTATGCATGAAATGAAATGTTTAAGAAGGGTGCACCCTTATAGAGCTCCAATGCATTGGGTAAAGTATAGTATCATGATACGTCATGTGCAATGAGTGTTGACTCATGTTAATTCAAGTGAAATGAGTGTTTACTCTTGCTTCATGTGAAATGAGGATTTACTCATGCTTTATGTGCAATGAGCCTTGGCTCATGCTAATTCCATGATAAGGGTTGTTGCCGCATTTCCATGTTATGATTATCATGCTTTATCATGACTTTATGTTCATGTTTCGTTTATGCTCTATTGATATGCTTATTGTATAACATGTATTGTACTCCTCATGTTATTCCATGTGTACTCCCTTACTGGGCTTTATAGCTCACCCTTTTCTTATGCATGTCCTTATGTTATCCCATGCAATGCTAAGTACGATGGAATGTAGTGGTCATGTAAAGGAAGTTTTCAATAAAGATTTTGTATTTCATGTTTTATGTTTTTATGTAATGATCATAAGCCCCAAAGACACTAAAATTCTCGATCAACTTTGTTGTATCAGGTGAATTTATATGAAATAAATCATGTTTAAGTTGTAATAAAAAGCAGGGTTGTCATAGTTGGTATCAGAGGATAGGTTGAGTTATTTTTGGGATTAGGATTAGAAAACCCTAGTAAAGACTTAGATACAAGACTAAGTACAATAAAAACGTCCCTAAGTTTAGGTGAGTATTGAGTATGTGGGTTATCATGAAAATACATACCTGTCTGGATACGAGCAGGTAGAGGCGGCTCTGGCACAGATGTATCCTAGGGGTAAAACCCGAAAACACCTCTTTGAGCTAGACTCGAATGGGAACTGGTGCACGACAATGGGCCTTGCTACACTCTTGGCTACGACACTCCTAGGGGATATGTTTTGATAAATTCACAAGATTAGTATGAACCCTTATTAAGGGAATTAAAAAAAATTCCCCCATGAATATATGTTATAAAGTAGATCATAAAAAGCCTAGATTGAATCCTATAGACCCATGAGTTAAGGAAATGAAAGTTTATTTATAAGTCATCAACTTTTGCCTTTGTATTACCCTTTATGTGTTACCCCTAAATATCCTTTTATTCCAGCCAATGGCCGGTAATAGGAGGACTCGGGCTAACAACCATTGTGAAGATCAGTGTGATGACTGTACTAATGAGATACCAAATACAATGGGAGCGGGAATCGCGAACTTTTTCACGCTTCTCTCTCAGCTAACTCAAGTTTTGAATAGAAATATGAGTCAAGTGGAATGTACAACCACCCCCCCCAAGAAAGAACAAGTCGCTATCGAGATCTTCATGAGACAAAGGCCTCATACTTTTAGGGGATCATCCGATCCCACGATCGCTGAACAATGGATCAACTCCATTGAAAAGATATTCTCCATCCTCCAATGTTCTGAACAAGAGAAGGTTCTCCTAGAGGCTTATCATATGGAGGGTGAAGCTGATCAGTGGTGGACGATGATCAAAAATACGAAGCCTGAGGAGGAGATCGAGGTGTTAGAATGGAAGGATTTCTGGCAGATGTTTTTCGATAAATACTTTCCGCGCACCCTCCGGATTAAGATGGAAAGGGACATCCTTTCCCTCAAGCAAAAAGATGAAGAATCTGTTGGAGCGTATAAGGAAAACATCACGAGGCTTGCACGATACGCTTCTGGTTTTGACGTTACCCCCAAATGCAAGGTTGACCGCTTCTTTGGTGGGCTGAAGCCTAGCTTGCGGAAAGAAATAGTGATCTGTGACTTCGACAGCTATGAGGAAATTGTCTAATGTGCCCTCAAGGTTGAAATGGAGATCAGGGAATCACAGGGGTATCATGGGGACAAGAAGCGTAAGGTGGACTTCAACGCCGGCGGTTCGATGGATAAATCCAACAGTGCTAAGAAGATCCATCACCCCACTTGCCAAAAGTGCAGAAAGAAGCACCCTAGAAATTTCCTTAAGTGGACGAGATAATGATTCAGGTGTGGAAGAGAAGGGAACCTAGCTGTTAATAGTCGGCAAGAAGGACCCGCGGCTGCGACAGAGGAGAGGAACACTCCGTTCGAACCTCAACGCGTTGTTCATTGATACAAATGCAAAGAACCGAGTCATTTTTCAAAACAGTGCCCTAATCCAAGGGTTATTGGAGGCAACCAGAAACCTCCAAGACAGCAAGGAAGAGCTTTTTCCATAACTTCTGCCGAAGTGAACCCTGAAAACGAAGTGGTGACAGGTATTCTAGTTATTCATTCACTAATAGTGAACATACTTTTTGATTCAGGTTCTACACATTATTTTATATCTCGAAAGTTTAGTAGAACAATCCTAGAACCACCACAAATCATAGAAGTAAAGATGTCGGTGAGTACGGAAAATGGGGAAATAATTGCATCCCATGTGTATAAGTCCTCCCTTGTTATAATATGTGGATTGAATTTCCCGGTGAAACTCGTCATACTACATCTGGTGAAATTTGATGCAATTCTTGGCATGGATTGGCTTTCCTTATATAGAGCCAACATAAATTGTCGAGAGAGGGAAATCACACTCCATATGGAGAATCGACCCCTGATTCTTTACAAGTGTCAGGAGGAAGATGAATCTCCTTTAGCTCCATCATCTCAAGCATGGATATTACTGCCTTATGATCACGCGTATTTGGATCATATGATTGAGTCCAAGGAAGAAACCATCCTTGATGAAATTCCCATTGTGAGGGAATTACCTTGAAGTGTTTCCAGAGGAACTGCCTGGTCTTCCTCCAAGAAGAGATGTTGAGTTCTCAATTGAACTTATACCAGCGGTGCTACCAATATCCAAGACTCCATATAGAATGGCTATTATTGAGCTTGAAGAGCTGAAGAAACAACTACAAGAGAATCTGGATAAAGGGTTTATACACCCAAGTGCCTCACCATGGGGTGCACTAGTCCTCTTCGTCAAGAAGAAGGATGGGTCAATGCGGTTTTGCATCGATTATCGCGAACTTATCAAAATCACGATAAAGAACATGTATACTCTCCCAAGAATCTATGACTTGTTTGATCAGATGCGTGGAGCACAATACTTATCCAAGGTGGATTTGCGGTAGGGATATTGTCAAGTAAGGGTGAATAAGGAAGATGTCCCCAAGACTGCTTTTCGTCCAAGGTACGGGCACTATGAATTCATAGTAATGCCTTTCAGACTCACCAATGCTCCAACAATATTCATGGTCTTGATGAATAGAGTCTTTAGAGATTACCTTGACAAATTTGTGGTAGTCTTTATAGATGATATTCTAATATACTCCAAAACCAAGGAGGATCATGAGGAGCATTTAAAAACTGTGCTATAGACATTGCACATGGAGAAGCTCTGTGCAAAGTACAGAAAGTGTGAGTTCTGGTTGAAGGAGGTCTCATTCATGAGCCATACCGTCATAAGCAAAGGGATATCTATGGACCCCTCCAAAATAGATGCAATTGAGGGATGGCCGAGGCCAACATCGGTAATGGATATCTGTAGCTTCTTGGGGTTAGCTGGATATTATCGACGATTTGTGAGGAATTTATCACAATTGTCCAACCCTCTTACCAAGCTAACTCAGAAGGGAGTATAGTTTTCTCGGAGTGATGAATGCGAAGAAATCTTCCTGGAGTTGAAAAGGAGGCCTATCACTGCGCCCGTGCTCACTTTACCTACAAGTGGAGAAATTTTTGTGATATTCAGTGATACTTCGAAGAAGGGATTAGGATGTTTGCTGATGTAGAATGATAAAGTGATATCCTATGCCTCAAGGCAGTTGAAAATCCATGAGCTAAACTATCCAATGCATGATCTGGAGTAGGCGGCTATGATCTTTGCCTTGAAAATCTAGCGGCATTATCTCTTTGGAGAGAAATGTGATATATTTACTGACCACAAGAGTCTTAAATATATATTCACATAGAAAAAGCTTAATATGCGCCAGAGAAGATGGATAGAGCTCATCAAGGATTATGACTGTTCAATACATTACCACCCTGGGAAAGAAAACAAGGTGGGAGATGCCCTAAATATAAAGGACCCAGCAATTCTATCAATGATGAGAATTGAGGAGGATATAATCTTCTTAGACATGATGAAGATGGATGTGGGAATCATAAAGAAGGGAACATCATCAATCCTTTCACAAATGATTTCTCAACCATCTCTTTTGGAAAGGTTAATGGATGCTCAAAAGGATTATGTGGGGATTCAAGAAAAAGTGGAAGGTATCAAAAAGGGGAAATCCTTGGAAATTAATGTTAATGAAGAAGGAATTGTAAGGTTTGGGAAAAGAATATGTGTTCCATCAAATCTGGAGCTGAAGAAGGAACTTTTGGGTGATGCACATAGTTCAAATTTCTCTATTCACCCAGGGAGCACAAAGATGTATCGAGATCTCCAAGAAAACTTTTGGTGGATAATATGAAGAAGGAGATCGCTGAATATACATCAAAGTGCCTGGGGTGTCAGTAAATGAATAAATAGAGGCAAAAGTCTAAGGGGATTATGCAACCATTTCCCATACCAGAATGGAAATGGGAGAACATCACCATGGACATTGTCACCGGACTTCCAAGGACATCCAAAGGCAACAATGCAATCGGGGTTGTTGTGGATCGTCTTACAAATATTTTACACTTCATTGCTATTCAGGAGGATTTTTCATTAGATCAACTGGCACAGATATATATCAGGGAAGTAGTAAGGTTTCATGGAGTACCACTATCTATTGTGTCTGACCAGGATCCAAGATTCACCTCTAAATTTTGGAAGAGTCTTCAACATGCTCTGAATACTGAACTGAACTTCAGTACGGCCTATCATCCTCAAACTGATGACCAATAAATGTGAACTATCCAAACACTTGAGGATATGTTGAGAGCGTGCTCAATGGACTTTAAAAGAGGATGGGATCAATATATTCCTCTGGCTGAGTTCTATTATAATAACAGTTTCCGCTTGAGCATCCAAATGGCACCATATGAAGCCTTGTATGGGAAAAGGTGTAGAACACCGGCATGTTGGGATGAGGTCGGTGAACGTAAGCTACTTGGACCAGAAATGGTCGAAGAAATGGGGGAGATGGTGAAAACCATTCAGAAGCATATCAAGGAAGCCCATAGTCGACAGAAGAGTTATGCAAATAATTGTCGATGAGACCTTGAGTTTAAAGTTGGAGACATGGTTTTTCTATGCATATCTCTGTGGAAAAAGGTCATGAGGTTTGGAATGAAAGGGAAGTAAAGTCCAAGGTACATCGGCCCCTTAGATATTCTTGATCGTGTTGGGGCTGTGGCCTATCGACTAGCACTTCCACCTACTATGGCCAAAGTACATGATGTCTCTCATGTATCCCTCTTAAGTAAGTACATACCGGACCCTTCACATGTACTCTCTTCTGAGGTGGTACAATTGGAAGACGATCTTTCTTGTGAGGAGAAACCGTTGAAGATCTTATATCATAGAGAAAAAGTTCTACAAAATAAGACAATGACCCTCGTTAAGGTGTTGTGGAGAAACCACAAGTTTGAAGAAGCGACTTTTGAATCAGAGGAAATGATGAAGATGAGTTACCAACATCTGTTTTATTGTGGGAAAAGGAAAATTTCGAGGGAGAAATTTCTTAAGGGGGGAATATTGTAACGACCCAAAGTTTCATAAATGGAAAATCCCTCTTGATCTATTTAAATGTCTCTTTATGAATTTTTTTTTTATAAGATGTCAACTTCTTTGGTTTTATGTTACGAATTTTGACCATTGCTAATATAGCCATTGAACAGTGATCATATGATTAGTATTAATATAGGACTTCAACAAATACAATTTACCTAGACAAAATAAGAGATGGCCTCATCTAGTAGAATTGCTCCATATGAAGCCCATTTTTCGGAGCTCGGAAACGAGGTGGCATCCTTGGGGTTCGCTCTTGACCAAGCCCAAGCTGAGCTTCATCATGTCAAGCTCGAACATGACCGTCTACAGTAAAAGTGGAAGTTGATTGAGATTACCACTCGAGCGATGTTATCCGAGCCGCCCCAAGAGTCTGTCACCATCGCACACCTTACCCTTAGGCCTTATGTGGCTGTTTTAAGGGGTTATGTGACTAATAAGTAGTACTATGTTCATGTACATTATTTTTTTATATAATAATGAATATAATTTCTAGACATTTTTGATACATTATACAATTTTTTTAAAGTACAAATGGTGTTTTTAATTATTATTTAATTAAGAAATCTATTTTATTAAATTAAGGGATTTTTGAATTAAATAATATTTTAATAAAATAATAATATTATTATTAAATTAATTTTTATTTAATATAAATGATCTTATAATATTATGAATGCAATTAAAATTTTTATTAAGGTTTGAAATACATTTCTGTCAAAACCCGTGAATTTTCGATAAATGTCGATTTTTATTTTAAAAGTGAAAATTCACATATTTAGAAAAAAAATTATATAAAATAAATGTTATTTTTGGAATCAGGACGTTGAAATTATCCAACGGTGAATTTTTCATAATTTTCTTAGACAGTCAAATTTTTGGGTAGAAATTAAATACCGTTTAAATATATAATGTGTTTTATGAAATCATAATGACCCAATAGTGATGTAATAAATTACTATAATCTTTATGTTTGGCCAATATATGTTTTACCATTAAAATAAAGTGATTTTGGGTTTTTTTTACTTATTTTTCAAAGCATTAATGGACCCCTCAAGACTAATTCAACACTTTGCCTTTTTAAATTTATTTCCATGGGAGTGTGACTCACCTCCAGATAAGCAACTTTATTATTTTAAGAAGTTTGGACTTTGTCCTTATAAAATATTTTTTTCCTCTTCACTTTTCCAAAAAACATTGGCAAAAACCATGGGTTGGTTTGTGGTTTGGATTAATTTAATATAAGGGGTACCAAACCTAAATAATAAAGAATTCCCTCACCTTTCCTATATAATCCCACCCAAGCTCCCACTTCCTCCTCACTAAAATCCCTTGGAGTTCGTCCAAAATCTGCCCTAATCTCTCTATAATCCTCACAAGGTGCCCCAAGCTCCCATGAAGCCTCTCACAGGCCTCTCTCTAGCCTTTGGAATCACACTTCCAAGTAAGGGTGTTTTCTTCCTTTCTCATTTTTATCAATTTTCTTTAAGTTTTGTTGCCCTTTTAATTTCAATTATGAATGTTGGGGTATGGTTTTTCACCTCCCCCATACATCCCACTTATTTTTTTAATGATGGGAGACCCCTTTCTCTATCATTAAATTCCTCCCATGTACACCAGTTACTATGTCGAAATTCCGAAAGGAACTTCTCTCTCTTCTTTTACATTCAAGCAATAATTTTGTATCATGAATCTAAATTCCATTACAATTGTTGGAACATGTATCTATATGACCTAATTACATTACATTACATGTAAATATTATGAGGAACCCCTTTCTCTCTCATCAACCATTTTTATGAATTCTTATGTCACGTCGTTACGCTGCTGAAATCGCACCAATTTTCTAAGCCAATGCCATTGTGTAGTGAATACAATGCCCATTTCTCCATCAAGGGTATTCATCTTTATGCACATTTACTTATTGATTATAAAGTTTCATTTATGAATTCCACATTCCTTTATCGTGGAATAAATGATTATGTTTTATGAATCCATGGTTTATGATCCATGTGGCACACTTATGCATGAAATGAAATGTTTAAGAATGGTGCGCCCTTATAGCGCTCCAATGCATTGGGTAAAGTATAGTATCATGATACGTCATGTGCAATTAGTGTTTACTCTGTTAATTCAATTGCAATGAGGGTTTACTCGTGCTTCATATTCAATGAGGATTTACTCAAGCTTTATATGCAATGAGCCTTGGCTCATGCTAATTCCATGGTAAGTGTTGTTGCCACATTTCCATGTTATGATTGTCATGCTTTATCATTCCTTTATGTTCATGTTTCTTTTATGCTCTATTGATGTTTCTATTTCCTAACATGTATTTTACACCTCATGTTATTCCATGTGTACTCCCTTACTGGGCTTTATAGCTCGCCCTTTTCTTATGCATGTCCTCAGGTTATCCCATGCAATGCTAAGTATGAGGGAATGTAGTGGTCATGTAAAGGAAGTTTTCAATAAAGATGTTGTATTTCATGTTTTAAGTTTTATTCAATGATCCTAATCCCCAATGACACTAATCCTCTCGATCTTCTTTGTTGTATCAAGTGAAGTTTTATTTAATAAATCATGTTTATGTTATAATAAAAAGAAGGGTTGTCAAAAGCATCTCTAAACGGTAAGTAATAACTCCGATTCTTTCCAGAATTATAAATGGTCTGATGTACCTAGGGTTCAGTTTCCCTTTCTTACCTAACCTTAAGACACCCTTCCATGGAGATACTTTCAGAAATACATGGCATATCCCACTTTTAATTCCAATTCCTTTATTCCGTGGTCATCATAACTCTTCTGCCTACTTTGGGATGCTATAATATGGGCTTGTATCTTCTTCACCCTTTTCATGGTCTCTTAAATAAGATCTGGGTCTATAAGTTTCCTATCACAAACTGTAACACCCCAACCCCTCTAGACTGGAGATGGTGACTTACTTGTGATATTTTCATGGTTTGAATGAATGAAAATCCCAAAGGAATGACTAGTTTATTAGTTGTGAAGAAACTAGATACACAGATGTAACACAAATTACTTAGAAAAGGTTACAAGATACAATACATAAAAATCTAAAAACTGCAACCACATGAACTCAGTAAATGACCTTCTATTCATCACCTTTTTAAGGTATACAATAAAATGGTTGAGATCAAATGCTCAGTAAGGGTTACAAATAGCAGAATCATGAATACAATAATGAGTGAATCATAATAAATCTGACATAATAAATATGGCATGGTAAATAAATGAAACACTAATGCCATTAATAAACTGAGAATGAATCTTCACCCCATGATTTTGTCATAGTGAAAACCTCATTGATAAAAATAATATTAGATAATGAATAAAGAGAATTATTATTAATTGTATGTCATGTATCTGTAACATGAAACCATAATACTGTTAAAACGGGTAGAGTTCTGTGTGTACAAACCAATCGTATCTTTAGGAAAAAAACTCGAAGGTTTTGTCACAAACTAATTTGTCTCATAAGACCTACTTATGCATTGAGGGGATATAGCAGGACCCACCCACCACTGCATTTCCAATTAATTCTTTAATCTTTTATTAAATACAAGATCAATATGCCTTTTCAAATCTGTATAGAGTAGAGTATACAGATTCATCAATATTTCCATAATTAAAATAACTTTCCAAATAAACACCGTATGTAAAATGGTATAAAGTTTAGAAAACAAACAGATCCATGAAATGAGATTATGGATATTTAATATAAATATAATTTCAAATGAAAAGTTATCTCAAATGGTCAGTAGGTACACCACATAAGGATTATTATTTTCACTACACAAAGTTAGACATAACAAAATATTAGTTGAGACAAAGTCTCCTTCCAAAATTTAATCGGTCAAATAATATGAACGTAACTTAATAACCCTCTAATGAATCATTTAGTAAAAATAATACAAATAGCATCATGTTATTAAATATCAAATGTTAGTACAGGTATTGCACATATAATAAATAAGTGTAGAACAATGAATATCTCACAAAAATGAAAGTGAGATGAGAAAACCACTAACAAACATTTCAACATGGAAACGAGTGTTATTACGAAAGATTAATTAGAGGTAAAGGGGTATCCCATTTTTTATATGTCACAAGTGAAGTTTGGGGGAGGTGAGAAAACATACTACATCATTAGTTATCAAAAATAAAATGGAACAACATAGGGGAGATTCTTAAACAAAAGTCAGAGAGAGGATCCCTTACCTTAAGCTTGAAGGTGTTCTTGATTTGTTATTAAAGACCTGAATAAAAATATTATGCTTAATAATTCATATCTAAAGAACCTCTAATTTATGTAAATTATTTATTATAACCTTTTTCAGTGCATTACATTCCTTTTTATTTAGTTATAATTTTCAATTTCATTATTCGGGCTCTTTTAATTACTTAATTTAAAAGATCGATGCACTTATATTCAAGTTAAGATAAATATGAAAGATGGAAGTGGTTTTCCAGAAATATAGTTACTTACCATTAGTGATCTTCCAAGATATTACATGGTTTTAAATTTAATTTGGTTACTAAGAGTGATATTGAAGTATTACATATATATATCATTAGTGACAACTGTTTTGGATAAACGGTGGTTCTGATTACAATGAAAATGTTTTTCTTTATAACTTAATACCATTTGTACAAAAGTATTACAGAACTAAAAACAAGATTTATTACATATATAATAATCTGTTTCAACCATAACACAAACAGTTTCATGGCCAGAATTAAATATTATAAAATAATTTCCTAAATCATTTTTCCTTGAATGTGCCAAATCTTCTCATCTCAAACGATGGATTCTTTTCTTCCAAATAAAGGGTGGGGGAAGGAGAGAAGATAAGTAAATATTCCATTAGAATAAAAAAATTCCAGTATATGTATGTTACTGGAGTTATCATACCATTTTAATGAAGGTATGTTAATAAAGAAACATAAAAGAAAATAAGATAAGAGAAATGAAGAATTGGAAAGAGGTGTTTACCTCTTGAGACTTCCTCTTTTGAGAACCTCATAAATTGATAGGTTTTATTATTTTGAAGATGATAGGAGATTTTGGACATGGGGGAGGATCGTGGGGAGATATTTGGGAAGAATATTTTCAAGGAACAAGTCTTGAGAGGAGTGAAGTGAAGAGAGAGTGAAGGGGAGTTTTTATAGTAGAGGAGAGAGGAGTTTTCATAATATAAAATTATTTAATTTATTATTTCTCCATAAGGCAAGGAATAGTGAGACTTCCATGACCGAGAATAGTAATGTTATCATGTGAATCCGATTCACCTGGTCTTACATCAGCAGATCATCATCAATGACTCAATTAATCCATTATTTAGCATTTATTGTGAATTATCGGATTTAACTATTCATAAAAAATTCAAGTATTTCAAAAAAAATACCAAAAAATCACATTGACCAGTTTCCAAAGTGTAGAATCCATAAATGAATTTTATTTTTCAAAAATAATTCCCTAAATATGATTAATTACATATTTAATTAAAAAAAATATTTAATCGATAAATATAAACACTTAAAATATTCATCTTCATTTTTAAGGTGCCTAAATTTACTTATACACTCAAGGGTATGGATACCATTCATAAAAGTAAAATTTCAATTCATAAGGGAATGATAATATTGTATTTTAATTAAAATACTATTATAAAATTATTATTTTACATGTGGTTATACATCACATTGAAAATTGTTGTTTCAAAATATTTTAATGACATTATTTTTGGGGTATTTTAATTATGCAGACAATTATTTGATCAATTATATGAGTTTAAGAATATGTAATACACACATTTATATATATATATATATATAATGTAATAATTTTATGGATATAAATTAACATTTTAAATTTAGGTTTAATAAAATTATAAAAAAATTATAATTTAACAAATATAAGGATTAAACATTCAACAGAAAAATGATTGTTAATTTGAATCATATCATATTAACATTTTTTTATCAAGTTTCAAAATTAAAAATAATTTGTACAAATTATGATAATTATTTTCATTTTTCAATTACTAATTTTAGTTATAATAACATTATAAGATATATAATAAATAAATACACGTAACTGTTTTATAAAGGGATAGATAGTAATGAATTTTAATTTAATAAAATTATTGATAAAATAAGTTTAAAATATAAATAGATTTATTAAACTTTTAATCTTTTATTGTTATTAATAATATAATATAAGATTAAATAATTAAGTGATAAGGATATAATAATAATAAACTAAATTGAAAATAACAAAAAAAAATGAGGAATCCTGTAGTGGGTTTCTGGGGAGTCCACGTCTAAGTCACGCTGTTAAGAGGAAGAGATGGTGGTCGGGCCATTGTGAAGGGTTTCAGAAGGTCCTTCATCTGGGGTTCTCGTTCAGGCTAGAAGAGTGTGAGCCAATGCTGAGGGAGTCTAGGCAGTATGCTCAAGCAGGGCTAATGAAGGTGTCGAGCGGGGTCTAGCATCGAGGATCGTGGGAGCAGTCAGGGTGAAGGGAGTGTGTCGCACGGGAGTCATGCATCGCATGGCTAGGGTGCCTCGTTTCAGACCATAAAATAGTGTTTGATTTTTTTATTCGTCAAAAAGTCTTAGCCTCTGGTTAGGGTTCTATCCTGGTCTGATTTTATCAAATCTGCAATAATATTAATTTATTTTATTTTGTTATCCAAACCTTCCGTTTTGAGTCATTCTCAATCTGTTTGCATATATTTTTTTTAATTTTTCTAACAGTTGATATATTAATTTCTTCTAACTTCCTATTTATGATTTGGTTATAAATTCATGTATGATTGTTGTTGTCCGCAGAAGACCCTGTTTTAGTAATTATTTATTGTTTGGTTTTTGTTATGTGGGTAAACAGTTTTGGTCCATTAATGATTTCTGGGTCAGATTTGTTAATTATAATAATAATATTATTATTATTTAGATACTGTGTTCACATCTTACACAACAATATCTCCTATTTGAGATTTTAGAGGTTTTAAATATCCTGGTTACTTAACTCATTTTCAAATGGTCGCAATTATGGATTTAAAAATCCAGTAAAGCCAGACCTGGGTAAGTTTTTTTAGTAGTCTGTTGGTGTTGGTCCTAAGTACGGAGTATACTGCTTTAACCCTCATTTTATTTCAGCTCCGTAGTTAGGGTTTAATTATTTTTTTCCAACATTTATTAAATTTACGATCTTATGTTCTGTAAAAAAAATATATTTATATACCCTCTATTTTATGGTTGTGTAATATTTCATTATAATTTGTCTCGAATATTTATTTTATGATATTATGACTTGTGAGGGTGGTAAATTTTCCTTGTCTTGTTTCTTTGAGAGTATATACATATATATTCTCCTAATGGTATGCTTATAACTTTGTGGTATTTTTAAAGTTCTTCTGTGCTGAACCTGGGTCTTCAGGTCTTTCGTCTTTGTGTATAAATGTTTATATGAATCTATATATTTCATTATAACATATTATTTTCCAAACATGGTTATGAATTTAAAATCAATATGATAAAAGGGTTTTAATTTTTTTTAAACCACGTTGTTATAAAATTCAATACGTGTATATATATATATATATATTAGTAACCATATCTATATATATAACCTAGAATTATTAAAATGATAATTGTTTAAAATTTTAGGTATTTATATCAAAGTCTTATGGTTTGTGAGGATGTAATTTCATCAAATTACGGTAGTTATATATGTTTATATACATATAAATATATATGTAAACATATATAACTTATTATTTCATGTGTACATAAGTTAAGGGTTATTTTAATTTATATTTATTTTCTGTTATACACTTAGTGTATATTTCAGACATACACACATAATGCAATCTATTTCTATTTTTTGTTATTAAAGATTATTTACAATCTTTAAATAAGGACTTGGGTGCGAATAAAGATTCAGTTTCAAATGGATTGGTATATTTATTACACACAAACCCATACAGTTTTAATCCTCCCAGTTTTAATTCTATCAAGTGTTCTTATATCCAAAAACCTGATTATACACTTATTATATATTCATATACATATATTAATATAAACAAATTTAAGAGACTCAAACCAAATCTATTTTATGAATTTTAAAAGGTGATTTCAGACCCTTAAATAATTTTTTGATACAATAAATATTGAAATGTGTAATATCAAATTATTTTATCTTGACAATACTACAATTTGTAAGGAATAAATTTATTTATGATTATGTTTTATTTATGTAATTGAAATTGTTCTCTCCATTTTGTCCTGTTGAAAATAAATTAGGAAGGTTATATACATTATATTTGTAAAATTTAAATTCATGAAAAACATATATATGTGTATGAATATATGTATGCGGACACACGATTATCCTCACCATACAAATAAATGTATAGGTATTTAATTATACACTCAAAAAATATTTAATTGGAAGAGATGTAAGTGGGTGTGACATATACATATTATATATATATATATACATATGGATATATGTATGCACTTATAAGTTTTAATCATAATCCGAATTAACTTTGCCTAAAATAAACTTTGGTGGTTAAAGTATGTTATTGATATTTTTAATTTAATATATGCATTCCATAAAACAAGTGATGCACTGAAAATTAATTGGCCTTATATGATATGCAACATAAGGCATGGCCACTTAATAAGACGTAACCGGTTATCAGCACATGCTTTGTGTACAAAGAACGTCTGTCTTAATTCAAACATGGTCATTTTAAACAAGAAATGTTTTTTCCACGAACCAAGGATTTTGAAAATTAAGGAACTATCATTTTATGTGGTAACACCATCCATTCATTACTTGTGTGTTTTAAATGAATATCACATGTGCAAATAACATTTACAATATTATGCATGTCATTGAGAAATTTATTATCTAAATAGTAACCAACATATTATAATTTAGTCCAACGTCATTTCCATTTATCAGCGCATGAATTGGGCATGAATAATACTTATCCGAAGATCTAAACATGCAATGTAATGCATTGGATGTTTATGGAAGCTGTTATAAAGTTATTAATTTATGTGATAAATCAAACTATTTATTAATCATCACATATAATAATGAATTAATAATTTAATTATTTGTAGTGGTATGTGAAACCCCAAATAAAATACATGGAATTAGGTATTCTAAGTGGTATGTGACACTTCAGATACATGTCCTTGTTAAACATACAAAGAATGTATTGGACTAGTTTGTTCTAGGTTGGGGACCAGTAAAAGTAATCCCTCAGGGTTGGGGTCCAGTTACAGCAGACCCTATGGATTGGAGTCCAATTACAGAGGCTCTCCGGGATGGACTCCGGTTACAGAGGCCCTCCAGGTTGTGGTCCGGTTATAGTTAGCCCTAGGACTTGACATGAGGCCTTGACACATAAATTAAAGTCTAGAATTATACATTCCCTCATTCTTTGTATGATAATAAATTAACCAAATGGATATTAAACTACAAGAATATCCATGGCTAAGAGCCAGTACTTATGAGTATTAGAAAATTAAATGCTTATGGCATGACATATGTTTAGCAGTCAGTGATTTAGTATTCGATGTATGAAATTGAATTTATTACCTTTATTCACAGCTTTGATTATTCATTACTCTTAATTGTTTAATTTGTGCTCTCATATGCATATGTCATAAATGTTTAGAATTCATTTTACATATTACTCCAAATGATCATGCCTAAAGTTGAATCATTCAACCTTATAATTATGTTAGAATGTTTTTAATTGAGCACTTTTTTAATATGTTACATGTGTTATAACTTTTCTTAAATATAAATATTTTATGGTAAATTTTAAAGACTTTTTTCTAAAGTTATATTTTTGTATAGTATGTTAATTTAAATACCCTTACTGGGAATTGTTATGCTCACCCTATGTTTTTTAAATAAAACTTTCAGGTAACATCATTTAGCAGAAGAAGAATTTCAGAAGTAGCTGGGTTCCTAGAAACTGAACCAAATCCATCCTCTATATGGAATTGGCTCCGTGTATTCAGGTTCTAGGGCTTGACAGTTGGTATCAGAGGATTCAGTTCAGATAACTCTGGAAATCCATAACTGAAAAATGAAAACGTAGTTAAGCAATACAAAGAATGATGTTTTCTTAATTTTCAGATTGAAAACCAAAGTGCTAGTTTTTTGTCTCTTCCAATATATGTATTAGAGACCATATTGGGAAATTCATTTGTAGAAAACAATGATACTTTTGAAAATATTCGTTTATCATGAAAAAACCCTCTACCATGTATCCAACTCTCCTCGTGTACTCCAACTTCACCATGGAGCAGGTTTCGTTTATTACCTCATTATGAACAGTGAATTCTTGTTCTATGTAAGACAAGTGAAATAATTCTAGGGTATCTTTAAATATATCACCCTATCTGATAATTTATTTTTTCTTGAGGACTTTGAGGATTCTATAAAGGGGGGGGGGGGCGACCTTCGGGCATCATATCTATGTCATATTTTGACTAACGGTCTCTGTGGTCAAGTTTTGTACATTGAAGCCCTTGAGAACGACAGTACTCATTTGCATTATCGGCATAAAGTTCATAAAAATGTCGCTCAACATAATACCCAACATGCTTCTCTCAATCTAAATTCTATATTTCCACACGCAGTTGACCCTAGTTGCCCACGTTGCATCTGGACCAAGGAGATGGAGAAATTTAGAACCACTTTGGGGATCTATTTTTCTGAAAGTTGAGGAAATCCCAAACATCGGTGGAATCTATGAGGATTCATCATAGAGGTTGTCAGGAAACCCATACTAGTGTGTTGTGAAAGGGAGCAAGAGATTACGTAATTTTATGAGTTTTATAAATCATGTATAAATGAATGATGGTGTATTCTATGTTTTGATATGCATTTAGATAATAATATGGCTCTGTTTAAAATATATTTTCCATACTGAAAAATGATTTCTTAAAAAAATTAGATAGAAGATATGAGTTCACCAACCAAAATTTTATCACTACCTACCGAGCTATTACGGACTATAATTGTCAATACATGCTCCAGAGAGGACCATCCCTATGACAACTTACATTTGACCTGTAAACAACTACATATGGTTTTGAACCACCCAAACATCTTCCATCTTTACCAGGGAAGCAATCTGGTATATTTCTGTATCGTATTATCACAATTTATAGAATATAGGAAAAGAGGAAAGTATCTTGAAGCCCTTTTTCTGTGCTTTACATTGGCTGATAAATACCGAGCTGTCAGTAAATTTCTAGAAGCTGCATTGGATGGTGACCATTGAGTAGACTACCTATTATAGGTCCTAAGTTTTAGTATGTATGGAAAAATTTAGGACATCAATATTTTCAAGAACAATTTGGTGTGTGAGAATTATAGGGATTTAGTTCACTCTGAACAATCCAACCTCCACACCTCTCGTGCCTCCTTATGGAAGGATGAGTGCTTTATGCACAGGTTTGACCCTAGCAGTTCACAATGTGTCTGGGCCAAGGAAATCGAGTAGATGAATATGATCTTAGGGATCCACCTGAGGTCGTCAGCACCCTAACATCGGTAGGGTTCCCGGTAAAGGGACTTCGAGAGTGACGTGTACCTGGTTTTGATGTGGTTTGTGTACGAGCATTTTAGAATTGCGAGCACGCAATTCTTTGTAAGGGGGAATAATGTAACACCCCAAAAAACTTGTTTCGCATGTAATAGTAATATTGAGGTCTTATTTTGTTATCCAAACTAAGTAGTAACTTCAAATAAAATATTATCACACTTTTTTTAAAGGAAAAAATTAACAATTATTTTCAAACACAATTTATTCTAATCGAATAATTATTTAATAAGAATATTTTAAATAATAACTATAATAATATAACTAATTTTTTTGATTTCCAAAATGTGATATATATATATATATTTCTATATTGTATTTGAATTAAAATATAATTATAAAATTATAATTTTATATGCGGTTATACATGACATCGAAAATTGTTATTTTAAACTATTTCAATGACATTATTTTTGCGCTATTTTAAATTTTCCGATAATTATTTGATCTATTATATGATTTCAAAAATATGTTATATAGACATGTATATATATATACGTAATAATTTTTAGATTATAAATTAAAATTTTGAATTTTGTTTTAATTAAATTATAAAATAATAATAATTTAACCAATATAATCATCAAACAATCCACAAAAAATTATTATTAATTTCAATCATATCATATTAACAACAGTTTTAACAAGTTTCAAAATTACAAATAATTTATAAAAATTATGATATTTATTTTAATTTGATAATTATTAATTTAATTTATAATTACATTATATGATACATAATAAAAATATACATGTAAATGTTTTATAAAGGGATAGATAATAATGACTTTTACTTTTAAAAAAGCATTGATAAAATAAGTCTTAAATATAAATAGCATTATTAAACTTTTGACATTTTAAAGTTACTAATAATATATTATAATATTAAATAAAAAAATGATAAGGTTATAATAATAATAAAATCAATTTAAAATAAAAAATGAGGAATCCCGTTGTGGGATTCATGGGAGTTCGCGTCCGAGTCGCGCCGCGTAGAGTGAAAGAGGTTGGTCGGTCCATCATGAAGGGTTTCAGTAGGCCCTTCATCTAGGATTCTTGAACTGGCTGGGAGAGCACGATCCAATGCCAAGGGAGGGTAGTCATGATGCTCAAGCAGGGCTGATGAGGGCGTTGAGCGGGGTCTGGGATTGGGGACCGCGGGAATAGTCAGGGCGAAGAGAGCATGTCGCACGAGATTCACACATCCCATGGCCAGGGTGCCTCTTTTCTGACCAGAAAATTGGGGTTGAGGTTTTTCTTTGTTGATGAGTCTAAGCCTCCAGTTAGGGTTCCATCCTTGTTTTATTTTATCAAATATACAATAAGATTTTTTTTAATCATCCGTTTTGAGTCATACTCAATCTATCTTCATAACTTTTTCCAATTTTCTGAACATTTAACACATTAATTTCTTCTAACTTCCTATTTAAAATTTGGTTTTAAAATCATGTATGATTGTTGCTTTCCGTGGAAGACACTGTTGCAGCAATTATTTATTGTACAGTCTTTTTTATGTGGGTAAACAGTTTTTGTCCGTGAATGTTTTGTAGGTCACAGATGTTATTTTTATTATATTATTATTATTAGCCACTGTGTTCACAGCTTTCACAACAAGATCACATGTTCTATATTTTAGAGGTTTTAAATTGCATGGTTACTCTTCTCATTTTCTGATGGTCTGAATTATGGATTTAAAGATCTAGCAAAGCCAGACCTATGTAAGAATTTTTTAGTAGTCTATTGGTGTTTTTCCTGAGTATGGAGTATACTACTTCAGCCCTCGTTTTATTTCAACACTGTATGTAAGGGTGAATTATTTGTCTCGGACATTTATTTATTTTACGGTCTCATATTCTGTAAAGGAAATTTATTTATATACCCTCTATTTTATGGTTGTGTACGGGTTCATTATAATTTGTCTCAAATATTTATTTTACGATCTGATGACTAGTAAGGGTTGTAAATGTCTATTGTCTTGTTTCTTTGAGAGTATATACCTATATATGCTCCTAATGGTATGTTTATAACTTTTCAGTAGTATAAAAGTTCTTCTGTACTGAACTTGGGTCTTCCGGTCTTCCGGTCTTTGTGTATAAATGTTTATATAAATCTATATATTCCATTATTACATATTATTTTCCGAACTGGGTTATGAATTTAAAATCTATGTGTTGAAAGGGTTTTAATTTTTTTCTTAAACCATGTTGCTATAAAATGTTATACGTTTCTATATATATGTATAAGAAACCATATGTATCTATATAACCTGGAATTTTTAAAATGATAATTGTTTTAAATTTTAAGTATTTATCTCTAAATATTATGGTTTGTGAGGATGTAATTTGATCAAATTACGGTAGTTATATTTTTGTATATACATATTAATATATATTTACACATATATAACTTATTATTTTATGTGTACATAAGTTAAGAGTTATTTTAATTTATAATTATTTTCTATTATACACTTAGTGTATATTTTGGACATACACACATAAGGAAATCTATTTCTATTTTATGTTATTAAAGATGATTTACAATCTTTAAATGAAGACTTGGGTGTGAATACTGTTTCGGAATCAAATGTATTGGTATATTTACACTGATGGAATGGAGCGGTATACCAACACTTTGATGCCAACAGTTATAGAAAACCGTTTGTATATGTGGAGTACACATCTTTTTTCCAACGGTTTTATCAAAACGTTGGGATATCTCCCAATAGATCCCATTTTTTTAATGGTTTGATAAACCTGTTGGATATATCCCAATTCCACCACCTTTACCAACAGTTTTATTGAACCGTTGGTAAAGCATAGTTTTCCCAACGGTTTTTTAAAACCGTTGGGGAAAAGTTCCTCCAAATACACAGAGCCCCCAATTCTCCCCTAGTTCTCTGTTCGCCCGACTGCAGCCCTGAAATTGAAGCTCTCTCGACACTCTCTCATTACCCAGTCTCCGAAACTCCATCCATCCTCTTCAATCAAACAAATTTTCTATTCTAAACTTCAAATATGTAAGTTCTACCTCAATTATAATGTTCTTCATCTTTTTTTTATTTTATATTTTGATTTGACCTAAACGTGAGGGATCTCTCAATACAAAGACTCAGAATCTTGTTCCACTCATAGATCCATCTTAAATCAATCAATTTTGTAGTTATACACTCTAAATCTGTAATTACTACCTTAGTTTTAATGTTTTGCATCTATTATTTTTGTTTTCTATTTTAATTTGGAATAAACTAGGTTGTGTTGTTTTTGGCATGCGAAGGTTAGTGATATTGACATGAATTGGATGGTGGTTGGGTGATGGATTGGAATTGTGATGTTTTTTGGATTAAGTTTAGTTAATTTTCAACGTATTATTTTGGGATTTCCTCCCTTTAACAGAGCCCCCACTCCTCATGGACCCTGGACACCCCCCCCCCCTCTTGGACCCTGGACAGTCCCCCACTCCTGGAACATGGACATCCTACCCCCCCCCCTCTTTCCTGAAACTTGGACATCCCCCCTCCTGGACCCTGGACAACCCCCCTCCACCCTCCTCCCAGGACCTTGTATAGTCCCCCCTCCTTCCTGGACCCTATGAATCCCCCCACCCTCCACCCTAGACCCTAGATAGCCCCCCTCCTCGATAAACCCTGGACATCCCCCCCCCTCCTTCTTGGACCATGGACAGCCCCTTCTCCTTGACTCTGGACAGCCCCCCACCACCCTTCCTGGACCCTGGACAGCCCCCCACCCCTCCTCCTAGACCTTGGACATCCCCCTCACCCCCCTCCTCAACCACCAGATACCCCCCCCCCCCCACTTCAAAACTTTGACCACCAAACTTGGACATGCTGGATTTTCTCTAAAAAGATAGATTTTATCCTCAAACCACCTCAATAATATCCTAAACAATGCATATAATGTGGTTTTTATCACATAGCATCCAATTTTATGCCAAGTCATTCGTCTATCCTCCCTTGGCAAGATTTCACAAAAAGCGCTCAACCTTAAAGATCCAAATAAAAATAAATTGATATAAGACATTTGATAATGGATTAAAATTTCAAATTTTAATCCAGTGAGGAATATTTGAGATATTATACATCATTTCCATGAGTAAATCCATTTTTATATATCCGATAAGTTATTTTTCACAATTTTCACACATTAATTGTTTGTAAAAATGGGAAAAACATTTATAAAGGTTCTAATATATAAAAATAAATCCATTTGTGGATGTAGCCTAACCGACAATGTCTAGCGTGTCTTCCTCTTCCATGATCATCGATGTGCACGTCCCGTCTCCATCTGACCTCATACGATGGGTGACTCAGCATCTGGCTGATGACGAGCACAAGATTCTCTTACTTCCGCACCAGATTCACTCCCACTATGCTCCTGAAGTGATCAATCCCACTAAGCATCTGGATGATGATGAGCGCCAGATTCTCATACATCCACACCAGATTCACGCCCGCTATGCTCCAGAAGTGATCAATCCCACTAAGCATCCATGTGAGCTTGATGACACGGACACCAGTTCTTGTAAGAGGCAGAGGAGTTCTGAGCTGACGGACCAAGACGATTGACCAATGTCCATCCATCTGGCTAAAGACGTAAAACATAGGTCCTCCTGGGAGGCAACCCATGTTCTAGAGTTTGATCATTTTTTCTTTTTTTTTACTTTGTTTTAGGAAATAAGCATGGCATGTATGCAACAATGTTTTAGCTGCTTCTGATCTGTATGTGCACTTGAAATTACTCTGCATGACTGATTCTATTTTTTCTGATCCTTGGTGTTATTTTTTATGACATGATGTGGCAATTTGTTGTCTATGTGTAGATTTTACAGGTACATAAGTATGTGCTCTTTTCATTATTCCATTCTTTCGTTGCTTAGGCCGATGGTATGAGGGAAGTTCGTACCAGAGGTAGACAAGCATCTCCGTATACCCGACTAGACCCTTCCCCTCCCACTGACATGTCATCCTCCTCCCTGGACCCCAGAAATCCCCACCTAACAGCCCCCACCCTCCTCTTTGGTCCCTGGACTTCCCCCAAGACATCCCCCCGAGAGCCCCTCCACCCTCTTCCATGGTCCCCAGACAGCCCCACGGACACCCCCCAGACAGCCCCCTCACCCTCCTCCCTGGACCCCGGACAGCCCCCTGGACACCCCCTGAATGTGACGTGTACGAGTCATCCCCGCCTCAATACGAGGCTCAGTGTGGCCGACACCACTCAAAATGCCTCTGTTTTGTTAAAAATGGACTTATTTTTAAGTGAAATCAACAACTGACATATGGTAAAACGACCAAACACATTCGGATTCTATTGATACTATAGGAAAAAGATCCATCGGTCATATGTGACCTGTACAAGTCAACTCCATCTCAATCCGAGGCGTGGTGTGGATGGTACCATTCAAAATGTCTCTTTTTTGTTCAAAATGACTTTAATTTAATGTGAATCCAACAACTGGCATACCAAAAACCATCCAAATGCATTCCAAATCTGTTTAAACATTAGGAAAATGATCCATGGGTCATATGTTATGTGTACGAGTCAACCCTGCCTCAATCCAAGGCACGGTGTGGCTGGAACCACCAAAACTGTCCCTCTTTTGTTTAAAATGGACAATATTTTACGTACAGATGCCAAACCGATCAAACGGATTCTGATTGTGTTGATACTTTTGCAAAATGATCTATGACTCATATGTGATGTGTAGGAGTCAACCCTGCCTCAATTCGATGCTTGGTGTGGCCGACACCACTCAAAGTGCCTCTGTTTTGTTAAAAATGGACTTAATTTTAAGTGAAATCAACAACTGACATACGGCAAATCGACCAAATGCATTTGAATTATATTGAAACTTAGATAAAATGATCCATGAGTCAAATTTGACGTGTAAGAGAAAACCCCACCTCAATACAAGGCTTGGTGTGGACAACACCACTCAAAATGCCTCTGTTTTGTTAAAAATGGACTTAATTTTAAGTGAAATCAACAACTAACATATGGTAAACCGACCAAACGCATTCGGATTCTATTGATATTACATGAAAACGATCCATGGGTCATATGTAACATGTACGAGTCAAACTCACCTTAATCTGAGGTGCGGTGTGGATCGTACCATTCAAAATGTCTCTCTTTTGTTCAAAATGACTTTAATTTTAAGTGAAAACAACAATTGGCGTACAAAAAACCAACAAAATTAATTCTGAATCTGTTGAAACATTAGGAAAACAATCCATGGGTCATACGTGACGTGTATGAGTCAAATATGCCTCAATCCGAGGTGCGGTGTGGCCGGAACAACCCAAACTGTCCCTCTTTTGTTTAAAATGGACTATATTTTACATACATACGTTAAACTGATCAAATGGATTCCGATTGTGTTGATACTTTTTCACAATGATCCATGACTCCTATGTTATGTGTACAAGTCAACCCTGGCTCAATCTGAGACCCGTTGTGGCCGAAACCACTCAAAGTTCCTCTGTTATCTTAAAAATGGACTTAATTTTAAGTGAAATCGACAACTGACATACGAAAAACTGACCAAACGCATTCGGATTCTGTTGAAACTTAAGTAAAATGATCCATGGGTAAAATGTGATTTGTACGAGTCAACTTTTCCTCAATATGAGGTGCGGTGTGGCTGGGACCACTCAAACTCCCTCTCTTTTGTTCAAAATGGACTTATTTTTAAGTGAAATCAACAACTGACATTCAGGAAACCAACCAAACGCCTTAGGATTGTATTGAATCTTTAGGAAAACAATCCTTGGGTTATATGTGATGTGTAAGAGTCAACCATGGCTCAATCTGAAGCACGGTGTGGTCGGTATCACTCTAAGTGTATGTATTTTGTTTATAATGGACAATACTTTACGTACATACGCCAAACCAATCAAATGGCTTCTGATTGTGTTGATACTTTTCAAAAACGATTCATGACTCATATGTGATGTGTAATATTCAACCCCACCTCAATCTGAGGCCCAGTGTGGCCGACACCACTCAAAGTGCCTCTGTTTTGTTAAAAATGGACTTAATTTTATGTGAAATCAACAACTGACAGACGGAAAACTGACCAAACACATTAGGATTATCTTAAAACATTTGTAAAACGATCCATGGGTCAAATTTGATGTTTACGAGTCATCTTATCCTCTATATGAGGTGCGGTGTGGCTGGGACCACTCAAACATTCTCTTTTTTGTTCAAAATGGACTTATTTTTAAGTGAAATCAACATCTAACATACGGGAAACCAACCAAACGCCTTTGGATTGTGTTGACACATTAGGACAACGATCCATGGGTTATATGTGATGTGTAAGAGTCAACCCTGGCCCAATCTGAAGCGCAGTGTGGCCGGTATCACTCCATGTGTATGTATTTTGTTTAAAATAGACAATATTTTACGTACATACGCCAAACCAATCAAACGGCTTCTGATTGTGTTGATACTTTTGCACAAAAATACATGTCTCATATGTGTCGTCTTTGAGTCAACCCTACCTCAATCCGAGGTCTGGTGTGGCTGAAACCACTCAAAGTTCCTCTGTTTTGTTAAAAATGGACTTAATTTTAAGTGAAATCAACAACTGACATACGACAAACTGGCCAAACACATTCGAATTCTGTTGAAACTTAAGGACAACGATCCATGAGTCAAATGTGATGTTAACGGATAGACCCGGAAATCCCCCAACCCCCCTTCCTGGACCCTGGACATCCCACCACCCTCCTCCTTGGACCCCAGACAGCCCCCCAGACATGAATAACATTTTCCTTTTGTACCACTGTGTATGGAAGTAAATGAGACTCGTATGCCTTATGTATAATTCTATTAAAATTTGATTATATTTTAAACCTCGTGGATGATATGTAAATGTAGGCATGTTGATTTCACATGCTTTTTTTATTTCTTTGATCATCAAATTTTATGTGGGATTATTCCATTTTTTTATGTCTTGAACTATATGAATGACTTGGTAAGCTTATTAGCTCATGCTCATCAAATTCATGTGATGATATGCTATAATTTGAATACAAATCATTGTTTCACATTCTCCATGACCCCCATACTCGCTCCCTGGAAGTCTCCCCTCCCCTCTTCCTGGACAACCCCCTCCCCTCTCTGGACATCCCCCCACATCACATTCAATGCAAGTCATGCATCACTCTAGATGATGCATAAATATTAACCACATTGTTAATTCACTTTATCACACATACCCCTCATGCACCAATTTCTATCATAATCATCACCTTTTTTAATAAGAATAATTTGATATGTGTGAACCCAAAAAATTGAAATAGGTTAATTGGAAGAGTTGTTGTCATATGAAGATTGAAATGGGGAATTGTAGCACATGGCATGGTTGGAAGAGTGACGTTTTTATGTGTTTTTTTGTGCTATTTCCAATGTTTTTTGTGGTGTTTGAAGTCTATTTCTAGATGTTATTTGTGATGTTATTTTTTGCAGGATTATCAAGGGGAGGCAGCTGTATGCAGGCTACTGGTTTTTGGTGAAAATACCCAATACCAATGGTTTAGAACTGTTGTTATACTTTGAGCATATATGAATATATGCCAACTGTTAATCGAAACCGTTGGTAAAAAGTTGTACCAACGGTTTAGAACCGTTTGTAAGCTTTGAGCATATATGAATATATACCAATGGTTTATATAAACTGTTGGTAAAAATATATACCAATGGTTCAAAACAATTGGTATAAGCTCAAAAATATGAATTTCCCAATGGTTTTAAACCCTTGGTAAATCCTTTTGCCAACAGTTTAGAGGAACCATTGGGAAATTAAAACTTCCACCACCTTTTGCCAACTGTTTTCCATAAACCGTTGGTAAAGGGCTTTCCCAACACCTTACTTCCCTACGGTTTGGGAAACCATTGGTATATCTTATACCAACGGTTTTCCAGCCTATACCAATGCTTTTGAACCGTTGGTATTTTCAATATTTCCAGTAGTGTTATTACGAAGGCAACAATATGGTTTTAATCCACCTAGTTTTAATTCTACCAGGTGTTCTTATTTCCGCAAACCCGATTATACACTTAGTATATAATCATATACACATATTTATGTATAAAAATTTATGTGACTCAAACCAAATATATTTTATGAATTTTAGAAGATTATTTCAAACCCATAAATAATGGTTTTGATTCAATAGATTTTGAAAGTGTTTAATATCAAATTAGGTTGATCTTGACAATACAACAATTTGTAAGGAATAAATTTATTTATAATTAGGTTTTATTTAAATAATTGAAATTGTTCTCTCCATTTTGTCGTATTGAAAATAAATTATGAAGATTATATACATTTTATTTGTCAAATTTAAATTCATGATAAGCATCTATATGTGCATGAATATAAGTATGCAGACACAAGATTATCCTTCCCATAAAAATAAATTTCTTAATATTTGATTATACACTCAATGTCTATTTACATTGAAGTTATGTAAGTGGGTCCGACATATACATATTATATATATATACATTAGGATATATGTATGCACTTATAAGTTTTAATCATAATATGAATTAACTTGGCCTAATATAAACTTTGGTTGTTAAAGTATGTTTTTTATATGTTTAATTTAATATGTGCATTACATAAAATAAATATTTCACTGCAAATCAATTGGAATTATATGCTATGAAACATAAGGCATGGCCTCTTAATAAGACGTGGCCATTTATAAGAACTTTTTTGTGTAAAAATGACTTCTGTCATAATTCAAAAATAGTCATTTTAAACTATAAATGTTCATTTCCATGAACCAAGGATTTTGAAAATTAAGTAACTATAATTTTATGTGGTGACCCCATCCATTCATTACTTGTATATTTTAAATCAATATCACCTTTAGAAATAACTTTTACTATATTGTGAATTTGGTTTCGAAATTTATTATATAAATAATAACTGACATATAATAATTTATTCCAACATCATTTCCATTTATCAGTGCATGAATTGCTCATGAGTAATACCTATCCAATGTTATAAAAATTTAATGTAATGCATTGCAATTTTATGGAAGCAGTTTTAAAGTCATTAATTTATGTGATGAATAAAACTATTTATTATTCATCACATATAATAATGAATTAAGAATTTTATTATTTGGAGTGGTACGGGACACCCCAAATAAAATACATGGAATTGGGTATTCAACGTTTTATGGGACACTTTGGATACATGTCCTTATTAAACAGATGAGGAATGTATTGGACTAGTAATCAGGAGGATTGAAAACATACCCCATCATTAGGTATTAAAAATAAAAGGGCATAATATACGGGAGATTCTTGAAGAAAAGTGAGAGAGAGGATCCCTTACCAAGAACATATCATTAGATTGAGGACAAATTAATGAAATATTTATGTCTGAAAAATAAAAATCCACAAAATATAAGATGATATATAGTATAAAACAAGCATAGTACATTCACACATATTCTTGGAACAATGTAACCAATGAAATAGATGTTTAACTCAAAGAATGAAAATTTAGTTAAGAAATACCTTATAAAGATTGTATCATTAGAGTGAGGATAAATAAATGAAATATTTAAGTGTGACAAATAAAAATACACAGTATATAAGTGGATATATAGTGTAAAACAATTAGAGGTCATTCACACATATTCTTCGAAAGAAAAAACCAATGACCTAGATGTGTAACTCAATAAATTGAAATTGAGTTAAGATATCCCTTACATAAAAATAAAAGATTTTCTTACAACATATTATCTTAAAGATAATATTTAAACACTAAAAATTATTTCATAAAATTATAATAATGAAATAAAAATATACTAATATAAATTATAACATAAGACAACCCTTACAAAATAAATTTAAAAATAATAAATCCCATACCTTATCATTGAAGGTGTTCTTGACATGTTATTAAAGACATGAATAAAAAAATTAGGCTTATTAATTCATAATTCCAAAACCTATAATATATGTTAATGATTTATTATATCCCGTTTCAATTCATTAAAAGTCCTTTTTTAGTTATAATGTTCAATTTCATTATTTGGGATCGTTTGATTACTTGTTTTAAAAGATCATTTCACTTATATTCAAGTTCGGATAAATATGATAGATATAATTGGTTGTCCAGAAATTAAGTTATATTCCATTAGTGAACTTCTATTCGATTACATGGTTTTAAATTTAATTTGGTTACTTAGATTCAGGTTGATTTATTACATATATATAACCATAGTGACAACTGTATTGTTTAAACGGTGGGTTTGATTACAATTTACATGTTTTTCATTATAAGTTAATACCATTTGTACAAAAGGATTAAAGAAATAAATATAAGATATATTAGATATATAATAATTTGGTTCAACTATAACACAAATGGTTTCATGACCAGTATTAACAATTATAATAGAAATTGATAAACCGTTTTCCTATAATGAGCTAAATTAGCTCATCTCAAATAGTGATTTCATTTCTTCCAAATAAAGGGTGGGGAAAGGAGAGAAGATAATGAAATATCCCATTATAATAAAAACATTCCAGTACATGTATCTTAATGGGGTTATCATACCATTTGGGTGTAGGGAGGTGAGGAAAGAAACAAAAAGAAAATAACTTAAGAGAAATGAAGGAATGGGAAAGATGAGTTTTCCTCTTGAGACTTCCTCCTTTGAGAACCTCATAAAGGTGGAGGTTTTGGTATTTTGAAGTGGATAGGAGATTTTGGACATGGGGAGGATCTTGGGGAGATATTATGGTAGAATATTGGCAAGGCACAAGGCTTGAGGGGAGTGAAGAGAAGAGGGATTGAAGGGGGGTTTATAGTGGAGGAGAGAAGAGTTTTCTTAATAAAAATTTCATTAATTTACTAATTATCCATAAGACAAGGAATAGTGAGTCTACCATGACCAAGAATAGTAATTTTATCATGTAAATCCAAATAATTTGGTCTTAAAGCAGCATATCATCATTAATGACTCAATTAATCCATTATTTATCATTTATTGTGAATTATCAGATTTTACTATTCATCAAAAATTCAAGTATTCCAGAAATATACAAAAAATTTACCCTAACAATTTTTTGACATGTAGAATCCAAATATGAAGTCTATTTTTCAAAAATAATTTCCAAAATATGATTAATTAAAATTTTAATTAAATTCAATATTTAATCAAAAAATATAAACACTTAAAATATTCGTCTTCATTTTTAAGGTTCCAAAATTCACTCATACACTCAAGGGTATGGATACCATTCATAAAAGTCATATTAATACTCATAAGGGTATGTTAATATTCATAAGGTAAGGTTACTATTAATAAGGGTAGGTTACTATTCACTGAAAATTAAGATAATTCTATCAGACTCTAAATATCATCTTGAACACAATTGTGTGTGTGAGATTTTTACGATTCAAATCGCGGAGTTGGAAAAGTTAAGTTTAATGGATATGTTATAGATATCTACTATAAGTAACATTGTTTTGCTCCATATAGGCTCAGTGATTCATGAAATATAGGCTATAAGTAGAATGTATTAAAGAGAAACAAACCATGAAGTGTTTGGGGTGCCACATTATTCCCTCCTTCAGAAATTTTATCCTCTAAATTTTATGTATGAAACTCACCAAAAATATGTGGGTGATTATTTGTCATAACATCCTCAGTTTCCCCTATTACATCCTTTATATTCTGGTTTCTACAAAGAACCTTTACTAGATGCGTTATCTGATTTCTCAATACCTGCTCCATTGTGTCAAGATTCCCGATAGGCTTTTCACAGTATGACAAATCAGGTTCCAGTTCAATTTCATCATATGTGAGTACATGCGTTAGGTTTGATATGTATTTATTAAACAATGACACGTAGAACACATCAAAATCTCCGTTGAGATTTGGCGGCATTGCTAAACGGTATGCTACAACTCCGATTCATTCCATAATTTCAAATGGTCTGATGTACCTTTGGCTCAGTTTCCCTTTCTTACTGAAACTTATGACACCCTTCCATGGAGATAAGTTCAAAAATACATGATCTCCCACTTCGAATTCAAAGTCCTCTCTCTGGTTGTCAGTATAACTCTTCGGCCTACTTTGAGCTACCTTAATATGGGCTTGTATCGTCTTCACCTTTGTCGTGGTCTCTTCAATAAGTTCTAGGCCTATAGGTTTCCTCTCATCCCAACAAGTTGGAGTTCGAAATATCCTTCCATATAATGCTTCATATGGAGCCATTTGAATACTATAATGGAAAACAATGTTGTATGACAATTCCAATAAAGGGAATTATTGATCCCACGTACCTTGGAAGTCAAGAGAACATGACCTCAGCATATCTTCTATAGTTCGAATAGTCCTTTTAGACTGTTAGTTTGGGGGTGATAAGTTATACTCATACGAAGCTATGTATTCAAATCCTTCTGGAGACGTTTCCAAAATTTTGATGTAAACCATGGATGTCGATATGACACAATTGATAGAGGTGCACCATGAAGTCTTACATCTTTATTAATATATAGTCTTTTCAGGCGTTGAAGCAGTAAATCCTCTCTTATAGGAAGGAAATGTGCTAATTTTGTTAGACGATCAACAATTACACATATTGCATCATTCTTTCTAGGTGTCCTCAGTATTCCAGTGAAAAAATCAATCGTAATGTTATCCCACTTCCACATAGAAATTGGTAGAGGTTTCATCACTTGTAGCACCCCAAGCTTCCATGGTACACTTCTCATTGAATAACAAAATAGCATGTGTTGTACACAATTTTGAGTTCTAACACACACCACAACCAATCAAAAAATCCAGTATGAATAGTAATACCCACTTTTTGAAATTTTATAAATCTTATCTTCCAAAATGTACTTTATTTTTATATTATTTATATCAAAATTATCCTAGAGTGAATTTTTTGTAATTTTCTGAAAATGTTCAATTTTTTATGAATAGTGAAAAAAACACTGAGTTATAGTTTAAAACAAAAAAAAAATTATTTAAATAATTATTTTTTTATTTAATTTATGTAAAAATAGATACATAATACCTATATAAGTTCAATGTAATCCATTGGAGTCAGTTTATGATAATTTTAGATATATAAAAATTATATTGATCTTTTCACCGTCTTTTACCCATCTCCTAGGAGAATTTTCAAATTCACAAAAAACATAATTTTACCACTTCTATGAGAGGAATTTATAAAATCCAAGATACACAGTTAATATCAATGATTAAAATGTGGTTCAATTAGATAAAAATAATTTTTGATGAATAGTAACTTTTTACTTTTATTTACCACGGTTAAAATTAAATAGGGTAATTAAGGGTTAAAATGATATTTTTATTACCCTAACACATGTCCTAATTCTATTGGCTATGTATAATTCGACCTAAAACAGCTTTAGGAATAAAATATGAACCTCTTTGTTCCAATTGGATTATATGAGGACATTTATTATTATTTAATTCCAAGAAGAGTTAAAAAAGATAAAATCAATGTTTAATAACTAAAAAATTTTAATATAGGGTTATATATAAGATAAATTAGATTATAAATATTAATTATAAATCTAAAAATATTTCCTACATAATGGTATTTTATTTATAATTTTGAGAGATTAAATAATTTAATTTATTTATGACACAATGGTGATGCAGTAATAACTTAATTAATGAAATATTACAATAATTGATATTATAAATATCAAAATAAATGTAATTTGAGACATTTTATGAATGAAAATAATTTTATAGGTTAATATAACATATTTGGGTTGTTTATATGAATTTTATTCTAAGTAATAATTTTGTTATAAATTTAGCAAAAACTAAATACCAAATACTGTAAAAATTAACATAAAAGAGTTTTTAAAAAAAATATTGTATTATTAATTCATATTCTATTCCTAAAAATCTAAGGTTCGGACAAAGGACTTATATAATGATAGTTTTATCATTAATGAACCACTTGTGGTTCTCTTGGAAGTATATAGTTAGTTTATTAACCATATAATATAAAAATACAAAGAGACATGGTAAAAGTCAAACTATTTAACTAACAGTTAAATATAAATGATAAAGTTAATTTAGTGACCCAAACCTGTATAAAATCTATTGGTTGAAAGGATTTCGACCCATCCCCACCTTATCCTTGAAATAAGTCACTTTGAATCCATTATAAACCGAATATGAATTTATTAAATAATAATATTTTAAGTTTTTTCTAAGGTGCCCCTCACCCCTCTTATAAAAGGGAACTCCTCTTTCTCTAAAATTCAAACCATAAAAGACTTTTGGATCAGCCAATCCCTTACAAAATATTCTCTCAAATTCCCTAAATTTAACCTAGATTCCATAGTTTGATTAGAAATCCAACATAAGGAGCCCTTTTGATCAAATAAAAAGGAAGAACCCGAAGAAGAGGTAATGTTTTCACCACTCTTTCATGTTCCTTTCTTCTTCCAATTCTTCTTTCTTTGTTAATTCCATTTTAAAGTAATAAATCTAGCATATTCTATATACTGTTATGTTATTATAAATATTGTACAACCATATTCAGTATTCTATCCATCCTTTGAATGACATGTCACCATACGTGCGTATGTACGGCTTACCGTCTTCACGTCGTGGTGTAATTGTAATTCAAAATATTATTATTTGAATGGGTATGATAATGATGTGTAATTTAAGTAAATAATAAATATAAAATTATAATGATTATGTATATATGATATAACATCCAATTATATACTATTTTAATATCAAAAGAATGATATTGTCTCCTGTGCGTACGTACGGACTGTCGTCAACACGAATACGATGAGATTCATTCCCCATCGTATCCATTCAAGAATAATTCTTATTTGATGACTAAAAATAATGTTGAAGGACTTGATATAATTCTGTATATAAATAAGATACAAACTACTCATAATAAACATGGCTTATGTAACAAAACATATAAAAAAATGAGTAAGTTAACACCCGAAACGATGATAATACTAAGATATTATTAACAAAGCAATGTTAAAAGATTATATATGATATCATATTAATGTATACTATTATTTTATAATTTAATAACAATTATTTCACCATTCTACATGAGGTTAACCTACCTACATCCAAGGAAAAGTACAAGGTAAGGGTTTATTTCACAATCTCTTCATTATCTGAGGTTGTTTATACATAATTATCAACAGGGACCACTTTGTCATCCACATCCATATTTCTTAAAAATGTATTTCAAATCATTATTACTATTTTACTGACTATGGGTTAATGTCATTTATAACCTTTATGACTTTTTATAATATGTTTATAAAGGAATCCTTCTGTCGTTTTACAAACAAGGTCGTTTTTAACCTTTTTGACAGAATTAAGGTTACAATATCTTTTTTTAACTTATATAGTGGGTGAAGTTATTTTACACTGATATAAAATAGTTGAAGCTTCCCTTATAATATTATAACAATATTTTAAAATTAATTTTTTTATTTTATAATTATGTGACTTTTAAATGATTTAAAAAAAGAAATATTTCTCTCAAATAGTTTAGATTTCATCTATGTCAACATCCTTTGATAGATTTTGTGATTATTTTATGTTGATTTATTATGATACAAAACTTCCATATCATATTGAAGGTTTTGTGATATGTTTTACTATGGATGTGTTATTTTTATACCATTCATGGTATTTGGATAAAGTATTAACATTTCTTATGCTAGTTTAAATAATAATGTTTATGTTATGTTTAAACTTGTTCATATGAGGAATGAATTGGACATAATATGTGATGGGTTGAGCCCACTATAGCTCATCGATGCATCGGTAGGTCTCATGAGACAAACTAGTGTCTTGGAACAAGGCCTTGACAAAATTTTATTTGTAGTCTTGGCACAAGGCCTTGACTATGTGGTTATGATAAACTGGAATTATGAATTCCATCATTATGAAAGTGGTTATTGATATTTCATGTGATTATTCGATTTGAAAAATATTTTATGAATGACCTACAGGGATATTATAAGGGGATATGAGTGTGGAGACAAGATGTTGTTGTAGTTTTCACTTTTTGATGTAATGTAACCTTTATGAATGTATCTAGTGATTCCAAGGCTACTAAACTAATCATTATTTCGAGACTTGATCTTTTGTGATCATGACAATGTTATGTAATAATGCATCAACTCTGGGTAACTTGGGTCGGGGCGTTACACTTGGTATCAGAGGAATTTTAGTACAAACCTTCTGAGATAGACTTAGATAAACGTTGATTATAGCACATAGCCCTAAGATAGTCTTTGAGGATTAGTATAAAAGAACTTCCTAGAATTTTGGTATTGTAGAGATTTTTTGAGTTTTCTGAGAAATACATCCTTGTCTAGGTATGATAAGGTAGAGGCGGCTCTGGCACAGATGTACCTAAGGGTAAAACCTGAAAACACTACTTTGAGAAAGACTTGAATGGGAACTGATGCACGACAACGGTCCTTGCAACACTCTTGGTTACGACACTCCCAGGGGATATGCTTGGGATAATTCTCATTTTCATTACAAACCATTATCAAGGGTTTATGAGTATATACTTCTTCAAAGAAAACATTTTTATGGTTATGGATTATATCCATAAACTGTCCAATTTATGTTAAGTGTTTTACATGTTTGGATTTATGTATTGTGATTCATAAACTAATCTAGTGTATGCTATTGTTTAGAGATGGCACCCAGTGGAAGGAAGGTGAACTCCAACAATACCTATGATCCAAAGAGTAAGAAGGATCATATCTTTCATAGTATTAATCCAACATTTAGAAGAGAAATACTCTCCAATGTATTCTCAACATATGAATATATAACATCATTTGTTAATAATATAAGTAAAGAATTCTCTGAGTCCTATTACTTTGAAGGAAAGAAAGAGAAGAAAATAATGGAAGAGAGAATGATGGATAAAGGGAAGTGGGAAAAGAAGAATTTTCCCATATGTGCTAACTGTGGGAAGAAACACCTTGGAACATGCCTGAAGGGAATGGGAGTTTATTTATAGTGTGGAGAAAAAGGACACAAAGTATGTGACTACAAGGGTATGAAATAGGTTTCAAATGTACAATGCTTCATCTGTAAGGAGTTGGGGAACTACGTGAACCAATATGCAAATCATCAGAGTATGCCTCAAATGATGCTATTAGATAATACTCAAGTTATGATACTTCCACAGATGAGGAGGAATTATTAAAGTTATTATGTGGTTATTAAAGAATTATGTAATTTGAGTGTTGTATCAATGATGTACTGGTTATATTAATTATTAATCATATAATGATTGTACTGAAGTACTATTTAATTAAGGGCTTAAGATTGTGTGGAACCAAGAAAAGTGACTTAATAGTAGGTTAAATTTTTGTAAAATATATGGTTGAGAGAAAGAGAAACCGTAATATGGTTCTGATACTGAGGTAGTGATTTTGGAAGGATACAAGTTTGATTTCGATAATTTATATTGGATATTCTTGATTACCTTGAAACTAATTATTGATTTGTATATTCCTTCATTGTTAGAGATTACAACATTTTTGGATGGAAGAAGTATATCTAGTATTCTATAAGGAATAAGGGAGCATGAATGTAATCAATAAGGTTTTATGGTAATTCAGGGTGATACCTTGTTTTAAAATATTACACGATGAAGGTGTTCACATGTAATTACATGGAAAAAAGGATCTTCATTGTCTTTAACTTCCTTATAAATTTTGGACTGTGACTTTGGATATATGTCTTTTGGATAAGTCTAATGGTTGGAATGGATTAAATTTGAAATTTTATTTTTGGATTTTTATAAAAGGGCAACACGCAGACCGTGTGACATCCTATCGCGTCGGACAAAGCTGCGGGAATCGAACCCACAACAATTGTGTGATTGGGATTTATCACCTACCACTGAACTACGTGAAGTCCCTGTATTGTATAACATAGTTTCTTTTTTAAAAGGGTCTAATATGTGAATTATAAATACATTATTTTTATTACCCTATATGATTAGGATAAATCAATTTTTTTGAAATCATCTAGAGTGAAAGATGAGTTTGTGGTGGGAATTAGTAGAATGATGAAACTCTACATGTCAAGTATATATATATATATACATATATATATATTACTCTTATTTTAGGGATAAATTATTTATTAAACTTTAGGTAAGGAATCTTAAAACCAAAAATGTGTTTTCCTAATACCTTGCATTTTGGTGAACCGATGGTATTTTAAATCACCATAGATTGGTGTCTTTGAGGCCCACAATTCTACAATTGTTTTTCATTGATGACCTAAATCACTCCCTATAAATATTTACATTTTTCCTACAATTATGTGTCTTTAATTTCTACCAATGTTCTCCTAACCGAGATCATAATTTGGTGGTGACTTTTTCATCCCCCTTTCCTCTTATTAAGACTAAATTTTATTATCCCAATTTTCGATGTGGGTTTTCCCATAAAGATATTTTCTATTTTCAAACTTTTATTTTAGAAAAACAATTTCAAATCATGAGTACACAATTTATTGAAGTAGGGTAGAATGTAACACCGCAAGCTTCCATGGTACACCTCTCTTTGAATAATATAATAGCGTGTGTTGTACACAACTTCGAGTTCTAACACACACCACAACCAATCAAAATAGCCGTTATGAATAGTAAAACCCACTTTTTGAAATATTATAGATTTTATCTTTCAAAATGGACTTCATTTTTAGATTCTGAATATCGAAGTTTCCCTAGGGTGAATTTTTGGTAATTTTCAAAAAACATTCAATTTTTGTTGAATAGTGAAAAATCACTAAGTTATAGTTTAAAACCATTTTTTTTATTTAAATAATTATTTATTTGGTTTATTTTATGTAAAAATAGATACATAATACATATATAAGTTCAATTTAATCCATTGTAGTCAGTTTGTAATAATTTTAGATATATAAAAATTTTATTGAACTTTTCACCGTCTTTTACCCATCTCCAAGGAGAATTTGCAAATTCACATAAAACATAATTTTACCGCTTTTGTAAGTGGAATTTCAAAAAACAGAGAGACATGGTTAATATCAAGGAGTAAAATTATGTTTAATAAGATAAAAATAATTTTTGGTGAATAGTAACTTTTTACTTTTATTTACAACAGTTAAAAGTAAATAGGGTAATTAAGGGTAAAAATGATATTATTATTACCTTAACACATGTACTAATTCTATTAGATATGTATAATTCGACCAAAAACAACCTTATGAATAAAATATGAACCTCTTTGGTCCACATGGATTTGATTAGGACATTTATTATTATTTAATTCAAAGAATAGTTAAAAGAGTTAAAATCGATGTTTAATAACTAAAACATTTTTAATATAGGGTTATACATAAGATAAATTTGATTATAAACATTAATTATATATATAAAAATATTTCCTACATAATGGAATTTTATTTATAATTTTTATACATTAAATAATTTATTTTATTTATGACACAATGGTGATGCAGTAATTTCCTAATTAATGAAATATTAAAATAATTGATATTATAAATATCAAATTAAATGTGATTTGAGGATTTATATGAATTCCAATAATTTTATATGTTAATATAACATATTAGGGTTTTTTAGATGAATTTTTTTCTAAATAATAATGTTGTTATAAATTTAGCAAAAACCGAATACCTAATAGTGTCAAAATTGACATAAAAGAGTTTTTAAAACAAATATTATATTATTAATTCTTATTATATTCCTAAATAAACTAAGGATTGGAAAAAGGACATATATAATGATAGGTGTATCATTAATGAACTACTTGGGGTTCACTTGGTAGTATATAGTCAGTTTATTAACCATATAATATAAAAATACAAAGCAACATGGTAAATGTCAAACAATTTAACTAAGAGTTAAATATAAATGATAAGGTTAATATAGTGACGAAAACCTCTCTAAAAACTATTTTTTGAAATACTTTATACCCATCCACACCTTATCCTTAAAATAAGTCACTTTGGATGTATTATAAACCGAATATGTATTTATTATAAAATAATATTTTATGTTTTTCCTAAGGTGCCTCTCACCCCTCTTATAAAAGGGAACTCCTCCTTCACTCAAATTCATACCATCAAAGCCTTTTTCCTGGCCATCCCCTGACCAAATATTCTCTAAAATTCCCTCAATTCAACCTAGAGGCCTTATTTTGATCCGAAATCCAACGTAAATATCCATTTTGATCAAATCAAAAGGAAGAACCCGAAGATGAGGTAATGTTTTCACCACCCTCTTTCAACTTCCTTTCTTCTTCCACTTCGTCTTTCATTGTTATTTCCATTATAAAATAATAAATCTAGTATATTATATATATTATGATGTTATTAAAATTATGCTACAACCATATTCAGTATTCTATCCATCCTTTGAATGACATGTCACCATACGTGCGTCCGTACGACTTATCGTCTCCACGTCGTGGTGTAATTGTTATTCAAAATATTATTATTTTGATGGGTATGATAATGATGTGTAATTGAAGTAAATAAGAAATATAAAATTATAATGATTCTGTATATATGATATAACATCCAATTATATATGATTTTAATATCAAAATAATGATATTGTCGCTCGTGTGTACATACAGACTACCGTCTCCACAAACGCGATAAGATTCATTCCCCATCATATCCATTCAAGACTAATTCTCATTTGATGATTAAAAATAATGTTCAAGGAATTAAAATAATTCTATATATGAATAAGATAAAATCTATCCATAACAAACATGGATTATGTAAAAAAACATATAACAGAAAATGAGTAAGTTAACACCCAAAACAACGATAATACTAAGATATTATTAACAAAGCAATGTTAAAAGATCATATATGATATCATACTAATGTATATGATTCTTGTATAATTTAATAACAATTATTTCACCATTATACACGAGTTTAACCTACCCACAACCAAGGAAAAGTACAAGTTAAGGGTTTATTTCACAATCTCTACATTATTCGAGGTTGTTTATATGTAATTATCTACTGGGGCCTCTTTGTCATCCACAACCATGTTTCTTAAAAATGTATTTCAAATCATTCTTACTATTTTACAGACTATTGGTTAAAGTCATTTATACCCTTTTTGACTTTTTATAAAAAATTTATAAAGGAATCTTTATGTCATATTTCAAACAAGGTCCTTTTTAACCGTTTCGACAGAATTAAGGTAAGAATGTCTTTTTTTAACTTATACGGAAGGTGCGGTTATTTTACGCAATAATAAAATCATTGAAGCTTCCCTTGAAAGATTATAAGAATATTTTCAAAGTAAATGTTTTATTTTATAATTATGTGTCTTTTAAATGACTACAGAAAAAATAGATATTTCTCTCAAATAGTTTTGGTTTCATCTATGTCAACATCCTTTCATAGATTTTAAACTTATTTGAAGTTAATTTATTATGATACAAAACTTCAATATAGTATTGAAGGTTTTGTGATATGTTTGATTTTGGATGTTTTATTTTTATACCATTTATGGTTTATGGGTAAAGTATTAACATTTTGTATGCTAGTTTTAATACGAATGATTATGTTATGTTTACACCTGTTCATATGAGGAATGGATTGGACTTAATAGGTGATGGGTGGAGCCCGCTATAGCTCCTCGATGCATCGGTAGGTATCATGAGACAAACTAGTGTCTTGGAACAAGGCCTTGACAAAATTTTATTTGTAGTCTTGGCACAAGGCCTTGACTATGTGGTTATGATAGTATGGAATTATGCATTCCATCATTATGAATGTGGTTATTGATATTGCATGTGATTATTCGATTAGTAGAATATCCATGTGAATATTTAAATGGAATTATTTCAATTTATTTCTGCCATATTATGTTGAAGGTACAGTTTAAAAGGATTTTGTTTTAGTTATACATTGCCTTAAATTTTTATTTTTATTTATAAATGTTTCCCCTATATTGTTATCCTTACTGGGCATCTATGCTCACCCCTTTCTATGTTTCATTTTTCCTAGGATGTGAAAAAGTATTTTGTGAATGACATGCATGGATAGTATAAGGGGATATGAGTCTGGAGACAAGATGTTGTTGTAGTTTTCACTTTATGATGTAATGTAACCTTTAGGAATGAATCTAGTGATTCCAAGTCTATTAAACTAATCAGTCTTTGGAGACTTGATCTTTTGTGATCATGCCAATGTTATGTAATAATTCACCAACTGTGGGTAACTGGGGTTGGGGCATTATAATTGGTATCATAGGAATTTTAGTACAATCCTTGGGAGCTAAATTTAGATATACTCTGATTAGAGCACATAGCCATAAGATAGACTTTGAGGATTAGTATAAAATAACTTCCTGAAATTTTGGTATTGTATAGATTTTGTGAGTTTTCCAAGGAATACATCCATGTCTGGATACGAGAAGGTAGAAGTGGCTCTGGTACATATGTACCTTGGGGTAAAACCCGAAAACACCACTTTGAGCAAGACTCGAATGGGAACTGGTGCACGACAATGGGCCTTGCTGCACTCTTGGTTACGAAACTACAGTGAGATATGATTATGATAATTCTCATTTTAATTACAAACCATTATGAAGGGATTATAAGTATATACTTCCTCAAAGAAAACAATTTTATTTTTATGGATTATATCCATAAACTGTCCAATTTATGTTAAGTTTTTTACAAGTTTGGAATTATGTATTGCGATTCATAAAATAATCTATTTTATTCCATTGTTTAGAAATGGCACCTAGTAGAAGGAATTTGAACTCCAGCAATATGTATGATCCAAAGAGTTAAGAGGATCATATCATTTACGGTATTAAGCCAAAATTTATAAGGGAAATAGTCTCTCATGTATTCTCAAAATAAGAAGAAATAGTATCATGTGTTAATAAGATATGTAAAGAATTCTCTGAGTCCTATGGCTTTGAAGGGAAGCAAGAGAAGAAAAGGATGGAAGAGAGAAAGATGGATAAAGGGAAGAGGGAAAAGAATAATTTTCTGATATGTGGTAACTGTGGGATGAAACACCCTAGAACATGCCTGAAGGGAATGGGAGTTTATTAATAGTGTGGAGAAAAAGGACACCAAGTATGTGACTGAAAGGGTTAGAAAAAATGTTTCAAATGTACAATGCTTCATCTGCAAGGAGTTGGGACACTACGCGAACCAATGTGCAAATCATTAGAGTATGCCCCAAATTATGCTATTGGATAATAATCAAGTTATGATACTACTATAGATAAGGAGTAATGATTCTAGTTATTATGTTGTTATTGAATAATTATGTCATTTGAGTGTTGTATCAAATATGTACTGGTTATAATAATTATGATGTATATAAGGATTGTATAGCGTTACTATTTCATTAAGGACTTGAGATTGTGTGGAACCAAGAAAAGTGACTTAATAGTAGGTTACATTTTTTGAAAATATATGGTTGAGAAAAAGATAATCAATAATATGGTTCTAATACTAAAGTAGTGATTTTGGAATGATACATGTTTGATTTGGATAAATTATATTGGATATTCTTGATTACCTTGAAACTGATTACAGATTTGTATATCCCATTATTGTTGGAGTTTACAACATTTTTGGATGGAAGAAGTATATCAAGTATTCTATAATTAATATGGGAGCATGAATGTAATCAATATGGGTTTATAGTAATTCAGGGTGTTACCATGTTTTAAAATAATACACGATGAAGGTGTTCACATGTTATTACATGGAAAAAAGGATCTTCATTGTGTTTAACTTCCTTATAGATTTTGGACTATGAGTTTTGATAGAAGCATTTTAGATAAGTCTAAAGGTAGGAATGTATTAAGTTTAAAAGTTTATTTTTGGTTTTTTATAAATTGATAACACGTAGACTGTGTGGCAACCCGTCACATCGGACAAATCTGTGGGAATAGAACCCACAACCATAGTGAAATTGGGATTTATCACCTACCACTGGACTACGTGAAGTCCCTGGATTTTATAATGTAGTTTATTATTTTAAAGTGTACAATATTTGAATTATAAATACAATATTTTTGGAACCCTATATGACTAGGATAAATCAATTTTGTTTTGAAAGCTTTTAGAATGAAAGATGAGTTTGTGGTAGGAATTAGTGGAAGGATGAACTCTACTTGTCACGTATATATATACATATATATATATAATCCTCTTATTTTATGGATAAATTAATTATTAAAATTTAGTGAAGGAATCTTAAAACCAAAGATGTGTTATCCTAATACCTTATGTTTTGGTGAACCGGTGGTATATTAAATCATCATAGATTGGTGGCTTTGAGGCCCACAATTCTACGATTGTTTGTGATTGATGATCTCAATCACTCCCTATAAATATTTACATTTTTCCTCAAATTATGTGTCTCTAATTTCCACCAATGTTCTCCTAATCAAGATCATAATTTGGTGGTGAATTTTTCATTCCCCTTTTCCACTTATTAGGATTAAATTTTATTATCCCAATTTCCGATGTGGGTTTTACCATAAAGGTATTTTCTATTTTCATCCTTTTATTTTAGAAGAACAATTTCAAATTGCGAGGACACAATTTATTGACGGAGTGGAGAATGTAGCACCCCAAACTTCCATGTTACGCTTCTCTTTGAATAATATAATAGTGTGTGTTGTACACAACTTCAAATTCTAACACACACCACAACCAATCAAACTAGCCGTTATGAATAGTAATACCCACTTGTTGAAATTTTATAAATTTTATCTTTGAAAATGGACTCCATTTTTAGATTAAGAATATCGAAATTAGCCTATGGTGAATTTTTGGTAATTTTCCAAAAACATTAAATTTTTTATGAATAGTGAATAAAACACAGAGTAATAGTTTAAAACCAATTTTTTTATTTAAGTAATTATTTATTTTATTTATTTTAGGTCAAAATACATACATAATACCTATATAAGTTCAATTTAATCCATTGGAGTCAGTTTATAATAATTTTATATATATATAAATTTTATTAAACTTTTCAATGTCTTTTACCCATCTCCTAGGAGAATGTTCAAATTCATATAAAACAAAATTTTACCTCTTCTGTGAGTGGAATTTCAAAAATTCGAGAGACACGGTTAATATCAAGGAGTAAAATGTGGTTTAATAAGATAAAAATAATTTTTGTTGAATAGTAACTGTTTACTTTTATTTACCACGGTTAAAAGTAAATAGGGTAATTAAGGGTAAAAATGATATCATTATTACCCTAACACATGTCCTAATTCTATTGGCTAACTATAATTCGACCAAAGCCAGACTCAGAAATAAAATATGAACATATTTGTTCCACTTGGATAAATTTGTACATTTATTATTATTTAATTCAAAGAAGAGTTAAAAGAGTTAAAATCAATGTTTAATAACTAAAACATTTTTAATATAAGGTTATACATAAGATAAATACGATTATAAATATTCATTATAAATATAAAAATATTTCCTATATAATTGTATTTTATTTATAATTTTTATACATTGAATAATTTAATTTATTTGTGACACAATGGTGATGCAGTAATTACCTAATTAATGAAATATTAAAATAATTGATATTATAAATATCAATATAAATGAAATTTGAGACTTTTTATGAATTAAAATAATTTTATTGGTTAATATAACATATTATGATTGGTTAGATAAAATCTTTTCTAAGTAAAAATGCTGTTATAAATTTAGCAACAAAAAATACCAACTAGTGTCAAAATTGACATAAAAGAGTTTTTAAAACAAATATTATACTATTAATTCATATTCTATTCCTAAAAATCATAGGTTCGGCCAAAGTACTTATATAATGATATTTTAATCATTAATGAACCACTTGGGGTTCTCTTGGAAGTATATAGTCAGTTTATTAACCATATAATATAAAAATACAAAGACACATGGTAAATGTTAAACTATTTAACTAAGAGTTAAATATAAATGATAAGGTTAATATAGTTACCCAACCCTATCTAAAATCTATTGTATGAAATTATTTCGACAAATCCCTGCCTTATCCTTGAAATAAGTTACTTTCGATCCATTATAAACCGAATATGAATTTATTATAAAATAATATTTTATGTTATTACTAAGGTTCCCATAACCCCTCTTATAAAAGGTCACTCCCCCTTCTCTCAAATTCATAACTTCAAATCATTTTGGATCAGAAAACCCCTTCACAAATATTCTCTCAACTTCCATCACTTTATCCTAGAGGAATTAGTTTTATCAAAAAGCCAAAATAAGGATCCCTTTTGATCAAATCAAAAGGAAAAACCTGAAGAAGAGGTAATGTTTTCACCACCCTCTTTCAAGTTCATTTCTTCTTCCACTTCTTCTTTCTTTGTTATATCCATTCTAAAATAATAACTCTAGTATCTTCTATATACTGTGATGTTATTGTAAATATGGTACAACCATATTAATTATTCTATCCATCCTTTGAATGACATGTCACCATAGATGCGTACGTACGGCTTACCGTCTCCATGTCGCGGTGTAATTGTTATTCAAATCATTATTATTTGGATGGGTATTATAATGATGTGTAATTGAATTAAATAATAAATATAACATTATAGTTATTCTTTATATATGATATAACATCCAATTATATACGATTTTAATATCATAAGAATGATATTGTCGCTCGTGCGTACGTACGGACTATCGTCTCCACGAACGCGATGAGATTCATTCCCCGTCGTATCCATTAAAAAATAATTCTCATTTAATGATTACAACTAATGTTTAAGGACTTGATATAATTCTGTATATGAATATTATACAACCTATCCATAACAAACATGTCTTATGTTACAAAACATATAAAAGAAAATGAGTAAGATAACACCCGAAACGACGATAATACTAAGATATTATTAACATAGAAATGTTAAAAGATCATATATTATATCATATTAATTTATAAGATTCTTGTATAATTTAATAACAGTTATTTAACCATTATACAAGAGGTTAACCTACCCATGACCAAGGAAAAGTACAAGGTAAGGGTTTATTTCACAATCTCTTCATTATCTGAGGCTATTTATACATAATTATCTACTGGGACTTCTTTATAATCCACATCCATGTTTCTTTAAGATGTATTTCAAATCATTCTTACTATTTTATAGACTATGGGTTAAATTAATTTATACCCTTGTTGAATTTTTATAATATATTTATAAAGGAATCTTTCTATCGTTTTCTAAACAAGGTCCTTTTTAACCTTTTCGACAGAATTAAGGTAAGAATGTCTTTTTTAACATATACGGCGGGTGCGGCTATTTTATGCCCTTATAAAATCGTCGAAGATTTCCTTTCAAGATTATAAGAATATTTTAAAAGGAAATTTTTTATTTTATAATTATGTTACTTTTATATGATTTCAAAAAGAAGAGATATTTCTCTCAAATAGTTTTGATTTCATCTATGTCAACATCCTTTGATGGATTTTAATCTTATTTGAAGTTGATTCATTATGATACAAAATTTCCATATAGTATTGAACGTTTTGAGACATGTTTGGCTGTTAATTTTTTATTTTTATACCATTCATGGTTTATGGATAATGTATAAACATTTTGTATGCTAATTTTAATACAAATGTTTATGTTATGTTTAAACCTGTTCATATGAGGAATGCATTGGACTTAATAAGTGACGGGTGGAGCCCGCTATACCTCATCAATGCATCGGTAGGTCTCATGAGACAAACTAGTGTTTGGCACATGGCCTTGACAAAATATTATTTGTTGTCTTAACACAAGGCCTTGACTATGTGGTTATGATAGTCTGGCATTATGTGTTCCATCATTATGAAAGTGTTTATGGATATTGCATGTGATTATTCGATTAGTAGAATATCTATATGAATAAGTAAATGGAATTATTTCATTTTATTTCAACCATATTATTCTAAAGTTCAAGTTTAAATGGATTTTGGTTTAGGTATATATTGCCTTAAATGTTTATGCCTATTTATGAAAGTTTCTGCTATATTGTTATCCTTACTGGGAATCTGATCTCACCCCTTTCTATGTTTTATTTTTTCCAGGATGTGAAGAAGTATTTTTTGAATGGAATTCAGGGATAGTATACGGGGATATGATTGTGGAGACAATATGTTGTTGTAGTTTTAACTTTATTATGTAATGTAACCTTTATGAATGTATCTAGTGATTCCAAGGCTACTAAAATAATCATTCATTCGAGACTTGATCTTTCATGATCATGACAATGTTATATAATAGTGCACCGACTCTGGGTAACTGGGTTCAGGGTGTTACATAACTCCTTTGGGATGTTGTCTCTCTTCCTTCACTTGTTTCAAACTATACTTCTTGACACGAATTCATCAATTTCCCACTTCATAATATCACACCAAAAATATTCCTTTAGATCTCTATACATCATAGTGCTAACTCGGTGTATAGAAAAATTTGACCTATGAGAATCATATAATAGTTCCTTTTTTAGCTCATGTACTGATGGAACACATAATATCTTCCCAAATTTGAGATCTATTTTTTCATACACGAATTCATCCATTCTCCCATCCTTGACAACATTAATTTTCTTATGCAGATCTCATCATCAGATTAAATGATTTTTATCTTCTCTAATAAAGATGGTTTAGAAATCATTTGAAATTTGAAAAATGATTCCCTTTCCTTAAAAATTTCCATATCCATCTTTTGTAGATGTAGAAATATAGGATCTCTCTCAATCATCATTTGAGTCACAAGTCCATGATCTTTCCTACTTAATGCATCTGCCACCTTATTCACCTTTCCTTGGTGGTAGTGTGTTGAAGAATCGTAATCTTTGAGTAACTCAAGCCATCTCCTTTGCCTAATGTTGAGGTTTTTTGTTTGAAAATGTATTTCAAACTCATGTGTTCTGTATAAATCTAACATCTCTCTCTGTAGAGATAATGCCTCAATATTTTCAGAGAAAATATTATGGCTGCTAACACAAGATCATGAGTTGGATAATTTTTCTCATGAGTCTTCAATATCTTGATTCATAATCAATAAATTTTTCATTTTGCATAAGGATGCAACCTAGTCCATTATTTGATGCATCATTTTATATTAAAAACCAACCAATTCCAGATGGAATAGTCAAAATTGGAGCATTGACCAATCATCATTTCAATTCTTCGAATCATTCTGATCATTATTTTTTCCAGAAAAACTTATCTCTTTTATGTGTGAGCTTGTTTAGCAGGTTATCCAGTCGGGTGAAATTATGAATGTAACGCTAATAGTAACATGCTAAGCCAATAAAACTACGTACCTCGGTTATGTTTGTTGGCATGGGACATTCTTGGATTTCCTTTTTCTATGCAGGATCAACTAGGATTCCGTCCTTAGAAACAATATGGCCGAGAAAAAAAACTGATTGAAACCAGAATTCTCAGTTCCCAAACATACCATATAATTTATTTATTTTAAGAGTTTGCAGAATAATACGCATGTGATTCTCATGGTATTCATAACATTTTGAGTACATGAGGATATCATTGATGAATTCCACAATAATGTTATCAAGATATTCCTTGAAAACTCTATTCATTAAATCCATGAAAATATATGGTGCATTCGTTAGTCCAAAAGGCATCATTGTGAACTCGTAATTCCTATACCTAGTTTGAAAAGTTTTCTTCGGAATATCATGCTTCCTCACACGTAGTTGATGATATCCGGATCAAAGGTCAATCTTCAAAATGTGTTGATCTCCATGAATTTGATCAAATAAATCATCAATCTGGGGAAGAGGATACTTCTTCATTATTGTAATAGAATTGATTTCCCTATATTCAATGCAAATCCTCATGGATCCATCCTTCTTCTTGACAAAGAGGATAGGGTCTCTCCCTGGAAAAACAGTAGGTCGAATAAATCCTTTTTCATTCAAATACTCTAGTTATTTATTTAGCTCTACTAATTCCACACTGGCCATTCTATAAGTATTCTTTGATATAGGTCTTGAATCCATAATTAAATCAATAGAGAAGTCAACTTCCCTCTCTAGAGGATTTCCAGGTAAATCCTTTGGAAATACATCAATGTACTCTTCCACTATGTTCACAATAATCAATTTTATGATTTCTTTCCTTGCCCATGGATATTGGTTTATCTTCCTCCTTAAGTGTTGCATTCAGTAGAGCTAATGATGGTGTTACTAGATAACAATTAGTTGGTGAAGTTTCTGCCCTAAAGACAAGGGATTCTACACCATTTTCAAAAATTGAAACTTCCTTCTTCTTACAATAAATTTCTGCATCATAATTTGATTGCCAATCCATACCTAGAATTATTTCAAATTCAATCATTGGTATGATGATAAGGTTATAAACTAAATCACATTTTGGTCTCTGGAGGGGGACTAATCGACATGACTTGTTGCAATGATACATCCACTAGGAGTTTTGACTAACAACTCCTTTATTAAATCTAATTAGACATATCTAATTGTCTTGGAAAACTAAGAAGATATAAATGAATGTGCTGATCTATAATCAAATAAAGTGTTATCTAAGTTTGAGGAAAAAATTAAAGTACCTTCCACCACATCATTAGTAATTTCAACCTCCACGGTTGTAATCTCATAGGCTCTTCCTTTTTCTCTTGGATTTTTCTGAGGCATGTTTCCCTAGGACTTAGGAAACTTATTTTCATAGTGTCCCATCTCTCTGCAATTACAGCATTTAATATCATTGAATTTTTTCTTCCCCTTGATTTCATCATATCGATGACCCTTTTATCTGAAGTTATAGCAAACTCCCATGCCTTTCAAGTGTTTCCTGAGATGATTCGTTCCACAGTTCTCACATAATGGGAATAGCTTTGTTCCCTTGCTCTTCTTTGGTGCTTCTCCTTTTCCATTGTTATCATAGTACCGCTTCTTATCATGTTTTCCTTTGAAAATAATTGATCTAGAAAATTACTTCTCTATTTTGATGGCACTTGATTCAATTTTATCATATGATAAAATGATTGAGAAGTCTGTTCCCTTCGAATACATGTCTTAAGACCTCCATAGAAATGATCAATCTTGTCTTCTGAGTCACGTATGTAATCTATGGCATACTTGGACAGCCTTATGAAATTTTCCTCATAATCCGCAACATTTTCTTCTTCCCATTGTTTTATGCTAAGGAATTTCCTCTACATTTCAGTTCGTTGCTCATGAGGGAAATATTTTTTGAAGAATATTTCCTTAAAAGTCCCCCATTACATATCTACTATTTCTTCTTACTCCATGGTTTTCTGAATCAAGGACCACCATTGATCAAAGACTCACTTGATACAATATACTGCATGTACTACCATTTCATTTTCATTGCATCTTAATTCCATTAATATTTCTACAAGGGACTTGATCCATTGCTCAGTAACCACTGGGTTAGTAGTCCTGCTAAAAGATGGGGGTTGTTACTTCCTAAAACGATCCAATACAAGTGTGGAATGGTTATTCATTAAAACCTGAGTAAGTTGTCCAAATATGGTCATGATTTGATCTACTCCAACATTGAATATGTTGACTTGATAAGTAAGGATATCACTACCTTTCCCACAAGTATCTATTCCCCTTCTTCTGTTAGACCCCATTTCTAAATAATGGGATACACTAGATTAGTTTATGAATATCAAATAGAAAATCACTCAACATAGATTAAAATTATATGCGTAACTAATCTTATAAACCTGGTTTCTCTGAGAAAATTTTTACATTAAACTCCTTCGTAATAACTTATAAAGAAAATGTAAATTATCCTAAGCATATCCATTGGGAGTGTCGTAACCAAGAGTGAAGCAAGGCCCATTTTTGTGTACCATTTCCTGTTCAAGTCCATCTAAAAATGGTTTTCTCGGGTTTTACCCTTAGATACATCTGTTCCAGATCCATCTCTACTTGCTTGTATCTAAACTGACGGACAATCTGAATGGACTATTCAAACTCTACAAGATATGCTGAGGTCATGTTCTCTTGACTTCCAAGATATGTGTGATCAGTACTTTCCTTTGGTGGAATTTTCATACAACAATAGTTTCCATTCTAGTATTAAATTGGCACTATATAAATCATTATATTGAAAGAGATGTCGAACTCCAACTTGTTGGGAAGAAGATTGTGAGGGTAATCTTATAGGCCCAAAACATATTAAAGAGACCATGACAAAGGTGAAGAAGATACAAGCCCATATTAAAGCATCCCAAATTAGGAAAAAGAGTCATGCATACAACTGGAGAAAGGACATGGAATTTCAGGTGTGAGATAATGTATTTCTAAAAGTATCTCCATGGAAGGGTGTCTTATGGTTCGGCAAGACAGGGAAATTGAGCCCCAGGTACATCGGACCATTTGACATTCTGGAAAGAATCGGAGCTGTAGCTTACCTTTAGTGATGCCTCCAAATCTCTCCAGAGTTCATGATATGTTCCACATGTCATTGTTAAAGAAATACATGCCAAAACCAATTCATGTACTCACATATGAATAAATTGAACTGGAACATGATTTGCCATACTGTGAAAATCCTATCGGGATTATTGACACAAGGGAGAAGGTATTGAGAAATCGGATGGATCGTCTAGTAAAGGTTCTTTGGAGGAACTAGAATATGGAAGAATAAACAAGGGAACTTGAGGATGTTGTGAAAAAGAATCACCCACAACTTGTTGGTGAGTTTCATACATAAAATTTCGAGGATTAAATTTCTGAAGGAAGGAATAATGTATCACCCCAAACACTTCATGGTATGTTTATCTTAAATAGGTTCTATTTATAGCCTATATTTTATGAATCAATGAGCCTATATGGAACAAAACATGGTTACTTATAAGAGATATCCATATCCTAGCCTTTAAACTTAAATTTTCCAACTCTGTGAATTGAATTTTAAAAAGATGACATACACGGTTGTGTTCAAGATGATATTTAATCTCTAATAGAATTAACTTTATTTTCAGTGAATAGTAACCTACCCTTATGAATAGTGACCTTAACATATTAATAGTAACTTACCCTTATGAATAGTAATATGACTTTTATGAATGGTATTCGTACCCGTGATTGTATAAGTGAATTTAGGCACCTTAAAAATGAAGATGAATATTTTAAGTGTTTATTTTTTCAATTAAATAATGAATTTAATTAAATATTTAATTAATCATATTTGGGGAATTCTTTTTGAAAAATGGAATTCATTTTTGGATTCTACAAATCAAAAAATTGTTAGGGTGAATTTTTTGTATTTTTCTGAAATACTTGAATTTTTTATGAATAGTAAAATCTGATAATTCACAATAAATACTAGATAATGGATTAATTGAGTCATTGATTATGATCTTCTGATGAAAGCCTAATTGATTCGGATTAACATGATTTAATTAGTATTCTTGGTCATGGATTACTCACTATTCCTTGTCTTATGGAGAAATAATAAATTAATGAATTTTATATTAAGAAAATTCCTCTCTCTTCCACTATAAAAACCCCCCTCCACTCCCTCTTCTCTTTACTCCTCTCAAGCCTTGTGCCTTTCCCATATTCTGCCCAAATATCTCCACAAGATCCTCCCCCACATCCAGAAGCTGCCAAAATCTTCAAAATACCAAAACCTCTCCCTTTAAGAGGTTCACAATGGAGGAAGTCTCAAGAGGTAAACTCCTCTTTCCAATTCTTTCATTTCTCTTTAGTTCTTTTCTTTTTGTTTCTTTCCTCACCTCCATTCACACAAATGGTATGATAAATCCAGTAACATACATATACAGGAATGGGTTTATGCTAATAGGATATTTCATTATCTTTTCTCGTTTCCCCACCCTTTATTTGGATGAAATGAATGCACCGTTTGAGATGAGCTAATTTAGCACATTCAAGGAAAACGATTTATCAATTTTTATTATAATCTTTATTTATGTTCGTGAAACCAGTTGTGTCATGGTTTAACTAGATTATTATATATGTAGTATATCTTATTTTTATCTCTGTAATCATTTTTTTCAAATGGTATTAAGTTATAAATCAAAACATGTTCATTGTAATCAAACCCACTGTTTTTCCAAACGGTTGTCACTAAGGTTATATATATGTATTAATTAGGCCTCACACTAAGTAACCAAATTAAATTTAAAACCATGAAATCCCATGGAACATCCCTAATAGTTTATAACTTCATTTATGGACAACCACTTACAACTTTCGTATTTATCATAACTTGAATATACGTGAACTGATCTCTTAAAACAAGTAATCAAACGAGCCCGAACAATGAAATTGAACATTATAACAAACCAAAAAGGCTTGAATGAACTGAAAATGGATATAATAAATCCTTTACATATAGTATAGGTTTTGGAATTATGAATTAATATTCCTAATATTTTTATTTAGGACTTTAATAACAAGTTAAGAACACCTTCAAGCAAAAGGTAAGGGATCCTCTCTCACACTTTTCTTCAAGAATCTCCCCTATGTTGCAACCTTTTATTTTTAATACCTAATGATGGGGTATGTTTTTTCACCTCCCCCATAACACCCTTGTGACATATAAATAATGGGATACTCCTTTACCTCTCATTAATCCCTCGTAATAACACTCGTTACCATTATGAAATGTTTGTAAGTGGTTTTCTGATCTCACTTTCATTTCTGTGAGATTTTCATTGTTCTATACTTATTTCTTGTATGTGGTATATGTGTAATACCATTTGATATATAATAACATGATTCTATTAATATTCATGTCATTAAATGATTCATTTGAGGGTTATTAAGTTCTGTTCATATGATCTGACCGATTACATTGTGGTAAGAGACTTTGTCTCAACTACAATTTTGTTGTGTCTAACTTAGTGTGGTGCACCGAATAATCCTTATGTTGTGTACCTACTAACAATTTGAGATAAATTTTCATTTGAAGTTAAATTTATATTAAATACCCATAATCTCATATAATGGATTAGTTTCTTTTCTAAACTGTATACCATTTTTCATACGATGTTTATTTGGAAAGTTATTTTAATTACGGAAATATTGATGAATCTGTATACTCTAACCTATATGGATATTTAAAAGGAATATTTATCTATTATTATATAAATGTATATATAATTATTTGGACATACAGTGGTGGGTGGGGCCCGTTATATCCCATCGATGCATCAGTCGGTCTCGTGAGACAAATTAGTTGGCGACAAACACTTCCAGTTTGTTTCCAAAAAATCAGACGGGTTTCTACCCCCAGAACTAAAATGCTTTAATAGTATTATGGTTTAATGTTCCAAATACATGGTGTCTAATTAAAAATCATTCTCTTTATTCATTATAGATTATTATTGTGATTATCCATTAGTTTATCACTATGACAAAATCTATGGATGCAGTTTCCTTCTCAGATTATTAATGCAATTTTCATTCATTTATTTACCATGCCATATTGATTAAGTTAGATTGATTATGATTCACTCATTATTGTAGTCATGATTCCACTATTTGTAACCCTTACTGAGAATTTTATCTCACCCATTTCATTATTTACCTTCAACATGTGATGAAGAGATGTTAATTTATAGTGTTCAAGTGGTTATAGTTTTTAGTTTTGTTTTGTATTGTATCTAGTACCTTTTTCAATGTAATTTGTGTTACATCTATGTATCTAGTTTCTTCAAGACTACTAAACTCATCATTCCTTTGGGATTTTCATTTTTTCAAACCATGACAATATCACATGTAATGCACCAGCTCTAGTCTAGAGGGGTCATGGTGTTACATTATTTTAAACATAAACCACCCAAAACAAACATATAAAATTAAAGGTTCAATCCAATTATGTTCAAAATAATAATGTATTTAACTTCATCCATCAATAAAGTACCTCAAATAAATCCTAAAAATGACTCTTAAAAATGAAATAAAATCATGTTTTACCACCCAAAGATCTTATTTTAATATTTTTATCTAGGAATTACCTCATTGTATCATGTAACTAGAGAAAATAATGAAGTTAACTTGTTGTGATTTAAGACTGATTTAGAATTCTGGTCATTTAGAGAAATGGTAATCCATCTATATTTCAATTACTTTATAATTTTTTTACAGTGAAATCCAAATTCTGTAAAGTCTTAATGAATGAACAAGAAACTTAAAATCTAACCAATCATGGTAGTGATCCACCAATGCCACTTATCTCTTCTAATCTTCTAGTTCTCTGATCTATGATTGGATTTCAATATTGATTTCTACCAATTCATGAAATCCTCTCAATAGATAGACTCAACCCTCAAATAATGGTTTAAATGAATAATAAATTAGATGATTTTTTTTCTATTAATATTGAAGAAATAGTATATCATACATAAATAAAATTCCTTATGGTGTATAAATTATCAAGATTAGTTATCCCTACATCCTTATATTTTCAAAAACTAAATACTCCTCTGTAGTGGTGTGTTACATGAAATAGTTTCTAGCATAATATAACTCGGATATTTTTAAGCATGCTAAATCAAAATAATATTAAATCTACCCAATGATAATTTACACTTTTTATCTTTAGGGATATTAATCCAACAGTTGACACTTTGAAATAAATGTTTTTCACTAATGAAACTAGTGCTTCGAGGGAAACCAATTTTTTTTGAAAATTGTAGTAATAGATATAGTGGATAATGAGCAGGATTATAAAAATAATAGAATAGTGTATCTCTCATCATGCAATGTTATTTTTGCCTCAGGTTTCTTTGAAAGGATGGTAACATATACTATTAATGACTCATATTCCCAGATGAGAAGTAGGTAAGGATCTAGTTGTAACCATATATCCACTATTGAGGACTGATATTGTGTCGATTTTTTATTCTTTTAGTTATTTGAATCCATCATTACTCTAATGAAATAGAAGTCTAACCATTGATAATATTATGGTCACTATTCTATTAGCTCACCTCTGAACATGAACTGATCATGGATAATAATTTCTCAAAAATAATTAACCATTCTATCACTTCATCATAGGTACTCATTCTAGTAGTAAACATCTACATATTAATCTCATGATAATGAATCATGAAATAAAATTCTTTAATAATCTTGTTTGGTAATATATCTATGACAGATTACATCAGACCCTTGAATTTTTCATTTGATATCACTATTTTTAATATCCCAAAATAGATATTAAAAAAATCTTGATGATGCTAAAATCTAAGGTTATTTTATAAGTATTTCATCCAAAATTGGTTCTGAAATAGGTTCCACAATATCATAGTCTACTCTTCATCTCCTATAAAAATTCATTTTCTACATCAGAGTTGCTCTTTGTAAAAAAACATACTACCAAATGGACTCGATGTTAAAATAGTATCCAACTAATCAAAATGATGTCCCCACCACCTCCCACCATCAATAAATATATAATTAGATATTATTTAATGATATTTCAAAAATATTGGTAGATAATTATTGTAATCTTGTATCCAACGTCTCATTTGTAGTTAGCCCCCTACTCTACCATATGAAAAAAAAGTAATGGGTGCTTATTGAACCTACTAATGAGCTGATCTCTATCAACACACTACTAACATAAATATATATAGTCATGTTATATTTATGAAAAATAATCCAAATAATATAGATGAAAATTAATATAATATTTCTATTTCTTGCTCCAATCTATATGTATTGTTATCCTATCATCAGCACACAAAAATATCACGACATATAAGAAATTATGTGATGTATGTCCCACATAAAAAATATTTTTTAAATAATTGATAATATTTTTATAGTAATTATTAATTTTTTATTAGATTCATTTCATATAATAATAAACATCCTCTATGTTATATCCAATTTTTATGACCCATATTACATAATCTGTTCAATAATAATAGAGTCATGTCAGCCCAGTGTAATCCTTGTACATTATTACACTAAATTTATTTTTCATTCTTACTCTGATATAAATTTAACATAAGTTATCTCTATAAATATGCTTCCCATGTTTAAATACTAGTATGAATGTTAACAAAAATCTAAAACCACAAATCCATACCAATTAAATATGACCCTTTGAAAAACTATAAAATCACAAAAAAACATCTTGACCAAGGTGGGTTTTTATTTTTCATTTTTTAAGTTTATGTTGGGTGTAGGAGTGAATTATTTTATTTAGGTTGGCTCAAACTAGCTATCATGTATATAAATTTATTTTATAATTTTTATTTTAAGCATTTTATGAAATTAAACGAGTTGTAATCTATTATTTTAGAGATTTCAAATTCAAATTTTTTACATGATGGAATTTCAACGTATTAGCTATCTATAAATATATAGATTCTTACAACAACTATGATTAATTTATTTAATATAATTAATTTGTATTTTTTATTTATATTTTTTATAATAAACCTGGAACATGATTTCTCTTCAATAGTTTTATGGTTTGAGTAAATGTTGGAATTATTATTCAAATTATTAATTTAATTTTCTATGTTTTATATAAGAATTAATTTATTTTAAATTAATTTTTATATATTCTATATTATATTTTTATCTGTATTTTTAGACATTATTTCCTTTCCAAGATGACTCATTCTATATATTGCTGCAGTCCTCCATGTTAATTTGTTTTGAAAAACCACCTATTTTTTTATTGATGATTGGTTTAAATATATTTCACCCACTTATGTTTAGTATAATGATATTGATCTTTAAACTGAATTGAATTTCTTATTTAAGGATCTCTAAAATAAAGAATTAATGTGACACATCAATCCTAGCTTCAATATGATAATGATTAGTGACTAGAACAAATGGTATAGTCACACATATATAGGTTTAATAACCATTATTACCCTTTAAACATCATTAAAATATATAAAATCATAACCCTATAACGTAGTGGTAAAAAATAAATGGCCTTTCTTAGTGTTTTTTAGAATCACGGAGAAATGATTTTTATAACCCAAAATTGCAATCTCCTTCTTCATTCTCTCTCGCTCTCATGATCTTGGGAATCTTTGCTCCTAAATCATTATTAACCTTTATTGGTGTGTGTTATGTATAATTATATATTTAAATATGTTTTTATTAATATTTATTTATTTTTTATAATTTTTTGGATCAAATAAGGTGAATATAAAAAAGAAAAAAAAATAGATGCCAATCATATGACCAAAGAGTATGAGTATAATGTCAAATAGTTTATCAAATTTACAATGAACCACATAAATTATTCTTACTGAATTATATGTATATGTATAAATTGTTATTATTCAATGTGAATTGGTTAATATGAATTAGAAAATTTGATTTATTGTGGAATTTATTGATGTTATAAATTTTGTATAAAAACAAAATTTTATCTAATCTACAGAATGAAAATAAAATTTTCAGGTCATATGTCATCGATAAAAGTGTATATAATGTTGTAGATTTTATTAAATAAAGTAAAATATCAGTATATAAAAAATTTAAGGTTTTTTTGAATTTTTTTTGATAATAAAGATATTTTCATTAATTTCATTGTATGATGGTTGTATAAAATATATAGCATTATCAGTATTAAAAAATAAATATAGTATAAAGTGGTAAACATATGTTTTGTTATAATTTTAACATGGATGCATTATATATTTAATGATATTCTTTTATATATCAATGATATTACTCACAAAATATATGAAGTAAAAAAATTATATTTCATTGTTATAAGTTGTGAAAAAATACTTCTTTTCTCTAATGAATATATATTATTTCAAAAAGAGTTAAAATATATACAAAAATTTCTTCATTATGATGCATCATGTTATAAGAAAAATAAATAAACTCTAATAAAAAATTGGTTACATTCCAAGAAATATAAAATTTTGATGTTTTTAAGAAAGATTAAATATATATATATATAGCTTGATGTCATGGCATATAGATAAAATAATTCCAAATGGTAAGAATTAACACAAATCATAAAATCATATGTGGAAGAAAATTAAAAATTATTATCTGTAATTTGGAAATGAGTCAAGAATTTTTTTTCCATATGTTATATATAGATGGAATTAATCCTCGTGGAGTATAAAGAAATTGTTAAAAAATGATTAGATATGTCGATAAATTATAATTTTCCATTGTGATTATGTATGAAGTATAAATATATCAGGTTTTGAAAGATTATTTCCAAACTAAAATATCTTGGTAATGATATTGACATTTATTTCGATATACATGTTGAATATTTGAAACAATTGTGGGATACATGTGTTATAGTGTAATTTTTAAGACGAATTATAATTCACATTAAGTATCATTTTTTTATTCAATAAATCACTTTTTTGCTTAAAATAATTTTTTAGGGAAAAACATTAAAAGAAGGTTAGAGTATCATGTGGGTGAAGAATGTAGATAATAAATTAGGTTGAAATATAGTGTGAATATTGTGTTCCTTGGAAAATAAAGTCTTTTACCTCAATAACATTGATATAGATCTTATAAAAAACATTTTATAGGATCTTGTAATAATATTTATATCCTTCTATTTAAACATAAAATGACATAAATTATAAGGTAAAAACAATTTCATGATTTTTGTTAAAGTTTTATATAAACACATTATATAAATATGTTAGAAATCAATATTAATTTTCTTCAAAAAACATTACTATATGAAGTTTTATGTCGGGATTTCTCGACTTCATGTATATCCTAAAAAATATCATTGAAGGTGTAATCAAAATATTACTGAAAACTTAAGATAATAATAAAGATGGGATCAAGAAAAACCTATCCATTTTTGACATGGTAATTAAGGAATACTTGGCACAAATAAAGGAGGGGAGGTGAACTTTTCTTCCACCAATGACTCACAATCCTTCTATATAAGAGAAATTTTCGTTTTTAACCTTTAAAATGGTGTACTAGTTATAGATAGGTATTTATAAAATATCAATAACATTTTACCATTGAATGACCATAGTTAAATGGTTTAAAATCACATAAATTTCATGTTTGGATTGAAGATTTTGTGTTTATGGAAATATATTTCATATTAATGAAAAATATATTGCATTATGTAACTAAGATATGTTTATTTTACAAATCAATAACATAAATATTATTAACCAAAATTTATTTCCAACAATGGAAAAATAAATTTTTATCATTTTATGTGAACTATAAATGTTATTAACACCATTATTATTTGCTATTATGGTTCACATAATTGTTCACCGGGTGCTGTATATCCAAATTTTTGGAATAACACATTTTATATTGATGTATCCTATTTAACACAACATAAATATATTAAAAGATTACATAAAAAAATTAATATATATACTACATGGTTAGAATTGTCCTTCAAAAATCTCATCATCATGGGTGCATCATTGGTGAAGCGATTTCCAAAAGATCATTTTATTTAATACCAATCAAATATTGGGAATAAGATCACGTGTATGTTTTATATAACAGTGTAGAGTTTATACCACACACTAAAACACATAAAAAAGTTCTTAGGAAATAAAATCCAATAATGGCTGAATGTTAGATACCAAATAAACATTATCAAAATTCTATTAGTTATATTTGGGACTAAATTTCTAATTATTATCTTAAAATATTAAATTAATATTTGGGAAATTATAATATTTAGGAAAAGGACCAAGTGTAAATATATTATATTATAATGGATATATAATTAATGTTTATACATTGTATATAAAGGAACTTGGGGAATTTTTTATGGTGTAAAATTATGGATTCACTATTTTAGCTAGATCATTGAATGTATATAGTGTTAAGAACATAAATCATATTTCCATTGATATATATTATTTTATTATCATTAAAAAAAATATGATACCTAGAATATATAAGATTTCATGTATTGATTTTTCGATACAGATGTTGTAATAATATGATTTCAATAAAATTTGATGAATTGAGATTCATAAAATTGAATTTCTATAATAAATGATACAATGATAATATCTTCATAATGGAATCACAAGCAGCATTGATATTTTTTACAAGTGATCTTCTGAATGAAATTTGTTTCATTGCTATTTTGGGAATAAAAAATCTATAGAATCCATTTTTGATTTCATTGAGGTTGAACCTTTCCATGGCATATCACAAGCATTACATACTAAACCTAATGGATAATATGTCATGCGTGTTAGAGGAAACCATAGATAGGGAATTTAGATAATTTATTTAAGAGATAAATGCTTAAACCATTGAGGAGAAAAAGAAGATTATAAAATATAGATTTTCTATCAGTGGGGAATTTTATATATAATATGAGTTTTATCTATTTGATATGTGTTTAATAAAAATAATTCTATTCTAATTAATTTACACAACCTTTTATGTAGAAAATTTATTCTTTTACACATGATGTTACTCACCCTGATGAGTAAAATAGAAATGATCCTAAAGGTGAATAAAAAATTATTCCTAGTCAAGAAGAACAAAAACAAGAGAATAATTTCATAATATTCTTATAAAAATAAATTAAGGCATGGATTATAGGTTAAAAAATTAAATTTGAGTAAACTTACCATGACCAAGCATATACACCTAACATATCAATATTTACTAGTAGTATTGTGTTAGTGTTAGATTTAATGTGCTAAAAGAAATAAATACTTACTGTAACAATATACATATAATAAAGGTAGTACTTTGGAAAAATAATATAATAAAATTTTGTTACAATTTCTATTATTCTCTCTTTAGATCAAGTTATAAAATGAAAATTATTTGTTGAGATAATATTTATATTAGAATAATCTAGATTGATTTTTTCTTTTAATGCTGCTAAAAATGTTCATATAGTTTTATAAATAATATTTTACACTAAATATTTGATATATGTCATTAAAAAAATAATCCCCATCCACTAGAAATATACTAATGTTTTATACCCATAGTAACTATTGATTTTTTTAATACATGATGCGAGGAGGATGGATTGAACATTAATTACAACTAGTTTTAATTTATTTGACATCTCATATTGGATGTAGTAAATTTCACATATTCTATTTTTTTAAAACAAATGAATTCAAATAAAATTAAATTTATAGAAAATACATCAAAATCATTATGTATGTTATGGATGTGGTATAGTTAACTTGAGAAACAACTTGTACATACATTGAATTTATAAAAAACAATTTTGGGTCGTAATATAAAAAATGATTAATGTAACATTGTTGAGATGAATATTGATCAATCAGATTCTAACATCACTTTTATCACATGTCATTTAGTGTATAATGAGGCTCATGTTAATAAGAATGGTAAACTTATAGGTGAAAACCTAAAAACAATTTTGTGGAAATGTATATGTATGATAAAGTTGAAATTTATTATTATTTCATATTTAAAACATAATAATGGATACTAAGTTTTTCTATTCGGTTTATAAATAAGATGAGTTATCTATCATTGATCAAAATGGACTACTTTTGATGGTTTTTCATCATCCAAAACATAATTTACATGTTATAAGAATGTGTTATAGAGTCAATTCAAGAGATTACTTCTGGAAAAGATGAGGAAAGATGTAATATGGAAAAATATGTCATGAATTAAATACTAAGGCTAATACCTTATAGGGGGGAAACAAAAAAATGAAGTACTTTTAAAAAAAAATAACTAATAATAAAAAATGATATGTTACTGAAATAATAGAAATTAATGCACTAAAAACAATAAATTAATCAGAAAACACTGTTTTATGTGGGTATATATTTCATTCAATTTTCTAAAGTATCAAAAGTAATCATTTTTTACAATATTTTATAATATTAGTGAAACCAATAGGTTTTCACTATTTACTAGTTTTTAAATATTTCACAGCAAAATTGATTGAGACTTTTATTTGTCTACACCAATACTTTTCATCATTTCAAGATATATTGTGTACAATATATTAGGTAATTCTATTCACAATAAACCATAACTAAAAGTACATTTTAGAGTTTTGATTTTGTTAGCCTATGATCTGACTGTTGTGCTACTTATTCCAATATATGATTTTGAAATTAAAACATTAAAATATGATATAGTATATTCCATTAAATATCCAATAAATCTTATAAAGTCACATGATAAAAATCATGTAGGAATGAAATAAACCTTATCCTATCATGTGGTGTGGTCAAAATGGCTAAAAATATGTTTTCAATTTATAAGTGATATTTTAGTTAAACACATGCATCATATGATCAAAATAGTGAAAACGATATTGGATTAATGTGAACCTCTAGTAAAAGGTTCATCTATTTTTTGTCAAATATAAGAAATAATTGTATAAAAATTCTGATATGTGGTGTGTTCGTAATGACTGAAAGTGAATTTTTCAATTTGTAAGTGATTTTCTATTTCAACACATGCATCAAATGTTAAAAACTGATAAGAAGATCTTAGATTGTTGTTAAATTATAGGAAATAATAATTTATTTATTTATATCTATAATAATGAACTAATCCTCTTCATTGAGAAAATTGTTTTTTCATCAGATTAAATCTGCAATGAGTGATGACATAATATCTTAGTGATTTGGGTTCATTTGAACCCTCCCAAGATAGGATTGACACTTAACAGAAAATGATCTTTAAACTAGGGAATCATGGGAGGTGGTGCCATTATTTTTTATCCAAATGGATTGATAAAGTTTTCCTTTATTGCTTATTATGGACATGGTAATTCCATCATAGTCAAATCATGGGAAATTCTCAGTGAGCTTGAACTATGATAATTCTATAACATCCAACTAGAAATAGTTGAAATGGACTTTTTCCTGTACTGTAGATTTATCCTCAGTCACCTACTCACACCTTGGTATATATCATACCATATTATAATATTAAGACTACTTTTATATAAGAAATTAGAGATACATCACGCATTACATGGTGAAAATAAAGTTGCAGACATCCTCACCATTAAAATAAGTTAAAATTACAATATCATAATTTACCCAAGTATTGTATCTATTACCCATGATTGTAAACATATTTTTTAGTGGGTATGATCTTGGGATCCACCACATGAGACCCCCATAGAAATTTTTTTTGTTTCTCTTTATGCCTTTTAATAAATATTTCTGTTTGATTATGAATTAATTATACATCATTATGATATATAGTGTGTTAAAAATAACCTAACGTGGTTCATTATAATGTAATTGTGGTTGTAGTTAAAAATTCACATTGTGTTCTCAATACCAAGTGGTTTTGAATTTTTTATGTAACACTCTATAAGAAAAATCCATCAGTTTATTTTTACTTGGAAAGATAAAAACACATATCATTTTGATGGATAGTGTAATTAAAATGATAAAATGTGTGTGTATTCAATTTAAAAGTGATATTTTTGTTTTATTCATGCATCCAAAAAGTTAGAACTAGGAAAACTATATGAATTTTTTATGAGACATTAGAAAAATTATCATTGATTCATTTATGATATATAATAATAACCTATATTTCATTCTAATTCAGGATATCTTTGGAATAACCAAAAGTAAATATTTCTATATTGAAAAGTTGTATTTTGGTTCAAAACATGTTACAAAATATAATAACCAAGTATAATAGATTATATTGTAATGAAACAATAAGAAATTTTTCTCCAATTCATCTATAATATATATATATTAATTGAAAATCATTATAACACATTGTTCCTTCAAAATGACATAAAATGTAATTTTTTCATTTTAAGTGTTTTGATACATAATAACACATGTCGGAGGTTTAAAACTGAGAAAAAAATACATGTTTAACTAACAATAAATAATAATGTTCATGGATTCATTTGTGATATATATGAATGAATCACATATCATTCTAACACATCGTTTGTTTGAAATTCTTGAAAGTGTATGTTTTCAATTTAGAAATTATATTTCAATTAAAAACCCACATCATATGGTCCACACTAAGAAAACAACATTTAATTATGATGAATGTATTTAAATATGATCTTTTACACATTTGTGTCATGTAAGAATGAACTGTGTTTCATTATAAGTTTAAATGTGAACAAATTTATAGAGATTATTCATTTTCAATTTAAAATAATTATATTTCATTTCAAAATATATGTTTTCCCAAAACAGAGAAAATATGATCAGAATGTCATTAAATTCCATAAAAAATTTCTCTATTTCATTATATAACTAATTTTCCTAAAGCATGTAACATTCTAACTCATGATGTGGTTACAATAACCTAATGTTTATTTTTTTCATTTGAAATTAGTTTTATATTTCTTAAGTGTAATTATTAAAACACCTACTATTTATTATAACATATATATTACTTTTTCTTAAATTATATGTACATTTATTTGCTATATTAATAGTCACACGATTTTTTATATTTTGATAACACATACTTTTCATCTATTTGTTATATATATTTTACATATACTTCTCTTTACAATAGTTGATAATTTTAACGTATAATATTGTTGGTAAATAATAAAATATATTTATTTTTTTCAATCTATAAATTCTTGTTTTCATTCATCTTATTCAAATAGTGGTTATTTTTTATTATGTTTCTTTCCTTTAATTTTAGGTTTCTATTACACTTACAAGTTGTGGTAGAAGTCCATGAAGGGATTTATCAGTGAAAAAACGGTTCTAAGAAAGGGACCACTTTATTTATTTTTTAGATATAAAAAAGGGCCTTATTTCATCACGTTTTATGCACTAAGAAATGTCTTTTCTATCACTACGAATATTTATTTCTATTAAAGTGTATTATAAAGAGTATAATTAACCTTTATTTATATTTTTAAAAGCAAATGAAAGATTTTATTGCACTTGTGAGCTTAGACCATAAGATATTTGTATTATATAGTTGATTGTAGAATCATTTGAGGTCTTATCATCAATAAGTTGTTAAAAGGATTGTTGATAATTATGGGAACTGGTGAAGATTATATCATGGTAAATAAGTATCATAAAATTCCATTTAATTATGATAAGGACTTAATTAAAAAATACCTTCACTTTTTAATTTGGCCACAAACTAAAAAAAGGTTGTTATTGATTTTTCACCCTTATTTTCCTTTAAGTTGAAATAAATGGATTTGATAATATATTATTGTTTAATATGGAGTTCATTAAAAATAATCTTAATAATCATGATTTTTCATTAAGTATGTTATTTTGAAATTTATTTATAAAAATAATATACTATGTTTGTGATTTCCATGGTTTTTACATAATTTATAGGAGTTGTGGACAAAGTAAAAATGAAAAGGTGTTCATATCTTTTGATACAATACATTTTTTCATGATGAAATTCAAAAACATGACAATGTGATGTAATATGGTTGGACATGTAAGATGTTTGAAAAAGATAAGAGGATATGTAACAGCTAATAATTTTTCAAAATTGGAGAATCCATCACATGCGTAACATTTTTGGAAGCCGCTGTGGATACGTAGCATTTTCATCTTGAGAAAATTTATATAAGAAGGATATGTAAGATAATTTTCCATAGTTAATTTAAAAAATAATATTATTTATTTATATTATTTAAATAATTATATGAATGTATAATATTTTCTTTGATATAGAAGAGAATATGTAACCCTTTGTATATGATATATAGAATTTTCTCCTTTGGAAAATTCAGAGAAGTGGTATTTGTAATATTTAAAAGTATGTACAATTTGGAGTTGAATGCATAAGATATTTTTTTTAGTTTGGAAGATGTTTAAAATTTTCTAATTTTCCACTTTCATAATTTCATGGAGATTAAAATAAAAATTCCAAAAAATAAATTATGGGTTGATATAAATGAAATCCAAATTATTATTTTCTACCCAAATCATATAAAATTCTCTCATGTTTCCATACAGGATTCATCAACTTGTTGAAGAAGACAATGAGAATGTAAATCAAACCCTGTTTAGATTATTAGAAAGATTAGCATGATAACGAAATATACACCATTCATATTGTTCATGTTGAAGTGATCTAGAAATAGGGATCTTGAAAATTAATATTTGGATGTGGGATGATAAACCGGGAAGAAGTCGATGACATTTATAGGGTAAGATCGGGCTGATCTAAGCACATGAAGACATTCCTAGTTATAGAAATTTTCAAAACATCCACTTGTACCCAATTAAAATTGATAGAACTCGCTAATGATATAATATGTTGATTGTTAGAGTTCTTTCCTTATTTTTTTTATTACTGTGTGATCTCTCTAGTGATGGTACATTAGAACCTTATTGATCAAGCAAAGGAAACCTCCCCTGCCCCTGTTAATGAATACTTATAATTAATTACATAATAATTTTCTACTCTATCTTACTTGAAATGGGTTTTTTATATAGATAGTATGTGATTTCCTCTATTTTTGAATATTTTAATTATTTCTTATATTCTTCTCTTGTTGCACACATAGGTCTTATGGATTTTCTTTATTTCCCATGAGATGAATGGAAGTTGGTTGATCCATATAGCACCTATCACTCAAAATTAGCTTGAGAAGAGTTAGAATTCCATAAAAAATAGGTGAAATGCCCAGGACACTAAACACTGGAAATAAACTCCAATGGATTAGTAAATCATTAGGGGATTATTTTACCTAAGAATCATGTGACCTGTTTAAAATAAAGGATACAATTAAACTAAACTACATGATTCATGAATAATCAGCCACATAACTCAACAAAATACCACTATAGAATAATATCAGATTAATATAGGATAAATAATAAATTTTTAATTCTAAATGTCCAAATTGGTATACATAAGAACTAATATTACACCATCCCTTACTAAGATGTAGACACTCCCCATCTCCATCTTCAACAAACAAACCATGATTTCATGGATCTCCACTTGAGATGTATGACACATGAACCTTCCCTATATCTAGAAAAATGATATCATAAAACAGATAATATTTCCTAAATAGAGGGTGAGTATATCACTTAGTAGGATTTTCCCAAACACTTTCCATCTCACACAACTACAAAAATAACAATTTACTACATTTTATATAAAAAAGAGGGTGATAATATCAAAATAGTTTATGAAGGAAATTTTTTTAAGAAATCAATTTAACAAAATTAATCATTCCAATTTCTCTTCCACTTTTCCCTTGGAATAACCGTGTAATGTTATTTGCTCATGCACATGAATTTCACATAATAATCCAAACAATGACATGAGATATGATCCATCCCCCACCTAGTCATCACTTAGTCTATCCCGTTGTTCCTTTCTATGATGGAATAAGACACTAGTCACCTTCAGCTAACCTCATACAATGACATTTGGAAACAAACCACCATGTTTTTCAAGACCATAGTCCTTGAGTAATTTATTTAAACATAAATTTAATCGTTCAAATCCTACCCTTTTCAAATCACATTAAACTGGGATTTTCTAAGTCAATTTCAAAAGGATTTTTATCAATTCATAAGAAAAATTTAGAAGAGTTCAATCCAATGGGTTCTATAATAGGATATTGGGATATAAGCCACATACATAGATTGTGATTATTGTAAAGGATACAATATGAGTTTATAGATCAAGCCTATTCTTCCTACCCCTTTACAAAACCAACAAAGATCTCTTCAATTTAATTTCGAACCCATAGATCCAGTCTTAGTAACTAATCTGGGGTTGTAAGAAAACAACTCAAGGAGATCCAAGATGAGAATGATGGAGGAGATTCTAAATTTTATTCCACAAAAAACCATTCAAAGATTTATTACATAAGGATTTTGACCACTGAATATTTCTAGAAATCACATAGAGTGAGCCTGAGTTTTGAGAGTAATAAAGTAGTAGTCTATGAAATAAATAAAACCATGAGATTATGTTATATTTTCTAGGCCAAAACAATTTATTATGTACATTTAGAGTTTATATCGTCAATTCATTGAAGGACGCATACATTAAAAATCCCATCACCACAGTAATTTTTCTAGAAAAGTACATTTTATGGTGAAAATGGTATTTAAACCCTAGAAATCTACCCAAAACATTTACACAGTAAAACAAAAACATATTGTGTAAATTGTTACTACAGATTTTTACAATAACTACCATAAGTGATTCCCTTCATACACCTCAAAAAACATCCGTAATATAACCCAAAAACTCCAAATACAAAACAAAAAAAGAATAAAATTATAGTGTACCTCAAAATGGGGGTCCTAAATTCTCTCCACCATTGGGTTTTATATCCTTGGGAAGATTGGTGTCAACAATTCCATTGAACAAGGCAGTCCCTTACTCTTGAATAAAGCTTTCTCATTCTCATGTTTCCTCTTGTATGTAACCATGCTTCCATTGTACACACTCAAATGAAATAGATCTCCCTCAAAATTGTTTTTACACTATGTCAAAAACCCATACCAGTTCATGAAAAAATGTCTCATCTAGATTAAGAGTAACATGATCCCAACTGATCACAGTTCCCAGATTAGGACAATACTTCTTTAATTAAGAAACATGGAAGATGTTATGTGAAAAACTAAATATTAGAGGCAATATAAACAATTTGAAAAAGTTTCAATCTATTCAATAAACTTGAACAGACCCATATATTATCATGAAAACTTCTTCTGTTTCCCTTAATTATCATTGACCAATTTTTGGTGAAACGATCAAGAAACATGGTCACTGACGTCAAAAGATAAAGTTTCACAATGATAATATCCATAAAAATTTTATCTTCTTTGTGTTGTATCTATTTACTTCTTAATCATTTGAACATTCTCTATAGTCACTTGGACAAGGCATGGTCTAATCAAATATGTTTCTTATATTTTCACCCAACATAAAAGAGGATAATAAGGATGACCATAAAAATATGCAAATAGTGGCATCTGTATTATCTCCTCAAAAACTGTAGTTCTAGGAGAATTCATCAATGTTAAATGATCCACCCATTAAACAATAAAGACCATGAAATATTCTCTATGTATATCTTCTAATTTATAAATAGTGTATTCCAACTAGAAAACTATTTATAGATGATACGTTGTTCTCATAGTCAATTGAATTCTAAGAGTATGTTATAACGATCCTCAAAATAAAGAAGTAAAATGGGGGGTCTCTATCAGTTATAATAGAAGTTTTAAAATCATGTACTTCTCATATATAAAAATTTTTCAATTCCCATACCATTTTATATTCTATGATTGAGAAAGAGTGTGTAGACTTAGTAATTTGATCTACTTCTGCACATATAGAATCATGCTTCTATAATGTTCTTGATATCTATATAAGAAAATACATCCTAATTTTTTCCCACATTCATATAGGTATAATAACAGACTAATGTAAACAAAATGGTCATTGATGTTAATCATTTACATACTGACATGTCAGACATTTCATCACATAGTTTGAAATCTTATGTTTCATACCCCCTTCCCCAATTTCTCTTTCATCACCATGTATATTTTCTAGACACCCGAATGACTATACAATTTGTTATGGTGATATTTATAAAGGATATGTTCCTAAAAAGACTAAGAAACTAATATTAGACTTCAAAAGTGTATCAAAATTATCCATATTTTTTCTGATCATTAAAAGTCTCCCCACCATTTAGGTTTGACCTGATGGTGATACTATTAGGATATGAGGTTTGATATTTTTTTACAATCATTATCATGTCTAAATCAAGACTTATTAGGAATAAAATAGTATGTTCAACCTATACTGCATAATCTTAATTCTTATCAGTGATCATCCTCATCAACTTTCATTGGTCATGAACTACTTCTACCACTTCGATGTATGATTTTCAACTCAATGAATCTTCTAAAAAATTTCCTTTCTAGGTGTGTGCACCAAGTCAAAATCAAACATATGGTGGTACTCCATCTATCTTCTTTACCTCATATTCAGGTATCACTCAAAAAATATGTATTTTAAAATTTTATGGTCAGCCAAAACTCCAAACATTTCTCCAAGGAGTTAATGCCTCCAATTTTAAAGGCATGAAAAATCGTAACTATATCCATTTTAGGCGTAATTTAATTATTCTCATGAACTCATAACATTCAAAAACCATAGGCTACAACATTATCTACATATATGACAACACAACCAATGTTTTATATAGATTCATCATAATATACCACAAAGAAGTTACCTCGTTCTTGAAAAATTAGGATGGGTTCTGAGGTGAGATTATTTTTATATTCCAAAATGAATTTATAAAGTTCATCATTCCATGGGAATTGGACTTCGTTCCCTTCCAAAACGTTCTAGAAAGAAGAAAGTCTTAAGAAATACTAAATAAAGTGGTGATAATTGCTTGCTAATCCAAGAAAATTATGTACCTCAAAAAAATTATTCGGAATTATCTAAGAGACTATTTATTCTATCATATAACGTCAACTGATTTTCCTTTCTTCAAATTTATGTCCTTGGGAAAACAATCATCTTGTATCCAAAAGTCTCACATAGAAAATATTGTATATAAATGATGTTCCTTCAATGTACTCAGTACAATTCCCAAGTGCTCATCATGATCATTCTTGTTTATATAGTATACCATAGTATCGTTAAAAAATACCCCAACAAAAGAATTGAGCTTCTTATGGATGATACGTTTTTTCAATTCCATGAAAACTACTAGCTTTTTCATCAAACCAAAAGGCATGAAGACGTCATCATAATCTCTATAGAGACTATCAAATGTCTCCATTAGAATATACTCTCTTCTAAATCTAGTTAATGATATCCTAATCATAGATAAATTTTATAGAACAACTTGGTTCCCTCTTTTGATGGAGAGGATACTATGATGTCCTAACCTAGTTGCCACTAAAATAGTGCCATAATCCAGTAGGCCACATATCCTCAATTGTTCCTCCCTGTATTCCAAAGGCTATCGACTAGTATTGAGGGCCTAGGGTGTACATGTGGGGATACTATGACCTCTTATTTGAGTAGCATAGTGTAATAATTAATAGATAACTAAGTAGAAGAAGCATATTAGTAATGTAAAAGATAGTGGAACCACATTTTAACAACTAGACTAGTAACCTAGCGTAGAAGAAATTTTATACAATCATACAAGCACTAAATAATAAATAATAACTGTTAAACAAAATCATATAAAATAGATTATGATTTCAGGATTCTAAAAAATAGGAAAATCATGTATACATTCTAGTAGTAAATCATCAGTGTGCATGATAAACAGAAGTAAAAAAAGGGACAAAATTTATCTTAGCATCCCCAGCTCCAGACTAGTCATATTCTACCAACCTCATATACTACGTTAGGTAGAATTTCACTCATCCATAAGAAGAATATTTTTCTTATCTACACCTGTAAGCGTATAGTCTGCCCTGGTACCATCAGCTACTTAGATAGAGTATGAGATAAACTCAGTAGAGAACCAAAAATGGTTTCTATAAATATGAAATCATTTTATAAAATCTAGTAGGGTAAATATTTAATAATTAAAAGAATTGCTAATAACTGTAAATTGGTCAGCATTGGTTCTGAGAAAAAAATAGGTTGACACTACCTACTTCAACTCGTACCATAATATATTTGAACAAGTAACTAAGGGACATAATTCCATGTATCATAGTAGTAAGGTATTACGTGCCTAATATCATAGTATTGGGTATTCATACCCAATATCACAATATAGGGTCTCCCTGACTAGTATCACAGAATAGGGACATCAATCCCGGTATCACAGTATATGAATTCCATGCCCAGTGTCACAACATAGGATCAACATGCCCAGTATCATATTTTTGGGACACCATGCCGAGTATCACTACATAGAGACTCTCTTCCCAATATCATGGTATTGGGATTCCATTCCCATGTTATATTTATATAAGGGATTCCATGCTCGTATCAAATTTATATAAGGGACTCCATGAATGTGTCACATATATATAAGGGACACTATGAATCTATCACATTTATATATGGGATTAGACTACCAATTTTTATTACTTATAAAGGGTGTCTATACCTATACATAATATTCTATAAAAAATTGATGTCTTTAGGAATCTCCATTTAGACCGTTTTTAATTCAATAATATTCATTATTAAGATCGGTGTTACTATTGCTCCACTAAATCATGTGACATTATCATACCTATCACATTCAATTAAATTTATTATAATCATATAGCTTTAGAGTCATATAAAAACCATATAGATTACGGTTTCACTATTTAGACCTTTTTAGCCACCTCAAAAAAGTCAATCGCACCCCTCAAGGGGTGGCCATTATTGAAGGGGGCCTAAACGAATATGAATCATGGGATTCTAGGCCAGTTCTATGAAGGAATATAAAAAATTCATGGTTTATATAATTCAAGGAAACACAAAAATAATCTATCATATAGCACATAACATATGTTATAAAAAATCCATACATTAAGGTATGAATACTAGAACACTATCGTAAGCCCATAGAGGATCACTCATCTAGTATTAGCCATTAGTTTGGTCTAGATCAGATGAAAGTGGAAAAACATATGAACACCCTAAAAGTAGGGCATAAGATCATTTATCAAGATAACTCCATCGACGAGAAGATAAATGAATAAATTTGAAATATGATATAAGAACATACTGGTGTGCATCTAACGTGATAGAAGGATCTAAAATCGGAGTTTAGGTTGGAAAAAACAACAAATCCTATACATAGGATTCCTTCGGTTCTTCTAGGTGTGAGATAATGGAGAGGATATTTCTATTAAGAAAAAGGGAGGCCCTGCCTCATATTTTAAAAATTGATGTCATAAAATTACATGGTGTGTAAATGATTTACATGTCCTATAATATTTCGGAACCTTCCCCTAGACAGGCCCTCTATATGAAGTGAATGGTGCCTTCTAGTTCATTATATGTTGTGTAATTGTTACATGTTGTGTATTCCCATTACACTACATGTAACTGGATTGTACCCTTCCTTCATCACTTTGTTTCCTTCTTGTTAAAAACAACCCAGCCATCCCATGGCTCGACATTAATGTCTAAGAAAAAAAAGAGTGCGTGCAAGAGTTTCAAAAAAAATTAAAGTACCTACACATGAAGGAAAAAAAATGGGTTCATAAAATTTCCCCAAATAATGAAAATCATCCCCAAGTTCTCTTTCAAGGGTGGAAAAAAAATTAGAGAATAATTCCGGCCACTGAGCAGGTACGTCGGCCTCCCACTCCCATGTCTCGCCCAGTATACAATCATGCTTCCATATTAACCATAATAAAGGGACAATCTATCCTTAGAGAGCCTTCGTGCTCTGATAAAGGATGCGTATAAGAAACTACTCAAAAGAAGAATCATTATCTAGATCTACTAACATAGGACCAAAAGTAGGATATGGGTATTCATTTTAACAATGAAGCTGCAAAATTTGGAAGACGTCATGAATGGCATTGTACGTATGAGGTAAAAACAACCAATAATATACTATCATAACTCTTTTCAAGCACTCAAATAGACTGAAAAGGTGAGTATATGGATTCCATTTCCTTAATATCCATCTATGACCATGTATGGGTGATACCTATAATAAAACATGATCTCCAACCTCAAACTCCAGATGTTTTCAATGATGACCAGAATAAGATTTTTTTCTATACTGAGAAGTAGACATCTTCTTCCCAGTCAATTTAACCTACTATAAATTCTCTTAAACAATATGAGACCAAGTAGCACAACCTCTCTTACCTCTAACTATCATAAAGGTGAATGAAATGTCCTTCCATAGATGGCCTCATATGGAGTCATTGGTATCATCAAAGGATAACTATTATTATAGTTTAACTATATGAGAGTGATATGTTTCTCCCAAGAACCACAAAGATCAAGGACCCATGATCAGAGAATGTCCTCAAACACTTGTAACGTCTATTCTGAATAACCATTGGTCTTGGGGGTGTAAGGTTTTTCTTAGAAGAAATTGTGTACCCATAGCACTTAGTAACCCCTCCTAGAACCACCATGTGAAACGAGTGTCCCTATCTGAAATGATTATACGATAAATGCCACATAGTTGAATGATCTCATGGATATAAAATAATTCTATCTCACTAACTGATAATGTCTCCTAGATAAAAAGAAAGTGGATACTTTCTCTATTTGATCCATGACTACCCAAACTATGTTACTATCTTGAGGCAACCTCGATAAGCCAACAAAAAAATCAATCACAACATCATCCCATTGCCATTATGAGAAATGAAATAGTTTTACTCTGATATCATGGAATTTTTGTTCTACCTTCACATACTGAAAGGTGGAAAACATAGTTATAAAACCTAATATTTAACATTTAATCATTGGACACAAATAATATTGGCACATATCATGATCATCTTGGAGAAACCAGGGTTAACTGCCCAATGTGAATCATGTGACTCATGCATCAACTTCTCCCTCATATCTGTGGGAATCCCTATACATACATGTATACATAGTATTTTTTTATCATTGATATTACAATATAGAGGTGGGTCATCAATAGAAATATCTTCTCATAGAACCAATCCCTCAGGATCTGAAAGCCGACTCATCTTCACCTTCTTCAGAAGTGAAGAAGCACTTATAGAAATGTAAGTAAAGACTATTCAAGTTGATATAGAACATCATTGTGCATCTTATGAAATTTATCCATGTACTTCCGTTCACTAATGGCCTCCTGAATAGCCTGTGTCTAATTCCTCCTACCCAGAGCATCTGCAACAATATTTCCCTCCCCATTTTTATAGGCTATCTTTAAGTCAAAGGATTTTATATATTCAACCCATATTTGATTCATAATATTCAAGTATGACATCGTGAAAATATAACTAAGGATATTATGGTTTTTAAACACTAGAAAAACACTCCCAATAGGTTTTTTCTCTGACAATGGTTGGTGTATACAATAGTACCTAACTCCAGATTGTGTGTTTGATAATTCCTCTCATGAGGCCTCAGCTACCACGAAAAATACCTAATGACTCTATATTCCTACATAATAACTTCTTCTTTTCTAACACCTGATGCATGAAAATATTTTATATAGATTCTTTCATGATTCGGTAGAACCAGGATCAGTGCTAAAGTCAATCTCCCTTATATCACCTAAAAGGTCATCTTGAGGGATTCAAATCATATTTTCTTTACACCCTTATTTTTCAACCTTGTAAAAGGTGCATCTAACCATGATAATTATTGTATATAACATATTTAGTAACTTGATAGCCCTAATAAACTCAATATTCCATATATATTCTTGGGATACTCCCTGGTAACCACAACTCTCACCTTCACTGGTTCAATTGATACTCCTTACTCTCAGATGATATGACACGGGAAGTGAACATTTTAAATCTAGAAGTGACATTTACTAAGATTGTCAAAAATATAGTTCTTTCTTATTATATTCAATATAATATCATAATGAGTGTCATAGTCTCTTTGATTAGGATAATACACCAATATCAAATCTATGAAAACCAGGAAAATGAAATCTAGGTAGTGATGGAAAAAACTATTCCTCAAGGCCTTAAAAATGGAAGGTGTGTTAGTAGAGCCGAACAGTATCACAAGAGACTCATATAATTCATATTGACTACTAAAAGTTGTATGTGGAATATCTACGTACCAGACTCAAACCTGATGATATCCCGATCTTAGGTTGATTTTTGAGAATACACTCACACCTCTCATCTGGTCAAAAATATCATCATTACGAGGTAAGGTAAACAAAATTTTCACTGTAAGCTGATTGAACATATAGTAATCTATGGAATTTCTGAGTGTTTCATCCACCTTACTAGAAAAATGTAACAGTGAACCCCAGAGAAAAGTATTGGACCATATAAAACCCTTGGCCTCTAAATATTCTAGTTGTATCTTGAGCTCTTTAAAATTAGTAGTAGTCATCATGTAAGGAGGAATAGATACTTTTGCAGCACCAAAAACTAGATCAATATAAAACTCCACCACTCTACCATGGGATAGTCCTATAAATTTGTCATCGAAAACATCCATAACTTTGTATTGCCCAGAACCTAGAATTCTAGATCTGGTGCATTATTTTATTTCATTGACAAGATTACAAGGAATCAAATCATGAAAAACCATTAAGTTTATCTATATTAGAAATCTAGATTACATAAATTATACCCATAATACATTGAGAAAATATAATTAAACATGATACATAATAAAATGAAATAAACTACATCCTTGATAAATTATTCAATGTTTTACTCTTCATAACCTAGGGAATAAAACATAATAACGGTGAGATCAAGTGATCTGTAAGGGTTTGTTAAGAGGAAGCAATAATGAATAAATGAGAATAAATCAACATGGAAGCATAAAAAGATAATAACAAATGCCATTAATATAACTAGATAAGGGATAATCAATATTGAATGGTAAGAAACTAAAACATATGTCATCTAAGTCAACAAAACTGGGTCTAGAATAATTTCATAGATATGTGGAAGTAAATTGTCATGGATACTTATAATAATAACTGATTCTCAATAAAGAAAATTCTTAATTATTTGACACTATGTTTCCAAGGAAAGTGGAACCACTTTGATCCAAACCTTTCACAAGACAACTTAAAACATATTGGTTACAAATCAAATTTTCTTGTCCTACCATAACCCTACTATTAAGAGCATTCACAATAAATTTTATAACATATTGTTTGCAAACACGAAGGGTCTTTCCAACCGGATTTCATCCCATGAGACTATTGATACATCAAGGGGATTTCATTAATTGATCCCCATCTGATAGGGATTTCCTTAAATGGTCCCCAACCCATGTCTTTCATGTCCCAATCATTTCCCGTATCTATTAAACACTATAATAAATAAATAATTTCCATTATCATAAAATGTATGTATTGAATAAACGATATAGATCATTCAATAATTTCTTAGTGGAGTATATGTAACAATAATGTTTGTTGACATAGTGAATGGAAATACCATTAAAATTTCATCAATAAATTCTTGAGGAAAATAATCATTTAACATTCCAAAGTGTCTCATGCCACTTTGAAACATTTGAATCCTAATTTCTTGGATAGAATAACATTAAATGAAACATATATTATTTTAAGAATAAATATATTCATGATATAACATGTTATAAGGGAAGTATATACACCTTATAAAAGTTAATTGGTTCATAACAACAAATAATTATCAAAGGAATGTAAATTAAGATGAAATCCCTTACCTTCATTCTGACTTATCTTGTGTGACATTATAATAATGAATGATAAATGTATGATAATTTTTATTTTTATTTAGAAACATTTTCAAATTTATTATTACTTCTACCTCACTTATTAGAGTGTTGTAAACAACTACTTAAACAACTAGGTTTACATCATGTGGTTTGACCATATTCTGTTTATGTGTAAAAATTGAATCTTGTAAATCGACTATGGTCAAAGGGGTCATTATATAAACATATGTAGAATAATAATAATGACATATTTATCATATTTATACATAAATTTACATTTAATCCCAATCATGAAATGTGGTTATTAAAAATGAACCAACGTTACAATCATGGGGATGGTAGGTCGTACGTATGCATGAGTAACATTCCAATTTTTCGATGATTATTATGGAAACAAGGTAAGTGACACTATATAACTAAATAATGAAAATTATTTTATAAATAACATGTTATTTAATAATAATAAATATATATATATATATATATATATTGTGATGTAAAAGGATTCACATCGTGTTGAGGAGGCGGTAGTCCACATGTCCATGACAGATGTTATCACTTTATAGTGCATGTAAAGGGTAATAAAGAAAAATATATATTATATTTACAAAAAGGTAATTATTTCTGGAATATCATATATATTTCATTTAGGTTATGTATTATTAATTATAACAATATTTTATATTTTCCATGTATAGTGTGAACAAATTGCATCGCTTTGAGGAGGTGGTAGTTCACACTTCCACAAATGATGTTATCGTATTTAGATAAAATGAAAAGTATAAGGGTATGTGATATAAAATAATTAATGAAGTATAAAGACATAATAAATATCATATATAACATATATAAATCTTTTTCCATTATAATTCCCGACCATGTGGGACGGTAAAGGAAAACAACAATCATTATTTCGTGAGGCAGTAGTTCATTGTACACATAAATAGTATGTTCATTAACCAATAGATGCAATTGTGTGTGAGAATAGGTTAAACCATTATCAAAAAATAATATTAGTATATTTATGATAATTTTTTTATATAATCATGGGATAAGAAGAGTTTAGGGGGTGGATAATGGAAATAAAACTCAATATCTTAATGAAAGATGTGACCTCTTAATCGTGTAACTTCTTTGGATTCGAACCAAACAGATTCCTTGGAATGATTTCAAACCAAGGTGAGGCTTCTAGATTAATGGTAGGTAGGTTTAGGATCTATTGTTTCATAACATGGTTGAGCCAATGTGCCTTGATAGGTTTGAGGAAGGCGAAGAGTGAGCTCATTTTTATAGTGGAGGGGGAGTGACTCTTGTAAATACCCGAAGGTATTCATTAGTGAGGAGGTCTACTGTACCTTATGTTCCTAAAAAATGGAAACCTAATGGATTAAAGGGGAATAATTTTCAATAATAACCTCCACCACACACAAATAACTTGATATTAATAATTTGGTATCTTAACATCCACAATGTGAAAAATGGTCGTTTGTGATGGGTCAAGGGCCCGTCGCAAATAACCCATCAAAAGGGGTTATATGCGATGGCACAATTAGCCCATCATAAATAACTATTATTTACGATGGGGGGGAGGACTCATCGCAAAAGTTTTGGCGTGAAATGTGCGCTAAACCCTGGGCAACGATATTTGTGACGGGTTCCTATTCATGTAGCAAATACTCGATGGCGGTTTTTAGTATTTGTGATGGGACAAGTATCTCGTCGTAGATACTCTATTGACAGGTTCCCATTTCTGACAGGACCCATGAGAAATAAAATTTTATCATCCCACTATATTTAATGCGGGCAGAGGGAATTTTCCATGGTCCCCGTCGCAAATAATCTATCATATTTATACCCCAATCAGTTTTCTTCTGATTTTACTCCTTTCTCAACTTCTCTCTCTATCACTTCTTGAAACATTTATTCTAAATTTTTTTGTAGTTTAAGCTTTTAAATCTGAGAATAATCTGTGATTTTGAAACTCCAAAAGCATCAGTTTTGAGGTATTTACCTATTTTTTATACTATTTAGTTAATTTATTTTATTTTATATTATTTATAATTATTTTTAATTAGATGCAATTTAATTAAATTAGAATTAGATATTTTTTTAATTATTTCTTTTTATGAATAGTTATATCTAAATGTTAATTGGTAATAAATTGACTTAATATGTAATAAATTGTAATAATTAGTAATAAATTTTAATAAATAGTAACAAATTGTAATGAATAGTAATAATTAAAAATAATTTTTTATAATTAGAAATAATTACAAATAATTTGGAATAATTTGAAATAATTTGAAATAATTGGGAATAACTAGGATTAATTACTAATAATTAGGCGTAATTAGAAATAATTAAGATTAATTAGTAATAATTAGTATTAATTAGTATTAATTAGTAATAATTAGTAGTAATGAGTATTAATTTGTAATAATTAGTAGTAACTAGTATTAATTTGTAATAATTAGTAATAATTAGTATTAATTAGCAGTTATTTGTAATAATTAGTTTTAATTATTAATAATTAGTAATAATTAGAAATAATTAGTAATAGTTAGAAATAATCAGAAATAATTAGTAATAAGTAGAATCAATTTGTAATAATTAGAAAAAATATTAATAATTAGTAATAACAAGAAAACATTCATAATAATTAGAAATAATTAGAAATAATTAGTAATAATTATCAACAATAAGTAATAATTATCAATATTTACTAATAATTATCAGTTTTCATTAATAATTAGTAATAATTTGTAATAATTAGTAATAATTATAAAAACTATAATAATTAGTAATAATTGGTAATAATTATGATTAATTCGTAATAATTAGTAATAATTAGTAATAATTCCTAATAATTAGGATTAATTATAAAAAATTAGTAATAATTAGTAAGAATTGTGATTATTTTTAAATAATTATTCATGATCAGAAATAAATTGTTATAATTAGAAATAAGTATAAATAATTAGAAATAATTAGGATTAATTAGTAGTAATTATGAATAATTAGTAATAATTAGTAATAATTAAAACAATTTCATAACAATTAGAAATAATTAGTAATAATTAGTAATGATTATCAATAATTATTAATAATTATCAACAATTATTAATAATTCATAATAAATTGTAAAAATTAGTAATAATTTTTTAAGAAATGTAATAATTAGAAGTAATTTGTAATAATTAATTATAATTATTATTAATTAGTGATAATTATAATTAAGAAGAAATAATTACGATTAATAATTAATAATTAGTAAAAATTAGTAATAATTAAAAGTAATGATCATTAATAAGTAACAATTAGTAATAACTAAGATTAATTATCAATAATTAGTAATAATTATTTACAATTGTGATTAAGTAGTAATAATTAGTAATAATTAGTAATAATTAGGATTAATTTGTATTAATTAGTACAAATTAGTAATAAGTAGAGAAATTCGTAAGAATTAGTACTAAGTATTAATAATAGTAATAATTGTCAGTAATTATAAATAATTAGAAACAAATTGAAATAATTAGTAATAATTAGTAAAAACCTATAATAATTAGTAATAATAAGTATTAATTAGGACTAATTAGTAATAATTAGGATTAATTAGAAATAATTGGGATCAATTATCAATTATTAGTATCAATTATTAATAATAGAGATTAATTATGAATAATTAGTAATAATTCGTAACAATTTGGATTAATTTCCAATAATTAGTAACAATTAGAAGTAAATTATAATAATTATAAATAAACTACAGTAATTTGAAATAATTAGTAATAATTAGTAATAATTAGTAATAATTAGTAATAATTATGATTAATTAGTAATAATTAGGAAAAATTAGTATTAATTAGTATTAATTAGTATTAATTGGTAATAATTAGGATTAATTAGTAATAATTAGTATTAATTAGTATTAATTGGTAATAATTAGGATTAATTAGTAATAATTAGGATTAACTAGTAATAATTTGGATTATTTAGTAACAATTAAGATTAATTAGAATTAATTTGTAATAATTAAGATTAATTAGTAATAATTTTGTAATAATTATTAATAATTTGTAATAATTAGTAATAATTATTAGAATTAATTAGTAATAATTAATTTTAATTAGTAATAATTAAGAATAATTAGTAATAATTTGGATTAATTAGTAATAATTAGGATTAATTAGAAATAATTTTTAATAATTAGGATTAATTAGTAGTAATTTATATTAATTATAATTAATATTTAATAATTAGTAAAAAATTAGTTAGAAAAAATTAGTAATAATTAAGATTAATTTGAAATATATAGTAATAATTAGTAAAAAAATTAATAATTAATAAAAATAAAAAAATAGTAATAATTAGTATAAATTAATAATAATTATTTATAAATAATAATAAATTTTAGTACTTTGATAAACTCACACAATTAACAGCGGATTGGCGTCATTCCTTTTGATCGAAACCTCACCTCCATGTAACTTTCTCCAATTGAAATCAGTATGAAAAATCATCTCGGGAAAACATCAGACAACATTTTTCATAGTGATTTAAGTTGGATAATATTTCAAGGAGCTGATCCATCTGACAAAAGAGGCTATTTTGCCTAAAAAATCACCCCTTTATCTTTTTATGACTAAAATCACTATGAAAAGTCTGCTCCGATGTATGAATATTCATTTTTATTTTCATGAGCTTAGAAAGTAGTGTGGTGATGGATCCCTTCTCTATATCCTTGTACATAAAAAATAGATATTTTTAAGTTAGAGATGAATTTTCATAGCGATTTTAGTTGCATAAAGTTGCAAGGGGATGAGTTGTCTAGCAAAAGAGTTTCCACCAATCCATTAGAAATAATGTTACTAGTAATTACAAATAATTCGTAAAAAATACATTAAATTAATAATAATTTGTGGTAATTAGTATAAAATTTTATAAATGGGTGTATATTAGAATAAAATAATAAAAAAAAATAAATAACTATAAATAATAAGTATTATTTTAAATTTCCTAAAAAGATAATTTAAATGTCTTATCTCTTTTGGATAGTGTTTATATTTTATATAATTATAAAAAATAACTAATTATTTCATATTGTTTAGGAAAATATTTAACGGGGAAGTCGACAAAAGTCGTTATTAGTTTATCATGCTTGGATAAATCAATACATGAATCCAAACATTTCTGGTTTAAATCATATATATTGGGGGTGTTCAAGATTTCTTATCTTTTCCATCATTGAAAATAAAACTTTTTTCAAAAGAGACAATTATGTATCCTTGTAAAAAAAATATCTGAGAAAGTACGACACAAGTGACAACATTATAGGTCATTTACAATTTTTTGTTTTCAACCAAATTATGTTTTTTGTATCAACATGGTGATTGCAGTTCCAAAAAAGATAATTAAAATATGGTTCTAGATGCAACAAGGTTTCAAAATTTAGTACATGATGTGGCTGGTACATTTGTTCAACAACATGATACTAATGATGATATTGATTTTATCCTAATTTGGAACCATCTCATCTAAATGAGTCGTTGAGGTTCGCTAAGGATGCCTTATATCCTAGTTTCAATATAAGAAATTTTGAAGAAGATGCTAATTTGTTTGCTATAAAATCAGATAATGGAATGTCAAATAATTGTTTTGATCAGATATTGTCTTTGTTAAAAACACTTCCACCTAAAGGAAATTTGTTTCCCACAAATTTATAGGATAGTAAGAGGCTAGTTCATAATTTGGGTCTTAGTTATTAGAAGATTCATGCAAGATGAAATGTTTGTATCTTATATTATGGTGAAAATTAACCATTGGATTGTTTTCCAACATGTGGATAATCATGGTATAAAGAAGCTCAACCGGGTATGTCTAGATTTATTCCAGTTATAAAATTTAGATATTTGCTACTCACACCAAGATTGCAATGTTTATTTATTTCTCTGAATACAGCACCATTGATTTTGTGGGACAGAAACATCATTTCAATTGTTAAAAGCATAAATCATCCCTCTGATGGTGAATCATGGAATAATTTTAACCAATTTCATCTATATTTTACTTTATAAGACTTAAACATTCCATTATGTATTTATACTAATGGTTTTTATCCATTTTTTCTTATGGTAGTAATTATTCATGTTGTCTTATCTTTTTAAATCGGTACAATTTACCTCCATGGATGTTGATGAAGGATCCATATATCTTTTTGACCTTATTAATCTCACTTCATATGAAAATTAATATTGATATTTATTTGAAACTATTTATTGATGAGTTAAATTCACTTTCGAGTAATGGTGTATGAACATATGATGTTGCTGTGAAACAAAACTTCTTACTAACAGCTACATTGTTGTGGAAAATTAATTACATCCAAGAATAAGGAATGTTATCCAGCTAGAGTACACATGGTACAAAATGATGTCTGTAATTGTATGAGAAACAAGGAACTTTTTATGCTAGTTAATGGAAAAAAATTTATTCTTTCGAATATCGTCACAGATATCATCCAACCAATCATCATTTTTGAAATACAAATATCATTTCTGAAAAGGAACTGATGAAAAATATGGGCCTCCAAAAATTATATCATTTATAGATTCAAAATAAATTATATCATCATTACCTCGCATCATAATTGGACCAACAATAAACCAACATAAATTGATGGGTTTGGAAAAGAGAAAAATTGGATAAAATGAAGCAATTTTTTTGTATTTTCCATATTGGTCTGATTTGTTGGTCTGTCACGTGTTGGATGAGATGAATATTAAGAAGAACTATTTTGATAATTTATTTCATACAGATCTGGAGACACCAATTAAGAACAAATATAATGTAAAGGAATGATTATATCTTGTCCCAATTTGCAAGTGACTGGATCTTAAACTCTTTGATAATTTCAGATCGCATATGATAATGAACCCAAAATAAGATTATACAATATAAAAAGAGTCTCTTATTTTGTTGTCAATGGTTGAAGATTTGATACTTCCATAAGCAAATTCTTCTAATTTGAGTAGATTTGTTATAAATGGTCATATTACTTGATTGAAAAGACATGACTGTTAGGCTTTAATGGAATTATTTGTGACAATTAGATTGAGAGGTTTATTAAATCCTTTGATTTGGGATGCACCAACAGACATGTCATGTTTGTTTTTTGAGACATTTGTGCATCAACAACAGACTACTATACAGGAAGTAAACTGTAATAATATGTCATTTTATTTTTATATATACTAGAGAAATTATTCTCACCAGGTTTGTTTGAATCAATGGAACTTTTGGTATTAAATTTTCCATATGAAAAAAAATGTGGAGGTCTGATACATTTTGATGGATGTACCCATTTGAGAGATGCATGCAAAAAATTAAAAAAATTACGTAACAAATCATCAGTTGAAAGATCAATTACAAAATCTTATTTGTAAAAGGCAATTTTTTTTTCTACTCTCCTTACATTAAATCTGAATATCCTTCAAAACACCACTGCATGAGCTATAATCAGAGAAATGTTGACAATGACATGAGAAATCAACCATCAGTCTTCAATCATCCCAAACATGGTTTCAGTGGAGTTCATGGGCAATTAATTTCAGATGATAAATGTCATAGAGCTCATACATATATTCTTCTCAACTGTGAATAAATGACACCATTTGTACTATGATTGCTCCTATCACTTATTCTATAATTTTTGTAACAGTACATTAAACATATTTTGTTTGTATGTTAGATGATAATCATATCATGAAACAGTTTCCACAAAATTACATAAGCTACTCTTGAAGAGCGTCATCAAGAAAATTCCGACTCATTTCAAAAATTGGTAACATAAATTATTTTTTATTTCACATAAAAAATCAATTTATTAATTGTTATAGTGATAATTGGTTTACAAATTTTTAGTTATCTCAACATGAGGATAAAATTGATAATTGATTGTGTGTATTGAGTATCCCACCATCCAAAATTGTTAAATATTATGATGCATCTCTAGTGAATGGTTTTATATTTCATACATGTGCATATGAGGATTCAGAAAAAACAATGATTACTGGTGTTTTCTTGAGAGGATCTCATCATAAAGAAACTTAACTTGACTTTTATGGCATACTGGAGGAAATCATTGAACTTTTTTATCTAGGACAACATTACATAATGATGTTTAAATGTGAAAGGATGGATACTGAGAGAGTCTTGTGTGTTCATCTGATCTATAGAATCGTTGATATTAAATATAAAAGGATTCCTGTAGTAAATGAACAATTATAATTGGCTCATTAGGCACATCAAAATTATTTTGTAAATTATTGTACTACATTAATGGAGTTGGGTGTTTGGTGGACCATAATAAAAATAAAATCTTGAGATAATAAGTATATTCAAAGTAAATCTGGTTTCAATAAAGTGAAAGGAATTGACATTTTTTAAGAGACTACTATGTATCCATATTTTTCATGAAGAGACACGAATATCCTTGATGACACACCACTGTCAACGGTCGATGGTGATGATGATGTTAATGGTGTTACAAATAAATTTGAAATGATGAGAGATGATTAAACTAAAACTAAAATGAAAATTGATGTTGTGGAGGAGGAAGATACAGTTATTAACATCAATATCTATGAAGATGAGGATTAAGATGAACATTGACACAGTTAAATGTTGGTTATAATCATATACAATATATAAATAATAGTTTTTTTCAACTATTCGATAAAAATAATCATTTTCTGTTTCAGATTGATGGGGATATGTATCGTCTGTTTTAGGAGTCCAATCTACAGTTGGTGGAACAAGATGTGGGATCATTGGACCCTCAGACTGCTGTCGGTTTAGGGGGAACTCATAGGGGCTGTAGTATTCCTTTACTGAGGATTCCCAACCCTATCCTCGAGCAACGTCCACATAGTGGGTTTGATCCATCCATACATAGATGTGTTTAACTATTTATTTTAGTTAGATTTCATTAAGATATTTATATTATAGTTGTTTGATTAATTGTTATTTTTTTCCAAGAATTACACTTACAGATTTTTGAAAGGGGGCTCTATATTGCGCAATTATTTTTCTGATGTATTGGTGTGATGGGATCAGATTCCCCTTAATGTATAACATCGCATGTTCGAGCATTAGCTTGTACATAAATAAATAATATTTATTTTGAAATTATTTTAATTAATAACATGATACAATAAATTACATTTATGATTTATGGTATCCCACTGATGATAGTATGTGTGAGGCCATCTGGAAGGCATGTCCGGGAGATATGTATCCGCGTTACACATAGTTTGTGCACAATTTCAAAAGAAAAGCAATGGAGAAAGAAGGAGTCATAGAGTTTGATGATACATATCACATCCACCAACCAAATTATACTTCATTTAAGCATTGGGATGGATTATGTACACATTGATTGAGTAGGATGATCGTTAGTAGGTCAGCAAAGTTGGGGGAGACCAGAGGTGACACATCGAGCCGGTAGTCGTACATTCAGTATGCAAAGGGATAATATGGTATAAATATTTTTTATATATTTTATATTACATTAAATGTAAAAAGGATGTTTTATATTCATATAGGCAGTCGTACATTCTGATATTAAAGAGTACGAAATTTATAGGAAGAATTTATACTGATCTAGCCACTATAGAGATTAGTGGTTCTAGCAAGCGTCAGATTGTGGTTTGTATAAATTTTTTGATTTTTAAATTTAACTACAAATAATATTTTAACAATTTTAAATTTAAATTTAAATTGAAGGAGTCATATGAGGCCACGATGTCCTAGACACAAGGTGAGATCCAGGATGAGAATAATGGTCAGACCAGTGCCCCCTGATTTGGTGAGACAACATGGATAGAGGAAACCCAGTATGCCTGCGATAATGAATGAGTTGTTGGTATCATCTCTCGATTGACCCCTGGGGGTTTTAATGACAATGTTGGGGTCAAGCTTGAGAAAATACCACAGAGATTCATCATCATCTCATGCATAGTATGAGAAGAAGCTACAAACTCAGAGTGATCTTATATAGACTATATGTATCCTAGGAAGAATGAGGAGATGCATTAGAGGAAACCGCATTAGCCAGAAGATTCCTACAACAGCAAGAGCAGAAATAGGAGATATAGGATAAGATGTATCAATAGCGGCATTAGTAGGAGCAGGATCAGATTGAGTACATGTGATTCCTCACTCATAATTTTGGGACGGAGTTCCCCCCACTATCTTCTCCAGCTGCTCTAGATGACCATCCCCCACAATGATGTATTTTTGTTTTATAATAAAACATTTGAATATGATGTTTTATAATATTAACTGTTTAAAGTTTTAAATAGTGGATTTTTTTATAATATCTCGAATATTATAGTTTTTATTATTAGTTAAATATTTTCTATTGTATATATTATTGTATTAATTAATGTATTTTTATATTTTTATAAATACCGAGGTTTTTATTATATTATAAATATTATTATTATTATTTCATTAATATTAATAATAATAATATTTTATTATTTAATTGTTTTATAATTAATTTTATTTTATGAATATTAATATTATTATTTAATTTATATTAATATTTTATTATTATTGTTATTATTATTTTATAAATAATTTTATTGTAATAATATCAATATTATTATTTCGTTTATATTAATATTATATTATTATTATTAATTTTTTAATTTTTTTTAATTTTTTGAACTATTTGCAATGGGCCTGTCACAAAATTTATTTTTTTTTCGTAGCATTTTCGATAGTTCGTTGAAAAAATGTTTTTAAAAAGGTTAGGAAAACAATTTTCAATGGGTGGTCAGCCTGTTGTAAATAGTTTTTAAAAAAATCATCAAACCTATTGGCGACAGAGTCACCGACCGTCCCAAATAATAACTTTTTTTGTTGTTCCGTTGTAAAAGGTAATATTTGAGATATTGTTTTATGCAATGGGCCATTTGCGATGAGTCCCCTTTGCAAAAGAGCATTTGTTACAGGACCCCATCACAAATGGCTTATCACAAAAATCCCTTTTCCCAGTAGTGTTCTATGTTTCCCTAATTTTACCATTTTGGTTTTTTTTAAAGAAACTATTTTTCTTTACCTATGTAATATTACAATTAAGACTAAATTAAAGATATATTTATTAGAAATTATAGATCTAATTAATTATAAATATGATTTATAATTTATTGAAAAAAATATCATGTGGTTTTCTAATTAATTTTTAAATGGGCACATGCAACGCGCAAAAACACTACTTTTACTCAGACAGTGCAAACAATGTTTCTAAAAACTATAGGTCAATATGTTCATTTTAAAAAATAAATTGGCCCATTAATAGAGCATATTTAATATTTATTAACACTTAGATGTCAGTTGGCATAATATATGATATTTATTAATTTTAAATAATTTAGTAAAATTTAATTTATTAAAAAATAACATTAATGTTAATTTTGACATTATTTATTACATTTTAGTTTAAAAATATCAAAATAATATTGTAATTAAAATATATTAACTTAAAAACTGTATAACATTATATATTAATCTAAATTAATAATTAAAGATAATAATTCAATCATTTTTCTTCACTTTTAATATTTCTTGTATCATTTATTTTAGTTGATTATTAACTAAATATTCACTAAGTTGGCATTTCTTAAGATTTTATGTACCTAATTCACCATTATAAATAAGTGATAAACTATATTGATAAAAATAAAACATTTATCTTCCATAAGGATTTTTATAACCGAAAATATTTTGTTTTTTAATTATCTTAATGATTTAAAAAAGTTAAAGGTACAGAAGGTTCTCATTTGTCTTTTTCCGTACATAACTAATCATATAAAGAACTTTAATGAAATATTATCCCAATAAACAATAGAATTATAACCAAGATGGGATATGGTCTAAATATTTATTTCCAATGAATTTTGGACAAGTTTATAGGTTATTGTGTCCTTATGTTTATGGTTTAGTCCATTATTAAGCTTAATTTTTCTTGAGTCATCAAAATTAATTTTAATAACTTTCACTAATATTATTGGTAAAAAATTAATTTGACCTTATTAAACCACAAATATAAAACTGATTACAACTATGTATGTATCGTTTTCAATTTTCAAATCATAGAAGTGCGAAAAATAATATTAACGCTAATCTCATAGAGGTGGTGAGAAAGTGGGGTTTTAAAGTAAAAATGATCAAAAGTTCAACAAGTTTTAATGTCCAATTTTAATATAAAAATGATTTCAATGAACTTAATAGGGTTAATATATGTATAGTTTATCTATTTTGACTTCAAAAAATAATTTTAAATTAATAATTATTAAAACAAAAATGAATTTTTTACTAAAATACAATATTTTTAACTATTCATAAAATAACGAAACTTCCCAAAAAAATTTCAAATGATCACCCTAAAATAATTTTGATATTCCAAATTCAAAAATAAAGATTATTTTGTTTAATAAAATTCATAAAATTTCCAAAAAAAATTAAATTACTTTTCTCATAAAAAGGAAGTTAAACTTAGTCTTACATATAACACAAGCTAACTTTGTGTTGTGTGTCGCGTAAGATTAAAATTATGTTGTGTAATAATAAGTATACCAACAAAATAAAGTTCATTCTAAAATGAAAAAATTGTAAATTATTGTGGTGTTATTTTCTCCCCACCTTATTAAATTACATCCTTACAATTTATAATTTATCTCAAAAATCAAGGGATTTATATTTGAAAATAAAATATTATTTGAAAAACCTACATTTTAAATAGGGTTAATATAATATATCATTAATAAAAGAAAAAGGAGAGTAAAATGATAACGTAACTAGGATCCCTAGTAGGAGAACATAGGTCTGAAATTAAAACATGGATATGGAAGAAAAATATGACAATCTAGTTTTGATGGAGAGTGCTAGAGAACATGGTTGGGAGAAAGTTAACAATCACAAGGTTATAAATTTCTTATGATCTAAGGGTCCATTTGATTCAATGAAAAAAAGGTACTTGGAATCATTTTTTGGTTTTTGGATCATTTCTCTAAGAGTGAGGAATTGTTTCACTCTCCAATAATAAGAGTAAAAATACTTACTTGGTACATTTCTATAAGCACAATCTTATCCTTTGGTCATGAATTGAACTATTTATACTTCCTATATTAGAACAATATTCAAAATATTGTGATGTAATATACCAATCTCTAAAACCATGTCCAATGTTAGACATTAACAATTTCAAAAATGGTAATCTTTTCAAAAAGATTTCGATCCAACACTTTGTAAGAAAGGTCACTCAAATTCTAAAATGAACATATCATTATCCTTTAAACAATTTTATATATCTATTTAATCATTACATACTGAATATATGAACACCTTCATTTTGAATCTTCTTGAAATTTTGTAATAACTTGAATTACCATAAAACCTTATTGGAAAAATTCATTCTCCCTTATTATATATCTAAGATGCATGTTATCGGATATATTCCATAAATCTAAAAGTATTGTAAACCCCATTAATGATATCATGAACCACATTTTCAATAAATCATTAATCAGTTCTTAGGTATTCATCATATATTAATATCCACCCTTTCCTTATCCAGAAATCATTTTCTTAACATTAGGAACATATTAAGTGTTTAATTTCCCTGAATCATTTGTTTTCTGAAATTTTTAACATTATACTAAAAGACTTTTCTTACTACCATTCATCATATGATCTCAAGTCCTTAATGAAAGATTCATCTAGTATAATCCTCATATATTCCATAATCCTTATATCCAATATGTTGTTGAGTAAATATTAAAATTTAATAATTTTTAAATAGGCATATTAATCATTCCTCTTCATCTGCAATAGTAGCATAACTTGGTCATTATCCAATAACATCATTTGGGTATATTTATTTTATCTTTGAGACATTGATTTGCATAGTGTATCATATCCTTTTACTTCAATAATTATACATTGGAAACCATTTTCTTAACCTTGCAATCCCAAGCATGGTGGAATTTCTTTCCACACTTGTTAGAACTACCATTCCTTTCAATCATTTACCAAGGTGATTCTTTCTACATTTGTCACATGTGGGAAAATACTTCTTTCCCTTTTCCATATATTTTTTTTCAATTCCTTTATCTTCTTCTATATCTTCCCTTTTAATCCATAATACTTGGAGAATTATTTATCTATATTTATAGCACATCAAACTATTTTATCATATGAAGAAACTTTTTTAGACACCAGTACCCTTTAGAAAATTTTCTAAAGTCCTTCAAAGAAGTGGTCAATATTACACTCCAATTTTCATATAAAATATTTATCATACCTCACTAACCATTTAAAGGTTGATTCATACCCCACAACAATTTCATCGTCCTTTTGTATTAAACTTTGGAACTTCCTCTTCATTTTAATTTGTTGATTATGAGGGAAGTATTTATAAAATAATATATCCTTAAAAGTTCTACATTACATGAGTACAATTTTTTTCCTCTCTTGTATTATTGATTGGAGTCCACCACTAATCAGTATCACCTTGGTGATAATAGACCGCAAGTGGAACCATTCCTTTTTTGCAGCATTCCAAAGCCATAAATATCTTCTTTATATACATAATCCATTGCTCGGTTTCCATTAGAACTTTAGTCCCACTAAATTATGGGGTACAATGTCCTATAAAGTGATCCAACATAAGATATTATCTCTATAGAATATGTATTTCTATTTTGGAAAGGTTATTTTTTGTAACCTGACTATGCTGCCCAAATATATCCACAACATTCTATGTTCTCATACCAACTACCTTTACTTTCTAAGTAGAGAAACCTCTACATTGTCCATGAGTATTGATACCATTCTTCCTTCTTGGAAAAATTTATAAAAAATGAAATATACTGGATTATCTCCTAAAATTATGAACAAATATAACTCAAAATATGGTGTATCACACAACATAATGTTTTGTATCATTAATCCTAGAATCATAAACATTAGGTAATTTGGGGAAATCATTACTTTCAAATACTTCATAAAGGTTGGTAAATAAAATTTTAAATTTCCTCTGAGTTTCCCATAAGAGTTTCAAACTAGGTGCGCAGTAAGGCTCATTTTCCTATACCAGGTTATACTGAGTCAGTCCCGACACACCTTGTATGATTTGTTCCACCAATGTACATATATTCCAAAACCATAGCAACTTTTTGTATCCCAAGAGGGATTTATTTCTTGAAATACCCACATAATTTTTAACTTGAAAAAATTGTTGTATTTTTATATATACTTATCTTCAATGTTTTTCATAGAGTTCTGTTCCATAATCTATGTTTTCTAAATATAATTTCCAATGTTGTAGTTAAACTTCTTCTTATACCAAATATAATTCCCTGGGCCTAGAACACGAGAGTCGATGCATTATTTTATTACATTGAAATGATGACAAGGAATAATATCCTAAAGGTCTTTCCATTTTATCAGTATTGAAAAGCCTGATTACATACATGATACCCATAATGTATTGGGAAAAGAAAATAAAGCACGAAACACAATAAAATGAAACAAATTGCATCCTTTAAAGATTATTCAACATTTTCCTCTGTATAAATAGGGAATGAAACACAATAACGGTGCGCTCAACTGATCGATATGGGTATGTAAAAAGGAATTAATAATTAATCAATGAGATTAAATTAACATAATAAGATAAATATATTATAATACATCTCATTAGAATAACTGGATCAGGCGTAATCAATATAGAAAGGTAAAAACTGAAACACATGCCATCTAAATCTATAAAACTAAGAATATAATAAATTGATAGATATGTCGATGAAATATCTCATGGATAATAATAATAAATTATTTTCAATAAAGTAAATTCTTAATTATTGGATTCCAAGTCTGTGATTCCCCAAAAAACTAAATTAAGAACCCTGTATTCGATAGCAATTATGACACGCGATGACAAGCATGTAAAGTAATATAAAACTCGGATACATTATGATATATTTACTGTTTAAAATAGATTATATGTATTTAAATGCATGAAAAACTAGTTTTCCTTTCATGACATGAAATAGAAACCATCCTCTATATCTTGAGTTACTCACAAAAGCAACCTTCTTCGATGGATTTCTTTATCCACAATATTGTGTCTTACTGAGAAACAATCTGTAATTAAAACATTATTATTTAATATAATAAGCTATAAACTAGCCATTATGAATATTATTTACTAAATTATGAAATTAGATGTTTTAGAAAACTAAATCATTGGTTTTGAAGTAATTTAGAAATTAATATAAGAACCAATTGAATATTAAAAGGATATTTTTTTAGAAAACTATTTTTATGGTCATAAAGTTATTTTACCCAAATAGGATAAAATAATTACAATTAGTGAGTTATATTAATGTAATAAATGTTTTAAATGTTCAATAAATAATTTCTATATTCATTTAATATATTTGGTAAGCATAAGATAATATAAAACCAAATATATCACATAAAAAACATATTTTTATTAAGGCCTTTTTCCGCATTTTAATGGAGAACCTATTTTGAATATTTATTTTGACAATATTTTATATTCAAGTTGATAAAATAAATTTATTTTTGAATTTATAATGTAAAATCATTCTAAGGATTAATTTTTTTTTTTGAGAAACGTCATTTTTTAGTGAATGGTGAAACATACTGCATTTTAGTTAAAAACTACCTTTTTGTTTAAATAATTAATATTGTTAAATTATATTATAAATTTGTTTTAATGACACATTGTATCAATTATAAATATATTAATAATAGTTAGTTAATTATAATCACTTTATCTTTTTAAATTGAATATAAAAACAAAACAATCTTTTGAACATTTTTCTACTAAAACCAATTATTCTGTTTGTCTGTTAGATTAGCATTAATCCTAAATTTTCTACTTCTATGATTTGAAATTTAAAAATTAGACATGATCTATTGTAATAAAGATAATATTTTTTCTCTAATAATATCAAAATAATTTTTTTCAAAAATTATTATTGAAAGTGATTAAAATTATTTATAATAATTGAGGTGTAATAAGGCTTAAAATGGACAAAAATTATAGGTTAAAGGTCCAAAATCACTTATCCACTTGTCTAATACCCATTTTATTGCAATATTTTGGCCATTAACCTTAAATTAATAATTTCGGGTGGTTTTTTATGACTTTTGTAGGTAATAACATGTGTACACCTAACTTCTTTTCATGAATACCAAGTGAGTCATTTTCTTTCACCAATAAAAGGCCACAACCTCTACCCATTCTTCACACCTCTAAAACCTCTTTAGTTTGCCCAATATCTGCCAAAATGGCCTACCAAAATCCCAATACTCGACATAGAATCCTCCCTTTGGGCATAATACCTTCTATAGATACCTTTTGGTTTAAGCTAATGGAAGTCACCTGAATAAAGGTAATGTATTTTCTCAATCTCTCTAGTTTCATTTCCATTCTCCAACCCCTGAAATATCTTTATTATATTATTACATAACAAAACAGTACCTTAAATATTAAAGGACGTTTTTATACTAATTTTTTAGGCCTAGAATTACACAAACCTCCATCAAATGGAAAACAAACATACTGTTTTTTTGAAAGCTGAATTACTTCCTCAAAAAATGGTGATTGTTCAACACTCCATTACCACCTTTTATAGTGGCCATTATGATGGGAAATATATTTATACATGATATAAATGTTATTTATAATGTTTTATAATTATTTAATTTTAATTTATAACATAAATTTGTGCTTTCTAATTTGTGTAAATATGATAATCTCGTTTGAGAAAATGTGGACTACCGACCCCTCAGAGCGATGTGATTCATTCGCACGGTACATGGAATGTATAAATGAATATACATAATTAAAAAAAATGACATACACAACATAAATAATATATTCATGAAATCAATATATTTTTTGGAAATATAATATATATATATTTATATTATCACTTTTATTACCCCTTCGCACACATTAAAATAGATAACGTCGATCATGAATGTGTGGTCTACCGCCTCCTCGACATGATGTGATTATTTTTACATTACATAATTATATATATAAGTACATATAATTAAATAATTTGATATTTATTATATAATTATCATTCTTGAAATATTTTATTTACTTACCATATTTCCACAACGATCATTTTAAAATTGGAATGTTACTCATGTGTATGTACAGCCTACCGTCTCCATGATTATAACATATTCTAATTTTCATACCCATATTTAATGATTGATTTTAAAAGTATAATTGATGTAAAAATATGATAATTGTTTCATGTTTATTATTATAGAGATTTTATATAATGATCCCTCTAACAATATTTGACCCACAATAGTTGTTTTGGAACATAAACCGAGTTTGGACAAAAACACCCGATTCAAACTTAATTTTTTGAGTAGTCATAAAAAACATATTAATAAGTTAAAGAAAATTTATTATAAACATTAAAATGGTTATCAATAAAGTACAAAAGTATTATATGTTTATTATACATGAATTTAAAGGTCATTCATAAGAAAAAAAATGTAATGTAAGGAATTATTGTCTAACTTTTCTTAATGTGAGACATAATTTATTATTATCCACATAATTTCTTATATACATATGGTGTAAATACTTTCAAAATGACATATAATATCATTAAACGTTTTCTATTGATGGTATTTATATGTTTCATTTGATTATTATAACATTTTGGTCTTTCAATTCATATGTAATGCATTTCATCTCAATTTCTTTTCATTAAGGCATATTCTATTGTTATAAAGCTAGTTTATTTTTTATATTGTATAAATTTAAATTGAAATTATATATAATGAATTAATTTTCCCTCATTTTATTTAATAATTTAATTTAATAATATTCTTTAATGAGGTTTACGATTTGAAATGTTTTCAAAGTGGAATGGGACACTTTGGAATGTTTAATGATTATTTTCTCAAGACTAATCCTAATTATATTTTAATGGAATTTATATTTTAGGAAATTATATAACTATTTTTCAATAATCCCTCTCATTATTATCTATTTATTCATGACCATATTCATGTATTATTACCATTTATCCACTCTTTGGTATTAATATATTTTAGAAAATGTTTTTTTAACCCGAATTTATTTCTCTCCCTAGTTGAAGAACCTATTTTCATCCAAAAACCATGTTTTATTAAAAGGTTTTCCAAAATGTTTTTTTAAAATGATTTGGCAAAGACATTTTAACCATTTTTTCTTATACCAATTATTCCGAAGTAATCTTTTTTTCAGTTTCCGAACATGGAATTTTCTATCCCTTTGTCATATAAAAAGAATATACTTTTTTCCTCGTATGACATGTACATCTTTATCAACAATCATTTCCTTGAATCCTCTTTCTCAGTGTTTTCTTAATGGGATTTTCAATTAAAAATATTTTAAAAAGAAAATGATATTTTCCTCAACAAATTTTTTAAAATATATTATTTTATTTCATCAACAAAAACCCTTTATTTTACTCTAAATTGGGGTATATTGTATTAATACCATCCCTATTATTCTTTTTGATGGTTTATGATTTATTTGGACAAGTATAGTATTCACATTCACTTCCTTGATCTATTTGTTAGTCCCCTTGAAATATTCAATCTCATATGACCATTGAATATTGAATTTCCTCTAAATTATCCATATCATTTGTCATGGATATTACTATTGCTTAAACAGTATGAAATTTTACATAAGGTGTCTAATTTGACAATTATTTGATTATTTGGGAAAATATTCATAAATTCATATATTTTATTCAATGCGTTTATTTGATAATTCATGTTATTTATTTTATATATGGGGAATTCTTTGGACATGCAATACATGGGTTGGGGACAATTTAAGGAAAGCTCTATGGGTTGGGGACCGGTGAATAAAATCCCCTCGATGCATTGGTGGTCTTATGGGATGAATTAGTTGTGAAAATAGGAATGTTTAAATTTTCTTTTGATGGTAAGGGTATCATGTTCCTAGGAAACATGGCATCTTACAAATAATCATTGCATTTTTTTAGAATTCAATTATTATTTATACAGGAGATTTTTAATCGACATATCTATGGATATATTTAATTTTTATTTATCTAGATAGATTCTGTCTCAATTTTTTACCTATCCATATTTATTTTTCCTTATCTAGTTATTTATATGGTATGTGTGTTCAGTTATTAACCTTTCTATATTGACTATTATAATTGATTCTTTATTGCTTAAACTATATTTTTCCCTTACTGAGCATTTGAGGTCACCCTTAATATATTTCTTTCCCCAGGAATCCGAGAAGCGTACTATGAAAGATATGCATCTATTTTACTTGATGGATTAGAGTAAATCTCAAATATATTTATTTATTTTTTTAGAAGAAAGAAAAAAATCATTTTTTAATCAGTGTATTCATTTGTAATACAACAGTCAATTATGTATCCAGTTTTCCAAGACTATTAAACTGATCGGTAATTTGGTTCTTGATTCCTTGTAATCATACCAATCTATTTAGTAGCATACACTGGATCTGGGAAATATGGGTCGGGTTTCTATTATTGGTATCAAAGTAAGTTTACTATAAGGTGTGGGAATTTGATTTAGGAAATAATATATTAAAAAACATAACCCTAAGGTAGAATTTGATGAAGTATATATGAGAACACTATAATTTTGGTGAAGTATAGATTATGTGGGTCTTCCTAGAAATACATACTTATCTGGATGATGTAAGTAGATGTGTGTTTGGAACAAATGTACTAAGGAGTAACAAATCCAACATGGTGTTTTAGCTCTTAACTTAGGTTAACCTGGTACATGAAAACAGGCTTACTGCGCACCTAGTTTGACACTCCCAAGGGATATGCATAGGATAATCCAATTTTACTTTACAACCCATTATGAAGGATTTGGATACATGATAATTAACCTAGATTAAACCTAAGGAGTTTTAGATTAATGATAAGATATCATGGTATAGAAATCCAACTCATGATATTATTGATATAACCTAGACCAAGGAAGGACCTATGTGGAAATAAAATGGATGAGGTATTTATGTATTGAGTTTTTAATGAATCACTTTATTAAAATTCTCTATAGATATTAACCTAATTTCATGTATTTCTGTCATATTTATATTTGGAAATTATATTAATATGGTATTAGAAAAAATAAAACATATATTCCATGTGAAACCCATTCAAATCTAGTAAGGCCATAGGACTTCAACCCATGATAGAAGGATGATAAGGGTTTCACACTAACTAATATCCTATGAAATGTCCATACTAATTTTCAATGTTTTAGTTAATCAATTTAACAAATAAATAATAATGATGAACCAGTAGTAACACTTTTGTGGATTAGAAATAAATCTATTCACCATATTTGATTTGGGAGATATTAAAATAAAAATAGTAAGACATTTCACTCTTTAGTGGGACTTATGAACCATTTAAATTTATTTTACTGCTTCATGCATAAAAAACATTATTGTTGGTAATTAATTTTTGGGATTAAAGGGATTAATTAGAATTTGATTAGTGAAAAACCAAAAGTTATGATTGTTTATATGAGATTGAAACCTATAATGTAAGAATATGTTTTTATATTCTGTGTCAGTAAAAGAATTACCCAATATTTGGAAAATGAATTCGAAATAAAATATTGTCCTAATACAAAAATTTCTATTGAACCGATGGATTTCTAAATAATCTATGATATGTGGATTTGTGGCCCTCAACCTTCCATTGATCATTCAATTGTTTGTGATTGATGGCATCATTCAATCTTTTTGAATATTTTCTCTTTTCCTCTGAGTATGTATCTCTACTTTCAACAAATTTTATCCTGTGTAGAAACCTAGTTACTTAGTAGTCCATGTGAACTTTATTCATTCCATTCTCTCTTTTATAGAAGATTTTTTATGAACCCTTCTCAAGATGAGGGATTTCAAACATAAGAAGTATCAAACAGTATATCCCCATGATTGATTTTAAATTGTGAGGAAGAAATTCAAATAAGGTGGGGAGAATGTGACACCCTAAAAAACTAAAGTTAGAACCTTGTATTTGATAGCGTGCATGACACACGATAGCGAGCGCGTAATGTATTATAATACATGGATACTTTATAACATATTTACTATTTAAAATAGATTCTATTTATTTCAATGAATACAACACATGATTATCTTGCGTTATACGCAATAGATACCATCCTCTATAGCTTTCGTTACATGCAAAAGAGACCCTCTTCAATGGATTTCTCTATTCACAATATTGAGTCATACAGAGAAACAATCTTTAATTAAAATGTTATTATTTATCATAATAAGATTTTAACTAGTTATTAAGAAGAGTATTAACTAAATTATGAAAATATATGGTTTATAAAACTAAATCATTGGTTACTAAGAAATTATAAATAAATATAAAAACCAGTTGAATATTAAAAGGATATTTTTATAGAAAACTATTTTTATCCTCACAAAGTTGTTTTACCCAAATAGATTATATTATTTACAAATATTGAGTAATATTAATGTAATAAATATGTTACATATTCAATTAATTGTTTTTTATATTCATCCAATAGATTCTGTAATCATAAGATAAGATCAAACCCAATATTTCACATAAAACATATATTTTTATTAAGACAATTTTACCGCCTTTTAATTGTGATCATATTCTAAATCATAATTTTGAAAATTTTATGATTTTAATTTTATAAGATAAACATTATTTTTTAATTAATAATTTCAAAATTTTATTAGGATTAATTTTTGGTATTTTTCCAAGAAACTACTTTTTTAATGAATACTGAAAATATTGTGTTTTAGATAAAAACTGCCTTTTCATTTAAATAATTATTAATCTTATGTTATATTATATATTTTTTAAAGTCAAATTGGTTCAATTATACATATATTAATAATTTTTATTCCATTTTAATCAATTTATCTTTTTAAATTTAATATAAAAACATAACAATCTTTTGAACATTTTTCTACTAAAACTCGTTAATCTATCTTTCTCTGAGATTAGAATTAATCCAAACATTTCTACTTATGTGATATGAACTATTAAAATCCAACATAAACAATTTTAATAAATATAATATTTTTATCTAATAATTTCGACATAATTTTTCACTAAAATGATTAGAGATGCTGATTAAAATTAATTATAGAGATTAAGGTGAAATTATTCATAAAATAGACTAAAACCCCATGTTTAAAAGCCCAAATGACCTATCCACTTGTCCAAAACCCATTTTATTGGAATATTTATGCCATTATACTTCCTTTAATGAGTATTTGTGGTTTTTTATGGCTTTTCTTTTTTATGAACATTTGTACACCTAACTTCTTTTCAAGAATACCAAGTGAGTCCTTTTCCTTTCCTATAAAAGGCATCCACCTCTACCCATTCCTAACACCTCTAAAACCTCTTAAGGTCATCAAATATCTGCCAAATTAACTCCCAACATATTTATTGGAAACCTAGATGTCTTTTGTTTGGAATAATACCCTCTACATATGACTTTTCGTTTAACCCAAAAGAAGTTACCTGATTAAAACGTAATGTCTTTTCTCAATCTCTCTAGTTTCATTTCCATTCTCCACCCCCTGAAATATCATTATTCTGCTCATACATAACAACACCATTATACTAAATTTACTATTATTTTTTATACTAAGGGTTATACCTACACTTACACACATCTCCATCTAATGGGCAATGAACATACTGTTTCTATAAACGGTGAATTGCTGCCTCACAAAATGATGATTGATCAATTCTACCTTAGAGACTTTTATGGTGGACATTGTGATGAAAGTTCTATTTATATATGATATATATTTTATTTATAATGTTTTATCCTTTTTTAATTTTTATTAATAACATGCATTTATTCTTTCCAAGTTGTGTAAATATGATAATCTCATTTGAGTGAGTGTCTACTATCGCCCCCTCAAAGTGACGTGATTCTTTCGCACAATACATGGAATGTATAAACAAATGGACTTAATTAAACATAAGTTACATATAGAAAATCAATAATATATTCATGAAATATTTATCTTTTTATAAATAATATATATATATATATATAAATTCACATTTCTTACCCCTTCACATACATTAAAAGAGATAACGTCACTCGTGCCACTTCGGTGGTGGTGCGGTGGTGAAGGTGAGTTGCCAAAACAGGTTGTTCTTTTGGAGGTTCAGGGTTCGAATCATGGGAGCCCACCTTTTGGGTGAACCTCTCCCCTGGGATCCACCCACCTTTCCAGGTTGCCCAAACTCATCTGGGTGGGAAAAATGAGGCGCGGCCCAATTGCTGACAGATCGTTGTGACGAACCATCGCAGACTGGATGTTACCCTCCAGCACGCTCTGCCATCTCGGCTGGCAACAACTACTTCCCTGGCAGGGGAGTTTCCTTTGGTTTCTACCCCTTCGTGGGGGAGGGGGGTTTCTATGTGTGGATGGTTCGAAAAGGCCACACCGGGTAATTCCCTTTTTTAAAGAAAAGAAAGAGATAACATCATTCGTGGACGTGTGGACTACCACCTCATTAACATTATTTGATTCATTTTACATCAGATGACTATATATATAAGTATATATGATTAAATAAAATTATATTCATTATATAATTATCCTTATGTAATTATTTCCGTTACTTATCTTCTTTTTAAAACAATCATTAAAAAATGGGAATGTTACTCATGAGTACGTGCGACCTATCGTGTACATGATTGTAACATATTATCATTTTCATAAACATATTTAATGAGATATTTTAAAATTATAATTGATGTAAAAATTTATAATAATTTCATTATTATTATTTTTATGATGTTATATAATGAACCCTAAGACCATAGTTGACCAACAAAAGATTCTTTGACACATAAACCGAATTTGGTAAAAAACACTCGAAGTAAACATAATTGTTTGAGTAGTTGTACAAAACATGGTAATAAGTGAAATAAAATCATTTATAAAAATAAAAAAAATTGAATCCTAAAGAAAATTAACATAATTTTATTATACAATAATTTTAATGATGTTCACTTAAAGGGAAATTAAAGGTATGGAATTCATGTCTTGGTTTTATTTCCATGAGGCATAATTTATTATTGTGCACCTAATTTACTATATATAAAGGGTATAAATACTTACACAATGAAATGTAATATCTGGAAACCTATTATATTCATGGTATTTAGATTCTTCATTTGATTATTATCACTTTTGGGTCTTTCGATTCATATGTAATGGATTTTGTCTCAATTTCATTTCAATGAGGCACATTCTACTATTTTGCATCTATTTTCTTTTATATAGTGTATTCATTGCCATGGAAATTATATAAAATGAATTAAATTTCCTTCATGGTATTTAATTATTTAATTTAATATTATTATTTAATTAATTTTATGATTTAAAAATATTTCAAAGTGGTATGTGACACATTTGAGATCATAAAGATTATTTTCCTCAAGACTAATCATAATGATCGTTTAATGGAATTTCCATTAGAAGAAATTATATAACCATTTTAAATAATCCCTTTAATTATTATTTGATTATTCATGACCATTATCTTCTATTAATATTATTTTTTTCACTCTTTAGTACAAATATGTTTTATAAAATGTCTTTCAGAAAACATGACTTTATTTATCTCTTTAGTCAGGGAACCCGTTTTCTTCTAAAAACCATGTTTTATTAAAAAAAATCAAAAATGTTTTTTAAATTATTTTGTAATGAAATATTTAGCCTTTTAATCTTTTACCAATATTTTCAAAAGAATCTTCATATCACTATCCTAATGAGGTATTTTCTATCCTTTTATCAAACAAAAGTAATATTCTTTTTACCTCGTACGACATGTACATAATTATTAACCATAATTTCATTGAAGCCTTGATATCAATGTTTTTTAAAAGGTATTTTAAATTAATAATATTTTCAAAATCAAAATATATTTTCTTCATGTATATTTTTAAATGATATTATTTTATTTCATCAACAATAAAAACCCTTCATTGTACTCTACATTGGGGTATGTTGTATTGATATAATCCTTATTCTTCCTCTATGTGGTTTATGATTTTTTGGCCAAGTATAGTATTCAAATTAAATTAAATGAACTATTTTTTGGTCCCCTTTAAATATTCAATATCCTATGATCATTGAACATAGAATTTACCCTAAATTTTTCATTTCATTTATCATGGATATTATTATTTCCTAAATAGTATATCATTTTACATACATTGTCTAATTTTACATTTTTTTGATTATTTGGGAAATATTGATAAATACATAAACAATATTTAATATATAGATTTGATAAAGCACATTATTTATTTGATATATGAGAAATTATTTGGACATGTAGTACACAGGTTGGAGACCATTTAAAGAATGCTCTATGGGTTGGGGACCGGTGAATGAAAATCCCTCAATGCATCAGTAGTCTCATGGGATGAATTAGTTAAGAAAATTTGAATTATTAAACTGACTTTTAATGGTAAAGGTATTGTTTTCCTGGGAAATATGAGGTTTCAGAAATAAGGATGGCCTTTATTGAGAATTTTTTTATTATTTATTGATGAGATTTTGTGACGTAATATCTATGGATAAAATTAATTTTCGTTTATCTAGAGGGAATGTATTTCATTTTCTTACCTTTTTAGGCTTATTAATCCTTATCTAGTTATTTACATGGAATACGTGTTTAGTTTTTTACCTTTCAATATTTACTATTCTCATTGATTAATTAATGTTTGTGCTATATGATTCCCTTATTGAGCATTTAAGATCACCCTTATTATGTTTCCTTCCTCGAGAATCCAAGAAGAATACTATGAAAGATATTCATGGATTTTACTATATGTATTTGAGTTAATCTCAATGCTATTTATTTATTTTCTTAGAATAAAGAAAAAATTTATGTTGTAATCTATGTAATCATTTGTAATACAATACTCACTTATGAATAGGGTTTACTAAGACTACGAAACTAATCGGTCATTCAAGGATTTATTCCTTATAATCATTTCAATGTATTTAGTATAAGACACTAAGACTAGGCTATCTGAGGATGGGTCACTATAATTATTCCCAAATACATGTAACCAATACATTAAATACCTTTCAATATATGGTTAAAAACAAACTGGTTACAAACCCGAATAGTTTTTCAAATGTGATTTCACCCCATGAGACAACTGATGTATTTATGAGCTTTCATTAACCAATCCCCAACCCGTATGTGTAACCTTAAATGGACCCCCAGCCATGTCTTAATGTCCCAATCATTCCGTATATTGAATACACAATATATTAAATAAAAAATGTGAATTAACATAAAATGTCTATATTTAATAAAAGATAAAATATTTCAATGATCCATTATTTGAGGACAATTAAAAACAATGTTTTTTGATTATATGAATGGAAATACCATTTAAATATCATTAAAACATTCTGGGGTAAAATAATCATCAAACATTCTAAAGTGTCTCATACCACATTAAAACTTTTGAATCATTATTCCAAAGAAGGAATAACATTAAAATTAATCTTATAATTTCATATGAATAAATGATTCATGATGTAACATGTCAAATGGTCAGTATATACACCATATAAAATTTAATTGATGTATAACAATTAATAACTCTCAACAGAATAATAATTGAGATGAAATACCTTACATTGAGTAATAATTGTCACATATATCATTATATTCCTAAATAATAAAGTTATGTAAATTATTTACTTTATTGATACACATTTTAATGTTTATTATTAATTTTACATCACTTATTAAAATTTTTTATAGTACCACTTAAACAATTAGGTTTTCATCAGATGTTTTGACCATATTCGGTTTATGTATCAAAAACTAATTTGGTAGATCGAATATGGTCATAGGTTTCATTATATAAACATCTAAAAAATAATAATAATGAAATAATTATCATATTTATAAATCATTTATACTTTTAAAACAAATCATGAAATATCGTTATGAAAAATGAAACAATGTTACAGTCATAGTGATGGTAGGTCATATATACACATGAGTAACATTCCCATTTTTCAATGATAATTATAGAAATAAGGTTAGAAACATTATATCTCTTCATAATGATCATTATATAATAAATAAAATATTATTTAATAATATATAGATATACATATATATATGTATATTAGTAAAAGGAATCACATTGTGTTGAGGAGGAGGTAGTCCACACGTCAACGAAAGACTCTATAACTTTTCAGTGTGTGAAAAGGGTAATAAATAAAATGATATATTACATTTATAGAAATATAGTTATTTCATGAATATCATATATATTTCATTTATGTTACATATTTCTTATTTAAATAATCCTTTATATGTTGCATGTATAGTGTGAATGAATCACATCGCATTGAGGAGGTTGTAGTCCACACTTTCACTAATGATGTTATCATATTTTCATAAAAAGTAATGTACAATGGTTTGTGTTATAAAAAAATTAAATAAGCATAAAGAAATAATAAATATCATATGTAATATATATAACTTTTTTCATCATAATCCCCAACCATGATGGGTGGTAAAGGAAAACGAACCATCCTCGTTTCATGAGGCGGTAGTTTCCATACAAATAAATTTTATATTCATTACCCTTTTGATTGAATTGTGTGTGAGTGTTAGTCAAAATATTAATAAAAGTCCTATTATATTTTGGATACTTTATTTGTTATATATTCATGTAATAATAATATTTTAGGGGTGGAGAATGTAAAGAAAACTAAAGATCTTAAGGATATATGTCACCTCTTAATCAGGTAACTCCATTCGGTTTAAACCAAAGGGATTCCTTGGATGGATTTTTGACTAAGTTTAGGCTTCTAGATTGAGGGTAGGGATGTTTACAATCTATTTTTTCAGATATTTTTCAAGCCAATGTTTCTTGAGAGGTGTGGGTTAGGGGTAGATTGAATTTTGTTTGATAATAGAGGGGAAGGGGAACTCTTATAAATACCAAAAGGTATTCATTAATGGGAGCTATAACATACTTAATATACCTACATAATGAAAAAATAATGGATTAAGGGTGAATATTTTTCAATAAAAACCTTCAAAAAACAAAAATTGGTGAATTTTTTTTATTTTATTCTTTCACTCTTAAGTTTCCATAATTTTTTATTTTGATTTTTATTAAAGACACTAGTTTTATAACCTATGTAATTTAACCATTAATACTAAATTTAAGTGATATTTATTGAAAATTAGAGAGAAAAATAATCATTAATATGATTTATAATTTAAAAAATAAAAATTCAAGGTGTTTTGGTAATTAATTTTAAAATAGGCTCCTGCAACACGTAGGAACACTACTTTTACCCAGATCATGCTAACAATGTTTTTTAAAAATATGAGTCAATAAGTTAATTATAAAAGATCTATTGCTCCCTTAATAGACCATATTTAATATTTTTTAACACATAAAAATTACTTGGTAGAATATATGATTTTTATTAACTTTAAATATTTTAGTAAAATATAATTTAATATAAAGTAACATTAATATCAATTTTGACATTATTTGCTTATTTTTAATTTAAAAATATCAATATTTTATTTTATTTAAAAAATATATTAAGATAAAAAATTTATAACATTGTATATTCATCTAAGAAAATTATCTCACTTTTAATATTTATAGTTTCATTTATTTTAGTTGATTATTAACTAAATAATCAATGTGTTGGTGTTTCTTAATAATTTTATGTAACTAATTCACCTCGAAAAATTAATTATATATTATTGTGATAAAATGATCCATTTATATATTCAAAAGGATGTGTATAACCTAAAATTTTATTTTTAGTACAAATCTTAATGTTTTATAAATGTTAAAGGCATGGAAGGCTCTATTTTTTCAATTTTCCATACTTAACATGTCATGTAGGAAACATTCATGAAATATTATCCCAATAAACAATAAAATTATAACTAATATCGAATATTGTATAACTATTGGAATCCAAGGAATTTTAGACAAGTGTATAAGTCATTTTGGCCCTTACGATTATGGTTTAGTCACTTGTTATGCAAAATTATACTTTCATCATCGTAATTAATTTAAATCACATTCACTAATCTGTTTGGTAAAAACATATGTTGATCTTATTAGACCAAAAATATTATACTGATTACAAATTTGAATGTCCAGTTTTCAAAATTCAAATTACATATGTGGAAAAATTGATATTAATTCTAATCATGAAGACGTAGTGAGAAAGTAGGTTTTTAGAAGAAAACTATTTAATTCTTCAATAAGATTTTATGTTAAATTTTATTATAAAAATAATTCCAATGACATAAATTGGGTTAATATATTTATAATTGATCTATTTAGGCATTATAAACTAATTTAAAATATTATTTAAAATTAATAATTATTTAAATGAAAATGTTATTTTTTACTAAAATGTTGTATTTTTTAATATTCATCAAAAAATAAATTTTCTCAAAAGAATACCAAAAATTCACCATAATATAATTTTGACATTTATAATTCAAAAATGAATTTTATTTTGACAAAAGAAATTTATAATATTTTCAAAATGTAGTTTTATAATACATGTGCCATCAAAAGGAGGAAAAACTCAACCATAAATATAACGCATGATAACTTAGTGTTTTTTGTAGCATAAGTTTAACATTGTGTATCATAATACGAAATCTTGGGAAAAAATGAACTTCATTATAAAATGAAAAAATTATAAATTCTTGGGTTATTACAAAATTGATTGACTATAGGACGGAACTCAGTCTGATGTATTCTATGATCATCTATCTAAAGAATAGAAATTTGGGTGGTCACACCACCTAGAACAAGATTACCTAGTTTATATCTACCTTCCAAGTCATCCCACTCGCCCTTTGGAATATAAGTACCACCCTATGGTGGACACCCTCCAATGATAATAATCCACATAGGGATGATAGTAAACTAATTATTCCATTCCGAGAATGAAATAAAAACAAATCATCTTAAGGATGACTATATCCCATATAAAATGACATATAACTACCTAAATGGGTCTATCCATTCACTAGTTTACACTCTCTAAACGTATACCCAATGGTGTATCCAGTGTCTTAAAACCACTAGATAACTGAACATCGATCCCAAGGATCTCCACATTAGGTACATATATGAAAGAATGAGATACACCTATATCAAATAAGGGAACAAATATAGTTGTGGGTAATAGAATAGTTCCTTGAATAGAATATAGTTTAAAACTCTTCTCCTCTTAAATAGGTTTCACTAAATTTATATGGCATCATTCTGGGCCCTATATTGCACCCTCACTATCTAGAGAGGGTCCAATCTATTGGAAATATATATTAGACGGGTAGATACCGTAGACAAGATGTCCTACTCTAATTATATGACTAGTATTACTCTATCCACATACCTAGTGAGGTGATTTGGATACTTCTCCTAGAAGAAAATGATGCATGGATCATATCCCACTCGAAACAGATAGGAAGGTCCGGCAAAAATTCTAAAGTTTCCCCAATCAACGATTTCCTCAGTAGTCAACATGTTCTATGAGAAACTAGGGCCTCTTATTCCTAGTATTCCCACACTTGTGATATAGAATGTAACTATTTTTGGATGTCTTTTGATTGTCACTGATCACATTCATAGTCTGAAAGCATCGCTTCTTACTTCACATCGAACCAATGCAATATCTGGGTTTTGAACAACCATGGCTCATACTATCTACATCCCTCATGTTCTACTTGATTATAAGGTCATAGTTAACTATATCATATATGGTGGTTAACTAGACAACATTAACTTGAGGAGGAATAGGATTCCAAATCCATTCATCAAATCATCTTTCTTTTGTTGGATCAATATACATATAGATAGGCGTAAAGTGTTGAATCTTAATAAAATGGAATTAATATTCTATAACTATCATAGAACCACCATTTAGGTTCATTAATTTACCCGAATGATCATACATTAGGGTCTCAAGAAATAAGTAACTAATGAAGCCCTACTATAAATATCTTCATGTAACTTCCCAATACTTACCCTCATGGTTCAGAATATCCCACCATCACTTGGAGGATCCTTCGATAATATAAGCACTAAGTTTCACTCTCCTCTCAAGAGGTGTATCAATATGCTCTAATATAGACATAACCATAATGGTCCATCATTATGCAGCCTATAGTTCTCCATCCACCGAAAACATGGGCATATACTACTATTGAAACACCCGCATAAGCTCTCTCATAGAAGGGGATGAGAACAGAGGTCCCCGAATCATCCAAATAAGCCGTAAAAAACTCCTCCAAACAGAGAATCATCACCAACATAAGGAATACGATGATGTTACATAGGAGGAACTATGAGAATTATCACTAGTGACTTAGGTCCCACTACCTCAAAAGTATGGTCATTACTACCCTCCCACTGTATAGTTGGAGTACATCATGTAGGATTTGTTCTGAAGATTCCAAATGCACACCTCAAATAATGTTTTATAACTTCATAAGTCACTATTATTGAAATAAAACATGTAAAAATCGTTTTTATGTAATATTAATACCCCTATTATATCTTAAATAGTTCAGTATGGGTGATAGAAACATTTATATATAACACAGGTGACACTACCTACTGTCCACTAGTAAGGATGGGTTTGAATCAAGCTCTATTTTTTAGAATTTTAAATTCATTTAATTTATATATTTATAAATATTTCCTTTAGATTGTAGAAAAAAAAATTAACAATTTTGATACATTAGGTCACATACACCTTCTGAAATGAAGTGTAGAGTCCATTTAATGCAATCCATAATACAATCCAGTCCATGCGACTAGTGGTCCATAACTCAATATTCCATAATTTAAAACATTGGGTGTCTTTTATAGCCTATATAGAAAAAAATGGCATGCAATTTTCATGGATTGTGAATTTCTAGCAAGGTTACTAATATGAGGCATCAAAATGCTTCCATTCCCTTATCTCATTGTGACATGGATAAAAATAAATCCACAATCATAATAACAATGACAACTATTACAGAGCTTGTTCATCAACCAATGATGAAAGGATATCAACTTTAATAGGAAAAATATAGAACGATAATTATTATTTTAGGAAAGATGGTATTTACCCAAAATGTGGGTCATCTATCCCCAATAATGAATTATAAACATGTTCCAAAGTGTTCCTAATCTCCTATCTATTGTCTCAAAATAGTAAGGTAATAAAACAAAGTCTTTAATACTACTTTATGACAACCTGAATTGGATGTAACTTAAATAGTGCCTTGAGTGAGTGGGCCACATGACCTCAAGCATGCCTCCCCATACACCAGAGGCTACTGACTAGGAATGATGGCCTAGGGTGTGTCCATTGAGAGACTATTCCCTCTTTTCAGAGTAGAATACTTTCATAATCAATAGATAACTAATTAGTGTAAGCATTTTAAAAATGGAAAATGTAGCCGAATCACATAAAACAACTGAAACAGTATCCAACCATAATGGGGGAATGATAAAAACATCGAAGAACTAAATAATAAACAAGTAGAATTAAACAAAATATTACAAAATAGCTGATGATATCATACCACTACAAAATAGGAAAAACATGTGTATATGGAATCAGATAGTCATCATAGTATATGATATAAAAAAGGAACAAAAATCCAAAATCTAACCAACCATCATACGAACCATCCTATTAATATACTACAAAGATCCCATCCTATGTCATGTAGATGGTCATGCATCCATAAGAGGATTATTCCAATTATCTACACCTATAAACATATAGTCTTCCCAGGTACCATTGGTGGCCCAGATAGGTTGTGAGATAAAATCTATATGCCACCACCACCAACATCTATAAAATTCCAATCTGTTTTTATAACATGAAAGTGTGTAGATATAATAATTAAAATCAATAATAATTACTGAATATGGATCAAATCTAGTTCTTATAGAAAACTAGGCAGATGAAACTACCTTCGGCCCAATCTGGAATATCTATGGACAAGTAACCATGGGACGCAATGCCTAGTATCACAGAAATAAGGGAATCCATTCCCTGTACACAATATAGGGTCTCCTTGATTGGTATCAGAGTATAGGGATTTCATGCATGATATCATAGGATAGGGAATCCATTCCCAGTATCAAAATATAGGGTCTTCATTACCAATATTACAATATAAGGATTCCGTTCCAAGAATCGTAGTATAGGGATACCTTTCCCATTATCACAATATAGGGATGTCATGCCTAGTATCACAATATAGGGATGCCAATCTCTTATCAAATATAAATAAATTATGCCATGTTTGTATCACATTTATATAAGGGATTACATACCAATGTCAAATTTTTATAAGGGACCTCATACCCAATAAGATTTATATAAGGGACTCCATTCCATTTCATTATTAATTATCAAGGATAACCATGCTCGTCGATCATATGATATAAGAAGAATTAAATTCCTTAGGTAGGTCCAATTATATAGTTTATAATTCATTAACATTGTTTATTAAAAATGTTGTAACAATTATTCAACATAATCACATGGTGAGGTCATAATACTGACATTCAATTCAATTTATTATAATAATCTCACTTCAGAGTAACTAAAAACCTTTTAGATGATGGTTTAACCATTTATTCATATATATCTACATTAGAAAAGTGATCAGCACACCTTGGGGGTGGCCACAATTATAGGGGGTCTATATCAATATTAATAATGGGATGTTATACCAGTTCTATCAGGGAATATAGAAAAATCATGGTTTATATAATTGAAGGAAATTCATATATAATCCAACTTAAAAAATATAATTTATGTTCTAAATCATCATGAATTTAAGGGAAAAATACTAAACCACATATCCTTTTCCATTTGAGGAGCACTCATCTAGTATCGACCTTTTTTGGTGAATTTTGGAGGAAAATGGTAAGATAGATGAACACCCTGAAAATAAGGAAAAAGAACTACCACCAAGATAAATCTATCGAGGAGAAGATAAATGAAAGAATGATCATGATGAATAGAGAACATACCAGTGTGCATCTAACATGATATACATATCTGGAATCAAATGTTGAATCGGTAAATGATACCAAATCCTTCCCTTAGGCTTCCTCAGATTCTTTTACATGAGAGAGAATATATGGGGAGTTATTTCCATAAAAATGGAGTCCATGCCTCCTATTATAAAAACTAATGTCAAGAAACTAACTAGTGTGTAAATTATTTGCACATCATGAAATTTTTGGGAGCCTTACCCTTGTAAAACCCATCTATATGACTTGAAAGGTCCTGGAAAGGCCATTACACATCGCGTAATTGTTACATGTTGTGTTTTCAAATAATATATTGTGTAGCTGGCCTAAATCCTACCTCCATCCCCCAGTTTCATTTTTCTCATGAACAACCCAACTAGAACATGGAGTGGCTTTATGGTATAAGCTAAAAAAGTGAACTTAAATGTGGATAAATAGAAAAAAAAAGATTTACATTGGAAGTAAAAAAACTTAGTTCTTATTGATATCGAATTTTAATGGTTACTTAATTGATCTTATTATAATAAACACATAATTGGAGAGTAACATATTCCTTAATTATGAATAAAATTGGTGTATCCTAATAAGGTGTACTGGGTCTAATAAATACATTACTTTATAACTCTTTTTGATGGACCTTCAATTCCTATATCTCAGTCGGAGCAATTCTATAAGATAGTATAGAAATTTTTATTATTCTCAAGAGTAGGTCATTAGTAAATTTGATTTTAATTTCAGGTGGTATCCCATTAAATCATTTAGGCAAACATAAAGGTATCGATCTACAATTTCATGAACAGTCCCATTACCTATTTAATTAGTTGTACTTAAGTTTGTTATTTATAAATTTCTAGATATGGTTTAATAAACTTTCAGTAAAGGTCCTTCCTTGCTTGTACTTATAACCCAATACCCCTTGAAAAGTTCAATGACACTATATGGGGATTTAAACATGAAATGTCACACCTAAATGTAGATATGGGATTTAAATACCACCAAATAGTCTAAACCAAATATAAAATAAAAAACATTCATCTCCAAGACCATAAACTCCTATGGAAACTACACTGCCTCAATGGTTATGGAACGTTTTGGGAATTTTCATCCTATACAATACCATTTTCTAAGGCATGCCTTGATGCTCATGATAAGATGAATCATTCCATGTATAGTCACAATTATTTATATTTATAAAAACTAAGGAGAAAATGTGATGTGGTAATGTCAAAAATGACATGTATAAGAGTGGAGTTTAGAATAATGAAACCTCACACTATAGAGGGATCAAGTTTCTCATTTATAATAACCTATTTATCTCCATATAATATTTCCTCAACTATCATTGGATAGTTCTTACTTCCCCCTTTGAGGTTTCGACTGAACAAACTAAGTGTTTTTGGAAATATCATTGTTTATCTGTATCCATGGTTGTGAATTAGTCTGACTGAACTATTAATTTTGGTCATCTAAAGGATGAGGCCAATTATGGCCTAATCTACCTACTAATATCTTAATTTTAAGATAAAACTTCTTGGTATGGCCCCTATTTTCCTAGTGGTCACAATTCCTTCGGGGTGTTGTAAATTATTTCTTCATTTTCATTGAAGAAACATTGTTAAAACAACATGGTTTTGCATCAAATCTTGGGGAAATATTTATATATTCTGTAGTTTTAATATGAACTGGACTACCTTTGTGACAGTATAAATCCTTTACCTCTTATTTCTAGAGCTATAATTGAACCCTACCCCAATGGGACTTAACAAACTACCTCCCATAGGATTCAAAAAAAGAACCATTTTTATACTATTTTCTATTTACCATCTCTTTATAATCCATTATACTTAGAAAATCTATTTTGTTGTAATCACTAGTTTTAATCTTGACTCGAAGATAAATTCCTTAAAGTATTCACTAGTAGTTACTTTTAGGTTGAAATTATCTATTATTATAAATTTATTATTAAACTCTATCCTTGGGAGGTTTTATTTCTTCACGATTAAGTAATCAGTTATTCTTGATAATCAAAATATGTGAGGATAAAACAATTTATTGAAAAATTATTCATAATAATACCACATAATTCATTGGATGTCTTTAGTTTGGATAGATAAATCCAACAATTGGTGTGTATGATCTACCAAAATATAAGTTTCCAACTTAACCTTCAGTTCTGCCGATATACCATGAAAATCAAAGATTCTATTTATTTAGTTTAGACACAAATTTTATTTCTCATGGTCAGAATCCCCATGAAATATAGGTGGATTATAATTTTTAATCTACACTGAATTATCCACTTTCCTTGTTTAATCATTTTGATTTCCTCAATCAAAATCAAGAAATACTTACACAACACTCTGTAAAAGCTGTTGGTTCACCTATGGCTCATGTGAAACCACATTTTAATACGACTCTTCCTCCTAGTTTATATAGAGTCTTATTGGACCCATTTTATATAAGAAAAAACATACACAAATTATACCATTTCTCTATAAGAACTAAAGGCTTTAATAAATTAAAAAAATTATAAACAACTATAATAACCAAAGGAAACAACTAGTAAAACCATCATTTTAAAAATAAACATTATTAATGAATTTAAAATATCTTTTAAACTAAACCTGAATAATGAAGTCCTATGAAAATTATTTTAACTAATGCATGATATGAAGTACTCATTAGCTAATCATGTGATTTTTCAACTCATTAATCTCTCGTATGGGTTGAACTACTACGTATTCAAGGACTCTACTTCATGTTACTACTCGGACAAGGATTCTGATCTCTCTTATTTGATAATTATATAAAGGGTATGTTGGGATATTCCCTTTCAGTGAAAAGACATACATTGGATGTATAGTTCTCTTTTATGGTGCATTCATAACCACACGATTCCCATCGATGATGAGGTAAGAAGGAATAGAATTTATGTAGTCTCTAAATACTATCTGTGTTTGTACCCACTCATCAAGTCCCCATATAAACTATATTATGAAAGAGAATGGGAAAATATGGTTCGGGATGAAATTATTTAATTCAATGCTCTATATTTCTATATACTTCAAGTTGATAGCTTCTTACAATGGTGGATCTAGGGTGTGGGTTTCGGTAGTGCGGAGATGAATGAGAGAACCCTAATTTTTTCTACAAAATAGTAGTGTATTTGGGAGTCTCTAAACAATCCCGGGTGGAGGGTATACCATGAACTAGAATGGATATAGTTTCTATAACATAGTGGATGATCTTTGATTTGGGAATTATTTTTAAAAAATGGGAAAATTCTATATCACTAAGATTCTTACAGTGGTATAATAATCACCTCTTACAACACAAGGAGGTAGAAATATGTGGTGGATGATATGTTGTAACCCTACCATAGATTTGTTTAATCATAACATTTATGGTTTAGGTGTCATGGGTGAAATAAAGGGGGAGGTGTAGTCCTGGACCCAAGAGATAATGCGACATCCACTTTCAGTGTGAACATTGGATGTTGGGAATCCCTTTAGGTCGAGGCTTTGGGTTTATAACAAGTTCTTTAGCTCTGTATGTCCACAAATATCAGTCTCACATACCTTGAAATAGATTCCAAATTTCTCTATATATATCTCAACAACATCATCATCACTCCCTGGTCCATATATTGTAACATCCAACGATGAAAACATCACCTCAAAAACTGGGTAGTCTTACATCACATAGGGAGAGGGGTTAATAATGTGGAATATTTTCTTTCTTCAAGGTACACTCATGATGACAACTTTTTACCCTCTAATATTGCGGGTTCCCTTCCCCCACAAGTTTTTGAATATAGTTATAGGTGATGTTCTCAGGTTCCATTGATTCCCCCCCCTTGGCATCTTTTTTTCGTCTATTACTTTTAGAGTCTTCCATGTGTGTTTGTGTTCTTTCACTTTTCTCCTTTGAATAAATAAATCAATCAATTTTTTGTGTTTTGGGAGCCAGTACTCAATTTCTAATCCCATCAAAATGAAATGGAAACTACTATATAAGTTTATTATAACACTTTTGTACTTGAACACCTTGGTATCTTGAATTTATTCATTTAAAGGATAGCTATGTACTTTTAGGCTATAAATTTCATGTTCTGAGAGTTAAATCTCTTTAACACCAACCCAACCCAAGGAGAAAACAAAACAGATACCAGTTGTCACAAAAATACAGACGGACTAACCATGACTGATTACAGTTGTAAAACCCCTCCATCCTGATTGGCCTAAGAAGAGGAATAATTCCACTAAACATACGTGATGTATATAGGTCACCAAAGGCTTTCAAAATATGAAAATTTCATAGTAAACCATTGAGTGATGGTTTTCTATGAGAAATATAAAAATGAATAAAAATAAAGGATACAATTATGCTCAACTACATAATGCATGATTATTCAATCACATAACTCAATCAACTACTAATATAAAACAATATCAGATTAACAAAGGATAAAACATAAGGTTTAAGGATAAGAACCCAAATAAAAATACTTATACACTAATGTAGAGCCATCATAGACCAATATTCATATACTCTGTAGCTCGAGCTTCAAAAACCAAACCATGATTTCAAGGAACACCAATACAGAATTATGAAATTAGAACCATCCTTTTATATTGGTAGATGACATATGAAAATACATAATAGTGACCAAGAAAGGGTGATTATATCACTCTGTAGGATTTCCCCAAATACTTACCAACACATTACACTAGGAAAAGAAAAAGTTATCACATTTTATATCAAAAAAATTCTGAGAATTTTAAGAAAAATATCAATGGAAACTGGTTAATGAAAGAACTTTAACCAAATAAATCCTTATATTTTCTATTATACTTTTCCATTGGTATACACATTTAATATTACATACTCACACACACATTCATTTTTTATGAAAATCCCAATAATCATGTGAGAAGTGATCTATCCCCCACCTAGCCACCACTGGGTGTGTCCCCTTTTTCCTTTCATAGGTGGCATTTAGCACTAGTTTGTTTTACTGATACTTGTTAAATGAAATATAAACACACTACACCATTTTTTCCAAGAATATATTCTATATCTAATTTATTTACACATAAATTTAAACATTCAAAACCTAACATTTTGAAATCACGTCAAATTGTGATTTTCAAAATCAATTTCACAAGGATTTTCATCAAGGCATAACAGCAATTAATAAAAAGTACAATCTAATATGTTCTGGAATAATATAGTGGGAGATAATACACCTAAATTGATTATGATTGCCATAAATTATCAATGATTATTCCATGAATCAAGACTTTAATTCTTGTTCCCTTTAACAAACTCACAAAGATGTCATCAACATAAATCCACAGCCATAGATTCAGTCTTACACTCCAATATAGGGTTCCTAGAAATATAACTTAAGGAAATACAAGATTATAAAGAAGGAGGAGATCCTAACCATTTATTCTAAAAACAAATTCTAAAATATTCATTCAATAAGGATTTTGGATTTCGAAAATAACCAAAAACCACATAGGGTAATCCTCGGTGTTAATAATAATAAAGATGTGTCATATAAGAAAAACTAAAACCACTAGTCAATGTAATATCATTTGGTACTGAATGATTTACATTGAAAATTGAAAATTTACATATTAAATCCATTAAGGGTCACATAAGATGAAAAACAAAACACTTCAATTATTTTTTTTTGGAAAACCATATTTACTACATAAAACCAGTTTATTGTGCAAATGGTTTTTATGACCTAAACATCTTACCTAGACAATTTTTGTTGAAAACCCATAATTTATTGAAAAAAAATTCCTTTAGATTTTTCAAGTAGCCTACTCAAGGTTCTTCCTATCATACAACTCTAAAAGTTTCTAGAATCTAACTCAAAGACTCTAGAGACAAAAAAATTGTAAAATGATGGCAAACATCAACTTGTGGGTGATATAGTCTCTGAGTGATCAATGACTTCTGATTAATCGAATAATTGAGATCATGGAATAATGTGATTATTTCATGTCCCTATTTAATCCAAAAACCCTAAATGAGGGTTCTCATTCAAGGTTTCACCTGGTCAGTGAGAGAGTTGGGGATATTAAATTGGATGAATTATGATTTAACTTGTATGGTGATGGTGTAACTTCCCAGGTAAATAAAGAATATTATATTTTCATATTTATTATATTTGGGAATAAAATATTAATATTACTTTAAAGGGGATGATATGTTCGATGGAATATCCAATACTCAACAATGAGTTTCTTTGAAATATTACGTTGCACACTAATAATAAAATAATATTCTTTTCAATGTAGTTAATGCCTAGCCGTTGCAATAGCAGGAATGAATAGAACTAACTAGAAAATTATTATATATGTTTGTTAAATATTTTAATAATTACCCAACAGATGATAAAGGATTAAAATGCGAATGAATCCAATTTTAAGCATAAATATTCTAATATTCTTTAAATGGTCGATTAACCGCCTTTTGATGGGGAACCGTTTTTAAATCTTATTTTTTTCAATTTTATAGGTTATACATGAAAAAATAAAATCTTTCTTTGTAATTGGGACATAAAAATTTACTTTGTGTAAAATTCTTGTTGTTTGTTTCTGATAAAGCACATTTTTTTAATGAATAGTTAAAAATGATGTATTTTAATTCAAAACCTCCATTAATATATAATTTATTTATACGGTTAGATTAACTTTTAAATTTGGTTGAAAGTGTAGTTAAAATATATTTTTACCAGTTAATTCCATGTTGGTCATTGGAATTAATCTCACTTTGAAATTGGACATAAACAAGTGTCAATCTTTTGATAGATATTGTTTCTAACAAACACGCTATTTGTTTTCACAGTGGGAATTAATTATAAAATTAATTATTGAAACTTCTATGTTATGAATTTGGTAAAATAGACATCATTTTTGAATTTGGAATATCAAATATATCTTAGGGTGAATTTTTGGTATTTTTTTGAAAAACTTCAATTTTTGATGAATAGTGAAACCACTAAGTAGTAGTTAAAAACTGAATTTTTCATTTAAATAAAATCATACCACTTATGTGAATTTAATTTAAAGAATCCTACATACATGGTTGTCATTATTAAGAAAAATGTGGTTCAATGGGATGAAAATAATTTTTGGTGAATAGTAACTTTTGAGTTTTATTGACCACGATTAAAGGTAATTAGGGTAATTTAAGGTAAATATAATATTATAAAAATATAAAAATACCTTCAAAATTGTCCTAACCATATTTGATGAGTGATTTCATACCAATACAATTCGTTGGTCAATTTGGGGACCCCATGGAGCCACTTGAGTAAGATAATGACATTAATAACGTTTTATTTAATGTAAAAATAAAAATGTCACAAACATGTATTGTTTTACTAAAACAGTTATTACATGTGGTTATATAAGTTATATATTTGACTATAAATATTAATTAAAAATATAAAAATATTTCCAATGTCATGGTATTTTTTTTATAATTTTTAGACATCAAATAAAAAAAATTATTTATGACACAATCATGATGCAGTGTTTACGTCTTTAATAAATGATTTAAATAAATAAGAAGATAAAGTTTAAAATAAAAAACAAAAGTTGTCCAATTCTTATTTTATGATTTAATTTCGAACATTTGACACCTTATCTTCGACTTTAATGATTTTTGGATCTTTAAAAACTAAAAATCATTATATAATAAAATAATGTTTTCATGCTTTCCAAAGGTGCCCCTCCTCTCCCTTATAAAAAGACCCCACTTCTTACCCCTTTCTCACACTTCAAAAGCCCTTTGGCTCATCGAAAATCTACTCAAAGAAAGTCCCAATATCCATATATTCGTCCTAGAAGCCTTACCTTAGGCAAAAAGCACTTCAAGAAAACCTTTTGGTTCAAACCAATGGGAGTTACCCGATTTAAATGTAATGTCTTCTCTTATGTTCTTTTGTTTTATTTTGCTTCTCCAACCCCCAAAACACATTTTATTCCTTTATTTTGTAACAAAAACAGTATCTTAAATATACTAGGATATTGTTATGAGAAGTATTCGAGCTAAACTTACACACACCTCCATCTAAAGGGTGAAGAACATACTGTTTCTGTGGATGGTGAACTACTGCCTCACGAAACGGTGATTGTTTAATTATCCCCCACCGCCTATCATGGTAGAAATTAAGATGTCACTTTATTTATATATGATATATATTATGCTTACATTTTCATTATGCTTCTGTATTTTTCATTTATTCCAAACCATTATTGTTTCCATAATGGTTAAACACGATAATTTCATTTTAAGAAGTGCAGACTACAGCCCCATCAAAGTGATTTGAATCGTCAATTCCATATGTGGGATGTATAAAGGATGGAGTTAATGATATTATATATTAAATTATAATTATAATTATAATATACCTTTATATCATAATGATTTCATTCCATTAAATGCGAAATAGAAATGAATGTAGCGTCCATGCGTACGTACGGCTTACCGTCTCCATGAACTGTGCATTTCATTTCTTACATTAAAATATTATGTACTGGTATAAATACATATATATACTAGATATATATAATATATATGATATCTAAATCATTAATATGATTTTGGAGATAATTTATATTTTACTACATGAACAACTTGTAAATATAAGAAGGTCACGTTTGACTCAAGAACCAAATATCGACAAAACGACCGTTATTAACATAAATGATTACATAATGTTTATAACATGGTAATAAGTGATATAAAATAAATAAGAAACATGAAAAGTTTCTTAGTCAATTATAAATTAACTTAATTTTATCATTCATTAATAATAGGAAACATACAAGTGAGTCAAGTCGGACACATGGTATGGGATTTCTTATCTCACTTTTAATTTCGTGAGATTTCCATTCTTCGCCACTTATTTATTACATGTGGTGTATTGTGTACTGCCATTTGATATATATTACCATGATTCTATTTATATTAATGGTATTCTATGATTCAATTGGAGCTAATTATTCTTTGGTCTTACGACTAAATTTATTACAACGAGGTAAGGGATTTCTTATCTCACATTTAATTCCGTGAGATTTCTATTGTTCACCACGTATTTGTTGCATGTGATGTACTGTTTAATTCCATTTGAAATATGTTATCATTATTATATTTAAATTCATGGTATTATGTGATTCATTTGGTTTTTATCATATTTTGGTCATACGACTTGATTTATTACAACGAGGTAAGGGGTTTTTATCTCACTTTTTATTCCCGTGAGATTCATGCTATATTGGTCTCTATCTCCTTTGAGTGGTGTATGTACTTATAATTATTCAACTCTTTGTGTTATATAATTTCATGTATGGGTATTTACGTCAACATTTTTTGGTCCCTCTTTCATGGGGTGTATGTTTCGTATGTTACAAAATCGGTAAGGGAACCTTTCACCCTCCTCTTTTAAAAGGCTTATTTTTGTTATGTATTTTGATTCACATATTCTAATGTTGGGATATGTTCATATATATCCTTATGGCTGTAAATTTTATGTACAATTTATTAGATACCATTTTTTATCTCATCAACTCTTTTTCTGAATTTTAAAGTGACGATGTTAGGATGTCGAATTTTTGCAAGGGAACTTCTTAACCCAATTTCAATTCTTTCGGTTAAACCTATTCTTCTTGATTATTTCGTGATACAAATTTGTGTGGATGACCTCTGTTTATTTTAAACTTAATATCCACTTATATTGGGTGTATTTATATTTCTCACACATAATTACGTAATTGATTTATCCTTAATCTAAGGATACTGTCTTTGTAAAGGACTTCATCTCAATCTCCTTTCATTGAGGCATATTTTGTTTTAATACAAGACTTTATTTCATACACTGTATAAACACCTTTTACTTTTCATTTCATTAAAAGGTAATCTTTTTCTATGAAGCATTTTAATAAACAACAAAAATTAATTTTTCATTTAACGTGCGTGATGACAATGACCTTTCTTCCGCCATGAGTATTACTTGATATTTGGCTTCCTTAACAAGTCGTAATGTTTTTAAAAAGAAAAATATATAACATATACTATATTATGAATTTTGTTATTTAAAATTGTTTTGATAATGGATTTTTTATGTCAATATATTTAAGTGATATATTGGGATTGAAATGTCGAAATGTTTTCTTTCCTTTATATTTTTTGTATGTGTTATGATTTTATAATGGTACTTGGACATTTAACGGGTGGTTATGTGATAAACCAAATGACGGGTGGTACCATGATAAACCAGGATGGGTGGTTATGTTATAACCTTCAATTCATTGGTTATAGAAGTCGTACGTATGACTATTCCATTTAGTGACATGTGTGGAAGTTGACCGTATGGTTATTCAATTTAATAATGTTTATGTTCCAAGTTACCTTTATATGCTATGTGTTCATAATATGGGTTTTATTTTGATCTTTTGGTTACAAAAGGGTAAAAATGATATTTTATTCAGTGAAGAGTATTTACTACTTCATATAGGTGAAAATTATTACTTACGATTAGGTATACATGGTTTACTTGTTTTAAAAAACTAACAGTTTCCTTCTTTGTGTATTCTTTACTGAGCTTTTTATGCTCATCCCAAGTTTTGGGAATGTTTTTCATAGGACATAAAGTAGAATAGGGTCAAGGATGGGATCGATGAAAGTCATGCTATCTAAAACATGGATCTAGACATGAATCATTATTTCAATAGTTTTCATTTAATGAAAAAATGGAAACTGAGTAGAAGTGTCTACTTTGTAACTTTTGAGATGTAGTAGTTATGGCCAAATTATATAAAACTCTAAACCTGAAAAGATCCTCAATGTGAATTATTTATTTAATTCAAGATTATGTAATGTTTTAAGACTGGGTCCTTACAGTTGGTATCAAATGTTGGTTTAGATAACTTTAGAGGTTAGGGTATTCTTTAAGCATAAGTGACATTACCATAATGGTTAGGATTTCAGAAAGAGTCATAATTGTTTTCAATAAAGTAAATGAGTTTATGATAATATGAATAGTTATATCTTAGTATTTACCCTCATCATAAGATATTATATGATGATTTTACTGATATGCTCACAATGACCTTTTTGGATTTAGTAAATGGCTGGATCTAGCTGGCACCAAAGTAACAGTGGATGTGAAGAAAACTATGATGATTTTTTGAACGATTAACTAAATGATATGAGAGATGAAATGATAACTCTTGTGGTTATTCTAAACCAACTATCTGGAGTCATGATTGACCCCCTGAAACTTAGTGATATTTATAAAGAATCATATATGTGAGAAAAAAATCCCTACGGAAGTTCAGGTAATAATCATAAAGGTAGGTATGTTCAAAAACCTATGTTTCAAATATGTGGAAAGAAACACCTAGGAAAATGTTTCAAAGGGACATAAAGATTCTATAGATGTGGAAATTAAGGTCATAAAGTAAGAACCTGCCACGGAAAAAGGAAGCATCCAGTTGACTCTAGGAAATGGAATTAAGTTTTTTCTGAGGGATCAATTGAATGTTTTAAATGTGGTGTGCATCGTCATTAGGAAAACACATGTCCTACGAAGATTTTTCGAGAACGGGATCAACAAGATCGTACAAATATTTGTTTAACAATACCTAATTCCATTACAATTGAGGATGAATAAACTAAAATTGACCAATAAAAGGTATGGATTATTTCTTAACATATGTTTTCATATTATTGACTCTTAGGATATGATTCATGATTTTGTTTGTAAGAAGGAAGTATTTCAGAATAAGTTGGAAAGGAATGGTTAATAGATCATGAAGAATGTTGAATGAGTAAGAAGTAAACATATAAGGGATTCAAGATTTATGGTAGACTTTAGTATGTTCAAATGCTTACAAGTATTAAGGTTATTTTGATGATGGGATTACATTAGAAGACATTTTATAGTATGTGTAACCCTGAAGTTTGATATATGAAAATTTAATTCAAGTAATAATTATCTTTTCTTTGTTGGATATAGTTATAAAGAACCATTTGGGTTTATATGATCCTTAAATTTGAGAAAATTATAGTTTAAGACATTTTGGGATGCAAAACAAAAGTTATTAGATAACCTTTGTGGTCAAAATATGTTATGGTTATTTTTGATGAATTAATCTATTTTTGGGGAATGCTATAAAATTATATAGTTTTTTTAAAAGGGACAACATGTAGAACATGTGACAACCTGTCGCGTCGGATGAAGCTGTGGGAATCAAACTCACAACAATGTTTGACTGGTATTTATCACCTACCACTGGACTACGTGAAGTCCCTGGTTAGTATGACTAATTCTTTTTAGTTTGATGATTTTATAAATTAAGAATAAGTTGATTTTGGGTTATCTATGGAAATCATTAACCTATCATGGAGGATATGTGATTAGTTTAATTAATATTCAAAATGAGACATTAAGAATAACTGATGGTATTTGGAGATAAATGTTAAGATTTATCTTGGAAGACTATATGATTAAATACATCGAAGATTTGGGTTTCAATATTAGTTTGGTTTACATTGAAGTATTTTAAGGAAAATTTTGTATTGAATGGTCTTTGTTGAACTTTGGGTATTGTTTGACAAATATTGGAGATTAAGAGTAGTTTTTCTTTTTGGTAAAATTTTATCCTTTGTGGGGATTATCTAATCATTTACTAACCATTTTGATTTTGGTTAACGTCTAAAGACATTGTAAATATATAGTTTATCTTTTGTGGATTAGGTGATTCTCTCGATGTTGATTATAGCACTCCTAATGGGAACAAGTGATCGTGAATACTCATCGTTTGGAGAAAATATGAGCATTTGTTAGAAATATAGTAAAAGTTGAAAGTCTACATGATAAGTAAGTAAGATTCATTATCTTCTTTTTCAATCTCATAAATAAATTCTCCAATATTATGAAAATAACCTTAATACAAAAATGTTTTCAATTTACTTTTCCTACTGGGAAACCCATGACCATTTAACGCATCACAATTTTGTGGTTTTTTGTTGTTAACTTCCTCCAAATCATGTTTTCTATCACTCTACATTAGAACTTGACACTTACTTTCTCATCCATATCAATTTTTTCATAGAATAATAGTGTGGGTTATCTTGGGTGACCATTTTACTTCTCTTTATTTCTTTTAATGTGATAGTTTAATTGACTCGTTCTCTGATGTGGGGCTTTTAATGAAGTTTCCAAGCCCAATTTTAAAATTGTGAGGACGCAATTCCCAAAAGGGGGGAAGGATGTAACATCCCAGGTCAATAAAGAATATGACATTTTCATATTTATTAATATTTTTTAATAAAATATTAATATTACTCTAAATGGTATGATATGTTCGATGGCATACCTAATACGCAACAATGAGTTTCTTTGAAATCTTACGTTGAACACTAATAATATAATAATATTATTTTAAATGGTAGTTAACGCCTAGCACTTGTAAAGGAGGTAATGAACATAAATAACTATAAAATTATTATATATATTTGTTAAATATTTTAAAAATTACCCAATAAATGATAGATGATTAAAATGCGAACGAATCCAAGTTTAAGCATAAATATACTAATATTCTTTAAAAGGTCTATTAACCGCCTTTTGATGGAGAACCCTTTCTAAATATACTTTTTGAAAATTTTATAGTTTATATTTGAGAAAATAAAATCCTTCTTTAGAATCGGGACATCAAAATTTACTTTTTCTAATTTGTTATTATTTGGTTCTGATCATGTTCATTTTTTAATGAATAGTGAAAAATGTTGTAATTAATTTCAAAACCTCTGTTAAAATCTATTTTATTTATATGGTTAGATTATCTATTTAATTGGTATTAAAGTGTAATTAAAATATATTTTTACCATTTAATTCAATGGTGGTCATTGGAATTAATTTAACTTTGAAATTGGACATAAACAAGTGTCAATCTTTTGATAGATATTGTTTCATAAAAACAAGCTATTTGTTTTGACAACAAGAATTAATTATAAAATTAATTAATGAAACATATATGTTTTTAATTTGGTAAAAAGGAATTCATTTTTGAATTTGGAATATCAAATATATCTTAGTGTAAATTTTTTGGTATTTTTTTGAAAAAGTTCAATTTTGATGAATAGTGAACCCACTAAGTAGTAGTTAAAAATTGAATTTTTCGTTTAAATGAAATCTTACCACTTCTGTGAATTTAATTTCAAAATCCAAAAAACATGGTTGTAATTATTAAGTAAAATTTGGTTTAATGGGATGAAAATAAATTTTGCTGAATTTTATCTTTTGAGTTTTATTAACTATGATTAAAGGTAATTAGGGTAATTTAAGGTAAAAATAATATTATAAAAATATAAAAATACCTTGACACATGTCCTAACCTTATTTGATGAGTAATGGATGACCCAGAAAATCCATGGGTCGATTTTGGGACCCCATGGAGCCACTTGGGTAAGATAATGACATTAATAACTATTTATTCAAAGTAAAAATAAAAATGTTACAAACATGTATTGTTTTACTAAAACAACTTTTACTTGGGGTTATATAAGTTATCTTTTTTACTATAAATATTAATTAGAAAGCTAAAACGACTTCCTACATCTTGTTATTTGTTTTAAAATTTTTATACATCAGACAAATAAAATTATTTATGACACAATGATGATGCAGTGTTTACATCATTAATGAATGATTTAAATAAATAAGAAGATAAAGTTTAAAATAATATCGAAAACTTGTCAAATTTTTATTGGATAACTTTATTTAGAACATGGGACACCTTATCTTTGACTTTAATTATTTTTTGGCCTTTATAAACCAAAAATCATTATATAATAAAATAATATTTGCATGCTTTCTAAAAGGGCCCCTCCTCTCTGTTATAAAAAGACCCCACTTTCTACCCCTTTCTCACACTTCTAAAGATCTATGGATTGTCAAATATCTACTCAAATAAGCTCTAAATATCCCTATATTCGTTATTAGAGCCTTATCTTAGGCAGAAAGCACTTCAAGAAACCCGTTTGGCTCAAACCAAGCAGGGTTACCTGATTTAAAGGTAATGTCTTCTCTTATGTTCTTTTGTTTATTTTGAATCTCCAACCCCAAAAACTCTTTTTATTTATTTCTTTTCTAACAGAAATAGTATCTTAATTATACTAGGATGTCTTTATGAGAATTATTTGAGCTAAACTTAAACACACCTCTATCTAATGGGTGAAGACATATTGTTTCGGTGGAAGGTAAACTATTGCCACACAAAATGATGATTGTTCATTTATCTCCCACTGCCTCTCATGGTGGACACTAAAATGTAACTATATTTATATATGATATATATTATGTTTATTTTTTCCTTATTCTTATGTATTTTTCATTTATTCCAAACCTTTATTGTTTCCATAATGGGTAAACGCGATAATTTCATTTTAGGAAGTGCGGACTACCACCCCCTCAAAGTGATTTGAATCGTTAATTCCATACATGGGATGTATAAAGGATGTAGTTAATGATATTATATATGATACTATACTACCATTATAATATCACTTCAAATCATAATGATTTCATTCCATTAAATATGAAATAGAAATGAAAGTAGCGTTCATGCGTACGTACGGCTTACCGTCTCCCTGAACGGCGCATTTCATTTCTTACCTTGAAATATTATGTATTGGTATAAATACATATATATACTGGATATATATTATATATATTATATCTAAATCGTGAATATCATTCTGGAGATATCGGATATTTTACTACATGAAGAACTTGTAAATATAAGAAGTTCACTTTTGACTCAAGTACCAAATATCGATAAAACAACCGTTATTAACTTAAATTATTACATAATTTTTATAAGATGATAATAAATGATATAAAAGAAATAATAAACTAGAAAAAATTTCTTAAGATAGTATAAATTAACATAAGGTCATCATTCAGGAATAACAAGGAACATACGATCAAGTCAAGTCAGACACGTGGTAAGGGATTTCTTATCCCACATTTAATTCCATGAGATTTCCATTGTTCTCCACTTATTTATTTCATGTGGTTTATTGTGTACTTATATTTGATATATATTATCATGATTATATTTTAATTCATGGTATTATATGATTCATTTGATGCTTATTATCCTCTGGTCATACGGCTCGATTTATTACAACGAGGTAAGAGATTTCTTATCTCACTTTTAATTTCGTGAGATTTCTATTGTTTGGTACTTATTTATTTCATGTGGGGTATTGGGTATGGAAATTTGAAATATGTTATCATGATTCTATTTATATTCATGGTATTATGTGATTCTTTTGGTGTTTATTATCTTTTGGTCATATGACTCAATTTATTACAATGAGGTAAGGGGTTTTATCTCACTTTTTATTCCCATGAGATTCATGCTATATTGGTCTCTATCTCCTTTGAGTGGTGTATGTACTTCCCATTATTCAACTCTTTGTGTAATATACTTTCATTAATTCATATTTACATCAACATTTTTTGGTCCCTCTTTCACGGGTTGTATGTTTCGTAAGTTGCCAAATTGGTAAGGGAACCTTTCACCCTCCTCTTTTTAAAAGGCTTCTTTTTGTTATGTCTTTTAATTAACATCTTCTTATGTTGGGATATGTTCTTTTATATCCTTATTTTTGTAAATTTTATGTTTAATTTTTGAGATACACTTTTTATCTCATTAACTCTTTTTTTCTTAATTTTAATGTGATGTTGTTAGGCTATCAAATTTTTTCAAGGGAACTTCTTAACCCAATTTCAATTCTTTCAGTTAAACCTCTACTTCTTGATTATATCGTGATATGAATATGTGTGGATGAACTATGATTTTTTACACTTAATAGCCACTTATATAAGGTGTATTTATATTTTTCCCAAATAATTGCGTATTTGAGTTATCCTTAATCTAATGATATTGTCTTTGTAAGGCACTTCGTCTCAATCTCCTTTTATTGAGGCATGTTTTGTTTTAATACAAGACTTTATTTTATATATTGTATAAACACCTTTTAATTTTCATTTCTTTCAAAGGTAATCTTTTTCTACGAAGTGATTTACTAAATGAAAAAAAAGGAATATTTCTTTTAACGTACGAGGTGACAATGACCTTTCCGCCACCGTGAGTATTACTTGATCTTTGGCTTCCTTAACAAGCTGTAATGTTTTTAGAAGGAAAAATAAATAACATATACTATATTATGTATTTTGGTATTGAAAATGGTTTTGATAATGGATTTTTTATGTCAATAAATTTAAGTGATATATTTTTATTGAAATATGAAAAGTTTTTCTTCCCATTATATTTTTTGTATGTGTTATGATTTTATAATGGTACTTGGACAATTGACGAGTGGTTACATGATAAACCAAATGAAGGGTGGTGCCGTGATAAACCAGGATGGGTGGTTACGTTATAACCTCCAATTCATTGGGTATGGAAGCTGGTTGTATGGGTATTCCATTTAGTGACATGTGTTGAATTAGAGCATATTGTTATTCCATTTATGTATGTTTATGTTCCAAGTTACCTATATATGTTATGTGTTCTTTATATGGGATTTTTGGTGATATTTTGGTTAAAAAAGGGTATACAATGATATTTTATTCAGTGAAGAGTATTTACTACTTCATATAGGTGAAAATTATTACTTATGATTAGGTATTCATGGTTTACTTGTTGTTTTTAAAAACTAACAATTTCCTTCTTTGTGTATTCCTTACTGATCTTTTTATGCTCATCCCATGTTTTTGAAATGTTTTTCACAGTACATAAAGTGTAATAAGGTCAAGGATGGGATCAAGGAAATTCATGCTATATAAAACATGGAACTGGACATGAATCTTTTTTTCAAGAGTTTTTATTTTATGAAAAAATGGAAGCTGAGTAGAAGTGTCTACTATGTAACTTTTGAGACGTAATAGTTATGGCCTAATTCTATAAAACTCTAAAACTGAAAAGATCCTCAATGTGGATTATTCATTTAAATCAATATTATGTAATGTTTTAAGGTCATGTCCTTACATAGGGAATAACCTATGAAAAAATATAATTTTTAATACCTAGTATCAATCACTCTTTCAGTATCATTTTATCACACAAAGTAGTTCATTGTTTAAAAAAATAATCTAAACCCACACAACATAAAGAGAATATAGGAAAACATTTATCTCTAGATATATCCTAAGTCACATAATACCATATTATTTCTTAGTTTTAAAAAACATTTTACCTTCGGCACACAACATCCATGGTGCATTGATATGGAACCATTTTCATAGAGTTAGACTAGTTTTATGTGTTTTTATTTAGGTTTTCCTTTTTATTTTTTGAAATGTTTCTAATGTATAACTATATATATTATAAATCATTTCTTTATATTTGATCCTTAGGTTAAGAAACCTTTTGAGACAGATTTTTAAGTTTTAGGATTACTTTGTATGTGTATGGGGGTTATTCGTCATTCCATGGATAGATTCCTCTTCCTCTTCTAATTTTACTTCTACAATAGCTACTTAGTGTACAAATGGAAGAAAACATTTCCTGACCCAAAAAATGTTATATAAATATATAAAACTAATTTAAATAATAAAAATTATTTGTTTTTACCAAACAACCAATGTTATTTTGAATATAATAATAGACTAGTGTCTATTTTACCATAGTTCCATAGATTTGTAGTAGAAAAATCCAACAATAATCTGAAATATTTGGGACACTTTGTAATAGCATAAAAATAAGTGCAGTCTTAGAATCACATATTAGTTACAAGGAATTTCCATTCTCCAGGAAAGGATAGGCTATGTAATGGATGGATAATATCACAACCCAGATTTCTAATAAATTTAATTTCATTTTTTTAACTTATAAATCCATGTAATACTTTCCCTATAGATCGATAGGCCTTGTGTCTTTGGGAAATTAGTTACATAAACTGTTAACATAAAACAAAATATGACATCATTATTTAAAACTCTATAATGTTCTCTTAGTTTCCTTTGAACTCTTAATCCTACATATGATAACCATAAAGAAAATAAAAGGAAGGGGTGATCTATAAATCCTAGTAATGGAAAAATAAAATTATAAAATGATGATAAATAATACATGTGATTCCAGAGGTATCTCATGATAACATAAAGAGGTAAGAATCACACACTGACTTGGATTCATGGCATGAGAAATAGATATCATAAAACCATTGTATCATAGAAATGTCGAAAATAAATAAAATGTGACATCATAAGAATATTTTGAGGATAACATCCAAGATATCCTAACATCATGTGGCTTGGATAACCATCCATGTATTATTCAAGGAATATTGTGAGATGAAAATATTACCCAATGCATTAGTACATTTTCAGGGTGCACCCTTTATATGTCTAACGCTACATGTGCCACCACAATCATATAGAATAAGAATATATTTAATCATTTCAGTCCCACAAATAAGGAATGTGGGTTTTATATATGTAGTTACCTAATCAATGAAGGATATTTATATTTAGTTTAATACCCTTTAATAAAAATTTTGTTGGGTATTCCTAAAATAAACGTATGGCATGAAAAATAAAAGAATAATTTCAGGAGCATAACAGGTGAATTTGAATGTTCATGGAAGGGACTAATGAGAGAGAAATTTAGTCTCTAATCATTTGGGAAAAATTTGGAATGTAAGGGAATATTGATAAATACAATTGAACATAATAAATTTAGAATAAAAAGGTTTATTATAATGATTGTTCTTGAATTAAAAAGAGGTGGGAGAGAATCCTTTCCTGGAGAGATTTCATCTTAATGTATGGAATAAGATCCTTTGAACAGTAGAAACTCCTTTAGAGAGAACTAAATAAGGAATATAAGAGTAAATTCTTAATTCAATAATTTATAGTGATGATAAATTAGAGAATGTGTGTATTTATAGAAAATAAGAGGGTGTTGTTTATAAATTTCCAAAATTAGGTTATGGAAACCTTGTTAAAAAAATATAAACCATTAACCATACAATTGGTTTTCCCTTGGTATTTTACAATGAGGATATACTTTAAATATATTATTAGTTTATGAACCTAAATCATTAAAATAAAACCATTCAAGAAGTGGTGGTGAATCATTCTCATAAGAATTTTTTAAAACCTTAAAATATATTGTAGCTTTTGAATAATTCATTATACATTTTAAAATATAATATTAATACTTTTAAAACATATTATTTTAACATAAAACCCCATTTTTAGTAGATAATTCTTTTATGGTTTTTATTTCATCACTTTTTGGACAATTATGATTTCATAATACCTACCATATATTTATACCATATTTATTTTTGACCATAAAAATTTACTATTGTGGAAAATTATGATAAATTCACCGCTAGATAATTTTGACATGTTGATTTAGAAATTGATATCGATTTTATTGAAAAAATTATATAAATAATTATATTTTAATTTATAAAATGATATACTTATTTATTGAAATTAAAATTTAATGACATAATCATCTTTCTGGCCCATATAAAATTCATCAGAATCATTACAAAATCATATGATCGTTTATATTTAAATTGATTTTATTTTATAGGAATATTATACTAAAATAATTTCAATTTAAATTTTTTAATTTATCATAAAATGTTTGTTTAAAAAATATTATATATATTCTCAAAAAATCAATTTTGGTTTCATTTTACCAAAATCTATTTTTATTAAATTAAATCTATAGTCAAATCTATATAAAATAATAATGAGAAAGGGGTCCATATAAAAATTTTCATATTTCGAAGATGATAATTTTCATTTTATGCACCTTTTTTTATATTTATAACCCATATTTACTCCTACATAATCCATGATGGTAAGGTGTGTGATGGTAGTAATTTTTTGATGTGGTTCGACAAATATATGTTTTTTGTAGTGATCTATATAACCATGAAATTATCTTGAAAAAGTTATAATAAAGTTTTATTTATTGAATCATAGATTAGTATTGGTCATGGGAGAATCTGTGGTATTCCATCTCTTCAAAAAGCATTGATAAGTGAGCCTCAAAAGGTATGATCTTATTGGTTGTGGTCATCACTTCCACCTTCTATATCAATTATATATTTTTATAACACTTGACTTATACACATCATAATGGACATTCTATAATATCTATATTACAAACGGTCATAATTCTTAATGGTATTTACACCGAATAGGCATATAGTAGTATATTTTATAATGGGGAAAATAATAAAGAAATATAGTGCATGAGTTTTATATAACTACATTACTTAATAAGGAATGTATTCATTTATAAGGAAATATCATTTATTAATTTATAGGTCTTTTCATTGTTCCCCCTTTAGAATTGTTTCTCTTAAAATTTATTTCCATTCCCTAAAATGGATGACTGTACTTTTGTTTCATCACTTGTTCTGGTTCTCATGTTTCCTCCTCAAACATAAGGTTCCACCACATTATTTTGACCATGTGAGTAGTATTGTTTTATAATACATTATGTCTATGATCTACAATATTTAACTAATTATCCGCATAATAAATAACCTACTCTAATGGTACCACCTCTAAAATTATTAAATTGGAGGTGTCTGGTATATACATCCTTAAGAAGGATAGAATGAACACATTAGATATTTAAGATTGTTTATATGGGGTTATAGTTGATTAGAAACAGCTATAATGTGATCAAGAATCTCAAATTGGAGGATGTATCTAGGACTAATATCTCTCTTCATCTAATGCTACTTTATTTTCTTCCATAGTGATATATGAAGAAACACCTTTTCTCTATATTCAAACTCCAAGCCCCATCAATGATTTTATATGTACCTTTTTATAGAGTGTGTATAGATTTCAATTAAAAATGAATTGTTTGATTTTTTTTAAATATTATGGATAAGATAAGGTCATATCATCATCCTCTCTCTAAATTTATCTCAACATGTTGCAATTATACACCTCTTCCCATATAGATCGTCATATAATTACATTTCAATGTTATAATGGAGACTTTTTTATATGAGAAATCAAGAAATTGATAATTGTTGATTCCAATAGCCATGTATATTTATTGAACATGATGTCAACATAACCTCTATAGTTTGAATGGTTCTCCCAATCTGAACATCCATCTAACTGTGATATGAAGTGTCAAAACTCATTTTTTATCAAAATATTAAATAATACTTATCTAGAACCTTGAGTTAAACCTCAGATCTCAATCCAATATGATGGAGAGTGGTACTCCATGTGGTCTTAAAAAATCTCTTCTTTGTATATTAGTAATTTGGTCAAGAATAGAAATCTTACTTGCTAGTAATAAAACGAGATAACATGGTAAGGTAATTTAATTCCACCCAAACAGTGTTATGGAATCTATATGTCCTAGGGAGTCCTATAAATAAATTCATTGATATTTTTTCTCATTTTAATACTGGTATAAGAAATGGTTTCATTATACCGATGACAACCATATTTTATTATGCCTTATTTCATGATTTAGTTCATATATATACACTTAATACCACCCCATAAGATCTTAAAGCCTAGTATATTTTGGTAAACATGTACATGGAATAAACACATTCAAAATAAATATAGAATAATTAATTAAAACTCTGAATCATGCCCTTAGTTTTCTTGGATATTATAAAACTACATGGGATAACCTGGGGAAGTAGATAAGAAATGAATGAGCTATAAATCCAAGTATGGGAATAAAAAACTTAACATAAGGTAAGGAAGTACATGTGATCAAAGAGATATACAAAGGTAACAAAAAAGTGGTGATTATCATAATCTTGAATAGTGAGGCATGATATAGCATGATAGCATGAAGGAAACATGGGAATGTGTGAACAATATAAAGATGACATCATAAAAATAATTTAAGGTTGACAATAAGAAAATATACCATAGAGTTATTAGGATAATCTATCATGCACCATTAATGGAATCTCGTGAGGTAAAAGCATTTCCCAATATATTAGATGGATATATAATTCTTGGCCTACCCATCGCTTTCATATATTGTAGATTCATAACTGTTCCACATAGATCATACAACATAATAATGTATTACATCAATTTTAACCCCATGATTATGGAGTGAAATTAAATAAAATTTAAATTACAAATAAATTAAGGACAGGTACAAATAGGTGAATACCCTTGAATGGAAACAGAGATAGGTATTTACTATATAAATGTTTGGCAAGGAGAATCATATGATAATTTATATAGCATAAAAGGTGTACATGAAGGTTTATAGAAGGAGTGAATGATGGGAATGTGGTCTTCGATTACATGTGAATTATAATGATATTAAGATAGATGAGTAAACACATATCCCAACATGAATAATTAGCAATCAAAATGCATGATCTAAAGAAGGTTCTTAAATAAATTGGAGAAGTAGAGGATTCCATACCCTTATATAATGTTTATAAAATATTGGGATGAGATTCTTAAGAGATTGGGGCACCTTGGTAGAACTATAAATAGGGAAAGTTAGAATAATTTCATGCTATATGGTTTTTGAGGTAAGAGTAATGGATGATTGAGTTCGTTTATATATAAAAATAGAGGAGAATTGAATATTAATTTTCAAACATAGATTTTGGACTCTATATGATAAAGAAATAAGAACCAAAAAACATCACATGGCTTCTTTCCATTGATTTTTTATCATTATGTTATAAGGATATGAACCAAACACATTAAAATAATTCCATTGGTGATGGGTAAGTGAGTCATATTTATAAAGAATTGATTCTAAAACATTAAAATATAATATATATTTTGGAGGATTCATTAAGGATTTATGAAATTAATCAAATAAATTCCAAACCACATTATTTTAATAGGTAAATATATATTCGTTTATATATACATTTTATATAATATATTACATCACTTTTGAATCACTATGATTTCATAATATACACAATATATTTATATCGTATTTAATTTTTTTCTGGAAATTTGATTAACTAATAAAATTGTTAAAAAATAATCATTGGATAATTTCAACATGATTATTTCATAAATAATATTTATTTTGTAAACATATTTATTTAAATAATATAGTCTTAAATTTTAAATCTGAATACCCATTGATTGATAATACTATTTTTTTATAATAACAGTTTTCAAACCCTTATAAAAATTCATTTGACTTCATAAAATGTAATAATCATTTATATTTAATAAATATTATTCAATAATAACATTTCATTAAAATATAATTTATTTTAAAAGTTAATGGGTTTGTCAAAAAGGTTGTCTTGATTAAAATTATATATTTACCAAAAACACAATTTTTGTTTCATTATATTCGAATCTAATTTTTATCAAACTCGTTATTTAATCATTTTAAAAGTAATATTAAAAAGGGATAAATATATTGTTTTTTTATAAAATAAAAATATAAAAATTCATATAATTATGTTCTTGATACGTATCCCATTGATACACATAATAATTCCCAAAGGGTAAGGTTTGTGATGGTGATATTTTCATGGGGTGGTTCGGTGATCATTGTTTTGTTTGTGATCATGATGAGTTTAAATTATATCGTAAATGGTTGTTTTATTATTTAGTTGTTGAATATTGACTTGGTCTTGTTCAATGTAAAATAAATGTTATTCCATCTCTTCAAAATCTCAAATAAATAAAATTCAAAGGGTTTAATCCAACTGGTCGAGTGTATCGCTTCCTTTGTCTATTTCAAATTTACTTTATCATAACCCTTATTCAGATAATCAAAATCATCAATGTAAAATGGATGTATTATAAATGGTTACTATTTTTAATGGTCTTTTAAATTTCACAAACCTTTTAATAATAAAACAAATTTGTGCATGTTTTTTATATCACTTATTTTCCTAATAATGAACATGCTCATTTAAAAAGAGATACATAATTTTTAATAATTTTGGTGGTTACATTATTCCCCTCTTCAAAAAAAATTCCCTTTAATTTTTCATTTTCTACACAAACAAATGATTATGGTACATCTATTTCATCGCTTTTTATGGTTCTGATGTCACATCTTTAAACTTCTATTTTATCCACAACACTTTTACCAGGTGAGTTGTCTTATTTTGTTGAACATTGTCTTTATGATCTAATATATTCGCTGACCACTGCTTGTATGTTATGTCATTCTACAATGGTACCACATATGAATTCAGTACATGTAAGTGTTCTAGTATGAACTACACCATGAGGGATATGTGGAACACATCATGTACTTGAGATAGCTTAGGTGAGAGTTCTGACCTATAAGCCACTATACTAATGAAATCAAGGATCTAAAAGGTACTGATGTATCTAGAAATAAAATTTCCCTTCTTCCAAAACCTAATCACCGTTTTCCATGACAATATATGATGTGAAAATTTATCTCAATCCTAAAACTCTGGGTATCATCAATGATTTTCGTTTTATATTTTTGGTATAATTTTTGTGGAATTCATATGGAACTAAATTGTTAAACATTATATATTATGTCTTGCATAAGATTAGATCCCATCAACATCCACTCTCCAACATTTCCCCAGTATGTCAGAGTTTTACTAATCTTCCCATACAGAGCATAATATGGTTATATAAGTATAATATAATGGAAATTGTTTTTATATGTTACGTCCAGTAGCGGAAGGTGTTAATCCCAACATATTTGGAAGTACATATAACATGATATTAGTATATCCTATAGTGTTTTAATGGTCTTTTTAGACCAACCATTCATTTGATGGTGATTAGAAGTATTGAACATCAATTATGTATATAATTATCACTTAAATCTTCTCCAAAACCTTAAGGTGAACTTTGGATCTCGATGAGATATAATAAAGAGTTCAAATAAATTTATTCTGACCACTTTCCTCATTTATATATTGGCGATTTTCTCATGATAACAATTTTCCTTAATATATATGAAATAATCTAACATTGTAAGGAAATAAACTACTATCCAAATGGTTTTCTTTCCTTTATGGGTCATGGGGAGTCCTATGATGGAATCTATGGTTATGTTTTTGCTTTTACATACAGGTATGGGAAATGGTTATATCATTCCCTTAGACTAATTTAATTCTTCCTTAACATGTTGGCATACTAAGAATTAAAATAAAAATTCTTCAATATCCCTCTTCATGTTATAACACCATAATTGTTTCTTCATATATCTATAAATAATTGTGCTTTATGGATAAATATATAAGGAAGAGCTATGAACATAATCCCAAAGTTTCCTATTCATTCCTAGTATTTATATGACACATATTCACATTCAAAATATTATAACTCCACCTTCAACAAAATTAAACTCTAAAATATTTGATACCTTCTTCTATAAAAACACAGCATTTTTATTAGCCTCTATGATCCTTTCAAGACTAGTTGGTAGAGCTGTTATTTGAGAAAGGTAGGATAAATATTGACTTATTATTTCCCTGTCCATACTTATCATGTCCAAGAATATTGAATCCCTTTCAATCCTCATCAAGGATAGAGTTGAGGGATAATTTCAAATCATAGTATCTACCACATTGTTTTCCATCCCAAGATTGTAATGGATTGAAAAATGATAATATTTTATCATCTCTAACCACCTTCTTTATCACATATTATCTCTTTTTGTGGGAATATATAATTGACGCTTTTATGATCTATATATATGTCACACTTCACCCCATAGAGATAATGTCACCAAATATTCAATGCACTGGCCACCGTAGAAAATTTTATCTATCCTTAAGAGATTAACCTTTTACAATTAACTCTCCTAATACATGACCTGTTAATATATCTCTCAAGAAAATGATGATTCTTCATAGATAATATGGAACCCCAACATTTTCTAAATTAATTACTTTTGTAGAAATTTCTTAGAAACAATATTCCATACTATTCACCCATTAGTACTTAAATTAGGGGATATTGATGACTCAAAAGATTTATGAGTGAGAATATCATATGAAAATATACACTATTAAACTCTGGAAAACATTAACCCTATATTTCATTTATGTGAAGGTTAACCTGATTTTTATATTCTTAAATTGATTTAACTAAAATTTTATCCATTAATTATTAATTAGAGTTAGAAGATATGGATTATTGAAATAAATTCCTTGAGGAATGTAGACTTATTGATTTAAATTAAAGATGGGGTGGGTACAAAAATTCAATTCATTTCAATCAATTTTCCCTAAGATATTTTTAACTACTCATGATGGAGAAAAGGAAAAAAATTATTTTCAAAAAATATAACTCAAATATGGAAGAACATAAAAAACAATAATATATATATTCCTTATTGAAGTAGACTCCTCATCCACCTCTAGGTCCTTCAATTTCTATGACTTTGATTTTGGATCTCATCTCACCCATTAATCCCAAAATATGAATCCTATAAGATTTGTTTTTTGAAAATAATTTAGTATAACACCATAATTTATCGAAATCACCGCCTAAATTTACTAATGTTACTAACTATCATCATTATCACCACCATATTGTAATTTTCACATTAGTAAAAACACCCCAGTAAACATTTTCCACTTTTTATACCAATCAATTAATTAAGTGTAAAATTCATTAATTTACTGGAATTCGTAGAACATGTCCATCCTCTTCTCTATTCATCCTTTAATATACTACCAGAGGTTTTCTTATTTCCATCACATCACATAAAATATTAACATTTTAAAAAAAATTAAATAATCATTATTTTTCTACTACCATCACATCCACTTAATACATTGTTGACTAATCAACCCCCATGGGTCTGACCTGAATCTAAATACTTATGATATATGAATCTATATATTGTTATTTAAAGAACCAAAAACTCAATTATGTTGTCTCTTAGAACCCAAATCATGGATCAAATTCAATTACTAGCATGGTTCTTCATTTTAGACTCCACAACCAAGCTCTATAAATTCTTATTCCATAATCACTATAACCCATCTCACTCCACATGGTGTTAATACACAACATGATCTTTCTAAGTCATTTTACTAATCATTTCTTGTGTAATTAACTCGAACATGATTTTTTAGCACTAGATAACTTCAAGGACCAATAAATTTCTTAAATATATCCTATAATAGGAAACAAATACCTTTTTTCATGGATTTGATCCCTGATTCGGTGATTCGATCATCTTTAATGGTGATACTCCTCCAAAAAAACATCCCACATCATCAATAATCAATGAACTATCCTCCATTAATCTCGAAACAAAAAACCATTCTTGAATAAATATATTCAATCCATATTCCACATTCATTTGAACTCAGATTATCTTAAAAACAAAGGACTGTGGTTGGAAAATACTTGACTGTAGTTTTATTACTTTTCATCTCAACATGGGATTAAATTACTAGTTGGTTGGACTCCATATATTCATTGATCCATCATCCACAACTCATTCTCTACTAATAGTGTTGAAATTCATACTTTATTTGCTACTTTAAGATTTATGTAAGTGTTGGTATAGGTATTCAATTTATCTAAAAAAATGTTGGAGGAAAGTCGATTTCATGGATTTCCACAGAGTTTGACTACATAGATGAATTTCAAAATGTCGATTTTTGGATAAATTGAAATCTAGAAACATGGATAATATTTATGCTCTCATATATAGTAATTTGATAGATGTTTTTCTGCTTATGGTTTTGGATCTTTTAATATTCATTTATATTGGTGCCTCTCAATAATTTTCTTGGAAAATGCATATAAAAAATCAGCTATGTGGAATCCATCGTCTATTTCAGTTACAAGGGAAGTCGAAAAATTATAAAACATCATTTTTTTCTAAATTCCCTTATGTGGATTCACTTATATAATAAATGGAATCTCTAATGAAATCAATATAACCAAAAGTAATAACTAAAAACATTAAAAAAGTGATAAAAATAAAATTTAGTAAACAAAAACTAAAATGAATTCCAATATAATATGTTGAAAATAAAAACATAGAATTTTAGAAGAATTAGATTATTATTTAAGATATAAAAATTAAAATAAATAACTTTTAAACATTAATCCCATAAAGCTACAGTTTCCATAAATATTTTAAATGGATTCATAATTTGACCACAGAGAGATTAATTTTTATAAATTATCCATTAACAATTTTTTTGCATAAAAACACAATAGAATTCATAAAAAATAGCTATGGAAATTTGTATCAAATTAATCCCACATAAATTATTTATGGTAAATTTCATATCACTATTATCTAAAATCTTCAAACTTAATCAAATATATCCTAGACTACTGTTTCAAAAAACCCCTCACTAATGAGGGGGAAAATTAACTAACCTAGAGGTCCTCATTGTGGTATCAAACTATATTAAAAACAAGTTAAAATTAAATCATGAAATGAATGAATATATGGAGTTAAATTTTTGAAAGCACAAGGGAAAAATTATCCAGTAAATATTGGAAATTTATATCTACATATTCATCTATAGTATCATCCATTGAGAATAAATATACTAAAATTATTAATATACCTTCTCTAAGAAAATATAAGTTTCCTTTCACAGGTTTCACATTAACAAATGTCATTACTATGAATCCAAATAATACTATAGAACATGATACTAATGAAAAACATGAAAAATAATATACATGTATAGATAATTAAACCCACACAAAGGATAATGAGGAAGGAGTACCTACCAAACATCAAAGGGAACCCCATGATTCGGGATACCCAATGAAAAAGGAAAAGGAATGGATACAGAAAAAGCATAACCATTCCCAAAATTTGGTTGGACTATCACAATGAAATAGATAATATCTCAATTTAGGTTCTGAATAGAGAATATTGAGAAGATCAATGTGGAATTATTTTAGGGAAACATACCCACTGAGTATGATCTTCAAGTTGAATAAATCATTCATCATTTATCTATAAATTTTTAATTAGAGGAGATTTATCGATGCATAAATTTATAATCAATTCAACACATTAAATTGATATCACATCAATCATCGCATTTGACTATAGTGCTAGTGGATTATGGGGAGTCCCTACAACTGGGGAAACATTAACCGTCAGATCTAAAAACTCACTTGAGAATAAATCGGATGGTTGTAACCAAAGAATTATTGTATAATTACACTACATGTATAAATGATAAAGAAATTTTCTGTTCATTGATACAACAGGAGAGGAATCCAAATCCCGAATGGGTGGATTTGAACCCTCCTCCACCTAGCTTTGGGAAACCTAAATTCATATCAGTTTATGGAATAGAAGATCTAAGGAATTATTTCACCCATTTTTCTTCCTATTAAAATAAATTTTGAGATCCCCAGAACACCATGTTGTAGATAAACTCATATACTTCATGTAAACCTTAAAAATTCATTTGTTTTTTTATAGAATCACATTGTATATGGGTCAATTGCAAGCTCTAGAGATCATCATCTACAATTCCATTACAAATTCAGCTCTATGTCGAGGAAAATAATTATAATTTATCGCAAAAATTCCAAGTTAGAAGATAATTAATGAGTTATGGATATCATTACAAGATTTAATGGTGTGACATACTCCTTGTAAATAAATCTTATATAGGAAAAATTAGTGCAGATTGGTATGAAGAACCAATAGGATGATTTTTTAGCTATGATCATCCCCTAGTTGTGTCATGGTGAGTCATAGTGGTTTATATTACAAAGAAACATCCTGATTATTTTATTAGTAGAACCATGGAAAGATCTTTTAAATAACCACCATCACATATAAGTAATTTACATAAATAAAAATATATTTGTTTCAACTATAAACCGATAAGGTTGAGAGGTAGTGACATTGAAACTGAGAAGAATAGAATGTGTTCTTTACATAATGATATGGTTTAAAGGTACTTTATTTCTTATTTTGAGAAAAATATGAGTGCATTATCAGAAATCCTGAAGTAAGATAAAGTGGTCTAGAATGATTTTACAAATTATTACCATTTCCATGATATGATTGATCACAAAATCTATGAATGATTTGTCATCATAGATGTCTTTTTAAAGATGATCAACGAATACCAAGTACCATTAGACTATTCTAAGCCCCATGGGATATATTTTTTGGCATTATTCTATAAGAATAAGAAAAATGGGTAACAAAATCATATAATAATGTAAAAAAAATTAATGACCGGATGATTAAGTGTATAGTGAATAATGTGCATCCCATAATCAAATTATGAATGAATAAACCTATTATGACCCAAAATAGATTTATAACTCAAATTTAAACACTTTAAATTTCTCATCCTACTATTATCTAATAATTTTATTATGTGAAATAAAATGCGTAAGAGGATTCCTCATGTAATTGAAAGAAACTATAAACTAACATGGACATCATATATGAATCAATTGGGGGGAATAAGTATTATACCACCAAATGATACAATAGACATCATCCCAAGAAAAGTGATTCTATTTTAAGAATAAGTATAGGTTTTCATTATTATATTTTTTTTCAAGTTATAAACAAGTTTTTTGAGAATGAAGTATTTTTTTGAAATGGGGTCATCTATTTCCATCCCCGTGGAATCATATAGGTAAAATCTTAAAGATTCACCACCTATATCCAATGAAATTTTTTTCACCACTAAAAATGATTTAAAATGTGATGTTTATAATATATTAGTTATTAATGAGGCCCTAATGAAATAAATCACTCATACATTAGTATAAAAATAAGGACGACATGAAAAATTTTAATATCAGATCCAATTATTGAGGTTCCAACCTATACATCCAATGTTAACCACCTGTAACTATATTAGGAAAGGAAAGGTAATTATCATGACTCCTTCTCATCTACCAATAGAGTTTTTTAGGGTTTTATCAACTAAAGAACCAATTACACAGTTTCAGTGAGAATATTAAAAATATCAATAAAATAATTAAAAAAATTATTCTAGGAAATGAATCTAATTCATGATTATTGTTAAGCTAAATCCCCCCTCCATTAACTATTGTACCCATAGAAAATTATCCCCTTTTATGGAACCCTAACCTGGTGTGTTATAAAACATTCCCTATGCATAAATTCAAACTTATTAAAAAAATGGTTCTCTACGATGTAAAGTACCCTAATCTATAAGGATTAAGAAATTTTTATATTAATCACCCACACCCCATCAAGGGTATTTTGAACATAATTTGACTGTGGAGATCAACATATGATCCCCAATGTAGTAGATGTTATCTATTCTAGGGGTAGAACCATCAATATCCCAATCTCTAATAGTGTCATCATTTTCCCCCAAATTGATATGGATTATTACATTGCTACCTAAATCACAAACTAATTTATTTGATCATGTGGATCAAGTCATGAGTTCCATGCATGGGTAATAATTTTTTCAACATATCAAATACTGATGGAACAATGTTCAGTACTTCCATCCTAACCATGTTTCTAAATATTTCACTTTCTCATTAGAGAATTATTTGGTTTATCTCCCAAGGATCAAGAGAGATGAGGATAAAGATTCAAGTGACCATGAAAATTACGACTCCTACGATCAAATGTTATGGTATATAATTTAGATATGATTAATATTTATGTATTATATTGATAAGTTGATATATACAAGGATTTTAGAGATAGTAACACCCAAATCACTACATTATCCATATGAACACCCTAAGTAGTGCAAATGAGTGTAGAAAACATTTGATTAAATCCATATCTTGATGAATAATGAAATAATTTTAACTCCTTTAGTCATGAGAAAGTGGATATATATTTTTTAAATTCATTATTGAATAACCTTATTAAGCTTCTAAAGGTCAAGATACCTGGGGAGGCGTTTTTGAATTATCATCCAAATTATTATCTCTAACATAAAATTTTGATATATATGATAAAATGATGATTTTTATTTAAATATTGGATACAAAATAATATATATGAATGACTGATAGAGTTAGTGGATCTTGAGACTAATGTGCCTTAAAGGGATTTATTATCTATCCAAAAAAGGCCTCATGCCAAACTATCCATGTCCGATGAGAAAAGTAATTTCTATATAAATATAAATAATACAACACAAAGTTCTTTATAAATTTCAATAAACTTCACATCACAAAGTCATTACTATATGACTCTAAATTGTACACTACATGGTTTTTTCCCTATGACCATAAATTATATGGCATCAGATCCTTATTGCAAGACCCTAAACTACATGCTAGAAGTTCATTACCATATAACATTAAATTTTGTGGTGCATGGTTTATCCCATATGAATATAAAAATCTTAGATTATTCAATCATATATAATAATATATAGTGTTCCCTCTCTTCTGTATAAGGGATAATTCTTCATAGAATCCTCCCATTTTATTTTATATATTTTAAGTTCATGTAGAAATCCAATTTTTTCTTATAAATAAAAAGGTTTATTAAACCATTGAACAATATATGTCATATTATATCTTTAGACATCACTTAATTTATACTAATAATTTATTTACCATCCAATTTCATTAGCATCTATTCCTTTTTCCCAAATAGTAGGTGTTGCACGTCATGGTGTAATTGAAAATTATTCTAAACCCTTTTAGAAATATCCACTTACAACCAACGAACATCATACCTCTAATATTTGTTTCAATGCTAAGAAAATTTCTTGATTCAAAATTATATTCTTGGCATCCAAAAAATTCTTTAATTTGAGATACTCTTCTATAAGCCCCACATCCTCGAATCAAGATTATCCTCTTGGAAACCCAAAACCTTGAGTGTATCCTCTTGGTTTCCCCACTCATTGAAATTACTAATAGGTTCATTAGTTCATCTACATTGACCTCCCTATGAGTAAATGGTGAAAAATATAGTTTTCATTGAGTAGAAATGTAACCACTTGGGAATGTTTTCTATCTCAAAAGAGAATCACTCAAAACCTATAGGAAATATTTCAATAGTGTGATGGTGGTTTCTCTATCAATAATTATAAAAATATTCCCTTCTTTTATCATTCCATAATATCTAATTATGATTTTAAAATACACGATTTACCACATAATATTTCCCCATGTTCAATAATATATAAAATACCTATAAATTGTATGACCTTATGCATTACAGACACTATTGTGGAGGCATTAATTCAAAATAGAATAAACTATGTGACACATTAGTTGAAGCATCGCATTATTAAACAACAATAATAATGCTTCCCTATTAAATGAAATTAAACATAATAGAACATATACCTCACTGCATGATCATAAATTGTTTGGTACAAATTGCATCCCCATATATCATTGAAGAATATGAAGTGGTCCATCCCTGATGACCTTAAAATTCATGGAGTGATCTATTTTATGAAAACAAAAAAAAAACTCAATCATGTAAAAGATCAATCAATACAGGAGTACACCTTAGGAAGATATTTGATTGTTAAGGACATATCTACTTTCCCTAAATTCATTATTTACCTAAACTATGAAAAAGAGTCCCCTTTCCAAAACTACGTGAAGCTTGGTTCATGTTAACAAGATATACATAATTATGCATGGATATATCATCTTAGGATTAGTTCCATATTCTATTTTCATACGTTATTTTTCCCCAGTGATGATACCATTATAAATTTATCTTGTGTTTCATCCTTCCTTCACTCACTAGGGCAATCATACATTTCTCCCTTTCCATAGTGACTTTGGTTTCCTAGATTGGACGACTTGGATAACTTTTGAAATTTGGATCCATGATCCTTTAAAAGGGATAAATTGGTAAATTTACCCTAGAAAATGATCTCATAAAAATTGTCGGATTATTTTATTGGTTCAAATTTTTGTTTTTTACCCTCAAACTGAGTTGTTATGAAAAGGTGGTCACATCAATAACTTGAAAAAAATTTACCAAGTATAAAAATTAAATTTTTAGCCTATACATTCATCTTTTTAAGAATAATTTTTTTCCTCCTAAATGGGTCCTAATATGGGAAATTTTATATTCCCATTGGGTTTAAAATAGTTGTTTTTTCACAAGGAGTTTGATTTATTAGGTTAGTATCTGGATTCCTAGTGGAATACATCATGTATGAAATAAATAAATACATTAATACCTCCCCTATTAAATCCCCTTATTTAATCTAATTAGGTTTATCTATACCACATAATTATAAAGATAAGGAGATATGGATGTGGATCTATATTGTAGTGGTCGATCGAGATCAAATATTAGCAGTGACGTTGGATAGAAGTATCGATATTTCACCATCAAGGAGAGATTTGATATTTTATTACCTCATTCTAAAAAATTTAATCCTTAATTGAAGGATTTTTAGGATAGATTCATCCCTTAAGTTTTATATTCTCTATAAAAAATAAGGGGTGAGGCAATGTGGCTTGTGACAACTATGCTCAACAACCTTTGGTCCCAAAAAGGTGGTTTTGTGCAAGGATTATTAAACATTTCAAAATTTACATAGAGTTTAAGGAGTGTTTATAATGTGGAAAAAGATGCATTAGTTAGCGGTAGTAGTATGAAGGAGTGATATGGTGGTGACCTCATATGGATCTCAATATAAGAACATAACCATTGATGGATACAACTACAGTAGTGGATAGCGGTTACATAGAAAGGTCTAGTTATATGGTGGATATTGGGAGCATGAGGGGGTAGCCACCATGTGACACAAGTGAGATAGTGGGAATCCTAGTGTTTCTTGAAATCCATTTCATCCAACTGGATCAGGTGGAACCCATCCCGCCACATGGTTGGTTATGAAATCTTAGTCATGGACCCCATCAAGAGATATGTGTCACAACATGATGCACTTCGAGCAGGGTAAATTACTAGGTCATGTCCAATTTAACCAAACCAAAATGGTGTCATGGCCTTAATGGGCCACATGTTCTTACACTATGCATGCCCCCCCCCCACCTCCCATCATGCCATGTGACATGCCTGAAGGCCTCTATGATTCCCATTTACTACCCTATTAAGTATTTTTCACATCACTTTCATTAGGTGTCCATTATGGATAATTAGATACAATATACTATGTTTCCCCATTTATATCATTATTGTGAAATAAAATTTTCCATATTAGTTTGTCTATAATTTGAAGGGAAAATTTTGAGATTAACACCATGTAATCAACATTAGAGTTTGGATTGATCTTTGGTAGTGCCCCAAATGTTGCTAGGTTTCCTAAGGTATCTTATAGAAACTTGTTAAACTTACATATTTTCATCCCTTATAATAAACCCCAATGTGAGAGTGGGTTTAAATAGTTTAAACAATAGGATAGGGAGTTGGTCATTTTCTCCAATTGTGTTGGGGCCCTTTTTCTAGTCTCTATAGTGGATAATGGCTATTTCTCTCTCCAATCTATCATTCTAGCTGAAATTGTGAATGAATGGGAATAAAGGTCTTAGAAATGTTTTTATGGGTCCACTCATTTGGACTTGGGCCCCCGTTCATAGGAAATGAGATTGATTTGTGGAGAATTTCAAGGTTCTCTCTTAGGCTAGAATCATTATCAAGATACTGGTTATCAAGTTTCCGGATAGAGGTGTTTCTTTCATAGAGACGTGGGGTCTGATCCCTTTATACCATTTAGTTTCCTTGAATCATTCTTCGTGGTGTGAGCATTAAATTATTTAAGAATTTTTTGATGTAGTTATCTGGACCTTCTCACTTGATGAATAGTATCCACATCGGCTATAAATAAGGCCTCAATATTCCCTACCCATATGCTAGAGGCTACTGACTAACATCAAGGTCATAAGGTGTGTCTGTGGGGAGACTACGCCTTCATATCATAGTAAGAAACTAGTAGAAAAAAAAGAGAAAAAACATCATCCAAATAAGTAAAAAACTTATTAATGAAGGAATTAATATAAAAATGTTGTAATAAACATGGATTGAATTAATGGGTCTAAACAGTCATGTTATACATGCAACATAGATTTCCCACTAGGTTGACTATATATATAAGAGTAAATAAAATAAATATGAATAAAAGTAAGATGATATGAATCTAAATTAGAGATGAACCACATACAAGGTCTCTATATACATATCAGATACATACATTTCGATCACACCTATGCCTCATTTCATACTATTCCTGTAACCAAGGGAACATCTTCTTGGCTACCCTAGTTCAATAGCAGCCCGAGTAGGGTGTGACTACAAAACATTGTAGGGTTCCAACATTGTGGTCATATACGTAGAAAATAATATGTCATGTATTTATACATTAACTTCTCATTAGGATAATGATAATAATAAATCAAAGATGTGAAAAACTAAAAGTAAATTGTAAATATAAGTCTACAATTGATCCCTAGGTTTGTGATCCTGGACGATCTGATATGCAGTGAAATAATACGTTGAGTTGGTTGTCACCTGACTCAATCCATGTATAATCAAGTTGATACATGGGTATTTAATCTCGACCAACCATACCTATATTGGTCGGAACAATAAATGTATCTAAAACACAAACCATAAGGCTCTCATATTTTAAAAATAATGGGGAATCAATCAGAGAATCCAACTGGGGATAAAATAGAAATTTCTGATAAACAGAATCTCTTATGAGGAATTACATGTCCATTAATTCCATAAAACAATATTGAACACCATGTCTAGTAACATTCAATTTAATGATAAGGAATTCTGTGTTCAGTGACATTCAAATTAACTATGATGAACATCATGTCTTCTAATATTCAAATTAATAAAAAACAATTTCATGTCCAGTAAGATTCAAACTAATGATAAGGAATTTCTTGTGTAGTAACATTACAATTAATTATAAGTAAAATCATGTCAATTAACATTAAAATTAACAATATGGAACTTAATTTAAATTAATTACAAATAACTAGAAGGAATTTAATGGATATTAATTCCAAATAATAATGAGAAATACCATTTCTAACAACATGAAATCAATGCAGATCAAAATCTAGGCCCTACAAAGCACCTCTATGTATCCTGATAATGTAATATTCAATAAAAAGTATCAAAAGATGAATCATAGGAAGTACCTCTAGTCATCCCCATCATAGCATCTCATTACATCAGGCCCCATGGCTTGAGTTCCTAGAACAATGTCTATAATTGTAGTTGCATCTTGAGTGACCATGTGAAAGAATGAAATGACGTGTTATGTAGTCTGAAAGTCAAAACCCCTCACCATTTACACATCATATCTTTATTACATGATTGGTACGAGTTCTAAGGATACACCTTCTACAATCTCTATGAAAACCTATAACGTACACCCTATAGGAAAATTCATGATCTCTAGTCAATGCCTGATACACTAGGAAATCATATCCCCTAGCATCGTAAATATGGTAGGACAACCTTTCCATCTAGATGGGGTATTTCCATAATGAAACTTATTATGATATGGATCATGGAAAATATCAGTAATCAAGGTCTATCTAGGATGGTCTACTCATCCACCCTAGTCTTTGACTACCTAAGGTTTTCCCACCAAGACCTAAACAAGGATGGCATTCCTTACCAAGTCTATTTTCACCTGCAATGAGGTCTATAGGCCACTTGTTTATCTAAGTAATCTTGATCTATACCATCAGGTCCATGACATAATACTAGAACACATGGTCTGTAAGTGTCCCCTAGTCATTAAAAGTTTTAATTATCCAATTTAATTTATTTAAACATTTCATTGGAATTAATTTAAATATGGGGTTTCACCTTAAGGGGTGATCCTGACAATCCAAATTCAACCATAAGCATGAAAAAATAATAAAGGGGAAGTGTTACAAATATCTTAACATTAGGGAGCCTTAATCATTTATTCCAAGGGTTTGTAGAAACTGTGAAGTTCATTCTAATCTCATCTAAGCCATACGAAGATCCAGTATCACAATCAAACCACCAAAAACTAAATAATTATATCTAATATATAATTAATTAATTAAAATTAATATTTTATAAATAATTATGAAAAATAACTATCAAGGAATAAATATCAAGCCCTCATTGGATGATAACATCACACTAAAACCACTACCAAATGCTCCCCAACAACTAGTGGAACATCCTCAAAATTGAACTGAGAATAGTCTCTATGAAATAGTGTTAAAAACATAAAAAAAAAATTAATTTAAAACATTAAATAATTATAAATTCATTGTGGCTACATATATCAATGAAATGAATTATGGAGAAGTGTAGATGACCTCCTAGGTTACCCTCTTTGTATAAAGAGTTAAAGCATCATCACCAACATAAAATTATATTGTGATCATGTAGAAATGGAATGATAAATCATAATTATAGAATCCAAATGTAGAGGAATAAAGATAATAACATGAATGAGGATAAAAAATTTGAATACTTGCCTCTATGATTCTACCTCATCCCACATTGTTTGATTATGACCAAGAATGAGGGTGATCGGTACTCTTGATCAATGATACAAACATGAGGAAGTCATACTAACGAGTGATATGGACTATCAAGATTTGGAGGATTCTATGCCCCACCAATTCCACCTCCCCCAAGGTTCGCGCCAGGAGCCACTACTCCCCACTCCAATCTTCAATCATTTTCATAGCCTCTCCCTATAATACTCTTATGACTCAATCCCTTATTCCAACAAAGTAAGGGATGTCCAAGTCCTCCAAAATGAGTCTTCAGCCAGAGGGCCATCAAGAAGGGATCCCACCATGCCATGTTATCACCATAAGTCTGTCCTATAGATTGAAGAGTTGGTGGTTCATACCCCTACACAACTGCCCCCTGCTTGCCTAACCCAACATCAACATCTAATGTAAGCTCAGGAGTAATCCCTCCAGTGGGTATCATCTACTACCACTTTAGTAGATCGATACACCATTGATGTTTGTTATCATCTACTTGTAACTATAGAGTAGGTTAACCACTACATCCAATCGGGATTGATATCCTAACCACTCCCTGGGATGGCTGGGCTGGATGGCATGACTTTTCTAGAAGTTGGTGTAATAAGTAGCCGTCGTGGGCCGACCTGTGGTGATGACATTTAGTACATTGATCCTCCTCGTACTACCACCTACTGGTTTGGAGGTTATCCCAACTCTTGTGTTCAGTATAGAGGTCCCGCCCATGTTACCATCATTAGTCTAGGAAGAGTTCCTATATGTCTTATTGATAGCTGACACTATGTTCCTCCTCATGTCAATGGTCTCAGGTATGGAGGTTCTCCCAATGTTTCAAGCTATCAATGTGAAGGTCCTCCTCGCATCATCACTAGATAAAGTGGAGGCCCTCCCCATGGAGACATCAACCAGTGTGAAGGTCCTTCTCTCCCTATCACCCATCACCATGGGGTCCTCCCCATATACATACTAGCTCTTGCAGAGGCCCTCCCTGCTCTAGCATTCCCAACAATGGAGTTCCTCCATGTCTTCCATTCAATATCTTCCTAGGTGCCCCTAATGCCTAAAATTATCAAATATAAGGTCCTTACCATGTTAAAGATATACCCTACTCTAAAGAACCATCCCGCGGTAGGGGGGAGGGTCATCCCAAGAAGAGGAAGAATCCCGAGAAGCCTCGTATCATAATCAAACCCATCCTCTTTTCATAATCTGAAGTGGAGTGTGACTTGGTGATGAAACCCTCACCCAGATCCTCTGTATCGGGGTCTGGGGAAGGAACTAAAAATATCTTCTTTTTTCTCCTGGAATGTGAGATGCATCGGATCCCTAAATCCCCCTGCAGATACATATAGGATGAGGACGATTTGTATCCTTTTTAGGTTCTTGCTATGCAATCCTCTCTTTCATCACCGTGATAATTCTCTACTTCGATAATAGATCATAGAGAATTTTTTTTAGGGACTAGTTGATGATGAGGACCATCCTAACCCACCGCTAATGACCACCACCACAACATGGGATGTAGTGTTCAATACACAATTCTATAGAGATTTGGTGAAACATTCAGTGCAGTCTCTAGAAGATAGCCAAAGATGTACCGGTTTGTCAGATCGCACACTGTACTCTACAGTGAACAATCTACCACTACAATGGTCCACATCAGGGTCATTACTGGTCCCTCAACATTACACAGTCAATGAATTGGGCAACCAAGGGTCGTATCCAAAGTCTATGATGAGAAGTGTAATGCCCCAACCTCAGTTACCCAGAGTTCGTATATTATTACATAACATTTTCATGATCATAAAAGATCAAGTCTCAAAATACCAATTAGATTAGTAGCCATGGAAGTACTAGATTCCTTCATAAGGATTAAATTACATCATAAAATGAAAAACTACAAAAAAAATTGTTTCCATAGACTGCAATCATATCCCCTCAGACTATCGCTGTAGGTCAGTCATAAAATACTTCTTCGCATCCTGGAAAAAATAAAACCTAGAAAGGGGTTAGCTCAGATGCTTAGTAAGGATAAAAATATAGCTGAAACTTTAATAAATAAGAATAAACATTTAAGACAATGTATAAGACTAAAACAAAAGCCTTTTAAACATAAAATTCATCATAATATGGAAAATATAAATCAAAATAATTCCATTTACTTACTCACATGGATATTCTTCTAGTTGTGTAATTACATGAAATATCAATAGCCACATTAATAATGATGGAATGCCAAATGCTAGACTTTCATAATCACATATTCAAGGCCTTGTGCCAAGACTACAAATAATATTTTCTCAAGTCCTTGTGTCAAGTTATTAGTTTGTCTCATGAGACCTACCAATGCATTGAGGAGCTATAGCGGGCTCCACCCTTCACTTACTAAGTCCAATTCATTCCTCATATGAAAAGTTTTAAACATAATATAAACATTCGTATTAAAACTGGAATAAAAAATGTCAATAATTTATCCATAAAGCATGAATGGTATGAAATAACACATCCACGGTCAAACATATCACAAAACCTTTAATAGAATATGGAAGTTTGTATCATAATAAATCAACTTCAAACAAACACAAAATCCAACAAAGGATGTTGACATAGATGAAATCAAAACCTTTTTAGAAAAATATCTCTTTTTATTTTGAAATCATATAAAATTCACATAATTATAAAAGAAAACATTTATATTTGAAAATAATCTTATAATCTTGTAAGGGAAGCTTCAAAGATGTTATAAAGGTGGAAAATAGCCACACCTGCCGTATAAGTTAAAAAAAGACATGTTACCTTCATTTTGTCGAAAAGGTTATAAAGAACCTTGTTTGGAAAATGACGAAAATATTCCTTTGTAAATATATTATAAAATTCAAACAAGAGTATAAATTACTTTAACCCATAGTCTAGTAAATAGTATGAATTTTTTGAAATAAATTTTTAAGAAACATGGATATTGATGACAAAAATATCTCAGTAGATAATTACATCTAAACAGCCTCGGATAATGAAGTGGATGTATAATTAACCATGGCCTTGTACTTTTCCTTGGTTGAGGGTAGTTTAACCTCTTTTATAATGGTGAAATAGCTGTTATTAAATTATACAAGAATCATATACTTTAATATGATATCATATATGATCTTTTAACATTTCTTTGTTAATAATATCTTAGTATTATCATCGTTTTCGGTGTTAATAGGTTTGTTTTCCTTTATATTCTTTATTATTTGAGTCATATTTGTTATGGATGGGATTTATATTATTAATATCTAGAATGATATCAATTCATTAAACATTATTTTTAATCATCTAATGAAAATTATTTTTGAATGGATACTATGGGAAATTAATATCATCACGTTCGTGGAGACGATAATCCGTACATACGCACGAGCGACAATATCAATATTTTTATATTAAAATAATATATAATTTGATGGTATATAATATATAAAGAATAATTATCAAGTTATATCTATTATTTACATCAATTAATCATCTTTATTATACCCATCCAAATAATAATGTATTGAACAACAATTACACCACGACGTGGAGACGGTAAGCCGTACGTACCCACGTATGGTGAAATGTCATTCAAAGGATGGATATAATAATGAATTCTTTTGTTCCATATTTATATAAACATCACATTATATAGAATATATGGGATTCATTATTTTATAATGGAAATAAGAATGAAAATGGATGTGGAAAAAGAGAGGATCTTGAAAGAGGTGATGAAATATTTACCTCATCTTTGGGTTCTTCCTTTTGATTTGATCATAAAGTATCCTTAGGTTGGCATTATGACTAAAAAAGGGCCTCTATGATGAAGGGAGGACAGTTGAGAGGTTATTTTGTTAGGTTTTAGCCGAGCCAAATGGCTTTGAAGGTGTGTATTAAAGAGAAGGGGAAGTTCCCTTTTATAAGAGGGGTGAGGGGCACCTTAGGAAAAACAAGAAATATTATTTTATAATAAAATAATTTTCTGTTTCTAATGGTTCGAAAATTTATTATGTGAATGATAAGGTGTTCATAGGGCTAAAACCACTCAACCAATAGGTTTTAGATAGATTTGGTTCACTATATTAACTTTATCGTTTTTATTTAACTCTTAGTTAAATAGTTTGACATTTACCACGTCTCTTTGTATTTTTATATTATATGGTTAATAAAATTACTATATACATATAAGAAAACTCCAAGTGGTTCTTTAATGATACACCAATAATTATATAAGTATTTTTCTCAAACCCTATATTTTTTGGAATAGAATATCAATTAATAATATAATATTTTTTAAAAAAACTCTTTTATGTCAATTTTGACAATTTTTTGTATTTTTTTTCTAAGTTGATAACAACATTATTTTTTCGAACAAAATTCATCTAAATAACCCTAATATTTCATATTAACCTATAAAATTAGTGGAATTCATAAAAAGTCTCAAATTACCTTTATTTGGATATTTATAATATCAATTATTTTAATATTTCATTAATTAGGTAATTACTGCATCTTCATTATGTCATAAATAAATTAAAATATTTAATTTCTAAAAAATAAAAACAAAATACCATTATGTAGGAAATATTTTTATATTTCTAATTAATATTTATATTCTAATTTATCTTATGTGTAACTCTATATTAAAAAAGATTTAGTTCTTAAACTTTGATTTTAACTCTTTTAACTCTTCTTTGAATTAAATAATAATAATTGTCCTAATCTAATCCAAGTAGACCAAAGAGGTTCATATTTTATTCATAAGGTTGTTTTTTATCAAACTATTATTATCCAATAGTATTAGGACACGTATTAGGGTAATACTAATATCATTTTTACCCTTACATACCCTATTCACTTTTAACTGCGGTAAATAAAAGTAAAACGTTTCTATTCACCAAAAATTATTTAAATCTTATTGAAGAAAATTTTTCTTACTGATATCAATAGTGTATTTTGGATTTTTGAAATTCCACTCACATAAGCAGTAAAATTAAGTTTTATGTGAATTTGAAAATTAACCTAGGAGGTGGGTAAAAGATGGTGAAATGTTCAATAAAATTTATAAATATATATAATTATTATAAACTAACTATAATGAATTACAATGAAATTATATAGGTATTATGTATCTATTTTGACCTAAAATAAATTTAATAAAATAAATAATTATTTAAATAAAAAAATTAAACTATAACTCAGTGTGTTTCACTATTCATAAAAAATTGCATGTTTTTAAAAAAATACCAAAAATTCACCATAATCTAATTTAGATACTCCAAATCCAAAAATGAAGTCCATTTTGAATGATAAAATTTATAAAATTTCAAAAAGTGGGTATTAATATTCATAACAGCTAGTTTGATTGGTTGTGGTGTGTTAGAACTCGAAGTTATGTACAACACATGCTATTGTATTATTCAAAGAAAAGCATACCGTGGAAGCTTGGGGTGTTGTATTCTCCCCTCCTTCAAATAATTTCGTCCTCAAAATTTCCAGAATATTAATGAATAAAAAGACTCGGGTGGTTCTTCATCATATGTTCATCGGGATCCCACATTTCCTCTTCTATCTTATGGTTTCTCCATAGAACATTTACCAGATGAGTCGTATGGTTTCTCAGTACTTATTCTCTTGTTTCAAGAACCTTGGCAGGATCTTTCTAATAAGACATATTAGGTTCCAATTCTAATTCCTCATAGGTGAATACATGCATTGAGTCAGACATGTATTTTATCAACAGTGATACGTGGAATAAATCGTGAACTTTGGAGAGACTTGGCGGCATTGTCAAACGATAAGCTACAACCCCAATTCGTTCTAAAATTTGGAATGGTCTGATGTATATGGGACTCAATTTTCCCTTTATACTGAAACTTATAACACCCTTCCATGGAGAAACATTCAATAATACATGATCTCCTACCTGAAATTCCAAATCCTTCCTTCATTTATCGATATAGCTCTTCTTTCTACTTTGAGCTGATTTGATGTGGTTTCGGATTACATTCACCTTTTCCATCATTTCCTCCACCAGTTCTAGGCTTATGAGTTTTCTTTCACGAACATCATCCAAACTGTATGGTGTGCGACATCTCTTTCCGTATAACGCATCATATGGTGACATCTGAATACTTGAATGGAAGCTATTTTTATAGGAAAATTATAGCCGAGGAAAATATTGATCCCACATACCTTGAAAGTCAAGTGAGCATGATCTCAACATATCTTCTAAGGTTTGAATAGTCTGTTCTGATCTTCCATCAGTTTGGGGGTGGTATTTAGTGCTCAAACAAAGTTCAAAATCCAGAGGTTTCTAAAGACATTTCAAAAATCTTGATATAAAAAAATTTATCAGGATCAGAATCAATCAATAATGGTACTCCATGAAGTGTTACAACTTCATTAATATATAGTCTTGTTAAACATTCAAGTGGTAAATCTTCCCTTATAGCATGAAAATGTGACGACCTGGTAAGACGATCAACAATGACCCATATTGCATTGTTCCTTATAGAATTATTTAGTAGTCCCATGACAAAGTCAATCATAATATTATCCCATTTCAACTCAGGTATTGGAAGAGGTTTCATGAATCCTCCAGGCTATTGCCTTCTAGCATTCACTTATTGACAAACCATACATCTTGATAAAAAATAATTAATCCCCCTCTTCATGTTTTCCCACCAAAAATTTTCCATCAAATCTCTATATATTTTGGTTCTCTTAGGGTGTATAGTGAAATTGGAGCTATGAGCGTCATCTGACAATTATCTTCTTAGATCAGGTATATTGGGAACACAAATTCTTTTCCCAAATTTCAAAATTCCATCTTCATAAACAAATTCACTCAATCTCCCATCATTCACATCATTAATCTTATTTTGAAACTCTTCATCACTGGTCTGAGAACTCTTTATCCTGTCTAGTAATGATGATTTGGAAACCATTTGAAAAAGTATTGATGTTTATCCATCCATCGTTATTCCCATATCCAACTTTACTTGATCCATGTATATAGAATCCTTTTCAACTCTCATCTTGTTCAAAACTCCATTATCCTTTCTACGCAAAGCACTTTCCACTTTATTTTCCATCCCCGAGTGGTAGTGTGTAGTGCAATCATAATTATTGAGTAGTTAAAGCCATCACCTTTGCCTCATGTTGATTTTTATTTTGTGAGAAAATATAATTCAATCTCTTGTGATCGGTATATATCTCACATTTTTTCCCATAGAGATAGTGTCGCTAAATCCTCAATGTAAAGATTACAGCTGCTAACTCAAGATCATGAGTAGGATAGTTTTTCTCATGAATATTTAGTTGTCGTGATGCATAGTACATAACCCTGTCATTCTGCATAAGAACACAACCAAGTCCTTTCTTTGAAGCATCACTATAAATAATAAACCCATCATTTCCTGATGGTAGAATCAATATTGGAGCATTGAATAATCATTCGTTAGTTCTTCAAAAAATTATTTACACTCTTTTTTCCAAAAAAAATTAACCCATTTACATGTGAGCATGGATAATAGGTTAGCTAATCAGGAAAAATTATGGACGAAACGCTGATAATAACCTGCTAAACCAATAAAACATCATACCTTGGTTATACTCATTGGTGATGGAAATTCTTGGATTGCCTTAGTTGTATAAGGATCAACAAAGATTTTATCCTTAGAGACAATATGGCCATGAAAAGTAATATCTTGAAGCCAGAATTCACACTTTCTAAACTTCCCATATAATTCATATCTTCTAATAGTCTTCAAGATAATTCACAAGTGATTTTCATGATCTTCATATATTTTGGAGTATACCAATATATCATCAATAAATACCACTTAAAATTCATTAAGATCATCCTTAAAAACTCTATTCATTAGATCCATGAAAACAGAGGGTGCATTAGTCAATCCAAAAGGCATTACTGTAAACTCGAAATGCACGTACCTGGTTCAAAATACTATTTTTGGAATGTCTTCCTTCTTCACACACAACAGATGATATCCAGAACGAAGGTCAATATTTGAAAATTATTGAGTTCTATGAAGATGGTCGAATAAATCATAAATGTGAGGTTGGGGATACTTTTTCTTTATTGTTATAGCATTGATCTCCATGTAGTCAATACACATCCTCATAGATCCCTCTTTCTTCTTAACAAAAAAGGACAAGGGCTCCCCATGGAGACACTAGGGTGAATAAATCCCTTATTAATCAATTCATCTAGTTGATTAATTAGTTCCACTAATTCCACAGTGGTCATTCTATAAGGGGTCTTTGATATGGGCCTTGATCCAAGAATTAAATCAATGGAAACTCAATTTCTCGTTCTGGAGGATGTCCATGTAAATCTTATGGAATCACATCAACATATTCTTTCACAATAGGTACATCCTCTATTTGAAAATTATTTTCCTCAACCAAATTTATTTCATTCTCATCTTCCCCAATAATTGAATTTAGTTGAGATACTGGGGTGGATCTAGATAAGAATTAGGTGGTGACGATTCTGCTCTAAAGATATAGTGTTCTTTATCATCATCATTAAAAATAGTAACCTCCTTATTCTTAAAATATATTTTTGCATCACGGTCAGAAAACCAATCCATACCAATGATTATATCAAATTCAATCATGGGTATGATGATGAAATCACCAGATAAAGAACATTTATATTCCCGAATAGAGATCGATTTACAAAAAATTGTTTCAATGATGCTTCCTTTGGAAGTTTTTACTAACAACTCCCTAGTTAAATCAAATTAGAAATATCTAATTATCATAGAAAAATGGGAAGATATGAAACAATGCGATGATCCAGAATCAAATAAAGCATTTTCTAAACTAGAGAAAACCATTAAATTACCTGCCAATACATCTTTCGGAGCTTCAACCTCAACAGTAGTGATAGCATAAGCTTGGACTTGATCCCTTGGCCTTTTCTGAGGTAAGTTCCCCTTATTCTTAGAAAATTCATTGGCATAATACCCCTTTCTCTACAATTGTAGAACTCAACATCAGCAGCATCTTTCTTCCCCTTGAAATCAAGATCTTGGTGGCCTTTTTCACCACACTTGTAACAGACTCCCATTCCCTTCAGGCAAGTACATAGGCATTTCTTCCCACATTTTCTGTAGGATGGATATTCAAATTTTCCCTTTTTCCCCTTATTTACATTTTTAGAGTGTTTAGTAGATCTCTTCTTCTCTTTCTTTACTATAAATTCTGACATAGATAATTATTTTTCTGTCTTGATAGCACATGAGACAGTATCTTCATATGATAAGAAGGATTGGGAAACTAATTCTCTATGGAGAAAAGGTTTTAACCCATCAAAGAAATGATTAATCTTACTTATTGGGTTATGTATATAATATGCAACATGAATCACTAACCTTGTAAATTTAACTTCATACTTTGCGACATTCTTATCCTCCTTTTTCCTCAGACTTAGTAATTGCCTTCCCATATCTGCTTGATGGTCACAAAGAAATTATTTTTCTATGAAAATATATTTCAACTCCCTCAAATCCATATTTTATACTTCATCGTCTTCCTTTGTGTTTTGAATCAATGACCACCATTGATCAACATCTCCAGTGAGGCGGTAAACTTCCATGACAACTTTTTCTTTTTCGCTACTCCCCAAGGAGTGGAATATTTTCTGTAAAGAATTTATCCATTGCTCAGATACTAATGAATTTTTACTCCCATTGAATGTTGGTGGTTGTTTCCTAATGAATATGTCTAACATTTATCCTCCATTTTTTGGAACAGGGTGCTCCATACATATAAGGTTATTATTCATAACCGGAGTGAGTTGTCCTAGTATGGTGATTAGTTGATCAGCACCATTTGCATCACCAGCTCCACTATAATTATTTTTAGTAGGAGGGAAATCCTTACATGGAGTGCATGCATTGATACGGTTTTCATTACTTCTACTAGGGGCCATTTCTAAACAATATCATAAACTAGATTAGTTAATGAATCTAAATACATAATTCCAAACTTGTAAAACACATAAAATAAATTTAACAGTTTATGGATATAATACATTATCATAAAAAAAATTATTTGAGTAAGTATAAAATAATTAACCATTCATAATGGGTTGTAATGAAAATGATAATTATCCTAAGAATATCCCCCGGGAGTGTCGTAACCAAGAGTGAAGCAAGGCCTGTTGTCGTGCACCAGTTCTCGTTTGAGTCTAGCTCAAAGCAGTGTTTTCAGGTTTTACCCCTAGGTACATCTGTGCCAGAGCCGCCTCTACTGGCTCGTATCCAAATAGGGATGTATTTCATGGAAAACTCACAAAATATCTACAATACCAAAATTCTAGAAAGTTCTTCAATACTAATCCTCAATGTATATCTTAGTGTAATGTGCTCTAATCAGAGTTTATCTAAATCTAGATTCCATTTTTTGTACTAAACTTCCTTAGATATCAACTTTAACACTTCGAACCCAGTTACCAAGAGTCGGTGCATTATTACATAACATTGGAATGATCACAAAAGATCAAGTATCGAAAGTCCATGTAGTTTAGTAGCCTTGGAAGTACTAGATACATTCATAAGGTTTACATTACATCATAAAATGAAAAACTACAACAACATTGTTTCCATAGACCTCACTCATATCCACTCAGAATATCCCTATAGTACCTTCATAAAATACTTCTTCACATACTGGGAAAAATAAAACATAGAAAGGGGTGAGCTCAGATGCTCAGTAAGTATAGCAATACAGCAGAAACTTTCATAAATAAGAATAAACATTTAAGGAAATCTATAAGACTAAAACAAAAGCCTTTTTAACATAAAATTCATCATAATATGGAAAATATAAATCAAAATAATTCCATTTACTTATTAACATGGATATTATACTAGTCTAATAATCACATGAAATATCAATATCCACTTTCATAATGATGGAATGCATAATGCCAGACTTTTATAACCACATAGTCAAGGCCTTGTTCCAAGACTACAAAAAAGATTTTGTCAAGGCTTTGTTCCAAGAGACTAGTTTGTCTCTAGAGACATACCAATGCATCTAGGAGCTATAGTGGGATCCACCTGTCACTTACTAAGTCTAATTAATTCTTCATATGAAAAGGTTTAAACATAACATTAACATTCATATTAAAACTGGGATACGAAATGTCAATACATTATCCATAAACCATGGATGGTATGAAATAACACATCCATAGTCAAACATATCACAAAAACTTCAATACAATATGGAAGTTTTGTATCAAAATAAATCGACTTCAAACAAACTTAAAATCCTTCAAACGATGTTGACATATATGAAATCAAAACCTTTTTAGATAAATATCACTTTCTATTTTGAAATCATTTAAAAGTAACATAATTATAAAAGAAAATATTTATACTTGAAAATATTCTTATAATCTTGTAAGGGAAGGTTCGACGATGTTATAATGGCGGAAAATAGCCGCACCTTCCGTATAAGTTAAAAAAAGACATTTTTACCTTAATTTTGTCGAAAAGGTTATAAAAGACCTTGTTTGGAAAATGATGGAAATATTCCTTTATAAATATATTATAAATATCAAACAAGGGTATAAATTACTTTAACCCATAGTCTAGTAAATATTAAGAATGTTTTGAAATACATTTTTAAGAAACATAGATATGATGACAAAGAGGTCCTAGTAGATAATTACGTATAAACAACCTTGGATAATGAAGAGATTGTAGAATTAACCCTTACCTTTTACCTTTCCTTGGTCGAGGTTAGGTTAACATCCTGTATGATGGTGAAATAATTTTTATTAAATTATACAAGCATCATATACATTAATATGATATTATATATGATCTATAAACATTTCTTTGTTAATAATATCTTAGTATTATCATCATTTCGGGTGTTACGGGATTCATTTTACTTTATATTCATTGTTATTTGATTCATATTTGTTATGGATGGGAGAGATCTTATTCAAATCCAGAATGATATAAAGTCTTTAAACATTATTTTTAATCATCTAATGACAATTAGTCTTGAATGGATACGATGAGGAATGAATCTCATCGCATTTGTGGAGACGGTAATCCGTACATAAGCACGAGCAACAATATCATTCTTCTGATATTAAAATAATCTATAATTGGATGTTATATCATATATAATGAATCGTTATCATGTTATATTTATTATTTACATCAATTACACATCATTATTATACCCATCCAAATAATAATGTATTGAATAACAATTACACCATGACGTGGAGACGGTAAGTCGTACGTACTCACTTATGGTGACATGTCATTCAAAGGATGGATAGAATAATGGATTTTTTTGAATCATATTTATAATAACATCATAGTATATATAATATAATGTATTTATTATTTTATAATGGAAAGAACAAATAGAAAATAAGTGGAAGAAGAAAGGAACATGAAAGAGGTGATGAAGTATTTTCCTCTTCTTCGGGTTCTTCGTTTTGATTTGATCAAAAGGGATCCTTAAGATGGATTTTGGACTAAAATAGGGCCTCTAAGATGAACTTAGGATATTTTAGAGGGTATTTTGGTAGGTTTTGGCCGATCCAAATTGCATTGATAGTGTGAATTAGACTAAAGGGGAAGTTCCATTTTATTAGAGGGGTGAGGGTCACCTTAGGAAAAGCTAGAAATATTATTTTATAATAACATCATTTTCACATTCTAATGGCTCCAAAATGGATTATTTAAAGTATAAGGAGGGTATGGGTCTAAAACCAATCAAACAATAGGTTATAGACATGTTTGGTTCAATATATTAACTTTATAATTTAGATTTAACTATTAGTTAAATAGTTTGACATTTACCATGTCTCTTTGTATTTTTATATTATATGGTTAATAAACTTACTATATAATTTCAAGAGAATCCAAAGCGTCTTATTAATGATAAAACTATCATTATATTAGTTTTTGGACCAAAAATTATATTTTTACGAATAGAATATCAATTAATAATATATTATTTTTTAAAAAAACTTTTTTATGTCAATTTTGACACTATTTGGTATTTTGATTTTGATAAATTTATAACAGAATTATTACTTCAAAAACAATTCATCTAACCAACCCTAATATGTCATATTAACCTAGAAAATTAGTTTAATTCATAAAAAGTCTCAAATTTCATTTATTTGGAAATTTATAATATCAATTATTTTAATATTTCATTAATAAAGTAATTACTACATCATCATTATGTTACAAATATATTAAATAATTTAATGTCTAAAAAGTATAAATAAAATACTATTATTAATTAAATATTTGTATCCTTATAATGAATATTTATAGTCTAATTTATCTAATGTTTAGCCTTATATTAAAAATTATTTAGTTATTAAACATTGATTTTAACTCTTTTAACTCTTCTTTGAATTAAATAGTAATAAATGTGCTAATCTAAACCAATTGGACCAAAGAGTTTAATATTTTATTCCTAAGGTTGTTTTTGGTTGAATTTTACATATTCAATAGAGTCAAGACATGTGTTAGGGTAATAATATTATTATTTTTACCCTAATTACCCTATATACTTTTAACCATGGTAAATAAAAGTAAAAAGTTACTATTCACAAAAAATAATTTTCATCATATTGAACCAAATTTATCTTACTGATATAAACCGTGTCTCTTTAATTTTTGAAATTATACTCACAAAAGCGGTAAAATTATGTTTTATGTGAATTTGCAAATTCTCCTAGGATGTGGGTAAAAGACGGTGAAAAGATCAATAAAATTTTTATATATCTGAAATTATTATAAACTGACGCCAATGAATTACATTGAACTTATATAGGTATTATGTATCTATTTTGACCAAATATAAATTTCAAAAAAATAAATAATTATTTTAATAAATATTCGGTTTTAAACTATAACTCGATATGTTTCACTATTCATCAAACATTTAATGTTTTTAGAAAAATACCAAAAATTTACCCTAAGCTAACTTCGATACTTAGAATCTAAAAATAAAGTCCATTTTGAATGATAAAATTTATAAAATTTCAAAAAGTGGATATTACTATTCATAACAGCTAGTTTGATTGGTTGTGGTGTGTTATAACTCAATGTTGCGTACAACGCACACTACTGTATTATTCAAAGAGAAGAATATTGTGGAAGCTTGCGGTGTGACAAGAATTTTTTGGGACATTATGATAGTAGACCATGCCCCTGAGATATTTTGTCCAATTTCATCTTCAAGATTAGATATTACCGAGTCCCTCACCTAGGAAGATGTTGTGTGCTTCCGTCAAACCATAGAGATTATGAATTTCCATTTTTGTCATCGATGATTTTCTTAACCCAAAATATAGAAATACTTTGGAGATATTGGACATTAGTTTTGCCTAGTAGAGTTGGCCACACCCTCTATTGCTCAGTACCCTACATCGTCCGGTTATCATCGGACCCTCCAGCAATGATGTGTCTGTAGATTTATTATGCTCCATATTGTTATTATGGAGGCTTCCCCCACACATACATATCCATGGATATGGATAGTATGTTTCCTTGAGTTTTATTCATATCATGTGGAAACCTAGTTCACCCATTCATATCGAGGATATACCTTTGGTTGTCATCATTTTAAAATTGGTCATTCCTGGGATATACCCAGACGGGGGAATTGGAATAAGGAATGGAGAAGGTGAATAGTCAAATAGGGCAGCACAACACCTGGCTAAACCAGCATGTGTCCAAACATTATAACAAAGGTAGACGCTTGGCCTTCCTAATCCTTCTGAATCATTATATCTTGTTCAAGATCACAATAAGGGAAAAGCACACTTTGGAACTATTAAGCCACCCGATCTGTTTGGTTCAATAAAAAAGACAATAGAGGAACTCGAAAAGGTTGTGATTCATCGGCTGCTCGCTGAAAAAAAGATGATTATTGATGAAATACTTACCGAATATGTGGAGGAATGATGAGAATATTATGGTTACCCCTGAATGTGGTAGAAGGGGCAAGCACATCCCCCCCCCCCCCCCCGACGAGGTGCCTCCCGGTGACCTCGACAACCCTGCCATCTAAATCAGGTAGAAGATGGTGTTTATAGAAAAATACCATGGTAAGCATCACTGAATCCACCTGGGCCGTGTGAAAACCCTTCTTACGACCTATCTCAGGTTCTACCATCTACCCTACAGGTTCCACTCGTCATTTGATAGGTTCCTCCAGCAGTCCCTGAGGTAATTTCACCATCCACTCCATGAGCCGATCAGCCAGCTTACCACATTGATGAAACTTCCAACAATCTATTAATTAGAAACCCCTTCCAAGATAGCAATCTTCATAAAGATAATCTGATGTCTCCTATCATAGGTCACCTCGAGGATTTGGAAAACTGATAGTTGGAGATCCCTACTGATGTAAATCCATATCCGGTATGGGTGGATGATATGCCAGTACCCCTGGGCTTCAGGAATCATATCTTCTCCCCTTTTAATGGGATGGGTGATCTACTACAGCATCTGGACCACTTCATTTCAAGATGTGAACCCATAATGGGAACTCTAGTGCATTAGTAATCTACTAAGCTTCGTTTCTTCATACAGACGCCGGAAGGGCCCACATTCTTCAGATACATCTAATAACCCATTGGTTCCATAGATGGTTGGGAGGATCTCCATAGGCAGTTTCTAAACCAGTTTAGTTCCACCACCCGTAATACTAGTATTTTTGACCTCTTCAAGTGCAATAAATGGCCAGATGAGTGAGTCAAAGACATTGTCACTAGGTGTAAGGGTCCCACATATTCACCTGATATGCTTCTAACTCAGTAATAGTTTCAAACAAGGTGCGTAAGGAAAGTGAAGACTGAACTGGTTCCTTCTCTCATCACTCAAAACTTCCTAGGAAGATTCTAGAATTTCTTTGACAAGGCTCAATGCCTAGAAGAAGCCTTGTAGAAAGGAAGGCATGTAAATTTTTTCATCCTATAGCTCTCGCAAAAATATCCTTCAAAGCCGAGGCTACTGATATTGCACAGATAGATGCACCTATATAGTTGGAATTGTTACTAGAAGCGCCACCTCCACAGCATCGCTAAGGGATACCACCTCAGGCTCAGCCTCCAACTCAAAATCACCCACATCATAATTTGTAGGTGATGTCACGTAATGAACCACCACCACCTAGGCAAGTCAATCCGATTCCACCTCCTCATTAGGGATAGGCTCCAAGATCCCCTTTCTCAGATCGGGGAAACTAGACCTACTCATTAAATGAGGCTCAGGTCCCAGACTAATTCAAAAGTTCCTTGGATCAGGGAATCCTTGGTTTTTTAGAATAGAGGAAAAACAAAGAGGTAGATCTCATAAATCACCCCAACTATTGTCCCTATCACTAGTTCGTTAATTACACACTCAAGTAGTGATATGTGTTCAAATAATATAACCAAAACCAAGCTGATAACAATATAGTCAGATTGGGTATGGCTCTGGAATAAGTGGAATGTGTGTTTATGAAGCCTAATAGTTATAGTGATGGTGAATGGATGCAGGTTTATAGCTAGGAGTCTCGAAATTATGATGACTAGATAGCTCGAAGGGTAATCACCCATACCCATGGTATTATCCATCCATGTTTAAGATAGACTGAGCCTTCTGAATTCCTTATGCTACCTTTGATTACTACCTTGACATCAAAATCTCAACCTTCTCTCTCTTAGGAGAGGATTCATCGATAACACAGGTGAAAAAATACCTATGTTGGTACCAAATCCCTCACATACTCTTTGCAGCTTCATGGCCTCAAAGATGAGGATTTCTCTCAGAATATTCCCAAGAATGGAGGAATCTTCAAGTGGTGATGAGGAGTATGAATTAGTGAATACCGTTGAACTGGTAAATCCCTACATGGTTCTTGATAATGAATAGTTCCACTCAGACCCTCCAATCATTCCTATATGACACTAACATCGATGAATCCGCTTATATGAAAATCTCCAGAATGCATTGGTCAGCGCACCCAGCCAAGCCGTGCACGCCAACGAGACCAGACAGTAGGCCTAGCATAGAGATCCTTATGTGCAGTACTCTCTCCATGTATCATCACATCCACTTGCAATATAGTTTGTTCTACTCAACTAGGAAGATTTTTCAAGACTGTGTATAGAAGAGGCCATACCATAGTCATCTTACCATTAGCTAGTAGTCATTTTTCATGGCTCGACTAGTGAGTAGAAGGTTTTCCCTAGCACAAGTTGAAATATATCGGTTCAACATGTAATGCCTTCCATACCTACCCCAACAAAACTACTCACTATCAGAAGAAGTGTCTGCTTCACATGGATGTATTTTTTACATATGAACCTTTCCAGAATTATTGTAAGGCTCTCGATCCTCAAGGATCTCCATATACCTACAGACATGCGTGAATCCCTCTAATTGGATTTAACAAACCCCCTCTAGTTAGAGGAAGAGGTAGCGGCTGCATAAACCATCAATGCTGGGGAAGTTGAACATGTAAAATTTCACTCCATCATTTAATTCTTAGGAGAATATAACTGTTCTTATATACAAGGGAACATCTTCCCATTGTACATCACTATCCAGTTCAATGGTGTAGAAGTCAACCACTGTCTTGTTGACACATGTTCTAGGATCAATCTTACCCTGACCCGAGTGATTTGAATGTTTTGAATGTCTAAAATAGATATTAATCCCTTTGACCAAAATATTCAATGTTATTATAGAACAGAGGAGACTTATATTGGAAAAATCTACTTGAACACCCCATTTTGTGGATTAATTTTTAGCAGAGAGTTGATGGTTGTCTCGCAGGACACTACCTACAATGTGTTGATGGGTAGAACCTGGCTCTATCTATACATGGAAATCCCATCCTCATTCACCAATGCCTCAAGTACTCCCTTAATGGTTGAGTGGGAATTCTCCAAGGTGATGCATCTCCCTTTGTCTCTTGTGAAGTCCACTACCAGGATGCCGATTACTACAAAAGAAAGGTCAAGTTGGTTCAGGCCAATGAGTTTGAGAATACAACTATTGTTGCTGACCTAAGGGAAGACCTATATGATGCAAATATGTTCCCAATTCACAAATTGGAGGCCAAAACCATAGACATAGGACACTTCTTTTTCATCTCTGGGACAAGTGGAAATCTCATTTCCCGATGTAAGGAGCATAGAAAGATCAATTTTTACACCTACATTAATATGGAACAAGTGATCCCCGAACCCCTGACCCCTTTAAGGTATCAAGATGTTCTCCCATGTAAATAGAAATTATGTCATTCTTGGTTGTTCAACAATCTGGATTGAACTGACTCAAACTGAAAGGTGGATAATACTTTGATATAATCAAGTGTGTCCCATTGGGTTGATGGCTTGATGAAATTGATCGACATTTTTCATCGACATGATTTTCTAATCACAATGGTCCCCCAATGAAGATCCCATTACCACTCAGGATGACATCAATATTCTGTCAAGATCATCCAACTTAGAAGGATGGCCCATTCCGATGATCCTCTCACTGTAGATAATGATGAGTATTTTGAAGAAGCTCCTCCTACATTTGTGAAAGGTGTCTCCGCCACTTTTGATGAGTTGGTATAGCTGAACCTCGGTACTAAGATAGATCTGAGATGAACATTGATCAGTGAAACTATGCCTGTAGAGTTGAAGAAATAGTATGCGGGTTTCTTAAAGCAGCTTCTAGATTTATTCTCTTGGATCTATGGTGAGATGCTAGGACAGGATCCCTATGTCTCCATCTACCACCTTGGTCTCCTAATAAACTACTACGGGTTCAAAAACCCTCCCAAAAAGATGAACCTTTCCCATTGTGCCATGTTTGAGGCCAATGTTGATAATCTCATTAAATATAACTTCTTTAAGTAAGTTAGTGAACCCAAATGGCTAGCCAACATCATTCCCATTTGAAAGAAGATCAGATAGATCAGAGTCTTCATCAACTTTCGGGTTCTCAACCATCACTTTGTGAAGAATGATTTTACCCCTCCTATGATGAATCTATTGATCAATGATACTAATTGATTCCAATATCTCTCCATCATGGATGGGTATTATGGATATAAAAAAAATCTAAATGGCCCCTGAGGATGAAGATTTTACTACTATCAGAGCACTACAAGGTACTTTTCATTACCAAGTAATGCCTTCTGGTCTGAAGAATGTTGGTTCCACCTTTCATTGTGCCATGAATCGCATATTCAAACCAATTATCAGGACATTGGTGGAATGATACATGGATTATTTGGTGGTCAAATACCATCAGTTTTAGGACCATCTCAAAGATCCTAATAAAGTGTTCATCTTCCTCTACTCTCATAATCATAAGATGAACCCAATGAAGTGTGTCTTCGGGGTTACCTTTGGAAATTTTCTCAGATTATTCATCATATATAGAGTCATCAATATTGATCCATAGAATATCAAGGTCTTCTATGAAATTCCTCCCACATGCAACATTTGGGATCTCTAAGTCTTTCTAGGAAACTTAGACTACATACGCTGATTCATTAAAATTTTGGCCGGAAAGTGTGATCCCTTTTCCCAGATCATGGAAAAAGGTTCTGACTACTAGTTCGATGAAGATTGTTAGACCACTTTTGATGAGGTCAAGAAGTACCTACAACAACCACTGGTTCTAAATCCACCCCTCTCAAGAAATCACCTATTCTTTTATAGGACCACCCTAGAATGATACTTCAGTTCCCTTATCACTCAAAATAACAATGAGGGGATATAGAATATTGTATACAATCTCGGCAGTATGATTCTAAGTACAGAGACCAAATATTATTCTATAAAGAAGAGCTACCTCACACTGGTATTCGTGGTCCATAAATTGGGACATTGCATGAAACACCAAGAGATACACCTGGTATCTCTCATATACTCGTTGAAATATATTCTGAACTGCCCCATGTTGACATACCATCTAGATCGGTGGGTAGTGATTTTTCAGAAACTTGACATTATGATAACTCCATAGAATGCTATCAAGGTTTAGGAACTACCAAACATTCTTGTTTCCCATCCATCCCCCATAGAGTAGTCTCTATATAATTACTTCATAGATGAGGCATTCCTCTTAGTATATCATGTTTTACTATGTTGGCAGATTCACTTTGATGGATCTTTATGAAGCCCAACCGTCAGGAGACTCAATGATCCTAGTCTTAACAGGGTAGGCCAAGGTATCATATTCAACATGCATACATAGGCTATATTTCTCTATTCATTCATGTTTTTGGAAGGTTTAACTGACAATGAGGAATATTACAAGGCACTTATCACTGACCTCGAGCTATCCCTTGAGATTGATTCTCCCAAATAGCATGTGAAGGGGGACTCTGAGATGGTCATCAAACAAATCAACAGTTACAATATTATTAGGAATCCAGATCTTGTGCCCGTTCTAGAGTGCACTCTCCAGTCAATGGCCTAGTTCCCTTCTCATCCAGAAGTTACTCATGTCCCTTGGTCACAAAACGGTCGAGATGATGCTTTGTCCAGCCTTGCTACATCTCTTGCAGAGCTTGACCAATATGATTTGATTATCCATTTTACATATCAAAGATTCATTGGTACCATCACTCTAGATGATGATTATATACAGTAGGTAATTGATCTCACCACTCGTGCATCCACATCGGGACCCCTAGCTCCCCCTGCCATAGCAGAAGGGACCCTTGGTTAGACAACTCCCTTTATTGCGTATCCTTGACTTGGTAATCTCGTGACAGACCGAGCTGAACATGAGAGATTCCATTGGCGTATAGTGACGTTCACCCTCCAGAGTGGTCCCAGTCTAGTGTAGATACACTACATACATGGGTTTGATGGGATTCTCCTCTGTTACATTCAAGGAGATGATATGCCCTAGTTTAAGTAGGAAGATCATACTAGTTCATGTGGATCTCATCAGGCATGGGTGAAACTCCCTAATTATATCTAAAGGTTGGATTATTTTCGTCCCACAAAGATACATGACTGTATAGATCTTGAAAGAGGTGTCAAACATTCTAGATCTGTGGAAATTTTTTGTATGGAATACCAGAACCTCTCTATACTACCCTGTACTCTTGTTCCTTTGCATTCTGGGGAATCGATGTTGTGGGACCATATCCACTAACAGAAGCTCGCCAGTGAAACTTCATCCTGACCAATATGGATTTATTTTCCAAGTTGGTAGAGGAAATTCCACTCATGGAGGTCAAGCCTCGTGATATTATTGATTTTGTGATCTCCAATATCACCCATCGAATCAGAGTCTCTCATATTTTCCTCATCGATTACGACACCAACTACCAAGAAGCCATGCTAAAGAAATTGTATGCCAAGTACAATATTCACTCTAATCATACCTCTCACTATCATGCGCAAGAATATGGGAATATATATGAGTTTAATAACACTCTCTCTAAACTATTACAGAAGATGGTTGGTCAGAAAAAGAAGATTAGGCTGGACAAGCTTCCCAATGCTCTCGGGGCTTACCGGACAATGAATCAAAATTCCACCCAGGTGACCCCAAATTCCTTGGTGTATAGAACAGAGGTGGTCATGCCCAGTGATATTTAGTTTATGTCACTCCACATATATATTTACAATCAAAAGACTTCTGAAAAGGTGGAAGATTTATGTCTCGCTAAATTTGAAGCCCTCGATGAGAATAGGTATCATGTCTTGCCTAGTAAGAAGAGGCATCAGAATAAGATATCTGGATCTTTCAATATAAATGGTTTCCTCTGTTCCATCCATCAAGGTGAAATGGTATTGTCCCTGAGAATTCCAATGAATCCTAGTAGGAATCCACCTATGTGACACCCCAAGATTTTATAGTATGTTATTTCTTCAAAATAATTCAATAACTTTCACTACCCGCAACACCGAGTTCAAGCGCACCATGACTTGCCAAACTAGTCATTCAAAAGAGTTTATAAATAGTATTAACTATATTTTTAACTTTTATTAATCCTTATAATTTTACAATCCATATTATGTGTTTCTTAGACATAATTAAAAAACAAATTCATTTTTTTCAGATAAAGGAAGTATTTTTTAAAGACACAATTTTACCGTCTTTTAATGGAAAACCATTTTTAAATCAAATATTTAAAACTTTTACATATTCAATTTGACAAAATAAACTTCTTATTTAGAATAAATACATAATAATTTAGTTTAAATAAATATTTGGGGATTTTCTGAAAACTTTCATATCTGGGTGAATAGTGAAAAATACTATATTTAAACTAAAAACAACTTTTTAATCAAAATAATTTGTAGTGTTAGATTATACATTTTAATGTTTTTTAATTATAAATATATTATATTTTTACCAATTAATTCAATGTTATTCATTGAAAATAATTTCACTTTGAAATTGACCATAAACAAGTATTAATCTTTTGTTAGTTATTATTTCTTAAAAACAAGTTTTTTGGTTTTGAAAATGGGAATTAATATTAAATTAATAAATTAAACTTATATGTTTTTAATTTGGTAAAATAGAAATAATTTTTGAATTCAGAATATCAAAATTAGTTGAGGGTGAAATTTTGGTATTTTTCTGAAAACTATCAACTTTTGATGAATAGTGAAAAACACTGAGTTATTGGTTAAAACTGACTTTTTATTTAAATAATTATTTATTTTATTTAAATTTAATTTAGATCAAAATAGATACATAATACCTATATAAGTTCAATATAATTCATTAGAGTCATTTTATAATATGTTTAGATATATAAAAATTTTATTAAACTTTTTACCGTCTTTTACCCGCCTCCTTGGAGCATTTGAAAATTTGAATAAAACATGATTTTACTGTTTTTGTGAGTTGAATTTCAAAGATACAAGAGACAAGGTTAATATTAATAAGTAAAATGTGGTTCAATAAGATGAAAATATTTTTTGGTGAATTGTATCTTTTTTCTTTTATTTACCACAGTTAAAAGTGAATAGGGTAATTAAGGGTAAAAATGATATTATTATTATCCTAACATAGGTCCTAATTCTATTTAATAAGTATAATTCGACCAAAAACAACTTTAGGAATAAAATATTAACCACTTTGTTCCACTTGGATTAGATTAGGACATTTAGTATTATTTTATTTAAAGAAGAGTTAAAAGAGTTAAATTCAAAGTTTAATAACTAAACAATTTTTAATATAGTGTTACAAACTATATAAATTAGACTATAAATATTAATTATATATGTAAAATAATATCCTACATAAATTTATTTTATTTATAATTTTTAGATATTAAATAAATAAATTTATTTATGAAACAATGGTGATGGAGTAATTACCGTATTAATGAAAGATTAATATAATTGATATTATAAATACCCAAATAAATATATTTGAGACATTTGATGAATTAGACTGATTTTATAGGTTAATATGACATTTAATGGTTGATTTAATAAATTGTTTCGAAGTAATAATGCTGTTATTATTTTTACAAAAAAATACCAAATAATGTCAAAATTGACATAAAATATTTTTTAAAACAAATAATATATTATTGGTTGATATAATATTCCTAAAAATATAATGTTAGGACAAAAGGAAAAAATATTATTATATATTTCATTAATGAACCACTTGAGGTTCTTTTGTAATTTTAGTGTACGTTTATTAACCATATAGTGTAAGAATACAAGAATACACGGTAACGTTTAAACTATTTAAATAAGAGTTAAATCAAAAATATATGGTTCAAATGGTAACCTAATCTTGTCTAAAACATATTGGTTGAGAGGTTTTCTACCCATTCCCACCTTAAAATTTAAATAATTCATTTTTTCGCCATTATAAACCAGAGATTATTTTATTGTAAAATACTATTTCAAACTTTTAGTAAGGTGACCCTCATCTCTCTTATAAAAGGGAACTTCCTCTTCTATACATTTCACACCTCCAAATCCATTTTTATTGGCCAAAACCTTCCCCAATATCCTCCCAACATTCCTACCATCATTTTAGAGGTCTTACTTTGGTCATAAAGCCATCCTAAGAAGTCCTTTTGATCAAATCAAAAGGAAGAACCCGAAAAAGATGTACATATTTCATTACATTTTTCAAGATCTTTTCTTCTTCCACTTCCTCTTTCATTGTTTTTTCAATTATAAAATAAAAAATCTAGTGTCTTATATATAATATTATTTTATTATAAAAATGGTAAAACCATATTCATTATTCTATCCATCTTATAAATGAAAAGGTCGTCATATGTGCATACGTACGGATTATCGTCTCAACGTCGTGGTGTAGTTTGTTATTCAAACACTTCATTGTTTGGATGGGTATAATAATGAGTATAACTGATATAAATAATAAATATAACATTTTAATTATTCTTTATATATGATATACCATCCAATTACATACGATTTCTCCATCAATATAATGATATTGTCACTCGTGTGTACGTACGGATTACCGTCTCCACGACGGGATGAGATTAATTTCCACGTTCACCTTTCAACGATGATTATAAAATATATATCATTAATAAGTATGTATTATACGACATAATAATTCTAATAGATATATATATATATATGTGTGTGTGTATATAAATTTATATATTTACTTACATATATCTTATTCACTTAGTTCCGTTCAATACGATATGAAAACAGAAACAACGTTTATGCGTATGTACGGACTACTGTCTCCATAAATGGTGTTTTCCATTTCATATATATGTCTATTATAAATATTTATATTATAAATATATTTGATATATAAATAATGTTTTATATTCTGGAATTATTTAAATCATTATCTAAGTGATACAATCAAGAGTAACAAGTTAAAACACGTACGATAAAGAAAGCGATTATTACCCAAAATGTTAGTTTAACAAGGAAATTATTATTAAATGGGTAGTATAAAGTATTAAATGAATCATGTATGATATCATAAATATTAATATGTTTCTTCTATAATTTAATAACATTATACGGTCTTCATATCGGAGGTTAAACGTACCCTAAACTAAAGGAAAGTGCAAGGTAAGGGTTAATTTCACAATCTCGTTATTATATGAGGTTGTTTTTAAGTAAGTGTCTACTGGGACATATTAATTATCCATGTACATGTTTCATAGAAGAGTTTAAAAAGGGATTATTTTTAAGGTAATATTTACTAAAACATCATTTTAGATTTTTTAAATATTTATTCTTCTAAATCATTCTCATTAATGTCCATGTTTTCAAAATGGTTTTTATGGATTTATTTATATAGACATGAATTGTTTTTAAATTTTAATTACTTTTAAAAGTATAAATGTGGTATGGGACTCTTTGATTCATAAATGTATTTAAATTTCTTCCTTTTTAACTTTTGTAACCTTTAAATGTTTTCATGAAAAATATATATTTCCCTCAAAGAGTTTTACAAATCATTTTCATATATGTCAACATCCTTTGATGGATTTTAAACTTGTTTGATGTTGATTTATGATGAGAAAAATAGTCCATATTGTATTTAAGGATTATTGATATGTTTCACTGTGGATGTGTTATTTTTATACCATTCATGGTTTATAGATAAAGTATTTACATTTCTTATGCTAGTTTTAATATGAATGTTTATGTTATGTTCAAACATTTTCATATGAGGAATGCATTGGACTTAGTAAGTGACAGATGGAGCCCTCTATACCTCCTTGATGCATCGATAGATCTCATAAGACAAACCAGTATCTTTGCACAAGGCCTTGACGAAATCTTATTCGTAGTCTTGGCACAAGGCCTTAACTATGTGGTTATGAAGTCTGGCATTATGCATTCCATCATTATGAAAGTGGCTATTGATATTGCATGTGATTATTAGACTAGTAGAATATCCATCTGAATAAGTAAATGGAATTATTTTATTTTATCTTTTCCATATTATTATGATGTTTAAGTTTAAAAGGATTTTGTTTTAGTCTTATACATCGCCTTAAATGTTTAGGCTTATTTATGAATGTTTCTTCTATATTGTTATACTTACTAAGCATTTGAGCTCACCGCTTTCTATATTTTAATTTTCCCAGGATTACAAGAAGTGTATTATGATTGATAATCAGGGCTAATCTAGGGGATTAATAGTATTCTAAAAGTATCATTTATGTTTTGTTTTATTTTCCAATGTGTAATATAACGTTCATGTATGTAATCTATTTTCCAAAACTACTAAATTGATTGGTCTTTCATGACTTGATTCCTTATAATCATGCCAATGTTATGTAATAATGCACCGACTCTGGGTAACTGGGGTTAGGCCGTTATAGTTGGTATCAGAGGAAGTTTAGCAATAACCTTGGAAACTAGATTTAGAGAAACTCTGATTAGAGTACATTACTATAAGATTGACTTTCATGATTATTATAGAATAACTTCCTAGAATTTTGGAAATGTAGAGATTTTATAAGTTTTCTAAGCAATACATCCCAGTCTGGATACAAGCAGGTAGAGGCGGATCTGGAACAGATTTACCTAGAAGTAAAACTCGAAAACATCACTTTGAGCTAGACTCGAACAGGAACTGGTGCACGACAATGGGCCTTGCTGCACTCTTGGTTATGACACTCCCGATGATATTCTTAGGACAATTCTCGTTTTCTTTACAAACCACTATGAAGGGTTTATGGGTATATACCACCTCAAAGAAAACATTTTTGTCATTATGGATTATATCCATAAACTATTCAATTTACGTTTGGTATTTTACATGTTTGAATTATTAATTGTGACTCATGAACTGACCTAGTGTATGCCATTGTTTAGAAATGGCACCCAGTAGAAGGAATGAGAACTCCAGCAATACATATGATCCAAAGAGTTAGAAGGGTCATATCATTCATGGTATTAAGCCATTATTTAGAAGAGAAATAGTCCCCCATGTTTTTTCAACATATGAAGAAATAATATCATGTGTTAGTAAGATATGTAAATAATTCTCTTAGTCCTACGGCTTTGAAAGGAAGCAAGAGAAGAAAAGGATGTTAAAGAGACAGATGGATAAATGGAAGAGGGGAAGAAGGATTTTCCCATATATGAAAAATGTGGAAATAATCACCTGGGTAAATGCTTGAAGGGAATGTGAGTTTGTTATAACCGTGGAGAAAAAGGACACTATGTACATTATTGTAAGGGTAAGAAAAACGTTTCAAATGTTAAATGCTTTATTTGTAAGGCATTGAGACACTACATGAATCAATGTCCCAGTCATAAGAGTATACTGCAAATGATGTTATTGGATAATAATCATGTTATGATACTATATCAGATGAAGAGTAATGACTAGTGTTCTTATGTTGTAATGATAGAATTATTTCATTTGAGTGTTGTACTAACGGTATACCAGTTATATGAATTATGGAGAATAAATAAGGATTGTACTCAGTACTATTTCATTGAGAATTTTAGATTATATTGTTCTAAGAAAAGTGACTAAATAGTAAGCTACACTTTTTGGAAAATAAATTGTTGAAGGAAAGGTAATCCATAATATGGTCTGGATAATGAGGTAGTGATTTTGGAATAAGAGATGGTTGATTTGGATAATTTATATTGGATATTATTGACTACCTTGAAACTAATGAATGATTTTTATATTCTATCATTCGGTGGAGTTTACAGCATTTCTGGATAGAAGGAGTATATCTAGTATTCTATAACGTATAAGGGAGCATGAATGTAATAAATAAGGTCTTATGGTAATTCAGGATATTTCAGTGTTTAAAAAGAATACATGATGAAGGCATTCACATGTTGTTACCTGCCCAAAAGGATCTTAATTGTGTTTAACTTTCTTATAAATTTTGGACTGAGAGTTTGTATAGAAGTATTTTGTATAAGTCCAAAGGTTGGAATGGATTAATTTTAAAATTGGATATAATTGTTAAGGTTATTTTTGGATTTTTATAAAAAGGACAACTCAGAGGTTGGGCAACAACTAGTTGCATCCGACAAGGCCACGAGACATGAACCCGCAACCGAAGAACAAAAAGGGTGCATCACCTATGACTGGACTACGTGATGAACTGGTTTTTATAATTCAGTTTTTTTAAATAGTCTAACAAATGAATTATAAATTCATTATTTTTTTAGCCTTATATGATTAGGATAAATAGAATATTTTTTTGAAATCTTTTGGAGTGAAAGGTGAGTTTGTGGTAGGAATTATTGAATGATGAAACTCTACTTGTCAAATATATATATATATATATATATATTCTCTTTTTAAGAGTAAATTTTATTTACCCTATTTCTAATGTGGGTTTTCCCACAAATGTATTTTCAATTTTCAACCTTTTATTTTCACAGAACAATTTCAAATTGCGAGGATGAAATTTATTGAAGGAGGGAAGAATGTAACACCCAAAGATTTCATAGTGCGTTATTTCTTCAAGGTAATTTAATAACTTGCACTACAGGAAACACTGAGTTCAAGGGCACCATGACTTACCAAACTAGCCGTTCAAAAGAGATTATGAATAGTATTAACTAAATTTTTTACTTTATATAATCCTTATAATTATAGAATCTATATTATGGGTTTTTTAGACATAATGAAAAAACAAATTCATTTTTTTCAGATAAAAGAAGTATTTTTTAAATACAGCAATTTTACCACCTTTTAATGGATAACCCTTTTTTAATCCAATATTTGAATCTTTTATACATTCAATTTGACAAAATAAACTTCTTATTTAGAATCGGGACATAAGAATATAGTTTAAATAAATATTTGGTTTTTTTTTTGATAACTTTCATAATTGGGTGATTGGTGAAAAATACAACATTTTAAATGAAAACAACTTTTTTAATCAAAATATTTTAAAGTGTTAAATTATAAATTTTAATGGTTTGTATGTATAAATAGATTATATTTTTACCATTTAATCCAATGTTATTCGTTTTAAATAATTTCACTTTGAAATTGAACATAAACAAGTATCATTCTTTTGTTAGTTATTATTTCATAAAAACGTGCTTTTTGGTTTTGACAATGGGAATTAATTTTAAATTAATAAATGAAACTTTTATGTTTTGAATTTTTTTAAAATAGACATAATTTTTTAATTCATAATATAATAATTATCTTCGGGTGAAATTTTGGTATCTTTATGAAAACCTTCAATTTTTAATGAATAGTGAAAAACACTTAGTTATTGGTTACAACCGACTTTTTAATTAAATAATTCATTAGTTTATTTAAATTTATTTTAGGTAAAAATAGATACATAATACCTATATAAGTTCAATATAATTCATTGGATTCATTTTATAATAAGTTTAGATATATAAAAATTTTATTGAACATTTTACCATCTTTTACCCACCTCCTATAAGCATTTGCAAATTTGCATAAAACATAATTTTTCCGCTTCTGTGAGTTTAATTTCAAAACTTAAAGCGACACAGTAAATATAATTAAGTAAAATTTGGCTCAAATTGTTGAAAATAATTTTTGATGAATAGTAACTTTTTTACTTTTGTTTACCACTGTTAAAAGTAAATAGGGCAATTAAGGGTAAAAATTATATTATTATTAGACTAACACATGTCCTAATTATATATAATAAGTATAATTCGACCAAAAAACCTTAGTAATAAAATATGAACCTCTTTGGTCCACTTAGATTATATTAGGACATTATTATTATTTTATTTAAAGAAGAGTTAAAAGAGTTAAATTCGATGTTTAATAACTAAACCATTATTAATATAGCGTTACACACAATATAAAATCAACTATAAATATTAATCAGAAAGAGATAAATATTTCCTACATAATTTTATTTTATTTATTATTTTTAGTAATTAAATAATTAAATTTATTTTTGACACAATGATGATGGAGTAATTAAAGTATTAATGAAATATTAAAATAATTGATATTATAAATACCCAAATAAATTTAATATGAGACTTTTGATGAATTACACTAATTTTATAGGTTAATACGACATGTAAGTTTTGATTCAATCAATTGTTTTCTAAGTAATCATGTTGTTATGATTTTTACAAAAAACAAATACCAAATAATGTCAAATTTGACATAAAATAGTTTTTAAAACAAATACTATATTATTGGTTGATATAATTTTCCTAAAAAATCTATGGTTATGAAAAAAGTCTTAAATAATTTTATATATGTCATTAATTAACCACTTGAGGTTTTCTTGGAGGTTTAGAGTAAGTTTTTTAACCATATAGTGTAAGAATACAAGAAGACACTGTAAAGGTTAAACTATTTAACTATGAGTTAAATCTAAAATATATGGTTAAAATGGTAACATAAACTTTTCTAAAACCTATTTTTTGAGATTTTTTAGACCCATACTCACCTTATCCTTTATATAATTCATTTTGGTGCCATTATAAACCAAATGGGATTTTGTTATAAAATAATATTTCAAACTTTTCCTAGAGTGACCTTCACCTCCCTTATAAAAGGTCACTTCCCCTTCTCTTAATTTCGCACCTCAAAATCCATTTCAATCTGCCAAACCCTGATGTAATATCCTCAAAACATTCCTACCTTCATCATAGAGGCCTTACTTTGGTAATAAATCATCCTATGGAGTCCTTTTTATCAAATAAAAAGGAAGAATCCGAAAAAGAAGTAAATATTTCTTCACATCTTTCAAGTTCATTTTTTCTTCCACTTCCTCTTTCATTGTTGTTTCCATTATAAATTAATAAATCCAGTATCTTCTATATACTATGATGTTATTATAGAAATTTTACAACCATATTCATTATTCTATCCATCCTATAGATGAAAAAGTCATTATATGTGCATACGTATGGATTACCATCTCAACGTCGTGGTGTAGTTTGTTATTCAAACACTTAATTATTTGGATGGGTATAATAATGAGTATAACTGATGTAAAAAATAAATAAACCATGTTAATAATTATTTATGTATTATATACCATCCAATTACATACGATTTCTCCATCAATATAATGATATTGTCGCTCGTGCGTACGTACGGATTACCGTCTCCACGACGTGATGAGATTAATTTCCACATTCCCCATTCAATGATGATTGTAAAATATATATCATTAATAAGTATGTAATATATGACATAATAATTCTACTAGATATATATATATATACTTACATATATCTTATTCACTTAGTTCCATTCAATACGATATGAAAACAGTAACAGCGTTTATGCGTACGTATGAACTACCGTCTCCATAAGCAGTGTTTTCCATTTCATATATATGTATATTATACATATTTATATTCTAAATATCTATATGATATATAAATCATGTTTTATATTCTGGAAGTATTTAAATCTTGATATGAGTGATACAATCAAGAGTAACAAGTTAAAACACGCACGATAAAGAAAGCGATAATTACCCCAAATGTTAGTTTAAAAGGAAAGTTATTATTAAATGGGTAGTATAAAGTCAAAAATGAATCATGTATGATATCATGAATATTAATATGGTTCTATTATAATTTAATAACATACTACTGTCTTCATACATAAGGTTAAACGTTCCCTTGACTAATGGAAAGTGAAACATAAGGGTTAATTTCACAGTCTCTTTATTATATGAGGATGTTTTTAAGTAAGTATCTACTGGGACATATTTATTATCCATGTACATGTTTCATAGAAAAGTTGTATAAGGGATTATTTTTATGGTAATTTTTACCAAAATATAATTTTAGATGTTTTTAATATTTATTCATCAAAATTGTTCTCATTTATGTCAATATTTTTAAAATGATTTTTAAGGATTTATTTATATGGACATGAATGTTTTTAAAATGTTAATTCCTTTGAAAAGTAACAAAGTGGTATGGGAAACTTTGATTTAAAAATGTCTTTAAATTTCTTCCTTTTTAACTGGTTTGACTTTTACATGTTTTCATGAAAAAGATATATTTCTCTCAAAGAGTTTTACAAATCATTTTCATCTATGTCAACATCCTTTGATGGATTTTAAACTTGATTGAAGTTGATTTATTATGATACAAATCTTCCATATTGTATTAAAGGTTTTTTGATATTTTTGATTGTGGATGTTTTATTTTTATACCATTCATGGTTTATGGATAAAGTATTAACATATCATATTAATGTTTTAATACGAATGTTTATGTTATGTCTAACCCTTCTCATATGAGGAATGCATTGGACTTAGTAAGGTACGAGTGGAGCCCACTATAGCTCCTTGATGCATCGGTAGATCTCATGAGACAAACTAGTATCTTGGCAAAAGGCCTTGATAAAATATTATTTGTAGTCTTGGCACAAGGCCTTGACTATGTTGTTATGAAGTCCGGCATTATGAATTCCATTATTATGAAAGTGGATATTGATATTTCATATGATAATTAGACTAGTAGATTATCCATGTGAATAAGTAAATGGAGTTATTTTATTGTATCTTTTCCAAATTATGCTGAAGTTTATGTTCAAAATGATTTTGTTTTATTCTTATACATTGCCTTAATATTTTATTCTTATTTATGAAAGTTTCTATAATATTGTTATCCTTACCGAGCATCCGAGCTCACCCCATTCTATGTTTTTATTTTCTCCGGATTACAAGAAGTGTATTATAATTGATAAGTAGGGTTAATCTAGGGATTAATGGAATTATAAAAGTATCAGTTATGTTGTGTTTTATTTTCTAATGTTTAATGTAACATTCATGTATGTAATCTATCTTCCAAGAGAGCTAAACTGATTGGTCTTTCTGGACATTATTCCTTGTAATCATGACAATGTTATGTAATAATGCACCGACTTTGGGTAACTGGGGTCAGGTCATTACAGTGGGTATCATAGGAAGTTTAGTAATAACCTTGGAAACTAGATTTATATAAACTCTGATTAGAGCACATTAAACTAAGATATACTTTGAGGATTAGTATAGAAAAACTTCCTAGAATTTTGGTACTATAGAAATTTTGTAAGTTCTTTAGTAAATACATCCCAGTCTGGATAGGAGTAGGTAGAGGTGGCTCCGGCACAGTTGTACCTAGGGGTAAAAACCAAAGATGCCACTTTGAGCTAAACTCGAACTGGAACTGGTGCACGACAACGGGTCTTGCTGCAATCATATTTACGACACTCCCGGGGGATATGCTTTGGATAATTATCATTTTCATTACAAACCACTATGAAGGTTTTATGAGTATATACCTCATAAAAGAAAATATTTTTGTGATTATGGATTATATCCATAAACTGTACAATTTATGTTAGGTATTTTAAATATTTGGAATTATGAATTATGATTCATGAACTGACCTAGTGTGTGCCATTGTTTAGAAATGGCGCCCATTAGATGGAATGAGAACTCCAGTAATATATATGATCTAAAGAGTATGAAGGGTTATATAATTCATGGTATTAAGGAAACATTTAGAAGAGAAATAGTTTCCCATGTATTTTCAACATATAAAGAAATAATATCATGTGTTAGTAAGATAAGTATAGAATTATCTGAGTCATATGGATTTGAATGGTAGCAAGAGAAGAAAATGATGGTAGAGAGAAAGTTGGATAAAGGCAGAGGGGAAAGAAGGATTTTACCATATGTGATAAATGTTCTAATAATCACCTTGGTAAATTCTTGAAGGAGATATGAGTTTGTTATAAGTATGGAGAAAAAAGACTTCAAGTACGTGAATGCAAGGTTAAGAAAAAGTTTTCAAATGTAAAATGCTTCATCTGAAAGGCGTTGAGACACTACACGAATCAATGTCCTAGTCATAAGAGTATACCACAAATGATGTTATTGGATAATAATCAAGTTATGATACTATCTCAGATGAAGGGGAATGAATAGTGTTCTTTTGTTGTTAATATAGAATTATTTCATTTGAGTGTTGTCTTAATAGTTTACTGTTTATATGAATTATGGAGATAAATAAGGATTGTAATCAGTACTATTTTATTGAGGATTTGAGATTATATGTTTCTAAAAAAATTGAATTAATAGTAAGCTACACTTTTTGTAAAATACATAGTTGAAGGAAAGGTAATCCTTAATATGGTCCTGATGATGAGGTATTGATTTTGGAATAAGAGATGGTTGATTTGGATAAATTATATTGGATATTATTGACTACCTTGAAACTGATGAATGATTTGTATATTCCTTCATTGTTGGAGTTTACAACATTTCTAGACAGAAGTAGTATATCCAGTATTCTATAAGGAATAAGGAAGCATGAATGTAATAAATAAGGCTTTATGGTGATTCAGGATATTGCAGTGTTTAAAAAGAATACATGATGAAGGCGTTCATATGTTTTTACCTAGCCAAAGGAATCATCATTGTGTTTAACTTCCTTATAAATTTTGGACTGAGAATTTGGATAGAATTATTTTGGATAAGTCTAATGGTTGGAATGGATTAACTTTGAAATTGGATATTATTGTTATGGTTATTTTTGGATTGTTATAAAAAGGACAACCAAGAGGTCTGGTGACAACTAGTTGCATCCGAAAAGACCGCGAGACATGAACCCGCAACCGAAGAGTGACAAGGGTGCATCACCTAAAACTGGACAATGTTATATACTTGTTTTTATAATTTAGTTTTTTTAAATAGTATAACAAATGAATTATAAATTCATTATTTTTGGAACCCCATACGATTAGGATAAATAGAATATATTTTTTGAAATCTTTTGGAGTGAAAGATGAGTTTGTGGTAGGAATTAGTTGAAGGATGAAACTATTCTTGTTAAATATATATATATATATATATATAATTTTTTCCCTCTTATTAAGACTAAATTTTATTAACCAAATTTCCAATATGGGTTTTCCCACAAAGGAATTTTCAATTTTAAACCTTTTATTTTCAAAGAACAATTTCGAATTGCGAGGACACAATTTATTGAAGGAGGGAATAATGTAACACCACACGATTTCATAGTATGTTATTTCTTCAAAGTAATTCAATAAATTCCATTATACGCAACAACGAGTTCAAGCGCACAACGACTTACCAAACAAGACGGTCAAAAGAGCTTATGAATAGTATTAAATAAAATTTGAACTTTATATAATATTTATAATTTTAAAAACCATATTATGAGTTTTTCAGACATAATGAAAAAAACAAAATTATTTGTTTCAGATAAAAGAAGTAGTTTTTAAAAAATGTAATTTTACCGCCTTTTAATAGAGAACACTTTTTAAATCCAATATTTGAAACTTTTATATATTAAATTTTACAAAATAAACATATTCTTTAGAATCAGGACATAATATTTTAGTTTCAATAAATATTTCGTGTTTTTCTGATAACTTTCATATTTGGGTGAATAGTGAAAAATAATATATTTTAACTGAAAACAACTTTTTTAATCAAAATAATTTGTAGTGTTAAATTATAAATTTTAATGGTCTATAAGTGTAAATATATTATAGTTTTACCATTTAATAAAATTTTATTCATTGGAAATAATTTCACTTTTAAATTGAACATAAACAAGTATCAGTCTTTTGTTAGTTACTATTTTTTAAAAACACACTTTTTGGTTTTGACTACGAGAATTAATTTTAAATAAATAAATGAAACTTATATGTTTTTGATTTGGTAAAATAGACATAATATTTTAATTCAGAATATCAAAATTAACTTTGGGTGAAATTTTGGTATTTTTCTGAAAACTTTCAATTTTTGATGAATAGTGAAAACACTGAGTTATTGGTTAAAACTGACTTTTTATTTAAATAATTATTTATTTTATTTAAATTTATTTTAGGTAAAAATAGATACATAATTCCTATATAAGTTTAATATAATTAATTGGTGTCCTTTTATAATAATTTTAGATATATAAAAAGATTGTTGAACTTTTTACCGTCTTTTACCCACCTTTTCTGTGCATTTGCAAATTTGCATAAAATATAATTTTACAAATTCTGTGAGTTGAATTTCAAAAATCTGAGAGACGCGGTTAATATAAGTAAGTAGAATGTGGTTCAATAAGATTAAATAATTTTTGGTGAATAGTAACTTTTACTTTTATTTAACACGGTTAAAAGTAAATAGGGAAATTAAGTGTAAAAATGATATTATTATTACCCTAACACATTTCCTAATTCTATTGAATAAGTATAATACAACCAAAAAAATCCTAGGAATTAAATATGAACCTCTTTGGTCCACTTGGAATAGATTTGAACATTTATAATTATTTTATTTAAAGAAGAGTTAAAAGAGTCAAATTCAATGTTTAATAACTAAAACATTTTTAATATAGGGTTACATACAATATAAATTCGACTATAAATATTAAATAGAAATATAAAATGATTTCCTACATAATTGTACTTTATTTATAATTTTTAAACATTAAATAATAAAATTTATTTATAACTCAATGATGATGTAGTAATTACGGTATTAATCAATGATTAAAATAATTTATATTATAAATACCCAAATAAATGTAATTTGATTCTTTTGATGAATTCCACTAATTTTTTAGGTTAATATGACATATTTGGGTTGATTCAATGAATGTTTTTTGATGTATTCATACTGTTATGATTTTTACAAAAAGAAACAAATACCAAATAATGTCAAAATTGACATAAAATAGAGTTTAAAACAAATACTATATTATTGGTTGATATAATATTTCTAAAAATATAAGGTTATGCTTAAAGGCTTAAATAATATTATATATGTCATTAATGAACCACTTGAGGTTCTCCTGGATGTTTAGAGTAACTTTATAAACCATATAATGTAAGAATACAAGAAGACACGGTAATGGTTAAACTATTTAACTAAGAGTTAAATCTAAAAGATATGGTTAAAATGGTAACATAAACTTGTTTAAACCCTATTTTTGGTGAGTTTTTCGACCAATACCCACCATATATTTAAATAATTCATTATTGAACCATCAAAAACCTAAAATTATTTTATTATAAAAAAATATTTCATTATTTTTCTAAAGTGACCGCCACATCTCTTATAAAAGGGAACTTCCCATCCTCTTAATTTTACACCTCCAAATCCATTTGGATAAGACAAAACCAGCCCAAATATCCTCCCAACATTCCCCCCTTCATCCTAGAGGCCTTCCTTTGGTCAGAAATCCAAATGAAGGAGTCCTTTTGATAAAATCAAAAGGAAGATTCTGAAAAAGAGGTAAATATTCCATCACATCTTTAAAGTTATTTTCTTCTTCCACTTCTTCATTCTTGGTCGTTTCCATTATAAAATAATAAATCTATAATATTCTATATACTGTGATTTTATTATAGAAATGGTAGAACCATATTCATTATTCTATCTATCCAATAAATGACAAGGTCACCATACGTGCGTACGTACGGATTAACGTCTCCACATCGTGGTGTAGTTTTTTATTCAAACACTTCATTATTTGGATGGGTATAAATATGAGTATAACAGATGTAACTAATAAATAAAACATGTTAATTATTATTTATATATGATATACCATCTAATTACATACGATTTTTCCATCCATAAAATGATATAGTCGCTCATGCGTACGTACGGATTACCATCTCCACGAAGTAATGAGATTCATTTCCACGTTCAACATTCAACAATGATTATAAAATATATATCATTAATAAGTACGTAATATATGAAATAATAATTATAGTTGAGATATATATATATATATATATATATATATGTGTGTGTGTGTGTGTACTTACATATATCTTATCCACTTAGTTCCATTCAATACGATATGAAAACGGAAACAGGGTTTATGCGTACGTACGGACTACCGTCTCCATAAATGGTGTTTTCCATTTCATATATATGTCTATTAGGAATATTTATATTATAAATATATATGACATATAAATCATGTTTTATATTCTGTAAGTATCGAAATCTTTATCTAAGTGGTACAATCAAGAGTAACAAGTTAAAACACATATGATAAAGAAAGCGATTGTTACCCGAAATGTTAATTTAAAAAGGAAGTTATTATTAAATGGGTATTATAAAGTCGTAAATGAATCATGTATGATATAATAAATATTAATATGGTTCTGGTATAATTTAATAACATACTATGGTTTTCATACAGGAGGTTAAACGTACCCTCAACTAAAGGAAAGTGTAAGGTAAGGGTTAATTTCACAATCTCTTTATTATCCGAGGTTTTTTTACGTAAGTATCTACTGGGAAATATTTATTATCCATCTTTATGTTTCATAAAAGAGTTTTCCAAGGGATTAATTTTAAGGGAATTTTTACTATAACATCATTTTAAATTTTTTAAATATTTATTCTTCTAAATTGTTCTCATTAATGTCCATGTTTTCAAAATGGTTTTTAAGGATTTATTTATATGGACATAAGTGTATTAAAATGTTAATTACGTTGAAAAGTATCAAAGTGGTATGGAACACCAAGATATCAAAATGTCTTTCAATTTCTTCCTTTTTAACTTGTGTGACTTTTAAATGTTTTTAGGAAAAATATATATTTAACTCCAAGATTTTTACTAATCATTTTCATCTATGTCAACATCCTTTGATGGATTTTAAACTTGTTTGAAGTTGATTTATTTTGATACAAATCTTCAATATTTTATTTAAGGTTTTGTGATATGTTTTATTGTGGATGTGTTATTTTTATACCATTCATGTTTTATGGATAAATTATGGACATTTAGTATGCTAGTTTTAATATGAATGTTAATGTTATGTTTAAACCATTTCAAATGAAGAATGCATTGGACATAGTAAGTGACGGGTGGAGCCTGCTATTGCTCCTCGATGAATTGATATGTCTCATGAGACAACCTAGTGTCTTGGCACAAGGCCTTGACAAAATCTTATTTGAATTCTTCTCACAAGGCCTTGACTTTGTGGTTATGAAGTCTAGAATTATGCATTCCATTATTATGAAAGTGGCTATTGATATTGAATGGATTATTCGACTAGTAGAATATACATGTGAATAAGTAAATAAATTTTTTTTATTGTATCTTTTCCATATTATGCTGAAGTTTATGTTTAAAAGGATTTTGTTTTGGTCTTATACATTGCCTTAAATGTTTATTCTTATTTATGAAAGTTTCAGCTATATTTTTTTCCTTACTGAGCATCTGAGCTCACCCCTTTATATGTTTTAATTTTCTCAGTATTACAAGAAGTTTATTATGATTGATAAGAAGGGTTATTCTAGGGGATTAATGGTGTTCTAAAAGTATCATTTATGTTGTGTTTTATTTTCTAATGTGTAATGTAACGTTCATGTATGTAATATATTTTCCAAGACTGCAAAACTGATCGGTCCTTCAGGAAATGATTCCTTGTAATCCTTCCAATGTTATGTAATAATGCACCAACACTGGGTAACTGGGGTCAAGGTGTTACAACCAATGTTAGAGCCTGAATGGGAAATACCCTATATCATTCACATAGTTTACCCCAATGGTGAATAATCTCTAGTCACTAGGGATGGTGAACGTATCACTCCTCCCACTGATTATAAATTCATCTAGAAGTACATCACAGAAGTGGTCCCAATCATCCTAAATGATGATAAAATACAAGTTATGAATACACCATATGGTTCGAGCTCTATAACCATAAACTAAGATCCCTTTTATCTTGAATAACGATAAACTGCAAGCGGTAAACATACCACATGGTCCGAGCTCTATGAATTTAAACTAATATCTCTTTCATCCTTACTAAAAGACATTTAATTGCATGGTTACCTCCATAGTTCACACATCACTTCATTTAGGTCTTCATCATCGTTCCCATCTGAAATGACCCCTAGTGTCATGGCCTCATGCCACCTTAGCTCACCTACCATTTTGGGCCAATGTCCCAGAGGATATTGAATGAAAATTTGATTCAAACCCCACTTTGGGAATATGTTCTATGGCCAATGCTTAATTTTTTGTCCCCATTGCAAGTCACATGATATGGATATTGTGTTTAGAACATGGTCAATAGTTATCCATGATTTTTATCACCATCTCCATGGTCTCCCAAATGTCAGGAATGATGATTCACATTTTTACGCCTTTTTTTCCCATGCACATGACATTAAAATGGACATATATGGTCTGATTTCTATGACCTTAAACTAAGATATCCCTTATCCTTATCGCATGATGTTAAAATGCACAACATTTCTATAGAAATGTATGGATTGATTCTCATCCTTATGGGATATGTATGAATGCTCGGACATTTCATCTTCGAGTCCAACCCTAGGTACCACATATTATGCCTTCATTCTAGTAACTTGGCATATGTATCCCAGGAGCATGTGGCGTGATGTGTACTTTTGTGCCCATTAATGTCAGGATTACAACTACCATTTCATGTATCCCCTGTCAAAGATATCCCTTCTTTGTCCTTACCACATGATGTTAAACTGCACAACATCTAAAGAATTACATGTGGCTTGATTTCTACCCTCCAAGAATACATAGGAACACCCATTCATTTTTTCTTTGGGTCTATACAGTAAAGATCTCCATCTACTTTGTTTACCTATTTGGGTTTAGTTCAATTCATGGGATACATATAGTATGATGTGAAATTATTTTTTCCTCGTTCATGTTAGGTTTTCAACAGTTGTACCATATGCCACTACCTCCAGAAAATCCCCGTTTACCTTTCGTCCTTACTGTATGATGTTAAACCTCAATCCATTTCAAGAACTTTGTGTGGATTGACTCCCATCCTTGTGGGATACGTTGGAAGGCATGTAAATTTTAACTTTGGCTCCAACCCAGGTCTATTGATTCTTTTGTGCCCCTTGGTCTAATGTTCCCCCTTAGGATTGAGTATAGTATAGTGTGGAATTCTCTGGTCCTCATTCTCATCAGGTATTCTTTATCACACCATGCACATTCCCTTTAGAACCTCATTCTTCCACATGCGTCCTTACTGTATGACATTAAATTGTACGGAATTCACAAACTATGTATGTCCTGATTCCTATTGTTATGGGAAACATTTGAACACCGAGATGTTTTTTCATCAGGTCCATCCCCAAGTTCCCCACTTTCAATCTTACAACATGAGATTCATTTTTTAATCATGTAGTCTGATGTAGAATTCTTCTTTCCTCATTCACGTTGGTTTTACAATAGCCACATCATGTTCCTCCCTTAGAAATATCATCCAACCCACAATGTCTTTACCGTATGATGTTCAACTACAGGGAATTCTATAACTATGTGTGGCTTGATTCCTATCCACATAAGATATGTAGGAAATTCCGAGCGTTTTGTACCCAGGTCAATACCAGGTTCCATAAATTATCTATTTCTTTCATCCCCTAGGCCAATATTCTTATGGGATTACATGGTGTGGCATGTTTTGTCCCCTTCAAGTTGAGTCTATAATAGTCACACAATGTAATCCCCCCTATGGGATCATCCTTTTTGCATGATGTTAAACTACACTACATTACAAGAACTGTGTATGGATTGATTCCTTCCCTCATAGGATATGTTGGAACTCCCATACGTTTCTCCTCATGTCCAACCCCAGTCTCACTAACCCATTTTACCCATTTCATATCCTTGTCTCCTTAAGTTTTCTTCCCCAAGATGAGCCCTGCAACCTCTATCCTACCTCATTAACACTCATAAATGCACTATTTTTTAGGACCAAAAGTGTTAAATTATGTATCAACATTCTCTCATTCCATTTCCACGCTTCACGTGGCCCTTTGTTTGGGTATCCATCATCTATCACATCCAAAAGGACCCGATGGTATGCATGATTAGGATTATGGATCGACAACCATTTTGGTCCAATGTCCGAAAATATTTCGATCAAAATTTGAGACAGGCCCTACATTGCAAATATGGTCAGTGGTCAACCCTCACTTGTTTGTTCACATCCCAGGTTACATGATATGGATATTATGCTTCGAGTAGGGTCAATAGTTATCCACCATCATTACACCAACTCCATTATGTCTTAAATATTGGTTTTTTTATTAACATCCCTTTCCATTTCATCATGTTCAGACGAAGCATCGACAACCTTGGTGTTATCCCTCCATGGACCTTTGCGTGTTGTGAGGACAAACCAACATCATGGGGTTATCCATGATTCTACACCTTCTTTCCATACCATGTGCTCCCATGTGTTTTAAAGATCTTATCTTCCCTTTTTACCCACACCAAGAATGGATGATGTGGGCTTAGGGTTTTGGGTATGTTTTTTCAGCATGGAAGAACAACACTTCCCTATGGTTCGAGCTCTAGATCCATAAACTAAGATCCTCTATATCCTTACTTCATGATGTTAAACTTCATCGATTTAGAAAACTACATGTTGCTTGATTCTCACCCTTGTGAGATACATTATGATGCCCGATTAGTTTACCTCAGGGTCTAGCCTCATAGTTATGAACCTTTTCTCCCCTTCTTGTTCTAGGGTTTCCTCTTGGGAATGGTTAGGTTCGGTGTGGACTTCCATTTTCCTCATTCATGTTGGGTCTTCTCATGATTATATTAAACCTCTCACCCCCACACGGTCTGAACTCTATGACCTTTAAACTAATATTTTCAGTGTCCTGGTTCCCATGACATTAAACTATGTGTTAGGTCCACTAGGTCGAGTACCCTGAGGGGGGGTGTGAATCATGGTATGACAGATTAAAACTTTTTCTAGTTTGGATCATGTATCATTTTTGGACAAAACTCAATTCTCTCTTCCTCTCATAGAAATATACGAATAGATGTGAAATTAATCACAGGTCACAATGATTTTTACTTGGTTTTCCCTTACTTGGCTACGTCCAAGGAGGATACAATGAAAATGTGATGATGTACCAAATTCACAAAGGCTCACTTCCAATAATGAGTATAATGTCTGGGCTTGATATTTTATGCCTAGGATCACTACCTTTACAATGTTTAGGGTTAGCTCACTACATTCACAATGTTAGCTCCCTATGCCTCATTCTCAGGCTCACCGCTGGTGGAAAGGGTCACCATCTTCCTCTTCCTTCGTACACTGCTCCTAGAAAGGAATCCACTCACAGTTTATGGACTTGTATGTCAAACACAGTTTATGGACATGTAGATCCCTTCATTTCCATGAATTCTTGTATCCTTAACTATAGATAGATGCTCTGTTGAAATCCCTTTTCAACTGCATATGAAGTCCACCTTCCCAAGTACTATTAATTATAGGAAAATACATTCGCAAACTCATTTTAAGTTTTTACAGGCTTCCTTGTTCCAATCACAATACACATGCTCCTCTCGCATACTATGTACTAGGTTTGGTACGCAGACCACCTACTCCACATATAGCTACCTCTTCCGCAAACCACATTTGTTCTCGAACTACCTCCCCTTTCATAATCGCATACTGACACCACGTACCGATTCCAAGAACCCCTACTGCAAATCACCCTCTGTCCGTGAACTGTTCTCTGTTCGCAGACTGCCTTCGCTTTAGCATACCGAAGCACTCCCTCTGTGTACTGCATGCAGAATTCAGTCTCTCGCGTACCATAGATTCCTCCTCCACACACCGAGTCTTATGTGGACACAACTTTCCACTTAAATTCTTTAGCTTAATTTCTTCCACGTGAACAACTTTAGCCTTCGTGGGATTATGCATCGCGAACTTCCTTCGGACTTCACCAAATTCCCGAATCAAAAGCATGTTCTCTAATGATATTTTATGCCCCTAATAATCAGTGGGATTAGTGATTCTTATATTGGAAAAGATATCTATAAAATCTGTTAATCCAAGATTTACAAAATCTTTGATTCAACCTTCACCGGTTACCGATTCATCTGCTGTCATGAACCACAAGCCACCAGCAAACTGTTTTTCCATGCAGTCTGCATACTGCCATTTGTCCTACGTGGTCGATTTCTTATGCCAATGGAAATTAATATTTGTATTGCACTGCATTTCAATATGAACGGTTTTTAGTTTTTCAAACTGCACCCGCATACCATCTCCGCTGATCCGTGTACCGTTCCCAGAACATGGTACGCGACCCATGAAATATGGTATGCGGTTCTCACCCTTTGCTGATTTTCTCCAACGTTATTCATATAATTCACTCATATGAATAAATTCATCATTTTCAAACATCATAATCCTGATTTTAAGGCCCCAAAATAATGAAAACACTAGGAAACTACACCGCCATAAAAACCTATCTTCGTCAAACACCAACGATACTCATTTTTTGTCATCTAGCTTTGTAAACAAACACAATCACACCCAAAACATTCCAATAGAACACCTTGAGTAAATTTTTCCCAAAAATATCCCCCTTTGGGTTTTTGGACAACTCTTATTAAAACAATTCATTGTATTTTGATATCTCAATAAACCCCCTTCTATCTTCAACCATCATTCGCTTCATGAAATTGAGATAGTGATCAAGGATTTGCACAACACATACTCTAAGCCCACATGAGCCATGCTCGGCATGAGAAACAAGAGTATAAAGAAAATTGTATCATTGAATCTCTACATTTTTAGTCACCAAATGCGGATACCATACTCATACATAAATACCAATGAACTACTTTCATCACAAAACTTAGCCATTGTGATATCTAATCATTCATCGATCACTTCTCGCATCATCATATTTAATGATCCCCCTATCTTATAATTCTTCCATACAACTTCATCTCACCTTAAACACCCCATATCATGCTACTCCACTAAACAGCTTCTCCACGTATCTTTTCTCCCCATAGAAGTCACAATTTCTCCCCCTTTGTCAATGAACATGATGGGCACTTCAACATTGTCTACAATACGGTAAACAACACATATCAAAACATTAGGGATTGATAAATCATACCTCAGAGAGAGGGGTCCCCACATCCACACTTTTTCAAGTATGGGAAGTTGACTGGTCTCCTAGAGCCAGTTGATGCCTTTCAAATGCTTCTTTAGGTAAGGAATTTGTAAGAATATCTATTAGTTGTTATTCTATAGGCACAGACTCCAACTTTACAATACCTTCCTCCACTTTATCCTTGATAAAATGATATTTGATATTAATGTTCTTTGTCCTTGAGTGATGGACATGATTTATTCTCATATTAATATCACCTGAATTATTGCAATGTATTCTAATCAGTAATTTCACTTCAATTCCCATATCTTTAAGTTGTTGCTTCATCCACCATAGTCGTGTGTAAGCTTGAGTAGCTGCAATGTATTCAGCTTCTATAGCGCTCAATGAAATGCAGTCTTGTTTCTTGCTTAACCAAGAAATACACAACCCTCAATGATAAAAGGCACATCCTAATGTTGATTTTCTATCATCTACTGAACCAGCCCAATCCGCCTATATATATCCCAATAACTCTATCTAAGATTTGTCATTATAAATTAGGCCAAAATCCAATGTACCCTTGATATACCAACTTATTATTTTTACTGCAATCATGTTTCTCTCCTTGGGATTTCATTGATACCTCAATTCTTGGTATTTGGAAAATACTATATCAGGCCTTGTCACTATCATGTAAAATGGACTTCCAATGATATGTATGTATTCTGTGATATTAACTGGCTTGTCTTTATCATCTCGTGGAAATTTCAACTACATAGAAACCAAAGTCTTCATCTCTTTGGAATTATCCCTTCCAAACCTTCTCAAAATCCTCCTTGGAATATTTATATTGAGAAATAAAAGTTCCATTCCTCGTGTCACCTGTAATACAAAGAAAAATTTCATCTCTCCAATCATTGTCATTTTGAACTCACTTTTCATGAATTCCGAAAATTGTCTGCATTGTGCTTCGCCTGATCCACCAATGATTATGTCATCGACGTTAACCAGTACCATCATCCTTTGACTATTTCCATTGTTATAATACAAATTTTAATCAACTCAACCATGGTGAAAACTAAGCTTCTTTAAAAACTGATCAACACTTGAATAGCATGCTCTTGGTTCTTGCTTCAAACCATATAAATCTTTCTTCGGTTGAAAAACTCGGTTCTCAACTTCATTATTGAGAACACCATTTCGCTTCTCAATGAAGGCTTCTTCTTATAAAACACCATTCAAAAATGTTGACCTGACATCCATATGGAAAACTTTAAACTTTTTTTGAACAACTATGTGCAAGAATAAACTAATTGTCTCCAGCCTTGCAACATGTATGAACGTTTTATTGACATCTATACCCTCTATCTGGGAGTACCCCGTGCACACAAGTTGTGATTTTTTTCGAATCACAACACCATATTCATTAATTTTGTTGTGAAAGACCCATTTTATCCCTATGACATTCTTGTCTTCTGGTCTTGAATCAATTTCCCATGTCTGATGCTTCTCAATTTAGTCAAGCTCTTCATTCATTCCTTGATCCCAAATCTCATCTCCAGCTACATCATAAAATAATTTTGGCTCTAATTGTGATATGTATGATGATTTCTTTAGAGACTTCATCCCTCTTGTCTGTGCTGGTTCTATATGATCACCAATTATGTTCTGCCTATCAAATTTAGATCTTTTTTCTAGTCTCTAGGAAGACACAGATTTATTCTTGTCATCTGAGTCTTCTTCTGAATCAATCTCTCATGCTGGAGTCCCTCTTGATCTGCTCATCTCTTCATCGTTATCCTCCTGACTCTGATCATGTATTTGATGAGGATTCTATTTATTTTCTACAAAAGTCACATCAGGACATTCAATAATCTTTCCCAAAAACTTATTGAGGAATTTATATCTTTTAATTTTCTTTTAGTGGCCAAGAAATATCCCTTCATCCTCACATGATTCAAATTTCCTACATTTCTCTTTACTGATAATGAAACATTTACTTCTGAATATTCGAAAGTACTTTAATGATGGATTATTTCCATAACATAACTCATATGGATTCTTCCCTTACTTTGGAAAAAGTAAGGATCTCTTTGAAGTGTATACTACTTTCATCATATCTTCTTTTCAAAATGTCCCTAGAAAGTCTTTCCCGATGATCATTGTTCTAGACATGTTGTTGACAATCTGATTTCTTATCTCAACTACTCCATTTTGTTGTGGAGTTCTTACTACCAAAAAATGATTCCTTATCCGATGTTTTTTTAGATTATCCTCCACTTGACTATTTGTGATCTCTATTCCATTATCTGTTGGAATCATTCAGATTTTCTGACCAATAATCTTTTCACATTCTCGTTGTTATCTTGTAATGCAACTGAAGATTTTAGTTTTGTGGGTGATTATGGATACCCATTCCATTCAGATAATTTCATTAATGAATATAACATAATATCGCATCCCATCAATATCCCTTGGGTAAATTTGCCCACACACCTCAATATGCACCTGCTCAAGAAATCTTGTTGACTTTTGATCATTTTTCTTCTATGTCTTTCGACTGATCTTCCTCTATTGGTGAGCATCGCATGAATGAGTATAGTCGCATGATAATCTTGTGAGATTTAGAGTTACATCATATTTTACCAGATATTCCATGGAACCTTGTATTATGTGCCAAAAAAATTTATTCCATAACTTTTTTTCTTCATCGTTGGACAACAAGGACATAGATTCTTCTCCACTCTTGAGGTTGAGATTCTCTTTCGTAAGATTTCCATGAAACACAAAAGTTCCATAATTTGCCTTCATGATACATAATTTCATGGAAAAACTTATGTCATGTCCCAAGTCACATAATTGACTAACACTAAGCAAGTTGTGACAATGTCCCTCAACAACCAAGACATCTTCTCGTCTCATGTCTTTTCCTCCAAACATGGATTTTCATGAACCAATAATTTTCAAGCCCTCATCATTACCAAATCATAAAATACCTTCTTTATCATACCTGATTCTGGTTACTATATTCTAATTTCCTATCATATGGGATGTGCATCCACTGTCAATTATCTATATCCTTCTACGATCTGATTCCTTGAAAGCAATTTCTGTTACCACGGCCTACTTGGACCTTTTCTTTTTGACCCAATCCTTTTAATTAATAACCATCATGGAATGATAATCTTGATCTTCCTTACTATATAATGGGTCAACATCAACCTGAAGATAGGAAAATTGATTTTTAATTTTCAACTCACATTAAGACACTTTTTGTTGCTTCTTAGGAACAAATTAAGTTTTCCATGCAACATTCCTCTACATTGTTGACGTTCAATAGATTGTAATATTTTTGAGACCTTTACAACTGAATCAATAAACCTTAATTGATTACCTATAATTTTGAGCTGTGTATGGCCACCTTCATTGGTCTTGTTCCCTTTGGTACCTCTTTGGTATGGATCATACATTTAGAGAGTGTCACATCTTACCACAATAATAGCATCTCATGTGAGGTACATTCTGATGTGGCAATGATGAACCACAAGTTGTGTGTTGGGATCTCTGAATCATCATATTCTACTTCATGCCTAAATCAATCTTTAGTCTTGGACTAGGTTCTTGAGGTATGACTTGAACCATAATTGTTTTTTGTTTTAGAACAAGCCTCATACCAGCATTATCATTTAGAGAAGTTTTGTGCTTCTGTTCTGATGGACCACTCTGGGCAAATCTCTTCTTATCTGTAGCTGGTATAAACTTATTTCCTAGTAGTTTTTCCTGATCATCAATTATTCATCGCAGACTGTCAACCTCTTCTTCTAGTTGTTTGATATGCTTTATTTTACCTTTAGTAGTTGTAGTCAAAAAATAGATTTCAATTTTCTGTTCTTCTATTTTGAGTGTGTACTCAACCACATTTTTGGAGATTTCTATCATTGAAGACCTAATATTTTTAATTTCTTTATTCAGTTTAGATTTCTCTTCCTATTACTGTTGTATAAAGATTTTGGTATCCCAAACAACTTTGTTTGATTTCTCTGTTTTGGATCTCAAAATATCTACCTCTTCAAGGGAAGATTCTAATTCAACTTAAAAATAAAAACTTCCTTCAATTTCTTCATCTTCATTTTCACTTTCATCTCTTGTTAAATAATTTCTAGCAATTTCCGCTAAAGTATATACTTTGTGATCCATGCAGTCCTCCAACTCTTCTGCCTTATATTCTTCTAAACTTTCATCCTCTCATGAAAGCTGATTTTTCTTTTTGAATAACTTTCTCTTAGTACTTTTCCTTCCTTTATCATTTTATGAATACTTCATTTGGAAAATGTCATTATTTTCCTCATTTACATCATCAAACATTTTAGGAAACTTTTCTACAAATTGCCTAATCTCTCCACATCAAAAGCTTGTAAATAGAAGTTTACCATCGAACATACCTTTTCCCCTTTGATGATTGGAGGCGAGAAATTACATGACATCATTCATATTGTCCTCCTCAGGACTATCTTCAATAGATACATTCTTTATTTCATTGAATTCCACTTCCTTAGGCTTCCCTTTTTACACTACATCATTATCATCATTTCTCATTTCATATGCAACAGGGGTACTATGTAAGTTATCTTATGTCATCTCTTTTGGGTCATTATCATCCAACACTACAACATACAGATTGAACTATAGTGGAAGTTTCCTTAATATTTGTTTCATAATCATTATATCTTCAATGACTTCTCCATGAACCTGTATATCTCCCACAATGATATTTATTGTTTTAAAGAACGCATCAATAGTCTCATTGGGATTCATTTTTAGATCGTCATACTTCTTCCATAGAATCTGCAGCTTTGCTCCACTGACTTTTGTGTCACCCTCATAAATGTTTAACATTTTTTCTCACATTGCATTTAATGTTTTAGAAGACATCACCTTTGTATAAATTTCATTTGATAGGGATCGACCAAAATCATTGATCCCATTAACATCAGCATCCAATTAACTTCTTTCATCTTCTAATAAATCACCACTATTAATGTCAGATGATATTCCATGTATAGCTAGTGTAAATACATCTATCCCTACTTATTTGAAGTAGTGCTACATCCAATTATTCCATAGATGAAAATTATTTCGTTCAAATATTGGAATTCCATTATGATTGAGCAGCTCCATTTATCCATCTTGAGAGAGAACTACTGACTTTCAATCAATCCATCTAATACCAATTGTTAGGTCCACTAGGTAAAATACCCTGAGAGGGGGGTGATTCAGGGTATGACAGATTAAAACATTTTCTCGTTCGGATCTTGTTTCATTGTTATAAAAACTCAATTCTCTTTTCCTCCCATAGAAATATATGAATAGATATGAAATCAAGCATAGTGGAAAACAATTTTTACTTGGTTCACCCTTACTGGGATACGCCCAATGAGTATACAACGACTATGGACTGATGTTCCAAATTTACTAAGGCTCACTGCCAATAATGAGTACAATGTTTGCTCTGTATCTTCTATGCCTAGGATCACTACCTTTACTATGCTTAGGGTTTGCTCACTAAATTTCCAAGGGTCACTCCCTCTGCCTCTTTCTCTGGCTCACTGCTAGTGGAAAGGGTCACCATCTTCCTATTCCTTTGAAAACTACTCCTGGAAAAGAATCTACAAAAATTGTATGGACTTTTAGGTCAAACACAGTTTATGGACATGTAGGTCCCATAATTTTAATGAATTCCTGAATCCTTAACTATATATAGATGCTCTATTGATGTCCCTTTTTCACCCACAGATGAATCCCACCTTCCCAAGTACTATTATATATCGAAAAATACTTTCTCAAACTAATTTGAAGCTTTCACAACCTTCCTTGTGAAAATCACGAACCACCTACTCCTCCTGTGTACTGTGTAATGGGTTTACTATGCGGACTGGAAACTCCATGTACAATTTACACTTCCATGAACCTCCTCTACTCACGGACTACCACTGTGTACCAATTCCGCAAACCTCTTATGAAAATTCTCTTCTATCCGTGAACTGTTTTCTATTCACAGACTGCCTTATCTTCCACGTACAGGTGCACTCCCTCAGCATACTGCTTGTGGAATTCAATTTATAGAATACCATATATTCATCCTCCACATACCAAGTCTTAGGTGAGGATAGATTACCACTTAAATTCATCGGGGTAATTTCTTCCGTGCATACCACTTTAGTCTTCATGGTATTATCCCTTGCGAACTTCCTTTGGAAAACATTGAATTCCTTGAGAAAAAATGTGTTCTCTAATGAAATTTTATCTCCCCAGTAATCGGTGGTTTTAGATATTCTTATATAGGAATAGATATCCACAAAATCCACTAATCCAAGATTTACCAAATCTTTGATTTAGCCTTAACCGCTTACTGATTCTTTTACCATCACGAAACACAAGCCACAAGTGAACTATTTTCCATGTTTTCTACATACTACCTTTGCACCGATGCTGGTGATTTTCTCTGCCAATGACAATCCATCCGCTTACTACACCACCTTTCACTGCGAATCCTTTTCTGTTTCACGAACTGCACCCGCATAAAATTTTTTCCGCTCCGAATACTGTTCCTGGAACATGTTATACGGCCCATGAATTATGGTACGCGGTTCTCATCCTTTTCCAATTTTTTGGAATGTTCTACATAAAATTCACTCTTTTGAAGAAATCCATCCTTTTCCAATATCAGACACTCGATTTTGAGGCCCCAAAATTTAGCAAACACTAGGAAACTACGACACCTTAAAAACATGTCTTTTGAAAAACCCAATGATACTCACTTGCGGTCATCTGGGTTTGTCAAAAAACACAATCACATCCAAAATATTCTTATAGAACACCTTGAGGGATTTTTTCCCAACAATATCCCCCTTTGGGTTGTTGACAACTCTTCTTTGAAAATTTATTTGTATTTTGATATCTCTATAAAGCTCCTTCCATCTTCAACCATCATTCACTTCATGCGATTAAGATAGTGATCAAGGATTTTCTGAACACATAATCTAAGCCCACCTGATCCATGATCGGCATGAGAAACAAGAGTATAATGAAAATTTTATCAATGAATCACTTAATTTCTAATCAATAACTATTGATACCCTACTGATACGTGGAAAACAGTGAACTACTTTCATCACAAACCTCAACCATCATGATATATAATTATTTCACATCTTGAATCATCATATTTAATTCTCCCCCTATCTTATAGCTCTTCCAAACAGATTTATCTCTGCTTCAACTCCCCATATCTCCCTGCTCCACTTAACATCTTGTCCATATATCTTTTCGCCCCTAGAAGTCACACTTTCTCTCCCTTTGTTAATGAACATAAAGGGCACTTTAAGGTTGTCTTCAATAGTGTAAAAAACACATAACAACACATTAGAGAATGACACATCATACCTAGAAGAGATGGGGGGGCCCATATCCACACTTTTTCAATTGTGGGAAGTCGACTGGACACCCAGATCCAGTCAATGCCTTTCAAACGTTTCTTTGGGTAATGTCTTTGTCAAAATATCTACAGCTTGTTGTTCTGTAGGAACATACTCCAACCTCACAAGACATTAATCCACATTCTCCTTGATAAAATGATATTTGATTTCAATCGTCTTTTTCCTTGATTGATGGACTGGATTTTTTATCATATTCATATCACTTGATCATCACAATGAATTTTTATTGAAGATTTCACTTCAATTCCCCTATATTCATGTTGTTTCTTTATCCACAATAGTTGCGTGCAAACTTGATTTTCCGAAATGTATTCAACTTATGTGGTTCTCAGGGAAATGCAATCTTGTTTCTTGCTTAACCAATAAATACACAACCATCCTAGATAAAAGGAACCTCCTGATGTTGGTTTTCTATCATCTGTTTAACCATCCCAATACACGTCTATATATCCCAATAACTTTGGATGATATTTTTCATTATACATTTGGCTAAAAACCATTGTTCCCTTGATATACCGAATAATTATTTTTACTGTAGTCATGTGGCTCTCCATGGGATTTCATTGAAACCTCGCTACTTTGGAATGTGGGAAATACAATATAAGGCATTGTTGGTATCATGTACAATATACTTCCAATGATTTTCCTTTATTCTATGTTATTAATTGTCTTTCATTCTTCATCTCAGGACAATTTCAATAGAGTAGCAACCAATGTCTTCATCTATTTAGAATTATCCATTCCATACCTTCTCAAAACCTACTTAGCATATTTATATTGGGAAAAAAATTTACATTACTTCCTTGTGTCACATGTAATCCAAGGAAAAATGTCAGCTCTCCAATTATCGACATTTCGAACTCACTTTTCATGAATTCAGAAAATTGTCTCCGTTGGGCTTCATCTGATCCACCAAAGATTGTAATCCCCAAACCCTAGTTACCCAGGGTCGGTGAATTATTACATAACATTGGAATGATCACAAAAGATCAATTATTGAAATACCTATTAGTTTAGTAGCCTTTTAATTACTAGATACATACATAAGTTTTACCTTACATTATGAAATAAAAAACAATATGGTGTCTCCTTTGAACAAACTCATATCTGATATCTTATCCCTATAGTTCAATCATAATATATTTCTTTATATATAGGGAAAAATAAAACATAAGAAAGGGGTGACCTCAGATGCTCAGTATGGATAACAATATAGATGAAACTTTCATAAATAAGCATAAACATTGATGGAAATGTATAAGACTAAAACAAAAAACTTTTAAAATTAAACATTATCATAATATGGAAAAGATAAATCAAATAATGCCATTTATTTATTCACATGGATATTCTAATAGTCAAATAATCACATGCAATAACAATAGATAATTTCATAATGATGGAATGCATAATGTAGAACATCATAACCACATAGTCAAGGCCTCGTTTCAAGACTAAAAATAATAATTTTGTCAAATATTAATGCCAAGACACTAGTTTGTCTCATGAGACCTACCGATTAATCAAGGAGCTATAGCGGGCTCCACCCATCACTTGCTAAGTCCAATTCATTCCTCATATGAAATGGTTGAAACATAAAATAAACATTCCTATCAAAACTAGCATACGAAATACTGATACATTAAACCACAAACCACGAATGGTATAAAAATATCACATCTATAGTCAAACATAACTCATTCAATACAATATGGAATATTTTATTATAATAAATCAACCTCAATCAAGAATAATGAAGTATATTGACATAGATTAAATTAATTAGTAAATCTATTTGAGATAAATATCCCCTTTTTCCTGAAAACAATTAAAAGTCACATTATTTATCAAGAAGCTGTTAAAAATAGATTTTAGAATCAAAGTGTCCCGTAAAAAATTGAAACTTTTAAAAGTAACTTTCATTCTAAACCATTCATGTACATGTAAATAAATCATTAACACCATTTTTAAAACATGGACATTAATGAAAAATATTTATAAGAATAAATATTTAAAAAATTTAAAATAATATTTTATTTAGAGTTCTTAACCAATGAGAGACACTTGAATAAAAATAATTTAGGTAATAAAAACATTATAATATCATTATAATAAAGTGACTCATGATATACTATGTCAATATATAGTATTTACACCATATATATGTGAATTAGTGCAAAATAACAATGAAGTCTCAATAGAATGTAAATTGAGTAGAAATACCTTATAAAGAATGTATCCTTAGGTTAAAGATAAATCAAGGAAATAAACATGTGTTACAAATATAAATACACTCAATATTATTATATATTATGTGTAAATCAATCAGAGGACAATCACACATATTATTTTAACAAAACACAATTACTTGGATGTTTAACTCAATGAATGGAAATTGAGTTAAGATTACTCTTATCAAGTTCATATCGATGACTTGAGAATTTATCAATGGATTGATTATGTGTATCAAAATTATATCCAAACAAAGGGAACTGTAAATTACTACATAAATAAATAAATAGTTATTTCACACATATTCTTGGAGTAATATAATCAATGAAGTTTTTGTAAAACAAAATGAGTGGAAATTAAAATTAGAAATTCCCTTACCAATTTGGTAAATTACAAAACATAAACACCATGAATGAAGGATCATACAATAAAGATATAAATACCCATAAATTATTGTATATTATACAAATAATACAATCATGGGCAGTACAGACACCACACAAAAGGAAATAGTGGCAATATAGCATGAATCTCATGGGAATAAGAAGTGATATGAAAACCCCTTACCTTTTAATTTTCCTTAGTTGAGGGAACGTTAAATTCATATGTAATGGTGAAATAATTGTTATTAAATTATTCAAGAGCCACACACATAAATATGATATCATGTATGATCTTCTAATATTTCATTTTTAATGATATTTAAGTAGTATCATTATTTTGGGAATTAACTGATTAGTTTTCCTTTATATGTTTTGTCACATAAGTTCTGTTTTTTATGGATATTATGTATTTTATTCATATCAAAAATTAATTTATGTTCTTAAAAATTATTTTTAATCATAAAATAAATATTATTCTAGAATGGTTATGATGGGGAATTAAATCTCACTACGTCGCGGAGACGGTAAGCTGTACATACGCCCGAGCGACAATATCATTCTATTAGTGGTGAAATTGTATGTACTTGGATGGTTATATTTTATATATAGAATCACTAACATGTTATATTTATTATTTTAATCATTATTCTCATTATTATACTTATCCAAATAATAAAGTCTTGAATAACAGACTACACCACGACGTGGAGACAGTAAGCCGTACGTACACACCTATGGTGACTTTTTCATTCGTAGGATTGATAGATTGATGAATATGGTTGTACCATATTTATAATAACATAACATTATGTATAATTTAATATTGTTATTATTTTAGTATGGAATCAATAAATAAAGAGGATGTGGAGGAATAAAAGAACTTTCAATGAGGTGATGTAGTAATTACCTGTTCTTTAGGTTCTTCCTTTTGATTTAAACAAAAGGGATCGTTAGGTTGGATTTATGATCAATGTAAGGCCTCTAGTTTGATTTGAGGGTATTTTGGATGATATTTGAGTAGGTTTTGGCCGATCAAAAAGGCTTTTGTGGTGTGAAAATAAGATAAGGGGAAGTACCCTTTTATAAGAGAGGTGAGGGCCACTTTAGGAAAAGCTGGAAATATTATTTTATTATAAAATCATTTCCCGTTTATAATTGCTCAAAAAGGATTTATTTCGAGGATAAGGTGTTTCTGGGTCAAAAAACGCTCAACCAATAGGTTTTAGACTAGTTTTGGTCACCATACTAACCATATCTTTTAGATCTAACTCTTAATTAAATATTTTATCTTTTACAATTTCTTCTTGTATTTTTATAATACATGGTTAATAAACATACCATAAAATTCCAAGAGAACCTAAAGTGGTTCATTAATGATATATCTATAATTATATAAGTCTTTTGGAAAAACATTAGGCTTTTAGGAATATTATATCAATTAATAATATAGTTTTTATTTTAAAAATTCATTTATATCAATTTTGACACTATATAGTATTTGGTATTTTTGAAAGTCATAAAAACTTTATCACTTCAAAAAAAATTATTTAATCAACCCTAACATGTCATATTAACCTATAAAATTTTTTTAATGCATAAAAGTCTGAATTTACATTTATTTTGAAATTTATAATATCAATTATTTTAATCTTTTGTTATAAGGTAATTATTGCATCATCATTGTGTCATATATAAATTTAATTATTTAATGTCCAAAAATTATAAATAAAATTACATGATGTATGAAATATTTTTATATTTTTAATGAATATTTATTGTCAAATTTATCATATGTATATCCTTATATTAAAAACGTTTTAGTTATTAAACATTGAATTTAACACTTTTCACACTTCTTTAAATAAAATATTAATAAATGTAATAATACAATCAAAGTAGATCAAAAGATTCATATTTTATTCATATGGTTGATTTTGGTCAAAATACACTTATCCGATAGAATTAGGATATGTGTTTGGGTAATTATAATATCATTTTTAAGTTTAATTACCCTATTTATTTTTAACCGTGGTAAATAAAATTCCAAAGTTACTATTCACAAAACAAATTTCATCCTATTGAACCACATTTTACTTAGTGATTTCAAATGTGTCTCTCAAATTTTTGAAATTCAATTCATAGAAGGGGTAAAATTATGTTTTATTCAAATTTACCAATGTTCCTAGAAGGTGAGTAAAAGATGGTAAAAAGTTCAATAAAATTTTATATATCTAATCTTATTATAAAATGACTCCAATGAATTAATTTGGAATAGTATAGGTATTCTGTATCCATTTTGACTTTAAATTAAGTTTAAAATAAAAATAATTATATATCTAAAAAGTCAGCTTTAAACAATAACACGGTGTTTTACACTATTCATAAAAAATTGAATGTTTTAGGAAAAATACCAAAAATTAACTCAAAGATAATTTTGATATTAAAAATTTAAAAATTATTTCTATTTTTCCAAATTCAAAACATAGAAGATGTATTAAATAATTTAAAAAAAACTTATTATCAAAACCAGAAAGTGGGATTTTGAGAAGTAAAACCTATAAAAGATTTATATGTGTTTATACCCAATTAAAATCGAAAATTACTTCCAATGACTAAAATTCAATTAAAATATAAAAATAGAATCTAATTATATTTCAGAACCATTAAAATTTATAATTTATCATAATAAATTATTTTCATTAGAAAAGTTGTTTTAAATTAAAATTTTGAATTTTACATTATTCATCAAAATATGAAAGTTATCAAAAAAACCAAATATTTATCCAAACTAATTTCTTATGTCCCTCTTCTAAAGAAGAAGTTTCTTTTATCAAATTGAATATATAAAAGTGTCAAATATTGGATTTAAAAAATATTTTTTCCATTAAAAGGCTGTAAAATTTCATTTTTTTGGAAAAAATACTTCTTTTATCTATAAATAATTGAATTTGTTCTTATATTATGTCTAAAAAACACATAATATGGATGTTAAATTTATATGGAGTATATAAAATTCAAAATGAACTTAATACTATTCAAAACTATTTTTTAAACGGCCAGTATGTTAAGTCATGGTGCACTCGAATTCAATGTTGTGTGTAGCGCAAGCTATTGAATTACTTTAAAGAAAATAACATACTATGAAATCTTGGGGTGTTTTATTCTTCCCCCATTTTGGAAATTTCATCCTCTAAATTTTAAAATTGGGCTTGGGAACATCATGGAATTTCCCACATCGAATAAAGAGTTAATTAAACTATCACTTTAAAATAAAGAAAGAGAAGTACAAAGGTCACCCGAGATAAGCCATACTAGGATTCAATATAGGAAAACATAGATATGTAAGATAAACTAAGTGTCATGGTCTGATGGAGAGTGATATAAAACATGATCAGGAGAAAGTTAACAACAATAAAATCACAACCTTGTGATGGGTTAAATGGTCATTAGTTTCCCAGAAAAAAAAATTAAATGGACAATGTTTTTGTTTTATGTTCCATTTAATAAAGATGAGGAACTTATTTATGAGATTGACTAAGAACATGAAGAGATATACTTAATTTTCAAGTTGAGTTTTATCCTTTAATAAATTTCTACCCCTAGCTCATCTTTTCTCTAAATGATGAGTATTATAGATGACTTGGTCACACCTAAAGAGCTAGAATTATCTTCTAGAGAATCATATAATCCACAAAGGAGGAACTATATATTTATCTTGTCTTTAGAGATTAACCATAACCAAAATTCTTAGTACAAGATCAGATGATTCCCAAAATGTATTATCCTTTATAGAAATAAATACTAAGCTTAATTTCCATAATTAAAAAAATACCCAATGTTTAGTAAGTACCATTCAATAAACAATTTTACTTAAAATCCTAAAATATAATCCAAAATAATATTGAAACCCAAATCTCATAAGAATTTAATCATATAGTCTTTCATAGTAAATATTATCTTTTATCTCCAAATAACAGCAACTAATCTTAAACTCTCATACTGATGTCTAATTAACCAAATCACATATTCTGTATGATAGGTTAATCATTTACATTAATAACCTAAATCTCTATAAAACATAGAGTCTTCCAAAATAAAAATCCACCATTACTCCTTAAATGAAATCAAATAGTATTCTATTTTCCTTAATAATATAGTGTTCTCAAAAGAGTGAAAGTCTTCTTAAATAACATTTATCACTTAATAAACAAATCATTTTACTATACTAAGGATATCCATTTGATAAAACATAATATCCCAAACAACTTATTATTTATCAATAAAATCATTTAACTAAAAAGTATTAGTCACACTAACCAAGGACTTAACATATTCCAGTGGTAAGCGATAAATCCCCGTGGCACTTTGGTTGTGGGTTCGATTCTCACAGCTTTATCTGATGCAAAGGGTTGTCAAACGGTCTGTGTGTTGTCCTTTTTCAAAAACTATATTTTATAATATTCTAAAAATGAGATAAATTCCTCAAAATAACCATTATATAATTTAACCACAAATGTTATCTCAAACATCGCAATCATCCCAAAAAATTAATAACCTGTTATTGCCTCAAATTCAAGGATCATATAATCCCAAATGGTTATTTATAACCATATCCACAAAAGAAAAGATAATTTTCCTCAAATAGAGTTTTCACGTAACAAACTTCAGGCTTACACATACATGAGAAAAGTCTTCCAAAGTAAACCCATCAACAAAGAGAAGTAATACTTTTAACGTTTCTCCATCCATTTATTTCCACATAGGTTCTTCCTTGACCAAGTGGTTATCCTATAGAATAGGGAATTGACTCGGGTAATGCCCAAGTCCCCTACATTTATGGAAATTGACTGTAAATAAATTTTTAGGATCATTTTAATTTTCTTCCATAGTACTCATAATTTTTCCATGGAAATTATTTACTTTATCTCCTTATTTCCAACTTATTAAGAATTTATTTGTTCCATTGAGACACTTGCCTAAGTGTCTCCTTCCCCATTTCCTTCATGATAGAAATTGAACTTTCATTTCTCCATACTCTCCACTGCTAGAGCTCTTTTCATTCTTCGTCTTTCTCTTCTTTGTTGACTTTGGTAGTTAGTTAATGTATATGTTGATGATCATATTTTTGGAAACCTACTTCGACATGAACAAGATATCTTTTACACCTACCTATGTTCCATTTAGTTTCTCATTTCCACCATCAAGCCCAACGTGTACATCATGTTCAATGTTACTATGGATTCCTTAGAATCCAACCATTGACTAAAACCAGAAATCATAGTGTGAGTAACAATAGTCATAAAATCATTTAGAGAATATCATGACACCTTATTTTCAATCTAAAACACCTTAGGATTAACCATTGTTATTTATTCTCATATTATAGTAATATCCATCAAACCATTTTTTAATGAAAATGTGAATTATTCTAAGAATATCCCTCGGCAGTGTCATAACCAAGAGTGTAACAAGGCCTGTTCTCGTGCACTAATTCTCATTCAAGTCTAGCTCAAAGTGGTGTTTTCAGGTTTTAACCCTAGATTCATATGTGCCAGATCCACTTCTACATTATCGTATCTAGATATATATGCATTTCATGGAAAATTCTCAAAAAATATAAATTACCAAAATTCTAGGAAGTTCTTCTATAGTAACCCTCAAATCCTATCTTAGGGTAATGTTCTCTAATCAGAGTTTTTCTAAATCTTATTTCCAAGGATTGTACTAAACTTCCTCTGATGACAAATATAATGCCTAACACTTGTAACCTAGAGTTATTGCATTATTACATAACATTGGTATGATCACAAATGATAAATACTCGAAAGACATATTTGTTTAGTAGCCTTGGTAGTACTAGATACATACATAAGTTTTACAATACATTATGAAAAAAAATTGTCTCCTTTGAACATACTAATATTCCATAGCCTATCCCTTTAGGTCAATAATAATATACTTCTTCACATACTAGGAACAATAAAACATAAGAAATGGGTGAGCTTAGATGCTCAGTAAGGATAACAATATAGAAAAAGCTTTTATAAATAAGAATAAACATTGAAGGAAATGTATAAGACTAAAACACATGATTTTAAAATTAAACTTCATCAAAATATGGAAATTATAAATCAAATAAAGTAATTTAATTATTCACATGGATATTATTCTAGCTTAATAATCACATGTAATATCAATATCTAATTTCATAATTATGGAATTCATAATGCCGGACATCATAACCACATAGTCAACACCTTGTTCCAGGACTAAAAATAATAATATTATCAAGGCCTTGTTCCAAGACACTAGTTTTTCACATGATACCTACTGATGCATCGAGGAGCTATAGTGGGCTCCACTAATCACTTACGGAGTCCAGTGAATTCCTCATATGAATAGGTAGAAACATAACATAAACATTCTTATTAAAACTAGCATATGAAATGTTAATAATTTAAACCAAAAACCGTGAATTGTATAAAAATATCACATCCACAGTCAAAAATAACTCATTGAATACAACATGAAATATTGTATTATAATGAATCAACCTCAATCAAAAATAATGAACGATATTAACATAGATCAAAATAATCAGTAAAACTATTTGAGAGAAATATCCCCCTTTTCTTGAAAACAATTAAAAGCCCCACTATTTTTCAAGATGCCTTTAAATGTAGATTTTTGAATCAAAGTTTTACATAAAACTTTGAAACTTTTATAAGTATAAGTTTAAAACATTCATTTCCATATAAATAAATCATTAACACCATTTTTAAAACATGGAAATTAATGAGAAAGGTTTAGAAGAATTAATATTTAAATATCTTAAAATGTTATTTTTGTTAGAGTTCCTAACCAAATGATAGTTGCTTGAATACAAATAATTGAGGAAATAAAAATTTTATAATATCCTGAGAATAAATTAATTCATGACATACTATGTCAATGTATAGTATATACACCATATAAAAGTGAATTGGCATATAACAACAAAGAAGTCTCAATGGAATGCAAAATTGAGATGAAATACCTTATAAATACCATATCCTTAGGTTAAGGATAAATCAATGACATAATTATGTGTGAAAAATATAAATACACTCAATATTATTGGATATTCAATGTAAATAAATCAGAGTACATTCACACAGATTCTTGTAAAAACAACACAATGACATGGATGTTTAACTCAATGAATGAAAAATTTGTTTTGATTACTCTTTTAAAGTTCATATCGATGAGTTAAGAATCTATCATTTGAGTGATTATTTTTATCAAAAGTATATCCATGAAAAGTGGGGTGTAAATTACTAAATAAATAAATAAATTGTGATTTGACACATAATCTTGGATTAAAATAATCAATGAAGATTACCTAAAACCCAATGAGTGGAAATTGAAATTAGAAATTCCCTTACTGATTTGGTAACATACGAAAAATACACCCCATGAAAGAAGGATTATACAATGAAGATGTAAATACCCATAAATTAAAGTGAATTACACAAATAATACAACCATGAGAAGTACATACACCCCACAAAAGGAAATAGTGGTAATATAGCATGAATCTCACGGGAATAAGAAGTGAGATAAAAACCCCTTACCTTATACAATTCATTATTCAAGTGTACGTTAAACTCTTGTATAATGTTGAATTAATTATTATTAAATTATACATGAACCACATTCATAAATATGATATCATATATGATCTTTTAATATTGCTTTGTTAATGATATTTTAGTAGTATCATTGTTTTGGCTATTAACTGATTCATTTTCCTCAATATGTTTTGTTACATAAGTCATGTTTGTTATGGATAGTATGTATTTGATTCATATAAAGAATTATATTAAGTTATTAAACATAGTTTTTAATCATCAAATGAAAATTATTCTTGAAGGGTTGCGATGGGGAACAAAATCTCATCATGTCGTGGAAACGGTAAGTTGTACGTACGCATGAGCGACAATATCATTCTATTAGTGGTGAAATCGTATGTAATTAGTTGTTTATATTATATATAAAGAATAATTAACATGTTATATTTATTATATAAAAAAATTATACTCATTATTATACCCATCCAAACAATGAAGTGTTGAATAACAAACTACACCACAACGTGGAGATTATAAGTCGTACGTACGCACATATGGTGACTTTGTTGTTCATAGGATGCATAGAACAATAAATATTATTATACCATAATTATAATAACATCTCATTATTTAGAGGTTTTTCTATTTATTATTTTATTATGGAAACAAAATAGAAAGAGGGTGTGGAGAGAGAAAAGAACTTTGAAAGTGGTGATGAAGTAATTACCTCTTCTTCAGGTTATTTATTTTGATTTGAACAAAAGGGCTCAGTAAGATGGCTTTCTGATCAAAGTAAGATCTCAAGATTGATGTGAGGGTAGTTGGGAGGATAATTGATCTGTTTTCGACCGATCAAAAAGGAATTGGAGGTGTGAAATTAAGATTAGGGGATGTACCCTTTTATAAGAGAGGCGAGGGTCACATTTCAAAAATCTTGAAATATTATTTTATTATAAAATAATTTCCTGTTTATAATTATTCAAAAATGATTTATTTCGAATATAAGGTGGTTTTGGGTTGAAAAACTCTCCAACAATAGGTTTTATACATGTTTAGGTCACCATATTAACCATATCTTTTTTATTTAACTCTTAGTTAAATAGTATAAATTTTACAATATCTTCTTGTTTTTTTATATTACATTGTTAATAAACTTACTAAAAAATGACAAGAGAATATAAAGTGGTTCATTAATGACATATATTTCATTATATATATCCTTTGGTCAAACCATAGATATTTATGAATATTATATCATTTAATAATATAGTATTTGTTTTAAAAACTCATTTATGTCATTTTTGACACTATTTAGTATTTGGTTTTTGTGAAAGTCATAACAAATTTATCACTTCAATTTTTTGTAATAAACCCTAACATGTCATATTAACCTAGGAAATTCTTGGAATGCATAAAAAATCACAATTTACATTTATTTTGATATTTATAATATCAATTATTTTAATATTTTGTTATAACGTAATTACTGCATCATCATTGTGTCCTATATAAAATTTCATATATAATGTATAAACATTATAAATAAAATACCATTATGTATTAAATCATTTTATATTTCTAATTAATATTTATAGTCGAATTTATCTTATGTATTACCCTATATTATAGATGTTTTAGTTATTAAACCTTGAATTTAAAACTTTTAACTCTTCTTTAAAAAAAATAATAAATGTCCTAATCTAATCAAAGTGGATCAAAATGATCATATGTTATCCCCAATGTTGATTTTGGTTGAAATAAACTTATCAGATATAATAATGACATGTGTTAGGGACATTATAATATCATTTTTACCTTTCATTACCCTATTTAAGTTTTACCCCGGAAAATTAAATTAAAACATTACTATTAGCCAAAAATTATTTTCATCCTATTAAACCAAATTTTACTTAATGATGTCAACTGTGTCTCTTATATTTTTAATGTTCGATTCATAGAAGAGGTAAAATTATATTTTATGAAAATTTGCAAATGTTCCTAGAAGGTGAGTAAAAGACGGTAAAAAGTTCAACAAAATTTTATATATCTATTCTAATTATAAAATTACTTTAATGAATTAAATTAGACTAATATATTTATTCTGTATATATTGTAACTTTAAAATAAATTTAAATTAAAAACAATTATTTAAATAAAAATTCGGCTTTAAACAATAACACAGTGTTTTCACTATTCATTCAAAATTGAATGTTTTTATAAAAATACCAAAAATTCACACCAAGATAATTTTGATATTCCAAATTCAAAAATGATGTCTATTTTACCAAATTCAAAACATAGAAGTTTTATTAATTAATTTAATAAAATCCCGTTATCAAAACCATAAATCAGGTTTTTTAGAAGTAAAAACTATCAAAAGATTGATATGTTTTTATATCCAATTTAAATGTAAAATTACAACCAATAACCAGAATTGGATTAAATGCTAAAAATAGAAAATAATTATACTCTAAAACCATTCAAATGAATAATTTTACACTATAAATTATTTTGATTTAAAAAGTTGTTTTCATTTAAATATTAGTATTTTTCACTATTCATCAAAATATTTATGTTATAAGAAAAGCATCAAAAATTTATCGAAACTAAATTTTTTTCCCTACTACTAAAGAAAAGTTTATTTTGTCAAATTGAATATATAACAGTGTCAAATATTGGATTTAAAAAATGGTTCACCATTAAAAGGCGTTAAAATTTCATTTTTGAAAAATACTTTATTTTTCTAAAAAATTGAATCTGTTATTATATTATTTATAAGAAACGCATTATATGGATGTAAAATTTAAATGAAGTATATAAAATTTAAAATTCAGTTAACAATATTCATAACCTCTTTTTGAACAGCTAGTTTGGTAAGTCGTGTTGCGGTCAAACTCGATGTTGCGTGTAGCGAAATCTATTAAATTACATTAAAGAAAATAACGTACTATGAAATCATGGGGTGTTACAAAGATTATTTCATCGACATAAACTAGCACCATTATCATTTATCTTTTTCCATTGTTCTAATAAAAATTCTAATCAACTCCACCATAATGAAAAACAAGCTTCTTTAGAAACTGATCAAGCCTTAAATACCATGCTCTTGATGCCTTCTTCAAATCATATAAAGCCTTCTACAGTCGACAAACTCTATTAAAATCTTCATGAATGAGAAAACCATCTTCTTGCTCAATGTATACTTCTTCTTCTAAAACCCTATTCAGAAATTTTGACTTGAAATCCATCTGGAAAACATTAAACATTTGTTGCACATCTATGTCCATGAATAATCTAATTGTCTCCAGCCTTACAACAGGGGAAAATGTTTCATCGACGTATATACCCTCTATCTGGGAGTACCAGTTGCATGCATGTTGTGTTTTTTTTCGAATCACAATACTATCTTCATAAAAATTTTTCTGAAAGACCCATTTTTTCCCTATGACATTCTTATCATTTGTTCTTGAAACAATTTTCCATGTTTGATTCTTCTAAATTTGGTCAATATCTTCATTCATTGCCTAAAACCATTGCTCATATCTAGCTGCTTCATATAAGAATTTAGGCTCTACCTGTGATAATTCTGATGCTTGATGTAGATACTTCATCCTTCTTGTCTATACTGGTGAGGTATGATCCCTAATTATGTTTTGCCTATCAATTTCAGCTCCTCTTTCTAGTATCTTGGAAGAAAATGATTTATTCTCATCATATAAGTCTTCTTCTAAAACAATCTTTAGAGTTGGATCATCTCCTGATCTTCACATATCATCATCTCTATCCTCATGAGTCTGATAATGTATTTGCTAATGATTCTATTCATTTTCTATAATATTCACATCATGAATTTTAGTTATCTTTCCCAACTTCTTATTGAAGAATTTATACACTTTAATTTTCTTTCAGTAACCAAGAAATATCCCTTCATCCCCACAGGATTCAAATATCCTATGTTTCTCCTTATTGAGAATGAAAAATTTACTTCTAAATATTCAATATTAGTTTAATGATAGATTATTTCCTTACCATAACTCAATTGTAGTCTTCTCTTCTTTTAGACAAATTAATGCTTTATTAGAAGTGTATATTGCTGTCATCACTGCTTCATTCAAAAATATCTCTGAAAGTTCTTTCTCAATGAGCATTGGTTTGGCCATATTGTTGGCAATCCGATTTCTTCTCTCAACTACTCCATTATGTTTAGGAGTTATTATTACCAAAACTTGATCCCATATCCCATGTTTTTCGAGATAATCCTCCATTTAACTACTTGTGAAATCAGTTCAATTATCTGCTCAAATTGTTTGGATTTTATGACTAAGCCTATTTTCACATTCTTATAGATATCTTGTAATGAAACCGAACAATTCATATTTGTGGGTGATTTTTGAAACCCATTCCATTATGATATATTCATCAATCAATAGATCATAACATCACATCCCATCAATATCCCTTGGGAAAATTGGCCCACATATATAAATATGCACCATCTCAACAAATCTTGTTGACTTTTTCTCCTTTTTCATATATGTATTTCGAATGATCTTCCCCTGTTGGAAGGAATCACATGTATGAGTAAGATCACATGACAATCTAGGGAGATTTTGAGCTGCATCATATTTTACCATATCTTTCAAGGAACCTTGGCTTATCTTCCAAAGACGCTTATTCCATAACTTGTTTTCTTTATCCTTAGACAGAAAGCACATATCATCTTCTCCACTCACATGGTATGGATTCCCTTTTGTATGCTTTCCTTTTAACACAAAAGTACCATCCTTTTCCTTGATGATACATAATTTTCAAAAAAATTACTGCATGCCATGAGTCACACAATTGACTAACACTGGGAAAGTTGTGACAAAGCTGCTTAACAACCAAAACATCTTCTCATCTCATGTATTTTCCTCCAAACTTGGATTTTCCTAAACCAATAATTCTCTAGCCCTCATCATTACCAAACCTTACAATACCTTCTTTATCATACCTAATTTTGGTTACTAGATTCTTATTTTCGGTCAAATCGAAAGAGCATCCACTTTCAATTATCCATATCCTTGTGCGATCTGATGCCTTGAACACAATTTTGAAAAAGCGGCTTTCTCAGAACTTTTATTTTTGACCCAATCCATTTAATTCATAACCAAAATTGAATTATAATCTTGATCTTCCTTATTATATTATGGGTCCACTTCAACCTGCAATGTTGCAAATCAATTTTGAATTTTTATCTCATGTGAAGATACTTTTTTCTGCTTCTTAGGAACAAATTTTGTTTTCCATAGCACATTCCCTAGCATTCTCGATGTGCAATATCTTTTCATTTGTTTGGTAACTTTACATATGAAATAATAACCATCAACTGATGACCTGTTTTTTGGAGCTCTGTACGACCACCTCTGTTGGTCTAGTTCCCATTGGTACCTCTTTTCTATGGAACATACATTTTGAGAGTGTCCATCTTATCACAACAATAATATATTATGTGAGGTACATTACTCTGTGTAAATTATGCACAACTAGTTGTGCATTGGGTTCTCTGAATCTCTTTATTCTACTTCATTCCCAATTCAGTCATCAATCTTGGACTGGGTTCTTGTGGTCTTACTAGAACCATAACTATTTTTTGTTTTGGACCAAACCCCATACCAACCTAATCATTCAGAGCAGATTTTCCTCCATGTTATGATAGAACACACTTCTCAAATGTCATCTTCTCTGTTGCCTGTATGATATTATATTCTAGTAGTTTTTTCGTATCTTCAATTGTTCGTCCCAGACTGAAGACTTATTCTTCTAGTTGTTCGATATGCTTGATTTGATCTTTTCCAGTTTTAGTTAAACTATCAATTTCAATTTTCTGTTCTTCAATTTTTATTTTGTACTCAACCACCTTTGTGGAGATTTCTAGCATTGAAGACCTCATCTTTTAAATTTATTTATTCAGCTCAGAATTCTATTCTTCCTACTACTGTATAAAGAGTTTCGCATACCAAACAACTTTATTAGATTTCTTTATTTTGGATCTCAAAATATTTACCTCTTCAAGGGAAGCTTCTAATTCATCTTGAATATCAACTCTTCCTTCAATTTATCCTTCTTGATTGTCACATTCTTCTCTTGTTAAATAATTTACTTCAACTACAACCAAAACATATACTTTAATATCTATGTAGTCCTCGAACTCTTCTACCAAATATTTTTCAGAAATTTCATTCTCTCTTGAATGTAGATTTTTCCCTTTTGAAGAACTTTCTCCTAGTACTTATCCTACATTTCTCATTTGATGAATACTTATTTTGGATAATTACATCATTTTCATCATTTTCATCATCAAAATATTTAGTACACTTTTCTGCAAAATCCCAATCTTTCCAAATCGAAATCATGCAAATAGAAGTTTACCTTTGAACCTCTCTTTTACCCTTTGGAGATTGGAGGAGAGAAATGACATGACATCATCCATATTGTTCTCCATAGTACTATCTTCAATAGAGATATTCTTTATGGACTTTAATTTCACCTACTTAGGCTTACCTTTTCCCACTACATCATTATCATCATTTCTCATTTCATATGCAACAAAAAAATATGTAGGTTATCCAGTGTCAACTCTTTTGGTTATTTTTCCTCCAAAACCGAAACCTTTGGATTGAACCGTAGTGGAAGTTTCCTAAAGATTTTATTCATGATCATTATATGTTCAATGAATCTTCCAAGACCATGCATGTCTTCCACAATGATATTTATCCTATCGAAGAATGCATCTACAGACTCATTGGGATTTATTTTGAGGTCCTTATACTTATTCCATAGAACCTGCAGCTTTGCTTCTATGACTTTTGTGTCGCCCTAAAAAATGTTTAACAATTTTTTCCACATTTAATTTGATGTTTTATAGGACATCACCTTCATTTAAATTTCATTTGATAGGTATCACCCTAAGGAATTGATCCCTTTAGCATCAGCACCCAATGGTCTTCTTTCAGCTTCTGATAAAGAGACACTATTAATGTCAGCTGATATTCCATGTATAGATTATGTAAATACATCCATCCCTACTGATAGGAAGTAGAGCTACATCTGATTCTTCCATAGTTTAAAATTATTTCCATCAAATATTAGATTTCCATTATAATTGACCACCTCCATTTATTCTTCTTGAGAGAGAACCCCTGAATTTCAACCATTCCCTTTGATATCAATTGTTAGGTCCACTAGGACAAATGCGATGGGAGGTGGGGGTGAATCAGGGTATGACATATTAAAAAAATTTCTCTCTTGGATCTTGTTTTATTGTTAGAAAAAACTCAATTCTCTCTTTGTCCTGTAATAATATATGAATAGATTTGAAATCAAGCACAGGACATAATGATTTTTACTTGGTTCACCCTTACTGGGCTACGTCTAAGGATCATACAATGGCAATGTGTCAATGTACCAAATTCACTAAGGCTCACTGCCATTAATGAGTACAATGTTTGGGAGAGATCTTATATGCCTAGGCTCACTATCAGTACAATGTTTAGGGTCTGATCACTGTATTCCAAAGGGTCACTCCCTATGCCTCTTTATATGGCTTGATGCTAGTGGAAAGGGTCACCATATTCCTCTTCCTTCACACACTGCTCCTGGAAAAGAAATCCACTCACAGTTTATGGAATTTTAGGTCAAACAAAGTTTATGAAGATGTAGGACCCTTTATTTTCAGGAATTCACACATCCTTAACTATAAATAGATTCTCTATTAAATTTTATTTTCACTCAAAGATGAAGTCCACATTCCCGGGTACTGTTAGGTACCAGAAAATAATTTCGGAAACCTATTTAAATCTTTCACAAGATTCCTTGTGCAAATCATGAACCACCTACTCCCCCATGTACTATGTACTAGATTTGGTATGTGGACCTCCTACTCCACGTATAGATGCCTCTTAGGAGAACCACCATTGTTTGCATACTACCTCCGCCTTCACGATCGCATACGGTCACCGTGTACTAATTTTTCAAAACTCTTCTGTGAATCACCCTCTGTCCGCGAAGTATTCTCTGTTCGCGGATTGCCTTTGCTTCCCCATATCGGAGCACTCCCTCTAAATACCACTTGTGGAATTAACTCTCTCTTGTACCGTATATTCCTCCTCTGCGTACCGAGCCTTTAGTGAACACATCATTCATCTTAAATTCTTCAACAGAATTTGTTCCGCGTGAACCACTTTAGCTTTCACAGGATTATCCCTCGCAACCTTCCTTCGAACTTCACCGAATTCCTAGAGCAAATATGTGTTCTAAAATGATATTTTATCTCCCCAATAATCAATGGGATTAGTGATTCTTATATAGGCAATGATATCCACAAAATCCGCTAATCAATGATTTACCAAATCTTCGATTCATCCTTCACTGCTTACCAAATCTTCTGCCATCATGAACCGCAAGCCACCCACGAACTGTTTTTACATGCCATCTATGTACTGCCTTATATTTTATGTGGTTGGTTCCCTCCTCCGATGAAAATCAATCCATATACTGAATTTCCTTTCACTGCATACCATTTTTGGTTTCGTGAATTGCACCCGCATACCGTTTCCACTGCTCCACGTACCATTCCTGAAACATGGTACGCGACCCATGAATTATGGTACGTGGTTCTCACCCTTTTCCAATTTTCTCTACTGTTATTAATACAATTCACTCCTATGAATAAATCCTTCCTTTTCCAACATAAAACTCCTGATTTTGAGGCCCCAAAATTTGCAAAACATTGGGAAACTGCGCCACCTTAAAATCATATCTTCAGCAAACACCAATGATACTCATTTGCGGTCATCTGGATTTTTTCAAAAACAAAATCACACCCAAAACATTATGATATAACACCTTGAGAGGTTTTTCCCCAATACTATGCAATAAATACGTTTTTCCTCACCTAATAGGTTATTTCTCGTTTTGGTATTGGCCATCATCTATACCATATTCAAGAACTACATGGGGATTGATTCCCATTCTTATGGGATATGTAGTGATGCCTAAACTCTTCATCTATAGTCTAGTTGGAACCCATTTTATGCTTCCAAACTCTTGGCCCTAGACCCCTTTCAAGGACGTGTGATGTGGTGTGGACTTCTTTTATCCCCAATCACGTCAGGTTATGTACCACACCGCAGATTTCTCCCTTAGGGTTCCCACATCCTTACCATATTACGTTAAACTGTGTGGAAGTCAAGAACTATGTACAGATTTATTCCTACACTCCCAGGATATGTAGCAATGCCCATGCATTTCGCCATGGGCCCAGCCCTAGGTTCCTTAAACTTCCTAGATCCTTTCCTTTAATTATGGTTCAAGCATTATAACCCTAAAATAGGAGTCTTCAGTCAATTTAACACAACTTCGAACTATTAGCCATGGTCTAGGTGGTATGACCTTAAAATATATGCAATGTTCCTATTATCTGATGTTAAAATATTTTATGCATCGTCCATATTGAATGATGTTAAACTACATGTTTATCATCCACATTTGTAGGACATAAAACTATAGGGAATCCGAGGTCCTCACTAGGGAGGTCCTATTTGGAAATACATTTGATCTCAATCCAGAACAATACGTTCACCCAATGTGCTTATATCATGGTGGAATAATTTTAAGAGTGTAGGAATTAATCCCAACAACCCATCATTCCATCAACACGCTTTTCATGCCCTCTATTTTGGATCCACATACTCTTTCATATATAAGGGAAACCCCTAACAGCCTAGTCCCATGGCACTATGGATCAAATACTATTTTGGGAAAAAAATTTAGAAGGAATTGGATGTCATTTCATGTTAGGCCTTATGTTTTTGAATTCGTTCAGTGGTTGGCCCTCGTTTATTTTTTCCATTTTAGGCAAACTCAATATAGATACTGTTTCATGAACATGGTCAGTAGTTATCCTTCATCCTTGTTTCGCCCTCATTATGTTCCATATTTTGGGTATCATGACTCATGCGCCTCATTTCCCTCCATTCAGACTGATTCCAATGCCCTTATAATTATCCTTATCGTTTACTATAGCATGTTGGGAAAGTGAAATTTGGATATTCCAAGAACCCTATTCTATAGTCATGCCCCCGCTCTCTTCTCCTATAAACTCAATGTGGTCATTCAGACCCTGGGTGTCCAGTAATTGTTTGGTGATCTCATTTTCAAAGTGAATGATGACATGGTCATCCCTTTTCTCTCACACTGGACATGAACCATGTTAAATTAGTAATTAATTACTAGTTGTTTCACATGTATAATTGAGATATAATAATCAATGTAGATAAATAAACTCATGAACACAAAAAAATAAGAAATAAAGCGTGAATTCATGTTTGTAAGTTGGTGAAAATTATTGCGCCCACATACTGGCCCCTCTAATAGATGGGTTGACCTCTGCAATGGATAAATTTAGATCTGCCACTCTCTGGCTTGTGGCCTCCTGGATTTGATGTCACCTAATATGCTCCCTCTCTTCTTAAGTGGGTACTGGGTGTATTTCATTAGACCTAATCCATTCCTGATCCTCATCAGATCTAATGTTATCCATCTCTTGGGATTCTCGCCTCATCTGTACCTCAGACTCTACCAACTGTTCCTTAAATCACAATATGAGTTTTGATTGGGAATCAATGAAAGAAGAGTGTTAATTCACCCACTCCCTAAAATGTTGGACTTCATTCTCATCCTCTTGAAGTTTCTAGATATTGACTACCTTCCTCTGTTTCCAGTCATCATTGTGGTCGAACTCATTTTCCCTCACCTTCTCCGTAAGGTAATATTGAATGGGCATATGAGGTCATTGGGCATCCACTCCTCCAGCGCATAATTTGTCTATCTGGGAATGATGTATCCCCAACTGGTTTATCCACTCTACTTCTGGGGTGTCTTTGATGAAATGATTAATTAGATTCCATGACTGGTGGCAGGTATCCTTGCCATATTCATCATCAAAAGTTGTATCGTCCCGCTCCTCTAGGTCAGTAAGTAGAAATTCAGGGAATTATTCTAGAAGTTCTGTAGTGGGATCTTCCTCTGGTTTCCTGATAGACAGGCTAGGTTCCTCATCATGTGGTCAGTTTTCATCACTATATCCCACCATGAAAATTTTTTATTCCGCCCCACCAGTCACCCTACCCATAGCCATAGCAGCAGTGATTTTATTAGATTTAGCATACAATTCCATGAAAATTATCATTCCCCTTGGGAGAGGATAACTATGATCCCCAGTCATCCTCCCTAGTATGGGAGACATCATTTGAGGGAACTGTTCATATAGAAATACACAAATGTCAGTTGTCCTGGTTCGATGGAAAACAGTTATGGATTCTATGATGGAAATGACTTATAGAGATCAAATAATTGGTCTCTCCTCAAGTAATTTCTATTGGAACCCTAAGACATGGCCCCCCATATATGGTTAGAATCTCGTAATATTCCAGAAGGGTCACCCTGGTTATCAAATCCCTCCTGGATTCTGCACTCACCATCATCATAGGAGTATATCCCAAAGCTACATCCATTTTCGTACAGGAATGAGTTTTTCATATAAGGTTCTCTTATAATTGAAAAATATCCGTTGAGAAATCATTATAGCCTGAGTAAGTTCCACAGCGGAATGGTTTGGGTGTTACCTCAAGAGTCTCAACAAACTCTTCCAGCTCTGATATCGCAACCTCACCTTCCTCCAAGGGGCTCCACCTATTAGCCTCTTCTCCCCAGGAGGAATAATCTAATTCATCATGTAAAGGAAAATGTTCCCTTGTCTTAGTAGTGTATAGTTGTGGCAGGGAAGTTCGATCGAGCAGTACTTTCACCTAATCTGTCATTGGACGCAGGGTGCCCCGAGACTGCACAAACGCTTCCATCTCAGTAACATATTGTTCCCCTTCTTCTAGAGACACTATAAAACTACTGTTGTCATGTCTGATCTCTAAAAGATCTATCCTGAGATGGTTAATTCATCCCTACATTTCGAAGGGATTGAGGATTTTCCTGTTGACGTCCCATGTATTATAAGCCATAGAAAAAATAGTATCCTCAGGCATGTCTATGTGGAATATCTACTTCCCCAGAGCATGAGTAGATATTCTATAGATTCCCCTTAGTGACCTCCCTTCCTACTATCTCATCTCATCTGGGATCACCAGGTCCTCCACTTCCTCATGTCTCCTGCTCGGTGTAGGCCCTGAAATTATTTTTTTTATCACTGTCGCGACCCCACCACCACGACATGTTCTATCCATTTTTAACCCCAACAACGAGTTTGATGAGGAACCCCATCATCATGATTGATAGTTTATTACTTCATCATCCCCCCTGGTAGGCTTCCTCCCAGCTCTTTGCATACTCCTTAACCATCCCATAAATGGAAATATGTGGAGGCAACTCTTTCTGATTTTTCCCATCCTCTAGTGTGAACATAATCCACATCTTCCTCATCATGCATGGATTATCCTCATGTTTTACCACTAGGTAGACTTTCGAGGTCAATCTCTGTAGTAATAAAAACTCCCTTAAAAAGAAAAGTGGGGTATATAGCTTGAAAATGGCTCGCTATCGACCTGTGCCACGATAACTCCACCTTGGAAATCCATGTGATAAGACCGATGACCCTCAATCCCCTTGAAATCATTGGTGAATACCTCTTTTGGAAGTGTAAATGGATTTCTGTTTAATTCATCTACCTTCCAAACTCTATTCAGTGCAATCATTGAAATCAACAAGGTCAAAAATCTCCCCACTGCATTTACGATGGCTGGTCAGAAGTTTTTCTCGGGAGGATAAAAAGGGTTTAGATATTCATAGACATTCATGTGTGCCTCTATCCAACCATATATAAAGTGTAGATATCTAAATACACACATTGGTTTCTTCCCCTCACGAATGTTCCACAATACCTTCTATAATTTCACCAGCACCAAGATCCCAATGTGGACGTGTTTCCCCACTGCCAACATGGATGCCATAATGAATGTGTTTTTTTTCTCACCCAAGATTGTATTTCTAATTGGAAACATCTATCCACATAAAAAACAAGAGATAAATCCATCCAAACTAACTACCATTTGCTTTTGGTGTTTACACTACACCCCCATAATTCCATTGGTTGTCCTCTCGGATTCACTAGTAATAATTTTCTTTTCTACAATGGGATCCCTTGAAACAAGTTGGAGGCCTTACTGGTAGCTTCTTAGGGGACTCCTCCCCTTCAATAACATGCTCAAATGGAATGTTTTGGAAATTTATAAATCAAAAACTGAAATATATGTCCCTCACCGACTATTTGGCATCACCCAGAACCAAGTCCATCAACACCTTTTCCAACCATGAAATCTATTCTGAATCCTCCAAAGTGTTCTCCGTAGGAAGGAACTCGCCATACATCGCCGCAGAATGGTAATTCAAGACATTTGATAGAGGTCCTAGAGGATGATATCGACCTCCCCAGGATGGAGATGGAATGTGTTGGTACTCGATTACCACCTTCTCAATAACTCCATAATCATATGTATTGGCTAGTAGATATGGAATTTACCAGTCCATACAGCTTCATACAGGACATCCTCCTTCATCTCTTCCCTAAATTCCTCACAGGATACACAAACCAAGTAATCCTAATCCCAATCATCCATGAAGTTGTTGCCCTAGTGCAAGTCCCAATAATTGGTTTTCAACTTCTCTGGGTTCACTAAACCTATCTTGAGAATGGTGTAGTACCATGGTGGGGGAAACATATGTCTGCAACAATTTCCCATCACCATTATTGATGTGGTTATAAATATAGTTGGTGATGATATGTGTGTATTCTTTCCATGTATTGTCATCAGCAGCCCTTAACCACTGGCACTGACATGGAGTGCTCTTAAACTAGTAAGGTAGTTCATCTCTAATTTCTCCCTTGATGGAAACTTCATCCCTCAGACCAAATCCATATAGTGGTAGTCTTTTGTATAGAGGGTAGTTATTTTTCACTTTTGTTAGCATTCCCATCAAGAACTCCTGATCCGAGTGGCTTTGCACATATTCTTTGATCCCTAGATCTTCTACAATATCTTCCCCTCGAGTGGAATATGAAAGGACCTCTCGATCAGCTTCTTTGTAGGAAATTTGGTTTTGGTACATTGTCAGTTTTTCTTTTCTATTCATATATCTCGATCGTAGTGCTCAATCACAAAGAGAATTCACGGAGTGCATGAACACAGAGCCTAAGGACTCACTGTGTGGTGTATAGAAAGAGGGGATCACAGTGCACCAGTTCACTAAGATTCATTTGAGGAGACCTCATCTGTAATGTATGTTTTTTAAAGTGAATTTTTGGAGCCCTAATCCATAATGTCTGATTTTTAAAATGCATTTGCGGAGTGCTGAGTTTCCTGATTTGAGAGCCCAAGAATTGGGTCACAAGAATAGATTTGGATGAAAGAAGGTTCCTCACATCTTATGTATTAGTGAAGAACTCTTAGGCTTCATGTCACACTTGGTTGTGGTGATATTCATATAATTATAGACCCGTGTTCCACCCTCCCCCTCCATGATTCTAATTTTTGTTCTGCCTAAATTTTGGTGACCTAGCCTCATAATCTGACCCTCGTATTCATTGTGGGTCCCATTATTAGTGTGGCATTTTTTGTCACCAAAATGTTTTGCCTTGGAGTAAATTGAGAAAAGTCTAAAAAGTAATTGTAAAACTTTTTGCATTGTGAATCTCTTTTGTGAAGACCTCCTGCATCGCAACCGTTGAAAAGCTTCCTAGAATGATTCTCTACAACCACCTCAATGGTAGGGACATAACCCTTTATGAGTCCGAGTAACATGACTGAAGCCTCTGTAATGGCCGAAAAGGTAGTGAAGAAAGCCTAGGAGAGTCCAAGGAACTTGAACAGAGCATCTCTAACCACCATAAAGGCATTTACAGAAGCCAATGTGAGTCCGAGAAACTCAACGGATCTACCTCTGATGGTGAATCACGATTTTCCACATAGTGCATCCTTAGATCATTGCGATTCCTAGTGCCTATAAATACTTGGCCCACCCCAACTCTAAAGGATTGATACCTTGACATTTCTCCATCTGTACTCTCAATTCGTGAAGCACCCTTTTCTCTTTGAACCATTGAGAAAATGAACCATTCGTGGTATTTGAGCATTGCGAACCCACTTTCCCTATGATCCATTTTTCCTCCACTTTAAGTGGGGATTCCCTTCACAAAGCCTTATGGACATCGTGAAGTAAAGAGTCCCCTTTGGGTACTCGAGACTTCATGAAGCACTCATCCTTCACGAAGCACCCTCCAAGAACATGTAGACTCTATGCCTATGATGGGGCACTATGCTTTGCAAATTACCCTCCTTCCTGAAGCCCCTCTCTACAAAGTCTTCTGCTTCGAGAACCCCTCTTCCATGCAGCCCTCCCAGCAATTACATAGTGATTTCATGGTCACCTGAGTGGTGGTTCATCGTTCATTTCCCTATATCATACTTATTCTCATAAGCATTGTAATGGTTCTTGATTCATTTCATGGAAAAAAAATTTGGGACCCTTTAATGGATCAGTTTACAACCCCATTAAAACATGGAATTGAAACTATCTTCACTTCACCAACGTTTAAAGTAAACCTGTTATGTATGTCCTTAGGGTGAGGAGTGAATCCTTGTCGTCTGAGCTCCAGGATGTTAAACTACCAAACATCCTCATCCTCAACACATGATGTGAAACTATGATTATCGCGTGTACAGCTAGCCCAGGATGAGTCGATGAAAGATTAGCACCAGAACCCTTTCACTCACTCTCTCCCATTTTTCTTCTTCGCCATGTGTGTTGCGAGAAGACTTTGTATAATCCCTAACACACCTTGATAGGGTTCTCCTAGTATAACAACCATGTCCTCCTCATACATCTGGACACCCTCATCTCTCATCAGGCCCCCCTTCTGGAGTAGGTCCCAATCTTCCACTCCCTAGGCTACTAACCACATGTAATCCCCTCACCATCCCCCAAGTCACATATTTTCATAACTCAATCATCAAGTCTATTGTTACCTCTTGTTTCTCACACTAAGCATGACTCATGTGGTCTAAGAGTAAGAATATACCATTAAATATTCTTTGGGTTGATAACCATGTGTAAACCCCAATCCCTGCACCACTAAACTACATGGAGTTTGATATCTTCCTTTTAAGAAGGGTACATAGGAAGACTCTCTGAGGTCCAAGACTATTATCACTTTTTTCTGACCATTTCACATCAGTTAACTCTTTATCCCACATGGTGTTAAAATGTATTCCCCATCCTGAACTATGGGGGTTTTGATACCATTTGGAAATATAGGAAGCCACTTTGATGTTTAATCCCAAAAAATGGTAAACTCGGGTACTCCTCCCCATGGATGTACCCTCCTGATGTGACATCTTCCCTCTCTAGGACACATCACTTGGATCTGCCTCCTAGATCTGTTTTTAGACTCATTTTAGTCGTTGTCCTTTTTGTACACCCCAAAAAAATTTCCCATTTTCTCATGAATCTAAAGTTTTGTAATCCCCCCACACTCAATCCATACTCCTCCAACCAAGAGTTTCCCTCTTGAGATGGGATACTAACCATTTTTATGCCCCAAGCATGTCTTCAGGTTGTTTTCTTTTTTGTACACTCTGATTAAATATCCCATATCTGAACTACATGGAATTTGATATTTTCTCTTTTTGATCAAGGTATATAGGAAGCCTCCCTGAGTTTCAAGCCAATCTCCCATGTCTCATCCTGGTCTACCATTGAGCCTTTGAATTTTGGGATGATCACACCTCAACCCTGTGGTTATATTTTTTTAGGTCCCCCCCCCCCCCATGCATCCATTCTCATGAGCCGCCTCTGCATGTTACTCATCACCCCATCCCAGGATAATGTGGACTTTGATTCTCTATCATAGGGGTATGTAGGAAACCTCCCTGAGGATCAAGCCCAACTCCACCACCTTCACAACAGTTCTCAATTCCACATCCATTCATTCCAACCATCAATGTTTTATCCATATTCATCTTAATTTTATTCATGATTCCACGTCCTGGTGGAATCATGCCATCCATACCATTGATCTTCGTAGCACACGGGTAGCTGACCATGTATAATCATAAATCAACTCATTTTTTTCTGCACTGAGTTGCTAACCATGCGTAAGCCCTAACATATCTTGATTTCATTGTCCTTTTTATAAACCCTAATTCCATGCCTTACCCATTTGAACTACATGGGTTTTGATCTCTGCCTTCTAAACATCATACTTAGGAAGTCTCTTTGAGGTAAAATCCCATCCAATGGTATACCTCAGTGTCCCCTTAATTGGGACCCATCATCCTCTTATCTGCCCATTGAGGTGTCCAGATCAGCCTTCATGTTGTGAAACCTTCCCTCTTTGGGTCATTCCAGCCCGAATACATCCATAACGGTCATTCTGATCCATCCAACTGGTAAAACATTTAGCTAATCCCTCCTAGGGATGTACCATTCTGATATACTCTCATCTATGTTTTAATTAGTTTGATCAGTCTCTGGTAGAAGTTAAACTCATGGCATACCCCATGTCAAACATGGGAAGCTGAGGAAAACCACATAGATATGCCACTGGAATATAATTCCCCATATTTTACATGGGATTCCTTGGGCTTCCACACCATCCAGAAGACCTCTTATAATGGGAAAATCCAGGTGTACCAGTGTTCCAGCATCCACACACGCCAGTCATTCCCAACATGACTACTCCCCAAACCAAAGGTTTCTACCCTAACATGAACCCTTGGGAATTTTATGAAAAGAGCACTGTAATTAACCATATTGCACAATGATACGACACTGGGAAGAGTTTCATGAACAACATCTTATACTTTAAGGGAGACCCAGACTAGGTGATGAATTCTGGTGAGGAATCCATGGAATAAGAGACTGACATCCCATAATCTCGTTTTAATCAAGGAGAAAACATACCTCAAGAGGGGATAGATGTCTCCCACCTTTAGAATGAAGGAATTCGGGGTACAATGTGGTCATCCATGAGCATTCCAACAAAAATTTCATGATGAGGTGCACCCTGAAGAGAGTGTAAAAAATAATGATCTTGGACTAGTTATAATGATTGAGGTAATTATTAGAGAATGGAATAAAATCAAAACACAATTTACTAAGTATTAAGTTATCAAATTATGATAAATTCAAAATTTATTAATTAAAATTTAGTAGAAGAGCATATAGTTATATCTATAGACAATTTAATGATGATTAACACTAGTACTCTGTTAAACTGGAATGTTTAACTGATTTATTCATGAGCTCTTCCACCATTAGCAATGATAGTGAAGAATTATTTAAAATCCCCTTTTGTACTTATATGAATCTTATTATAAATACTTGGCTTGTGGTTTTTTTGCATCTATTTATCTCTTTTCCTATTTAGTAATAGTTATGTGTTTTAATTTTTTTTAATAATGTGTAAGGACAATGTGATATTTATGGATAAAAGGTGGATCACAGTATTAAGGAACACACCTCAGTATGTGATATGTGTTCGAAGGAGTTTTTAGATATTTTTAATTTTCAATTGATATGTTGATGGGAGAATAAGATTTCCATGTCCTAAATGTAAATTTAGAATATGTTTAAATAGAGATGATGTTTATTAACACTTTATATTGAAGAAATTCCATGTTCAATATTTTTTTTGGATTTGGAAAAGACAATCAAATGTTACAGAAAATTTGAGCACTAACATCCACTGACAAAATGAGCTCCGAACATCATCAAAAATGGAAAATGAAATAAAAAACCTTATTAACGATGCATTCTACATTATAAGAAAAAAAACATCATCAAAACATATCAGGAAAACTAGTTGAGGGTGATACAAATAGAAACCCAATGGTTGATGTTTTTGAGACTATAAGACAGCCAGATTAAGATTGAAACATATCATTGGATCCTCCTATTTATTGTGAGGAGTTTAATGAAAGAGAAAACTTCAATGAGTAGACATATGCATTTCATGGTTTATTTTATGATGGAAATAAAAATCTATATAGTGGTTGTTTGAAATATTCAAAACAATATCTTCTGCTGATGTTGTAACATGTCAAATGCCTATGTGGAATTACAAATAGGGTAATGGATATAATGTTGGGATTTTTTTATGTATTTTCTGAAGAAAAAATGTCTGAATATTTTTATGAAATGAGACAAGTTGTAAACAAGATTGGTATTAATTATAAAAAAATGCATGTGTGTCCCAATGATTATACTCTTTATTGGGGAGAGGATTCAAGTAGAGAGGATTTCAAAAAAAAAATTCTTCTAGATGGAAGTTAATGAGTGATGTTAGAAGTCTAAATCAACATGATATTATAAATAAGAAGAGAAGGAACACAGCTGAAAGGTTTTTCTGTTGCCTTCCTTTAAAGCCTTGATAGAAAAGACTATTCATGTTATCAAAACCCTTTGAACACAAGAAGTGGAATTCTATAGATAATAACAATAATGGGTTAATGCTATATCCAAGAGATTCACAATCATGGAAGAAATTTGATTCATTACATCTATATTTATTATCTGATCCTAGGAATTTTTTATTTGGATTGGATACCGATGGATTCACCCCATTTGGGACTTTGGGAACTTGTTATAGAATTTGGCCGGTTGTTTTGATCCCTTAGAGTCTGCCTCTATGGATGGGTATGCAACTGACATATCTTATCATTTTGATGATTATTCCTAAAAACAATTCTTAGAAATTATATTGATGTAATATTGAAGACTATAATTAAATAATTATAGGATTTATAGAGCAACTCTATTGAGACATAGGATGTATCTTCTATAACAATTTTCAAAATGAAAGATTCTCTAATGAGGACAATTAGTGACTTTCCTAGACTTAAGAATTTAGCTGGTCAGAAAACTTACATGATTTTGTTTATTTCTATTTGTCACATTGATTTTGATACTAAATAACTACTTCATAGTAGAAAATATTGCTTCTTGTGTCATCAAATATTTCATGATGCATCTCATAGATTTTAGTTGAACAAGTCAAAATTCAATGGTTTTGTTGATTGTAGACCACCTCCAAATTTTTTATAGGTTCTGAAATATTGTCACAACATGGAAATGTTGCAAAAGAATTTGGTGATATATATCATTTGAAAGTTAGTGGGAAAAAATGTTCTAAGTTAATCATCAAGTGAAATCGGAATGCAATAATGGAAGAAAAAAAAGAATATTCTTCAAACTTCTGTGTTGGGAATTTTATTTTTTGGTGGCATAATATTGATGTGATGCATATTGAGAAGAATATTTGTGACATTTTGATCTTAAAATTTCTTAATGAGAACATAAAATATATGGATCATCTCAATGCTTTGAAATAATTACAAGCCATGAACATAACACATGATATCTGGCCAAATGAGAATGGAAAGTATGCTCCAACATCTTTTTTAATGAAAAATTGGGATAAAGATACATTCCTTCGAATTTTAAAATATGTCAAGCTATCTGATGCATACTCAATTAACATCTCAAGGTGTGTTGACTTAAATAATCATAGGTTATATGGATTGAAACGTCAAGATTCACATATTTGTTTATAGTAGTCTCCACCATTGGCATCACGTACATTATTACCTAAAAAGGTTACTGTTTTTGTACACCAATTTTGAACATTCTTCAAAAATCTATATGAGAAAACTATACGACCAATTTTACTTGAAAACCTTGAAGAGATATTTTTATTGACCCTATTTGAAATTGAGATGATCTTTCCACCTTCATTTTTTACTTTCATCGTGCATTTAACTATACATTTGGTCGAGGAAGCTAAATTAGGATGCCCCATACATTATCGATGTATGTATCCAATTAGGATGTAATTTAATTATATTTTTTTCATTTAAGTAAACAATTATTGACACTTCATTAAATACGAAATAATGTTTTTTCTCTTATTTCACAGATATCTAAGGAATTTTAAATCATATGTGAAAAATAAAGTTCAACCTAAAGGCCCAATTTCAAAAGGCTATTTGGAAGAGGTGTGTCATATCGTTTTTTCTAGATACTCTTTTGATATTGAGAAAATATTCAATCTATTTTGACATGTTCAAGACACATCAATTCAATCTTAACTACATGGGATATCAAAAATATTTCCCTCTATTGGATGATCAATTGGCAGGAGCTCAAATATTACACTGACAAAAATGGAATTATCAGAGGCACAAAGATTTGTGCCGCTAAATAGTGAAATTTCATATTCATATATTTAATAGTTGAGGATAAAAACAAGGAGATTAATTAGAGTTCAAACATGAAAAGAAAAACATATAAAAATCATTTAATATGGTGCTTGTAGAATGGTTGACACGGCATGTAAGTCCATAAATATTTCAATCAACATAGATATCTGGTTGACACATATATTTTGTAATTAAAATAATGTATATTAATTTTTTAGATCATGAATATTGGTACTTGAGATGTTTTTCAGAATATTTGATGTTTCTTGCTCGAGGTCCTCTAAAATAGGGTAGAAAGTTCAACACATACAATGTGAATAGCGTTAAATTTTGTATAGTCGGTCGGGAATAGGGTTTGAAAACACAGAATAATTGTATATTTAAATTTTATAATGTGGGAAACATTATAAAGTTGATAGATATCATCAAATTAAACTATTGAGGAAATTTTTTCAATTGTTTTATTCCAATTTAATTGGGTCATTTCATTAGGGGTGTTAAAATAGATTCCTTTCAATTTACTTCTATAAAATTTTCTCAATTGATGGATGTTGGTGACTGTGAATTACATGATCCGTATATCTAATAATCATAATAAAAATTGGTATAGTATGTGGAAGATGATTTGGATAAAGGGTTTAGTGTAGTTTCTCATGTAAAATAAAGATACTTTTATGATATGGTTGATGAAGTGGAATATTTTACCTCTGACATTGAATCTCATCAACAACAATAAATAAACATATTTTTCCATCATGATATTAAAAATATTAGTCTTGAAAAGGTGTATGAAGTAAATAAAGTCATGATGGAGTAAAAAAATGGAATTACTGAAGGAGGAAATGATTTTATGTGTAGAAATACATTCATTTATCAACCACTTCTGTGATTTGTGTAGTTATTCATTATCATAGTTATATAAATTTATTTTTTCAGTACTATGCATAGGTTATCATTTCTCTTCATTTTTCCTGTAATATTTTTTGAAATATATGTTTTGAAGTTACTTTTATTTGATTAAATGGTAGGAATACTATGCAGGAATCATTATATTGACACCAAATGACCCTCAGAAGCAAGGCAACAGGCTAGTCCAAGTTCTTCGTGAGGATATTGGATGGTGACTGTTATAGGTACAAATTTGAATATAAATAAATTTATTGTATTTTTTTATAGTACTAAATATTTTTTCACAAAATATTGAAAAAATTATACTATGGAGAGAAATAAGAAAAGTTCATATGTTTGGAATCTGAATGGACTAAAGATAGTTGTCTCATTTGAATATTATGGGGTCCCTACGGATGACGTCATGAGATTATTTGGCCATATTCCAGGATAGCTGGAAGTGATGTTAGATACCCTTCTGATTGCATATGATTAATTTATACATATGCCTTCAACTTGAAAAAATGTTGTTTTTGATTCACATAGAGTAATTTCAATGCATTATGGAGTAATTGAATGTCATTATGTTGTTAAATCCAAATATTTTCCAAATGAATCTCTTTGTAAATATGTACATACACTTTCTAATTGTAGATGTTATAGCACAAAAGTTTACATTGGAAGCGTCGGTTGATTTATATAAGATGAAGACATGCTCTATCCCCACAAAAATTACATCGATGACTTGTGGTGAGCAGGTAAATCACACAACTTAAAAATCATTTAGTTTACAAACTTTTATTGGTTTTATGTTTAAATATAAACAAACAAAACTATTAAATTTCAAATATAATTGTGTTATATGTGCCATTAGTAAGAAGTAGATATCGATATAAAGATGGAGATGGAGATGGATAGGGTAATGAGAAGACTTCATATGGATGTGATTAAAGGTCTTTTGATGAATGTAAAAAATATGGAATGAGTGGATTTGTTGATGTATTATTTCAGACATAGAACTGAAACAATTTGTGGTATTATGTGAACTAATATACTTGTTTTTTATTCTATATTTTTTATTTGTGTGTGATATTCAGTTCTCTTGATATAGATTTTGTGTGTTATTGATAGGTGGTACACTTGGTTTTTATTTTGTTTTTTAGGAAGTTCTGGGGTTGCGGAATCTGCAGATGGATTTTTTTATAAATCAAAATTTAGTAGTGTATTAATAAACTCTTATATATGGCATTGTTTTATTCGTGGAAGGTAAAATCATTGCTAAATATGATGCACTATTCTTTAGTTGTGGTTTTAATTTGTTTAGTAGCATTTTGTGGGTGGGGAAGTTTTTGGATTTAGTGCTGGTTTTAATTGCTGCTAAACCCTCGTTCCCCACAGAAAACATCCATGAAAATGAAAATAACAATCACTAAATATTCTTTCTCTGATTCTTACCAAAAATTTCTGCTAAATTGAAGAAAACATCGTGCATTGGATGCTAACACTTGATTTTGTGGAATCCTTTTGAAACCCTCACATAACTATGTAGTGGCGGTTCAAACCAACACCAAACCATAAAAAAACCTTGCTTCTTAGCCCTTTTATTGTTTCTTTCCCATGAATGTTTTCTCTCGAAAATTCTGAATTTTAACTCACAACAAGTTTCACTTTCCTCTAACAGTCAATGGTAGACTACCCACCATATATATTACCTTATATCACTCCATGATCACAACTTCCAAGGGGTCCTGTTTTCAAAAAACAAAATACATTTAGATAGATTAATCGATGTTTGATTATATCTTAGTGTACCTAGGATTATAAAAATATGTTGGGAATGATTTTCTATAGACTAGGAGTACACCAATATTCCATTGATTGGAATTTATTTCTCACCCCGATCTACGCTCACATTAAATCAGGTTATACTTTCCTTTAACCGACCCCCAACACCATGTCTCTCATAAATGTGTGTCATGTTCCACCCAATGGTTAACAGCCTCATGGCTCCTATTTAATTTTCTAGACATCCCTCATCATAAGTCATATCCTTTACCTTACCCAAATATCCAAGTCATCATTCTCTTGAGAATCACATTATAAATTGTCAATCAATGATCTTTACTCGGCCACTCAACAATTAATGATTTATGTGAAATCACATGTAACTGGAATAAACTATTAATTTCTCAACCAACACAATGGTTTTACAATCCCATACCTCTCAATTTAAGACCAAAATCATGCTCTCTTGGGTCATCCATCAACAAGGAGAAGATACCCATGCTACATGGAACATTAGTCTTAACATACCTAAAGCTCCCTTGGAACACCTATTCAAAACTGGGAACCAAACCCATTCCATGATTTATTACACAACCACCCATCATGTGGAATCATTACAATCATGATCATATACCCATGATCTAAAAACATTTCTAACTACAAAAAACACTGATCAATAGGGGCATGCACCTAAACAATCCTTCCTGTTGAACTTAGTCTTGATACACAAGAACCACAGGTACATCCTTAGAAATAAAAGGAATTATCATCCCTATATCACGAGACCCAATAAACTCTTAGGAGTTAGTCTCAAAATGAACTTACAACCTATATCACTACCTTGGAATACATTCATAAACTCGGGCCAACCCCTCTCTTAGGTTTCCATCTATCAAGACAAATGTCAACCTATAGGGGTATGAGCCAAAACTAAGGACCTATAAGTATCCCACATAGACCTATAAATCATACTGTATATTAGGTTCACTAGGCCTCTAAACATATCCCAAAGTTCACATAACAAAGGGCATCATCCTCACACCCATCATAATTCCAAGAACCTTATGTGCTTGACAACCTTTTCTAAGGGAGGTTAGAATAACATAGACTATGATTGTAGAAAACTATCAACATGGGTTCGATTATATAGGTTTTCATTTCCATGTTATAGTGGAGAATGCACTATAAGTTATAATTTGAATCCCATTTAAGTGAAACCCATTTTTATTACCAAGTTAAGGAAATAATTTTAATGGAATCACCTGTCAAACATCGACCTACTGGTCCAAGATCCTCTCTGAGAAGTTTCATAAGGGACTACCCCTAGAGTATCCTTATATAAATTTAGAAAAGATTATAACTATCACTCACTGATTCTCCATATACGATAATACCCCCTCTAGGTTTCAGTTCACTGTAGAAGTTTAGGTACCTATAGGCATCTCCCTTGAGGATACAAGTAGATAACTATAAATTAAGATCTTTTAAGTAAAATTTCATAGAAATATATTTGTTCAAACACCATGTATGTTTTTACAAACATTAGTTTACCGAACTTCAAAAGAAACACCCACATTCAGTCTATTGAAAATGCATCAACTTCTAGTGTTGATCTATGATAGTCATCAGTTTACACACAACATCATCTCAAATGATATTTGTCTAATATCACTCATGTGGTTTAGTTAAGTATAATTACATTCAAAGATTTGTGGGAAACACCACATTGGTTGTTACTTACACATTAAATAACTATACCTTAGTAAGAAACCCCCTTAAGGGGTACAACTCTTGCGAATAATGTTCCCTATTAAACCACTAGGGTCACTTCACCTCCTCTGCATGAGGAATAATTCATCATCCACACTATAAAATGTCTCCCCATAGATTCACTTGGTTTTACTTCAGAAGAAAATACATAAAAATGTTTGTTTAAGTGAGTAGAGTAACACTAAGAACCTATTTGGTAAAACATAATTTAGGTTTTTATTGAAACTTTAAACATTTGACCTCATCATTAGTAGTATATTCAGACACTATCATGGCTATAATATGTGGACCTAATATGCCAAATATGATGCATGATACACAAATTTACTCTACTAGATAAGAGTAAAAATCAATCATTGGCCCATATCCAATAGGCCTATAGCCATAAATCCATAATAAATCATAAAATCCAAATCATATGTGAATTGATCAATGTGAAATTCCTATAAAACTATAATATTTCATATAAATAACATCAATGCCATAACCCTAGAAACATGTACTTCTTACTAAAGCAAGTTTTCTTGGTGCACCAATCTGATATCCTTCACATGGTCTAACACATTCTTAATACTCATGTATACCATGTCTCAATAGTAAATAAAAAGGAATAGAAACTTCATATATAACACTTTCTCATGTCCTGACCCATATCACTCTACGAATAGTAGCCAAATCGATTGGAAATAAGGATTCAAGTGTGACTCCCCGTATGCTAGAGGATGTTGACTAGAAGTGAGGAAATAGGGTGAATCTTTGGGGAGACTATTCAATCATATTAGAGTAATTATCTAGTGAAAATATCCAAATATAATCCGCAGTAGTAAAACATTAGAGTATAGGAGTAGTAAATATAAAGAAGGTTGTAATAAACATGGAATGCTGTAAAGGCCTGAAAATACATGTCATACATACAACAATGATCACCCAATGTTCCAACCACATATATAAGATTAAATAAAATAAATAATATTATAATTATAATGATATGCTACTAACTCAGATACAAACCCCATACCTGACCTCCATATACATATCTGAGCCATCTTGCTAGAACAGTCTAAGGCCTTAGCCCATCCTATGCCTATATATATGTGAATAACTACTCATGTACCTCTGTGATATGGCGTCCTGATTATGGTGGGAGTACAAAACTCAGTAGGGCACAACCAATGATTTCTTATATAACATAGTAATATAAATTGTATGTATATGTGAAATACTAATCATAATAACAACAACAATAACTAAAATTTGTGAACAATTAAAAGTAAAAGGTTAATATAATTCTATAGACTATCTATATTTCTGTAATCCTAATCGAAATGAAATCTAGAGAAATGATAAAATGAGTTGAATGTCACCCCACTCAAGAAATTTATAATCTAGTCGATCCTTGGGTCTGTAATTCTGATCGACCATACCTACCTCGACTAGAATTGTAAATTTATTTGAACCACATATCTTAAGGGTATCATATTTTTAAAATAAGGGGGAATTAGTCTGAGAATCTATATGGGGATATGGAAAGGGATATCTAACAAATCCAATCAATGATGATAATTCCATGCCCAATAATTCAAAATAATGATGATAAACACCATTTCCAATAAAATTAAAATTAATGATAAGGAATTTCGTGTCAAGTAACATTTAAATTAATGAATATGATCACCATGTCTAGTAATATTGAAATTAATGATAAGGAACACCATGTGTAGTAAAATTAAAATTAATAATAAAGAACATCATGTCCAGTAACATTTAGATTAATGATAAGGAACTTCATTTCTAGTGACATTAACATTAATGATAAGGAAAATCATGTCCAATAATTTCAAATGAAGATAAGAAATATCATTTCCAGTAAATCCAAAATAATGAAGAGGAACACTATATCCAATTAAATTCAATTAGTAAGGCTCAAAAGTCACATTCAAGGAATATCCTATGGGAATCCCGATAATATAACATGAATTAAAAAGCCTCAAAAGACGGATACTAGGATGTACCTCTAGGAATCCCCATCATATAATCACATTGAATAGGCTCTATGGTCTATGTTCAAGGTAGCATATCTTGATTTATAGTCACAACTAGAGTAACCATGTGTAAGTAATAAATAATGAGTGAGGTTTTTTTAATGGGTAAACTTATCCCCATTTCCATACACTCTTTATATTACATGTTTGGTACAGATTCTGAGTTGAAACTCACCACTATCTCTACCCAATCACATATCACACTCAATAGTAAACTCACAATCTCTGGTCAATACTTAGTACACTATGAAATAATGTCCCATGTCACTGTTAAAAGGGTATTGGGGATTTCTGTCTACATAAAGTCATTCATTAATAGAAACAATAATGATATGTCACATGGCCCATCGTAGTACCCAAGGTCAGTTTGGGATAGTCTACACATACAAATCGACCACAATCTACCTATGATTCATCCACAGAGACCAATACATGGTTGACATGACTTACAAAGTTAATTATAACCTCTAAATTGGTTTCAATGCTATTTTTTATTCCAAGAAGTCATTGTATAACACATTAGGTCCAAGACACGATTCTAGTGTACAAGGGATGTTGTGACCCCTGTTTTTCATCCAATTTAATTAAACAATTTAATTTATTCATACATTTCATTGGAATTAATTTAAACAAGGGGTTTCACCCACATGGGTGATCCCATGCATCCACATTCCACCACTAACATGCGTAAATATTAACGTTTGTTTATAATAAACCACTGACCTTTGGGAATCCTTTAATAAGTTTTTCCCAAGGACTGTCAATAGCTTCTTGGGCCCATCCAAAGTCATCTAAGACATATGAAGATCATGTCTCACAATAAAACAACCATAAAATCATTAAATATAAATAAGATATAATTAATTAATTAAAATTTACAGAATATAAATAATTAAAAAACAATCTATAAAGTCATGGAACTCTAAACCTCAACAGTCGATCCCGTTATATGTGAACCATGACCAAATGCTTGTCAAAAACATATGGAACATCTTCAACCAAGAACTATCCATAATCCCTAAAAATAAACATAATAATAACCGCAAAAAATAATACTTTAAATCATTGCAGAATTAGAAATTCACTATGGATACACACCTTAATAAAATGAAACATGATGAAGTGCATTCGGCCTCCCAGGTTTCCCTCCTAGGACGAGTGAAAACCTAATCACTAGTATCAGATTCTACCATGATCCAATGTAATCATAAATAAAAACTATAAATTTATAATGTATACATAGACGAATAAAGATTATAATACAATAAATTCTAACATATTCATGGATATACCTCTAGGATTTCAAGGCATTTGATGGAATTTGATTCCGACCAACAATGAATAAGATCTCCCATGGAGGAAGGGATTAAAATGAGGCTGCATGTAGGGGAATAGTTCAATGTAATGAGGTATGAGAGAGGAATAGAAAAACTATTGGATCAGTGGTAAAAATTTAAATATTTACCCTTTTATTGAGTCACATGGTTAGTCCACATGGTAAGAAAAATTATGCCCCAATAGTGCATCCATGACTGTCCAAAAACCTACTGCTTTCATGGTTTTAGTGCATGTTTTGACTATTCACACACCAACCCTATGAGTCCCTCTACACCTCTTTACTAAACAATATGGTTTCCCCATCCTATCACATAGTTTTCTCTGAAAATGTTCTTATAAAAACAGGGTTTCAATGTTAGGTTACACTATTAGCACTAACCATATGCTAATAGTGTACAATATGTTGCATTTTTTTAAACCCCAAATCTAGTCCCCAAACCAACCAGCACACTCAGGAAACCTCTAAAACACTTTTCTAACCTCAAACCAAATATAAATACATTTTTTATATGAATCCCAATCTTCATGTCTCTGTTATGTATCTTTGATCAATAGTTTAACTCATCCAGTAACTAAAAAATTTAATTCCTTTTGAAATTACCAACTCATAAAACATGAGATATTACATTGGAATTATTAATATCATAGGGGTTTAGGGATTTAAATCCCAATTTTAGATGATTATTTTTCAAGGGAACCATGCTTTTTGGGATAACCATTCCATAAAGGAAGATACCACTAACGTAAATAATTCTTTTTCTTTAGTGTAGTGCAAGTCCCAGATATGATTCTTAAAATTCCATGATAGAAATTATTATTGAAAATAAATACACCACCATGATGGAATGGTTTGTGAGTAACCATCCATGGGTTTAGTATCCCCGGATAACCATACAAAATTATGGGTTTCAAGTTCCCTACTTCTATCAAACCCTCTAAATTTAGTGTCTCAAAACGCATGCTGTTTAGGTGGACCATTATTGAATGACTTGTGTCTATAGGAATAATTTTCACTAGTTCATTTGGGTGTTCACCCTATGTGATTGATGGGTAGAAACATTTGATAATATTGTTTTCTCTGGATTCATGATCCCTCTAGGTTGGGATCTTCTTGATTCGTACCTATGTTTATTTATTGGTTGTTTGAGGTTAAGTTTTCCCTTGGGTGGTTCTTTGGGGTTTGATTCACTCTAAGGAAGATGTACAGGGATTAGATTTTCCTTGAGGAATATGAGTAGGGAGGTGTATTCTTCTATGTCATGGGTTTGTTTATAGATTCTTTACTCTATGGAATGAGTGGTTGTTTTTATCATCCCTTTATTTCCTATTGACAGGAGGTTAATTTATGAATTTCACATCCTATGGATCTATATGATAATCATGGTATATTAATTTTCCACTATAAGACTCTAGTTTTAGTTTATTGGGTTGTAAATCCATTACTTAATCTCTATTTATATTCTCTACTCTTATTCAGAGTTTGGTGGTTCTGCGGGTTGACACTTAGATGTGAGCTGATTGGTAACCTGATGCCCCCTTTTTTTGTTTTTGAGAACTCATACTAGATATATTAACAATCAACCATGCATGGGCTCTATTCCAATAATTATTATATTTGTGTAGATTATTTAAATGTTAATAATGATAATGTTTGGAATGGATCTAGTAGATCCATATCTTAGTTGATCTAGTGGGATTCATGGATAGAATTTATGGAGATGGAGTTAGTGTGATATAATGATCATATTCTTCCCAGTCACTCTGGTACATTTATTTAAAAGGTATTGGGACTTTTATGTTTCCCCATTTTTTTATTTGAATTTATTATTGTACATCCTATGATATTTTGGAGATATATCCATTCATAATTTAAATTTTAGATGGTTTTATCCTATGTGGTTGTGGTTATTATAGTTGGATTATAATGAGTGTTATCATAAGTTTTATAGGATAAGGCCTCTCATATGTGATTTATTCCTTCTTTGTCTTATTCACTGGCCTCTTGACTCTTAAATGTGGGCTTGGATTGGCTCATTTATATATCCACTGATCCAAGTATGGACCAAACGGTTTGGGGAATGTTAGATTTTTTTTAGAGTAATGTTGATTCTAGGTAAGGAGTCTAGAGATAGATGTCTCATGGTATTAGTTAGGTACATGTGGGGAGAAAATTCTTGGATGTGTTTTAGTTTGGTTAACTAACCAGGGAGCTCTGCTAAGATATGGTAGCTTGAACATTCTTATGTTAGTACATTGATAACATGTTATTTATCCTGGGTACCTAAGGCATTTGATGTGTGGTATATTTTAATATACCCATGCATTATATAGTAGTCAGTGCATTGTTTCATTCACAATGTGATATCATAGTAACTAAGATACCATCATATAATGAGGAAGTTTATTTACCTCAGAGAAATGAATTTTATTAGAGGTATAAATGGACATTATATGGACGATACGAGTAATAGGACTACTCGTGAATTTGTGATATTCAAAGGTGATTCTATTTTGATAAATCCTCTTGTAATTATATGGATAATAGTGTATGACCAAGTTGATTTACAAGTAGGTTTGGTATACTCTCTTGTTTCTAAGAGGCATGGGATCATTTATCTATGGGTCAATATAAATGTAGGTTCATTATCCCCCAACATGAGTGAGAGTGAGATCCTCTATCTAAAAAGTTAGTATACCCTCCCCCAGCTTAAGATCTAAATTTAGGCATGAGATCCTCCATTGGGGTCTGTACTACCATAATTAAGGATTATTTTAATAGGGCATAGTTCCCCATATATGAGATTATAGAGTTTGGTACTGCCTCATCAATACAAGAGTTAAAACTACCATCCATGAGGCACTGGTATTCTATTTGGGCATGATGTCTAGTAATCCCTAAAACAAAATGAGGTGTGGGTACCTTGTATTAAAGTTGGTTCGATACTCACCTGTTTGAAAGGTAGTGGATACTACAACTAAAATATTTATGTTTTATAAAATTAATGAAATTGTTATTCTATCCATGTGAGTTTTCACTACCCATAGTTAGGGGAGCATATACTTCCATTCGAAGGAAATGGTATTCTTCACTCTGCTATGCGGTCAATATACCATCGGTCCTAATAAGGTCTGGGTCCCAAATACTATATAGAATTTGGTATCCCCTTATGATAAGGCATGGATATAGTTTCTAAAAATTTCAATGTAGCCTAGATTCACCACCAGTGAGGTCAGTACTCCCTCAGTTATTTTTTGGTCACACAATGTGGCGAGGTTCGCTCACCATATTTCAATGTATGGTAGGATTTGTGAAGATATGTGACTTTTGTTTGTGATCTTTTCATTTGGGCTACAAATCCGTGGTTATCTATCAATAGGGGATGGTTTTCCATATCAATCTATTTCATACTGAGGATAGTGATTATTATGAGCCAAATGATATAACTGAGAGACTTGGCTGGAGTGGATGTTCCTTCTAATGTGTATGGGGTGTCCTTTGTGTGGATACATTTCCCCATGTGTAATAGATATATGGTATATGAGTATTACTGAGATGAATATCTTCTTATTTAAGCCATCGAGGTCTTTTATCAAGAATTTCCTTATGTATCTTGAGGTTTGATATGTTGTTTTTTCATTAATTCTCATATTTATTAGCACTAGTACATGTTATTATTTTGATTTTATATGGCTAGATAATGAGATAACTATCCTAGTATAGTCTTTAGACTAAAAAGATACAACCAGAGACTTACTATATGTGATAATACACTATCATTTTTATCATCATTGTGAGATGGATTTTATGAAGAGATTTTTCTTGGGATTATACTATGGTAGAGTGAGGCCTAGTGCTGTTTTTATTGGTCATTAATGACCAAAAATAGATTTAGTTGGATTTAATTTCTATATTTTTGTAACACACAAAGATTTTATGGTATAAATTTTTAAAATTAAACATCTTTGATAGTTTATGATTCGTGCATCACTGAGTTTAAAACTGTAATATAATATTAAATATGACTATTGCAATACTAATTTGACCATTAGAAATAGTATTATAACCAAGAAAATAGAAAGTTTTACTATTAAAGTATAAATAAAATTTAGGTATCTTATAAATGAAAATGTGGTATATTTATATCATAGAATAAGTAAATAAGTGTTTTAAAGATGATAAATTACTTGTTTGTATTTTTGTAAGTCATAAATATTTTCATAAAATTTTATAATTAATATAATTATTTTAAAGAAATATATATTTTCCTAAAATATATTCATAAATGAATATCTTGTTATCTTATTATTGAAAGATAATTTTATTAGATCTTAGTTAATTTTTCCTAGTGTTATAAAATAAGTTATAATTTTTAAATTAGTATTTTTTAAATAAAAGATGGTTTTAATTAAAAATTGAAATTTTCATATTTTGAAAATTATTTTCCTGAAATGGAGTTAATTTTTTAATTTTAAACATTAAAAATCGTTAGGGTGAATCTTTTGGGATTTTTCTAATACAATTGAATTTTTTTGTGAATAGTGAAATACGGCAATTTAAAGTATTTAATAAATAAAAAAATTATTGATTCATAGATGATTTATGGGTTATTTAATACAATAAAATAAAAATATAAGTTATTGTTTGAATATATTTAATGATAATTCTCAAACTATTTATATTCATGAGGAAAAATAATAAATAAATGTATAAAATTTTTAAAAAATACCCCTCTCCTCCACTATAAATACCAGCTCTCACCACCTCTTCTCCTCACGCATTAAAATATTTTTTCCTTTTCCAATTTCAACCCAATAAAATTAAAAATATCCTACCCACATTCATGGTCTATTTTTATAAACAAATGAGCTAAACCAATCATTTTAAGGAGGTTCTCAAGGAGAAGAATTCAAGAGGTAAAAATCCTCTTTTTTTATTTTTTTTATTTTCAATTTATTTCCTTTTCTTATCCTTCCCTCACCTCCCATGTCCAAAGTGACATGATAACTCAAATATATATTATATACTATAGTTTTATTTTTTCAATGGAAAATCCACCATCATGTATCTTCTTCTCTCGTTTTATTTTAAAGATGAAAGCATTGTCCGCCAGGTGCTGATTTACCACCTTAGGGGACGATGGTTTTCATTTTTCAATTTTGTACTCAATGATGGTCATAAAACAATTTTTATGGTTTAAAAATATTATAATATAGTTATTATATCTTATTTTAATTTATAGATCCATTATATATACATAATATTAATTGATGAAACAAAACTAGTTTGTGATAATCGAAAAACAACCAAAATAATATAAATGATGATCACTAACATCTAATTTAGTGATTCATCCTCAACACAAATAAAAAATTACATATATAACCATTTAATATTCTTAAATATAATTAATAAATTATAATTTCAATTCTAGAAAACTATTTTCATTTGACATGATCGTCAACATTCATATTAAAGTATACTGATTGTGAATACTAAGGAATAGAACACTCTTGAACGATGAAATTTAATTTTATAACCCATAAAAAGGGACATAAATGAACTTAATAAAATTATAATAAGTAAAATAAATGTTTAATATGTTATTAATGAAATTATTAATGAATATAATTTTCTTATATAGGATATTATGTGGAAGTGAACAACAATTTCGAACATAAGTTAAGGGTTTCTCGCCAAACCTCCATTTTTCATTCAGGTTATACTTTCTCTCTATTTAACCCAATATAATTATTTATTAATTTTATATAATTCTTATAAATTATTTTTACATGTTCTCTAATAATATATTTATATCAGTTAATCCTTCTTTTATGGTATAATATATGTTTTATATGGTTCCCTTCTCAATTTTTTCTAATAAGCCAGCCCAATTTAAGGGAACTTCCCAGTTTCATACCCATTTTTGAGTACCAACCATAATCTGTTTTAAGAAGATGTAATTTTTATAAAATAAAAAAAAATATTATAAACTATATTTTTTCATTTCTTTTTTTATACAAAAAATTATGACAGGTCAGATTTATTTTTCCAAAAGTAACTATTATTTTCAAAGTGAAAAGGGTATTTCTCTCAATAATTCCTCAATGATTTTATCAGAGTATTTTTATCTATTTCAATACCTCTGTTACATATTAATATTTATAGATATTTATATCTAATGATTTTCTTCTACCATATTTTATTAAATGGTTTATTATCAGTATGAATGTAGATGTGTTATCTTGATACCATTAACCATATTACTTAGAATGGTTGTGGATTATGTTTACTGAATAGGGAATGTTATTTATATTTCATATGAATATTTTGATTAAGTTTCACACCATTCATATTAGAAATGAATTAGACTTAGTATGTTTTGGATGGGGACTTCTATTTCCCCTCAATGTATCAGTAGGTCTCATGATACAAAACAAATAAGGACTTTCCTGAGGTCCTGCTCATTTATTAAAAAATATGCATTTGGCCATGTCCTTATCCATTTATTTTAATATTTCTTGTCCAAGGGAATAATGGTATGTTTTAGATAACCATCATTATTCATTCCATAATTATGATATTATAAATTCATAATTCATGTGATTATTCAAAGATTTTAAAATCCATGGTTTAGTTTATCTCTCATGTCATTATTTATGGAATTATTTACTCAGTTTTAACTCTTTCCATATTATGATCATGATTATGATTCAATGTCACCTATTATTAATTATTCACCATGAGTTATTGTTTATGATATCTTTTATTGTATGTATACCCTTACTAAGAGTCTGATCTCACCACTTTCTTATGTTTTTTTCCAAATTTGTGAAATTGTTTATTATGAATGACTTGTAGGGATAATATAAAAGTTTATGGATGCTTAAAATGTAGTTTATATATTGTGATTATTTTTACGTCATAATATTAAAGTTATGTATGAATCTAATATTCTAAATCTACAAACATATTTGTCCCTTTGGGATGTGATCTCTTATTTATAGTACCAATGTAATAAAGTAAGGCATTGGTTCTAGACTACTGGGTTTGGGGTCATTATAGTTGGTATAAGAAGAATTTTAGAAGAAAAAGACGAATCTAGATTCAGAATAAATAGATTAGGGAATATATCCCTAAGATATAGTGTGAGTATAATCATATAATAACATCCTATAATTTTTTTACGGTAGAGATTATGTGGGTCTTCCTATAAATTCATCCCTATCTAGATACTACAAGTGGACATGGTTCTATAACACATGTACTTAGAGGTAACAACACATGAAAGGTTTTTTGGGCCTAACTCGGTGTAACAGAGTACATGACAACATTCCTTATTACATACCTAGTTTGACACTCTTAGTGGATATTCTTTGGATTATTAATATTTTTTTGAAAAACCATTATGAAAGATTTAAAATCATATATGTCCCTAAAAAATAAATGTTTATAATTATCTGATTATCTATGCATAAAATTTACAGTTTATGTTATGTTCATTTCTAGTTATAAATTATGAATTATAATTAATAAACTTAATTAGTGTATTAATTTTTTTAGAAATATAACATAGTGGAAGGAATATAAACATTGTGAATTTATGAATTCCATGTATGGATTTCCATCCAATGAAAGATAATGATATTGGAGATAGAGATTCAACTCGAGCTATAAAATTTTAACTATTCTGGGATAGCTACCTCAGGTTATGAATAATAACCTTACCTATATGGATAATACAGATCCAAAACATGAAGGAGAAATGTTAGACCTCTTCATGTGACAAAAAACTCCCTCATTTAAGGGGTAAAAAACCCATTTGTAGCAAAGTAGTGGATAAGTTCTTTGGAAAAGATATTTCTCACTTTGGGAAGTAATTAAAGGGAGAATTTTTTCATTGAAATTAATCGTCTCTTGGGATATGTGGATTAATTATGGTCATTTATTCAAAACAAAAAGGAGGAGGAAGAAATAAAAAACATTGAATCGAAATATTTCAAGGATATATTATTGGGAAAATATTTCCCTCACGAATAGAGAGAGAATATAGAGAGGAAATTATTGAGTCTGAGATAGAAAGAAGGTGAAAATGTTTCCATGTATGAATCCAAATTTATAAGGTTATAAATGAATTCCACATACTATATACAAAATCCATGGATCAAGATTGATCAATTCTTTGATGGCTAAAAACCATTCCTCTAAAGGGAAATTGTCTCGCAAAATTTATCATCCTATAAATATATAATTTCATGTGCTATCAGGACAGATAAATAACCCTCTAAGACTTATGAATTTAAGGAGAAACAAGAAAGTAAAATGGTTGAAAAGGAAAGAATAGATAAAGGGAAGAATAAAAATGAGAATTTTTCAATGTGTGATACTTATGGATGGAAACACCCTGGTGTCTACTTAAAGGAAAATGAGTTTTCTACATGTTTGGTGAGAAATTCCATCATGAAAATGAATTCTAGGGAATAAAAGATGTAACGTCCCGGTTCCAGGTGCCACTCAATGGGGGCCCCAAACCCGGTTTTCCACATGACCTCAAGCACATTTCCCCAAACGCTAGAGGCTGCCGACTAGCAACGAGGGCCCATGTCTGATAGTGGGGAAACTATGCCCTCATTTGTCAAAGTGTAGTGAAGCGGAATATAAAAAAAACATACAACAATAGAATAATCAATAAACCATACAAATAACTAGAATAAACAACTGCAATAGATATAACCAACCAGTATATAAATGTCGATTAAACATGCCACAAGTTCTAAGAAAACAATCAGAACATGTAAAATAGCAGAGAAATACAATACAATACAGAGTACAGCAAAACGAAACAAAACAGCTGGCAGCATCCTGATCCCAGGCTCGGTTCCATGCCCTCATACTCCCTAGCAACAGTCAAGTACCCATATAGGGACTCTTGCCCCTATCCACACCTACATAAACGTAATCTTTTTGGGCTGAAATGCATGACCCAAACAGGGTGTGAGAAATATATCTCAGTAGGAACCCACCAAAGGCATGTGCTCAACTGTGTCTAAAACATGCAACAAGTGTGAAGTAGTAAAATGAAATAAACAAAGCAGTACAAAAAGTAACTAACTTACTAGTTATATTTCCATTTAATTATTCATTTAGTCCATTTAATATTTAGAAACCACCACAGTGAAGTTCTAAATAATCAGTCATTGTCCTCAGACAAGTAAAATCTCACCCTCAGGTAATCAGAATTCAACCCACATGTATAGCCCTCAGCCGTAACAAAAACCTGCCCTCAGGTGTACGAAGTGTCTCCCTCAATCATAGAAGTCAAGCCCTCAGGCATGAAAGGTTTCCCTCAGGCAAAATAGAACATTGCCCTCAGGAAAATATAGTCACGCCCTCAGGCTATAACAAAACACCTCCCTCAGGCATAAGTAACCGGGCCATACCCAATATATAAACAAGCAATAACAATAAATTCCTCTCAAAGAAATTCTACAATTACTACTTTAAAGGAATACCCTCGGGTATCCTACCCAAATGGCTAAACAGTGGAACACACCCCTGGGGTGGTTCTTGGATCCAATCAATGATCCCAACTAACAGTTTATTATCATAATTAATCACTTATTCAATTCTAGGTATTTAATATAGTAATGGCCTCAGCCACATGACACCCCAACATGGGTTCGTGGCACAAAAACGCACAAAACACACAACATTTGGAAAAAATAACACCAAGACACCAACCTTATACGCCAACGAGCGCTATACACGAACGTCAGTTCTAGAAATGCCCAAGAACGCTGTAGATCTGACTAAGAATAAAACCCACTCAAATGTAAATAACTTCTATTAGGGAAGTAATTGGTATGAACCACATTAGGAGAAGAGTGGTCTTACCCGTGCGGTTCCAACGAGATCATCTGAAGCGGAATCAGATTCCAGATGTGCGCCCGACGGATCTTTGAAGGTTCGACCATCCCATCCCGAGCTCACTTACTCTTCTAAGCCTTCCCTGTGAACAGGGGAGGCTACTACCCATTTTAAGTTAAAAAAACAAAGTACATGGCAAGTACGTCCAAGTACACAGCCTGTACTTCCTTCATTTAACTGTTCCTCTGGCGGCACCGCCACACTGTTCATCTGTCGACATGAGTACAGGGCATGTACTCCCTACAACACGGTGTGTACTGTCGTCCAGCTAGCAGCTGCTGCACCTCTTTACTGTTTTGGCCTGCCGACTGACTACATGGCGTGTAAAGGACCTCTATACAGTGTGTAGTCGGTTCCTACACCCTTCGTCACCGACATGGCTACACTCCCCATGTACTCATCCCACACTGCCAGGAGTACACGGCGTGTGGAAAAAGTATACGGTGTGTACTTACAAAATTTAGGATTTTTCCCCATTTTCCATATTTTCTATAAAACACTTAAGGAAAAGAGAAAAGAAGAAGCTCGTACATCAAAATAAGAACCAGGTTCTTACAAACTTCCCCCCTTACAGCAATTCATCCCCAAATTTACCGTCTAATGGTGGTGAAGATATAACTGTGAACAACTCCAGCCACTGAGTACGTACATCAGTATCCTGCTCCTAGGTTTCGTCCTACACTCAGCCATGCTGCCATAGCACCTGTACGAGAGGAACTGACCAGCCTCGGAGAACCTTCATGCTCCTATCAACGATACGAATTGGATGCTCCTCAAAGGACAGATCCATTTGAAGCTCAACCTCCTCAGGTTGAAAGATGTGAGATGGGTCTGAATGATAGTGACGCAATTGAGATATGTGGAAGACGTCGTGCAGGGCTTGGTATCACTACGGTAACCGCAACCAATAGGCAACCAGCCCGACTCTCTCCAGAATCTCAAATGTACCCACATACCGTGGTGAAAGATTACCTTGTCTCCTGATCCGCTTATGTCCCAGCCTCGGCGAAACATGCAAGAAAACCTGATCCCTAACAACGAACTCCAAAGGTCGTCTATAGAGATCAGCATATGACTTCTGATGAAACTGCGTGGTAGCCATCTGCTTCTAAATCAACTGGACCTACTCAGAAGTCTCCGGCATGACACATGGTCCTAGTTGAGCTGCCTCACCTACCTCTAACCGGTACAAGGGTGATCGGCATGGCCTACCATATAAAGCCTTGTATGGTGTCATCACAATAGTCTCCTGAAATCTATTTTTTTAGGAAAACTTGACTAAGGTTATATGATTCTCCCAAGAGCCCCCAAAGTGTAGGACGCATGCATGCAGTATGTCCTCTAACACCTGTATCGTACGCTCTGACTGGCCATCTGTTTGAGGGTGGTATGTTGTTCTTAGAAGAACCTGTGTACCCAGTGCCCTCTAAAACCTCTTCCACAAACGAGAGGTAAAGAGGGCGTCCCTATCTGAAACGATAGAATGAGGGACCCCGTGAAGATGCACGATCTCTTGGATATACTGCCTTCTGAGCACATCTACACCAAATGTCTCCTTGATCGGAAAGAAGTGAGCTACCTTTTTGAGTCTGTTCACAATAACCCACACAACGTCATTGCCACAAGGAGACCTCAGCAATCTAGTCACGAAATCCATTGCGACATCATCCCATTTCCACTCCATAATGGGTAACTGTTGTAACAGTCCAGCTGGTCTCTGATGCTCTGCCTTCACCTGATGAAAGGTGGAACATCTCATAACAAAACCAACTATATCTCTCTTCATTATTGGCCACCAGTAATGACGTCTCAAGTCTCAGTATATCTTGGTAACCCCGGGATGAACTGCCCAAGTTGAAGCATGAGACTCCCGCATCAGCTCCTTGCGTATATCCCCTGGAACCCATATGCATCCATGGAAACGTTGAACTTCATCCTCGCCTATCTTCCAACTAGGATGAGGGTCCACACATTCCACCGACTCCCATAGAACTAGGCCTTCTGATTCAGATAGTTGTCTCATCCTCACTCTGTCCAGGAGTTTAGATGTCACTGATAACGAGGAAAGATAAGTCTGCCCCTAACTATCGTGCACCTCCAGATGCATCTCAGAGAAAAAAGCCATGAGTTGTCACTCACCACTGGCCTCTTGCACTGCATGTATCTGAGTCTTCCTACTCAGTGCATCAGCTACTGCATTACCTTTACCGGGTGTATAGGCAAGCTCAAAATCGAAGGACCGTAGGTATTCGACCCACCTTCACTGCCTCATATTCAAGTCACGTTGAGTAAAGATATACTTGAGGCTTTTGTGGTCGGTGAAAGCCACAAAATGATCTCCCAATAGATAATGCCTCCAACAGCATAACGGATGAACAACAACTGTTAACTCGAGATCATGCGTCAGGTAATTCCTCTAATGTGCCCACAATTGCCGAAACCCGTGCGCAACAACTTGATCGCCCTGCATAAAAATGCTCCCAGTCCAATACATGATGCGTCACAGTAAAATGTATAGAACTTCCCCTGCTCTAGGATTGTGTGGATCGGTGCTGATGTCAACCTTCCTTTCTGGTCCTGAAAGGCTATCTCGCAAGATTCTGACCAAAAAAACTCCAGACCCTTCTTAGTCAGACCCATCAACGGTGCTGCTAAGCGGGAGAAGTCTTGTATGAAGCGTCTGTAGTAACCTACCAGCCCTAAGAAACTCCGTATTTAAAACATGTTCTTAGGATTCTCCCAGGAAACTACCACTCTCACCTTCTCTGGGTCTACTTCAACTCCTGCCTCTGAGATAATGTGACCCAGGAAGTGAATCTGATCCATCCAAAAGTGGCACTTTGAGAGCTTATCATATATCCTATGCTCTTTCAGTGTACTCAATATGATCTCAATATTGGTGGCATGGTTGTGTCAAGTGTGAGAGTACACCAAGATGTCGTCCACGAATACTACCACGAAAGAGTCCAGATAATTATGGAACACACGATTCATCAGATCCATGAAACTTTTTGGGACATTCGTGAGTCCGAATGGAATAACCGTATACTCGTATAGACCATAACTACTCATGAAAGCTGTGAGAGGTATATCAGATGGTCTAACGCGCAGATGATGATATCTGGATCTCAATTAAATCTTCAAGAACACTTGTGCTCCTCGAAGATGATCAAAAAGTTCATCTATCCTCGATAAAGGATATTGGTTCTTGACCGTCAACTGGTTCAGCTTCCGATAATCCACGCAGAGTCTGAGGTTATCGTACTCCTTATTCACAAAAAGGACTGGCGAACCCCACGGTTAAGTACTGGGTCAGATAAATCCCTTCACCTTTAACTCCTCTAACTGCCTCTTGAGCTCCAGCAACATAGGTATACCCATCCTATATGGAGGAATGGACACCGATGCTTCTCCGAGAACAAGCTCGATAGAGAAATCCACCTCTAGCTCCAGAGGTAGACCTGGAAAGTTGTATGGGAAGACATCCCTGAAATGATCATCAACTAGAGGGAAATATACCTGACAAGTGCCCTTACCATCCAGATATAATCTCGCAATCTGGGTTGTGACTCCACCTTACCCATGATGCTCTGGTCCAGCACGACTTGCCTGAACATCACACTCGCCTTTGTATAGAAACTCTCCGCCCTCCAGTGACATGAAATGCACCCTGTGATGATAGCAGTCTACAAAGGCTCGAAAGGGAACCAAACAGTCCATTCTGAGAATGACGCCATAGCTCGTCATCTCTAAGACATAGGGGTCCCAAAGAAAGTGACACCCAACAACCTCAAGGGGGAACTCCTTGCACTGATGCACACCAGACGTTCTAGTCCCCAACGGAGTGTCTAGCGTCATGATATCAGAAGAAGTGGAAACACAGAGCCCAAGGTTCTCTGAAACGAGTACAGATATGAATCTATGTGTAGCACCCATACCGAAAAGTACTGAAGATAAAACAGAAGCTACTAGAATAGTAACTCTGACTATAGAAGGTCCGGGATCCTGCTCTTGCTGGGTCTGTTGCACTACATTAGCCCACCCAATGTCGCGGCCCTACAACATAGCCTGGAAACCCTAAGATGTCCCGCCCTACTGCCTCTGAGATCCTAGTGTCTGGATACCACGGACAAGACCACCATCTCTACCTACACGCCCTGATGTATTCCAGTTCTCTGACTGGTAAGAAGCCACTGGTCCTGCTCCTGCATGCGGAGTCTGCACAGAACCCCTCTCACTAGCCGTCGGTGGAAACACCCTGAAAAAGCGCAGAAAATGACCCATCTTGCCGCAATATCTTCACTCCACTGGGTCTCATGGAAATTGTGGCCTATTGTGCCCCTCTCTACCACACAGGTAGCACCTGATCGGGCAACCTGAAGAAACTGCCTGGATGGTACTGCCACCTTGAGAGAAATCCAACTGTCTCTTCCTCTTGCCAGCAGAAATAGTACCAGTAACTGGTGTTGAACTGCTCTGGCCCACACCAATAGCTTCCAGTAGGTTCCTCTATGAAATCAATTCCTGATTCACAATAGCATGTACAGTAGGCAACCTGAAAACATTCACCAGTGCTCGGATGTCATAACGAAGACCATCCTCAAAACATCTGGCTCTAAACGTCTCATCACCCAACGACATGGGTGTAAAAGGTTGAAGCTCGGTAAAACGAGCAGAATATTCCATCACCAACATAGCGCCATGTTGTAGATTCATGAACTCTCGAGCTCTGTCTGCCCGCAGTGTCTCGGGAAGGAAGAAGTCATAGAAGACTGCCTGAAAATCCTCCCATGCCATGTCTCTTTGATTCTATAACTGGGTGGTGACATCCCACCACCTCTTTCCAGAATCACACAGCATATAAGTCAAGATCTTGACCCTCTACACTGGAGGTGTCTCAAGATTCTTGAAAATAGTCTACATTGATCTTAGCCAAGACTCCGCAGCATGTGGTCCGCCATCCCCTGAAAACGTAGGTGTATGCTGCTACTGGAAGATACGAGTCAACTCACCCATAGATGTGGCAGTCGGTAGTGCTCCCTGAAAGGTCTGCATGAACCGCATAAATCCTTCACGGAACTGCGGCTTCGCGCCTGTGTCTAGTATAACGGCTGGCGCCACATCTGGCTCTGTTGGAGGATCAACTAGTAGCCCATTGCCCACCATTTTTAGAGTATACTCGTTGTCTCTCTCCTGGCGAACAACGCGTGGTTATCTCGGCGGCATGACTCTACAAGGTCAAAACACTCCTTAGATACAAGATTTATCAAATATTGAAAGTGAAAGAACCACAAAGGGAATAAGAGAAAGTTGGAATTTCATGATTTTCAAAACAAGACTACACGTTGCGTCCAATGACTACACAGCGTATACTTGACTTCCCCTTCCCCTGCCCGGGTCCTTCTACACGGCTAAGCCACACGGCTCCCATTGAACAAAACTAAACGGCGTGTATATAATATACACGGAGGGTATGGGGTTATTTTCCAACTACCTGTGTCATTTGTGACACGGCCGACTACTCTTCTTGAGACTACACGGCGTGTTACACCCACACACGGCGTGTACTTCACCCCATTTCCCTGCCACACGGGTAACACCACATGGTCTGTCCTTGGGAAAGACTACATGGAATGTCCCACAGGTACACGACACGATCAAGGATAGGTGACATTGACCCGCGTTGTAAGTTACACGGCCGAGTCCCCAGGTAACACTACACGACATGTTCATCATTGACACGGCGTGTATGTCTCAAGATCTCCTTCGTTCGTGTTGTTAGATACACGGGCGGACTTCGGGTCAACACTACATGGAATTTACAAATGCTACACAGCGTGTTTGCCCCAAGATCTTCCCTTCCCCGTGTCACCACCAACACAGTTTGTGACATAGGAAGAGACTACACGGCATGTACTCTGGGTACACGGCGTGTACTCAAAAAGTTTATTTTTCTTCCCGAACAGAAGGCCCTACACGACGTGTTTGAAATACTACAAAGCGTTTATACTGGGTTTCAAGACAGTATGCCTCAAAAACTTCTCCGGAACCCAGAAAATACCGAAAAACAACACCTGAGTGTCAAATTCCGACCCATGAGGGCCCATACTCCCCACGAATCAAAGTTTGACATTTATATGTGTTATGACTAATAAAAAACTAATGATCCAGCAAATTCAAGTCGATGGGGGCCCATACTCTCCAAAAACCAAAGTTTGGCATCCATTATATCAACAGGATCAAATAAAATTACTCTATCACAAAGAAGGTACTTTTATCAAGGCAGTTATCACGAAAGCATGCTTTACTAGCACAACAACAATCAGAACAACAAGCAATTTCTAATGCACCTACATGGCATGTAAACTATGCATGGAATGTGATATCTATCATGTGCATATATGATGCATGAAATGTCATACCCTCATCTCATCCGATTGCAACTAAAGAGAACCCACAAAAAAATTATAACAGCGCATTCTCAAGTGCGTCACCCAAAGGTGAAAACAAATCAACTGTAAAATTTGCAAAATCAGAGAAATTGAAAAATACGAGGTAGACTGGCTTTTCCCTATACACGGGTCAGCTATGCCTGGGCACAGCTTATTACCAACTACCGTTCATCCTATCCTTAAATACGGCTCCAAATAGAAAGTCAAAGAAAAGAACTCCTTTGATACCACTTTGTAACATCCCGGTTCTGAGTGCCACTCAACGGGTGCCCCGAACCCGGTTCGCTACATGACCTCAAGCACATTTCCCCAAACGCCAGAGGATTCTGACTAGAAGTGAGGGCCCAGGTCTGATAGTGGGGAAACTATGCCCTCATTTGTCAAGGTTTAGCATAGCAGAATATAATAAAATCATACAACAACAGCGTAAGCATTAAACAATACACATAACTGGAATAAACAACTGTAATATATATAACCAATCAATATATAAATGTCAATGAAACATGCCACAAGTTCTAAGAAAATAGTCAGAAAATGTTACATAGCAGAGCAATACAATACCATATAGAGTAGAGCAAAACAAAACAAAACAGTAGGCAGCATCGCGAGCCTAGTCTCAGACCCATGCCCTCATACTCCTCAGCAGTAGTCAAGTACCTATATGGGGACTCTTTCCCCTATCCACACCTGCAGAAATGTAATCTGTTTTGGCTGAAAAGCATGACCCAAACAGGGTGTGAGAAATATATCTTAGTAGGAATCCACAAATGGCTTATGCTCAACTATGTGTAAAACGTACAATAGGTGTGCAGTAGTAAAAATCAATAAACTAAGAAGTACAAAAAGTAACTAACTTACCAGTTATATTGCCATTTAATTATTCATTTAATCCATTTAATATTTAGAAACCACCATGGTGAAGTTCTAAATAATCGGTCAGCGTCCTCAGACAAGTAAAATCTCACCCTCAGGTAATCAGAATCAATCCTGCAAGTATAACCCTCAGGAGTAATAGAAACTTGCCCTTAGGTGTATGAAGATTCACCCTCAGGAACAGAAGTCAAGACCGCAGGAACGAAAGGTTGTCCTTAGGCGAAATAGAATGTTGCCCTTAGGCTAATACCGTCGCGCCCTCAGGCTATAACAAAACACTACCCTTAGGAATAAGTAACCGGACCATGCCCAACATATAAACAAGCGGTAACAAGTAATTCCTCTCAAGGAAATTCTACAATTACTACTTTAAAGGCATACCCTCAGGTATCCTAGCCGAACGGCTAAACAGTGGAACACACCCCCGGGGTGGTTCCTGGATCTAAGCAATGATCCCAAAGAACATTTTATTATCATAATTAATCACCTATTCAATTATATATGTTTAATATAGAAATGGCCTCAGCCACATGACACCCTAACATGGGTTTGTGGCACAAAAACGCACAAAACACAAGACAGTTGGAAAAAATAACACCAAGCCACCTACCTTATATGCCAACGAGCGCTATACACGAACGTCGGTTCCAGAAATGCCCAAGAATGACGTAGATCTAATGAAGAATAAAACCCTCTCAAACGTAAATAACTTCTTTTCGGGAAATAATTTTTATAAACCACGCCATGAGAAGAGAGGGCATACCCGTGCGGTTCCAACGAGATCATCCAAAGTGGAATCAGATTACAGACGTGTGCCCGGTGGATCTCCCAAGGTTCGGCTATCCTCTCCTGAGCTCTCTTCTTATTCTAATCCTTCCCTGTGAACAGGGGAGTCTACTGCCCATTTTGAGCGAAAAAAAAGTACACGATGTGTACATCCAAGTACACGGCGTATACTTCTTTCATTTAACTATTCCTCTGGTGGCACTGCCACACTGTTCATCCATCGACATGAGTACGCGGCATGTACTCCCGACTACATGGCGTGTACTATCGTCCAGCTGGCGGCTGTTTCACCGCCTTACTGTTTTGGCCTACTGACTGACTACACGGTGTGTAAAAGACCACTACACGGCATGTAGTCAGTTCTTACACCCTTCGTCGTTGACATGGCTACACGCCCCATGTACTCATCCCACACGACCAGGAGTACACGGCGTGTGGAAAAAGTACACGGCGTGTACTTCCAAAATTTAATATTTTTCCCCAGTTTCCATATTTTCTCAAAAACACTTAAGGAAAATAGAAAAGAAGAATCTCATACATCAAAATAAGAACCCGGTTCCTACAAAAGAAGCTATGAATATTCAATTCTACAATTTTATAGAGATGTGGTACTGTGAAAATGAGTGTCTTAAATGTCAAGGAAACTTTCCCCAGAAAATTCCAAGGGAGAGGGGCCAAGATTATGCAATCACAACTATTGAGATTGAATTTCCTAATGATGTGGTGGAAGATACTTTAATCACCTCCTAAAATTTAGATAAAGCTTAATTTTATTCAGGATCCCCACATTACATTATATCTTCCCAGTTTTTTTAAAAAAATAGATATTTCTAATTAAGATTAACAAGGGAGTTGTTTGTAAAGACACCTAGTGGATACCTTATTACAACAAAGATGTGTTGATCAGTTCACATGATGACATATAAAAATTCTCTAATTTCTAATTTTATCATTATACCTATGGTTTATTTTGATATAATCGTTTATATGGAACGTATTTTTAAATATAATGTAATAATTTATTACTAAGAGAAGGGTATTATGATTTGTGTTGAAGGTATAGAATATCTAATCTTTATAGGAGATACTTTATCATCTGATTCATATTTGGATTCACCTCCAGTTGCTCTTATAATAAAATTCTTGGGGAATAATAGAAAACATCATCTATTTTTGAGGAAATAAATATTCAAATTGAGAATATACATATTTGAAAGAATAAAGTTTTATATTTCCATAGGATTTACCTAGACATCCTCCAGAGCGGGAATTTAAGTTCTCTATTAATTTAGTTCATCTGCAATACCTATATCAAATACACCTTATAGAATATACACTATAGAATTAATAGAGCTAAATAATCAACTTGAGTAATTGAATGATAAGGTATTTTTCTTCCTTAGTGTTTCTCTATATGGAGCCCCTATTATATTTTCCAATATAAATTATGGATCCATGGGGTTATTCATTGATTATAGAGAAATCAATGTTGTTACAATAGTGAAAACATATTATCTCCCTCACATTGATGATTTATTTGATAAACTCCATAGAGCTCAATATTTTTTTATGATTGAAATTTGATCTGGATATCATAAATTATGTGCAAGGAAGGAAGATATTCCAAAGATAGCATTTTGAACCAGTTAAGGACATTATGATTATACATTAATTTCATTTGGATTGACTAATGAACCCTCTATTTTTATGGATATTATGCGCTGAGTGTTCAATGAATATCTTGAATATTTCTTTGTTATATTTATTAAAGATATATTGATATATTCAAAAAATATATGAGCACCATTAAAACCACTTACAGGTTGTTATGGAAAATATGATAAGAAAATAGTCATATGGAATGTTTATAAAGTGATAATTCATGATTAAAATTGTTTCTTCCTTGGCCATATTGTCTCTAAGGATTGAATATCAGTTGATCCTGCAAAGAAAAAGGTAGTCCATGAATAGTATACACCAATTAATATAATCAAGGTATATAGTTTCATTGGTCTAGAAGGTTACTACCAGCATTTCATTCATAATTTTCCTCAATTAGCTAACATGATATAAATGATTACTTGTAAAGGGGATATGTTTGTATGGATTGAAGAACATGAAGATTTTTTTTGAATAATTGAATTTGAGATCACTGAATGCTATGATCTTGACTCTACATTTAGGAAATGGCATATTAGTGATTTATAGTGACGCATCAAACAAAGGACTTGGTTGATTCCTTCTACAAAATGATATAATTATTACCTATGCATCAATGCAGTTAATAATTCATGAATTGAACTATAAAACTCATGATCTTGACTTAGTAGTTGTAATATTTACTCTAAAGATATCGAGACACTATCTCTATGGTAAAATATTTGAGATATACGTAGATAACAAGACTTTGAAATATATATTCTCAAATAAGGAAACCACCATGTGGAAAAGAAAGTGGCTTCAGATACTTAAGGATTTTGATTCTCCAATACAATGACACCCATGGAAGGAAAAATAACATAGTAGATGCATTAATCAGGAATAATTATGGAGTTCTAAAAAAGGTGGATTGAAAGGGATCATGTCTTTATGGATCTAATGAAGATGGATATGAGAATTATCAAGGAAGGTGTAACATCAATAATTTCTCAAATGGTTGAAAACCCATAACTATTATAAAGGATTAAAAGTTATCATTCTGATGATCAAAATTTTCAAAAGAAAATGAAAGCTCTGAAAGATTGGAAATTAGAATACTTTTTATACGAAGATAGAATATTGAAATTTGGGAAGAGGCTTTGTGTTCCCATTACAACTGAGCTAAATAGGGAATTGTTGGATGATTTACATAGCTCGAATTTCTCTATACACCATGATAGAACTAAGATGAATATATATTTGAAGGAACGTTTCTATGGGTTATATGAAGTGAGAAATTTCTGATATGTATCAAGATGTTTAGTATGTCAATAGGTGAAGGTTGAAAGATAAAATCCTTGAGGCATCTTGCAACCTCTACCTTTTCCTACATGTAAATGAGATGACATTATTATGGATTTTTTCACTATATTACCAAAATCTAAAAGAAAGAATGATAAAATATGGATAATTGTATATTAGATTACCAAATCCATACATTTCATCTCTATAAAATAGGATTTTACACTAGATCACCTTGCATGAATCTATACTAAAAAAGTTGTAATAATTTATGGTGCATCACTTTCAATTGTATCTAATGTTATCCAGAATTTACCTAAATTTTTTGGAAAAGTCTTTATAAATATTTGGATACCGAGATTTATTTAAGAACTACATATCACCCTTAGACTAATGGGTTGTCTGAATGGACAATAAAAACTTTATACTACATGTTTAAATTATTCTCACTTGACTCTCAAGTCATGTGGCATCAATATTTTTCATTGGTATAGTTTTCCTACCAAAATAGTTTTCATTCACGTATTCAAATGGAACAATATGATGTATTATATGGAAAGAGATGTTGTACACCCACTTGTTGGGATGAAGTTGTTGAAAGAAATATTATATTCCTACAACATGTGGAGGAAAAAACAACAAATGTGAAGACTATTCAAACACATATCATTGTAGTGAAAAGTAGGAAAATGATCTATGTTGATAACCAAATGAAATATTTGGAGTTTAATGCGGGAGATGATGTCTTCTTGAAGGAATCCCCATGGAAGGGTGTTATATGATTTAGAATGAAATGGAAACTGAGCCCTATGTACATTGGACCTTTTAAAATCCTATATAGAATTAGAGTTGTGTCTTATCATTTGGAGATTCCACTTAGCCTTTCTAAAGTACACAATGAGTTCAACATATCTTTGTTACGAAAGTACATTTCTGACCCAATGCATGTCCTCACTTATGAAGGAATATAATTGGAACATGATTTATCATAATTTTACGATATTATCCAATTTTTGGACACTAAATAACTGGTTTTGAGGAATCAAACAACTCTAATGGTAAAGGTACTTTAGAAAAATCATAAAATTTAAGAGGCAATGTGGGAGAATGGGGAACTTATGATGAAGAACTACCAAAATTTTCTTATGAGGTATCATTATAGAAATCTTTTGGAGGGGATAATGTAACACCCCATGATATTATGGTATTTTTATTCTAAAATTTAACATCATCAATAGTTTATGCTTCATGCAACACTGTGTTTAAAACCATAATAGACTGTTAAATATGATAGTTGGAAAATTAATGTGACCATTAGGAATAAAAATATTACCAATAGAATAGTAATTTCACCTACGAAAGTATAAATAAAATTTATGTGTATTATAAATAAAATTATGGTATATTTATATCATGGAATAAGTAAATGTTTTTTTATAAAAATGATAAATTAAGTGTTTGTATTTTTGTAAGTCATAAAATTTTATTTACCATTTAATAATTAATATAATGTTTTAAAAAAAAATATAAGTTCTTAAAATAGAATGATAAATTAATATTTTTTGTCTTATTATTTTATGATAATTTTATGAGACCATAGTTAATTTTTCAAAGTTTTATAAAATCAATTATAATTTTAAAATTGGTATTTTCTGAGTAAATGATGATTTTAATTATAAATTAAATTTATCATATTTATAAAATTATTTTCATAAATTGGAGTTCCATTTTTTAATCTACACATTTAAAAATATTAATTGTGATTTTTTGGGACTTTTCCAAATTAGTAGAATTTGGGGTGAATAGTGAAATTCAGTAATTTACCGTATTTAATAAATACATGAATTATTGGGTCATAGATGATGTATGGATAATATAAAACCATAAATTTGTAATATAATTCATTATTATAATATATTTAGTGATAATTATTGAATAATTCATAGTATTGATCCATAATAATAAACAAATGAATTAAATTTTCAAAAAAACTGTCCCCCCCCCCACTATAAATATCACCTCTCACCACCCCTTATCCCCACACCTTCTAAGATTATATCCTTTCCCAATTTCTACCCAATACTCTTATAAATCCCCTCTCCCATTTCCAGGATCCTAATGTCTCAATAAAAGGCCAAAAACAATCCCCTTAAGGAGGTTCTCAAGGAGAAGAATTCAAGAGGTAAATATCCTCTTTCTTTTCTTTCATTCTCAATTCAATTATTTTTATTTTCTTATCCTTCCCACACATACCCCAATAAAAGATACATGATAACTTAAGTATATTTTATATACTATAATTTTAATTTTTCAAAGAAAAATCCTCCATCAATTCTCTTCTATTTTTCCTTTTATTTTAAAAATGAAAACATTGTCTGTGAGGTGTCGATTTACGGCCTTCGTGGATGGTGTGTTTTTTTTCAATTAAACCTTAAAGGGTGGTCATAAAATCATTTTATGGTTACAAAATTTTATGATATATGTATTACATCTTATATATTGTTTTGGAACAATTATATAAACATAATATTAATTAATGGAACAAAACTAGTTTGTGATGATCGAAAACTTTTCAAAATAATCTAAATGATTATCACTAACAGTTTATCTAATGATTGATCCTCATCCAAAATAACGAAGTCAGTTATATTATAATTTAATATTAATTAATATAATTAATAAAATATAATTTAAATTCAGGAAAACTATTTTCATTTTACATGATCTTTCATATGCATATAAAAGTAAACTGATCTTGAAAACCAAAGAAAAGAACACTCATGAACAATGAATCTTATTCTTATAACTCCTCAAAAAGTCCTTAAATGAACTTAATAAAATTATAATAAATAAAATACACGTTTAATAGGTTATAAGTTAAATTATTAATGAATATAATTTCATTTTCCTGTACATTAAGTTCATGTGCAGAACACTTTTAGACATAAGGTAAGGGCTTCTCCCTGAACCTTCATTTATCTTTTGGGATACACTTTCTCTATATTTACCCCCAAGTAATTGTTAATTATTTATATATAATTTTCTAAAATTATATTTATATGTTCCATAATCATATATCCATTTCATTTAATCTTTCTTTTATATTATAATACATGTTTTATATCATTCCCTTCTCAATTCTTCTTGATAAGCAATCCTCGTTTAAGGGAACTTTCCAGTTTCTTACACATTTTCAAGTACAAACCATAATATATTTTAAGAAACCATTATTTATCTATAATAACTACTTTTTTCAGTAAAGAATATTTTTTTTTTCATTTTTAGTGTTATAAAAACTATTATAACAATTGAAAATGATTTTTACAAAAAAACACTTCTTTCAAAACTGAAAAGTGTATTTCCCTCAAGAATTCCTCGAGGATTTTATTAGAGTATTTTCATATATTTCAACACCTATATTGATTATTATTATTAGTTGATATTGATATCTTATGATTATCATCTACCATTTATTATTAAATGGTTTATGACCATTTTTATTGTGAATGTTCTCTCTTGATACCAGTCACTATATTACTCAAAATGGTGAGTGATTATGTTTTCTAATTGGGGAAAGATACTTATGTTTCAAAAGATTATGTTGTTTATGTTTCACCACATTCATATGAGGAATTAATTGGACTTATTATGTCATTTTAGGGGCCTTATATATCCCCTAAAGGCATTGGTAGGTCTCATGAGACAAAACAGATATGGACTTGGCTGGTGCCATGACCATTTATTTTCATATATATATTTGGATGAGGCCTTAAACATTTATTTTTAAATGTCTCTACTAAGGCCTCGTTGGTATTTTTTAGATATTTGGAATTATGAATTACCTCATAATGATATTAGTAATTCATAATTAATGTGATTATACAACAAGTAGAATATTCATGGTTTTGTTTCTCTCTCATTTAATTATTTATAGAATTATTTAATCAGTTTTCACTCCTACCATATTATTCTAATGATTATGTTTTAAAGGAACATGTTATTAGTTATTCACCATGCATTACTTTTTACGATAGATTTATCTGTATTGATTACCCTTACTAATCATCTGATCTCTCCCATTTTTTTGTTTTATTTTTTCCCAGGTTGTGAAGATATTAATTATGAATTACTTTAGGGGTAATTAAGAAGTATATGGATATTTCCAATAGAGTTTCTATATTTTTTATTCATTAACTTTGTAATTTGAAACCTATTTATGTACATGTTATCCAATTCTACTAAACTATTCTTTCATTTGGGATGCAATCACTTGTTCATAGTACCAATGTAATAATGTAAGACATGAGCTTCGAGCTGCTAGGGTCAGGGTCTTAACACATTATGTAATTCTCTTTGATCGATTAGATAGATCATGCTCTACTATAAATAGGTTGTAGTACCCAAACGATGTGCAATCTCAACCCATATGAAGCATCAACTAGTTATTTCACATGTTTTGAGTGTAGTTTAACGCATTTTGGTTTTTTAGGATCAATTCATTAGTTATAGGTAAAGGGATGATCCTTCCCCTGAGATATGTCTCAATTGATGTCAAAGATCTTAGTCATAATAATATAAGAATTTACTTCTTTAAGATATCCTAAGTAGCTGAAGCATTCATTAGAGCTATGAATTTTTCTTTCTAAAGGATGAGGGTAGTGCTATGTGATTTCCCCAAAAATGGCCCTGTATATGTGCTAAGGTGGGTTCATAATTAGCAATGAAGGTTTGGTTGTTATAAGTATCTAAAAAACAACTATTAGTAATTGTTAATTGTGGATACCATAGTAACATAGTAATAATTCTAGTGTGATAAATAGTGTGGTGTCTTAGGATCTGAAATAGCACATAACGTTTTATAATATTATGGTTGAGGATGATTTAGTTTTAGGAATATGTTGAAATATTATTCTAAATGTATGGGCTAGATTTTATGTGATGGATAATAATTTGGTATAAGTCAACAATGTGGGTGTGTGATCCATATTTTTGTTTATGATTAAAGGATATAAGTATTAAAGTTATCCTCATACCCTAATCTAGAAATCATCTAATATTTATTATTTCTACTGGGGGATGCATATTGGAAGTCTTTCTTTCTCATGTGATGTGGTGTGAAACACTTGCATGAGCGCTTAGTGGTGGAATTTGGTTTGATAAAACAATTTATATATGGCAGTCTTCAGGTCCATCCCATAAGATATGGGTATCTTGATGTACCCATGGGTAATTTTGTGGTCGATAGACTATATCTAAGTGAGTCTAATAGTTCAATGTATCACATCATGGTGGGGTTATTGGGAATATTACGGTAAGAGGAAAATGTCCTGAGATTAAATTACTGATTAGCTTCATGAATCATGAGTCGTGATGGTTTTGGGAGCTAGATGATAAATCCAATACCTTCATTTATTTTAAATTTATATTCATAATTCTAATCCCACCATCTTTTTTGAATTATTGTATAAATATAATATTAATCCATTTTAGGAATAATATGGAACTTAATTGATATTTTTTTTAAAAAATGATTTTTTATTGTTTATTTAATCATTGGAATTTTTAAAATTAAGAATAAAATTAAAGTTGGATGATTTTATGTTATTATAGGATGTTAATTAGTGCTTTTATTGCCTGAAATTGATTTCAAGCAGTTTTGACTTACTCTGGAAATACTTCCCTAGAGTTAAGACTAAAATGGCTATGGAAAATAACTTACGATGACTATATATAGAAATTTTTTAGTTTCTTAGAAGATTATCCAACATATAAAACAATTTAGGTGGTTGTATGATTTCATAGAATGCTGAATTGTTTTCAAATTAAATTTTCATACATGTATAATATTTTATCTATATGTATAAAAATTAAATTTCCTATAATATAATTCAACTATTTATAAGGGGTTTCATTTATGTATTGTACTTTTCAAAAAGTTGTATGAAATTTAATCTTTACATTGGAGAACTTACCTATATATAATAAATTTTTCTCTTGTAGTATATTGTATTTTGGAAAATAATTTGAATAATGTTCACAAGTAGTATTTTGGGAAATTCATGGGATTTATATAGTGGTTTTGGGGTGCCACTTATGCATTCTTGTAATGAATCAGAGGATTCCATTCATATCTTATTATGAAAAATATTGTGATCGAGAGAAAGGAAATGAATCTATATACTTCTGGGAAGATAAGATCATGTGGGAATATGAATACCTGAAGAGAAAGTACGATTTTTATAAATTCAAAAAATAAGGATCACAAAGGTTTGACCATGGTCAAAGAAGATGGAAACTAATGATCAGAAAAATAAACATGAGGCTAAATCTATGATGATATTAGTGTGACTTGCTAGATTATTAGCTATTTCTTTGGTCATTATTTTAATTTCTTATTTCATTATATTTTTAATGTATTCTCCTCCTACCTTTATCTTAATTACCCTTAAAATGAGGGATAAATTCTAAGTTATCGGGGGATTTAATAAGATCTATTGTAATGATGGAATCATTCAATTAAAAATAAAACTCTATTCCACTAATTTTTTTCATTGGATGTTTAAAACTTTTAGTACTATTAGGTTTAATGTTTTTAAATTTTATTTTTTTACTAATTAGGTTGATAATATATAATCTCTATTTACATAGTGTATCTTATATCCATTGAATGGGCTATATTGGAAGGTGTCTGTATTGAAATTTATAGAATTTGTGTGGAGGAAGTAGTTAATATTTCAATAGAAGAAACAAAATCTGATTAGGTATATCCTTGCAGTTTAGAAGTTCTTTTCTGATTTCTCACACACATGGTAAGGGAGGGATAACTATGAAGTGTTGATTTTTTGATCAGTCTCCACAATAACCATCAAACAAAGGTGATTAATGCATCAATAGAGGAATATTTTATTTATAATGTAATAATAAGGTATGTAAACGTATTTTAAAGACTATAATAGCAATACAATTAGAAATCTAAGACTAAACCCACCATTTTCTTTAACATTTCTCCCTCATTCTATTTGTCTCATTAATTTTTCATATATATAAAACCAAATATATTTAATAAATCCCATTTACTTATGGGATAATAGATTTTTAGATCACCCATCTAGGTAGAAAACATAGGGCTTCAATAATTACAATATTTAACACAGAAAATAATTATTTTTTCACAAATAATTATAGGTTATAATGTTAAATCCTAGAACCATTCATAGGGAAGTAGTTTCAAAAATATAACATTAAAATGGATTGGCTATAATCTCTAGTATATAAATTTTTGATTTTGACTTAGAAATATAAAGAACTTTGTTAATTAATCTTAGAGATCTAAATATGTAAACTGAATTTTTAGAGATTGTTCTTGAAAACCCAAGTGGAACTTTTAATGTTCAAATTATTCTTTCCATCATTTTTGGATATACAACTAGACCATAAGTTATATTTTTACACCCCAATTCATTAACCAAAAAATTATATATACAAGTCTACTATTTAAAATGATTTTTAATTTAAACTCCAATTAATTAATATTTTCTCACAATTTTAGGGAATGATTGGTGAATATCTGAATAATCACATAAAATAATTCACTCTTTTATGCTCAACATTTAAGCCTCAAGGAGTGGTTGTGGAATAAGTGAAGTGGATAACATTTAACTTATCACATTAAAGAGTATACATGGAGTGGTTGTAAAACGTAAAACTATGATAGTTTTATGATTGGGATGAGTAAAAAAAATTCTAATAAAGACATTTTCTTACCTCTATGAGAATAGTAATAAGGAAAATGATCTATGAAAATAGAAAATCCTCAAAAGAAACTTATTATGGGTACTGTGAGTTGTTTAAGAAGTTATATACTAATTCCCCACCTCAGGATATTGAGTTTTGTCACTTACATGTATTCCTTTACCAAGTCCTACTAGAAAATGATAGAAATCTATTGGCTTTATCAATTGGATGAGTCTTGATAGATAAATCACCATATTATTCTAGGAGAATTTTTTATAAGATATCTCAAACCCACCAATATTTTGTATAAGAGGTACATGTACCATATGTATTCAAATATAAGTACAATTAACTCATATCCCTTACTTAATTCTAAGTTAGAAGAACTAAACATCCTAGTCATATAGATGGATTAAATAAAAAATTTCACAACAACCACCAATCGAGGTATTTGTTTTATAATTATCTTCTACCAATTTCACATAGTAGTATTTTGATGTATAAGGAATTTATAGTTGTGTCGCGTCATTTCGGTAAAGGAAAATTCCTTAAAAAACAGAGATGAGGATCCCATTTCTAATGAAAATATATATTTAAAAACTATCATAACCAATATTTTACAACTTTTTAAAACTAATTCAAAAAATCACCACCTTACCAATAGACTTTCACGAAGCACCAACATTTTAACAACCTTACATGCATTCTTATAATCAGTCATCCTACCACCCACCTCCTTTCTAAAAAAAAGAAATATTTTTATCCACCCTAAAATAATGTATAACCTTATTTATATCAATAAAAAGTTTCATAGTTTATTGAGAATATGAATGAAATCACAAATTTCAGATAAATAATAGAAACATTTATAAAAAAATTGGGAAAAATAGTTTCCCAATCAATCTCGAATCCCAATGGTAATGTGAGTATGATTACCACAAGAAGTGAAAAAAAATCTAGCACTATCCATACAAAAACATTAACAAATTTTACCAGAACATGAGGAAAATACAGCTACATAGTCTAGGAAGATTCTTGAAAACATTCCCTAGGATGAAAAGAATGAATAAGAATTAGAAAATTCTAGAATAATAAAAGGCTACAGACATCAATCTAGAGGTTGTAAAGGAATAATAAAATATATTCCACTCTTATTCAAATTATAGATGATCTACTCTTAAAATATTGTAGAGAAAATTATTCGAATAGAAATTTTAGAGACTTTCTATAAAGATAAAATCAATATCCTAATTTGTAAAACCCTCAGAAAAATCCCAAAGTATTCCAAATTTCTCAAATAACATTTCACCATAAAGAGGAGGCTTCAAGAGTATAAAATATTTAATTTGGGAAGAAGTGTATAAAATTTATCAAACCTTAATTTCTAATTAAATATTAGGATCAATGAAAATTATCTATCATTTTCACCATTATACTATAAAATTTTAATATGCCTTTTGTGATCTAGGACAATCCATTAATTTAATTCCTCACTCTATTGTTACTTCTTTTTTGATTGAAGAATTGAATCCCACAATATTAATGGTCAAACTTGAAAATATAACAACTTATTTTCTATCATATGACTCGGATTTTTTTCCTTGTTATTGTTCATCGATTTATTTTTACATTATAATTATAATTGATCAACATTTATGAAGATAGATTACCAAGAAACGCACCACTTATTTTTGGAATACCCCTCTTGGAAGTAGCTAGAACCATCATATATGTGCCAACAAGAACCCTAACCATTGAGTTTAGATATTTCACTATCCATTTTAAAATTTTAAACTAAACAATGATTCTATCAAAGTATTATTTACTTGTTACACTTTCCCATATTAAATACACGGAAACCATTGATGGTACAGGTATTTCAAATGAATTTTTAGCTATAAATAAATATTAAATGATTAAAAATTCAATTATGGATAAAGATATTTTAAAATCTATAAAATTTGTTTTTATATTATATGAATAGGTTAATCTATTTTTTTGATTGTATAGTTTATTTAATAATGAGTAATATTATATGTCATCTTATGTGTATGAAATCATTATTTTGAAACTGAAGAAAAACAATTTAACATCAACATTATAGTACCAATAGAATTTATAATTAAAACATTTCCACACTAAATTGAAATATGTGTACCTCATGGAAGAAGGAAAATTACTAGTGATCATTTCTAAAAACCTATACACATACCAAGAACATAAATTGATTAAAATTTTGAGTGGGAATGTATAAAGAATGGGATAGAGTTTAGGTGTACTGTAGGCCTAAATTCTAAAACAATTATGCAAAATCTTCTAATTAAATTAAATTACAGACCTATTAAGAAACCCTAAAAGTGGTTTTATCCCACCATAATGAGGTATTTAATAAGGAAATATAATTATTTTTGTATTTTGATGTTATATTCCCTATTTTAGATTCACTATGTCTCATCCACATTCATATTCATGTGATAAAAATAAGATTGACCATTATGTGGAATGAACAAAATGAATTAATACTTATTAGAATTTATAATAGCTAGAAAGCATGTATTGATTATAATAATTTTAGATGGTCACTTAGAAGGATCATTTCAACATCCCTTTAATTTACCAAATGTTATAGATTTTACTTGGTAAAATTCATTAATATTTCTTTGATAGATTATTATCTTATTTTTATATACCCATTTCCCTAGAGGGATAAGATAATATAACCATTACATGTACCCTTTACACTTTTTATTACATAAGTATGCCATTTTGATTGTGTAATTCCTTAGTTATATTTCATAGGTTCATTGTCTGTATATTTTTTATCACATCGAAGACGTCCTTGAGGTATTTTTTGATGATTTTACTACTTTTTGAGATTTAGATTATCATTGATTACAAAATGTAGAAATTTTTTTGAAAACATGACAGAAATACATTTTTATTTGAATTTTGAAAATTGTATCTTCACTGTTGAATGAGTAAGAGTCCTAAAGAATTTTATTTCACTAGAATTAATTACGGCGGATAAATCAAAAGTTGGAGTGGTAAATTTTTTTCCTTACAAAATTTTGTAAAATATGTTAGCTATTTTCTAGGATATATATATTTATACAGAATGATTATCAAGGATTTATATAATATTTATCTTCCCCATTCCTAGTTATGTTTTAAATATACTAAATTTTAATTTAATGTTTTGTGAAGGGAGGCTTTGTAAAATTTGAAGAGAAGATTAATCACGCCGTAAATGATGTGGCCACTAAACTAGGAGAACCCTTTTGAGATACATTATGATTCTTCTAACTAGGATATGGGAGAAATTATATCCCAAAGGAGTGAAGGTAAACAGAAAGTAATTTCCAATGCCTTAAGAATCACTATTTCTACCTAGATCAACTACATTATAATAGAAAAATAATTTCTAGAATTTTTATTTTCATTAAATAAATTCAGATTCTATTTACATGGAACTAAATATAGAGTTTTTTTATCATGTATACCATGGATAATTGATGAACAAATTGATGTACAACCCAAAATTATCAAATGGGTTTTTTTAAATCAAGAATTCACTTTGGAAATAAAAAATAAGAAATAAGTTGTGAACCAAGTGGTTGGCCACCTAATAAGTATTCCCAACAATACTAAAGTTAAAATTCATGGACAATAACTACTAAATAACCACATTCAAAGAGTTAAGATGGACTTTATTGGAGGATAGAAGATCTAGTATGGCAATATGGTTAACTATTTGGTAAATTCATGGGTTCTATCTCATTTAAATCCCCATAAAAATTAAATAATTAAATATTAATAAAAGTTTAACATTTGGTAAAATCCACACACATGGATAATATGTAATGGTCAGGTAATTCATAGATTCCTACCTATAATTTAAATTCAATTGTTTTAGATTTTTTCTTACTCTGTCTTATGGAGGAAACTTTGGAACTCAATGGATAGTAAGAAAATTCTTATACTTGGAAATTTTTTGGTTAACATTGTTTAATTAAGCACATGATTTTTTTTAAAATGAGTGATAATTTTTTTTCTAGAAACATTACAAAGTGGAAAAAATCCTTCAAAAAATAATAACCTTTTGAAAATTTATTGAATTATGGGTATTAGATTCCATGGGTCTTTTCACATGTCCAATGGAAACTCTTAAATATTTTTAGAAGTTGATTGTTTTTCAAAATGGGAAGAATCTAATGAAACAAAAATTGATAATGTAAATATTGTGTGTGATGTTTCCAACACTAACATCTTATGTAGGTTTGTAATTAAAATAACCATCATTAGTGATCAAGGGAAGAATAACTCTAGTATGTTTATAATTTCACTGATGAGAATGTTTGGATTGAAACATAAAACATCAACGCCCTACCACCTATAAGAAAATGGAAAAGTTATGTGACCCATAGAGAGATCAGACAAATTTTTTAGAAAGATATAAAACCAAGTAGGAAGAACTAGAGACAATGGTTGAAATGTTCTTTATGGAATTATAAGATAGCCTAAAAAACACACTTTTGAATGATCCCTTATAGACTAATTTATTATAAGAGTCTTCACCTACCTATATAGTTGGTACAAAATGTATATTGTGAAGTTAGAGACAAATATTTGGACCAAGATAGTGATTGGAAAAAGAGGAGAAAATATTTGATAGTAATTATAGGAAATTAGAATAAAAGAATTTCAAAATACTATAATTTATAAAGAGGGGGCATAGTTAATCATGAAATGATCGTATAACCCAAATACTTCCATCTAGGGGACCAAGTATTATTAAACAAGTCATTGATCAAGTTAATGCTCTATAAAATTCATTCGATATGGGAAGTTAAATTTATAGTCACTAATATATATATTTTTAGTGTTTTGTAGGTTTTGAAAGAAGGTAACAAGAACCTATTCACTTTCAAAGGGAATAAGATTAAAATATTCTATAGAAGTATTTTTAATGAACTAGTGTAGATGCTCACACTCCTCTTACATGTTTATCAGTTAAAGAAATCAATTTTTACCTATCCTTAACATAAACATGTTTTTGTGATTATATTTAAAATATTTTTACATGATAATTTTTCTTGAATTCATTTAGGAAACCAAATCATTAAACTAGGGTAAAAGGAACCCCTGTAGTTTAAGATTTTAGTTTAGAACTATTCAAAAAAAAATTCCTTTTACAAAAATATTATATGTTTCCTTTTTCAATTTTATTGTTTTTAAAAACCAATTGATATTAATTTAAATGGCCATAAAAAATAAGAATCTATACATATATTGAAAAAAATATTTGACTCATCTACTCAAAATAGATTAATGTATGAATAAACTTGTTTTAAAATAAAAAATTATGGAAATTCTTATGTATCCAAATTATTTTTTAATCTCATTCAATGAAATAATTTCCTCTATTTTAACAACATTCATTAGAGGCTTCTAAAATAACTTTTTCATCTTCTTATAATGACATAATTTTTGAGAGAATAGAACCATGTTTTGAAAACCAAACCTTATTGAATAATATAGTGAAAACATCTAGAATTTGGGGATTTATGTAATAAATGATTATGGAATTCTTTTTAATTTTTAAACCTATTATTCAATGAACTATATTTTAAATACTATGTTTATAGTTAACCCTTGTAAAACAAAGCATACATTAATAAACTTTTTAGGAATCCATAATACAAGCCAAAAGTCCCTCTCTAACTTAAACAATAATCTGAGGCATGACATATGTTAAATTAAAATGTGGGAGGGGAAAAATGATTTAAAAGAATCTAATCTGATAGATTTTCAGGTGATTAAGAAAGTTTCAAATTTAACTATTCTGATATAATTTTTTATAGATGTTTTGGGAGAAAAATTAGGTTTGGAATGATATAAAAGTATCTATGATATCATTCAAGGTTTGGTATTGTTTTATACAAGTGTTTGAAGTAAAAAATATCATCTATTTACATAAAAAACGAAAAATATGTATATTATAATTCTATAACATAAAGGATTGAACCATATTTGGATTCAAGAAGAAACAATTCCATAATGGGTGAAAGAGGGAAGAAATTTGTAATTGGTATTCAAGTACTAAAATGTGGACTACCTGAGAAACATAAGTGGATTTTTAAGGATAAATAATTGTAATGGGATATGTAATATATAGTATAAATTGTGAATTATATTGGGTTACAACACTATATCAGTTTGGGTAATGATTTTAGAACACACTCTAATTAAAGGATGATACTTTCTAATCTATGGAATGACAAATATCACACCTAATGATGAAAATCCAATACCCTCTCTAACTTCAATTATAGAACCAAAGTGAACAAAATAATCAATAAAACCCTTTTGATGGTAACTAATAAGAAGAAATTTTGTACTATTAAAATTTTAAGGGTGTGAGTTTCCCTATAAAAAATATAAACAGTGGAGATAAATTAGTGTAGGAGACAAAATATGAAGGAATACATTCTAGAAGGAAACAAAAAATCGTGAATTAATATTCAACAAAGACACAATCCTTCTAATTCTACCACATAATTTTATATTATGATCCCAAAAAACGTTATTCCAAAGAAAAACATGTAAATCCCTTATAATATACAAAAATAATTGACTCATTTTGTGAAGATAAATAAAAATTTCAATACTATGGTAAACCATGCATGAGGTTGGAATGATAAGAATTTTTATTGAAATTTATAGTTGATTATTGAGTGAAATATTTATATAAATGTATGTATTAATGTTAATAAGAGGAAAGATATGTATAAATTAATTGATTTTACTTAATCAAGAATATAAAATTAAGATCATTAAAGAGACATGGTAAATTTAAGATTATGGTGTTGAAAATGGAAATCACATTTCCTAGTATTTGAATCTTACTTTGATAAAAAAATTAATGTTCACATTTCTAAGAGTCCATGGTTTAAGTTTTGTGAATTAAGGAATACAATATATTCATATATTTTATATTGATATTGATGATTTTAATCCCACTATTTTGATCAATTTCATTTAAAATTTTACATTTATATTTTTTATGAATATTATGAAATTTAATTTTTCAATTGATTTAAACTTGTTTTTAGATATTTTATTTCATATATTTTATTTTTTGAATTTGTCAAACACTTAAATTTGTATAATATTATGTTTTTAATGGATTTTAATATGTGATTTTTAAAACCTAGAATTGATATCAAGATGTTTTGAATTGCTCTGAATGTATTATGCTGGATTTATGAATAAAATTGATCTGGAAAATTTCTTATGGAACCTGTGTTGGATAATTTTTCATCCATGTGGGATATGTTTCATATGAATAAGTCATTTGAGGAGTTCATATGACATTTGAGCATGCAAAATTTTTTTAAAGTAAATTCCTATGCATATGATATCTCATATATGGTTATGAAATTTCTACTAGTCGTTGAATATTTTACTTATGTGTAGGTCATTTCACTTATGCATAAGAAATTTCAACATTTCATATGATATTTCATCTATATTTATGATGATTTTCCTATTTTTAATTAATTTTTCTTTTATAATATTGTTTACATTGGTAAATAAACTAATTGAAGATATCAAGTAGACTTCAAGGGACTCATATATCCTACAAGACATGGTTTCAATGTTACATTCCAATATTTGTATTAACAATATAGGGATTCCATGTAGATCATATTGTGAAACATATTATTATCACATGAATGTAAGTGTTATTATAGTCTTTCAGGAAGACTATATTGTGTGGATATTTAAAACTATAAAGGGAAATTAATAATTCATGGAATTCAAAGACTGGGGATCTCAATGTTTTGACCACATTCAAATAATATAGAAATTGAGGCTCCATAAAATTAAAAAACGGTCAAATCCAGGGAGATCTCACCATTAAATTCTGTATAATCTTTTATTTGTTTTCTTCTTTCCTTGTTTTTGTAATATCATCTACTCTCACCTTTATCTTTGATTCCATTTTAATTTAGGGATAAATTATTTTTTTATTTATTTATTCATAAACTTAATGAATAAAACTCTCTTTCGTTGATTGATTTGATGTTTAATGGTTTTTTAATATTTTTTATAATATTTTGTTTAAGTTTCTTAAATTTTCCATTTTATTCAATTTATGATGATAAATTATAATCTCTCTCTACTTAGTGAATCGTGTCTCAAAGAAGCTATTCTTATTGGTTGGTGAGTGTTTATAAATTTTTGGCACATGTGTGGAAGAAATTAATTACTACTGATTTTAAATGAGTAACTAAAACTTGATTGGGTATTACTTTGATATTTTAGGAGTAGTATTATGAATATTTTCACACACATGAGTTGGGGATGACCATGAAGTAGTCACTATTTGAGCAGTCTCCACAATAACAATGAACCAACGGTGATTGATTAATAAATTAAGGAATCACTCATTTATCAAACAATAATAAGATAATTAAAACTATTTTAAAAGATAAAATATCATTTTAACTGGAAAACAACCCTAGACCCATCAATTTATTTATAATATTTCCTTAAATATATTTTCTTAATTAATTTTACTAAACTATAAAACCATATTTTTTGAAAACACTTGTTTTACTTATCTGATTAATAGTATTTTCCACATTACTCTATATTGACACCCTAGGGTTACCACTCTTACTATATTAAACCTAGGAAATAATTTCTTTTACCACACCCCATGATAATTACTAGTTATACTCCTATGGTTTAAGGTTGAGTTCATTTTGGATTCAAGGATGAAATAGAATCTAGATGTGGCATCCTTGATCTAAAGATTGAGATTGGATGAATTCTTGAGAATTTAGGGTATGGGTAATAGTAGATCTATAGTCCTCTAGAAAATGTTGGAGATCATATTTGGGAATGTTATCTCCCCATATGAGTATTATTACTAGGAATTTTTATGTTCAATTTTTGATAGTTAATTTTCTATGGTGAAAAATCTAAAAAGTGAGGAGGATATAGTGACATTATTTATCTCTTTTGGAAACCGTTGGTTGTTTTTAGAAATTCAGTTCCCTAGGCCTTCAAAAATTGTAAAATTGTAAATTTACCCTAGAAAAGGATCTTATAAAAATTATATGATGTTTTAATTGATTCCAGGTTACAATCTTTACACTCATGTTTTGTTGATTTAAAAATGTGGTTGTGGTAGAGCCTCGATAAAAATATATCATGTATATAAATATAATTTTATACCCCACACACACATTTTTTAGAATTATGTTATTCTTACCTATTTCTTCCATGGATGGTAAATCTAATACTCCCATTGTGATTGAATTTTTGGGTTTACACTGGAAGAGTCATTTCTTGAGTTTTTATTAGGATTCCCAGGGGTTGTCACCATAGATTAAATAATTAATTAATTAAAAACCCTAATTCCTCCTATATATAAGTCCTTTTATGGTCTATAATTAGAGTTAGTCATAAAAATTAATTATAGGGACGATAAGATATAGGTTGGAGCTCTAATGAGGCATTCGACTGGGATTGGATTTTAGTGATTTTGATGAATAGATGCATCGACATTTCCCAATAGAGGTATGATTCAATATTTTTGGTTTTTCCCTAATAATTAAAATTTTTAATCCTCATGGTATTAATTTTATGGGTATATTAATCCTCTAATTTTTTTTGGTCTACAAAAATGAATTGAATGTGAGGTTTCATGGCTTGGTACCACTGTACTCAACTGGTGGCAATTTCTAAAAAGAGTTTATGTGTAGGGCTTAGAAGACATGTCAATAAAGGAACAAAAAATTACTGTGGACATGGTGTCATATTCCATATGATTAATTTGAAATTTTATGAACATGTGAGGACACTAGGACCTTATGAGGGTCTTGGTAGAAAAATTAAGGCCACTATGGTCTTAATTGCCTTGCTGGATAGTAGAGAGATGGTATTAGTTAGACGTTACTGGTCATGGGAGCATAGGCGGACAACCCCCATATGAAGTGTGTGAGATAGGGATAAAATATAAGGTTTAACATATCCTTATAATCATAAAGTATTAGATGTTACCCTTCCTAACATGTGGTGGGTAAGGACAACTCATGCCCAGATGTGTGCAACCATACATATGCCAAGCAAGGAAAATTCTTGGTCGGTCTCTACTAACCTGAACATGGAGGTTGGAGTGGTTCATTACACATTTCATGCATCTATTTATCTTTCCCACACTAATTTACTCCCCACCTCCTAACAAACCACATGTCTCTCATGGAGGTTGGACCATGACCCATTGAATCCACTTTGGGGTGTTTCTTTTGGTCTCTCTCACAAAGTGTTTGTTCTAGAAAATTAAAATTCTTATCTTGGGAATTTCCTCCTGTGTATCCTAGAAGTGTATCATAGTTGTCTATATGAGGATATTTATATGGTGTAATAGGTGTCATAAAAAATTAAATCTATATAACATACATCAGAGTTTGAGATATTCTTAGGCAGTGTACCTAGTACAGATGGGTTGCTTGAGGGGTCATATGGGTGAATGTGAAACTTACGGGGTTTCCCTATTCTTGTGCACCTAAATGTGAGATCAAGTGCATGTTTTTTGGAAATGCGGATGATAATTTATCCATTTAATCTTGTTATGTTGAAGCATCATGGCTAGATCATAGTGTGGATGATATTTATTTCTCTCTTCTATGTATCACACTCGTTGTGGCTATGGAATATAGAGAGTAGTGGTATTGTAAAATTCCTGATGGATTCTCTTGTTGGTACTTATTCAACCATGGTTAGGATATGAGAGTAGTTTGGAGAGTGTTCTGTTTACTAACTCAATATAGTGTTATTACTGAGGTTCAAATTACCATTTACTTTGATGGAAGTGGTTCTTCACTAGAGATGTGGATTTTTTGTAATGTATTTCATGTTGTTTCTTTAGAGCTCTCTTTATGGTGAGAATTTTCTATAATTTGAATAGTTTTGGGTTTAGTAATTCCTTAATTGTTTGGGGAGGAAAATCCCAATTTGACATGAGGGTTTATATGGGTCCCTATAAAGAGTAATATGACCTTGTGTAGAAGGATATATTACTCACCTTGATCATTATCTCCCATTAGTATGACTTGAATTCAAGATATGACTTTTAAAACATCATTAAATTTGCAATAGTTGAGAAGTATGGAACCCCCACTGTGGAAGTGGGTGTGATATACCCATATTTTGGGTCAGTATTCCTAGGTCATCATACTATATAATGGTGTGTGAGTTCCTTATTTCAATTATATCCTTAGATTGGGGTCTCAAATGAAATATATTTATACGGACCTTTGTGGAATGATGTGTTTCTCTAAGAATAAGTTATAATTCATATATTTGGGTGTTCATCCTTTGAGATGGGTGGAAGGTGGAATTGTAGTATATTGGTGGCTCGTGGTTGATGAGCCTTCGAGGATGGGATATTTTTTATTAGATCCCTTGATTAAGTCTTTTTTTGGGTTTCATTTTCCATTATGTAAAGGGTTGTGGTTTGACTACCTCTGGGTGGATGTTTAGGGAGATGTTTTCAATTTAGGAAGATAAGTATAGAGGGGTCTTACCCCAATTCATGTGGTGGTTCTTGGAGTCTACATTCTATGGAACAAAGGAATGTTTGGTCATCCCTTTCTTTCCACATATTAGGGATTCCACATCTTATAGATTGGTTACATTGTTCGGGAATATTCTTTTAGCAATATGAGACACTATTTGAGTATATTAGGAAGTGACACCATAGATTCCTCTCTATTCTTATTCCCCCACCTTGTTCAAATCTGTGTTATTATGTGGTTTGACCCATTTGTTATGATAAAAACTTATCTTAAGGGCCTATTTTTTTCAAGGCATCCTACGATATATACTTATACTCACCCTTGCATGAGCTTTGTTCCCATTCCCGTTGTGTTTGTGAAAATGGTGTATAGATGTATGGTGACATTGGTAGCTGTAGATCTAGTGAATATTATAGATCCAAAACTTTCTAGAGTCAATGAGATTCATTGATGGTAGTACTCTGAATAGAGATGGTACAATGTGGTGAACTCCATCTTCCCAGTTTCTCGTGATTGATTATTTTTAGAGTATTATTCCTTGTATTTTATTCCTTTTTATATGTTCATTTATAATTTCACACCCTTTTATATTTATTATATTTATGCATTCATATTTTATTTTTGAGATATTTTTATCTTGTGTGATTTTGGTTATCATTTTTGGATGGTGATGTCAGATTTCACAAGTTTCACTGGATAAGGCCTCTCATATGTGATTTATTCCTTCTTTTTACAAGTCATCATCCCCAACCCTATTGGTGGTGGGATTAGGGTATCACAACTATCCCATTATCATCATAGATAGGGACATAATGGTTTGGGTCATGTAACATTATCTCTTTCAAAAGAGATTTATTTTTGCATATTCCTCTTTTCTTTAACTATGTATAACATGATTATTGTTATAAAAAGTTATGTAAAAATTATCATAAATCTTATCTTATGCAAAGAAAAAAAAATATCCTTCCCATATAACACTTCATACCATATAAGTGCATCAGTTTCAAAATTATGGTGGGTTTCCTTCAATGACCCTATGCTAGGATGAAACCATCCCATACACAAAACTACACAGTGATTTATTTATATTATCATAGGATACATTGTGATTCCCAAACCTATTTTCATGATACATTCTAAAAAATATCATTCCCAACTAATCCTCCATTCCATCTTACTGTATGGGTTTTCCAATTTATATCAGGTTTCCTCCAATTTCTCTATATAAGGATGAAAACATCACATAAAATGAACTATGTGTCTTGATTCCTGTTACCACATTATATGTAGTGTTTCTATGATTTCTCATTATAGTCCCAATATTTAATTTCAGCACTATCAAACTCCCTCTTATTATATAGTCCCCTCAATAAAGTCGGGTCTATTATTTCCTTTATCATTGGATATAACACCTTACATTTGGTCAAACCTATACAAACTTAAACATCAGTCACTTTTTGGTCAACTTTATAAGACCTAAAACAATATACAATATTTGTAAAATTCATATAACCACAGATTTCACCCCCACTATGGACTAAGTTTAAATTCCTTAAACTAAAGATGAATGATATAAAAAGTTCTCTCATGTTGAATCCCCATAAAGGATGAGCTAACAAAAAGATAAGACTCTTATTTATAAGTCTTGACCTTTCATGGCTTGAAAAAAAATAGAGATTAATAAACATAAAAAATACACAATTTCTTTTTATGTTGAAACCCTATAAATGGAGTCCTAAGAAATATTCAATTTTCAACCCTCTATGAAATTCTATTCCATGTATTGAAAAAAGATAGAGCAGATAGAACATTAAAATATGCACAATGGTTGGTCAAGTTAAAAACTATAAATGGAATTTTGAGAATATTTCAATTATCTAGTTAATAATTCATTCCCTTTTATTTCTTATCATGATTTTGGAGATAAAATTAGAAAAGGAACAATGCTTTTAGGGAACTCAAAATGGCCTAAAAAGTTTGATCAATTCACAATGGAACCATTGGTTTCAGAAAACATTAGAGCATATCTTATTTTACCATACATGTGATATTAAACTATTCCATAGGTTTGTTGTCATTCATGAATCAACCAATTCTTGAAATTAAGAAGTCCCTCACTTTAAAATGATCATGATCTCATAAAATTTCATGTTATCTCCCTAAATCATAAGAACGTTTTCAATACACAATAGCCTGAAAATTATGTTTCTTGAATCCATATTTGATAACATTTTCTATATGAACCTACTTCAAACAATTTCTGTTATAATAATCTCTAACCAAAATTTTATGAATCTATATTCTCCTCATATAATCCCAAAACCATGAGTGTATTATTTTTATTCCCCATTTCATAGTAATTGGTAAAAATTGTATTTGATTTCAAAATGGACTCCTCTAATTTTTAATAATAATTGTTTCATGTATCTATCATGATAACTAAACTAATGATATTATCTCGAGGGGAAGGTCCTATAACCCAATACATTATTTCTTGATGATGTGGTGGTAGTCTCTCTATTACCAATGGTAAATTATTCCCACCTATCTTCTTTTGATAATGACTCATACAATCTTATATTGTGATTTACACATTCTATAAACCTACTTTTCAAGTGGATTCAAATATACTCATTGTTAATCATGCGTGAATTACTCACATTTTCAATAAAATATTATTAAATACTATTTTATACCATTTCATATATTGGAATGTATTTTTTATTAAGAACAATATTTTTAATTCAGGAGACTCCTCTTGGAATCCTAAATTCCATGATTCAAATTCTCTTCATGGATGACTAAATTTCTTGTGTAGAGATACTACTCACAGAAACCCAAAATCCTTGTGTTTATATTATTCTCTAAAAAAATTAAAATTATATAATATGTTTCTCAGCACATGATATTTACCGCACAACTCAATGGTATATCCTACAAGACCATAAACTTGTTAGAGTTGTCTATTATAAATGACACCATTCCTATACATATAAGCTAGGTCTACACAAGTTTTTCTAGTTTATGGGTTTAATATAACAATTCTTGTATTCTCTAAAAACTCTTTACTAAGATAAAACCATTACATTTTCTACTATGCATATGCTTGATCTACACATAAGATAGATTGTTAAGAAATATGTGTGGTTGGATTCCTTTTCTTATAGGATATGTAGTGATGTTCATACCACCTATCATGGGCCTAGAAAAAATACCTTATCCCAACAGTTGATACCTTCTCTTTATTTATGTTGTGTTTTTTAAATCATCCATACAGTGAGGATCAATATAAGGAAACATATATCTCTTATCCTATGTATAGACATGGATTTTTTTTGTTATAATACAATATCAAAATGAAATGACATTGTCAAAAACTATATATTTCTTGATTCCTATTATCAAAAGATGTGAAGTGATATTGAGATCTCATATCTTGGATAATTATACTTCCATTATGTTCCCCATACCACCCAAGTATTTTAGCTTACCAGTTCAGGTCAGGTATTCCTCCATTAACATTGTTCTAGGATGTAATAAGCCTTTACTTGATTATTCCTCTTAGAGAAACCAAAATCCTTGAGTAGATAATTCCTCTTGAAAATACATCTAACTTGAGTCATGATCCAACTCTTGGTGCTAAAAAGACCTGATTTGATATTCCCCTCATGAAAATAAAAACATATTATGTTTGTATTATCCTCATAGAAATAAAAAATCCATCAATACAAATCATCCTCTAGGTGATAAACATTACTTTGATTAATATATTCCTATGGATGTCCTAGAAAACATGAGTTGAGATTATCCACTTGGTTCTAAAAATAATTGAGTTGAGATTCTCCTCCTAGTGAACATCCTCTCACATGTTATTTATCCAATGAAAAAAAACCATATGTTTATGTAATGAAGAAAGGTTCACTATATTACCTCAAAATTAGATTCTTTTCATTTAAAAATGAATTCCATGTGGTGGCATTTTCTGGGTGGTGATGAATGTGTGTCACACCCTTTTACTTAGAATACATGATATGGTTATCACTAATTTAACACAATTAATATGAAGGAATTAAAGTATCTATATGCATAAAGGAGAATAAAATAGTCTCTATATGAGTTGTATAATTTTTCACTCATAAATAGATAGAGATTCCTTAAAAAAATTCCCAATTTGATGATGTGGTTGTGAGAACCTCTCACTAATATTATTCCATGTATTTCAACCTTTGCTGGAGAGAAGGTTATTGAAACTACAAAAATCAATTTTTAATGGTATTCATGATACTTTTTATCCACTTAAATTATATTTTATAGGATAAGAGAATGTCAAATTCCATAGTTTTTTCAAAAACTTTATTTAACTACTCTTGGATTCCAAATGGATACCCAAATAAAATTTTGTGGTTGTTTGAAGTTAAGAGAAGTTTTTCAAAATATTAGTCTCATGCTTAAGTGAAATTCACATACATGACCTTATTCATGTAATCAATTTATATTCTCCCATAACTATTTATTACTTCATGAACCTATCTCCATGAACCTTACTTTTTATTCCATGATGAAATGATGTGTTCCCTAATGTTGTGCACTCTGATAAACCCACATGTGTGCACAAACATATCTATATATGAACAAAACCAGACCTTGGGGATTGAGGTGGTTAATAGTGCCTCGGTTAGGGTTTTCCTATAAAATTCTTCTAACCTCCCACTTTGATACATAAGTCATACAAAGTACACATAATCTTATAGATCTTATTTCTACTTACCCAAGTCACTCTAAAGGGTGGTATATGAATAAAACCAAGGGAATGGGATAGAGGAATGAGAAAAATAATTGGGTGACTATAATTATTTTAATTAGAATCATTAATAATCCTAAAATCCAAATCCTGTTGAAGTAATATGGGGCTTGGCCTCCTTCAATTTTGATCCACTCTCAAGCTATTGAATTTAGAGTCCTGATCTAGGCACTGGACACCTAGGTTTCAAAGTACCAATGCACTAAAAACCATGGCCTTAGACCACCTAGGTTTCAAAAAACTAAGAATCAACTATATAAGTGCCCATTCACCAAAGAACAGCCTTTTTAGTTATTCTCATACATCAAGGGTACACCTAGGTGCCCATTCACACAGGTCATCTACTTTGAAATCCGCTTCACCAAGGCCCCTTTCCTGGGCACTCATTTCACCTAGGCCTCCATCTTGGTAACCTACTTTTCCTAGGACTCCTACCTAGCCAACAACTTTTCTTTGACCACATAATAAGGAACCCACTATAACCAAGACTCCTACACTGTAACAAAAATTTCCCAGGCATCCTCCTAGGTGAAATCTCCAACTATAGTCTTTTGTGTTTAGTAACCAATATACCAAATGAACTAGAAATTTACACTAATTTTTAAGTTCTCATCCAAACCATTGGTGGGTATATTTTACCTAGTAAACCTTTTTTACAAATTTAAACTACACATCACATAGTTAGTTCTACATGATTTTATACTTTATATTTTTTTTAGAAGGTAGAGACATGAACTAGTTTCCCAATTTATTCCCCCAATGGAAATTATTAAAATAAAAAAAGAAACAATAAAAACACTAGGGATAATACACTTACACCAGCAGGGAATTAACGGGGATACAAAAAAACAAAGACAACATCATCCCAAAACAAGAAACCAAACAACTTATATCACAATTACCAGCTAGAGTGAGCATTAAAATAGAGACTTCAAGAGAGTCCAACTTCAGAATATTGTTACAATAGGCGTCTCAAGGCCAAGGATTACATGCATCTAATTCCACCAAAAGGGATCTTAATAGGTCATAATCAGATTCAATATTCTGTATAGCAGATCAAGTATAATCGTAGTGCAAAGTTCAAGATAAGATCAGAACATCATGCTGGAACAAGAACATAGAAAGCAGCTAGATAGAGCTTCAGGACAGAGACTTGAAGAGGAACCATCTTCAAAAGAAGAATGGTGCAACATGAGTCACAAAAAAATAGAAACAGCCATCAAAGCAGATTTTTCCTGAAACATTTATGCAGTAAGATTATCCATGAAAGATGAACCACAAAAACCAGCCATCTCTTCATATCAGGGAAGATTAATCTGGCCGTGAAAAGAAGATTCAAACTGAAAAGAATCATCTCACAAGTTCCTCTTAAAATTAGCATATCAAGATCTCAAAAGCAACATCAGCCTCAAAAGCAGTGACCACCAATATCATAAACCCAAAGCAACCAGTCCAAACAGAACCGCCAGCCAAACCTAGTAGTGAGAAAAAGGGGCAAAAAACTGTGCCCAAAATATGTTGCGTCCCTCAAAACCAGAATATCACCCTCAACTAGATCAGAGACATATTGGGGGCCAAAAACTAAAGAAACAATAGTCAAACAAAGCCATCAAACAAAACAGCTAAGCAGCAGCTTCACCAGATGTTAAAGCAGAATATCAAAAGAACAGAATCAAAGGAAAGGAGAAAAAACTTCCAGAATTATGATGACTTGTTTATATTAATTTTCTATCACATAGTTATAAATTTTGATTCCCAAACTATATGGGTTATTATTTTATTTTTAGTGGGATATGTAAGATTAATTTCTAAGGTTTAATCTGTTCATTGTTACCATCCACATCCTCATAAAGTTGAAATATATCCTAAAATTGACCAATTCTCTATTTTCATGATTATAATAATCCAACATTATTATTTAAAAATTAGAAAAAACTTATTTATTTCTGTGAAAAGAAATATATACTCATTCCTGCTTATGTGAAAAGTATAATATTGCTTGTGTGATGAGAATAGGATGGCATATCATTCTTTATATGATAAAACTAGGATAAATCATCATTATTTATATGAAAATCATATTATTCCCAATATAATGAGCAAAGGGTGCATAAGTCCAAATACTTAAGCATTACATAATCTTTAGTTTTAGTCAAAAAAATACTTTCTTTAATAATGAGGATCTTTTCCAGTTTAGAGTTTTAGAGAATAAACCCATAACTCATAAATAATAAACCATAAAATATGAATTGGAAACTACCTATTAGTATTCATTTTTTCCATAAAAAATAGATAAAATAAATCATTATTGATTTTATGTAAACTGTTCATGAATTTCAACATAACCTTTTACAATCTACTACTTATCCTTAAAACCTATGAAAAAAATTAAAAACATCGTATGGTATTTATTTGGGAAAAATTACCTCAAAGTAACATTGTAGTATTTTTGGGTTGATATTATTTGTTGACAATGAGGGTTTCCATGGTAATTTGTGAAGTATAGAGAGATTTATAACATGGTATGTTGATAAAAAACCATGATAAAGGAATAGATTCCCAAGAACTTGTACAGAAAATATCTTACACAACGTGATGAAGTTTCATAGTGTTTGACAAATTTTTGGGGTCCAAAATTTGGATAATATATAGCATTGAAAAAATGGTTTTCCATGATGGAATTATGAAAATATTTAATAAGAAATAGTTTCATGAATACTACATTTCATGAAGGGTGTTTCACTAAGTCATGAAGGTTTTGAGGCTAAGATCTATGACTATGACAACCATCATGAATGGGAAATTTCCATGGAGCCTTGCCAAGAAAATAACACCATAAAAGAAATGAGGGAGAAATGAAAAATGATGATTATGTGGATATATTATTTTTGAATGGGTGGGATCACATATAAATTTTCCTCTAACCCATACAAAAATTAGAAAGGTATAATAAAAATCTTCAGGCTCTGGTTTCATGAATATGGTTCAAAAATGTGGTTGTTGCAAAAAAGTTTACAAAGGAAATAAGTTCATGAAGGCTATAAAATCCAACAGAATATTGTGAGAATTAGTAAAGTAGGGGAGTTCATGAAGGCTATAAAAATATATACTAATGTTTTCTTCATTGTGATAGATAAGTGACCTTCGTGAAAGTTAGGTGATTCCTGAAGTCTATTTGAGCTTCATGAATGTCAGGAGCTTTTTAAAGGTAGTAAGAATCGCGAAAGTATTGTAAAAGGAATGCCTAGTAAAATCTGTGGTAAAGTTGTAAACACAAAGTATATAAAAGTGGAACTTAAATGAAGAATCTATGTACAACTGGGGATGTGTTTATTAGTAATAATCAAAGGACCAAACCATCAATAAACTTTGGGGGAATTCCTTCTAAGAGCAGTGAACAAAGGAAGAGGGAGAAGGTGATTCTTTCCACTAGAATTCATCTTTAGAAAGACACTGAGGGTGTGAGCCTTGGGAAATCATTGAGATGACCCTAAACCCTATAAATGTAGTAATCCTAGTCATATAATTAGTCTAGCTCGAATTGTGTATTTGGTAGTGAGCCTTAGTAGATTAGGTACATCGACACACCATCATTGTATGCTCCTTGGACATAGCCTTGTGTGGGTGAACCAACTAGTGTTTCGTGCATGATTTAATTTCCACTTATACATTTCTATGAGAAAAAGAGAGAATATAGTTCTGTTTAATGATGAAACAATATCTAATGGAAAAGTTGTTTTAATCAATCATTCCTTGATTATCCTCCACCACAGGGTATTTAACCTTGTTGGGCTAACAACATCAAAATCATTGTAAGGGATATAAAAATAAGGAAACCATTATTAAATTGATATAAATTGAAAATAATTAAAACGATTTTTTTAAAGCATAGAATTTTACCAAAAAAGGTAAATATCATTCTTTTAAAAAATATCATTTATTTTACCATTTCAAAATAAATGATTTCTATGAAAAATCATTAGAAAACATAGAAAATTCAAGTAGGTGAATTGGTAAATCATTAAATTGAACACTCAAAAAACCCTAATATATTGTAATAACCATACATTCAAGTTCTTATATAATTCTTTAAAGAATATAATCATTACGTAATGTATTACAACACAATCTAGGAGAACCCATTGATTGGGCTATAACGGGCTTACACAATGCTATCTGCGTGTACCCTTCATTTATAATTTCAATGAACCAAAAAATGAATAATCCATTTCATCATTTTAAAAATTATTTTAAACTCATATATAAATCACTTTCAGATATCAAAATACCATTTTTGTTCAAAAAATCCATTTTCAGTAAAACAATACACCATTCTTTTGAAAAACCAATTTCAATACCAAAATACCCAAAAAAAATAAAGTTTTTCTTTTAAGAAGAAATGAAATCTTTCAAAGGAATCCAAAAATAAAATAATTTCTATGGAGGCATAAAAGTTATTATCAATGTTTACATTGAGAATAGAACATTCCATTTTTTTCTAAAACAATGTTCCATATAAAACTCATAAAAAGTTTCCATTTTGAAAACCTTTTAATGAAATTTAATATAGAAATAATATTTACTTTTTAATATGTTAATAAAAAATAATATGAAGAATATAGGCATGGAGGGAAATATTTTAGAATTAAATAATAAGACATTTTAAAATAGATTTTTAATTTAAAGTGTCCATACCACATTGAAATATTTGAATCATAAAACACAATAAATAATAAAAAGAAAAATTAAATAGCATGATAATATAAAAAAACATGGTATAATTTGTTAAATTGATAGAATATAAACCTTATAAAATAATAAAGGTGTATAGAATCATGATATGCCTCAATTAATGGAGAGTGAGACAAAGTCCCTTACCTTGAGTTTGGTTTGTCACGTGTATATTTATGTTCCTGAATAATAAAATTAGTTTTATTATTTACTTAATTCAGAACATTTTTCAATTTAATAATTACTTTTATTTCACTTGTTACAATTTTGTAAATAACTACTTAAACAATTATGTTTATGTCGGGTGTTTTGACCATATTCGGTTTATGTGTCAAAAATGACTTTAGTAGGTCAACTATAGTCAAATGGGTCATCATTAAAACACATTCATAATAATTTTCATTAAATTATTATCATATTTATACATAAATTATAAATTTAAAACTAATAATGAAGCATGGTTATGAAAAATTAACCAATGTTTGATCATAGAGATGGTAGGTCATACATACGTATAAGTAACATTCCCATTTTTTAGTGATCATTACGGAAAGAAATTAAGTAACATTTAACATTGTATAATGATAATTATATCATAAATTTTATTTTATTTAATATTATATACCTATATATATAATTCATATAATGTAAAAGGAATCACATCCCATTGAGGATGCGGTAGTCCACACATCCACGAACAACGTTATAACTTTTGTTAGTGTGTGAAATGGTAATAATGAAAATTATTTATTATATTTAAAAATATTTAATTATGTCCGGCATAACATATATATTTTATTTATGTCACATATTTTTATTAAACACATCCTTAATACATTCTATGTAATGTGTGGACATATCACATCACATTTAAGAGGTATTAGCCCACGTATCCACAAATGATGTTATCATATTCCAAAAAATGGAAAGTATGAATGTATGTGTATATAAAAATTCCAGAAGTAAGAATACATTATAAATATAATAAATATATATATATATATATATCATATAAAAACAGTGTTTCCATCATAATTACCAACCATGAGATGTGGTAAATTAAAAACAAACGACATCGTTTAGCGATACTATAGTCGGTCGTACGCACAAACGATGATCTTTTTACCCATTTAATGGAATTGTGTGTATATGTAGTAATAACCATTATCATAAAAAAATCAAAGTATATTTAATATACTTACTTCACTATATATACATTATATAAATTTAAATAAATGGAGTGGGGTAGGAAACAAAAGAAACATGTTGATGAACATTACCTCTTCTTTAGGTAACTCCTTTTTGTTTGCACCAAAGAAATTCTTTGTTGGATTATTGCCTAATGTGATTACTATATGGAGAAAGGAGGTATTTAGAGAGATTATTTTGGAAGGTTTTGGATGAGAAAAATTGATTTATATATGTGAATAATTGAGGGGAGTGAGTGCCTTTTATAGTGGAGGGTGAGTGGATTTCTTATAAATATAGAAAGGTAAACACTATTAGAAAATATACCTTACATCATATTCCTACAATAATGATCCATTTTAGAAATAAATGAGTATATGGTCGAAATATAGACATCTAATAAATATTTTAAATGTTTTGGTGTCATTTGGACCCTTAAGATTAATATTTAACCACTAGGTAAACACATTATTATGATAATAATTGTAATTAATTTTAATTCCTTTAGCTAATATTTTTGGTAAATAAACTCGATGAATTTATTAGTAATTATAAGTTATGATGAATCCAAATATAAAATCCATTTATCCCAATTCCAATCACAAAATTTTTATAAATTAATTAAAAATTAATCTCGTGGATGGTAGATAACATTGATTTTTTTAAGTAAAAATGTTCAAGAGTTTTAAATGTTTTGACTTCCAATTTCATAGGTAAATTGATTCCAATAAATGAAATTGGTTTAAATGGTATAAAATTTATTTAATTTCACTTTAAAACCAATAAATTTTATTTACTTTCATAAATAAATTTGATGAAATAACATTATTCAATTAAAATTCAATGTTTTCACTATTCATCAAAAATTGAAACATCACAGAAATATATCAAAAATTCACTCAAATTTTTTATATTTTGATTCCACAAAAGAATTTTATTTTTAATATAAATTTTATATAAGTTTCAAATTTTACTTTTAAATTATGATTTCGATTAAAATTCCACCAAACAACAATATTAAATAATAATATTAATAGTATATTATTGTTTACTATAACTCAGTCTTGTGTAAAGCACAAGATTTCAAGGAGACTCATTGTTGTGTATCATATACACTATTGAATAAAGAATCCATTTTAATTTAAAATTTTTATGTAATTCATAATTATTAATGAATATTAAAAATATTTATTCTATCATTACTTGGGATGTTTCATCCTTCCCCGTTAAGAAATTGGATCCTAAAATTTTTATTCCCATATTAAATAAGTGTGGATATTTTCCCCCCATATAATTTCTAGATTCCCATTTTATGCTTAATCCATATGGGTTTTCCATAAACCCTTAACCGGGTGTATCACCTTACTCTGCAACACTTTCTCTCTATGTTCAAGAACCTAAACTGGTTGTTCCTCATAAGAAATATTCTCTTCTAGAAGAACTACTTTAGGGATCAAAACATGCGATGCATATGGTACATAATTCCCTAACATTAAATCATGAAATTCATTGTTTAATTGGGATAAACTTAGAGGAAAATCCAATCGGTAGGCAAATGATCCAACTTTATATAGGATTTTATATCATCCAATAGACTCTAGACTAAGCTTCCACTTCGTAAACAAATTCATCAAAATTATCCATGGAAAAACATTAAAAAATATATGATCACCTACCTCGAAAAAAATATTTTCCCTTTGATTATCCACATAATTTTTCTACCTGCTCTAAGTTTTTCTCATAGGTCACAGACTCACCTTAAAATTATCTACTATTTCCTCTATCAAATATTGTCCCATCAACTTTCTTTCTTCTACATCATCCCAAAACATTTGTGTCTAACATCACTTTCTATATAATGCCTCAAATGGGGACATTAGTATACTGGAATGAAAAGTATTGTTATAAGAAAACACAACCAAATAAATATATCAATCCTAATATCCCAAGAAATCCCTTTCAAAAGAATGAACCATATCTTCCAAGGTATAAATAATCCTCTAAGAGATTCCATCAGATAGAGGATGAAAAGTTGTACTGAATTTTAATTTAAAACCCAATGGTTTTTAATTCCTTTAAAAATTTAGATGTGAACATGAGATCAAGGTCTAACATAATAGAGAAGGGCGCTCCATGTAACCTATTAATATATTTTAGATGAATTATAGGATGATTCTATAAAGAAATTGAATCTCAAATAGAAATAAAATGTGAATATTTAGTTAATTTATTAATAATAACCCAAATACCATTGCTACCTCATGAATTCTTTGACAATCCTACCATGAAATCCATTAATATATTCTCCCATTTCCACTCCTTCATTGGAAAAGGTTAAAGAATCCTCTTTAGAATATTTCATTCTTATTTTACCTACTAGAAAGTTAAACACTTCATAGTAAAGTCAACAATGTCTCTTTTCATTCCAACTAGCCATTAATACCCCCGAAGGTATCTATACATCTTAGTGATGATCATATGAATGGAAAACTATGAACTATGAGATTAAGTTAATAACTCTTTCCTTAACTATTTTTCACAAGGCACACATATTCTTTTTCTAAATTAAGAAACACCTTATTCATCAATATTAAAACACAGAAACATACAATTCTTAATAAATTATACCTTTTCTTACAAATATTCATCCCCCCTTCTACGATTAAAAAATGAACCTATACCCACTGTTTTAGATAAATTTGTGGGTATAGATCACTCTTTTATATTAGAATAACCATACATCCAACTTCCAATATAATTATATTGAGAATATAATCATTACCCAATGCATTGGATAACTATTTGGATCCACCCAACATTTAATCTATAACAGGCTTACTCAGTTTTATCTAGGTGTATCCATAATTTATAATGTCCAATAACCACGACATGAATAAATCATTTCATCATTTGAAAACTTCTTTTAAACTAATTTGTAAATCACTTTCAGATTTAAAAATACCACTTTCTTTCAAAAATATCATTTCCAATACAAAATACAACTTTCTTCTTAAAACCCATTTTCAGTACCAAAATACCAAAAAATGGAAATATTTATTTTTATTAAATAAATTTTTAAATATTTCAAAGGAATATAAAAATAAAATAATGGCCTTGGTGGTGGAAAATATATTTTCATGGTGTACATAAGAATAGAACATTTCTTTTATTGTTTATCAAAAAAGGAGTATAAAACTCATAAAACGATTCCTTTTTGAAAACCTTTGAATAAAATTATAAATTGACATAATTTTTCATTTCTAATACTTTTATATAAAATAATATATATAATATTTTAATGGAGTAAGATTTTTTTAAACTAATTCTTGAAACATTTAAAAATATATATTTAAATGAAAGTGTCCCATACAACTTTTTAATAGTTTTTTGATAAAAATAAATAAATAATAAGACAAAAAACATTAAATATCATGAAAATAATTAAATATATTATATAACATGGAAAATGGGCTTTATATAAACTTTATAAAAGAATAGAGGTTCATAACATCAAGATATTCCTCAATGAAAGGAGATTGGGACTAAGTCCTTTACCTTGTGTCTAACTTGTCATGTGTGTATTTATCTTAATAAATAATAAATATATGTTAATTAGTTACTTGATTCATAACCTCTAATGTTTATAATTTCACTTATTTCACTTATAACAATGTTGAAAACAAACTTCTTAAATAATTAAATTTAATCCAGGTGTTATGACCATGTTCGGTTTATGTGTCAAAATCGAATTTGGTAGGTCAACAATGGTCAAAGGGGTCATCATAAAAAAAACAGAATAATAATCATGAAATAATTATCATATTTATTCATCAATTATAATTTTAAAACCTATCATTAATGGTGTTTATGAAAAATGATCCAACATTATGATCGTGGAGATTGTAGGCCATACGTACGGATGAGTAACGTAACCATTTTTCAATGATCATTATGGAAAACATTTAAGTAAAATTAATCCTCACAGAATGATAATTATATTACATATGCCTTGTAATTTAATCATACATACTTATTGGTAAGTTTTTTTACCGAACATCTATTATCGGTGCCCCAAATTGTTTTACCCTAACGAGTATAGTACCAGTGAGGGGTCGATCTATAGGGAAAAAGAAGTTATTTTTGTATTGATTATAATTGTTTGTATTTTTGTCTTAGTGAGTTGTACTAAATTTAGAGTCAATTTTTTATGTTTTAATAAGAAGTTAATTGGATTAATTTTTTTTTAGAAGATTACTTAATGTATAAAGGAAAATACAGGAAATTGGTTTTGATGGAAATATGGAGGAAAATGTGTTGGGGCTATGGATTCTTTCAGCAGTTGTATATTAAATAAAATTTCTTATGAGGTTGTGTTATTCATAATAACCCAACACTCTAGGTTTCAATTTGTAACAAGGTTTCCTTGGTCCAGTAAACTTATATCTTGAGTTGAGGAAACTAACTCCTTGGTCTGGTAGTCAGTGTTTCATAGTTCTTTATTTGACTTAGTCCATTTTTGTGTTAATGAATACTTCCAATTATCACGAATGTATTCATCTATATTCTTCTTTTGAATCCCTAAAAATTCTTCCCTTGATCTAGCTCAGGATATTTAGTGATAAAATGAAGTGATTATAATAGAATAAGAAGAGGTTAATAGAACAAGCACATTCATAAAAACTAATCAAAATTTATACTCTTTTATCTCTCACAACCCCAACACAATGGGTATTTATTTACACATAAAACAAAGATAAAAACAGAACCCACGATACCTGATGTGATCATCGTAGAACATTGAGGAGAGATTGTCTCTTTAGAATAATGGTAGAATGGCCAAGTAGTTGAATGATGGTAGCATGGAAGCAGAGCTTCTTTCTTTCATACCTTTACCCCCCCCCCCCCTCTTCCTCCTCCTTGAATCGGATGCCAAGGCCTCTATTTATAGAAAATAAAAGTACACAGCGAGTGGAAAAAGTAAACATCATGTACTTTTTTCAATGCACTTTTGTCATCTTTTTCTCCATTGGTAGGTGTCCTAACATTCCCTCTTTCACTTTCAACATAGCACTGCCTGGTAGGTTGGTATACATAGTATGTAGCACCACCATACATGGCGTCTACTCTCTTTTATCAGCCACTAACTATAACACCCTGACCCCAGAAGCCCAGAGTCGGTGCATTATTACGTATCATTTGAATGATCACAAAAGATCAAGTCTCGAAAGACCGATTAGTTTAGTAGCCTTGGAAGTACTAGTTACATTCATAAGGTTTACATTACATCATAAAATGGAAAACTACCACAACATTGTTTCCATGGAAAACACTGAGATCCCATATACTATCCCTATAGGTGAGTCATAATATACTTCCTCACATCCTGGGAAAAATAATACATATAAAGGGGTGAGATCAGATGCTAAGTGAGGATAACAATATAGTGGAAAAATTCATAAATAAGCATAAACATTTAAGGAAATGTATAAAACTAAAAAATACTTTTAAATAAAAACTTCATCATAATATGGAAAATATAAATCAAAATAATGCCATTTACTTACTCACAGAGATATTCTACTAGTCGAATAATCACATGCAATATCAATAGCCACTTTCATAATGATGCAATGAATAATGCCAGACTTTCAAAACCACATAGTCAAGGCCTTGTGCCAAGACTAAAAAAATATTTTGTCAAGGCCTTGTGCCAAGACACTAGTTTGTATCATGAGACCTACCAATGCATCTAAGAGCTATATAAGGCTCCACCAGTCACTTACTAAGTCCAATTCATTCCTCATATGAAAAGGTTTAAAAATAACACAAACATTCGTATTAAAACTGGCATAAAAATGTCAATACTTTATCCATAAACCATGAATAGTATGAAATAACACATCCACAGTCAAACATATCCCAAAACCTTCTATACAATATGGATGTTTTGAATCATAATAAATCAACTCCAAACAAAATTATAATCTATCAAAAGATGTTGACATAGATGAAATCAAAACCTTTTTAGAGAAATATCTCTTTCTATTTTGAAATCCTTTAAGATTCACGTAATTATAAAAGAAAACATTTATATTTGAAAATGTTATTATAATCTTGTAAGGTAATCTTATACGTTGTTATAATGGTGTAATATAGCCTCACCCTCTGTATAAGTTAGAAAAACATTCTTACCTTAGTTTTGTCAAAAATGTCATATGGTACCTTGTTTAGAAAACGATGGAAAGATTCCCTTCAAACCATTTTATAAAAATTCAAACAAGGGTGTAAATTACATTAACCCATATTCTACTAAATAGTAAAAATACTTTGGAATACATTTTTTAGAATCATGGATGTGGATGATAAAGAGGTCCCAGTAGATACTTACATAAAAACAACCTCGGATAATAAAGAGATTTTGAAATTATCCCTTACCTTGTACTTTTCCTTTGTAGAGGGTAGTTTAACCTCCTGTATAATGGTGAAATAATTTTTACTAAATTATAAAAGAATCATATACATTAATATGATATCATATATGATCTTTTAATATTTCGTTGTTAATAATATTTTGGTATTATCATCGTTTCTGGTGTTAAATGATTCATTTTCTATTATATAATTTGTAATGTAAGTAATTTTTGTTGTGGATAGGATGTATCTTATTAATATTCATAATTATATTGAGTCTTTAAACATTATTTTTAATGAAAATTAGTCTTGAATGGATATGATGGGGAATGAATCTCATCGTGTTCATGGAGACGGTAATCCGTATGTACGCACGAGCAACAATATCATTATTTTGATATTAACATACTATATAATTAAATGGTATATCATATATACAAAATAATTATCATTTATATTTGTTATATACATAAATTATACATAATTATTATACCCATTAAAATTATAATGTATTTATGAACAACTACACCACTACGTGGAGACAGTATGTCGTACGTACGCACGTATGGTGACATGCCATTCCAAGGATGGATAGAATAATGAATATGGTTGTACCATATTTATAATAACATCATAGTATATAGAATATACAAGATTTATTATTTTAGAATGGAAACAATAAATAAAGAAGAACTAGAAGAATAAATAAACTTGAAAGAGGTGATGAAATATTTACCTCTTCTTCAGGATCGTCCTTTTGATTTGATCAAAATGGCTCCATAGGTTAGTTTTATGACTAAAGGAAGTCCTATAGGATGAATGGAGGATAGTTTATAGGGTATTTGGGTAGGGTTTGTCCAAGCCAAAAGGCTTTGGTGATGTGAATTTGAGGTAGGGGTGCCCTTTTATAAGCGGGGTGAGGGGCACCTTTGGAAAAGATAGAAATATTATTTTATAATAAATTCATTTTCGGTTTTTAATGGCTCCAAAATGAATTATTTAAACTCTAAGGTAGGTATGGGTATAAAAATACTCAACCAATAGGTATTAGATAGGTTTGGGTCACTATATTAACTTTATCTTTTATATTTAACTCTTAGTTAAATAGTTTGACATTTACAATGTCTCTTGGTATTTTTATATTATATTTTTAATAAACATACTATAAAATTCTAAAAGAACCTCAAGTGGTTAATTAATGATATATATAATATTATTTAAGACCTTTTTCTGAACCTTAGATTTTTATAAATATAATATCAATTAATAATAAAATATTTGTTTTAAAAACTCTTTTATGTCAATATTGACACTATTTGGTATTTTGTTTTTGCTAAATTCATAATAGCATTATTCCTTCGAAAAAAATTAATCAAACCAACCCTAACATGTCATATTACCCTATAAAGTTAGTTTCATTCCTAAAAAATCACAAATTACATTTATTTGCATATTTAAAATATCAATTATTTTAATATTTAATTAATTAGGTAATTATTGCATCATCATTGTGTCATAAATAAATTAAATTATTTAATGTCTAAAAATATAAATGAAATACAATTATGTAGGAAATATTCTTATCTTTCTAAGGAATATTTATAGTCGAATTGATCTTATGTGTAACCCTATATTAAAAATGTTTTAGTTATTAAACATTGAGTTTAACAATTTTAACTCTTCTATGAATTAAATAATAATAAATGTCCTAATCTAATCCAAGTGGACCTAAAAGATCATATTTTATTCCTAGTGTTGTTGTTTGTCAAATTAAACTTATCCAATAGAATTAGGATATTTTTTAGGATAATAATAATATCATTTTTACCCTTAATTACCCTATTTACTTTTAATGGTGGTAAATAAAAGTTACAAGTTACTATTCACCAAAAATTATTTTCATCTTATTTAACCACATTTTACTTACTGATATCAACTATGTGTCTCAAATTTTTTAAATTCAACTTACAGAAGTGCTAAAATTATGTTTTATGTAAATTTGCAAATTCTCCTAGGAGGTGGGTAAAAGACGGTAAAAACTTCAATAGAATTTTTATATATCTAAAATTATTATAAACTGACTCCAATGAATTAAATTGAACATATATATGTATTATGTATCTATTTTGACCTAAAATAAATTTAAATAAAATAAATAATTATTTAAATAAAAATTAGTTTTTAAATTATAACTCAGTGTTTTTCACTATTCATCAAAAATTGAAAGTTTTTAGAAAATACCAAAAATTCACCCTTAGATTATTTTTATATTCCAAATCCAAAAATAAAATCCATTTTGAGAGATAAAATATATAAAATTTCAAAAATTGGGTATTACTATTCATAACGGCTAGTTTGATTAGTTGTGGTGTGTTAGAACTCGATGTTGCATACACCACACGCTATTTTATTATTCAAAGAGAAGAATGTCGTGGAATCTTGGGGTGATACACTAACCGCTTCTAGAAGGGAAGACCGAGCTTATAGATGATGTACACAACGTGTCAACGTCTTCTGACCACATGGGAGTGTAGAATTCTTCTCAACCACCAACCGCTTCTAGAATACTATACACGCAGTGTAGTTTTAGTACACGACATGTACATGCTTCTAGTAAATTTGGAATGTTCTTGTCCTAGCCAATTCATGTATGAGTCTGACTGTACACAGTGTGTTTGTATATGTACACACCGTGTAGTTTTAAATTTTGTTCGTTTTTCCCCCGGTTTGTGTGTTTGGCCAGAAATCACTTGAAAATGAACAAGATCACTAAAATTAATGTATTGTTCCACTAAGTAATAATCTTTTTCTGAAGACATGTTATTATTTTAAATAAAGTATGTGGAAATGTATACACAAATCAGGTGCATCAAAATCCCCCATACTTTGTCATTTTCTTTCCCTCAAGCAAATCTCAACCTATAATTAAAAGAGTCTATATTTTAAAAAGGAATGAATTCAATTAATCATAAATGAAAATGATACAGTCACAGGAGAAAATTCTAAAAAGGTACAAAACAGTTTCAATTCATAATATATTCTAATCATGCCTCATATACAATTCAATTAACTTCGTTCATCCTCCTTTAAACACACATTTTAACCTTTCAAAAATAATCAATCCACTTCATGATCTGCCTCACCAATAATATACTCAATAATAAATATATATTAAATCAAATTTATGACTCATCAAATATATATACAATCTATCAATAAGTTTTCAAGAAATCCAGTTCTCTACAATAGAAAATTGATTTACAAAAATCATTATGTCTTTTCAATAAGGATCATATGTCTATGTGCCTAAGGGTTGGTAGATAAAGATGCGAAAATTAACATTGAGGTTTAAAAAAGAAGGATAAATTCCTGGAATAACACTGCAAGATATTCAAAATTAACCTAAGTCTAAAAGAATCATAAACAAACTCTTTCAAATGATCTCTTCACCGCCATCTTCTTTAGTTAGGTATGGTTCCCAAACCAATAAGTTATTATAAGGTTCCTTTGTCTATTTTTTTAGCACAAAGGGGACCTTTAAGAAATTCAACAAATAGGGGTTTGGAACCTTTTTTCCCTGAATGATCAATAGGCTCTCCCCTATACTTAATTGCATCACGATTAAAAAAAATATTCCATGCACTTCCAATTCCTTCTCTTAAGCTCAAGTGAATAATTATGCAAAATTATAAAATAATTAAGGTAGGAAGGGAAAACACATATAATATGGCTTCCTATAAACGATTTTATGGGTTTGTAAGGGCTTTAAAAAGATCAGATTTATGGTAGGTCTCAAGATAAAGGGGTTAAAATAATCTAATGCCTCAATAATTTTAATGTAATTCAAAAATTCTTCATTTTTGAAAAGAAAACATGAAAATTCTTGTAGTTGTTTATTTCCTACGAATCTCTCAAGAAAAAGGGTATTATAAATAATATTATGAAGGGTATAGAATAACTCTCATGAGTGGGAAAAAGATAAAGAGAAAATTAGGTTGGGACTTGCATATAAATAATTAGCCTAAACAATGTAATTATCCAAGGATTACAACTTGCAATTTAAACTATCTCAGCAATCATTTTAAAACACTTAAGTACCAAAATAAGCATGCAACTTTTAAAAATTTACCACTTTTAGCTTTATTATTTAGAAATATGAATAACCAAAAAAAATTCATGATTTCAAATATATCTTCCAATAATGATGTCTTCTAAATGATGATATAGACAAAGACTAAGGTGGTTGAGAGACGCTCCCCCATAGTAAGTATCGCACATGCTCCACCAAGTGCCATATATAGGTGGAGAAGGAAATGTGGGAACACAACAGTGAACCAGACTGAGGGGAAGTAAGTAAAGAAGTAAATCAAGAAGGAAAAAAAGAAAACAACATGATTTGTGAAAAACAATACACCCCTCATGTCAAGGTGAAGAAAGATGGGAAGTGGTGGATAATTATAGCCAAAATCATGCCAGAGTAAGTATGATGGTCATGGAGAGAGAACATTGCAAGTATACACAACATACAAAGGAACAAGATATCACAAAAATATATATAATGGAAAACATGTGTCAAAAAAACAGTAAGGGGGTCGCCTCAGAAGAACCATCATCCAGTATAGAAACAACCAGGAGATAAGGATCAAGAGACATGGAAACCGGAATCTTGGAATCTGTACTTGGAAGAGAATTCATTGGAGTCAGAGCCACAAGATTTCGACTCGGAAGAGAAGGCTCGACATAAATCCCTAGAATGGTAGTAGTAGTTCCCGAAGATGGGCACACAGTGGAGATGAGAACTGAATCTGTGGCCAGTGTGGTAAACGGTGGTGGAGCTAAAGAAGAACGTCTAGGGGCCAAGGTAGGGGCAGGTGGTGGGGGTAGTGGAATACCATGATGTAGAAGAAGAATATTCAACATCTTCTCAAGTCGATTCAGATGTCGATTGAGACGAACCAAGTACTTCTCCACCGCAGCTATGTAGAGAGAAAATGAGATATCGACTGATGGTGTGGAGGTAGGATAAGTAGATGGAAGAAAAGAAGTAAGGTCAGAAGAAGAGGGTGGGGTGGGGAAGCCGGAAGGGGTGGGGAAGGATGAGAAGGTGTATCGGCGGGGGTAGGAGGGTCAGCAAGTGGTCAGGGTGGTTCCTGGGCAAGGACATAAGAACCCCCTGCTTACAGACCAATCCCATGAGAGTAAGAATGAGAAATTCCAGGTGATGGGGGGAACCTAACTAGTCATGGGGAAGAGAAGGCTCAAAAACACCGAGGTGGTGTGTGAGGTAGGTGGCGTAAAAACCATCATTCAAGTTTCCCTGACGGCCGGTAAACATGGCGTGGAAATAGGATGCTTCAAGGTATGGGAGGTCTGGTTATTCCTTCTATATGACACAGGTGAGCAGCTCCATGTCACGGCCAGTCAAAACCCCCATATCCTCGTCATGGGGGAAAAGGATGGTTCAAAAGCACTGGTGGGTGAACCGGAGGATAAGGTCATCAATAAGGGTACTCTTCTGCAATGTGGGTGTGTATCGGTGGACAGGCCCAGCAATATCCCACCACATGGTATTGAGCTCAGAGCTCTCGGTGTGGGTTACGGTAGAGATAGGGAATAGGGAGATGGGGTGAGGATAGAAACCACACCCTCATCCAAACTCGGTCATAATAAGGGACAAAGGTCGACCACATAGCTGAAACAGGACCACTGGGACCGCGTCACCAACCGTCTCCCAATACTTGGGCATGTCGAACTCAAAGGAAGCAACAAAATCCAAAAATTAATCTCCAAAAATAGGAGGGCTTACCTTGAAGATCATGAGTAACAGTGTGTGCCCAAGGAGATCCTCCATCTCTCCCTAGATACCCAGCTGTTGAGGGATGTTGTGGCCAAGACAATGTCTGCTCAATGGGATCAAGTGATGAGAGAAACACTAGACTCCATCATGCACCAAGTCTGTGACTAGGAACACCATTTAAGGGTAGGGAACACCTGCATGAGCTTACCCATGTGGTACAGCAGCAGGGGATGGATCTGGGGGTGGAGCGGGTGTAGTATATTGAGGCCCATTGAATGTGGCGACTGATGAGGGATCATATGTGACTGAGGATGGATCATGTGATGTGGTAGCTGGTGGGGAAGAAAAGAAGGTTCTCGGAGGATCTGTGCTGGATGGAAGAGGAACGGAAGTACTAGGACCAGCATCAACCAAGGTGCTGAGTGGTGGAATGATGGATAGTGGAGGAGGTTGGTACACTGAATAGTCTGAAGCTAGTTTCATTGCTGGCTAGATTCGGATCTGACGAAAAGTGGGCCTCTCTCCATCAGTGGTGGAGGCGGTCCCCTCCTGCGCAAAGGGTCTCTGTCTACCATATCCTAAAAAAGAATGAAAAACAAAACTAATGAAAAAAAAGGAAAAGGAAAAAAAATTGATAAAAATAAAAAATAAAAAAATTGCACGGCGTGTATATCCAGAGTACACATCATGTAGTGGAAGTGGGTTAGCATCATGTGTTCTCTGGATAGACACGCCGAGTGAACATGGAAAATGGGTAGGCTACACGGTGTGTATTTAACATACACACCGTGTACATGCAAAGTGCTCCTGATTGTGTGGTCCAAAGACACGACCACCATCTAAGTAGAGATAATAATTCATTACATGTCGTGTGATGGAAAAACACGGTGTGTGTAAGAAAAAAGGACATATGGTCATGTGAAGTGATATACATGGGTTGGCCAAGATAAATGGTGTACACAGCATATACCAATCAGACACATCGTGTATAAGAACATGGTGTGTGTGTGGCCATGTGACTAAGGTACCCGGGCCCGGTGTGGGCTGGTACACGGTGTGTACCAAACATAGACAATGTGTATTTACAAATTGCGAAGTATTCAGTGTGTGGTCATGTAGATAAGTACAAGGTGTGTTGCCTTTTAAATCGTGCTCATGTATTGCGGAAGCTAAATGGTTGGCCGATCCACAAATCACCAAAAACGCCTATGAAACCTTGAAATAAAGGGTGTACAAGGTCTTACATGGACTGAGGATCACAATGCAGTAGAAATCAGTATCCAAAATGCATGAAATCCTTGGATTTGGAATTGGGGAGGTTGAACGGTGTGAGGGAGAAGCAATGGGGAGGGGGGGTTCCGCGCGACACGGGCTCAAGCTGGGTGGGGCACGACTTTTATAGTCGCGGTACGTGGCGTGTATCAGAGGCCTACACATCGTGTACAATTTTTTTTAAGATTATATATATATAATTATTATAGTAAACTATATAATAATTAATATTAATAATTAAAATAAAAGAAATATATATATACATAATTTAAAAATAAAACTATACACATAATGTATCAGAAAAATACATGTCGTGTGTTCTAAAATTGGAAAAGGAGATGTACAACATTTGGTCTAGTGCTAAGGGCGATATTCGAACCAGTGATCGGCCATTCCGAACGGAATCCCTCAACCACTGGGGAAATGGTTTTATTGCTACCCCTGTTTATTATTTAAATATAGTTAAGGCATAAGGCATATATTACATGGGAGGAAGGGACTGCACGATGTGTGGTTTTTAATTATACAAAAAGGGATGAAGCAGGGAGATTAGTTGAGTTCAAACCCGGGTCTTTTGGATCAAGGGTTGAGACTCTACCAATCTTCCAACTTCACCCACACGTATTTCATTATGTTGAAAACCCTTTCAGTTTAGTAATGAAAACATGGCACACATGACTTGTATCTAAAGACACATCAATTGGTTTTATTAAAACCAAAAATGATGGAAATGGGGTAGTTGTAAGGATTCGAACCTGGGTCTTTTGGAGCTGGGTTATGTCCCTATCCAACCTATATATCCCCATCATGGGTTTTCTTATAATCAAATATATATATATATATATAATATGAAAAATACCACACAGGTCGTGTTATAAAACACAAAAAGAAAAAGGAGGAACCCAGTGCCGAAGGTAGGTCGGGAGGGATTCGAACTGGTGATGGATCAGATAAACTCCAGTGACCTTACCATCCGCATCGGCATCATTCATGTTTATTACACATTTAACCTATATATTTTCAATAGTAAGAATATAAATTAAAAATAATTAGAACACGCAATGTGCATAAGTGGTACACATCCTATATCAACTACGTTTCCTCCCAAGAAGTGCCTTTGTTATAGGTCATTGGATCGACTGACTAATCAATGTGTACCTAAGATGTATGTTGGAAAACATTCCCACCATGTCTTCCATGTGATGGTAAATCTTCATCCACTATCTGTTCACCTTGAACGGTTGACCATCCTCTCCAGAAATATCCACAGCCCCATGAAAGAAAACACATATGACCCAGAATGGTCCCGACCATCTTGACATCAACTTCTCTGGGAATAATTGAAGATGAGGGTTAAAAAGAAGTACATGATCATCGGGTTGGAAAGTTTTTCATAAAATCATCTGGTCGTGGATTGATCTTGTCTTCTCCTTGTATATCTTGGTATTCTCATATGCCTCTAATATGATTTAATCAAGTTTTGATAGTTGGAACTTATGCTTCTCTTCAGCTGCCTTTAGATCAAAATTTAGGTCCTTGATGTCCCAGTAGTATTTGTGCTCCAACTCTACAGGTAGATGGCATTGATTTCTATAGATGAGGTGGAATGAGGACATTCCAGTGGTGTTTTGAAAGAAGCCCGAAATTCCCACAAAGCATCTTATAGCTTCTTGGACCAGTCTTTCCTCGAAGTGTTCACTGTTTTTTTAGAATATGCTTGAGCTCAGGGTTGGAGGGCTCCACTTGTCCACTATTCTGGGGATGATATGGTGTCCCCATATGATTCTTCACTCCATACTTTGACAGTACTCCTTTCATCAATGTGTTGTCACAGTGGGTCCCTATATCACTGACTAGTACACAGGGAACGCCGAACCTGCTGAAAATATGTTTCCTTAAAAATCCCATGAATACCTCGGTCATGTTCTGTGTTGTAGTAGTGGCTTCCACCCATTTGGAGACATAGTCGACATAGACTAGGATGTAAGTGTTCCCAAAAGATGGGGGGAATGGTCCTCTGAAATCAATTCCCCAGATATCGAAGATCTCGACCTCCAGGATGGGGTGTTGGGGAATCTCAGCACGATGTCCCAAATTACTTGTTCACTGGCATCGATCACAACATGAAACAAAGGCTCGGACATCTCTATGCATGGTTGGCCAAAAAAAACTAAACTGCAAGATCTTTTCTATAGTACGGTCAGGCCCATGATGTCCCCCAACTGGTGATGCATGATAGAATTCTAGGAATCAATGAACATCAGATTTTTAGATGCAATGATGGATCACTAAATCTCCACAGGATCGGAATAGAAGAGGATCTTTCTAGAAGTACCTCTTGACATCAGTGAGAAATCTCTTCCTTTGTTGGAAGGAGAGGTCAGGGGTAAACAGAACCTATAACCAAAAAATTAGAAATATTAGCATACCAAGTTCTAGGCGTTTCATTGACTGAAAAGAGTTTCTCATTAGATAAATCCCCCCGGATCTCTAAATCTTCCTCCTTCTCCAAATGAGGCAGCTCTTGGTGGGAGAGATGATCAGAAACAATGTTCTCGCTACCTTTCTTGTCTCGGATAACCATATCAAATTCTTTTTGGAGGAGTACCCATCAGATCAGTCTTGGGTTTACATATTTCTTATTTATTAGGTAATTTAGTGCTGCAGGTTTAGTGTAAACAATAACTTTCGATAGCTCTAAGTAATAATGGAACCTATCAAACGTGAACACCACTTCCAGCATCTCCTTTTCAATGGTTGTGTAGTTCATCTATGACTCATTGAGAATCCTACTGGTATAATAGATAGGTCATAAAATTCGGTCAAACTACTGGCCCAAGATTACTCCTAACGCATAGTCACTGGCATCACACATCACGTCAAATTGCTCCCCCCAGTTGGGAGAAACCACTATAAGAGCATCCACCCGGAGTTTCTTTATGTTCTCAAAAGTTGCGGTGCATGTCTCATCGAACTCAAATACAACATCCTTGGTCATAAGGTTGGTGAGGGGAAGCGATATCTTTCAGAAGTCACTAAAAACTGCTTGTAGAATCTTACATTCCCCAAGATGCTTCGAATGGCTCTGATGAAAGTCGAAGTAGGAAGTCGTGAAATGACTTATATCTTTTCTAGGTCCACCTTTATCCCCTTAGCTGAGATTCTATGGCCAAGAATGATGACACTTTTCACCATGAAATGAAACTTTTTTCAGTTCAAAACTATGTTAGTGTTATCACATTGTTCCATAACTAGCTTATGGTGCCACAAGAAAGTGGTGAATGATTTTACGTAAACGGAAAAATCATCCATGAATTCCTCCTGTATTTGTCCCTCCATATCATGGAATATAGACAGTATATAGCATTGGAAGGTGGAAGGGGCGTTGCACATGCCAAAGGTCATCCTTCGGTAAGCAAACATACCATAGGTGCAAGTAAATGTGCTCTTCCCTTGATCCTCTAGAGCCACAGAAATCTGATTGTATCCAGAATAGCCATCAAGGAAGCAGTAAACGTTGTGCCCCGCTAGTCTCTAGCATCTGATCCATGAGGGGTAGGGGGAATAATCTTTCTTCATGGCCTCATTCAGCTTCCTGTAATCCACACGGCCTCTCTAGCCTGTGATAGTGCATGTGGGGATGCCCCACCTTTTTGGCTACCACTTGTAGGGGACTCACCCACGGACAATCTGAGATGGGATAAATGATGCCTACATCCGAAAACATAATTAACTCTTTCTTCACAACCTCTTTCATTGGGGGGGGGGTCAGGTGACGTTGTGCTTGCTGAGATTTCTTCGCACCTTCTTTAAGAAAAACCTTTTGTGTGGAAATGGTAGGGCTGGTACCATTCAAATCTGCAGCTGTCTACCCAATTGCATGCTTGTGCTATTTCAAAACCTGCAAAAGTATATCCTCCTACTCATGTGACAGTGTTGCACTATGTATGACAGGAAATGTTTGATTTCTTCCCAAATAATCATACTTCAAAGAAGACAGAAGAGGCTTCAGTTAGAGTTCATGTTTTTTTAGAATCGAACATACAAGTAGTTTAACGTTTTCCTACTCTAGAATATCGGTTATAACATCATGTTTCTAGTAGTGGATGCCCTGGCTTTCTAGTAATTGTAGGTCCTCTGGTGCTTTGTCTGGTTGAATGTCTAGAATAACCAAGTCATCTGAGGTAAAAGAACATACATTATCATCCTCTTCACCGCTCAAGTGTTCATCTATGGTGGTCACTACAAAACAACCCTCATTCTCTAACAATGATGCATGCTTGACGGCTTTGAGGACATTGTAGGAGACTCTCTCATCTCTTACCTAGAAAATTAGCTCCCCCTGGTGCACGTTGATCAGTACATTCCTAGTGGACAATAAAGGCCTTCCCAAAATGAGAGGTTCCTCTTGGTCTTCCTCCATGTCAAGGATGATGAAATTTGTAGGGAGGATTATCCTACCCACCTTGACCAGCACATCCTTCGGTTTCCCCTTTGGATATTTGATGGATCTGTCAACAAATGAAGGGCTACTTGGGTTGGATTTAGATCGTTGCGCCCTAAATTATTAAAAACACTGAGGAGCATGAGGTTGACAATGGTCCCTATGTCATAGAGGGTCTTCCCAAACTCACATGGTCAAATAGTGCATGGAATAGTGAATCTACCGGGATCCTAGTGTTTGGGAGGAATCGAATACGGGAAGACCACCAAACACTCCTTATCTTGTGAAATGGTTCTTTGATCCTCTATCTTTCTTTTTTTTGGAGAGGATCTCCTTCCTAAATTTCTCATAAGTGGGCATCTGCATCAGTAACTCTGGAAATGGAATATTGATATGCAGCTTCTAGAACACATCCATGAATTTGTTGAACTGGTGGTCCAGATTTCTCTACTTCATCCTCTCGGAAGGGTAAGGTAAGATCAAAGGGTTTGACGACCTCTTTTCCTTTTCTCTATGAATGATACTTAAATTGGATTTTAGATTAGGAGGGGTATGTTAGTGTACCTTCTTCATCAGTAGGGGTGTAAGTGCACCTGGATATGCTGGTTGGTTATGTTGTAGCTCCCATCCACTCGGTAGTGTGATGGCATGGGCCTCCTCCCTCGGGTTCTTCTCAGTGTTACCCGGTAGTGTTCCGGGTTGCCTCCCTGAGAGTTGATTTCCTAGCAATTTGGTTCTCCAGGCCTCGAATAGAAGACCTATGATTATGGAATTTGACCTCAAAATTTGATATAAATTTGTTCAAGAGATCCTCTAACCTTAGGTTATTCTCCTACTGAGGTGGATGTGCAGATGGTGGAGGTGGTTACTACCACGGCTACTACAGGTGAGGGTTTTAATACCCTAGTTGTGGATAAGAACCCTGTTTGGGCTGCTGTTTCCTCGGGTACTAGTTCTGATAAGGAGTTTGACTACAGCCAGGTGGTCGTTGGGGTAGAGAATTCTACTATTGTTGGTCCCAGCCTGTGTTCTGCTGATCACACCATGCCAGTTTCAGGTACTTCTGGTACTGGTTTAGCCCTCAGTTTTGGGAAAAATAGCTCACCTTGCTCGTTGAAGGTCCTCCTATAGGTCCTAGCCATTCTCCCATGATGTGGTTATCACCACATTCGCTGCATTTTGGACAGTTTTACACATGTACTTAGGATGCACCCTTCAGATTGAGTGTGTCGATCTTTTTGGACATAGCATCCAACTGGGCGACTATCATAGTTTTGGTATCAATATTTTGCATACCTCGTTTCTATGTGCCCTGATCTGAATGCCACTGAAATATGTGGGAAAACATGCCTTCAAGTAGTTCAAAAAGATCTTCAGGAGACTTCCTTATAACTGTACCCCCAATAATTGGATCCACCACAGACTTTTAATTCGTCATCAGTCCTCTGTAAAAGGTTTGTACTTGCATCCAAAGTGGGAGTCTATGGTGTGGGAATTTGCGGAATATCTTCTTGAAGCGCTCCCATGATTCGTACAATGACTCTGAGTCATGCTGCTAGATGTTGTGTATTTCATTCCATAGAGTCACTGTCTTCGAGGGTGGGAAGTATTTAGACAGGAACACATGGGCTAGCTCCTCCTAGGTGTGGATAGATCATTTTGGAAATCCTTTAATCAATTATTTCTCCTTATCTATTAGAGATAAGGGAAAGATATTAAGTCAAATGGCATCGGTGGAAACTCTGTGGTAGTGGAACGTGTCGCAAACCTCCAAAAACTTGAAGAGATGGGAATTAGGGTCCTCGCTAGGAAGCCTGCCAAACTGAATGGTATTTTGGATTAGATGCATAATGGTAAGATATATATCGAAGTGGTGGGACTGCACCAGTGGATGTACGATGCCCGTGTAGCTCTGTGAATATACGGTAGGTCGTACTCCGTGAAAGTACAGCGTGGAGGTGGCTGCTGGGGGAGCGGAGCCGACATGTATTGTTGTTCCTAAAGGTAGAAGTACATCCCATAACCTGGGTATAAAAATGGTATCCACTCTGTTTGGAACTGTTCGAGCTTCTACTGGCCATACCCTGGAAAAAGTGGAGCTTGCTAGTTTCAGTTGTCATCCGGACCAAACGGTTTTCCATCTCCTTGGACAGCAGCTAGATTTCCTTTTTTGTTATATTCCATGGGATTGTTTTTGTTGTTCTCAGACATGAGTGCTTTTCATTGCCTCAAGTGTGTCTTCTTGATTTCTGGGTCAATTGGGAAAAACCCTGATGACTCAGCGTTCTTGGAACGAGTGAGGTATCCACTCATACACTTATGTACCTGCACAATACTAAACACACCAATCATTAATGAGGAAGAAGAATGATAAATAGAAATGAGAATAGGAAAGATTTATTTTTGAATTTATGATTTTTATTTCCACTCAAATTTTATAAATATTTAATTAAAACAAGGAAAAAAATAACTTTTCAATTCCCCAACAACAACACCAAAATTTGGTAAGTCGTTTTACAGAAGTTATGTTATAGGTGTCCCAAATTGATTTATCCTAATGAGTATAGTACCAATAAGGGGTCGATCCACAGGGAAAAATAAGTCATTTTTGTCTTCCTTATCTTAGTTTGTATTTTTTTCTTAGTGAAGTTTACTAAATTTAGAGTCAATTTTTAATGTTTAGATAAACAGTTAATTGGATTTAAATTTCCTTTTAAAATTATTTAATGGAAAAAGGAAAATATAGGAAATTGGTTTTGATGTAAATATGGAGGAAAATGTGTCGGGGTTGTGGATTCTTTTAGAGGTTCTTTATTAAATAAAAAAATTTATGAGGTTGTGTTTTTGATAATAACCCAACACTCTGGGTTTCAATTTAAAACAAGGTTTCCTTGGTCTAGTAAACTTATGTCTTGAGTTGAGGAAATATACTCCATGGTCCGATAGTCGGTGTTTCATAGTTCTTTATTTCGATTAGTCCATTTTTTAATGGATTAACACTTCCAATGATCCTAAAAGTTTTCATCATTTTTCTTCTTTTGAATCCATGAAAAATCATCCCTTGGTCTAGCTCAAAATTTTCAGTGACAAAATAAAGTTATTAAAGAAGAATAAGATTATGTTAATAGAACAAACACATTCATACCAACTATCATAAATTACCACACTTTCATCTCCCACAAACCCAACACACTGGGTATTTAGTTACATATATAAGAAGATATAAAAACAGAACCCTTCATACCTGATGTGATAATTCCAAAAACATTGAGGATAGATTGGATATTTAGTAGAATAGTAGAATGGCGTAGTATTTTAATGATGGTAGCACAGTAGCATAGCTTCTCTCCTTAGGAACTTTACCCCCTCTTCCTCCTTGAACCGAATTCCAAGTCCTCTACTTATAGAAAATAAAATTATATGGCGTGTGGAAAAAGTACAAAATGTGTACTTTTGTCAACGTGCTTTTGTCATCTTTTTCTCTATTGGTAGGTGGCTTAACATGTTGTCTTTGACTTAGAACATGGAGAGTCCTGGTAGGTGGGTATACACTACATGTAGCACCACCATACAGAGCGTTTACACTCTTTTATCATCCACCAACCACTTCTAGAAGGGAAGACACGATGTATAGATGATATACACGGTGTGTCAATGTCAACCGGCCACATGAACATGTAGACTTCTTCTCAACCACCAACCGCTTCCAGAATACTATACATGGCGTGTAGTTTTAATACACGGTGTGTACAAGCTTCTGGTAACTTGGTCATGTACTTGTACTAGACTATCCATGTCTGAGTTTGACTATACATGGTTTGTATATATTTACACGCCGTGTAGTTGAAAATTTTTCTCAGTTTTCCCTCAGTTTCTGTGTTTGGCCAGAAATCACCTGAAAATGAACAAGATCACAAAAATCAAAGTATTTTCCAACTAAGTAGTAGGATTTTGCTAAATACATGTTCTTATTTTCAATAAGATATTTTGAAATGTGTACAAAAATCTGTTTCATAACATATATATATAATTATTGTGATTGTAAATGAATCACATCATGTCGAGGAGTTTGTAGTCCTCACGTCCGCGAATGATGTTATCACTTTTTTTAGTGTTTCAAAATGGTAATAAAGAAAATGATATATTATATTTATAGAAAGGTAATAATGCCATGAATATAATATATTTTTTTTACTTATGTCGCATTTTTTATTAAACTCATCCTTAATACATTCAACATAAATTTTGAACATATCACATCACTTTGAAGAGGTGGTGGTCCGCACATCCAAAAATGAAGTTACTATTTTCCAAAAAATAGAAAGTATAAAGGTATGTGTATGTAAAAATTCTAGAAGTATTAAGTCATAATAAATATCATATATATATATATATTATAATAACATTTTTTATCATAATTCCCAACCATGATGTTTTGTAAAGTAAAAAACAAAATATATCATTTTGTGTGGTGATAGTCTTCTAAAAACACGAACAGTGATTTCGTTAACCATTTGGTGGAAGTGTGTGATGGTAGAGGTCGAACCCTAAACATTACAACATATAAGTACATTTAAGATGCTTATTTCATTATATAGTCATGATATAAATTGATATTAATGGATTGGGGAAGGAAACAAAATAAAAATTCATGTTGATGAACATTACCTCTTCATTGAGAAATGCCTTTTGGATTTCACCAAAGGAATTATTGGATGGATTTAATAAAAAATTTATACCACTAGGTTTTGAGGGATTTCGGGAAATTATTTGGTCAAGTTATTGAAGATTCAAAGTGATTTATATGTGTTAATAAGTGAGGGGGTCTATTCCTTTTTATAGTGTAGGGGGAGTTTCATTCTTCTATATAAAAAAAGGTAAACACTATTGGGAGGTCTCTAGTCCTTAATGTGCCACAAATAATGATACATTGTCTATAAAAATTAATATATGGTCTTAATATGGACATAAAATTGATTTTGGACAAGTTTATAAGGTCATTTGAGACCTTAAGATTAAATTTTAACCACTAAGTAAATACATTTTAACCTTAATCATTGAAATTAATTTTCATTTTATTCTCTGATATTTTTTTGTAAAAAAATTAGATGGTATTAATAGTAATTATAAATTATGTTGATTCCAAATATTAAATATATTTTTCTAAATTCCAATCACATAAGTTTACATAATTAATTTAAAAATAATCATGCAAACGAGATGAAAAAATGAGTTTTTAAATTAAAAATGTTCAAAAGTCTTAAATGTTTTTATATCCAATTTCAATGTGAAATTTATTCCAATTACCTAAATTCGTTCAGATGATATATAATATATCTAATTATACTTTTAAACCAATTAAAATATTATTTAACTATATAAATAAATTATATGTGAAATATGATTTCAATTAAAATTCAATGTTTTTCACTTTTCATCAATAAAAATGAAACTCAATGGAAAAATACAAAAAATTCATCCTAAGTACATTTTGATATTGATATTCTAAAAAAATTATTTTTTCATATAAAAATTAAAATAATTCAAAATTTAGTTTTAAAATAATCCTTCCATTGGAAGGATAGAAAATATTCATATTAAATAATAATATTAAAAGTATATTACTATTTAGTATAACTCAGACTTGCATGAAATGAAAGATTTTGTGAAAAATCATCATTGTGTAGTATATAATCTATCAAAAATAACATCCATTTTAATTCAAAATTACTATCTAATTCATAAATATTAATAAATATGAAAAATATGTGTTCTATAATTTCCTAGGATGTTACATGATGTCTATTCATTCCTTATGTGATCAGCATAAGATTCCCATATGGCCATACATAAGGAAGATACATAACCTTCTCTTCTTATGTGAAAATTATAAGATGACCCATCATTCATTATGTGAAAATTATCATCTTGGTTTCCTCATATCCCTTAAGTTGAAATTAACTTCTTGGCTTCCCCATAATTCTTGGTTCAAGATTTTACTCTTGGTTCATTCATATTCCTTGAGTTGAGATGATTTTCTTAGTTCCTAAAATTCATTTACCTAACACATATGTTAGGTTAAAACCAAAAGGGAATCTTGTGCATAAGTCTCAAACTAACCCATTTATAGGTACCTTTCACCTAATAGTACACATTATAGGAATTTTAACATCATGTAATCAGTCATGGATAAATGACATTAAAAGCCATTACTGTGTTCCTTATCACAAAACATAAAAACATTTGATGTGTCCCATTAACTGGCACGAAAATACAAATTTTTTTATTTCATTTACATAGATATGTAGGAATCCCCTTTCATGAGACTTATCCTAACTCCAAGAAACCACTTTCCATAATTTAGGGGAAATAGATTCTTCCTTGTATATGGATTTAAAATATAGAGTAACTATATACTTAGATCAAATAAGAGACAGTGTAATTCCATAGTGTACTGTCCACTTAAATTCACGTTGTTAGTGAATAAATTTAACTTAAGGTTACCTACTATTATTTCTAGCTAGGATTAATTAACATTAATTTAATCTATAAGAGAGTCCTGAACTAATAAATATGACACCATAAGGGATTAACTGGCCTCACATCATCTCATTCGACAAAAGGTTCCATCTTCACCGCCTCAGGTGATTGCGATGTCGCCTAACATCTGAAATATCAAGGGTCATGTGAGACCTAAAACAACAAAAATAATACCATATTGAGTTAAAGAAACAAAAATAATTATTGACGAATAAATATAGATATAGGTTATTGATGTTATTTTTATTACCATCACTATTTATATAATGTTAATTAATATCATATAATCTTTAAGTGATTCTATAATATTGAATAATTGTTATGATAATTATATTTACTATTATTATTTTATCATTATTAGAAAAATGATAAAAAAAATGGGAAAAAATATCCTCTCCCTCCCCATTTCCCCAATACCCTTGTTGAAAGGGGTAAGGAGCTGCATATCCTCCACCCCTCTCCAACCGTTAGGGGGTTTTCTCTATATATGAGCTATGACAATATTCACCTTTATGTTCTTTCTCATACAATCCATAATTGTCATTTTATCACTTTTATATCACCTTTAGTTTTTATATAAAGTTTTTTTCTTTCATGTCATGTCAAAACCACCAAATATTTTACATCTTTTAGTTTTTTTTTTGCATACAATTTCCCTCTTTAACCCCAAATCATCATTTTTTTCCCAGGAATTATCAATTTGATGATTTCTATATAATTATCACAGTATAAATCCTTTTATATGACATTATATCTCTATATTGGATTTCTGAAATGTTTCTCCATCATTTCATTACCATATATAATATAACTTTGTTGATTTTACAATTATTTTATAATATGTTTAGGGATTCTGAACTTAATATAAAGAGGATCTCAATTGCTTCAATGCGATACAATTCTAGAATTATATTTAATTCCCATATGTTGTTTGATAAAATGATTTATAGGTTTTATTTAATTTTAATTGATTTTATAAAGAAGTATTTAAATAAATTTTGATTTTAGTAATAGGATTTCATGTGTTGTACATTAAAAGTATCAAATTCCATTCACCAAAAATGTTCCAAAAAGGTATTTGAAACTATTTTTGATTGAAATTGATTAATATGTGATGTTTTAGACGTGACTTGTATTTATAAAAATAAAATAAATTATTTTATGGTTTTTATGATTTATAATAAAATTATTCAAATTATTGTTATTGTTTTGATTTTTTATACCCCCCTTTATATAATCACTTTATTATTAGATGTAAAATTATTAGATTATTTTGTATTCATTCTTATTATGATTATTTAAATAAGGGTAAATATTGGGATTATTGGGTTACATGGGATCCTTGGGCAGATATGTGGGGATTTGAGGATGAGTAATATTCTGAATATGATTTCACTCTAGCTATAGTACCCTAATTATAAACATTTTCATTAGGGGTGATTCTTAGTGAAACAATGGAGGTAATTCGAGGTTATTTTATAATTACACTACAAGGTAAAATGTTCTTAAAAAATAATGTTCCTAGATTATCCTAGTAAACTCAAGGTTGTTATCCCATGTGGTGTTTATTTTTTTATTGTTTATGTCATAGTGTGATTTTCCTCATATAATTTTTTACATTATTTTGTCTTTTAGTATATGATATGATTTAATTTTTGTTCTATTATAGCTTATGTCATATATTCTTTTGCATTATAAGGATCCTTACTCACATGTTTTAGGTTTAAATTTCTAAAATTAAATGATTTGGAAGAGATAATCTATAAGGTTAAATACTTTCCTTATATTGTAAAATGAAACTAAAAGGTTTTTTAGATTTATTTCATAATAAAATTTTGAGTTTAGATAATAAAAGGAGTTAAACAGATTCTTTATGGTATCATACTGAGTATTATATCAAATTTTACATACACACCTTGTTTTGTATGTATCCTTGTTCCCTCTAGTCTTGTTTTTTAGATATTATCTGTAACTATGTTTAATAGTGGAACATTCTCATGGAAATGGATCTATGGAAGAGGTGGAAAACATAGTTAGTCATGTGGAACATGGATTTAGATGTGGTATTTTCCATTTTATTTATTTTTTATTCGTCGTATATACATTGATCTCATTTATAATCACATGTTGTAGTTGGTATGGATGGGTATTAGTTTCATTTGTTGAATTTAGTTTCATATCATTTGTTCTTTAAATTATCATAAAGGGTAAATTTTTCCCATTAGACATGTCATTACTTTTTCACTTGTGCTAGTCTTGATTGATTGGGAACATAAATTTTTGGTATGTTGATTCAGATATAGTGTCAAGTTATTCTATCAAGTATGTTGAGTTACTTGTTGGAGAGGTTGTCTTATACATGGAGTTACCTACTGATATTCCATATCAATAGGGGAAGGTGTTTCATGGTCATTTATTTTCATTATTTAATGTATTATTGAGGCATAGTGTCTCAGGATAGTTTACAATGTATCATGATCCATGATTTCATTCTTATTATCCCATGTTTTTTCGAAAATATGTTTTTTTGAAATATTGAGGAATTTTTTATTGATATGTTTGGGTTGTTTTTTATTTTAGGTTTTTTTTAATTCTATGATATTGATATTATTATTTTACAAGTATATAATCGGGTGTTTGATTTTTTTTATATTTTTATTTTCTTGTGGTCTTTGTTTTGATTGTTGAATATTAGATTAATTTTAGAGGTATCTAATGTAGAAGCTTGAATTTTTCCCAGTCTGCTACTTTATGGATTCTGGATGTTTTTTGTTTTAGCAATGTGTTTAGAGTCATGGTAGAGGTGGGAGAAACAGTTTAGTTATAACTATATCTAGAATCATGACTTATTTAATGAACAAATTCATTGAGTAGTGACTTATTTTTTGTATGGGGAAAGTTATTATGGCCCAACTAAGTCGCATTGTGGTTTTTAGTGACGTTGTATAAGGTATTGTGTTAGATCATGAAGAATTAATCATGAGGTTTGTTCAGTTTATATCATTGCACTAGGATTTATGGGATTGTGGCATAAGGAACTTTGTTGTGGCATGACAGCTTCATATGTGATATCTTAAAGTCACTATTATAGAATGTAGCATCATGGTTTTTCTTATTACATCGTAATGTTAGTCTATATGATCGGTTTTAGGGGACAGGTTTGAGATTTTGATCTTTATTCGTGGATGTTTGGTCATTATAGTTTGTGGTGATCATTTTCTCACGATCTTTATTCTTTATATTAGTTTTAATTGGTTCTGACTCTCTAAAATCGAGCGATATCACACTATGGTTTAGATAGGGTTGGCTAACTGACCATAGTTACAATGTGACCATGTCTTTTAGACATTGATTTTTTGTTTCCTTATTTTCAATATAATTTATTTTGTATCATTAAATCATCTTCATTTCATTTTTATTTACCCAAAACCTAGGTATCCTTTTGATTTATGTTTTTCCTTTATCATATCTTGGTATATTTCAATCCTTGATTTCATGTGAACGGTTCCTTATGATTAGATTTACTCTTCTCTTCTATTCTATTTTTCTCTCTTCACTTGTTCCGTCTTCAATTTTTCATTTTCATTCATTCTAAAAAGGTTATAGAAGGTGATTTATATTTTTTCCGTGTTTTTTATGAGTTATTTGTTGAGTTCGATGTGGCATAGGTTGTTGAAAAATTTTATTTGGATCCTCGGTGGTGTGATCCAATTTTTTTTCCCATTATTATGTGTTTATTGTTAAAAATTCATTTGAGTTATATGATTAATAATATTAATTCACTTTATTATTCTTTTAATTTGGAATTATCATGATTTTTTTCAATGAGTGAGTGGTGATAAATAACCTAATAAATATTAAAAAAATTAAGGGAATTAAAATTGGAGAAGTGAATCACATGTGTGTCATATTATATCAATATTATTTATTATTTATTAGTTCTGTTGATAAAATTTTTATGTGAAATCATTAGTTTTCTTGTTGATGCACTTCATCATGCTCATAATTTGGTTAGTAACATAAATATGGTAATGAAAACAAGAATTTAAAAACCATAATTAACATTTTATAATTTAGTATGAGTAAATGATGATTTCATAATGTTTTTTATACTATTATTGATTTCTATTATGATAGTTTTTTGTTATTCATGCTTTATTTAGAGTATTTTTAATACATTTATATTGTTAATGTTTATAATAGGGTGGTAAGATAATTTTTTTTAGAAGTGATTTGATATAGTCAATGTGGAATAGAGTGTATGATGTTTTGAAAGGTTAATAATTGATTTTGTGGATGATTTCATGGAATAGAATGGTATTTTATATAGTGATGGAAATATTTTGATGTGTGGTGTCACATTTGTAACACCATGAGATTTTATTATATAATTCTCTTTAAATAAATTTAATTTCTTTGATATCCTGCTCCACATAATACATATAGTTTAAAAGAACCATAAAAAATATTTAAATGTTATTATGTTAGGATAATATCAATTTTATCATCATGTAATTATTATCTTAGGTTAAATATTTGGAATTTTTTAAAGAATATTTCTTTCAGTAAATAGTGAAAAATACTGATTTTTGTAAAATGGTTATTTATTCACATTAAATCAATCAAAAGTATCAATAATTTTTTTTATTTCATATTAATGTTATTTAAAATACATTTCATTCACATTTGGATCACCATCTTATATTTTTTTTATATAAGTCTATCTTTAGGCATAAAAACAATTTTCTGGAAAATAGTTTTTCATCGTATTTTGTGGTTTTATTTTCAAATTAATTTATAAAAATAATAGGAATTTAATTATATAAAATGGATTAAATATTTTTAATTAGGAAATTCAAATTTAGTGAATAGGTTCTTTTTTATTTTTAGGCTTTATCAATAGTAACTATAGTAAAATTTATCACCTTGGTAAAGGGTATATTGTGTAATTATGGTTAAAAATAATATAATATAACAATAAATATTTATCTAAAACATGAATTTATTTCATTATATGAGACTAATTTAACCATATCCATAATAACTTCTAATATATGGAATTTTGATTAAATTTTACTTTTATAATAATATTTTTATTTTGATAAGCCATATTGTTTATGAATTAAATTGATCATTCAATATATGAGGAATACACTAGAAATGCAATTTTTTGTGGGTCTTTGTTATAGATATCCCCCCAAAGCATCGATGGGTCTCATGAGAAAACCCACTTTTCCAAACATATAAAAGGGTTTTTTGTGTATACCTACCCATCAATTATGTTTTCTTTCCATGAGGCCTTGAGGTAAAGATTTCAAGATGTGTAAGATTAGGACATAAAACATTAATAATTACCTTAAATTACAATTCAATTATTATTATCCATGATTTTATTGCATTAATATTAAACATGGATTAATTTTGTACTCAAGTTATTGATTGAATGGAATTTTTTTTAGTTATTTAATTTTCATATTTATTATGACTTATTTATACATGGTATCTTCCACTAATGGTAAACCTTACTGAGCATCATAGCTCACCATTTGTTTTTATACATTAATTATGATATGAATAAGTATGTTATGAATTATTTTAGGGATGCGAAAATTTAATTTATTCTATCTACGTTATATTTCCAATGTAATATGGGAATAATATTTGTATCTAGTTATTTAATACTAATAAATAGATAAATAATTGGTGATTTGATCCATTGTATCTTATACTAATCAAATTATGTTGACACCAAATTTTGGTTTTTGATATTGGGGTTATTGCAATTGGTGTTAGAGAAATTTGAATAAAAACTTTGGGAATTGAATTTCAAATAAACATAGCTAACATGAGAATTATGACAACCCTTTATTGTATCTGAAATTTTTTACATTAGAGTGATTTTTATTTTATGTATTTATATTCCATATGATTATGAGCTAACTCAGTGTGTACCATTATTTACATTTGGTACTTAAAGGAAGAAAGGTAATCAATACTTATAATCCCTTTAAGGATTTACCTATTGATCAATCCAATGCAGTTGGTGTTTAAACTATGTAGATCATGGTCGTATTAGTGTAACAGACCCGAGTTATAATGAATAACTTTCCAGTGTGAAGAAACCAGTTGTTCCATATCATAATTCACTTAAGATGGATCACTTCATGCAATATAATCATATATATTTTAATGGAATTACCATTCCATTTTTAGTTGAGCAATGTATTATGTCTATTGAAAAGATATTCACGGGTTAAGGATTTAATGAAATTGAAAATTTTATGATGATAGTGTATTGCTTTATGGATATTTTGATCAATAGTGATCATTACTCTAGAACACTAAAGTGTCTTAAGAAATATAATTAATAGAATATATCACTTTTAAAGTCAAATTATTTTTCAGATACTTCCCTCAATAAAATTGAGTTGAAATGAAGTTTAATTTCCTCACATTAAAGTATACTAAAAAAGTAAGTATGATAGAGTATAAGTCTAACTTTACAAGATTATATAGGCAGGTTTCATTAAAAAATATATAACCTAGAATGTAAGATTAAACATCTTTTTATGGGCTTATGCTAAGTCTCCAAACTGAACTATTTTCAGAAATATTTTCATGGTATGATGATATAGTATTAATTAACATTAAGAAAAATAAATAATTTTATAGATAATATATATTAAAGGTAAATCAATACATGAAGAGGTTGTATGATCACCAAGAAATATCAAAAAAGCTAAAAAAATATGGGGACAAATCAATTTGGATCATGTAAAAAATATGAAATGAAACATCATGGAAAATAATTTGAATGCTTGGAATATTATTACAAGCATGGAGATAATGGCCATATGGCTAATGAAATTTAGGAAAATACAGAAACTGTGGATATCCATTACATTAAATATAAATAGATTGGTTACTATTCCAAAAATATCCCCATGAATTAAGGAAATTTACCTTAGAATAAACCTAGGGGATAAGGCTAATAATATGGAATTACTACAACTGAAGTGTAAGTTCCTAGCAATGTGGTGAATTGTGCACTTATCATTTAATCAAAAAGTGTAAATGTTTTATTTGATTTTGTTTATACCCTCTATATCATATATATAAATAATTTTATAATGTTATAACATCACCACCTCAAAGATTAAATATTTAGTTAGCCATTAAAAATCCTAATGGTAGGATGATCATATCTCAAGTCTATGATTTCACTCTAATAGAATTTTGTGGAAATATTCTTCTAGATAATCTTGTTATTCTTCCTCTAGATGAATTTGATGAAACTTTTTATGTATTTTCTCTCTTAGTATAGATCCCATATTAATTTTCAAACAACTTAAATTACATTTGATATTCTTAATCAACCTTCAGTGCTCAATCAGTGTGAGGATGAACATAAAATCCCAATAGAAATTACTTCTATCTTATTAATTTTACTACATATTCATGACTGTTTTTTTAAGATAGTTGGTTAGGAACTAAATATTTATAATAAATCTATTTTATGGTTTTTTTTGTTATATTTTTATAATATTTGTGTACTCTTCCCCCAAATCTTGAAGTGGAGTTTTCAGTAGAGACCATACATGTTTCTACACCTGTTTGAAAGACTATATATAGAATGGCCCTGATTGAGTTGTAGGAATTGAAGAAGAAACTTCAAGATAATCTATATAAGTTATTAATTTGGCCTAATACTTCACCATTGGGTATACCTATTCTTTTTATTAAGAATAAAGATCAGTCAATGCATCTTTTCATTGATTATGGTGAATGAAACAAAATCAAAATCAAGAAAAAGTATCATATACCCCATATAGGTGATCTATTTGAACAATTACAAAGGCCTAAATATTTTTCCAAGATTTATCTATGATATTCATATCATCAGTTAAGGATCAAGAAGGAGGATATACCATAGACATCCTTCTATATGAGGTTTGGTCATTATGAATTTTTAGTAATTCCATTTGGACTTACCAACGCTCAAAATATATTCATAGATTTAATTAATAGAGCCATTAATGGTTATGTTGATTAATTTTTGGTAGTATTTTAGAATATATTCTTATATATTTAAATAGTAAGGAAAGGTATAATGATGATGTCCTTGGATAGAACACTTGATAATAGTAGCTAAACTAATAGTTACATGGCCTCATGAGTGCCTCTTATATTCTAGAGGTTTCAAGCTAAAACTCGGGTTCTGAGGTGGTCTGGTGGGGAGAAAATACCAACTTGATCATATTGGTACAAAGAAGAATTAAAATAAGTGAATAAATAGAAGAAATATTTAATAATGATCAACTATAAGAGCATAAGAGTTAAACATCCATAAAAATAAATAGCCTGAACAATAATGGATAGAACTATATAAAAAATGGTTTCAATGTAATGATACTACAAAAAAAGGAACATACATGCCTGGAAATAAGTACATAATCCATATAAGTATATAAAAAGGAAAAAATTAAAAAAAAATATCTTCAATTGAATCATGATCCTAAGAATAATCCTCTACTCCATGCTCTCATGCTTTAATAAAATCAAACATCCAAAGTTGTTCACTTCACCTTATCCATAAATATATCCATGAAATCTATTTCGGTACCAATTGATGGCCCAAATAGGGTATGAGATATACTCAGAAGGCCACCATAAACAGTGCTTATAAAAAAATAAAGTCTGTGAGTATAAATTTAATAGTGTGAAAGCATATGAGTGTATAGTGTAAATAAATTCATAAAATAATATCCATGTCGAGAACATCTCTTTAAAGGATACTCTTTCTTATATACCTACTTCTTCTTAAGTCATATGCATATTAATAGGTGACTTGAGAATATTCAGGGTCTAAATAACATTACCATAGTTTCAAATTAGAAGAAATATATAAATGGGTACCCTATGGGTGACCAAAGTGTCCAAGAAGTAATACCATAATGATAGGACTGAAATTAAAACCAAGTCATCCTTTACCATAAAAGGTCAAGCTAGTTCATAGACATAAAACATTAATCATGACTATAAGAGTATAATTATAATCTAAGGGTGAAACCAATGGAATTCCACTAGAAAAGTGTCTAACTAAGTCCATAGAGCGCATCCATAATAATATATGGGCTAAGAATGACTCGATCCCATGGAAAGAATCCATGGCCTCTTGTTAGAGGACATCAAGATAAATCAATTGAGTGTAACCGTGGAATTAAAATTTCTAGTTATTAAATGAATGAATCATATGTACTACACCGAGGCATTAATGTACTAATAATACAATGACAAAATTTCATTTGGGGTATCTCCCTTGAAAACTGGATTAATGAATCTTGGTGGCGTCCTCTAGGTTCTCAACAAATTCCCTCAAGAATCCAAGATGAGTTCATGCATGAAAATCATTAAATATGAAAAATATAGGCACTTTATATTTATAAACATTCAATGGACATATGAAAACCATTCCATCATATTTACATAACATAATTCATTTCCTTTCCTTTTCATTTGAAAATGAAAATGGATCACAAGTTATGCCATTCAATTTAACATTTCATTACAAATAATAAGATCCAATAGAAAAATAATTTCAAATTTATAAGGTATAATTTCATCCAATTAAATTAAATTAAATACATTGTGTAAAATGAACTTAACACACCAATGGGTGTTTTGGTTAATAATATTCCAAGGTTCACATAGGCACATATATAGAACCCCCAATGGTTGAATCCCAATGAGATAATTTTTCTCTAATAGCATAAGGGGATCTATTTGGGCATTTTGGTTCTAAATTATGTTTCCAATTTAAGGATGATTTATTTTATAATCAATTAGTAGTGAAAATAGTGTGTGTAAAAATAGTAAAAATACAATCGATCAATCTTTTTGGGAAAATCTATATACGGTCTACCTTATTGTGGAATAGTAACACTCCTATAGTATTAGCTTTGGATTCGATCTAGAATGGAACAAATTATAATCATAAATTAATACCCATAAAATAGTGCATATTAACTTTCATAGAAATAACACTAAAGGTGGATAGATAAACTAAGAAAGTAAGGTAACAAACCAAAACACTTATTATGGGCTAACTAACATAAAAAATGGTAGTCTGATCAGAGTCTAGATGAGGTAGAGGCTTCAATTCCTAGGAATTGGGAAATAAGGATCATGTACAGTACCCACTACTATGAAAAAATGGAATGTATAAGGTATGTATTGGATTTTTAAATCCAAAAGGGAAAATGATCATTTTCCTTGGATTTTAATGAGGCCTAAGTTTTGGTTACATGATTGGCCAAACTGTGCACCAAACATGCACTAGAGCTATTGAAGGGAACAATCCCATCACATGGATAGCTGCACGGTTAAACAAAATATGTGTTAACCATATATTTTACCTCTATAATAGGTCTTTTTTTCTTTCATGGGTGTTCATCCTACCTTGTATGGTTTTTCAGACCACAAAAAACCTTTTATTGGGCATCATGGTTGAGCTACATGGTTACTACTAACCATGTTCCAATCATGTACCTCAATCTATTTCTCAAAAAACTATGTATTTGGGATCTAAAAAAGACCCATATTCTCTTGAACCCTTCCTTAATAATTTAAACATAGATATAAGGTAAAAAAACAAGATTAAAACTAAAATCTAAAGGAAATGTATCTTAACAAAAGTTGGAATCATACATCATCCCCCATATAAGACAACTCATCCCTGAGATTCCATTTTTATATTGGTAAAGGATCATCTTAGAATGACTCCTTCAATTTAGCATGTATATCAAGCTCCCTCTCTTAGGTATTGTCTTGTATATGGCCATTCATCCCTATAACCCAAACTAAAGGAACTTAACTTATTTGGAGAGACTTCATGCTCGATTAACAATAATAATAGGATACTCCTCATAAGATGCATCAGCCTCTAACTTTTCCTCAGTAGGATGAAGAATGTGAGATGGGTTTTAATGATAATGGTAAATCTAAGACATGTGGAAGAAGTCGTTAATGGGTTAGTACCACTGAGGTAACTATAACCAATTGGATACTTGCCTTACTATCTCTAAAATATCTTAATCCCAGAAATAAATAGGGAAAATCTTATAGTGTCTCTAAATATTTCGATGCCCCATCATAAGTGAAACACATAAAAAGACATGATTCCCAATTTCGAACACTAAAGGTTTTCAGTGGTGATCGTCATAAGACTTCTTCCTAGACTGAGCTATAGGAATACACTTTCTGATAATTTATACCTTCTCCAAAGTATCCTAAAATAGATTATGTCCCAGTATTGAGAACTCTACCGCCTCTAAAAAGCATAGTTGTGAATGAAAAAATATACCATATAATGCCTCATAAGGGTCTATTAGTATCATCACATGGAAGCTTTTATTATAGGTGAATTCTACATGTGGGATGTGCTTCTCCCAAGATCCACTAAAATTAGGGACATGTTCTCTAAAAATTTCTTCTTACACCTATATCATATGCTCAGAATTCCCATCAATATATAGGAGATAGTTTGTACTGAAAACACTTATGAAACCAGTTCCCTATGCAACCCATACGAAAATCATGATGTGAACTAAGAATCATTCTCTGATAATATCTTTTGTGGAACTCCATGAAGGTTTATAATCTCCTAAAAATATATCCTTCTAAGATCGTCCACAAAAAAATGGTCTCCCTAATAGGAAAAAGGTGATTGACCTTCGTTATCCCCTCGATGATCAACCACATTATTTCACAGCCTTAGGGGAACTCAGTAATCCAGTCACAAAATCCAGGGTGAAATCATCCCATTTTCACACCATAATGGGAAAGGGATGTAAAATATCATTATTTCACTAATGTCCCACCTTTACCTACTGACAGGTGGAACAACGAGTGACAAAGCTAGTTATCTTACTTTTCATGCCTAGCCAACAATATTGGTGCTATAAGTCATGGGACGTTATTGTATGCCTTATGTGTACCACAGAACTAGACTCATGAGATTCTCACATAAATTCATCTAACACATCTCTAAGAACATCGATGCATCCATTAATATGCAATATCTCATCCACATTAATGATCCAACATGATGGTCGATCCTCACATGAAACACTCTCTCATAGGACCGTGCCTATGGCATCAGAAAGCTATCTCAACTTCACTCTTTCCAGAGTTGAAGAATCCACTAATAATTATTTAAGCATACGATACATGTGATTCTCCTAGACCTCTAAGTATATATCATAAAAAATGATATAAATTACCACTCACCATTGGCCTCTTGGACAGCTTGTATTTGTTTCCTCTATCTTAGAGAATTGGCCACAACATTGTCCTTCCCAAGCATATAGGCAATCTCAAAATTGAATGATTACAGGTATTCCATACACTATAACTATATCATATTTAATTCATGTTATATGAAGAATAGTTTTATTATCTTTTAGTCCATATACACTTCAAACCTCTCTCCCTATATATACTGTCTCCAACAACAAAAGTCATGAACTGTTGCTGCTATCTCAGAGTAGAGAGTAGAATAATTCTTCTCATGAGGAATGAGATGACATAACCCATATTCCATGACTCAATCATCCTACATCAGAACTACTCCTAGACCAATACCTTATGCATCACAATAAGCTATATAACTTTTTTCCTGCTCATAAATAATAGGTATCAGTGCTAAATTCAATCCCCCTTTCAGCTCTAAAAATGTTTCCTTACAAGATTCATACAATATGAATTTCATAACCTTATTTGTAAAACTCAAGAAGCGATGTTTTTAGGAATTAAAATTCATGAATTAAGAACCTTAATATCAAACCATCCCCCAAAAATAAATATGTCAAATATGTTCTTGGTATACTCTCAGGAAACCATGGAACTCACCTTTTATGGATCCCTTAATACCCTAGATTTTGATATGAGGTGACCAGGAAGTGAACATTGTTGATCCAGAACTGACATTTGGTCATATTAACAAATATATGGCACCCTCACACTGTTTTTATTATGATCTCAAGATTTTTTTTCATAGTAATTTTTAGAACAAGAATATACTAAGATTTCATCCCTAATGACTACCTCAAATGAATCAACATATAGGTGGAATCCCCAATTAATTAAAGACATGAAAACTGCAGGAACGTTCATCAAACCAAATATCATAACTGGACACTCATAAAGGTTGTATCTACTTAAAAACATTGTATGGTGTATGTATGAAGTAATAAATAGAACATGGTGGTAGCATGAACTCTAAATTATCTTTTATAAAACCTTATCACCTAGGTATTGATCGAGGAGATCGTCAATACAAGGGAAGGGATTCTGGTTCATAACTGTAATCTGATTTCAGAAATAGTTATCCATGAAAATCTTGAGGGTACCATATGTATTCTTGGGGAAAATTACCGTTGAAACCCATGGAGAAGTACTAAGTTATATAAAATTATTATCTTATATGTCCTATGACTACCTATTAAGCTCCTATAACCTAGTAGCAACAATCCTATATAGAGTAATGGATATTGATTCTTCTCTTCAAACTAGCTCGATGGAAGAATATACCTCTCTATCATGAGTAATTCATGAAAAATTATCTGGAAAAAATATCCTTGAATCAATACACTATAAAAGGGAAAATAGTCTACCCCATTTCATTGACATCTAATAGAAGACTAGTAATCTAGACTGAAACCCCACCCATTCCATGATGATCAGGTCCATCTTGAATTTCTTAGACATTCTATTCACACTAAAAATATAATAAACCCCATCGGGTATTTTGAAATATACCATTTAGTGATTAAAATCAATTTTTATTGTGAATGGGAACCAACCAACCCATGTTGAGAATGATGTCATAGCCCAACATCTTGAGGATGAAGATGTATCGTAGGAAGTGATAACCACTAATATCAAGAGGAAACTCTCTGAATTTTCCTACATATTCTAATCATACTCACAATAAATTTTCCAAAGTCATCACTACATAGAAATAGTGAATCTCATTCCCATGTATTTCCACAATAGTCACAAAAATAAAAGGATGTAAAGCACCTATATCAAAAATGGAAAACACTAATGTAAAGGATACTAAAATCATGCATCATACTGTTGAGATCCCAGAACCCTTCACCTCAAGTATAGTCTATACTTTACCCATCTGGTCATATCTATGGTTGTGATCTGCAACCTGACTACTTATAGTAGGTCTACTTAGATGGTGATTCATTTCCGGGTTCAGGTCTCCTTGACCACATCCACCTCCTTGGACTATATAGTCGGTGTTAATACCACTCCCCAATTGAAATTATTCTACTAATCCCTCTTGATAAGACGGATCTAGTAAAAATCATCTCCCGATAGGAACAAATGGGAAGGATCATCAGAATCTATAAATATAGACCATTTTTTCATAGGCTCAACACTCAACTGGGTCTTAGCCACACTGAGACTTCACATGACCCTATCACCCACACTAATAGAATATAATTGAACTACCAGTGTGAATAATCTTTCTTCAACTTCTCTATCTTGAACCCTCCAAACAATGTTTCCTTCCACTAGTTTAAATACCATGCCTTGGTGCTAGACCACCTTTCCATATACCCTCAACTTCCCTCAAGTTTTTCTTCATAATAAAGGCATGGTTCACTGTCTCTAAAATGGTAGTAATTTAGAATATATTTACAAATGATAAAATGGAATACTTGACCCCACCCTCAAAGAATATCACTTTAGAAAACTCGTCATAATAAAAAGTAAGCACAAAGTGTTTTAGATCTGTGAAATGAGCAGAATAGTCCAAAACAGACATGGTGCCCTCCTCCAGAAGCTTGATGTCTCTCACTTGATCAGTTCTCAATGTATCTAGAAAGAACTAATCAAAGAAGCGAGATTGTAAATCTCCCAAAACTATACTCTGATGATAATAATCATGGTATAGCATATCCAACCAATTCTTGGTAGAGACTCGAATTATATATTTTTAGAGATTGACCCTCCTCTTTGGAGACATCTCCAAATTCTCAAGGATAGATAATATAGACTCTAGATATGATTCATCAACCTGGGTTCCTCACTCCCTAGATAAAATAGGTTGGTGTTGCTACTATAATTCCCTCATAAACTCTAACACGGTCTGTGTAGGTCATGAACCTCCCTCAATAGACAACACTATGTGTAGAAACCCATCTTGAAACTGAGTGTTAATGACTAGTCCTAGTACAACATGAGGTGAAACTAGTTGTTTATTATGTGGCCCTACTAGTGGGTTAGGTCTTGCCACATTAGGATCGTGGTTCTCAAAACATTCCTAGCACTTGACCAGAGGTCATCTTCGATGAATATATCATCAATTTCCATGAACACACCTTGGAACTCGATAAAACGTTTGACAAAGTTCTCATAGAATAAGTGTAAGTGTAAGGGATAAATAAAAAATAGATAAAAACTCAAATAACCATTTTCTAAGTCTAGGGTATTGATATGATTCCATGTTTTAATTTTTGGGGTTCATGTACATAATGTTTCAATTTCCCATTGCAGAGGAGAAAAATATTGAAGTTGCAATAGGAAACCTCATTTAAAGGAAACTAATTATTTTAAAATTTATAACTTAAATATTCATAGGTATATATATATATATCTAGTTCTAGTTATATGTGTCTATAATTCCCAAATTATAAATTCATACTCTTTATAAGTTGAAAATGGTACTGCATCTAAGCGCAACTATGATTTTATGATGGTTCAATTATATTAATCACCAATCCATGTTTATAGATGCACACATAGTCGTTAAATTTTAATTTTAAACCATTTAATTGAAACCAAATAAATTTTAAACTCATGAGACCAATGTCATATGGCTCAAACTCCAAATAATTATCTAATTAAGGTGTCATCATCATGCTATATGGGGAAAACTATTTTGGTTATTGTTGAAACTTTAATTAATCCTATTATTTTACTCCTACGATAAATATTATCAAAATTTCAAATATAATGGAAGGGAAATAAGAATATGAAGTAAGAAATGCACATATAAAGTAAAAATAGCATGGAATAGAACATGAAAAATCAATCCTCAAGTTCATGTAAGGTTACATTAAAAACTACCTCCCTGACATACCGGACCAAGGGTAAAGATAAATCCATGATATTAATAAAATCCAAAATTCACATGTTTCACCCAATAGTGAAATTTTTTCATCCCTAATAGGAATAATACAGAATATAAAATCCCATCCCAGTGAATTTGTATTTCCCCTTATACATGGGTTAGATAATTCCAAGAAGAGTCTCATTATAAAATTCCAACGTGTCTAAATAACCTTTTTACCACTCTAAATAGTAATAAAAAGAAAAGAAATATTTGATACCCCTCTATGAAATCCCATAAATTCTCACTTGATAAAGGTATCCAAATGGTTGGCCACATGTCCTCAAGTGTGGCTTCTCATATGCTAGAGGTTGTTGACTACCAATGAGCATCTAAGGTGGAATGGTGGGGAGACTATACCCCCATGATTCGACTAGATCACAATAGAATAGTAATAAATGAATACACATTTTTACTGGGTGATAATGAATAACAATAATAGTGCAAGAGTTAAACATCCAAAATAAATAAATATATTGACCAATAATATCCATTACTGTATACAAAATGAGGTCAATTTCTTGAAGTTATACAAAAAGGAACAAGAATACAAGTTAAATGGTACATAATTGATATAATTGTGTAAAAAGGAAAAAATTTACAAAAAAAATCTCCAATATAATCCCAAGACTAAGCTCGATCATATGCTCCATGTTCTCATACTATAAAAAATTCAATCATCCAAGATTGGCCACTTATCTGTGTCCCTACCTGTATCCATGAAATTTGTTCATGTACTAAACGATGGCCCAAACATGGTGTGAGATATAATTTGTAGACCACCACCCATGGGGTCCGAATAAATATATACCATGAGTATAAATGAAACAGAGTTTATGTATAAGAATAAAAAGTGAAAATAGATTCATGAAATAATAACCTTGTAGGGATCAGATCCTCAAAGTATTCTAAACTGACTATACTAGCTTTAGATTAAGTTGGATGCATCTGAATAGGTGATATATAAATGGATATGGTCTAAATAAAATTACCATACTGTCTAATTAGAAGCAATATATAAATTGGGCCCTATGTGTAACCAAGGCATCCTAGTTGTAATAACAGAATGATAGGACCCAAGGTGAAAACTAGGAATCCTTGACCTTAGAAGGTCAAGAAAAATCAAAAATATAAAAAATCCTTCCTAGGTATAGGGTTATAAGTGTAATACCAGGGGAAAACCCATGGAATTATACTAGAAAACTTTCTAACTGAGCTCATGGAGCATGTCCATAGTAAATCCCTATCTAATCATGACTTTTCCCTGAGGAGAGAATCCACATCACCATGTGTATAAGGACATAAAGATAAATCTAATGAGTTTATCCTAACATTCTAATTTATAGATATGAAACAAGTGAATTATTGGTACTATATCTATGCATTCATGTACTAATAATATAATACTCATATTCCAATGTGGGTATCTACCTTGGCAATTAGCTAAATGAATTGGGGTGGTGTACTTTGAGTGCTCAAGGAGTTCCCTCAAGAATATAAGGCCATCTAAATTATAACCACTCCTTTAATAGGAAATCAGTCCATATTAACTATAGAAACCATGTATTTATAAATATTTAATGGCCATGTGAAATCCATTCATGTTCATTTACTTTCCTTAATTCAAGTGGTTTTCCTTTTCATTCAGCAATCATAAAGCACCACAACAGGTTACATACCATTTAAAATTTCATTAAAAATAACAATATACAAGTGAAATATACTTTCCCAATTATAATGTAGTAGTTCAACCATTTAAATTCAATTAAATTACTTGTGGAAGCTGAACCAAACACACCAATAGAATTTTTGGTCAATAATATGCACATGTTCTTATAGGCACATATATGGCACGCCCAAAAAGTGGATCATGTGTATATCATTGACATAAAATGGTATAAGGGGGGTCTATTATGCATTTTGGGTTCCAAATTAGGCCACCAATTGAAGGATGGTAAATTTTACATGCAACATGTCGTGAAACCGACATGAATAAAAATAATAAAAAATATAATCAATGAGACTTTGAGGTAAAATATATAGACCACCTAACTTATGGAGTTATAGAGACACTCATCTATTGTTATCTTTAAATTCGATATAGTATGGATGAAATCATAAAATCAGAAGAATAGCCTAAAAATATGGTATATTATCTTATATAGAAATAATGTTTAACATGGTGAGATAAACTGACAAAGGAAGGTCACAGACTAAAGAATTTACCATTATCAAACCAAGACGATGAAAAATAGTCAAAATTGAGTCTGGAGGAGGGAGAGTATTCAATACCTATAAATAGGGAAAATATCTCACATAGTGCAAACTTAGGTACAAAATTAAAGGGAGAATGAGTTTTTTGGATTTTAAAATCTAAAAGGGAAATTTGTCATTTTCTATGTCTTTTAATGAGGTGCATGTTTTGGATGCAAGGTTTTACAAACCATCCTCCAACCATGAGATATAAATATACGAGGTAACCACCCCCTCACTTGGTTAGGCACACTATTAGACAAATTATTAACTAATGGTGTGTCTCACCTCTGGAAGAGATCTGAATTTTCTTGCATGAGACTGTGGCCAAACTTGTACTATTCATCAAACCATGCACCTATTTTTACTTGGTTGCATAGTTTATTTGTACTATTTCTACTAACCATGTGAAAACCATGCACCTCGGGATATTTATCCAAAAACACGGGCTCCAAGATCAGAAAAATCCTTTAATGCTCCTGAAACCATCATTAAAAATTTAAACACAATAATAAAGTTAAAAAAAGATTCAAACTAAAATATAAAGTATCCTTACCTTGAAATAAAATCTAGGATCATAAAATAAAAAACAATTGAGTATTTATTTAACGACTCTAATAGGGAGAAGTTGTATTCTAAATTTACCAAGTGTGAATTTTTGAAATAAAAAGTCACATTCTTGGGTCATGGAATTTCCAAATGGGGTATATCATTGGACCATTCTATGATGGAAGCTATTGAGAAATATCATAGAACAAACATGATAACTGATATACATATTTTTCTTGGGATTATTGGATATTATTGATACTTTGTGAGTTATTTATTGAAACTATATAATACACTCACTAAGTTGACCTGGAAAGAAGTTATGTTCTTATGTACAGATGCATGTGAGGAGAGTTTCAAATAAATAAAGATAAGGTCAGTCACCATGCTTATACATAAACTACCCTTCTATGGCGAATGATTTTTAATATATAGTAATGCATCAAAGAATACACTAGGATTCTCACTCATGTATAATGATATGGTGATATCTTATACCTCTCTCAAATTTAAAATTAATGAGATAAATTAACCGACTCATGGTTTAGAATAGGTCAATGTAATTTTTTCATTAATGATATACATGAATTATATGTATGGTGAAAGGTGTTCTATATATATACAATTATTATAAAATCTTGAAGTATATATTTGCATACAAATAATTTAATATGAACTAGAAAATATTGTTCGATTTGATCAAATATTTTTATAGCTTGATATATTAAAACTTTTGGAAAGTGAATAAGGTGGTTGATGCTCTATGTGAGAAATAACATGCTAGTTTTTCTATGATAAGGATTCAAATAGTTCCAATATTTCTAGATTTTTAAAATTTGGATCTTGTAATATTAAATAAATTATATGGATATTATCTTTATCATATTAATTTTCAACCATCTATCCATGAAAGGATTAATAAGGGGTATAAGGAAGATGTCAAATTATAGAACAAAGTTGTAATGTTCCTTTGTTCAACCATGATCATACTAGAATGATAATATTTAGGAATTGATTTTTTGTCCCTTCAATACCAAAGATGACAGTTCTATTGGATAAGTTATAATTCATCATTCTATATTCATCATGAAATTACAAAGATTTATAGATATATGAAATAATATTTCTAGTTGGATAACATGAAAATGGATATTGATGATTATATAAATTGATTCTTGGTGTGTATAAAATTTATTGTTGAGAAAAAAATTAAGGGTATGTTATAAACATTACCCATACCAGAATAGAAATGGGAAAAAGTTGTCATATATTTCATCATGAAACAACCAATAATATCTAAAGGGAACAATTTTATTTGGTTTATAGTAGATCACCTTGTAAAATCACTACATTTTATCATTGTTAGCTAATATTTATATCTTTATCATCATACAAAATTATACATTAAGGAAGTTATGTGATTTCATTGAGTACCACTCCCAATCATGTCTGATCAGGATTTTATGTTTTCCTTGAAGTTCTATAGAATCCATCAGTAGGATCTAGATAAAAATTTTAATACAATATTTATTATCAAAATCAAATGGATGACCAGCATAAGAGGGCCATTTAAACTCTATAAGTATTCGTAAGAACTTTCTCGAAGGATTTCAAAGGTGTTGGAATCAACACCTTCCTTTGGTAGAATTTTATTCCCACTATAGAATTTACTCGAGCATTCACATAACTCTCAATGAGTCCCTCTACGGATTGAAGTGTATATCTCCAACCTGTTAGGATGAAGTCATATAATGAAAATGATTGGGATCTGATCTAGCCAAGGAAATGGTTTTTAAGGTAAAATATATTAAATAACACATAAGGAAAACACAAAGTCAAGAAAAACAGTATGTTTTCAATCATTGGTGATATCTATAAATAAAATTTGAGGAAAATGTATTTCTATGAATATTTAATTGGAAAAAAGTAATGATATTTGGAAAGAATGGTATGATGATCGCTACATATATTTTTTCATTTGAAATTCTTGATTTCATCAGGATGGTAGCTTATCACTTTCTACTTCTAATGAATCTCTCCAAAGATCATAATGTGTTCCATGTTTCTCCCTTGAGAAATTAAATATCTGATCCTTAGAATGTATTAAAATCAAAGGACATACTATTGGATCAAGATCTATCATAATAGGAACAACCCATAAAGATTTCAGATTACATAGAGAAAGTGCTACAAAACAAGCCCACTCACCTAGTCAATGATTTTTGGTAAATTAATAAAATTGGGGAAGATATGTATACCCTGAGGATGTGATAAGTCAAAATTATAATTATTTTTTATCATCGTGATGGAATTTTGAGGGTGAAATTATTATAAGGGGTATAATGTAACATCCGAATATTTTATGATATATTTCTCTTTAAATAAATCTAGTTTTGTTGATATCTTAATAAACACAAAAACCTAATTTTAATGAACAATAAAAAACTAATAAAATATTATTATGTGATAATTATATCAATTTTCACCATGTCATTATTGTCTTTGGTTGTATTTTTTATATTTTTTAAAAAATATTTATTTTTCAATGAATATTAAAATATAACAATTTTTGAAAAATTATCACCTATTATTATTAAATAAAGAAATTTAAAGTACTCTTCATATTTTGGATTTTTTATTAATGTGATATAATATCCATTTTAATTACATTAGGATCATAATTTTACATAATTTTAATATAAATGAATTTTTATGCTTAAAAATGCAATTTTATCAAAACTGTTTTTTATCATATTTTACTGGTTTAATTTTAAATTAATTTATAAAAATTATAGGAATTGAATTTGAAAAATATATTCAATAATTTTACTTAGGAGTTCCAAATTTACAAAATTTTACCCTTTTATTATTAGGCATTATGAATAGTAACAGTGGTAAAATTTATCGCCTCGTTAAAGGGTAAATCAGGTAATAAACATTAACAATAATGTAATAAGGAATTAAAATTTTATCAAACTCTATGATTTATTTAATTGGATGAGATTAAATCTAAATTATCCATCCTAAATTTTAATATATTGTATTTTTATTATATATTCCTTTGATAATTGAATTTATATTATTTTAAGTAAAGAAAAGTCAAAAACGTCACTCTCTCACTTTTAATATTTCTAAAATTTTTACATAAGAATAAAAAGTGGATAATTTTGGTTATAAAATTTTATTTTAAAGATTAATTAATATTTTTTCATTATATTTTATTTTAAATTTTAATATTCAAATAATTAACATAAATTCTTACACAACCCTGGCATAGTTCTTGTTCAAGTTATAGAATAGTTGGGTATATGATTTTAAAAACTATAAAAGTAATATTGTTTTGGTGATTTATATTTTTCAATGAATTTTTAGATAAATATAACATAGTATTGATGTTTTGAATATTTAAATTTTAATTCCATATTTTTCTTGATTCCTTTAATGTCAAATTAAATGAATAGTGTCAAAAATTACATTATTGATATTTTATGAAAATAATATTTTATTAAATTAATAAAATATAAAAATAAAAATAAATATATAAATAAATGGGTATAATATATGATGTAATATATCATTAGCTGTTGATTTATGATCCAAATATCCGATTATATGTAAAATTATAAGTCCTTTCTTTTGAAATAGTTATTACAACAGTTGAGGTTTAAAATGGTTAGCAAAGGGGTTAATAAAAAAGATAAGGTTTAAAATGATATCTAAACCAATATAAATTTTATTGGATAATTATATTGGGACCATATCCTCCTTATATTTTAATCTATGTCATTTTGGAACAACGTTTACTAGAATGTGAATTTACTATATTTTAATATTTTGAAAATTATAAGATTTCTCCATCCTAACTTATAAAAGGAAGCCCATTCTATATTTTATTTACACCACATTGAGACATATATCTCAAACATCCCCTAATAAATTTTATTCTCCACTTTTTTATATTAATTACAGTTTCTAGTCTTTTTAAAATATTATTCTGTGTTTCGTTAATATAGAATCTAAAAAAAGTCTACCAAAGAAGATATGGTCATCTTTACAAACTCTTTCAAGCTTATTTATTGTTATAATTCCTCTAAATTTGTTTTAAATATTAAAAAAATAGGTATAGTATAATAAATATGATAATATTTTATTATTATTATGTTAAAATCATTATCTATCACTTTTTCATCCTATTGAAAGAGAAAGCATCACTTGCACATACATACGACTTACCCTCTCCATGTATCAGTGTAATTTGTTATTTCCACCATTTTAATTTAATGGTTATAAGTAAAGAACTAATGAGTTTATATGGTATTTATTAAATAATAATTTTTATTTAAATATAATATATCATTTACCTTCTTTTCTTCTAATCTGTTGGAAAACGATAACATCGCTCGTGCATACATGTTAACCACCACCTCTATGAAGCGATTTGATTCATTTTTCATTTCCATTTTACATTTATGGAAATAAGGATTGATTTAATGAATATATATTATATATATTATATAATAGTGATTATGTAAATTATAATTATTATTTACCATTCTTTCATTCCATCCATATATAACTGAAGGCATAGTTCATGCATATATACAGCCTATCATCTCTATGAATGATGTAATTCATTTTCTATCAATACCTTTTATGGATGAATATATATATATATATAATGAATAAATATTATATATATATAATTATTATCATTTTTATATGATTTTCCCATAATATATGTATAAGTATTGCAACTACATGACCAATATTCTCATGAAAAAATGAAGCAGTAAACATCATAAAAATGATAATGATAGTAATACGTTAATGTTAATGAATCAATGATATGATATTATAAATTGATAATATATGATATTTTATATATTATATTGTTATATTATATATGTATAATAAATATAGAATTTTTATACAGGAGGCTATACTCACTTATGAGACAAGAGGAACTTGAGGTACGGAATTTCATCACATTTTCCACTTTATCATGACATATTTGTTAATATAAACCCATTTTATTTTATGTCATGTACATAATAAATATTCTTGTGAACTTAAAATGAATATATATTTATTCATTTTGATTAAATTTTCACTTCAAGATACTCTTTCAAGGGGTTATAATATAATAGTTACCAAAGAAGTATGAATTTATTTTAAAAATTCATTTTGTTGGATATTTCCCTTATTATCATTAAATTAATATAATAATTTATCAGTACTAAAATTAATATATTTTTTTATATAATGGATATTTATTTAGTTTCCTTGTCTTTTTACAACTTTTCCACTTTTTCAATTGAATAAAGAAAACAAAATTTTAGAAGAAAAACCGATCTTATTTATCTTTTTGATCGGGCGTATTTTTATTCCATTTCCAAATTTTACAAAATTGTATTACAGAATTAATTTTTATATGGTAAAATTATTTATTAAGGATATTATAAGTTATATTTTACTTTTAAAAAGGTTTTATAGGAATATTTTCAATGTTTTATGAAAGTTTCATTTTTTTTCTTTCCTTATAAAAAGTATAAAAGATGTTTTATTTTTAACTTATACAATGTTAATGGATTTTCCCCTCACCATAACTATTTTACACTATTTTGATATTTATAAAAGTTTCAATGGATTTAAAAATCAAAAATATTTTAATAAAGATAATTTTAATATTTCTTTTCTATTATCATTTATTCCATAAAATAAATGAATTTATTTTAAAACCTATATTTTTGATTAATTGGTCGACATCTTTCGTCACATTCTAATTTTTTGGCCATTGAAATTATATTCCAATATTCAATTATTAGTGATCATATTTTATTGGATATTAAATTATTCTTAAATATCCACATTATTTGTATAATGGATATCCTTATTTTCTAAACCATATACTATTTAAAAATATGGAGATTTACTAGGAAAGTATTTTAATTGACTAGGTAAATATTTATATACTATATTTTTTACTGAATTTATATATATATTGATTTTATTATTAAATTTATGATTAATTCAATTGACATGGAGTTATGGGTGGAATGTTTTTTGGAGAATGACTACACTAGGACTCAATGTGGGGTATATTGAGTTCTTGAAATTTCTTCACTTAAAACCACACTATTTTAGAATTGATAGGTTTTAATATTTTCTTAAACAATAATACGAAATAATTTCAGAAATAGACACATTTAACACATTAGATTTGTAGTGGTTTCATGAAAAAATATCCCCTAGTCCACTCTAATAATGCTCAACTCCTAGAGCTTGGTAATTTTCACTGGTGTCGGTTCTTTATTTAGGGACTAACCAACTTAGTGAAAGAAGCGATCACCTATTACAAAACTAGGATCTTTTACTAGGATCCTACATAGATCTATAATACAATAACCGTTAATATTAATTATAATGATTAATCACTTCAACTTATAATAAATAATATGTAAATTATATCTAGAAACCACAAAGTTACAATATATAATTGACAATAGATGAAGAGACTTCTAGAAGATATGAGTATTTTCTATGAGAATCTATGGAGTTCAATAAATAGAAAAATATAATTTCTTATAGATATTAATGGTATATAAGATTCAAACTTAATGTAATTTATTTCATATGGTGTATGAAGCATGTATTAGTTAATTTCTATGTACACATCTCTTTGTATATTTCATGAAGTAATAAACTCTTCTTTTTATATCTTCTCTTTTGAATTTGAACTGTAATGAACTTCTATGTTATAGATTGAAGAAATTTGATTTATCTTATATTTCAATTCTTGGAAAAAAATGACTTTTCCAAATCAATCATTCCTCATTTAGACAACACATTTTTTATGTTAGAAAAATCATAAGTTGGCTTGTTGAAAATTGAATTCAACTATACGTATTATATTCACAATTACCTTCTATAAAATAACATTGTCTCAGTAGGATAAGAGTTTGGAAACATTATTCTTGTAATATTATCCACCATGCAACTCTTTATGATAAAACACTTTAGTTATTTGAATTTTTCACCACATAAGATAAATAAAATGGATTTATTTTTCAAGTATGATAAATCCATTTAATAAGATAATCTCACATTTTTATAACATAAATGACTTTTAAAATATTATTGGTGCCTATAAGATTAGTCATTTACAAACATATTATTGTAAGATAAAATAATTTTATATGTTTTTCATTTGACAGAGCTTTCTGACCATAGATTCTTCATAGGATAATTTATCTTCTTAAAAAGATAATCTACTTCTGTAATAAAATAATATTTTATGTTAGTAATTCCTATAAAAAAAACATTTTAGCCCAGACTTGACATTTCAATGCAAGTAAAAAATATTCTTTGAAAGATAATTCTATTATGCATAAGATAATCTTATCACGTAAGATAAAATATATTCATTTAAACACTAAATTCGAGTATCCATAAGATGAATTTCAATAAACTTGCAGAATAAGTGTTATTGACCAATTATATGTATAGGATAAATTCCTTTAGAATTTATTTAGAAAACAGATCATAATTATTAAGAATAGTTGGGCATATAATTCTGAAACACATAAGATAAACTTTTAAGTAAATAAATATATGTTTTTTGAATCATAAAAACATATAAAGTGCTGAGACATTTTTGAACAACATATGTTTTTCCAATAATACCCCCTTTCTTATGATCACAAAACACATAATCAAATAATCAACAAAGATATTATTTAATTTGGAAATTATTAAAAATGTAAATATGTTAAATTTTGTGTTCCTTACTCACAAAAACAATATTAGGCTTACTTCTCCCCATAACAATAATTGGGGTTTTTTCCCCTATTTGAGGAATTCACTCAATAATTTCTAATAATTTGGAATTACGTATCATATTTTTTTATAAAAATACTAAGGTAAGAAGAAATAAATTATTATTGCACAGGAACAAGGATAAATATTTATAATATAAGATACTTAATATTAACAGAATATTGATGTTACTTGCATGGAAAACAATATAGTCAAGTAAAACATAAAATAGATTAATAAAAATAGAAATATTTTTAGAAAAGTAAAAATATAAAAAAAATGAAAAATAATAAAATATAACAATGAAAGATAATAGTAAATAATTAAAAACATCCATGAAATAAGTAAACAAGCTAGAAATTGTGAAATAATTCAAGGAAATTCACCGTTCATTAAAATTTTTATAAAGAGAACCCATGAAATCTCATAAGTTTATCAAAAGATAAGAAAAGAAGATCGACCTTATGGATTTGGGACCACATGAAAATTCTTTTATTGTGGATTATAATAGGATTACAGTTGGATAGAAGGTTTGGAATTGGTAGAGAGATGGTAATTATCACTTTCTCTCATAATAGCTCCTAATTGAACATCTTAGATAAAAGAATCTATAAGGACATCTCTATTATGGGGTACCATCCTAACTGTGATAAATTGAATATATATAGATATTTTCTGAGCTTGATAGAGATAAAAATGATCTTCGGTAGATAAATGAAGCTTATTTGATGTGGTGTGAGAAGCCATCAAGGTTTTATGACTAAGTTTATGATTCTCCCTTGAAAAAATCTCAATAAAATCAAAGAACTCCTTAAACAATTAGGATGTGATGGACTAATGATAAAAATAGAATTTCCCAAAGAATATATTACTCATAGATGAAGTAATGCATCCAAATATTATTAAATATATTTTATCACATCATTATTACAGTAGTCAAGCAGGGTAGTAAATCCTTTCAATGTTTCTGAGAAAATTTTCCAAAATAATTTTATAAATCCTACTTCTTAGCACAATTTAGGATCAAATTATTCATCATTTCTCACTGCTTCTTTTATAAACTAACTGAACTAGAAAAATAAGGTGATATAATTTGAACTATTTAAGAGTCTTCAGAATGAAAAAATTCTTTTCATTTGCTGGTTACCCAATGATCTATATGTTCTGAAAAGCATCTTATTCCTTGTAAGAAGAGGTTGATATCATGTTGTGCATATCTAGGTGATGAATGTCATCAAACATATGTTACAACACTAAAAAATTATTTTCCAATGATTCTACCATATTTTCTAAACCATTAATACTGAATCTCATACCATTTTGATCTTGTACTTACCTTTCCTAAATTAATGGATCCTTCTTATTAAGTATAATTCTAGTATCTTTCTAAGATTGATTGATGCTAGTTATGGTTCTTCACATGATGATTAGAATAATCTGGAACCCGGAAAAGAAAATGAACTGAATATATTCTACAATATCCCTTGAAAAATGTTCATAATACAAGGAGGAGATACCGATAATCTGAGTGTCTAGATCATGATAGAAATCTTCCAACATTGATTCTATTATAGCCTGATCTAATGATCATTATCTCAAGGATTCTCCAAAATGTTCCTTATAAATTTTCACCATATCAAATTCAATCAAAATTACAAATAAATCCAAGTCATACATTGAAAAAACTTTTTCATGAAGATTATTTACCTCCGCATGGGACTCAATCGGCTAATTCTGCATTAGATTAACCTCGAAGACTAGATATTTATAATTGAAATGTTTCTGGTAATTAGTTATGTCAGGATATATTTTAGGTATATTATTGTTACTATGATATATCAAAAATTCCTGAGAAACTTCTTGAGGTGATGCGACCCATTGATACAAATTTATTGGTTGATGACTTTAACTTGTCTAGTTTCTTCAATTAGGGGTACTTCTTCAACATCAGATGTTTCGTCATATTATTGAAACAGTTTCCTCAAAGCATTAAAAAATATAACAAGGAAAAATTCTTATAAATATCTATTTTCCAAACCTAAAACATCAATAATGAAGAAAATTTATTCTCTATTAACTCTTCGAATTCTCTCATCAGGTAGAGACACTTTGAATAATGGAATGGAGCCAAGAGTAGTAGAGAGGGTTCTTTCTCAACAAATGTTCACAAGCCTAAAAAGGGAAATATTAAAAATTTAACTTTTGGAATATATTAGTAGAGGTATAGGTTGAATGTTACACCATATGTTTTTAGGATATATTTTTTTATCTACTAATTTAATTTCTTGATAGATTGTGTTACACACAATGTAGATTTTTAACGAACAACAATATATTATTAATACAATTATTCAAACATTTACCACAACCAAAACATTAATATTTTCAGTAAGAATAGGAATAAAAAAATAAAAGAAAATAAATTATAATGGTTTTATATGAATAAATTAAAATTGATAGTACTTAATTTTTAGTAAAGGCTTTCTTTGTTTTGAAAATACTATTTTCTCAAAAAGAAATGTTTTTTTATTAGTTTTTGTGAAAAAATAACCAAAGTTATTTTTTCATATTTCAGAAAATGAATTTGAAATAAAGTAATCTTAATTTTTTAAATATAAATTTCAATATTATCTTATAGTGAATTTTTGATAATGTTCTGAAAATATTTATTTTTTGATGAATAGTAAAAGTTACTAACTTTTTAAAAAAACTGTTTTTTTCTTTTAAAGAATATATGTGGTATATTTTATCTAACGATAAATTTAATATTATTTTTTCAATTAAATATTTATTAATCCAATTTGGGTCATGGGAATAAATTTCATGTTGAATTTTTATATTAAAACATTATATACTTTTGAACATTTTCTCTTTAGAATACTACGTTTTCATCTCATCTGCTGGTTTTACTTTAAATTATATTTTTTCAATTATATGAATAGAATTTTTAAAAATGTATTGAATATTTAAAGTTATAATAATTAATATTATATAACAATTTAAACTAAATTTTTTCTCAAAATAAATATTGAATACAGTGAAAAATCAATTATTGCAATTAAGCTTAAAATAGTTTTACCAGGAGGATACACTAAAAATATAAGGGGTATATTTGAATAAAAACTATTAAATTTATTGTTTTATGGACATATTTAGACCTTATATCATATAAATGTTGATAATGATCCATTTTAGAGCCTATTATCTTGTGAAAAAATTGGGTGTACTATAATATTTTCAAAAATTACATGTGCGTCCTCTCCCCCACTTATAAAAGGGAACCCCATATCATCTTATATTCACACTTTTAAAACCTCTTGGTTCATCCAAGACCAACCTAAATACTTTATTTAATTAGATACTCACATAATATTGTTCTTTTTTATCATTAACCCAACCTAGGAAGTATTTTTTTGTAAAACTTGGGTGGTTATCCGAAGAAGAGGAATCGTTCTCAACTGATCATTTGTATTTTATTTTTTATTCCACCTCATTCAAATATTATTAAGTTGGTATGATATAAAAACAAAAGGATCTAAAATATATTTATTATTTATTATTTTAATTGAATAACCTTTATTAATCCCCTCTTCTATCAAGTGGGAAATGAAACCATCGATCATGTATAAGGTAGATTACCGCCTCACGAACCGATGTAATTAGTTTTCCATCACTGCATCTTAAAACTATATATAATGATGTATTTAACATATTTTTATGATATTTAAGAAAATAATATAAATTTTTAATTATAATATCACATATAACTTCTTGCTTTTCAATCCTTTTTAATATGATATATTCACTTGTGTGTACGATGGACTACCACCTCATGAAGCAATCTGATTCATTTTTCACATACACTTTAGATGGAACGTAATAAAGGAAAATTTCATTAATTGATTCAATGAATATGAAATAATAATTACTATTGCAATTTGATATATTTTTTAGCATTTTTTATCCATCCTTCAAGAAAATATAAATACCTTTCAAGTGTGCGTACGATCTACCGTCTCTATAAACAATGTAATTCATTTTGTATCTCTAGATTTTATAGATTACAATAAATACATATATAATAAATATATATATGATAAGTATATCATGTTTAAAATTATTTAAAATATTTAACCATTATATATGTAATAGGACCTAAAATATCATATTATAATATACATGAAAAACGAAGTGGTTTTTACTAAAAATGTGGATTTAACATTGAATTGTTAATAAATGGGTAATAAATGGTTATAGGTCAATAATATATGGTATGGAAAAAATATTTATGGTTATGTATTAGATGTATAACAAAAATATATTTATTATAAAATAGGTTATAGTGATTACAAAGGATGTTGAGACTTAAGGAAAGAGATTTTCTTCTTACTATTATTTTCATAAAACACATGCCATATTCTCCACGTGTTTCTTTTCTTCGGTGTATAAAATTTCCATGAATTTATTTTATGATTATTCTCATTAAATTATCATATCTAGATATAAATATAATTTTCTTTCTTTCATGGGACTTACAATTCAAAAGATTCCAAAGTGGTAAGAGTTTTATGTTATAATATCATTGCTTATCAGGATTGTTCATGATTACGTTTCTGATTATGGAATATTATCACCTATATCTCAATAAAATAATTAATTTTATTATCATTTTGTTAAGTCATGAAAATACATGTGATCCTTTCATTTTTCTCCCTTTAGGTACTCAAGAGTTCAAAATATGTTTTTTAGAAAAATTGGCCTTTTCTTCATTTCGATCGAAAATCCTTTTTCTCCCATGTCCAACTTTTATAAATTGGTTTAAAAGAAATTATTTAATATTATGAAAATATATTTTTAATATATTTTTACCTTTTTTACTTTTTACTAAAAAAAGTTAAAATGAATCTTTGTGTATTTTTCCAAACAAGGACCTTTTTCTTTTACTTAAAATGAAAAAGGAATCTCTATTATAAAATGTATGGAATGAATGGAATTTTCTATGATAATGACCACTACATGTTTTAAATATTCCTATATATTTTTAAATTAATATTTTAATAAAACAATTTACCATTTTTTGTGAAATTTTATTTTAAAAAGTTATTTTCAAAAAAAATGTTATTTTCCTCAAGAATGTTTCCAAGTAATCTTTCCGTATCATTTTATATCTAAGGTGACATATATTGATGTTACATAAGTTTTAATAGAGATATGATCTGATAAACCATATTTATTCTTTTTTTGGATGATTTTTTTAAATCATGATTTTTTTATGAATCTTATGGCATCCCACCTTTTAATTAAAAACTTTTCATTTACATGGGACAAATAGAGGATATTTTAAAGTTTATTTTCTTGGAAATTAGGAACAATAATACATGAAAACATAAAACATGATTCTAATCCACTTTCAATAATTTTTCATGAGTTCATTACAATTACACTTACTACATCTCATATCCTGGGGACAAACATCAAAGGAAAGGGGTGAGCAAGAGGCCCAGCTAGGGAAACAGTTTATATGATATCTAGAGTAATATCATTAAGGTATGAGAAGAAAAAAGTAAGGACTATGATAATAAAAATAACATGAATAATAACATGGAATTTTTTTTTAACAATTTAATTTATACATTTAATATCATATCCCCAAGGGCAATCACTGAGGTGTTATAAATGAAAATTACTAAGGTTATTCACCAAGGTATCGTAAAACATGGCATCTCTATATATTAAATTCATTAACCAATGAGTTGGATAACTATCAGGGAACACCATTTGTATTTGTTAATTTCATTTGAGAAACATAGATCATAATAAATAATTTCATTAATAACCCATGTAGATTACATAATGGGTTTCCTATCAAAATCATGGCATACAAATGTGATGGAAGACGTGATCATTATGCCATTTTGTGGACCAAGAAAACTAAAATTTGGTTTCTTATGTATAAATACACAAATAAAATAAATATTTTTACCTATAGTTTAATACCCATATAAATTAAAAAAAATTGGTTATCCATATCATGAAAATAAAATAGAATTTATTGAGGATAAAATAAAAAATTTGAGAAGTAAATTCAATAGCATAATGGGTATAATACATGGTTTTTGAAAAGGGTAAAATGAGTGGGGAAAGGGTTTACCATTGATAAAACATAATTTTGAAATATGGGTATGATCAAAAGTATACTAAGAAAATAAATCATAATAATTAAACGAAATGAACAAAAAACATGTTCTTAAATTGAAGAGAAAGGAAGGATAATTCCCATACCATGAAGAGTTACTCCTAGATCTTGATGAATGGAACCTTGGGGGATCTAAGACACATTTCGTAGACTCTTTGGGAGTAAAAAAGACTAAAAAATCATGGATTATGGATTACTAGTTAAGAGGATAAGTGAAATGGGTGGGTATTTATTGAAAAGTTAGAGGATTTGTTTAATAATTTCTAAATATAGGACTTGGAAATCTAGGTTACAGAAAAAGAAAAATATTTTTCATACCCATGGTTTTTTCCCATGATTTTGGACTTTAAGGAAATATTTTATGTCATTTAAACCCACAATAATAGATAATCATATTATATTACTTCTTTTCTCATGAAAAAGTAAATTTTCCAGAAAAAATGTTTTTAAAGTCACAGTTTCCATTTTAGGCACTTGAATGTAAATTATAGGTTTGAAAATTGATTAAAATATATTAAACTTATTATATTAATAACATAACACATTTTATGTCTTGTATTTTTTGTTAATTAATTATGACATCTTTATTAAATAACTATGAATTTGTTAAACATAATGAGAAATCCAAACCATGTTTTTACAATTCATGGAAAAATAATGTATTTTAGAAAATTCTCATAAATTAACCGTAACCTAATCATGGAATGATAATTTAAAAAATGGTGTATATGTTATCATAATAATTCTATAAATATCATAATTTCAACTTTTAAATAGAAAAATTATTATTTATTAAAAAAAATTGGTTGAAATGTATAGTAAAATTTCAGATACTTAAAAATTTTCAATGAAATAACAAAGTTATTTTATCATTTATATTTAAATAAGAGTTTTTTATCATTTTATTTCATTAAAATAGATATTTTTCATAATACCTTAGTTTATTAAAAATAATTTACATAGATTTTAAAAAGTATAATTTCTTCTGAATATCAAATTATCAAATTCTATCTAAATTAAACCTATATTTTTATTAAGAAAAAAATATCAATTGAATAATAACTTTATTTATAAAAAAAGGAATTACACTTTAATTAACTAATAGCTGGACACATAATCCCTTATAACACTTGTGTATAACCTAAGGGTAAGGTGTAAAATGGTTATTGATTCATGGGGCGGCTTAGCTAACATTGACCGAGTGGTAATTTCCAATAAATTGAAATTCTCTCAAATATGATTTCCTTTTATATTCACTTATTGAAGCTCATATTGGTATTGGTCAAGGTAGAACACTAGTGATTCTACCATCCTCCAAAAATCTGACAAATGGGATTTATACGTCATGACTATATTGGTTGATTCCAATACATCTCCTTTTTACATTAATCATCCTTTTACATTTATACATATGAACACTAATTATAACATTAATAGTATTACAAATAGTATAGTTATTGATGTTCATATTGACCAACAGTCATATTTGACTAATTATCATATGACGATCGAATCCCATTAGACACATTTCCTATTTTTACTCTATAAATACTACTTAATTGTTAAAGATACATAGTTTTGTTGTGTAAAATAAAATAAAAAACCTTTTTAAAAAAACAAATATCATTTTAAAAGTCTAGGTTGTCACATTATTCTACCCTTAAGAAATTTCGTCCCAAAAATTTTCAACTGGTTCTCTAAGTTGAGAAATGGTATGGGTACTTCTATCTCATCATTTCCTCTGGTTCTAATATCACTTCTTCATATTTATGGTCCCTCCACAAAACTTTGATGATGTGGGTAGCCTTATTGCATAGAAGCAAATATCTATAGTCTATGATCTACAATAGTTACTCCTAATAAGAGGTGTCATGTTCTGGTTATACCACCTCTGGGTTTATTTTATTTTAATGGTCATGTATGTACTTCATTAGGAGATATACATGGAATATATCATGAACATTATCTAGATTTGGTTGAAGTGAAATCCTATAGGCCACTTCTCCTATGATTAAGGATTTCATAGGGGCCAATGTATCTGGGGATAAGCTTTCTTTCCTCCCAAACCGCATGACTCTCTTCCATTGTGATATTTTAAGGAAAAAATTTTCTCCAACATCAAACTCCAAGTCCCTTTAATTGTTGTTGGCATTGCTCTTCTACCAACTCAGAGAATTCTTTATTTATTGTTGGATGGAATGAAGATTTTTCATTATCTCTTGTACACGATATATCCAAAATAGCATTCTCTCACCAAATTCATCCTAACATGATTGACTTCTCTATCACTTCCCATACAGAGATTTTGAGGGTGAAATTTGAATACAAGATTGGAATCTATTATTGTATGAGAGTTCAACTAATTGAAGCCATTTAACTCACCCATATTTAAAATTCCCTTAAGCATTTCCTAAATAGGTCCTCAAAGGTCTGAATAGTCCTTTCATATTGGCCATCAGTTTAGGGGTGATAGGTCATACTAAAATTCAATTCAGTACTCCGATAATGTTGAAGACTTATCTAAAATTTTTATATGATCCATGGATCATGATCTTAAATTATAGAAAGTGTTACCCCACGCAACCTCTCGAATTCCTTTACGTAAATCTTATAAAGTTGTTCAAGAAAGAGATCTCACCAAATTGTGATAAAATGGATAGTATTGGTGAGTCGATCCACTATAACACATATCACATTGTTTTCTTTGGATGTTATTGGGGGATGAGTCACAAAGACCATAGTGATATCATCCCATGTCCATGATGGTATGGGTAATAGTTGTAGTACCCCTTTAAGAATGTTTTACTCTACCTTCACTTTTTGACACACCAATAACCTTTTTGTATATTTAGAAATCTCTTACTTCATATTATTCCATCAATTATGATCATGAAGGTCCCTATACAAATTAGTTCTTCCAGATTTTATAGAGAATATAGATCTGTGAGTTTTATCCATTAGTTCTTTCCTCATCACTAGAATATATTGAACATATATCCTTGTATGAAATTTTATTACACCTTATTGATCAATATTGAACTCTAGAAACTTCCCATTCTTCACATCCTCTATATTATTTTATAACAAAGTATCTTCTCTCTCATATTTCATGATCTTATCTAGTAATGATGGTTGATAAATCGTTTGTGATATAATTGACGACGTCCCTTCCCTCATTATTCCCATGACCAACCTTACTAGGTCCTTAATCAGTGGATCTCCTTGAATTCCCACCATTTCTATCACAACAAGATTTTTCCTACTTAATACATAAACAAATTTTTTTCTATTCCATGTTTAAATTAATTGGATAGTCATAATCTTTATGAATTTCCAACCATAATATTTGTCTCATGTTCAATTCCTATTGTGTGAATGTATACGTTAATATTTGATGGTATATGATATATCACATTTCTCCCCATAAAAATAGTTCCTCCATATCATTAGATAAAAAATAACCAAAGCTGGATCTAGGTCATGCTAGGACAATTTTGATCATGAGCCTTTAACTGTTGAGAAGTATAAGAAAATAGCTTTTCATTTTTCACAAGGACGCACCCAATACCTTTTATAGATGCATCTCTAAAAATAATTAATCCTTCTCTCATAGAGCGTATAATTAATATAGGGGGAGTAACCAATATCTTATTTAGTTCTTAAAAACATTCTTCACACTCCTTATCCTAGATGAACTTATCCCCTTTTTAGTGAACTTGGATAGTGGATTAGAAATTCATGAAATGTTTTTCACCAACCTCCTTTAATATCCTTCTAAAAAAGGTAACTACAAATCTTGGTTTCTATTTTAGGATGAGGACACTCATCCACATCCTTGGTTTGGTAGAGTCAACTAATATTCCTTCACTAGTTAAAATGTGACCCAATAAATAAACATTTTTTAACAAAAATTCACATTTACTAAATTTTACAAATAGCCTCTCATTATTAGAGTTTCAATATGACCTTTTATGATCCCCATTATCCTCACAACTTTTGATATATATCATAATATCATAAATAAAAACTACAATAAATTTATGAAGGTATTACTTAATGTCTCTACTCATCAAATATGTAAATATATTAGGAGTATTAGTCAAGATAAATGGAATTACAAAAAACTCATAATTCCTATATCTTGATCAGAAGGCTGTATTTTGAATATCTTCTTTCTTAACCCTTAGTTGATTGTAACCAGATTGAAGATCATCCTTGGAGAATAATTTATCCCCAAGAAGATAGTCAAATAAATCATCAATCCTTGGGAGGGGGTTTTCTTATAACTGTTATCATGTTATGTTCTTTATAATCAATTCATAGTCACATTGATCCATCATTCTTCTTCAAAAATAGAATATGTGCTCCACAAGGAGACACACATGGATAGATAAACTCCTTTAACAAAATATCCTAATGTTATTTCCTTAATTCCTGTAGCATCACATTTTCCATTTTTTATGGGTTCTTAGATATCATCTTGGATCCAGGTATGTGTTTAGTGGGGAACTCGACCACTCTTTTATGGGGAGATTTAGGTAAAGCCTCAGGAAATATCTAAATTTATTCCTGAATGATGGGTAAATTTTATATCCTTATACACTCATTTCCTCCTTCGTATTTACTGATCATCTCCATAAAAAAGGATACATGTGGTTCTTCTAGACAAATCTCAAGTCGGGATATCTCTCCTCTGAAAATAACTATAGGTTTTCATTTCATGAATAATGAGATGTCCTTGATTCTATAGTTTATCTTAGCATTATACTTTTAGAGTCAGTCCATAACTAGTATTGTGTCAAATTCCATCATCGGAATGAATACTAGATTTGTGATAATATTATGCTATCAAAATTAAATACGAAAGTTTCTATATACTTTTGATGCTTGGATATTCCCTCTAGGATTCATGATTGGTAATTTTTACTTCTCTAAGTTCTTGGATTTATTAAATATTTTTAGAAAACATAGATGAAATAAATGGTTCTGTAGAACCAGAATCAAACAAATTACATACTAAATTTTAGTGAATAATGAGAGTACCTACCACTGTATCATTAATGGCACCTAATTCATCAATAATTATAGAAAAAGCCAGAACTTTGTCCCTTAGAGTATGCTAAGGTCAATGTTGATTACCCTCCATTAATTTTTTATTTTGATATTGATTGGAAAATATTCCAATCTATCCACACTTAAATCATTAGACTTCAAGATGGCTATGCACCAAATTCACTTAGTCTTTTGTGTGGAGAAGTTGAGGCTTCTCCTTACTAAAATAGTTCAAGTTATATTGCCATCTTTTCCATAATGGTAACATTTTACACTTTGGGAAAAGTAGTTCCCTATATGCTACTTCCCAAAATTTTTTCACGTGGGAAGTTACACTAGGTTTCATCCTCTTCCATGATCAAAGTTCCTCCCTAAGTTTGGCTTCAATGATGTCTTCTTTTCAATCGATTTATTGGACCACTACATCTCTCTGAACTCAATTTCAACCTCCATAGCACTTTGTACTATCTCCTCATAGATTTCATAGTCTTGATTGGGTAGATTCCTCTATAAAAGGGGTCTTAGTCCACAAAATAAACTATCAAAAATTCCATTAGGATCCATAAAAAATATTACGGTGTAACTAGAAAGACTTATAAAGTTCATCTCATAGATTCCCACTAATTCATTTTCCTTCTGCTTCAGCTTTAGGAATTCTTTATCCGTTTTTGTTCACATTGAATGGGTAAATATTTATTGAAAAAGTTTCCCCTAAAACCTTACCACCCACAACATAAAAAGGTCCCACCATTGAACATCTTCTCCCTATAAGTGGTATACAGGAGAGGTGACTTTCTCTTATTCTGAAAAAAGGAGTACAGAAAAGATATTTTCTATAATTCTTATCTATCATTCAGAAATCCATAGGTCAATAGATACACTGAAATAAGGTTATTGTTTATGCATGAAGGGAAAAACATAAAGTTCTTACCTTTATGTTGAATCTGGTCTCTTGACTTGATTCAAGTTATTGTTCATTACTCAAGTTATTTTATTCATAATTCTCATGAATTTTTCCATTTCGTCTTCCATCAGAAGGTCACCAGCACTTGGCCACTCATAATTTACATGGTTCCTCATACTTCCAACCATTTTATAAAAAATAAATTCTTATCAAAAAGTTGTTTATTTTAAAAATCTTATAATTATAAAGTAATTTTATGTATTAAAACATCGTGGTTAAATATGTTATTCTTTAACAAAAAATAATCTTTTATAAATCCTTCATAATGGTTCATAAAAATATTATGATTAACCAAACATATCCCCAACAGTGTCCAAAAAAGAGTGTATAAAGGCGCATTTTTGTGCACAAATACCTCTTTGTTTCAATAACAAAGAAGTGTTTTAGGTGTTACGCCTAGATAAATATGTTCCACATCCACATCCACATGTTCATATCTAGATGGGGATTTCTTTTCGTAGAAACAACTTACTTAATACTCCACCAAGATACCTGGATGTCTTCATATTTTTAAACATTTATCTAGGGTTCATATTATGGATTTCTATTCCTAATTACCATAAATAACTAAACTGTCATTTGATACCAACTATTACATTCCTTCTTTTTATTATAAAAACATTTCATTTATATGGTTCAAACGTAGGATTTTTAAAAAAAATTATTAGAAATCAGAAACAATAATACATGAAAACATAAAATATTTTTCTAATATCCATTAAGTTCTTATTTATTTATTCGTTATAATAACACTTACATTACCTCATTTCCTTGGGATATACATAAAAGTAAAGTGGTAAGAATGAAACCCAGTGAGGGAAATAGTTTGAATGAAATCATGAGGAATATCAATAAGAATAGGAGGAATGTAATTAAGGCATGAGTAGAGGAAAATAATGAATATCATAATAAAAATATCATAAATCATAAAATGGAAATTTTTCTATAACATTTTATTTAATCATCCATATGTATATAACCTGGGTTAATAACCAAGGTGTCATAAATGAGAATAACTATGTTTATTCACCATGGTATCATAAAACATGTCATCTCTGGAGATTAAATTATTTACCCAATGCATTGGATCACTATTAGGGAACTCCCTTAATATTTATTAATTTCATGTGAGCTTCATATATCATAATAATTAATTTCATTAATAAACCATGGATATTAAAGAACAAGTTGCTTATCAAAATCATGGCATACAAAAGTTCCTAAAGACATGATCATTGTGTCATTTTTATCCCAGGAAAAGGTAAAGTGGGTTTATAATGTGTAAAACCACAAATAAAATAAATAATTTTTAAATATAGGTCAATAATCATGTAAAATAAAATGGGTTGTGTAGCCACACAATTAAAATAAAATACAATTTCTTGAGGAGAAGGAAAACAATTTGAGAAGTAAATTCAGTAACATAACGAATATAAAATGTGGTTTTAGAAAATGGTAGAATGGTAGGGGAAAAAGGTATCCCATTGAAAAAAATAATTTTTTAGCCTTTTTATTATAAAAAATATAATAAAAAAATTAATCATTACAATTATATGAAAAATACAGAATGAGGTTCTTGAATTGAAGAGAAAGGAAGGATAATTACCTTACCATGAAGACTAACTCCTGGATCATGAGGAATGGAACTTTGGGGGCTTGAATACACCTTGGGGGACACCTTGGGTGGAAAAAAGACTATAAATTCATGGTTTATGGATTTTGAGTGAATATGAGAGGTTAAATGGGTTGATATTTATAGCATAAATTCAGGATTTTTTAATACTTTTAAAATATAGGCCTTAAAAATCGTAGTTGTGGGAAAATAAAAAACATTGTATTACATGTGGGTTTCTCCAAAGATTTTATAAATTTAAGATATATTTTATGTTTATTTATCCCACAAGAATCGAGAATCATATTAAATTACTTCTTTTGTCATAGAAAAGTAATGTTTCCACAACATGATGTTTTTAAAGTCAAAGTATTTATTTTAGACTTTGGAAAGAAAATTATAGGTTTTGAAATTGATTAAAATATATTAAACTAAATAATATTAATAAAATAACACATTTTAGGACCTTTATTTTGGTTAATTAATTATTAATTAATTTTGAAATGATTATGAATTCATTAAAAAAAACTGAAAAACCAAAACAATGTTTTTTACTATTCACAGAAAAATAATGATTTTCAGAAAATTATCATAAATTCACCCTAACCTAATTTTGATGTGATGATTTAAGAATTTTTTTTATTTTATAGTTATAATTAACTGAATATATTAATTTTTACTTTCAAATATAAAAATAACTATTTATAAAAAAATCTTGTTGAAATGTATTGTAAAATTTATGACACTTAAAAATTTTCAATGATAAACTAAAATTATTTTATCATATATATTTAAATATTAGTGTTTCAATCACACTGTTTTCGTAAAATAAACATTATAAATAATACCTTATCATATTATAAAAAAACTACATCCTTTTATAAAAGTATAATTTTTGTCTGAAAATCAATTTATCAAATTATATCTTATATAAACCTATAGTTTTAATAAGAAAAATTGTCAATGGAATAAACATTTTAATTATACAAAAGATTTACACTTTATGTAACTAAGGCCTAGATAGATAAACACTTATAATACCCACATAAGGCCTAAGGGTAAGTTGTTTGGTGGTGATATATTCATGGGTTGGATTGGCTAACATCGACTAAGTGGTAATTTCTATTATCTTGAAATTCTACCATAGGAAATTTTATTCTAACTTCACATATTGATGCTCGGCTTGGGATTAGTCAAGAGTGATCCCTAGTGATAATACCTTCCCCTACGGTTCTAAAAAATGCAATTCATATTCAAAGACTCTACTAGTTGATCCCATCACTTCTCCTCTCGGCATTAATTATCCTTTTTCATTTCTACTTATAAACACTAATTATAACATTAAAATTATTACGAAGAGAATATTTTCCAATGGTCATATTTGACCAACGAACATATAGCAGTTGAATCTAAATGGTGACATTTATCTATTTATTATATAAATACTATATAATTATTAAATATTTTTGGTTTTATTGTGTAAAATAAAATAAAACATATTTTTAAGAAAACAATATCATTTAAAAAGTCTGAGTTGTTACAAAACTTATTCTTTTTCTATGGGTTGTGCTATGATGGAAAGATGAAATGTCAATGAAATCCATCTATTTTTAGGGGTTATGAGGTGTTTAATTGTTTATGATATTAGGGAACATGTATTCCTAATTTTCATTATGTGACAGGTGGGACCTATATCTCCCTATAATATATTGGGTAAAGATTAATATCCCATAAGATAAAAAGGACTAGAATAGGGAGTGAACCTAGTTCAGTAAGGGGAATTGTCCACTATGATATATTTCAGAGTGAAATATGACAACCAAAATTTTTTGGAGAGTGAAATAATTCTATTATGATCATTTTAGAAATGAACCATGACTATTAAGGAAATGGTTTTATGCAATTTTTTATATGTAATAATTATATGTATTATTCCAATATTATAATCTCATGTATTATGTATGTTGATTAATTTATGATTAATTTATTATTAACTTCTATGATTTATTCCCTAAATCAATTTTATGATCTATGAAATTTAGGTTTTGGTTTTCATATATTATTCTCATGTTATCAGACTCTTGTGCTCATGTTATATTGATATTTCCCTTTTTTACCCTTATTGAGTATCTAAGATCCACATTTCTTATGTTTCCTTTCCCAAGTTTATGAAGAAAGAAATTTGGTAGGTTATGTCCAAGAAATGAAATTTTTGTTAAGATATTTATGGGAGATGTTCAAGATCTTTCATGAAATAAGTAGACATTGTATCTAGTCTCCAAAACGCTAAACCTTTATGGTCCTTGGGTGTGTATTTTCGAAACATATTGAATATTCATCTATTACGATGTAATATCAATATAGTAATTTTTTTCAATATAGTTGGTATTAGAGGTAAGGTTTATCTTAACCATTAGAAACTAGGATGATAAAAATTTACTGATAACTATAAGGATAAATATAAGTATAGGAAAATATCATTGAATTTTGGTAAAGGATAGATCTACTGGTTTGAGAGAAATTACATCCCTATCGTTATACTATAAGTATATTTGGTTCTTGTAAAGTTATACCTAGGGGTAATAATTTTGAAAAGGGAATATTGGGTAGGACTCACTCATCACCTTGGGAACAAAAACATTTCTCATTGCACACATGCTTTGACACTACTAGGGAAGGCGATTCGGAAATTTTAAAACTCTATCAAACCATCATGAAGTATTTGAATTAATAATGATCATGAATCACCTATTTTAAACCTAAGTATTCATAGATTAAAAATAATGTTTCCAAATTTAGACATCGTATAAGTGATTCTTTATGGTTAGGTGGTTCCCCACTATGATTAATATTTCTTACACATTGTTTTTTGTTTTGTTTTAGTCAATGGATGGATCCCAAAGGAACTGTTTTAATGATAAGTTAAATGGACAACGAAATAATTTTGCTCTTGAGAAACCAAATGTTTTGGGATATGGAATAAAAAATATCAGTATTATGCTCTCCCAACTTTTCAATCTATAAATCATGTAAAACATAGAAATTAGAAAAGTATGGAATAATGTTATATTGATTCATTTAAGAGGAAACTTATACCTTTTTTAGGGGTTCTACTAATCCACTTGTTACTGAAAAATGTATTAGTACCACCAAAAAGATAGTTTCAAACTCCATTTTTCATAACATGAAAAAATAATTTTGGTTGTCAAAAATTCTAAGTTCAAGAATATCAATGGTGCACTCTTATCAAGAATATTAGTAAATAAGGTAAAATTGACTCCCTGGAATGGTATGAGTTTTAAAACTTGTTTTTCAATAATTAAATTTTTCATATTCTTCCTAAAAAATACTAAAAGAATTCTTTGAGCTTAATTATGAGGATGATGAATCTGTTAGTACCTATGAGGTAAGTTTCACAAGACATTCAAGGTACGCTACATGTATTACCATACAATGTGAAATTATGGTGAATAGATACATTAGTGACTCAAAACAAATCTCCAAATAGAATTATCCATAGAAGAATTTATTATATTTGAAGAAATAATTTTATGTGATATCAGGGTGGAAATGGACACTGGAGTTCACCATCAATCTCAAGTTTTTGATAAGAAATGAAAGATATATCTCAATGGAAATTCTAAAAAACATAGATAGAAGAAGATGATATTTCCTTCATGGTCAAAGAGTGAAAATAAACATGGAGGAAATTGTCTTAAGGGGATTTATAGACGTTTTAAGTGTATAAAGGAAGCTTATTAGGAAATTTAATACCAAAGTGATGGGAAAAAGTTAGTTAATTGATGTTAATGGAGAGATAACTCCAAAAAAGAAACCCCTCACGCTCCAGTGATTCAAATGAATTGATTTTAGGATTTTATCTAAACAACGATCAAATTTGAAGGTTAATAATGATCATCGATTTCAAAGGCCTCTTAATCCAATGGATAAATGGAAATATCAAAGGATTGTTATTTTTGATGAGGTGTACAAAAACAACATGGTCAAAGGTGCAATTACCATTAACTCTAGAACTAATAATGTCATATTTGATTCTGGGTCAACCCATTAATTTAAATCTAAATAACTTTCAAGGGTATCAAAATACCACCTCAATAATTAGATGTTAAATTAGTTATCAAAATCAATAATGAAATGATGATTTTATATCACTTCTATGATTATTCTTCGGTTGAAGATTGTGGTAATATGATTCTAAAAACCATGTTATTCTCCCTCTAGTTGAATATGATGTTATCTTAGAAATGGATTGGATTCCTCTACATAAATCACAAATAAATTTTCTAGTAAGGGAAGTTACATTCGATATTCCAAATCAACCTATAATCATCTATTTGTGGGATGAAAAATATAAATTTTGAGGGAGATCACATCCAGGGTATGGTTCTTGAATCCCATTCAAAGGTATGTTTATCTCATATTGTTGGGGAGAAACTCAACCTTGATGTTATTCCTATTTTATGATAGTTTGTCGATGTCTTTCTAGAAGAATTTCCTAGTATTCCACTGAATTGGAATACTGAGTTTTCAATATAACTCACAGTTGGAGCTATGCCTAATTCAAATATGCCTTATATAATAGACCTAATTTAGTTATAGGAATTAAAGAAGGGAATATAATAGAATATCAATAAAGGATTCATTTATCCATGTGTGTCACCATGGGGAGAACCCATTTTCATTTAAAAAAGAAAGATGTATTAATGCGACTTTGAATTTATAATTATAAACTAAACAATATCACAATCAAGAACAATTATCTTGTACACTGTATTGATGACTTGTTTAATCAACATCACAAAGATCAATATGTTCCCAAGATTTACCTTCATTCTAGAAATCATTAATTTAGGGTTAAGAATGAAGATATATCCCAAAATATATTTCATATAAGGTAAGGAAACTACGAATATATAGTTATTGTTGTTGTTCTTAATAATTCCCCAACTATCATTATGTATTTAATGAATATATTCTTTATAGAGTAACCCAATTAGTTCATGGAAGTCTTTATAAATTGTATTATTATCCATTCAAAGAGTAAGTAAGATCATTAAGATAACTTGAGGATTGTACTGAAGACCCTAAGGAAGGAAACATTGAATAAAAAATTCACTAACTGTGAATTTTGGAAGAAAATAGCTTCATATTTGTGTCATATAATCCCAAGTTAGGGTATATTTATGGACCCATAAAAGACAGAGGCTATTAAACATTGGACTATACCAACCATGGTAACTAGAGTCTGAATATATCATTCTTGGATAGATATTATAGAAAATTTTTGGATAATTTATAATCCACTCGACAAGTTGACTTGAAAAGATACATGTTCCTATGGATGGGTGAATGAAAGGAAACTTTCAAGGAACTGAAGAGAAGATCAGTCATCACACCAATGCTTACATTACCATGTAGTGGAAACGGGTTTTTAATCTATAATGATGAATTAATTAAGGTGTTGGAATATTTTCTCTTATATAATTACATGGTTATAGCTTATTCCTCATGAAAATAATGATTCCCTATAAAAAATACCCAACTCATGATTTGGAGTTAAATTCAATAATTTTTTCATGAAAGATATATAGGAAGTATATATATGGAGAAAAGTGTAATATATATACTGATCAAAAAAAATAAATTATATATTCCCACATAAGGATTTGAACAGGTGCCAAATAATATGGTTAGATATAATTAAAGATAACCACTTCTCAATACATTACCACCCTTAGAATGAAAACAAGGTGGACAATTATTTGAGTCTAAAAGAGAATTCAAGATTATCTATGTTTAGTATCATAAAAGATTCAAAATTTATGGATTTTGAAAGTATTGATCATGATATCCTGAATGAATGGGAGAAATCATAACTTTCTAAATGATTTGTCATCCATTTATCTAAGTGAGGATTAAATAGGGATGGAAGGAAGATGTAGAGATGTAGAAGAAGGTGAGAAATATTCCTTATTTTAGCCTTAATTATGATGGGGTTATAATGTTTAAGAAATATGTATGTGTTCTATCCATACCCAATTTGAAGTAGTATTTTTTAGAAGATTCTCATTGTTCATCATTCTCTATTCATCCTAGAAAAAAATGATTTATAAATATTTAAAAGATTATTTCTAGTGGGATGAAATGAAGAGATATATTTAAGAGTTTCTATCTGAGTGTTCGATGTGTTAGTAATTCAATGGTCAGAGACAAATGTATAAGGGGATGTTACAACCATTACCCATACCATAATGGAAATGGGAAAAAATCACCATGGATTTTGTCATTGGATTCCTCAAAACATCTAAAGGGGATAATTCTATATGTGTTTTAGTTGATCGCCTTAAAATTTCATCATACATCAATGGTATTAGAGAAAATTTATCTTTAGATTATATTTCAAGAATATACATTAACTAATTGATAAGTTAGTATGGAGTAGAACGTTCTATTGTATCTGATTTGGATCCAAGGTTTAACTCTACGATCTGGAAAAGTATAATGCAAGCTCTTGATACAGAGTTGAGTTTATGTATTGAATATCATCCTCATAAATATGGTCTATATGATAGAACCATTCGAACTATAGAGGATATTCCGATATCATTTTCTATAGATTTGAAATTCATATCAACATTGTCCCCTAGTAGAATTTTCTTACTTTAATAGATTTTACTCAAGCATTTAGATAGCTCCTTATGAAACCCTTTATGGAAATAAGTATAGAACACCAACATACTATGATTAATTTTGAGAAATAATTATTTTGGTACATGATCTAGTTTAATAAAAGTAATATAGTGTTAGATCTATTCAACGACATATAAGGGAAGCACAAAGTCTACAAAAAGTAATGTTGATAATCATCAGCATGATCTAAATTTTGATGTCGGTGACAAGGTGTGTCAAATAATTTCAACATGAAATAAATTAAATGATATTTGGAAATAATAAAAAACTTATACCTTGGTATATTAGTCTCTTTTAAATTCATGATCATATCAGGACTTTTCTTTATCAATTTACGCTTCCACCAAACCTCTTTCAAATCCATGATGTGTCCCATGTATATCTCATGAGGAAGTATATACATGATAATTGACATGTACTAAAATTAGAGTTCAAACTAATGTATCATGATCTCTCTTATGAGGAATAGATGGTGAATATTCTAAATCATACTGATAAAGTGCTATAAAATAAGATGACTAACTAGATCAATGTTTTTTTTGTGGAACAACCATCTTATGGAAGCCATGTGGGAACCTGAGGATGTAATAAGGAAGAAGTATCCTTATATTTTTACTCCAAAGTGATATAATTTCAAGGGGAAACTCATTTTAAGTAGCATATAAATTAACACCCTAGTTTTTTGTGAATGTTTTTTCTGAAAAATTTAATTTCTTTAATAGCATATGTCACATGCAACACCAAGTTTCAATGAACCACAATACACTATTAATACTATTTTTTAAACGTGATTGTTATAACCTAACCATTAAAATTTGTTGTATGAATAGTAAAAGAATCATTTTAAACGTTTAATTATAATTTTTTATAGAAAACAATATTGATAAAAAATTTAACTTTTTATTCAATACTTCATATGTTTTGAAAATACTATTTTCTAAAAAAAATTATTTATTCTTTTAAAAAAATAATAAAATTAAATTTTCTAATTTGGGAAATTTTATTTAACATAATGAGCTTTATTTTATAAATTTACATGTAAAAATTGTATTTGAGTGAGTTTTTGTGAATTTTTTACATAGATTTTATGTCGATGAACAGTAAAAATATAGACTTTTTAACTGCATTTCCATTTAAAGAATTTTAATGATAGACTTTGTTTTAATATGGTTTTAAATGTAAAAATGATTAAATTATATATTTATTAATCCTATTTAGGTCATTAGAATTAATTTCATATTTAATTTTGATATTAAAACATTCTATACTTATGAAAATTTTCTCTTCAAAAAACAGTTATAACATCATGTTTGTGGATTTAATTTTAAATTAAAATTTTCCAATTATGTGAGTGGAATTTTGAAAAATGGACTTAATATTTTTAATGAGAATAATTAATATTATATAATGATTTTAATTTAATTATTTAAAAAAAATTAATATTGAAAATAGTAAAAAAATTAATTGATGTTATTAAGGTAAAATGGTTTTACATGGTATTATACTAAAACGATATGGGGTAAAATAACCTATAAACGTGTAAAAAAATACTTTTATGGACATATTTTGGCCTTATATAATCTCAGTTTTTATAATGATCTATATTTTATCCTTTTTCATGTGAAAAACATGGGTAAATATTATTCTATTAAAAAATTCCAAGTGTGTCCTCTCCCCCACATATAAAAGGGCACCCCTATCCTCTCATATTAACATTTATAAAACCTCTTGTTTTACACAATACCTACCAAAATAATTTCCTTAATTCCATAATATCATACTATAGTTCTTGGTTTGATGATACATCCAACCTAGTAAGTCTTTTAGTGTAAACCTATAGAGGTTATATATAGAAGAGATATTGTTCTCTACCGAGCGTTTATATTTTTTACTTCTTCCAAATCCTTAAATTCCACTTCAGTTATGATGATATAAATAAATTAGTATATCCTATATAATTATATGTTATTATGTTAATTTCATAACCTATATTATCCTCCTCATCCATAAAATGGGAAATGAAATCATCGATCATTTGTACGGCGGACTACCACCTCGCGAACCGATGTAATTTATTTTCCATCACCACCTTTCATAGATGGATATAATGATGGATTTGACATATTTATATAATATTTATAACATTAATATATCTATATAATTGTAATTTCACATGTACCTTTGTACTTTTTATTCTATGGGAATGCGTTAACTTCAATCATGTGTACCGCGGACTACCGCCTCACGAAGCGATGTGATTCGTTCTTCACTTACACATTGCATGGAAATTAATATGGGTTAATTTAAGGAATAAATTTTATATATATGAAATATTATTGTTTCTAAAAATGTAATTTATTATTTACCTTTCTTTCATTCCATCCTTTTTGAAAATGGCAATAATGTTCCTGAGTATGTACGGCATGTCATCTCTATGAATGTTGTAATTCGTTTTCTCTATCTAAATTTTATGGATTACAGTAAATTAATTTATAATGAATATATATGATAATTATATAATGGTTAATGTTTTGGAGATTATGGAACCATGATCAATGTAAAAGGATAAAAAAATACCAAACCAAAACATATATGAAAAACAAACCACTTTTTACCCTAATTGCGATTTTAACATAGAATTGTTAATTAACGGGAAATAAAGGCAAATAGTTAAGTCATATATGTTATTATAAATATGATTATATTTATATAATATATTTACAATAAATCAATATTTATTTTATGAGAGGTTTTAATGAGTACTAAAGAAGTCGAGACTTAAGGTATGAGATTTTCATCTCACTATTATTTTATTGGGACTCATGCCTTATTCACCACTCATTTCTTTTGTGTTGTGTATATAATTCCCATGAATTAATTTTATAATTATTATCATGAAATTATGGGATATGAATATCCATATAACATTCTTAATTTCAGGGTTCTTACAATTTTAAATATAATAAAGTGTTAAAATCGTTATGTCACAATCTCATTATTTATCGGGATTGTTTATGATTATGTTTTTTATTATGTAATCCTATGACCTATCTATGAATAAAATAATTAATTTTATTATCCTATGTTTATATAAAAAAATGGATTCCTTTCATTTTCCTCTCTTTATTTACTTAATATTTCAAAAGAATTATTGTAATAAAATTGAATTTATTTCTTGCTTCGGTTGAAAATCATTTTTTCTCTATGGCCATGCTTTCAAAAAGGATTTTAAAGAATGTTCATTATTATTATACAAAAACTATTTGAAGATATTTTTACCCATTTTTTACTTTTAAAAAATAAATGGATTCTTCCGGTCTTTTTTCAAAAAAGGCCATTTTGGATTTTACTAAAATTGAAAAGGGAGTCTTCATTTTAAAATGTAAAGAATGAACAGAATTTTCACAATTATTAACACTAAATGTTTAAATATTCATTTATTAGTTTCAAATATCATTTTAAAATAAATATATTTCTACAGTGTTTTTTAAATTTATGTTTAAAAATGGTTATTTTGAAAGTGAAAAGGATATTTTCATCAAGAAATGTTCCAAGTGATATTTATAAATCATTTTCCATCTAAGATGACATGATTTTATGTTATATAAGCTTTATATTGGGTATAATACAATGATAAAATATTTATTCTGTATTTTTATGGTTTATATTTTTGATATCAAGATGTTTATAAAAGATTTTCTTTTTTATGGGTTATACTATGATGAAAAGATGAAATGTTTATGAAACTCATCTCTTTTCATGGGTTTTGAAATGTTGAATGATTTGTGATCTTGTGGAAACATATTTATGATTTTTATTTTGTGATGGTAGATACCTATATCTTCCTCTAATTAATTCGTTAAAGATTTATATCTCATGATATAAATAGGATTGTAATGAGGAGTGAACCCATTTTTGTAAGGGAAATTTTCCACTATGATTGTCTTGGGAGTGAATTGTTAATGTTGTGATGGGTTATGGAGTGATCTCATTCTACTATTATAGTTTTGTTATAATCCTTGACTAATAATGAAATGAATTCCTTTTCTTATGTTTATTCCACAAATCTATATACTATGCCAATATTATACCCTCATGTCTTATGAACTTTGATTCTATTATCATTCATGTCATAAAAACTGTTAAGATTTATTCCATGAATCAATTTTATGATTTATTAAATGTAGGGTATAGTTTAAATATTTTATTCTAATGTTCTCATAACCTTTTTCTCATGTCATATTCAAATCTACCATTTATATCATTTATTGATCATCTACGATCACCCTTTCTTATGTTTCATTTTCCACGAGTTATATGAAAGGTATTAAGTAGGGTTTGTCTAAGAAGTGTATTGTGTTGGAAGATCATTATAAGATATGTTGAAGATATTTCATAAAATTATAAGATTTTCTATCAAGTCTCAAAATTCATTAAAATTGTAAGTTCCACACGATTGTGTCTGTCAAATGTACTGAATATTCATATCTTACGATATAAATTTTTTTTATGAAAGCCTAGATTGTAATATTGATCAGTGGAATGTGAAGGCATGTCCATAACATGTTAATATACTTTAGAAGAAACTATTTCAGGAGATGAATCCCCCTAAAATTTAGAAGGGTATGATTCTATCTCTTTTTCTATGCTAAATTGTAATAGATTCTTAGTTGATAATCTCAATGAAATACCCTATGCATAAAAACACCATCACTCAAATTATTTAACCTACGATAATAGGTAGCAATGGTGTTGTCTAGGTGGACATAGACTTTAAAAAAATATCATAATTAATATCCTCCCAAATAGATATAATATATTATATTTTTCTGAATACGGAACATATACCTCTTTACATAGCATTTTGGGTTCAAAAACTTTTCTATTAAGAATAAATATTAAAAAATAATTTTTGGAAACAAAACTTTCTCAAACTCATCATTTATCTAGGTCATTTCTAACTAAATAAAAATCAATATGAAATTACTTTCTTGATATTTTAAATTGACAGATTTATTTTCAACATCAATCATTCCAAATAGAGAGTTTATTAATTTTTAAGGGCTAACATCATCAATAGTAGTGAGATAAGTGTTGAAGTTAAAATGACCTTCATACAGACATCTAAAAAAATCTTATATTTTTATGGATTAAATTGAGATATTATTATAATTAACATTCATGGTAATAAGATCTTCCAAATCAAAAGTATGAAACAAGGACGTCTTATAGAACTCATGAAATTTTTTTACAAAGAATAATTTTGTTCCCTTATTGATGAGTATGTATTATCATCCTTTAATATTAACAGCCCATTTGAGCAGAATATTATTCCTATCGATCCAACTAAGATTAATTTATTTTCTTCTCATCATCTTTCTTATCAATCTTGAGCACCTATAGCTTCTTGGAGAATCACTATATGATCTCTTATTTCCCATTAATGAAGACGGTTTGATGGTTTTATGTTTTAGAGAAAGTTGTTTTGAAAGAAAAGATAGCAGAGTTATGTGTGTCATAAATGGTGGGAGGTTTTTTCTATTAGACTAATATGATTTAATTATTTTTTAGATAATGAAGGGTCAGATATAGTAAAATAAAGGCTAATAATTAAAATTAAGTGATATGTTTCATACTATGATATGACTAAAACTAAAAACTTCAGCTCATAAAATAATAGAGAAAATAATAATTAACTAATTATATAGATTCTTTTGTGCCAAAACATGAAACAAATAAGAAAAATGAGATTAAATAAAATTAAACCAAACTTTTTCAGATTTGATAAAATTAAATAAATAATCATACAATGTTTTAGGGAAATTTTTTGGTAATTTAGTTTCTATAAAAAATTAATGATTTTTCACTTTTTGTGCATGATCTCTCTAAAAATGATGCTAAAAATCTGTGTGATTTTTTATAAAATATTTGATTGGATTATTTTAAATATTAATAGAAATTATGCTATCACATTTAATTGGAACATGGTTAAAATTGACTCCAAAATCCATTAGATTTTGTTTCATCCAAAACACATGTTCCTAGAAACTTACAACTATAATATATTCATTTTCGGTGATTGAAAATCTAACAAAGTGGTGTTTCCTACATTACTGTGATACCAAGGATGTTTACATTAAATTTCTAAAATCTAATGTGATTTTATTATCTCTTATACACCCAAAAAATCATTATCTAAGTATGAATTTTAATTAAGAACATTAATTTTTTTCAAAAAAGTAAATAATGATAGAATAAGCCTTTTAGATACCTTAAAATTCATTTCACACCAATTAAATGAACTTATTTTGTGTTATATTGAAATCTAGAAAACATATATAATGAAAATATAAAGTCTAGCCTAATTTTGGTGAGATAAAGAAAAATAATAATTATTACTCTATATAACTTGTTGTTAATTGGATTTCCAACATCATCTAGGTCATGTTTATCATTGGAACTCATAAGAGTTGAATAAATCTTTATACTTTCAAGTCCAAATATTTTAATTAAAAAAACTATGTATTTTAATTAGTTTATAAAATTCTCAAATCATTTTTGATAAATTTGAAAATCAAGGAAATTGTTTTACTCATCCACCATTCACATTTCAAATTATGTTTTCATGATTTTTGAAAATTCATTGCATAAATTTTTATTTTTTGATTCGAATATAACATCATTGATATATATTATCACTAGAAAAGTGAAATTTGATGATGTTTTCTAGAAAATTTGGGGTTTCAAAATCTCACATTAAAACCAATAAATAAAATTAAAGAACATAAGATTTCATAAAAGGAACTAAGTTATTTATTAAGGACATAAAAAAATTTGGTAAGTTTGAAAATTAAATTTTGAAAATGGGTGTCTTTAAAATGAGGATTTTGTTTGACATAAACTTCCCCCGTTAATAATCCATTTAAAAAGTAGATTTAAAGAAATCTGATATAATTTAAAATTCATATGATATTCATATGCTATAAATATTCTAATTGATTCAAACCTAGATATATGTGGAGAAGTGATATTTATAATCTATTCAATCTTCAATATTATAGTCTGGATCCAATAGCCTAACCTTGTTTTAGTGATCACACATTGATCATCCTTTTTTCCTAAATACCCATTTTTTATGACATGACATTCGAAGGGTCTATTGAAAATTTATAAAACCTTGTTCTAGTTGAACTGGTTTAACTATTCTTTCATTGAAAATGCCCAACTCTCATCTTTTAAGGATTCTTTTATGGTTTTAGTTTCATATGAGCTAAAAAGGAAAATAATTATACAAGTTTTTCTACTCATATTATAGTCCTAACACCTATATCTAGATCTCATATGGAGGTATCTAGAGGATTATATTTATGGTTTCTTGGATTTCTAGATAATACATTTTATGTTTCTTCTGTATCAGTTACCTCTAGTACAAATTATTCTCTATCATGTTCCAAATCATCATCCTTTTTGTTATCAAATAGGGTTCCAGTTTAAGGTTGTCCATAGAATAACTATAATTATTAATATAAGATTTAATATGATAACATTGATCAGTTTTTTCAATTAAAACATGATTATATTATTCAAATACCTTTGAATTCCTATTGAAAGTCTTGTAGTATTTGGACATAGTAGAGTAATACAGGAAGATTCCCTTTTTATCCTTTGGATTCAACTTACCATGTTTATCCTTGGTGTTCAAGGTATAAAATGTACATCCAAACACATTAATTTATCGTAACTTTGGTTTTATATTAGTATATAGTTCATAGGGTTTTCTATTTAATATATACCTTTTTAGAAAATTTATAATGACATAACATGTTGTGTTAGAAGCTTCATCTTGAAAGTGAGTGGGTAGGTTATATTTACATGATATAGTCCTAGAAATTTCTTGCAAGGTTATATTCATAATTTCAACAACACCATTTTATTGATGTTTTATATGGTATAAAATGTATGTTTAATACCATTCTATGAGAAAAATGAATTAAATTCATGATTCACTAATTATCCTATATGGTCACTTCTTAATGTCATAATTTTTGGCATATTTTTTATTTTGTACAATTTTTAAAAAATTAATAAATATAGGGAACGATTCAATTTTATGTCTAAATAAATAAACATAATTAAATCTTGAAAAATCATCAATTAAAATATAAATAAACTATTTTACACCTAATATTGTTTTTCTAGCAGGTCCAAATAGATCCATGGGGATAAGTACTAAGGGTATTTAAGTTGCAACCTCATTTATTAGTGGAAAAGATGTTTTGTGTTTAATTTCCATTTGGCATATTCCACATAGTTTCTTATTATCCACTTTCATTTTAAGAAAATTAGAAATCAATTTTTTCTTAGATAATTTTCTCAGACAGTGAACATTTTTATGTACAAGTATTTTATTCCAAATCTAAGATTCATTAATTTAAAATTTAAAACAGTTTATATTCTATCTACATAATGAATTTAAATATAAACTATAGAATTTTTCAGTTCCTAGTGCATTAAAATAAAGATATTTATTTTTAAAAAATGAGGAGGAATTTTTAAAAAAATCAATAGAATAAACTTCATTAAAAATGTTTTATATACATAAAACAATTTTCTTTTAAGCCTTCTACATAAAGAAATTTCTTTATGAGGATTGAATACATATTTCCATTTGATCCAATACAAACTATCTTTCCTCTTTTATTAACACTAAATGTCACATAGACTCAATCAATTTTAGATAATGGATGGAAGTTAGAGAAATATCCACTCATATTCCTTGAATATTAATTTCTTATAAAACTTTTTGTTTTACTATTTGTGTGGATTTTTTCCCACAAAATATAAAGAAACCAAGTTCCTTGGTACCAAAACACTCTTGTGTCAAGAACTCTTAGCTACAAAGTATTTGGTAACAAAAATATATTTTAATTTTAAAAAATTATAACTGGAATTAGAAAATTTTGAAGAGGTAACATATTTTTCTATTCCATATTCTTGTTGATTTCTTAGATAGTAGTTATTTTCAAATTGAAAATTTATTCCATAGTGAATGAAATTAATACCAGACATATTTTTAGTTATTAAAATAAGTATAAAATTGTTTTTATAAATATTATGTTTTTATACCTTTCTTTCTCTACTATATTTTTAACTTTTGGGTTGGTTCTTAAGAACGTATTTATATAGGTAATCCTCTAACTTATTAAAACACTTACACTATACTTTAGATCCCTAAATTCTATTTCTAATTCCTTTATTTTGTTATCATGAATAGTACATTTAGAAAAATACACATCAAAATTTTCATTTAGTTCATACATCTACTTATTTGAGACTTCCATTTCTTTGAAAATAGTGTCAAATGTTTTTTTAATTTATTTTTCTTTAAAGACTCGTAGTGGTATTCTAGAATATAACAATTGTAATTTTCCCTGATCTAGAACTCTCTCATGTGGCCAAACTATGTAGATTACTAGACAACAAGTGTAGTTCTCTATATGCTAGAGGCTTCCAAATAGTAGTGGGGGTGTCAAAACCTAGTGGGGACATAATACCCCTACTATTGAGTTGAAATAATAGTAAAATAAATATCAGAGTAATGGAAATTGACAAAATAGTATAATAACAAAATTTAATCCAAATGGTGATATAAAATAATCAAACCAATAATATAAAAAATAATGTAATTAAATTCTATAATTTAGCTATGTTTTAAGCTGAATGTAGAATAATAAAAATAAATAACAACTCAAAGAATACACCTTAGACATTGGTCATGATACCCACATCAGTCCCATCTCTAAGATCCAACCCATCCATTATGAAACAATACACAACACTATCATGTTCCCATGTCCAAACCTATATCCATGTAATCTTCTTGGGATCCAAAAAAGTATCCCAAATATGGTTTGATTAAAACTTAGTAGGTTAACACCACTATGTCTAAAGAAATTATGATAGTAAGTGTATGAAATAAAGTGGTAAACATGAGTATTGATTAATCAATTAAAAAAATATAACAATTAACTTACTTTGGCACCATGTTGGAATAAATATATCATGTATAATCACCATGTAAACTGCAACCATATGGATATAAAAGAATCACATATTCAAGAAAATGCCCTTTGAATATGTATTTCAGAATAACTGGGTAAATCTCTTTATATGATAATTTTAGGAAAACTGACCCAAGTCCTTTGTATAATGATTTCAACATAACCAGACTAAGAGATTTATATAAGTATTTCAGCATTACTAGGTTAATCCCTTTATATGATAATTTTAGAAAAATCTACCCAAGTCATTTATATAAGAATTTCAACATAACCAGGATAAGCCCTTTATCTGATCATTTCAATATAATCATGCCAAGAACATAATATAATCATTTCATCATAACTGGGCCAAGCCCTTTATAAAGATATTTCTATATCATTGATCTAAGACAATTATATAAGAATTTTAGCATAACATGTAGTACAAGTTATAATATAAAACATATCACAGCATAACATTATCATCCACACATGTCAATTCATTTAATTTCCTTTAGTCTTTAAATTACACTTTTAGTCATCAATTTATGTCTTAATATATTATCATTCTCGTGTACACACCCATATCATACCAAAGTATCACCATACATTTCAATAAAAGAGTAATACATTTTACAAAGTGATCATATTACAAGAAATATCCTAAGGTCTCATGTCATGCTAATTCAGTTTTCTATCCAGTAGTCAGTCTATTTTCATTCAATGGAACGATCACCCTATAGGTAGTCGAAAGCTATGACTCAACATTTTTTATCCAAATTGATCCAAGTAGTAGACCAAAAAAATTATTACCATCACCCATTATTCTATTAATAAATTAACATGTTGGGCCAACATGATCACATAGTATTTAACACACTTAAACAAATAGAAATAGACCATAGGAATTTATTATAAACCACCTACCTTTATCCACCGATCAAATAAAATCTCAATAAGGAACTCTAATGAATAATGAAGGAAGAGTATATCAACATGAAAAAACTAGATCACACAATCATTAATATAAGATTCCAATTAAATATAGGTCATGAGACCACACCACTATAATAGAGGATTGTAGAATAATGGAGAAAACCCAATATAAGAAACTAATTAGAGATCAAAATCTATATTGAGATGTCTAGTAGGTAAGTAAACACCTAAAAAACTAGGATTCATCCTAGGTTTTGAGATATGAGGCTACACAATATATAGAAACAAATCCTATGTGTATAATGAATAAAAAATTGTTGGTCCTAATGAATTCATGTCATGAAATCCTTTCATGGCATGAATTCAACATACACCAAAAAATGCATCACCTTAGGTTGAAAATACATCGGTTGAACTTTTCATAGGGTGTAACAAATTCATATCTTCTAAAAAATCTCTTACTAAAACTAATTCATGGATTATTTTGAGATATGTATTCATATCATGTATTACTTACATATCATGAATATTTCTTATGGGTAGTTGCGACAAAAAATTCCTATATAAATCCCAAAATCTTTTAACTCTATCTAATCCTGAGGAGAATCCCTTTATAACCTTATAAAAATTTATACCTAGACTCCACTAATTCAAAAAAACATATAACCCTGAACTTTTGGTCATTTTTTCCCAAAACAATCTCACCATACACCAAAGAAAAGGTTTGGCCACTAATGTTTTAAAAGAAGATGAACAAACTAAAATAGGACCAACCGAAACTCAAAAAAGGACATAGCTAGAAAAAAAATGATTCTTATAAAAATATTCATTTATTTTAAAATAAGATAAATTTTTAGAATCATATTAATTTATTGAATAGTATAAATATTATACCTCATCTGTTTATGCCAGGAAGAACATGTTAGCCTTCTGATTTAAATATTCATCTTTAGAATCTCTGTTGGAATTATTATTGAATTATTTTGAGGAACTCCATGTATCCTTCCTATATTTAAGGGATTTATTATTATAGCCAACCATATTAAAATAACTTATTTTAGGATTCTAGTTGTTTTATAGTTGAGGGAAATCTGGATTGATGTTATAGAGTTTCATGTGATCATATATTCTAGACTATTTATAATTTCCCTGATACCTATTATACTTATTGAAAGGTTTCGTAAAACAAATTCTATTATTATAATACTTTTTTATATTTTCAAAAAATAAGAAATATCATCATTTGATTTTAATTATTTTAGGTATTTTATTTTCTAGATGATTCTAAAACTTGTATACTCTTGTTCTTATTATCATATTTTTAATTATAAACTTTTAGGGAAGAATTTTTCTTTTTAACAAGATTTTCATTTCCACTCTCAGCTTCCATTTTTAACTTCATACATCCTAAGTGTACCAATAAGATCTTTTATTTTCAAATATTTTATATTTTTGGATTGTAAAATGGTAGATGAAAAACCACTCCATCTAGTTAGTAGAATTATAAGTATTTTCATAGCATGATCTCATTCAGGAATAGGTGTTCCTAGAGAAGTAAAATTATTTAAAATCTTAGTAATTATTTTATTTAATTGAGTGGTACTCTCTTCGTCCATCATTCTTAGTGTATTAAATTTTATCTTTACAATATTTTATCTAAGAGATGGCATATTATCAATTCCTTCATTAAAAATTGATATGGTAGAATAGATCTCATAAGTAGTTGCACACTATGAAACTCTATTGAACACATCAATATCTAGTCCACATATGATAATATTAATGCCTTTGGATTTTATGTTATATAAATATTCAGTGATAGAATCCCATGTTTCGAGTCTAGTCTTTGGAATTTTATAAGTCATGACAGCCTTTAGATAAACATTCATTCAAATAATTTTGATGGTAAATTTTCATTTTACCCTTCCAGTATCAATAGTTCTCTCTATTAAATTAAGGTATTCTGACCGTAGGAATGAATTCTTTATTTTTAGTAGAACTATAAATTTTAAGATGATCTTTAGTCTTCAACTGTAAATATTTTATAACTCAAGAGTTAGAACCTTTGATACCAATGTTTTTTAGATAACGGCTACATAAAAAATCAAGAATGGGTTGAATTGTGATCTTAAGATTTTGTCACTAAAAACAACCCATTTTTAGGCCTTAAAGGTTCTGGTTTTTTCACCAAAAACAAGAAATGGAAATAAATACATAAATTAAAATATTTAATATGGGATTTTTATAGGGTTTTGCGGAATTTATATCCCCTGGTCTAGTCTACCAGTACTCAACTCTAAGATCTTTCTGATTTCCATTAGCACCAATCCTTTTTTGGGTATTGCCAGACTAAGTGAAAGAAGTTGTCCCTTGGTAAAAAACAAGGAACTTTTACTAGTATCCTACATGGATTTACAAGAAACCATCAATACTCAACAAAAGGAGTAATCACTTCAATTGATATGGAATAATAAGTAAAGAATATATATTAATCATATAGTTTCATGATTCAACTGTGAGAATTTGATGAAATATCGAAAGAAGCTGAGTATCATATATAAGAGGTTCTAGAGACCTTCAATTTTAATAGATAATATTTTATGAAAAAAATGGTAGAGTAGCTTCAAACATCAATTCATGTATTTCGTGTGGTCTCTAAAGAATGTGTCATTAATTTTCTAAGTACATGTCTGTGTGTATGTTTTATGAAGTGGAAACTCTTCTTTTTATGTATTCTCTTCTAAATTTTTACCTATACACATTCGATAATTCCAATGGTTGAGCGAATAATCATTTTGAAAAACTGAAGTGACGTGATCTTAATAGAATGTTTCATTTTCCAATTATGTAATGAAAATCTATGGCAGAGAGGGTAGAATGCTTTTTACATGATCTATCCATTCATGGAAAAAATAATTTTCCTAAATTTATCCTTCCTCATTTAGAAAACTACTTTTATACTACATGAAAAAGAATAATTTGACTTCTTGAAAATTAAAATAAACTTTATGTAGTATATTCAAAATGATATTTTGTAATATTACTTGATTTAAATATGATAAGATTTTGGAAACCCTATTATCATAATAAAACCCACCATGTAACTCCATAGGACAAAAAAATTAGTTGTTTGACTTATGAATCACATAACATAAATAATATGGATTTATTTTTTTCATAGGATAAATCCACATCATAATATAATCTATTACTCTATTAAGATAAATAACTTTTACAAATTTCTTGATGTCTATATGATAATTCATTTACAAAGGTCCTCTTTGTAAGATAAAAGGCATTAATCGATTGACCAGCTAACTGAGCATTCTGACTATGAATCTTCATAGGATAATTTGACTTCATTGTAAGATAATAAACTTATATAGAAAGATAATATTTGATTATAGGTTTCTGTGTGATATATTCCTATATCCCGCAATTTAGAATTAATCACAAGTATTGAATATTCTATATAATAGAATTATTTTACACGTAAGATTATATTATCATGTAAAATAATTTCTTTTGATATAAAAACTAAATTCAAGTATCCATAAAAAGAATTTATTTTCTCATGTAGAATAAATTATATTGATTATTTGTCTAGATAAGCCAAATTACATTATAATTCTATCATCAGACAACTCATAATTATTGTGAGTAGTCAGTCATAAAATTATGAAACACTTAGGATTATCTTGTCAACAAATAAATATGGATTTTTTGAATCATCAAAACACATAAAGTAATATGATATTTTGGAAGGTCTCATGAGACAACCCAGTTTCCAAACATATGAAATGTGCTTTTGTTGTATACCTATCGATCGATTAAAATATCTTGGAAGAAGGCCTTGATGGTAATGATATCATAATGTCTTGGATAAAAATGTTTAAAATTAATAATTACATTTATTGAGAATTTAGTTATTATTTTCCATGAAATTATTGAAATTATATTATCCATGGATCCATTTTTTTCTCAATTTACTGATTAAATGGAATATTGTTTTAGTTAATTAACATTCCATATTGATTATTCCTTATTTACACATGATATATTATGCTCTATATAACCCTTACTAAGCATCTTAGCTCTTCCGTTATTTATTTTTCCCCCCAAATATAAATAAGAATATTGTGAATAGTATCAAGGATATGATAATTTTTCTTATGATATGTATTTTATATTTCTAGTATAATATGATAATTATGTTTGTATCTTGATCTTCATGAATAATAAAATAGGTTATCCTTAGTTATGTGATCCCTTATATCTTATGGAAATGTAATATAGTAGACACCAGATCTGGGTTATTAGATTTGGGATTGTTACAGTATTTTTTAGAAAACATGTGATAGTAGTGAATTAAGAAAATATTGAATGGTTAATTGGAAGTGGTATGTGTTTTTAGGGGTTACTTTTGTCATGGAATTAATAAATTTAGTGGTGTATTATTAAATTGTAGTGTATGAACAAATAAATACTGTGAAGTGGTGATTATAATGTAAAGTTTAAATATAAGAGAATTAAAGTATTATTTAAAAAAAATGGTTTGAAGAATCTTTTTTATGGAATGAAAGTCCTATTTATATCTTGTTATAGTAAGACCCATTACATAACCTATAGTCTCAACAGCCAATTGGGCCATGAAAATGGCCCAAAGGTCCAACGAAGTGTCATACCTAAATCATCATGCATGCATCATTCATCCATCATCACCTTCCTGTTTTATGCCTATGTCACCACCTGCATCATACATCCTCCAAGGGGCTTTCCGTAATACGAATCCTATTATTTTAGATGAAGTATAATAGTGTTTACCACTCAATTACTAACCCAACTGCATATATAAATTGAATGCAAATTTTTTTAAATATTCAGGTGGAACAAATTAATACATGGATGATGAATGTAATAGTGTTTGGTAATTGAATAATGTGTAATTGATTATGCGGTGAGTAATGGTGTGTTTTGTGGTTATTGAGTGGTGATTGAGGATTTATACATGTGGTTCATAGTGATGAAATTAATTTTAGAGTGTGGTGGAAATAATAATCGAAATAGTTTCACAATATTAACTGATATATTATTAGGTTGATCAAGTTTACTTATTTATATACATTTTAGTTCTTATTATTTTTTACACACCACCATATGAGTCTGGTAACCCAGATGACAACCATATAAGGTTTTGGGTTTCAATTTTTTTCTCTAACATTCAGGATATTGGTGACTTAGATGGTTGACTAATCCCCCTTCCCGACTCTCTCTTCAAAACATTGTATTAGTAATGATGGTCTAAGGTTATATTATAAGGTGATATGGTTATGGTGTGGATATGCGATGGAGATGTACATTAGAGGAGGGGGAATAAGGTTAATTTATTTCATGATTATGTTCCTTTTCAAGAAGTGGTATGCATATGTTGTAGTAATATTTCTATGATATATGGTATATGGTTGTGAATATGAGATTATAGATATGATGTGTTTATTTATTTTATGTTCATCTGGATATGGAGAGGATGAGAGCACCAAGGTGTAAGTATTTGGGGTGTGAAGGTCTCCATTTCAGTAGGGAAGTGGGTGTGGGTTACATTCTCATATATTCTTATGATATTATATTACTTAATATTTTTCTGGTTTTTGGTGAGTGATCTTTGGTGAGGATGAGTGATAGATGATCCAACATGGGTAATGATTTCGTTTTGATTTCTATTAACTAATGAACTAGTATACTTCTTCTGCATTTACATCAGAGGTTTTGGGAGGATCCTAATGAGAATTGTTGTATGCATGCACCGATATTCTAGATCTATTTTTCAAATTTTCAAGAATGATTTGGGGATAGGGATAGACATTACTATCTCATGATGTGGAGTTTCTATTTTTTTATGATTTCATAGGAGTTACTTTTATTTTGGTTTTTTTCAATTTTTGTAAATATTTCATGCATAGTGGGATTGATTATATTGATATTTCCTGACATTTATTGGTGGATTATTCCTCTATTCCTAAGACTTATAAGGTTAATTTCTATCATGTGTGTGTTTATATACCCTCAGTTCTAGTTTCCAACTCATGAAATATTAGAGTCATGCTTGGATGGGCCACACTCATCTTCACTACATGCCCAAGAGGGGTTCTAGAAAGGGATTGGCATGACATGTTTTATAATATATTTTTTATGTAGGTTATATCTGTGTGTGTGTGTGTGTGTTTATACTATATATATATATATATATGTATGTGTGTGTGTGTGTGTGTTTATATATTTATATATATAATTCTATATTGTGTTTATAATATATTTTAATATTTTTATTCTATATTAATGTTTAAAAATATCATATACATACATATATTTATATATTTAATATATTATATATATAACATGTTATATATAAAACATATTATATATATAACGAACATTTTCATTTATATTTAAATTTATATATAATTGTATATTATGTTTATAAAAGATGAATATCTATTCATTGTATATTTATGTTTAAATATAATAAATTTATACTTGAGTTTGAGCGATTTATTTTTGAATGTTTATTATAATTGGTCATCGACGATGATGATTTGCAGTGATATTTGGTGGTTTTGGAAATATTGGTCTCATAATCTCTAATTCTAGAAGGTGGTAACACTGATGGAATTTAGAAGAAAGGCCAGAATAAACAAGTGGACAGCTCTAGGAGATGTCATCAGTACTATCAAGATACAGTGATAGCAATGGGATTGATGTTTCCCATTTGCACGTGCTCAATTTTTGAATTATTAATTTTGGGTTAAATTTTATTTAAAACGTGTAATTGAATTTTGGATGGTATTTGATTCCCTAATTTAGGATGTATGGGTTACCACCTAACCTCATAAAAGTGGGTTTTCAAAAAAATATACAAAAAACTAATATTGGAGGAGTGTATATATTTAAATACATGTTTTATTTTGTATATCCATATATATTTTTTATATAGTATATATATAGGGTTTATGAATATATATTTTTTAAATAATTTTTTCTATATATTTTATAAATATCTGATATGGATGGTTGATGATTTCATTTGTATTATTTATTAATATATATAATAATTAGTTAAAGTAATTGTATGATAAATTCCACTATGATTAGTGAATAATCATGAAAATAAAAATATGAAAAAAAATTGAGAAATTTTAAAGAAGGATAGTGATGATGGTTAGAGAATTGTTATGGATTATTTAGATTTCATTTGGTTTGAGAATACTCTATGTTAATTGGGATGATTTTTGAAGTGGTCCTTAATTCCAAATGCATTAGTCATTAATGATAAGGGTGGCCTATTTTTCTCAACATTTTGAAGAAATTTCTTGATTAAAACCATGCAATGTTACTATTATTTCATGAGAAAATGATATTATTGATGTGTTGATTTTCAAAGAAACTAAATACATGTGTTTTTTGATATATATACACTATCTAAAAAAATTTATAGAATATGGAATGACTTGGAAATGATTTCAGTAAAATTGGATACCTGTATAAAGGCAGTAACAAATTCCTACCGCTATATAATGGTCATCTATGATTTACCTGACCAATGTAAAGGTAAGGAGTGTGTTTTGAGGGATATATAAAGGTAAAAAATTGTTTTCATTACCTACATAAATGTATTACAGTCCTCACATGTAGGTATTTAGAAAATCATTAGTTTTTATAAGGGTAGGAATCCATGTATAAAAATAATATTTTGTAATGTTTAAAGGTAATATGTGTTGTGTAAAGGTTAGATGAGACATGTGTAAAGGTAAGGAAAGACCTGTGTAATGGTAATTTATGTCCATATGCACTATGTAAAGGTATTCCATGATTTTTAAAGGTTTGTTGTGTGATGTTTAATGATCCATATCCACGCACATAAGGTTAACTAAGGGTGGCGTGAAGGTAAATAGGTCAAGATGAAAAGTTTTATAAGGGAAACCTGTAAGTTCTAAGCACCTATAAAGGTTGATCCCAACTTGAGTAAGGGTAGATAACATCTTCCATTAACTACATAAAGTTTAATTTATATCATTGTAAAGGTAGATCTAAGTTTACCCTACTCACGTAAGGGTAATCTTTGAGGGATTTTAACTTGAAACCAACTGCACTGCAGAGATGACCACCTCATCACAGAAGTCCCATGGATAATCAAGATGCCCATACTGAAGCTTCTATATACATCATGGAAGACATAGATTCCAAAAATTAAAATAATTCATGGTATAGTTTTTTTAATCCATATTATATGAAATTTTACCTCAAAGGTATCTACTACAATGTAAGAATTTATTTATAGTTTTTGTGGTTCTAGAAAATAATAGGGCACTACATCATGGAGTTAATTACAACATCAAAAAGTTAAGTAGAGTTTTTTTCGTGTTCTTAAATTATTTAAGAATCATTTAGTTAATTTATATATAAATTATTATGTGATGTAGCCGATTTCATGAAGACATAGAAATATTAGATAACTTTAATGATTCAATATTTGAGGAAATTATTTATTTTTTTAGTATTCATAGGAAAATGAAATCCCAATATCTTTGTGCATTTAAAATCCTTTAATAATCATGAAACATGGATAAAAAATAGAGGGTAATAATCTATAAATATTAAGTTACCTTTTCCATAAATTGTGGTTTTTATTCAGATAATTTAGAGCAACTTGAATCAATTCTTATGAAGTAGAGAAAATTGACAATCCATATTAGGGTTATGTATAAGAAGAAGGAGAACTCCTTCATAAATGAGATCCCATGAGACTTTTTCACATGATGGATAAGACACCACATAAATTAGTCACATGAACGAATATTTCTATACTTTTTTTCAAAATGATAAATAGTGTACATTATTTGTGAGCAAGAAAAGATATATCACATGATGGCAGTGAGGATTTGTGAATATTGCTTCATGTGATCTTATGTTCTTATTTACTTGAAGGTAAACGAAGAACTTGGGTCTAACCTAGTCACAAAAATATCACTTATTTCATGTAGATATGTAGGATATTTAATTGTTACAAGATAAATAAGAAGACTCATTCACTATAATATCATAGGACCTAGTTTTCATGCTCTGCGACTAAGGAAATTTGATTTTTTCACAAAAAATAAACAAAATGAAAAGTGAAGGGAATAATTATTTTATACAAATTCATTAAATAATATTGAGAAAGAATAAAAAATGTATATTTTATAGGTTTTATAACCTTTAAAATCCCATAAAATACATGAATGGAGAATAATTGAGATACTTTTATTGAGAATTTAATAATGAAACTGCTTTGAGATTGTACAATGTTATTATTGTATAAATTAATTTTGTAAATAACTTTCACACATTTTATTGAGGTAATTAAATATATTCATAGAAGTATTGAATATCTTCCTGAGTATTTTATAATTTATGAATAAAGTAGGGTTGATTAATATATAATCAAAAAACATAGATCATTCTAATAGTGAGTTTATATAGTAGGACCAGAAACCATGAAATACCTATAACATTGATTTGATGTTGGAATATCTATTGTTTTAGGAATAAGATATTATTCAACTTGGTGTAGATATATCCTTGATCTAAGTATAATATCTTATTTATAAGTCTAATAGAAGATTAATTGAAGAACTAGTGTTATCTATATACAAACTTTCATTGAAGAACCAGTGATTTCAATATAAACAACATCATATCTCGGAAGTGGATAATACCTTCCCAACACTTGTGTGTGAATTTTATTTCATTTCTAATCAATAAAAAATATAATGAAAATAAACCCCCTGAAAAAACCATAGGTTGATAATGTAAAGGTGTAGGTTCTCACATTGAGACTAAAAATTATAAAAATATTTTGATTTTGATTTTTTTTATCATCTATATTACATGTGTATGTGATTTTTAAAATCAAATATTTTATTCATTCCTATTAATCAGGGAAGAGTTTTGAGAGTAATATGGTCTAATTGAATATAAATCAAAACTCATTAAAATTTGGGTATATTGATTCACCCCCCCCCCCCCTCTATTAGTGTCCCTTCGCGATCTATCTGTTTATCTATAAGTGGTATCACAAAAATGTTCTTCCTGTAATTAGATCAAAGTTTTTTCCTTGTTGATTTGACAAGGTTTAAATAATATGTAGATCTAAAGTTTATTATGATGTTCCATGTGTTTAAGACTTAGTCTCCACTCCTATTAAGGATGGCATGAAGGTCTCTACCAAGACATGAAAAAAAAATAGTAAGTAGAGGGAAGCAAAGAGATTATGGAAAATCATAAGGAAATAAGGGAAGGATTGGTAATATTATGTCAAATCCATAGAAAATGATACTTTTGAAGAGACTATCTCAATGTATAAAGAGTTTAAGGAATGTAATATTATCAAAACTATTGAATACTTCTACTCTCAATTTCAAGTATATATTTTGAATATCCCTAATTATTTAGTTTTATATGTAATTTTTATTCAAGGAGATTCTTCATGATAAATTTAAGTTTTAAAAGTAAATCAATAAATTGGAGGGTGCATTGGATAAGAAATTAAAAGGCTGAAATTATCTCACAGACCTCATTAAATAAAAGTAATAATTTGTGACTCTATACAATGAAAATATTTCAATAATTAAAGAACAATTGTAAATCTTTTTTTAGAGCATCATGAGTAAACATTTTTTTAAAAGTAATAAATGCACATGAAAAATTGTTCATTTCTTCCATAAAATCAATGATTCTCATCTTGAAGATAAAACATGTAAAGTCAAATAACATGAAATTTTATTGAAATAATATTCAAAGTTTCATGAAGAGTATATTAAGAATATACATGATCTTGAATAATCACATAAAGATACTATCAGTTTCAAGGATACCCAATTAAATGTTAAATCTTGAATAATCAAATACCTTGACAACTCTTTAAGTGAAGGTAGTAGACAAAATGTTGGGGAAAATAATAAAATTAAATGTAAAAGATAAATTAGGATGACATTAGTTGAAAAAGATAATTTTTCCCTTATTATGTAATTTCTTGAACAAAAGTTTTAATTTGAGAAATTTAGAGGAGACATAATCTGGAACTTCCCATGTTACTGAGAATAATTATTTCATTAAAATATTGAGTTATTCAGACCCCAAAATGGATTTTGTTATACAAAAAATTAATGAGATTCATGTGTCTAAATATACTCATATTTGGGGGAAATAAGTTCCAAAAATATTATCTTGATCAACCTTATATAATCTCATGTAATAAGGAAAACAATAACCCATCTAGTTTTTTTAACTAATTTAGTCACATCTACTAGTGCAGGTTCAAAGGAAAATTCTGGGAATATGTGGCTAAATAAAAAAGTTAATTAATTCAATAAAATAAAAAGGGTTTATATTGTAAATGTCAGGGAAAATTACTCCCAATATTATTTTCCAAATAAGTAAATTCAAACCCACAAACATTAAGGTAATAAATCAAGTAAAACTGATACTATTAGAAAAATAATAAGATTCATTGGCTATTGTTTATTTTGTTGGAAGTTTGTACATTGGGTTTCGTGCGTTTTCACAACATTATAATGGATTAATACTACAATAGTATTACATTTTGGGAGAGTAGAAGTGAGGAAACTGAGAAACATGCTAAATGAAATAATATTCCATATAATTAAATAATTCTTTACACTATAAACATATTCAAATGCATTAAATATTTATATGATTACTATATCATCATTGGTAACAATGAAAAGGGGTGTCATTATACTCCAGAAAAGTAAAACTCCAACACTAATATAAATAGAGGAGCACAATCTATATATAAGTAGGTTATAAAGAAAGGGTAAAACACTTTCATGGGAGATAAACATGTGAAGGAAGATGTTCAATAGACAGAAAAACTAAACAAACCACTCCTTAGAATTTTTTAGAATACATATGCTAAGAATATCATGTCAACAAAGAAAAGATTCTTTTACTCTGTAAAGATAGGTCATACAATGGAGCGTTGTAAATAGTCCATATAAATTGAAATGAATAAAATTAAGCTAAAATCAAGAATAAGATCAATCAATGAGAGAAACAAGAAGATGAGATAGATTGATGAAATTATTGAAAGATATTTTAGTATGTTACTCAAGAAATGTAACTCCAAAACATTTAAGAATCCATGTAAAATATCCAAATAATAATATGTTAAGAATAAATTTCTAATTATTTATCCTGAAAAAGCTCAAACTACTAGATAAATATGCAAACCTAAAGATGAACCACTAGCTAATGTAAAGGAAAAAATGGAAATAATTTTGTTCCACATGAAGAAGAACTCTAATTTCATGAGATATTATCGATAAATGATAACAAAAGTGTTTCAAAAAATTTTGTGGAAGGTGAATGTATATTTGATATTATTCAATAAATTTTATAACTCTTCTACTTTCCCAATAATTGATGATAAAGATATAAAAATAAGAACCATGGCAAGTTATTACACTACTGGTAGATGTGAAGATAAATAATCCACACAATATAAAGATGAATTAAATTAAATATTACATGTTGTCTAAGAAATCATAGAATGAAAAATCTAAAGGAGACATGATAATTAAAAGTATCATACATAATAGAGCTATAAATAAAAATAATCTTGGTTTAGAGTAAATACTCATCCATGTTTCACTTATTAATAAGCTCATAAGTGTTCCACCTTATTCCATTACTTCTTTTCAAGTATTTGTATTCTTAAATTAATGGGAATTTAATTTCAAGTTCATTCTCAATATGTGAATTGAATGAACTAAGTGGAATAGAACAGGTTAAAATTATTATTAAAGATCAGATAAAATCTTAAATTGGTTCAGAATGGTGGACAGTCAATATAAACATCTTGAAGATTTTATAATAAAATTTTCTATGAGGTAAAATGAATAGAGTGCACCCCTTGTTGGGGAGAAAACATGAAAAAGGTGATATCAAGGTTTATCCCATTAATATCCATAATTTTAGTTCATCAATAAATAATTTTAAAATTGAGGTAAGCTAATTAGACTTATTACCCTTTCCTTGATTATACCAAATATGTGTACAAAAGGGGAGTATTGGTGGATGATTAATATCATAAAAAGGATGATTAAATTGTTTTTTCACATGAAATTTTTTATGTATATTTTAAGTGATGTGTGGGGTATATATTTCATGAAAAAAACTTGTACTTCCCCAGGGATCAAAATTATTGGAATTGAATCATATGTGGAATTAGTTAATAGATAAAATTGATGTCTTTGTGAAATCACTCTTGTTTACTACACTAGGTTTTCCTATGTAGAGTTAGAGATAACTAGTTAAAGGATCATTGTTAGGAAAACATGTGGAATCAACCTTCTCATAAAAATTTAGTCAAATTAATATATTATATTTATTTTCAATAAGGTGGAGAAGGTACGTTGACTTTATTTAAGGAAATGGAATTGAAAAAAATCCAATGGGGGATATTGAAGATCCCATGTGTTAAGTTGATGAATTTGGTTGTATTTTTTTAATATATTATACAAGATCAAATTAAAATCGTAATTAATTCCTCTTTTATTAGTGATTAATCGTGGATACAAAAGGATGTAAATAATTTGAGAAATATTGAAGAAGGATGGTGATGATTATTCGAGAATTTTTACGGATTATTTAGATATATTTTGGTTAAAAAATCATCAGGTTAATTTTTAAGATTAATTAAATGGTATTTAATGTGAAATAGACGTGTCATTTATGATAAGGGTGATGCATTTTTCTTCACATTTTGAAGAAATTTTTTGAAGAAAATATTAAAATATTATTATTATTGCATTAAAAAATATGATGATTGATGTGATGATCTTCAATGAAACTAAAGGAAAGTGTCAGTGGATGTAGGTACATTGTCTACAAAATTTTATGTAAGATAGATGACATTGGAATTGATTTTGAGTTAAACTACATACATATATAATTTTAGAATCAGATTCATACAACAATGTAAAAGCCATTTCTAATTTAAATGACCAATGTAAATGTAAGGGGAGAGTTAAGAATGTAATGTAAAAGTAAATCATATTTTTAATTATCAATATAATAGTATCATAGGTGCTACATAAATATAGTGAGAAAACATGAGTTTAAATAAGGGTATCAATCCCTGTGTAATGGAAATCGTATGCACTATGTAAAGGTATGTTAAGTTGTGTAACAATAATTCAATCCCTATTTAATGTAAGACAATCACTATGTAAAGATAATATAAGTCATTATTCACTATGTAAAGCTAATCCATATATTGTAAAGGTCTATCTTTAGCCACATAAGTGTAACTGGGCATTGTGTAATGGTAATGTAGTTAGGCTAAAAGGCTGCATACGGTAACCTATGGGTTCTAAATCTCAGGTAAAGTTTGGTCGCAACTCCTATGAGGGTAGATTGGGTATTTCATTACATTTTTAAGGGTAAACTGATATTTTTGTAAACATATAGCTGATTTCCCCTTTTTCATGTATATCTAATCTGTTTATAGGAAATCTTTGATGGTTTTGAACTCTATACCAACTATGCCACATATATTATCACCTCACCATAAAAGTCCCATGAATTATCAAGATTCCCATGTTGTAGCTTCACTCAGTGTCTTGGAAGCTAATAATTTTGTGTATGTAAGGATATAGAGGTATAGTGAAGCTACACCATAGTATATGTTAATTCACCCCAATGGTATGTGATACACCACAATAATAATTTTAGAGGTTTTGTGGTTCTGGGTAATAATAGGTCACTGAAAAGTGGAGTTAATGCCTACACTAAAATGGGAAGTAGAATTTATTTTTTATGTTCTGGAATTTTTTTAGAATCACATAGATGATTTCTATGTAAATAATTTTGCAATGTATAAAACTATATAAAGACATGGAAATCTCAGATAACATTGAAGTAGTGATATCTAAGGAAATTGCTGAGGGTTTTGGAATTCAAAGGAAAATTAAATACCATGATATTAGGGCATTTAAAATCCTTGAATCAGTATAAAACTTGGTGAAAACATAGAGTTCTATCATCTATAAATTTTGAAGGACCTTGGCTAAAAATTATTTTTTCTAGTATAATTATTGAGATCTATGGTAATAAGTTCACACAAAGCAGAGAGAATCCACAATCCATATTTGGCTTATGAGATGGAAGAGTAATAACTTACATGGTCTATTTCTGAGAAGAATATCCCATGTGATTTTTTCATGTGAAAGAGAATACACCACATACATTAGTCATACAAAGTAATATTTTTATACTATATTTATTGAGTAGAAATGGTGTGCATTATTTGTAAATAAGATTGGATACATCATGTGAAGGCAGTGAGGATTTGTAGGGTTGTTCTCTAGTTATCTTGAATGCTTGTTTAAGTGAAGGTAAAAGAAGAATATTGGGGATAACATTATTATAAGATGATCTCTACCATCATGGAGAAAAGAATTAAATATACTTTTTACAATAAGGATAAGAATAATAATTTATTGTGATATCATGTGTTTTGGTTTTATTCATTTATTATGCACGAGACCATTTGAGTTTTTAAAAAAAGGCACACAATAAAAATTTAAGAGAATAATTATAGCATGCACATGCATTGAATCAAAATTAGAAATCACATAAAATGATAGCAATGATATTTATATATTCTAGGTTTTATAACCTTGAGAATCCAATACAACGCATGATTAAAGTATTATTGAGACACTTGAATAGATAATTATAGAAGGATGCAACATTGAGATTGTGTAATATTACTCTTTCATAAAATAATTATGTGCATCACCTTCACGCATTTGATTGAGGCCGAGAACTTACTTAATATAAAAAGAACATATTTATCCAATTATTTGATAATTTATGGAGAAAGTACTGTGAAGTAATTTTCATTAAACAAGCATTTATCATTCTAACAAAAAGCTAATATAGAAAGACCAAAAATCATGTATTATCACTAACATTAATGTAACTATCAACGAACTTTTATTTAAAGAACAATTACTTATTCAAATTGATGTGGTGATATCCTTGATCTGATTGGAAGATATTTTTTCAAATTTTTTATTGAATATTTATTAAATAGTTGGTGGAATAAGTATAAACAATTCCATTAAAGAACTAGTGGTGATAGTATAAAGAACGCTATATCTTGTAAGTTGATGATACCTTCCCATTAATTGTGTTTGAATTGTACTATACTTGTAATCACAACAAATTACAGTGACCATAAATCAATAAAACAACCACATGTTGATCATGGTAAAGATTGTGTTCTCACATTGGGACTGAACCTTGTAAAAATATATTGGTTTTTCTATTTCTGTTATTATATTCATAACATATTTATGTGACCCTATAGACTACAGATCAGATTCATTCCTCTTAACTAGCATGTAGGTTTGATATTAAGAGGTTCTAATTAAAAAGAAAGTAAAACTCAGTAAAAAAAATTGGACACTGATCCCCCCCCTTCAGTGCCCCTATACGATCCATCTGGGATCTATGTTTTATATAAATAACTAAATTTATTTATTTATATATACTCATGTATGTTTGTTATTTATATAAATTTTAATTATTTTTTACTAAAATCTGATGAATGTTACTCATTTGACTAGATATTATGAGAAAAGTGTATGGATTTGATAAAATTTACAATAGAAAATGTGGACGACCCTTCCCAACTCATTTTCCTATTGTTTTATTATTTCCATTAAAATAAAATTGGCCTAGATGAATTGAAAGAATATTTCATATGATACAAAATTGATCATATTTATAAGTTTTATTCAAAAAATAGAGAATAATTAAACATATCCTGAAAATGGAATGGCAATAAATTTTATGAATTATTAGATATTGGTAAAAGTGTGTACAATGAAATAGATTGTATTGAAGAAATAACAGTGGTTATTGAAGATGGCCTTTGAGATTTTCTAGAAATATTTCAAAAATTGAATAAGTAAATATATATTCCATTATTTGATGGATGTAAAAAAATTATACAATACTATTAGTATTAATAAAACTGTATAACCTAAAATATGGAAATTGATGGAGTGATTCTAGTTTTATATAGATTCATTATCTATTATGATCCCAGGTAACAATGAGTTTCCTTTTCAAGCATATGAAGTGAAAAAATGTTATATTTTATGAGTATGACCTATGTAAATATGAATTATTTCGCCAATGTCTATATATTATGTTAAAAATAGCATGCCTCATTACAGATATTTCCCATGTCTAATGCATCTTGATACAAGAAAAGGAACTTAAGAATTTCAAATGTTATGCATTATTTTCAAGTCATATCCATTTTTCAAAGTCTATATAGAAGTATGGATATTATAATTCATACTCATATGGAACACAAATAGAAGAATTCAAGATAAAAAACTGTGACACCTGAATTCTTCTTCTCAATAGAATAAAATTGATAATGAGTATCCTAGATTTGGTAATTCTTCATGAAACTTTATCATACATTATATGAATATGGAATTAATCTCCATGGTGTAAAGATAATCACTCATTGAACTTGGATACTTATGTAGATAAGTTATAATTTAACAACAATTTTATAATTGATGTATATTTATATTATGTTTTTGTTTCATAATTTAGGACTGAAATAGCCTAGTAAAGAAATTGAACTTTATTTAGCTCTACTTATTCAGTATTTAAAATTATTATAACACGTATACATTATAGTTCATGATTCTCACTAAAAAACAATATTTATTGAAATCTAAGTTGTTCAATTTGATAAATGACGTTCTTTCTTCCAATAAATTGTTAGGGTACAATATAAAAGGAAATTTATGGTGTCCTTTATGTGAAAAAGTTACATTCTCACTTAGGTTAAACCACATTATTAAGATTATATATATTAGACATTAAAGGTTTTTACCTCAATGAAATTGATATTGATCCAGAAATAAAACATTCTATGGGAACATAGAATAATTTTTATCACCTTTTTCTAACATGAAAATAGATACTCGATAATGTAATGGATTTTATCATTGTATTTTCTAAACTTTCTCAAAAAACATTTTGATAGTGGGTTGGAAGAAGAGATCATTTTTTCAAACTATCATTTTATATGAGTTTGTGTGTTATACATTTTTTGATGTTGTTTATATCAAGAAAAATAAATTTTATAGTGTAATTGAAACATTAATAAATAAAAAAAAGGATTTCAAAATAAATAATCAATATGAGGTTAAGAATGATTGAAATGGAAATCAATAAAGTGTTAGTTCTGGTGAATGGGGATATGAACTTTCCTTCCACCATTGGTGCACACTCTTCCAGTAAAATCAGGATTTCAATTTTTTGACTTTGTAAATGGCGGATAGCTCATAGGGTTATCAATAAAATATCAAGAATTTTTTATTTCTGAATTTCATAATGTTAAATAGATTAAAATCACATAACATTTATGTTTTTATTAAAAAAAACATTGAAAATATGACCATCTTGGAGGATTTTTTACTTCCCAATGGTTAAAAAAGTTTATAAATTTATTATACTCAACCTAACACTAATTACTAAGGTGTAATAAAGTGAAATCCTGACCTAGATTCCATGAGGAACTAGGAATTATATTGACAACATGCTAAACCAAATGGTATATCTCCACAATAATGCTAAAATCATTAATTTAAACTGATACTAAACTAAAATAAACTAGGCTAATTATTTGGTGAGTTAAAAAAGAAATGAGATAGTGAATAGAGGGGAATAAATATCCAAGGGTGGTATTTCATTAAATAATAAAATTCAAATTCACTAATGAAATTAATCAAACTGAATAGTTATATTATAGATCCCAATTCCAAATTAGGTGCCACTGAGAGGTGGTAAATTATTGGTAAACTCATTTTATGAATTCTTATATCTTGAATAAAACCTCTTAAACTTGTTAAGTTTCAGGATTCACTCTATGATATCTCCCAATCTTACCTTATGTGTACTAGTAATAATAATAGAGAGAGCATGACACAATATTTAAAAGGTTCAATATAAATACCTACTCCATTCCATGTTGGTTATCCCCCCCACCCACCACATGGATTCTTCACTATAATATTATTATAAATTACATTGGTTTAGGAAGAAACTAGTAGTACACCCTACTAATTGATACAGGTTATACCCCTAGCATTCTAACTCTTCTTATTCAATTGGTTATACACCCCAACCATTTTCCCCTTATCCTAGCTCAAACTTAGAGAATTATTCTAATTCCATCACGAACTAAAATAATTATTCTACTCCCAAAATAAAATAGATACACTTATACCTTTATTCGAGGCTTGATCAACTATAGGATAATATTTTGATCTTCCTCTATGAGCTTACTAGATCACACTTTCTCATGTGAACTTTCAATACCTTCAACAACCACTAATTGAGTCTATAAGTATTTCTTAGTAATTTTGATCACTTTTATATGATCAATTGCCTCAGTGAAACACTATTTGTAAAATTATTCCTTCTGATTTTGAAGTAACGGCATCACTATATGTGTTCAAGGGATTTAGACATGTTCTCCAATTTTATTTTATTCAAGATAAAACTTTCATAACTTCTTGTCATGTTTTTATCTCCTTGAAACCATTGAAAATATTATATTTATCCCTTTATTATTTTATTTTTTACTCATTATTATATTTGAGTTATCTTCTCAAGTACTTATGAATTCACATATTCATGCAATTTTCATATGATTCTTGCACCACTATCCACTTTATTATTTTCATAAATGAGTACGCAACCTTCTCACACTCAAGTTGTTTTCTTGATATTACTTTATAAAAAATAGTACAGAAATATCCTCAAATTTTTCATGAAAGTATAATTAAATATCTTCTATCTACATCCTCTCTCACACCATAAGTGGTAAGTGGAATATTAGTCATATTACACAAATGAGGAAGATTACAAGTAAGGGTATCATGAAATCTTGAATGGCTTTACGGTATCCCAGTTCAATCACAAATCACGTTGAGTGTGCTTACCACAAGTTTAATGCCCATGTGTTTATAATATTCCTCATAGAGGTAGAAGATTCATGGTACATTATTTCCACTATATAGTTTAATCATGCAAAGATTCACTGTTTCATGAGATATCTCAAAATAGTGAATGGTAGCAACCTCTCTCAGCTTAGAAGCTCAGTATTTATAAACCTCAATAACCACCTCTATTCTACTCTTCACAAACATGGAAGCCTTATTTTTATGCCCTGTCAATTCGAATATTAAAATCCATGAATATACTTACATTTAAAATATTTCTAAAAACATAGGCACTATTGGAAAAATTACTTATACCTATGGTTCAAAACTGTGGGTATAGACCCCAAAACCATGGGTATATCCTTTACCCACGATTTTGGGAACTGTGGGAAATGGAGGTGTTGGGATGGGTCCTTAAACTATACCCACAATTTGAAAAACTGTGGGTATAACTTTTTTTCCCACTATGTCAAAGCTTCAAAGCCTTATACCCACACTGGAAAATCCTTATACCAATAATTTTAAAACCGTGGGTACAAATAATAAAAAAAATGCACCAATAGGTATTGAACCTGTGACCGTCGAAACCCACACTTCAAATTCATCATGTCTAACCACTTATTCTACATAATTTAAATTTATATATATCTATATTGTTATAAATTTATTAATCTATGTCCGTATTAGGAGAAAAACTTCAGTGGGATTCGATCCCGTGTCCGAATCTCGAACTTTCCAATGCCTAACCAACCAAGATAAATCGATTACAATTAAATATATCTGCATTTAGTATAATATATTATTCATGATCTCTATATTAGAATAAAAAAGTTTGTGAGATTTGATCTTGCGACCACTGGCACTAACATACAGTGCCTCACCAACCCACCCACACAGCTTATATGTTTATATATTTCTATCTACCTAAATATATTAATTCAAACTATGGGTATATGGTGGAAAACCATGGGTATATGTTTTCTCAGAAAATATTTTTTGTGTCCTATAAATTTTTTTCTCCATAACATGGGAAATCTATACCCACGGTTTTACAAAACAGAGGGTATAGGTCTTCAAAAAAACGCTATACCAATGGTTTTGGAATAACCATGGGGATAGGCCTTCAAAAAAACACCAATACCCACGGTTTTGGGAAAAACTGTGTGTATGGGGGTTTTTTCCCCCACAATTTTAGAAAAACAATGGAATAGACCATAAAGAAACCTATACCCATGGTTTTGGAAAACTGTTGGTATAAGTTCCCATATTATACCTAAATCCATGATTTTCCAAAAATCATGGTTATAGGGCACCCCTATACCCACAGTTTTTTCCAAAACCATTCTTATAAGTTTGTTTTCCAGTAGTTTGGTTTCTTTATTCTGTCATACCAAAAATAATGGCATCACCTCTTTCACAATAGGCTTCTCTGCACCATGAGAATCTCATTTTCATGTGACAACAATAGCATTTTCATTTTATCTATGAATTATGGATGCATAATCAGCCTCCTGATACTTTATTTTTCATTCATAGTTAGCTCATGATTCTTTGAATAACCACATGCATTAATGTAAAAGCTTTAATGCATTGAAATTCTTATTCTTCCTCTTAGGTTCTCGATCATACCATAATATCAAGCTTGGAAATATCATGGAAGCCTTAGTGTATAAAAACTCTAATGAACTATAGCTCTTGGAGAGGTTGTAGGTAGAAGAAAACATCTTTTGGTGATCAGATGGATTTCATTCCTACAATCATGATATGTCTGTAAAATTTAAGAAATGTGTTAATAGTGACCACATAAAATCTTCCCCACATACAAGTGCATTTAAGTTAAGTTGTGTTTAATAAATCACCTGGTCCCACTGATTATTTGAGAAAGTATAAGGGTTTTCCACTCACACCAATCACACATAATACCCTCACATAGTCATTCATCCCCACATAGTGGCTCTAGAATCCCCATGCATTCTCTGCACGCACCTTGCACACACTGTTTCATGCTATGTGGGTGTTATACATGCCCAATTATCATTGATTCTACCTAAAGTTTCCCATGTAGATCCTATATCACATGGTTTAACCCTTAATTCCCATATGTGTGGTTATGGGGATCCTTGGTTGGGCTAAGGGTTATCCAATTATGTTTTGAAAAATCTTATATCAAATCTTCAACATAATATTATTCTAAATAATAACTAAATTATATGCTACTTAAATGCATTTACTTCTTCAAAAATCATAATAAAAAATAATATTTTACATTTTCTTTGTTAATTCCTCCAATTTTTTTGGCATAATGAAGACAATGTTCCCTAATTGACACAAGTCATGGAACATAAGTCCAGTTCAATAATAATCACAATTATAAGGATAATTTCTCAAGCATGACATCTAATGTCATTCAATGATTCCATAATAATTCACCGAACATCACCAATTCATCTTCATCTCAATAAACACATATTTACACATCATTATCCATATATGCAACTCTTGGTCCCAAAAATCTCTCACTTTTTATTTTTATTTCTAATATAAATTTCCTGCTTTAAAAGTAAATATGTGTGATCAAACATTAATCCTGTTATTGGAAATGAAATACAAAGGGTATGTGGGGTTTTTTTTTATAATCACCTCAATTTTCCAAAAATATGTTCTCCTCCCTTATATGATTATTTCTTGAACACTTCTTATATAGGTATGATATCATATGTTTTTCATAGAAAAGATCCCTTAGTTAATCAACTCTACGTCTATGTGGGCTAATGAACTGTAGAAAACAAGTGATACATAACCAAGGTTTTTCATAAGGTCCATATACTAAAATTCATTTGAAACCATGATCATAATTTCTTATTTCTCAAAATAGGTTTTGTTAAGTCTGAAATACATGATCTTGTACAAACTTTAATAACAAAATCATAAAGTTTCAGTGTAAAAAATAATATCTCCCCATTCGTCTCATCATGTCATCAACCAAGTAGTCCCCCTTAATTGATATCATTAATATAGTTAAGAATGTCAATTGAATGTTTTATTTTAATACTGAACCTTTAGGTTTCAAATTTACCATGAATTTTCAAACTCACAAGAATTTAATAAAATAACATATTCCTCTCAAAGTTTCTCCAACATAAAGGATGAACTGTTTTCTTCCATTTTATGGAAGTCAGTAGAATCCTAGAAGTAAAATAAATTCATGTTTTCCATAAGTAAAATCCTTAAACATATCCTTCAATTCCCATAATCTTAATTTAATTAACATAAAATAACATTGAATAAGGAGGGACCTCCATGTTATTTTTATGTAACATTAAGGGTGAGAGCTTCCAAACATCCGAGTATATTCCTTTCTTCTGATCTTAATAGAGGAATATTTATTTGTGCTCATGTTTTTTTGAGTATCATATATTTTATTATCATGTTTCTTCCCATTAACTCTTTCTTTGTGCCGAATACCTTTTTCCACCTCATTTTCTATATACAACTTCATTCCTTTAGTTTCCTAATGTATTTAAGCTTCCTCAAATTTCTTATCCAATATCAATTGATTTTTCCAAAAAACTAGGCACAATTTCTGGACATTCTTTTTCTTCTCCTAATATTATCATAACTTACCATAGTTAATATTTGTTATCCACTTCCCTTTCAAAAGATACGGGTTATCTCCTAGAAGTCTTTTGATGCATTTATTTATAATGTGGCCCACATGCCTACATCTACCCCAAAAAAATTCTAAACATTCATATCTATTTTTAATTGGTATCTTTGATTCCATATACTTGGATAATGTTTAAATTTTATTAGAGAATGATCACATCCTATTTCTAGATCCATGATCCCAAATTTACACTAGTGTGGTAGTATTTATTTTTCAAAAAAAATGAACTTTCAATTTTTGGAGATTCGTGATTCCTCAATCTCACCACTCACTCTAAATACTTCATATTGAGAGAGTTATTTTCATACTCAACTAATTTTAGCATATCTTACCAATTCTATTTCAGATTATTCAATTTTTTGTCATGTATATTTTATGATTCATTAAAATAATTTTCAAGATACTTGACCCTTTTTTATTTATCCCCTAATTTGTTATCTTAGAAAAATATAGAATTTTTTTACAACTTTTCATGTTCATAGAAAGATTAATCAAATAAAATATCATAAAAATATTTTATTAATACCTTTACAATTATTCTTTAGTATTAATAATGGATATATCCTTTTATTCTAAAAGGTATGAGAGAGTGATATAATTTCTGAACCTCTTACTTAGTGCATTTTCCAGTTCTTCAACTTTTTATTCTAATTATTATTTATCAAAAGAAGTCCCTTAGAAACTCTAAATAAAAAGTATAAATTCTTTAGGAACATTCATCAAATGTTCATTGAATTGAAAATAATATAACTAATTGATACATCTTCTAACACTCTATTTTTTTCAAATGGGATAAAAATATTATGAAGAGTACCGCAAGAATGTTAAATAATTAAATATCCCCTAGATGAATCAAGGTATTTACCAAGAGAACATACATGCACACCCCTGTATATCAAAATTCTCACCTCCCTGTGGAACTAAAATCCCAACCACCCCTACGTAGGGTACCTATGTTGGGCACCTGCACTGAGAACTTATGCATACAACCTCTTTCATCTAGGATCCCTTGTTTGATAATAAATAGGACACATGGCCTCCTCTTTTACACAACTGGAAAACTAGAACAATCCCCCAAGCTTTGGTCATGCATCCCCTTTTCCCACGTCTATAAAAATTTCACATATCAAAGTCACATTAGGGTTTGAAACAGAAGATATCTACATAAGGACTCCTTTATCCCAAGTGAAAACCCACTTATATGAGGCCCTTTACCTAACCAGGACCTGCACGCACCTCATCTGGGGACACCTAAGGAGACCCATGTTCCTAGGATAAAGCCTTGACTAAGTTTTTCTACCCATGTGGTCCATTTATCAGGGTATATCCAACATGTATAATCATATTCTCCCCTACGCAAAGTGCCTCTAGTTTCCCTCAAGCCCTGCACAATGAACCGTCACTCTCTAAGCTAAGACCTATGTGAAATCCCTCTTTCAGCCCTATTTCAAGCCACCATTGTTAGAGATCCTCTTCCTTTGGCCCCTTCTATTAAAAAGTGACAAAATTGAAACCTCCATCGAAGCCTTTCAACATAAAAAATCATGTAAAGAGGTACACTAGTGTGTCTCCCATTTGGAATTGCATTCCTTCTGTCAGTAGATTCTTGTACTTTTCCAACCTAATGGTTAGGGTCCTCAGTGTGTATTTGGATATGCATTAACATGGTAATGAGGACCTAGTCCCTAAGGGAAGTTTCAAGGAACCCATGTTCTCAGGTACTAGGGTAATGACTATGTCCTTTTCTAATTGTATATAACACCCAGATCCAGCGGTTCCTAGTGGTGATGGTGAGGATCACGTTTACATTTCCCTTATATAGGGAATGAGATCCTCTTCTTGAAACCAATTTTAGGGCATCCCTCCTAGATTAATCCCATATAATTTTTTGTAGGAGGTTTTACTCTTTATCTTCTTTTGATCATGGGTCATAGTCGAATGGGTAGTCTGATGTGAATATCTAGGATATTAAATGGAAGAGATAATGATCACTTAAAATACCATTCTTTTTCTCATATATCCACAAGCTCTTCCTCAAGTGGATGGCGGACTGTTTGGTTTTTGGGATCTCCCCCTTCCACTTTTTTCTCACATTAAAGCATGACTTGTCATGAATCAAATGGGTTTACAGGATAGCCATGATCACGACATCAACATTTTAATATGCATGTTTTGGTAGGGAATCATCATTATGATCTTCCTCTCACCATTCTTCATAGGGTCTCCATAGGCATGGGTCATCAAGTATATGTATCCAAGTTAGGGAAAATTGATTGTTTGGTTTCTTAGTTCCCATGTGTCCTCTTGTTTCTCACATGAATCAAGACTCATGTGGGCTTAGTGGTTCATGGGGTTTATGACAACCACATGATCCCAAACATATAAGCATCCTCTTCAGTAATAATTCCCAACCAAACCAATCCATGGGCCTCATAATTGGTATAATCCAAAACCTTCCACAACATGGTTATCCTCATTAGGAGTAAACCCCAATAAAACAAATACATGGGCCTCCTACTTAGTATAATCCCTAACCTTCCACAACAAGGGAATCCTCCTCAGGAATAATCCATGAAATCTAACCTGTGGGAATCTCTCAAATTGTAATCCCCAACCCATCCATGGTACTTATACTTGGTATAATCCCTAATAATATCACTTTGTTCATACATGGGACTTATCCTTAGGTGTAATCCCTAAAAAATACTCCAAATCACCATAATTTGAGACATCCCTCATGGACACTTTTCTCAGGGAAACCTTTTTAGGAATAATCCTCAACCAAACCAAATAAGGGAATACTTTTTAGGATTAATATCTAACTTAATCTTATCAAAGTTACATATTATCTTGCATGAAAAACCTTTAGTGGGCATCCATAAGGGTAGTTCCTTACAGCCAAACTATGTGGTATTCAATTCCCATCCAAATGGGATACTTAAGAAGCCTCCCTGATCTCCAAACCCAATGCCCCAAACCATATCTAATTCTTTCTAGGACCCATTCTCAAAAAAGGATTATTAAAAATAGGAATCCATGTCCCTTCCAGGTTCCCCAGTCCACTTCTCCATAAGTCCCACACCGAACATTGAGTAAGAACCTTTTATCTATACATCCTCATTGTATGATGTTAAACTGCATGGTTTGTTCCTTATCAAATAACCTTAAAAGGTATGATGTTCCCCATTAAGTGGCACTAAACTATGTGGGTTATAATTCCTTTAACAAGGATACATAGGACACCAATCTTATGGGTCAGATCCTGACATTAAATAAACTACCATCTTCTTGGATAACAATACACTCTAGAGAACCCCACTATCTAGATAAATATTGGAATCATTGTAATAATGACCAAAGAATCTGTAATCAGTACATAAAAGGATACCATCGATGGGAAACCTCATATACATGTAGTTATCTCTATTGAAGAAGAACCTCAAATAGATATAAATGCTTCTAAATTATATACATGTTAATAATTTATTTTTAATTCAATGGTGACCCACATCATACTTGGTAATTAATGAAGGATTTTTTAACATGTCTTAAATCTATGAGAGAGTCCTATAGTAGTAAATAATTACCCCCAAAAGGTTGTGATGAGCCTGACCTCCCATACTCTCAACCAATATGAGTTCATATGTATCATTGGCCAAACTCCCCAATGAGTGCCTACCTTTGGAAAGCATGTCCCTTATAGATATAGAATTATCAGGTGTTTCTGGTTCGATGAATAAACCCATAGGAAGTCATTCAGGAATAGTGAACCAAACAACAGTAATTACCCAAAAATCTACCCCTGTAATAAATCATCGGGCACATAATTATTTTCCATCGGAAACAAAAATAGTGAACTTGATTTGAATCCTTAACCAATATAATGGTGTCACCCACCTTTAAGGCCCCTTTTTGTTTCAAAATGGAAGAGTGACATACAAGATAATCAATCGTGTATCTGTTCATTTAAAAGAGATGTTACTTTGATGGGGTTTTCTTTTTTTGTTTTTATCATCTATATTTAGGCACATTATCTTGGAACTCCCTTCAATACAATCACATCCTTTCAGATTCCATTAATTTATGCTCTAGATGATGTTTATTTCGAGTCTTCATCAAAGAAAAGGACGATGTCACCAACCCAGTGTCTTCAATTATGGGTTTATAATGCATTGTTCTGGGAGTAGTGTCATAAAGGTACAATACGGAACATAGAGAAAACGTGATAGGCCCCTCAGATCTTGAATTCCCACCAATCATCTGATCATCTGTGGATGGTGGTCCAGAAGAAAACGACACCAATTTCCATATTTAACTTTTTTGGGAGCTTATCCCTTGAATAAAAAAAACAGTCTCTCCATTATCTTAAAAATGTCGATCAAGGGTCCATGTATAGACTCGTCTTGTAGACACAGAGGTCCTTCCAAAGGAATCCTTCCTCTAGTCTCCACTGCCAATTCCACGTGGTAGTGAACCCTCAGAATGGTGAGGGTCCATCTTCAACAGTTTAGCCTAGGCCATCCAAAACTGGGTGGGTAAGATGACCCACTAGGGGAAAAACCAGCCAACAGGAGGATGATTCACACCTCTATCCCCTCCGGAGAATCCCCCTTATAAATTTTGTGGAAAATAGTCAGTGGAAACTGACACCCACCTAATTTAATTTATATATACAGTAAACTCATCTAGAAGTGGCCAAGGAATTCCCTCATTCAAATCAAGTAGCAAACCATGAGCAGGAACATACACATGTCAGCACTAATCAATCCTACTAACATACTCATCTATTATCACTCAAAGAATCCATTCAACCATGTTTGGTGGAAAACCACTAGAAGGTTCACACACCTTCCTACCTTCATCAAGACTTCCAACATTTTTGTCTAGAAGCACTCAAGGAAGTCAGTCAAAATGTCCCAATGATAAATAGGTGGTAGACCCAACTCTCTTCCCCCACACAAGAGTACTATTAGTATCCACTAGATGTAAATGGAGGATATAAGCAGGAACATACCCCTTATCTAGATATGGAATGGGCATATATCCATGCTCTATTTGATTAAGACACTAATAATATATTGAAAATGGTGAAAGGGAATATGAAAATTCTATTCCACATCCTACATACTTACTAGGACATCATAATGGTTCCAATAGTAGTGTCAGAGGTATAAACATATAACTCCATCCCCACAAATGGGGTGGCTCACCAATATGTCACCTAGGAGAAGACACATAAGTATGCTTCTATATAGGAGGGTCATGGGGGTAAACTCCCCCACAATATACAGTTAACTGGGCTAGGAACATACACATGTTCCAATAGAAGATAGTTATCCTATTCCAACATCCACTCAACAGTTGGAAAAACCTTTTCAAATTTCTATGATCCTGCCGATGAATTCCAATAGAAGCACAGGAGCCAGTCAAACAAGATCCAGTGCCTAAAGACCAATTTTTCTAACATGTGTCCCCAGTCGTTCACAAGAAGGCATCCAAAAAGAAGCCTCAGCAGAGATTACAATGGAATGAAGATCCAATATACTCTCCCTCTCTACTTAATACTGGAGTTCTTGAATCCCTCAAATTCTTATTTGGGGTATCTGAAGATCTTAATCACTCATTACCAAATTATAGGATCAATGGTCGTAATTTTTAAGGTCATCCTTAGACACTTCACCTAGAAGGCTTGCTTCATGATCCTATTATGATAGGTCCCGAGAGCCTATCTCTCAATGGGAGTCATAACAACCCTCCTTATGTCTAGAAGATCAAATATCAATAGGTTATTCCCCATAATATAATCCACCATGGTGGCACTTACAAGGATAGAATTCACTTTGAAGTTTACCTCTATAGTAGTGTTTCACTTTATCAGAATGGTCCTCCCCTTAGCAATGTAGTGATGAGAAATCACTCCTACCATGAGGCACTTGGGAAAACATGGAAATTCATGTTTGATGCCTTTTCATTGAAAAGTTAAATCCTTTATCAACTAGAAGATAACCCAGTAGAGGTTTTCATTCCTTGAACACTACCTTGGATCTCTTTCCTTCTAATATAACAGAAGAATATTTACCAATCTTGTTGCTTATGATAACATTATAGGAAAGTGTACACTCTGTCCAGATAAAGTTTGGGAGCCTCTAGGAAAAGATGAAGATGGCATGGTAAACATGATGAAATAGGTGGATAAATATAACATACTAGTCAAGTTCTAGCCCTTATTTTCCCCTTAATACAATATTCGAGAGGTGTTTTTCAAATATTGTGTGCACGAAATTTGTCTTAATATATGGAAAACTCTTCATCACTTGAGAGAAAAATTATTACCCTATGAAGAGTATCAAATTCTCATCATGTAAATAGGAGGGATGCAACACAAAATTGACTTGGTGGATCTACGGGATACATGACATTCAAAGTTTGGGAAACTATAAGGATCCCTTTAATGCGCATTCCTCATCATTTTAGAAATATTGTGAAAGTTGATTGTTGATTCCCCTTGTGATATTCATATTAGAGGATTGGGTGAATAAATAGAATTTTATTGAACACTCTCTCCAAAAAGAAAATCCCCCCAAAAGTGGAATCATGATATGTCATAGCTTTAGGTCATTTTCAATCCCTTAACCGACTCTCACTAACATCATTCAAGAATAGGTAAGGATATTGAGAGACTCTTGCATCAGCAATCGAAAAATATCGATTAAGCATCCTGCTTATGGGAAGTTATCCATTAGATATCACAAATGTTGGAAATAGTGAAATGATATTTAGAGTGTGGAGATTTAGGTGCATACCAAATGATTCACCCATCCCATGTTCAAAAAAATACCCACAAAATAATAAGGGAATCTATGGAAATAGCATCCAAAGAAGTTCAGGAGAAACCCTAGATCACAGGGTTGGAGTCCTATTTAACCAAACATTTGAGGTCAATAAACCAAGATATAAGAGTTGTAAAAGTGGAACGGGTATAGCCCTAGCCATTAGGGGTGGTGTATTTTTCACATCAGCAAATTCCTCCTCATAAAAAAATAGTGTTCTCCCTATTCGGGGAAACACCATAGAATGGATCATCCTAGTTCATCCCATCTTGTGATTGGGTACCTTCACTATGAATGTGTACAAGTGAACTATATGGAGATTCCATTCAAATTACCATCCTCCAAATGACCCCTAGATAATTAATGAATTAGAGTACAGGTCCTTGTAGATGGAGTATAAAAATATAGTCTAAAAAATACACTGATAGAAATAATGAATGAATTATGCATTCATTATTAAAGTAAGTGTGCATACCTAGAATGAGAGACTCCCTAGAATGAGAGACTCCCTATAGTTCACTTGTACACATTCATTATTGGAGTACGAGGTTTCAATTCAAAATATGGTACATACTGAAATGATTTAAGTAAGTGTGCATACCTAGAATGAGAGACTCCCTATAAATATGGAAATTCTCTCAATCACTCTACCATTACCCACTTGAAAGAAATCCAACAAGGAAAATGGTAAGGGTAATATTGTGCCATACCTACCTCATGGGGAGGTTGAGACCCGTTCACTTAAAGAAAGATTTTATCTACAATTAGAATAGATAAAAGAATTTAAGAGACTCAATACAAAACTACTCCAAGGAATCCTTCCTGTTAGATATGTTTTTAAAAGATATCTTCAACTCACACTCCCAATTAGAGCACCACAACAAAGGGAGTTTTCCAAAAAAAACTAAAACAAATCCATAACATCCTCTAAATATAGGATACCAACCACCAATATACATAGACCCCAAAATAATGGATCAAGAGTTCCCTATATTAGGTATACATAAAAAATGGGTCCAAGATCATCCTTACCAGCCTACCCCTATTGAATACCCATGATAGATACTAGAAGTTCCACCAAAGATGGCCCTACTAGACACTGCACCTATTCAAGATTTGGCTTACCCAGACTTTCATTAAAGGGTCTTGAACATTGTTGAATCACTAATGGATCTATTGGAGGACATGGAGGAATGGTGTGCATTGATATAAACAAAAAATAAGCCATACCTTGAATGGGTAGATCTAACTCCTCCCCTGCCGAACCTTGAAAACCCAACATTTCCCACTTTTATTGGGTTAGGAGACCCAAAGCATCATTTGATGCATTTAATTTTATACTATGATCCCATGATGGGGATCCCTAAATAGAAAGAGGAATTGAAACACATTTTATTCATTAAATCATTATAGGGAACATCCTTTGTATGGTACACAATCTTGCAGGCTTGGTCTATTACAGGATGGGAAGATCTCTGTCAGAAGTTTCCCTTCTAGTTAAGCCCAATGTAGTAGAATAAAATAGTCCTTGACCTCTAAAAATAAAAGTAGTGGTCGAATGAAAGGGTATTGGATTTAATTTCTCGGTGAAAATGAATTACATACTTCTTAAACCTAATGATAACTGATTAAGACATATTGGCCATCTGTATAGATAATCATTGTGATGAGTTGTGCATGCCACTTATCCTTATTTAATATACCAGAGGGTTTCGAAACCTTACTGAAATCACTATAAGAGTGGCATACTCCATTGTAAATATTAAATCTAAGTCCATATTAATTTCATCATCCCATCAAAATAGAATGAGAAAATTAGAGGTTGTCGTTGTTACACTTATGTAGGCCCCTACACCTATCCCACTCCAAAGCCTATACCATATCATGAATCTCTGCCCCTTGAGTGTCAAAACCAATCCCGCTACATCTAGATGATCATAGGGAGAAGAGGAAAAATTAGTTTTAGAAGATCATGAACATGTTCTATTCTTTTTTAAATGACCAAGTCTTTGGTTACATTATCTTAGAAGTGGAAAAAAATTGATCAAGTTTCCAAATACCAAGAAACCCAACAAGGATATTGATGAAGATATCCAAAACTATTGACCCATTAATTATGTATTAGGGAACAACATCCATAATGTTTGGTTTTCAAAGACATATGGAAAAATATGTTAGACTCTAAAAAGTGAAGCTAGGAAGGCCACCTTCTCTGGTAGCTTGTGTTTCTGCATCTGGTCAGGAGGATGGGAGTGAATTGAAGGAAGTTAACTAAAAGGGTACATATAAGTTTTGTGACTAGGTGATCAGAAAAATGATCAACTAGACTAATGCTATCCTCCTACTATATTTGTAACAGCTTAATGTACCCTCAACCGCTTCTGCTACAACATAGTTGACTCCATCAGTAACTCAATTCACAGAAATCTATTCCTTAAAAAACAACATTACTAAAAGAGAAAGAATAAAAAATAGGAAAATGATCTTATTCAATGTCCAAATTTGGATTTTATATTAGCGTACTTCGTCCCTATATTCCTAGAATCACGAGCACCACCCCCACAAATGATACAACAAGGGTCAACCTGCTAGATGGAATCTCTATCAGACAAGGAGTTGATCTTAAGCTCCATTAATGTTATCCACTTAATAGATACCTTATCAGATGATGGGTGTAATTATGAACCCAAATACCCTACATTTTATTCAAGAACTAGTGGAATAATCCATCATAATTGAGGATATATAGGAATACATGGTCATTCCAGGAGTCACTACCTTAATCGAATCCCTTCTCGAACAATCTATGCTACTGAATCTCATTAGAGAGAATTTTAGTGAGCTCAATATGAGAAAGAAAATTCCCCAAAATATGCCACAGGTTTTAACAGAAACAATCATTATGGGATATTAGCTAGAGGATACATAATCACCTAGTCAACCTCGGCGTGCAGGAAGACCAAGTCAACCTCGTCCACTAAGAGAAGATACACATTTATCTCATATTCCATGTGTTGGTCTATCCACATCAAGTACTTCAGTTCTTTAAGAACCTAAAAAATAGCATCCACATGCAGGGAAGTGTAAACCATTAGACCATAATTATGATTTCTTTTGCAACTATCCCTAATACTTTCCATGATGTCAATACTAGATTCTCTAAGTCTATAAAAAGACCTATGGGAAGCACTCATATAGGACTTATAGATACCTATGAAATTTTAAGTTGAGGTTGATGCTACCAAAGTGTACCATGTAGAGAATGATCCTTCAGAATTCCACACTATTAACTTTTTCACCTGCCAAGGTGAGGATTCCACCATACAAGGACATGTCAAACCCTTGTATATAACTGGCAGGATAAATGGCATTGATAACTGATGATACTTCATTGACAGCAGCTTAGTATTCAACTTCATTCCAATCTGAACACATCATCAATTAGGTTTCAATGAATCTCACTTTTCCACTTCCACTCTGATTTTATAGCATTATGGAAAGATGAGAAAACGAATCTTGGAAAAATCAAAGTCATGAGTAAATTTGGGTATCTCATGTCTGACTCAATATTCATGGTTTTTAGGTAGGATATAGCCTTCAACGTTCTACTAGGAAAACCATGGCTACATCAGCATGTGATTATCCCTTAATAATCCCACCAATGCCTCAAATTTTGTATCAATGGAAAAATTGGTACATTTAATTATGAAAAATACCCATTCAAATCCCATGATTCATTGTACATTGATGCAGTATTCTACCTAAGGGAGGAGAAATGGTATGTGTCTAACGATGTTACTCAAATAAATGCTCAAAATGGTTTAGAGATGATCCTAGCTAATCCTTTCAATCATCTCAGTGCATATTATGTGATTTCCATCAATTAAATAGTGTCAGTGGTTCTGAATTTAAGCACACATTTAGCGAATTCCATTATGCTAGTCATAATAGCTGATCACAGAAACACTGTAGAAGTTGTAAACTCTATAAGTATTGGTGAATGCCTGGATGAAAAAGTATCCATTCCATCCCCCAATATTTAACTCATCTTTAATTCATCAACTTGGATAGATGAAGTTTTCATGATAATGGGTTAAAATAAAGATTCTTAGTATCAGGCCCTCATCTACACTTTGGAGATCCAAAAAGGCATCACATGAGTAATCAAGCCAGAAATGGTTACATTTCATTCTGAATTTCTAAATGTAAAATCTTATTCTATCTCTAAGAAATTTTCTTCATCATCTACTTCCCAGACAAAGGTTGAATAGATAAAGCATGAGGTAGAGGAAGAGGAGGAAGACCTCAAGGATGTCCCTCTAGAATTTGAGGAAGGTGTCTTCACCACGGTTGAGAAACTCATAGAAATAAATATGGGTATGTATGAAGAACTGCAACCCTATTTAATCAGTGAATCCATGATTTTTGAGGAAGAAGAGGTATATACTTCCTTTATAAAGAAACATCAATACATATTTAATTGGAATTACACTGAAAATATTTCCCTTGATCTTGAGGTGGATACCCACTACATGGGATTTCAATAAGACCATTGTGGGTATAAGCAAGCATCTAGATGGACACACCTAACTCACCCATCTAAAATTGAGGATTAAGTGGAAAATTTCATTAGTATTGAATGTATTAGAGATGTATAATATCCAGAATGGATGGCCGTAATTTTCCCTATAAATAATAAGAACATAAAAATTATAGTTTATATCGACTTTAGAGATCACAACTAACACTGCTCAAAAGTTGGCTTCCAGGTTCCAATCACGGATATCCTAATTGATGTGATGGCTGGTTATTAAGACCTTTCCTTCATGGGTAACTATTTTTCCTACAAGAAAATTCAGATATCCTTGGAATGTGAAGAAACCAGCAATTTCAGGTCCCCCTATTTATTATTCTACTATCAGGTAATTCTGTTTGGCTTGAACAACACCGGTTCCACATACCAATGTTCCATGCATCACATCTTTAAATCCTTCCTTGGGATATTGGTTGAATGTTACACTGATTATTTATTGTCTAAGTCTTGGAAACATTATAACCACTTATCTTGCCAAGATACCATCTTTAACAATCTTTGAAAACATTTCCTAAAGTCGAACCCCTTAAAATGTTCTTTTAGGGAAACCTAGAGAAGGTTCCTTGGATTCTATTGTATTCCATCGTGGAATCAAATTTGACATTGTGAAAAAAAAATCCCTATCATGTAGCCTCCTTGAAACCTTATTTGAGAGGACTTTAAGGAAACATGTCCTACATCTAGAACTTCATATCCAATCTTATAGAAAAGTGTTTGACCTTAACCAAACTGATGAAGAATGGGGTCACATATCATTGGACAAGTAACTATCAGGAATCATTTGGAAACCTCAAGAAATACCTCTTGATCCCATGAGTATTAATACCACCTATTAAGGGAAATCCTCTCATTATATATGTAACAGACCTAGAGAGATCATTATGCTCATTCCATTCACATATGAACAATGTTGGGAATGAAAGAAAACTTTATTATCTCAGTCGAACAATGCTCTACATAGAGACTTGTTATTCATGTATCAAGAGGAGGTTCCTAGAATTAATCATTGCGGTTAAGAAACTGAGGCACTACCTAAAGTACCGTGAGTTTCATTTTGTCTCCTGTAAGAACCCACTAAAATACATCCTCATTAATTATATATTGGTAGGACATCTAGAATGGTGGGTTGTTATTATGAAGTACTTTAATATACAATTCGTGCCTCACGAAGTAGATAAAGGCCATACCTTAAAATATTTCTTTATAGAACACCCATATTCCAAAACAACATCGTTGAATACTGAATTCACGAATAATGAAGTATTCACTATTCATGGTGGCCCCCAAACATGGGATATGTATTTTCAGAGTGATTCTAAGATCCTAACAAGTAGGATAATGTAATTTCTCAAGATAAAAAATGTTGGGTTATGGATCATGAACATTTACCTAGAGAAGGCAGTTTTACCTTACACCTTCCTATTATTAAAACGTTTTACTAATAATGAGGTGGAATATCTGGCCCTCATTATAGATTTGGAAATGGCACTCCAAATACTGGTGGACTATTTAGGTGATAAAGGCAGTTCATAGTTGGTAATCAAACATATCAATGTGGATTATACCATCAGAAAAGAGGAGATAATCCCTTTTCTCTATTATGTATGAGGGTTAATGGAAGATTTACACTTAGATATGAAATTTCCTCACATAAAATGATCATATAATTCCACAGAGTATGAATTGGAAAATTCAATTATGGCTTTGTAAGATCCAAATTGGGAGGAAACAGTCATCCACGTTATGCATCGCTGAATAGTCTCTCCTTTTGTTCAAATCAGAATCAATGAAATTAATGATGGTAGTACTATCCTAGATCTATATAGTCCTACCATAGGGTGGATGATTCCCATCATATACTACCTACAAAATGTAATACTTCCATATAATAAAGCTGGTAAAGTGAAAATTTTCTGGTGAGAAACCAAACTCACTCTTTATGATGGCCCAAATTTCCAGAATTTCCTCTACAAATGAGGCTTTGATGGAGAAATTCATAAATGTATTGATGGGAAGAGATTTCGGCCATTAGAAAAGAAGAACATGTGGGAGCATGTGGTGCCCACCATTCAGCGTGTAGGATCTCCAAACAAATTTGAAGGCTTCTATACTTATGGCCTTCAATGACATAGGATTTCACATAATTCACTAAGAAATTTAATTACTTCCATGTTCATGATAACTTCATCCATAAACCCCCATAGTTGAAGCATATATAAAAATACTCCTTTTCATTTTCTATATAGGTAATGGATATTTTGGGGCCATACCCTCCATCTATGGTTAAGAAGTTCATATATATCTTAACTATTAATGATTACTTATCCAAATGTGATGATTTAATACCTCTCAAAGAATTCGAGGACAAAATCATTATCAGCTTCGTGATGGCCAATATCCTTACCATGTTTGGTGTCCCTCATACAATAATAATAGACAATGGAACCTTAATTTTTTCTACTGAGGTGGAAAAGACATATCAATAGTACAATATCAAATCCAATAATTCATCCTGCTATCATGAAGTAGCTAATGGATAGATAGAGGCCTTCAACAAGACCCTATTAAATATACTCAAAAAATAGTGGATATGGATAATAAGTCATGACAAAATAATATCTATCATTTATTATGGTCTTACTAGACTAAAACTTATACTACCACATTGGAATCCCCATACTCACGGGTATACAGAATAGAAGATGTTCATCCCTTTTAGGTAAAACATTCATTTCTCTATATTTATATTTATTATCGAATATCCATGGATGAGAAAACCTAGAAATGAATGGATAAATTGTAGAAAGTTGATGAAAAAATATTTCATATTTTTCATCACTCAGAAGTCCCTTAAAATCAGATTTTGCAAGCCTTTAACAAGAAGGTTTGCCTCTTCTAATTCCTCCAAGGAGAACTTCTATTGGTCCTCAAAAATCCAATGATACTAGGAATGAAGCCTCCAATGGCTGAACCAATGTTGGAGGTACCTTAATCCATATATGAGGTCCACTATAATGAAGATAATCAATGATCTAAATGGATGGAGAGATTATTACAACCCCAGCCAAGGAAATAGTACTAAATAAATAATTCATGTAATCACACGATGCTCATTTTAGCTACAAGATGTTAAAATATGTAGTTGTTCTTTGTCACATGAAATTTAAATAAATGAAATAATATTTTTTTTAATGATGTTAAAATATATGGAAATAATGTCCTTGTCTCGTGATGATAAACTTAACAACATATGGTCCTAGTCATATGACCTAAAACTAAAACACCATTCATCCTTACTGCATGCTAATAAACAGAAAGATTAATTTCTCTCTCATTAGACATAAAGAAACCCCTAAAATACCATGATCTAAGAAACTCCTCATGGACCCTTAAATATGTGCCTCTATCATAGGTGTAAGTACCAATCACATCCCTCTAACCCCTTAGTGGGTCAAGATGACCTCTTTGATGGAAATGAGCATGAAAGGATAAGAACTACCCAGGTGTAAGCCCCACTTACTTCATTGATACTCTATAGTTTCACTTGGACCACCCTTATAGGTATTATCCTTGACATTACCAATTCATTATTGCATGATTTAAAAATACATAACATTTCAATCTTTGTTTGAGTGGATCTTCATATCAGGTGTTGGTTCCCCTACTACACCATTATTCTAGAAATATGTGTGGCTTGATTCTTATTCCAATTAGATACATAGTGTCACCAAGACCTCTCATCCTAGGTCTAGATGTGATAAAAATCCCCATTTTCCCTGTGTGTGAATCATACCTTCATAGATAACTTTTCCAAAACTTTTTATTTCTTGATTATAATTACAATGATATGTGTATTGAAACCTAGACCCCATCTCTTTGGCCCAACCATAATTCTAGGAAATGCTAAAGACCCAATTTACCAACATCAAAACCTGATCAATGTGAGTAACTATTTTCAAGAACTATGTGTGGCCTTATTATTTCTTCGTTAAGATACATAGTGATTCCCAAGTCCTATCCCCAAGTCCATCTAAAATATTCCTTTTCATGTTAGGTGACCAACCTCTTTACCATAAGACATTAAATTGCACAGCCAAAATCCTTTTTACATGATGATAAACTGTATGTTCTTTTCAAGAACAACATGTGGCTTGATTATTGACATCATGGTATGTGTAGGGATTCCCATATTTCCATTCTTGGGCCCAACCATGACATTTCCCTTCTTTCACATCAAGTCATCTTTGTCCCCACTATATGAAGTTAAAATACATGGGATTATATAACTACAAAAGGATTGATTCTCAATATGATGAGATACATAGTGATACCTAGATCTCAAATCCTAGTCTATCCAATATAAAATCTGAATTCCCCTATACTTCCCTTGTATTGAATTTGTGTGGTGGAAGAAACCTTCAATGCCCCTTGTTTCTCAGGGCAAGCATAGCTCATGTGGGCTAAGGAGTTTTTTAAATGAGGTCCCTACAGGAGTAATGAATATCAATTTTCATCAGGGTTATCATGGTTCTGGTTTTAAGTCCTTTAAATTCACACCAAATGTCATTGTCATGTGATAATAAACTACATAATCTCCTCAAGAACTACGTGTGGATTGATTCTCATTCCAATGAGATATGAAGTGGGGTTTGAATATTCAATCATGTGATCAGTTTCAAAAAAATATTAGATATTCCTCTTCTCTCCTATATATGATCCAAATCTATATAATAATATCCAATATGTGTTCTCACCCTATGCATTATCCCATATTTGAAAACAACCCCCCTTCCCCTCCTCAGATGATTTCAATCAGTGTGGGGGTCTTTATTTGTTAACTACGTGTGGATAGATTCTTTCTCCAATAAAATATATAGTGAATCTTGGGTCTTATACCCTTATCTATCCATAATCACATACAGTCACTTTTTCCTTACCACATGACTTTAAACTATACGGATGACCTCCTTACCACATGACTCTAAATTCCATGGCTAATGTATTCACCACATGAATTTAAACAGCATGGTACCTCAACAATGACATGTGGATTTATTCTCATTCTAGTGAGATATGTAGTGATTCCTGGACCTCATGTCCTTGTCCCGTCTATGGGGTAAACAAAAATTCCCCCTATCCTGTGTACGAATAAATATCTATGAAGGATCCCTAAATTTATTCCCCCTTATTATGAGTTCCACCAAGAAAATGGGATATCTCCCTTCTACATATAATTAAAATATATTAAAGGTACTCTACACTTCATGAACAATATAGATTTAAACATTTACTTTATGCTCATACATATCCTTCCCACACGACATACTCCTAATCTTGGACACTTTCGGGTCTTCATAATCTTTCTCCAACATCCGGTGATAGAATGTTTGATACCTAAGGACTCCTTTCCTGGACTATGTCGAAACATTCCCTAGTTGGATTTTCATAAATTATCCCAAAAAAAGGTTTTTTCATATATAAGATTCCACTATTTTAATTTTCTATAACACTCCTTAGTTGTCTTTTCATAAATTATCTTACAATATGGGGTTTTTAACCATCACTAACTTCACCCTCGAGAGAAGCATCTTCTATCATTGTAAGCTTTGAAGACATTATATAGGAACCCATGATCCAAATTCAATATGTGGTCACCCATTGCATATTTTTCCCATATCCATTCTCCTGATCTAAGAAGCTCCAAGAACATGGTTTATAATTTCCCCATTCATGTTTGATGTATGCCAGAATGTCCTTGTTCTAGTCAGCCAAATGTCACCTATTATTTCTATAATGTTAGGTTCTGAGCCTTATGACCCAAAACCACAGGATCCATATTTCTCACATTTTGGTTAGACCTCTGTAGGGAACCTATCCCACTAATTCTTTGGATATTTTGACATTAAATTATCCTTTCTTATTCAGGTACTTTTTCCCAAAACCAGACTCTGTGTATGGGGAAATTTGAATCTCCATTCACTTCCTTCACCCATCAGTAATAGAATGTTAGAATTCTTGATAACTTCTTTGCATGAATATTCTATAACACACCCCAATAAGATTTTCCTAAATTATCCAAAAAACACATTTTTTAGCCAGGGGATGATAATATTTGACTTTATTGTAACATGCCCTAGTTGGATTTGTATAAAGTATCACACAAAACAGGTTTTCAACTCTTTCTAACTTCTTCCTCATGAGTGAAAACATCTATTTCCTTTAACTCTGTTTCCCATAGCACTCATACAATCTTGAGATCCCCATATTGTAGCTTACAACCTTCCACTCGTCATACCTAAAAGTGATGATGCACTCTTAGGTGAATTTCCATGAAAGTATAGTATTATTAGGCTTTTGGTCCAAGTTAAAGAACTTAACTTATATCCACCCCATAATTTCCTTGTTTTGGGACATTAAAATACCCATCATAGAGTCATATTGATAGGATGTTAAACTATAAAAAAACGCCATTTCCATAAGATGTTAAACTACATGATCAATGTCCTAGTCACACGTCATTAATCCCCAAAATTCATCAATTCTTATTAGAAAGGGGTATCTCCCCCCAAAATCCATCATTTAACAAAATGTACCCTCCATAACATAAACCAAATTCATGTAGAATCTATTTTTTATTCATGAAAAATACCAATACGGATGCTCGCTTCATTATCATACATCTTCCTTTGGTAAAACCACTCATCGTGGTCTTGAGAAATATCAATATTTTGAAACATCCTTCATCTATTAGTATTATTATTTTTAAATTCACGACAACTCATTTTCTAGAATATGTTTTAACACATCATGTTTGGTTTTGCATAATTTTTCAACAATGTTTTTAGGCCTTTTATCTAAAGGTCGTTACTATTTTACTATACAGTAACATGCCTCAGTTGACCTTGCATAAAATATCCCACAAAATGGATTTTTTCAACCTGTAGTAACTTATTCCTCCATATAGACCTCTTCCATTCCTGAATATCATGTTCTATATTTGGGAGCCATAATATCATGACTCAAAAATGACCCATTTGTATTTGAAGAATTTTGTAACATTCTTGGTCAACATGCATTGTTTGGGTCATCATTTAAAAACTTATGGTTATAATTGTTCGACCTAAAACCCATGTATCGATATGAAGACATGAAGTAATTTAAACTACCCATAAAAACAATATATTACTCTCTATATTGAAAAATAGTAAAGGAACTCTAGGAAAAATTTGATTCTCCCCTTTCTAGACTGTAACTTCCTATGGTTTAGAAAAAAAATCAAGTAATGAAAACAAATACGCAAAAATATTTGTAGGGTGAGAACACCAAAAGGGTAGTCTAAGTAAAATCCAAGTATCACACACTAAGTCTTCCTTATATTGGGTTTAGGTAAAATTATATAAATGATAAAAAGGGGGGAAATTATTTAGGTTGTGCATATAACACTAACAATAGTCGAACTACATTCGCTAAGCCATGTGGATTAGTAAAAAAATCATAGTGTTCCATTACCTTTTTAACGTTAATTATATCATGATGAAATTTAAATAAGTGAGTCATTATTAGGGTCGTATTACATTTACAATGAATAAAAAATGCAATAACAATTGATTGATATTGAAAATCCCTTTCCATTTATGTTTTGAAATGTAGGGGAACATCTATATGCTAGAGCTTCTAGGCCAAGTTTTATAGTTTCTCCTCAACGTAGGCTTTTATAAGTTATAATATTCCTCAATAAATTTACCCAGCTTGAAGGAGCTTAAATGATCATGTAATAGTATCCTCATTAGCTTTATAGAGTTTCTCCTACTCTATAACAACAACATCTCTTCTTTCTTCCAAATACCCTACCAAGGACCGATGAAGTTAGACCACATATTACTTTACAACATTTAATTCTTCTTATAGGTGTGACATTTGTGTAGATTTATCATTGAGTTGATCTTGATACTCCTCCACCTTCTTAGAGTGGTTGATCTCATCTTGGATCATGGCAGCTCTGAATTTCTCAAACCGGCATGCCATCTATGCCTCGGCTTTTTGTGATCTCCAGTCTTATTATATTTCCTAAATGATCCACGTCAACACATCAGGGATCTCATGATAATTAAATCATTAATTTACTAATTTGGAAATATTGAAATGAATTTAGTAAAGTCATGATGACTCATCTTCAAGAGGAATCACCACAATTATCTTCTAGATATCCCACCAGATAATATGGTGTGTAGTGAAAAAATCCTATTATGCTTCAAGATCAGACTATGTGCCACTCTCAGAGGGAAATACATAGTCATAAATTATTGCACTCAGTGATTCACTTTGTTCTACACCCACCAAGGAAGCCTTAGTTTCACCTACTGAGGTTGTTTGAACTGGCATGGAAGCCTCCCTCTAAGGCCCATTCACCAATGATGATGGCATAAAAAATAGAGTGACACCTCTCATCATCATAAAGAGGTCAGCTGAAAACCAAGATAGTCATGTAACAAAAGTGGTTAATAACACTCACCCATTGTTGGGTGGAATGTAGGGATTGGAACCTCTCCATTACCCTCAACCTCAATTCTTAGAGTAATAACCTCCTGATGAGGAACATCCTCTCGAGTTTTCTCATCAGATGGTATTAGAGGCCCTCGAGGATCTCTCACTTTAGGATTCTCAATTGTAACTCCCTCAACAATAGGATTAGGGTGGACTTGGATGTATTTTTTCTGTAGAGACTTGGAAACATTGTTTTTAAACAAAACTACAGGAGATAAGCATAGACGTAAATAATCATGTGAAAGAAATTCAATTGTGTTTGGAAAATGTGAGAGTCGGAAATATCAAATCCATCCAATTCCATGCTGAAATATTCGATATCCTTAAGGGAACCTAAGATACCAATGTCTGGATAAATTATATCCATCATTCCCTGATACATAGTTTCAATTATAATAGAATCATCACTAGTAGTGGTATCTAAGGTGAATTTCTCAAGACCCGAATTAGATCATCCATCGATGCTATATACTGAATTCTTAGTAGGCACAACATCATCAAGCTCTAAAGAGTAAGGTTTAGCATCATCACCTATAGAATACTGTCTAAGATTATCTACCACCCCTTCCAAAGTGATAATGGGAGCAAAGTTGACCGTTGAAAGTTCCTCTAATATAAGTAGTGGATGTGAACTATCATGAGGTGAAGAAAGTCAAAAACATCACTTGACACCTAGAGGAGTGTGTCTAACATTACCATGGACTTATCCCCCCTCTAAAAAAATGGTTGAAGATGTGATTTTATCTCTTAATGCTTCATCTATCAAAATGTTGGATTCATCAACATGGGTTTGTACCTCTCTCAGGATATACACATAGATCCTTAAAGGACTAGTATTAGATTCATTAAGGGAGAAAAGCAATGAAGATTCTATAAAATGAAAGCATGGTAAGATTATTTTTTTAAGAAAGTCATGATATATAAGGACAACACAGAGGATTACTATGAAGCATGTTTTATTCCAAATTTATCACCCTCTTTCTCTTTTTTATCTTGAGATAGAGAAGGGCCCACATCAATAATCTTAGCAACATAGACTTGATGTGATGATTGAGTAATTCCCACCGCCATCTTCTCCATCATGGTCCTCTAGCATGGGGATGGTTCTGGGGACCTAAGGGCCTTTTCCAATACCCCAATAGGGGTTCCCATGAACCCATACATCAGTGATTCAAGTGCCAATTCAGTTGGTTATTCTTATTCTTTTTCTCTTCTGAGATACAAAATATAGTCCCCCAAAATTAATGATAGTGGATGAAAGAGAAATAAAAGAGAAGGGGAAAATATAAATACATCATCAAGTTCAAGGTATTTGTTCCATTCCTCTTCAAGATGACTAGATTCCCCCTCAATCACTCCTCAATCCAGCATGTCAAACACTCTCTTTATGACTGGAATTTGATCATTAGTTCTATATATTGAAGCCTACAGCTCCTAAATATACCTCCCCACCTTAGAGAAATCATTTTTGGGTGGATATAATAGGGTTATATGATATATACTATCTCTAGTATGTCTATTTAATCTTGTAGAAACATCCATGAGTCCCTAATATCACAATTTATACCCCAGCAAGCTCAGATCACTATGGGTGGGGTGTAATTTGGCATTGATGTGGCTGGCTATGAGGAAGACCCAACACCTTTCAACTTATAAACCTCATTAGGCCTCTTTTCTCTCATGGAATAATGGGTGTATGGAACATGATTGTCCTATAAATAGTGAAAAATGTACTTCCTTGGTGTATGAGGTGTGGTTTTCTCAACACTAGCCTTTTTGGTGGTTTTGGCCTAGATTTCCTTGAAGGCTATGAAACATCAGTATTGTCACCTTCAGTTCAATCATTTCTATCGTACATTCCATGAGTTGTAGTTATTGTGGTTATGACACAGTAAAATCATTTTAAAATACCCATTAAGGTTATTAATTGATCCACAAAATGCATACCTAGACTCCATCCTGATGGATGCATCTAACAGGCATTGTGTAATTGATATTTTGGATACCTACATGGCCATAAGGATCCAGAATTGTAGATCTACCATCAAGTGTTTCTAAATCCTAATGTGCATGCGGGGGGGAAGATGCTAGACTATTTCATACATTTTAACTAGAGAATAAATCCATATGTAGCATAGACCTCATAGAGGATTTCTCTATCAATGAGATATTCCAAAATGCTATCTCTGCATGTTATCATGTATGACCTCAGTTTGGGATTATTTTCCTTGTCATCATCAGTAAACATTCCTGTTAGTGGATTACCATACAAGAAGAATTTGAATTCTCCTAACATTTTTTTCATCCTCAGCATGTCGTCATGCATAAGGCTTAGAGGATTTATTCTAAAAACAGCCTGAATAAATGGGTGAAATCGGTTTTAGGGGACATTAAATGGGCTCAGCACAACATATGAACTATGTGATGCAATACACCTCCACAACACAGGAAATGGACCTGTAATTCTAAATTTATCCTTCCTTTTCTATGTATATAGAAAGAACTGGTAAATTCTCACCCTGATAGGGGAATCTAACCCTATGTGCCTCCCCTCTACTATTTTGGCTTTGATAAAAGAAGTCCATGGCCTCACACCATTAGATTCATATACCAAAAGTGGGAAAATACTTGGATGCAATATGAGGAAGCCAGCCAAGTGATTCTTCATAGAAACTTCATGATTCACTTTATGACCCCCAATGGGTATACTCTCCTTTATTCAATATAAGACAGAATGTTCCAAGAGAAACCTGTTTCTCTGAGGTGGGACATCTTGTAAGGAACCTATAAGTGGGACCCTATCCCTCTATCCTTATAAATCCTTCATCAACATTTAGGATGGATGTCGCCCTTAGGGATAGGATCGTTATTTTGTACTTTCTTAGACACTTTAAATATCTCATGGTCTAAAATAAGTGTTAGTTCATCATCATCCCACATTGTCTTCAGTAGGATAAACTCGTGATAACTATCCCCAATAATAAGGTATCAATAAATGTTTTAAGTGTCCCATTGGTTAATACCAAGCTCACCATGAATCATATTGAATGAATTTTTTTGAGGACTCCATTGGATTATAAATTCATTGATGATTTATTAGTTCTTATAAATATAAGTTTTTTCTTCCCAAACAACTGTATAAATATGGACGTATTGCAGATCCTTTTTGAATTCCGCACAATTCTAGCATAGCCAGCACAACCACATCCACTCAGTCATAACTGCACCTCCATAATGAAAATACCAGTCCTCCTTCCAACCCTGCATTTGGTTTGTCTATAAATCACAAAAAGTTAATTCATAATAATTAAGCTTCGATTCTTGGATTTACAACTTAAAATCTAGAGTACAACTGTAGTAATGCATGAAACAGCTAGTGGTAACCATTTCTTTCTTAGTGTATTCACCCTTGGAGGAAATTTTTATGGAAGAGATGTTGTTCTGCTTCACAAACCAAGACTTTGGGAAGTAACTTTGATCCCCATGGATAAATGCTTCCCGCAAAATTCCATACACTTTTAAGGTAAAGTAATCACTTCATGGGTACTTTCATTAATAAGGTGTAAAATAATTTACTAGATTTGGTAGATTAGGCTCAACCATGTCATAGTAATAAATCCCGACAACTTTGATCATCTTAGTGGAACGTTAAATAGATATTTATATAGAATTCATTTGGGTATCCATTGAAAACATACAATAATTCATCATGTTTTTTTGTTACAATAAAATATTGACTTAGATAAATTTAAATTTTCAATTTGACGAATTAATAAAATTTATAGGAATGGAATTGTGTAGGAATTTTGACCAAGTTCCATGTTGAACCATCTTGACAAAGATTCTTGTGAAATACTCTTAACCAAATTCCCCACCTTTTCTCTACATTGAGGTGAACCCATGAAGCACAGTTACTCAACTACCTATACCAAAAGAAATTATTTGGGAGATATTTTCAAAAGGATAAGCATAAAAAGTATGGGAGGATGAACTTCTTGATGAGAGAAAAAAATCACCAACACAGAATCGAAGAAATCAGAAAAGGGGCCAGTGGTATTTATATACACCACTGGTCTACACACTGGACCTCCACCGTGGATCTGTATCATAAAACTACTAAATAGACTAGTGCACCAGGCCTACCCCCACTAGCCTGTACACCAAACCCACATCTTGGATTAGTTTATTGGACCTATAAATTACACATGGAAACAAGGCCTATTCTACAAACCTTCATGGGTTTTCTACATGGTTGACCTACACCACATTCATAATATTTTTCCCATTCAACTTCAAGACTAGACCCACTTCTTTTGATCAGATCCCATCCTGAGGGGGATTTCTTTTTTTGAAAATCCATTTTTTCAAATGGGATGAAAATATTATGAATATCACCTAAAGAATGTTAAATAATTGAATATCCCTAATAAGGATCAATGTATTTTCCCAAGAAAACATGCACGCATACCTCTGCACATCAAAAGGTTCATCCAACCCCCCTGCACCACACTAAAATCTCATCCACCACAGCACATGGTACCTATGTTGAAAATCTATGTCGAGCCCAAATGTCGATAACCTTCATCATATATGGTATCTTATTTTCCTATAAATAGGACCCCATGGACCCACATTTTAACAACTAAAAAATTAGAAGAAGCACCCAGGCTCTGGTCGCATAGCCCCTTCTCTTAGGTCTCAAAATATTTCTATAGTAGAACTTCAAAACCCATGATAAGAGATAATTAAGGGGGATAAGTGAGATAAAAGTCCCATCATGGTTTGAAACACAAGACTCGTGCATAATGAATACATCCTACTTAGTAAAAAATCACCAGCATGAGGCCCCTTCTCTAACAAGGTACCTGCACGAGCCTCATCTGAGGACACCTGAGGATACCCATGGTTCCAAGTCTAAAGCCTTTCCCAAGTGTTTTATCATAGTTTCTCATTTCCCAAGGAATATCCACCTTGTGTAGGCTTATACTCCCATGTGTGAAGCGCATCTAGTTCCTCCTAGGACCTGCATGAAGAAACCTCACACTCTATGCCAGGACCTGCATGAGTTCCCCCTTTGACACCTCTTACTAGCCAAAAATTTCGTGTATCCTCTTCCTTTGGATCCTTTGTCTAAACGGGACTAAATTTAAATCTCCACCAATTCCTTCCAAATTGAAACCCCATGTAAATAGGAATGCCATTGTGTCTTCCATTTGGATATTTATTCCTTTTCTCATAGGTTTCCCGCAATTTTCCAACATGATGGATAGGGTCCTTATGATGAATTGGATATGTATTTCCATGGTGATGAGGACCCATCCCTAAGGGTGATGTCCAAGAACTCCCACTATTCAGTAATAGAGTTATGAATATGTGCTACCCTAGTGTTATCTATGATCCAAACCCTCCAGTTCCATGTGGGGATGGTGAGGATCATGCTTTCCTTTCCCTTCAACATTGTATTATATCCTCCTATCAAAACAAATTTTAGGGAATATCTCCTAGAGAAAACCCCTATAATTTCTTGAAAGTTGTTTAAATATTTCTTCTCTTTGGCCCTTGGGTTTTACAAGGATGTATAATCTGATTTGACTATCCTGGATATGAAATGGGAGAGGGAATGGGTGCATCAATTCTCTTTCTTCTTCTCCCATATCCATGGCCTCTTCCACCAATAGATGGCGGGTGTGTGTGGTTTGTTGGATCTTATACTTCCTCTTATTTATCACATTCAATAATGAATCATCATGACTCACATGTGATTAGAGGATATCCACAATCACAACATCCATATATTCATATGCATGTTTTGGTAGTGAATATTCTTTCAGATCTTCCTCTCGCCTTCCTTTAAAGGGTATCCATAAACGTGGGTCCTCAAGTTCATGTATCCAACCTCAAGGAAAAGTATACTATTTAGTTTCCTGAATCTCATGTTTCCTCCTATTTTTCACACAAAAAATGACTCACATGAGCTGAGATGTTGATGATTGTCATGAAATCCACATGATCCCAAACTTATGGGAACCCTCCTTAGTAGTGATCCACAACCAAAATAATCAATGGGACTCCTACTTGGTATAAGCCCCAACCTTCCAAAACATGGTAATAATCCTTAAGAGTAAGCCCCAACCAAACCAATCCATGGTCCTCCTAGATGGTATAAGACCCAACCATCCATAATATGGGAATATTCGTAAGGAATGTGCCCAAAAATCCAACCTATGGGAATCACTCCAAGTGTAATCCCCAACACATCCATGGGCCTCCTACTTGGTATGAGTCCCAATCATATCACCATCCTCAACCATGGGCCTCCTCTTTAGGTGTAAGCCCTGAAAAAGCCTCCAAATCACCATGAGTCAATACATAAATCGTGGACCATTTTCATAGGGAATCCGTTTCTCAAATAAGCCCCAACCAAACCAAATAGGGGAATCCTTTTTAGGATTAATCCCTACCTTAATTATATCAAAGGCCCATACTCCCATTTGATAAAAAACATTAAAGGTACTCCATTGAAATCAGTCCCTACATCTGAACAATGTGATCTTTTATTCTCTCCCAAATGGGGTACATAGGAAGCCTCTTTGAGGTCTAAACCAAAAACCACAAACTAACCCTAATTATCTATTTCCCACATTCCCAGTAGATTCTAATTAAACCATGGAATCCATATCCTTTTAAGGTTCCTTGGGATGCTTCAACATAAGTCCCACACCAAACTTTGACTTGGGACCTTTTACCTAGTCTTCCTCAACGCATGATGTTGAACTATATGGTTTTGTTCTGATCATACAACCTTAAAAGGTAAAATGTGTCACATTAAGTAGAATTGAACTATGTGGGTCCTAATTCATTTCAAAAGGATATGTAGGAATATTATCTTATGGGTATGATCTTGAAATTAAAGAAACTCCCATATACCTGGATGAAGATACACTATTGAGTTCTCCACTATGTAGATGAAAACTAATTTCATCATAATAATGATCAAATAATCTCCAATCAATACATAAGAGGCTACCATTGATGGAGAACCTCATATACATATAGATATCTCCATTGAAGAAAAACCATGGATACATATAGATGATTTTAAATTATATATATGATAATAATTGATTATTAATCCATGGGTGACTCATGTCATACTTGGAAATCAATGAAGGATTTCTGAACAAATATTAAATCTATGAGAGAGCCCTCGAGTAGGAAATAATTCCCCCCAAAAGGGTGTGATGGTCCCGACCTCCCATCCTCTAAACCAATGTGAGTCCTTTAGTACCATTATCCAATCTCCCTAATGAGTGATTTCCTTTGGAAGCTCGGTCTTTCATGGATATAGAACCATTGGGTGTCTGTGCTTCCATGAATAAACCTGTTGGAAACTGTTTTCAAATAGTGAACCCATTGTGGGTGATTTCACAAAACTCAACCCCCTACAATAAATCATTGGGTGTATAAAAATTTCCCATATAAAATAACATAATAATCATGGATTCATAAGGATTAATAATAAAAAACATCATTAATATAATTATTGTAACAAAAATCACTTTTATTACCTTCAGTTAGTGATGACTCTGACTTTACTATAGGATTCTTCTTTAGATCCCTTGAATATGTTTTCTTTTTATCTTCTGTGTATTAATAGAAAAATCAAGATTAATATAATCATGAGTAACTTAATTTTTCTCAATTTAAGGTATCTCAACCATTTCTTGAATTGTGAACATCATAATATCTAGTTCGAATCATTATAGGGAACCTACACATTGATAACACTTGTAGATCCCCAGGATATATTGGATGCCATTGAGAGGGGATGAATATGTGGTATAATCATTTTATGAATTATTTTCTTTTAAATTCAACCTCTTTAAATTTAAACATTCTCAATCCACTCTTTAGTATATCTCAATCTCACCTCATGTTCAATAATAATAATAGAGAGAGAAGCACAAAGTAATTATAAGGTTTTATATAAAGACCTAATTTTTCCAATTTATTATACCCCCACCCCAGCATGGATTCCCACTATAATCATATTATCAATTATAGTGGTTTAGGAAGAAATTATTTGTACATAGTAGTAGTCTATCCTTATATTTATCTAAGTTATACACCCTAGAAATCCAACTCTACTAACTCGGTTGGTTATACCCCACCCCCCAATAATCTTCTCCTTCTTTAAGATCCAACTAAGAGATTTTATATACTTCCATAACTAACTAAAATAATACATCTAATCCCAAATCCAACCAAGAGACTGATACCTTTTTTTAAGGATTTATCAACTTCATTATTTTATCCTGATATTCCTCTATGATAATTCTATACAAAACTTTCTCATGTACACTTCATGTACCATTAACATCCACTGATCGATTATTTTAGTCTTTCTCAATAAGTTGTATCCCATATATATGATTTGTTTAATTAGTGAAAGACTTATTAAGAAATACTTCCATCTAATATTGAAGACCAAGACTTGCTATATGTTTGAAAGATATGCACAAAATTTCAACAATATTATTTTATGAAAGATAGAACTTTCACAATTTTAACTGAAGTTCTTCTCTTATTGAAACCCAAAAAAATATTATATTTATAACTTTATTATTTTATATGATAATCATTATTCTATTTGGGTTTTCTTCTCAATTACATTTGCATTCAAATATGCAAACATATTGAATATGATGCATGAAACACTATTCACTTTCTTCTTCATGTAAATAAGTATGCAACCTTCTCACACTGAATTTGTATAATTAAAATTACTTCACATAATATAGTACATGTAGATCCTAAAATTATTCATGAAGGTATAATTCACTATCTCTTGTCAACCTCCTCACTCTCACCACAAGAGGTATGTGGTATATTATTGAGATCATGAAAACTGGGAATATTACATGTCATGGTGTCACATAATCTTGAATAGATTCCTGGTATCTTAGTTCCTTTGAAAAGAAATTTTAGTGTGCTTATAACAAGTCGAATTTCCATGGTGTTTATGCTCTTGTTCGTACAAGAAAAATCATCATTATACCTTGTGACCTTTACATAGTGGAACACATTGAGATGTTATGTTTTACAATATATCTCAAAATGGTTAATTGAAGAAACCTCACTGAACATAGAATCATGATATTTATAAATTTAGAGAACCACCTCTCTACTACACTTCACTGACCTAGAAGCTTCATTTTTATACAATGTCAATACTAATATTAAAATCCCTAAATATCCCATCATTTAAAATATTCCCACAAATTCATGTTTCGTTATTCATAGATTCTAAAAATAAATTTTTCACATCCTTCAAGATCGGATTCTCCTCATGGTGATACTCTCATGTGCATGTGATAATAGTAACATGATCCTTTCATCCATGCATTACAGGTGCATTATCACCCTTCTGTGACTCCATTTTTCATATGAAGGTAGCTAATGATTCTTTGAATTATCAAAATATGGATATTTCATTCATATAAATTAGTCTTCTTCTTAAGATCTCAATTGGAAAATAATATCAAGATCAAAAAAATCCTGAAAACCTTGGCATGTATAACTTTGATGAATTATATCTCTATATGAGGTTACAGGTAGAAAATGATGTACCGTGGTGATCAGGTACATCTCATGAATCAAATGGGATGGTTCAATTATATCTTTAACATTTAAATTATGGGGTGAATAATACTTGAAACACCTCTATCTCAAATTGTATTTTACATTGGTCGAGGCACACATAATAAATATATTGATCTCGTTGTTTTCTTTAGATGGTAGTGGGGTTCAGCACCCATATCACTCACACAAAACATCGTCACGCCACTCTTCTTCCCTGCATGGTAGCTCTAACACACCCATGTGAGATTTCTGCATGCCTTAAACCCACCCATATGCATTATGTGGGCACTATTCATGACTAATTCTCACACCTATTGCATGCACCTGGCCAGGTTGATTCACTCCCACGTGATTGATCCCTCGATCCCCGCATGTATAGTTAAGTGGATCTTTGGTTGGCCGAAGGGATAGACAATTTTTTATAAAACACATATATAAAATCTTTAATATAATATTTCAAAAAATACTGACCAAATTATAAGACATTTAAAATCATTCACTTATCAAAAAATCATTAGGAAAAAATTGTATTCTTTTCATTAAATTATCCTCTTTATAGGTATAATGAAAAAAAATGTTTCCAAATAGATACAAGTATTATAACTTAATGCTAGTTAATTAATCATGACAATTACAAGGATAATTTATTATTCATGACTTCTAATGTCATTCTATGAATAAAAAACAATTCAATAAGCATCACCAATTCAGTGGTGATATGAAATTGAAAACTACTCAGATGAAGTTGAACCATTAATAAAAAGTGAAACACATAATGAAAATTGATTAATTTCATATGAAAATAAAACTTTTAAAATAGAATAAAAAAATAATCCCAAATTTAAAATGTGTCTTAGAAAATGATATAAAAAATAAGAAACATTTAAAATATTAATTCCGAAACCTTAATTCATTAAAATCACTTTTAAAAAGACATTTCAATTAAATTCTCACAAAAATCAACCAAAATATTGGTTTATGGACATATAAAAGTCAAATCCAAATATCATTGAACATTTTATCACTAAAATCATATTTTTAAAGAACAATTCAAAGAATTAAAATTTCATCTATAAATTAAACAATTTTATATAATTGTCTATTATATACATACTTATGAATTAAAAACATAATTATTTCATCGAAGATATGTGACAAAGATGTATCAAGTCAATCCACATCAAATTCCACGACACTTAATCGCATTTCTTTTTGACGAGAAATCAATTTTCAAAATTCAATAGAAGCCGATTAATATTTAAAAAAATTAGTGATTAAAATGATAACAAAGAGGTGATTTTGAAAAATGATTTCACCCATGGACTCTATTAAGTAATAAATTGTGATTTATCGTCTCAAAATAAAAATTTTATTTAAAATTTGGGATCTATTTTTATAAAGATGGTTGAGTTAAAAAAATTAAAAGGATTTAATCCAACATAAATTTGAATTCAATTGTTCATTATAATTTATCATTTTCTCCATCTTGAACATAAATGCATACATATCATAAAATAATTAGACATAATTTAATAGATGGGTGATTTTAATAATTAAAAAGAAATAATAATTAACATATCCATCAATTTTAGCTTAAATAATAAAAAGAACAAACTGGGATTATGATTTAATTTCCATCTCAAATTAATATAAATATTATTAGTTTAGAACCAACCAATAAATTCACATCCAATTAAAATTATAAAACTTCTAACAAAATTTCTCCCCAAAAAAGGTTTTTTCAAGAATAAAAAAATATATATTTCTTGACTGAATCCATGGTTGAATTGAAATGAATGATCACTCAAAAATCAAAATAATACCCAAAATCAATAAAAATTTAGAACCACTAAAAATTATAAATAAAGATTTAAAAATTGAAAATATTGAAAACAAATTGGGTACTTTGACCTGATCTTCATAAAATACATTTTATCACATAAAAAATGATAATTAACCCAAAATTAAATCTTAACATTGTCCACAATGTTTAACCTCAAAGTTTTTGAACATTTAAAATAGTTTTTCTTAATAAGATTTTATATTTAAGTGGTTTAAAATTATTTACTGGGGTTACACAAAGTTCAAAAGAACATGATGCAATAATTCAATACCCTTTTATCAAATAGAGTTCAAAAAAAGAACAGGAATTTACTTATGGATAGTGTAGTCAAATTTTAAATAAATATTAGAGAGTTTTATGTTTGAGAAATGATTATAGAAGCAACTATAGAACATTCAAATGGTTTTAACAAATCAAATAAATTTAAGGTATCTATGACATGATTTCTAAATTGATTGAAAATCATTTTTGACATCATATATTATTGAAATAATAACACTCATTATTGAAAATAATAAAAATCAGATAATCAGTTTCAAATTTAATAACTCCCCCTAACACTTAATTTATAAACATGAAAATAGTTTATATAGTCAATAATAAATTTTATTTCTAAATACCACTCTCAGTGATGTATGTATTGAAATTGAGTAAATAAATTCTTGATATGGAATAAAAAATATTACTCCCCTAAGAATTTAGTATTTTAATTTATATTCAGGCCTGAAATATCTATCATTTTAAAATTCAAGAACTTCTTGGATTCTCCCATTCAAGTGCCTAAAAGAGTAAAACAAATTAGCTATGGAATAAAATCATTAATAATAAAATTATTTAACCTGGAAAAAGGGAGAGGTTAAGAAAATGAAACTCTAAGACATAAATAGTTTTATTGAATAGAGAATAGGGGTGTAAAGTGTAATCATTATTGTAAAAATAAAGGACAGCACAGAAACATAATGGAGACATTTATTGAAAAGAAACAATAAGAATAAAAATTTAATACCATGTTTTGTTTCCTATATATAGTTAAGTTTGAAATATACAGCCATATTTTCCCCATAAATTCTTAAAAATTATAATTTAGAGGGTATTATTTATTGACGATTTCAGCTTCACCAATTTTTTTAGGAAATATCACTTTGATCTCATAGAATTTCAAGAATACTAGTATCTATAAACATTCTCTTTAATTATTCAAATTATATAAACAAAGGTTATTATATTATACTATTTCAATTAATAAAATCTCAAAAAAATAACTAAAAATATTATGAAACATCCGAGAAAATTCATCAAGTTAGAAATCAGTATCCTCAGAGTTTTCACCTACACTAAAGGCATAAAACACTTTAAGCTAGGTGTAGAGGTTGCTATAAATTTCTCATTTATTTCCAAAGAAAAAACATTAATTTCATATATACTTTTCTTATTATAATCAAGATAAGAATACTTAATACCTCCCAAGAATTCCTTCACCTCATTGACTAAAAAATAATCCTATAAACATCTTTTTTCAGTAATATTATACCAACTATCCACCTCTAATATTTTACCCAAAATCTCACTTTTGACCCTCTATATAGTTTGATAGGATTTGATTTCAAATAACAAATGCAAAGAACCATCATAATATTTTTTCATATCAATTAAAGACCAATTTTTAGATAAAAATATTATTTAAATATATTTATAGTTATTGGGATGAAAGTTGTTTGTAACTAAATATAGATTGGGTCTAAGGAAGAAGGTTTTCTCACAAAGATAGGGTTATGAGAAATAGTTAATGGCCTGAGAAATAGTATTAACAAATAAAATTTGTTATTTATGTATCCCTTACTGGTCCTTATAAATATATTCATAAATATTTCACTCAATTCACACAAGTATTTTATTATTATAAGTGGATTCAGATTTAACAAAGTTAACTTTAAAGTGATAATTAAATGATTTTTCAATCATCTCCTCAAAATGGTTTCGATTATCCCTCTTTATCTAAAATCTAAATAAATATTAATAAATATATATTAGTTTAAAACTCACATATATGGTGTATTAATTAAAATTTTGAATTCATCTTGGTCATCACCATCATGAAAGACCCAATTTTCTTTTAAGAACATATATAATGACACCTCTTATAGCTAAGAATGGTTTTACAAAAATGATAAGAACTCTTTCTAAACTCCATATCATGAATTGATAAATAACTGGGTGATATAATCTTTCATATATTTAATAATATTTCAAAAATCCTTACAATGGATTGAGTAATGGAACTATCAGTCAACTGTAGGGAAACAAAAGTACATTTAAACTCTATTAGTGCTGACCTTTTAAATAAGAAGGAATTAGATTTTCACTAACTATAAATCCACACTAGAATTTTTTTTCCTAACTTTCAATTATTATACATGGTATAACAAATATTACATTTTTATGAAATTTATTATGTAACTTATTTTTCAGTATAACATCACATTCCACAGTTAGAATAATGGTGTTTATATTTCTTCCAAGTTTATTTTATTGGAAAAAATCCTTTTTATAAATTTAACATATTATGTGATTTATTTAAGGAATCAAAAAGTGTTATGTTCGAGTTAAAGGTTATAAATATCTCAAGGAATTATCAATAATCTTGTTCATCATTATTTAGCTCAACTCTTTGGGAAAAGGGAACCTGGGGAGAATAATGACTTAAAAAAGGTTGATTTTTCTACTTACCCTTAATAAAAACATTCATTTCCCTTCTTTGATAATTTACCACATTTTTTTTAAATTATCCCTTTTAATTAGTGGATAATTATTTAGATCAGTCTCAACCTTACTTTTCCACTTTTCCAAAATTAATAATTTCATGATTTTCACTCCTAAAATCACCTAAAACTTCTATATCATATTTCAAATGCTTCACCCTAACATTATTGTGTTTTTAGGTCAGATATTTTGGTAAAGGCCAGGAAATTTTCTCTTGGATTTAATTCTGTTATATTGGGAAGTGTTCCATTTTCCTTATAAGTTAGACCCATGTCCATTAGGACCATTTGTATTAATATATTATCTATCATGGATTTAAAGGAATATTTTTGTGGTCCCATTTAAACCCTATTACAAGATTATTTTTAACTTATGGAATGATTAATTATAGATTCTTGATAATAAGTTTTTTTTCTAAACATTATTTCTAAAAAACCTTCTAGATTCCCTTATTATTCATAGGTCTCATCACTCCCATGATTTTGGTAGTGAGGTTTATTTTTTAGTTCTAATCTAATGGTATCATAATATTTTACCACTCCTTGACCTCTATAATAACGGTATATATGATTTTTGTAACTAGAATTATAGTTATTTGAGAAAGTTGAATTATTTCCGTAATTTTTACCCCTAATGTGTATGAATATGTAACTCACATCCTATTAAAAGGGTGGATCAAAACAAATAAAATAGTTCTTTTTATTCCCAAAAAATCTATAATGGTTTCATTGTTCATGAAATGAATTATGAATAAAAATTACAACATCCTTGGGATAGGAATTTATCCCATTTATATTTATTTTTCTATAAATTTAATGTTGAGAATTGATAGAATGTTTCTCAAATATTGTTTTAATATATTTTAACTCCATATCATTGAAATCACTACCTAAAAATTGGTCAACAATGTTATGCTGATAAGGGGTAAGAAGGTTATAAAATATTTCCATCAAGAGGTGAGGATAAAGATAATGTATAGGACACTTCCTAAGAATACCTATAAATTTTTTTAATGTTTCATGTAAATTATCCCCCTTATCTTTTATAAATACAATTTTATTACCTCACTTTGGTGGCTCAATATCGATAATAATATTTCATCACAATTATATTGAAGACTTGGTCAATGAGTCAAAAATTTCATCATCTGATTTTTTGGAACAAACTCATAGATTTAGTTTTGAAAAAATGGAAACCCTCTCAACATAATCTCATCCTCAGTAATCCCATTCAAAGGTAATCGTTGAACCAGTATATAAAAATCTCCAATAAAATTAGGGTAATCCCTATTGGTATGACAGTTAAATAAGGGTTACATTGAGAGGTAAGATTATTTCATTTAATAATTCCTAGACCTTGGGAAAATTGTATAAAAGATGGATTAGAAAAAAATCATATATTGGAGGTCCATAAGTGTAGAACTCTGAAAATTTTGATTTTTAGATTGAGGTGGAATATCATTTTCATTCAATCTTCTTGTTCTAAAATTTTATTAATTTTCCCTTTCATCTTTCTTTTTCATTCTTTAAGGAATATCATTATTGTTTAATTTCAATTTTCAAAGGTTAAAGATAAATTTAATATGATTCATTTATGTGCATAAAAATAAAGGTAAAAAATGATAAATTATCATAGAGAAGAGAAAAACAAGGATTTTTTCAAGGAAAAAATTGAATAGATTTATTTTATTTTATATTTCAAAAGACATATTATATATTTTTCATCTATTTTTTATTTTACATGAGTGTCTTCTGTAGAAATGACACCAATTTTGATGGGTTAATTGTAAAACCTCTCAAAATTATAGTTTATAAATCTTGATTAAATGTGTACTATGGTAAGAAGGTACAAACCATGGTGAATGAAATATAGTGCCAAACCAAAGAAAAAATCAAAAAAAATCAAAAAATTAATTTCATTAAAGGATTCAAAATGAAAATGTTGAATAAAATGATTGGTGTGAAAACATAGTTAAAATAGATAGAAATGTGTTGGATGTGTGAAGAAAGTCAAGAAGAATAAGAAAAAAATGGGTAAAAATAGATATATCTGGGAACCAAAAAGACCAAAATTAATTACAAAATTCACTTCTTGAATAAAAATTGACAACAATTGTGTCTAGGATGTGAAAAATGGACTTGGGGATTCCTTGATTTCACTAGGCTAAATAGCATGCTCAATTAAGTTAACTTAAAAATTGTTTTTTCAACATATAATTCAAGGAATGAATGATTTTTACATAGAGAAAACAAACATTAACTTTTCCTAGATTAAGTACTTCAATCAATACATCAAGGGAAAAGAATCCAGTATCATTACCCTTCAGTAAATAGTTAGTGTAAAAAATAATACACATGAGTAATAAACATGAGAATACTAAACAAAAAATCTATATTAATGTACTTATAGTAAACAAACATAATTTTATTCAAATATTTTAAGGACTGAATGAATTTCATACAATAAAATAATAACAGCACATAGATTACATCTACCAAATATTCATCAGAGATAAGATAAGAATGGATCGATCTAACGAGCTTGTACTCAAGTGGTAAAAGATTATTCATGGATTCCAAAAGACCTAGGTTCAAAACCAACCAAGGGTTGGATTTTTGATTTATTATAGTAGTTTCTATAGTGGTTATTATAGTAGTAATTATAGTAGTTACTATAGTAGTTACTATAGTATCAGAAATATTTACCTGAATTAGGACTACAGGCCACATATTTTGGTCATCAGGCCACAAGGACTTAGGGACAACATAGGCCTTTGGTGCATCGTTCATCTAGGCCAAAATATAGTGTTAGGAAATACATGAGTGACCATATGATTGTTGAATCGCATTAGGTGGGTAGTGTTTCTTATCTTTATGCATTATTTTGGGTGGGAAGCTCGAAAGATCGATAGGTTCATTAGAACCTATCAATTATCCTTCTTACAACTTTTGGAAGAGGAGTGAACTTACATGGTGTTGTTATTGGCAACACAGTGTGAGGTTTATTGGTACATGGGTAACTCATCATGTGAATGGTGATGAATAAATATAAAAATAGGTTTATCTTGTCATACACAATGTCATGAAGACATGATGACATTGTTGGGTGGGAATCTTGAAAGAGTAATGGGTGATATGACTCCTATCATCTGGCCCTATACCCATATCTGGGTTAAAGAGTATTACTATATCATAGAAGTACAATAGGGTAATTCAGCGCAATGTTTTCTAGTAAGGGTTATTTAATGAGAATATTGGGATCATGATGTGATGTTTGGAATCTTGAATTGGGATTTTGAGATAACTCCTTTGGTTTTCAATCCATAAGGTCTTTAGGCCATCAAATTATAATGGGTCTCCAATAAATTGGGCCTTTAGGTCATGTAAGTGTTATCTATCAACCCATTTGAAAAAAGAGGGTTTTGTTTTATTAATATGAATGGTTTTTATCCCAACCTATTAAAAAAGGGAAGAATATAATGTAACAATAAAATGAATAATATGAAAAATAGAAAACTGTGAAAATATGATTAAGAACCGTAAAAAATAATCAATTAATTCAATTTCATTCACCTTTAGAAATTTAGCTATGAATTTTCATATAAATAATAAAATTATTTAAGAAGTATATTAAAACAGACAGAATAATATGAAAATAAAAAATAATAAGGGTCTTTTTTGTGGAGCTTAATCTCTTCTTTCGGCTCCAGTCCTCTAAACCACTACCCTTAATGTTACCTTCAAATAAAATATATTCATTTCTTTCAATAATTTGTAATTAAATGAATAAATTATGGTATCCCCACTAATACACAAGTCTTGGTTTTTTAAAAATGAATTCGCGTGAAAAATCACATCACTGCAACTCGTAGTCAAAACCCGAGGTCAAATTCCTAGTCTCCACTTAGTGTAGGTCACTATAGACAATATTATTCATAGTTACTAGTGTTTAACACCTGTAACCTATAAAGAATGTTGATAAGGCCATATGCACTTATTTCATCCTCTACTGGTTTCCTTGCTATGATTTGAGATCTTCTCGTGAACTCTTTCTTAAGCTCATCTTGACATTCACCTTGCATGAGATTGAATGACCAAGACACGTGCTAGAATGAGTCAATGATAACTTAATGAAGAATTGGGAACGACCCTTATAAAAGTTGGGGTGAGTAAACAATACCTTTATGAAGTATTTTTCATGACCCTGACATAAGATCCCGTATATGGGGGTACCCTTACATGAGTGGATAGTAACATTTACATAGCCCTTAAACCATGACATAGCCCTTACTTGAGTCATTGAGTTACCTTGACATAGATAATCTGACCTTTACACAGCTGAAAATATCCTATAGGTACCATTACTTTTGTTATTCAAATGACCCATACATAGTTTTTTCCAATAAAAGTGGCCTTTATTCAATTCTCATCTCAATAGTGATACTGTTACAAAAACGGACAAGTACTCCTACGCAGATGAGACATCAAGACAGATTGAAATACGTAAATAAAGTTAATTAATTATATATGAAAATAAAAATTCTAAAATGAAATAAACAATTAATTCCCAAATTAAAATTTATCCCAGCAAATAATATGAAAAATAAAAATGTGATCCTTTGAAAATATTAATTCCAAAACCCAAATTCTATAAAATAAATTTTAAAATGATATTTCAATTAAAGTATCATTAAAGTAAACTGAAATATTAGTTCTTAAACATATAAAAATTAAACAAAAAATCCATTAAACATTTTATCACTATAGTACTATTTTAAAATAATAATTCAAATAAATTTTATTTCAATTAAAAAATAACACATATTCAGTAATTTTATATTATAAGAATATTTTTCATTAAAAAAATATTTTATCAAAAATATATGGAAAAAATGTTTCAAAATAAATCCAAATCACTAATTTAATATATCAACTCTTAATGATAAAAATAATAAAGACAGTTAAAGTACATTAATAACCAATCTGAAAACAAAGGTGTAATCCAGCTCACTTTTAATAAATTAATTATCTCTATCATGTTGGGATTCATTCACTATTAAACACACTTGTTCAATGATTCAATAATGAAAATTATAAAACAAATTGGATCACAACATTATAATAATGAATAATGGTGACATACCAGTATTTTAAAAGAATAACATTATGTTTAATACATATATGACATGAATCACTAAGGTTAAACAAACAACAGAATATTATTATTTAAATTTGATCATTATTACATAGTTATTGAATTGGTGTGTGTGAATAGGAATAACTGAATCCTAAAATATATATCAATTTCCTACTTGATATAAATTTATTTATTAATGATTAGGAAATAAGAATTCAATTTTTAGTAAAGTCATTTTATGTTTCAAAAATATGTTTCCCTAAAAAATAATTTTTATTGATATTGTGAGAATATATTTTATTTTATATGTATAAATTTTAAGAAACTTTATTTGATAAAATAAAATTCTTTTTTTAAATCATCACATCAAAATTATATTTTCTAAAATTTTTCTATTAACCTAAAAAGATTCATTTTTTAGGGAATAATGAAAATAACATTTTTTGAATGTTTTTTGTATAATTGACATTTATTTTCATTAAAAGAATAATAATAATTTTAAATTTTTTTTAAAGTAACAAAATAATTATTTATATAAAAATAATATAATTAATTTCATTTCAATCATTATTTTACTTTATTTTGGTATAAGTTAATTTTTGAGCTTAAAAAAAGAGTTTTTCTAAAAAAACTATTTTAGTCATGGTCTATTCATTTATATTAAAAGTAACTACTATCACCTATAGGAATTTAATTTTATTAAATTTAATTTAATTTTTTATTCATTAATTAATATTTATACTAGTATTAATTTTTGATATTTTTAGGAAGAAGTTATTTTTTTTAATAGTGAAAATTCTAGTTTTTATAAAATACGATATATTTTATGATATCTCCATGACTTAAATATGATATAAAAATTTATTAAACATATGTAACTAATGGTTTATTTAATATAATAAAAACAAAATATTAAAATAATTTAAAACATATAAATTGAAATTTATTTCATGATACATATGAGAATCATTTTCAATGTCGGCGTAGTGCTTGCATTGCACTCGAAAAGTAAAATTTGTTGTCTAATAATAATAATATAGAATTAAAACTTATTTTAATTGATTTTTTAGTCAATATTATATCTAAATTATGATTTGGATTCTTATTTTCTAATTTTTGTGTTAAATAACTAGAATCTTATCCAAATGATTTTACAATTCTTGTGCAAGGCAAGAAAAATCAAAATACATATTAAATAAGTTATCAAAGAATAGTTGTCAGTAAATATATATATTAAATTAATATAAAGGTTTATATTTAACTTTATTTATTTATTTTAATTATGGTTATTTATTTTTAATTTTTAAAAATTAAATAATTACCTTAAAATCTTTCGTAAGCCTAAGAATGTGCATATGCAAGCATTAGAAAAATAAAGTAAATGATTTTAAGAACTATAAAAGTAATATTTTTGGTTTCCTTATATTTTTCCATTAATTTTATTGAAAAATATGAAATATTAGGGATGTTTTAAATGTTTTTATTTTAATTAATTTTTTCATGTTGGTTTTAAGTTCAATCTAAATGAATAGTGTCAAATGACATTAATGGTATTTTATGTTAAATAGTATTTTATTAAGTTATTTTAAAAACATTAATATATTTAAATAGGAAATGAAGGATGATATATAGTCTAAAATTACAAACCATAAACATTTACGATCCAATTTCTACCTTTTAACTAAATTTGTATCCAATTAATATTGAAATAATCATTACCACATTCAAGGTAAAAATTTGATAACAAAGGTGTTAAACCAAAAATAAGGTTTAAAATTATATCTAAACATATATAAATTTAATTTTATGGACATATTAAGACCATATACTCATTATATATGAATATATTTTATTTTAGGAATATTTTACAGGAGTTAGACATGTATTATATTATAGTATTTCATGTATTTCCAAAAATGATAGTAATGATATTATATAATAAAAAAATATTAAATGATTTAAAATTAATAAAAAAAATATAAAATTTTGACACATAAATGGGGTATGGTTATAATATAAACCATGTTCCATTTATTCCTAACTTTTTCTTCTATAGTTAATTTCTTGACACCTTTAGTTTAAAACAATTGATACCACGTTAATAGAAAAAAAGAGTTAAGGGGGGATAAAACCAAAAGATATGGTTTAAAAAATCTCCTAAACTTGTAGAAAATTTATTAGATGAGATAATTTTTAATAATTCTCATACTATATTATAATTATACCCTTTTTATCTATTTCTTCATGAAAATTAATTTATATTAATTTAATACTTTAAGTAATTCCAAAATTACCCTTACCCTCATTATAAAAGGGAACCCCCTGTCCTATTCTTTACACACTTAAATATCATTTTGGTTTAAAAACTATCAACAAAAATCCCTTAAAAATCACTTAACACATTCTATAAGTCTTATTTTGGGAAGAATAATAATCTTATAGGGATTAAGGTGTAAAGAAAAGGAGGTCATCTGAAGAAGAGGTTTAGCTTTTAACCAAATGTTTTAGTTTTATTTCTTCTTATACCTCCTTACAATATTCTTAAACCATTATTGAATAATAATAAAAGTATCGTAAATATAGTTATATATTATTATATTAATTTAATAACCAATATAAATCACTTCTTCCATCAAATGGGAAATGAAATTGATGTTCATGTGTACAACAGACTACCATCTCGTGAACCGTTGTAATTCATTTTCCATCACCACCTCTCACTAATGGTTATAATTATAGATTTAATGTATAAATATTATATTAATGAAATATTTTTAATTCTATAAAATGAATATATTATCTATTTTCTTACGTATTCATTAACTAAAAAATGATAATGTCATTCATGCGTACATGTCGATTACCACCTCTACAACACGATGTGATTCTTTTTACATCGCTGCATCACATGGATGGTATATATATAAGTTTATTTAAACAAATAATATATTTTTTATTATGTAATAATAATTAATTAAATATAAAATAATACTTTTCTTCCTCTAATCATGATCATTGAAAAATTTAAACGTTACACATGTGTACGTACAGCCTACCGTCTCCATGACTGTAATGGAGTTCATTTTTCATAATCTTATTTAATGTTTGGTTTTAAAAGTATAATTTATATATATATAAATGATTTTTATTTTATGATTTTTATTTTTTATATGATTTAATAATGATCCATTTTACCATAGTCAACCTACCAAAGTCATTTTGGACATATCATCTGAATATCATCGAAACATATGATGTGAACTTAATTGATTATAACATGGAAATAAAATAAAATAATTAAGAAAAATGTTAAAATTTATCAGTAAATTAACTAATTAGTATACTGTTATTATTAGGGAAGAAAAATAATATTCATGATGAGTTAGACTTAGGGTAAGGGACACTTTCCTTTAAAAACATCTTCTTAAATGTTTTAAAGATTTATTTTATAAATCCTTTCATTCCATGTACATATTCATAAAATTACTTTATCAATATATTTATATATAAATATGTGAATTATAATGTAAAATTTATTTTTATTTTTATTTTATTTCGATTCTTTTCAAAATGAATCTTTTTGCGTTAAGGGATTTATAAAAAAATTGACATATTAAAATATTTTATTCATTATATGGTACTTGATAAGTATATATGATGGTAGATAATAATGATGTAACATATACAATGAGTGAGCCTGATATAGTTTATATGATGTGGGAGCCCAATTATAGGTCTCCAATGCATTTGGTAATGTTTTTTTCCTTCAAAAGCAATAAGGGGGAGTTAACTGGGAAGGTTTCTATTGTGGATTTAATTAGGCTCCAGTTATTTCTGACATGAGTTCTGTATGGGTTATTAATATAATTCTTTCAGTTTCCGAAAAGGGTTTCCATTTTATTTTTATGGGTTTAAAGGATTTTATTTAACAAAAAGGTGTGTGTGTTTCATTTGGATATTATTTATTTCATACACTCAAAGAATATTGTGATAAATGAAAAACAAATTATGTGTTTTCATATTTCACAATGTACTAATGGATTCCTTTATTTTATGACCCTTTCTAATATTTTTGTGCTCATACCATGTTTTTAAATGTTTTTCATCAATTTTAAGGATGATTGAGAATAATGAAGAAGTCAAGCTGAAATCCATGAATATATTTTATGAAAAAAAAACACATTTCAATTTTAAAAAAAAAATTGTGGAAAAAATTGGATATTGAGTAGAATTGCCAACTATGTAATATAATGGTATGTTATTTAAATTTTATGACCTAATTCTCAAAAACTCTAGGCTGTAAAGATTCAAAAAATTTAAGGAATTCATTTATTGATTAAAAACTCAATATTTTTAAATGTTTTATGGTTGATTATTTATAGTAGGTATCAAAGTAAATGTTTAGATAACAATTTATATTATGGTGTTGTAAGAGTTATGGATACGATCATGAGTTTATATGTTTAAGTTTTGTCATAACATCAAAGTCATAGACATGCCCTTTTTGAGTGATGGTATTTTAAGGTTATTAATAATATTTTGGGAGATATTTAATTATTTTGGGGTATATTTAGGCCCTATGTTTTAGGTGAAGGGTTATTTTATAAGAATTATATTATATTTTAGGGATTTAAGTTGGAAGGTACGAGATAGCCTTTGAGTTTAAAACATTATTTAATAATAATTTTAATAAGGGGTATGTTCATAAATTTTTTTTTGAAAATATGATTTATCATATAAATAACAATTAGATTGATATGTGATTTGGGGATTAATTAATTAATATTATTTTAGAAGAAGATCACTATAACTCTTAGGAACATTATATGAATAAGGAAGACATAATATTATGAAAAAGGATAAATTATATTTTGGTATAATATATAATTTTATTGGGGATTTATAGTGATCCAGGTTATTTAATGAAATAATCACGATATTTTAGAGATTATATGATTAAGTCATACAAATTTTTGGGTATATGAATTAATGAGTGACTAATTTTGGTTGGACAAAAATGTTAAATTAATATTGGAAGAATATGTTATCAATTCATTCTGATTTTTTTGTTTCAAACTTGGTATGGAAAATTTTGAAGAATTTTAAGGTTAGTAATTTATCAAATGATCTAAAGTTAACTTTTAGTGTTATTATTGAGGATTTGGAGATAAAATTTTAAAATTATTCATATGAAGGTTTATTTACTTTTGGAATTATATTACCCAATACTAATCATTTTATTTATAATTAATGTCTAAATATTGGAAGAATAGCTTGTTTTCCTTTTTTCGATTATGTGATTCATTAAAAGTTTATTTTAGTTCTTTATGCATGAAAATTTACTCTTCATAACTCTTTTTTTGGATAAAAAGATGATATTGTTTGCGGAAATTTATTAGAGGATGAAATTATACTTTCCAAGTAAGTATTTTTCATTATTTTTTTAGTATATAAGGTAAATTAAATCCTAAATTCAAGGAAAGAGGTCTTGAAAAATAAATTATCCTATTACATTTATTATAGATGAATTTTTTTTCTTTTCACACCTCTTTGGTTTATAGTTTTTTGTTGTTAACATTCGATTGATTATTTACTTTTTAGTGATCAATGTTCTTCGTCACTATAAATTATTATTTACATCTTAATTTGTAATCCATTTCCATATTTTGACATCCGACTAATGTTCCCATATTTTGAAACCATGTTATATGTAATTATAAATGACCTTATTACTTCACTTTCCCTCTTTTCAAGATAAAGATTTAATAAACCTTCTTACAAGGTGGTATTTCAACAGATGTATTTTCAAATTTCAAACCATTCATTACCATCCTTAGGTTTAAATTTTGAGGGTGAAAGTTTTTAAATGGTGTAATAATGAAACACCCCAAGATTTTAAAAGAAGAATTATATGTTCAATAGCCTATAAAACATGCAACACTTATCTTAAATGAACAAAAAATATTATTATTTAAATATGAAAGTTATGGACTAGCTCTTGAATTGGTGGGTATGAATAGGAATAACAAGATTATATATATATATATATATATAAGTATTAATGAATAAAAATTTATTTATTATTCTTAGTAAATAATCAGTCAATTTTTAGTAAAGTCATATTATGTTTCAAAAATATGTTACCTTCAGAAATGATTTTTATTGCTTTTTTATTATAAAATATTATATTTTATATATCACATTTTTAAAAACATTATTTTATAAAATTAAATTAATTTTTTTAATCATAACTTCAAAATTATCTAAGGTTGATAATTTTTGGTTTTTTTGAAAAGATATATTTTTTAGTAAATAGTGAAAATAATGTTTTTTATACATTCTTTATAAATCTGTCATTTATTTTCATTAAAATTATAGTTTTTATTTTAATTTTATCTTAAATAAACCTAATTATTATTTAATTTTATATAATATAATTAATTACATTTGAATCATCTTTATAATTTATTTTAGTATAAGTTCATTTTTGGGATTAAAAATACAATTTTCTAAAAAAAATGTTTGTGTTGTATTTTACACATATATATTAAATTTAATTTCTGAAATTTAAAGGTATTTAATTTTATTAAATGGAATTTATTTTTGGATTCATCAAGTAAAATCTATCCAAGTATTAATTTTTTATATTTTTATAATGATGTTTAATTTTCTTTGAATGTTAAAAAATATGTTTTTTATGAAATATGGTATATTTTATGATATCGCCAAGACATAAATATGATAAAAAATATTAAAATTATGTAATGAATTATGTATGAAAATATAATTCAATAATTATATTAAAATAATTCATAACATAAAAATTATGATATATTTAATAATAACTATGAAAATCATTTTCGGTGATGACGCAATGCTTGTGCAACACTAGAAAAGTCAAATGGTTTGTCCTAATGATAAATATGGAGATTTAAAAACTATGTGCATTGCTATTTTTAGTAAATATTATGTATATATTATGTTTTTTATTAATATTTTTTAATTTTCGAGTTAAATTACAAGAATCGTATCCAAATGTTTGTGCAAGAATTGTGCAATGCTAGAAATGTAAAAATAACATATTAAATAAATTTTAAAGAAATAAATATGAATAAATATATATATATATATTGAATTAATATAAAGTTTTATCTTGAAATAAACTAATTTTTTTATGATAGAAATATATTTTTAAATTTCTTAATTAAATATTTTCCTTAAATGCTTATGAAACACCAATAAAATGTTTGTGAAAGAAATAGAAAATCTAATAAATGATTGTAAAATGGTTAAAGTAATATTTTTTTGATTGATTTATGGTGTCCCATTAATTTTATAGATATATATATATATATATCATATTTGGTATATTTAAAAGTTTTATATTTGAATTAATTTTCTTTCATGTTTGATTCAATGTTAAACTAAATGAATAGTGTCAAAAATGACATTAATGATATTTTATATTAAATAGTATTTTATAAAATTATTTCAAAAACATAAATTTTTTTAAAAAAGGAAAATATAATGGAAAATGATCTAAAATTTCATATATTTTTCATTTATGAGCCCATTTTTACTTTATATGTATAATTATAACCCATTAATAATGAAAAATCCAATACCATGGTTAATGTTAATATTGGTTAACTAAGGGGTTATAACAAATGAAAAGATGTAAAATAATATCTAAACCTATATAAATTTGATTTTATGAATATCTTAAGACCATATAATCTTTATATTTGAATAAATGTAATCTGGGAACCATTTTACATGATTTAGGGACATATTATATTATAATATTTCATGTATTTCTATAACGTTTTAGCCCAGGTTCCACACACTGGTTCCCCAAGTCGGACCGCCACATGACCTCAACTGTGCCTCCCTGTATGCCAAAGGATTCTGACTAGTAGAAATGGTAAAATAATTTGATCATGGATAGACTATACCCTCTTTTTATCAGAGTAATATTCAAGTGGAAATAAATAAACAATATTAGAGGAATGTATAACTATAAATAATACCAATATATCAAGATAATCAAGCATTAAATACAATATCCAACTAAAGTAGAAAACATATCATGGTAAAGTACATGTCAAGTGTCCAAAATTCAAGCTAAAAATAAAGATATTGATGACTCCCAACCAAGTCTCAAACCACGTCTGGTCCCTCATCCATGTTCCATCCCCAGTTCATCCATCTAACATTGGGCCTTTTCCATTAACCTATCCTGTAACAATGAAATCTATTTGGGTACCAACCAGGGATCTTGAGTAGGGTGTGAGTACAACTTGATATGCCATCACCAACAGTGTGTAAATCAATATCCAGTCAAATAATAGTGTATGCAGTTGTATAAATAAATAACTGCAACACATAAATAAACAGATATCACATTATAAAGCTATTTGTTATTTAGCCGCATAAATTACCCCAGGTTTTGGGCCACCCATACCTCATTACCTACTTCAGAAAACACTGGAATCTAAACTATCCCCAAGGTATGTCATATTTTATAATTACACTATTACCATTTTATATCAACTCAATCTCATAATTAAATTATTTCCATTCTAGATCTCATTTCTCGTTTGAATGTCATTGTCACCAGTCATCATCTCATTAATTAATTCAATATTTAATTAATCTTTTCAATCTCATTAATTAATTAAATGATGAATTATTCATCTCAATTTCATTAATTAACTCAAAAATTAGTTAATTTTCTCAATCTTATTACTTAACTCAATAATTAATTAATCTTCTCAATTTTATTAACTAAATGAACAATTAATTAATCTTCTCAATATCCCTCACTAAATCATCAATTAGTTTATCATATAAAATCCTTTAATTAGTTCCCTAATTAATTATCCAAATCTACCATCTCGATAACCCGTGATTAATTCATTAATTAATCATTCACTTCACAGCCTCATTATCATATAATTAATTCAAAAAATTATCTATTCAAAACACAATCTTAATGATCCAATCTGATTCCACAATTAATTACTCAATTCAAAAATCTCAATTCCCTAATAATTTATCCAATAAATTATTATCTAAATCTCAAATATCAATATCTCATAATTAATTCCCCAAATAATTATTTCTTTCAAAAATCCCTAAAATTCATAATTTCCCAATTACCATAATAAGTTAATCTACCAAATTAATTAAATCAATTTAGTAATTTCAATTTCTAAACAAATCTATAAATTCTACAACTTGAATATATGAAATTAAGATAATGACTATGGTATTTTAATTAAATAGAATCTACCTCAATTTTTTGATGAATGGTTTACCAATGAAAATCCCCAAAAATTGACTGGCATAATGACATATAATGAGATTTAAATATAAAACCCTAAATCAAGATTAAAAAAATATATATCTTATAAATATATATCTTATAAATCTAGATCTAGATCTACAATATTAAATATATATCTCACCAAATAGATTTATATCTAATCAAAATAGAAGATTAATTCACTAAAAAAAATTGAGAATAATGGGAGAAGAATAAGAAAAGAACTAGGATAGGATTCACTTACCAAGAGATGTGTGGTTCTTCGATTTGATATTAGAATCATAATTAATAGAGGTCGATAAGTCTTATAATGTTTTTGGATAACTCTAAAATCCTGAAAGAGGACTTAGGGTCAAGTGGGGGTCGATTTAAGATTAAAATGGGGGTTTAAGATATTTCAAAACTAATTTTTGGCCTTAATTAATCACCATGCATAGTTTTATAGGTATGGGTGCATGATTTTCCTTAACCAGTCACCTTAAGTGTGCACCTCGTTTATAAAGGTGCATATTTATTCCTAAGAGGGAGCATAGTTTGAAAACTATGTACCAGCCATGAAAATCCCCACTATCCATGGTTGCATGTTTTTCTAGGCTGGAGTGCACATTTTTCCTTAATTGTGCATCAACTATGAATTTCCCCTTTGTAACACCCCATGCTTCAACAGTACGCTTCTTTTTTAAATAATTCAATAGTGTATAATGTACACAACACCGAGTTCAAGAACACCATAACCTATCAAACTGACCATTTAAAAAGTGGTTATGAATAGTATTAACCCCATTTTTAATAGTATATATCCTATTTTATTTTAACATTCATATTTTGTGTTTTTTTAGACATAATATAAGGAAGAATTCGATTTTTCAGATAAAAGAATAATTTTTTTCAAAAAATACAGTTTTTTCGCCTTTTATTGGAGAACCCTATTTAAATCCAATATTTGACACTTTTATATATTCAATTAATGAAATTAAATTCTTCTTTAGAATCAGGATATAAAAAATTTATTTTGGAGTAATTTTGGGTACTTTTCGGATAACTTTTATATTTTGATGAATAGTGAAAAATACTATATATTTATTGAAAAAACTTTTTTAATAGAAATAATGTATAGTGTAAAATTATAAATTTGAGTGGTTCTAAAGTATAATTATATTATATTTTTATCATTTAATATAATATAGGTCATTGGAATTAATTTTACATTTATATTACACATAAACACATGTCAATAATTTGATAGTTTTTACTTCATAAAAAGTTGCTTTTTGGTTTTGACAGCGGGAATTAATTTTAAATTGATAACAGAACATTATGTGTCTTGAATTTAAAATAATGGAATCCATATTTGGAATCATAAGTCCCAAATTGTGTAAATATGTACCTTTTAGTTTTTGACATTAAGAATAGTAACTTCAGTAATTATTTAATTTACCATGGTTAAAGGGTAAATATTGTAAATAAGGGTACAAATAGTATTATAATAATACTAAACTACCCTAACACATGTCTTAATCTTATTGGATGATATATTTATAATACTTCACTTCCTTGGGTCATATTTTGGACCCCATGGAGCCACTTGGATGTGATAATGACATTTTATAATAATTAATTTAAAGTATAGAAAAATATAACATAAACATGTAGTAGTCACTAAAACAAATTTTATATGAGGTTATATATTTTACCTTTTCAAGTATATATATTAATTAAAAATGTAAAAATATTTAATACATCATGATATTTTATTTATAATTTTTAAACTTAAAATATATACTTATTTATTTATGAAACAATAATGATGCAGTACTTTACTTATTAATTAATGAATCAAATAATTAATATTATAAATATTAAAATAAATGTAAATTGAAACTTTTGATACCATCCACGAATTTTATAGGTGAATATAACATTTTAGTATTTATTAAATGTAATTTTTTGTAAGTAATGAATTTTTTATGACTTTTACAAAAACCAAATCCTAATAGTGTCAAATTTGACATAAATGAGGTTTTAAAAAAATATTATTTTATTAAATGATATAATATTTCAAAAAATCCAAGATTCGTCCAAAGGACATAGATAATGTTATATATGTCATTAATGAACCACTTGAGGTTCTATTGTAATTTTATAGTAACTATATTAACCATGTAATATAAAAATACAAGAAGACATGGTAAAAGTTAAAGTATTTAACTAAGTGTTAAATCTAAATATAAGGTTAATATTGTGACATAAACTTGTCTAAAATCTATTGTTTGAAATTATTTATACCCATACGCACCTTATCCTTTAAATAAATCTATTTGGATCCATTATAAACCTAAAATTATTTTATAATAAATTAATGTTTAAAGCTTTTTTAAAGTGCCTGTCACCACTCTTATAAAAGGGTACTTCCCCTTCTCTTAAAATCACACCTGCAAAGCCACTTGACTCAGCCAGAACTAGATCAAATATCCTCCCAATTACCATAAATTCATCTTAGAGGAAAGAAATTAGGCATAAATCCAACTTAATATGTCCTTTTGTGCAAATAAAAATGAGACACCTAAAGAAGAGGTAATCGTTTATACCTTCTTTCAAAGTTAATTTATTCTTCTACTTCCTATTGCTGTGTTTTTACCATAATAAAATAATAAATCCAGAAAATACTATAAGCTGATATGTTTTTATTATTATGGGAAAACCATATACTTCTTTTTACCCATCCTATGAAAACCAATACCACCATGCGTGCATGCGTACGGCATACCATCTCCACGTCGTGGTGTAAATTGTTTTTCATGTAAACTTTATTTCTGTGGGTAGAATGATGAATATAATGGATTTTAATAATACATATGATGTGATATTGCTTCTATAAAATTCATATTTCATCCAATTCTATACCATTTGACCATTAAGGAAATGATATTGTCGCTCATAGGTACATATGACTTACCGTCTCCACGACGCGATGAGACTCATATTTCATGTTCATCATCCAATAATGATTATAAGAATAAATATTATTAAAAATTATGAAATATATGAGATAATGATTCTACTGGGATTATATATATATAGATAAATATTCAATTACTTCCATTCAATATGATATGAAAACAAAAATAGCGTTCGAGCATACGTGCAGACATTTTATTTATCTATCTATTATATATATTTATATACAGAATATATATGATATATAAATCATATTGTATATTATGGAATAAAGTGAATTATGATCTAAGTAATATGATCAATAATAAAAAGTCAAAACAGGTATGATAAACAAAGCGATTATAACCTGAAATGTTGCATTAACTTGGGATTGTTAATAAATGGGTAATATAATGTCATAAAAGAATAATATATGATATCATAAATATAATTATGATTCTAATATAAGTTAATAATATGTATAAACACATTATACAATATTTTCAGACACGTATAGAGAGTATTGGACCTAAGGTAAGGGTTAATTCCTCAATCTCATTATTATCCGAGATTGTTTATGTGTGAGTATTTACTGGGACATATTTATCATCCATGTCTATGTTTCATAAAAAAAATTCAAAAGGAATATTTTAAGGATTTATTAAAGTGAATATTTAACTATATTATAAATTTAATTTTTTTACAGATTTATTTTTTCAAATTTATTTAATTAATGTCCATATTTGAAAAATGATTTTATGAATTTATTTATAAGGACATGATTGTTTTAAAATTTTAATTCTTTTCAAATGTTTCAAAGTGGTATGGGATAATTTAATTCAAAAATCTATTTTTAATGAATTCCTTTATAAATTGTGTAACTTTTAAATGATTTCATGAAAAAGGGATATTTATCTCAAAAAGTTTTACTAATCATTTTCAACTATGTTAACATCCTTTCTTGGATATTATTCTTTATTGAGGTTGATTTATTATAATACAATCTTCCATATTGTATTGAATAAGTTATGATATTTCTTAATGTGGATGTTCTATTTCTATACCATTCATGGTTTATGGTTAAAGTATTGATATTTCCTATGCTAGTTTTAGTATGAGTGATTATGTTATGTTTCTCCCTTTTCATATGAGGAATGTATTGGATGTAGTAAGTGATGGGTATTGCCCACTATATCCCCTCAATGCATCGGTAGGTCTCATGAGACAAACTAGTGTCTTAGCACAAGTCCTTGACAAAATATTTGTGAATGGTCTTGTCACAAGGCCTTGATATAGTAGTTTTTATGTTCAACATTATGCATTCCCTCATTATAAAATTGGTTATTACATGTGATTATTTGATTAGTATAATATCCATGTTCATTTTTATATGGTAATATTTAATTTATTTTTTCCATATTGTGTTCAATTTTATGTTTAAAGAGATGTTGTTTTTATTATACATCTTTCCTTAAAATTTTATAGCTTCAGATGAATTATTTACTCTTACTGAGCATCTGAGGTCACCCCTTTCATATGTTTTATTTTCCTCTGGATTCCAAGAATTGTATAATGATTGATGTAAAGGGTTAAGATAGGGGAATAATGGCATTCTCAAAGGATTATTTAGGTTGTGTTTTATTTTAGAAAGTGTAATGTAAATTTGATGTATGTGATCTATTCTCCAAGACTGCTAAACTAATCAGTCCTCTGGGACTTGATTCCTTCTATTCATGCCAATGTATTCAAATAATACACCGACTATGGTTGGTTTCAGGGAATTAAAGTTGGTATCAGAGAAAGATTATAAACAACCTTTGAAATAGATTTAGAAGACATAGATTATGGATCATAACCCTAAGATAGACTTTCATGATAATAATAGAAGAACCCCCTAGAATTTTGGTAATTTAGGGATTACATGGATATTCTAAGCTGTATATCCTTGTCTAGATACTACATATGGGCGTAGTTAGGAACAGATGTACCATGGGCTGAAAACTCCGACAAGGTGTTGTGGGCTGGACTCCGGGTAACCCGGTACATGATAATGGGCCTTACTGCATTCCTAGTTTGACACTCCCGGGGGATATGCTTAGGATATTTCATTTTTCTTGACAAACCATTATGAAGGATTTGTGAGTAAATATGTCCTCAAAGGAACTATATTTATGATTATGGATTAGAGATGAATAATTTTTCAATTTATGTAAAGTATTTTACTAGTTTGGAATTATGAATTATTATTCATACCCTAATCTAGTGTATGCCATTGTTTAGAAATGGAACCTAGTAGAAGAAATGGAAATTGTATTAATGAACCTAATACATGTTGGGATTTCCCTCCTATGAAAGATAATGATAGTGGAGCTAGTGACACAACTGGTACTGAACAACTTATAACCATATTGGGACAGCTGACTCAGGTTATGAATAATAACCTTACCCGTATGGAGCATCCTGATATACAATGTGGAGGATCAATTTTAGACCACTTCATGAGACAAAAACCTCCAACATTAAATGGGACTACAAATCCTTTTGTTGTTGAGTAGTGGATAAGTTCCTTGAAGAAAATATTTCTTGGTTTGGGGAGTAATGAGAGAGAAAAAGTTGTTATGGAAATCTATCGTCTTTCCGGATATGCGGATCAATGGTGGTCATTGATTCAAAACATGAAGAAGGGTGAAGAAGTAGGAAATATGGAATGGAGTGAGTTTAAATAACTTTTCCTAGAGAAATATTTTCCTCGTGAACAACGAGCTAATATAGAAAAGAAATTTATAAGTCGAAGACAAAAAGAGGATGAGAATGTTGAAAAGTATGAGGATAACTTCACAATATTATCAAGTCATGTTTCGGACTACATACATAACCCAAGATGTAATATTGATTGATTATTTAATGGGTTAAAACCATTCCTCTGATAGGCATTGGTCTCAAAAACTTTCTCATTGTATGAAGATATAGTCTCGTGTGCTATCAAGAAAGAAAAGGAATTATCTAAGACTTATGATAATAAATTAAAGAAAGATAAGAAGAGAAAGGTGGAGCAAGAGACAGATAAAGAGAAAAATGGAAAGAAGGATTTTCCATTATGTAATAATTGTGAGAATAAACACCCTGGTAGTTGCATAAAAGGAATCAGAGTTTGTTATAAATGTGGAGAAAAATGTCATCCATCTCATCATTGTAATAGAAATAAAGAATATGTGCAATGATATAACTGTAAATATATTGGACATTATGCAAACGATTTTACAAAGCGTCAAAGAAATATATCTTAGAAAAAATAAAATGGATCAAGGTCATGCTTATGATGTTTCTATAGTTTAAGTGAAATAATTATTTTATTTGTGTTTTTGGATTCAAGATTAATATTATCGTTATAAAAATAATGTGATATATATAATTATTTTATTGTAGAACTTTTTGTTTTCATTAAGTTTTTAATATAATGAAGTTAATCATATATTCATTATTTCAAAAAAGATCATCATTACGTTGTAAGGGGAATCTAATGATACAATTGATTTCAGAAATTTGGAGACCTTTTAGACTGAGATTGGACAGAAGTATTTTGGATAACTCTAAATGTTGGGATGGATTAATTTGAACATTGGATAGATTTGTTTATCATTATTTTTGTAATGTAATAAAATTATAGTTTCAGAAAAAGGACAAACTACAGGTCAGGTGATAACCCATCACGTCAGACAAAGCTGAGGGAATCAAACCCACAACTGAAGTACGAAAAAACATTATAACCTACCACTGGCCTATAGAAAGTCTATGGATATTGTAAAATATTTTTCTTCATTTAAATGGTAAATTTTTATATTTGGAACCTTATAAGATTTAGATAAATTGAATATTTTTGAGTTTTATCATTTGATGATAAAGAAGATTTTTTAGTAGAGGATGAAACTCTACATATACATCCTTGTTTTCTTATTCTATTAATTAAATTAATTCTGAAACACTAGTAATAGGATCATAAAACCCAAAAAAATCCTAGTGCCTTCTTTTGTAATGAATCAATTGGTCCCTTAGATAATCACAGATTCATAGCTTTCTGGTTGTTAACTTTCTCCTAATAATATTCTCTAGAACACTCCATTAGAACTTGATGGTTTTTTTCTCTTCCATATCCATGTTTTACTACATATAATCCTAGTATGTGTTATTTATGGTAACCTTCATACCTACCTTTCTTTATTTCAAAATAGAGGCCCTGTTAATCCATTTTTCTTTCTGGGATTTCAACCAAGTTATTTTAAAATGTCAAACCCCTAGTTTTCAATCCAGAGATTAAATTAAGAGGACATGATTTATTGAAGGATGGAATAATGTCACAACCCAAGCTTCCACGATACACTTATTTTTTAAATAATTCAATAGCATACGATGTACGCAACACCGAGTTCAAGCACACCATGACCTATCAAACTAGCCATTTAAAAAAGCGGTTTTGAATTGTATTAACCACATTTTGAATTTTATGTATCCTATATAGTTTTAATAGTCATCTTTTGTGTTTTTTAGACATAATATTAGGGAAAATTCAATTTTTTAGATAAAAGAAGTATTTTTTCCAAAAATGCATTTTCTCTGCATTTTAATGGCGAACCTTTTTTAAATACAATATTTGACACTTTTATATATTCAATTTAATGAAATTAAACTCTTCTTTAGAAGAGGTACAAAAAAAATATTTTTGATAAATTTTTTGTACTTTTTTGATAACTTTCGTATTTTGATGAATAGTGAAAAATACCAAATTATAATTGAAAACAACTTTTTTATTCTAAATAATTTCTATTTTAAATTATACATTTGAGTGGTTTTAAAGTATAATTACATTATATTTTTATCATTTAATATAATTTAGTTCATTTTAAGTAATTTTACATTTAAATTGGACATAAACACATGTCAATCTTTTGATAGATTTTACGTCCTAAAAACCAACTTTTTTGGTTTTGAAAATAAGAATTAATTTTAAATTAATTACCAAAAATTCTATGTTCTGAATTTGGAAAAATAGATTCCATATTTGGAATCATAGGTCCCAAAGTTTTTAAAAAAGTACCTTTTATTTTTGGATATTATGAATAGTAACTTCAGTAATTATTTTATTAACCATGGTTAAAGGGTAAATATAGTAAATAAGGATAAAAAATAATATTATAATAATATTAAACTATCCTAACATATGTCATAATATTATTTTATGAGATATTTCTGACCATGGGATTCCTTGGGTCAATTTTCTGACCCCAAAGAGCCACATTCATGTGAAGATGACATTTTATAAGAATTAATTTAAAGTATAGAAAAATATAACATAAAAATGTATCTTTCACTGAAACATTTTTTATATGAGGTTATATAATTTATATATTCAACTATAAATAGTCATTAAAAATATAAAAATATTTCATACAGCATTATATTTTATTTATAATTTTTAAACATAAAATAAATATATTTATTTATGAAATAATAATGATGAAGTATTTTCCTTATTAATGAAATAATCAAATAATTGATATTATAAATATTTAAATAAATGTAAATTCAATCTTTTGATACCATAAATGAATTTTATAGGTGAATATGACATGTTATGGTTGATTCAATATTTTTTTTTTGAAGTAATCAGGTTGTTATTACTTTCACAAAAACCAAAAGCTAAATAGTGTCAAAATTGACATAAATGAGTTTTTAAAACAAATATTATTTTATTAAATGATATAATATTGCAATAAATATAATATTCAGATCAAAGACATATATAATGTTCGATATTTCATTAATAAACCACTTGAGGTTCTCTTGAAATTTTATAGTAACTACATTAACCATTTAATATAAAAATACAATAAGACATGGAAAAAGATAAACTATTTTGCTAAACATCAAACCTAAAATATAAGGTTAATATAGTGAACTAAACATGTATAAAATATTTTGGTTGAGAGTATGTATACCCATATCTACTTTAGTCTTGAAAAATATCCATCTGGAGATATTAAAACCCAAAAATAATTTTATAATAAATTAATGTTTAAATATTTTCCTAAAGATCCCCTCACCTCTCTTATAAAAGGGTACTTCCCCTTCTCATAAAATCACACCGCCAAAGCCATTTGTCTTGGAAAACCCCTACTCAAATATCCTAACAACTACCATAACATAATCTTAGAGTGAAAACTTTAGGTATAAATCCAACTTAAGAAGTTGTTTTCTGCAAATTAAAAGGAGACATCTAAAAAAGAGGTAATCTCTTTATCCCTTCTTTCAAAGTTCATTTTTTATTAAACTTCCTCTTACTAAGTTTTTACCATAATAAAATAATAACTCCAGAATATACTATATTATGATAGGTTTTTAAGATTATGAGACAACCATATTCTTCTTTTTACCCATCCAATGAAAAACAATACCACCATGTGTGCATGTGTACGGCTTACCATCTCCACATCGTGGTGTATGTTGTTTTTCATATAAACTTTATTTGTATGGGTATAAAGATGAATATAATGGATTTAAATAATAAATATAACATGATATTTCTTCTTTAAAATTAATATTCCATCCAATTCCATACCATTTTACCATTAAAGAAATGATATCATCACTCGTGCGTACGTACAGCTTACCATCTCCACGACGCGATGAGACTCCTCTTCGATGTTCACCATCCAAGAATGATTATAAGAATAAATATTATTAATAAGTATGAAATATATGACATGATAATTCTACTAGGACGATATATATATATACACACATATATATATTCACTTACTTCTATTCAATATTAAATGAAAAAAGAAACAGTGTTCACGCGTACGTGCGGACTACCGCCTCCATGAACGGTGTGTTCCATTTTATTTATATATCTATCATATATATTTATATAAATAATATATATGATATATAAATCATATTGTGAATTATTTAAGTAAGTAAATTATGATCTAAGTAATATTATCATGAATAAAAATTCAAAACATGTACGATAAACAAAGCGATTATAACCTGAAATGTTGCATTAACATAGAATTGTTAATAAACAGGTAATATAAAGTCATAAAAGAATCATATATGATATCATAAATATAATTATAATTATAATATAAGTTAATAAAATGTTTTAACACATTATACAGGTGTTTCAGACAGGTATAGAGAGTATCGAACCTAAGGTAAGGGATAATTCCTCAATCTCATTATTATCTGAGATTTTTTATGTGTAAGTATTTACTGGGACATATATATCATTCATGCCTATATTTCATAAAATTATTTTCAAAATAAATATTTTAATGTTGTATGTAAGTGAATATTTAACTAGATCACAATTTTGATTGTTTTAAAGATTTATTTTTCTAAATCTATTTAATTAATTTCTATATTTTTAAAATGATTTTAAGGATTTATTTATATGGACATAATTGTTTTAAAATGTTAATTACTTTCAAATGGTTTAAAGTGGTGTGGGACACATTGATTCAAAAATATCTTTTAAATTAATTCCTTTATAAACTGTGTGACATTTAAATGATTTCATGAAAAAGTGATATTTCTCTCAAAGAGTTTTACTGATCATTTTCAACTATGTCAACATAATTTACTTGATATTATTCTTAATTGAGATTGATTTATTATAATAAAATATTACATTTTGTATTGAATTATTTATGATATGTTTGACTATGGATGTACTATTTCTATACCATTCATGGTTTATGGTTAAAGTATTAACATTTCTTAGGCTAGTTTTAATACGAATGATTATGTTATGTTTCACCCATTTCATATAAAGAATGCATTGGACATAGTAAGTGACGGGCGGGGCTCTTTATATCCCCTCGATGCATCGGTAGGTCTCATGAGGCAAACTAGTGTCTTGGAACAAGGCCTTGAAAAAATATTTTTGAATGGTCTTGGCACAAGGCCTTGATGTAGTAGTTATTATGTCCAGCATTATGCATTCCCTCGTTATGAAATTAGTTATTAAATGTGATTATTCGATTAGTTGAATATCCATGTGCATGTTTATATGGTAACGTTTAATTTATTATTTCTATATAATGTTCATGTTTTTGTTTAAAAGGTTGTTGTTTTTATTATACATATTGACTTAAAATTTTATAGCTTCCTCTTAATTATTTAATCTTACTGAGCATCTGAGATCACCCAATTTATATGTTTAATTTTTACAAGGATTCTAAGAAGTTTATTATGGTTGATGTGAAGGGTTCATCTAGGGGAGTAATAGAATAATCAAAGGATTATTTATGTTTTGTTTTATGTTTGAAATTGTAATGTGAAGTTCATGTATATAATTTATTTTCCAAGACTGATAAACATATTAGTCCTCTAGGACTTGATTCATTGTACTCATACCAATGTATTAAAATAATGTAATGACTCTGGGTAACTAGGGTTGGGGTGTTACACCCTTTTTCTTACATTTTTCTCAATTGTCACACAAACTCACCCCAAGGTATAACCCAAATGAAAAGTACTCAAAATAAGACAAAAGAGTACCTAAAAGAAATCCAAATTCATTTCAAGAAAAAATTTGGGATCTTACAATATCCCCAACTTAAAACATCTCATCCTTAACCTGCACTCCCCAGTATATCTAAGATTTTTTATTGAAAAGATTGGTCCATTGAGCCCTCATATCTACTTCCCCTTCCCAGGTCTCCTCCTACACATGTCGATGTTGCCACAATATACTAACTATTGACACGGTCTTCCCCCGCAATGCTTCCTCACTATGATCTAACACATGTTTCTAATGCTCCTCAAAGGACACATCTATCTCAAGATCAACATCATCCACATCACTCACTAGATAATGGTTGATGTGATACCTCAATTTTTGTGATACATGTAAGACCTCATGTATATAATTATATTTATGAGAAGATCCAATCAGAATGCCATAGGCTCAATTCTTTCTATAACCTCAAATGCTCCAGCAAACCTAGGCACCATATTTCCCTGCCTCTATATACTACGGTGACCCAAACTAGGTGAAACTTTAAGTAATACATGATTAACCTCTATAAACTCTAGGGTTTGTCAACTTTTATCATCATACAAATTCTATCTTCTCTAATTCACAGCCAGATGTTTCTGAATCAGCTAAACCTGCTCCGACGTCTCTTTTACGACACTGAGTCTCAATAATTCTTACTCACCTACCTCTATAAATCATAGTAGTGATCTTCATGGCCTAAATTCTTCCCATATATATATTTTCCTAATAACTATATTTATAGGAAAATTACACTAAATTAATGTGCTTCTCTTAAGAGCCACCAAAGTCAAGAAAACACACCCACAATATATCCTCAATATCCTATATAGTAGGATCAGACTTCCCACCTATATATGGGTGAAAGCTCATACTCAATAATATATGTATAATGAGTTCCTTCTGTAAGCCCTACCATAAGCATGAATTAAAATGTGAGTCATGAACTAAACCTATAGTCTATGGTACTCAATGTAGATGGACTATTTCCTGAACATAAAAATCTCAAAGATGTTATACTGAGAAAGTCACTCGTATATGAAAGAAATGAACTACCTTTTTTAAATGGTCTAAAACCACCCAAATAACATCATTCTTCCAATTAATCCTCTAAAGACCCACAAAAATTTCCAAAGTTAGATTTTCCCACTTCCATTCCATAATGGGAAACAGCTGTAGAAAACCAGTAGGTCGTTGATGTTTCTCCTTCACCTGCTAACAGGTGTAGCATCACATCACAAACCCTGTTATCTTCTTTTTCATTATTCGGGCCACCAAAAATATCTTTGAAGGTCATGATACATTTTGGTCATACATAGAAGTACCACCCACTTTGATGCATGAAATTACCACATCAACTCCTCTCGCATACTTGACGGAACAACAACTCGGTTCTTGATGTAGATGATATCATCCCTATCTATGGTCTAATATAAAGGTGTATACACACCTTCAAGGCTTTCCATAAAGGACAAACACTCAGGATCTTCATAATATCTATATCAGATTTGTATCAAAATTGTAGAATCCACTAAAAATGATAGTAGATTTATATGATCCTGACTCTCCTTAACCACAACATTCATCTCATCCAACAAGTTCATTGTCTTCCACTCAGCAATAAACTCCTAAGTTGCCTGACTCTGATTTTACCTACTCAAAGAATCTGCAATATTATTCCCCTTTTTGGGCGTATATGCCATCTCAAAATAAAATGACTACATATATGCTACCCATCTTCGATGTCAAAGGTTCAAATCTCACTGTAAAAAAAGATGTAATTCAAGATTTTCTAATTCATATACACTATAAACTTCTCTCATAGTAGATAGTGCTGCCAGCACTTCAAGTCATAAACAATAGTTTCCAACTCGAGGTCGTTCATAGGGTAGTTTCATTCATGAGGCCTCAATCTTCGAGAATCGTACACCACAACTCGATCTCCTTGCATCAACAGTGCTTAGAGTATGCTCCCATAAGCGTCATAATACACCTTATACTCCTCACCTAGATTGGGTAGGGTCAATATCGGTGCTGATGTAAAGCACTTATTCAGCTCTTGGAAGGCATTCTCACATTCTTCCAACTAATCGAACTTTATGCACTTATTTTTCAATATCAAAAGAATTTATTCCAATCTGAAAATTTCTTTTATAAACCCTTAATAAGATATAGTAAATCCCAAAATCAACGAATATCAAACACATTCTTGTGTTTCTCTCAAAAAACCACTACTTTAACCTTCTCTGGATCTACTGAAACACCTTCCTCTGAGATGATATGACCCAAGAGGTGTCATTTGGTCTTTCCAAACTAGCACTTTGATAGTTTGGTGTATAGTACATGATATCTCAGTGTAATCAAGATGATGTCAAGATGTTGGGAATGATCATCATGAGTCTTGGATTACACCAAGATATCATCAACAAACTAATCCAGGTATAGATGGAAGATTTTTTTCATCAAGCCCATAAACACTGCCAGTGTGTTCTTTAACCTAATGGCTTTACGACAAACTCATATAGGTCATTCCTTCATCTGAAAGCAGTCCTTGGTATATCAAAATTCTGAACTCTTAACCGATGATACCCTGATCTCTATTTGATCTTCAAGAACAAAAAAGATCCTCTCAACTGGTCAAATAGATCATCAATATGAGGAAGAGGATACCAGTTCTTCATAGTCATCCAGTTCATATTCTGGTAATAAACACATAAGCACCAACTCCCATCATCATTATTTTAAAACAACATAGTTGGACTCCAAGGCGACATACTTGGGTGGATAAATCCCTTATCCTAGAACACTTCCACCTGAGTCTTGAGATCATGAATCTCTATCAGTACCATTCTGTATGGTGGAATAGAAACCATCTCTGTATCCAACATGAGATCAATGTTGAATTACATGTCTCTCCCAGGGGGAAACCCTGAGAATTATTTACAACATATATCTTGAAACTATTCAACAATTAGTTGAAAGACATCCTTCTCCACACTTCTATCACCCAACATTACAATAGAAACCTATGTTATTATATCTACATATTACTGATTAATTGGCCCCACTCTGATTTCCTAGATATCCCACTCTCCATGGTGAATGTAATTGTCTCCCTTAGTTTATTTAAAAGTAACTCTCCTTTGGTAACAATCAATATGGTCTTGGTATGAAACTAGCGAGTCCATAAAAAATTAACTCAAATTATGGCATGTCTAGAATGTAGATATCCCATAAAAATGATACTAACCAACTTGGAGATAACAACCCTTCCACAGATAAATGTCTCTAGATTGTACTCCTAGTGGTGTATCCATAGTTAACACCCTACTCACGAACTCCACCTCTAGGCTCAAACTAATTAAAAGTAGTGAAACAATAAAAGAATGGGAGGAACCAATATAAAATAAGGCACTAGATAATGTACAGTATACCAGAATAGTACCTCTTACTATCAATAGTTCATCATCACTATCACTAGTATAGGTTGAACAAAATTCAATTTTCCCACCCCTCTTCCCTATGATGTAGTCTGACTCACCTGAGTTGCACTGCCATACTGATACGGGATCTCTTTACTAGATGTTCTATGTAAACTATCTCTAATTCCATGACTAGTAAAACTCCAAATGCCTTACTGATAAGGTGTAGAAGATCCCCTTCCTACACTCTAATTCGGTTTAGCTTCCCCATCATTACTCATTTGTCATAGGTTCCTATAGATCTTCTAAAGATGTCCCATATTGCCACAAGATCAGCACTCCACTGGTGGTCTAGGATAGTGTTGATTATATTTTCATGGCCTACTGCACTGGTGGAAAATCACTAGATAAAGGTCCATTGAACCTGGATTCTCCCCCCAGACACATTTCTTCCCACTACTCTGGATAAAGTTTTCATAATGACGCTTCCTTCTCTTAGAGGATGTACCTCCTGATCACCTAACAGTAACCATCGCTTCTACACTGGAATCCTCCTTTGGTTTTCCCTTAGTTATGAGAGCCTAATTTTCCACTTCTGAGAACTTTTTCATCCTACAGATGTTCACCCAGTACTTAATGTCACACTTATGTCCTTCCTAAAACCTCTTTGCTGAAGTTGCCTCATTCACTACCAATGCTAGAGTAAATCACTATAAATATGTAAAGAATCTATAATATTCCATCATGGACATACTCCCCATATTCAATCTCATGAACTCAGCTACTCTCTTCTACCTCAGCTACTCTGGATTAAAGTGCTCCAAGATACTCTAGAAAAAGTCCTTCCATGACATTCCATCAACCTTTCCAGTTAGAGTCTGAATGTCCCACTATTGGTTCGCTGATCCTCATTGCATATAACTGGACAATTTTACTCTCTTCTAACTAGGAGTCTCCAAGTGTTTGAGTATAGTATGGATAGACTCAACCCAAAACCCATCACCCTAGGTTCCACCTTCTCTAGAAAAATTTGAAGGGTGATACAACTGAAACTCCCTCATAAAGATGGAAATTATCTTCTCAACCCACCATAGGTATTTTCCAGGAATTACATGAAGCAAGAAAAGTTCTCTTGGACTTCTCCCTAACTTCCTCACTCTGCAGGATTGGTGCCTCAAGATCCACTATCAAAGGATCATCCCTAGTCATGTTCTCATGTCGTCCTCTCAACAAGTGTCGTCATAGATGCATAACTCTACAATAAAAACACATAGATTAGGATACTTTCCTCAACATTAACTCATTTACAGGACACACAAAACTTCATAAAAATTCTTTTTCTCAAAACCCCACCACAAAGTTACAACCAAGGCACTAGAACTACCCTTAACCATCCTATGTCTATGTCAACATTAACAAAGGGTAACTCATTTACATTATTTATGTTTTTTATTTAGACACCAAATTATTCTCATCTTGTATCATTTTAAAAAATTTAATTTCATATTATAGAAAATTTTCAATTTTATTTCACATATAAGGAAAACCAATTCAATAACTGACCCAAAACCCATTTCTTGTGCGTTCCTAAAATGATGAATGTCATCAAATAATCCTGGGTTCCTAGTATGATACATGAAAACTTATCTTATGTTCCATACCAAGATATGATTCAATTCTAATAAAATCTCAAAAACAAAAATCACATCCCACAAATAGTTCATCACCAATGTTGAAATAATATTCATTAGTAACAACACAAATCAATAATAGCAATCCCACCCAGGTTACTTGGGTTTACCCCTGTACATGGGTCTGTAACTCCCATGAACAAGTTTATTTCCAAGGTTGAAACCTCCTAGTATCTTAACTACCTTTCCCCAAACAATAATAAAAAATAAAAAGAAAAGAAAACTAGGACCTGATACCACTTTTTAACGTCCTGACTAAGGTACCACACACTGATGCCCTGAGTTAGACCACCACATGACATCAAACACACCTCTATGTATGCGATAGGATTCCGAATAGTAGTAAGGTTCTGATAATTTGATCATAGAGAGACTATAACCTCTTTTTATTAGAGTAATATACTAGTAGAAATAAATAAACAATAACGGAGTAATATATGACCATAAATAATATCAACAACTCAAGATAATCAAGAAATAAATGCAATATCTAACTAAAGTAGAAAACATTTCATTCTAAAGTGTGTGTCAACTGTCTCAAATGAAAAAAAAATTAAACACACTGATAACATCCAAGAAGGTCCCAAACCATGTTTGGTTCCCTCATCCATGATCAATCCTCAGATCATCCATATAACACAGGGCATTTTCCTTAACCTGTCTTACAAAATGAAATCTATTTTGGTACCCATTAGGTAGTCTAAGTCAGGTGTGATTACAACTCAGTAGGCCACCACCAATGGTGTCTAAAACAATATCCAAATAAATAATAGAGTTTTCAGTTTTATAAAGAAATAACAGCAATGCATATATAAACAGTTATCACATTATCAAATTATTCTTCATTTAACAATATAAATTCCCCCAGGTTTTGAGACACCTGAACCTCATTACCTACTTCATAAAACAACAGTGTCTGAACTATCCCATGGAATGTAATGTTCTAGAATTCCACTATTACCATTCTATATCAACTCAATCCAAAAATTCCATTGATACCATTCAAGATCTCATTTCTCATATTTATTCCATTATTACCATTCATCGTCTCATTAATTAATTAAATAATTAATTAATATTCTAAATCTAATGAATTGACACAACAGTTAATTATTCACCTCAATTTCATTAATTAACATAAAAATTAATTAATCTTCTCAATATTTTTAATTAAGTAAAAAATTAATTAATCCTATCAATCTTATTAATTAACTCAAAAATTAATTAATATTCTCAATCTCAATTACTAATTCCTTAATTAGTTCATAACATAAAATCCCTTAATTAATTCCTCAATTAATTAACCAAATATACTATCTCAATAACCTATAATTAATTCATCAATTAGTAATTCACTTCTCAATCTTAATATCATATAATTAATTCCTATAGTTAATTATTCCAAACATAATATTAATGTTTCAAATTAATTCCACAATTAATTACTCAATTTAACCATCTCAACTCCATCATGATTAATCCAAAAATTAATTATCTAATTCCAAAATCCCAATATCTCATAATTAATTCATCAATTAATTATTTAATTCAACAATCCCTAAATCTCATAATTTACTAACTACTTTAATCAACTATTATACCATATTAATTAAATCAATTTAGGAATTTAAATTGATAAAAACACTATAAATTCTACAACTTTCATTTAAAAAATAACGATCATGACTATGGGATTTTAATTATAGACCACCTACCTCAATTTTTTGATGAACATTAACCTAATAAAATCCCCAAAAATTGAGTGGCACAACAATGTAGAATGAGATTCAGATCTAAAACCCTAAATCAATATTAAATAAATGAAGATATAGATATAAAATATTAGATATATGTCTCACCAGATAGGTTTACATCTAACCAAAACATAAGATTTCTTCACTGATAGAAAGTGAGAAGAATGGGAGAAGAATGAGAAAAACATCGAGATAGGATTCACTTATAAGGAGAGGTGATGATCTTTGATTTGGGATTTGAATTATGAAGAATAGAGGTCAAGAAGGATTTAAATTCATCTAGAGATCTCCCAAATCATGAAAGAGGACCTATAGTTGAGTGGAGGTCAATTTATAATTAAAATATGGGTTTGGGAAATTTTAAAACTAATTTTTGGGCTTAATTAATTCTCATGCATGGTTTGTTGGGAAGGGGCGCATGGTTTTCCCTAATCTTGCGACTAAATAATGTGCCTCATTTATAGGGGTTCATGGTTATTCCTAATAGGGTGCATAGTTTGAAAAACCATTCAAAAAACATGAAATCCTCCCTTTCTAGGGTTGTAGGGTTTTCAGGGTTGGGGTGCATGGTTTTCCCTAACCACGCACCAACTATGCACTGCCCCTTTTTCTTCATTTTTCTTAATTTTGACCCAAACACAACCCAAGGTAAAACCCAAATTAAATGTGATAAAATTAAGATAAAATAGTACCTAAAATAAACACTTATTCATTTACAGAAAATTTTGGGATCTTACAATTTCCAAAAATAACATTAATGATATTTTACATTAAATAATATTGTATTAAATGATTTAAAATTCATAAAAATATTACCATCTAAAAATAGAATGGGTTATTATTTCAAATATAAAACATAGTCCATTTATGTGTCACTTATAATTTTATAGTAACATTCTTGAATCCTTTATTATAAAAAAACATTGATATCATTGTAATAGACAAAAGGTTTAAGTAGTGTTAAAACCAAAAGATAAGGGTGAAAACATCACCTAAATTTGTCCAACTTTTATTTTATGGGCGTATTTAAAAAAATAATCATCATATATTATAATTATTTAAATTTTAACCATTTTTCCTTGAATATTAATTTATATTAATTTAATACTTTTTTTAATTCCAAAAGTGTCTCTCCCCTCATATTAAAAGAGCACCCACTCTCCTCTTATCTGTACACTTATAGAGCCATATGTTATGAATAATACCTACCCAAATCACTTCAAAACATACATTCCCATATTATAGAGGTATTTTTTGTTATAATTAAAACCTTATAGGTATTAAGCTGTAAATAAATGAAGGTTGTTTGAAGAAGAGGTATAGCTTTTAACTGAATGTTTTATTTTTATATCTTCTTATACCTCTTTAAAATAATATTTAAATATGATTAAATATTAAAACAATTATATTAAATATACTTATATGTTATTATTTTAATATAATAACCTATATTAATATCCCCTTCCATCAAATGGGAAATGAAAGCATTGTTTGTGTGTAAGGTGGACTATCGCCTCGCGAACTAATGTAATTTGTTTTCTATCACTACCTATCACAGCTGGTTATAATATTGGATTTAATGTATATATATATATTATATTCATGAAATATTGATAAATCTTTAAAATTAATATATCATATATTTTCTTACCATTCCATTAATTGAAAAATGATAACGTTATTCGTGCGTATGTGTGGATTACCACCTCCGCAAAGCGATGTGATTTTTTTTTCATCACTGCATCACATAGATAGTATATATGACTATATTAAAAGAAATAATATGTTATTTATGATATAATTATCTTTTTTTTAAATATAAAATAATACTTGTCTCATTTCCCTCATGATTTTTAAAAAATAGGAACGTCACTTATGCTTACATGTGACTCATCATCTCTATGATTGTAACATAGTTCATTTTTCATAACCATATTTGATGGTTGGATTTAAAAGTATAATTGATTTATAAAAATGATAATTATTTCACAATTATTATTTTGGATATGATGGAATAATGACCCATTTGACCATATTTAAACTAAAAAATTCATTTTGGACATATAGGTTGAATATTGCAAAAACATCTCACGTGAGCTTAATTGATTAAGAAATTTATTTTAACATGGAAATAAAATAAAATAATTTATATACATGATAAAGGTTATTAATAATGTAAATAATTATTTTTATTTTATTATTTTGTAATATAAATAACGTGCATGATGAGTCAGAATCGAGGTAAGGGACATGTTACTTTAAGAACCACATTTTAAATGTTTTAATGATTTATTTTATAAATATTTTTCATCAAAGTCCATATTTTAAAATTATTTTATGCATGTATTTATATGTACATAAATTAATTATAAATTCAATTTTATGTTTCTTTTGACTTTATTTCAAAGGTTTTCCAAAAAAATTCATATTTTATGTGGAACGTTATTGATTTGTTTACAAAAGGAAAAAGGATTGTTCTATTTAAACATATATGAGATCAATAGATTTTCCTGTAACTACAAACATTATTTAATGTTTTTATTTGTTTACATGATTTCTTATTTTATTTATATAAAAACCCTCTTTCCCTTGTTATAGGTATTTTATTTTTTAAAATGGGATTTTAAAAGGAAAGGGTATTCAAATATCTTAAGTTATTTTTGATAGGTATTTAAAATAGTTTTTCAAGGGTTTTATGATAAAAAGGTGAAATATTATAATTTTTTAATAAATGATATGGTAATTGAGTATTATAGATGATGATGGGTGATCTTGATATAGATTATATGATGATTGAGCTGGAAATAGCATATATGGTGGGTGGGACCCATTATATCTCTACATTTCATTGCGAAATGTTCCTTATCTCCAAAAGTAAGAAGGGGTAGTTAACCATAATGATTTCTCATATTGATTTAGTTGGGCTCTAGTTATTTCTTATATGAGTTTAGATTGGGTGATGAATATAATGCTCTAAGTTTCTTAAAAGGTTTTCTATTTTCTTGATATGGGTCTTAAAAGATTTCTTTGAGAAAAAATTGTGTGAGTTTCATGCGAATATGATTTATTTCATATTATTAAATAATATTGTGATATAAGGAAAAACAATTTATGGGTTTCCATATTTTACAATGGACTAACAAATTTTATTCTTTCATATCCCTTACTAATATTTTTGTACTCATCCCACATTTTTAAATGTTTTTCACAGAGATGAAGGATGGGTAAGGACAAATAACAATTCAAGCTAAAATTTATGAATAATTGTCATAAAAATAAAACATGTTTCATTATAAAAGTATTATATTATGGGAAAAATGGATACAGAGTAGAAGTGTCCACTTTGTAATATATGACTTTGTAATGTAATATTTCTAACCTAATTATATAAAACTCTAAAATGCAAAGATACTAAAAATTTAAAGAAGTGAATTCTTGAATAAAAACATGATAGTATGAAATATATTAAGGTTTGTTCCTTATAATAAGATAAGATTTAGAGAAAATAATAATTAAAAAACATACACATCCTCTTCAATAAATTACAATCCCTCTAACAATTTTATCCACCCCTCATTAATCAATCATCAATAATGAACAAAGAATAATCTATATAAGAGATAGTAAAAATAGAAAAACAATTAAATAATTGAATGAAAGTGAAAAACTTAACTGAATTGTGTAAGCACATCCAAAGTATGAATCCTATGATTATGTAATGTAAAACTAAAGAATGAAATAAAAAAATAACTATGGAATCCCCTAGGTGGATTCTTTTTAATCCATTCAACATGATCCCATATTATGGATGAATATTCCCCCTCAATTTACATTAAACTCAAACTTCTCAAGAATATATCCCAAAATTTATCAAGATCAATGTCCCATTCCTTGTTAATTATCCCTCAAGATACCATTTAATCTTAATAAAATATAAGTGTATATAATTTTATGTATTCCATAAATTTATATATTTTATGGCATGGAATTTTTCGTAATTTTTCAGGGTGATATTTTTTCATGGACTCCCTTCACTTACTTTACATGGTCATAGTGTAAAACTCTGCTCTCATGTCACAATAGTTCATTCCTTGAATATCGATATAACATGAACCTTCCATGTTCATCATTACATACTGTTAAAACTTCCTTAAAAGTGTAACCAACTTATCCTCATCATATTTATCATCCTCAAATTATGTCATAATCTTCATCCTATAGTGCATCAACCATCTCACTACAAATGATCAACACCATGAATCGTAATTTTTTCACTATCTCATCGCTTTGTCCTCCATCATGGAATGAGTTTCTTATGCCATGGTATAGATTTTATATTCATCTTTGAGCACTTCCTATGGATTCATAATTATACAGAATATGATTACTATTTCAAGTCACAAAGAAAATTCTATAGGTTAATCTTATATGGGTTCAACTTTGAGTTAATCACACCTGGGCAGAAGTTTCTATTCATTCAGACATGGTATACAAATTAATCTAATGTGATACATTTATAATCATAAACAATATTTGAACACTTATATGTATCCTTAGACAAGATGGACACTACATGATTCTCTTTACATGAACTTAGCTCCTACCACTTATTTTAATCTCACACGATATCAAGTTGATTCATAGGCAAACCATTGTATATGGCCTTCATTATTGAACAATTGACGCCCCTGTATACTTAATCTTACACAAATAGTACCAAGCATGATTAATCCTACAAAGTTAATATTTATTTTGATTTAATCATACAGAGCAATCCTTTTTCATTCTATTTTATTACCAACTTCACAAAATATACCAAAACTCTACCAAATTATAAATATATCATTTACTGCTATAAAAACATTAAAACCCCAAATTTAGGAAAAATTAACTGATTAAATGATAAAATAAAATGAAATATATATATATATGAAATCAAGGTATCAAACTCCCCAAACTAAATTTTTTTCATCTCCTCAAGAAAAATATCAAAATCCAAATACATAGAATCCATACATTAACAAGGGAAGCCATCAATTTATCTTTTTCATAACATAAATTTTAGAGTAATATTTTCAAAAACACAAAACTTACCTGATAAAGAGGGTTAAATTATTATTCATATATAATTTCTATTCAATAATTCTTTCATTTTCCACACATATTTTTAAACATTTCATTATTATCTTGCCACTTATTATATACCTTTCTGGAAATTCATTTCACTCATCACCCAATATTATTAAATTGAAGTTATGTGCAATATCATGTATATTCACTCTATCCATAGTTTTTTAAGTTATCTATATATATATATATAAATTTCAAACCAAAATAATAATGAGGAATTTCAATAAGGTTTTAATGAATCTAAATAAAAATATAGGTGGATAATGATGCAAATATTTAACTTAGAGGCTTAAAAATGTGGATAAAATATTTATGAATAAATAACGATATTCTAGTGAGTTAAATGAAGTGAAATTATTACTTCAAATTTTCTTCAATTAACATCCCATCAACTTCCTTATCCTCTTTCTCATGGGTTCATAAACAAAACTATGAAAACAATGTTATATTTTGTTCCTCATTTCGAAAAAAAATAATTTCAATAATTTTTTCTTTCACTTTATTCAATCAATTGAGGAACTAAATTGTATGAATAAAGAATAATAGCATTTGAACCCATCTCTATAAATCAATAAGTGATCCATTACCCACACTAATTCATGGTATTCTCACCTACAAATACCATGAATCGCCAAATTTCCTCATCAAATATTAAGAGAATAATCATTTAATATTACTAAAGAATACAGGTATGATGGATGATTAGCATTGTAATGTTGCTTTATATCATGTAAATTCATGGTTTTTAAGACTCACAAAATATTAAACATATTTTGGGTCTCGAGATCAAGTGGGTTAAAATAATATTCAAAAAATGGCCTCAATAATCTTATTATGGTTCAAAATATTCATTCTTAAACAATATTGAAATTTAATTTATAGTAGTGATGTATATCCCTTGTTCTATCTAGAAATTGGGTATAAAAAGGAATATAAGAAAAATTGTTTCAAAACCTCTTGAGAATAGATAATATAATATTGATCCATAAATTCATGGAATGAACTATAAAAATTAGTCTATTAAATTCAAACATCAAACAATTAAAATAAAGAATATCTTTTATTTTAGAAATCTCTTCAAAATAAATCATAATTGTAGTAAGAGTGTAACTTACAAATTTTCCACCTATATCTCTAGCATTTATGACTATGATTAATTAAAATTATATAATAATAAAAAATATATTTCTTAAGTGATGATGTCTTCTAGATCATTTATTTTAAGGAAAAAATAAAAGTATACCATGGATAAATTCAATTCATTTGTTCCTTAAAAAAATTATTTGTTTTTCTAAAAACCTTAGATGGTAAAGAGAAAGTAAGAAAATAAAAAAGACAAAATAATACTCCTATTTTTAAATTACTTTTATTTATTTTTCATTAAATAAATTATCCTCTTATTTTGAACATAAAATATCAAAAATGATCATATAAATTGAAAGGTTCAATACAATTTAGATTAAAATGATAAGGGATTTAACATCAACCACTAATAAAGTTGCTAAAAGACTTACTAGACCTAACTCCAAAGAAAGGAAGAAAACTTGGGTTACCTCTTGAAGAACTTTTTTTAAGACTTTTATCATGTCCTTACCACATTTTTTAATGTAGTTTAAGAATGGTAATAAGTTAACTAGTAAAGATTTCAAACTGATTTAGAATTATTCTCAACTAGAATAATTATACCCCTCCTTATCTCTTACAGTAGCTTGGTACTATGTTATAGTTAAATCAATGTTGTGTAAAGTCTCTATGAATGGAAAAGAAACTAAAAATATCACCAAACATAGTATCTATCCTCCTCCTCCAATTTTCTGTTTGCATCTACAAATTATCTATTATATCATTGAATTTCAACAGTGATCTCTTCTACTTCATCAAAGCCTCTCAATAGATAGACTCAACCCTCAAATAGGGGATGAAATTATGAATGGATGATATGAATTTTTTTCTCTTAATATTGACTAAAGAGTGTTGTATACATAAATCGTAGTCCTTATGATATCCAAACTATCAAACGTATTTATCAATATATCCTTAGATTTCCCAAATGTAAATACCCCTCTATAGTAGTAGTATTACATGAAAACAATTTGAGCCTAATATAAAAAGTCTCATTGTGAACAAGGTGGACCAAAATATTATTAACCCAAACCAACTATAATTTACACTTTTGATCCATAGATATATTAATCTTATAGTTGATATTGTCACTCAATGTGTTGTCACTAATGAAACTACTATTTCCAATGAAACCAAGTTTGTTATGAAAATTATTATAATTGAGAAATTGGATATTGGGGAGACATATAAAACATTTAGAAAAGTTTATTAACCATCATGCTATGTTTTGTTTCCCTCAAGTTTCCTTGAAAGGATGGGAACATATACTAGTTATGAATCATATTCCCATATGAAAAGTAGTTAAGGCTCTATTTATAGCAAGATATAAACTTTTGAAGAATGAAATTGTATTGATTATTGATTAATATGGTTGATTTAAATCATTGAATCCCTTAATTAATCAAAACTATAACCATTGGTCATGCTATGGCAGTAATTCAACAAGCTCACCTATGAATGTGAAATAATCGTGTATAAAAATTTCTCAATAATCATTACCCACTCTATCACATTAGCATAGGTACTCAGTCTAGGGGTACTTGTCAATATATGAATCCCATGAAAATGAATCATGAAAAATTAATTTTCTATTATTACCTCATTGGTAATTTATCTATAAAATATCACATCAAACCCATGATGTTTTATTCAATCTCCCTGATGTTAAACTCTTAAAATGGATAGTCAAAAAATATTTTTGATGCTCAACTATAAGGTTCATTTATAAGAATTTCCTCTATAATTGGTGATAAAATAAGTTCCACAATATCATAGGATATTTTTGATATCCAAGAAGAAAAGTATTTTCCACATCAGATCTGCTCTCTACAATAAACACACTACCAAATGCACTTAATACTTCACTAGTATCCAAATAATCGAAATTATATCTCCACCACCTCCATCAAGCACTAAATATCCTTATTATATATTGATTTATCATATTTTGATAATATTGGTATCTAATTAATGTAATATTGTATCCTATGTATCATTTGTAGTTGGTCCTCCCTACTTAACCCTATGACAAATAGTTGTGGGTTCCTATTGAACCTCCTCATTTTCATATCTCTAATAACACACTAGTGACATAACTATATATACTAACAAGATATTTGAAAAAAAAATGTCCCCAATAATATAGATAAAAATTAATAAAAAAATTATATTTCTTGATCCAATCTATGTTTATTGTTATCATTTCATCACCATACACATATATCATGACATATATGAAACTAGGTAATGAATTTACTACACCAATAATAGTTTTTAATATATAGTAAATTTTTTCAAGAAATTATTTGTAGATAATTATACTCCTTTCATGTAATCATAAAAATACTTTGTTATAGTAAATTTATATGACCTTGATAACATGATAGGTTTAATAATAATATAATCATATCGACCTAGATTCATTCTCATATGTGCTTACACCGTATTTCATTTTTAGTATCGCTCTGATATAAATCATAATGACTTGTATCTACCCAGATTTTTTTCGTAGTTCAATAAAAAGTGTGGGTGTTCAAGAAAAATCTAAATCCAAAAATAAAACACAAATCAATATAACCCTATAAAAAACTGAAAAAAAAAAAAACATCTCGAACAAGGTGGTTTTTTTCTTTGAGTTGGGTTTGGTCAGGTAGTGGAGTGTATTTTTTCAGTTAGGTTGACTAAAAATTCCTAACCGAAGTATAAAATGATTTTACATAATTTTTTTAACCATTATATGAATTTAAATTAGGCACAATCTATTATTTTAGATATTTTTAATTCTTACGTTTTACAGGATGGAATTTCATTGTATTAGATATCTATATATCGATAGATTTCTATATATTGATAGATTTATATATATCGATAAATTTCTATAATAATTGTGAATAATTTATTTATTAGAGATAGATAATTGATTTATACTTCTTATTGATATCTTTTTTATAATAAATCTTGACCATTAATGGTCTTATTTAGTTAAAAGGTTAGAGTTCAAGTTGGGATTATTAAAAAATGAATAATATAATTTTGTATATTATGTTTAAGAATGATTTCATTTGAAATTATTTATTTTCATATATTATAAATTATATATATCTATTTATATTTTTATACATTAGTTCCATCCCAAAAATGACTCAGTCTTTAAATCGCTTCAGACATCCATGTTAAATTTATTTGACGGACCACTGATTTAGATATTGAATATGGGTTAGATAAATTCACCCGCCTATGATGGGTCGAATGATATTGATCTTTAAACCAAAATAAATGACCTACTTACACAACTCAAAAATATGGAATGAATGTGTCACATCAATCCTAAATCTAATAGGACAAGATTATTGAATAGAACCAATGGTATAATCAGTCATATATAGGTTCCATAACCCTTATTAACCATCAAACATCATAAAAATATATAAACCTACAAACCTATAACATAATGAGAAAAAATATAAGGCCTTTATTAGTGATTTTTAAAATCATTAAGAAATTATTTTTTTATACCCCAATGCATGTTTCCAAATATTTTTTCGGGGTACGCATCGTTGTTTTGTCACGCATTTTCTATTTCCCCGTGTTCTCACTTTCCAAAAGCGATTGGCATCCATTTTTATTCAGGTAAATTTTCTCCTTGATAAAAACTGGATGATGGGATATCGATTCCTCCTTTCTTGGATTCCTCCTCAGAATTTGTTGCCTAGTCTGGGTCTCCCACATACTTTTAAGACATTGTTCGTGAATCTCATTCCCAGTGCCATATCTTTGTGGATTCCATCTAATTACACTAAAACTGTTAGAAAATTACAAGGGGTCAAGTCATGTAAGAAACCTTAATTCAGAGTTTTAGTTGTGTTGGATATTTCTGGTGTTCCTAGACATTGAAACACTAGTAAACTTGGATTTTCTTCCCCTTATGATAGGTCTTCTAGAGGTCATGGAAGCCCGAGGAATCCCACATCGAGTGTAGGGAATTGTATTATATAATCATGTCTCTAAGGTTTTCCTCGGATTCCCATGTTTAACATGGGGTATGCCATGAGATTAATATCTAGCTGAGACGGATCACACTGATCGGAACACTAATAGTAGTGAATTAGATGGAAACATCCCGAGGATAAAGCACCTGCGTCCCAATAGAGGGGATGCTTGGGTCCCTATAAAAAGGGACATCATGGTTTACCATTAGTTAGGATTGAACCACGGAGAGGATTCCTATCTAACTTGTGTATACAGGCATCAAAACCCACGTAGTTCAAAAAATGGTTGGTGAATCGGGGTGTACACAAAGGACAACCACACAGAGACATATTAGGGATTACGTGTGGTTAGCAGAACATCGCAAGAGGTACATTCTTGGTTCAATGTTTATGAATCGCGTGGGGATTGTACATGGTTATCTACCTGAGAACTATCATGATTCCTCTGGGATGTGGCCTCCCGGGTAGGAATCATGAGAGATGGTGGATTACTTGATGATGTTTAAGAGATGAGTGGGATGGAAATGATGTCAAGATGATGGTGGTGTTGGGTTTGAACCTTATAGCAGCTTCCTACATATCCTAGTGGGTGGGAATCAAAGACCATGTAGTTTGATTGGTCGATGAGTCGCTTAAGGAGGTGGCTCACAACAATGGATGCATGGATGGGTCCCGGAGGAAGTACAACCTCCAGGTTGGGGAATGTCCTTCCCAAAACACAAAGGCTCAAGGGGGAGTCCAGGATGGGACATGAGTGGCGGGATTAAAATATAGAGATGCTTCTTACATATCCTTATTGTGGGGAATCAAACTCCACATAGTTCAGGGTGGGTCATGGAATCAGGGTGTACACAAAGGATAGTGACCTGACATAATATTGGGGGTCAAGTGTGGTTAGTATCCCATCACAAGAGGGATATTATTTGTTGGAGGAGTATGGATTGAGTATGGTTCTTATGCATGGTTATCTTCTCAAGAGATATTCTAACACCACTAATTGGTGGAAAAGGGGTGTGAATCCTAAAAAAGGGGAGAATGATGTTTTACCAGTGTTTGGGGTTGAACCTCAAGGAGGCTTCCTACATACCCTATCTATGAGGAAGGTATCAAAACCCACGTAGTTTTAAATCATACATTTTAACATCTTGAGGGATGAGGGTAAATCGATGTGTAGTGGTCAGGACCGATGGGTGATTGGGGCTTGAACCTTAGTGAGGCTTCCAACATACCTTTCTTAGAAAGGGTCAAGAATCAAAGTCCACGTAGTTCAGCTGGATAGGGAATTGGGATTACACACTAAGGTGACCCAGAGAGGATTTCATGGTCGATGCTTACTCTAAGCCCATGTGATTCATGTTCAGTGTGAGATATAAGAGGTAACAAAGTCCTGATGATCAAATCTCAAATTTTGCATCCACGAGGAATGGATCGGGGCTTATGCATGGTTAGAGGCTCATGGGGAATGAGATTGGGACTTACTCTAGGAGGGATGCCCGATGATAAAGGAGGGTTTATAGATGTACGAGGAGGATATGTCCATAATAACTAAAACATCCCATCAGAGGGTTTCAGGTATTATGTGGAGACTTCTTGAGGTGTGCATGGAGACAAAGCTCGAAGGGAGAGTGGAGTGAGAAGGTGCAGGTGTTCATCCCCTTCATGGTCCTATTTGAACTTTTTGTGAATATGGTGATCATAGCTTAATGTCATGTGTTGGGGACGTGGGAGATTGGTAGTTTAACCTCCTACATCCTAGACAGTGAGTATTCACTCTATAGTATCCCACATTTTTATCACATAAACTTTCATTACATTATACAAAACTGAGGATCTTTAAGGTTTAGTGTCTAAGAAACCAGGAAATCAAAACATGAAAACATAAAACATTCTTCTTAAACAATTGAAAGGATTCTCCTTATGTTCATCCTAGGTTCATTACTGCATCTCATAACCTGGGGACATACATCAAAAGAAAGGGTGAGCGGAAGGCCCAGTAAGGGAACCAAGGGAAACATGTAACATGTGAACTTGAGATACATCAATAAAGTCATGAAGAAGGACTTTAAGGAATTAGAAAGAAATCATGAGGCATATCATAATAAAAGTAACCTTTGTCATAACTTGAAGATGTGGCTACAAAATTTTACAAATACAATCATTTCCATTTCACTAAAGTCCATCCCCAAGGTGTCAATAAAAATTTCCAAGGTTATTCACCAAGGTATCAGTTTAAATGGTCATCTCTTGAGATTAAGTATTTACCCAATGCATTGGAGCGCTATCAGGGTGCACCCTTAAATTTGTCTTTATCATCATGTGATCCACATATATAATCATAAATAATTTCATAAACAACCCATATTGCATAAAATAAATGGGTTTCATTTTATAATCATAATGTTTTAAAAACTTCTTTAAAGACATGATCTTTATGTCACTTTAAACCAAGAGAAAAGGGAAAGAGGGTCTCATGTATGTAAATCCCAGAATTTAAAATAGAACATTTTGGTATATATGTGAATACCCTTTTAGAAGAAAGAGATTTGAGTATTCACTTAATAAAATAAATGAATTTGAGAATAAGAGAGAGACATTTGAGACAGAAATTCTGTAGCATAACGGCTGTGTTACAAGGTTTTAGAAAACATTGAAAAGAGAGGGGACATAAGTCACCCACTCATAAATGATCAATAAAATAGTAGGGGGATAGAATATAAAGGATTTAGGAACATAGTGATGAAATTTGAAAGATATACCATATGAAATTAAGAACATGAAAGGAAGACAAAAAAATAAGATTTCTCTTATGAGAACTCGATAGCCTAACGACGTCACTTAAAACATCCAAAAATAGATTGACGAGATCAAATAGGGTCTCTAATAATATGAAAATAAATGATCAGTATGATAGATATAGATATAATACCCCAACACAATAAAACGGAACTTGAAATACTTGACCAGAAAATAGAACATGAAAATGAGAAGGTTGAACGAATCCCTTAAAAATTCGGCAGCCAAACGGTGTCACCTTAACTTCAAAAAAAAATGAATTGATGAGATCAAATAGGGTATCTCATCATATGAAAATAAAAAATCAGTATTATAGATATAGAGATCATACCCCAACATAATAAAAAGTAACTTGAAATACTTGACATGAAAGTAGTACTTTGAAAAATGAGAAAGGTGAACGAATCCCTTAAACATTCGGCAGCCTAACGGCGCCACTTAAAACTTCAAAATATTGAATTGAAGAGTTAAAATAGGGTCTCTCATCATATAAAAATAAATTATCAGTATGGTATATTTATAGATCATACCCCAACATAATAAAAAGGAACATGAAAGACTTGACATTAAAATAGATCTTAAAAACGAGAAGGGTGAAAGAATCCCTTAAAAATTCGGTAGCCTAACGACGCCACTTTAATATTCTTAAAATGAAATGATGATATCAAGAGGGGGTATCTCATCATATTAAAATGAAAAGGACAGTAGGATGAATATAAAAGAACATCCTCCAACATAAGAACATGGAGCATAAAAGGAATGACCTAAAAGAGAGTACTTGGAAAGAAAGAGGGAGGTGGGATCCCTTACCTTAAAATGTAACTCTTAAAACTCAAAGGTTGGAACCTTGAGGGCTTGGGGGAACCTTGAGAGGACTCCTTGGGAGGTAATGAGACCAGATCTTCGTTGGGGGAGAGTTGGGAGTGAAACTAAAGGAGGAAAGGGTGGGTATTTATAGGGAATGTGAGGGGACAAGGCATTAATTGCCAAGGCACACCTCACAAGTGGTTTTCTCAAAACCACGGGCTCTCCCATGGTATTTCCCATGGAGTTAGGCCACATGGGTACCCCCATACAATAATTCATCACCTTTGGTCGGCCAACCATTAAAATATCTCATGACATCATCATGACACAGTTATGATGTCATTAAACATACCGAAACCCTAAAACTGCATTTTTACTATTCATTGAAAATTCAACTTTCACAGAAAAATCCCAAAATTTCACCTTAACCAAATATCAATGCTTCGATTCCAAAATCGAACTCCATTTTATAAAAATAATTTTCTAAATATTTTAAATTTAATTTTTAAATAAATACACTATTCACCAAAAATTCATTTTTTCAGCAAAATCCCCAAAAATTACCTTAACATAATATCGATGCTCTGAGTTCAAAAATGAAATTCATTTTATAAAAATAATTTTCTAAATATTTCTAATTTAATTTTTAAATAAATACACTATTCACCTGAAAAAACTAATACTTGACTAATAATTTCTGAAACAGTTATTTACCTATTTTATTGAATCATGTTACTTAATCAAGGTGCCTAGATTATATTAATACTTTATTTTATTGAGATTACTAATCCATTTGGTCACATTACTAATCCTAAGCATAAAATCACTATTCATAATTTACTATTCATCAAAAATCAAGTTGGTCTTATGAGACTCTAAATTTTGTACTGAACATAATTGTAGAAGACCATTTTTCGAAAATCATTACACATTTTTAATTATTTATGGTTTACATATACATTTTTAAAATATCTTTTTTCTAAAATTAATCAAAAATATGCATACTATATTCATCCGGTCATTTGAAAATTCATCAACTTCATCATAAGAAGAAATTGGAATTTTTACTTAAAACAAAGGATTATACAAGGCAATTATGGTCTCCTTACATAGCCCCTTATCACACCAGCATAGGACCTAAGTGTAAGGTGTGCTAAGGTGAGAGAATCTGATGTTGGTTCGTCCAACATCACACGAGTAGTAATTTCTATCAGTTTGAACTTCTTGCGAAGGCGATTCCGTTCCAGCTTCACACGATGAAGTTCAGCTTGGGTTTAGTCCAGAGCAAATCCCAGTGGTGCTACATCTTTCCCAAGTTCTGTTAGATGGGCTTCGATCGGTCCAAGACTACTGGGTGAGCCATCGAATCTTCTTTCTATATTAATTAACCAAGATCACTTGTATTTAGAGACAATAATCAAAACTTTTAGTTTCCAGCGGTCATATTGACCAACGATCATATAACAGTCAAAACCCAATAGTCTCATTTTAATTATACACATGTTATCAAATGAAACAGTTTTGTCGAGTATAAAATAACACACAAAATTAGGAAACAATATTTATTCCAAATTTCGGGTTGTTACAATCTTCCCCCCTTAAGAAATTGCGTCCTCGCAATTTTTTAAAATCGGGATTGGAAATTTCATTGAAAGTCCCACATCGGAAAATAGTCAGTAACACTATTACTTTAAAAGAAAGAAAGGGAAGTAAAAAGGTCACCCGATTTAACCCATTCTAGGATTCCATGTGGGAAAACACGGACATAGAGGATAAAAAAAAGGGACACATTCTAATGGAGAGTGATATAAAACTTGATTTGGAGAAAGTTAACCACGTGAAAATCACAAACATATGATGTGTGTAAACGGTCATTGATTACCTAGTAAGAAACATAAACCAACAACATTTTTGTTTTACGTTCCATTTCATAATTTTGAGGAATTCATTTACTACATAGAAGAAAAACATAAGGAAATATAACTACCTTCAACTAGAGTTTCATCCTTTAATAAGTTTCTACCAAAACTAATCTTTTCTCCAAACGATGAGCATTAAAAACTACTTGGTCTCATCAAATCACAAGAATCATCTTCCATAGAATCACATAATCCACCAAAGATTAACTATATATTTCTTCTATTATCCCAAAAATAGAAATGGTAAGATAAAACAACTCTTCAAAAAGAAATAATCCCATAGGAAGGGAAAATTATTTAAATCATCAAAATTCCACGGTACTACCCAAAGTTCATCATAGATCATTACATAAATAAATTTCCTTAAAATTCCTCAAAATAAACCAAACTACGATTGAAACCCAAATACAAGAAGGATTTGATAACATAGTTTTCCAAAACAAACTTCATCGTTCATCTCCAAACAACATCAATCACTCCTAACATCTTATAACAAAAGAATCTAACCTAAACATATTTTCCCCAAGATAGGTTAATCATTTCCATAAGTAACCTAAATTACTATAATCCCACCTTAAATTCATCGATTTTTCAAAATATAAGTCATCCTTTACTCCTCAAAGAAAATACCATAGTAATTTATTTACCTTGATCAAATAGGGTTCCCAAAATAGTGAACGTCTTCCAAAATAATAATCATATTTTAATCCCCTAATCACCCTTTTTTTAAGAAGGACAGATTCACTACATCAACATGTGGTACATAACAATAGATGATTTCCTTAATGATATAAAATCATCTTAGGTAGTGACTCGATGATCTTAGAAAACATAAAAGATATTCTCGTAGAGCACGAACTAAAATACAACATGACATAGACAATTACTATGAAGAAGTTACATGTACTTCAGTCATCATGATCCATCTCAGTATAGGACTTGCATTGTTCCCTTGTCCTCAAAGATTGTTGATGCTCATCATGATTCTCATGCATTCCAAGAGAGCATTTCCTTGGATAATGACTAACTTCTCCACATTTACGACATCGAAATGTATAAGGTACACTAGATCGAACCTTATCTCCATTCATCACACTATCCATTTTTTGAAAGCAATTGGATACTTTATGCCCAATCTTCCCACACTTAAAACATATCTTGTTTCCTTTATGACATTCTCCTTGATGCATCTTCCCACACATTTTGCAAAAAAGAAATTGGGTCTTCTTTCCCTTATCAACTTTATCAGAAGAACATCCTTGAGACTTTGTCTTCTTCTTCCTTGATGAATTTGGGCATTCAACTAGGTACTAATTATTAATTGTGATTTTTGATAGCTGGTTTGGCATAATCACAATATGTTCAACTTGATATTTCGTCATCTCTGTCACATTAATGGGGAAATCATCACATTTCCTATCACATTGGTTGTTGGGACATGCTCTTCCAGTTCCTGCCATTAACTATGAAAAGAACGTATAATTAGGGGGCCTAAATACTTTGCCAATAATCATGAAAAGGAAACATTAAGCATAGAAGGATAAACTTGTAGAATAAAAGTATACCCTAACTTGTGATCCCCTAGGTCCCAATCTAGGTTATCCATGATCATATATTCTTATGTGAATCTTTATTTTATTTTATCTTTGTTCCTTTAATAATGGTTCATACTAAGCTTATGAATTTACCAAAGCATATCCGCCGGGAGTGTCGTAACCAGAAGTGCAGCAAGGCCCATTGTCGTGTACCAATTACCATTTGAGTCTAGCTCAAAGTGGTTTTTTCGGGTTTTACCCTGATGTACATCTGTGCCAGAGCCACCTCTACCTGCATGTATCTAGATAGAAATTTATTTGCTTAGAAACCACTTACTCAATACTCACCAAAATACCAGGAAGATTCCCTATATATAAACTTTTCTAAAGGAGTATTCCTAAAGTTTTCATATCCTAATTTCCACAAATAACTAAACCATCCTTTAATACCAACTATATCATCCTGCCTTTTTATCACATAAACATTCATTACATTATACAAAACCGAGGATCTTTAAGGTTTAGTGTCTTGGAAACCAGGAACTCAAAACATGAAAACATAAAACATTCTTCTTAAACACTTGAATGGATTCTCCTTATGTTCATCCTAGGTTCATTATTGCATCTCATAACCTGGGGACATACCTCAAAAGAAAGGGTGAGCAGAAGGCCCAGTAAGGGAACCAAGGGAAGCATTTAACATGTGAACTTGAGATACATCAATAAAGTCATGAAAAAGAACTTTAAGGCATGAGAAAGAAATCATGAGGAATATCATAATAAAAATAATGTTTATCATAACTTGAAGATGTGGCTACAAAATTTTACAATGACAATCATTTCCATTTCACCAAGGTCCATCCCCAAGGTGTCAATAAAAATTACTAAGGTTATTCACCAAGGTATCAGTCTAAATGGTCATCTCTGGAGATTAAGTCTTTACCCAATGCATTGGAGCGCTATCAGGGCGCACCCTTAAATTTGTCTTTATCGTCATGTGAGCCACATGTATCATCATAAATCATTTCATAAACAACCCATATAGCATAAAATAAATGGTTTTCATTTCATAATCATAACGTTTTAAAAACTGCTTTAAAGACATGATCTTTATGTCACTTTAAACCCAGGGAAAAGGGAAAGAGGGTCTCATGTATGTAAATCCCAGAATTTAAAATAGAACATTTTGGTATATATGTAAATACCCCTTTAGAAGAAATATCTTTGAGTATTCACTTAATAAAGTAAATGAATTTGAGAATAAGAGAGAGACATTTGAGACAGAAACTCTGCAGTATAACGGCTATGTTACAAGGTTTTAGAAAACATTGAAAAGAGAGGGGACATGGGTCACCCACTCATAAATAATCCATAAAATAGTAGGGGGACAGAATATAAATGATTTAAGAACATGGTAATGAAATTTGAAAGATATACCATATGAATTGAAGAACATGAAAGGAAGAAAAAAAAGATTTCTCTTATAAGAACTCGGAAGCCTAACGATGTCACTTAAAACTTCCAAAAATAGATTGACGAGATAAAATAGGGTATCTCATCATATGAACATAAATGATCAGTATGACAGATATAGAGATCATACCCCAACATAATAAAAAGTAACTTGAAAGAGTTGACCATAAAATAGAACATGAAAATGAGAAAGGTGAACGAATCCCTTAAAAATTCGGCAGCCTAACGGTGTCACCTAAACTTCAACAAAAATGAATTGACGCGATCAAATAGGGTCTCTCATAATATGAACATAAAATATCAGTATGATAAATATAGAGATCATACCCCAACATAATAAAAAGGAACTTGAAAGACTTGACATGAAAGTAGAACTTTGAAAAATGAGAAAGGTGAACGAATCCCTTAAAAATTCGACAGCCTAACGGCGCCACTTAAGACTTCAAAATACTGAATTGAAGAGATAAAATAGGGTCTCTAATCATATGAACATAAATGATCAGTATGATAGATTTATATATCATACCCCAACATAATAAAAAGTAACATGAAATACTTGACATGAAAATATATCTTAAAAATGAGAAGGGTGAAAGAATCCCTTAAAAATGCAGTAGCCTAACGACGCCACTTTAATATTCTAAAAATGAAATTATGAGATCAATAGGGGGTATCTCATCATATTAACATGAAAAGTACAGTAGGATGAATATAAAAATAACATCCTACAACATAAGAACATGGAGCATAAAAGGAATGACATAAAAGAGAGTACTTGGAAAGAAAGAGGGAGGTAGGATCCCTTACCTTAAAATGTAACTCTTAAAACTCAAAGGTTGGGACCTTGAGGGCTTGGGGGAACCTTGAGAGGACGCCTTGGGAGGTAATGAGACCATAGCATCGTTGGGGGAGAGTTGGGAGTGAAAACTAAAGGAGGAAAGGGTGGGTATTTATAGGGAATGTGAGGGGATAAGGCATTAATTGCCAAGGGACACCTCACAAGTGGTTTTCTCAAAACCATGGGCTCTCCCATGGTATTTCCCATGGAGTTAGGCCACATGGGGCCCCCATACAATAATTAATCACCTTTGGTCAGCCAACCATTAAAATATCTCATGACATCATCGTGACAAAGTTATGATGTCATTAAACATATCGAAACCCTAAAACTGTATTTTTACTATTCACTGAAAATTCAACTTTCTCAGAAAAATCCCAAAATTTCACCTTAACCAAATACCAATGCTCCGATTTCAAAAATGAACTCCATTTTATAAAAATAATTTTCTAAATATTTTTAATTTAATTTTTAAATAAATACATTATTCACCAAAAATTCATTTTTTTCAGAAAAATCCCCAAAAATTACCTTAACATAATATCGATTCTCTGAGTTCAAAAATGAAATCCATTTTATAAAAATAATTTTCTAAATATTTTTAATTTAATTTTTAATTAAAAAACACTATTCACCCGAAAAAAAACTAATACTTGACTAATAATTTCTGAAACAGTTATTTACCTATTTTATTGAATCACATTACTTAATCAAGGTGCCTAGATTATATTAATACTTTCTTTTAGTGAGATTACTGATCCATTTGGTCACATTACTAATCATAAGCATAAAATCACTATTCATAATTTAATATTCATAAAAAATAAAGTTGATCTTATTAGACTCTAAATTTCATACTGAACATAATTGTAGAAGACCATTTTTTGAAAATCATTAAAAAAAATTAATTATTTAAGGTTTACATAAACATTTTTAAAATATCCTTTTTCTAAAATTCATCAAAAATATACATACTATATTTATCCGGTCATTTAAAAATTCATCAACTTCATCATAAGAAGAAATTGGAATTTTTATTTAAGACAAAGGATTACACAAGGCAGTTATGGTCTCCTTATATAGCCCCTTATCACACCAGTATAGGACCTAAGTGTAAGGTGTGATAAGGTGAGAGAATCTGAGGGAGGCTCGGCCAACATCACAGGAGTAGTAATTTCTATCAGTTTGAACTTCTCACGAAGGTGATTCCGTTCTAGCTTCACACGATTAAGTTCTCCTTGGGTTTGGTCCAGAGCAAAGCCCAGTGGTTCTACCTCCTTCCCAAGTTCTGTTAGATGGGTTTCGATCGGTCCAAGACTACTGGGTGAGGCCATCGAATCTTCTTTCTATATTAATTAACCAATATCACTTGTCTTTAGAGACAATAATCAAAACGTTTAGTTTCCAGTGGTCAAATTGACCAACGATCATATAACAGTCAAAACCCAATAGTCTCATTTTCATTATACTCATGTTATCAAATGAAACAGTTTTGTTGAGTATAAAATAACACACAAAATTAGGAAACCATATTTATTCAAAATTTTGGATCGTTACAATCTCCCCCCCCCCCTTAAGAAATTGCGTCCTCGCAATTTTTTAAAATCGGAATTAGAAATTTCATTGAAAGTCCCACATCGGAAAATAGTCAGTAACACTATTACTTTAATAGAATGAAAGGGAAGTAAAAAGGTCACCCCAGTTAACCCATTCTAGGATTCCATGTAGGAAATCATGGACATGGAGGAGAAAACAAAGGGTCACTTTCTAAGGGAGAGTGATAGAAAACTTGATTTGGAGAAAGTTAACCATGAGAAAATCACAAACATTTGATGTGTTTAAACAGTCTTTGATTTCCTAGTAAGAAACATAAACCAACAACATTTTTGTTTTACGTTCCATTTCATAATTTTGAGGAATTCATTTACTACATAGAACAAAAACATAATGAAATATAACTACCTTCAAGTAGAGTTTCATCCTTAAACAAGTTTCTACTAAAACTAATATTTTCTCCAAACGATGATCATTAAAAACTACTTGGTCTCATCAAAGCACAAGAATCATCTTCCAGAGAATCACATAATCCACCAAAGATTTACTATCTATTTCTTCCATTATCCCAAAAATAGAAATGGTAAGATAAAACAACTCTTCAAAAATAAATAATCCCATAGGAAGGGAAACTTCTTTAAATCTTCAAAATTCCACAGTACTACCCAAAGTTCATCATAGATCATTACATAAATAACTATCCTTAAAATTAATCAAAATAAACCAAACTAAGATTGAAACCCAAATACAAGAAGGATTTGATAACATAGTTTTCCAAAATAAACTTCATCGTTCATCTCCATACAACATCAATCACTCCTAACATCTTATAACAAAAAAGCTAACCTAAACATATTTTCCCCAAGATAGGGTAATCATTTCCATAAGTAACCTAAATTACTGTAAGTCCACCTTAAATTCATCGATTCTTAAAAATATAAGTCAAACTTTACTCCTCAAAGAGAATACCATAGTAATTTATTTACCTTGATCAAATAGGGTTCCCAAAATAGTGAACGTCTTCCAAAATAATAATCATCTTTTAATCCCCTAATCACCCTTTTTTTAAGAAGGACAGCTTCACTACATCAACATGTGGTACATAACAATAGATGTTTTCCTTAATGATATAAAATCATCTTAGGTAGTGACTCGATGATCTTAGAAAACATAAAAGATATGCTCATAGAGCACGAACTAAAATACAACAAGACATAGACAATTACTACGAAGAATTTACATGTACTTTAGTCATCATGATCCATCTCAGCATAGGACTTGCATTGTTCCCTTATCCTCGAAGATTGTTTATGCTCATCATGCTTCTCATCCATTCCAAGATTGCATTGCCTTGGATAATGTCTAAATTCTCCACATTTACGACATCGAAATGTATAAGGTATATTAGATCGAACCTTATCTCCATTCATCACACTATCCATTTTTTTAAAGCAATTGGCTAGTTTATGACCTATCTTCCCACACATAAAACATATCTTGTTTCCTTTGTGACATTCTCCTTGGTGCATCTTCCCACACTTTTTGCAAAAAAGAAATTGGGTCTTCTTTCCCTTATCAACTTTATCAGAAGAACATCCCTGAGACTTTTTCTTCTTCTTCCTTAATGAATTTGGGCATTCAACTAGATTCCAATTATTAATTGTGATTTTTGATAGGTGGTTTGGCATAATCACAATATGTTCAACTTGATCTTTCGTCATCTCTGTCACATTAATAGGGAAATCGTCACATTTCCTATCACATTGGTTGTTGGGACATTCTCTTCCATTTCCTGCCATTAACTAAGAAAAGAACGTATAATTAGGGGGCTTAAATACTTAGCCAATAATCATGAAAAGGAAACTTTAAGCATAGAAGGATAAACTTGTAGAAGAAAAGTATACCCTAACTTGTGATCCCCTAGGTCCCAATCTAGGTTATCCATGATCATATATTCTTATGTGAATCTTTATTTTATTTTATCTTTGTTCCTTTAATAATGGTTCATACTAAGCTTATGAATTTACCAGAGCATATCCCCTGGGAGTGTTGTAACCAAGAGTGAATAAAGGCCCGTTTTTGTGTACCGGTTCCCATTTGAGACTAGATCAAAGCGGTTTTTTCAGGTTTTACCCCTATGTACATCTGTGCCAGCGCCACCTCTACCTGCTCATATCCAGACAGAGATGTATTTGCTTGGAAACCACTTACTCAATACTCACCAAAATACCAGGAAGATTCCCTATATATAAAATTTTCTAAAGGCTTATTCCTATAGTTTTCATATCCTAATTTCCACAAATAACTAAACCATCCTTTGATACCAACTATTTCATCCTGCCTTTTTATCACATAAACTTTCATTACATTATACAAAACTGAGGATCTTTAAGGTTTAGTGTCTTGGAAACCAGAAACTCAAAACATAAAAACATAAAACATTCTTCTTAAACACTTGAAAGGCTTCTCCTTATGTTCATCCTAGGTTCATTACTGCATCTCATAAACTGGGGACATACATCAAAATATAGGGTGAGCAGAAGGCCCAGTAAGGGAACCTAGGGAAGCATTTAACATGTGAACCTAAGATACATCAATAAAGTCATGAAAAAGAACTTTAAGGCTTGAGAAATAAATCATGAGGCATATTATAATAAAAATAATTTTTGTCGTAACTTGAAGATGTGGCTAAAACATTTTACAAATACAATCATTTCCATTTAACCAAGGTCCATCCCCAAGGTGTCAATAAAAGTTACCAAGGTTGTTCACCAAGGTATCAGTCTAAATGGTCGTCTCAAGAGATTAAGTCTTTACCCAATGCATTGGAGCGCTATTAGGGCACACCCCTAAATTTTTCATTATCGTCATGTGAGCCACATATATCATCATAAATCATTTCATAAACAACCCATATAGCATAAGATAAATGGGTTTCATTTCATAATCATAACGTTTTAAAAACTGCTTTAAAGACATGATCTTTATGTCACTTTAAACCCAGGGAAAAGGGAAAGAGGGTATCATGTATGTAAATCCCATAATTTAAAATATAAAATTTTGGTATATATGTGAATACCCCTTTAGAAGATAGATCTTTGAGTATTAACTTAATAAAAAATGAATTTGAGAATAAGAGAGAGACATTTGAGACGGAAATTCTGCAGCATAACGGCTATGTTACAAGGTTTTAGAAAACATTGAAAAGAGAGGGGACATGGGTCACCCACTAATAAATGATCCATAAAATAGTAGGGGGATAGAATATAAAGGATTTAAGAAAATGGTAATGAAATTTGAAAGGTATACCATATGAAATGAAGAACCTGAAAGGAAGACAAAAAAATAAGATTTCTCTTATGAGAACTCGGCAGCCTAACGACATCACTTAAAACTTCCAAAAATAGATTGACGAGATCAAATACGGTATCTAATCATATGAACATAAATTATCAGTATAATAGATATAGAGATCATATCCCAAAATAATAAAAATGAACTTGAAATACTTGACTAGAAAATAGAATTTGAAAATGAGAAGGGTGAACGAATCCCTTAAAAATTCGGCAGCCTAACGGTGTCACCTAAACTTCAACAAAAATGAATTGACGAGATCAAATAGGGTATCTAGTCATATTAACACAAAAGATCAGTAATATAGATATAGATATCATACCCCAAAATAATAAAAATGAACTTGAAAGACTTGACATGAAAGTAGAACTTTGAAAAATGAGAAAGGTGAACGTATCCATTAAAAATTCGGCAGCCTAACGGTGCCACTTAAAACATCAAAATACTGAATTGAAGAGATCAAATAGGGTCTCTCATCATATTAACATAAATGATCAGTATGATAGATTTAGAGATCATACCCCAACATAATAAAAAGTAACATGAAAGACTTGACATGAAAATAGATCTTAAAAATGAGAAGGGTGAAAGAATCCCTTAAAAATTCTATAGCCTAACGACGCCACTTTAATATTCATAAAATGAAATGATGAGATCAAGAGGGGGTCTCTCATCATATTTACATGAAAAGTAAAGTAGTATGAATATAACAGAACATTTTCCAACATAAGAACATGGAGAATAAAAGGAATGACATAAAAGAGAGTACTTGGAAAGAAAGAGGGAGGTAGGATCCCTTACCTTAAAACGTAACTCTTAAAACTCAAAGGTTGGGAACTTGAGGGCTTGGGGCACCTTGAGAGGACTCCTTGGGAGGTAATGAGACCATATATTCGTTGGGGGAGAGTTGGGAGTGAAAAATAAAGGAGGAAAGGGTGGGTATTTATAGGGAATGTGAGGGGACAAGGCATTAATTTCCAAGGGACACCTCACAAGTGGTTTTCTCAAAACCATGGGCTCTCCCATGGTATTTCCCATGGATTTAGTCCACATGGTCCCCCCCATACAATAATTCATCACCTTTGGTCGGCCAACCATTAAAATATCTCAAGAAATCATAATGACACAGTTATGATGTCATTAAACATATCGAAACCCTAAAACTGTATTTTTACTATTCACAGAAAATTCATCTTTCTCAGAAAAATCTCAAAATTTCACCTTAACCAAATATCAATGCTCCGATTTCAAAAATGAACTCCATTTTATAAAAATAATTTTATAAATATTTTAAATTTAATTTTTAAATAAATAAACTATTCACCAAAAATTCATTTTTTTCAAAAAAATCCCCAAAAATTACCGTAACATAATATCAATGCTCTGAGTTCAAAAATAAAATCAATTTTTTAAAAATAATTTTCTAAATATTTTTAATTTAATTTTTAATCAAAAAACACTATTCACCCGAAAAAACTAATACTTGAATAATAATTTCTGAAATAGTTATTTACCTATTTTATTAAATCACATTACTTAATCAAGGTGCCTAGATTATATTAATACTTTCTTTTAGTGAGATTACTAATCCATTTGCTCACATTACTAATCATAAGCATAAAATCACTATTCATAATTTACTATTCATCAAAAATCATGTTGATCTTATTAGACTCTAAATTTTGTACTGAACATAATTGTAGAAGACCGCTTTTTGAAAATAATTACCCATTTTTAATTGTTTAAGGTTTACATAAACATTTTTAAAATATCTTTTTTTTAAAATTCATCAAAAATATACATACTATATTTATCTGGTCATTTAAAAAGTCATCAACTTCATCATAAGAAAAAAATTGGAATTTTTATTTAAAACAAAGGATTACACAAGGCAGTTATGGTCTCTTTATATAGCCCCTTGTCACACCAGTATAGGACCTAAGTGTAAGGTGTGCTAAGGTGAGAGAATCTGAGGGAGGCTCGGCCAGCATCACACGAGTAGTAATTTCTACCAGTTTGAACTTCTCGTGAAGGCAATTCTATTCTAGCTTCACATGATGAAGTTTTGCTTGGGTTTGGTTCAGAGCAAAGCCCAGTGGTGCTACCTCCTTCCCAAGTTTTGTTAGATGGGCTTCGATCGGTCCAAGACTACTAGGTGACGCCATCGAATCTTCTTTCTATATTAATTAACCAATATCACTCGTATTTAGAGACAATAATCAAAACGTTTAGTTTCCACCGGTCATATTGACCAACGATCATATAACAGTCAAAACCCAATAGTCTCATTTTAATTATACTCATGTTATCAAATGAAACAGTTTTGTTGAGTAGAAAATAACACACAAAATTAGGAAACCAGATTTATTCAAAATTTCGGTTCGTTACACACTCCTCACCCCTAGGATTTACATAAGCGGCACACTTTAACCCTTGGTGAAGGGAAGGAACCAGAAAAGTTGTGTAGAGATGGGGTCATGGAGTGATCCATTGAAGGGCCTATGTTATCTTTCCTATCCAAAGAAGCAATATCTGTTAGCGTTCCTATGTGAAGAAGTAATAGGAAAAGCAACGCAACATGAAACACTGCCTGAGGGACCTTGAAATCACTTCGTACAAGCCTAAAGGGACACATGGAAGAAGGATGTGCAAAGAAAGAAATCTTGGAAAGAGGTGCTTCATGAAAATGTTGGGCTTCACGATGCCTGTGTACTTCTCAACGAGTTTGGTATTTATGATGGAAAGGGTATTCAAGAAGGGGTTCCTTTAATGGAGAAGATATTTGCCTCATCAAACAACTCTTTCTTTGGAGAGTGCTTCGTGAAGGCTCTACACTTCATGAAACCTCAAGAAACCTAGAGGGTCCCCCTCCTTCATGAAGGTCATATTCCTTCGTAAAGGGAATCCCCACCATAGGAGGATGCTGAGAATTACACAAAGAGGTATGGCTTGCAGAGGCCCGGTACCTTTGGCGATCCATCTGTGGGTTTCATGAAGGTATGTGAGAAACGGGAGCTCGAAAGTAGAAAGGGCAGAGTAACAGTGGTTTGAAAGGGGTTTAGCCCTCTATTTATAGGCAACTTAGATCAATGAGGATCATAGAACATTCCATAGAGAGGGGTGAAGCTACGGAGAGGAGGAACTCCATCGGAAGTCAATGTCCCCACCGAGGGTTCGTGATGTCGTGGAGAGGATAACTGAAGTGGTTTCTGCAGAGCGGAACATGGATATCGATGATGTCATAGAGAGGTCTCAGTCATTCTAAAGGTGTCATAATCATGCCAAACTGGGATTCCATGGAGATGATCATGAAGGCGGCCATGTGAAGGTAGTCCAGACGGGCATAAATCTTCGTAAAGGAGCCCTTTGGGATGGTTTAGAGGTATTTAGGACCCTTAAGAGTGTTGAATCACTCTGAAGTATCGATGAGTTCGCTCCCCCTGTGGGACGAATTTTGGTACCAAAAAATGAACGCCCCCCCCCCAAATAATTAGAACTGAAGGAAAAGAGGGTTGAATTCTAAGGGTAAGATGATGACTATTCATGGAAAATCGAACACATGGAAGATCACATATATGGGATGCAGAAGCGGCAAAGAAGTCACGTCACATAGGCCATCGCAACACTGAATCACAAAACAGCCCTCACAGAGAGGCACCACTCAACTTGGGTGAAAGTCACTATGAATCACTTTTACAGGTCGTTGCGAAGACCATATGTGGTTATCTATGAGGCCAGCGCCATGCATGCCTATATATAGGTGCCCAGAGTCATTTGTATCCATATGGATCTTCGAGAATGATTGTGCCAGTGCTTTCTCTACATGAAATGATCCTCTACATGAATTCTTTTAGAAAACTAGAGTTCTTTAGTCTAGTGATTTGTAAATTATTTTAGTGAACTGGGGAATCATGGTTTGTTGCTTCCATTGCAATGTAGGCTAAATTCAAGGCAGCTTCATAAAGGGTAGGTGCTTTGAGATCATCTTTACAAAATGTTTTCGCGAAAAGTCTTTCATGAATGATTTTTCATGCCCTGACCAGAAAAATTCTCCATGTCTTTAGAATAATGGCCACTCAGGAGGTTTCATGAGAATTTCATGCAAAAACTTCTTAGAAGGATTCCATGGAAAAAAACATCAAAATAAGACAGTAAATCTAGAGTACTTCTGATCACCAATCATTGATGGAGATAATGATGGAGGTGTAAAAGGAATACTCAATGTACAAGCACCTTACATTGTACGGATTTGGTTTGCGGGATCAAGCCTTCAACCTAGACACCAGTAAGGACAAGCCATCTTACTGGTTTAGGAGCACCCCTGAGCAATACTAATGGTATAGAGCTATGGATGTCCACATCAGAAAAGATCACACCCTGGTCACAGCACATTACCTTTACAATCATGTAAAAACATCAAAGAAAGGGAATTGTCGAAGGATATGTCTCCACCACTGTATAAGACAATCATCAAGGTAGGGCTCAGGAATCCAGAAAATGGTTGGATCATAAGATGGGATTTTCTCCAGGGTGGAAACTTCATTGATGACCGGGCCTAGTCCTACTAGGTGTGTGCATCCTGTGAATAGTTAGATAATGTACAAAGGTGGTTAGGCCTGTAAAAAGATTCATAGGCTTCCCAATCCATCATCCCTCAACCTAGGGAGTTTATACCATAATTTATATGTTTTGGGTCGCTGGATACCAACACTTTCCATCTTCATCACGAGGAGGTTGGCATCAGCCTGTAGGACCTTCATCATATTTATGGAATCCAAATCCTCAGAGGTATGTATGATGATTTCCTCCCCACCTAGAATTTCTGGGAGGATAGGGAGAAGATTCCACCTTTGGTGATGGAATTTATGAGGATGCTACCCGGTACATATGAGGATACACAGAACACTCGAGACATCCATTTTAAGCAATGGTTAGGGTACTTTCTTAATTTCCCACCGGAGGAGGAAACATTACCAGCAAAGCCCCCGATATGACAACGGGGAGCTTAATGGTGTAAATATGGTTCATACTAGTGGATCCTTGAGGAAATCTAGTCAAAAATAAGGGGGTAAAATATCAAGACTGAGCAGCGGCCGATAGTCAGGCTGGCCATATTCATCTCAACACTGATTTTTGGGTGGATATTACCGGTCAAAAATGCATACATGGGGGTGAAACCAAGTACATTATCATGGCAGCCCAACTAGATGGTGGATACTACATCAACCAGGGCATACCGATTCTTATGAAGTTATACAATATAATCTAACACATTAGCGAGGGAAAGAGGTTGTTGTGGGTGTGTAGGCCATTTCACTTTCTATATTGAAGGTATGTGGCACACGTGGGGGGATATGAATAACTTAACCCCATTTATCCACCTGGGATACACTCTTGACCAAAAATTTGAATATTGTCAGTAGCACCCCATTGAAGCTAGATGTAGTGACCATGCTGGGTAAGATGGGGTGGGTAGAGTAATTCATCTTCTACCCATTTCAATTTCCAGTCTGATCATATACTGATGATGGAACATATAATATAGAGAAGTGGTTTTATCTTCTATCCTTCCACAAGGGATTTCTGGTGGAATGAGAAGACTATGAACCTATATGTGAACCATATACCCCACACCAGTTGGCCTAAAAAATCTAGTGCATGCAGAGGATGACTCCATGGGTGTATACAAATGTGTTCCACAAGAACCACTCATGTGTGATGAGACAACTCTTGTTGATGTTTACAAGGGAGGATGGGAAGATTTGGAACAAGTTTCCTCCATCTAATGATTCATTTGAACTGATCTATGAGTATGCACAATGTTGGGTGACTGCCTACCTTGATTAAATGCTGAAGCCACTGACTATCCAAGCAAGAAAAGTGGTCCCTACACCTCAACGATGAATAGTGGTGACTAGGGGAAATCAACAAGGTGGTGTGAACAAGTGTCAAGGTGATGAGGCTATAATAGAAGTGGTGGTAGGCCACAAATCAGTATACCCCAGACCAGTTTTGGCTAGAAGTGGAGAGAGATGTGGCAGTATTGATCCTGGTAACTCCACTTGGGAGGTCCTAGGAGAGAGGTGAATCATCTCGGGGCTTTCATAGGCTCTCCCCTAAATCTCCAGATAAGAAACTACAACTGGTAATGATTCCTTTTGATTCAATCTTTCGAAAGGCCTATAATGACTCGGAAAATAGAAAACAGTACCTTGGTATTAATGACATGTGGACAAACTTGAATATTCATGGGATAGTGCTGGGAGAACTTGGATTTGCGAAGGGTGGCTTCAACACTACCCTTGTTGAGGGAATAATGTTTGTAATGGATTTGGAGGATGTTATACATTCCCACATAAACATGTGTCCAATGAAACACCATGTAAGGGTGATGTTGAACATGACTAATCCAATAGAATTTTTGGTGACTCAACTGGTGGAGCGTTTTCCCATGCCCATTCATGAAAACAGATCATGGGTGGAAGAAATAAATGAGGGAGATTTTTACTGAGCAATAGAGGTGACTTCCAAGGGAGCCTCTCTTAAAGAAGTCAAAATAGTGTCCCTAAGAGGAATTTCCTTGGGAGAATTTTTTGAAACCCTATAAGTGAGTTCCCACTCCCCTTCGTCATGCTAGTGCTCTCCTTACCTTATCTTGGTTTCTTAATCGACACTCATTTATCAAGGTGATTCTTCAATCAACCAGTCCTGCTAACAAGGAAAAAGGCACGACAGGAAAAGAGAACCAAACACCAGGGCCTATAACTGGATAGATAGTGGTTGTGGAATCTAGTAGTTCTAGGGGACTAGGGGTAGCTCTTTAGAATCTTAAGAGCCCATAATCATATATAGAGGGACACATATGGGCCTCCTAGAAATGATGGACCTGAGGGGAGATCAAGTGGCTGACCAGGGTAAGTCTCATGCCTCAGAGCTGTACAGATTGTCTAGTCAGTCAAATTGGCTAATGTGACCGATGCATGAACAATTTCTAGGATGGTACACACGTTTCCTGTGCAAATGGCTGGAATACTCGAGGCTCCACTACAAATAGGGGTGTTGATCCTCGTAGCACTGAGTGACCTGGTTGACTAGGCCATGGTTTCTTATGAGAAGTCAGTGGAAAAGAGAGATATTTATAGAAATATAGTGTCTGGAGTTTACTGGGGTGGACACCATTGAATTAGATTCTAGCGATGAAGACCCGCCTGAGGAAGATCCTGCTGTTGTGCTCCTGGATTCATTTCCCGAATATGAACTCGCTGACCTAGAGGACCGGGATGAGATTGCTTCCAATGAAGAGGATAGAATGTTTGTCTTTCACCAGTCATGGAAGCCGATCAGGCACTTTATTGGTAGCACCACACAGTAACAATGGATAATTCAAATGGGAAAACTTCACCCCTGTCTGTGAGAACTATGCGCTGAAGGAGTATATTCCTGATGCACTCACACGCTCATTCAAGATTACCTCATCGAGGTGTGGGAAGACGTGTTCGGTGTCAGTGTTGGTTGGTATTGGAGGAAGGTCATTAATATCCAAAAACTCAAAGTGGATGAGCAAGAAGTACGGTGTTTGAGGGTGCGGTTGGATAAACATTTTTCCTTCATTAGCACCCAATTAGAAATCGTATATTGATTAAAGTCACAACTGATAGAAGCTGAGGAGAAAATGGGGAAAGCATCCCAAGAGATGGCTAATGTCCAATATTGTGAAGACTGGGTGCGCATCATGGCCTGTGAATTGTGCCCCACATACAATTAAGAGGAGATGGAGATCAACAGATGATAGAAAATTATGGAGGCCACGCACCACATAGTGGTGGAGATGGAACACTCTATTGAAGAAGTAAATCCATCTATTGAAAGGGGGAATCCATGGGCCTTGTAACTATTATGAACTCATAAGAATACTTTCATGATTTATTGTTTATTTTGGTTGTGTGCGTAAATCACATTATTTTCTTTGATTACTGCATCTCAATTTTATCGATGAAATATAAAATGATAAATCCCTAAGCTCATGTAGGTCATGCACAATGTGAGAAACAAGGGACGAATTCATAAAAATTCCCTTCAAATATGAGAATGCCAACAAATAACCAAACACCTAGGGTTTTAATGACCTCCCAGAGTTTCCAAGAAGAATTCTCAAAACTACCAAACCACCCTCTCCCAACATGCTCTAGCGCATGAGCGGGATAAAACCAAGGGTGTTAGAATCAATCTGAACAAAGGGGAATGAAGCATGATAATTATGATGCCCCAAATTAGGGACATAGTGAGGATGTAATAATGATAGAGGATTGTTGTTGACCAAATTAGACACATAACATTTGTATCACATTTTCTTGAAATGTATACAAACAAATGAGGCCCAACCACTGACCACATTCAAAACACGGATCCAAACTTGAAGTGTCATATGATGTCTTCTAGAATGTCGGCCCTTAATGATAGGTGATACTTATGTTCAAGAATCCGAACCATTAGGGGGTTCCTTCAGATGGGAAATGGAATGGAGATTCAAAATAGAGGGCACCCAAAGCATGGTGATGGAATGATGGTTCCTTTGGATTAATTCCAACACTCTTTAAATTACCCAACCATGATGTAAGTACAATGGGTGAGCGTATCGATCTGAATTAAGATCAGGCCTACTTATGAGAGTGACCAATCTTACGAGGACCTAGAATTCCTTGTATTTTTACATAATGAAAATAAGGAAGATAGATACGAAGTTTAGCGTTTTATTGTGAGGATGATGCACATAATATTTTATCATCATATGACTAGGATGTTGCACATAATTTTAAGGTCATACTACCTGGACTGAGGATAACAGTTTAAATTCATGTTTCATGGATTCTAGCCTCATAGTTTAAGTTTATAAAGTTTGGACCATAATCGGGGCTGAGGGGATAGAAGGGTTACTGACCCTGGGGGTGGGCTTGAGACAAAATTCATGGGAGTCACTATGTATCTCATAAGGATGAGAATATTTCCAAATGTAGTTCTTGATCAAAGCGTTGTAGTGGCCAAAACTAGTGGGGGGAAATCTTTTCTAGTGAGGAGGAAAAAGTATCCCACAATTATCACAAGGAATCTTTAACTTGTTCAGGGTAGTGCTGCAGTTTAAAGTCATGCATTGAGGACATTCTAGTGCAGTTTATTATCATGTGATAAGGACAAAAAATGGAGAACCCTTAAAAGGGGTATGTGGCATTGTTACTGCAACCCCGATGTGAATGAGGACTTAATTCAACACCACACCACATACTTATAAGGAAACTCATGCCAAAGTGGCACCAGTGGGTTCATGGTGACATGGTTGGGCCATAGACAAGAAGTCTGGGCATCACTACATATCACATAAGAATGGGAATCAAGCTACACATAGTTCTTAAAGGTGGTATGGTGGGCGGCCAATACCAAAGAGGGGAAACGTCTTCTTGAGTGAAGACATCGTATGGTTGGGTAACTTATCGTTACATATTCTGGGTGTAGAAGATATAGTTTAGTGTCAAAGGATAAGGATATAAGGGATCTTAGTTTAGGTTCATAGAGATCATATCAAAAATGGGAAGATTCCCAAAGCGGAAATATTTTACATGGTTCCATAAAGTGACACGACGTGAATGAGGACAAAATAGTCTGCACCAAACCACAAATTTTCATAAGAACACACATAGTTTAAATTCATGATGCCCAGACTAAGGAACCAAAGCTCCTAGTTTATGGTCATAGAGTTCTAGCCCAAAGAAGCGTGGTTCTTCCATGTATGCGCAAACCTGACCCATATCCCTAATCCCACGTGATCTATGCTCGATGTGGGAAACAAGGTCAGAGAAGATCTTTGCAACACATGGAATACATAGTTGGGGGAGACAGCGTGGAGTCAAAGATGACCCTCATGATGATGATTAACCCTCTTTAACTCGTATTGCTGCACAGAGGGATAACACCAAGGGTGTCGAAATTCCACTTGAAAATGATCGAGTGGAAAGTGATGTGAATCATGCGACTAATATTTAAGGATTAATAAGGTTGTCATAATGATGGAGGATTATTGTTGATATTGTTTGAAACACAGTATCGATATTATGTTACCTGAAAGGAGAACTAACATCTAAGGATCGACTGTTGGCTAAATTTGAAATGCAGAACCTATCATATAATTTCATTCAAAATACTTTGGGACATTGGCCCAAAGTTGTAGGAGATCCATAAAGTCAGGCATCCATACCACCTGTGGGTCCTATCGGTTATGACAGATGATGGAAACCCAAATAAAGGGAAACATGAAGCCTGGAAATGGATGAAAGCATGTCCATGCAGAATCCATCACTCTAAGTCCTAAACCATGATGCATCTGAGAACATTATTGAGGAATAATAGAGGTATATAAGTCTAGATGAGAAGAGGGAAAATGGGTTGGTGAACCTAGGGCTGGAACTGAGGATGAAATTTCTGGTCATTCCTATGTATCCCATGAGGATGGGAATCAAGAAATACATAGTTATTGAAAATGATGTGTAGTTTACTTTCATGTGACACGGACATAATGATAATGGAAGGAAGATCCCATAATGGTAAGTACATGGAATGGATTTTATAAATCCAATGTGAATGAGGGATCAAGATTTCCTCACTAAACCACATTCTTCTAACAGAGTTTGGGCCAAGGGGGGCGGAAAGAAGGTAGGATTTGAGGTACTTGGGGCTGGACCCAAAGATGAAATGTCTATGCATTCCTATGTATCCCATGAGTATGGGAATCAATCCACACTTAGTTCTTGAAAATTTCATGGTATGGTATCAATTCTAGGGGAAATACTTTCATCCAGGTCTAGCCCATGCATCAAAAGAAGCAGCGTTTGATGGACCTTTCTTTCTTTAGTGTGGATGTGTTTTTTTAAGCAACAAACCCAGGATGGAAAATTCAGGCATCGTGGTGGGAATCAATCTATATGTAGGCCTTAAAATATCATGGTGGATTACTGATACCAAACATGATGTCCCCTCAGGAGAGGAAACCCTAATGCAGTTCTGTTTTTCATCATGCGTCCAGGATGATAGTGTTATAGTTTAGGGTCGTATGAGAGGACCATCCCATTAATTTTAACATCGTACGGAAAATACACAATAGTTTAAAGTCATGTGGGGATAGGAAAAATAGTTTAATGTCATTTTTCTTGGATACATATAGAAGAATGAGGTTCTAAATGGAATGTTTATGACATGATAAAGCATACCAAACGCGAATGAGGACATTAGTCCACACCACACCAAACGCAACCCCAGGGGGAGGATACCTCAAGACAAGGGGCCAAAAAAGATCAAAGGACATGGGGATAGACCCAAATATGCATTTGTTTTCATTCCTACATATCCCATATGAATGGGAATAAATCTATACGTAGTTATAGAAATTCCATATAGTTTAACATCATGTAGTATGGATGGAGATGGGAGGGACTATCCCATAAGGGTATGTACTTGGTGAGGCTATTATAGACCCGATGTGAATAAGTACATAAGTCCACATATGACGCACCATGAAATCCTGTAAGAATTGGGGAAAAAAGGCCGAAGCGAAGAGATAATTAGTGGATCCTGAGCTGGACCCAAAGAAGAAATGTCTGGGTGTTCCTATGTATCCCATGAGGATGGGAATCAAGCCATATGTATTTCTCAAAATTCATGCAGTTTAATGTCATGTAGTAAGGATGATGGGGTCTTAGTTAAAGGTTTTATATCTCTGACTGAAATAAGTGATATTCCTCCAAGTGGGTGTAAACCTTGACCAAATCCCTAAGCCCTTATTAGCTATGCTCGATGTGGGAAACAAGGGCGGAGAAGAACTTTGCAACACATGAAATAAACAAAGAGAAAAAATGGTGTGAATCCACAAATGACACCATGACATTGATTCATCCTATTAACACGTGTAGGTTCATGGAGGGATAACACCAAGGGTGTCGAAATTCAACTTGAAAATGATGGATCGGAAAGGGATGTGAATCACTTGTCCAATATTTAGGGTTCAATGGGGGTGGCACAATAATGGAGGATAACAGTTGACCATTTTTTAAACATAGTGCCTATATCACATTAGCCTGAAATGGGAAAAACTAATTATGGTTGACCACTGACCATGTTCAAAACATAGAACTTGTCACATAATGTCGTTCAAAATCCTTCAGGGAATTAGCCGAAAGTGGTAGGCGAGCCATACGGTCGAGAATCCCTACCATATGGGGGTCCTTTAAGATGGGAAAGATGATGGAAACCCAAATAAAGGGGGACAGGAATCATGGAAATAGATAAAAGCATCTCCACATGAAATCCAACACTCTAGGTCCTAAACCAAAGTGCAACTAAGCACATTCGTGAATCGCGAAAAAGGGTTGAGGGGCCCAATTTATAGTAGATTACTCGATGAGGAGAGTGAGGAAAGGGTAATGGAGATATCTCAAGGGAAAGATATGTAGAATGGTTATTTAAAACCCATCGTGAATGAGGACATAAGTCCACACCACACCACACACCCCCGGGAGAACATAGACCAAGGGGCCACAAGGAAGATAATGTTTCTAAAAAAACTCGAGCTAGACCAGAAGATGAAATGTCCAGGAGTTCATACATATCCCATGAGGATGGGATTCAAGCTATACATAGTTCTATAAATTTCATACAATTTAACATCTCAAGTTAAGGACAGAGATGAAGATGAAGGATGTTCTGGAAAGAGGGGCACATGGTGCGACCATTGTAAAACCGATGTGAATAGGGACTAAAGAAGTCCACATCACACCATATGTAAACCTCAAAAGAACTATACCTAAAAGGGGAAATGATATTTTTTTGGCTGGACCCAAAGATGAATTATTCAAGAGTTTCAATGTATCCCATGATGATGGAAATCAAGCAGTACATAGTTCTATAAATTCCATAAAATTTAACATCATGTGGTAAGGACAGAGATAGGAGTGTCTCAAAGAGATGTTTGTAGCATGGAAAAAAAATATATCGACATGAATGAGGAAATAGAGTTCATACCAAGCCAAAAAAACCTAAGTGATTACTTGGTCCATGGGGCTGGCAAGGTCGAGGGACCTGATTCTAGGCCACAGATGAAAGGTCTAGGTGTTCCTACATATCCCATAAGGATGGGAATCAAGCCACATATGGTTCTCGAAATTCGTGAACTTTAACATCGTGCAACAAGAATGTGGAAAGATCTTAGTTTAAGGTCATAGAGCATAGACCATTTATAGTTTAATGTCTTGAAGGATGAGGATGAGCAGCTTAAGTTCTACCAAGATGGTAATACAGTTTAACGTCATGTGGGACAAGAAGTTCCCTCACACGAAGTACTACTTGAGGAATTTAACATTGGTGGGTGTAATACACTCACTATCCATAGTGACTTGATAGTATTCACCATTTGGGTAAACCTTGGGAATGATATAAGGTTTATCCCATTTGGGCTATAGCTTTAGTGGCTTCCTGTCGGGTATCATTGGAATTCTCAGGGCCAACACTATGTCACCTTTAAAGAAAGATCATAGGAAAACATTCTTATTTAAATCCATGGATATCTTGTTCTGATGCCTCCCTAGATTATGCAAGGAAACATTCCTATTCTCATCAAGCACTTATAGTTTATCAAAAATGATTTTGGCTACTTTTTCTGGTGCCTGTTGATCATAGTGGTTGTGCATGATGAGGGTAACAGAATCTCAATGGACAGGACTACCGTTGTTCTATACACCAGGGAATATAAAGTCACCTAATTGGAATTACAAGTCATTTTCCGATAATCCCAGAGAGCGTTGGAGAGTTTTTTCAGCCAACTCTTCTTGTTCTGACCAACTATCTTCTGCAAGACTTTAGAGAGGGTTTTTTGAATGTCTTGATTTTTCCATTTTATCTTGCATGATAGTGAGAGGTATGATTAGAAAAGATGTTGTACTTGGTGTACAATTACATTAGCTCATCTTCCCATAAGTTCATGCTGTTACTGGTGAGGACTGCATGAGGGACTCCAAATTGGTGGATGATATTGGAGATCATGAAGTTGACGATAAAACAATCCTTGAAATAATTAAGAGAAATTGCCTCCACCTACTTGGAAAATAAATCTTTACCGGTTAAGATGAACTTTCACTGGAGAGTTGTGGTTGGTGGATATGTTCCCATGACATCATGTCCCCAGATTATGAAGGGTCAGCAATACATGGTGGTATGAAGAGGCTCCAGTGGATGATGCACAAAATTAGCATGGATCTGTCATGCATGTCATCTTTAGGAAAACTCAATACAGTCAAGGATCATGTTGGGAAAAAAGTATCCCAATCTTCAGATCTAATGAGAAAGTTTCAGCCCTACCTGATGATCCCCACAAGAACTGACCTGAACGTCTTGCATTTCTTGAAAATATCACATCCTTCACTGAAACAGGGGAGAATCCCCTAAAACCACATTTCTAGAGAATCTTCTCAAGACTGGGACCACTCTAGGGGTGAACTGCAATACATGTCATCGAATCCGCTCTTGCTCAGCTCGGTCTGTCGGAATATTATGATGTTGGAGATACTTGATAAAGGGGGTCCTCTAGTTAGGATTATCTTCAAACATTGTGGAAGGGGGACCTTGAGGTCTCAATGTGGAGGAATCGGTGGTAAGAAGGCTTAACTATGGGCTATCATCATCATCCAGAGTGAAGGGAGCGACAAATCATCGATGTGACACATGGATAATCAAATCATCCGGGTCAGGATCTGCAAGATATGTATCAAGGCCATTCAAGGCATCGGCTCAACTATTCTATAATCGGGGAAAAAGAATAACTTCTGGCCAAGAAGGGAATTGAGCCATTATCTAGAAATTATGCTCTAACAGTAGTATGAGCTCTAAATTCCTAATGAAATAGTCACCATTGATTTTCTTTATGACTAGTTCGGAGTCCCCTTTCACATAAAAGTGGGGAACGTCAACCTCAAGGTCCATCTAAATTCCAGTGATGAGATTCTAGTACTCTGCTTTGTTTTTGGTACATCTTTTAGACAATAGGAATGAATATAGAAGGAAATATTGTGCAAGAGTGATGAAGGCAATACCCAGGCCCACTTTTTTGATTCTGGGATCATTGAGTCTTCTACCGAGAGGGATTCATGAAGCACCATCAAAGTGAATTTTCCAACATGGAATGGCTTGATCCACTAAGAAGATATCCTTATCTAGAAATTCAAGATCCACGACCTACAATGTGGGGTATGGATGGGTGGAAAGAAATTCTACCAATACTTGTCCCTTGATAGCCTTCTAGGGGAAAAATGTTATAGAACTATTGAAGGATCACTTCCCACTAAGCTAGACGGCCCATCAATATTTGTTGGTTCAGGATGTACTTTAGTATATCCACTCGGGACACTAGTTGTATCTCATAGTGTTGTTAGTAATGATATAATTTATGCACTACGAATACCAGCACAAGGTAGCTCTTCTCAATAGAGGAATATCTGGTCTCTGTATCAAGGAGCATGCGGATGAGATAGTATAAAATATTCTTTGTTCCATCATTGTTTTTCTAGGTGAGAAGAGCGCCAAGGTACTACTCCAGGGCAGTCACATAGAGGACCAGTGACTTTCTAGAAATGGGCAGCATCAGAACCATAGGTTGTAGTAAGTACTACTTGATTTTCTCATATGAAAATTGAAACTATTAATCCCGCTGATAATTGGAATCTTTTTTTATTATCAAGGAAAAGGGATTACACTTGCCAACCAAATTTACGATGAATCGGTGTATGTAGGATAAGTGGCCATGAAATCCTCATAACTCATGAATATTTCTCTGAGGAGACATCTGGATAATGTAATTGATCTTATCTCAGTCAATCTTGATGCCTCTTTATCTAACAATGAAGCCAAGAAACATTCTGAAGGTAGCATAGAAGGCACACTTCAAGGGGTTTATCTTGAGATGGTGGGAATGGAGGAAACCGAACACTTTCTCAAGATCTATGAGATGGTCCTAATGCTGGCAATATTTAACCACCATGTCTTCTAGGTATCATTCGACCAATTTCCCTAGGATCGGCTTGAATTTGTGGTGCATGGAATGCTAATACGTGGGACCTACATTCTTTAGACCGAAAGGAATTACATGGAAGTAGAAAGTACCTTGTGGTTCCTTAAATGAAGTGGACTTTTCATCCTTAGGGGAATTCATATTTTATTATACACAGAATACCCATCCATGAAGGAGAGATCCTGGAACCTAGTAGTGGAATCGATCAATAGTTCTATTGTAAGAAGGGGAAAATTATCCTTTGAACAGTGATGGTTGAGATCCCAAAAGTTGATGTAGACTATGATCTGTTTGTTCATCCTCCTGATGGTCACAATGTTTCTTAACCACACGGGGTATTGGACCTCCTTGATGAAACTGGCTCTGATGAGCTTATCAACCTCGAACTCGACTATGGAACCATGAGAAGGGTGCATCTTTCTGGGAGGCTATTTGAACCCACGATGATATGCTAGGAGACTGATATGGTGGATGGAGAAATGAGGATCTAGACCTGGAATTTCTTCATAACTCCATGAGAATACATCACGATTTTACCTTAGGAAATCCACATATCGTTGTTTCTCTCCTATAGGCATTATGGTGCTGATCAATTTTGGTTTAAGATTTTTATTGTTATCAAGGTTCACATGTACCAATTCATCGACCATAGTGGAGACACCCTATTAAAATGTGGGAGGGGAATCTTCTAAATTCTCTTCTTCATCCACGGTGAGAGGATCATTGGTAGGAGGAAACTCTTCAACGTTTATAGATCCTAGTAGAACATTGGTGCTAGCCTGGGCGGTAGAGGAAACTTCATCAAGAGACTGTTGCACTGATAAAACCATTGAGATGAATGTTGTGGACCTAATCCCATCTTTCCTTTGACCCAAGGGGCCATTCTTGATGATAACAAAGAAATAGCCACGTGTCGGCTTGAGTTTGTTTACCCCAACCCTGAGAAAAAATAAAGTATGATGTATTTTCATTGACATGGGGTGGACCTCTTGACACCTTATAGGAGTAGGGGGATCTGGGATCACCCAAGCCTGTTGTAATATGAGGGGATCTTTCAAAATTCTTTAGACTTGGGAACACGCTTCCCCCTTATTCTAGAGACAATAGAGAATTTTCCAAATTATGGGGTTGTGGCCTCCAATCAGTGAATTGGGAAAATATAGGGGTCATCCAGGTATGTCCCTGGTTCGATTGTAGCCATAGCATGTTCAACCTTATTAGCCTAAATCTACTTGTCCTTTCCCTTATAATAGTTGAAATTCAGGTAGCGGGCTTCATAGGAGGCAAAGGGAGACACATTACCTTGGAGTACGCCTACTCGACCATTAAGGGTGTACTTAAGGAATTAGTGATGTGAATAAGGGACTGCCACATGCTAGTGGAGTCATGGCATACCCATCAATGTGTTTTAAGCACTATCTTGTGAGAAAACCATCAACTCAGTACTAGAAACTAGGCCACAAAACTGGGTCTTCAGAAGAATTTTTATAACTGGGGTCTGCTCTGTCATGTCATAACCATGAATTTTCAGGTAAGAGGGACTCAGATCTTCCTCGAACAAAACCATATTTCGTAGGTTCTGGGTCAGGATAAGATTTATCCTAGAGACTATGTCAACAAGACAGTAGAAGACCTCCATTCCATTGAAATGTCCAGTGATGTACAATGTGTGGATGTGCCTCTGTATAGGGGAACCTTCATCTTCTCTAGAGAAATAGATAATGTCCTAACATTCCTCGTGCTTGACAACCTCAGCATGGAAGGCTTCTGAAGCTACTAACTTTGTCTCAAACTGTACAGGGCTTCTTAAAGTCATTGCAAGGGCTTCATGCATATCCTCTGACAGGCAGAGAGCCTCAAGGATAGAGATATTCATAGTAATTTTGGAAAGATGCTTGAGTATATCATAATTCCATGCCATACATACACTTTTTATGATAGGAGGATACTCTGTGGCAGGAGGTTTGATAGGTTTTGCAGGTTGAACTAGCGGATTCTGGCTAGTGCTGGGAATGTCTCATTTCTCACTAGTTGAATCGCGTAGAGTGACTTCCGACTAAGAGCCAGATGACTAAGTTTTATCTATGACATAACATGACTGACCATAGCATGGTCATGGTGGATCTTCCTGATAAATTAACACAAACGGAAATGAAAAAAGATCTGATGAAATGATATGTGAATGTTGTGCATGTTGAGCTCTATGTTGGGCATGCTTCCTAGTCTCGGCGGTGTGCACAACTTGGCTGTAATCACTAAGTAATTCATTATGGATATTCACATACCCATGTCTCTATTGATGCTGGCATTGGCTGGGGACATTGGGTGGGTCTTCCTATCACTCATCATCATTGGGAACCACGTAAGGGTTTACCAGCTCTACAGTATTGACTGAAGTGTGCCCCTAATTGTCACTTGAATAATCCTCCATCACTGGGCAGATTCTGGGGACAATCACCATCCCCAGTTTCATTAAATATCCAAGAGTACTAGATGATGATGGGGTCAATGGGGGGATTTTCTTTCCCTTTCATCATCAACGATTACCCTTCTAGGAAGAGGAAGGGTGAGATTTTGATGTAGAAGTAGTCGTTGTAGGTAACATGGAAACTTCTAAAGGCTCTGGTCAATTCAAACGTGTGAGGATAATACCATGGGAACGAGTGAATGCCTTGCGATACATCTATTCATTTTATTTTTGATACCCTCAGTTAGAAACATACAACCATTCACCTATATTGTCACTGTTAGGATTTATGAACACACATTCTACCTATTTCAGGGCTAGACCCAACCTGATTATGTTGTTATCAACCTGGTCTTGGATCCAATCTTTAAACACATGGCACTACTTGAGGTTGTGCTGAAATATCTAGTGATAAGGGCATTAATTGGGGAAATCAGTGTGATCCAACTATTTGGGCCTTTTGTATTCTAGAAACTACAGAATTCCATGATCCACGATGATTTGGAAATAACTAGGGACTTTATCCTTATTAAATGAGTTGGTATGATTCCTTCTTTCTAGGAAGTTATATCTAGGAGCCTGGACCTAACGAGGGGCTAGAGGAGCCTAGATATAACGAGGGGCTGGAGGAGCCTGATGAGGAGGAGGGACCTGATTGTCTCACCTGGGCAGATGTGGCGCATTACATGGGGGTGCCTGCTGATTCTGAGGCTGGCATTGTTGGGCCGGAGGTTGCACCTGAGGTGGTGGGCCTCGATGAATCTATTGAGGTGGCCTTATTGGTAACAATTCCAACTACCTGTGGCCTCTATTTTTTCTACTATGGATGGTTCATCCTTTGAGTATCTTCTTACAGAAACTGTGGGGAGAAACAGACATGCCTGTTTGGCTTGCTGCAAGGCTTCCTCTAGACGTTGGGCTTTATCAGAGAAGTCCTAAAATCCCCCAGTTAGTTATGAGTGATGAGATAAGGGACCAATTTAGTCTTGAAATTTCCCACACACATTAATATTATATTTTCTTGAGTCAGTGGAATATCAAGGGAATATTTAAGGCCCTTCCACCGGGCAAAAAAGTCTATAATGCGTACATTATGCATCTACATGCATTTCAAGAGGTTAACAATTCTTTTCTTCTGAGTTGTGGAACTGAACTAGTAGATAAACTTCCTAATAAGGTCCTCCCAACTGGCTACTAACCCAATAGGTTTCTAGATATACCAAAAAAATGTGGGGCCTTCTAGTGTCTATATGAAACACCGGAGCTTGGCGGCCTCCTCTTGTGTTGGAGTTCCTAGAATGGGTCCACACCTTGAAATAAAGTGTTCTAGATGCTATAGTTGATCATATGTCCCATTAAAGGGGGAAACGGTAGTATTTATAAAACTTGAGGGTGCTGAAATATCATCCACCCATGCTGGATATAACATTCCATCATGTGGTATTTCCCCTGGTTAGGTTTCCAAATCCTCGAGGTGGGAAATGAGAGTGTCCATTGGATCATCTTGGAGGGGATTCCTATATTCATGAGGATATCTGATCACTAGTGGATTGGTAGGTTCTTTAACATGTTAAGTAGGCTTAGTGGCTCATGGAGCGGCTAGTGGTATGACTTGAGGGTCTTCTTGAGGAACGACCTATAGTGCTGTTGGGGGAACCTGAGCTAGGTCCTGAGGAGGTTTATCATGAAACTCGGGTGGATTTGGTTATGCATATCATGCCCTATTTCCATAAAATCTAGACTCTACGCTATATATATGGGTAGGATGGACAAGGTCATCAGGAGGAAACTCACCAGAGGGAGGTTGTACCTGTCTCGGTCTAGGATTACCGTAATCTGGCTGCCATTCCACAGCACATTCAGTGAGAATATTGGCAATTATCTTTTTATGTTCTATGAGTTGTTGATGAAACACATCCTTTTTAGGGTCATATTCCATATTTTTCACTAAGCCAGATGGTTCAGAGGGTTTCACAGTCCCAGCGTGCTCTTTACCCTTATTGGGGTCCCAACCAATGGATAATGACTCAGAAGGTGCAGAAAGGCCCAGTAAATTTCTTTTATGGTGAGTAACCCATATCAAAGGATCAACCAATTGTGGCACCACCCCAAAGGGTAAGTTCTATTTAATGAGTCCCATCTCAGTTTTTTCATTTGATAGGTCAGCCATGTTAACTATGATTGTTCCTGGAGGCATATCGTCAATATCACCTGAAAGTCAGGCTGGCACCAGATAGGACTGAAATGAAGGGCAGTATAATACCCCCAACCATGGATCTGGACATGGGGGGAAGCCTCCTCAGTAATTCTGTAGAGCACTATGAAGATCTGGATGCATCATTGTTGGAGGGTTCGATGATGACCGGGCAACTCAGGGCGCTGAGCCACAGGGAGCCCAGCCAAGTTGACTATGCGACATTGTTGGTCGATGTAATCGAATTGTTCCCAACTCTTGGGATAAGATACCCATAGAGTATGGAGAAATAAGTGCATTTCCAAAAGATTTTGGTGGAAGCACATGACCTCCTCCTAGGTGAGAGATTTCGGAATACTGAAACATGTTGTTGTAATGGGCCAGAACATCTATGGGAGATGATCCGCAGAGAGTAGGTTCTAAAAACTCCTCAGGTCAGACTTGGTATTCGGCCCTTAGTTTCCCCATTCATCAACTGGGGGTGGTTGACGGACCGGTAAATGCACTAAAGCATACTGTTGCGATGGTAAACTAGCTGGTGGATAGTACATCATGTGAGTTGACAAGCCTCCACATCTTGGGCTATCTTCCAAATAATCCACTGATTGTACCACCACGTCCCTATAATATGGACTAACAACCACTGCTTCCCAAAAAAAGGTTGTGGTTGTTGGAGGTGATTCATTATGTTTCTTTTCCTTTATTGGTCCCAATCATAACTCTCGATGATCTCTTATTGAGGTGGATAATGATCATGTTGATGATAAAAAGGATTGTATGGACAAGACCTAGAAAGGGGACAAATATTCCTCCTACTATATTTATATTTAGATGGATGTAGGGATCCAGTGGACCTCAATTTCTAGATGTATGAGGCTTATACACCATGTTCCTACCCCAACCCCCGACATAGATGATCGGGGTGAGGGTTTAATCACTAAATCACACTCCTCCTTGGAATCTAAAAATTAGACGGGTTTGATTGCAGTTTGAAGATGATCAGGACTCTTCCTTTGGTATAGGTGACCCACCCTCCAAAATCAGGATGGCTCTTCAGGATGGGGTAGGTTTTATACATGGGGATTTCCTCCATGCAGGTTAGTGCTAGAGTGTGGAGGACCTCCTCCTATACTGGATGGGATATGAGGATGGCCTTGGTATTGATTGTTGCTGATGCGAGGAGGAACTCTGCTCTGATGATATGGAGTGATAGGAGAACCCTGACAAATGTTGAATGGATCATGGGAAGGAACTTCATGTTTCATAGTTCTGGAGTACAGAGGGCCTCCACTGTAGCTGTTGAACACATAGGGAGGACCTCCATGGTGGTCGTCCATAGTGCGAGGAGAACCTTTGTATCGTCCGAACTTGGTTGTAGTGGTATGAAGAGGACCTTCGTACTAATTATACTGGACATGAGAAGAACCTTCGTGTTCTCCATTGATGAATCAGGGATGTCCTCCACTTTGGTGATTTCTATAATGGGTTGTAACTCTGTCGAAATCGATGATCACATTGGGAGGGCCTCTATGATGTTGAGTGACTAGGTAAGGAAGACACTCGCATTGAGAACCTGATTTGTGAGGAAAATTTCCATACGTGAGATCAAAGGCATGGGGAGGAACTTCATGTCAGGTGTTAATAAGATAAGGGGCCTCTACTTGGTCTAATGATAGTGGCATGGGGAGGACCTCCGTACTGAACATCATTGTCATGGGTTTTCCTGCGATGGCTGATGCTCGCCCTGGTAACCGAGAGAGCTAGTTAAACCTGTTTATAGGGTGAGTGGTGTTTTAACATTAGATGGTTTTGGAAGTTACCCTACTCTGTAACTGGGTGGTTCCCCTAACCAATGATGAAAATGGGATAATATCTCGTGTTGGTGGTGGATCAGGCCACTAAATTCATGGATGATGATGCCCCCTGGCAGGCATACTCCCGATCATTCACCCGACGTTGACATCGAGTCAGCTGAACTATAGCTGGTTGTGTAGGGTGGATGGACCACTTACTCTTTGGTCTAGAGAACTGGATGGTGACTCTAACACGGCTGGGTGCGAGCCCTTCTCAGTGGCTCCCTAGATTAAGTACTTTCCGGGTGGACTCAGACATCCCTTACTTTGTTAAAATAAGGGAGTGAGTCATAGGATCCCTCTAGGGATAGGCTCCTGAAGCTGTTAAAGGTCGGAGTGGGGAGAAGTGGCTCCCTGGACGGCCCATTGGGGTGGTGTTGTTTATGCGACACTAAGGCCTCCATGTCTTGGCATGCTATTTCCCTCATCAGGGTGACCCCTTCTTATTCATATTGTCGAACAAGAGTACCAATCACCCTCCTCTTAATAAATATAGAGGGTGATAGGGGGAGTGAGTTCCAGTAGTTGCGGGCATGGGAGCCATCGTAGAGGAGATGAATCCCGAGGGAATTGTAGCATTCATACTTCCCCTGCCCCTACATCTGTGGGAGGGAGATTGTTGGTTTTCTATATCTTGATATTGGGTCCTAAATGACTGAATGGCCCGAAGGCCTCAATTTTTATTTATTTTTTGGTTAAACCTTCTTTTAAGGAGAAGGGGGGAAACCTGACATGACTTCAAATAAATGGATACATAACATAACCTAGTACCAAAATAGGACTACTAGAAATGCCCCTCCCCAGCATCAACATTTTTATGGAAAGGCTCCACCAATGCATTGCTACTCAGCAAGCTATCTCATGCAAAGAAACATGGGCTTGTTACCGATGTCTAGGCCATACCCTCTGAATCATCCAAATCTGAATAACCATGTATAGTGGAAGAAACCTACTCTGAGACCTCATTTTGTGCATTAACTTGTATAATTTCTGGACCACACCAACATCCAAAAATACAAACCATCAAATGCTAATAGGCTTCAACTTTCCTAACATTCAAACCTTACTCCAAACAAAAATAAATAACCAGAGAACCTCCATCTCCAAGAAATATCTCCACTACCTGCAACTCTCATTCCCATCATCAAACACCAGAAAAACAAATAGTAATCCAATTACATAATCTAGATTTTGAGGCCAACAGCAACCAGGCCGAAGAAAACTATGAGAAAAATACACACAGAACACCTTGACCCTCCACTACCAAGACTGTGAATTCCAATGCCCAGAACCACCTTCTCTAAGCCCAAAACAACACCCCAACTCCAAATTGGTGACTGAAAGCCACTGAATCCACTTCCACAACCACGGATCAAGAGTACCATCCTCAAAACTTCTTCACACCATCCCTATCACCCGAGTACGCACATCAACAACCACTAGAAAACCAAACACATTTTTGTACAATAACCAACTCCAACAACAATCAGCCTTGAATTGAAATGAAAAAGCATCCAAAATATCATTAAGACTGGTCACTAAGCAGACTAAAACCAAAATTGGAATCAAAAAAGGAAGAATATTAAATTTTTTCCAATGTACCTGAAGAAAAATCCCATCAAGAACCAAACTCAATCCTCGTCGCCGCCAACCAGGTCTTCCGCAAAGAACACGACGCTTCCCTACGCACATCCTGAGAAGAAACCACACCCTCAAGCTGCAACAGCTGGAACTCGGTCGTTGAACCCACATTGCGCTGCCATGGAAGCCTTATTCAACAAAAAGGATTCGAACGAGAAGCAAGACAGTAGAAATGTAAAATGCCAAGATGGCTGAGTCCATGAAGCCACACGGCACCATCGTGGAAAGAAGTCACCATCACAAGCTCGCCGAGAATGAGGAGAGGAGCCGAGATGTAATGGAACGATGGAAGGAGGCATCGGCGATAAAGGGAAACCCTAAAATTATAGCGCCGTTTACGGGATCATTAGTTTTTTCATCAATCTTGGGTCCTACAAAGTAGGAAAATTCACTCATCAGGAAAAACAACAAGAAAGGTGGTTCATAGTTCCCCAACATCATTCAGTCTTCTATGGTTGGATAGGAAGATCCATGCTGGCAAAATCATAGACCAGGATTCCCAATGATCAACTACCCCAGACATTGGTGAATTTCACACCAGGCCCACTATTTTCATGGTGGTACATGGAATCGGATTGCTCGATTTATTGACAGGATTATCTACTGAAGTCTCAGATTCTACTAATATCCATATTTAGGAGAAGCTTCACGTTGTGTTACCATTTCTATCTCTAACTCTTTCAATGTGGCATGAGTCGTCTTTCTATGATGTGCTATATATTTCCCCACATTCTTGCTTTCCAAAGGCAGGAATCATCTATCACTTATTCAGGGATGTTTTATCCTGGATTGAAATGGGATGATGGGATTTAAGTTCCTCCTTCTATGGATTCCTCCTCGGAATTCATCACCTAGTCTGGGTATCCCTCATAGATTTAAGATGTTGTTCGTGAATTTCATCTGCATTTCCATATCTTTGTTGATTATAGTTAATCACACTGCTTTTATCAGGACATTCCAAGGGGTCAAGTTTGGGTATAAAACTTCGGTTAGGGTAGTAGTCATGTTGGCCATCGCTGGTGTGTTTGGACGCTGAAAAACTGGTACACCTTAGGTAGCTTCGCTTTATGATAGGGCTTTTCCAGGGTGCATAAGCTCGATTAATACCACATCGAGAACGAGGAACTATATTCCATAAGAATGTCCCCAAGGTTTTATTTGACTTCCCATGTTTAACACGGGATCTTCCATGAGTTTAACAACTATAAGAGATGGATCAGAATGATCGAAACAATGATAGTAGTGAATCATATGGGTAAATCCCTAGTAAAGAGCACCTGGGTCCCTATAGAGTAGATTATTTGGTCCCTAAGAAAAGGATACCAAGGTTTACCATTGGCTGGGATTGAAACTCATGGATTCTTTCTATATACCCTTTGTAGGCAGGGATCAAAACCCATGTAGTTAAAAAAAAAAGGGGTGATGAATCGAGGTGTAAACAAAGGAAAACAACCCAGAGACATATTGTGGATCATTCATGTTTAGTGAACCGTCTCAAGAGGGACACTCTTGGTTATATGGTTATGAATCATGTATGTATTACTCATGGTTATCTACCCGAGAACTGGCATGATGCCACTGGGATGTGGCAGCTCGGGTAGGAATCAGGAGGGATGATGGATGACTTGATGGCATGTATGAGATGAGTGGGATGGAACCAACATGAAGATGACAGTGTTGTTTTATTGAACCTTGTGGAGGCTTCCTATGTATCCATGTGGGTTTGAATCAAGGTTCATGTGGTTCGATGGGGCGATGAGTAACCTAAGGAGGTATCTTGCAATAATGGATGCATAGATGGGACCCATAGGAAGTAGAACCTTCAGGTTGGGGCATGACCTTCCCGAAACATAAAGGCTCAAGGGAGAGACCAGGATGGGACATGAGTGATGGGATTGAACCTCAGAGATGCTTCCTACGTATCCCTATGGTAGGGAATAAATGTTTACTTAGTTCATGATGGGGCATGGAATTGGTGTGTACACAAAGCGCAGTGACCCGAAAATATGATCGGGGTTAGCCATGGTTAGCATCCCATCGCAAGAGGGACACTCTTGGTTGGAGAAGTATGGATCGAGTATGGGTCTTGTGCATGGTTATATTCCTAGGAGATAGTCTATCACCACTAACTAGTGGACCAAGAGTGTGAATCCCAACAAAGTGGAGACCAAAGTTTTACCAGTTTTTGGGGTTGAACCTCAGGGAGGTTTCCTATGAACCCTGTCTGTGAGGCAGGTATCAAAACCCACGTAGTTCGAAAGAATATATTTTAACATCGTGAGAGAATATGGTAAATTGACGTGAAGTGTTCGGGATTGATGGTTGAGGGTGTCTTGAACCTCAGGGTGGCTTCCTATGTACCTTTCTTGGAAAGAGGCATGGATAAAAGTTCACATAGTTCAGTTGGATGGGGAATGCTTCTTACACACTAAGGTAGCCCAGAGAGGATTTCATGATCGATGCTTACTCTAACTCCAGATGAGATATGCTTGGTGTGAGAAAAATAGGTAATAAAGACTTTTTGATGATGTCAGAAAAGTTGCATCCGCGAGGAATGGAGCGGGTCTTGCGCGTGTCTAGCATCCTAGGGAGATAGAAATTGGGGCATAGTCCAGGAGGGAGGCCCAATGAGAAATGAGGGTGTCCAGACATATGAGGAGGATATGGAAATCATACTTGAAAAATCCCATCAGAGGGTGTCAGGGCTTACGTGGAGACTACCTGAGCTGCACATGGCAACAAACCATAGAGGGAGAGTGAAGTGACAAGGCACTTGTGCATGTCCCCTTCATGGTACTCTTTGTACTTATCTTGTATGCAATGATCATAGTTTAACATCATGTGTCGGGGATGTGAGTGATAGTCAGTTTAACGTCCTGTAGCTCGGATGGTGAGGATTCGTTCCTCACCCCTAGGGCTTACATAACTAGCACACATCAACCCTTGGTTAAGGGAAGGCACTGAAAATTTTGTGTGGATATGGGGTTGTTGAATTTTCCATTTAAGGTATCACATTATCATGGCTATTAAAAGAAGAAATAGTAGTTAGTGTTCCTATGTGAAGAAGAATGAGGAAAATAAACATAACAAAAAGCACCACCTGAGGGACCTTGAAATCACTTTGTACAATCCTGGAGGGCCGCATTGAAGAATGATGTGCAAAAAAATAATTATTGGATGGAGGTGCTTCCTGAATAGGATGTGATTCTCAAATCCTGTATGCTTCCCAAAGAGGTTGGGCTTAACGAAGGAAAGGGTCTTCACAAAGTGGATCCTTTAATGGAGAAGATATTTTCCTAAGAAAACAACTATTTCTTTGGATAGTGCTTTGTGAAGTATTTATGATTTGCGAAACCTTGAGCACCCTAGAGGGGAACCCTCCTTTGTGAAGGTCATATACCTTCACGAAGGGCATACCCACCATAGGTGGAGGCTAAGAAGAACACAAATAGGTAACACTCGTAGAGTCCCAGTACCTTTGGAAATCCATATCTGGGTTTCACAGAGGTATATGGGAAACGGGAGATCGGAAATGGAAAGGGTGGAGTAATAGTGGTTTTAAAGGGGGTGAGCCCTCTATTTATAAGCAACGCAGGTCAGTGAGGGTCATAGAACTCACCGCGGAGAGGAGTGACACTGTGGAGAGGGGGAACTCCATTGGAAGGTCTCAACCTCACTGAGGGTGTGTAACACAATGGAGAGGATAGCTGAAGTAGTTTTTGTAGATCATGAAACAGATGTCATTGACACTACAGATAGGTCACAGTCAGTCTGAAGGTGTTAGACTCGTGTCAGGCCATGATGCTGCAGAGACAATCGCAGAGGCGGCCTCGTAGAGGCGGCCTCGTAGAGGCGGGTCAGCTGGGTAGAGAGCTTCATTAATGAGGCCTTTGGAATGGTATTGAGGTATTTAGGACCCTTAGGAGTATTTAATCACTCTAAATCATCGATGAGTTCTCTCCCTCAGCATGACGAATTTCAGATCCAACAATGTAGAATCTTTATTCTTCATCATTATTCACTCTCACGATTTATGGCATCGTTTCTCCTAAACTGTTTTCAGCCTTAATGTGTGTGTGTGTGTTATGTATAATTATATAAATAAATTTATGTTACTTATATATCTATTTTTTATACCTTTTTAGATCAAATAAAGTTAATATGAATCAAAAATGGATAGAGGTTAATCATATGACTAATTAATATGAATTTGGTGTCAAACAGTTTGTCAAATTTAAAATAAACCACATAAATGGACCTTTTGAATTATGTGTCTATGTCTAAATTTTTTTATTAAAAGTTAAATGGTTCGGCTGAATTAGACCATTTAATCTATTATGTAATTCATTTAAGTTATACATGTTGGCTAAAAAATAAACAAAAAGTTAATGTATCTAGTGACCAGAATGAAAATACATTTTATTCTTCAACTCATATTAGTATAAGTGTATATGATGATGTAGATTATATTAAATAAATGAAAACAATGTTTGAAGATGAATTTAAGGATTTTCTGAAAAGTTTTGAGATATTGAAGAAATATGCAAAAATTTCATTGTATGATGGTTGTATAAAATATAAAACATTATCATTGGTTATAAAATAAAATAATTTGAAAGAGGAAATAGATGTTTTGATACCAGTTTCACATTTATATTTTCTCTTTTTAAGGTTATGTTGTCATATAATAATGATATTCCTCACCAAACATATGATGTTAAACAAATATTATATTTCATGGGTATAAGATATAAAAAAAATTCTCTAATTATTTTATATTATTTTAGAAAGAGTAAAAATATCTAAAAAAATTATTCAGTATGATACATCATGATATAAGAAAAATAAATCCAGTCCAACAAAAAATTTCTAGTACATTATATTAAATAATTAATTTTGATGGTCATATAAAATTTTAACGAAATTAAATTAGATGACATGAAATAAAGATAAAATAATTTCAAATGGTAAAATTTGACACCCATCATATACCCCTATATGGAAGAAAATTGATAATGATTATCTAAAATTTGGGAATGATTCATGAAACTTTTATCTTTTGTTATATACATATGGTATTGATCCCCATGGAATAAAAATAAGTTCTCACAACACATGATTTCCTATGTTCATAAATTATAATTTTCCACTGTGATTAAGCATGAAGCATAAGTACATCATTTTTCATTGTTTATTTCAAGACTAAAATATCTTAGTAATGATATTGAGGATTATTTGGCTGCACTTATTAAATTTTTGAAATTTTTGTAGGATACATTTGTTATGGTGTATGATTATTAAATCAAATAATAATTCACATTAAGTGTCATGTTTTTTGATAAAATTAATGAATTTTATACTTATGATAATTTTTTAGGGTAAATAATTAAAGGAAGGTTAGGTTATCATGTGTGTGAAAAAGTTACACACTCAATTAGGTTGAAACATATTATGAAGATTGTGCTTCTTGGACAATATTGAATTTTACCATAATAAATTCATATCAATCCTAGAAAAAAAATTAATAATCACTTGGAAGAATGTTTGAAACATTCTCTTCTAACAGAAAAGTCAATACTTTATAAGGTAAAGGATTTTCTCAATTTTTTCATAAAATTTTCTCTAAACACATTCTAGAAAAAGGTTATAAAAAGTGATTAATTATTTTTGAACTAATTTACTAAAATAATTTGTATGTTAGGAATTTTCTAGACATCATTCATATCATAAAAAATTTAGATGATATTATAATCAACATGTTACTAAATACTCAGGGGAATAAAAAATATTGAATCAGGAAAAATCGATGTGTGTATGACATGATCATCATGGATGATTGGGAACCAAAAAATGAGGGGAGGTAAAATTTTATTCCTCCTGTGAATCACACCCTTTATCGATAATAGGTTTTTTAGTTTTATAACATTTTTAATGGTGTAATGGTTTTAGATATGTATTCATAAAATATTAGTAATGTTTTATAACTGAATTACCGGATTATAAAGGTTTAAAATCAATTAAATTTCATGTTTGGATTTACGATTTTATGTATGTGGAAATAAATTTTATATGTATGAAAAATATATGGCACATAATAAAAAATTTATGTTTCTTTTTCAAATCAATATCATACAAAGTATTGAGTGAAAAAAGTTTCCAATAATGTAATGATAAATATTTATCATTTTATGTGAACTAGAAATGTTCTTCCCATAATAATTATTTGATATTATGGTTAAATTAATGGTTCACATGGTTAAATATAACCAATTTTGTCGTCTCAAAAATTTTAGGTTAACGTACCATATTGAACACTACATAAATATGTTAAAAGTGTAACTCAAAAATTGAATATATATCTGACATGGAAAGAATTAGACTTCTAAAATCTCATTATGTTGGGTGAATCAAAGGTAAAGTAATTTTCAAAATAGGAGTTCCTAAAATACCTATCAAATATTAGGAACAAGCTCACATGTATGTATTAAATAATAGTGTAGAGGTTATGTTACACATTAAAACACATAAAGACATTATTAAGATTTCAAATCCAAAAATGGCCAAAAGTTACATATCAAATACACATAACTAAGATTTTACTAGTTTAATTTTTTACTATATCTATAAATATTATCTTAAAATATTAAAATCATATTTGTAAAATTACAATAGTTAGGAAAATAACCAAGTGTAAATGTATTATATTATAAAGGATATATAATTAGTGGTTATAAATTTTATATAAAGGAACATGATGAAGTTTTTATGGTGTAAAATAATGGATTAACTATTATAGATAATGTGATTCATGTATCTAGTGTTAAGAACATAAATCCTATTAACATGAATATGTATTATTTTAGGATCATAAAAAAAATATGATACCTAGACTATATAACATTTCGTGAATTTATTTTTCAATACATGTGGGTTTATAAAAGGATTCCAGATAAATTTTATGAATTCGGATACATAAAAGTGAATTTCAATAAGAAAAAATAAAAAATATAAGATCTAAATAATGTAATTGTAATAAGTATAAATATTTTATACACATGATATTGTGAATGAAAATTTGTTCATTATTATTTTAGGAAAAAAATAATAATAGATTTTTAAGATCATGACCTTTTCTGGAGATGTATTGGGCTTGTTTTTAGGTACTTGTTTGTCATTGTGTTGAGTACTTTTGTTTGGGTGTTACATTGGATATTTTTTTGGTGAAACTGGAGAAATTTAGGAGTGGTTGTGCATAGTTGGCACATAGTTTTCCAAAATCATGTGCCCATCCTAGAAAACCATGTGAACCTAGACATAGGGAATTCACACAACCGGTGCATGGGTTGTCAAATCATGTTCTTTCATAGGAGAAACCATGCCCCCCCAAGAGGTGCACGATTTGACAAACTATGCACCCCTACCTAGGAAATAGGGCACGTTAAAAGTTAATTCACTAAAAATTAGCTTTAAAATCCCGAACCCCTAGTATTAACCCCTAATCGACCCCCACACTTCCCTAATAAAATTATCTCATTTTGAGGTTCCCAAACAAATTCCTAGGGCTCTCGACTTCTGTTCTTGGTGAATCTAAGGGAGGATTTAATATCTAAAACTCTCTGAGTATTTATTTTCTTCTCATTTTGGTATCTATATCCCACTCCTCTTTCTAGATAAAAGATGGGTTTTATTTATTTTGGTTCTAGATTTAGATTTAGGTTTCTTAGATCATGATTCTTTTGACCTTGGATCTAGGTTTTGAATCTAGATTGTGTTCTTCATCATGGTTTTAAACTCTCTATTTAAAATTGGGGATTTTCAATGGGTGATCACTCATTAATGAATTGAGTTAGGTGAACTAATTTAAATTTCCCATAGTCGTTTTTCTAATTTCATGTATACATTAATAGATTTCGATTGGCATGTTTGTAAATTGAATCATGAATTGAATAAATTCATTGATTAATTAATTTACGGAAACATGAATAGGGATTAATTAATTGTAAAATTAATTAATGGATTGTGTAAATGGGGAATTGATGGGAAACTGGGATTTGTCGAATAAGGATAATTAGTTATTGAATTAATGGTTTGGAATATTGATATAGTGAAATTTATTTGATTTATTAATTGTTGAATTAATTAATGAGATGTTGAGATTTTTAAATTGATTAGGTTAATTTATTATTGAATTGAATAATGAGATATCAAGATTGTAATATTATTGGAATAATTAATTGTTTAATTAATTATCAGGTTATTGAGATTTTTGAATTAGATTAATTAATTTTTTAATTAATTAATGGAAATTGTTGTGATTTTCAAATTCATTGAGATGGATTAATTTATTTTTAAATTAATTAAATGATTTTTAATAGTGAAATTTGATATGAAGTTTAATGTTTATTAACCTTGAATGATGTGATGTATTTGATATATGTGTTTGATTAAGAAACGTGGTGTGGGACATGGACTGATGCTCCAAATACCCATAGGGTTCCTAGACATGGAGTTCTAGACCCAACTACGTGTATGTGAATATTTTTATGGGATAGAGACTAATTCTACAAATAGCAATGGGTTGTGGGGTAGGGACTGATTCTCTAAATACCCATAGGGTGCTATACATGGCATTATACGACCATGAGATTAGCATTGGACTATGGTTCAAATTGGTTATATTATAAATTGAAATGAAATGGATAATGAAATCACATATGTTATAATTAATTCATAATTGAATATGTTATATGGTTTAGAATTTGGCATTGATCTAAGAAGGTATTGGTTGGTTTGGGTGTCCTCGGGAACTAGGGGATTTATGTGGCTAAAAAAAGAGTAATTTAATAAATATAAATAGTTTACTTTGTTACTTTTATATTTTATATATACAACATCATACACTATTTTTGATTGGATATTTTTTAGACCCCATTTGTGGTGGCCTACTGAGTATTAGTCACACCCTACTCAGGCTGCCTAATCAGTACTCGAATAGATTTCATTGTTGCAAGACAGGTTAACGGAAAAGGCCTTGTGTTAGATGACTGAGTTGGGATGGAGCATGGATGAGGGAACCAGACATGATTCGGGACCCGGTTAGAAGTTTTTAGTGTCTTTTATTTTTTGGATTTTTAATAGTTACACTTTACATTTATTGGCTTGAAATATCTATGGTTTCTTTTTGGATATTTTATTTCTTGTTTTGGTCATCATATGATATTGGTATTATTCTAGTTATGGTTATAATTTTTGGTTGATGTTTATTTATTTTTCAATGTTTTTCTAATTCAATAAAGATTTTATAGTCTCCCTAGGATCAATATTGACCTTGTCTATTAGTCGGCAGCCTCTGGAATATGGGGAGGCAAGCCTGAGGTCGCATAGTGAACTGGTTCGGGGAACCAGTTTGTGAAACCCGGGTTGGGACATCACAAAGTGGTATAAAAGGGGGTTTTATTTTATTTTTCATTTTTCTTCCTATTTGGGAAATGTGTATAGGGTAATAGGATGAGTCATCATTTGTTTAAGAGCTCATTCATGGGATTAGCTAACCCATGAATGAGGGTAAATGCCAAGTACCTAGGGTGTGATTATTTTTATTGATGAGTTTTGTTATAGTTGATGCTATTTCACCTCGAGTGATGCACTTGTTGTGTGATGTGATTATTGTTTTTGAGTTTTTCAGAGATTTAACTGATAGACCAGAATGGAATGGTATTTGAGTATGCATGTATAATTCTAGGAACTCGGGATTATTTTTTTAGATGCATTATTTTTCGCATGCAAGGGAAAAGAAGGTTTGGGGTAATTTGTTAAAATAAAATTTCAACTCTTGGCTAGTGTGACTCAAATGAAAATGGTGTCTAATGTGAGCTTGAAAATTAAAAATGATTAAAGTTGTGAAAAATTTAAATGGAAACATGGTGTATAATGAGAACTTGAATAATGAGAATGAGGTTATCCTTTGTTAACCATGAACTATATGTAGTGTGGTTAAGGGTAGTGAAAATGCCTCGATGTTGACTTGGTGGAAAGGTTTGGGGGAATAACTTGTTATGTCCTTGTGTGAGTCCCACTTACATAAATTTTTTAATTTTTTGATATGTGACCTAAGATTTTTTTTGTAATTATATAGATATTCTGCTATAACAACAATTGTTTAGGGAAATACATAAGGATATAGTTGGAAATAATCTTTCAATAGTGGACCTTGAGGTATTGATATTGCTGGGGGAAGAAGTAGGAGAGTGGTTTTGTGAAAACATTGCTCACTTCATGTATTTTATGTAAAGATGCCCAAGGAGGGTGGTGAAAAACATATATGATCTGATGAAGGTGTTTTAGTTACATCACCCTTCGAATTTCACCGAAGAGGGTGGACATGAGGTAGCTAAGTTCTAAATTGAGTCTATCAAGACCATAAATGACACTTAGAATCTCCTACTGAGAAATGATTTAACCTGGTAGCTCATATATTATGTGGTCAAGAGAAGCAATAGTGGTACATCCAGACTTGGGATGAAAATATGGAGAGTATTTCATGGATGGACTTTCAGGATAATTTCTTGGAGTGTTTTATTTAGAGATGATGAGATAGGAGAGGGAAGTTGAGTTCATGAGATTTACTCATGTGAGTATGTCTATGATAGACTACGATGGGGATTTTATGGACATGCATCACTTTGTTTCAGTGTTGGAAGGAGATGATTCTACTTTATAAAAACAATTTCAGAATGGCCATAAATGGGAAATTAATTCCCAGGTGAATATATTTAGGCTGATGAAGTTTTTAGAGGTGGTTAATCAGTCTATAATTTATGAGGGGAACCTGAAGGAGTCTCCTAGTGGAGGATAGGTGATTTAGGTGGAGCAGTCATGAGGTAAACCTTCCAAGTGAATGAAGCTTTGTTGTGATATTATTGACAAAAATAGTGGGAAGAAGAATGTCTAGGTGGAAGGTTCAATTACATAGGATCTTACTTGAGTGCCTTTCCACTAGTGTGGTATGCTAGGCCACTATCATTACCATTGTATCTGAACATTGATATAATAATTATATTGTGATGGGATGGTACATCTGTAGAGATTCTACAGGAACCCATGATATATGGGGAGTGAGGGAAAATATAGAAAGTGAAAGAGTGTAGGAATGGGATCTTTTACACCTCATTAGTCTAGAATTTAGATCTCTATTGGTCGTGGTGGTAGAGGAAGTGGATGTGGAGAATCTGTGAAAGATCACCCATATCAGCAGAGTGGTTCATTTTAGGGGAATCAACCTACATCATTGGTAATAGGGTAAATACAATTACATGACATTCATCCTACTCTTGTGGGAAGCAAGGTTGGACCATTGACAATAATAGGTACTATTCTAGAAGATTATATATTTGATAATTCCTTGTTTGATACTGTTGTCTCTCATTCCTTCATTTTTTCACCACTTGTGAATGGTTTTGAGACTGGTGGTGGAGTTCATGAGTGGAATGTTCATGATAGATGCAACATTGGGAGTACAATCTAGAGACTTCTATTTGCACAAGGGGTGTTCTCTCAATATTAGGGAGTATCATTTTTTGTTTGATCCTTAAATCCTTGACATTTTAGGCTTTGACCTAATTTTATAAGTGGACTAGGTGACCACTACATCTATTGTGAATAATGGGACATCCAGGCGGGCCATGCTAGGCCATCTCATCATTAACTGGGGGATCTCACCACCCTAGTTTCTAGTCTATTTCTTGATGATGGGCGCGTAATGTAGGATGTATTTCCACCTTTAGTGGATCAATTTTAGGATGTGTTTCCTAAATAATTCTTAGGTATTCCACCTGAGAGAGGTGTGTAATTTACTATTGAGCTCATTCCAGGGGCTGATCAAGTTTCTATTCCACCATACAGAATGGAACCAACAGAGCTTCAAGATCTCAAGACTCGGCTAGAAGAGTTTATGGATAAGGGTTTTATCTGTTTGAGTATGTCTCCTTATGGTTCTTCAGTTTTTATTACAAAGAAGTTTGATGGTACTCTATTATAGTCTATTGATTATGAAAGTTGAACTAGATGATAGTGAAAAACAGATATCTTATTTCTCATATAGATGATCTATATGACCAGTTAATGGGATCTTCTGTCTTCTTAAAGATTGATTTCAGATTAGGGTATCATCAGTTGATAGTTAAACCTTATAATATAATGAGGGAAATTTTAAAAGTAGGTGTGGCCTTTATAAATTCATCGTAATGACATTTGGGTGAAAAATGATCCTACTGTGTTTATGGACCTGATGAATAGAATCTTCCATCCATACCAGGATCATTTTTTGATTGTTTTGTTGATGAAATATTAGTGTACTCTAAGACTCATGATGATCATTCCCAGTATATTGACATTGTCATGAGTACACCGAGAGAGCATTGGTTATATTCCAAGCTATCTAAGTGTCAATTTTTTATTGATCAGTTAAACTTCATAGGTCACATCATTTCAGAGGAAGGTGTGTTAGTGGACCTAGAGAAGGTATGGGCAGTGGTTTCTTGGGAGAAACCCAAGAATGTTTTTGATATTCGTAGTTTTTTTGGGTTTGTGGTATATTATCAAATGTTCATCCAATACTTTTATTGATTGGAATCACCACTTTCAGGATTTACTAATAAGGGGGTTGAGTTTTAATGATTTAGAGCATGTGATAATTCCTTCCAAGGGTTGAATAAGAATTTGACTATGTTACCAATCTTGATCCTAGCCATGATAGGTGAGGAGTATATGGTATTTTGTGATGCTTATGGGATAAAACTTGGATCAGTATTAATGTATGGAGATAGAGTAGTGGTGTATGGGATATGGTAGTTGAGGCCACATTAATAGAACTACCATATGCATGACCTTGATTTAGCTATAGAAGTTTATGATTGGAAGTGTTGGATGCATTATCTATTGGGTGAGATGTTTAATGTGTATACAGATCACAAGAGATTAAAATATATCTTTTCATTATGAGATTTTAATCTCTATAAGTGGATATGTGTTAACTATATGGATTCATTTGATTTTTGATCTAACACATAAATCCAGGAATAGAAATAGTGTTTCTAACACTTTGAGTAGGAAAACTCAGACTCAGACTATTTTGGATTCTAGTGCTAAGTGGAAAATTTTGACATTACTAGTTGAGATACATGTTATGTTGCATAAGAGTTAGGAGAAAATGACTCTTGTATAATTTTTAGTGGAGTATAAACTTTTTATTTGGATCATGAACAGAATAATTAGGATTAGGAATGTTTTTCCATGAGGGAAAGCCTTGAATGTGGGAAGTCACCTTCAGATTGGATCATATATGAGGATGAGATCATATATGTCAGGAATTGGGTTATTGTGCCTTTGAGAATTTGGGTGAAGCTAATGTTTGAATTTTATACCTAAAAGTGGGTGGTTCATCTAGGAATGGCCAAAATGTATTGTGACCTACAATAATAGTTTTGATGGCCATACATGAAAAAAAGATAGCATGTTTCATGACATTCTGCTACACCTATCAACAGGTGAAGGTCGAGCATAAATGACATGAAGGTTTAGTATATCCATTTACCATTCTGTAATTAAATTTGTATGACGTTACCATGGATTTTGTGGTGGGTTATACGAGTATTACTCGAAATAATGATATTATTTGGGTGGTGTGGACCGACTGATGAAAGTAGCACATTTCTTACCTATATAGGAGACCTTCTCAGTGGATCAGTGGGGAGACTTGTATATTCGAGAGATAGTATTTCTGTATGGGGTACCATAGACTATAGTTTCATTCCATGACTCGTGTTTTACTTTATTATTCTATAAGGTCTTACAGAATGTTATTGGTATATAGGTTTTACTGAGTATGAATTTCCACCCACAAATAGATGGGAAGTCAGATTGTATGATAAAAGTGCTAAAAGATATGCTTCGGGAATATGTCCTAGACTTAGGTGGGTCTTGTGAGAAGCACCTAGATTTAGTGGAGTTTCCCTAGAATAATAGTAATCAACAAACTATACAGATGGTTCCATATGAGGTTGTTTATGGTATTCTATGTAGATCACCTCTATTCTTGATGGAGGAAAGTGGGGAAGAGTTGTTGGTATCGAGTCTTTTTCATGAAGAATCAAAGTAGGTTCAGTTGATTAAAAAACATATGGATATGGATTAGAGTAGATAGAATTCATATGATGATATATTTCGATGGCCATTAGTGTTTATTGAGGGTGATCGTGTATTCCTTCAGGTCTTTCCTAGATTGGGTCACCGTAGGATACAGATACATGGAAAGTTGGCTCCTAGGTTTGTTGGATAGTTTGTGGTTGTGGTGAGATGGTCTGGTGGAAAACTGATTGGATATTCCATATAAATACAGTTTTATGCATGACATTTTTCATGTATCAAAACTTATGTGGTATCACCCTGACCCTTATCATGTGATTGATGTCGATGATGTTGAACATGAGATAAACTTGTCCTTTGAGGAGCATATGATACATGTGTTGGATTGTAGTGATAATGTGTTGTGGGTAAAGACCATGCCCTTACATCATGTATTGTTGAAACATGGATGTGTTCAAGAGTAAACATGGGAAATAGAAGTGTAAATGAGGGCTTAGTGGCCCGATCTTTTTGGCTCAAAATCTTAGAGATGATTGGGAGCACAGATCAAGGAAGAGATGTTAAAAGGTGGGGAGATTGTAAGATCTTGACCTTTTTTTATATGTCTAGGGTTTTTTTAGGTACTATTTTTTATTTATTTTGATTAATTTTGTTTGGGTGTTACCTTGGAGAGTTTTTGGGTGAAGTTGGATAGATTTTAAAGGAGGATAGGTTGTGCCTGACTGGTGCATGGTTTTCCCATACCGTGTGCCCAGCCCAGAAAACTGTGTGAACCCAAATATGGGGGATTAACATGGATGGCACATGGATTTTCAAACTGTGTTCCCTCTTAGGAGAAACTGACCCTCCCCCCAAAAAAGAGGCACATTGTTTGACAAACCGTGCACCCCTACCTAGAAAACTATGCATACAAAAAATTCAATTCCCTGAAAAATAGTTTTAAAATCTTGAATCCCCTAGAATTAATCCCAAATCATCCCTAATAAAATTATCTCATTTTTTGAGGCTCCCATATTCATTATTAGGTCTCCCGATCTCCGATCATTGTGGATTGAAGGGTGGATTGAAGATTTAAACCTCTCTAAGTATGTATTGTCTTATAGTTTAGATCTCCTCTCTCCCGCTCCACTTCTTAGATAAAATAGGTATGTTTATCCGTTGTTGGTACTAGATCTATATCTAGGTTGGTTAGATATTGATTCACTTGATCTTGGATCTAGGTTTCTAATCAAGATTGTATTTTTCATCATGGTTTTGGCCTATCCATTATATATTGGGGATTTCCATTGGGTGATCTCCCATCAATGAATTATGGTAGGAGGAATAATTTCAATTTCCCATAGTCTTGTTTCTAATTGAGTGTATGTATAATTATAATTCTATTAGCATGATTTGAAACTGAATCGTGAATTGAATAAATCAATTGATTAATTAATTTATGGAAACATGAATTTGGATTAATTAATTTTCGAATAAATTAATAGATTGTGTGAATGAGGAATTGATTGGAAATTAGGATTTTTTGAATTAGAATAATTAATTATTGAATTAATTATTTGGAATATTAAGACTATGAAATTGATTTGACTAATTAATTGTTGAATTAATTAATTATATGTTGATATTTTTAAAATTAATTGGTTAAATGATTGTTGAATTCATTAATGAGATATCAAGATTGTGTAATTATTTTAATAATTACTTGTTGAATTAATTATTGTGTTATTGAGATTGTTGAATTAGATTAATTAATTTTTTAATTAATTATTGGTAATTTTTTTATTTTTTAAATGGTTGAGATGGATTAATTAATTATTGAATTAATTAATTAATTTTTTGATTGTAAAATTTGATAATAAGGTTAATGTTGGTTACTCTTGAAGGATGTGATATATCTAATACATATTTTTGATTGAGAAATGGGGTGTGGGACACAAACTAATTCATCAAATAACCATAGGGTTCCTAATCATGGAATTCAAGTCCCAACGTCATAGATGTGAATATTTGTATGGGAAAGGGACTAATGTCCCAAATATGCATGGGGGTTGGACATGAACCGATGCTCCAAATTCCCATGGGTTTCTAGACATAATGTTTTATGCACCTAAGATTAACATTGGACTATGGTTCCAATTGTCCATACTATGAATTGAAATGAAATGGATAATGAAATTCCATGTGTTATAATGATTATTTAACTGAATATGTGATGTGGTTCAGACTCTAGCATAGACCTAAATAGGTATTGTTTGGCTTGGGATTCCTAGGGAAATCGGGGGAGTAATGTTTTTAAATAAAGAGTAATTGAATTAATGTAAAATCTTGAATTTATTTATTTTATTTATTCTTTATACAACTACATACACTATTATTGGATGTATATTATTTCAGACTCCATTGGTGGTGGCCTACTTAGTTTTACTTACACCCTACCCGGGCTGCCTGATTGGTACCTGAATAGATTTCATGGTTCATGACAGGTTGAGGGAAAATGCCTTATGTTATATGACTGAGTTGGGATAGAGTATTGATGAGGGAAATGGGCGTGATTTGGGACCTGATTGGGAATTTTTAGTGTCTTTAGTTATTTGGGTTATTCATATTGAGAATTGACACTTATTGGCATGAAATATCTACTATTTAGTTTGGGATATTGTATTTCTTATTTTAGTCATCATATGATATTGGTATTATTCTTGTCATGGTTATAATGGTTGGTTGTTTTTTATTTCTTTTCCGCTATTGTTCTACTTTTATAAAGAGGGTATAGTCTTCCCATGATCTATATTTACCATCACTGCTAGTCGGAAGCCTCTAATGTATGGGGATGCATGCCTAAGGTCATGTAGAGAACTAGATTGGGGCACCATTGTGCGGAACGCAGGTCAGGATGTTATAAGAATCAAGTGTCAATTACTTTTAGGATGAAACTTTCCTTGGGATATCTCAAACATTTTATACTAGACCCAATGGAGATGATGTCGTGTATGATAGAGGCAACCATCGATAAGTAATTTGGACAATTTATAGAAGGGAAAATCACATAAATCATTAAATAAATAAATAAGATTATAAAATATGGACTTTATATCACTGGGTTATTTTATATATAATGTGGGCTTATCCATATGATTTGTGTTTAATACAATATTTTTTTATTCTAATTTATTTATCCAACTTGTTATGCACACAATTTCTTCTTTTCCACATGATTTTAATCACCCAGATGAGTAGTATAAAACATATCCAAAAATTGATTAACAAATTATTACATGTCAAAAACAACAAAAATTAGATCATAGTCATATGATATTCATAAGAAAATTAATTAATTCAAGGATTATAGGTTAAAATTTTCATGTTGAATAAAATTTTCATGATCAACCAGTTAACCTTGACATAACAATCCTCATTAGTTATATTTGTGTCAGTGTTAGATTTATTGTGATAATAGACATAAATACTTGGCATAACATTATACATATAATGAAAGTAGTCATTGGGAAAGTCATTATGATAACATGTTTTTACACTTTATATTATTATCTCTTTAGATCAAGTGATGAAATAAAAAAATAAGATTGTATTTTTATTATAATACTATAGGATGATTTTATTTAAATCTTTTAAAAATGTTCATTTATTTTTCATAATAAAAATTTATACTAAATACTTGAGATATGTTGATCAAAAAGAAAATAATCACTCTCTAGAAATATATATTACAGTTTCATGTGCCAAGAAACTATTGATTAATTCATTCCTCGACGTTTGGAGGAGGTATTTGAGATAAATTACAACTAGCTATAATTTAGTTGGCATCTTATTTTGGATATAGAAAGTTTAACATATTGTATTTAAAAAGCCATGGATTTTAGAGAAAATTAAATGCATATTAAATACATAAAACTCATAATGGAAATTATGGATGGGGTATATTTCACTTGTGAAACAAATTGTGTGTAATTTGATTTTATAAAACAACTATGTGTCATAACATAAATAATTATTGATGTAACATTTTTGAGATTTAGATTGATTAATAAGATTCTAACATTACTTTCATCCCATGTCATGTAGTGTATAAGGAGGCTCATGTTAATAATTTAGGTAAAATTATAGGTGAAAACCATAAAAAACGTTTGGGAGGAATATATAAGTATGAGAAAAGTGAAATTTATTATTATTTCATTTTTTAAAACATAATAATTTATACTAAATTTTTTATCTGGTTTAGAGACAAAATGAGTTATCTACTATTGATGAATTGGGACAACTTTCAATGATTTATCATCATCCAAATCATTATGTGTGTGTTATTGGAGTGTGTTATAGAGCCTTACCAAGAGAATACTTCAGGAAAGGATAAGGATAGACACAATATGAAAAAGAAATTCATGAATTAAATAATAAGGTTAAGACCTTATAAGGAAAAATAAACAAAATATTGAATAACTATTTAAACAAAATGAATAAGTAATGAAGAAAAATAAGATATTAATGAAATAATAGTGACCAGTGCACTAAAAACCATAAATGAATATGAAAACATAGTGTTTTGAGGGTATATTTTCCTTTTATATTCCCAACACATCAAAGGTAATAATTTTGACCATATTTTATAATATTAATGAAACCAATATGTTTTCATTAGGGTGAAATTCATTGAAATTAATATATATCTACACCCAAAAATTACACCATTGTAAGAAGTTTTGTGTATAATATATAAGTTAATACCATTCCAAATAAATCATTACTAGTAGATCATTTGAGATTTGTCGTTCTGGTAGCTTATGATCTACGAGTCGGGCCACACATTCCAATTGATGTTGTTGATATTAGAATAATCAAACAATCTATTGGAACTTTCATGGAATGGATAATAAATCCTATAAATTAAGGTGATAATAAAATATGTATGAATGAATTGCAACTTATCCTAACATGTGGTGTGGTCAAAATTACTGAAAACATATGTTTTCAATTTAAAAGTGATATTTTAGTTAAACACATGCATCACATTATTAAAATAGGGAAAATTGTATTGGATTAATTTGAAACTCTAGAAAAATTATCATTAATTCTTTTGTGACATATAGACACATATTTCATGAAATTTCATTATGTGGTGTGTTTTTTATGACTGAAACTTAATTTCTAAATTTATAAGTGATAATTTATTTTGAAACATGTGTCACATGATCCAAACTGAGAAGAAGAGCTAATATTGTTGTGAAGCTCAAGGAAATCAATAATTGAATTATTTATAACCAATAAAATGAACTAATATCCCTAATTGGGGGCATTTTTCTTTGGATTTAATCTTTAGCATGTGATAATAGTGTGTATCATGGTTTTTGGTTTCATTGGAACCCTCCCGAGTTAGTATTGAATCTTAAAAACCAAAGTCTTTTGCAACTAGGGAATCATGAGAGGTGGTGGAATCATTCATGATTCAAATGGATCTATTATGTTTTCATTTAGTGACTATTATGGGCATTGCAATTCCCTCATAGTCAAATAATGGTAAATTCTCAATGATCTTGAATTTTTCAAATTTTGTAACATCAATCTGGAAACAGTGGATGTAGGCTTTTTCCTAGTCTTTGGATTTCTCACCGGTCACCTACTAATTCCGTGTTCTATATCTTTCCAAATTATAATATTAATAATACTTCTAGATAAGAAATTATTAATATTTCACACTTTGAATGATGGAAATAAATTTACATATATCCTCACCATTAAGGGAAGTTCAAACGAAAACATAATCATTTACTTTATTATTGGATCCCTTCCTCTAGATTGTAAACATATTGTTAATCGGGATGATATTGGGATCCACCACATTAGACCCCCATAAACTTTTCCATTTTCATATTTATTCTTTTTAATAAATATTTAAGTTTTATTGTTAATTAAATGCATATCATTATGACATGTAGTGTGTTAAAAAATAACCCAAAATGTATTATTTTATTTTAAGTGTTATCTTAGATAAAAATTCACATCACATTCTCAAAACTATGTAGATGCACGTTATTTAATGAAACACTCTATAAAAACAATCAATGATTAATTTGTATCATGTAAGAAAAAACCACATATCATTTTGATTCACAGTATAGTTAAATTGAAAAAAAAGTGTGTGTTTTCAATTTAAAATTGATAATTTAGTTAAATGCCTACATCACATAGTCAAATCTTGGAAAAAGATATGAAATTGTTTTGAAACTTTAAGAAAATGATCATTCATTCATTTATGATATGTAATAATGAACCATGTATCATTCTAATTCATGATATGATAGTAATAATTGAAATTATATATTTTTAAATTAAATGTGATGTTTTAGTTCAAAACAGGCATAACAATATAAAAATAAAATATACAATATTATATTGTTATGAAAATATAATAAAAGGATATATGATTCATCTATAAACAATGGAAATTAAATAAACTTCATTATAACACATAGTTCCTTCATAATGACTTAAAATGTATTTTTTTATTTTAAGTATTATGATAGTTAATAACACACATCACATGTTTAAAATTGGGAAACATGATTGGTTTATCTAAAAACTATAAAAATGATCGTAGATTCATGCATGATATATATGAATGAATGAAACATCATTCTAACACATAGTATTTTTAGAATTCCTAAATGTGTATGTTTTCAATTTAAAAGTGATATTTCAGTTAAAAAAACACATCATATGGTCCAAATTGTGAAAACAACATCGAATTATCAAGAATATATATTTAAAGATGATCATTGAACCATTTGTGACACGTAATAATGAATTGGGTGTAATTCTAAAATGATATTTGATAAGAACTATTGAGAGTGTGTCCTTTAAATTTAAAAAGTGATATTTTAGTTCAAAATATATGTATGCTCAAAACATAGAAAACAAGTTTAGAATGTCATAAAATTCCAGGTCAATGATCTCTAATTCAGTTTATAAGTAATATTCTTGAACTATGGATCATTTTGACTCATGATGTGGTTGGAATGACCCAAAGATCATTTTTTTCATTTTTAATTAGTTTTAAAAAAATTAATTGTTATTAATAAAACAATATATTATTTATAATTACTTATATATTTATTTTCAATTAATTATTTTTTATATTAAAAGTCAAATGATTGGTGATAATTTCATAGCACACACTTATTCAAATGTTCTATTATTTAAATTTTACCTATAATTATTGTAACAATAATTGATAATTATAATGTATAATATTGTTGTTAAAAAATGAAATATAATTATTATTTTCATTCTATGAATTCTTGTTTGCATTCTACTAATTTCAATGGTGGTTATTTTTTATTGTTCTTTTCCTTTTATGTTTATGTTACTGTAGCACTGAAAAGTGGTTTCAATATTCCATGAAGGTATTTCTATTATAGTATAATATAAATAGTATAATTAGCCTTTTATTTATATTTTTTAAGTGAGATCAAATACCATATTTCAATTATGAATATAGACACTAAGTTATTTTAATTACATAATTTATTGTATAACCATTTTAGATCTTATCATTTATAAGTGGTAAAAAACTCATTAATAATGATGAGACATGTTTAATATGAGATCATATTAAAGAAGTTTCATAAATCAATATTTTATGATGATAAGACCTTACTTGAAGAAATATTTATTTTTTTATTAGGCTAAAAATTTTCAAAAAAATATTATTATATATAATTTTCACTTTTATTTCCCTTTAATTCGAAATAAATGGCTTTCATCATTTATTATTGTTGAATATGGATTTCATCAAAAAAAGGCTCAATAATTGTGACTTTTCATTGAGTATATGATTTCCTAATTAATTTCAACAAATCCTACACTAATTTTTTAATTTCCATGGTTTTTACATAATTTTTGAGACTTTTAGACTAAGAAAAAATGAAAAGGTGTTCATACATGTTTATAAAAACATTTTATCCTGAAGAAATTGAAAAAATCAACAAAGGGAAGAGATATGGTTGGAAAATTAATATTTTTGAGCTGGAGAATAGGATACGTAACATCTGAGACTTTTTAAAAATAATAGAATCCATCACATTCATAATATAACTAGAATCCTCTGAGGATATGTAGCAATTTCTTCTTGGTAAAATTTAGAGAAGCATGCTTTATAAGATAATTTTCCCTAGTAAAGCTGATAAATAATATTATTTACATATTGGATTTGAAGAATTACAGGTATGCATAATATTTTATCTGATGAATATGGTAATATATAACTTGTTTTCTAGTAATATTTTTAAATCAATGAAGGGGAGAATTCTTAATATAATTTTCACTAAATTAAATGGTACATGATTTATTTTTTCTAAAGATAAATTTGATGTATAGTATATTTTTATTAAATAAGGTGATATGTAAAATTTTCTCCATAGGAAGATTTGGAGAAGCGGTATATTTAATATTTTGGATTTTGTAAAATTTAGAGGAGATGAATGTAGAAGATATTTTTTTTAGTACTAAAAATGATTAACATTTTAAAGTTTTCCACTTTTATGATTTCATGGAGAGTGAAATCAAAAATTCCCAAAATAACTTATGGATTGACTTAAAATAAATCCATATTCTTCTGGTCCAACCAAATAAGGTAAAATTCTTTAAATATTATACACAGGATTCATCTAGTAGCAGAGGGAGATAATGACCATGTGAATCATACCAAGTTGAGATGATTAGAAAGAACAGCTTGCTGATTAAATCCACACCATTCAATTTGTACATGTGGAAGTGATCTAGAAAGAGTGAGCTCGAAAATTAAAATCCATAATAGAGAAGAAATGTTTATAAGAAGTCCATTTCATTTACATAGTAAGATCAAGCTGATCAGAGCATGTGAAGACCTTAATAGTTGTAGAAATTACATAAAATTCACTTTGACCCTATTAAAATGTTTGTAACTCACTAATGAGATAGGATGTTGTTGGTTATATTTCTTTTCTTCTTGATTTTACTATTGTTTCAACTCTATAGTGATGGAACACAGGACCCCCAGTACTCAATACAAGGAAACTTCCCCCACCCCATGTTAATGGTTTTTTGCAATTAAGTTATTAATAAATTTTTTCTTGGTCTTATAGGAAATTTTTGTTTTTATAGATAGTGGTACATTTCCACTATTTTTTATATTTTAATTATTTATTATTTTCTTCCCAGTTTTTATATATGGTCCCCCTATATTTTATTCATTTCATACATGATGGATGGAAGTTGGTTAATCCTGATAACAGTCCACCCCACCTCATTATCATAAGAAGATAAAAAATTCCACTAACCTTAGGTTAAATCCAGAGGAAGTCAAATGCTGGAAATAAATTCCTAAGGATTGGAAAATTGTTGGGGGGAAATTTTCCCTATGAAATATATGAACTGCTAAAAATAAATGATATAATTAAACTCAACTACATGATGCATGAATAATCAATCACATAACTCAACAAAATACCAATACAAAACAATATCCTAGTAATAGATGATAAATAATAAAGGTGAAAGGATAATACTCCTAATAGAAATACATCAACAAAAAAGAGACACCATCCCAAACTAAGATGTTGAAACTCCTGATATCTATATTTAGCAACCAAACCGTGATGTCAAGGATCACCACTATAGAAGTCTGACACAATATCATTCCCTATATCATTGTAAATGACATCTACAAATGTACAAGGGTTCCCAATCAGGGGATGAGTATATCACTCATTATGATTTAACCAAATAATTCCCATCAAACACCACTAGGAAAAGAAAAATTTATCACATTTTATATAAAAATGGGTTGAGAATATCAAAACATTTCATAAAAGGGAAAAAATTTATGAAAGAAATCTAACAAAATAAATCATTCCACTTTCTCTTTTACTTTACCCTTGTCATGACAATTTCATGCTTTACACTCACACACATGCATTTAGTATGAAAATCCCAATACTCATGTGAGCTTTGATTGATCCCCCACCTAGAAATCACTCATTATAGCCCCTTGTTCCCTTCTTTGTTGGCACTCAACTAGTCTATTTCACCTAGCATCATTCAATGAAATTTGAACACACACCACCATGTATTTCAAGACCGTATTCTATAAATAATTTACTTACACAAAAAAATTTATATTTCAAAATATTCCCTTTTGAAATCACATCAAACTAGAATTTTACGAATCAATTTCACCTGGATTTTCATCATCACAAAAAAAATTTAGAAAAGTTCAATCCAAAGGGTTTTAGAAAAATTGAGTGGGAGAAAATACACTTACCTAGATTATAATTAGCGTAAAGTATGCAAGATGATCTTGAAAGATTTTTGAAGACAGGTAATGTTAATCTCAAGCCAAGTTTACTTATAATTTCAGTGTGGGACTCCACTTTCAATCCACACACACACAAAAACACATTGGCACATGTCTGAATTAAATTGCATGGACTTAACTAGTTCTTTTAGCACCAAAAAATCATGAATGATATTGCCTCATGAATAGAAACTCATCTCAAAATTTATCATAGGACCTTAAATGCTGACTTGGGTCCCTTTACTAGAGTTATGGTTGAAATAAATCTTGACTCAAAGATACCCAACTCAATAAACTTCAATTATAATGATTACAAAACTGAAATTATAGTGGAATATGATCATAAAACCACCTTTTTTATCATTGTAAAATCATTTTTCACACTATCTACAACAGTAGGGTGATTAGGAATCAAGTAATCCAACCAACTAAGAATGATTAGAAGGAAATAAGGAGAACTAGAAAATATAAATCCCCCATGAAGGACATACCTGAACCACCCAAAAAGAAATTTTGGGTAAAACAAAATACACAATTTGACACACATAGGGGATAGTTCAGGTACTAACTGGGAAGATGATGTTGAAGAACAAGAAAAATCTATTAATGATCAAGGCCTCTTAATTTAAATTGAAAATATGGTCCTTGAAAACATTAGGTTATCCACTGAGCAAGAAAATGTTAATAGCTATTCGCATCAAATCTTGGACAGAGGGAACTTTCCACCCGATAAATTGATGAGTCCTACCTGCAATACATGTACTACCACCCACAAATATTTTTTTTCAAGTAGTGGTTGAAACCATAGGTAGCTTCACCAAGTATTCTTTACCCATGTTAGAATCTGGGGTGGACATGAAATAGAACTCAGAAACTATCTTACATAATAACTCATCTTCAGTTATAGTACTCAAGCATATGTAGGTTTATACAGACCCCTCGGAGAAGAAGTAGATTCAATTTTTGAACTCTGTCAAATAGCAGTCTGCATTGGACCCACCTGTCCCAAGTACTCCTACTCCAATAACTATTTCTAGTGAGGACTATTATACGAAGTCTAAAAACATGATATATGATCACAATGATAGACATTCATTGCTTTTCTCTAAGTATTACACTGACTCTTGCACTAATGATATCTCTGGTGCTTCTGTTTCATTGAACTTATATAATCTGAACACCACTTACCCATCCCATAATGATACAAAAATAAATGCTCATTCTAGGAACAGTGACCCGGTTTTAACTCCAAGTGACTCCCCTATTGTAAATATAAATGAAACCAAAGAACATGACAATAAATCAACCCCCTCTCCCCCAGATCACACTATCTCTCTTAACAGGGTTTCTTAACCCGTGATTCAGACCTTAATTACTGAGTTTATTGCTTATTCTAATATAACATTAGTGCATGTTCTACATAATAGTATACCTACTATTCTAGAACCAAATAATATGTAGGAAAGTACGAAATCCCTAGAAAAAGAGAAAAATCCCTCATCTAAATTTTTCAAGCCACTGTCCACAATGGATACAAAGTCTCCAAGTAATTCTAATCTTCTTACTTTATTAAGTACAGACTGCTCTATAATGTCTAGAAAGATGGTATCTCAAAATACTAATGAATTGTTACTAGGTTCAAAGGATTCCACAGAATCATCTATGACTTAACAATTAAAATAACCTAAAACAAGAGCTATTTCATTTCCCACAACGAACAGGAAAAGACCACTAATACTCAAGAGTTTAGAAGGTATACCATAAATAAAGGATCTAGAAAAAAGGAAAATGGTATTTCTAACTCCAAATTAAGGTTTAAATGAAGTTCCTTTTTTGGAATTGTTAGGGTGTCGCCAACTCTGACACCCTCAATGTTTTGAAAAGAATGGTTAACACGTATCACCCTACTCTTTTTGCTTTTACGAAACCAAAAAACACATTCTTCTATAAATATTGTCACATATGTCAACACAATTATATGTTTTTTGGTGAAATTAATAATAATCTCAATGATAATTACTTATGGATTTTTGGGCATTCTTCTTTACAAGATTTTAGTGTTTTTAGTATCTCTGACCAGATTCTTACTTGTACCCTTTACTATTGATGGTAATCATATTTTATGCTCCTTTGTTAATGTTAAGAATAGATACCAAGAAAGAAGAATTCTTTTGAATGACCTCTCTTATTTAGGCACTAACACTAATACCCTCTAGTTTCTTATGGAAGACTTTAATTCTATTCTTAACTCTAGTGAAACAATTGGCCCATTTCATGCTTCTATATCCATGAGAGAATTTAAATCCTTGATCAAGGGAAACAATCTTATTGAAATTAATATCACTGGTGCGAAATACACCTGTTATAGAATACATTACAATAAAGTGGTTGCTTCCAAATTGGACAGAGACATTATGAATGTCCCTTCTTTAGATCAATGGGACATTATCTCTATCATCACTCTTTACATACTGAACTTTGATCATCACCCTATCCTCGTAAACATTTCCTCCAAATACATGAAACCTCGATTACCTTTTCATTACAATAATGTTTGGATCTCTGATGAAGAGTGCAATCATGTCATACAAAACGTTTGGTCATCAATGTCTCATAGAAATGATGCCTTTTCTTGCATCCTCAAACTAAAACACCTCAAAAAAATACTCAAATCTTAATACAAATCCAAATCCAAACAAGTTAACAATGATATTACTATTCTTTAGAATGATATCACTGATCTGCAAAATGAAAACACAAATTTTGACCTCCACACTGATCCTATGAAAAAATAAACATTGCGGTTAAACTCAATTTCTTTCTCGCTTTTAAGGAAAATATGAGAAAACAAGCATATAAAGTTAAATAGTTTACTGACAGTGAAATAAATACTAAATCCAATTACTCTCTCCAAAGAATCAGGAAGGCTTGAAGTCCTCTAACCTTTCTAAAGGATGGGGATATGATTCTTTACAAGGAAGATGAAATAGCTCAACATATAGTCTCTTACTATGAGACCATCTTCAATGGATCTGATAACAATAAAGACCTCCTTCTTGAGGTCATTCCTCTAGTGATCACTGATGCAGACAATACCTTCCTTATTAACCCTCTACTAGATTATGAAATCGAAGACACTATTTTTAGTCTGGATCCTGATAGTGCTCGGGGTCCTGATGGCTTTAACAATGGTTTCTTCCAACATTATTGGGATGTTGTTCATATAGATGTATGTAAACTAGCTAAATATTTGTTCACCAATGGGGTGCTTCCTCATGCTATTAATGCATAGTTATGCACCTTGATCCTTAAAGTGGATAATTCCTCTGAGATTCACATTTTTAATCCCATTGATCTTATCATTGGTTTTTACAAAATCATCACCAAAATCATTTCTAATAGGCTCTCAACTATTACTTATAAAATTTTCTCTTGGAACCAATTTTTTGTTATAAAGGATATATCCTTTCAAGACTGTATCTTTCTTGCCACTGAATGTATCAAAAACTTGAATAAAACTAATAGAGGAGATAACAAAGATATTAAACTTGACATCTGAAAATCTTTTGACACCATGGATTAGAGTTTTATCATCAATGTCCTTCAAGTATTTGGATTCAATGCCCCTTTTATCATTATTATCATAACTCTCTTCAACTCAGCCACTATCTCCATTTTGATAAATGGATCTCCCAAGGGATACTTTAAATACACCAAAGTTATCAAACAAGGTGACCCCCTCTCTTCCATTCTCTTCTCAGTTGTGGAAGACTACCCCAGTCGTCTGATCAATCATCTGGTGGTTCAAAATAAGCTGAAACCTATTCTTGTCTCCAGAAATGTAGATGCTCCCACTCACCTCTTTTATGATGATGAAATCATCATTTTCCTCCAAGGTTAAAAAAGAAACATTCTTAACCACAATACTTCCCTCTCTCACTATGAGGAGGTTTCTAGACATACCATAAGTTGAAACAAATTACACATTTTCTTTGGGAAGATCTTTTCCCTTAATATTAAATGTAACATTATCAGTGAATTAGGTATGAAAGAGGGTTATATCCCCTTCACATACCTTGGTGTCCCCATATTTTGAGGTAGACCCAAGTCTGTCCACTTTGTGACTATTGTTAATTAATTTTTAAACCAACTTTCCTCTTTAAAGGGTAAATCTCTCTCTATGGTAGGTAGAACATTCCTTATTAAATCCATTATTGCCTCCAAAATGGTTTAATCCATGATGGTCTAAAAATGGCCTATTAGTCTAATAAAAAAATGAACATAGATATTAAAATTTCCATCTAGACCAGTGTTATTCTTGAAAGAAATCTTGTGACAGTCCCTTGGTCAATTTGTTTCAAGCATATTGAGAATGGTGGCATTGGAATAAAAAACATAAAGTAATTTAATTAATCTCTTCAAGCTCATCTTACTTGGAATCATTTTCACAATTCTTCTGAATCTATCACCTTTCTAAAAAATAGATTTATTGATAAACTTAATACTGGAAATTCAAGATTTATTAATTCTTCCATATAGCCGTCCATCAAGTACTCCTTTGACAACATTATGAATAACTCCAGATGGAAGGTCTCCAGAGATTCCTCCATGAACTTCTGGCTAGATAAATGGACTGGCATTCCTTTAATATTTGGGATTTCTCCTGATCAAAATACTAAAAATACTAATTTCTCTATCAAATATACTTTAAATTCTCAACAATATCATCTCCTAGATACTATTTTTAATCTTAATGAAAACTATACTTTTGCTTATAACAATGATTTCTTAATTTGGGATCCTACTCATAATGGAATGCTTACCTCAAAAAATTACTACAATCATATTTTTTTAACACCAATAATGATAAAATTTGGATTAAACACTTCAAAAAAAACCTTGGATAAAGCCCTCGAGATTCAATCTTATCTGGTGCCTTGCTCACAATAGAGTTCCCCCAGATATTTGTCTTCAATCATTTGGAATTCATCTTTTCTATAAATGTAAAATATATAATCAACATAAAGAACATAAAAACCACCTATTTATTTCCTGTGATACTGCTTTTTCTATTTGGAACTATATTTTTTACATATTTGATTACAAATGGTTTATTCGTGGCTCTATCAAAACACAACTTATGAAATGTGCAGAGATGGAAGGCTCTTAGCAAATCAGGAACTTTTTCTTACTGCAGTTTTTGAACTCCACCATGTGATCTGGTATGATTGAAATGAAATTATTCTCAAAAAAATACTCATAGAACCTTAATTTAGGTCGGATCTAGATCCCCATTTCCATACAGGGAGCTACTTTGATACAAAAATGAAATTTCCACAACATCGTGAACGACTTTGGAATCATAAAATATCTACAGATCAACGGAAATTTTTGTCATCCGCATCACACTCTGGAGGTGTTCAAGAGAGATCCTCTCTATGGATGGATAAAAATCAACATTTATGGAACCTCTAAGAGAAATCTAGGACTTACAGGGTGTGGTGATTTTTTTAGGAATCACCTCGGTCAGATTGTAGGTTTCTTCATCAGTCATTGTGGCATTTCCACCTCCCTTGAAGCTGAGATGATGGGTTTGATTCATATGATTAAATTTCCCTTGTTTTTCAGTTGGAAAAACCCATGGATTGAAAGTGACTCAACGACCATCATTCAAGCAATTTGGAATGGTGTAACTCATCTAGCTTGGTATATTACTACCCATTGAATGGAATGCAACCATTCGCTTACCAATCTGAACTACATCATCACACATGTTTTTTAGGAAGCAAACATGGTTGTCAATGGCTTGGCCAATTTGGGAGTTAATCAAGACATAACCTGGTGTGAAGACCTCCTCGTTTTTCTTATTCCATTTCATGAAAAAGATTGTAATATAATCCCATACTTTAGACTTTTTTAATATTTATTTTAATAAATTTTTTACTTTGGCCTTTTGGGTAAAGGCATCACCTTCTTAAAAAAATTGGTCCATACCTCTTCTTCTCATTCCCTTTAAAAAACCTTGAAATATCACATCAATGGAATTACAAACCCATAGATATAGTATTACACATTGATCTAGGGTTCTATATGAAACAACTCAAGGAGATCTAAGATGATAAATAAGGATTAGATCCTAAACTTTGAACCCAAAAACAACCACTCAATGATTTCTTTCATAAGGATTATAGACCTCAAATATTTCCATAAATCACTTTGGGTGAGCCTAGGAGTCGAGAGAAAGAAAGTAACAAAATATGATAAAAATAAAACCACTAGAAAATGTAATATTGTTTTGGTACTAAATGATTTATATTGTAAATTGATAATTTATATCGTAAATCCATCAAGGGTCACTTACACTAAAAATCCCATCACCTCAATGATTTTTCTCAAAAAAAAACACAATTTATGGCATAAAACCATTTCATGGCGTAAATGGTTTTATCACAATATACATATGCCCTAAACAATTTATGTTGTAAAGCCACAATTGTTGGCCTATGTTTTCCCAGCTGATTTTTCCGATAGATAATTGATGCACTTCCCTTATTACGCCTCCAAAACTTATAGAAGCTAACCCAAATACTCTAAAGACAAAACAAAAAACTAAAATGGAAGTGTACCTCAAACTGGGGGGTGAAACATTATCCCCAAATTTGGCCTTTCCTTCCTCGGGATGTAGGGTATCAACAATTCCCTTGAAAAAGGAAAACCATTTCTCCCTTATAAACGTTTCTCATTACCATGTTTCCTCTTAAATCTGATCATGCTTCCATAGTACTCATACCAAGGAAATAGATATCCATCAAAGGGTATTTTCCTATAAATATAGAATCTCTATTGGTTCATGGATAAAAATCTCATCTGGTATAACATTAAAATGATCCTAACTGATCACATTTAATTGATCAGGATGATACATCTATAGTTGAGAAAAACTAAAGATGTTATGAACAACACTGAATTTTGGTGGTAATTCTAAACAATATGAACGAGATTAAATTTTTTATATAACCTATAATGGTCCCACATACTATAGTGGTAACTTAACTTGTTTCCCCTACTTTTCAAGACCATGTTTCAGTGAAAATTTCCACAAAACATGGTCACTTATGTCAAAATATAATGTCAGTGATGATTATCTACATATGAATTCTATCTACTTTGTATCGTAGCCATCCTATTACTAATCATCTTTACTTTATCTGTAGTCTCATAGACAATTCTTGGAGAAATAAAATATGTCTCTCCTATTTCCACCCAACATAAAGGAGGTTGACAAGGATGGCCATACAAAGCCTCAAACAGTGGCATGGGTATTGTCTCATGATAACTATCATTTTAGTAGAATTCAACCAAAGGCATATGATCCTCCCATGAACCACTAAAGTCTATGAAACATGATCTAAGCATGTATTATAATGTATAAATAGTGTGTTTAGAATTCCCATCTATCTATGGACTATATTTTTGTGATCATAGTTAATTAAATTCCAATATCCCGTTTTAATGATCACCAAAATTGGGAAGTAAAAAAGTTGTCTCTATCAGATACAATTGAAGATGTAACTCCATGTAATCTTACAACTTCTCATATATAAAATTTTTTCAAAGTGTTTTGACTTAGTATTCCAATCCACTACTACCCATATAACAGCATATTTTTTAAATTCATCATTCCATATGAATGGGAAACCATTCCTTGTTATAGCAGTCATGGGAGAAACAAGCCTTGAGAAATATCGAACAAAGCGATGATAATATCCTACTAATCCAAGAAAATTGCACACCTCAAAAATATTATTAGGTTTCTCTCAAGAGATTATTGCTTATATCTTTCCAGTTTCAATTAATATTCCTTTCTAAAAAATTATGTGCCCATGAAAATTAACTTTTTGGATCCAGAAGCCTCACTTAGAAAAATTAGCATACAAACAAGGTTCCTATAACATAATAAGTACAATTCCCAAGTACTCCTCATGGTAATTATTATTTCTAGAGTATACCAGAATATTTTTAAAAAAATACAGCAATAAAAGAATTGTGGTACCTATAGAAGATATGGTTCCTCAAATCCCCAAAAACTACTGATGCATTCGTCAAAACAAAAGGCATGACAACATATTCATAATTTCCATAGTGAATATGAAAAAACTTTCCCTAGAATATCCTCTCCTATAACTCTAAGATGATGATATCATGACCATATATCAATTTTATATAACCACTTGGATACCATTAATTTATCAAACTGATCATTTATCTGAGTGATAGGATAATAATGTTTAATTGTTTCCTAATTCAACTTATTATAATGGACACATAAGTGGAGAGTTCCATCTTCCTTCCTTTAAAGGGTCTAATAAAGTATTTACTTTCCAAATCTTCAATCTAGACCTCCAATTCTCATAGTTTATTTGGATCCATTCTGTAAGATGGTATTAAAATAGGGATTATTCTTGAGAGTAGTTCAATATTAAATTTGATTTCCATTTTTGGTGGTAACCTAGAGAAATAGTTTAGAAAAATACTAGTATTGATCCTATAATTTTGGAAGTGTCCCATTACCTATTTCATCAGCTTCACTCAAGTTCATTACTACTAATTAGTTATAGATGGTTCCCTCATCTATCACTTACAGTCTTTCTTTTCCTTTATTTATATCCCAATCCCCCTTGAAAGGGTGGAGGACTCCATACTCAAATGTAAATATTACCTATCATTTATAATAAATGATATGGTATTAAAATCCCACAAATTAGTCTATACCAAATATTTAATCAAATACATCCATATTTGGGACCATAAACTCCTAGAGAAATTCATTGCATCAATGGTAATGGAACATGTTGGTCATTTGAAACATTTTCACTCCTGTTATCTAAGGGGAGTCTTGATTCTCATGATACAAGACATGATTTCCATATATAGTGCCAATTTTTTTACCATGGAAGAATAACAGAAATAATTTTACATTTTAGTGTTAAAAAAGACATTCATAAGAGTGAAGTTTAGGAGAATGGTACCTCACACCATATATGGACCTAGATTCTCACTCATAATAGGTTATTCTCCTCTATATAATAGTTTCTGAACTATTATAGGATAGATATTTCTTCCCTTATGAGGTGTCGAATGAACAAAAAAATGTTCTGGAAACATCCTAGATTATCTATGTTTATGGATGCTAACTAGTTTGATTGGAATATTTCATATGAGCATAACAATGATGAGGCCAAGTCAAGTTTATTCCATATACTGATCTTTTGAGAATAAGACAAAACTTATTGATATTGCCTCTCTTTCCAGAGTGGTGGGAATTCCTTGGTGGTTTCATAAATTATTTCTACATATGCATTAACAATCTCACTAAAAATGGCTTATTTTTTCATCAGATTTAGAGGAAAACTTACCGATTTTGTAGTCTGAATCTGAGGTGTGCTACCTCAATGAGAGTAGAAATCCCTTTTACTCTTATTTCTAGTGCAAGAGTTGAACCACATCCCCATATGAGTAAAAAAATACCTTCCATTTGATTCCAAAAAAATATCCATTTATGATATTGTTTCCTTGTAAACCATATCTATATAAACCATAATATAGAGAACAGTTATTTTGGATCTAATATCTAATTTTGATATTAAATAAAATATATATTCCTTCAAGGATGCACTAGAAGATACTTTCTAGAATAAATTGACTATGTTCATAAACCTATATATATATATATACTCTATCATAGATAGTTTTTATTTAATAAAGATGAAGAAGTATACTGTTATTTTTATTTTAAATGTGTGGGGATTGAACTTTTTATTGAAAAATCCCTCAAAATCCTCCCACTTAAGTCCTTGGTTGAATTTATCTTGGATAGTTAAATCACACCTTTGGTGTGAATGATATTCATATCTATAGGATGAAAATTTAATATTTAGCACTTTTGGTGTACCAAGAAAATCAAAGATTCTATTTATTTGATTTTTCCACACTTTTTCTTTTTCAGGTTGAGAATCCCCAAAAATCACAGGTGGATACTACTTCTGAAACTATGCCAAATGATCCACTTTCCTTGGTTTATCATTTTTATTTCATCTATCAAAATCATGAAATTCTTTCACAAGACTCTGTATAACATTTTGGTTGACTTATGCCTTAGGTGAAACAATGTTTTTAGTAGCTTATTCCTATTGGTTTCTATTGTGTCTTCCTCGATCCATTCACTATAAGAAGAACCATAACCATTTAAAACATTTCTCTCTAATAAGTAAAGTCTTGAATAAATTCCAAAACATTATAAATAATTATTGTCATCATAGGAAACAACTAGTGAGACCTTAATTTCAAAAAAAAAACTTTTTAATGTTTTTCCAAAATCATTTGAAATACAGATAAAAAATTCAATCCTAGTGGGAATTCTATATACTAAAGCATGATATACAGTACTGATCGGCTAAACCCACAATGATAAGATGAAAACACCTATAGAAGTTTCTTAGAACACTTTTGTACCTTGAACCCTTGTAACTTGAAGTTTAGTGTAAAAAGATTAGCTATGTTTTTTTATACTACACATTTCATGTTCTGAAAGATCTATCTCCTTACTACAAATCAAACTCAAGGAATGAACAAAACTAATACCATTTTTTTCAAAAAAGTTAGATGGACTAACCAATACTGATGCCATTTATAAAACCACTCCCCTCTTCATTGGCTTACGAAGAGGAAGAATGCCACTAAACTTGGGTGATATCCTTAAGTTTGAAATCATTCACAAAAGACCAAAATCTGAACACAAGGCCCTTGCATGCCTAATGCGACGTCAAAAGGCCATCTTCCACTCTGGTCACCCAAAAACTGGCAAAGGCGTGAGCTTTCAAGTCTCAGCATGAGCGCGCAAGCTGGGAATCCACATGGAAAAAAATTCACACCCAATTCGACTTCAACCATCCACTTCTACATAGGCCTCATTACATTCTCTTGCCAACAGTTTCACCTATAAATATAATTTCTCCCTTCTCTTTTGGGGTAATTCTTTGAAATTTGAACTGTCACTCTCATGCACGCAATACAACCCCTTTCACGAATGCACATAATTCATGACTTCAAGGTACATGATCTTTCATGATAGGTTCCCCATGGGTATACCTTTATGTGGGCCCCCAAGTGCTTGACCATTTCCCATTTCCTTTTTTCCGAAGTCAAGTTCCCGCAAAAGATTCTTCTTGTGTGAAATACTTACCCTTTGTACATTATCTCTTTTTCTCTAACACCTCTATTTTCTGCACAGACTTTACATCTTATGTTCACCCCTTTATATAGGTTCCATGGGTTTTATTCATTCTAAAGCACCATGTTTGACCCCCACTTGCGTGAAACATTCACATCTTTCACACACCTCCTTAGTACGGCCCTCTAGGCTTACACGTAGTGATTTCCAAGTTCCTCATGTGGTGTCTCATGGTGTGTTTCTCTACTTAATGATTCTCTACATAGGTTCACTAATTTTTATTTCTTCTTCGCATATCTATACTAAAATAGACCCCTCGATTGACCACTCCTCCACCCCATTGTTTACTGGAATTGCTAGTTACATCCCTTCACCAAGGGTTAAAGAGAACCATTCATGTAAGCCCAAGGGGTGAGGAGCGATCCCTCATCGTCCGAGTTGTAGGAAGTTAAACTAGAAATCACCTTCATCCTTATCTCATTATGTTAAAATATAGCATCACCCCATGAAAATCCCATGGAGTTCCCTACCTCGGAGATTTTGAATTCATAATCGTCTCCACAGGAGTGAGATCTCCCTCACATGGAATGAGATCCTTTTTGTATGGAATGAAATCTACCCATAGGGAAGAGAAACCATTCTGGTGTAATCCCCCACCCTTTCTGGTAGGATTTATCACACTTTCTCCACCTTTTCCAAATCTCCACCTCCCAAGGGCTTTAGCCATGTTTAATCCCCACTCCATCTCTTGTGGCTACACCTTTCGCAACACAATCATCTGGTCTATTACTACCTCTTATTTCTCACACCGAGCATGACTCACGTGGGCTAAGAGAAATAGTGACCATGACATTCTCCTTGGGCCACTAACCATGTGTAAGCCCCATAATTTTTCTAGGTCTATGTCCATGTTTACACCCTGATTCTACCCCACCCCCCCCCCCCCATTCACTGAACTATGTGGAATTTGATCTCTATCTTCAAAACAGGGTATGTAGGAAGCCTCTTTGAGGTTCACCCATCACTCCCCATAATTCATTTGTTCCATATATTTCACATCATCTCACTCATCCTGCATGATATTAAACTACATGGTTTGAACTACACATGTTTTTATCCCTTTTGAATATATAGGAAGACTCTTTGAGGTTCAATCCCAACCAATCGTAACTTTGGTTCTCCCTCTTAGGGAAGTACTTTCTTGATGTGACATCTTCCCTTTATGGGACACATCTCCTAGATCCACCCCATGAGGTTTTCTGATCCATCTTCTCGTGGGGAAAACCATGTGTAAGACTGATACATATCACATCCATCCAACCAAAGAGTGATCCTCATATAAAGGGTCTCTAACCATGCATAAGACCCTGGAAAATCTCTGGGTCATTATCTATGTTATTCCCAAATTCTCTAACTCCATTATAATCTACATGGACATTGATCCTTGATTTCTAAATTGGGAATTAATGAAGCCTCTCTGAGGTTCAAGTCCATCATCTATTCCCATCCTGGTATTTCTCTTGACCCACTATATCTCGATAAGATCATACCCTACATGAAGGTCACGCCTCTCTTGGGTACACTTGGGAAGCTAGCCATTCGTAATCCCCAACCACATGCCCCATTCTGATTGGGCTACTAGCCACACATAAGCCCCAAAGTCCCCATCAGAACTTCTTAGACTTTGAATCCATACTTGCTGGGATATGTAAGAAGCCTCCCTGAGGTTCAATCCGATCACCATAATATTCACATTGGTTCTATCCCATCCATTCTATCCACTTCATCGAAAACTCCATCATCCATCCCGATTCTTATATGGGACACCACTTTTCAATGGGATCATACCACTAACTCAGGTATCTAACCAAGCATAATCCCCAACCATCTACTCCATCACCTCACCCTTATCACGTTGAGGTCACACCATCAACCATGCGATGTCTCAGTGTGTAAGCCAGATTCATCCATTCACCACTCTCAGTAGCATATGGCCCATATCAGTGTGTAAGCCCCACTCATCCCATTATTACTCCTTACAGCACTCAGGCTGCTGACCATGTTAAATCCCCACACAATCCACAATCTTTCAACCAAGAGTAACCCTCTTATGATGGGTTGTTATCCATGAATAAGCCCCAAACCATTCCATCTAAAACTACATGGGTTTTGATCCCTGTCTCCTAAACAAGTTATATATGAAGCCTCCTTGAGGATCAATTCCATCCAATGGTAAACATTAATGCCCCATTCATGGGGGTCCACCTCCCTAATCCACCCTTAGTGGTGTCCAAATCTGCCTTCATAATGTGAGACCTTTCGTTTTTGGGACACACCATTCTCAGGTCCGTCCTCATTGGGAATTATGATCCACACATCTGGTAAACCATCCAGGAACCCCCTTTTAGGGATATGCCTATCTGATCCGAATTCATAAGTGTTCTGATCAGTCTGATCCATCTCTGCTAGACATCAAACTCATAGTATACCTCATGTTAAACATAGGAATGCGAGGAAAACCTCAGAGACATGCCACTAGAATAAGATACCCCATTATTGACATGGTAATACTTAGGTTTATATGGCTTTAACAAGCCCTCTGATGAGGAAGAATATAGTTGTTTTAGTGTTTCAATATCTAGACATGCCATCGATGCCCAGCATGACTGCTCTCCTAACCATAGGTTGCTCCCCGAACTTAACCCTTTAGAATGTACTGACAAAATAAGCATATTTAACTGGCATCCACAAAGATATGGCACCGGGAATGGGTTTCAAAAACAACGTCTTAATCTATAAGGGATACCTAGAATAGGTGACGAGTTCTGAGAATGAATCTACCAAAGTATATATTGACATCCATCATCCCATTTCAATCAAGGAGAAGAAATAACTGAAAAGGTGATAAATGATGTGAGCCTTTGGAAAGTGGGAATTTGGGGTATAATGCATTGTCACCAAGCATCAACATGATGACCTAGGTGGGCGCACCCCATTAGAAAGCATAAGAAACAAACACCTAGTTAAAAAAATGTAAACATTGACCTTCCCAAGGTTTTTTCACTTAGTATTTTCCAAGGAGGAGTGGTTTTAAATATTTTATTAGTTTATGAACCTAAATCATTAAAATAAAACCATTCAAGAAGTATAGGTGAATCAAATTTATAAATAAGTTTTTAAAATCTTAAAATATTTTATAGATATTGGATAACTAATTATAGGTTCGTAAATTTAATATTATTTCATTAAAAACATATTATTTTCATGCAAGACCCCATTTTTAGTTTATAATTACTCTATGGTTTTTATTACATCACTTTTTTGTCTAATATGATGTCATAATACCTACTATATATTATACCATATTTAATTTTTACCCAAGCATTTTATAGTTATGGAAAATTATCAAAAATTCACTACTAAATAATTTTGACATATTGATTTCAGAAATGATATCTATTTTATCCATAAAATTATATAAATATGAAAGAATTAATTTTCTAAAATAAAATACTTATTTATTGAAAAATAATAGTTCTTATGAGTTAATAAAATTTATGACCTTTATAATTTTATATTTGACATTATAAAATTATTATATCATTTGTATTTAAAAAAATAATGGTTTATAAGACAATTAAATGAAAATAATTTTTATTAAAGTTTTTAATTTATCATAAAAATAGTGTTTTAATTTAAATTATATATATATTCAAAAAAATACACTTTTAGTTTCATTATATCAAAATTTAATTTTATTAAATTAAATTTATACTCAATCGTATATAAAATAAGAATTATAAACAAATCAATATAACCATTATATTATTTATAAAAGTAATTTATATATTCATACTACTAGGTTCTTGGTATATAACCCATATTTACTCCTACATACTATTGGGATTCATTACATTTATTTCTGAGAGATAAAATTATTAATGGAGAGATTTATCTCAACATTAATTGGGGATTTTCTACCAACATTTATGGAGAGTTATTCTCAATGTTAATTGATGTAATAATGAATGTTAACCACATTTATTAGATATATGGACTTGGTGTCTATATAAGGGCATGTAGTAACATATTTCGAATGTGTTTCAGTATGATATAGGTGGAAAGAGATAACTAGGAAGGTGTACCACCACAAAGTATATGGTTAGAGAGAACTAGGAAGTGTATACTGCGTCGGTGGTAGCATGTGGGGTGCCACCACGATGTAGCCGACAATAGAGAACTGGGAAGGGGTTGCCGATTTTATTGTGGCCCATGTGACATGATGATGAAAACACAATTATCTTGTACATGTGAATAGGTTCTTAGAAATATGTTAAAGATGTCATCCATCAAGAGAAATAAGGTGGCTACCATGTTAGCGGTTACATGTGATGTGTGTCGTCATTTAATAGGTACAGAGCAGAAGCAATGCAATCAATGATTGGGGCCATATATCGGAAGTCTTCCTGATAGTGGTGATCAGGAGGTGTGTCATGTTTAATGATCGATGGTACATCATGATGGTGAGATCATGATAGAGAAATCCTTCAAGTGTCGTAATATGATGCAAGGTTGATGCATGTTCAGATGAAGATCTCTGAGGTAGTGATGTTTTTTCGATATAAGGGTGAATTTTTTTCATAGATTGATCTTTCAATACACATAGTTGGAAAAAAAATTAGAGGGAAGTCATAGGTGTATTGGGTTTTGGTTTTCACATTGGTTTTCTACACTCTCTCATTTGTAATTAAAGTTTGGAAATTATGTGGATTCCTTCTATTCTTTAATTTATAGTGAATATTTTTCATAATTATCACATGTTTTTTTATTCCTATACATGGGAGGGTTATTAAAGTTGAAAATATTATATTCTAATTTATTTATTGTACTTTATATCACTTCCATATTTTGTCAGGTTTCTCACAATATTTTGGCATGAAATTTTCAACATGAAATCAGGATTCTCCCCAATAAGTGGTATCAAAGGTGAAGGTTTGTGATTGTAATATAACATGAGAATTATGGGAGATTATGAGAGTATCATTTATGTGTACATGGAGAAAAATAATGTTTTGAAATAGTTTAGGGTGAGAGAGGTGGTGCACATGTCCACTCAAGGGATGTTGAGAAGGGGGCCTGTTTTTTTTTCAGGTCCTTAGGATTATGTGGTAATAATTATAATGGTGGAGCCATGTGTTTTAGGTTCTAGTATTGTTTAGAAAGACAGTGCATATATATATGTGATGAAGATTTTGGTGTTTGGTTTTCTGTTTTTTGGGGGAGCTGATATTTATTTTTTTCAGAGGTGAAAAATGTCATCATCATATTTTTCTATAGATGGTGATGGTTCGTGTGATACTGAACAATTTTCTTTCCAACTGGGTTTGTTGGATGTTTACATTATTTAATGTTTTTATGGGGGGATTATTCATATTCATCACATTTATTGACAAGAGAGAAAATTATTAATGGATATATTTATCTCGACATTAATTGGGGATTTTCTCACAATGTTTAGGGGTAGTTATGTTCAATATTAATTGATGTAATAATGAATGTTGACCACATTTATTCGAGATATGGACTTGGTGTTTATATAAGGGGATGTGGTAACATATTTTAAATGTGTTCCAATATTATTTAGGTGGAAAGAGATAACTAATAAGGTGTGACACCACAATATAGCTAGTGAGACGGAACTGGGAAGGGGTTGACGCATCAACGGTAGCATGTAGGGTGCCACCACGATGTATTTGGAAAGAGGGAGACAAAAAGGGGTTGATGAGTTTGTGGTGACTCGTTTGAAATAAATATTATGATGCAATTATCTTGTACATATAGATAGGTTTTTGGAAATATGTTCAAGATTTAATTCACAAAGAGCAATAAGGGGGATACCACATTGGTGGTAGCATGTGCGGCATGTCAACGTTTAACAAGTGTAGAGCAGTAGCAACATAATCAATGATCAGGGAAATATATCGAAAGTCTTCCTAATATAGGTGAGTACGTGGTGGGTCCTGGTTAATGATCGGTGGTACATCATGATGGTGATATCATGAGAGAGAAATCCTTCAAGTGTTGGAAGATGATGTGAGGTTGAAGCAGGTTCAGATGAATATCTCTGAGGTTGTGATGTTTCATCAATATAAGGGTGATGTTTTTTCACAGATTTATCCTTCAATACATATCTTGGGCGAGATGTATTACAGAGAGAAGAAGGACGCATATTACGGTCTGTTTTCACACAAGTTTTCTAATCTCTCTAATTTTTAATTCAATTTTGTGAAATACTTGAATTCTTTGTATTATCTAATTCATGGTGAATATTTTTCGGAATAGCCCCATGTTTTTTTTATCCTTCTCATGGGAAGGTTTTTCATGTTACAAATAATTTATGCATATTTATTTATTCTAATTTAGATCGCTTCCATATTTCATCGAGTTTCGCATAATATTTTGGCAAGAAATTTTCATCTAGAAATTGGGATTCTCTTCAACACATACTCTATAAAGGTAAGGTTTGTAATAGTAGTACTTTATTGAGGTGGTTATGAAAAAATAGTTTGGGAAGTGATCTCTATAATCTTTAACTTCTCTCATAAATAGTTCTAATATAGTTTCAGTTTTTGAATCTCATCTTGGGATTCATCAAGGGAAAATCCTAGTTATTCCATCTCCCTCAGAAACTTTGATAAATGATCCTTAAAAGGTATGATCCTACTAGTTGAGACCATAACATAGTTATTCTATATCAATTATATTTTACTATAAACCTTGACATATACTAATCATATTGTTAATTTTATAATATCTATATTACCAAAGATCATGATTATTAATGGTCTCCATTCCCAATAGTCATATTATAGTATATTTTATAATGGTCTGAAATAAAAATGAAATATAATGCATGAGTTTTATATAACTACATTACCTAATAAGGAATATATTCATTTAGAAAAAAAATGTTTATAAATTTTTAGGTCATTGTGTTCTTCTCCCTTCATAAATTTTTTCATTGAAATATCATACTATACCAAAAAAATGAGGGTACTTCTGATACATCCCTTATTTTGGTTCTCATGTGGACTCATCAAATTTAGGGTTCCACTACAATATTTTGACCATGTGAGTTATCTTCTTTCATAGTAATTTTTATCTATGATCTAAGATATTCACTAGCTTCTTCTCATAAGAAAGATCATTTTCCAATGGTACAACCTTTATATTTAGTACATGTGAGGGGTCTGGTATGCACTTCCTTAAGAGGGAAACTTGGAACACATCATGTACTTGAGATAGGTTATGTGGGGTGCTAGTCGATATGACACAGCTCTAATGTGATCAATAATATCAAATTGGTCAATGTATCTAGGACAAATATTTCTTTTGTTCCCAAAACTGTTGACTTTCTTCCATGGTGATATATAAAGAAACTCCTTATCTCTAACTTCAAACTCTAGGTTTCATTGATGATTGTCCATGTAGCTTTTTGATATAGTTTTTATGAATTTTAAATGAAAATGAATGTTTTGAACCTTTTTTGTAATATCTTGGAAAATATTAGGTCTCATCATCTTCCACTCTTCAACTTTATCTCAATATGTTAGATTTCAACACCTCTTCCCATACAAAGCCTTATAAAGTTCCATTTGAATACTATAAAGGAAATTGTTGTTATATGAGAACTAAAGAAAGGGAAAGTGTTGGCCCCAATATCCTTTTAAATACATTGAATATGATCTCAATATATCCTCTTGAGTTTGAATGGTTCTCTTATAATGACCATTATTATGAGGGTGATAAGAAGTTTCAAAACTTAGTTTTGAATCCAACACTTATAGAAGTGTTCTCTAGAATCCTGAGATAAATCTCATATCATGATCCAACATGATGGATAGTTGTACTCCATGAAGTCTTAAAAATTATATTATGTATATATTAGTGATTTGGTCAAGAGAAAAATTGTAATTTATGTTAATGAAATGTTATAACATAGTAAAGAGATCTACTACCATCCAAATGGTGTTATAGCCTTTATACGTCTTGGTAAGTCCTATGACAAAATACAAGGTTATGTTTTCTCATTATTATACCGGTATGGGAATTGGTTTCATCATAACTATGATAACCAAAATTTTATTACACCTTATTTCATGATTTATTTCATAAATATATAGTTAATACAAACCCATAAGATCATGATCCCTATTATCTTTAGAAAATTATGTACCTGACATAAAAACTTTCAAAAGAAATATAACATCATTAATTAAAACTTTGAAACATGCCCTTATTTTCCTTCAATCTTCTAAAAAACATGGGATAACCATGGGACGTATATAAAAAGGGGTGAGCTATAAGGCCGATTTAGGGAATGAAAAAACATAAAATAAGGTAAATAAGTACATGTGATCCAATAGGAATATCAAGGTAATATAAAATGGGTGAGAATCATAATCTTTAATAATGAGTCATGATATAACATGATAGTATAAAGGCAACATGGGAATGTGGAAATAAAATAAACCAGAACATCATAAACATAATTAAATTCTAACAACCAAGAAAATATTAAATAATTTTATTAGGATAACTTCTCATGAATTATACATGTAATATCATGAGATAAAAACATTACCCAATGCATTATAGAGATATATATTTTTGATACTACCTGCTACTTTTATGTCATGTATATTCATAAGTGTACCAAATAGATTATACAATATAAGGATATAATTCATAAATTTTAACCCCATAATAAATGAGTGAGAGTTACATATAGTTTAATCCCAAATAAATTAAGTATACATACAACTAGGTTAATACCCTTGAGTGGAAATGGAGACGGGTATTCACTACACAAATTTTTTCCCTGGAAAATCGCAAGATAACTTTTAGAAGTATAACTATAGTATATAAAGGTTTATATAAGGGGTAAATGAGAGTGAAAGTGGTACCTAATTACTTTGTAATTATAGTAAGTGGTAAGTGTAAAAACATATTCCAACTTGAACAATTATAAATCAAAAGGCATGACATAAATAAGGTTTTTGAATAAAGAGAAAGAGAGGATCCCTTACCTTGAGAGGACGCTTCTAAAAGCATGGGAGGATCTTATTAATAGCTTTGGGGAACATTGGGAGGAATATAGACAGGGAAATATAGTGTAATTTGATTATCAAAGGGTTTTGAGTTAAGAGTAATGGTAGTTTGGGTGGGTTTATATAAAACAATTGAGGACAATTATTTATTAATTTTCAAAGATATATTATAGACTCTATATGATAAAGTAATCAAAACCAGAAAAAATATCATGATTTTTAAAAAAGAGAGATTTTTCATTTTGATATAAGTATATGAACCAAACATATTAAAATAATTCCCTTGGTTATGTGGAAGTGATTCATGTTTATAAGGAATTGATTTTTTAAATATTAAAAAAGAATATAGGTTTTAGAGTAACCATTAAGGGTTTATAAAATTAATATAATAACTTCAAAAATGAATTATTTTAAAGGGTAAATATATATTTTTTTCATAGATACATTTTACGGAATATATTACATAACTTTTGGGTTATTAGGATGTCATAATACATATCATATATTTATACCACATTAAAATTTTACCCGAGAATTCGACTATCACAAACAATTATGAAAAAATTAACCATTAGATAATTTCAATGTGATGATTTTAAAAAATAATATATATTTTATTGAAAAATATATAAATATTATAATTTACACTTTTAAATCAAAATACCCATTTATTGAAAATACTAATTATTTTGACTATTAACAATTTTTTGACCCTTATAAAAATTACATTTGACTTCATAAAATTATATTATCATATATATTTAATAAATATTATTTAATAATAATATTTTATTAAAATATAATTTATTTTATAAATTGTTTAATTTATCAAAATGGGTGTCTTTATTGAAAATATATATCTCCCAAAAATACAATTTTTTTCATCATATTTGAATCTACTTTTTATCAAAATTATTATTTAATCATTTAAAAAATAATATTAAAAAGTGTAAATATAATCATTATTTTATAAAAAAAAGAAAATATAAAAATACATATTAGTAAGCTCTAGATACACTGCCCTTTATTACACTAGTGAATTCCTAAAGTTTGAGGTGTGTGATGGTGAGACTTTCATGGTGTGGTTCGGCGAACATGGTTTGGGTCATGATCTCTATGAGCTTGAAATTATATCATAAGTGATTTTTTCATTATCTAGTTGATGATTCTAATATTGGGCTTGGTAAATGGAAAATCTCAATGATTAGATATCCCTAAAAAGCTCTGATAAATGGGCTTCATAGGGTATTATTCTACTGGTTGAGTTCATCACTTCCTTTATCTGTGTCAAATGTACTTTATCATAACCCTTAATATACTAATATTAATGGTCAGTGTAAATGGCTATATTATCAATGGTTATGATGCTTAATGGGATTTTAAATTTGATAGGCCTTATAATGGTTCAAAAAACTAAATTAAGGCATGTGTTTTCTATAACTTCATTTCTTAATAAGGCATTTACTCATTTAGAAAGGGAGATTTATTTATAACATTTTGGATCATTATATTATTTCCCCCTTTAGAAAATTCTCCCTTGAAATTTTTATTTCATGCACTATAAAATTTAGTATAATTTTTCTTCATCTCCTCTTCTGGTTACAATGTCACTTCCTGAAATTTTTGGTTCTTCCATGACACTTTGACCAAGTGAGTTGTTTTATTTTGTAGAACTTTATCTCTAAGGTGTAAGATCTTCATTGACTGTTCCCTGTATGAAAGATAATTCAAAAATGGCACCACCTATGGATTTAGTATATTTCTGGGGTCTGGTATGTACATCCTCAATATGGATACATGGGACATATCATGTACTTATGATAGGTTAGGTGGGAGTTCTAGTATATAAGCCACTGCTCTGATGGGATCAAGGATCTCATAGGGGTCGATGTATCAGGTAATATACTTTACCTTCTTCCCAAACCACATGACTTCATTCCAAGGTGATATATGAAGAAACACATTATCTCCAACCTCAAACTATAGGTCTCTTAGATAATTATCATTATATATGTTTTGTAAACTTTTTGTTGATTTCATATGACATTGAATTATTTGAACCTTCTATGTCACCTCTTGGATAAGATCAGGTCCCATCAACCTCCACACTCCAAGTTCATCCTAGCATGTCGTACTCAAACACCTATTACTATATAGAGCTTCATAGGGTTCCATTTGATTGTTAGAATGGATTTTTATATGAGAACTCAACTAAGGGAAGGTACTGGACCCAACATCCTTGTAAATCCACTAAACATGATTTCATTATATCCTACAGAGTTTGAATGGTCCTTTTAGATTAACCACTCATATGAGGTTGATAAATAGTGTTGAACATAATCTCTATATATAATTATTCTTGAACACTTCTCAAAAACCATGAGGTAAACCTCAAATCTTGATCATATACACTAGAGAGTGGAGATACATGAAATATTATCATTTACCTTATATATATCTTAGGGATTTTTTCAATAGATAAATCTTCCTTTACAGTTATGAAATGCGCAGCCTTGGTAAGGTGATCAACTACCACCTAGATAGAGTTATTTTTTTAGGGGTCCTGGGCAGTCCTACGATGAAATCCAGGGTTATTTTTTCCCATTCCCATACTATTATGGTTAATGATTTCATCATTCTCTTATAATTATGTCATTTTGATTTGACTTGATGGCATACCAAGCGTCGAGATACAAACTCTACAACCTCCCTCTTCATGTTATCCCATTATAAGTTTTTAATCATATCTCTATAAGTATTTTTTCTTTCTATATAAATAGAGAAGGATGAGATATTCACATAATCTATAAGTTCCAAACTCATTCTTGGTTTTTATAGGACACATATTTAGGTTCCAAACATTATAACTCCATATTCAGCAAATTTTAAATCTAGAATATTTGTGACCTTCTTCTATAAAAACTCATCATATCTATAAGAATATTTGATCCTATCAAGAATATATGATTTGAGTAGTTATTTGGTAAAGGTATGATGAAGATCCTTTTTATTATTCCCATATCCATCCTTTTCATGTCCAAGAAGATTGGATCCATTTAAATTCTCATTATGGATGGGGTATTGGGATCCTTTCTAATCTGAGCATCAACCACTTTTTATGCCTTCCCAAGAAAATAATGGATTGAACAATCATAATCCTTGATCATCTCTAACCATATTCATTGGTTCATATTAATATCATTTTTTTAATATATACTTGATTCGTTTATGATCTATATATAATTCATAATTCTCCCCATAGAGATAATGTCACAAAATATTCAAAATGAAGATCACCACAGCCAATTCCAAATCTTGGTGTTGGATAGTTCTGATCCTGAACCTTTAATTATTGGTAGACATAGGCTGTCACTTTTTCATATTACATAATTCAAAACCCAAATTCTATTTTGGATGCATAACTACATATGAAAAATCTTTCCCCACTAGTGAAAAATGTGATTATTGGTGCAATGATTAGCCTCTTCTTCTTCCCTTTAAAGCCTTCTTCACATTCATTAATCCAAAAAAAACATGACTCCCTTAAAAGTATGCTTGGTTAGTGGGATTTAAAATCATGATAATTTTCTTAAAAATTAATGACAGTACTGAGCTAATCCAAGGAAACAATGGATTTCCATCACATGTGTTGGTCTGGTCCATCCTTCGATTGCCTCTATTTTTTACAGATCCAGAGATATCCCTTTGTTAATGAAAACATGCCACAAAAAAAATTACATTCTCCAACCAAAACTCACATTTACTATACTTTTTATATAAATTTTCATTCCAAAAGGTCATCAGTACGGTATTCAAATAATCCTCATGTAACACCTAGATGTTTTTATGAAATATTTTCTTTAAATAATTTTAAGTATTCAATTGCTTGCATTGCATGAAATTGTGTGTTTAAACAAACCACGAGATTCCATTAGTATAAAATGACCATTATAACCTATCCTTTAAGTTATTGAGAATAAATATAACCAAATTATGAAAATGTATGGTGAATTCATTGGCTACCAATTATTTATGAAAAATATAAACCAATTCAATATGAAGGAAATATTTGTATTTTTGTATTAATATATTAGGTGAATTATAATTAGTAAATAAAATTAATGAAATATATAAGTTATATATTTAATAAAATATTTTTGATATTAATCCAATATATTTATTTTAATAATAGGATATGGATAAACCCTATTTTATGTATAAAACCCATTATTTTTGAAAAGGATAATTTTACCACCTTTTAATGGAGAACTCGTTTTAATTTAAAATTTTGGCGCATTAATAATTTTTATAGGAAACAATAAACCCCTTATTTAGAAATAGGATATAAAAATTTACTTTGGATGAATTTTTCATATTTTCTGAAAACATTCAAGTATTTATGAATAGTAAAAATACAGTAAATTTTAATTGAAAACAACTTTTTTAATCAGAATAATTTATATGGTTAAATTATATTATTAAATGGTTTTAAAATATAAATATATTATATTTTTATCATTTAATAAAATTTAGGTCATTAGAATTAATTTTACATTGAATTTAGATGTAAAAACATTTCAATATTTTACAATGTTTTAACTTTAAAAACTTGTTTTCTTATTCTGACAATGAGATTATTTTTAAATTAATTACTAAAACTTCTGTGTTTTTAATTATGAAAAATTGATTCTATATTTGGAATTAGTAGTTTCAAATTATGTAAATATATTTCTTTTATTTTAGTGCATTATGAATAATAACTTCGATATTTTTTATTGATATGGTAAAAGGTTAAATGAGGTAATTAAGGGTAAAGTTAATATTATAAAATTAACCTAATGATTGTACTAAAATAATTGGATGACTTTTTTATCTAAATAATCCTTGGTTCTAAATTGTATCCTTTGGAAAACACTATTATGAGATTATGATATTTAATTTATTTTATTTAAAGAAAACATAAATATGTCTTACTCAAACTTTAGTAACTATATAATTTTTAATATATAAGGTTATACAGAATATAAATTCAACTATAAATACTCATTTGAAATATAAATATTTTTTATTTATCATGTTAATTTATTTTTAATTTTTAGGAAGTAAATAATTCCCTTAAAGGATTTTACATTGATGATGCAGAAATTATTTAATTGATGAAAAATCAAAAAAATATATTTTTTATTAAAATGATAAAAACTGTTAAAAGACAAAAACAACTTGACCATATCTTATTGGTTAGTTATATCTCAATCATAATCATCTAATGGTATAGTTATTGACCGTTTTGATACTTATGGAAAAGATTATGACACTTATAATATTTTATTTAATGTGATGTTGAAGTTGTCACATTCATGTTTTAATAAATATAACTTCTTTAATGTAGGATTTTCTAGAATATATATTCGACTGTAAGTATTCTTGTGAAATATAAATAATTTATATTCATAATTGTATTTTATTTTTTATTTTTACACAAAAAAATAAGTATATTAAATAATTACACAAAACTGATGGGGTTGTTGTTTTATTAATGAAGATAACAAATAAATGTTATTAAAAATATAAAAATAAATATAATTTTGCATCATTATTATATAAAAAAATTCTAGATGAAATTGACCTTTTATTAATACAATAAAATATTTGGTTCAAAGTTAACTTGTTGTATTTACATTTTTAATAATCAATGAATTGAATAGTATCAAAATTGACACTATTGATTGTTTATCAAAATAATATATTATTAAATTATTTAGAAATCATAAAACATTTTTAAAAATATAGAATAATTATTATACGGTATAAAATATTAAAAAATTATTCTTTTATGGTTTAATTTACATTATATAAGTAAATATTTTAACCTTTTAATATTGAAATAAATGTTACCTTAGTTAAATATTAAATAGAATAATTAAGTGTTAATTAACATGATAAGGTTTAAATTGATATAAAAACATGTCTAAACTTTATTTTTTGATGATATTACAATATTATATCATATAATATTTTGAAATATGACATTTTTTAGGATTTTTATATAGTTTTATTTTATTATAAATTAATATTTTCTGAGATTCCAAAACTGCCCCTCACCTCAATTATAAAAGGGAACATTATCCCTCACATATTCACTTCACTTTGGGCCTTAAATCTTAAACATAAACTAACTTTTTTCATTCTCCATTTCCCTAGTCACATTATAGAGGTTTTGGTCTTCTCCAAAGACCAACTCTAGTTCTTTAAGAGGAGATCTAGAGGGAGCTCATCGAAGAATAGGTAATCTCCTCTACCAATTCTTTCAAAATCATTTCTTATTATACATCCTCTTCATGAGTTTTTTCTATTATATAGTAATAAATTAAGTATCATATATATAATTAGATGTTATTATTATGGAAAAACCATATTTTACCTTCTATACATCCTATGAAAAATGAAATCACCACTCATGCATACGTACGAGTTACAGTCTCCACATCATGGTGTAATCTTTTTTTCACCACCACCATAATTGGATGAGTAAAATGATAGAAATAATAACTATATATGATTATTATAACATGATATTTATTATGAAACAAAAAAATATACAATCCAATTCCATACCATTTTACAATTATGGGAATTATATCGTTGCTCGTGCATATATTCGACCAACCGTCTCCACGATGTGATGTGATTCATTCTACTTGATATCCATTAAATAATGATTATATAAATTTTTATAATGAATAAATATGATATATATTATATTAATATAATTTTTTAAATGATATAACTATAACCTAATAAGTAGAAATATAAGTTATTTGAAAAAATGTGCCTAAGAAAATGAAGCAGTAAATAATAAAATAATGAGTAATAATGACATGTTATTAACAAATGATAATATGATCACATGTGATATAAAAAAGATGACTATGATTATGTAATAAGTCAATGAAATTATTTGAATCATTATTCATGAGATTTTTATAGATAAAAAGGATACCATACCAAAGTTAAAGCATAATTTTTCTATCTCATTATTATATGAGATTGTTTATATGTAGTTATTTACCGGGTATATTTATCATCCATGTCCATGTTTCCTAAATATGTACTCAAAAATATTATTTATATTATTCTATAATTTTTTAAAGTTAATTTTACTCATTGGATAATCTTATTAAATGTTATGAAATGAATCTTTTTTTGTTTTTGATATAAGGTACTTTTGACTTATCTGACAAAAGTAAGAGAAAAATGTTTTCTTTTAACTTATATGACATGAAAGTATTTTTACGTGTTCATAACACCTTATTTTTATGAATTTTAATTTACAATATTTCAATTTTATTTTCGAATAAATTATTTTCTCTTAAAATTTTGTGGAATTTTGATAAAATAAAACATTTTGGAAGAAGAAAGGATATTTTCCTCAAGAATTTATTTCAAGTGTTATATCAAAATTATTTTCCATAAAAGATGGAATTATTTAATAGGGTTATGTTTGAAGTATACTATACCTATTATTTCTATGGTTTATTATGTTTATTATGGAATTATGTTTATGAAATCCATTTGTTTTACATTGATTATGTTATGATGGAATGATGTTTAAGAAATCTGTTTTATTCCTTGGGTTATTCTATGAGGAATGATTTATATTATTGTGGAACACAATATAATGATTTCATTATGAGATTGTTGGGACCTATATCTACCTCTAATTCAATGGGTAAATATTTATATATCATGAGATAGGTGGGGCTGGAGCAGGAAATGATCTCGGTTCAGTAATACAAGGCTGGAACGAGAAGTAAACTCGGTTCAGTAATACAGGGCTGGAATGAGGAGTGAACATGGTTAAGTAATGTAATTTTTAAACTATGATGTTCTTGGAAATTATCCTTGAATAATATTAAATGATTTTCATTTTCTTATGTGTATTCCAAAAATTATATGTCTTTTGTTATAACTTTTGGGAATATGTCCAATGATTCTTTAGGAACTTTTTTGCTTTATCCAATGACATGATATCATGATCTTTCATATACAGGATAAGATTTTAAAATTTTATGTTCTTTTATCTTATGATTATGATATGATTGATATCTTCCTTTTTTACCCTTATTGGGCATCTAAGATAACCCTTTCTTATGATTCTTTTTCCTAGGTTGTGAAGAAGGGTATTAAGAAAGATATGTCAAAAGGGGTCTAGCTATGAAGGAATAAGAGGGAGAAAATGTAGATGTCTTATGAACCAGTTGTTTATGCTTACCAATTTCAAGATACACTAAACCTATATGGTCCTTCCATGTTTTTTTTATGTTTGGTATTGAATGTTGTTCAATTTTAAAGTAAATATATGTTTTGTAAAGTATGGGTTATTATAGTTGGTATTAGAGAAATGGTATAGTTAACCTTTGGAAACTAGGATGAGATAATATTAGTAAGAACCCTAAGGATATGTTGAAGTATATGTTACAATACTAGTGTTTTATAAATTATCATGAATAACCTAGGATAAAACCTAAAGTGTCCTAAATTAAAATTTTATTCTTGATTATGTGGTTTTCCCATTATTATTAGTGTTTCTCACACTATGCTTCTTGGTTTTAGTCAATGGCTGGAACTTGAAGGAGATATGTTGATATTGAATGAAAGGGGAAATGAAATGATTGTTCTCATGAGAAAAAGAATGTTATGGGATATATAATGTAAAATATTTTTAGTATGATCACACAATTTTCTCAAGCTATGAATTATACAGGACTTCCAAACAAGAAAATTAGGGAATAACATTCTGTTGAGCCCTTCATGAGGTAGATTCCACCTTATTTCAGTGGGTCTTCAGATCCACTAGTGGCTAAACAATGGATCAGTACCACTGAAAATATATTTTCTGTTATCAAATGTTCAAAACATGATAAATTCATCTTGGTAGTCCATCATTTGGAAGGTGAAGCTAATCAATGGTGTAATAATATCAATAATATGAGGCAAGGATATGAAATTCAATCCATATAATGGGATTATTTCAAGAACATATTTTTCATTAATTACTTTGTTTATATTCTTCAAAAGATTATGGAGAAGAAGTTCCTTTATCTTAATAAAAATGGTGATGAATATATTGGTACCTACAAAGAAAATTTTAAAAGTCTTTCAAGGTATGATTTTGGAATTATAATACAACCTGAGAGTAAAATTGATTTATTATTTAGTGGTGTAAAACCAAGTCTCTGATGGGAATTAACCATAAAGGACTTTAATAGCTATGAATAAATCATTCTATGTTCTCTCAAGATTGAAATGGATATTAGAGTAACCCATCATTCCTATGGGTTTGATAAGAAGAGAAAAATGGAATTCAAGGGATAATCAAAATAACACACTGAAAAGAAGATGATTTTTCCTTATGCTCAAAGTTTGGAAAGAAACATGGAGTAAATTGTCTAAAAAGGGACTATAAAATGTTTTTAAGTGTGGGAGAGAAGTTCATCGGCTGGTTGAATGCTGAATTGGTGGTAAAAATATATCTAATTATACGAATCGGGAAAAGGATATATAGAATGAACCTCCCACATTTCAATTCTACAAGTGCAAGGAAATGGGGCATTATGATAACTAATTCCCTAATCTAAGGGTTAACGATGATGATCAATGTTAGAAAACTCTTAAGGCCAAAGGAAAAATAAAGTCACATGATATCACTACAAGAGATGTGGAGTACGATAATGAAGTGGGGAAAGGTACACTTACCATACACTCAAAGTATAAAAAGTTTTATTATGGATCCACCCACTCTTTTATTTCAAAATAATTTTCTAAGGGTATCACTATATTACCTCAATAATTAGATATCTAGTGAGTTTTGATAACTCCTAATAGAACAACAGTCGCATAAAAAGTTTATAATTCTTCTCCAGTTGAAGTTTCTAGGAAAGTGATTCTTGTTAATATTTTAATCCTTCCTTTAGTGTAATTTGATGTTATTCTTGACATGGATTGGATTTCTTTATATAGAGCTCATATCAATTTCCAAGGAAGTTAATTGACATTTCATATTTCGGATCAATATATGATCATCTATCAATGCAAGGATGAATATTACATTCCAGTGGAATTTTTTCAATATTATGGATCTTCATTCATTTAAATGAAGGTTATTTATCTCAAATGGTTGGGGAGAAACTAGCCATTAATAATAGACTTATTGTATGGGAGTTCATTGATGTCTTTCTGGAAGAATTTCCTGGTCTTCCACTGAATCATGAAGTTGAGTTTCCAATAGAACTCATATCGTGTGTTGTGCCTATTTTAAATACACCTTATAGAATAGACCCAATTTAGTAGCATGAATTGAAGAAGTGAATCCAAGATAATATTGAAAATAGATTCATAGATCCTAGTGTGTCACCTTGGGATGAACTTATTATGTTTGTTAATAAAAAATATGGATCAATGAAACTCTACATTGATTATTGATAACTGAATAAGATCATTATCAAGAACAAATATCCTCTTCCTCGTATTGATGACTTATTCGACCAACTACATGGATCTCAATACAATTCTAAGATTGATATTTATTTAGGATATCATCAATTAAGGTCCAAGAAGGAGGATATAACAAATATGGCATTTCATACAAGGTATGGACACTATGAATTTATAGTGATGCCTTTTGGTCTTACAAATTCTCCTGCTATCTTCATGAATCTAATGAATAGAGTCTTTAGAGACTATCATGATCCTATATTGGTAGTATTTATAGATGATATTATTGTATATTCGAAGAGAAAGGAAAATCATGAATATCACATGATGATTGTAGTAAAGAACTTCTGAAAGGAGAATCTTTATGAAAAAATTACAAAGTGAGAATTTTGGCGTTAGAAAGTATCATTTTTTGGTCACATAATCTCAAGAGAGGTGATATATATGGATCCAGAAAAAATAGAAGTTTCTAACATTACCCTAGACTAAATATGGTAATTGAGATCTGAATGTTTTTTGGTTTGGATGGATATTATCAAAATTTTGTGAAATATTTTTCACGACTATCTAATCCACTCACCAATTTGACTTTAAAATGAGTTAATTTCATTTGAATGGGTGAATGTGAAGGGAATTTCAATGAGCTAAAAAATATGCTTAAACAATACACCTGTGCTCACACAGGCCTTATAGTAGATAAAGGTTTGTGATCTATAGTGATGCATCCAATAAGGGGTTGGGATTTGTTCTCTTGAAAAATGATATAGTGATATATTATGCCTCATGATAATTGAAAATCCATGAGAAAAATTTGCCAAATCATGATTTGGGGTAAGATGTGGTAATATTTGCATTAAATATACGGATGCATTATATTTATGATGAAATGTATGATATTTATATTGATCATAAAAGTTTAAAGTATATTTTTACAAAAAGGGCTGTGAATATGTTATAAAGAAGATGGTTGGATTTGATTAAAGATTTCAACTACTCGATGCATTACCACCCTATGAAAATGAACAAGGTTGAAGATGCTTTGAGTCGAAAGGACAATGTTAGCCTATCCATGATGAGGATCAAAAAATATCTAATATTTTTGGGTTTTTGAAGGATAGATCTTGAAATTTTAAAGAAAGGGGAGAAATCTTATCTTTATTAAATGAATGTTCAACCATCTATACAAGTGAATATTAAGTAGGCATTGAAGGAAGATGTAGAGTTACAAAAGAAGGTGATAAATGTTCTGCAATTCAACATTGATTTTTATGTAATAATAAGGTTCATTAACCATGTTTGTATTCCTCCCATACTAGAATTAAAGAAGGATATATTGGATGAGGCTCATAGTTCTTCATTATCTATTCATCCTGAAATAAAAAATATGTATAGGGACCTAAAAGAGTATTTCTGGTGGAATGACATAAAAAGAAAAGTTTTTTAATATGTCTGTTGAAGCTTGGTTTATTAGAAATTTAAGGTTGAGAGACAGAAATCTAAAGGGATGTTACAACCATTACCCATGCCAAAATGGAAATGGGAGAACATCATTATGGACTTTGTCTCTAGACTTCCCAAAACATGTAAAGGTCATAATTCTATATGAGTTATAGTTGATAACCTTAAGAAGTCACCATACTTCATTGCTATTAGATATTATTTCTATCTTCATCATCTTGTTGTGATATATGTAAATTAAGTGGTAATATTACATTGAGTACCATGTTCTATTACATGTGATTAGGATCCAAGGTTTACCTTGAAGTTATGGAGAACTCTTTAGTAGGGTATGGATAAATAGTTAAGTTTTATCACTTACTATCATCCTTAGACATATGATCAGTCTGAGAGGACAATTCAAATTCCAGAAGACATGTTGATAGCTTTCTCTATGGATTTCAAAATTGGTTTGGATCAACACCTACCTTTGGTGGAATTTTCATACAAAAATATATTTCACTCTATTATTTATATGGATCCTTATAAATACCTATATATAAAGAAGTTTATAACTCCAACTTTCTGGGATGATGTTGGGGATATAAATCTATCAGTACCTGATCTTGTTGATGAAATGGTAGACAAGGTCAGATCTATTCAACAACACATAAGAGCTTCTCAGAGTCAAGAAAAAAGTTATGAGGAAAACCGATGAAAAGACCTATAGTTTAAAGTGGTTGAAAATGTTTTTTTAAGAATATATCTCTTGAAGAGAGTAATGATATTTGTAAATAAGTTCAAATTGATCCCTAGTTATATCAATCCTTTTGAAATTCATGATCATTTTGGGAAGGTTGCTTATAGATTGATTCTTTCACCGAATATCTCTCAAATTCATGATTTCTTCCATGTATCACTCCTCAAAAAGTATATAAATGATCCCTCACATTTATTAAACTCATAATTCATACTACTAGAGAAATACATCTCTTATGAAGAAAAACTGATAGAGATTCTGGATCGTAGAAAAAAAATTTATGAAACAAGACCACCCACTTGGTTAAAGTTTTATTGTGGAACCATTAATTTGAGAAAGCTTTGTGGGAACTTGAGGATGTGATAAGGCATAGGTATCCTCATCTGTTTCTATCCAAGTAACCAATTTTGAGGGTGAAATTCAGTTTAAGGGGGGTATAATGTTACACTCGGATGTTTTTATGAAATATTTTCTTTAAATAATTTTAATTCTTCAATAGCTTTCATTGCACACAATCATGGGTTAAAAAGATTCATGAGATGACATTAGTATAAAATGAATATTATAACCTAGTTGTTAAGTTAGTAGGAATAAATATTACAAATTATGAATATGTATGGTGATTTCATTGGCTACCAATTATTTATGAAAAATATAAACCAATTAAATATAAAGAAAATATTTGTATTTGTGTTTATAAATTAAGTGGATTACAATTAGTAAATGTAATTAATCAAATATATATTTATATATTTAATAAAACATTTTTAATATTCATCCAATATTTTTTGTAATCATAGGATTTGAATAAACCTTATTTTATGTATTTTTTTTTTTGAGAAAAGTGGTGACATGAACTAGTTTCCTAGTTCATTCCCCAAGAAAAATTTTTAAAATCAAAAGAGTTACAATACAAGTACGAGGTGAAATGAACTTGCACTAGTAGGGAAGTATCCAGGATACAAAGAAATGGACCCATGAGTATCCAAGCTACCAATGCAAACAGCCAACAAGAGATTCCCAGAGTGCAGAACCTTCAATCCAGGATCCTTCATTCTAGCATTGGCTTGATGAAAATGAATATCCAGTCAGAAAACACCACTGTGAACCTATGGCCTAAAATGCATCCTCAAATAGAATTAAAGGTGGTGTACAGTATGGCTAGCCATGAGGTGGGAATAATCCATCAGAGATTTGTCCAAGCAGCATTCTTCGGGACTGGACAGCAGCATTCATTACGGTACAAATAGAAATTCATTCAATCAATTTCCAGCCAGTATGATGGAAAGAATACACTATAAAATGTATAAAAACAGATCAATAAAAATCCATAACCATTAAAATCGGGTCCATACATGTTTCAATCAGGTGAGAGAAGAGTCCTGATCACAAAAACAACATCAAGAGACAGTATGACAGCATGTCATTGAGCTAACAGCACTCCAAGCAAGCTACCATCAATGCAATATTAACATATATCTCATATCAGGGAGTCAGGACAGTCATGTATGTAGCAGCATCACAAGTACAGGAAATAGAAATCACCAACAACCAGCAGAAGGCCCATACTATTTCACTGATGCAAAGAGGTCGACCACACAGGCCTATAACATTCTTATCTAGTCAATAAATCCAATATTAACATATCACAGAATGAGGAGCATTGTAGAAGCAAAAACATTCATAAGGATTAAGCCCAATGAATATCCCTAAATATAAAGTTGGGATTCTTTTTGTATTCATCAACAATTCTTATGAACATTCATTTTTTAATATCAAGATATGTGTCATCGGAAATCTGATGAAGAATATATTTCTTATGTACAATTTCATCTTTCTCCTCCATCCAAGCTGCAACTTCATCACTGATTTCATCCTTCTCAGAAATCTGATAGGCATCTATATACGCAGGAAATGTTTCCATGTTATATTTCTCTAGTTCAGATAGCAATGGTTCAACCTGCTTCTCTTCTAATAATTTTAGGGTTTCATCATTTGAGTTGTCAGCTACTAAGTTTTGAACAGGTTCAACATTATCTTTGGAGACACTAAATGAGTGTGTCTCCATAGTTCTCTGTATCTATGAATAGTCCCTCCTTTTTCTAGTTTTCTTAGGATTTGGCGTGATAAAGCCATTTGTATCAACCATGGGCTTCTTACCCTTCTTAGCCATTGACCTCAGGTACTCTTCCTCAATCTGATGAGTCTGAATATCATCCTCAATTCAATCATCCTCAACTGAGCCACATGTCTCATTGATGTGATCCTCCTAAGCTGTATATAAAGTAGGTTCAAGATCCAGAGTAGTCTTAGAGGAGTCTAAGAGATTCCCTCCCTCTTCCATAGATGGAACCTCATTAGAAGCAACAAAATTCTCAGTATCATACATAACATCATTAATATAATCATTAATATGATTATCAGGAGATTTAGAGGATGATAGTTCCTTGGAAGAACAAGGAACATCACTTTGACTTGAGGAGGCCAAGATTTCACCAGGTTTAGTTGGAGGATCATTGGAATTCTGTTTTGATATTGCCTTTTGGACCCAAATTGACTTAACCCTAGGGGTTGGTTCCTTAAATTTATCACATTCCTTGGTGAGATGTCCAATTTTGAAGCATTCCTTGTAAAAGATAGGGACATTATCAAAAACCACCTCCCGAATAAAACCATGATCACCATTCTGAATCCAGAAACAAGAAGGCAATTCGCGCAAAATATCAACTTCAGTGCAAATCCTAGCAATTGAAGGTCTAGACAAGTTCAAAGTAGCTCTGTCTAATTTGATTGGGGTACCAAACAAACTGGCGATTGAAGATAGGGTGTTCTATTTTAATAAGTGGAGAACAAGATTAGGAAAACCAATCCAAATCGGTACAATGGGAGGTTCAATGCCATTTTCAAAATCTGGAGACCACTTAAAAACCTTCATATGAGATCCTCCGAAAGACCAGAAGCCATGCATCCAAAAATCTATAATAATAATCTTCCTAATAGAAGGGAAATAATACATTGGATGAATTTAGAAGACCAATAAGGAAGTCAGAGAATCCTATCCTTTGCAGGGTTTTGCGAAGGAACAGAAGCGAGGGGCGATTTCTGGAAAAGTTCCCAACAAGGGAAAATCGTAAATCAGAGGCAAGAAGATTTACCTCATTCTTTGAGAAAGATATAGTTGTGAGACCATGATTCTTGAAGAGTTTTGGAGAAATCTTTTCGAAATCCTTCGATTCAGCATTCTTTGTTCGACCTGCAACCACATCCACGAAAGATCTGGCGTCCATTTGTACTTCTACGCATTTAGGGTTTTAACCCGCATGAGGAATCGCCCCTCTCGAATACGATGCCATATTTGACTAACTTTTCCAGCTTCAACCTTATTTTATGTATAGAAACCTATATTTTTCAAAAGTATAATTTTGCCGCCTTTTAATGGAGAACCCATTTTAAATTAAAATTTAACACATTAATAATTTTTATATAAAAACCTAAACCTCTAATCTATAATTAGGATATAAAATTTTACTTGGAAATTTTTTTTGATATTTTTCTAATAACTTTAATGTTTTTTTTGAAGAGTAAAAATATACTAAATTTTAATTTAAAACAACTTTTTTCTATGAGAATAATTTATATGGAAAAATTATATTGTTGAATAATTTTAAATTATAAATAGACTATATTTTTATCATTTAATATAATTTAGGTCATTTAAATTAATTTTACATTGAATTTAGATGTAAAAACATTTCAATATTTTGTAATGTTTTAACTTTTAAAACCTGTTTTTTCATTCTGAAAATGAGATTAATTTTAAATTAATTACTACAACTTATGTGTTTTGAATTTTGAAAAATGGATTACATATTTAGAATCATTATGTATAAATTATTTAAATACCTTTATTTTATTTTTGGGCGTTATGAATATTAACTTCATTAATTTATATTAATACAGTAAAGTGTAAATCAGGTAATTAAGGGTAAAAATAATATTATAAAATTACCCAAACACTTGTCCTGATATCATTTTATGATTTTTTTTCCTAAATCATTCTTGGTTATAAATGGTATCCTTTATAATCCACTGGGATGATATTAGGATATTTGATTTATTTTATTTAAATAAAACATAAATATGTCTTACTCAAATTTTAATAACTATATCATTTTTAATATATAAGGTTATATAGACAATAAATTAGACTATAAATACTAATTTTAAAGCTAAATTTTTTTTACTTATCATGTTAAATTATTTTTAATTTTTAGGAAATAAATAATTACCTTAAATACTTATACAATAATGATATAGAAATTATTTAATTGATTAAAAATCAATAAAATAATTTATATAAAAATTATAATAACCATTAAAAGACAAAAAACATAACCAAATATTATTGGTCAATACTATTTAGACCATAATCATCCAAGGGTAGAGTTATTTACCATTTGGAGATATATGGAAATTATTATGACACATATAATATTTTATTTAAAGTGATGTTAAAGTTGTCACATTCAATATTTAATGCATATAACATTTTTAATGTAGTATTTTACAGAAGATATATTCTACTATAAGTATTATCATGAAATATAGAGGATTTATATTAATCTTAGTATTTTATTTTTAATTTTTATTCAAAAAATAAGTATATTAAATAATTACACAAAATTGATGCAGTAATTATTTTATTAATGAAGATAACAAATAAATGTTTTTAAAAATATTAAAATAAATATAATTTGGGATAATTTATATATCCAAAAAAAATTATAGATTACCTTTACCACTTAGTAATATAATAAAATATTTATTTTGAAGTTTACTTGTTATATTTATATTTTTAATAATCAATGATTTGAATAGTGTCAAAATTGACAGTAATGATTGTTTATCAAAATAATGTATTATTAAATTATTTAAAAATCATAAAACATTTTAAAAAATATATAATATTTATTATATTTTCTAAAATGTTCTAAATTATTCATTTATGGTCCAATTAACATAAAATAAGTAAATATTTCACCCTTTTAATATTGAAATATTTTTTACCTTAGTTAAAAATTAAATTGAATAACTAAGAGTTAATTAAAATGATAATGTTTAAATTGATAGAAATACTTATCTAAAAAAACTTTTGATGACATTACAACCTTATATTATATTATATTTGAAAATAATACATTTTGGATGTTTTTGTGGTTTTATTTTATTATAAATTAATATTTTTGAGATTCCACCTCAATGATAAAAGGGCACATCCTCCCTCACTTATTCACTTCACTTTGAATCTTAAATCGCATCCATACCCTGCCAATTTTAATTATAAACTTCACTAGTCACATTATAGAGGTTATGGTATCCTTCAAATACAAACTCTAATTCTTTAATTGGAGATCTAGAGGGAGCTCATTGAAGAAGAGGTATTCACCTCTACCAATTATTTCAAAATTATTTCTTCTCTTAAGTCCTCTTAATGAGTTGTTTCCATTATAAATTAATAAATCTAGTGTCACTTATATATTTAGATGTTTTTATTATGGAACAACCAAATTCTATCTTCTATCCATCTTACAAAAAATGATATCACCCCACGTGTGTACATACGGCTTACCGTCTCCACGCCATGGTGTAATATATTTTTCACCACCACCTTCCTTGGATGGGTATAATTAAGTAAATAATAACTATATATGATTATTATAAAATTATATGGATTCTAAAACAATATATATACCATCCACTTCCATACCATTTCACAATTATGGTAATGATATTGTCGCTCGTGTGTAGGTATGGCCTACCGTCTCTATGATACGATGTGATTCATTCTACATGATATCCATTAAATCATGATTATATACATGTATAGAGTGAAACAAATATGATATATATTATATTTATATTATTTTGTAAATTATATAACTATAACCTAATAAGGATAACTATAATTTTTTTTAAAAACATGCATAAGAAAATAAAGCAGTTAATACTCGAATAACGAGTAATAATGAATTGTTATTAACAAAATGATGATAATATGATCATATATGATATCAAAAAAATGACAATGATTATGGAATAAGTCAGTGAAATTATTTAAAACATTACATGGGAGGTTTGAATACATAAAAATGATATTGGACTTAAGGTAAAGGATAATTTCACAATCTCATTATTATCCGAGATTGTTTATATATACGTATTTACTAGGGTATATTTATCATAAATTTTCATGTTTCAAAAATATGTATACAAAAATATTATTTATATTATAATATAATTTTATAAAATTAATTTTACTCATTGGTGAATTTTTATTAAATGGTGTGAAAGGAATCTTTTGTCTTTTTCGATATGAGGTAATTTTTGACTTATCCGACAAAAGTACAAGAAGAAAGTTTTATTTTAACTTATACAGCATGAAAGTATTTTTAAATTTTCATAAAACCTTATTTCCATAAACCATAATTTATAATATTTCATGTTTATTTTCAAATAAATTCTTTTCTTTTAAAATTTCTGGGCATTTTGATAAAATAAAACTTTTTTTAAGAAGAAAGGTTATTTTCCTCAAGAATTAATTTCAACTGTTCAATCAAAATTATTTTCCATCTACGAAGGAATTATTTAATAGGGTTTTTTTAAAGTATATCATCCATATAATTACTATGGTTGATTATTTTTATGATGGTATTCTATTTATGAAATCTATTTTTACATGGATTATTTTATGATGGAATGATGTTTAAGAAATGCATTTTATTTCTTGGGTTATGCTATGATGAATGATTTTTTTTTGGAACATGTAAGAAAGATTTAATTATTAAATGGGTGGGACCTATATCTACATCCAATGCATTGGGTAAATATTTATGTATCATGATATAGAAAGGGATCGAATGGGAAATGATATCTGTTCAATAATAAAGGGTTGGAATGGGATGTAAACCTAGTTTAGCAATACTGGGCTAGAATGTGGAGTGAAATCAATCCAATAATAGAATTTTTCAGCTATGATGGTCTTGTAAATTATCCTTGACTAATATGAAATTATTTTCTATGCTTATGTGTAATCCAAAAATTTAATTTCATATGTTATTATTTTTTGGAATATGTTCATTGATTATTTATGAACTTTTATGATTTATCTCGTGACATGATATCATGATCTTTCATATATAGGATAATATTTTCAAATGTTATGTTATTATGTCTTATGATTATTATATGATTTATATCTTCCTTTTTTACCCTTATTTAGCATCTAATCTCACCCTTTCCCTTCTTTCCTTTCCCCGAGTTATGAAGAAGTGTATTAAGTAAGACATGTCAATAAGGGGTCTAGTTTTGAAGGAATAAGCAGAAGATAATGTAGATATATTATGAAAGAATTGTTTATGCTTCCTAGTATCTGAAGAAACTAAACCTATATGGTCATAGAGTAGTTTTATTATGTTTTGTAAAGAATATTCTGTTAGGTCGTAATAATATAAAGACTACACAAGAGGGGGTGAATTGTGTCTGTTTGATAAACTTCACCAATTATGGATTTGACTTCATTTGTTATTTATGTAGATATGTTGTGTTTTATTCTATTTTAAATATGAGTAGTGGATAAAAAATATTTAACAAAACAATTTTATAGTGGTTTGGGGAACAAAGATCACCTGGTACACTCCACCAATGTTCTCTCTGTGAACTTAGTGAATTTCACAAGAAAGGTCCTCTTATCACAAGAGCTTTAAATCAATAACTGGGTGCAGGAAATTGACACCTTTACAACATGGATAAAATATAGCCTTTTGGAACTTTATAGGTAACTGGTTATCCACATATTATTAAAAGAAGTATATATATAAACCACAACTAATTATGATCAGTTAGTACTCCAATAAATCAAAATAATTTTATTTTTTGATGGTTTGGGTTGATCTTTAAAATTTCAACAGTATCAATTGACAGTAGATAAATATTTTTCATCAGAGATGAAATTTTTCAAGAAATAATAACTCTGATATGATACTTGTTTCAAAATATCATAAATTTGAAGAGCAACAATGAGCAGTAGTAATCTTACCGTAGTATGAGGTAGAAAATGTATGTCTCCAAAGTGTAGACTCTTTCAGAAAATAACAGATTTGATAATTCGTTGCAATATCATTGTAAAATATATTCACACAAATAAATTTTTATGTGTATATGTGTGTATTTATTTATTCCAAAGGAATTTATATAGAATATATAGAGAACATCTTTCTTAGGTATTTTAGATCCAAAAAAAATTCCTGATAGAACACAGATATTAAAATACAAAATAATCAAAGGATTCATTACTTAAATTAAGAATAAGAGTGATTTTCTCTAATGAACATGTTTCTTTTAATCAATAATAAAGAGCTTTGAATTTGTCAAAAACAATATTCTATCATATCTTTAATTCTATCAAAACCATTGAATAAATCTCGAATAAAATCGTGAATTTAAACTTCCAGCAATGAATAGTCAAATGTGGGGTTCCTTAATAAAAAAATACCAAACATAGGGTTACTTAATAAAATTACAAAATAAAAAAATTTGTTTCAACTATATAGTGTTAATTATCTGAATGTAATGTTAAAAATGTAAGCTTAATCATAAAAGTAAGGTTGATGAACCATACATTTGTTTCTTTAACATAGGGTTCCTTACTTATGTAGGGTTCCTTAACTATACTTTCTTATCTTAACAAACACAAGGTTCCATCCAAATGTAAGGTTCTTTGACCATAATTTAATGATAATGTAGGATTGATGATCCATACATACTATTTCAAATGTAGGGTTCATTCTTTACACATTGTTTAAGCGTAGTATTTGTTCCATACATTACGTTTATCAATGTAGGGTATGAACAGTATTTCCAAAAAAACATTAAAATATCTTCCAAACACTTTGATGAATAATCCTTGGGTATTAATACTTTGATTATAATTCCATAATAAATATTTTAGTAAATATTAATTTTCTAAAATACACTTAAATTAAAATCATTAGTAAAACAATCAAGGGTATTTGTGAGCATCAAAATCAATAAGATTTATAAAGTATTGCTGAGACAATACATGCTAAACAATATCCACCTTTTTATGGTCCCAAAACCCATAAAAATAATTTTAAAAAAAAATTGTAAACACTAAAGGAGTAATATATAAAAGAAAACAATTGTTTCTTTAAAGATTAAATATATTGGTGCAATATTTTGATTTCACAGAACTATTTTGATTAAAAAAATTTATTATTGAGTTTGAAGTAGTTTTTACATAATTTTATTCCTCTTTTTGTGATATCAAAAAGAAATTATAAGAAAAATGTGTAAAACACTTTTAATTTTTCACAAAACAATAAATGAATGTTTATATTATATTTTTTTGATAAATAAGACATGGTTTGTGGCAATTGAGATAAATAGATAATAAAATATATAAAATAAGCTTGTAATTGAAAAGTAACAATTTAAATTTTATTATAAAAACTATATAATACACAAGTGGGTTTGTCTTTGAGGAAAGGGTTTAAACAAAAGGTCTCGTAGAAGGTGAATGATTTTGGTCAGGATTGTTTCCTCATGTTTGTTCTGGTGAAGCATGAGCTGCTTGAAAAAATCCTTTTAGTTCTTCCATATGATCTTTTAACCTTTCTGAAATAGTTTCTGCCAACTTCCTTATCAAAATTCGTGAATCTTGAATTACTTTCATGTTTTCAACCAAATTGACTTTCAAAAAGTCATGAAAATTTATTCTATATACCAAAACTGAGATAACTTATCACTAAAATTATTAAGCAACAGCTTGATATCAGGTTCACTTGAAGTCAATTTCTCAAAAATATATCTCTAATTATTTAGAAGAACTGATAAGGGTGCACTATTAAACAAAAGTGACTAAATCATATCATTCATATCAGTCATTACTGAAGTGGTAGCTTGAAATCTTCTGATCAGATTTGGTGATGATGGAGGTGCAAAGGAAAAATGTGTTAGCTAACTAATATCTCCTATAAATGAAGAAAATTTAATTCTAAGTACCATTTCAAATCTAAAAAATCTGTTTTAGAGATAGATTCTAATTTCATCTTCCTAAACTATTCCAACAAATCTCTTTTGAATGCATCAAAATCCCTTTTTGAGATAGATTTTTCTTTCAACTCTTGAAGCTAATTCTGAATAGACTATAATTACATCCTTGAAATAGATGAATTTCATAAATCATAAAATGTTTTCCATGAAGCTTCCAAATCTTTTTAAAGATTGGAATTCTCCTCCTAAACCTTATTAAACTTTATAACTAGTTCTTTTATCTGATTCGAAAGAAAATTAGATGTTCCTTTGTTTGTATTTCTTGACTGAGAAGAAACTTCCATAATATCTAAATATTTATCCACAAACTTTTCATTTGAAAAATACATACCATCAAGGACCCCTATCCTTTCTCTACATATATATTTTTTTTCTTTCCATGGATTGACCAATGGTAGAGACAACCTGTTGTTCAATAATCTCAGTGGTCTTGGTGACTGATTTCTAAACTTTATGATCTTCTTGAGCATTTAATTTCTATAGATATGGTTCAGTAAAAACCTAAATTTATTAATTTTGACATTATACTTGTTGATATGTATCCTAATATAGTCCTTCTAAGTGGAGTAAATGAGTTTCATCTCCAAATCCTAACACTTGATCCTCACGCTGGGGTTCTTCTCTCTTATGTGGCCTTAAGACAAGTTCCCCATGATTTTCTTCTTATAAACCTTCTTTTGTAAGATCTATAACATCATATTGGAGCTTTATTTTTTTAGGATGAGCAATACCTTCTATTATGGATTCTCCAACTTCTTCATTTCTTATAGACATGAAGTTTCCTTGCTCTCCTAAGAAAAAGATCCAAATTTTTGTTATCCATCCACACCAAAAGGCATCATCTTACCTTTTACTATACTCCAAAAGAAACCAAATTTTCTTAGAGTGTTAGTAGTATAAACATTTCTGTGATGAAATTTGATTTGTGAATCAATATGACAAATCATCTTTTTTTCTGAACAAAAAAAGAGAAAGGATCCATCCATAATGATAGAATGGCATCGTTTCCTCTAAATGGAAATAGTAACTCAGATATCTCAAAATATATCTTGGATAGTTCCACTTAATGTCACTGATAAATAAAAACATAATATATATATCGAGGAATAAAATATTCTCTATTTTAGTAACCCTTGAATTGATAGCAGTTTGGATAAACATTACCAAAACCTTTTGGTCTCCCTCATGATCCCTTACAAACATTTTCCTAATATTTTTTGATCCAAACATAAATAACAATATTCCTATAATTTTTTATCTTGATTTAAAATTGATTGAATATCAAAATGGAATAATCATTCATGATGGAATTTTATAATTTGATCAATTTATACTCTGGAGATCAAAAACTCCTTATCATCTATTCAAGAAAATATTAAATCCTTAGTTTCCCCAAAACTAAACTGAACATCCTTATAAAACTACTCATGATCTATCTCATAAATAAAATATTTATTTTTCTCATTAAATAGAAATTACAAACCTTGAAATTCAAGATATTTCTTGAGTATAAGTTTTGACTCAAACATCCATTAAAAATCTACGACTTTTCCTTGAAGAATCATCCTAAATGGGGCCCACTGACACTTAGGATCACTTGGTTCACCTTCATCTATTCACTTGGTCTTCATCATTCTAAGAATATAAAGGTTGAAGGTTTTCAGATTATAGGTTTTGGGAGAAAGATGAGGGCTCTGGTAGTCAAAACGGTTTGAAAACAAAGGGTAAGGAAATTTGAAGGGTTTTCTGATGGATGATGCCATGTTCTGGTTTCTCATGCTGATTACAAATGGTAATCATTAAAGTTTTAATTTTAAAAACATGATGTTTGAAAAATAAAAATGATACTGATATTTAAACAAATAAATAGTGAAATTAACACATTACAATAAATTAGATTAAAAATGAAAAAAAATAAATAAATTTAACCGAAATAAATTGATAAAAACTTATTTAAAATTAAATAAACCTAACGCTCCTTAATAAAATCAAAACATTCATTGGGAAGTGGGTTAGTAAAAATATTAGCTAGTTTATATTCAGTATTTATAAATTCTAATGATATATCTTTTTTAAGAACATGTTATCTTATAAAATTATGCCTTATATCAATATTCTTAGTCCAAGAATGAGTTATAGGGTTTCTTGAAATATTTATAGAACTAGTATTATCACATAAAATATGTATATTATTAAAATTTAGTCCAAATTCAAGTAGAGTGTGTTTCATCCACAACACTTGTGCACAAAAACTACCAACTTCCACATATTCTGTAACACCCGAAATTTTTATGAGTAATATTTTGTTTTTATATATCATCAAAGGAATATTTCACTACATACTATCTTGGCTTACTTTACACGCAATCGCGACCTTCCTCGATAGCTAGTGTTGTACGCAATACCGAGTTTCACTAAACAACGATATGCTATTAAAATATTATTTAAAATGGCCGTTATGAATAGTAATAACCACTTTTTGAAATTTTATCTTTCAAAATGGACTTCATTTTTGGATTCGGAATACCGAAATTAGCCTAGGGTGAAATTTTGGTATTTTTTCTGAAAACTTTCAATTTTTGATGAATAATGAAACCACTAAGTGGTAGGTTAAAAAACTGAATTTTGCATAAAACTTAATTTTACCGCTTCTGTGAATGGAATTTTGAAAATCCGACATACACGGTTGATATCAGTAAGTAAAATGTGGTTTAATGAGATAAAATAATTTTTTGGTGAATAGTAACTTTTTACTTTTTTTACCGCGGTTAATAGTAAATAGGGTAACTAAGGGTAAATATGATATTACTATTACCCTAACACATGTCCTAATTCTATTGGATAACTGTAATTCGACCAAAAACAACCTTATGAATATAATATGACCATTTAGGTCCACTTGGATTAGATTATGACATTTAATATTATTTTATTTAATGAATAGTTAAAATAGTTAAAATCAATGTTTAATAACTAAAACATTTTTAATATGGGTTTATACATAAGATAAATTCGATTATAAATATTCATTAGATAGCTAAAACTATTTACTACATAATGATATTTTATTTATAATTTTTAGACTTTAAATTAATTTATTTATTTATGACACAACGATGATGCAGTAATTAGCCTTTTAAAGAAATGTTAACATAATTGATGTTATAAATGCCCAAATAAATGTAATTTGAGACTTTTTATGAATTACACTAATTTTCTAGGTTACTATGATATATTATTGTTGATTTAATCAACTTGGTTCGAACATATAATTCTGTTATGACTTTCACAAAAATCCTATATCAAATAGTGTCAAAATTGACACAAAATAGTTTTTAAATCAAATATTATATTATTAATTGTTATTTTATACCTAAAAATATATGGTTCGGCCAAATGACTTAGATACGGATATATATATTAATAATAAACAACTTGGGGTTCGTTTGGCATGTTATAGTAAGTTTATTAACCATATAGTGTAAGAAAACAAAAAGACACGGTAAAAGTTAAATTATTTAACTTAGAGTTAAATATAGTTGATAAGGTTAAAATAATAACCTAAACTTGTCTAAATCCTATTGGTTGATAGGATTTCGACCCATCCCCACTTTACCTTCAAAATAAGACCCTTTGGAACCATTATAAACCGATTTTGACTTTAATATAAAATAATATTTTGAGATATTTCTAAGGTGCCCCTCTCCTCCCTTATAAAAGGGCACCTCCTCCCCCTCCTCCTCACACCAATTTGAGCACTCAAGCTTGGAAAACTCCTACCAAAATCCCTTATCCACTTCCCTAGAATAATCCTAGAGGTCCTGGTCTTCTTCAAAGACCAATCTTAGTTCCCTAAGTGGAGGATTCAAAGAGGCGTTTGAAAGAAGAGGTAATATCCATAACCGATCTTTTCAATTTCTTTCTTCTTCAACTTCTTCTTCTTTAGTTGTTTCATGATAAAGTAATAACATCAGTATTACTTACATACTGATATGTTATTATAAATATGAAACAACCCTAATTCACCTTCTATCCATCCTACGGAAAAATGAAATCACCGCGCGTGTGTACGTACGGAATACCGTCTCCACGCCGTGGTGTAATCTATTTTCCACCACCACCTTACTTGGATGGGTATAATGGTGTAAAAAATGACTATATATGACTATTAAAAAGTGATATTGATTCTTAAATAGTATACATACACTCCAATACAATTCCACGATCATAGGAACGATATCATCACTCGTGCGTACGTACGGAATAACGTCTCCACGATGTGATGCGACTCGTTCTACATGATCATCATTACATAGTAATTATTTAAATGAATTTAATGAATAAATATGATATATGTTACACTAATACCATTCTGGATATAAGGTATCTATAACCTTAAAAGAAGAATAATAATTTATTCGGCAAAACATGCATAATAACAAAAGGCAATAAAGACCCGAGTAACAAGTAACAATGAAATATTACTAATAAGAAGATAATAATATGACCATATATGATATCATATCAATATGTATGATTATTTAATAAGTCAATAACATTATTTAAACCATTATAAAGGAGCTTCGGACACGTACAAATCAAATCAGACCTAAGGTAAGGGGAAATATCACAATCTCATTTTTATCTGAGATTGTTTATACTTTGGTATTTACTGGGGTGTATTTTATCATCCACATCCATGTTCCCTCAATATGTAATATTGTTTCCATCCACTTACAATATTTTAAATCCAATTTTACCCTTTGGTGAGTTTTTAGTAATGAATATGAAAGGAATCTTTTGTCGTTTTTTCGTACGAGGTACTTTTTGACTTTTCCGACAAAAGTACGAAGAATGTTTTTTTAACTTATACGGCATGAATGGATTTTTAAAACATTATTTCCAAGAAGCTTCCTTTACAAGTTTTCAAGTTTATTTTTAATCAACTTCTTTTAGTTTATAATTGTATGACATGTTAGGAAAAGAAAAGTGTTTTTGAAGAAGAAAGGATATTTTCCTTAAGAATGGAGTTTAAGTGTTTTATCAAAATTATTTTCCATCTACGATAATAAAGGGTTCTGTTTTTATCCCTATTATTACATTGATTTGATTATGTTGTGAGGGAATTATTTTACCTTATATTATTTGTTTTATGATGTCATGATGTTTCAAGAATCCCATTTTGGTTACATGTGTTATGCGATGATGTATGATTTATGATTATGTGGCACACATAAGAAAGGATTCATTATAAGATGGGTGGGACCTATATCTCCCTCCAATGCATTGGGTAAAGATTTATATCTCATGAGATAGACATGGATGGAACGGAAGGTTATTTCGGTTCAGTGATACAGGACTGAAACGAGGAGTGAACCCAGTTCAGAAATGGACTTTGTCCACTAAGATAGTCTTGGCAATAAGTCATGACTAACAAGAAATGATTTTCCATGATTATGTGTGCATGCCACAAAGTTTCAAGTTTTATTTTATGATTATAGGGATCTCGTTTTCACTTATATGATTTATTCCATGTTAAGATATTATGATCTCTTTTTCAGGTTATGATTTTCAAAAAGATATGATATGATTTTTATTTCCTTTATTTGCCCTTGCTGAGCATTTGAGCTCACAATTTTTTGTATGTTTTCTTTTCCCCAGGTCAGGAAGATGGATATTAAGTAGAATATGCTAAAAGGGACCCTAGATATGATGAACTAAATGGGAGACACTGTAGAAGATTTATGAACCAGTTGTTTATGTATCCCAGTTTTTAAAGAAACTATACCTATACGGTCCTTTGTGGTTTTGGCATATGTTGTAATAAGTGTGCTTCAATTTTGAAGTATTACCAATGTATGTAAAGTATGGGTCGTTATAGTGGGTATCAGAGTCAAAGGAGGTAGGAATGTATCCGATATTTGGGAACTCTCACATGTGAGCGTTGGACGAAGCATGGCTCTCCGCCCAAGGGCTTCATGAGGAAATGGCTGCCACTGGGGATGGTGGTGTGTCCCGCCCAGGGGGTGTAGCCACCCATGGAGTGCCCTGATAGGTATCAATTATAGTCCACTGGAAGTAATTCCAGACCGCTATAGTTGGTATCAGAGGAAAGGTATAGTCAACCTTTGGAAACTAGGATGTGAAAGCCTTCGTAAGAACCATAAGGATAATTCTAAGCATAGAACACAATCTTAGTGTTTTAGAAATGTCCATGAATACCCTAGGATAAGACCTTAAGTGTGAAATTTTATTCTTGATTATGTGGTTTTCCTATTATAATTATTGTTGCTCACACTATTCTTCTTGGTTTTAGTCAATGGCTGGAACCCGGAGGAACCGTGTTAATACAGAATGCGACGGCCAATGAAATGATTGTCCCCCTGAGCAACCAAACGTTATGGGAGATGGAATGCAAAATCTTGTAGCCATGCTCACACAAATTTCTCAAGTTATGAATCATGTAGGATTTCCAAACGAGAAAAGGAAGGAGCAACATTCTATTGAATCCTTCATGAGACAGCGTCCACCTTCATTCAGTGGGTCTACTGATCCATTAGTTGCTGAACAATGGATTAGTACTACTGAAAAGATATTTTCAATTCTTCAATGTTCTGAGCATGATAAAGTCATCTTAGCGGTGTATCGTTTGGAAGGTGATGCTGATCAATGGTGGAATCTTATTAAGAATACGAGGCAAAGGGATGAAATTGAGTCCATGGAATGGGACGAGTTCAAGAACTTATTTTTCAATAAGTACTTCCCACATATTCTCCGAACAAAGATGGAGAAAGAGTTTCTCGAACTGAAGAAAAAGGATGATGAATCTGTTGGTACCTATGAAGCATATTTTACAATACTTTCAAGGTACGCTTCTGGTATTATTATCCAACCTGAGAGTAAGATCGATCGATTCTTTAGTGGCTTAAAACCAAGTCTTCGAAGGGCCTTAGCCATAAGGGACTTCAATAGCTACGAGGAAATCGTTCGACGTGCTCTCAAAGTTGAGATGGAGATTGGAGTAACCCATCAATCATATGGGTTTGATAAGAAGAGTAAAATGGAATTGAAAGTAAAATCTAAAGATCACACTGAAAAGAAGATGAGCTTTCCCTTATGCTCAAAGTGTGGAAAGAAACATGGAGGGAGTTGTCTTAAAGGGACAAGTAAATGTTTCAAATGTGGAAAGGAAGGTCATAGGGCATTTGAATGCCGTGATAATGGGAAGAAGATGTCTAATTATGCAAACAAAGGAAGGGATACACAGAATGAACCTACTACACTTCAATGTTTCAAGTGCAAGGAGATGGGGCATTATGCCAATCAATGCCCAAATCCAAGGGTTGATGATTATGGTCGACGTCAACAAACTCTTAAGGCTAAAGACAAAGGAAAGTCACATGCAATTTCTATTAGCGATGTGGAGTACGATAATGATGTGGTGAAAGGTACACTTACCATCCACTCTAAAGTAGAAAATGTTTTATTTGATTCTGGATCCACCCACTCTTTTATTTCTGAAAAATTTTCTAAGGGTATCACCGTATTACCACAACAATTAGATGTTGAGTTAGCTGTGACAACACCTAATGGCACAACAGTCGCATCAAAAGTTTATAATTATTCTCCGATTGAAGTTTTTGGGAAAGTGATTTCTGCAAATCTTGTGATCCTTCCTATAGTGGAATTTGATGTGATTCTTGGCATGGATTGGCTTTCTCTACATAGAGATCATATCAATTTCCAAAGAAGGGAAGTCACATTTCATATTCCAGATCAATCTACGATCGTCTATCGATGCAAGGATGAATATAACCTTCCAGTGGAAATTCCTTCCATCTTATGGGTCTTAATTCCACTAAATGAAGGTTATTTATCCCAAATGGTTGGTGAGAAACTCACGATTAAGAATATGGCCATCGTACGGGAGTTTGATGATGTCTTTCTGGAGGAATTACCGGGTCTTCCACCAAATCGTGAAGTGGAGTTTTCAATAGAACTCGTACCGGGTGCTTTGCCTATTTCAAATACACCTTATAGAATGGCCCCAATTGAGTTGCAGGAATTGAAGAAGCAACTCCAAGAGAATCTTGATAAGGGATTCATATGCCCTAGTGCGTCACCTTGGGGAGCACCTGTTCTATTTGTTAAGAAGAAAGATGGATCAATGAGACTCTGCATTGATTATCGAGAACTTAACAAGATCATTATCAAGAATAAATATCCTCTCCCATGCATTGATGACTTATTTGACCAACTACGCGGAGCTCAATACATTTCCAAGATTGGACTTCGTTCAGGGTATCATCAATTAAGGGTCAAAAGGGAGGATATACCAAAGACGGCTTTCCGTACAAGGTATGGACACTATGAATTTATAGTGATGCCATTTGGTCTTACTAATGCCCCTGCTATCTTCATGGATCTAATGAATAGAGTCTTTAGAGACTATCTTGATCAATTTGTGGTAGTCTTTATAGATGATATTCTTGTCTATTCAAAGAGCAAGGAAGAGCATGAAGATCACTTGATAATTATATTGAAGACCCTGAGAAAGGAGAAGTTTTATGCCAAATTTACAAAGTGTGAATTTTGGCTTCAAAAAGTTGCATTTTTGGGCCATATAATCTCAAAAGAGGGGATATCTGTGGATCTAGAAAAAACAGAGGTTATCGAAAGATGGTCGAGACCAACAACAGTAACTGAGATATGAAGTTTTATTGGTTTGTCTGGATATTATGTAAAAGATTTTTCACGATTATCTAATCCACTCACCAAGTTGACTCGGAAAGGAGTTATGTTTGTTTGGACAGAGGAATGTGAAGAGAATTTCAAGGAGTTGAAAAGAAGGTTATCTAGTGCACCTGTGCTCACGCTGCCTTGTAGTAGAGAAAGGTTTGTGATCTACAGTGATGCATCCAAGAAGGGATTGGGGTGTGTTCTTATGCAAAATGATATGGTGGTAGCTTATGCCTCACGACAGTTGAAAATCCATGAGCAAAATTACCCAACACATGATTTGGAGTTAGCTGCGGTAATCTTTTCATTAAATATTTGGAGGCATTACCTTTATGGTGAAAGGTGTGATATTTATACTGATCATAAAAGTTTAAAGTATATTTTCACACAAAATGAGCTGAATATGCGTCAAAGAAGATGGTTGGAGCTGATTAAGGATTATGACTGCTCAATCCATTACCACCTTGGGAAAGCAAACAAGGTGGCAGATGCATTAAGTCGACAAGACCATTCTAGTTTATCCATGATGAGGATCACAAAATATCCAATATTTATGGATTTACAAAGGATGGATCTTGGAATTATAATGGAAGGGGAAAATCTTATCTTTCTCAAATGAATGTTCAACCATCTATACATGTGAAGATTAAAGAGGCACAGAAAGAAGATGTAGAGTTACAAAAGAAGGTGAGAAATGTTCCTGAATTCAACCTTGATTGTGATGGGATAATAAAGTTCAGGAATCGGGTTTGTGTTCCTCCCATCCCCGAATTAAAGAAGGATCTGCTGGATGAGGCTCATAGTTCTTCATTCTCTATTCATCCTAGAAGCACGAAGATGTATAGGGACCTGAAAGAGTACTTCTGGTGGGATGGCATGAAAAGAGATGTTGTTGAATATGTCTCTCGATGCTTGGTTTGTCAACAAGTTAAAGCTAAGAGACAGAAGTCTAAGGGGATGTTACAACCATTACCCATACCCGAATGGAAATGGGAAAACATCACTATGGACTTTGTCACAGGACTTCCTAAAACATCCAAAGGCAATAATGCTATCTGGGTCATAGTTGATCATCTTACAAAGTCTGCACACTTCATTGCTATTAGAGAGGATTTCTCTCTAGATCAGCTTGCCAGGATATATGTAAAGGAAGTGGTAAGATTGCATGGAGTACCACTTTCTATTATATCTGATCGGGATCCGAGATTTACCTCGAAGTTCTGGCGAAGTCTTCAGCATAATCTGGATACAGAGTTGAGTTTCAGCACTACTTATCATCCTCAGACAGACGGTCAGTCTAAGAGAACAATTCAAACCCAAGAAGATATGTTGAGAGCTTGCTCTATGGATTTCAAAGGAGGTTGGGATCAACACCTACCTTTGGTGGAATTGTCTTATAATAATAGCTTTCACTCCAGTATTCATATGGCTCCTTATGAAGCTCTCTATGGAAAGAAATGCAGGACTCCAACTTGTTGGGATGAAGTTGGGGAAAGAAAGCTATTAGGACCTGATCTCATTGATGAAATGGCAGAAAAGGTCAGATCTATTCAACAACACATAAGAGCAGCTCAGAGTCGACAGAAAAGTTATGCCGACAACCGAAGAAAAGACCTAGAGTTTGAAGTGGGTGATAAAGTGTTCTTACGAATATCTCCATGGAAGAAGGTTATGAAATTTGGAAAGAAGGGGAAGTTGAGCCCTAGATATATCGGTCCTTTCGAAATACTGGATCGTGTTGGAAAGGTAGCTTACCGATTGGCGCTTCCACCGAATCTCTTTCAAGTTCATGATGTGTTCCATGTATCTCTCCTGAGAAAGTACATACCTGATCCTTCACATGTACTCAACTCAGAAGTTGTACCTCTGGAGCAAGATATTTCTTATGAAGAACAACCGATAGAGATTCTGGATCGTAGTGAAAAATTCCTACAAAACAAGACCACTCGATTGGTGAAATTTTAATGGAGGAACCACTAACTTGAAGAAGCTACATGGGAGCTTGAGGAAATGATGAGGGAGAAGTATCCTCATCTGTTTGTTACAAAGTGACGAATTTCGAGGGTGAAATTCTTTTTAAGGGGGGTAGAATGTAACACCCGAAATTTTTATGAGTAATATTTTGTTTTTATATATCATCAAAGGAATCTTTCACTACATACTAGCTTGGCTTACTTTACACGCAATCGCGACCTTCCTCGATAGCTTGCGTTGTACGCAATTCCGAGTTTCACTAAACGACGATATGCTATTAAAATATTATTTAAAATAGCCGTTATGAATAGTAATAACCAATTTTTGAAATTTTATCTTTCAAAATAGACTTCATTTTTGGATTCGGAATACCGAAATTATGCTAGGGTGAAATTTTGGTATTTTTGTGAAAACTTTCAATTTTTGATGAATAGTGAAACCACTAAGTGGTAGGTCAAAAAACTGAATTTTGCATAAAACATAATTTTACCGCTTCTGTGAATGGAATTTCGAAAATCTGACAGACACGGTTGATATCAGTAAGTAAAATGTGGTTCAATGAGATAAAAATAATTTTTTGGTGAATAGTAACTTTTTACTTTTTTATCGCGGTTAATAGTAAATAGGGTAACTAAGGGTAAATATGATATTACTATTACCCTAACACATGTCCTAATTCTATTGGATAAGTGTAATTTGACCAAAAACAACCTTATGAATATAATATGACCATTTAGGTCCACTTGTATTAGATTATGACGTTTAATATTATTTTATTTAATGAATAGTTAAAATAGTTAAAATCAAAGTTTAATAACTAAAACATTTTTAATATGGGTTTATACATAAGATAAATTCGATTATAAATATTCCTTAGAAAGATAAAAAGCCTTACTACATAATGATATTTTATTTATAATTTTTAGACTTTAAATAAATTAATTTATTTATGACACAACGATGATGCAGTAATTACCCTTTTAAGGAAATGTTAACATAATTGATGTTATAAATGCCCAAATAAATGTAATTTGAGATTTTTTATGAATTCCACTAATTTTCTAGGTTACTATGATATATTAGTGTTGATTTAATAAACTTGGTTAGAACATATAATTCTGTTATGACTTTCACAAAAATCATATATCAAATAGTGTCAAAATTGACAAAAAATAGTGTTTAAATCAAATATTATATTATTAATTGTTATTTTATACCTAAAAATCTATTTTTTGGCCAATTGACTTAGATAAGGATATATATATTAATAATAAACAACTTGGGGTTCGTTTGGCATGTTATAGTAAGTGTATTAACCATATAGTGTAAGAAAACAAAAAGACACGGTAAAAGTTAAATTATTTAACTTAGAGTTAAATCTAATTGATAAGGTTAAAATAATAACCTAAACTTGTCTAAATCCTATTGGTTGATAGGATTTCGACCCATCCCCACTTTACCTTCGAAATAAGACCCTTTGGAACCATTATGAACCGATTTTGACTTTAATATAAAATAATATTTTGAGATATTCCTAAGGTGCCCCTCTCCTCCCTTATAAAAGGGCACCTCCTCCCCCTCCTCCTCACACCAATTTGAGCACTCAAGCTCGGCAAACCCCTGCCAAAATCACCGCGCGTGCGTACGTACGGAATACCGTCTCCACGCCGTAGTGTAATCTATTTTCCACCACCACCTTACTTGGATGGGTATAATGGTGTAAATAATGACTATATATGACTATTAAAAATTGATAATGATTCTGAAATAGTATACATATACTCCAATACAATTCCACGATCATAGGAACGATATCATCACTCGTGCGTACGTACGGAATACCGTCTCCACGATGTGATGCGACTCGTTCTACATGATCATCATTACATAGTAATTATATAAATGAATTGAATGAATAAATAAGATATATGTTACACTAATACCATTCTGGATATAAGTTATCTATAACCTTAAAAGAAGAATAAGAATTTATTCGGCAAAACATGCCTAAGAACAAAAGGCAATAAAGACCCGAGTAATAAGTAACAATGAAATATTACTAATAAGAAGCTAAGAATATGACCATATATGATATCATATCAATATGTATGATTCTGTAAATAAGTCAATAACATTATTTAAACCATTATACAGGAGCTTTGGACATGTACAAAGCAAATCAGACCTAAGGTAAAGGGAAATATCACAATCTCATTTTTATCCGAGATTGTTTATACTTTGGTATTTACTGGGGTATATTTTATCATCCACATACATGTTCCCTGAATATGTAATATTGTTTCCATCCACATACAATAGTTTAAATCCAATTTTACCCTTCGGTGAGTTTTTAGTAAAGAATATGAAAGGAATCTTTTGCCGTTTTTTCGTACGAGGTACTTTTTGACTTTTCCGACAAAAGTACGAAGAATGTTTTTTTTTAACTTATACGGCATGAATGGATTTTTAAAACATTATTTCCAAGAATCTTCCTTTACAAGTTTTCAAGTTTATTTTTAATCAAATTATTTTAGTTTATAATTGTATGACATGTTAAGAAAAGAAAAGTGTTTTTGAAGAAAAAAGGATATTTTCCTCAAGAATGGAGTTCAAGTGTTTTATCAAAATTATTTTCCATCTAATATAATAAAGGGTTCTGTTTTTATCCCTATTATTACATTGATTTGATTATGTTGTGAGGGAATTATTTTACCTTATATGATTTGTTTTATGATGTCATGATGTCTCAAGAATCCCATTTTTGTTACATGTGTTATGCGATGATGTATGATTTATGATTATGTGGCACACATAAGAAAGGATTCATTATAAGATGGGTGGGACCTATATCTCCCTCCAATGCATTGGGTAAAGATTTATATCTCATGAGATAGACATGGCTGGAATGGAAGGTTATTTCGGTTCAGTGATACAGGACTGAAACGAGGAGTGAACCCGGTTCAGAAATGGACTTTGTCCGCTAAGATAGTCTTGGCAATGAGTCATGACTAACAAGAAATTATTTTCCATGATTATGTGTGCATGCCACAAAGTTTCAAGTTTTATGTTATGATTATGGGGATCTCATTTTCACTTCTATGATTTATTCCATGTTAAGATATTATGATCTCTTTTGCATGTTATGATTTTCAAAAAGATATGATATGATTTTTATTTCCTTTATTTTCCCTTGCTGAGAATTTGAGCTCACCCTTTTTTGTACATTTTCTTTTCCCCCGGTCAGGAAGACGGATATTAAGTAGAATATTCTAAAAGGGACCCTAGATATGATGAAATAAATGGGAGACACTGTAGAAGATTTATGAACCAGTTGTTTATGTATCCCAGTTTCTAAAGACACTATACCTATACGGTCCTTTGTGGTTTTGGCATATGTTGTAATAAGTGTGCTTCAATTTTAAAGTATTAACAATGTATGTAAAGTATGGGTCGTTATATATTCTGCCTTGGCCATTGATAAGGAAATTGAGTGTTGTTTCTTACTCAACCATGATACTAAATATTTTCCTAAAAAGTGACAGGTTCCTAAGGTTATTTTTCTATGTAATCTATAACCTCAAAAATTAGTATCTAAATATGAAATTCAATTAAAATCATATGTTTTGGGGTAAATAAGAGATTGAAAACAAGTTCATTTTAAATATTTAAAAATTATTTTAATATCAGTAAGATGGTATTCTTTTAGATTTGAATGAAATCTATCATATAAACTTACAAAAAACATTATGTCTGGTCTGGTAGTAGTAAGATATAATAAACTACCAATAACACCTCTATATAACTTGTTGTTACCTGGTTTTGCAGCTTCATCCAAATCAAGCTTTATATTGGTACACATTGGAGTTTTATAGGTATTCGTATTTTAAGCCCAAACCTTCTCAATAATTAAATAATATATTTACTTGGATTTAAAAAAAATCATTAATATTTTTTTTATAAATCTGAAATCCTAGAAATAAATTCAGTTCTCCCATCAAACTCATTTTAAATTCTTTTTTCATTATATTTGAGAAATAATTACAATGATTTTTAATTTTTAAACTAAAAATTACATCATCAACTTAAATTTTTACTAATAAAATATTAGAACAGACAGTTTTCTTAAAAAGAGTAGGATCTACCAATCCTACAGAAAATCCATTTTCTAACAAAACAGAGCTTAATTATTCATACCAAGCTCTAGGTTCTTGTTTAAGTCCATAAATAGCTTTAGTAAGTTTAAAAATATAATTTGGTTTATGATGGTTTTCAAAGACAGTAGGTTTTTCAACATAAACTTCATCAATTAAATATTTATTTTAAATGGAAGATTTATCATATATCTAATATAATTTAAAATTCATATGAGATACATAAGATAAAAGGATTCTAATGGATTATAATCTATATATAGGTGAAAATGTTTCATCATAATCCATTTCTTATTTAGAATTATATCCATTAGATACTAATATTTCTTTATTTTCGTTTATGATCCCTTGATCATCCTTTTTATTTCTAAAAAAATACACTTAGTTCCTATTATTGGATAATTTTATGGTCTTTCCACTAAATCTCAAACTTTATTTCTTATGAATTTCTTTAGTTCTTCTTGCACTTAAAACATCCAAATCTCATATTCTAAAGATTATTTAATAGATTTAGGTTCTAATTAATATAGAAATTCATAAAATTCAAATAGGTTTCCTACATTTCCTCTAGTTCTAATTCATATATCTAGGTGTCCAATAACAATTTCTGAAGGATGGTCCTTTAAGGTTTTAAATTGTCTAGGTAGGAAAATTTCAGGTTCTTTAGTTTCATGTTCTTCTAAACTAGACTGAATTTTATTTATATTATTTTCAAAATTGGATTTTAGTGAATGAAGTTTCATGTTTTCAAAAGAGTCAGTAATTTTATATGTTTGATCTATATTCTTACTGAAATATTCAGCTTTATCAAACTTCACATAAACTGATTCATCAATAATCCTTGAATTTTTATTAAAAACCTTATAAGATTTATAAGTAGTAGAATATCCTAGAAATATTCCTTCATCGTCTTTTGGATTGAATTTACCAATGTTTTACTTAGTATTCAAGATATACACCTTGCATGAATATACTCTAAATTAATTTACTTTAGGTTTTTTTATTCCAAATTTTATTGGGTTTATTTATAATAATAGGTTTTATTAAAACTCTATTCATTATATAATAATTTTTTATTACATCTTTTTTTTCACAAGTAGGTCAGAAGACTGTATTAATTCAGTATAGTCCTTTCCATTTCTTGAATAGTTCTATTTATTCCTTCAACAATTCCATTTTATTGAGGTGTTCTTGGTGTAGAGAAGGTGTGTTTAAAACCTAGTTTTGAGAAAAAAGAATTAAATTCATGATTATCAAACTCTACTCCATGATCAATTCTTAGTAAAATTATTTTAAATCCTTTTTCAATTTGGAAAATTTTTCAAAAACATTCAAATTCATTGAAAATTTTAATTTTGAGTTTTAGAAAATATACCTATGTAAATCTAGAAAAATAATCATCTAAAACATAAAAATATAATTCACTGTCCAAACCAACTATTTTTTATAGTCTAAAAAATTAATATGGATATGTTCTAAAGTTTTAAATATAGAAAATGTTTAGTAGATTTGAAAGAAAATTTGTGTGTTCTTTGCCGATTTGGCATACATAAAAAATCTATCATGTTCAAAATTAAGACTAGGAAAATCAGAAACTAATTATTTCATAGATTATTTATGTAAAGAATATATATTAGAATTTCCAAGTCTTCTATGCCAGATTTTGAACTCTTCTATCTTAGTAGTTCAATAGATCACTTTTTGTTTACACAAGGAATTTAGATCAAAAGTATAAACATTGTCAATTCTAGGGGCTTTAAATTTAACCAGTTTATATTTGAAAATATAGTAGGATTTGTTACAAAATAAACATAAAATCCATCACCACAAATTTGAGATATACTTATTAGGTTTTGTTTTATCCCTTTTACATACAGTACTTTTTTGATTGAGATAGTTTTCTGGATCTAGAATCGTTCCAACTCTAATGATATTTCCTTTTATATTGTCATAAAAAGTGATGAGACCTCCATCAATTTGAGTCTATGTATGGAAATTTGATGATTATTCACTCATGTTTCCAAAACAACCACTTTTCATATACCACATAGAATTTTTGTTCCTATGGACATTTCCTTCAAAAGTAATTAAACATGTGTTTATTTGGCTACCCAGTTTTTCTTGGCTCCAACAGTGTCAGCGAGTAGTGATATGTGAATCTAGATCTTCCTTATCTTTTCAAACTTTGAATTATTAGCTCTAGGCATATTATTTAAAATAAAAGACACTTTAATACCACTAATTTGAGTATTTCTCAAGTAAAATTTGTTAGTGTAATGACATTTTATTCCACAATGAAAGTTGGTAGTATTTTTTTAATTGGGCACAAAATAATTTCTATAAAATTTTGATTTTTCACCCTTTATTCCTATTATAAATTTTATATTCTAATAACATTTTTTCCAAGAATATAATTCATAATATTTTCTCAATTTTTAAAAACAATACCAACACTCTTATAACATTCTACTTTATCTTGTAATTATTTAATCCTTTTTTCATGATAAATACAGGTTAATGTAGATGAATAAACTTTTCAATTAATTCTTTATGTTCTTTTGGCATTTTTTCTCTTTCACCTAAAACAGAATTGTGAATATTTATCAATGATTTATAATTCATTAATAAAGAATAATATCTTCCTTCTAACATTTAACATTAAGTATCTAATTTATTATTTGAACAACTATCAAAGGAAGAGGTAAAAGAATAATAAGTTTGTACCTCTTCTTCTTCCTAAGAAATAATTCATATATTAGATTTGATATTTTATGGAACTTTCTCTGAATAAAATTTTTAAGAGTTGTTGGAGTCTTCATATATAATCCATGTAGATTTCATAGATTTGTTATCTTTATCTTTGTAATCATTTTTCTTTTAATATTTCTTTTTTTCTCTTTTTTTCATCCTTCAATTGATGGTAATCAGTTCTGATGTGACCCAATTTTTTCATTCATAGAATCTTACTTAATGAGGTTCTCTTCCATCCTTCTTAAAAATTTTTCTAAAGCCTCTCTTATTTTTTTAGAATATTCTAAACTTTCTGGCTAACTGAGCCAATTCCATTTCAGAATCTTGTGAGTCTAAATTTTTTTTAGTTTTTACTTCTTGTTTTATTTTTCGGGTATACTTCTGAGATGTATCATTGAGAGAAATATTTTCCCTTTTTATAAAATCTTGTGATATTCAAATTCAACATTCATTTCTTATTCATACATCATATGTGTTCCAATTAATTCCTTCACAGTCAAATTCTTGATAAGTGATGACTATCGGATAGCCATAGATATGTCATTCCATTTTGAGGGTATTACTCTAAGTACTTTTAGTGTTTGATCTAATTGATAGATAGGATCTTCCAAGGCATTAATATTATTGAAAATATATATTAATTTTCCATTAATTTGTGTTATTCTTTCACCATCAGACATTATGAAGGTGTTGAACTTTAGTTTGGAAATAGAATTTATCATCTCTCTGATGTTATATGTTTCTTCATAAGAGACAGCTATTGTCTACAACATTTTATAGGAAGTAAGGAACTATGATAATCTATTTAACTCATCAGGACCAGGTCTACATATTAGAGAATTAATTTTCTTTTAATTGATTCCATATTCATCTTCTATTGCTGCATCCCAAGTTTCTATTTTTTCAGGAATCAAATAAGGAGTGATGATCTTTGAATAAACTCTAAAGCCTAGATTCCTCAAATAAATGATCATAAATGATTTCTAGCATCCATATTTGTCACCATTAAATTATGGAGCATAAACCATAGACATTACTTCTTTTGGATCATTCATTTCCATATTATTTTTATAGACCTTATTATTTTCATCTTTCTATATATTTATCACAAAATATCACCTTTGATGCCAATTGTTAGGTTGAAATAATACAAATACTGCACATGAGGGGGTGAATTGTGCCTTTTCAATAAACATCACCAATTCTAGATTTGACTTTGTTTGTGATTTATGAAGATATATAGTGTTTTATTCTATGTGAAATATGATTAGTAGATAAATAGAAAGAATGAACACTATAATTTTTAGTGGTTTGGGGCACAAAGGTCCCTGAGTCCACTCCACAAACACTATCTCTATGATCTTGGTGAATTTCACTAGAAAGTTCATCTTATCATAAGAACTTTAAATCCACAACTGAGTGAAAGCATTTGAAACCTTTACAGTGAGACTAAAACATAGCATTGTGGTTCTTTTATAGGGAACTAGTTATCCACATCTTAGTACAAGAAGCTGATACTTAAACCATAACTGAGTATGAGTAATTTATACACTAATAAATAAAAGGAATTTGATTTTTTGAGGGTTCAAAATAATATTCACAATTTCAGCAGAAGTAATTGAAAATAGATGAATCTTATTCTTAAGAAATAAAATTATACATGAAATAATAACTCTGAAGTGATCCTAGTTGCAAAAGATCTTTAATTTGAATACCAAAAATCAGAAGTAGTAATCTTATAGTAGTATGAGGTAGAAAATATATGTCTCCAAAGTGTCGCCTCTTTTAGAAAATAATAGATTGGATCATTCATTGTAGAAGTATAGTAAAAGATATTCACATGAATAAAATAATATGTGTATATGTGTGTATATATTTATTCCAAAGGAATTGTGATATAATTTCTAGATAATAGCTTGATTTGGTATTCCAGATCCAATAAAATCACCTAATAGAATGTGGATATTCAAATAAAAATAATCATAGGAGTCTTAACATCCCTTAATAATAGGAGTGATTTTCTCTGATTAATATGGTTCTTTGAATTAATAATAATGAGCTTTCAATCGGTCAAAAATTATCTTTTATCAGATCTTTAATTATATCAAGATAATTATAGAAATCATAGATAAAATCGTGAATTTAAACATCCAGTGTTGAATAATCAAACATGGGGTTCCCTCATAAAACGAAAAAATAACAAACGTAGGGTTCCTTCATAAAAAGACAAAATACCAAATTTATGTTTCAACTATGTAGTGTTCATTCTCTGAAAGTAATTTTTACCACATAATATCAATTATAAAATAAGGTTGATGAACCATAAATTTGTTTCTTAAATATAGGGTTCCTTAACCATACTTTCTTCTCTTATCAAATGTAAGGTTCCATCCAAATGTAAGTTTATTTAACCATACATTTCTAATAATGTAGGGTTGATGATCCATACATATTTTTTAGAACATAGGGTTTATTCATTACATGATGTTAAAGTGTAGGGTTTGTTCTATACATTGCGTTTATTAACTTATGGTATGAAAAATGTTTCTATAAAACATAAAAATTCATTCAAAAACATTGATGAATAATCCTTGAAAATTAATATTTTG